>CM061544.1:120686068-125686068 GCA_030864215.1 Capsicum pubescens
ATGGGTAGGCTAGATCTAGAAGTTTTGTGTCAATTTGTCAATAAAATACCAAATATCACAATTGGGTTGTGTCGAACACTTTGTCAGTGCAATAATTTCACCAATCTATGGCCTCAATTAACATCCTTATATCTAAGAGTTGTTATTAAATGAAATAATTCAAGTAATTGTTTACACTCATTCATCACCCATATCTCCTTTGTCAAGGATGAAATAAGTTCAAAGATAATTGGGGTTTGAAACCCCCAATTCTTAGTCAAAACGTGGAATAAATGTGAAACCCATAACAAATACCTAATTAGGAGGACACATAAATAAAACACATGCTTTAATCACAACCTATTAAAGCATGACCCAAAGATGAAGAATTAGCTACTCATAGAGAGAAATAGTAAAGATATACCAAAAATTTCATCAAATTGATCCATAGAAAATAAGGAAAATGCTAAATCCAAGATTAAATTTCAATAAATTATTCAATGGAAACTACGAATTCTTCACTTGAAAGTCACTCCAATGTCTTCTAAGCTCAAAAATAGTACAATAATGCTCAATGATGGTGGAAATGAGTTAAAAATCCCCTTTTTGACCCTAATTTTACGTTTTCAAATATTACAAAAATTCCATCGTCCTCTTGATCTGCTTGAGCAGATCTAGAGAAAATGGGGCGCACCCTGGCGCAGATGGGGTTGTTTGGCTATTTTGGCCAACCGCTCGTGCAGGTGGCCTTCCGACACGTCGATGTGATATTTAGGGCTCTTTTTCTTTCATATTTTACCTCCCATTGACTTCAATGTCGTACTCATCATCATTTTCAAATTTTACCTACACAAATGAGCATTGTACACGAGAATAACACCAAGTAAATGAAAAATTCTGACAATTTAAGCTTTAAAATTGCTACTCAATTTCCAAACTTGTCTTTCTAGCATTTCATTAGGGATTTCTTCATATGACAAAGAATATTCACCCCAAATATCATTAACGATCACTACCAAGGAAGGATCACCTGCCCATTTCTTGAGCGTGGACACATGAAAAATAGGATAAATTGTTGCCAAACTCATCGGTGAGTCCAACTCATAAGCAGCCTTCCCAACTCTTCTCAAAATCTTATAGAATAATATAATTGGGTTTGATCTTCTCTTTTTTCCCAAACCTCATAACTCCTTTCATAGGCAAGAAATTCAGGAACACCTAATTAGCAACTCCAAACTCTAGCTACCTTCACCTCACATCTGTTTAAGACTTTTGGCAACTTTGAGCAGTCCTAAGTCTTTCTTGGATAATCTTGACTTTATCCATTGCTTGATGTACTAAGTAAGGTCCAAACAATCTCGTATCACCCACTTCATACAACCCAATTGGCGATCTACATCTCATATCATAGAGGACCTCAAAAGAAGCCAATTGGTTTATGAAATAATAACTATTATTATATGTGAACTCAATGAGAGGAAAATTGTTAAAGCAAATAACCTTAAAGTTAATTACACAAGCCTTTAACATATCTTCTAATGTTTGAATATTATGCTCCGCCTGTACATCTATTTATGGGTAAAAAGCGATGCTAAGGTTCACCTATGGTACCTAACCTCTTCTAAAAAGACCACCAAAAATGAGAAGAAAATTGCATATGTCGATCGTATATAATAGACATCGAGGCTCCATTCAGCCAAACTATCTCCTGAATGAATAACTTTGCATAATCCTAGCTCGAGTAATTAGTTCTCGCTGACAAAAAATGAGCAGACTTGGTCATTCTATCAATATTGTTCCAAATCAAATCATACTAATTTAGAGATCGCGAGAGTTTTGTAACAAAATCCATGTATCTTAGAAGGTGTCACCCGATCTCAATTGCTCCACTTTAATTTGTTGGTAATTCATACAATTGGCAACAAAATTTACTACATCTCTTGTCATGTTATTCTACTAGTATATTTCATTTAATTCATGATACATCTTGGTTGAACTTGGATAAGCTGTATATCTTGACACATGAGCTTTGGTCAAAATCCTCTCCCTCAACCAATATAAATTTGGAACGCACAGTCTTCCTAGATATCTCAGCATACTATCACCCAAAATTTCAAATTCCATAACTTTGTGTTGGCCCATGTCATCCTTGATTTTCATAAGAATAGGATCAAGAACCTATTTTTCCTTAACTTTGGACCGAAGAGACAACTTAGCCACTTCATGAACAATAACTCCGCTATATTTGGAGTTCAAAAGGAAAAATCCCGAGTTAGTCAGACGATGAATATCCTTTACTAGTCCTCTTTTCTCCTCTTCTACATGGGACAAACTCCCTATGGACAACCTACTAAGAGCATTAAGAACAACATTAGCTTTACATAGGTGGTAGTGTTGGCTCATGTCGTAGTCCTTAAGCAATTTAATCCACCACCTCTACCTGATGTTTAATTCTTTAAAGGTGAACATATACAATAATCTCTTATGATCTAAGTAGATTTTCATAAGCACCCCATACAAATAGTGATGCGAAATTTTCAACGCAAACACCACAACCGCTAACTCTAGATCATTAGTTCGGTAATTCCTCTTGTATGCCGTAAGCTATATAGAAGCATACATCGCAACCTTTCCATTAGGCATAAGAACACATCCAAGTCCCATGTAGGACACATCATAGTATACAATGAACCCCCAGTACTGTCGAGTAGGGTTAAAACAAGAGTAGCGATCAACCGATCCTTCAATTTTACAAAATTGCCCTCATAAGTATCAAACCATAAAATCTTTACCTTTGTCTGAGTCAATCTCATAAGCGGAGAAGAAAATGATGAGAAACTCTCCAAAATTCACCTATAATAACCTGTCAGGCCCAAAAAGCTCCTAATGTCAGTTGGAGTTGTGGTTCTAGGCCATTTTTTTACCAACTCAATCTTTTGAGGATCCACTTTAACTCTTTCACTAGAAATAATATGCCTAAGAAAAGTCACAACTCTCAACCAAAATTCACTTTAGAAAATTTTGCATACAACTATTGATCCTTAAGAGTCTACAATTGTAATGCCCTGAGTCTGTACCCCGGACGCTACATGGTGCTAGCTATAGAAACTGTTACTGATAGTCTGGACTGCTAAGTATGATTATGAGTCTGTGCGTTTAAACCTATGATATAAGACATCATAGCGCAAAAGAAAGGTATGCGTTAGTGCTTTAAATATACTGGTATGCTAAGTGAGGTAGGTTGATATGCATGGGCTCATATGCATGAACAATAACTGATTGAGTAACATAAACATAAATAAATGAGAGAACATACATGAATACATAAAATGTAACTAAGATTAGGTTAAAATAGGTTATTGAGTTCTGAATATTGATTAACTGATATCTGAGTTTACTGATATTGTAATACTAATAACTGAGTGATTGTTTCTTACAGTCCTGGTTTTGTAAAACTAATTTTGAGTTCTATACTGATCTAGGTGACTGTATTTGACAGTCCTAATTTTGTAGAACTGAACTTAGTTCTATACTGAGATTGAAACTGTAGTAGGAAATCATCTAATCGACATGCCCTAAATCTGAGCTGATAGGGGTCCAACCTGTGACCCCAATTGGAAGGGTGATGGTACTGTACCATGAGTACTAACACTGGTTGTGAAGTCAGTCCTAATCTAGTGGGTGACCCCTGAGATCAGTCCTAACTAGCGAGTGATCCCAACGAATATTAGTCCTATCTAAGGGGTGATATCTCATAACCTACGCTGGCTACGTAGTTCTGGAACTTAGGGATTGCTTCTAGGGAACCAGTCCTTGCTAACAGGTGAGACCCCATCCCTAGGCTTACTCGATGCTGAATCCTACTCCCAACTAAAAGACACTGAACTGAGTATACTGAACAGGACTAGACTGATACCTGAGATTACTGAGTTTTCCTGAGTTCTGTAACTGACTGAGTTCTACTGAGTTCTGTAACTGACTGAGTTCTTCTGAGTTCTATAACTGACTGAGTTCTACTAAGTTTTGTAACTGACTGAGAGTACTACTAATCGTGATATGAATGAGACTGTGTAATTGACACTGGATCTAGGTACACAACTAAATTATCAGGTATTAAATACCCCAAGGACTCAATAGAATGAAAAGTAAAACAGAGCATGATCATAAAGGCATAGCAATACTTTCTTCCTAACAATGCACTCATTTAGACACTCTGTCAAACACTTGATATACATGATCTTGTGCTTGAATGGGATCATATATTAACGTGTCATGTTTTTACTAGTCAAATCACATAAGTAATTTTATCAAACACTTGTAATGCAATAACTCGTACATGAATGGGGAATACACATTATCATGCTATAATGGCATTATCTCATTCCCATAGACAATTTATCAAACACATAGGAAGCATACTTGGTTTATTAAATCATAAGCACTTATTGTTAACATGGTTACAATAATCAACTTGCAAATTGAAGGGTTTATCATAAATATCATGTAACTCAACACATACTAGGATCAATTATTGGAAATTATAATTTAAATCATGGATTCAAACCCAAAAATAACATGAACATGACTTCAATTCAACTAAATCATGGAAATCATAAATCTGAGATCTTACATATTTAAAAAGGGGCTCATGGACTTCATGGGTGAAAGGAACCCACGAATGAACACCTAATATAAGGGGTTTTTTTCTTGAGTAATTTTAGAATAGTGATGGATTTTGCCTCTAAAGTGGCTAAATATCGTGTTTCGGGGGATGATAGACATGGGAAAATGACCCAAATACCCCTGAGGATGCAATGACTAAAAGCTGGTCTAGCAATGCATAGACCGATGCACCGGATCAAAGGGATCGATGCTATGGCCGACGCGCCACGTTGAGTCAGCATTGATTCACTGGAAATTTCACTGGGAACTACGGGAAAATATTCATCGATGCAATAGGTGATGCGGCATGTTGAGATCGCGTCGGTACACTAGTTTGGACTCCCTAACGTGCTTCAAACAATGTTCGAAAAATCCAAAACTTGTTTGAGAAAACCTACTAACATTCCTGATCATGAAGCAACTTAAAGATCAACATTTAATGGTCATAAAGGTCACAAAATAAGATTTCCAACTTATGAAGTCTAAAATAATTCTAAGTGTAAACACTTAGCTGAAATTTCTAAGTCTATGACCTCTCTTCAATCTTTAACAGACTGAGTTAAGCTTAGAATTTTGTAGGGTCTTACAATATCTCCCCCTTGGGAACATTCATCCTCGAATGCGTATGACTAAGCTGAGAATACTGATAGACCGATCTTACACACTAAATATGCATATCTGATGAATGGAACGCCTGACTAAAACTACAGATAAGCTAATTTTTCAAATTAAACATGCATATCTGATGCATGGATACATGACTGAGCTGATTCGTGAATGCATGAATGAATATGCAACGGTAATGGATACTAAGTTTATAACTGTAATTGAACATGGAACTAATCTAATATAAAAAAGGTCGTTACCTTAAGCTGAGAATACTGATGAAACTAAGATCTTTTACTAAACATTTATGAATGGGAACATGAGAACATAACTAAGCCTGAAACGTGATACATAAACTAAATATTATGAACTGAACTGAGTCCTTGAATACATGGTTTACAGCTGAGATTGGAACTGGAGGGTCCACCTATAAGTACCCACTACTCCAAATAGGATTCATTACCTGGAGAGAATATGGAAGGTTTAGGTCATGAAAGCTCAGAGAATTATAGTACATCTCTCCTTTGGTACATTATATTCCCTGAAGAATGCTCACTTGGCTAAGATACTAAGGAAAAGCTGAGATGATGCACAGGGCATCTACGAACAGAATCTTGACTGCATATCAGGGATCTGAAACTGAGGCATGATACATGAATTGGGCTGAACTAGTAACTACTAGGATGCTCTATCTTGGAACAGTCATATTCACGAAACTTCGGATAGTATGACTGGGTGTAAAGATGGGGAAACCATACGAGCCTGTCCACCTGACTGCTAAACTAAATTCCTGGATTTACATACTAACTCATACTAAAAACTTATACTCAACTAGAGCATTTATTGTCACTCTTTCTATAAAGTTCTACTGACTTTAGGGAGCAAGGAATCTTGGCATGGTCTGAACAAGATATCTGAATAGGAGATCACCACATGGCTAAAATTCTGTAACATGGAGCAAGGACTATGAAACATCATCTAAGATAAAGTTACTAAGCCATATGCACTGCAACTACTAACTTGTAACCTTATCCCCATTTCTCAACTATTCCCTCAGCTATAATTTCTACTTCCACACCACGTTTCGCTTGAGGCTACTGAAAATATTCACATGGGCGCTGAGCACAAATGCATAAACATACTAACTTATCTTATTAACTGAATATATGATAGCGGAATACTGGGCATGTAAGACTAAATTGTACTTAGTCTGAATAACTAGACTAAAACTATAGAGTATTACGCATATGAGGTAAGGACTGGTTGGGCATCAACCTCTCCTACTGCTTTTCTACACATACCAATATTACTACTAAAATCTGAAAGTCTGACTTGGTTACATGTTCTACCATCCCCCCCTTAGCTTAAAGTCGTTATTCTAAGTTTGTGAACCACTTAATAAACTCTAAATCAAACTGAAACCACTTTACTCTAGAGTCTAAGATATGACAAAGCTTATAAACACTAAACTCATTCTGAAGGACTACTCTTGATAAAGTAAGTCCCACTGCTAGTATTTCCTTCTGATACATGAGTCTTAGCTTTCTATTGCCCGAACGATCATCGTATAGCAACCTTAATACTGGCTAACTTAGAATTCTCATCTTTTTTTCTACTGGGTCAATCTAGATATTCAGACTTAAATCAACTAAAACTGAGGTACTACCTCTTTATTCAAGGACTGGTTCATCAAGAAACTGAAATGAAAAAACTCTATTACTGAAATCAACTAAAGGGATTTTCTAAAATATTGTAACCGAGTAATTTCTGTATACTCATATGTCTGGAATAGATTTACCTACTGGGGTAGGCACTAAAAAAGTTTTGTTAAGATTTTTGGTTTGACTTTAAAGTTGGCTGCTATGTAAGGAGTTACTAGAGACAAAGAAGCTCCTAGATCTAATAAGGCATCAATATGTAATGGAAGATCTGTAACGTACCAGTGATCACATCAGGAGAAATTTATTGATCTTTTCTGGACTTAAGTGCATAAAGAATATTTGGGCATTGCCCACTGGTGGCACTGGAAGCGGCACCTTGCTGATTCGAGCGATCGGACTGAGCTGAAGGACGATTGTACTGACTCTGCAAACCCACCTAAGGAAACTATCTAACTCTATTTCCTATCTATCCATACCTAAAATATACATCATTTCCAGCTATACACACACCTTTATGATTCTTACCATATTCCTCGCAAAGTGGATGGGTACGACCACTGCTCACACTACCTTGGATTTTAAAGCCTGGAGCCTCATCCCGATGGTCAATCCTGAACTTTGGTATTGGTGACCTAACTGAAAGTGAAACTGGGGCTGAGAATCTCTGATGAAACTTGGAGCGATTACTACCCCCTGATCTTATTTTAGAATTACTAGCCCTTTTATTCTTCCTATGCTCCCCTCCCTTACTTTGTTGAGTGTAAGTCAAAGGACTAGTTAGGAAAACAGTATAAAAATTGTTCTGAGCAACTACTGAATAAGCTAAGGTAGTGAAAGCAGCTTTGAATTCTGCATGAGAGACATGCTCATCCAGGAGATCTTCCTGAATGGGATAAGGTGCTGACTGATTTTCATTACTTCTTTTGTTAGCTTCTTTGGAAGGTATGTTCTAGAAGCATAAGTAAAAGATAAATTAGACCAAGAGTATGACTTGATCTCATGATCACTCGCACGACATGAATACTCAAAAAAGGGAAACTTTTTCCTAAAACATGTAATAGCCTCCTGTCCATAAATGTGGTGTGCTACATACCCATGCACAAGACTCTACTAGACGCAGATTTTAGACTCCTTAGGACTCTATTAAACCTTAGGATCTAATACCAAGTTTGCCTCAAGTCTGTACCCCGAATGCTTCACAATGATAGCAACCCCAAAAGACCACCAGCTAACCCATGAATAATATCTGTTGAGAGCACTAAATAATAATACTGAAATAAATATGGAATTAGGCTAAATTGCCATAAGGTTCAAAATCTAAATATTGATAATTAATAATATCTGGTAAAAATATCTAAAAACTAAACACTGTTTGAATTGGTCTAGTCTAAAAAGCCTCTAGCTGAACTATCTAAATGTGGAGTTGATGGAAAAATCCCCCAACTAACTCCAACTGCTGAACTACTAATAAAATGATAACCAAAATAAAAGCATGCCCTTGATAGATGAGGAGTCACTACTGAAACTACTACTAATAGTCCAGGCTGCTAAGTACGACCAGGAGCCCGTGTGTCTGAACCTATGATATAAGACATCATAGCACAAAATAAAGGTATGCATCAGTACTTTGAATATACTGGTATGCTAAATGAGGTAGGCTGATATGCTTGGGTTCATATGCATGAACAATAACAGACTGAGTAACATGAACAAAACTGAATGAGCAAACATACATGAATACATAAACTGTAATTGAGATCAGTCTAACACTAGTTACTGAGTTTTGAATACTGATTAACTGATATCTGAGTTTACTGATACTGTAATACGGATAACTAAGTGACTGATTCTGATAGTCCTGGTTTTGTAGAACTAATTCTGAGTTCTATACTGAGCTGGGTGACTGTGTCTGAGGGTCCTGATTCTATAGAACTGAACTGAGTTCTATACTGAAACTAAAATTAAAACTGTGGGAGAAAATCATCTAACCGGCATGCCCCAAATCTGACCTGATAGGGGTCTAACCTTGTAATACCCCGTATTTCTCAAGCTTAACTTAACTCTTAGTTCATGAGTTCTCCAATATAAAAATATTGAAATGCTCATTATTTTTTAGTTTAAAGCCTATCATTGCATAGGAAATTGAATCATCTTTCCAATGATATAAAATTTGCCTAAATTCTATAATCGGATAAGAAGTTATGGATATTTTAAGTTTCAGTTGTTAAACACCATAATTTAGGCCAGTAGCACATTGCGGAGTAAGCCAAAATGGCAATTGTCAATTTTCAGTGAGGTACCGCAATACCGGCATATCGCGCCAAAGCTCATTTTCACATTTGTCAATTTCTAGTGAGCCAAACCGATTGTACCACATCGGGCCGAGCTTCCAAGTCTCATCCAGTATTGTAATGTGATTCCACCGCATCGCGCCACCAGCCACATTCCTAGTGGCTGGGTGCGATAGTGTCGCATCGCGCTAGGGCCTAAAATCAGGTTTTTTAGTATGAATTTTTAAGTCATTCTTAGGAGTAAATGGGTATTTTTCCCCGGCCCTAATCAGTCTAAACACAAAATTTACACCTAAATGACCCATTATCTCATAATTTATTCACTTTATTCAAAGATTAAGTCATTCTCTCTCAAAAGGGGCTAAACCCTAGCTTCAAGAAACAAGAGAAAAAATCAAGAGTCTCTCCAAGAACCTTCAAGAATTAACAAATTAAGTTATGTTAAGTGTTTATCTATGAGTTCCTTTCACCCATAGAGTCCACAAATCCATTTTCAAAATACAAGATTGTTAAATTATGAGCATTAAATAGAATTCATGTTCATGTTATTGTTGGGTTTTAGTCCATGATTAAATTACATACTTTTATGAAATTAATCATTGTGTGTTGAATTACATGATCTTCATGATAAACCCTTCAATTTGCAAGTTGATTGACGTAGCCATGATAACTATATGTTTTGATTATTGTATAACCTATGCATGCTCCCCATGTGTTTGATAGAATGCCTATGTGAATGAAATAGTGACATTATAACATGATAACATGTATTCCCCATTCATGTATAAGTAGATGCATTACAAGTGTTTGATTAAATTCCTCTATGAGTAAACTATGGACAAGTATACATTGTTATAATTTTAAAGAGAATATTATGCTTTATTCTTCATGCTATCGAGTCCTGGGGGTATTTAATATCCGATAATTTAGTTGTGTTCCTAGAGCTAGTGTAAGTTACAGAATCTCATTCATGTCACGATCAGTAGAACCCAGTCAGTTACAGAACTTAATAGAACTTAGTCAGTTATAGAACTCAAGAAAACTCAGTAAACTCAATATCAATCCAGTCCAATTCAGTATACTCAGTTCAGTGTCTTTCAGTTGGGAGTAGGATTCAGCATCGAGTGAACATAAGGATGGGGGATCACCTGCTAGTAGAGGGTGTGATCCTTAGAGGCAATCCTGGCATTCCAGAACTACATAGCCAACATAGGTTGAGACATCAAACCTACCAGATGAGGGTTGATGAGGTGTTTTAAACTACCAGATAAGGGTCCCCCCGTTCTCATTAGAGTACCTACCAGATGAGGGTAACTCTCCAGTGTCTTTACCCATGGCATGTTACTGACACCCTTCCAACTGGGGTTACAGGTTGGACCCCAACTCAGTTATCTTATTTGGGTCATGTCGGTTATATGATTACCTCCCACTGTCTTATTTTCAGTCTTCAGAATAGAACTCAGTTCAGTTCTACAGAATTAGGACTGTCAGATACAGTCAAGCAGTATCAGTAAATCAGTTATCAATAACTTCAGATATCAGTTACTTAGTATAAGAATTTAGGACTTAACTTCAGAAAAGCTTAGTCACAGTATTTATTTATATGCACATTAATGCATACTCAATATTTACAGCAGTATCAGTTATCCATGTACTCTCATGTTCCGTTACTCTATATCTTGTCGTCAGTTATTGTTCATGCATATGAACCCTTCCATTTAGTCTTACCTTATCTATCATACCAGTACAGTCCACGTACTGACGCATACTCTTTCTTTGCACTATGATGTCTCATATCATAGGTTCGGACGCTCAGGTTCCTAACTGTGCATAGATAGACTCAGATTTAGCCAGCAACAATAGATTAGAAGTGAGTCCACATCATTTGAGGATATTATTTTATTTCATTATTTCAGTAGACTCAGTATTTCAGTAAATTGAGTTAGTTGGAGGATTGTCCCATCAACTCCACTTTCAGAAAGTTTTAGTTAGATAGTGTTCAGTTTTATAGATTGTAATTTTTGATGATATAATTTATCAGTGTTTCAGATGTTTTGAGCCATATGTAATTTCATCCTATTATTCCACATTTATTATAGTATCATGTTTCAGTGCTCATAGCAGATATCAATCATGGGTTAGCTTATGGTCCTTTGGGGCCGTAAGCATAGTGTAGCATTTGGGATACATACTCGGGTTGTTATAAATTTGGTATCAAAGACTAAGGTTCAATAGTGTCCTATGAAATTTGAAAGCCGCATCTAGTAGAGTCTTGTGCATGGGTATGTAGTGTGCCACACTTATGGACATGAGGCTATGAGATGTTTTAGGAAATAGTTTCCCTTCTTTTGGTATTCTTGTTGTGCGAGTAAGCATGATCTCAAGTTAAACTCTCAATCTAATCTATTTCTTCCTTTTATTTATAGAATATGCCTCCCAAAAAGACTAACGAAAATAGAACCAAAAATCAGTCATCACCTCAGCCCATTCAGGTAGATCCCCTGGACAAGCATATCTCCCATGTAGAATTCAGAGCTTCATTCACTACTCTAGCCAACTTTATAGCAGCTCAAAATTAATGGCCAGCTGCTGTTCTGACCAATCCAGTGGCCAATACTGCTACAGCCAGGATTCGGGACTTCACCAGAATGAATCCTCTCTTATTATCAGGATCTAAGCTAGAAGAGGACCCACAAAAGTTCCTCGATTAGGTCTAGAAATTCATAAATATTAATGGAGTGACTTTCAGGGAAAGTGCTGAGTTAGCTGCCTATCAGCTACAAGATGTAGCTTATATATGGTTTAAGCAGTGAAAGGTAGATAGGGGTGTTGATGCAGATCCTATTGAGTGGGAAGAGTTTGCTATTGCTTTCCTTAAGAGATTCTTTCCCTTAGAGATGAGAGAATCCAAGGTGTTAGAGTTCATCAGTCTCAGGTAGAGCAGTATGAGTGTGAAAGAGTATTCCCTCAATTTTACTCAGTTATCAAGGTATGCTCCCCATATAGTAGCAGATAGTAAGTCCAGAATGAGGAAGTTCGTATCTGGGGTGTTAGATAGTGTGGTTAAAGAGTGTAGAACAATAATGTTGATTAAGGAGATGGACATATCCAGGCTCATGATCTATGCTCAGTAGATAGAAGAGGCTAAGATCAGAGAGAAAGAGGAAGAAAAACAAGAGAGCTAGAACAAGTAGCTTTAATTTTAATCAGCCTAAGTTAGATAGGCGATAATCATTTCCAGTTTCTTCCAAAATCTTCAGTTTCAGCTCCGTCCTCAACCAGTGCTCTAGTACCTAAGTTAAAAAAATGGTAACAACGATAGGGCGCCAGGCTTTAAATCTTAGGGTAGTGTCAGTAGTACTCGAACAAATCCTCTTTATCAGACATGTGTAAAAACCACAAGGGTGTCTGCAGAGATGGCAGTGATGTTTGTTTTTAGGTGTGGCAAGCCAGGCCACAGAGTCAGAGATTGTCCTTATTCAGTTTCTCAGGGTCAGCATACTCATTCTTCAGCTCAGTTAGGTCACACGAATCAGCAGGGTGCCACTTCTAGTACCACCAGTGGGCAACGCCCAAATAGGCTTTATGCACTTCAATCCAGACAAGATCAGGAAAATTCTCCTAATGTGGTCACTGGTATATTGTAGATCTTCCATTTATATGTTTATTCCTTGCTAGATCTAGGAGCCTTTTTATCTTTTATAACTCTTTATATAGTCATTAACTTCGAAGTCAGTCCAGAAATCCTAGCGGAGCCTTTCTCAGTTTCTACCCCAATGGGTAAATCTATCATAGGTCGATGGGTAAACAGGGAACTGTCTGATTATGATATTTTAAAGTTACTTCAGCAGACCTTGTAGAGCTAGAGATGGCAGATTTTGATGTCATTCTCGGCATATATTGGATCTATTCATTTTATACCTCAGTTGATTGTAGAAACAGAATAGTTCATTTTCAGTTTCTAAATCAAACAGTCCTTGAATAGAGGGGTAGTACCACAACGCTTAAGGGTCAGTTGATTTCATACCTTAGAGAGAGAAAGATGATATCCAAGGATATATTTACCATCTTGTGTGAGTCAATGACTCTAACTCAGAAACTCTAACTCTTTAGTCAGTTACAGTAGTAAATGAATTCTCAGATGTGTTTTCTAAAGATCTTCCTGGAGTTTCTCCCATTAGGGAAATAAACTTCGGAATAGTCCTTCTTCCATACACTCAGTCTATATCTATTATGTTATACAAAATAGCACCAGCAAAACTGAAAGAGCTAAAAAAACAGTCAAAATATCTCTTAGATAAGGGATTCATCAGACCCAGTGTCTCCCCGTGGGGTGCACCAGTCCTATTCGTGCGTAAGAAATACGGTTCTCTCAGAATGTGTATTGACTACCGTTAGTTGAACAAAGTCACAGTCAAGAAAAAGTACCCACTTCTCTGAATCAATGATTTATTTGACCAACTTCAGGGTGCTAGTTACTTTTCTAAGATAGACCTCAAATCAGGCTATCATCATCTCAGAGTCAGAGAATATGACATTCCAAAAATAGCTTTCAGAACCCGGTATGGTCACTTCGAGTTTCTATTCATGTCCTTTGGTCTTACTAATTCCCTAGAAGCTTTTATGGACTTAATGAATCACGTGTTCAAATACTACTAGGACATGTTCGTTATAGTCTTTATCAATGACATTCTTGTCTATTCCTATAGCAAGAATAATCACGCAGATCACCTCAAAATAGTACTTTAGACTCTCAGAACTCATCAGTTGTTCGCCAAATTCAGTAAGTGCGAATTTTAGCTAAGGTCAGTAGCATTCCTTGTTCATATTATTTTCGGTGATGGCATTAGAGTTGATCTTCAAAAGACCAAAGTGGTGAGAAACTAGCCTAGACCCATCTCTCCATCATATATTAGAAGTTTCTTGGATTTAGCTAGCTATTACCATCGGTTTGTTGAAGGATTTTTGTCTATTGTATCCCCCATGTCCAGATTGACTCAGAAGAAAGTTCAATTTTAGTGGTCAGATTCTTGTAAGAAGAGTTTTCAGGAGTTGGAAACTCGACTTACCTCAGCCCCAATTTTGACTCTACCAGATGGTTTAAACGGGTTTGTTGTGTACTGTGATGCATCCATAGTAGGTTTGGGTTTTTTTCTCATGCAGAGAGGTAAGGTCATAGACTACGTCTCTAGATATATTAAGCCCCATGGGAAGAATTACTTGACTCATGATCTTGAGTTAGCAGTTGTAGTACTTGCCTTAAAGATTTGGAGGCACTATTTGTATGAGGTGCATGTAGATATGTTAACAGATCACAAAAGTCTGTAGTATGTCTTTCTCAGAAAGATTTAAATTTGTGTCAAATAAAGTGGTTACAATTATTGAAACATTATGACATGAGTGTTCTTTATCATCCGAGCAAAGTCAATGTAGTGGTTGATGCTCTCAGTAGACTATCTGTGGTTTGTGTTTCTCATGTTGAGGACAGTAAGAAGAAGTTATTTTAGGAAGTTCATCAGCTTGCCCAACTAGGTATCCGGTTAGTCGATTCAGCAGAAGGTAGTGTGTGGGATCAAACCAATTCTGAATCCTATTTAGGTTTTGAGTTGCAGAAAAAGTAAGATAGAGATCCTAGTCTTATTAAGCTGAAAGAGTTAGTCAGAGAACAAAAATTATAGGTTTTCTCCTAAAGGGGAAATAGTGTGTTGCGTTTCCAGGGTCATTTATGTGTGTCAGGTGTAGATGACTTGAGACAACGAATTCTTATAAAAGCGCATCGTGCGCGGTACTCGATTTATCCAGGGGCTACTAAGAAGTACCATGATTTATGGGTGATCTATTTGTGAAGTGGGATAAAAAGGGTTATTGCAAAATTTGTAGCTAAATGCTCTACATGTCAACAAGTTAAGATTGAGCACCAGAAACCTAGTGGGTCCATGCAGGAGTTCAGAATACCCACATGGAAATGGGAAGAAGTGAACATAGACTTTGTGACTAGTTTGCCTCGTACTCATTTTCATCATGATTCCATTTGGGTTATCATAGACAGGATGACCAAATCAGCTCATTTCTTTCCAATTCATACTTTCTATTCAGTCGAGGACTACGCCAAACTCTATATTAGAGAGTTGGTCAGGTTACATAGAGTTTCAGTATCCATTATCTCAGATAGAGGCACCCAGTTTACCTATCATTTCTAGAAAGCATTCTAAAAGGGTCTTGATACCCAAGTTCATCTCAGTACAGCCTTCCACCCTCAGACAGATGGTCAAGCAAAAAGGACCATTCAGACTCTAGAAGATATGCTAAGAGCATGCGTTATCGATTTTAAGGGTAGTTGGGATGACCACTTGCCTTTGATCAAGTTCACATACAATAATAGCTATCATTCCAGTATTCAGATGGCTCCATTTATAACTCTCTATGGTAGGAGATGCAGATCTCTAATTGGTTGGTTTGAGGTAGGTGAGGCCACAGTAGTAGGGCCTGACCTAGTGTTTGATTCCTTAGAGAAGGTTCAGTTAATTAGAGAAAGGCTTATGGTTGCCCAGATCCAACAAAAATCATATGCAGATGTGAGAAAAAAGGATCTCGAGTTTGAGATTGGTGATTTTGTGTTCTTGAAAATCTCTCCCGTGAAAGGAGTAAATAGGTTTGGCACGAAGGGATAGCTCAGTCCCCAGTATGTCGGTCCTTACAGAATTCTCAGCCATTTCAGAAAGGTAGCTAATGAGGTTGATTTGCCTTCATATCTAGCCTCAGTGTATCCAGTATTCCACGTCTCTTTGCTAAAGAAATGCATTGGTGACCCAGCAGTCATTGTTTCCTTAGAGGATATAAATATTCAGAATAATCTCTCTTTCGAAGAGGTTCCAGTCTAGATCCTCGATCATTAGATTCGCAGACTGAGGAACAAAGAAGTTCCCTTAGTCAAAGTTCTTTGGTGGAATCAGTGTGTTGAGTGAGCTACTTGGGAAGAAGAAGAAGATATGCAGATCAAGTATCCTCACCTCTTCTCCGTAACCTCAGATCCAGCTTAAGGTGGCAGTTTTCTTTAGCTTTACTTAGTTCCATGTTCAGCAATAATTATAACTTGGTGTCTATTACCGTTGCATATTCAGTCATGCATTCATAAATCAGTTCAATCATGTACTCATGCATCAGATATACATGTTCAGTATGAAAACCCATCTTGTCAGTAGCTTCAATCATAAATTCCATGCATTAGATATGCCTGTTCAGTGTAAGAGCTCAGTTTATCAGTAGTTCAGTCATGTAGTCATGCATCAAATATGCATGTTTAGTGTGTAAACTCAGTCTATCAGTGTCTCAGCTTAATCAGTCTCATTCGATGATGAATGTTCCTAAGGGGGAGATATTTAAATACCCCATATTTATGAAGCTTAACTTAACTCATAGTTCATGAGTTATCCAATATAAAAATTTTGAAATGCTCATTATTTTTCAGTTTAGAGCCTGTCATTGCGTAGAAAATTGAATCATTTTTTCGGCGATATAAAATTTGCCTAAATTCGATAACCGGGTAAGAAGTTATGGCTATTTTGAGTTTTAGTCATTAAACGCCATCATTCAAGCTAGTAGTGAATTATGGAGTAAGCCAAAATGGCAATTGTCAGTTTCCAGTGAGGTACTGCGATAACGGCACATCGCGCCAAAGCTCATTTTCATAGTTGTCAATTTTCAGTGAGCTAACGCGATTGTACCTCGTCGCACTGAGCTTCCAGGTCCCATCCAGTATTGCAATGCGATTCCACCTCATTTCACTACTATCCACATTCCCAGTTGTCATTTTCCAATGGCTTGGCATGATAGCGGCACGTCGCGCCAGGGCCCAAAATCAGGTTTTTAAGTACAAATTTTTAAGTCATTCTTAGGTGAAAATGGGTATTTTTTCATGACCCTAATCACTCTAAACACGAAATTTACCCCTAAATAACCCATTATCTAATCTTTTATTCACTTTATTCAAAGATTAAGTTATTCTCTCCCAAAAGGGGCTAAACCCTAGCTTCCAGAAACAAGAACAAAAATCAAGAGTCTCTCCAAGAACCTTCAAGAATTAACAAATTAAGGTACATTAGGTGTTTATCTATGGGATCCTTTCACCCATAGAGTCCACGAATCCATTTTCAAAATACAAGATTGCTGAATTATGAACTTTCATGCTTGAATTGAATTGAAATCATGTTCATGTTATTGTTGGGTTTCAATCTATGATTAAATTACATAATTTTATGAAATTAATCATTATATGTGTTGAATTACATGATCTTCATGATAAACCCTTCAATTTGAAAGTTGATTGATGTAGCCATGATAACTATATGTTTTGATTATTGTATAACCTAAGCATGCTCCCCATGTATTTGATAGAATGACTATGTGAATGAAATAGTGATATTATAACATGATAGCATGTATTCCCTATTCATGTATAAGTAGATGCATTACAAGTGTTTGATTAAATGTATCTATGAGTGAACTATGGAAAAGTATACATTGTTATGATTTTAAAGAGAATATTATGCTTTATTCTTCATGCTATCGAGTCCTAAGGGTATTTAATATCCGACAATTTAGTTGTGTGCCTAGAGCTAGTGTAAGTTACAAAATCTCATTCATGTCACTATCAGTAGAACCCAGTAAGTTACAGAACTTAATAGAACTCAGTCAGTTATAGAACTCAAGAAAACTCAGTAAACTCAGTATCAATCCAGTCCAATTCAGTATACTCAGTTCGGTGTCTTTTAGTTGGAAGTAGGATTCAGCATCGAGTGAACTTAAGGATGAGGGATCACCTGCTAGTAGAGGGTATGACCCTTAGAGTCAATCCTTGCATTCCATAACTACATAGACAGCGTAGGTTGAGACATCAAACCAGATGAGGGTTGATGAGGTGTTTTAAACTACCAGATAAGGACCCCCCCCCCCTCATTCTCATTAGAGTACCTACCAGATGAGGGTAACTCTCCAGTGTCTTTACCCATGGCATGTTACTGACACCCTTCCAACTGGGGTCACAGGTTGGACCCCAACTCAGTTATATTATTTGGGGCATGTCGGTTATATGATTACCTCCCACAGTCTTATTTTTAGTCTTCAGAATAGAACTCAGTTCAGTTCTACAGAATTAGGACTGTCAGATACAGTCAACCAGTATCAGTAAATCAGTTATCAGTAATTTCAGATATTACTTACTTTGTATCAAAATTCAGGACTTAGCTTCATACAAGCTTAGTCACAGTATTTATTTATATGCACATTAGTGCATACTCAGTATTTACAGTAGTATCAGTTATCCATGTACTGTCATATTCAGTTACTCTATATCATGAAGTCAGTTATTGTTCATGTATATGAACTCTTTCATTCAGCCTTACATCATCTAGCATACCAGTACATTCTATGTACTGATGCATACTTTTTCTTTGCACTATGATGTCTCATATCATAGGTTCAGACTCTCAGGTTCCCGACCACGCATAGATAGACTCAGATTTAACCAGCAATAGTAGATTAGCAGTGAGTCCTCATCATTCAAGGATATTCTTTTATTTCATTATTTCAGTAGACTCAGTATTTCAGTAGATGGAGTTAGTTAGGGGATTTTCCCATCAACTCCACTTTCAGACAGTTTCAGTTAGAGGTTTTTCAAACAAGTTTTCAGACAGTGTTCAGTTTTACATATTGTTATTTCTGACGATATAATTTATTAGTATTTTAGATGTTTTGAACCTTATGGCATTTCAGCCTATTAATCTGTATTTATTGCAGTATCATGTTTCAGTGCTCACAGCAGATATCAGTCATGGGTTAGCTTATGGTCCTTCGGGGTCGTAAGCACTGTGTAGCGTCTAGGGTATAGAATCGGGGTGTTACAAACCTTTGACCCAAGTTGGACAGGTGCTAAGACCTTTCCATGGGTATTAACACTGGCTGTGGAGTCAGTACTAATCTAACGAGTGACCCCTGAGATCAGTCCTAACTAGTGGGTGATCCCGTAGAATGTCAGTCTTATCTAATGGGTGACATATCATAACCTACTCTAGCTACGTAGTTCTGGAACTTAGGGATTGCTTCTAGGGACCCAGTCCTAGATAACGGGTGAGACCCTATCCCTTGGCTCAATCGGTGCTGAATCCTACTCCCAACTGAAAGACACTAAACTGAATATACTAAACAGGACTGGACTGATACTTAAGATTACTGAGTTTTCCCGAGTTCTGTAACTGACTATGTTCTACTGAGTTTTATAAATGACTGAGTTCTACTGAGTTCTGTAACTGACTGAGAGTACTATTAATCGTGACATGATTGGTATTCTTTAACTGACACTAGCTCTAGGTACATAGCTAAATTTTCGGGTATTAAATACCCCCAGCACTCGATAGCATGAAAAGTAAAACATAGCATGATCATAAAGGCATAACAATACTTGCTTGCTATCAATGCACTCATTTAGACACTCTGTCAAACACTTGATATATATCATCTTGTGCATGAATGAAATCACATATTAACGCGTTATATTTTCACTAGTCAAATCACATAAGCATTTTTATCAAACACTTGTAATGCAATAACTTGTACATGAATGGGTAATATACATTAGCATGCTATAATGGCATTATATCATTCTCATAGACAATTTATCAAACACATGGGAAGCATACTTGGTTCATTAAATCATAAGCACTTAGGGTTAACACGGTTACAATAATCAACTTGCAAATTGAAGGGTTTATCATGAATATCATGTAATTTAACACATACTAGGATCAATTCTTGGAACTTATAATTTAAATCATGGATTCAAACCCAACAATAACATGAACATGAATTCAATTCAACCAAATCATAGAAATCATAAATCTGAGATCTTACATATTTAAAAAGGGGTTCTTGGACTTCATGGGTGAAAGGAACCCATGAATGAACACCTAACATACCTTGATGCTTGAATTAATGAAGGCTGATGGTGAGTTCTTGAATCTTAAACATTGAATTAGAAGCCCTAGGGTTTTGTTTCTTGAGTAATTTTGAGAATAGTGAATGGATTTTGCCTCTAAAGATCCTAAATCTCGTGTTTTGGGAGCTGATAGACGTGGGAAAATGACCCAAATACCCCTGAGGATGCAGCTTTTTAATGACTAAAGGCTGATCCAGCGACGTGCAAACCTATGCTCTGCGTCGAAGGGATCGATGCTATGGCCGACGCTATGTCCGATATACCGCGTCGAATCCGCATCGGTTCACTGGAAATTGCACTGGGAGCTGGGGGGGAATATTCATCAATGCGATAGGCGATTTGGCGCATCGAGATCGCGTCGATACACTGGTTTGGACTCCCAAACGTGCTTCAAATGATGTTTGAAAAATCTAAAACTCGTCCGAGAACACCTACTGACATTCCTGATCATGAAGCAACTTAAAGATCGACATTTAATGGTCGTAAGGATTGTGAAATAAGATTTCCAACTTATGAATTCTAAAATAATTCCAAGTGTAAACACTTGGTGAAATTTCTAAGTTTGGGACCTCTCTCCAAGCTTTAACGGATTGAGTTAAACTTAGAATTTTGTGGGGTCTTACAACAATACAATTTGGAGATGACTGGAACGATCCCCCTTACTTTTTGAGTACACTAAGATGTCATCAAGAAGTTCAGAAACTGTCAAAACACCTTATTCGAAAGGTCCATGAAAGAAGTCAAAGAATTAGCAACCAAAGGACATGAGCAAGAATACATAATGTCCATAACGGGTACGAAAAGCAGTCTTAGGAATATCAGCTTCCCTAAGCATTAGCTAGTGATAGACCGAACGAAGGTCTATTTTATAGAAATACTTAGCACCCTGAAACTAATCAAAGAGATCATTAATCCTAGAAGAGGATACATATTTTTCACAGTGACCTAATTTAGCCAACGGTAGTCTATACATATTTGTAGGGACCCATCTTTCTATCGCATAAAAAGTATTGAAGCACCTCAATGATAAACACTAGGACAGATAAAACCTTTATCAAGAAGGTCCTTTAATTGATCCTTTAGCTCTTTAAGCTCCGCCGAAGCCATTCTATACGGTGGAATGGAAATGGGATGGGCATCGGGTAGAAAATAAATCCCATAATCAATTTCTTAATCGGGAGGGATCCCCAAAAATCATCGAGAAAAATATTAGGAAACTCATTAACCATAGGAATGGACTGCAAAGAGGGACTGTTAGAGTTAGAATCTTTGACCCGAACTAAATAATATAAAAACCCTTTGGCTATCAATTTTTAAGTGGTAAAATAAGAAATAAATTTCCATTTAGGTACTATGGAAATCCTCTCCCATTCTATCACCTGTTCATTAGGAAAATGAAAAGTGACCTTTCGGGTCCTACAGTCCAATGAAGCATAACATGAGTGAAGCCAATTCATTCCAAAGATTACATCAAAATCCACCATATCAAGATCTATCAAATCTACAACCACCTCCTTATGAATGATGGACACAGCATAACCCCTATAGATCTTTCAAGAAATATTAGACTCACCACCAAGGTAAAACTGAAAAGGTGTTAGAAATAGTTTCATGACCAAAACAAAAATATAGAGCCACGTAATGAGTCACATAGGATAGGGTGGAATCGGTATCAAGCAATATATAATCATAACAGGAGAAAAAATTAACATACCAGTGACAACATTAGGGGATATCTCAAATTCCTAACGAGTAGAATGTGCATACAGGAGATTCCGGTTGTTCTTTGTCCTTACAGTACAATCCTTCAAAATATGAACTAATGAAGTAGTAATAAGAGTCTTATTAGCCTAAATGAAACCCTTGTTGAGGGGAAATCTCGCTGCATGTGACCTGACTGACCATATCTAAAACATAAATTCTGCTCTTCATTACAAAATTCATGGTGCAGATTTTCACAAAAACGGTTAGAAGCACAAGATGGGGACAACTGAGCTACACTAGCCTGAGACTAGACACCCAAAACTGGCCTGATGATGGACACCCGGCACCCTAGGTCTATTACTACGCTGGAAAAACTGATCATCTGAAGACCAGGGGAATAGCTAAAGGATAATAATTTACCTAAGTCTTCATCATGGACCAATGCCTACCCCATTTTCAATTACTCCGTTGGTTAGCATCCTGCTCTACATACTTAGTCTTTTTACTTCATATTTTTTCCACTACTACTTGCTTCTTTTTCTCATCCTCCACCTGCTATATATAAATCACCAACCTTGATATTTTTATATCACTGCTCAACATAATAGCCTTATACTCTAGCCCCAAGTCACGGAAAAGATCTTAACAAACTTTCTCATTTTGGACCTTATATTAGACATAAGCTCAGGATCATGCAGGAATAGTTAGGTAAACTTTAGTGCATCCTCCTTAACGCTCACTTTCCCTTGCTTTAGATTTACAAACTCCTCTGCCTTAGCCTTCCTTAATTCTTAAGGAAATAAGTGTTCAAGAAAAGTGCACGATAACCCTTCCAACACTGCTAGCTTAGCATTTTTACCCCTTATCTCTTTCCACTCCTCATACCATTGGTAAGACACCTCCTATAATTGATAAGCTGGAAACTCTAATGCATCTCTAACATCCCTGATGATTTTTTCCATATCATCCATGAGCCTTTGAGGATCCTCCTCAACCTCAGACCTTGCGAAAGTCAGGGGATTAAGACTTATTAATTGTCTAATCCAAGTAACCTCAGATAAGATAGTGACAACCCCAACATGATCAGACTGATAAGACTATGATAACATAATCTAAGCAACCATGTAATGCACTAACAGAACTCAGCATTTGAGAAGTGTCTCTATGGGAACTGAGTATGGTTGATACTAGATGAATAGGGCTAGTAGGGACTGGTGGAACCACTGGAGGAGCAATGAAGTCTGGAGCACGTTCCCTATACCAAATCTACATTGTGTGAGTAGAGCAAACCTACTCAGCATTTGTCCCAGTAAAGATAGAGGCTCCCTTTGAGATTCTACGACCATTAGATCTTTATGGAGGCATGATCTGAAATACGAGTAAGATAGAGGTTAGAGAATAATCAGAGTAACTACACTCTCTAGCAAGAAATAAAACACAAAGAAAGAAAATATTTTTAAATGCCTCGTAGCCTCCCTATTATAAGTGTGGTGTGCTACACACTCATAAATGGGATTCTACTTGACACGGCTTGTATAAACCCAAAGACCCAGAACTATTCTTTGATACCAAGCTTGTCACAACCCGAACCGAGGCCTTGGCCATGATAGGTTCCCCAATCCTATTCAGGTGTGAGATGACCCTTTAGCCTCTCATCAAAGAATACTAAAGTAAGAAACTTACAGAAGCCAATCATATTATGAAGACTTTGATAAACCATAAGATGAAGTTTGTAAGTCAAAACAAAATCTAAAAAATAAAAACACAATAAGGTCTACAAGCCTCTATCCATAAAACATCTACTAAGTTGAGACATGCCCCCAATTATGCCAAAGAAAACCAAAAAAAACAAATATGATAAAGTGACTAAAAAGTAATAAGACCTTTCAAATTTTAGAGGGCTCCCCACTTCTCACCAGTAATCCAATAGAACAATGAACCATATAACACTGCACAAGGTAAAAAAA
This sequence comes from Capsicum pubescens, assembly GCA_030864215.1. Lineage (NCBI taxonomy): Eukaryota > Viridiplantae > Streptophyta > Magnoliopsida > Solanales > Solanaceae > Capsicum > Capsicum pubescens. The sequence goes on from CM061544.1 coordinate 120,709,929, forward strand.
AATGGTCTCTAAATCTGCATCATGAAATGAGGTAGCATCCCAGTACAGTTAGTACGACGAGCACTGGTATGCAACCCAAAAAAGGGAAGAAATATACATATAACATAAAACACATGACCACACTCCAAAATAATAAAAAAAATAGAGGATAAGGGACATGGAACATAAAGATAGGACTATTTACAATTTATTCCTGAACTATATAGCTAAAACTGACCTTCAGTAACCCACAGGCTAGATGGGTCTGGTACCCCCAACTAGCGGAGCCCCAATCCATGTTAGTCACATGGATTAGGGATTAGCCTAAAGTCCCTAATAGAAAATAACCTCCCAAAAGAATAACTTTGTAAAACTGTGCATAGCAAGCTCACAGTAGTCATAGACCCCCAACGTCGATTAACGTGGTTCCAAGTGTTGGTCATAACGACTACACCTTCTTGAGAAGCTACACAATTCTATTAAAGCCCAATTAAAATATTTTCACATAACATTAACCATGGAGTACTCTATTAAGGCATTGACATATTATTATCATCATACCAACACTTGCAAGTCATTTATATTATGCCCTACCATTCCATTAAACCACTTAAACTCTAAATTCTAAATTGAAAATCCATAAATATAGCCCCAAGGGTAATTCAACAACAATAACAACATACCCAGTGTATTCTCGACAAGTGGGATCTAGAGAGGGTAGGTGTACACAACCCATACCACTACCTCAAATGTGAGATAGAGAGGTTATTTTTTATAGACCTCTGACTCAAAATAGAATAATCTAAGATAAGGAACAGTAATAGTAAGAATAGTAAAAGAACAAGATATATAGGATTAGCAAACTCAATAATACCATAAACAAGATACTCCAAGTAACACACCAGACTAGCCTTCTATCCTAATCTACCTCCTCCACAACATTCTATCCAAGGTTTTGTCCTCGGTAAGCTGGAGTTGCTCCATGTCATTTTTAGTCACCTTCTTTTAATATTTCTTCGATCTACCACGCTTAAAATCATCCCTATCAGACCTCTCACACTTTCGCACTAGGGCATCTATGCTCCTCCTTATCACATGATCGAACATAAGTATTTTACAATTTCAGTTCGAAAATCATCATACGCATATAGACAACTTGTTAAATATAAGAGGATTCCAACATAAGTATTTTACAACTAAATCCCTTGACCCTAGTCTTAAACCACTATTAAAACATATGATTATTAAGTAAACAACACAATATAATGATAATTGAGTTAAGAGAGTGTTCAACATGCCTTATTGATGAGAATGTTTTCCAAAGAAAAGAAAAAAGAGAGTTCCCAAGCTTGAACCCTAGCCTTAAAGATTTCAAGTTGAGTTTTAAAGTAGATAATAACCCCTTTAGAATGATTTTGTCATTTCAGGTGGTGATAGGTATTCTGTTGAATTATTTGATATGAGTTCTAGTTTGTGCACCATAAATATTTAAGTGAGAATGTTATCATTAGTGATGCCTCTTAAGGATCACAACCTTTTGCAATAAGGTGTACACCTTGGTAACTAAAGTGAAGCATCAGCTAAGCGAGATATATCAAACAACCTATTTTTCACCAAACTTCAAAGATTAAATGAACCTTTAACAAAAACTTTGACAACCCATGAAAATACAATTTTCTTTCAGAAATCCTAAGGTACTTTAGTCCCAAAGTTTCCCCAATATCATGTATAATTCCCCTTTTTAGTTAGGGTTCAATTACAACTATAAGTTTCATGATTCCTCCATGTAATTCTTGAATTCAACCATGATCAAGTGTTTCCTCATAATTTAAAGTATTCTTCTGTACCCTAATTATGATAACTTATTATATTGATGAAATTTTTGAGTTTTTGAGTTTAAGTAATGAAATTTCTTATCATGTCATTACTTTGAAATTATCATTTTTAACTACATTTTTCAATGTTGGTGGGTTATGAACATTTGATACTTAAATAGTTATGAATGTTTCATATTTTCAAGTTAAAAGTTATTAAGACCATAGTATATCATTATATTCAGATTATTAATGCATTACTATTTTTAAAACACCATATTTGACCATATCAGTTATCAGCGTATATATTAGTTTATGCTTCTATTTAAGTTCAGTTAGGAGTAGAACTTAGCACCGAGAAAAATTTAGGGATGACGGTTTTCCTGCCAGTATAGGGTAAGACCTTTAGTAGTAGTCCCTAAGTTTCAAAACTACACAACCAATATAGGTTATGAGAGGTCTTCCTGTAGCTTAGGGGATGATACATTCTTAGGTACACCTGCCAGTTTAAGGTGACACCCTCGTCCTTTGGGACATCAGATTAGTGAATCCACATAGCCAGTTTCAGTACCCATGGTAAGGTATGATATCCTTCTAATTGGGGTTATAGTTTGGACCCCGATTAGTTTAAGATTGGGGAATGTCAGTTAAATGTTAGATCCCATAATTTTAGTTCAATATTAAAATTTTACCAGTTCAGGTTTCATGATGAAATATCCATATATCAGTTATTTAGATCATTTTAATATATTTTTATGCTTTTTCTTGCATTTGTTTTATATGTTCATGCATTCATGCTCAGTATATATATATATATATATATATCATCTAGTCCCCAGCCTTTATACGAGTACATATAATGTGCTGACCGTTTTTTCTCTCTTTCACTATGTTGTCTTATAACATAGGTTCGAACGCACAGTTCTCAAACTGTATGTAGTCCATTCCTGTACCACTCATCTGCAATATTAGAGAGTCCTTATCAGCCGAGTGTTAGACATAGTATTATTCGTGCTTTCTAGTACTTTATTTCATGCTATTTCAGTAGTTAGAGTTATTTGGGGACCTATCCCTACAACACATTATGTTTAGAGGCATTTAGACAGTCACACAGTTAGTATGTTTTTAGCGATGACTATTTAGAACCTTTGATATTGTTTTGACGTTCAAATATTTTCATGAATGACTTTTGTATAATTTTTTTACTTTTTTTCAGTCTTTACAGCATGTGCCAGATCATGGGTTAGCTTGGTGTCACTTATGTCCTTAAGCATCGTGTCACGACTAAGGGGCAGTCTTAGGTCTTGACAAACTTGGAATTAGAGCACAAGGTTTAAAGAATCCTAGGGTGTATAAAAGCCATGTTAAGTAGAGTATTGTGCATGGGTGTGACGCATGCCACACTTATATGCGGGAGGCTACAAGACGCTTAGAAAAAGTTTTTTTCAGTATAATGTCATGCGATAGAGTGTAAACTCTGTTAAACTTTTCCTTCTAACTCATCCTATATATCTACAAAAATTGCCTCCCAGAAGGAATAACAGAAGAAGAAATAGGGAATAGTCTGGACCACTACCTATTCCTGAAAACCTTCTTAATGAACATGCCACCCATGCTGAATTCAGGATTGCTTTCATAGTTTTAACCCAGACTATGGTTGCCTAGAATAACTAGTACGCAGTTTCCCCAGCCAATCCAGTAGTGAACACGATAGATGCTAGGATCTAATACTTTACTCGAATAAATACCACAGTGTTTTCTGGATCCAAGTCTAAGAAGGATCCCTAGGAGTTTCTTGATTATATGCAAAAAGTGACTAATATCATAGGTGTCACTTCTAGCAAAAGTGATGACTTAGTTATTTATCGTTTGTAAGGGATGGATTATACTTAGGTTAAATAGTGGAAGGAGGATAGAGGTGTTGGAGCAGGGTCTGTAGAGTGGGATGAGTTTGCTACTGCTTTCTTAGACAACTTCCTACTTAATTAAAGGGAGGCAATAGTATAAGAGTTTATCAATCTAAAGCAATATAGCATAAGTTTTAAGGAATACTCACTCAAGTTTTCCCAGTTATCAAGGTATGCTCTGACTATTGTGGACGATGCTAGGGCCAAAATGAATAAGTTTGTAGCTGGAGTTTTAAAGATATAGTCAAAGAGTGCAGAACAACTATGTTAATTAAGAAGATGGATCTCTCTAGGCTGATGGTTCATGCTTAGCAGATTGAGGAGGAGAATCTTAAGAAAAAGGAAAGAGAGAATAAGATATCCAGAACTGGTAGTTTCAATTTTTCTCAGCAAAGGTCAAAGGTACAGAATCATTTCAGTTTCACTAGAAGTCTTCAGCCTCAGCCCCATCTTTGGACAGTGTTCCAGTGCCTCTCTTTAAATAGGATAATCAAGATAAAGCACTGGGCTTCAAATCTAATAGGAGTGTTGAATAATGGTCATACTAACCCAGTTTATAGGAGGTATGGTAAAAACCATAAGGGTGAGTGCATGGTAGATAGTGATGCATGCTTTATGTATAGCAAGTCAGGCTATAGAATCAATGAGTGTCTAGTAGTTATCTAGAAGGATAAATATTTTCATCAATCGATTTTATGCTCTCAAGACTCAATAGGATTAGGAAAGTTTTATTGATATGGTTGATGGTACATTACGAGTCTTCCATCTTCATGTTTATGCGTTATTAGATCTCGGAGCTTTACTTTTATTCGTGACTCCTTATGTAGCAGTAGATTTTGGTGTTATCCCACAATCTCTTGTGGAGACTTTCTCAGTGTCTACTCCATACGATAGTTCTATCATATCTAGATGAGTATACAGAAATTTTCCAGTCAAAGTATACCATAAAGTTACCTCAGTAGACCTTGTAGAGTTAGAGATGACTGATTTTTGATGTCATTCTTGACATAGATTGGCTCCACTCTTGCTATGCCTCAATTGATTGTAGAAATAGGATCGTCCAATTTTGGTTTCCTAATGAGCCAGTCATAGAATAGAGGATTAGTACCTTGGTTCCTATGGGTCGATTTGTCTCTTGCTTTAAGACAAAGAAGAGAATTTTTAAAGGTTGTATTTATGACATTGTCCGAGTCAAGGACATAAGTTCCGAAGCTTCAAGACCTGAGTCAGTTCTAGTAGTAAATGAATTTCCAAAAGTGTTTACTAAAGATCTTCCTATATTTCCTCCTGAGCGGGAAATTGACTTTGGAATAGATCTCCTCCCAGATACCTAGCCTATCTTAATTCCACCTTATAGAATGACTCTATATAATCTTAAAGAATTAAAGGAGTAGTTAAAAGACCTTTTAGATAAGGTCTTCATTAGACCCAATATTTCCCCATGGGGCGCTCTAATTTTTTTTGTCTAAAAGAAAGATGGTCCTCTCAAAATATGCATCGACTATCGTCAGTTAAAAAGAGTCACAATCAAGAATAAGTATCCTCTCCCCAGGATTGATGACTTGTTTGACCAACTTTAGGGTTCCTAATACTTCTCTAAGATAGACCTCAAGTCCGGCTATCATCAGCTCAGAGTCAGAGAATGTGACATTCCAAAGACAGCCTTCAAAAATCAATATGGTCACTTCACATTTGTAGTTATGTCTTTTGGAATACTAAATGTTCCTGTAACTTTTATGGAGTTGATGAATAGGCTGATCAAGCATCAAATAGACATGTTCATCATAGTATTCATACATGACATCCTCATCTATTTTCGTAATAAAGGGAACATGCAGGCCGTTTAAGGATTATTTTGCAGAACCTTAAGGATCACCAGTTATTCATTAAGTTCAGAAAGTGTGAATTTTGGTTGAGATCAATAACCTTCCTTGGTCACATAATCTTTGGTGATGGCATTCGTGTTGATCCTCAAAATACCAAAGTAGTAATAAACTATCCTAGACCCATCTCTCCATCAGATATCAGGAGTTTCTTGGGTTAGCTGATTACTACAGATGGTTCATTAAAGGATTTTCTTCTATTACCTCTCCCATATCCAGATTAACTTAGAATAAATTCAAATTTTATTGGTTTAATTCTTATGAGAAGAGGTTGCAAAAGTTGAAGACTCGACTTATTTCCTCTCTAGTATTGACTCTACTTTATGGTTTGGATGGGTTTATAGTTTATTGTGATGTTTCTAGAGTTGGTCTTGGTTGTGTGTTGATGAAGCGAGATAAGGTCATATCCTATGAATCTAGACAACTCAAACCCTATGAGAACTATCCGAATCATGATCTTTAATTGGCCGCAGTTGTATTTGCCTTAAAGATTTAAAGATATTACTTTTATGAAGTTCATGTTGATGTGTTTATGGACCATAAGAGTTTGTAGTATGTGTTCACGAAGAAAGACCAGAATCTTCATCAGAGAAGGTGGTTTGAATTAGTGAAAAACTATGATATGAGTGTGTTGTATCACCTGGGTAAGGTGAAAGAAGTGGCTAATTCCCTTAGTAGAATGTCCATAGGAAGTGTTTCTCATATGAAGAATAATAAAAAAGAATTAGTCTATGACGTTCATCATCTTACTAAATTAGGAGTTAGGTTGGTTGATTCATCCAAAGGTAATATTTGGGTTTAGAATGGATTGAAATCTTCTTTAGTTTCTTGCGTGAAAGAAAAGTAACACAAACATCCTATTTTGGTTAAGTTAAAAGAAATAGTTCGAGATCAGATGGTTGAGGTTTTCTCTCAAGGAGGAGATAGTGTGCTTCATTGTCAGGGAAAATTATGTGTTCCAAACGTGGACGGTTTGAGGCAGCGAATGTTAGCAGAAGCATATGGTTTGTGATAGTCTATTCATCCAGGAGACACTAAGATGTACCATGACTTGTGGGAAATTTGTTGGTGGAATGGTATGAAGAAGGATATTGTAGGATTGGTGGCTAAGTGTCTGTATTGTCAGCAGTTTAAGGGAGAGCATAAAAGTCCTAGTGGTACACTTTAGGAGTTTACCATCCCCCCAAATTGAATGAGCCCCATCCCACCCACCCATCTACTCTCCTCCCCTCTTTAACATGGATTTTTCTTTTACTATTCTTGGTTAAAATTTATGATCTAGGTTCTTTTTTTCTTTAGTTTTTTGTTGGAGGGTAATTTTGATTATACCACCTTTGAATTTATTTTTTAGATTATGCTCTTTTGTTGATCCAGATTCATGGTGGAAGGGAGTTTAGAATTTCTAATTATATTTTTTTATATGTAATAAACAGAAATCATTGGGTATGTTATTATTGTTTTAGCAAGTAAATCAAAAAATTTCTTGGCAGTCACTTTTGCAGTTACTGAAAATGGACTTTGTTTAGTTGATAAGCACACCTAAATTGATTAAATAACCATTTACGTGTTGATTTTTTTTGTATGTGTGTTTATAAATTTCTGGCAGAAGTTGTATAGATGTTGCATTCAGGAGAGAAGAAAAGAAATATGGTACTCGTAATATCATGTTATCTTTAAAAGTGTGACATTGTATGGTCTGAAAATGTAGTATTTCTAAGGAAGTAAAGGAAGATCTATTCAATGAGATCTTATATTTATAAAGAAAGATGCATCGGTCATACTTGCTTTACATGCAAAATTTAACACAGGACAATATTCAGATTGGTACTTGACGCCTAGAACCAAAGACCTCTTTTTTGTCCACTTCTATCTTATTTGTTTCATGTTCTTTTAAGATGATGTAAAGCAAAATATAATGAGGAACATGCTTTTATTTATCACTTGTTACAAAATTACTAAAAGCTACCTCTAACTTTATCTTCTTGTGGGAAGCAATAATGTTTGCCTGTACCATTCTGATGGAATGAAATCTTTTATTTGATGTTTAAATTTACCAGTTTATGACTTGTCTGTGGGTTGCATATATTGTTTATTGGAGATATTAAAACCAAAAGTGTCAGCTTTCTTGTATTTGTTTCCCACCTATGCAGCAATAGAGATCATTGTAAGAGAGTGGTAATTTTGGTGTATGTATAAGCCGGGTTTTTCAAAGTCAAAACTGCAAAAAAGTAATGAGGTTTTTTGGTGCGAAACTCCTGATTTAGTAAGGAAAAATGCAAATGAGTACCCAAGGATATGTACTGGTGGTTAATTGAAGTAGGTTGAGAACCTTGAGATCCTAGGTAAAACTTTCGGTAAAAGCAAAAGCACTAGGTATTCTTCCTACCTTCCATACCCTTGGTGGACAGAATTACTTAGTGTCGGTCACTAATGGGCGGTGGTAGGTATTTCGTCAAATTATTCGAGATAAGTTCTGATTTGTACACCGTAAATATTTAAGTGAGAATGTTATCATTAATGTTTCCTCTTAAGGATCACATCCTGTTGCAATAAGGTGTATACCTTGGTGACTGAAGTGAAGTGTCAGGTAAGTGAGATGCATCACCTGACTTCAGAGCCTAAACGAACCTTTAAAGAAAACTTTGACAACACATGGACATATAATTTGATTTCAGAAATATACTAAGGTAATTTTAGCCCCTTCTTGGTATAGTTGATGATTATCCCACTAGAAACAAATATTTATTTTCATTGATGGAGAATCAAATTATATTGGAAGTCATAAGATCTGCTAAGAATCTATGTGAGAACATTGTGATGCATGACTCTTAAGTTGTTCAATTGTTGAAGTAATCTTCTACAATATGAAAAATAATTTTTTCAAATTTCCATTCTTACTAAACAATCAATTCTTAATATTGGTAAGGATATGACAGCTAGACCTAATTCAACACTAAAAGTTAGCTCGTGATGGAATGATTGCCCAAGTCCAAATAATTAGACCACCAATCCATTCCTCAAGTTGCATATAAGTTGGCGAATGAGGGAAGGGTCCAAATCCAAGACCTTTTATTTTTTATGAAGGAGTTAACATGTGATATATGCATGCTTGAATTGCGGAACTAATGTTAAATTTAATTCTGATGCCATTAAGATAAAAAAATTATCATTACTTTTCTAGGTTCAGTCTTCTTGTGAATCAGGATTTCAAAAAGACAATAGTGTCACACACAAAATTAAGTCTAAATTGTTTCATGACATCATTACTTCATGTGTTATCCAATTGAAAGAAATGATCATCACTTCATGTGACACAAAAATGATCTAGTGTACATTTGGAATGAATAATTAAATCTTACGGGAATGGTAATAGTTGTAAATTGTTTTATCTTTTCTTGTTTATCCAAATGATTCATCGAGACTTGCAAGACTTATATAAAAAAATAAGTTGCATAGCAAACTAAAAATGTTAAATAAAGAAAACAACGTAAGAGCATGGATCTAACTCATTGATATGTATCCTGATATATCAAATGTAAAAAGGAAATGATCTGAAAATCCAGAGTCAAACAAGTAAAATCAGACTAAAATAGTTGTCTGAAATGCCCTCCTATGGCGTACCTAATTTTGATTAGATCTTCTAGAAGAAGGTAATTAAGAAAATTCAATCTCTTACTTTCTCAAACTTTTCTCTGTCATTCATTTATAAAATTTCTCTTTGGTTTCACCATGTGATGAGGAGGCTAGGAGGGTTAAGAGAATGATTTTATAGCCCTATTACTTTTCTTGTGTGTAGATACAAACAATGTTTGACCATGAAATAGTGGATCTAATTAAAGTGTCAAATTAAATTGTTCCTATAGAAATAGTTGTTCTACTATGGTAACTATAGTAAAGAACTATGGTTTCTTTACTACTAAGACCTACTGATTATATTTTGTAAATTTTTAGGATCACTAGAACAACTGTTTCTAAAAGAAACAAATAACCCTGACACTTAGTTAACGAGATCCATTATTTCACTGTTATAAACTTTGTATATGAATAAGAGAAAAGTGTTGGGGTTGTAAAACAATTTCTTAACCTTTCTAGCCTCTATTTAATATACGGTGAAAAAGATGAACAGTGAATAAAGGAAAGTCGAAGATCAGGGAGAAAAGTTTGAGGAAGCAAGAATTATAATTTTATGAATTATCTTCTTCAAGAAGATCTAATGAAAATTTGAAGCATCGCTAGAGGGAGTTTTAGACAACTATCTCTGTTTGATTTTAGATTTTGAGAACGTATAACTTTTGGCATTTGATATAGCTGGTTACCTATTGATGACTTAGATCCATACACTTATCTTAATTTCTTAATTTAGCATTTATTACTTGGTATAGAGATTATTTTTCTATTTAAGTGTTACAAGTCTCGACGACATATTCCTTGGATGAAATGGGAAAGATTGAAGAGTTTAGTCTCAAGATTACCATTCCTATATGATATAATTATTATACAGATCTAAAGATCATTTATGCATCACATAAACCTATGAATTTTTTTCTTTTATGACTAACACTTGAAGTGATGATGTTATGTAATAAAGTAGACTTGATTTTGTGTGACATTTTGTACTTGTTGAAATCATCAGACGAAGTACCTAGGAAATTAATTATAAGAACTTTTTTAATAGATGACTTCAGAACTGATGTTAAGATTAGTGCATCTTTTCAAGCATGTATAGATCTCATTTCTGCTTCATTACATATAAAGAAAGATTTTTGAATTTAGATTCCTCCCTCATGAGCTAAGATTATATGAAACTTGAGTAATTGACCAGTGGTATGCTAATATGGATTTACTCAATCCTCTTCTCTTGAGCTATATGGGGTTGAGTTTGGCCTTTACAAATATTAAGGATGAGCTAGATGGGGTCACATCTTTACAAATATTAAGGATGAGTGATTTGGTATGTATGGAAATTTATAAACATGTTTAATTATTGAGATATTGTTGTAATTTTTCATTAGACCAGGTTGATTCACCTGTTTCATCTTATTGTTGTATTGTAGTCGCCTTCTCGGTGCATGACTTGGACTTTCCTAAACGTGTTGATTTCGTCCAAATCAGCAAGAAATCATTGTAAATATTATTTTATTCCTTTTGTATACCCTAGGTAAATATTTTGTGTATCCTTAGTTAGCCTAGTATTCTATCTTATTTGGGAGTGTATTATTCTTTACCTTATTTAGGAGTCCTTAGGTGTTTAGTTTTGTTTGTCCTGTGGGTTTTTTTCATTTCCTTACTTGTATATATACATAGTACATTGTACAAAATTATCGATCAATCAAGAAAAGGAGAAGAAATTTTCCACAAATTCTTTTTCTTTTCCGCAATTCATTAAATTCCTTTCAATTCTTACATGGTATCAGAGAAAGGTTTATTCAATCATCTTGTCTGAAATTCCCATCCTTGTGTCTGAATTTCAATAATCTTATCTCAAATTTTCATCATGTCAAATACCCAAATAATCTAATTTGTGCTTATTGTAAGAATCAAGCCATATAGTGGACAAATATTATAAAATTCATGAGTTTTCTGCTGATTTTAAATTTACAAAGCAAGAAAATTTCAAGAAAAAGTTAAAGTCAACAACAGTTTCGACACTATTAAGAAACAAGTGGGCCGTAGTTGTAACGCCCCAAGATCCCATCCCAAGACGTCATATGGTGATTAAGTCCACACGCGAGCTCAAGCTAACCCTCTGAGCCTGTCATCACCTCTATAACTCACTATGACAATAATCAAGCTGTAATAAAGAAGAATAATCATGTCATGAACATACTGGAATACAAAGAAATAATATCCTGTATAATCCAAATACTGAAGTTTTGTACATACTGGTACTCTAGTCTGACAAAGCCTCTACTACATAAGACTGAGGAACCATTGGGACAGATCCCCAACTGATCCGTACTGAACTGGAAATAAACAACCATCTACTATCAAGACAAAAATTGGGGACATAGATCCTCGAACCATGAGGACTCACCAATTTTAGGAATATAGATGGAGGTACTTGGAGATCACTGTCGCTTCTGAGACTGAGCACCTGAACCTACACCACGAGAAAATATAGAACACAGAAGAGTAAGGGAATCAGTACTTGGGAATGTACTGAGTATGTGGGGATGTAGGAAACATTTAAATAATATCATAAATGTATAATAAAATCATGCATGCTGATAATAAGGTGTAACACCCCGAGATCCCATCCCAAGATGTCACACGGTACTTGTGATCCCGAAGGACCACAAGCTAATCCTTTACTGATATCTGTAGCTGTACACTGCATAATATCTAGAATAAATGCAAAAACTGGCCATAAGGTTCAACACATATATAAATACTCAAAATATAAAAATTGGATACTATACAATACATCCGTCTGAAAAACCTTTAATCTGACTGAACTGTGGAGTTGATGGATCAGGTCCCCAACTAACTCCGTCAACTGATAATAAATAAAATTTTGATTACAATAATAGAAAATTGAAACTCATCCTCGAAAGAAGAGGACTCACTGTTACTGCTACTGACTGGGCCTGATCTGCTGATGATACTCTTGGTCCTGTGCCTCTAAACCTATGGTGTCAAATAAGACACCATAGCGCAAATACATCAGCACAAAATGTACCGAGATGTAGACAGAGTAAGGCTAAATGCAAGGGCTCATGTATGCAAAATATGTATAACCTAAATGATCATGAGAATGCCGCACGAAAACAAGCACACATACAAGAATGCATAAATCATACTCATAATAATCACAACTCTAGAGACTTGACCTTGGATACCGCTTTACTGCGAGCTAAACTCACTACCATCACTGAGATACTGAACCACTGACTCATCTGCTACTGATAACTGAGGATCTGAGTATACTTATATCAAAGACTGAGTTCTGAGCTTACCGCTTTCAACCGACAGAATTAGAGATTCAACTTTTCTAACAGATAACTATGGAAGCTTTATCAATGATAAGAAAATAGAATTATATCCGAATCCGACAACAAGAATACTCAACAAATTCTGAGAAGGAGACCAAGCCTATCTGACGGGAGATCTTTAAATATGATAATAAGAATATTCAACATGATCTAAGACTGAGATCAAGCCTCTCTGATGGGAGATCTTTAAATATGATAGTAAGCATCTGTATATGAGGCGAAGTCTATCTGAAGGGATGGTCCATGAATCAATGGAACTATTTGAGTTCCTTACTGAGATAGACGACTGTACCACAAGATCTTGACTTCTGAAGATTGATACTAAAACTGCAACTGTGGGAAGTAGTCACTTAACCAACATGCCTCGACCTACCACAGGTAGGGTCCAACCTGTAACCCCAGCTGGAAGGGCGTTAATACCGTGCCACGAGTAAAGACTCCCTTTCGGGACAAGCCTCTCTGATGGGACGACCCTCGCAGGAAGTCGACCTGAGGTAGTATAATAATCAACCTCTCTGACGGTGACAACCTCTACTGTTGGGGACTCCTGTATCCTGCGCTCTCTACGCAGTTCTGGAGTTCATGGATTGCTACTAACGACTCCGGACTCTCTCTCTAATGGGAGAAATCGCCATCCCTTCCCTCTTTCGGTGCTAGTTTCTACTCCCAACTGAAAGACTCTCACTGAATACTTAGAATGAACACAATAAAGCTGAATCTATTTACATGATCATGTTTCTCAAATAATCTGGATGAAATACGCTGAGATCACTTGGTTCTGTGTCTGACAAAAACAATATCGAATCACGGTATCTCACTGACGATACATAGCTTGATTAGATTATTTGAATCATTTTTAGATAAGAATTGAATCACTTGAGTTCCATTAGGACTGGGCTGCGTACAGGTTTGAGGCTAGATTACTAGAGATACAGAGATTACAGAGATAACTGAGATTACTAAGGTTTATTAAGCTTCGCACTTGTCTGAGGATACAGAGTTCTATAGTTCACTAAGTTCTAAAAATCATGGCTCGGTTGGAATTATCAAGAAACTGACATGGGCTCTAGACAACAGCTCTATTTTTTGGTATAAATACCCCCAGGACTCGATAACATGGAAGTAAAGCATCATCATTCATTCAAGCATCACAAGCATTCATGCATCATTACCATCACTCAGGCATATTCACAAGAAACTCAGAAATCATGCCATATATTCAATTTCACAATCATTAGAACAACACCTCAAGCCTCCAAGGATTCACAAATGTCTACTCATCATCATCACTACCAAGGGGTCACTCTAAGATTTTCATAATCATAACATACTTTCCCCCTCACAAACCTTATGGCATAGCATCTATCATTTAGGAAATATAAAACTCTATTCACCATCATGATTACCAAAGGATCTCTTCCAACATTTAGGGAGGAGAGGTCATCAATATAGATTCATCATTACAAACTACCTTAAGGAAGACATGCTATTAAATTATACCTCATTCAACGAAGTCTTGCATCAATTACTTTACACCTATATAGGTCTCGACATATATCTAGATATCACGAGATTTTGGGAAAACTTCACACTATCATGTAATTACTCTCTTGCTAACCACTTAGCATGTATCAAACTTAAAATAAATCAAGGAGCACTCACTTGGGAGATTTACCGCTATTTCATCTCAACTTACTCACTACGGTCTTTCAACAACCACTAGACATGTCTGATTCTACACGTACACGGGGATTCCATATTATTATTATGGCTCATTCCGCTCGCTAAGGAATTTTATGAAACACTAGGTGTGTATGGACTAGCCCACAACTTTGCATTTCCTCTTTAACATACTACAAGGCCCCTCTATGCTTCACCTCAGCCTTTCATCCGACCTATGGGGTGCATACTCTGCTTATTCAACCATATCTACACCCTAATGTCATGAACACCTCACATAGACACCAACTTCAACAGGGCTCATCACAACATCACATAAATTCCACATACTAGGGTCAAAGACCATAAATCTTGCAAATAATCATGAATCCAAACTCAACAACACAATTAACATCAACTTCAACTCATACAAATCATAGAATATCACAAAACATAAAATCCTTAAGTTTAAAAAAGGGTACTTGAGTTTCTTGGATGAAAGGGACCCAAGAATCAACATCTACATGCCTGGGAATTTCTTTTCTTGAAGGCTCTTGAAAGGAGTTCTTGATTTCTCTAGATCCTTAATGATCTCTCTTGAATTTTATGAAAGGAGAAACGAGTATTTTGATTTTGGAAACCCTAATTTTTGGGTGGAAGAGAGAAAAATAAAGTTGAAGGCCCTTGGTCCAGTATTTATAGAGCTGGGGGAGGATATGGAAAAGACCAAAATGCCCCTTTAAAATTTGTCTAGAAAATTCCGATCGTTGTCTGTGATGGTCGACCTGACGGTCCGTCAGAGGGACTGATGGTTCACCAAGTCGTCCGTCACTCGAGGTCCAGGAATGGGATATTCTGCCTCGGTCTGACGAGCCCCTTGACGGTCCGTCAACTTTCTGACGGTCCACCACTTTGACTGTTACATGATGACCGAAAAATGAAACCACTACCTTGGTTTGATGGGACACTTAACGGTCCACCAAGGACTTGGTGGTCCGTCAGATCGACCGTCAAATTTGCGATTCCGACAACGCTCAGTAAAACGGCCATAACTTCTTCCTCCAATGTTAGATTTTGATGAAATTGGTATCGATGAAAGTAGAGATTAGGGAAATTACACATGATTCAAAGTGTTTCATACTTGGGAAGATACTTCTGAAACTTTTAGACTCAGATTTTCTGCTTTGCTGGATATGCTCTAAGGCTCAGAATAGAAGAGAACTTTGTGGGGTATTACATTATCTCCCCCTTGGGAACATTCATCCTCGAATGTCGCTAGGTAGGCTGGGAATACTGATCAACATAACTTACTCAAGAAACAGAAATATCTCAAGGCATGAGTACGCAACTAGAATGACTAACATACTGAGTACTCATACTGGGTACGTATCTCTAACACATGGAACACTCGACTGAAGCTACTTGGAGCTGAATCCTCATAGTATGCATGAACATATGATGCATAGACTCATAGATGGGCTGATGTCACGAATGCATAGCTGAACACGCATTAACAAGCTCAACTCTTTCTACTGGACGTGCATATCTAATGCATGAATGTCTAACTAAACTGACCTTCGGAAGAACGACTGACAATACAATGAGCACTGATGCTAACTTCATTAAAAGAATATTAACATGCATCTAAATAAACTTAAGTATATGCAAACATCATAACACTATAGGGTATCTCCCCCTTGGGAACCTATGTCCCTCTAAACACACTTCGCTAAAATACTAGAGCGTTCTACGTGACACCTACCGCCTGGGTCATGATTAACCGATTGAGATCTAAATCTCATGCATGACTCATGCTAACATATAATTCTTAAGATGAAATCAATGGATCTAACAATGCATGTCATATAGATGAAGGGCTCATAACATACCCGGGTCTATGTCGGGGAGACCTTCATGATCAAGATGAGCCTGAAGCGCACAGAGTCTACCTCTCTGTGTTAACACTCTACTGTCTCGCATTCTATGGACTGGATCACCACACCCAAAGCACACATCACTATCTTCTCTACATACACCTCGGTGGTGCCTGCTACAGTCTCCACAAAGCGGATAGGTACGAATACCACTAGCACTACTCTGGGCCTTGGAGATTGGCACTTCCTCGGATTTGACACCCTCAAACGTAGGTGCGGGTACACTAGCCGAAGATGGATCTGAAACTAAAAATCTTCAACCATGCTGAGAACCACTACCACCTTGGGACCCTGACTGTGAGAAACCACGACTACCTATCTTGGCTCTCTTACTCACACTCTCTCTTTCTTTCATCTTGTCCGCCTCAATTTGGTGTGCATGCATCATTAGCCTAGAAACATCCATATCTCTATTTAGTATAGCAGCTCTACACTATTTCAACACATAACTCAAAACCCCAGACATAAACTATCTCATGCTCGCTCTAGGGTCAGCTACCAAGTTGGGACCATACTTAGCTAATTGGTTGAACTTAAGACAATACTCTTTCACAGTCATAGAACCATGCCTTTGGTTCATGAACTCTTCTACCTTAGCTCTTCTCATCTCAAGCGGAAAGAATCTATCTAGAAAGGCACTCTAAAACTCTGACCAAGTAATAAGAGCTACATTCTCCCCTCTACTCTTCTCCCATATCACTACCCAATCATGAGAAACATCCTTCAACCTATAAGATGCTAAATCCACGCTCTCCTCCTCAGAGACATGCATAATCTGAGTGATCTTCTTTACCTCCTCTAGATAAAGCTGTGGGTCCTCACCTACTACTGACCTAAAGAATTCTGGCGGGTTCATTTTTATAAAATTTCTAATCCTAGCTGCAGCGGAATTCCCATCTTGCTGAGGTGGGACTGCAACCTGAAGGTTGCCCTGAACATTGGTTACAGCTTGGTATAGCGCATGAAAAGCTGCCCGAAACTCTGCATGTGACACACTCTCATTATCAGGTCCAACTGGTTGAGGGGGCTGATCATCGATCCCACAGACAAAACTTCTGTGAGGAGGCATACTCTGTAATTGAAAGAAAAAAACGGATTAGACTGAGGATCAACCTGAGCTCATGATCACTCGTACGAAATGATTACTAAAAGAAGGGAAACAAATCCTAAGAACATCTTGTATCCTCTTGTACATAGATCTGGTGCGCTACAAACCCATGCATAAGACTCTACTAGATGCGGCTTTTCAGACTCCCTAGGACACTCTTGAACCTTAGGCTCTGATACCAAGCTTATAACACCCAGAGATCCCATCCCGAGATGTCACACGGTGCTTGTGACCTCGAAGGACCACAAGCTAACCCTTTACTCATATATGTACCTATGCACTGCATAATATCTGGAATAAATGCAGAAACTGGCCATAAGGTTCAACACATCTATAAATACTCAAAATATAAAAATTGGATACTATACAATATATCCGTCTGAAAAGCCTCTAATCTGACTGAACTGTGGAGTTGATGGGACAGGTCCCCAACTAACTCCGTCAACTGAAAGTAAATAAAATTTTGATTACAATAACAGAAAACGGAAACTCATCCTCGAAAGAAGAGGACAAACTACTACTGCTGCTGACTGGGGCTGATCTGCTGATGATACTCTGGGTCTTGTGCCTCTAAACCTATGGTGTCAAATGAGACACCATAGCACAAATACGTCAGCACTAAATATACCGAGTATGTAGACGGAGTAAGGCTAAATACAAGGGATCATGCATGCAAAATATGTATAACCTAAATGATCATGAAAATTCTGCACGAAAACAAGCACACATTCAAGTATGCATAAATCATACTCATAATCATCACAACTCTAGAGACTTGACTTTGGATACCGCTTTACTGCGAACTAAACTCACTACCATTACTGATATACTGAACCACTGACTCATCTACTATTGAAAACTGAGGATCTGGGTATACTTATATCACAGACTGAGTTCTGAGCTTACCGCTTTCAACCGACAGAATTAGAGATTCAACTTTTCTAACAGATAACTTTGGAAGCTTTATCAATGATAAGAAAATAGGTTTATATCCGAATCCCACAATAAGAATACTCAATAAATTCTGAGAAGGATACCAAGCCTATCTGACGGGAGATATTTAAATATGATAATAAGAATATTCAACATGATTTGAGAATGCGATCAAGCCTCTCTGATGGGAGATCTTTAAATATGATAGTAAGCATCTGTTTATGAGGCCAAGCCTATCTGACGGGATGGTACATGAATTAATGGAACTATCTGAGTTCCTTACTGAGATAGACGACTGTACCACACGATCTTGACTTCTGAATATTGATACTAAAACTACAACTGTGGGAAGTAGTCACTTAACCGACATGCCCCGACCTCCCACAGGTAGGACCAACCTGTAACCCCAGCTGGAAAGGCATCAATACCATGCTACGGGTAAAGACTCACTCTCCAGTCAAGTCTTTCTGATGGGATGACCCTCACAGGAAGTTGACCTGAGGCAATATAATAGTCAACCTCTCTGACGGTGACAACCTCTACTGATGGGGACTCCTGTATCCTTCGCTGGCTGTGCAGTTTTGGAGTTTAGGGATTGCTACTAACGACTCTAGCCTCTCTCTATCATGGGAGAAATCGTTGTCCCTTCCCTCGCTCGGTGCTAATTTCTACTCCCAACTGAAAGACTCTCACTGAATCCTTAGAATGAACACAATAAAGCTGAATCATTTTACATGATCATGTTTCTCAAATGATCTAGCTGAAATACGCTGAGATAACTTGGATTTGTGTCTGACAGAAACAATATCGAATCACGGTATCTGACTGACGATACATAGCTTGATTAGATTATTCAAATTATTTCTGAGATTAGAATTGAATCACTTGAGTTCCATTAGGACTGGGCTGAGTACAGGTCTGAGGCTAGATTACTAGCGATACAGAGATTACAAAGATAACTGAGATTATGGAGCTTTATTAAGCTTTGCACTTGTCTGAGGATACAAAGTTCTATAGTTCACTGAGTTCTGAAAATCATGGCTCGGTTGGAATTATCGAGAAACTGACACGGGCTCTAGACAACAGCTCTATTTTCGGGTATAAATACCCCCAGAACTCAATAACATAGAAGTAAAGCATCATCATTCATTCAAGCATCACAAGCATTCATGCATCATTACCTTCATTCAGGCATATTCACAAGAAACTCATAAATCATGCCATATATTCAATTTCACAATCATTAGAACATCACCTCAAGCCTTCAAGGAGTCACAAATGTCTACTTTCCCCATCACAAACCTTACGGCATCACATCTATCATTTAGGAAATATAAACCTCTATTTACCATCATGATTACCAAAGGATCGCGTCCAACATTTAGGGGGAGGGGGTCATCAATATCGATTCATCATCACAAACTACCTTAAGGAAGACATGCTATTAAATTATACCACTTTCAATGAAGTCTTACATCAAGTACTTCACACCTATATCGGTCTCGACATATATCTAGATATCACGAGATTTTGGGAAAACTTCACACTATCATGTCATTACTCTCTTGCTAACCACTTAGAATGTATCAAAACTTAAAATAAATCATAGAGCGCTGACTTGGGAGATTTACTGCTCTTTCATCTCAACATACTCACTATGGTCTTTCGACAACCACTAGACATGTCCAATTCTACACCTACTCGAGGATTCCATATTATTATTATGGCTCATTCCGCTCACTAAGGCATTTTATCAAACACTAGGTGTGTATGGACTAGCCCACAACATTGGGTTTCCCCTTTAACATACTACAAGGCCCCTCTATACTTTACCTCATCCTTTCATCCGACCTAATACTCTACTTATTCAACCATGTCTATACCCTAATGTCATGAACACCTCACATAGACACCAACATTAAAAGGGCTCATCACAACATCACATAAATTCCACATACTAGGGTCAAACACCATAAATCTTGCAAAAAATCAAGAATCCAAACTCAACCACACAAGTAACATCAACTTCAACTCATACAAATCATGGAATATCACAAAACATAAAATCCTTAAGTTTAAAAAAGGGTACTTGAGCTTCTTGGATGAAAGGGATCCAAGAATCAACATCTACATACCTGGGAATTTCTTTTCTTGAAGGCTCTTGAAAGGAGTTCTTGATTTCTCTTGATCCTTCTTGATCTCTCATGAATTTTATGAAAGGAGAAAAGAGTATTTTGATTTTGGAAACCCTAATATTTGGGTGGAAGAGAGAAAAATAAAGTTGAAGGCCCTTGGTCTGGTCTTTATAGAGCTGGGGGAGGATACGGAAAAGACCAAAATGCCCCTTTAAAATTTGTCTAGAAAATTCCGATCGCTGTCTGTGATGGTCGACCTGACGGTCCGTCAGAGGGACTAATGATTCACCAATTCGTCTGTCCCTCGAGGTCCAGGAATAGGATATTCTTCCTCGGTCTGATGGGCTCCTTGATGGTCCGTCAACTTTCTGACGGTCCACCACTTTGGCTGTCACATGATGATCGAAAAAGGAATGCAATACCTTGGTTTGATGGGACACTTGACGGTCCACCAAGGACTTGGCGGTTCATCAGATCGACCGTTAAATTTGCGATTCCGAAAATGCTCCGTAAAACGGCCATAATTTCTTCGTCCGATGTTAGATTTTGATGAAATTAGTATCGATGAAAAAATTGTTCAATTCTCTACATGACTAAAATTAGAGATTAGGGAAATTACACACGATTCAAAGTGTTTCATACTTAGGAAGATACTTCTGAATCTTTTAGACTCAGATTTTCCGCTTTGCTGGATACGCTCTAAGGCTCAGACTAGAAGAGAACTTTGTGGGGTATTACATTATCTCCCCCTTGGGAACATTCATCCTCGAATGTTTCTTGGTTGGCTGGGAATACTAATCAATAGAACTTACTCAAGAAACAAAAATATCTCAAGGCATGACTACGCAACTAGAACGACTAACATACTGAGTACTCATACTGAGTACGCATCTCTAACACATGGAACACTCGACTGAAGCTACTTGGAGCTGAATCCTCATAGCATGCATAAACATATGATGCATGGACTCATAGCTGGGCTGATGTCACGAATGCATAGCTGAACACACACTGACAAGCTGAACTCTTTCTACTGGACGTGCATATCTAATGTATGAATGTCTAACTAAACTGACCTTCGGAAGAACGACTGACAATACAATGAGCACTGATGCTAACTTTATTAGAAGAATATTAACATGCATCTAAATAAACTTAAGTATATGCAAACATCATAACACTATGGGGTATCTCCCCCTTGGGACCCTATGTCCCTCTAAACACACTTCGCTGAAATACTAGAGCGTTCCACGTGACACCTACCGCCTGGGTCATGATTAACTGATTGAGATCTAAATCTCATGCATGAATCATGCTAACATATAATGCTCAATATGAAATCGATGGATCTAACAATGCATGTCATATAGATGAAGGGCTCATAACATACCCGGGTCTATGTCGGGGAGACCTTCATGATCAAGATGAGCCTGAAGTGCACGGAGTCTACCTCTCTATGTTAACACTCTACAGTCTTGCATTCTATGGCCTGGATCACCACACCCAAAGCACACATCACTATCGGCTCTACACACACCTCGGTGGTGCCTGCTACACTCTCCACAAAGCGGATGGGTACGAATACCACTAGCACTACTCTGGGCCTTGGAGATTTGCACTTCCTCGGATTTGACACCCTCAAATGCAGGGGCGGGTACCCTAGCCGAAGATGGAGCTGAAACTAAAAATCTTCGACTATGCTGAGAACCACTACCACCTTGGGACCCTGACTGAGAGAAACCACGACTACCTGTCTTGGCTCTCTTACTCTCACTCTCTCTTTCTTTCATCTTGTCCAACTCAATTTGGTGTGCATGCATCATTATCTTAGAAACATCCATATCTTTATTTAGCATAGCAGCTCTACACTCTTTCAACACATAACTCGAAACCCCAGACAGAAACTATCTCATGCTCGCTCTAGGGTCAGCTACTAAGTTGGGACCATACTTAGCTAATTGGTTGAACTTCAGACGATACTCTTTCTCAGTCATAGAACCTTGCCTTAGGCTCATGAATTCTTCTACCTTAGCTTCTCTCATCTCAAGCGGAAAGAATCTATCTAGAAAGGCACTCTAAAACTCTGACCAAGTCATAGGAGCAACATTCTCCCCTCAACTCTTCTCCCACATCACTACCCAATCATGAGAAACATCCTTCAACCTATAAGATACTAAATCTACACTCTTTTCCTCAGAGACGTGCATAATCTAGGTGATCTTCTTCACCTCCTCTAAATAAAGTTGTGGGTCCTCACCTACTACTGACCTAAAGAATTCTGGCGGGTTCATTTTTATAAAATTTCTAATCCTAGATGCGGCGGAATTCCCATCTTGCTGAGGTGGGACTGCAGCCTGAAGGTTGCCCTGAACATTAGTCACAGCTTGGTCTAGAGAAAAAAAGTTGCCCATAACACTGCATGTGAGACACTCTCATTATCAGGTCCTACTGGTTGAGGGGGCTGATCATCGACCCCACAGACAAAACTTCTATGAGTAGGCATACTCTGTAATTGAAAGAAAGAAGCGGATTAGACTGAGGATCAACCAGAGCTCATGCTCACTTGCACGAAATGATTACTGAAAGAAGGGAAACAAATCCTAAGAACATTCTGTAGCCTCTAGTACATAAATCTAGCGTGCTATAAACCCATGCATAAGACTCTACTAGATGCGGATTTTTAGACTCCCTAGGACACTCTTGAACCATAGGCTCTGATACCAAGCTTGTAACACCCGAGATCCTATCCCGAGATGTCACACGGTGATTGTGACCTCGAAGGACCACAAGTTAATCCTTTACTCATATATGTACCTATACACTGCATAATATCTGGAATAAATGCAGAAACTGGCCATAAGGTTCAACACATCTATAAATACTCAAAATATAAAAATTGGATACTATACAATATATTCGTCTGAAAAGCCACTAATCTGACTGAACTGTGGAGTTGATGGGACAGGTCCCCAACTAACTCCGTCGACTGAAAGTAAATAAAATTTTGATTACAATAATAGAAAACTAAAACTCATCCTTAAAAGAAGAGGACAAACTACTACTGTTGCTGACTGGGGCTGATCTGCCGATGATACTCTGGGTCCTGTGCCTCTAAACCTATGGTGTCAAATGAGACACCATAGCACAAATACGTCAGCACAAAATGTACCGAGTATGTAGACGGTTAAGGCTAAATACAAGGGCTCATGCATGCAAAATATGTATAACCTAAATGATCATGAAAATTCTGCACGAAAACAAGCACACATACAAGTATGCATAAATCATACTCATAATCATCACAACTCTAGAGACTTGACCTTGGATACCGCTTTACTGCGAGCTAAACTCACTACCATCACTGATATACTGAACCACTGACTCATCTACTATTGATAACTGAGGATCTGGGTAAACTTATATCACAGACTGAGTTCTGAGCTTACCGCTTTCAACCGACAGAATTAGAGATTCAACTTTTCTAACAGATAACTTTGGAAGCTTTATCAATGATAAGAAAATAGGTTTATATCCGAATCCCACAATAAGAATACTCAATAAATTCTGAGAAGGATACCAAGCCTATCTGACGGGAGATATTTAAATATGATAATAAGAATATTCAACATGATTTGAGAATGAGATCAAGCCTCTCTGATGGGAGATCTTTAAATATGATAGTAAGCATCTGTATATGAGGCCAAGCCTATCTGACGGGATGGTACATGAATTAATTGAACTATCTGAGTTCCTTACTGAGATAGACGACTGTACCACACGATCTTTAGTTCATATGATTGATACTAAAACTGCAACTGTGGGAAGTAGTCACTTAATCGACATACCCCGACCTACCATAGGTGGGGACCAACCTGTAACCCCAGCTGGAAGGGCATTAATACCGTGCCATGGGTAAAGACTCACTCTCGGATCAAGCCTTTCTTATGGGATGACCCTCACAGGAAGTCGACATGAGGCAATATAATAGTCAACCTCTCTGACGGTGACAGCCTCTACTAATGGGGACTCTTGTATCCTCCGCTAGCTATGCAGTTCTGGAGTTTAGGGATTGCTACTAACGACTCTGGCCTCTCTCTCTTATGGGAGAAATTTCCATCCCTTCCCTCGCTTGGTGCTAGTTTCTACACCCAACTGAAAGACTCTCACTGAATCCTTAGAATGAACACAATAAAGCTGAATTTGTTTACATGATCATGTTTCTCAAATGATCTAGCTAAAATATGCTGAGATCACTTGGTTTCGTGTCTGACAGAAATAATATCAAATCACGGTATCTGACTGACAATACGTAGCTTGATTAGATTATTCAAATTATTTCTGAGATTAGAATTGAATCACTTGAGTTCCATTAGGACTAGGCTGAGTACAGGTCTGAGGCTAGATTACTAGCGAAATAGAGATTACAAAGATAACTGAGATTACGGAGCTTTATTAAGCTTTGCACTTGTCTGAGAATACAAAGTTCTATAGTTCACTGAGTTCTGAAAATCATGGCTCGGTTGGAATTATCGAGAAACTGACACGGGCTCTAGACAACAGCTCTATTTTCAGGTATAAATACCCCCAGGACTCAATAACATAGAAGTAAAGCATCGTCATTCATTCAAGCATCACAAGCATTCTTGCATCATTACTTTCATTTAGGCATATTCACAAGAAACTCAGAAATCATGCCATATATTCAATTTCACAATCATTAGAACATCACCTCAAGCCTCCAAGGAGTCACAAATGTCTACTTTCTCCCTCACAAACCTTCTGGCATCACATCTATCATTTAGGAAATATAAACCTCTATTCACGATCATGATTACCAAAGGATCGCGCCCAACATTTAGGGGGTGGCATCAATATCGATTCATCATCACAAACTACCTTAAGGAAGACATGCTATTAAATTATACCACATTCAACGAAGTCTTACATCAAGTACTTCACACCTATATCGGTCTCGACATATATCTAGATATCACGAGATTTTGGGAAAACTTCACACTATCATGTCATTACTCTCTTGCTAACCACTTAGAATGTATCAAACCTTAAAATAAATCAAAGAGCACAGACTTGGGAGATTTACCGCCCTTTCATCTCAACTTACTCACTACGATCTTTCGACAACCACTAGACATGTCCAATTCTACACCTACTCGGGGATTCCATATTATTATTATGGCTCATTCCGCTCACTAAGGAATTTTATCAAACACTAGGTGTGCATGGACTAGACCACAACATTGGGTTTCCCCTTTACCATACTACAAGGCCCCTCTATGCTTCCCTCATCCTTTCATCCGACCTATGGGGTGAATACTCCACTTATTCAACCATCTCTACACCCTAATGTCATGAACACCTCACATAGACACCAACTTTAAAAGGGATCATCACAACATCACATAAATTCCACATACTAGGGTCAAAGACCATAAATCTTGCAAACAATCATGAATCCAAACTCAACCACATAAGTAACATCAACTTCAACTCATAAAAATCATGGAATATCACAAAACATAAAATCCTTAAGTTTAAAAAAGGGTACTTGAGCTTCTTGGATGAAAGGGATCCAAAAATCAACATCTACATACCTGGGAATTTCTTTTCTTGAAGGCTCTTGAAAGGAGTTCTTGATTTCTCTAGATCCTTCTTGATCTCTCTTGAATTTTATGAAAGGAGAAGAGAGTATTTTGATTTTTGAAACCCTAATTTTTGGGTAGAAGAGAGAAAAATGAAGTTGAAGGCCCTTGGCCCGGTATTTATAGGGTTGGGGGAGGATGTGGAAAATACCAAAATGTCCCTTTAAAATTTGTATAGAAAATTCCGATCGGGATCTATGACGTTCGACCTAACGGTCTGTAAGAGGGACTGACGGTCCACCAAGTCGTCCGTCACTCGGTATCCAGGAATGGCACATTGTGCCTCAGTCCGACGGGCCCCTTGACGGTCCATAAACTTTCTGATGGTCCACCACTTTGGCCGTCACATGATGACCAAAAAAGGAAGCCACCGTCTTGGTCTGACGGGACACTTGAAGGTCCATCAGATCGACCGTCAAACCTATGATTTCGACAATGCTCAGTAAAACAGTCGTAACTTCTTCATTCGATGTTGGATTTTGATGAAATTGGTATTGATGGAAAGCTTGTTCAATGCTCTACATGACTAAAAGTAGAAATTAGGGAAATTACATACGATTCAAAGTGTTTCATACTTAGAAAGATACTTTTGAAACTTTTAGACTCAGAGTTTCCGCTTGTTGGATACGCTCTAAGGCTCAGACTAGAATAGAACTTTGCGGGGTATTACATAAGGACTCACTTTGCTTGAGTTACCTGAAACATATTTTCTATAAATCATCAATAATAAAACATGCTTCATAAATCTCACAAACCGTTGGACTCAACTCAAACTCTTTGACTCATGACTTAGAGTGACTCGGTAACTCATGAAACTTGGACTATTATCGACTTGGGAGTTTCTTATAACCGACATAAACCATATGAACTTACATGGAGTCCAATGTCTTGCCCACGTTGGGGAGAGCTGTTCTATCCTTGCCATCAGAGTAGAACCTTAACTTTAGTGATAACTGTCTTGGCCTTTGGACCTTAATCTTAATCCTACGGTGGAACGTAGTTCTGGGGAAGTAGGATACGTTGAACCCATACTTCTCGCTCGGTGCAAAATACTACTCCCAGACTTAAGCTCAGAACTCGTTAGGAAATCCACATTAATCAACTCAAGGGTCTATCATGAAGACCAAAATATAAATATATTTCTCACTTGTAAATCATGATCAACTTGTGGATTCCTAACACGAATAAACCTTAAAATAATCTTTCTCATCATCAAGTACACTTTCTTATCAAATCATATCAAGTATCAAATCTTCCAGAAAACATCATAGAACTCGTTCTTGACTCTCAAGCTCAATATCAATATATATTCAATAGACAAACTTCTCATGGAAAAACATAAATCATGACACTTATCATAAATCACTTAGAAATTATCATTTCATGATAACAATATACAACTCATGACATAAATTGTTAATTTAAGAAGTAAGACAATGAAGTAGTCATATGTGTCAATCTTGTATATCTCAAATCTCATAAATACTTGATAAAGTAATTTAGGTGTAAACTCACTTTGCAAAATTCATGAAACTCAATAGAAATTAAATCTTTGGGCACAAGAACTAAAGAAGTGTTCTTGTACAAAACCCCACATACCTTAATCTTTGAAATTGGATGAACTTTAGTGCTTGAGACTTTATCCACACTTGAAATAAATATTTCTTGAAGCCCACACTATGAGGAACTTGGTTCTTGAAGAAATTTTGAAGATTTATGGATGATTCTTGGAAGATTTATGTTCTTGATATAACCCTAGATATATTATCTCAAGAGAATTGGTAGAGAAAATGATGGAATTAGGGTTTGGATGGGATACTCATATTTATAAAGGCCTCCAAAAGATGGGAAAAGACTAAAATACCCTTCCAAAAACGTCTCTAAATTGCTGAAAAAAAATAGCTAACGACATCCGTGACAGGCCGTCAGACCCGTGATAGGCCGTCACGAAATGTCGTCACAAAAGGATCCAATCTTATGATTTTCTGCCTAAGGCTGACGACATCATCAGAAATGTCATAAAAAATTTGACGACATCATCAGAAATGTCGTCAGAAACATGACAGGCCGTCAGAAACATCGTCACCCTTTTCCAGATTGACATGCTGGAGTAAAATGGGTATAACTCTTTGCTCCGATATTGGATTTTGGCGAAATTGGTATTATTGGAAAGATAATTCATTTATCTATCTGTTGATAGGTCATGAGCTCAAAAATTCCAAGTCTAATGAGAGATAGTATCGTTTGAAGTTGACTATACCAATATCATTTCCAATGAATTAAATCGGTAAGGAATGTTTTGATTCACCCAATCGTTAGGACATATTTAAGGCCCTAATACACACCATCCTTGATCAGAAAACAACCCAAAACATTATAATTTATTTTTCATGAGCTTAATTCATGGTTGCACTATTGGTTAGAGTCTCGGAGTATTACAATATCTCCTCCTTGGAAACATTCGTCCTCAAATGTGGCTAGATAGGCCAAGAACAAGAGAAAATGAGGACGTATAGATGGAACGACTCACTAAAAGGGCTTACTTCATTCTAAACTTTTGAGTACTTCACAAAATGCATGAATCATAGAGAGAATAACCATATAGCTGAATACACTGGATTAGAAGAAAACTGGATTAGGGAAAAATAGTACCTTCGGCTTAATTTGAACTCGCAGAGAAGAGATAAGGTTATCTGGTTCGAATATCTACTTCTGCTTCCCAAGTAGCACCCTCGAGTGATTGATTTCTCCATAGAACTTTGACCAAGGGAACTTTCTTATTTCTTAGTCTACGAACTTAATAATCTAGGATTTCAACCGGAACTTCATCATACGAAAGGCTATCCTGAACATCAAAACTTTCTGACGGATCAACAACAACAGAATCACCAATGTGCTTCTTAAGCATAGAAACGTGAAAGATAGGATGGACAACTGACAACTCGGTAGGAAATTCAATCTCGTAAGCTGCTTTCCCAACACAATTCAAAACTCTATAAGGTTCAACGTATCGGGGAATAAGCTTTCCTTTCTTACCAAATCTTTTCACCCCCTTCATGGGTGAAATCTTTAAGTACACCAGATTGTTAACCTCAAACTTAAGATCTCTTTTTCTCAAATCTGCATATGACTTTTGATAACTCTGGGTTGTCTTCAACCTTTCCCGAATGAGCTTAACTTTCTCCATAGCCTCAAACGCAGCATCAGGTCCACTCACAGCGGCTTCATCTACTTCAAACCAACCTATGGGTGATCTACATCGCGTTCCGTATAAAGCCTCAAATGGAGTCATTCCAATGCTAGCATGAAAACTATTGTTGTAAGTAAATTCAATCAATGGCAAATGTTCATCCCAACTTCCTTTGAAATCAAGAACACATTCCCTCAACATATCCTCCAAGGTATGGATGGTCCTCTCAGCCTGACCATCGGTCTGTGGATGAAAAGCGAAGCTAAGATAAACTTGGATACCAAGAACCTTCTGAAAAGCCCTCCAAAAATAAGAAGTAAATTGAGTACCCCTGTCGGAGATAATAGACAAAGAAACTCCATGGAACCTGACTAACTCTCAAATATATAGCTTAGCATAGTCCTCAGCGGTGAAAGATGTATGCACTGGAAAGAAATGCACGAACTTAGTCAACCTGTCTACAACAACCCAAATCGAATCATGATGACGTCAAGAAGGAGGTAAACCAGTCACAAAATCCATATTTACTTCCTCCCACTTCCAAGTAGGAATACTGAATTCTTGCATCATTCCACCGAGTCTTTGGCGTTCTATCTTAACCTGTTGGGAAGTTGTACACTTCTCTATGAATTTTTCTATATCTTTTTTCATACCATTCCACCAATAGATTTCTCACAAATCGTGGTACATCTTGGTAGCACAGGGATGAATAGAATACCGTGCGCCATGCGCTTCAGCCATAATTCTCTGTCTTAAATCTTCAACCTCAAGAACATATAATCCATTCTGAAATCTCGATACACCATCTCCCCCTTGGGAGAAAACCTTTACCTTTTGGTCTTTAATTGAATCCTTCAGTCTGACCAAACTAGGATCCATATCTTGATTCTCCTTTACTTCCGAAACTAGAAAAGACTCGGAACTACTCTGGACACAAACATTACCCTCAGCTGAATCAAGCAATCTAACTCCCAACCTAGCCAGACGATGTACCTTATGAGCTAACTCCTTCCTATCTTCCTCGACCTGTGCTACACTACCCATGGACGACCTGCTAAGGGCATCTACCACTACATTGGCCTTGCCCGAGTGATACAACACATTCATATCATAGTCCTTTAACAATTCTAATCATCGCCTTTGATGAAGATTCAACTCTCTCTGAGTAAACACATACTGCAAACTCTTGTGATCCATAAAGACATCAACATGAACACCATACAAATAGTGTCTCCAGATTTTTAAGGCAAAAACCACTGCAGCTAACTCGAGATCATGGGTCGGGTAGTTCTTCTCATGTGGTTTCAACTGTCTGGAGGTATAGGCTATAACCTTACCTTTCTTCATCAACACGCAATCCAACCCAACTCTAGAAGCATCACAGTACACCATAAAATCGTCTACACCATTTGGAAGGGTCAACATAGGGGCCGAAGTGAGTCGAGTCTTCAACTCCTGAAAACTCTTCTCGCAAGAGTCAGACCACAAGAATTTAATTTTCTTTTGGGTCAACCGAGTCAAAGGAAACGCAATGAAAGAGAAACCCTCAACAAAACGACGGTAGTAGCCAGCTAGACCCAAGAAACTCCTAATATCAGACGGGGAAATAGATCTACGCTAGTTTTTCACAGTTTCTATCTTTTGAGGGTCAACTCGAATAACTTCAAAAGAAACAATATGACCCAGAAAAGCAACTGAACTTAGTCAAAATTTGCACTTGCTAAATATGGCAAATAGTTGATGATCTCTAAGGGTTTGCAAGACTATTCGTAGATGATCTGCATGGTCATTCTTACTTCGGGAGTATACAAGAATATCATCTATGAACACAATAACAAACATAGCCAGGTATTGTCTGAACACCCGATTCATGAGGTCCATAAAGGCTGCTGGGGCATTTGTTAGCCCGAAGGACATGACCAAGAACTCAAAATGACCATATCGGGTGCGAAAAACTGTCTTTGGAATATCACACTCCCTAACTTTAAGTTGATGATAACCGGATCTCAAGTCTATTTTTGAGAAATAGTTAGCACCTTGCAGCTGATCAAACAGGTCATCAATTCTAGGAAGAGGGTACTTGTTCTTGACTATGACCTTGTTAAGCTGACAATAATCAATGCACATCCGCAATGAACCATCTTTCTTTGGCACGAACAGAATGGGTGCATCCCAAGGAGATACGCTAGGCCTTATGAAACCCTTATCTAGAAGATCTTTGAGTTGCTCTTTCAACTTCTTAAGTTCTACGGGGGCCGTACGATATGGAGGAATAGAAATAGGCTGCGTGTCAGGGAGAAGATCAATCCCAAATTCTATCTCTCTATCGGGAGATACCCCTGGGAGATCTTCTGGAAAAACATCACAAAACTCATTAACAATGTTGATCGACTAAATAGTCGGAGTCTCGAACTTAGTATCCTTAACTCAAACCAAATGATAGATGCAACCCTTGGATATCAATTTCCTAGCTTTAAGATAGGATATGAAATGACTCCTGGGAGATACAGAATTTTTGGACCACTTAAAGGCTGGCTCATTGGGAAACTAAAACTTGACTATACGGCTACGACAGTCTATAGATGCATAACAAGAGTGAAGCCAATCCATACCCAGAATAATGTCAAAATCAACCATGTATAGCTCAATCAAATTTGCAAATATAACTCTATGAAGGACGGTGATAGGACACTTCTTATATACTTGCTTAGCAAGAACAGGTTCACCTACTGGAGTAGAAACTAGAAAAGGCTCAGGAACCTTTTCAGCATTGATCTCAAAATTCACAGCCACTAACGGAGTCACATAAGAAAGACTTGACCCAGGGTCCATCAACACATACACATCAAAATGAAATACACAGAGTGTACCAGTAATAACATCTGGTAAATCCTCTTGCTCCTGGTGGGGTGATATAGCATAAAAGTGATTCTGGCGCTGACCACCGGTAGTACTAGATGAGGCACCCTGGGGAAGAGTAGGATGAACCCAAGGGGCTGGAGCACTAATATCCTGACTCTGGGGACAAACATCACGGCTCCTCTGTCTAGCATATGGGAAATCCCTAAATTTGTGGCCAACTTACCACAACCAAAACAACTTCTCTGCTCATCCATACACTCTTCAGGATGCGTCCTACCACACTTAGCACACGGGGGATAGTTAGGTCTATTACTCACACTATCATGAGACCTAGACACAGTAGGACTATTACCCTACTCCTACCTGACTCTGGATGCGGGAGTACTGGCTGATGACGGTGCTGGCACAAAAGAATGGCTCTAAAAATGAGGGTGGATCCCTCCAGAAAATCTACTCTTACTATACCCCTGTTGCTCTGATCTAACTCTCTTATTCCCTCTCACACTCTCTCTCTCTTTTTCACCTTGTCTGCTTCAATCTGTTGTACATGTATCATCAATCTAGAAAGATCCATGTCCCTATTGAGCATAGAGGACCTACACTCTTTCACAAAAAAACTCGATACGCCAGTCAAAAACTTACTCATACTGGTCTTGGAATCAGCCATCATACTGGGAGCATACTTAGACAACTGGTTAAATTTAAGATAATATTCCTTAACTGTCATGGAGTCTTGTCTCAAGTTCATAAATTCTTCTAGTTTTGCTTCCCTCAGCTCTGGGGGGGAAGAATCAGTCTAAGAACGCGTCCTGGAATAACTACCAAGTCATGGGAGAGGCATCCTCCCCTCTACTCTTCCTCCACAACTCCACCCAATCATAAGCAACATATTTCAAGTGATAAAAATCTAGCTCCACACTTTTTTCCTCTGTTACATGCATAATTTGGGTGATCTTTTTCACCACATCGAGATACATCTGTGGATCCTCACCTACCCTTGACCCATAAAACTCTGGCGGATTCATCCACATAAAATCTCAAACTCGAGATGCTGCAGAATTAACTTCTTGCGGAGGTGGTACAGTGGCCTAAACATTGGCCTGAGCATTGGTCATAACTTCCTGGGCTAGTGCCTGAAAATCTGCCCGAAATTCGGCATGAGTCACCATATCATTTAAAGGATCAACGGGTTAAGGTCGTTCGTTGTTTCTGCGAGCTCTACGAAGAGGCATTTTTTGTCATAAGAGAGCACGAATTAATAGCAGAGAGAAATAGTCGTAGGCACGAAAGACTTCTGAAAGAAAAAAATGACTTTTCCTAAAACGTCTCGTAGCCTCTTGCTCATAGATGTGGCGTGCTACACACCGATCATCAAGACTCTATGTAACGCGGCTTGTCAGACTCCCTAGGACTCCTTTAAACCTTAGTCTCTGATACCAAGCTTGTAACGCCCTAAGATCCCATCCCAAGACATCACACGGTGCTTAAGGCCACACACGATCTCAAGCTAACCCTTTGAGCCTGTCATCACCTCGATAACTCACTATGACAATAATTAAGTTGTAATAAATAAGAATAATCATGTCATGAACATACTGGGATACAAAGAAGTACTATCCTGTACAATCCAAATACTGAAGTTCTGTACATACTGGTACTCTAGTCTGACAAAGCCTCCACTACATAAGACCGAGGATCCATTGGGATAGATCCCCAATTGACCCATACTGGACTGGAAATAAACAACCATCTACTATCAAGACAAAAATTGGGGACATAGGTCCTCGAACCATGAGGACTCACCAACTATACGAATGTAGATGGAGGTACTCGAAGATCATTGTCGCTGCTGAGACTGAGCATCTGAACCTACCTCACGAAAAAATATAGAACACAGAAGAGTATGTGAATCAGTACTTGGGAATGTACTGGGTATGTGGGGGTGCAGGAAACATTTAAATAATATCATAAATGTATAAGAAAATCATGCATGCTGTTAATAATGACTCTTTTCGCTTAAGTTACGTGAAGCATATTTTCCATAAATCATCAATAACAGCACATGCTTCATAAATCTCACAAACCGTTGGACTCAACTCAAACTCTTTGACGCATGACTTAGTATGACTCGGTAACTCATGAAACTTGGACTATTATGGACTTGGGAGTTTCTTATAACCGACATAAACCATGTGAGCTTACATGAAGTCCAACGTCTTATCCACGTTGGGGAGAGCTGTTCTACCCTTTCCATCGGAGTAGAACCTTAACTTTAGTGATAACTGTCTTGTACTTTGGTCCTTAATCTTAATCCTATGGTGGCACGTAGTTCTGGGGAAGTAGGATACGTTGAACCCATACTTCCCGCTCGGTGCTAAATACTACTCCCAGACTTAAGCTTAGAAGGCATTAGGAAATCCACCTTAATTAACTCAAGGGTCCATCATGAAGACCAAAATATAAATATATATCTCACTTGTAAATCATAATCAACTTGTGGATTCCTAACTCGACTAAATCTCAAAATAATCTTTCTCATTATCAAGTACACTTGCTTATCAAATCATATCAAGTATCAAATCTTCTAGAAAATATCATAGAAATTGTTCTTGACTTTCAAGCTCAATATCAATATATATTCAATAGACAAACTTCTCATGGAAAAACATAAATCATGACACTTATCATAAATCACTTAGAAATTATCATTTCATGATAACACTATACAATTCATGACATAAATTCTTAATTTAAGAAATGAGACAATAAAGTAATCATATGTGTCAATCTTGTATAGCTAAAATCTCATAAATCCTTGATAAAGTAATTTAGGTGTAAACCCACTTTGAAAAATTCATGAAATTCAATAGAAATTAAATCTTTGGGCACAAGAGCGAAAGAAGTGTTCTTGTTCAAAACCCCACATACCTTAATCTTTGAAATTGGATGAACTTTAGTGCTTGAGACTTTATCCACACTTGAAATAAATAATTCTTGAAGCCCACACTATGAGGAACTTGGTTCTTGAAGAAATTTTGAAGGTTTATGGATGATTCTTGGAAGATTTATGTTCTTGATATAACTCTAGATATATTATCTCAAGAGAATTAGAAGAGAAAATGATGGAATTAGGGTTTGGATGGGATTCTCATATTTTTAGAGGCCTCCAAAATATGAGAAAAGACCAAAATACCCTTGCAAAAACGTCTCTAAATTGCTGAAAAAAATAGCTAACGACATCCGTGACAGGCCGTCTGACCCGTGATAGGCCGTCACAAAATGTCGTCACAAAAAGGTAGAATTTTATGATTTTTTGCCTAAGGCTGACGATGTCATTAGAAATGTCATCAGAAACGTGACGACGTCGTCAGAAATGTCATCAGAAACGTGATAGGCCATCAGAAACGTCGTCACCCTTTTCCGGATTGACATGCTGGAGTAAAATGGGTATAACTCTTTGCTCCAGTATCGGATTTTGGTGAAATTGGTATCGTTGGAAAGATAATTCAATTATATATATGTTGATAGGTCATGAGATCAAAAGTTCCAATTATAATGAGAGATATACTCATTTGAAGTTGACTATATCAATATCCTTCCCAAGAATTCAATCGATAAGGAATGTTTTGATTCACCCAATCGTTAGGACATCTTTAAGGACTTAATACACACCATCCTTGATTAGAAAAATACCCAAAACATTATAATTTATTTCTCATGAGCTTGATTCATGGTTGCACTATTGGTTAGAGTCTCGGGGCATTACAATGTTCCAAACACCAGGTCCTTAACTTAAAATATAGTGGGACGATTGTTCGAGCTTCTTCTACAATTGAATATTGTAAAATAGGGTAAAAATATTCAAGTTTCAACCGACGTGAGGATTGTAAGTAAATCTATGTTTTTCAATTCTTATGCACTGTTAGTAAATATTGACAATAATTCTTGGATATTAAATAGTGGAGCTACTTAGTATATGACTCACAATAAATCAATCCTTTCAAATTTTAAAGTTTTGCCTAGTGCACTCATGGTGAATCTTCCTATTTCATACAAAGTAAGGGTAACTCATTCAGGATCAGTCTGTGCATTACCAAATCTTGTTTTAGAGAATGTTTTATATATACCTTCTTTCAAGTACAATCTCTTGTCTACACAAAAATTATGTAGACAACTCAACAGTTATGTGTTATTCACTCTTACTTCTTGTTTTATGTTTCAGGGCCCTTCTCTGAAGAGCCCATTAGAAATTGATAGAGAAAAAGGAGGACTCTAAATACTCAATTCAACCAAGTAAGATATTCTTCCAAATGTTGAAGTTAATAAAATCTCAAGTCCTAGTTTAGGTTCTAATTCAGTTTCTTATAATAGGACTTCCAGTTCTAATTTAGTTTCTCGTTCATGTTTTGCCTTGTTTGATTCCAAAATAAAGGAGAAATTATGGAATTATAGATTGGGGCATATGTCGTTGAATAATATGAAAAAAAATATTTTTCATTCAATCTCTTCTTGTTAAAATTTTGACACTCCATGTGTGATTTATCCAATGGCAAGACAAGGCAAACTACCTTTTTTCAATAAGTAACATCTCAGCAAAAAGTATTTTTGAGGTGATAAATATTGACACTTGGGGACCGTATAAAGGACCAACACATGATGGGTATAAATTCTTTCTTACCATTGTGGATGATGATATTAGTAAAGAAACATGGACTTTCCTATTAAGCAATAAATCAAATGCTTTCATAGTCCATAAATCTTTCTTAGCTATGGTCGAAAGACAATTTCAAACCAAGGTGAAAATAGTAAGATTTGACAATGCACTTGAGTTAGGAATTGGCACAACACAGTCAAAATATTTCATTACTAAAGGGATTCAACATCAAACCTCATGTGTGTCTACCCACAACAAAATGGTGTGGTTGAAAGAAAACATAGACATTTGTTAGAAACATCTAGGGCTCTTTTGTACCAGTCACATCTACCTATTTAATATTGGGTGAATGTCCTTTGACTGCAACCTATCGAATCAATAGATTTTCTTCAAAAATCATTGACTTCACAATGACCCCAAAATTTCTCTTTTTCCTTTTTTCCCCAAACTTCTTACATTTCCAACAAAAAAATTTCATAAAACAGCATAAACAAACACAATAACAATATCAACAACATATTCATTATAATCCCACAAGTGGGGTCTAGTGTAACTGTTCCCAATACACCTTTGGCTTAATAAAAATTTGACACACTACCTCAACTAATTACTTTTATGAAATATCCATCATCTTTCATCAACATAAGTACCGAATAACTTAGTGTAACCAATCTTGCATGTATGGTATTACCTGTAGTAGTTGCAGGAGTGCTTTTGTTTGACTCGTCGACAGATTGAGTAGCTGAAATAGTTTCTCTAGTAAGTGTCTTTTGTTTATATATACGTCCTCCTTGTGGCATGACTTTGCTTATATTCGTTCTAAAGATGAAGAAAAGAAAAAACTGAGAGATCAAAAAAGTAGTGTTTTTTTCCTGTTTCTATATAATGTAAGAGTCCTTTAATAAGGAAAGAATCAATACAAAATATTAGTTGATTTGAAAGTCC
Source organism: Capsicum pubescens (assembly GCA_030864215.1). NCBI lineage: Eukaryota > Viridiplantae > Streptophyta > Magnoliopsida > Solanales > Solanaceae > Capsicum > Capsicum pubescens. Next base: position 120,747,584 of record CM061544.1, read on the forward strand.
TAAATTATATAATTTAAATAAGGTAAAAACTAATACAACTTTTAGTTGATTTTAAATTCAAAATATTATGACAATAATTAAACTATCTTCTATATATATTAAGTAGCTATAATTGCTCCATCAAATGCTCCACGGCCAAATTCTCTTAATGGAATTCTATATTTTTAACAAAACTATTGTACCTATTTATCATTTAAAATACATGTAAATGAATGCTAAAGATTTATATATATATAAAGTAAAAAAAAATTACATTAAAGTTGCTTTTATTGTATTGTATTGTATTTATATATAAATCTTTTCCAAATATATACAAAATAAAGGGAAAAAATGACATCTCCCCTGATGTGCACATTACTGCAGCACTACCCTCACCTCATTTGCACGTTATCAAATTCCCCTTATTTCCCAGCACACATAACACAATTATCCTACACGTCGTACACATGGACATAACTAGCAAAATACTTATTTTTCATTAACCCGTGTTTTGTTAATCTTTGCTGTACACAACCCGTATTGTACACAACTTTTCACTTTTAAATGTTAATATTATTCACATGCTTTCTATATAGTAGCGATTTTCTTAAAATACTTCATCCTTGTTATTTTTAAATATAAAGATAGCAAATCATTATTTGGTTTTAAATGACTATTAAATTATGTAGTTGATATTCGTGTCATTATTTTTATATATCTTACAAATAAGTTCTAATAATTAAACTAAAATTATATGAGAAAAATAGTAAACAGACGATTTTATCTATTATGACAATTAATTGTAGTGTCTTTATGTTAGGATACGGATGACCAACATAATTTTTTAACTATGAAATGTTTCAATAAAAAGAAAAAATTAACATTAAAGGTATTTTAATTGGGAATAAAATTTTGCAACTAATTTTATTCTCTTTATATTAGGGTACGGATGCTAAACACAATATTTTAATTATTAAATATTTTAAAAAAGTATTAGCTAACTTCAAAGTACTTATCAATTAAAATTAATAACTAAATTAAAATTATATAAGGAAAATAGTAAAATTGACTAGGATGTTGTTGTTATACTTGGTGTGTTCAAGAAATCTATAATCAATATCTATAATATATTAAAAGTGTGAAGGGCATAAGAAATATTGTTTGAACTTTTGATCCTTCATTAAAAGTCTTTGCTTTAGACAAAATCATCTTTTCATATTTTTTTCTCATATTTAAGTGTTAAAATTAATTAAATATATTTATGGTAAAAACTTTCCTTATTAGAAGTCATCAAAATTAATAATTTTTTTTAATATTTAAGTGTAGAAAATTAATTAAATATATTTGTGATAAAATCTTTTCTTATTAGAAGTCATAAGAATTAATGACAACTAAAACTTTTTTCATTAGTTTAACAATTCTAAATCAACTAAATTTGATTTTAAGAGGATTTGAAAATCTAGAAATAGATATAAAAGCGTTAGAATAAGAAAAATTTATGACGTACCAAATTTTAAAAAATTTAAGTACGTAATAAAAATGTAATCAATAATTTGGTAAAGATTTGACTTTAAAAACAAGAAAAAAATTTAAATATAGAAAAAAATAAAAAATAATCGTGCCACAAATATGGTTCAAATTGATGCATCTCTCTTTGCCTCTGGAAGCAAGGAAAAAAGGTAATGCATGACAAACGCAAAAGTTATGATCGATCAATCACTTGAAACTTCTGGTGGTAAAATATATATGTGCTTATACTAAAATATATGTTTATATTTACATTACTATATTAAAATATGAAGGATCTTCGAAAAGTGAGTTAAAAATTTTACATGTCACTAAAAGTATTTGCAATATATAAAATTATTTAATTTTAAATAATCAAATATTATACGTGCGAGGCACGTGCAGTTAAACTAGTATCCCGAAATATGTATAATACGCGTATACTAATTGTACATATTTGTATAATTGCTGAGAATTTATACATTTATTATAAATAAATTATGAAATAATAATACATTTTTTATATACATAGAGATACATATTTTATACAACAATGATACAGTTTCATTATATGCGATACATTTTTCAGACATATACATATTGATTCAATTTCTCTACTGTGATGAAAATAGTTGTATACATTAGTGATACAAAAATGATACAATTTTTTCTGCACATAATACATTTTCATACACATATAGTAGTGATACATTTTCTATATAGTAATGATATTATTTTATACGGAATGAGACTATTTTAAAGAGGCTAAAAACCTTTTCTAAGCTTCTTGAGCCATCTGATATCCACGATTTCTGTTCTTGTCCACATAATGCATTACTCTACTTGTAATCATTAACAATAAAAGACAAAGAAAATTTTGTATTTTGCAACAAATTATTTCGTCGCAAATAGTTGAATTATTCAATTACAGATTTTAAAGTCATCACTATTTATACCTTGCAAATTTTCTGACAAATTTTTATTGTCACTAAATTATAGATTGATTAGAGACAATAAAATGATCGCCACTAATTATATATATTATTAGTGACAAAAATTAATGTCAAAATTAAATATAAAATTTATGGCTAAAGCTTACAACATTTAACTATAAAATATAATTTGTCACTATTGTAACAACATATTTTTTGTGACAAAATATTTTTGTGTCCAAAAATTAATTAGTTTTAAGATAAAAAGTTGATTTGTCACAAACTAGATAAACTATTAGTGACGAAATAATGTGTCACTGATAACACATAATTCGCGACTAATGTTACTTAATAAAATGGCGCCAACTCATTTTTTAGCGAAAAACTTTAGAGGACAAAATTGTGCTACGAAAATTTATATTTTGTCACTAAAAATATGTGATTCATGTACTTAACGATGAAAGGTAACTTTTGTCATTAAAAGTGAACAATTAGCGACAAATTTTATATCGTAGCTAAAAAATTCATAGATAAATATCACATTTGTTGTAGTGAAGGGCTATGGCTATGATGTTATATGATATGAATGACTTGCAAGTCTAGGTATAACAATACCCTGTTATGATATGTCCTTAACCGAATAAATATTGAATGTTTTAAAAGCATGAAGAATAGTTTTAAAGGACTAAAAATTGGGTTTAAAGAGAGCTAGTTGGTTACCCAAAGAAGGCGCGAGTTTAGATAACTCATCACCCAAAATCGTGTTTTGCCGACACAGGATTATGATGTACAAAGATAGGGGTTATACGCCGGCGATGACCCTATGGCGTATCATATTATCAACACTCCATCCTCTTGCGACAAACATGGGGTTAGGGGCTTGGCCGACGAACTAATGGAGGACCCATATAGCCCGTGGGTACTACGATTTGTAGGGTGTATCATCTAGCTCAGAAGTAAAGTAAAGAGTTGAGTCATGATTACAAGAAAATATTTTAAGCTCATCATATTATGCCCCTGTGTTTTCATTTAACTTATGCTAAACTGCTTTATGAAATTCTCTCACTTTTGTTGCATTAAAATATGTTATTTTTTAATTGTTCTACGTACTAGTACTTATGAGTATTGACCCCTCTATATTTCAGGTTCTGAGATATAGTCCTGTGGTCTATCATATTAGTAGAACACTTGGGATATGACAGAATTAGCGAGTTATCCATCTTTCAGAAGGTATTTACTATATTTTAGTATATGGTCCAGCTGGGGGCTTTGTCCCGGTATAGACAGTTAGTGTTCAGTAGAGGCTTATAGACAGAGGTTAATTATTTTATTGTCGTATTTTGTTGTCACAATTGTATTATAAGTTTTCCTTGAATTTCACTATATCTTCCACACTTTGGTTATGTATGGATTATGGTTATGATTACACATTAAGGGGTCTCTCGGACCTTGATGGTTTGGGATGCCCATCACGGCTAGGTCCTCGGTTTAGGTAGTGACAAACTTGGTATCAGAGCACGATTCATGGTCCCAGGGTGTCTAGAAACCCATGTCTAGTAGAGTTTTTCTTATGGGTGTGTTGTGCACCACACTTATAATGCAGGAGGCTATCGACCATTTAGAAGTTGTTTCTCATTCATTCATTCTCTAGTTCATGCTATAGCGTCGTCCATACGAAAGTTATCCAAATTTCTTCCTTACTCTAATATTATTAGATATGTCTCACTGTCGAGGCGATTCAAGCGCAAAAGCTTAGAGTCTAAATGATGTGGTCCTTTCTAAATGAGTTATCCATGAAATTATGAGATAGTACAAGGACTTGAGAGGATTCCATTAGTTCCTCAAAGTGTATTTATTCAAGTGTATACCTCTATCTTAATGCAATTGTGCTTTTATCCTGAGGTTCGTAGTGTATTCATTCCTTTCAGAGTCCTTTTTGCAGATGTCATACTTAAGGGTAGAGATATGTAGTAGAATCTTGGAATAGTATTTCCACCCGACTAGTAGTATATGTTAATATGTCATGACCTATTGGTAGTAAGATAGTCCAAAAGTTAGTGAAATAGAGTCACAAATCTAGAAGTCAGAGTGAGGGTGACTTTTGTATAAAGAAGCTAGTTTTAGTTGTATAACCTTTGATTGAGGAATGGGTTGCCATTTTATAGTGATATACTAATGTGGTAGCAATATTTGTAGATTGTATGGTAGTCTATGAAGGAAGTGGCTGGCTATCATTATTATTTATGCTAAATATGAAGAATCTCAAAATGGATAGTTATGGTGGTTGTAGAAATCATTTATAGGCTATGAATGGAAAGGGGTTGATCAGTCAATAAGTTATAGGTAGAAACTCATTAGTGTAAATGGAGTTTGAAGGTAGTCTAAATGTACGCATGGATAAGTAAATATGATGTGAGAAAGTGGAATATGTAGATAAGATCGTAATGGGCTATAATATAAGATTAAGATCGGCCATCCCTATTATGTGACTTTACCCCCACCCTTCTTTGATTGTCTTTTCTCTAGTCATTGTAAACTAGTACTTCATGTGAGAAGGTATGTAGTAGATTTTGAGGTGTAGTAGTAGTGACGTGGAGAGAATGAACTTATGGGCCATAGATAAGTGAAATAAGAGACTTAGGTTGATATTTCTTTTCGATTGATAGTATAGTATATGACATACTTTATATTATTAGTGTTGTTAGAAAATAGGCCTGAACTTTAGATATGTAGTGTAGTGGTAAGAATAGTAGCTCAAGATTGATAATGCATGTTTTGTGGGAATGAATTAGTTGGCTTGATGTAATGATTAAAATAACATAGGTTGGCAAATTGCGGAATAAGGAGTGGATAATTGTGATATACATATAGTCATGAGGACTAGTGATTAAAAATGATGAATTGTAGTTGAGTCATTAAGGGGATAAGGGCGTAGTATGTTGTTAAGGTAAGGTTTTATGGTATAATTTTCATGTGTACCTAGTTCATGTTCTTGAATTTTGCAGTATGGGGAAGACTAAGGAGTTATTATGTGATGTTCTTTAGAGATGAATTGAGGAAATATAGGTACGCAGTATGTGAATTTGGTATAGTTTTACAAACTTTGTTAAGTTGTAAGTTATGCGATTAGAGGTTTAATGCAAGTATATTAAGTGATGGAGAATAAATTGTTATATGATAAGGGGTATGGATATGTATGCTCATTAGAGTGTGAGTTGTAGGGTAATTTCTATAGAGACTAGCAAAAGTTAAGAGTAGCATTTCCAAAAAGCAAGGCCTTCAGAGTAAAGTTTATTAGGGAGAGTTTAGCGTTTATTTATATGGTGATATCCCTTTTGTGTTGAGAGTTATGGCTATAGATTTGATGCGAGGTTATGTCCACAAATCTAGGATTGTGACTATGATCTAAGGGGGACATGGTGAATTAAGGTAGTTTCCAAATTTTCTAGTGGTGTCAAGTTTCAAGTAAGAATCATGATAAATCAATTCCTATTCAAGCAAGCCTCCTCCTACTTCAATTTGAATGGATATCTACCAATGTCTTATGTATTCATGTCTTGCCTATGTCTAAGGTTTAAGCTCTCTATGAAACTCAATGTCATCTTCTGGCCTCTAAACTAGAAGAAATAATTTCCCTCAGTGATCCAATATTCCATGTATCCAAGATCTATGTTATGTTGCTCATGATCCATAAAAATACATGTCTCAGATAATGCTTGGTTCTAACAAACTATGCTTTTCTATATATCACCGATTCATTTTTCATCGGGATTAGCTAAAGTGATAAGGTTCATGCAAACTCATGACTATCACAACTCTGAAAATGAGAAGCAATAGCTTCAAGTATCAATCCTTGTCTCAATCATTGACTTCATGAATTCCAAACTTATGTTATACAGCTCATCAAGTAAGCGCTTATGTTTTTCACTATGGTCTATCCTAAGAACTCAAGATGAGTTGTATTTATGTTGAATGACTCTCTACTTATGATCCATACACTTGACATATGAACCACTTCGTGTCTATTGTATCGTATCTTCACCTCATGTCGCACCTTGTCTAGTGCAATAGATATATGTTATAATCGAATAGTGTTACTCCCATTCATAATGCTTATGCTCCGGTCCCTCAATGACTCTTCGTATGTTAGTATGATGGTGGCTGTGGAAGCGTAGTAATGTTTTAGGTAGGGTAGTAGGTGTTCTTGAATATGTTGATGTGATTTCTTGATCTAAGGTTATAGGAGAAGGGGGAAGAAGGAGATGAACTTTCGTTATGTGAAATAGTTAGGAAGGAGATATATGGATAAAATCTTTGTGAGAGTGATTGAATTTACTGGTCTTAGTGGGGAGATCCATGAAGTGGGTGTAGTAATGATAGGCTTGAATATGGTGATTGATGAAAACACAAACCCATGTACTAAGTGGTTAGTACTTCCCGAATTAAAACCTGAGGGTGTTTGATGGTAGTAATAAGGTAAAGTAATATTCTTAAAGGGATGTAGAGTATGGGGTCCCATAGCTTAAGTTAGCACCTCTTTTCTCCGATTTAGGCTTCAACATAGAAATATTATGCAGTGAGACTCAAACTCTTATGGTTAGATGTGTGATGGGAGAATTGTAAGTTTGAAATAATGAAGCATATTATTTATTGTTTGGGGCATAGATGAGTAGTGTCTTTAAGTTACGTCTATTCATTGTATCTTGTAAGGTAGAGAATGTTTCTATTTCTATCTCCCACAAAATCCCATTCCTTGATTGTACCGATGTAAATCAAGACCTATGCTCGCCAAATAAATCCATGCCATACGTTGTGATGATTATGATCCTTAGAACTCTTGTACAAGGTCATCTCTATGTAAATTCTTATTATCTGAAACTTCATACTTACACGATTCACTAGAGATTATCATGAAGTATTTTTGATTCCTTTGTTTTGTTTGTTGAGTAAAAAGGTCCAATTCAAGGTTATGTTCTTTATTCCATAATTTTAGAGCTTCAAATTGTTCCTACCCATCACTCGAGGATGAATAATTCCAAGGGGGAAATAATGTAACACTCCACTTTTTCTGGCTATAGTTGAACCATCTTTCCAATGTATATAAACATGAATCCAATAGTTTCTAATAGGAAAAAATGTGATTAACATTTCCTTAGTGTGGTAACATCCATGGAGATGAATATACACTATAAAGATCTCCTAGCTCAAAAGTTAAGTTAAGCACTTTCCTATCGATTAAATTTTAGTTGAAAATGTTTCATGGGTCAACTTCCAGTGACCATTTATCCTTGTATATAATAAGTTATATGGCCTATTTTATATCAGATTAAAGATCTTCGAGTCTTATTTCCAATGCCATCGACCATTCGTCAATCCGAGTCTGGAGTAATAAGATATGGGTGTTTGAATGAGGTACTATCGAGATAATGCAATGGGCCATGTGTCACATTTGCAATCGCCAACAACCACTGGAATGGCTAGTCTATGGGAAAGGTGCCGCCCACTGAGGGGCTAGGAAATGAGCAAGCATGGAGTCTAGGCCATGGTCTGTGTGCCGCATGTCTAATGCATAGCAGCGTAGGGGCTCCATTTTTGTGTTATTTTAAGGGTAATAAGTTCCTTTCACGTTTCATAACCGTCACTAAACATCTATTGATGAAATTAAAGTCATTATTCATGCTTAATCATTGAAAAAAATCCCTAGTTCACCTTCCTTAAGCACAAGAAGATAAAACAACCTAGGGCTTGAGAGATTAAGCCTCAAGAGTTAAGTTTCTCAATGTTTCCATCAATCTAAGGTATGTAGGGCTATGCTAAATCTCATGGACATAAGTTTTATGATTTTAACAAGCTTTAATGATATATATTTATGTATATGTAATGAGTTCTGAGAAATTTTTTTAAGATCATGCATCATGAATCCAATTTGATGAAAATACGTAATTATCATGGGGGTTTTCCATAAGCTTGGTTTATAATGTTGTGCATACATGATTTGAGTTTAAATAGTAATTTATGAAAGTGATTTGTGAAATTCCCTTCCCCATGATGAAATTTGTAGTCTTAGCATGTTATGAATTGTTAATTGGGTTTGAGAGCATGAATTACAAGCCCCTTTTTGATCATGTGATTTACATATAACTATCGTTGGGGTTGTTTTCACGAATGAGAATAATTCTTGACTTTAAATGCCTCCTTACTTATTATGGATGGTTGTTTCATATGTTTTCAATAAGGTGATTTCTATTTTAAATGCTATGGTTTCCTAATGAAGAAACTGTATGTGATTAATGAAAGAACTGACCACCATGCGTTAAAGTCTTGAAAAGAGAGTGTGTTTGCATAAGTTTCACTTTCTTTTTAAATAAGAACTCTATTGTGATGTTTAAATTCTTTAGGTGGTCATTGATATGATTTTAAGTAAGAAAGGTTATGGATATGATGTTATATGATATGAATGACTTGGAAGTCTGGGTATGACGATACCCTGTTATGATATGCCCTTAACATAACAAGTATTGAATGTTTTAAAATCATGAAACATGGCTTTAAAGTACTAAAAATTGTTCTTAAAGAGATATAGTTGGTTACCCGAACAAGGCGCGAGTTCAGATAACTCATCACCCAAAATCGTGTTTTGCCGACACGTGATTATGATGTCCTAAGATATGGATTATATGCTGGCAACGACCCTGTGGTGTATATTATTATCAGCACTCCATCCCCTTGCGGCAAACATGGGGTTGGGGTCTTGGCCGACGAGCTAATGGCGGACCCATATAGACCGTGGGTACTACGATTCATAGAGTGTATCATCTATCTCAGAAGTAAAGTAAAGAGTTGAGTCATGATTACAAGAAAATGTTTTGAAGCTCATCATATTATGTCCATGTGTTTTCATTTACATTATGCTAAACTGCTTTATGAAATGCTCTAACTTATGTTGTATAAAAATATTTTATTTTTGGATTATTCTACGTACCAGTACTTTTGAGTATTGACCCTCTATATTTCAGGTTCTGCGGTATAGTCCCATAGTCCATCACGTCAATAGAACACTTGGGATATGACAGAATTGGTTAGCCATTCATATTTCGGAAGGCATTTACTTATGTGTTGTGTCTTTTAGTATATGGTCCAGCTGGGGGCTTTTTCCTGGCCTAGAAAGTTAGAGTTTAGTAGAGGCTTCATAGACGGAGGTTGATTATTGTATTGTCGTATTTTGTTGACACATTTGTATTATAAGTTTCCCTTTAATTTCATTATAGCTTCCGTAATTTGGTTATGTATGAATTTTACTTATGATTACATGTTAAGGGGTCTCCCGGTCCTTGATGGTTCAGGATCCCGGTCGCGGCCAGGGCCTCGGTTCAGTTCGTGACACAAAAATTATTGTTTCTCATAAGAAGTTAAAGTTAGAGGTAGATCTTAGTAATTTTCTAGCAAGTAAAAAATAAAAGCAAGTTCTTCATTCTTTTTAACTTTACATCCTCTAAAAAGAAGATGAGACAAATAAGAAAGAAGGGAACAAAAAAGTGGTCTTTGGTTCGAGGCGTCAAGTAGCAATTTGAATACTGTCCAATGTTAAATATTGCATGTAAAGCAAGTATGACCACTGCATCTTTGTTTCTAAATATAGGATCTCATTGAATGGATCTTTCTTAACTTGCTTATAAATATTATATTTCCTCAAGAATACACAGTCAGACCATACAACACCATAGTTTTAAAGTTAACAACAGTCTTGAGAAATAGAAATACATAACATGATATTACGTGTACCGCTTTGCTTTTGTTCTCGCCTAAATGCATTATCTATGCAACTTCTGCCAGAAAACTACAAACACACACACAAAAAACAATGAATATATAAAAGTTTTTTTAATCAATTTGGGTGTGCCTATCAACTAAACAAAGTCCATTTTCACGAACTGCAAATGTGTCTGCAAAGAACTTTTTGATTTACTTTCTAAAACAATAATAACATAGTCAGTGATTTTTTTTATATTACATATAAACAAATAAAATTAAAAATTCTAAACTCCCTTCAACCATGAATCTGGTTCCACAAATGTAAAAAATAAATTCAAAGGTGGTACAATCAAAATTACCCTCTAACAAAAAAAATAAAGAAATAAAAAGAACCTAGACCATAAATTCCAACAAAAAATAGTCAAAGAAAAATCCATTGTAAAATGAGGGGTGGGGGGTGTTATTCAATTTGTGTAAACGTAAAAAAAAAGTAGCTTGTCACATATATGTTTAAGGTTTGAAAATATTTTTTAAATGACCCTAAAACCTTTTAAAAAAATCTAGCAAATTTCTCAAAAGCGGTTTAATTTAATTTCTATGGATAGAATTTCTCCAATAACATGAGAATTTCTTCCTCATTTAGCCAAAGAGATAGACAAAAAAACTCTAGAAGATAGAAAAAAGTTAGATCAGTCTATGGTGAAGCAACGAGATAAGTAGGTGTGGTTAAACATCATAAAACAATAGATGACTGCTCTATGCATATGTTTATTTTGTTGGAAAAAATAATGAACCTAAACCCATAAATGAATTAAAAGCAAATTTATCAAACGTCTGTAAATATTTTTAAAATATTGTTCAACATCAGAACTAGGACAACATGGAAACAGAAAAATCATGAAAAGATCTATGCCGAAAAGGGATTAATTCAATCTAGGTAAACATAAAATTACGAAAAATTGAGGTTACCTATTGGGCATGGAAATAGGGTTCTCCTTAATCTGAATCATCATTATTCATTCCTATCTTTGTCTATATACACATAAACAATTTCTGGTTATCTTAGTTGTGAAGAAAGAAATGAGATTGTCTCCATTAAAATTTTCATGCGTTCAGTCAAGTTTAGGTGTGATCGGCACTTAGGACATCAAGTTATTTGGAGTGGACCGTACGTACCGAAGACATTTCTATAAAATAATACAAATGAAAACTGAAGTGGAAGCTGACAATTAAAAATCATAACTAAAATTTGAATCTAGACAAAAGATGTATATCACAAGCCGAATAATTAATGCCTGATAAGTCTCTAAAAACATAAAAAAAAGTAAGTTGTTGGGACAAGGCCTCCGTCCTACCAATAAAATAAAATGATGTCTAAATAGAAAAAAACTACAAAGGCAAACTATACTAAGTCCACGTATGAGGACTCACTAATTGCTGATTAGAAGTGTTTACATCTGACTGGCCATGAGTCTAGGAATGAAAACCTGACATATAGGTATGGGACTTGGGTTTTTATGAACCCTCTTCCTCTCGATTCTAAATAATCCTCCCAATAATCTGTATACTATTTGCTCATATGTTATTGTTGGGTACTATGTAGTTTTGATGATTGACAAATTGACACATGAATGGAACATGTTACTTGAGTTGGTCTAAGCATAGGAAGACAAATTCCATGTTTCACTAATAGATGCAGACAGGATTTCTTACAGTCAGGAATTAATGGGTGAGCCAAATTATGATATACTCAAGTTATTGATCACGTGAGAACTAGAAGTCTATGTAAGATAGAAAACGTACAAATTAAGGACTCGTTGGAGAGTTAGAGTTTGACTACAATACTAAAGAGACAGAAGTTGGAATTGAAGAAGGAATCTCACTTGAAGTAGAACTCTATGCTATGAGAGTTTTGATTGAATGGAGAGTTTGAAATAAAGAATGACTCTTTGAAGAGCTATCCTTAAATAAAAGATGTATCATTCATAGTAACTTACGCACTTACAAAGATGAAAAGAGAAATTGATAGAATGACTTTATGAAGTGCTACTCAATCAGTGAAGAAACACAATTGAAGAACCTGGTCCTAGTATAGAATCTTGCTAAGAGTTTTAGCGTTGATTGTTAGGAGTTGTTCATTGTATTGAACTATTGATGTAATATTAGTTTCAGTGTGTTATAAACTGAACTAAGAGATGGTCTTGGAGTTAGGGAAAACTCAGAGACTTTGGGAACATACACCTTGGGTGGTGTGTGTGTAGTTAGAAATTAGAGTTTATAATTCCTAGGTTACAAGAGTTTTGTAATCAGTTGTTATTGAGGCTCAGAGTTATTTAGTGAAGTTAGGGTTAAATCCTGTAGAGGTGCAGGTTGTGGTTTTGTATACCTTTTTGAGCCGGGTGTTTTCCACGTAAAAATCATTGTGTTCTTTACTTCCTATTTTAATACTGCCTTGGAACACGTCAGGAAATAAGTTCCATCCATAGGCAACTCTTATATTAAAATCACTGATTAGTAGGGAACGTACTTTAACAAGTGGTATCAGAGTGAGGTTGTCTTAAAAAGGATTAACACCTAAGACAAAGATCACTATGATGAATTCCGCACCACCTACTGGTCACAGTGAAGGTCAATCCACTACTAGACCTCCACTCTTTGATGGTTCTCACTTTATTTGGTGGAAAGATAGGATGGAAATTTATCTTCAAAGTATAAATTATGAATTATGGGATAGAATTGTTGATGGACCAACAATTCCCATAAAGATAGTGAATGGAGAACAAATAAAAAAGGTAAGGAGTGAATTCACCCCAGAAGATCTTGTTGCACTAAAAAAGAATGCAAAGGACAAAAACATTCTTGTTTGTGTTCTTGGTCCAGCCGAGTACAATAGAGTGTCCAATTGTAACACTACTAAACAAATCTAGGATGCATTGGTGGATGCACATGAAGGCACTAGCCAAGTGAGAAAATTCAAAATTGTATTACTTTTCACTGAATATGAGGCTTTCATAATGGAGAAAAATGAGTCACTACAAGAAATAATAACTAGGTTAACTTTATTGGTAAATGAGTTATCATCTCTAGGAAAGGTTTTATCTACTGAGGAACAGGTAGAGAAGGTCTTGAGAGTCCTACCAAAGTCTAAGTGGGAAGTCAATGTTACAGCCATAAGAAAAAATAAGGATCTCACTAGAATGTCCCTTGATGAGTTAGTTGGTAATTTGAAGACCTATGAGATGAACATGAAAGGTCTAAATAGGGTATCTGAAAGTGATGAATCAGATGATGAAGAAGATGATGAAACTGCTCTCATGTCCATTGGAGATTCATACATGGAAGAATATGATGGAACCTCTGAGGTAAGTATTCTTGAACTCAAAGAGAAGTTGCATCTATTTCCAAAAACAAAACTTGTTTCTTTAATTAGTGCTTTAATTGATGATTTTTAAGAACTAACAATTGATAGGAATGAAATCTTCGGCAGTCTGGAAAGCCTAAAGTTTGATTATATCAATCTAGAGGCTTGTAAAAATACTGTTGAAAAGGGAAACTGCACTCTTAAGGATCAGGTTAGAAGACTTGATTCATGAAACCTGACCCTCAAATTTAAACTTCTAAAACTATCTCTTTCTGAAAAAGGAAAAAAGGTCATGAGTGAGGAACAAGAAAAAATTGAGTCAGAATTGACTAAGATTAAACATGAATACTTTTGTGAAAAAGAAAAGGTTAGTCAACTAAGTCAAGAAGTTTCTAAATTGAAACTTGATCTTGAAAGAGCTAATAGATGGACACGTTCTTCAAAAATTGTTCACAGGCTAGGTCAAAGAACTCACAATGAAAAGGTTGGGTTGGGCTTTTATAAAATTTCTAATGCTATTAAAGATCTGTGTTCTATTTGTGGTAACCTGGGGCATCCAACCACTGAATGTCCAGTTGCAGCAAAAAGAAAATCAAGTATGATAAGCCTTGCAAAAGAAGCTAGTTCTATGTTAGAACAATCTAACAAAAAGGTCAAAACTGGTAAGAGAAATAGGTCAAATAACTTGTTGCCTCGATGGTCTAGAAGGAACCTCATACATACTTTTTCTCATAAAAAAAGGACCCAAGCTTGTCTGGGTGCCTAAAGTTAACCCTTGATTTGTTTTGCAGGTGAGAGTGAAAGGAGGCAAGAAAAATTAGTACATAGATAGATCTTGCTCAAGACATAAGACTGGAAGCAAATAAATTTTAGTTCTCTCAACATATTTAAAGAAGAATGGATCTTTTGGAGATAGAAAAAAGAGCACCATTACTAGATTTGAAAAGATTGGGAGAACTAAAACAAAAGCCTATGAAAAATGTCCAGATTTGTAGAGCTTGTGTAAGGGGAAAGCAAAGGAGATTCTTTTTAACAAAAAATAATGATCCAGTGCTTGGACCTGGTTCATATGAATCTTTGTGGACTAATATGAGAAGCAAAAAAGGTAAGAGGATGGCAGTGAAACTGATGAACATGCATAGGAACATGTTGTACCACCTAGTCCAACTATTGTACAGACTGAGGGCATATTGACAGGGGGAACAACAAATTAAGAAATTGATTCATTAATAACACCAACACAATCAGCTAATAATTTTTCTGGTAGTTCATAAGAATTGGTGTTGTCAAAAGAATCTTGAGATATCTCATGGGAATCAATGACTTGAGACTATGGTATCTAAAGAAAAACAGTTTCACTCTTATGGGCTATCAAGATGTTGACTATGTGGGTTACTTAACTGACTGGAAAAACACCAAAGGCACTAAGCAGAAAGTATTTTGAAAGGAATAGGTTAGACTTGGGGATGATTAAAATTGCATAAACTCCCTTCAATGATTGACTAGAATAACCATTTTCTTTTTAATCGTATTAGTTAAAATGTTATTTGATTTAGTCTTGCACATTTAGTTGTGTGTCCCAATTCCAGATTTTAACTCTTCTAACCTAATTTTGTATTAGATTGTGCAGAAAAATAGGTACAAGAAAGAAATTGTGACCACAAAGTTCTTCTTATCAGGTATACTCTACACTGACATAAGCATAGGCTATCTAAGTTGAAACAGTTGAGCACATCAATTCCTCACACTTCATCCTCATCTTGTCTTATAAAGATAACGAATTGGTTGACCAAACTTTCTTTGATTCTCTCCAAATGGTTGTGTACAAATGTGTTTAATCCACACCAGAAATATCTTCTTCTTAGTCAACCAAAATATCAGTTTTTGTACCATGGATTTTCCAAGCTTAATCATCAATCACATTTAGCATATGTTTTTGAAGGAAAAAAAGGATATACTCTCCGATTTGGGTTCTAATTGGCTTAAATATTTGAGGACTAATCAGTCCTAGTTCAGGTTCGACTTTTCTAAGGAGGTTTCTAAGAAGGGCTAACATTCATTTTCAAAAAAAAAATACTTTAGCTGAGAAAAGTTTTGAACTAGAAGATACATAAGACATTTATGAAGTGGAATAAGAGGTCCTTCAGGACTAGGATCATGACCTTGATGCTTGACCTTGATCGAGACAGTGCTGAAAATGTTTTAGTCATTCGTCAATTAACATAGTTGATATCACTTATTCCACCTTCCTCATTTTCTCCCCACTCTTAATATCCTTAGCCATGTCCTACTCTTATATCGTGTTTTTTTAATGCTCAATTGTTTTACTTTGTTAAGTACTAGCTTAGGTTTAATATGGAATATGCTCTGGCAATTTAATGAAATGGCTATATTTGCTTAATTGACTTATGTTCTTGCTCTATTTAATACATTACTATGTTGGCTAAAGTATTTGTCTGGTTGTTTTGGTGATAGCCTCAGTGTCCATGAATAGCATAACAAATCACTTTTGCAAGTATATTATTGCATTGAAATAGTTTTTCGATGATGACAAAAGGGGGAAGATAAGAGGGTTGTGCAATATTTATAACCCATTGTCTAACTTGTTTCATTCTAGTATTTTATACTTTAGTGCCGACAGTTGAAGATGGTTGAATGCACAAAGACAAGAGGTTTGTCATCATCAAAAAGGGGGAATTTGTTGGGTACTGTGTAGTTTTGATGATTGATAAACTGAAACATGAATGGGACATGTTACTTGAGCTGGTCCAAGCATAGAAAGATAGATTTTAGGTTTCACTGATAGATGCATACTAGATTGCTTAAAGTCACGAATGAGTGGGCGATCCTAATTCTAATATACTCAAGTTATTGATCACGTGAGAAATAGAAGAAGTTTAATATTGATTCAAACACTTGAAAATAAGGGAAAGCAAGTTGAGTTAGAAAAGGAGTCCTATGTGAAGACAGAGTTTTACTTCTAAGCATATCCTGAAGAGTCCTATGTGTAGAAGGAGAAAGATTCTGAAAATTGAAGAAGTCTATGCAAGATAGAAAACATACAAATTGAAGGACTCTTTGGAGAGTTGGAGTTTCACTACAACACTAAGGAAACAAGAGTTGGAATTGAAGAAGGAATCTCACTTGAAGTAGAACTCTATGCTATGATAGTTCTGATTGAAGGGAGAGTTTAAAGTAAAGAATGACTCTTTGAAAAGCTATGCTTAAATAGAAGATTTATAATTCAGAGTAACTTATGCACTTACAAAGATGAAAAGATCAATCGACAGATTGACTTCACGAAGTTCTACTCAATCAGTGAAGAAACACAATTGAAGAACCTAGTCCTAGTATAAAATCTAGCTAAGAGTTTTAGCGTTGATTGTTAGGAGTTGTTCATTGTGTTGAACTATTGATGTAATATTAGTTTCAGTGTATTATAAATTAAACTAGGAGATAGTCTTTGAGTTGGGGAAAACTCAGAGACTTTGGGAACATATGCCTTGGGTGGTGTGTGTGTAGTTAGGAATTGGAGTTTATAATTCCTAGGTTACAAAAGTTTTGTAATCAGTTGTTGTTGAGGCTTAGATTTATTTAGTGAAGTTGGGGTTAAATCCTGTAGAGGTGCAGGTCGTGGTTTTTTACACCTTTTTCAGCCGAGTGTTTTCTACGTAAAAATTATTGTGTTCTTTACTTCCTGTTTTACTGCTTCCTTGGAACATGTCAGGCAACCCGTTCCATCCATAGGCTACTATTACGTTAAATTCACTGATCTGTAGGGCACGTACTCTAACAGTTATTAAATCGTGTATGTCAGAAAATAGAGTATAACACTTAGCTTAAATTATCTATTTATGCTCAATGCTAAAACTGTAAGTTTAAATCATGATAAATCTTTTTGAGTTATTGTTCAAGTACTTAATCATGATAAATTAAGTAAGTATTTCTTAATCATGATAATTAAGTAAGTATTTCTTTAAATGTGTCTTATTTATTTTTCTTTTTTCTTTATTATGTTATAGTAATTGAATTCAAACAACTTCTAATACTACTTAAAATCACTCACGCAGGAGAATGAATTAACTTTTTAACTCTGTACGGCCTGTCAAAGTGACTTTTTGGTGAAGATTTATATATTTGGACATGCCACTTGTAACTATTTTGGTGTATCGAATTATTTAATATGGATTACGATTGCTAATTAAAAGGTGATAAGTCATTAATTTGACTACTTGTCAGCAACTTCTAAGCTTGACTTGTCATGCTTTTTCATTGATTTGGTGTTATTCTCATGTACAATCACTACTAAAAAAAATAGGAAAACCGACCACACAAACCGACCACATGTGGTCGGCTTTCCTGCATTTCCAACCACAAAACCGATCAAAATGTGCGGTCAGTAAAAACGAGGTAACTTTTTTAAAACGACCACGTGTGGTTGGTTTTTTTATAATTAATTAATTTAAAAATAAAACTGACCACTTGTGGTTGGTTAATTTTGAAATTTTTATTTTCTTTTTAAAATTTCAAAATTAACCAACCACAAGTGGTCAGTTTTATTTTTAAATTAATTAATTAATTTTAATAAAATCGACCACAAGTGGTCGGTTTTGTTTTTAAATTTATTAATTAATTTTAATAAAACTGGCCACAAGTGGTCGGTTTTTTATTTAAATTAATTAATTAATTTTAATAAAATCGACCACTTGTGGTCAGTATTTTTATTTAATTAATTAATTTTTATAAAATCGACCACATGTGGTCGGTTCTTTTATTTAATATAATTAATTAGTTTTAATAAAACCGACCACAAGTAGTCATTTTTTAAAAATATTCCCAGAAAATAGACCACATGTGGTCGGTTTTTGTAAAAATTTCCAGAAAACAGACCACATGTGGTCGATTTTTCTGGTAATTTTTTTTAAAAAAATAACAGCTTAAATATGCTACATTCGATCAACCAGCTAAATAAACGAGCATACAATATATATGCTATATTCCATTCAAACAACCAGCATACAATACAAGTCTAAAAACATACAAAACATACATAAGTATAAAAATTACAACTCATCTCCCAATCCAAACTACAACACATACAAAAGTGTAAAAACTACCACTCATCATCCTCTTCGCCATCCACATCCTCAGCTGTACACACAGGATCTGATTCCTCATCTGTGGTGATATCATCTAGTGGGTCTAGACCTTTTGCATCCCGAACTGCATCACCAGGACAAGGAGGAAGAATCCCTACAGATTGAATAAAAGAGCTAAACTATTGCTGCAGCATGCTGATTTGTGATGTTGTTTCCTCCTCCTTCTACTTCACCCTCTCTCTGTCTATACAACAAGCTCTTCAGTGAGTTTAGAAACCATATTTTTTAGTGATTCAAAGGTTTCTCTATCAACTGATGAGAAATAGAATGTAGGGCCGGACAGAGACCTAATATTCTCGCTAAAATATTTTCTGTGGTATCCGTAGTATTGGCCTCTAACTGGAGGACCCACAGTTTCTTTCCATAACTCTTCCTTTACATCTTTAGGTATTGTGTCACCCTGACTTTCAAGAGACTGAGTATTACGATACTCATTAATGAGCTGCATATATTTTTCCTATATTCAAAGTAAAGTTAAAATTAATAGTAAAAAAATATTAAACTACTCGTACTTGAATAATATCAACTTTGAGAAAAAGATTTATAAAAATAAAATTTGATTCTTACATGGGTAGCTTTTGCACGAGGCTTAACCTAGACATCTTCATCAGTTGGGGTTTTTTTCTTTCTTACGTGGTCTCCTCGAATGCCTCATCTTGTCTTACCTTCCTACCCAATTTTTTTGCCTGCATATGATAAAATTATTAATCTTCAAATAATTAAAAATTTAAATAGAAACAAACAATTAAAACTGTAAAAGTTACATACCATTTTTTGCTTCACAGTAATCCGACTAACTACACCCGCAGAATATAGAGAGCCACTCTTGGATGATGCCCTGACTTTCTTTCCTTTCTCACTCAACACTTGGTATTCTTTGCTATTCCAATAGCAAAGATAATCTTGCCACATGGGTTCGAGTATAAACCTTGGTCGTACCCTGTTCGTTCTGGCATAATCTAACAGACCGTTCATCCTGGCTCTAGCTCTTCTATAAAAATTCTTATTTATAGTATGAATATGCGCGTCATCCCACCAGTAATATTGCTACAAAAAAACAAAAATATAGTATTTAATTTTTTGTTCTAACAATGTATTAAGTAGTCGATAAGTTAAATCCTTACATGAAATTCTTTAAACATTTCTTCACTTTTATTTTCTGGAACCTTAAGTAGTCAATAAGTTAAATCCTTACATGAAATTCTTTAAACATTTCTTCACTTTTATTTTCTGGAACCTTTTGCCAACTGGTCCAATAGTAGTTCCAGTGCCGAGCGATGCATTTAATTGTAATTTTTCTAGTTCCCTCATCGGGCATAAACCTACAACACAAGATCAAACAATAAATTCATAGACCATAATAATATAGTAAATGAAAAATGAATAATATTGTTATATTTAGAAATATTACCCTACTCATATGGTATAATATACCACCTTCGATAAACATCTCTGTCTCCAGGATGCGGAACAAGTGTTGGTGGATGCACTGGCATGGGTGGATCTGAAGCACTAGATGGAGTGCCTCCAAGATGAAGATCTGTAAACCCAATAGATCCAGCAGAATCACTGGGAGAACGTGGGTGACTGCTAGTAGAGGGTACTGTAGATGATGGTAGATGACCGGATATGCCAACGGTTATCTGATAGTACTGTGATGGCGGTGGCACGGGGATGGGAGCAGAATGAGTTATTGTAGAACCATGAAGTGAACTTACATGCGTAGGAGAAGGAAATAAATGTTGCGACGACCTAGAATATGAGGGTCGTGTTGGCGTGTCAGCAAGCCGACCCTCAGATATATGAATACATGTCGGTCATATATAAGGCGGAGATTGTTTTTCTTTTTTGTCTTTATAGGATCAAATTTTTGCTTACCTTTGTCACATTTACCTGCCATCTAAATTATGTAAAGTTAACAAGTAGTTAGTCCTTATAAAATGAATATGTAAGAAAACATTCCAAGTAACTAATTTCAAGTTACTAATTAACATTTCAAATAACTAAATCAGTATTAAAACACTAGTGAAATAGTTACATAACCATAGAAAGTTTAGGCTCGCTACAACAGCACGAGATAGACAAGAATATTTCTATTACAACATAAATTATGGAAAAGTAAAAACAACAATCTTACACAGTATATTACATATCAATCTTAAACAAGAAACATAAAGGTAAATAGTACAAATCATAAAGACATCAATACATAATAAATAAAACCTACACAAACTAATCCTCCTCTCTCAAAGATTCTCTACTAAACCATTCACCCTCTTCGGAAGTTTTCTCATCTCCTACCCACTCAGCCTCTTCTTCCGCAATATTAACTTGTTCAAATATATTTTCTGGGTGATTCAAACTATCCACTAAATCAATGTTCACTAACTGGTGATCAATTTGCATTTTATTTTGATATGCAGTCTTTAACATATTCTTAACTTCCACCTGTACTATAGGCTTAGTTTAGATTACATCCCACCAATCAGACTTATCATTGCGCAACGGATAAGGAGCATAATACACTTATTTAGTATTTTGCGCGAGAACAAAGGGATCGTAAACAGGATTCGGCCTATTGTGCTTCACTTCAACGATGTTATGCTCCTTATGTACTCTTGCGCCTTTTGTGCTTGGATCAAACCACTTACATCAAAAGAGGAAAAAAAAATTATTGGGAAACCAGCATACTCCAGTTCTAAAATCTCTTGTATAATGCCAAAGTAATCAACATCATTATCACCCTTAACCCAAACACCACTATTATTTATTTTCCTTGTTCTAGAGTGTTCTTCAGAGGAAAATTTAAACCTGTTTACTGTGTAATAGGATATTGTACGAGCTTCAATTAGTCCCAAATAAATATCTCTCAAGAACTGATCGTATGCGGCCGCATTTGGTGACTGATGTACCTAAAAATATTATACACACATATATATATATTAGTTGAAGAATGTGTAAATGTTTAAAATTTGTAGAAATATTAGTACACTTAAAAACCTCATATGTAAATCATGATGCAAAGGATGCATACACTTGATTTTCATGGAATTGAGTCTTAAATAAACTGAATATTCAATATGCGAAACACAATTAGTTTCCTTAAGGGAATAAGTAAATAAATAAGATATGTTAATATTTAATCTCCTTACTTCAGAAAGGGCTCAATTTACGGGCAATTCAGCAAGTCATACAAAGTTGTTGATTTGTGCTCCATGGTAGTGAGCTGACGAAAGATGGTCTTCTTAGCCTTTCTACCAGATTAATTGATGATTGATATCGGTTGAAAATGAGGCTCATTCTTATCGTACTAATGATGATTCAGTCTGTTTCTTAAACAAGCAACTTCATCATCAAAGTTGAACAAAATTGAGACGTTTCTCTTGCAAAATATGCCTCAACTATAGAACCTTCCACCCTATGTTTATTTTTGGGACCCCTTTTCAATTTTCCAATTGCCCTGCATAATCTTAAGATTAGATGTTTACTATATTAAAAAAGATATGTATGAATTTAAATATGTTTCAATTTTTTGCCTTCGAATGGATACATCCACCTAGTTTGAACTGGATCGCATAGCTGAGCTTCGTGGACAAGGTGAATGGGAAGATGTTCCATCACATCAAAAAACCCTGGAAGAAAATCTTCTCTAACTTGTTGGTGCTAACAACAATATTACTTTCCATTCGTGCTAGATTTTCTTCTTTTAATGTGGTGACAAATAAGTCTTTGAAGAACAAACTAATCTCTGCTATTGGTTTCCATATGTTTTCAGGTAAACCAATAAAAGAAATTGGAAGTAATTGTTCCATGAAAACATGAAAATCATGGATTTTTATTCCATGTAAGATTTCTTGTGCCATATCAACCCTCTTTCTCAAATTTGAGGCATATCCATCGGGCATCTTTAAACTTTGGAACCACTCACATATTTTTCACTTTTGGTCCAACTTAAATGTATAACTAGCCTTGGGCTTAAGAATATTAACATTGGGACCCTCCTATAAGTGTAATTCTCTACCCATGCAATATTCTGGTAAATCAAGTCTGGCCTTTGGCTTATCCTTTGTCTTGCCGGTGACATCCATAACTGTGTTGAACAAGTTGTCAAAATAGTTCTTATCAGTATGCATTATATCAATAATATTTCTAAGTAAATTATCTGGCCAATATTCTAACTCTAAAAATGTATTTTTCTTAGTCTAGTTATGCGAAACGCCATATCCATCAAGGTTATACAATGATTCCTCGCTAACTTTAGGAAAATCCTAAACTATCTCCTAGATGTCATGACCAGATAACCTTGGAGGTTGACCATCATGTTCAGTTCTATTCTATCTGAATGCATTCCTGTGTCTCCTAAACTCTTGATTAAGTGGCAAGAAACAATAATGACAATCAAACCATGATTTTTCCTATCATGTCTCAATGTGTAAGATTTTGTTTTTTCCATGTAGTATGGACAAGCCATCTTTCCAGCTGTCATCCACCCAGACAACATTCCATAAGCAAGAAAATCATTAATAGTCCACATTAGATATGCATACATATTGAAATTTGATTTAAGTGAAATGTCCCAAGTTTCAACCCCCTCATGCCATAAAATTTGAAGTTCATCAATCAAAGGTTGCAAGTAGACATCTATTCTGCTTTATGGATTATGCAAGCCAGGAACAACACAATTTATAAATATATATAGACTAGTCATCAACATTTCAGGAGGACGATTATACGAGGTGATAAATATAGGCCAACATAAATATGGCGCATCACCAATAGAAAAAGGTGAGAAGCCATCCGCACATAATCCCAAACAAATATTTCGTGGCTCAGCTGAAAAATCTGGATAAGTTGCATCAAAATGCTTCCAAGCCTCTCCATCAGATGGATGACACATAACACTAGTGAGCCTTCTATTTTCACTGTGCCATATCATATGCTGAGCTGAGCTGTTTGAAGCATACAACTTAATCAACCTTGGTATTAGAGGTAAATAATGTATCGCCTTAATAGAAATTTTATTTCCACGACAACCACGCTTATATCGAGGGTGCTGACAAAACTTATAGGACTCTAGGTTAGCATCTTCCTTAAAGTATAACATGTAAATATTTTCATAACAATCAATTCTAACCGAGGAGAGACCTAACTTTGACATCAATCTTTTTTCCTTATAGAAAGAATCAGTAACCTCTAAGGCGGGGTCATCTAACTCTTTAATAAGGTCTATCATTGAGTTCATTCCTCTTTCAACAATATTATAATCAAATTTAATACTTAATAATCTAACAGCAACAAACAAATGAGAATGCGAACACCCGTCAAACAAAGGAAGACTAGAAGTATGCAGTTGTTCATAAAAACGACTCGTTTCTCTATTAGGAACATCTTCGACATTTTCCCTAAAGTCACCCCCATGTTGCATCCCAAAAGCATCATGCACCATTTCTATCATCCTAGTATCTTGATAGTTATTATGCCCTGCAGACCCACTACTTTCACCAATAACAAAGTTATTTTGCTCAACATCACCATGAATAGTACATAATCTTAAAAAGTCCTTGTGAAATCCCTTTCTATAAAGATTTTTCTTCAAAATTTCTTCTTTTAAAAGGTTTGTACCATCACCTCTAACACAAGGACAACGAATAGACCAAAAACATGACTAAGTATCAAGTGTCTTAGCATGTTCAACAAATCATCTGACACCTTCAACAAATTCCACCCTAAGACCCATTCTATTATCATTATTCCGTTGATATATCCAGCTATAATCAGGCTCCATCTACAAAATTAATCAGATTTAAGTAATTAGTACAAGTCATAAAAGTTCACATTTCAAGTCACTAAGTCACCTCCCAAGTCACCAAACTAAATTACATTCAAAACAAAAATTCACAATTGAAGTACGTAAACTTCAATATTTTTCAAGTCACTAAGTCACCTCCCAATTCACCAAACTAAACAACATTCAAAACAAAAATTCACATTTCAAGTACCTACACTTAATCAATTTCAAGTGACTAAGTCACCTCCCAAGTCACCAAACTAAACTACATTCAAAATGAAAAATTCACATTTCAAGTACCTACACTTAATCAATTTCAAGTCACTAAGTCACCTCGCAAGTCACCAAACTAAACTACATTCAAAATGATGAAATTCACATTTACACTTAATCAATTTCATGTCACTAAGTCACCACCCAAGTCACCAAACTAAACTATATTCAAAATGATAAATTCACATTTCAAGTACCTGTGCTTAATCAATTTCAAGTGACTAAGTCACCTCGTAAGTCACCAAACTAAACTACATTCAAAACAATTCACATTTCAAGTACCTAAACTTTAATATTTTCAAGTCACTAAATCACCTCCCAAAAAAACAAACTAAACTACATTCAAAGTGATAAATTCACCTTTCAAGTACGTACACTTAATCAATTAAAAGTGACCAAGTCACCTCAAAAGTCAACAAACTAAACAACATTCAAAATAAAAATTTACATTTCAAGTATATACACTTAATCAATTTAAAGTCACTAAGTCACCTCACAAGTCACCAAAATAAACTACATTCAAAACAAAAATTTATATTTCAAGTACCTACACTTAATCAATTTCAAGTGACTAAGTCAACTCCCAAGTCACCAAACTAAAGTACATTCAAAATGAAAAATTCACATTTCAAGTACCTACACTTAATCAATTTCAAGTCACTAAGTCACCTCCCAAGTCACCAAACTAAACTACATTCAAAATGATAAAATTCACATTTCAAGTACCTACACTTGATCAATTTCAAGTCACTAAGTCACCTCTCAAGTCACCAAGCTAAACTACATTCAAAATGATAAAATTCTCATTTCAAGTACCTACACTTAATCAATTTCAAGTCACTAAGTCACCTCGCAAGTCACCAAACTAAACTACATTCAAAATAATAAATTCACATTTCAAGTACCTACACTTAATCAATTTCAAGTCACTAAGTCATCTCCCAATTCACCAAACTAAACTACATTCAAAACAAAAATTGACATTCCAACTACCTACACTTCAACATTTTCAAGTCACTAAGTCACCTCACAAGTTACCTAACTAAACTACATTCAAAACAAAAATTCACCTTTCAACTACCTACACTTCAACATTTTCAAGTCATTAAGTCACCTCACAAATTACCAAACTCAACTACATTCAAAATAAAAATTCACCTTTCAACTACCTACACTTAACCAATTTCAAGTGACTAAGTCATCTCACATGTTACCAAACTAAAACACATTCAAAACAAAAATTCACCTTTCAACTACCGACACTTAATCAATTTCAAGCGACTAAGTCACCTCACAATTTACCAAACTAAACTACATTCAACATAAAAATTTCCATTTCAAGTACCTGCACTTAATCAATTTCAAGTCACTAAGTCACCTCCCAAATTACCAAACTAAACTACATTCAATACAAAAATTTCCATTTCAAGTATCTACGCTTAAATCAATTTCAAGTGACTAAGTCACCTCACAATTTACCAAACTAAACTATATTCAAAATAAAAATTTTCATTTCAAGTATCTACACAATCAATTTCAAGTCACTAAGTCAACTCACAAATTACCAAGCATAGCAAAATTCAAAATAAAATATTCACATTTCAAGTACCTACGCATCAACAAAATTCAAAATAAAAGTTCACCTTCAAGTAACTACACTTAATCACTTTCAAGTAATATATTCATTTATAGTGTAAGTCAAACAATTGAACAAGTGTAATAAAGAAAATAAGTAGAGGCGTCGCATGTCCCTCTCACACTATATAATCATCAAAAGATTCCTATGGTTTTTAAAACCTTCTACAGCTAACAATCCTACCTTCACACTACATTTAAAGACTTCATTATAAGAAAATAGAGAGAAATCAACTTACCTTTGCTTGGCCTAAATTGAAGAGAAAGAGAGAAGCGGTAAACTAATTATCTTGAAAACCAAGAACACTAAGCTTCTTTAAAACACCAAGTAGATTAGGTATTGTAATGCCTCGATTTTCTAAATCGAAATGCTACACGGTGCTCATGACCCCGGAAGACCACAAGCTAACCCATGACTGATATCTGTACCTGTAAACTGCATAATATCTCAAAAATGTGCGAAAACATGAACTGTAAGGCCATAAGGTTCAATACTGATACATATTTGAAAAACATGGTATAAAAATACCAAAAATAATCATAAATACTGAAGTCTAAACATCTAATCTGACATCTAGTTCGAAAGCCTCTAACTGAACTAAATAAGAAGTTGAAGGAACATGTCTCTAACTAACTCCATGAACTAAAAAACTAATATGAAATACTGTAATAAAGTAATAATAATATTGTCCTCAAAAAAACAGGAGCACTGACTGCTCAAATCTGCAATGCTACTGCTGCTCTAAAACTCATGCCTCTGTACCTATGGCATCAAATAAAACACCATAGCGCGAATGCGTCAGTACGACTGAATGTACTGAGTATACGAGTGAGGTAGGCTAAATGCAAAGGGTTTTATATGCATGAACAATGCTGACTCATATGAACGTAAGAATACATACATACATACGTAACAACAACTAAACTCGTGGTGATACTGACTACTGAGTATGAATACTTACAACATGATTTCACTGATGCTGAGATACTGAATGACTGAGTTTACTGATATTGAGATACTGAATGACTGAGTTTACTGATATTGAGATACTGAATGACTGTGTTTACTGATATTGAGATATGTAATTCACTAATAAGTGAGGAACTAATACTGTATTCCTGAATACTGGGAGACCGATACTATATTACTGATAAAGGAATGATTGTTTCTGATAGTTCTGATTATGAAGAACTGATTTGATTGACCGTATATAACAGTCTTGAAACTGAGCTCGTGATAACATGACTGCTGAGTATGAATACTGATAACATATATTTACTGATAACATATCATGAATGAGAACTGAATTCTGATAACTGATATATCTGATAACATGAGTTCTGATAACTGATAGCATGAATGACTGTATCTGACAGTCTTGATAACCTGAAGAACTATCTGAGTTCTTTTACTGAGACTGATACTGAAACTGTGGGAAGTAGTTATCTAACCGACATGCCCCAAATATGCTATAATAGCTAAGCTGGGGTCCAATCTCTGCCCCGACTGGAGGGGTGTCAATACCGTGCCACTGGTAAGGACAACTGTGAGAACCCTATACTGGCAGGTACTCAAATGAGAATGGTGGAAACCCTAAACTGACAGGTTAAGCCAACTCATCAACCCTAATCTGACAGGTTAAGATGTCTCAACTTACGCTGGCTACGTAGTTCTGGAACACAAGGATGACTATTAAGAATCACACCCTGAACTGGCAGGTGAGTTCCCATCCTTGGGTTCACTCGGTGCTAACTTCTACTCCCATCTGAAGGTTACTGAACTGAATAACTAAGCTGAACCGAATAACTCAACTGAACTAATTAGCTAAACTGATACTGATTTACTGGACTGATACTAGTGGTATTGTTTAGAGGAGCTAAACTAAGTTTACAGAATTCTGATGACTGACAGAATGTACTGAGTTCTGAGGACTGGTTGAGAGTACTGAGTTACTGACATTGACTGTGAATACTGAGGTTGCTGAGGTTACTGAGCACTGAGATTACTGAGATTTCTTAGTTTTCCTGAGTCACATGACTAACTGAATTCTATAGATCATAGCTTGACTGAGAGTATCGTGAAAACATGACATTGCTCTAGGCACACAACTATATTTTTTAGGTACAAGTACCCCCAGGACTCGATGGAAGGAAACTGACACAACTTGAATTTCTTGAGTACACGACCATCAATAAAACTCCATAATACATGAGTGGGGGATTTCATGAAGTACGTGGTCATCATAATATCTATCATGAATAGGAATGCTTATAATCAAGTCATAAATCTCATATTCTAATATCATGGGCATTCCGACAACATATACTATTCATAGCAATGGCATGGAAACCATTCAAGCATAAGGGAACGGCAACATGTAACATTTAGTTCATATTGTAATGATTTAGGGATATTATACTTCATGTATTTATCCAACATCTCAAACATGGTAGGGAAAGCATGGATATATTTTGTGTACATAATTTATATCTCCATTATCATACATGTTTTATACCATAACAATAACAACACATAATTTGCTTGGAAGTTCATATTGGAGTGTATGACTAACAAGAACTTGTTATTTAGATATCATGAAATCATGTAAATATGAAGTTCTAACATACTAGGCATTTTATCGAACACCTTGCATGCATTCTTTAAGGCATAGGTGGATTTCATACTTGCATTCTATCAACCATCTAAAGATCATGTTTTTCAACTAACAACATAACTTTCATGAGATATATCGTCACGATACTATTATATAGCAAAAAAAACAAGTATCAACATGGGTATGATCATATCACCATAACCAACCAAGTTTTTATATTTTAAAGATTGATTCTTGAACTCACGGATGAAAGGATTCTATGGATGAACACTACACATACCTTGGAAGGGAGGTTCTTGATGATTGACGGAGGAATTTTCCTTGAAATTTGGTCTTCAAGCTTGATTGTGCAACCCTAATTGTTTTTCTCCTATGGTGTTCTTGGAGAATGAACTTTGAGATGTTAATAGGGTTGTAATATGTTTAGAAGCTATATATTTCGTAGGGTTAAGTTTAGGGACATGTAAGGAGTGTTAAAACACTTAATTACCCTTAAAATAACTCAAAACGGAGTGTTTTTGGCACTTGAAACTGACTTAGGCGGAGCCCAAGTAATCGCACAATCTAGGTTGCGCAGCGCCTAACCATTCACCTAAGTTTTGTTGGGCGGCGCCTAACCAATCGCATACCCTTACTGTCTCTCACAAAAATGGGCATATCTTTTTGCTCGGGTATTGGATTAAGGCGAAATTGGTATCGTGGGAAAGCTAATTTGATTATATATAATTTGGTGGGTAGAAATATGACGAAATATCACATTAACATCAAGTTATATTCGTTCAAATATGACCCTTACGAAATCAAACACTAAAACTTAATGAATTCAAAAACTCTTAGCTTGTATTACCTTAAGTGACTCATATGAACATGCTTAACGCATCATAATCTATCTTATATATAATACCCATTGTAAGTCATGTACTCAAGTGTGAATCATAGGATAGGATATTTCATATGTAGGAAAAATGGTTCATCTCCTAGCTTAGAAACATGCGGGGTATTACAATATCTCCCCCTTGGGAACATTCGTCCTCGAATGGAAATTAACTGAGGCGGGAGAGATGATAAGATGAAGTACATACAAGACATACACTACTGAAACATGGGTTCATGACTGACATAACTGAAAGTACTGATGAGTTGATCATGCATATCTGATGCATGAATTCATGACTAAACTTACTCATGAATATGCAATGGTAAAGGTATCAAGTTTGAACTAAAAACTGAGCATGGAACTGAATACCAAG
The DNA here is from genome assembly GCA_030864215.1 of Capsicum pubescens. Classification (NCBI taxonomy): domain Eukaryota; kingdom Viridiplantae; phylum Streptophyta; class Magnoliopsida; order Solanales; family Solanaceae; genus Capsicum; species Capsicum pubescens. The sequence continues at coordinate 120,777,834 of CM061544.1, forward strand.
TTTGGTACTAAAATATGAACATGAGAACGAGTAAGTTTAAGAAAAACTGTTACCTTGAACTGAAAATATCAATAAGCTTGAGATTAATTACTCCATATGCATGATCGGAAGCATGAGAACATAACTGAGTTTGGGACGTGGTAGATATACTGAATAGGATGATCTGAACTGAATCTTGAAAACATGGCATACGACTGAAGTTGGAGTTTGAGGGTTAACTTATGAGTACCCCTTCTCCAAACTGGATTCATCAAAAGAAAAGAGAGCAGCATGTTTATGTTATGAAAGTTTGGGGGTATGATGTATCTCCCCCTTGGGACACTATGTCCCTCAAAGAATACTGACTTGGATGAGCTACTGAGGGGAATTAAGGCAATGCACAAGACACTTAGGAACTAAGTCATGACTGAATAGCTAGGATCTGAAACTGATACATGATACATGAACTGAGATGAACACGAGTGCATAAATATACTAACTTATCTGATTAACTGAATAACGGATAGCTGAATGTTGGATCTTGCAAAGCTAAACTGTACTTAGTCTGAATAGCTGGGCTAAGATTTTTGAGTTTTATGCATAGGAGATAAGGACTAACTAAGTAGAATGAGGTATCTGAGCATGGATTCATGAAGTCTGTATTATTTATGAATACAAGACCAAGCGTACGACATGGATCTGAGGTATTCTATAAACTAGGGTACTGAAACACTGATAACTGAGTACTGACAACCTGAATGCTATGGTTAAGCATGTCTGAAACTGAACTGAGTTTCAAATCTAGTTACTAAACTGAAAATGACATTATAACTAAGCCTATAGCTAGTACAGAAGTACTGAATTCTGAGGCTAAGTAACTGGTAACTGAAGCCATGGTTCTGTAGGACTATCTGAGTCCTTTACTGAATATTGATTTCTGAACTATCGTTGTAACTGAGTTTTAGACTGATACTGAAGTACTGAATTCAAGGACTGAACACTGATCACTGAGTGCTGGATACTGAAACTATAATTGAGTTGGCAACTGAGTTTTTTATGGCTACATGCTGGGGACTGACATAAGTCAAGGATCTAAATATACACTTACACTTTGTACTTTCCCAACTTCTAAATACAACCCCTTGCTAGACATTTACTTGCACATTTATCATGGCATTCAAGCCTATCTTCACAACTACACCCTATTGCAAAGTAAGCATGCAACAATATTCTCTTATCTAAATAACTGCTCCTCACTACACTATTCCATAAGGAGAGCTAACTGGAGGAGTAAATCAGGAGGATCTGAAATATGAATAGATACAAACTAAACTTGACACATGACAGAAACTTAAGGAATAAAATATCAATAGTCTGTATTTACCAATAAGGTCTAAACTAAGGATATACATGACGTAGTCTAAATGTATCTGATCTATAGAGGCATAGCATGAGTCATGGAAGTTAAGTATACTGAAAAGCATGATATGCGTACCTGAGTCATGAGCTGCATGACCTGAGTCTAGAGTTTTTGTACTCGTGGGACATGATTCGTAATACTGAGGAAGCTGGAACTGAACCCCTTATACTGGGAACTGAAGGCGCACATAATCCCATGGAAAGTGTGTGAAAGTAGATTGTGCTCATGGAACATGACTCATACTGCAGAGTAAAAGGGACTCCTTATGCTGGAATTTGAATTCATACATGATTATGGAAAAAAAGATACATGAGCATGGTTCGTGACTATAGAGTTGGTATGCAATGCCTGAGTTGGTTTCGTGATAGCTGAAGTGAAAAACTCTACACTGAGATGAGAATGGGTCTGGAATTGTCTTCCCTTAATGCTTTCTATACATACTGGCTCTACTACTGAAATCTGAGGGTCTGGCTTAGGTACTTGATCTACCATTACATACCTACATTTTGTTCAACACCTTCCTGTCTTACTAAATACATCATCTGATTTTGTTTCCTCATATACTGCTAATATCATATTCACACCTTCATGCTTAATTTTAAGTCAATAAACTTAAGTTTTTAGCTAATACTGTTCAACCCTACTGATCTAATCCCCATGAATACATAATCTGATCAAATAGAATAATACTATCCCAAATCTACTACTGCTAAACTTTTGGGTTCAAGAATGAGTTCTCATGATCATGAATAAAATTTGTACACCTTGGAACAATAATGAAATGATGGGATACTATTTGAGCATGTGGCAAATCCCATAACTGTCTCCAGGGACTGCATGAGAAATCCCTATCTTTAGGACTTGAGCCTCACTATTTTTTTTACCTTGAAAGTAAGGTAAAGTGAACATGAGGGGTGCATGATATGAATCTACATGGGTTCCTTAGAGAAACTTTCCATAGCATGATCTTGAGACATGAAAGAAGGGAAACTGTTCCTAAAATATCTTATAGCCTTCTGCACATAAGTGTGGTGCACAACTCACCCATGTACAAGACTCTACTTGATGCAGCTTTCAGACTTCCTAGGACACTGTTGAACCTTAGGATCTGATACTAAGTTTGTAACACCCCGATTTTCTAAACCGAAATGCTACATGGTTCTCATGACCTCGAAGGACCACAAGTTAACCCATGACTGATATCTGTACCTGTAAACTGCATAATATCTCATAAAATATACGGAAACATCAACTGTAAGGCCATAAGATTCAATACTGATACATGTTTAAAAACGTGGTATAACAATGCCAAAAAGAAACATAAATACTGAAGTCTGAACATCTAATCTGACATCTAGTCTGAAAGCCTCTAACTGAACTGAATAAGGAGTTGAAGGAACATGTATCCAACTAACACCATGAACTGAAAAACTAATCTGAAATACTGTAATAAAGTAATAATAATATTGTCCTCAAATAAAGAGGAGCACTGACTGCTCAAATCTGCAATGATACTGCTGCTTCAAACTCATGCCTCTGTACCTATGGAGTCAAATAAAACACCATAGCACGAATGCATCAGTACGACTGAATGTACTGAGTATACGAGTGAGGTAGGCTAAATGCAAAGGGTTTTATATGCATGAACAATGCTGACTCATATGAACGTAAGAATACATACATACATACGTAAGTGCAACTAAACTCGTGGTGATACTGACTACTGAGTATGAATACTGACAGCATGATTTCACTGATGCTGAGATACTGAATGACTGAGTTTACTGATATTGAGCTACTGAATGACTGAGTTTACTGATATTGAGATACTGAATGACTGAGTTTACTGATATTGAGATACTGAATGACTGAGTTTACTAATATTGAGATATGAAATTCACTAATAAGTGAGGAACTGATACTATATTACTGAACACTGGGAGACCGATACTATATTACTGATAAAGGAATGATTATTTCTGATAGTTCTGATTATGAAGAACTGATTTGATTGACCGTCTATAACAGTCCTGAAACTGAGCTCGTGATAACATGACTGCTGAGTTTGAATACTGATGACATGTATTTACTGATAACATATTATGAATGAGAACTGAATTCTGATAACTGATATATCTGATAACATGAGTTCTGATAACTGATAGCATGAATGACTGTATTTAACAGTCTTGATAACCTGAAGAACTATCTGAGTTCTTTTACTGAGACTGATACTGAAACTGTGGGAAGTAGTTATCTAACCGACATGCCCTAAATACGCTATAATAGCTAAGCTGGGGTCCAATCTCTGCCCCGACTGGAGGGGTGTCAATATCGCGCCACTGGTAAGGACAACTGTGAGAACCCTATACTGGCAGGTACTCAAATGAGAACGGTTGGAACCCTAAACTGACAGGTTAAGCCATCTCATCAACCCTAATCTGACAGGTTAATATGTCTCAACCTACGTTGGCTACGTAGTTCTGGAACACAAGGATGACTGCTAAGAATCACACCCTGAACTGGCAGGTGAGTTCCCATCCTTGGGTTCACTTGGTGCTAACTTCTACTCCCATTTGAAGGACACTAAACTGAATAACTAAGCTGAACTGAATAACTGAACAAAACTGATTAGCTGAACTGATACTGATTAACTGGACTGATACTAGTGGTATTGTTTAGCGGAGCTAAGCTAAGCTTACAGGATTTCGAAGACTAACAGAATGTACTGAGTTCTGAGGACTGGTTGAGAGTACTGAAGTTACTGAGATTGATTTTGAATACTGAGGTTGTTGAGGTTACTGAGCACTGAGATTACTGAGATTTCTGAGTTTTCCTGAGTCACATGACTGACTGAATTCTATAAATCATGGCTTGACTGAGAGTATTGTGAAAACATGACATAGCTCTAGACACACAACTATATTTTTTGGGTACAAGTACCCCAGGGACTCGATGGAAGGAAACTGACACAACTTGAATTTCTTGAGTACACGACCATCAATAAAAATCCATAATACATGAGTGGGGGATTTCATGAAGTACATGGTCATCATAATATCTATCATGAATAGGAATTCTTATAATCAAGTCATAAATCTCATATTCTAATATCATGGGCATTCCGACAACATATACTATTCATAGCAATGGCATGAAAACCATTCAAGCATAAGGGAACGACAACATGTAACATTTAGTTCATATTGTAATGATTTGGGGATATTATACTTCATGTATTTATTCAACATCTCAAACATGGTAGGGAAAGCATGGATATATTTTGTGTACATAATTTATATCTCCATTATCATACATGTTTTATACCACAACAATAACAACACATAATTTGCATGGAAATTCATATTGGAGTGTATGACTAACAAGAACTTGTTATTTAGATATCATGAAATCATGTAAATATGAAGTTCTAACATACTAGGTATTTTATCGAACACCTTGCATGCATTCTTTAAGGTATAGGTGGATTTCATACTTGCATTCTATCAATCCATCTAAAGATCATGTTTTTCAACTAACAACATAACTTTCATGAGATATACAGTCACGATACTATTATATAGAAAAAAAACAAGCATCAACATGGGTATGATCATATCACCACAACCAACCAAGTTTTTGTATTTTAAATATTGATTCTTGAACTCCACGGATGAGAGGAATCCATGGATGAACACTACGCATACCTTGGAAGGAAGGTTCTTGATGATTGACGGAGGAATTTTCCTTGAAATTTGATCTTCAAGCTTGATTGTGCAACCCTAGTTATTTTTCTCCTATGGTGTTCTTGGATAATGAACTTTGAGATGTTAATAGGGTTGTAATGTGTTTAGAATCTATATATTTCGTAGGGTTAAGTTTAGGTATGTGTAAGGAATGTTAAAACACTTAATTACCCTCAAAATAACTCAAAACGGAGTGTTTTTGGCACTTGAAACTGACTTAGGTGGCGCCCAAGTAATTGCACAAGCTAGGTTTGGGGGCGCCTAACCAATCGCCTAAGTTTTGTTGGGCGGCGCCTAACCAATAATATACCCTTACTGTCTCTCACGAAAATGGGCATAACTTTTCGTTCGGGTATTGGATTAAGGCGAAATTGGTATCGTTGGAAAGCTAATTTGATTATCTATAATTTGGTGGGTATAAATATTCATAAATACCACATTAACATCAAGTTATACTCGTTTAAATATGACCCTTACGAAATCGAACACTAAAACTTGATGGATTCAAAAACTCTTAGCTTGTATTACCTTAAGTGACTCATATGAACATGCTTAACACATCATAAGCTATCTTATTTCTAGGATACCCATTGTAAGTCAGGTACTCAAGTGTGAATCACAGGATAGGAGATTTCATATCTAGGAAAAATGGTTCGTCTCCTAGCTTAGAAACATGCGGGGTATTGCAGGTATGCTTCCAGATAATTCGTTATAATAAAGTTGCAATACTGTATTAAATTAGAAAATAAATAGAGCTCTGTTACTTCTATAATGACATTTCATTCAATAAAAAATTTCAGAAAGACGACCAAATCACCTAATCGAGGCATTGTAAAATGATATCAATAACTAACAACAACGTATTAGCCTCCAAAAAGCATTATCACTATAAACAACTGATAGCAATATTTTTCTGACAAGAAAAGTTCCCAAAATAATATTTGAACAAAAAAATTCAATCTTTGTATGATAAACCAGAGTTTTGGTTAAAGGAATGAATAGTCTTACACATACAAAACAAAATACTATCTTAATTTGTCGGGTCAAGGTCAGGTCACCGGCAACTAAGTAGTTGTCGTTGCCGGTCAGTTTTTTGTCATCGCCGCGGAGCTACTGTCGTCGCCAGAGAGAGTTCGGGTGAGGTGTATGTCATTGCCGGTGATTGTGATGTTATCGGCCCTAAACGTACTATCAGGGGTGAGGTGTATTTGGGTATTTTGATTGTGAGGTTAGGTGAGGGAAATTACACAGTAGATGGGGGTATTTTGATGGGTTGGGTCGGGTCGGGTCGGGTTGGGTAGGATTTAATTTATTTAATAAAATATTTTTAATTAATTTCTAGAAAATCGACCACATGTGTCGGTTTTCGTAAAATTTTCTAGAAAATCAACCACATGTGGTCTCTTTTCTGGGAATCTTTTTAAAAAAACGATCACATGTGGTCGGTTTTTGTAAAAAATTTCCAGAAAACTGACCACATGTGGTCGTTTTTTACAAAATTATTGACAAAATAAAATATAATTGTTCGATTTAGTTTTTAAAAAGTTACTATCGAAAAACGATCACATGTGGTCAATTTTTTTAAGAAGTTAAATGATATAATTAGTTATTTTATCATCATATTAACATGACTAGTATATTTCCTCAATCGTATAATACCAAACTAAGCGGTTGATTTATTTTTAAAAAAAAATTATCATTCGAAATTTGAACACTTATGGTCAATTTTTATTACAAATTAAAATTATAATAAGTTGTATAATATTTATACACTACAACAAATGTGATATTTAGCTATGAATTTTTTGGCTACGATATAAAATTCGTCACTAATTGTTCACTTTCAATGACAAAAGTTACCATTCGTCGTTAAATACATGGGTCACATATTTTTAGTGACAAAATATAAATTTTCGTAGCAAAATTTTATCCTCTAAAGTTTCCCGCCAAAAAATGAGTTGGTGCCATTTTACTAAGTAACATTAGTCGTGAATTATGTGTTATCAGTGACACATTATTTCGTCACTAATAGTTTGTCTAGTTTGTGACAAATCAACTTTTTATCTTAAAACTAATTAATTTTTGGACACAAAAATATTTTGTCACAAAAAATATGTTGTTACAATAGTGAAAAATTATATTTTGTAGTTAAATATTGTAAGATTTAGCTATAAATTTTATATTTAATTTTGACATTAGTTTTTGTCACTAATAATATATATAATTAGTGGCGATCATTTTATTGTCTCTAATCAATCTATGATTTAGTGACAATAAAATTTGTCACAAAATTTGCAAGGTATAAATAGTGATGACTTTAAAATCTGTAGTTGAATAATTCAACTATTTGGGACAAAAAAAATTTGTTGCAAAATATAAAATTTTCTTTGTCTATTATTGTTAATGATTACAAGTAGAGTAATGTATTATGTGGACAAGAACAGAAATGATGGATATCAGATGGCCAAGAAGCTTAGAAAAGGTTTTTAGCCTCTTTAAAATAGTTTCATTCCGTATAAAATAATATCATTACTATATAGAAAATGTATCACTACTATATGTGTATGAAAAATGTATTATGTGCAGAAAAAATGTATCACTTTTGTATCACTAATGCATACATCTATTTTCATCATAGTATAGAAATTGAATCAATATGTATATGTCTGAAAAATGTATCGTACATAATGAAACTGTATCATTGTCTTATAAAATATGTATCTCTATGTACATAAAAAATGTATTATTATTGTATAATTTATTTATAATAAATGTATAAATTCATACTAATTATACAGATATATACAATTAGTATACATGTATTATACATATTTCGGTATACTAGTTTGACCGCACGTGCCTCGCACGTATAATATCTGATTATTTAAAATTATATGATTTTATCTATTGCAAATACTTTTAGTGACATGTAAAATTTTTAACTCAATTTTCGAAGATCCTTCATATTTTAATATAATAATGTAAATATAAACATATATTTTAGTATAAGCACATATATATTTTACCACCAGAAGTTTCAAGTGATTGATCGATCATCACTTTTGCGTTTGTCATGCAGTACCTTTTTTCCTTGCTGCCAGAGGCTAAGAGAGTTGCATCAATTTGAACCATATTTGTGGCACGATTATTTTTTATTTTTTTTCTATATTTAAATTTTTTTCTTGTTTATAAAGTCAAATCTTTACCAAATTATTGATTACATTTTTATTACGTACTTAAAATTTTTAAAATTTGGTACTTCATAAGTTTTTCTTATTCTAACACTTTTATATTTATTTCTAGATTTTCAAATCCTCTTAAAATCAAATTTAGTTGATTTAGAATTGTTAAACTAATGAAAAAAGTTTTAGTTGTCATTAATCCTTATGACTTCTAATAAGAAAAGATTTTACCATAAATATATTTAATTAATTTTCTACACTTAACTATTAAAAAATCTATTAATTCTGATGACTTCTAATAAGGAAAGTTTTTACCATAAATATATTTAATTAATTTTCAACACTTAAATATTAGAAAAAATATGAAAAAGACGATTTTGTCTAAAGAAAAGACTTTTAATGAAGGATCAAAAGTTCAAACAATATTTCTAACGTCCTTCACACTTTTAATATATTATAGATATAGATATAGATTATAGATTTCATGAACACACCAAGTATAACAACAACATCCTAGTCAATTTTACTATTTTCCTCATATAATTTTAATTTAGTTATTAATTTTAACCAATAAGTACTTTGAAGTCAGCTAATATTTTTTAAAACATTCCATAATTAAAATATTGTGTTGGGCATCCGTATCCTAATATGAAGAGAATAAAATTAGTTGCAAAATTTTCTTCCCAATTAAAATACCTTGTTAATTTTTTCTTTTTATTGTAACATTTCATAGTTAAAAAATTATGTTGGTCAGCCGTATCCTAACATAAAGACACTACAATTAATTATCACAATAGATAAAATCGTCTGTTTACTATTTTTCTCCTATAATTTTAGTTTAATTATTAGTACTTATTTGTAAGATATATAAAAATAAAGACACAAATATCAACTACATAATTTAATAGTCATTTAAAACCAACTAGTCATTTACTTTCTTTATATTTTAAAATAACAAGGATGAAGTATTTTAAGAAAATAGCTACTATATAGAAAGCATGTGAATAATATTAATATATAAAAGTGAAAAGTTGTGTACAATGAGAATGCCAAAGATTAACAAAACGCGGGTTAATGACAAATAAGTATTTTGCTAGTTATGTCCATGTGTACCATGTGTAGGATAACTGTGTTAGTGTGTGCTGGGAAATAAGGGGAATTTGATAACGTGCAAATGTGGTGAGGGTAGTGCTGCAGTAATGTGACATCAGGGAGATGCCATTTTTTTCCTTTATTTTGTATATATTTGGAAAAGATTTATATATAAATACAATACAATAAAAGTAACTTTAATGTAATTTTTTAAAACTTTATATATATATAAATCTCAGCATTCATTTACATGTCTTTTAAATGATTAAATAGGTACAATAGTTTTGTTAAAAAAAATAGAATTCCATTAAGAGAATTTGGTCGTGGAGCATTTGATGGAGCAATTATAGCTATTTAATATATATAGAAGATAATTTAATTATTATCATAATATTTTGAATTTAAAATCAACTAAAAGTTGTATTAGTTTTTACCTTATTTAAATTATATAATTTAGGACTTTCAAATCAACTAATATTTAGTATTGATTCTTTCCTTATTAAAGGACTGTTACATTATATAGAAACAAGAAAAAAAAACTCTGCTTTTCTAATCTCTCAGTTTTTTCTTTTCTTCTTCTTTAGCATGAATATAAGCAAAGTCATGCCACCTGGATGACGTATATATAAACAAAAGACACTTACTAGAGAAACTATTTCAGCTACTCAATCTGTCAATGAGTCAAGCAAAAGTACTCCTGCAACTACTACAGGTAATACCATACATGCAAGATTGGTTAAACTAAGTTATTCGTACTTATGTTGGTGAAAGATGATGGATATTTCATAAAAGTAATTAGTTGAGGTAGTGTGCCGAATTTTTATTAAGTCGAAGGTCTATTGGGAACAGTTACATTAGACCCCACGTGTGGAATTATAATGGATATGTTGTTGATATTGTTATTGTGTTTGTTTATGCTGTTTTATGAAATTTGTTTGTTGGAAATGTAAGAAGTTTGGGGGGAAAAGGAAAAAGAGAAATTTTGGGGTCATTGTGAAGTCAATGATAGTCAAATGAGTTTCCTCTAGGAAACAAAAATGTGTCCTTTAGTTCTTTTGATTTAGGTTATACTAGTTTTACCAATAATATTATATCTTGGTGGTAACTGTGTAATAGGTAACTTCTTCAATCTCAGATTAACTGTTATAACTAGAGTGTAAGGTCTCCGTACACTCTATCCTTCCTAGACTCCACTTGTGAGATTACAATGGGTATGTTCTTTGTTGTTGTTGTACTTGTCTATGTTGTTTTGTTGTGTTTTGTTTGTTGTAAATGTAAGAATTTTTAAGAAAAAAGAATAGAATTTTTTGGGGTTATTATGAAGTCAATACATAGTTAAATGAGTTTTTCTTTTGTTGGCGTTGTACTTTGTTTAACCCAATAGGAAGATTAAGAAAGGAATTAATAGGTAAGTCAGATGATTTTCATTCAAAAAGATTAGTTCTTTAATTTGGGCTATACTAATTTTACTTATAAGATTGTATCTTGGACGAATTGTGATTACTAGGTCACTATACCTCAATCTGAGACTAACTGTTATAACTAGAGCATAAGGTCTAATTATCCACCCTTCCTAAACTCCACTTGTGAGATTATAGTGGGTATGTTGTTGTTATGTTTGTGTATGTTGTTGTGTTGGGTTTTCTTTGTTGGAAATGTAAGAAGTTTAGGAAAAAGAATAAGACAAAAGATAAATTTTGGGCAGGTCCTTCTGAAGTCAATGATAGTCAAATAAGTTTCCGCTAGGAAAAAAATTATGTTCTTTGGTTGGAGTTGTACTTGTTTGATCCAGTAGGAATATTAAGAAAGGGAAAATTTGGGTTAATGGTAGTTGAATGATTTTCATTCAGAAAGATTAGTTCTTTAATTTGGGTTATACTAGTTTTACCTAAAAGATTGTATCTTGTTTGGACTCTGATAACAAGGAAACTAATACCTCAATCTCAGATTAATTGGGGTGGACTACATTAATGAAGAATTTGGGGTCATTTTGTGAATTTCAATAATAGTCAAATGAGTATCCTTCAAGAGGAAAAATAAAGTTCTTTTGTTGAAGTCAAACTAAATTAAGAAAAGGAAAATTTGTGTTGATGGTAGTCAAATGATATTTATTTAGAAAGATTAGTTCTTTTGATTTATGGCTATAGTATTATCTTATAACTATTGGTGTTAGTTTATTTTGCATACAGTACTAGTTTATAAGAATTTTATTTTTTTTGGTTAAACTGTTATCGGCCCTAAGCCTGGGGTCTATCGGAAACAGCCTCTCTACTTCACCTGAGGTAGTGGTATGGTCCGCTTACACTCTACCCTCCCTAGACCTCACTACGTGGGAATACACTGGGTATGTTGTTGTTGTTTAGTGTGTCGAATTTGTAACTACTATGCAATTGTGGTAGTGTGTCGAATTTCTCTAATAATAACAAGAGAAATTAGCTGGAGTATTGAATTTGTAATTACTCAACAAAATTAATTAGTTGAGGTAGCGAGTCGCGTATCATAAAATTAATTGAATTTGACTAATAAGATTTATCTATTAAAAGTTGTTCTTAATTGTAATTTTAGAAATGCTATAATGTATAGACCACTATCTAGAACTGACTTTTTCTACTCAGATGATACAAATAGAATTAAGAAACATCAAGAAAAAACTAGGGGAAAAGGTCTTGAAAAGATAAAGAGGACTTTGGGAAAAAAAGATGGTAATAGAAATTCCAGTTGGTAAGGGAAGGCCAGTTAAGGCGGTCCAATCATCAAAACTATAAAATGAGTTGGGGATAATTGTGCAAAATTTTCTTATGCTTCCAAACAAGTGGAAGGAACTTACAAAAGAGAAAAAAGATGTTGCACTGATTAGATGTCTTATAAGATTTGCACTTTTTAATCTTGTAATATTGATGATAGTATCCTTTTAATACGCTAGGGATCTTAATTTTTATGTTCATCATTTTAAACATTTTCTGCAAGAGAAGTTTGAAATTAATTTGTATGTACATTACGTCAAAGATAGTTGTGAAGATATTCTAAAAAATAGGAGTCTTCAATGGCGTTACAAATTAAAAAATATGTTTGAAAATGCACGTTCTGTGGAAGCTGCTCGTAACATTGAAGTACCAGAACTGACTCCCAAAAATTGGAATAGGCTTTGTGACATGTGGTCAGATCTGGAGTATATGGTGACCTATATTCGAATAAATATGCACTATATTTGTTTCAAGTTTATTTAACTTAATTATATATGTGTTTTCTTTGTAGAAACGACGTCAGATAAACAAGATCAATCGATCAAAGATAAAATGTAATCATATCATGGGTTCGAAAGCATTTGTAGTTGCTCGTGCTGAAATTGTAAGTCATATATTTTTTTTGTTTTCTTGTTAATGGTGATTTCGTGATGAAATTATTGTTAATACCATTTTTTTATCAATGAGTACTAGATTTTCCTCTTCTTACTTTGTGGAGCAAGCTAACTTTATTGTCATTCTATGCAATTATTTTTTTATTTATTTTATAAGGTAAAGAACATGAAGGGGTGGAACCAGGCAGAATTGACTTCTACAAAAACACTTATTACTCGATTGAAAAAGGCTGGTCATCTAAACAAGTTGAAGCTAACAATGTAAGAAATCAGATATTTTGATCACATATTCAAATATGATTTACTTGTTGCTATCATAACATTAATAAATACTTATTTTTTGTAGAATAGCATGAATGATTTGAAAGATCTATATACTTCCGGAGAGTCATCCATGACTATAGATGAAATTTTAGATGCTGTACTTGGTAAAAGTCGAGATACATAAAAGGTCTTGGTTATGGTCCGAAACTTGACACTACTGGAGCAACACAAAGAAGAGCGGCAGAGTTAGAAGACTCCCTTAAAAAGGTGAAGGAGGAAGTTGTTACTGTCCAACATGATTTATAGAAACGATTAGATGCAGCTAAAGTCGTGGTAGAAAATCAACACTCTCAAATAACATCATTAAATTCTCAACTGGAAATTGTATTAGCACGCCGAGATGATATTTTCAAACAACTGCAGGATTTTATGAGCTCGTCTTAGTCAAGGTTAGAATTAGTATAGTTTAAATTATAAATTCTACGATAGTTCTTTTAATTAAATTAGATAAAAATATATAGCATTTAGCCCCTAACTATATTATCTTTTCATGATACAGTGATCATTGAATCTTATCAAGTTATCCCTTGAGGCACAATGAATAAATACATAAGTCTCTTCTCGTTAATTTTATTTTTAAAACTTTCTTTGTTTATTTTTCCAATTCGACCTGAGATTGAATTCTCAATCATCAAAAATTAAATTGTCGAACTAAATAGAAGTTCTATGAGAGATCTCAATTTTCTTTGTTTACTCTGTTTTCATGTTATCTTGTTCTAGTTTCTAAACTAGAAATTTGTTGTTTACTATTAGTTTGATGTTTAACTATTAATTTTCTATTTACTATTAGCTTGTTCTCATGATGGAAAATATGGATAATGAGGTTGTGTTGAATAAAGCATATACGTTCCTGCATCTTTTACATTTATTTTTAGTTAATAGTCTATTGGAAACATTCTTCTTTGCTTCGCAATGAAAGAGGTAAGGTCTGCATACATCGAATTCTTTTTGGACTCGTGAAATTACGCTAAGAATATCAATGTTGTCGTAGTATATCATTATATCATAGCATATAAATTCTAATCTTGAATTATTTTTTTACCCAGGTTGTCGAAGGTAGAAATCTAGACTAGTTGCTACAAAAAATACTTTTGCAATGATCTTTTATGAAGAAACCTCCATTTTATTATCATCGTTTTATTAATGTTTAGTATATCTAAGTTAGACTTTCAAGTTGGATGAATTTTGGTTAATGTTGATTTTTATTTAAGCGTATCTTGCAAGATATCATCTCATGAATGATATTTTGGTTGTTCTTAATTAATATATGACAGTGTTTTAATTTTATTTTATTTTGCTATTATCTTCTTTTAGTATGTTTTTTTTTAAAATTTGTTTAACGCTCTTTATAATGAAGTTTAAGATATTTATAAATGATTTCAGTTTTAAATTATGAAAATCTAGCTAGCTAAATACAAATTGTTATGATTAGTGATGAAATATTTTTTCCGGAAAAGCTTTACTTTTACCTTCTAAAACCATCTCATATTCTCCATCAAATTGCAAAATTTGGTGACAAGAGTAAATTTTGTTCCTAAATAGCTCACCTATTACCTACAAATTAACTTTATATTTTGTGACAATTGCTGTCGTCACTAATTATGACATATTCTAGTGACAAAATTATTTTGTAGGTAAAAAGTAGTATTTTTAGTGACGACGTGATTGCTTTCAGCTACAAAATGATAAGAAAGTAACGTTGTCACTAATTTATACATTTAGAGACAATAGAGAAAGTGTATGTAAAAGAAAGTATTTAGTGACGAAATAATTTTTGTTCCGCGATGAAATACATAGAAGATTAGAGATAAATTAATTCATCACTAATTCAAATAAATAGTTAGCGACACATCATTCTCGTCGACATTATAACTCCTTTAGTGACAAAAAAATACTATTACCTATAAAAAAATATAATTTCTGTGATGAACAAGATCGTCATAAATGCTACGCATTTGGGGACAACAAATATTTTCGTCATTAATGCAAGCTTATTTAGTGACGAAGCACTAAGTCGTCTCAATATACATTTAACGACCCATCATTTAGGTACGAATGAGTGACGATTATATTTTCATCATGAAAGGTATTTTGTGATGAAATATGATTTTTTTATGACAAAATATTTCGTCACTGATAATCTAATTTATTGTAGTGGAGTGTAACACCCCGTATTTTCCTAACATTATCTAAGTCCCAATACATGAGTATTTATGTATAGAATTTTGAAACACTCATTATTCCTTCGTTTAGATCCTTCCATTGTGTAAGAAATTCAATTAGCTTTCCAACGATATAAAATTCGCCCAAATCCGATAACTGGGTAAGAAGTTAAGGAGATTTTAAGTTTTACGTCGTAAAACAACGTTATCTTAACCCTTAGGGCGTCGCGTAGATAGCCCAAATAACAATTGTCAATTTCCAGTGTGACTCAGCAATAATGGTGCATCACGGAGTAGACCAATTTCCCGTTTGTCAATTTCCAGTGGGCCTTTGCGATCATGGCACATCCGGAGATGGCCAAATTGGCATTCCAAAGCTTACCGCGATAGCTCCACGTCGTGATGTTTTTCTAGGTCCCAATTGTCCATTTTCAGTGGCTTGGTGTGATAGTGGAGTGTCGCACCAAGCCTAAAAATTGGGATGGTTAGTTTTCAGCTTACGTTTAAATCCATTTAAGGGTATTTGGGTCTTTTTTCTAAGCCCTAAACTCGTCCTAAAACATGAAATTTAGCCCAATTGACCTAAATAATCATTCATTCTTCAATTTATCTCAAATTAAAATCCCCTCTTTCAAGAACAAGAAACCCTAGCTCTCAAATCCAAGGAAATTTCTCAAGAACTCTCCATTCATCTCTTCAAATTCATTAACCCAGGTATGTTAGATGTTCATCCATGGATCCCTTTCATCCATGGAGTCCAAGCAATCCTTTTAAATTATAAAATTATGATCTTTTCAAGTTATCACGTTTTAAATTATGATTTCATCCATGAATCTCCATGTACTATTGATTTTATACTATGTTACCATGAAATTGTTGTTATTATTCAATCTTCCATATTTTAATACTATTATTTACTAAATTAAACCATAATTTAATGCTATTATGATGAATTCATGCTATTACTACAAATTCCATGACATTTCTATGATTGTTTTAAACCATGAACTACAAGTGTTTGATAAAATACCTACAAGAGTGATATAATTATTAAGAGCCTTCATGATTTGATCTCCAAGTGTTAGTGTCACTTTAATATAATTGTTTTGAGTCCTGGGGGTATCGAATAACCAAAATGCATAGCATTTATTTAGTCTATTCTCAGTACATTACAGAACAGTCTTTAGAATATACTATGAGTATTTCAGAATAGTCAAATACCAGCCAGTTAAACTCAGAATAGTCTAGTATCTCAGTGTCTTTCAGTTGGGAGTAGGATTTAGCACCGAGCGAGTATAGGGATGGAATCTTCCCCGTCAAATAGGTAGAGTCATTAGTAGCAGTCCCTATACTCCAGAACTACCTAGCCAGCGTAGGATATGAGTAGTCACCCGTCAGATTAGGCTTGACTATCTTGCAGGGGTCACCCGCCAGTTCAGGCTTGACACCCTTAGTCCTTTAGACATTATATCAGTTTAGTGGATCCACACAACCATCATTAGTACCCGTGGCACGGTATTAACACCCTTCTAACTGAGGTTATAGGTTGGACCCCAATTAGCTAAAATTGGGGAATATCGGTTAGATGATACCTCTTACAGTCTTAGATATAGTCTTAGTAACAGTATCAGTTCAGTTATTCAATCTTAGTGTTTTTTGACCAAAGCATACATATTTCAGTCACTTCAGTATTTTAGTTTACAGATTTTACTCAGTTCATATTATATGCTTGGTCATGCATCCTCAGTATTTACAGATTTTTATGCATTTTCAGTAGCTATAGATTCCCTGCTCTTTATCCAGTACTCCATGCTTTACATGCATATCTAGTTAATTATTAGTGTAGTTCATAAAACCATGAAAATTATCCTACCTCATTTAGCATACCAGTACATTCAAAGTACTAATCATATACCTTTTCTTTTGCACTATGATGTATTATATCATATATTCTGACGCTCAGTTCTTGGCTCGTGGTTAGACTTATCAGATATTCAGTAGTAGTAGTGGTGAGTCCTCATACTTCGAGGACAAACTTACTTTATTTCTTGTCTCAGTTAGTAGTTAGTTAGAGTTAGTTGGGGCCTGTACCATTAACTCATATTCAGTCAGTCAGTTTTAGAGACTTTTCAAACATTAGAGTGAGTTATTCAGTATTCAGATATTACAGTAGTTATCCAGTTTATCACTATTTTATCAGATTCAGTCAGTTGTTTCTATAGACTCGTATTTCAATTTTAAATTCAGCTATTAAAACCTTATGACATGTCAGTATTTTTTTGCATTTATGATTATATTATTCAGTGCTCGCAGTAGTTACCCGCTCATGGGTTATCTTGTGGCCTCTTGGGACCGTAAGCACCGTGTAACATCTAGGGGTAGTCTCGGGTCATTACAAACTTGGTATCAGAGTCTAAGGTTTTAAAGTTTCCTAGGAAGTCTGAAAGCCGCGTCGAGTAGAGTCTTGCGCATGGGTGTGTAGCGCGCCACACTTTTGGACGAGTGGCTACAAGGAATTTAGAAAAAGTTTCCTTTCTTTCAATATTCATGTCGTGCGAGTGAGCATGAGATCAAGTAAAACTCCCTGTCTAATCCATTTCTTCCTTTTGTTTACAAAATATGGCTCCCAAGAAGAATGAAAGAAGGACAAGAACTCAGCCAACCCCTCAGCCCGTCTAGGAAGATCCTATGGATGAGCATGTATCTCACATAGAATTCAAGGTTGCATTTACTACTCTAGAAAACTCCATAGAAGCACAGAATGAACAGACAACTATTGTTTCAGCCAACCCAGTGGCCAATACTGCTGCAATCAGAATTCGGGATTTAACCCGAATGAATCCTCGTTCCTTCATGGGGTCCAAGTCTGAAGAGAATCCATAGGAATTCTTAGATATGGTTTAGAAGGTGACAAATACTATGGGGATGACGTCTAGTCAGAGTGCCGAGTTGGCTGCATATTAATTGTAGGATGTAGCCCATACTTGGTTTAAGAAGTGGAAAGTTGATAGAGGTGTTGATGCAGGGCGTATAGAATAGGAAGAGTTTACCACAACTTTCTTGGATAGATTCTTTCCATTAGAGTTGAGGGAGGCCAAGGTGTTAGAATTTATTAATTTTAGGCAAGGCAGTATGAGTGTGAGAGAGTATTCCCTCAAGTACTTGCACTATGAGTGTGAGAAAGTATTCCCTCAAGTTTACTCAGTTAGCTAGGTATGATCCTCATGTGGTAGCTGATAATAGGTCCAAGATGAGTAAGTTTGTGTCTGGCATGTCTGATAGTATGGTCAAGGAGTGTTGGACTGCAATGCAGATTAGTGAGATAGATTTGTCTAGGTTAATGGTCCATGCTCAACAGATAGAGGAGCAAAAGATTAAGGAGGGGGAGAGAGGAAATAAGAGAGCTAGTACGAGTAGTTTTAATTTCAATCAGCCAAAGTCAGAAGGTGGTAACCGTCCTCAGTTTTATCAGAGGTCTTCAGCCCCAGTACCTTTTTCAGCAAGTGCCCCAGTACCCAAATTCAAAAATGACAATAGGGATAGGGCACCAGGCTCTAAGTTCCAGGTCAGTGTTAGCAGTGCTCGTACCAATCCTTTATGTTAGAAGTGTGGCAGACACCATCAGTATGAGTGTAGACCGGGTTATGTGTGTGCTTTGGGTGTGGCAATCCAGGCCATCGGATTCGGGATTGTCAGGTTCCATCCGGCCGCCCAACTCAGCAGGGTGACGCTTCCTGTGCTACCAATAGTTAGCGTTTGAACAGATTATATGCTCTTCAGTCCCGCCAAGATCAGGAAAATTCTCCTGACATAGTTACTGGTACGTTGCAGGTCTTTCACTTATATGTTTATGCTTTACTAGACCCTGGAGCTTCTCTTTCTTTTGTAACTCCATATATAGCTGTCAATTTTGGAGTCAGTCTAAAAAATCTAGCAGAGCCCATTTCAGTGTATACCCAAGTGGGCGTTTCCACTGAAGCCAGACAGGTATACAGGAACTGTCCGATCACAATATTTTTTAAATTTACTTCAGTTGATCTCGTGGAGTTAGAGATAATGGATTTTGACGTCATTCTCGGCATGGATTGGCTCCACTAATGCTATGCCTCAATTGATTGTAGAAATAGAATAGTTCATTTTCAGTTTCCAAATGAACTAGTTCTTGAATGGAGGGGTAGTACTACAGCTCTTAGGGATCAGTTGATTTCTTACCTTAGGGCCATAAAGATGATATCCAAGGGGTGTGTCTATCATCTTGTACGAGTCAAAGACTCTAACTCAAAACTCCTACTCTTAAGTCAGTCCCAGTAGTAAATGAATTGTCAGATGTATTTCCTAAAGATCTTCTCGGAGTTCCTCCCGGAAGGGAAATCGACTTTAGAATAGACTTTCTCCCAGATACACAGCCTATATCTATTCCTCCATACAGAATGGCTCTATCTGAACTCAATGAACTGAAAGAAAAGTTGACAATCTCTTAGATAAGGGATTCATCAGACCCAGTGTCTCCCCATGGGGCACACCTGTTCTATTCGTGCGTAAGAAAGACGGTTCTCTCAGAATGTGCATAGACTACCGTCAATTCAACAAGGTCACAATCAAGAATAAATACCCACTTCCTAGAATCAATGACTTGTTCGACCAACTTCAGGGTGCCAGTTAATTTTCCAAGATAGACTCAGATCAGGCTATCATCAGCTTAGAGTCAGAGAACGTGACATTCCAAAAATAGCTTCCCAAACTCTCTATGGTCATTTCGAATTTCTAGTCATGTCCTTTGGTTTTACAAATGCCCCAACAAACTTCATGGACTTGATGAACCAAGTGTTCAAGAAGTACTTGGACATGTTCGTCATAGTCTTCATTGATGACATTCTTGTGATTCTCGTAGCGAAAGCGATCATACAGACCATCTCAGCATAGTGCTTCGGACTCTTAGAGCTCATCAGTTGTTCGCTAAATTCAGTAAGTGTGAATTCTAGTTAAGATCGGTAGCATTCCTTGGTGATATTATTTTCGGTGATGGCGTTAGAGTTGATCCTCAAAAGACTAAAGTGGTGAGAAACTGGCCTTGACTCATCTCTCCATCAGATATTAGGAGTTTCTTAGGTTTGGCTGGTTATTACCGTCGGTTTGTTGAATGGTTTTCTTCTATTGCATCCCCCATGTCCATATTGACTCAGAAGAAAGTTAAGTTTCAGTGGTTAGATGCGAGAAGAGTTTTCAGAAGTTGAAGACTCGACTCACCTTAACCCCAATCTTGACTCTACTTGATGGTTCAGATAGTTTTATTGTGTACTGTGATGCATCTAGAGTAGGTTTGGGTTGTGTCCTCATGCAGAAAGGTAAGGTCATAGCCTATACCTCCAGAAAGCTTAAACCCCATGAGAAGAATTATTCGACTCGTGATCTTGAGCTAGCAGTTGTAGTGTTTGCCTTAAAAATTTGAAGGCATTACTTGTATGAGGTGTATGTAGATGTGTTCACAGATCACAAAAGCCTTCAGTATGTGTTCTCTCAGAAAGATTTGAATTTGCGTTAGAGAATATGGTTAGAGTTATTGAAAAATTATGACATAAGTGTTCCATATCATCCAGGCAAGGACAATGTAGTGGCTAATGCTCTTAGTAGAATGTTTATGAGTAGTGTAGCTCATGTTGAGGATGGTAAGAAGAAGTTATCTTAGGAAGTTCATCAGCTTGCCCGACTAGGTGTTCATTTACTCGATTCAGTAGAAGGTAGTGTATGGGCGCAGAGTATCTCAGAGTCATCTCTAGTCTTCGAGATGAAGGAAAAGTAGGATAGAGATCCTAGTCTAGTTAAACTGAAAGAATCAGTCAGAGATCGGAAAGTTGAGGTTTTATCCTAAGGAGGAGATGGTGCATTATTAGGTTAGATTGTGTGTGCCTGGTGTAGATTATTTGAGGCAATGAATTCTTACAGAAGTGCATGGGGTGCGTTACTCTATTCATCCAGGGTCACTAAGATGTACTGCAATTTGCGGGAGATCTATTGGTGGAATGGGATAAGGAGAGATATTGTAGAGTTTGTAGCTAAGTGCTCTACATGTCAGTAAGTTAAGGTTGAGCAACAGAAACCTAGTGGGTCTATGAAGGAATTCAGTATTCCCATGTGGAAATGGGAGAAAGTGAACATGGACTTTGTGACAGGTTTGCCTCGTACCCGCCATTAGCATGACTCTATTTGGGTTATCGTAGATAGGATGACCAAATCAACTCATTTCTTGCTAGTCCATTCCTCTTATTCTGCCGAGGACTATGCCAATATCTATCTCAGAGAGTTGGTTAGGTTGCATGGTGTTCCCTTATCTATTATCTCAGATAGAGGTACTCAGTTTACCTTTCACTTCTAGAAAGCGTTCCAAAAGGGTCTTGGTACCCAAGTCCATCTCCGTACAACCTTTCACCCTTAGACAGACGGTCAAGTAGAAAGGACCATTCAGACTCTTGAATATATGCTGAGAGTATGCGTTGTTGATTTCAAGGGTAGTTGGGATGGCCATTATCCTTTGATTGAATTCACATACAATAACAACTATCATTCCAGTATTTGTATGGCCCCATTTGAGGATCTCTATGGTAGGAGATGTAGATCTTTAATTGGTTGGTTTGAAGTAGGTGAGGCTGCAGTAGTAGGGCCTGACTTGGTGTTTGATGCGTTAGAAAAGGTTCAGTTGATTAGAGAAAGGCTTAGGGTTGCCCAGAGCTGACAGAAATCGTATGTCGATATAAGGAGAAAGGATTTCGAGTTTGAGATTGGTGACTTCGTGTACTTGAAAATCTCTCCTATGAAGGAGTGAAGAAATTCGTCAAGAAAGGGAAACTCAGTCCCTGATATGTTGGCCCCTTCAGAATTCTGAGTCATTTTGGAAAGGTAGCTTACGAGCTTGAGTTGTCTCCAGATTTAGCCTCAGTACACCCAGTGTTCCATGTCTCATTGTTGAAAAAGTTTATTGGTGATCCAGCTGTAGTTGTTCCCTTAGAAAGTGTAGATATTTAGAATAGTCTTTCCTTTGAGGAGGTCCCAGTCGAAATTCTTGATCATCAAGTTCACAGACTAAGGAATAAAGAAGTTCCACTAGTCAAAGTTCTTTGGCAGAATCAGTCTATTGAGGGAGCCACTTGGGAAGTAGAGGCAGATAAGCAGACCAAGTACCCTCATCTCTTCTTCGCGAATCCAGATTCAGTATAAGGTACCAATCTTCTTAAGATTTTCATTTATCTGTCATACTCAGTTTCAGTCGTACATCATGTTCATATTAGTCATGAATTCATGAATCAATTTAGTCATGCATTCTATACATCATACATACATATTCAGTATGTAAGCTCATCCTATCAGTTTCCTCAGCTTAACCAGTTTCATTTGGGGTTGAATGATCCCAAGGGGGAGATATTGTAACACCCTGTATTTCCCTAGCATTATCTAAGTCCCAACACATGAGTATTCATGTATAAAATTTTGAAACACTAATTATTCTTTAGTTTAGAGCCTTCCATTATGTAGAAAATTTAATTAGCTTTCCAACGATATAAAATTCACCCAAATTCGATAACCGGGTAAGAAGTTATGGAGATTTTAAGTTTAAGTCATAAAACATTATTATCTTAACCCTAATCATGTCGCGTAGATAGCCCAAATGACAATTATCAATTTCCAGTGTGACTCCGTGATAATGGCGCATCGCGGAGCAGACCAATTTCCCATTTATTAATTTCCAGTGGGCCTCCGCAATCATGGCGCGTCGCGGAGATGGCCAAATTGGCATTCCAAAGGATTACCGCGATAACTCCGTATCGCGATGTTTGTCCATGTCCAATTGTCCATTTTCAGTGGCTTGGCGCGATAGTGGCGCGTCTCCCTAAGCCCAAAAATTGGGATGGTCAGTTTTCAGCTTACGTTTTAAATCCGTTTAAGGGAATTTGGGTCCTAAACTCATCCTAAAACACAAAATTTAGCCTAATTGACCTAAATAATCATTCATTCTTCAATTTCTCTCAAATTAAAATCCCTTTTTTTAAGAACAAGAAACCTTAGCTCTCAAATTCAAGGTAATTTCTCAAGAACTCTCCATTCATTTCTTCAAATTCATTAACCCAGGTATGTTAGATGTTCATCCATGGATCCCTTTCATCCATGTAGTCCAAGCAGCCCTTTTAAATTATAAAATTATGATCTTCTTAAGTTATCAAGTTTTAAATTATGATTTCATCCATGAATATCCATGTACTATTGATTTTATACCATGTTACCATGAAATTGTTGTTATTATTCAATCTTCCATGTTCTAATACTATTATTTACTGAATTAAACCATGATTTAATGCTATTATGATGAATTCATGCTATTCCTACAAATTCCATGACATTCCTATGATTGTTTTAAACCATGAACTATAAGTGTTTGATAAAATACCTACAAGAGTGATTTAAT
Organism: Capsicum pubescens; assembly: GCA_030864215.1. Taxonomy (NCBI): domain Eukaryota; kingdom Viridiplantae; phylum Streptophyta; class Magnoliopsida; order Solanales; family Solanaceae; genus Capsicum; species Capsicum pubescens. The sequence continues at coordinate 120,801,552 of CM061544.1, forward strand.
TATTAAGAGCCTTCATGTTTTGATCTCCAAGTGTTAGTGTCATTTTACTATAATTGTTTTGATCTCCGTACATTATAGAATAGTCTTCAGAATATACTATGAGCACTTCAGAATAGTCAAATATCAGTTAGTTAAACTCAGAACAATCTAGTATCTCAGTGTCTTTCAGTTGGGAGTAGGATTTTGCATCGAACGAGTGTAGGGATAGAGTCTTCCCTGTCAGATAGGCAGAGTCATTAGTAGTAGTCCTCCCTATACTCCAGAACTACGTAGCCAGCGTAGGATATGAGTAGTTACCTATCATATTAGGCTTGACTATCTCACAGGGGTCACCCGTCAGTTCAGGCTTGATACCCTTAGTCCTTTAGACATTATATCAGTTTAGTGGATCCACACAACAATCATTAGTACCCGTGGCATGACATTAACACCCTTTCAACTAGGGTTACAAGTTGGGACCCCTATTAGCTCAAATTGAGGAATGTCGGTTAGATGATACTTCTCACAGTCTCCGATATAGTCTCTGTTATAGTCTCGGTTCAGTTTTTCAGTCCTAGTGTTGTTTGACCAAAGCATACAGATTTTAGTCATTTTAGTAATTTAGTTTACAGATTTTACTCAGTTCATGTTATATGCTTGCTCATGTATCCTTAGTATTTATAGATTTTCATGCATTTTCAGTACCTACAGATTCCATGCTCTTTATTCAGTACTCCATGCTTTAAATGCATATCCAGTTAATTGTTAGTTCTATTCATGAAACCATGCATATCATCCTACCTCATTTAGCATACCAGTAGATTCAATGTACGTATCGCATACCTTTTTTTACGCTATGATGTATTATATCATAGGTTCTGACGCTCAGTTCCCGGCTCACGATTAGACTTATCAGATCTTCAGCAGTAGCAATGGTGAGTCCTCATACTTCGAGGATGGACTTACTTTATTTCATATCTCAGTTAGTAGTTAGTTGGAGTTAGTTGGGGCTTGTCCCATCAACTCATATTTAGTCAGTCAGTTTTTGAGGCTTTTCAGACATTAGAGTCAGTTATTTAGTATTCAGATATTGCAGTAGTTATCCAGTTTATCACTATTTTATCACATTCAGTCAGTTGTTTCTATAGACTCGTATTTTAGTTTTAAATTCAGCTATTAAAACTTTATGGCATGTTAGTATTTTTCCACATTTATAATTATATTATTCAGTGCTCATAGCAGGTACCAGCTCATGGGTTAGCTTGTGGTCTCTCGGGACCGTAAGCACTGTGTAACGACTAGGGGGTAGTCTCGGATCATTACATAGAGCTTCTTACTTAAAAGCATATCAATGACCACCCAAAGAATTTAAACATCATAATAGATTTATTATTTCAAAAGCATATGAAACTTATACAAACACACTTTCTTTTCAAGACTTTAACACATGGTGGTCAATTATTTCATTAATCACATGCAGATTCTTCATTAGGAAACCATAGCATTTAAAATAGAAATCACCTCTTTGAAAACACACGAAATAGCCATCCATATTAAGTAAATAGATATATAAAGTCAAGAATTTTCCTCATTCGTAAAAACAACCCTAACATTAGTTATATGTAAATCACATGATCAAAAAAGGGATTATAATTTGTGCTCTCAAACCCAATTCACAATTCATAACATGCTAAGACTAAAAATTTCATCATGGGGAAGGAAATTTCACAAATCATTTTCATAAATCACCATTTAAACTCAAATCATGTATGCACAAGATTATAAACCAAGCTTATGGAAAACCCCCATGATAATTACGTATTTTCATCAAATTGGATTCATGATGCATGCTGTTAAAATAATTTCTCAAAACTCATTACATATACATAAATATATATATCATTAAAGCTTGTTAAAATCGTAAAACTTATGCCCATAAGGTTTAGGATAGCCCCACGGACCTTAGATTTACAGAAACGTTGAGAAACTTGACTCTTGAGGCTTAATCTCTCAAACCCTAGGTTGTTTTCTCTTCTTATGCTTAACGAAGATGAATTAGGGATTTTTGTCAGTGATGAAACATGAATAATGACTTTAATTTATTTTTTAGATGTTTAGGGATGATTATGGAAGTGAAAGGACCTTATTTTCTTTAAAATAACACAAAAACTGAGCCCCTACCTATTATGAATTAGCCATGCGGCGCACAGCCCATGGCCTAGCCTCCGTGTGGGGTGATTTCTTGATCATGGCCTAGACCATAAGTTAGAGATGCCTTACACATCGCCTAGACATTCCAGTGGCTGTTGGCGATGGCAAATGTGACGCATGGTCCATTGCACAGTTCGGACAGTGCCTTATTTAAACACCCATAACTTTTTACTCCGGATCCGAATTGAAAAACGATCGATGGCTTTAGAAAGAAGAATCTAAGGGGTTTAATTTTATATAATTTAGTCCACATAACTCATTATATACAAGGAGAAATGGTCAGTGTAAGTTGACCCATGAAACATTGTCAACTAAAATTCAATTAATAGGAAAATGCTCAACTTAACTTTTGAGCTAGGAGATCTTTATGGTGTATATTCATATCCATGGATATTTACACACTAATTATATGTTATTCACACTTATTTATAATTATAAACCATTGGATTCATGTCTATATACATCGGAAAGACAGTTCAACTTTCGCCCGAAAAAGTGGGGTGTTACAGTTTGCTTGTACCATTTCGATAGAATGAAAGATTTAATTTGATTTTTAGATTTAATAGTTTATGACTTGTATTTGGGTTGGATATATTGTTTTTTAGAGATATTAAAACCAAAAGTGTCAGCTTTCTTGTATTTGCTTCCCACCTATGCAGAAATAGAGATCATTGTGGAAGAGAGTGGTAATTTTGGTGTGTGTATAAGTTGGTTTTTTCAAAGTCAAAAGAACAAAAGGTAACGAGGTTTACTAGAGATTTTACGTTTGAAAATCTTGATTTAATAAGGAAAATGCAAATGATTATCCAAGGATATGGCCTCGTGGTTAATTGAAGGTGGTTGAGAACCTTGAGATCACAGGTAAAATATCTGGTAAAGGAAAAAATACTAGGTATTCTTCCTACCTGCACTAACCTTGGTGGACAGAATTACCTGGAATATGTCAAGCGGTGATAGGTATTTCGTCAAATTATTCGATATAAGTTCTAGTTTTTGCACCACAAATGTTTAATTGACAATGTTATCATTAATGTTTCCTCTTAAGGATCATAACCTTTTGCAATAAGATGTACACCTTGGTGACTAAAGTGAAGCATCAGCTAAGCAAGATGCATCACACACCCTATTTTTCACCTAACTTCAAAGTTTAAATGAACATTTAAACAAAACTTTGACAACACATGAACATACAATTTGCTTTTAGAAATATGCCAAGGTAATTTTAGTCCATTATTGGTATAGTTGATGATTATCCCACTAGAAACAAGTGTTTGTTTTTATTGTTGAGGAATAAAATAATATTGGATGTAATCAAATCTGCTAAGAATCTATTTGAGAACAATGTGATGCATGACTCTTAAATTGTTCAAATGTTGAAGTAATCTTCTATATTATTAAAAATATTTTTTTCAAATTTCCAGGCTTACTAAACCATCCATTCTTAATACCGGTTAGGGGTGTCAAATGGGTGGGTTGGGTTGGGTTGTGATTGAAGATATTAAATGGGTTAAACTAGGTATCGGGTTGGTTCATGACTAGCCCAAATTCACTTTGCGTTGAAATGGATATAAATCAGATTGGGTCTTGGCCCCCCCCCCCCCAATTTAACCCACTTAATCTAAAAAATATTAACATATTAATATTTACCCCTTGTAAAGAAAATAAAATTGAATGAGTTTGAAAAGTTGGGTGGATGGGTAGGAAGTTGGGTAAGAATATTTTTAATTTTTTTTTTTAAATAAAAATTTGATTTTTAGGAAGGGGTGTGGGGTAAGGGGTCAGGAGTAGGAGGGGGTGGGTTTTAGGAAAGGGGTTGAGGTCAAAATTTTTCTTTCAGAAAAAAGAAATTTAATTTTTTTAAAAAAATAAATATTTTTTTCTTAAAAAAAAAATTGGGAGCGGGCGAGGTGTAGGGGTGTGGGTGTAGGGGTTAGGTAAAGGATGGGGATTGAGGTAAAAGTTTTTTAAAAATAAAATAAATAAATTTAGTTCTTTTAAAAAAATAATTTTCTTAAAAAAAATATATGTTTTTTTTGGGGGGGAGGGAGGAGAGAGGGGATATGTCATATAGAGGAGTAGGGTGTGGGGGTGTAGGGAGTAGGGAGAGATAGGGGTTGGGATAAGATTAATTTTTTTGTTCAAAAAAAATTATTTATTTACTTTTAAAAATTAAAAGATTTTTAATTTTTTAGAGTGGGGGTGGGGGTGGGGATTCGAGGTAGGAAGGGGGGAATGGGGATGAGGTGGGGTGGGGAAAACATAGAAAATTTATAAAGAGTTTTTTAAGAAATAAAAATAATTTATTTAAGAGAGGCAGGATATGGGTGGGGTAAGTTGGCTTATGGTGAGGTTGGGGTAAGGTGGGGGTGAGGTGAGGTGGGTGATTTTGAGAATGAGAGGACATATTGTCACTTTTTTCCTACTTTCATTAAGAAAATAATTTTTCTATTAAATGGGTTGAAGTAGAGATTGATTGGGTTCATTTGAACCCAATTTGAAAACAGGTTGCGATTTATCCAATAGCAAATTATCTTGAACCCAACTCATTGAGTTTAGGGCGAGTTGGGTGGGTCAACTCAATTTGATTTTATTTTGACACCCCTAATATTGGTAAAGATATGACACCTTGGAAGGGGAGCCTAGGAGTAAATGGTAAAGTTGCTGCCATGTGACCAGGATGTCACGGGTTCAAGCCTTGGAAAAAACCTCTGGCAGAAATGCAAGGTAAGGTTGCGTACACTAAACGATTGTGGTGGGTCCCTTCCCCGAACACCGCGTATAGCGGTAGCTTTAGTGCATCGGGCTATCTTTTTTTTTATATGACACCTTGACCTAATTCAACCATTAAAGTTAGCTCGTTATGGAATGATTACCAAAGTCCAAATAATTAGACCACCAGTCCATTTTTCAAGTTGCATATAAGCTAGCGAATGAGGGGAAGGTCCAAAACTCCAAATCCAAGAGACCTTTCATTTTTTATGAAGGAGTCAATATGTGATATATGCATGCTTGAATTGCGGCACTGATGTTTTAATCAGTTCTGATGCCTTTAAGGTAAAAATTATTATCATTAGTTTTCTAGTTAGTGCCTTCTTGTGAGTCATGATTTCAGAAAGTCAGTAGTTTCACACATAAAAATCAAGTCTAATTTGTTAAATGCCATCATTACTTCATGTGTTAGCCATTGAAAGAAATGATCATCAATTCACGTGACACAAAAATAATCTAGTGCACATTTGGAATGAATAATTAAATCTTATGGGAACGGTAATAGATGTAAATTCTTTTATCTTTTCTTGTATCTTCAAACGAAGGTACTGTCGTAGAGACTTGCAAGACTTAAATAGATAAATAAGTGGCATACCAAACTAAAAATGCTAAATAAAGAAAACAAGTTAAGAGCATGGATCTAACTCATTGATATGTATCCATATATATCAAATAACTAAAGGAAATAATCTGAATATCCAGAGTAAAACATGTAAAATCAGACCAAAATAGTTGTGTGAAACTCCCTCCTGTGGCACATCTAATTTTGATTAGATCTTCTTGAAGAAGGTAATTAAGAAAATTCAATCTCTTTCTTCCGCAAACTTTTCTCTCCAATCTCCGACTTTCATTTTTACATTTCACTTTAGTTTCTCCGTTTACTGAAGAGGCTAGGAGGGTTAAGATAATGATTTTATAGCCCCATCACTTTTCTTGTGTTCAGATACAAACAAGGTTTGACCGTGAAACAGTGCATTTAGTTAACTAAATTAAAGTGTTAAATGAAATTGTTCCTATAGAAATAATTGTTCTATAGTGTTAACCACAGTAAAGAACTATAGTTTATTTACTACTAAGACCTATTGATTATATTTTGTAAAATTTTATAACCACTAGAACAACTATTTCTAAAAGAAACAATTTACCCTGATGATTAGTTAGATAGATCCACTGTTTCTAGGTTATAAACTTTGTTTGTATATGAATATGAGAAAAGTGTTGTGGTTATAAAATCATTTTTAACCTTCCTTGCCTCTAATTAATATATGGTGAAGAAAAAGAACAATGAATAAAGGAAAGTCAAAATCAAGAGAAACATTTGAGGAAGCAAGAGTTAGAATTTTATGAATTATCTTCTTCAAGAAGATGTAATGAAAATCAGATGCATCGCTAGAGGGCTTTGTAGACAACTATGTTTGTTTGATTTTTCTTTTTTGATTTTGGATTTTGAGAACATATAACTTTTGGAATTTGATATAGCTGGATGCCTATTGATGACTTAGATCCATGCACTTATCTTATTTTCTTTATCTAGCATTTATTACTTTGTATACATATTATTTTCTATTTAAGTGTTACAAGTCTCGACGGCACATTCCTTGGGTGAAACGGAAAAGATGAAGAGTTTAGTCTAGAGATTACCATTCCTGTATGATTTAATTATTCATTAAATCTAAAGATCATTAATGCATCACATAAACCTATGATCTTTTTGTTCTTTTAATGACTAACACATGAAGTGATGATGTTCTGTAATGACGTGGATTTGATTTTCAGTGACATTGCGGACTTGATGAAATCATGAGACTAAGTACCGAGGAAATTAATGATAAGAATTTTTTCCATAGATGACTTAAGAATGGATGATAAGATTAGTGCAGCTTTTCAAACATGTATAGATCATATTTCTGCTTTATTTTATATAAAGAAATATTTCTTGGATTTCGTTTCTTCCATGATGAGCTCAACTTATATGGAACTTGAGTAATTGACTGGTGGTATATTTATATGGATTTACTCAATCCTCCCCTCATGAACTAGATGGGATTGAGTTAGGCCTAAGTGTCACATCTTTACAAATATTAAGCAAGGGTGATTTTGTACGTACAAAAATTTGTAAACATGTTTGTGTTTCATTATACAGAAGATTAGATCAACAAATGAAGAGTCATCACCACTAAAAGTTTTTACTTAGATCCTTAAGAAATCTTATGACTTTCAATCCAATTTCAATATCCTTCAATGAAAATAGACTCTTGATCTTGAGTTGGATAATCTTCAAGTTTATCATGAAGGGTCAGTGACTAAAATCACTATCATGACCCGAACTGGGGACTAACCATAACAGACTCCCCAAGCCTACCCAGGCATGACATGACCCTTTAGCCTCATACCAAAGTATAGTAAAATAAGAAACTTATGGAAGCCAAACATATTATAAAGAGTTTTATAAACCATAAGATGAAGTTTGTAAGTAAAAACCAAATCCAGAAAAATACAACCCAATAAGGTCTACAAGCATCTATCCATAAAACATCTACTAAGTCAAGACAAGACTCCGACTGTGCCAAAAGAAAACCAAAAGAACAGATATGATATAGTGACTTAAAAGTAACAAAGCCTTCTGAATAATAGAGGGCTTATCACTTCTCACTAGCAGTTCAATAGGACAACGAACCATCTAGCACTACACAAGGTCACAGGAAAAGGCCTCCGAACATACATCATGAAATGGTGTAAAGATCGGGAATAGTCAGTACGACGAGTACTAGAAAAAACCCAAGGAAATGAATTAAATATACTTGTACCAAAAGCATCCATAAAATGCATGATCACACTTCAAAATAAAAATAAAATAGGGGACTGGGGTCCTAGAATATAAAGACCTGACCATTTAAAATTTATTTCTGAACTATGTAGATTACACTGACCTTCAGTAACCCACAAGCTATATGGGTCCGGAACCTCCAACTGGCAGAGCCCCAATCCATGTTAGCCCCTTGGACCGATGATTAGTCTAAAGCCACCAATAGATAATAACCTTCCAAAACAATAATTGTGAACAACTGTGCATAGCGACTGCACAATAGTCATAGATCCCTAACGTCGGTAAATATGGTTTTAAGTGTTGGTCACAAGGACTACACCTTCTCGGGAAGCTACAAAATTCCTATTAAATCCCAATTAAAACATTTTAATATAACATTAACTATGGAGTCTTCCATGAAGGCATACCTATATTAGTAACGTCATACCAAGACTTTCAAGTTAATCATATTATGCCCTACCATTCCATTAAACTACTTAAACTCTAAATTACAATTAGAAAATCCATAAACATAGCCAAAGGGAAATTCAAAAGACATGTAAACAATTTTCAATTTAATGCTACACAATATTTTAAAGAACAGTTTGAAAACTATAAGATCTTTGTTAAAAAAACAAATTATGATATGGGTTAAGGTTCATGTCTTTGTCATGCCAAAACCATAACATTATGAAACCATATACCAATACCACCCATTTTATAAAACCTATTAAAAGCAAGAGGATACCAACATAAGTATTTCACAATTAAATCCCTCAACCCTAGTCTTAAACCACCATTAAAACATATGATAATCAAGTAAATATCAGAATATAACAATAATTAAGAAAAGAGAGCATTCAACATGCCATATTTACAAGAAGATAGACCTGAAGCTTGAACCCTAGCCTTAAAGCTTTCAACTTGAGTTTTGAAGTAGAGAATGACCCTTTTTGGAGTGATTTTTCCATTTAAGGGATTGGGAATTTAATAAGTGTAGATATGATGGTTTATTAGGTGTGAAAGGACTTAAATACCCCTGAATACATTTAAAAACATTATTCCATTGATAAAGGAGAGGGGTTCGCAGTGCGAGGCACATCGCGGAGGCCCAACCTCGCGGCGTGGTGCCCATTATAAGGACTACACCTCGTAGTGCGGGTCCTGGCATGGGGCCAAGGTAGTGAGACCTTGTGGGCCTCCTCGTAGTGCAGGTCCATTTTATAATAGTACTCTAATGATGCTTAGCTATTTTTCTATGCTCAAATTTCCCTTATCAGATTTAAAACCATCCCGGGGTGTTCTACGCTCAATCACCGGACCTTTTGAGTTTATTTTTATCTTGATTAAGGCTTCATAACACCCTGGGTGTTACATTATCCCACCTGGGATCGTTCATCCCCGAAAAAGAACTAGGACACCTTTAGCACAATATAAGAAAGAACATAGAGAAACTTGAGATTAAAATTAAATGCATTAAGGAAAAACGTAAGATTTGTACCTCAAGAACCCTCGTCCAATGGTGGAAACAAGAATGGATATTTATCTTTCATGTGCTCCTCTGATTCTCACATAACTTCTTCCACCTTTTGGTTCCACTATAGTAGATGTAATGACACTATCTCCTTCATTCTTAATTTTTGAACTTGTCTTTCTAGGATTTTGTTAGGGATTTATTTATACAACAAAGTATCCTTCACCCCAATATCATTAACGGTCACTACCAAGGAGGGGTCATACACCCATTTTTTAAGCATGGACACATGAAAAACAAGATGAACCATTGCCAAACTCATCCATGAGTCCAACTCATAAGCAACCTTCCAAACTCTACTTAAAATATTGTGGGCCAATATAATGGTGGCTGAGATTTCCCTTCTTCCCAAATCTCATAACTCCTTTCATAGGTGAGACCTATAGGAACACCCAATTGCCAATTTCAAACTCTTGCTATCTTTACCTCACATCTGCATAAGACTTTTGGAAACTTTGAGCAGTCTTAAGTCTTTCTCAGATAATCTTGACTTTCTCCATTGCTTGATGTACCAAATCAGGTCCAAAAAATCTACTCTCATCCACCTCATACAACCCAATCGTTGATCTAAATCTCCTACTATAAAGAGACTCAAATGGAGCCACTTGGATTCTAAAATGATGACACTTATTATATTAGAACTCAATGAGAGGAAAATGATCAACCTAAATAACCTTAAAGTCAATTACACAAGCCCTTAACATACCTTCTAATGTCTGAATATTATGTTCCGCTTTTCCATTTGTTTGTGGGTGAAAAGCAGTTCTAAAGTTCACTTGCGTACCCAACCTCTTCTAAAAGGACTGCCAAAAATAATAAGAAAACAACATACGTCGATCGTATATAATAGACACCGGGGCTGCATGCAATTGGACTATCTCCTGAATGACTAACTTTGCATAATCCTCGCTCGAGTAATTAGTCATCACCGACAGAAAGTGGGCAGACTTGGCCCTTCTATCATTAATGACCTAATTTGAATCGTACTAATTTTGGGATCTCAAGAGTCTGGAAACAAAATCCATGTTAATTATTTCCCACTTCCACATATGTAAGGCTATGTGTTAGGAGGTGCCACCTGGTCTCAAATGCTCTACTTTAACTTTCTAGTATTAATTCATAAATTTGTCAACGAAATTTTCTACATCTCTTTTCATGTTATTTCTCCAGTACATATCTTTCAAGTGGTGAGACATCTTGGTCGAACTCGGATGAGTTGTATATCTAGACACATGAGCTTCAGTCAAAATCCTCTCCCTCAACCCGTCTAAATCGGGAACGTACAGTCTTCCTTGATATCTCAGGACACTATCACCCCAAATTTCAAACACCATAACTGTTTATTGGCCCATATCATCCTTGATTTGCATAAGAATAGGATCAAGAACTTATTTTTCCTTAACTTCAGCTCCAAGAGACAACTTATCCACTTTATGAAAAACAACTCCCCTATCTTCAAAGTCTAAAAGGCAAAATCTCAAGTTATCCAGTTTATGAATATCCTTCACCAATCCTCCTTTTTGTTTCTCTACATGGGACAAAGTCCTCATGGATAACCTACTAAGAGAACAAACAACAACATTAGTTTTACTTGTGTGGTAGTGCAGGCTTATGTCGTAGTCCTTACATAATTTAAGCCACCGCATTTGCCTAATGTTTAATTCTTTCTAGGTGAACTTATACAACAGTCTCTTATGATCCGAGTAGATGTCCATAAGCACCTCATATAAATAGTGACACCGAATTTTCACCACGAACACCACAACCTCTAACTCTAGATCATTAGTTAGGTAATTTCTATCGTGTACCTTAAGCTGTCTAGAAACATACATCACAACCTTCCCATGATGCATACACACACACCTAAGTCCTATACGAGGCACATAATAGTATACAATAAACCCCTCAATACCCTCGAGTAGGATCAAAACAAGAACAGTGGTCAACCAATCCTTCAATTTCACAAAATTGAGCTCACAAGTATCAAACCATAAAATCTTTACCTTCTTCTGAGTTAATCTCATAAGTGGAGTAGAAAAGGATGAGAAACTCTCCACAAATATCCTACAATAACCTATCAGGCCCAAAAAGCTCCTAATGTTGGTTGGATTCATAGTTCTAGGCCACTTCTTTTCCGTCTCAAACTTCTAAGGATCCATTTTCATTCCTTCACTGGAAATAATATGCCCAAGAAAGGACACAACTCTCAGCCAAAATTCACATTTAGAAAATTTCACATATAATTCTTGATCCTTAAGATTCTGCAATGCAATTCAGAGATGACTGGCATGATCCGCCTTACTTTTGGAGTACACCAAGATGTCATCAATAAAAACTATGACAAACAAGTCCTCAAATTGATGAAACACCCACTTCAAAAGGTCCATTAAAGTAGTAGAAGAATTTTTCAACCCAAATAATATGAGCAAGAATTCATAATGGTCATAACGGGTGCAAAAAGCAGTCTTGGGAATATCAGCTTCCCTAATCATTAGCTGGTGATAGCCAGAACGAAGGTATATTTTAGAGAAACACTTAGCACCTTGAAACAGATTAAAAGGATCATAAATCCTAGAAAGAAGATATATATTTTTTACAATGACCTAATTTAGTTGATGGTAGTCTAAATACATTTAGAGGGATCTGTAACGCCTCAATTTTCTGAACCGAAATGCTACACGATGCTCATGACCCCGAAGGACCACAATCTAACCCATGACTAATATCTGTACCTGTACACTGCATAATATACTGAATAAATACAGAAATAAAGGTTGTAAGGCCATAAGGTTCAAATCTGATAAAAATATAACATCTGAGTGGGGTACGAAATACCCAAAACAACTGAAATAAACTGTTTGAACATGATAATCTGAAAGCCTCTAACTGTCTGAATAAGGAGTTGATGGGACATGTCCCCAACTAACACCAACTACCGAAATAAACTAAAAACTGAAATAGTAATGAAATCATTGTGTCCTCAAAAGATGAGGACATACTTCTAACTCTGACTACTGATACTGGAATCTACTACTGATCTGGAGCTCGTTCCACTTGAACCTATGGTGTAACATAAGAGAAAGCACCATAGCACAAATGCATCAGTACATCTGAATGTACTGAGTAAACGAGTGAGGTAGGCTAAATGCAAAGGGTTATATGCATGAACAATACTGAATAATATAAACGTGAGAATACATACATGCATAAGCAACTATAGCTTAACTTATGGTGATACTGACTACTGAGTCTGAATACTATCGATATGACTTTATTGATACTGAGATACTAAATAGATGAATGACTATTTCTGACAGTTTAAATTATGAAGAACTCTTCTGATTGACTGTGTCTAACAGTCCTAAAACTGAGTACTGATAACGTAAGCTATGAAGACTGACATAACTGATATAACTGTGATGATCGGCCTAACTGATGTAACTGATACTGAGCGACTGTATCTGACAGTCTAAGTTCTGATGGAACTATTTGAGTTCCATTCTATATGGAGTAACTGAATTTGAGATCAGTCCTATCTAGCGGGTGATCTTTAAATCTGATGATTCTGATACTTTTTAACTATAGTTGAGATCAGTCCTGTCTAATGGGTGATCTTGAAGTCTATTTATAATAATAAGGATTGACTATTTCTAACAGTACTGAATCTGTACTACTGAATTGAGTTGACTGTATCTGACAGTCCTAAATCTGTAACTGAAACTGTGGGATGTATTCATCTAACTGACATGCCCCATGCTAAGATGACTGGGATCCAATCTCTTCCCTGACTGGAAGGGTGTCAGTACCGCACCACCAGTAAATACAACTGCAGCAGAGTCAGTCCTATTCTAGCGGGTGACTCCTGCATCAGTCTTACACATATAAATATGCTAACGGGTGACCCCTGAGTATGTCAGTCCTATCTAACTGGTGAAATCTCGTACCTATACTGGCTATGTAGTTTTGGAACTTAAGGATTGCTTCTAAAGATCTCCTCCTTTCTAGCGGTTGAGTCCCCATCCCTAGGCTCACTCGGTGCTGAATCCTACTCCCATCTGAAAGACACTGAACTGGATAACTGATCTAAACTAAATAATTGAATTAAACTGATTAGCTGAACTGATACTGATTAACTGAACTGATACTAGTGGTATTGTTTAGTGGAGCAAAACTAAGTTTACTGAGTTCCCTTGATTGAAGGAACGTACTGAGTTCTGAGGATTGACTGAGAGTACTGAAATTACTAAGATCGCTAGGAATACTGTTGTTACTAAGATCACTGAGATTATTGAGTATTGAGGTGACTGAACTACTGAGACTGCTGAGATTTCTGAGTTTTCCTGAGTCTCATGACTAACTAAATTCTATAGACCACGGAATGACTGAGAGTATCGTGATAACATGACATGGAACTAGGCACACAGCTATATTATTTTGGGTACAAGTACCCTCAGGACTCGATGGAAGGAAATTGACACACATGGCTGACTTGAGTACGTGACCAACATCAACAGTCCGTAATATCATAACTTGGGGAATTCCATGAAGTACATGGTTATCATACATCATATACAAAAGTAGGATCTTTGCAAGTAAGTATGGCATAATCTCATAAGACTATTTCATGAACAATCCAAGAACATTTACAAGACACAACATCAACATGAAAGTCATTGGAACATAGGGGGATATCATGAATCCTTCACTTAGTCACAATTTAGCTGTATTGCATGATTTCTAGTTCCTTGGGCATTTTATCAAACACCTTGCATGCACTCTTTAAGGCATAGGTATATTCATAAGTTTCACCATATTAAACCACTCAAATTCATGAGTTCCAACTAACATGATCATAATCTCCATGAAAATACATCAAAATACTACTTTACAACATAAATAACAACCCCCAACATGTATAGAATCATATCACCATGAAACAATCATAGTTTAGTATTTAAAGATTGATTCTTGAACTCCACAGATGAAAGAGATCCGTGGATGAACACTACGCATACCTTAGATTAAGAATTCGTGAAGATTAACTGTGAAAGTTCCTTGAAATAGACTCTTCTATGAAAACCCTAGGGCCTGTTCTTGAGAGTTTTGATCTTGAGAGGAAACCCTAATCTTGTGGTTGAGAGTGTATGAGAGAGCTTTTTGAGATGTTTAACTAAAGAGAATGGAAGATAATACACTCCTTGAGGGTTATAAGTCATGGGAAGTGAAGGGAAAAGACCAAAATACCCTTACTAAAACGTCCCTCAAGTTCTATAAAGAAAAGCTGATGACATTCGTGACAAAGCATCAAAAATATGACAGGCCATCAAAAATGTCGTCACACAGAAGCTGGTTTCTGCCTAAGGCTGACGACCATTTTGACAAGGCATCACAAATGTGACAGTCCGTCAAAATTGTCATCACACAGTTGCCATCCTGACATGCTGGAGTAAAATAGGCATAACTCCTTACCCCGATATCGTATTTAGGCCAAATTGGTATCGTTGGTAAGATAATTCAAATATGTTTCATTTTATATATAGTAAGCCACCTAGTTCGTCATATACAATGAGTTATGGTCGATTGAAATTGACCCAATTTTTGACGCTCACTAAAACTTGAACGATAGGAAAGCTTTCAACTTGTACTTGAGTTAGGGGACCTATATGATCTAAATTCATGCTCAAATAGATTCCCACACTATATAATTGATTAACACACTAAATTTACATAGGATTCGAGGCTTTTGAAATGTCTATGCATAGGAATGACGGATTTTCATTCTAGTCCAAAATGTGGGGTATTACAGGATCCATCTTTCTTTCACATAAAAAGTATCGGAGCACCCCAAGGACAAATACTAGGACAGGCAAAACCTATATCAAAGAGGTTTTTTAATTGCTCCTCTAGCTCTTTCAGTTTTTCCAAAGCCATTCTATATGGTGTAATGGAAATGGGACAGGTATCGAGTAGAAAATAAATCCCAAAATCTATTTCTCTATCAGGAGGGATCCCTAAAAGATCATTAGAAAAAAGTTCAGGAAACTTACTAACCACAATAATGGACTGCTAAGAAGGACTGTCAGAGTTAGAATCATTGACCCAAACCAAATAATATAAACACCCTTTGGATATCAATTTTTGAGTCGTAAGATAAGATATAAATTTTAGTTTAGTTACTGGGAAACTTCCCTCCCATTCTATCACCTGTTCATTAGGAAAATAAAAATTAACCTTTCAGGTCCTACAATCCAAAGAGGCATAACATGAGTGAAGCCAATTCACTCCCAAGATTACATCAAAATCCATCATATCAAGCTCTATCAAATCTACCACCGTCTCTTTATAAATAATGGACACAACACAACTCCTATAGATATTTCTAGAAAATATTAGACTCACCACCAGGGTAAAACTGAAAAGATGTTAGAAATAGTTTCAGGACATAAACCAAAATGTACATCCACGTAATGAGTCACATAGGATAGCGTGGAACGAGGATCAAGCAAGACATAAACATCATGGGAGAAAAACTATGACATACTAGTGAAGACATCAGGGGATGTCTCAAATTTCTAATGAGTAGATAGTGCAAACAGGTAATTACAGTCTTTTTTGTCCCTAGAGTAGCACCCTTCGCAGTAGGAACTGATGAAGTGGAAACCATAGTCTAATTATCTCCAGATACAACCCTTGATGAGGGGCAATGTCATCTCATATGACCTGACTGACCACATGTAAAGCACAAATTCTTTTCTTCATGACAAAATCAAAGGTGCAGATTTCCACAAAAATGGTCAGAAGCATAAGATGGTGCACATTGAGCTACACTGGCCTGGGACTGGGCACCCGACACACTAGGGACATTAATAGGCTAGAAACACTGATCACCTAAAGGCTAGAGCAATAGATGAAGGATAAGAATTTCCCAAGTCTTTCTCTTGGACCAATGCCTACCCTCTTTCCTATTACTCTTATGGCTGTCATCCTTCTCTGCATACTTAGTCTTCTTACTCTGCCTTTTTTCTACTTCTACCTCCTTTTTTTTCATTATCCACATGTTTTATATAAGCCACCAACCTTAATATATCCATGTCACTGCTTAACATAGCAGCCTTACACTCTAGCACTAAGTCACGAGAAAGATCGTAAGATAACTTCCTCATCTTGGAACTCGTATTAGACACAAGATTAGGACCATACAAGAATAGTTGGGTGAAGTTTCGTGCATACTCCTTCACGCTCATTTTCCCTTGTTTCAGATTCAAAAACTCCTCAGCCTTATCCTCTATTAGTTCTTAAGAAATAAGTGGTTAAGAAAAATACACGAGAACTCTTCCAACACTACTGGCTTAGCATTTTCACCCCGTAGCTCTTCCCCTTCCTCATACCATTGGTAAGCCACCTTCTTCAACTAATAAGTTGCAAACCCTAACCCATCCGTATCACTAGCATGCATGACCCTGAAGATCTTTTTAATCTCATCCATGAGCCTTTGAGGAACCTCCTCAACCTTGACTTTTTGAAAGTCAAGGATTCAGCCTCATAAATTGTTCAACTTTAGTAACCTCAAATGAGATAATGATAGGACCAACATGATTAGACTGATAAGTCTATGATGACACAATCTTAACAAGCATGTGAAAGGACTGACGAAACTCACCTTTCAAGATGTCTCTCTATGGGAAATGAGTACAGTTGGTACCAGACCAATGAGGACTAGTAGGGACAATTGGAACCTCTGGAGGAGCGGTGAAGTCACGAGTATGGTCCCAATACCAAGTCTGTATTTTATGAGTAGAGCGAACCTCCTCAACATTTTTCCCAGTAGGGACATAGGCTCCAATAGAGTTTCTAAGACCATTAGTTCTTTATGGAGGCATGATCTAAAATGGGAGTAAGCTAGAGTGTAGAGAAGATTAATAATAACTAGATTTACTAGAAGGAAATAGAAAACAAAGAAGGAAAATATTTTTAAATGCCTCTTAGCCTCCTAGTTATAAGTGTGGCGTGCTACACATCCATAAATGGGAATATACTTGACACGGCTTGTATACATCCACTGAACCTAAATCGTTCTGTAATACCAAGCTTGTCGCGATCCAAATTGGGACCCTGGCCATGACGGGCACCCCAAGCATATCTAAGCATGAGATGACCACTTAGCCTCTTACCAAAGAATAGTAAAATAAAAAACTTGCAGAATCCAATCATATTATAAAGTGTTTGATAAACCATAAGAGGAATTTTGTAATTCAAAACCAAGTACAAAAAAAAACAACCCAATAAGGTCTACAAGCCTCTATCCATAAAACTTCAACTAAGTCGGGTCATGCCCCCGGCTAGGCCAAAAGAGAACCAAAAAAATGAATATGATAAAGTGATTGAAAAATAAAAAGGCCTTCTGAATGATGAAGGGCTCATGGATTCTCATCAGCAATCCAAGATAACAATGAACCACCTAACTGTAATACCCTGAGAAATTTTTCGTTGATATTTTGTGCGTAAATGTGTTGGGTTCTATCTTCTAGAATAAATTATAAATTTTCCGTGCGAAATGTCTTAGATTATGACCCAGCATTGCATAGAGTATCAATAAGATTTCCAACGATATGTGGATCATCTAAAACGGACACCCGAGCGACAGCTTATGAACATTCCGATCGAACCATGAATAGTAGTGAACAATAAAACGTGCAGGAAAAAAAGTACTAAGGCCTAGCGTATTTTTTCTCCAACTTTAAACGATCAGAACTCCTTGTACATAATTATTTGGGTGATCTACTATATATCAACGGAAAGTTCTGTGAGTCCTCTTTCCGATCAAATTGGGTTCATACAATTTGTCTATCGGAGCAAAAATTTATAGTCGATCTACTTCAGCCTATCAAAAGTTATTTTTTAGGTCAACTTCAAATGATCAAAACTCCTTGTACACAATGATATGGGTGAGATACTATATATCAATGTAAATATATGAGAGTCCTCTTTCTAATGAAATTGGTTTCATCTAATTTGGATATCATAGTAAAACGTTATGGTTGATCTACTTCAGACTATCAAAACAGTCCACCAAAGGACAGATTCGAGAATTATTTGATTTTTAGGGGCGTTTTGGTCATTCCCCCTCACCCAAAATCCGTCCAAACCCTATATTAAATCCTATTAGAAGAATTATATGTTATATTTCATCAAATTCCCTCAAAAAGAAAACCCTAAGCTCCTACATCCAACTTCAAGAACCTCCAAAGTTCACCATTAATTCTGCAAATTTATTCAAGATTCCAAGTTCCTAGTTCAAGAACTCCAAGAACCATCATTCAAAGGAACGATTAACATCTCAAAAATGAGTATCGATCTAAATTTCATCATTCAAGGTATGTGGGGTTTTTCAATAAGAACTCTCTTTCGTTCTTGTGCCCAAAAGTAATTTTCTTTACAAAGGCATGATTTTTATTTGATTTTTATGAATTTGAAGTATGAACCCATATCTTATGATGATTATTATGAAATCGTGATGTTTATGATTTTGAAAGGTGAATTTACATGTGTGGTGATATAAAGCATGAATTTTGAATGATATTTATCATGATTTTGATATTTGGGTCGTGAATCCCCATTAGAAATTGTGTTTTTTTAGAAAGTGTGTGTTATAAGCACGTTGATGTTGAATATTTGAGATATTTTGAATGATTTGACCTTTTGGTCTTAATGGAGTTGTTTTGAACTCGAGTGTGAAAGAAATTTACAACGTCATTGATTTTGATAGATGGGAAGCATGATGGCTCTCAATGTATATTTATATATTACTGAAATTGTTTTGTTGTGGATTGTCTTTGAAATGATCTGAGCTAAGTCCGGGAGAAATCTTTAGCACTGAGTGGGAGGTATAAATCGACCTTACTTCCCTAGAACTACGTGCCCCCATAGGAGTGAACGTGAGGCTGATTTATATAGTGATCACTAGTTTGTGTGGATTTGATATCGATAGTCCTACTCCGATGGCAAGGATAGGACGGCTCTCCCCAGCGTGGGTTGTATGTTGGACTCCATGTAGCTCACATGATTTATGTCGGTTATAGGATCTCCCAGTGTGTGTGTGTTTCCTTGTGTCTATGGTAAATAATGAAGTGATTTGAAAGTGGAATTGTGAAAGTTATTCTTTCGAAAGATTTAAAAGATATTTACATTATGAATATTGATATTCTTGATTAACTGAAAGTGATTGACAAATTATATGATGACTCACATGTGTTATTATACTTATTTCATCCTCTCATGATTATGATGATTTTCTTCGGGCTATATGAGTCTTTCATACATCCTGCATATTTCTTATAAATATTTATGATGATGATGTTTATACAACTGCATACACCCCCATATACTCGATTCATTTCCATGGTACTGACCCACATCTTCGGATATGGGCTGCATTTTCTTGGAATGTAGGTTCAGGTGCTCAGTTCCAGGTTTGATAGTGATTCTTTGGGCACGCTGTTCTACATCCTCTGTTATGGTGAGTCCTCATGTTCCGAGGATGTGATGTCTGATATTGGTTTCACGGAATTGTTTACATTTGATAACTGAGTATGATTCAGTTGGGGCATGTCTCAATGGATCACTGGTTTTATTGATTTTCTTAGAGGATTTTCAGATTAGTATAGATATTGGGAGTTGACTAATAAGTCATATTTTGTTATCTTTCTGAAATTCTTTTATTCTTGGATGATGATTACTCTGTTGATATTTGAGGGTTATTTATGGAAAACCCGTTGATTTGTGTTGAACTGAATGAAAATGTCTCAAAGGGTTAGCTTGGGGATACTCGTAGCCTCAAGCACCGTGTGACGCTCCGGGACCCTTTTTTTTGGGGCATTACAAACTTAGTATCCGAGCCAGGTTTTAAGGTGTCCTAGGGAGTCTGACAATCTACGTTAAGTAGAGTCTTGATCATTGGTGTGTAGCGTGCCACATCTATGAGCAAAAGGCTACAAGACATTTTAGGAAAAAGTGTGATTCTTTCTTTCAGAAGTCTATCGTGCTTAAAGTGTCTCTCTCTGCTATTGATTCGTGCTCTCCTCTTTCAGAAATATGCCTCCACGTCGAACGAGAAGAAATAATAATGGTCAGCAACCTCAACCCGCTGACCCATTGAATGAAAACGTGTCTCATGCTGAATTTTAGGCAGCCTTTCAGGCACTAGCCCAAGCTGTTACTGCAAATGTTCAGGACAATCCGGCCCCGGTTCCACA
This sequence comes from Capsicum pubescens, assembly GCA_030864215.1. Classification (NCBI taxonomy): domain Eukaryota; kingdom Viridiplantae; phylum Streptophyta; class Magnoliopsida; order Solanales; family Solanaceae; genus Capsicum; species Capsicum pubescens. The sequence goes on from CM061544.1 coordinate 120,822,103, forward strand.
GCAGTAGGGAGGTGATTTAGCTGCTGCCATGATCCGTGACTTCATGCGGATGAATCCGCCGGAATTCTATGGGTCCAAGTCTGATAAGGATCCACAGTTGTTTTTAGAGGAGGTGCGGAAGATTACTCAGATGATGCATGTATCTGAGGAACATAGTGTGGAGTTGGCTGCGTATAGGTTGAAAAACCTTGCTTATGAATGGATTGTTTCTTGGAGGAAAGGTAGAGGTGAGGGAGCTATCCCTATGACTTGGCAAGAGTTCCAGGATGCATTCCTGGATAAGTTTTTCCCTTTAGAGATGAGGGAGGCAAAGGTGGAAGAGTTTATGAACCTGCGAAAGGGCTCTATGACTATTAGGGAGTACTGTCTAAAGTTCAATCAGTTACCAAGTATGCTCCAGACTTAGTGGTTGATAATCGGGCTAGTATGAGTAAGTTTGTGACTAGAGTGTCTAGTTATGTGGTTAAGGAGTGTAGGTTTGCTATGCTGAATAGTAAGATAAATATTTCTAGGCTGATGACTCATGCCCAATAGGTTAAGGCAGACAAGATTAAGGAGAGAGATAAAATAAGAGGGAATAAGAGAGCTAGGTCTAAACAGCACAGAAAGGGTCAGACTAGATCCTAGAGAAGGAGTCACCCTCAGTATCAAGATCGTTCGTCTATGCCAGCACCGTCATCTTCTAGTGCTCCCGTGCCTAGAGGTAGGCAGGAGCAAGGTAGCAGGTCATATGCATCCAGGTCCCAGTACAGTACTGGCAGTAAGCCAAATCATCCCCTGTGTCCTATGTGTTGTAGGGCTCATTCGGGTGAGTGTTGGGGTGAGAAGAGAGGTTGTTTTCGGTGTGGTGACATGGGTCACAGAGTTAGAGATTGTCCACAGGATGGACAAGGGCGTCGTGACTATCGCCCTCAGACCCAGACTCAGACTGTTAGTGCTCCAGTTCCAGCGACTCGCCCAGCCCCAGCTCTGGACGCTTCTTCTAGCAATGCTGGCGAGCAGCGCCAGAATAGATTCTATGCTTTACCGTCCCGCTAGGAACAGGAGGACTCTCCCGATGTTGTTACTGGTATGCTTCGTATATTTCAGTTTGATGTGTATGCTTTGTTGTATCCTGGATCCAGTTTCTCATATATTACACCTTTGATTGCTGTGAATTTTGAAATGAGTCCTGAGATTATTCCTAATCCTATCCTAGTTTCTACCCCAGTGGGTGATTCGATTGTTGCCTAAAAAGTGTATAAAAAGTGTCCTGCTACCGTTCTTCATAGAGTCTTGTTGGTTGATCTGATTCAGTTAGACATGGTAGATTTTGATGTGATTCTGGGTATGGAATGGTTGTATTCTTCTTATGCCTCTATTAATTGTCGGACCCGAATGGTCAAGTTTCAGTTTCCGGGTGCATCCGTGTTTGAGTGGTCTGGGAATTCTGTGTTACCCAAAAGTCATTTTATCTCTTACCTCAAAGCTAGAAAGCTTATTTCCAAGGGGTGTATTTACCATTTGGTTAGAGTCAAAGACACTAAGTCTGAGACTCCAACTCTCCAGTCTGTTAACGTCGTCAATGAGTTTTCTGATATCCTTCCGGATGATCTCCCAGGGATACCTTCTGATAGAGAAATAGAGTTCGGGATTGATCTTCTTCCTGATACTCAGCCCATTTCTATTCCTCCTTACCGTATGGCCCCTGCAGAACTTAAAGAGTTGAAAGAGCAACTCAAAGATCTACTAGATAAGGGTTTCATAAGGCCCAGTGTTTCTCCTTGGGGTGCTCCTGTGTTGTTTGTGAGAAAGAAAGATGGCTCTTTACGTATGTGCATTGATTACCGCCAACTGAATAAAGTCACCGTAAAAAATAAGTACCCCCTTCCGAGAATAGATAATTTGTTTGACCAATTGCAAGGTGCAAGTTATTTCTCAAAGATAGACCTTCGTTCCGGCTATCATCAACTCAAAGTTAGGGAGTGTGACATCCCGAAAACCGCTTTCCAAACTCCTTATGGCCATTTTGAGTTTCTTGTTATGTCTTTCGAGTTAACTAATGCCCCAGAAACTTTCATGGACCTCATGAATCGAGTGTTCAGACCATATCTGGATATGTTTATCATAGTGTTCATCGATGATATACTGGTGTACTCCCGTAGTGAGGATGAACATTCTGATCATCTCCGAACTATCTTGCAAACCCTTAGAGATCACAAGTTGTTTGCCAAGTTTAGTAAGTGTGAGTTTTGTCTAAGGTCAGTTGCTTTTCTGGGTCATATCATTTCTTCCGAGGGTATTAGACTTGATCCCCAAAAGACCAAAGCTGTTAGAAATTGTCCTAGACCTATTTCTCCGACTGATATCCGATATTTCTTGGGTTTAGATGGCTATTACCGCCATTTTGCTAAGGTTTTCTCCTCTATAGCATCTCCTATGACTCGATTGACCCAAAAGAAAGTAAAGTTCTTGTGGTCCAAATCTTATGAGAAGAGTTTTCAAGCGTTGAAGACTCGACTCACTTCAGCCCCTATTTTGACTTTGCCTGATGGTGTTGATAGTTTTGTGGTGTACTATGATGCTTCGAGAGTTGGGTTAGGTTGTGTATTGATGCAGAAGGGTAAGGTGATAGCTTGTGCTTCTAGACAGTTGAAACCCCATGAGAAAAATTACCCTACCCATGACCTTGAGTTGGCTACTGTTGTGTTTACTTTGAAAATCTGGAGACACTATTTGTATGGTATCCATGTTGATGTTTTCACTGATCATAAGAGTCTGCAGTATGTGTTTACCCAGAGAGAATTGAATCTTAGGCAGAGACGATGGTTAGACTTATTAAAGGACTATGATATAAGTGTGATGTACCATCCAGGCAAGGCCAATATTATGGCGGATGCCCTAAGTAGAGTGTCCATGGGTAGTGTTTCGTATGTGGTAGAAGGTAAGAAAGAGTTGGCTCGTGATGTACATCGTTTGGCTAGATTGGGGGTTAGGTTGTTTGACTTTGCTAAAGGTAGTATAGGGGTCAGAGTAGTTTCGAATCCTCCTTAGTTTCGGAAGTAAAGGAAAAACAATACTTAGATGCTTGTTTGGTCAGACTGAAGGAGTCAGTTAAGGGCCAAAAAGTAGAGGTTTTCTCCCAAGGGGGAGATGATGTGTTGAGATTGCAGGGTAGATTGTGTGTCCCGAATGTTGATGATTTGAGATGGAGGATTATGGCTGAAGCGCACGGGGCGTGATATTCTATTCATCCTGGTGCCACCAAGATGTACCGAGACTTGTGGGAAATCTATTGGTGGAGTGGCATGAAGAAAGATATAGCAGCGTTTGTAGCTAAGTGTGCAACATGCCAACAGGTTAAGGTTGAACACCAAAGACCTGGTGGTATGATGCAAGAGTTTAGTATTCCCACCTAGAAGTGGGAAGAGATAAATATGGACTTCGTGATTGGTTTACCTCCTTCCCGACGCCATCATGATTCCATTTGGGCTATGGTTGATAAATTGACTAAGTCTACTCATTTCTTGCCTGTTCATACTTCATATATTGCTGAGGATTACGCTAGATTGTATATCCGAGAGCTAGTCAGACTATATGGAGTTCCCTTGTCTATGATTTCGGATAGGGGTACTCAGTTCACTTCGCAATTTTGGAAAGCTTTTCAGAAGGGTCTTGGTACCCAAGTGCTTTTGAGTTCTGCTTTTCATCCACATACTGATGGTCAGGCTGAGCGGACCATCCAGACCTTAGAGGATATGTTGAGAGCTTGTGCACTTAACTTTAAGGGAAGTTGGGATGATCACTTACCGTTGATAGAGTTTGCTTATAATAACAGTTTCCACTCTAGTATTGGCATGGCTCTGTTTGAAGCCTTATATGGGAGGAAGTGTAGATCACCCATAGGTTGGTTCAAGGTGGGTGAAGCGGCTGTGAGTGGTCCTGATTCGGTATTTGAGTCTATGGAAAAAGATAAGTTAATTAGGGAGAGGTTGAAAACTACGCAGAGTCGTCAGAAGACATATGCGGATGTTAGAAGGAGAGACCTTGAGTTTGCAGTTGGTGACCTAGTATATCTAAAAATTTCACCCATGAGGGGGGTGAAGAGATTCGGAAAGAAGGGGAAGCTTAGTCCCCGTTATGTTGGTCCTTACAAAATTCTTAGTCGTGTTGGTAAGGTAGCTTATGAGGTCGAGTTGCCTTCCGAGTTTCCTCTGTTCATCCAATATTCCATGTCTCCATGCTTAGAAAGCATATTAGCGATGTTGTAGTAGTGGATTCCTCTGTGAGTGCTGACATTCAAGAAAATCTTTCTTTTGATGAGATTCCTGTTGAGATTCTTGATTTCAGTGTCCGAAGACTAAGGAACAAAGAAGTTCCCTCGGTGAAGGTGTTGTGGCGAAACCAATCTGTTGAGGGTGCAACTTGGGAAGCTGAGGTGGATATGCGATCCAAGTACCCGCACCTATTTTCCGTGAACTCCGATCAAGCCGAAGGTACCGTTCTTTCCTAAATCATGCACTTTTGATAAAAGTTGCAGCAGTTCAGCTGTCATTTATTATGTGTTCAGCTGTAGTTTCTTGAATTTATGCATTCTATGTTGCATTCGGAGTGAGAAACGATGTGGTGATGAGTCTAACGAATGGTTTCAGCTGTATGCTCTATTCCCTAACTAATCTTGGCATGTCTAGCGTCATTCGAGAATGAATGTTTCCAAGGGGGGGATGATGTAATACCCCAGGAAATTTTTCGTTGAAATTTTGTGCGTAAACGTGTTGGGTTCTATCTTCTAGAATGAATTATAAATTATTCGTGTGGAATGTCATAGATTATGACCCACAATTGCGTATAGTATCGAATAATATTTTTAATGATATGTGGATCATCCAAAACGGACACCCGAGCGACGAGTTATGAACATTCCGATCGAACCGTGAATAGTAGTGAACAGTAAAACGTGCAGGAAAAAAAGTACTGAGGCCTGGCGTATTTTTGCTCCAACTTTAAACAATAATAACTCCTTGTACATAATGATCTGTGTGATCTACTATATATCAACGGAAATCTCTGCGAGTTCTCTTTCCGATGAAATTGGTTTCATCCAATTTGTCTATCGGAGAAAAAAGTTATGGTCGATCTACTTCAGCCTATCAAAGTGAATTTTTGGGTCAACTTTAAACGATCATAACTCCTTGTACAAAATGATACGGGTGAGATACTATATATAAACGGAAAGATATGAGAGTCCTCTTTCTAATGAAATTGGTTTCATCCAATTTGGATATCGGAGTAAAACGTTATGGTTGATCTACTTCAAACTATCAAAACAGTCCACCAAAGGACAAATTCGAGAATTATTTGATTTTTAGGGGAGTTTTGGTCATTTCCCCTAACCCAAAATCCATCCAAACCCTATATTAAAGCCTATTAGAAGCATTATATGTTATATTTCATCAAATTCCCTCAAAAAGAAAACCCTAAGCTCCTACATCCAACTTCAAGAACCTCCAAAGTTCACCATTAATTCTGCAAATTTATTCAAGATTCCAAGTTCCTAGTTCAAGAACTTCAAGAACCATCATTCAAAGGCACGATTAACATCTCAAAAATGAGTATCGATCTAAATTTCATCATTCAAGGTATGTGGGATTTTTCAACAAGAACTCTCTTTCGTTCTTGTGCCCAAAAGTAATTTTCTTTACAAAGGCATGATTTTTATTTGATTTTTATGAATTTGAAGCATGAACCCATATCTTATGATGATTATTATGAAATCTTGATGTTTATGATTTTGAAAGATAAATTTACATGTGTGGTGATATAAAGCATGAATCTTGAACGATATTTATCATGATTTTGATATTTGGGTCGTGAATCCCCATTGGAAATTGTGTTTTTTTAGAAAGTGTGTGTTATAAGCACGTTGATGTTGAATATTTGAGATATTTTGAATGATTTAACCTTTTGGTCTTAATGGAGTTGTTTTGAACTCAAGTGTGAAAGAAATCCACAACGTGGTTGATTTTTATAGATGGGAAGCATGATGGCTCCCGATGTATATTTATATATTACTGAAATTATTTTATTGTAGATTGTCTTTGAAATAATCTGAGCTAAGTCCGGGAGAAATCTTTAGCATCGAGTGGGAGGTATAAAGCGACCTTACTTCCCTAGAACTACGTTCCCCCATAGGAGTGAGCCTGAGGCTGATTTATATAGTGATCACTAGTTTGTGTGGATTTGATATCGATAGTCCTACTCCGATGGCAAGGATAGGACGGCTCTCCCCAACGTGGGTTGTAGGTTGGACTCTATGTAGCTCACATGGTTTATGTCGGTTATAGGATCTCCCAGAGTGTATGTGTTTCCTTGTGTCTATGGTGAATGGTGAAGTGATTTGAAAGTGGAATTGTGAAAGATATTCTTTTGAAAGATTTAAATGATATTTACATTATGAGAATTGATATTCTTCATGAAATGAATGTGATTGACAAATTATATGATGACTCACATGTGTTATTATACTTATTTCATCCTCTGATGATTATGATGATTTTCTTCGGCCTATGTGAGTCTTTCATACATCCTGCATATTTCTTATAAATATTTATGATGATGATGTTTATACAACTGCATACATCCCCATATACTTGGTTCCTTTCCATTGTACTGACCCACATCTTCGGATGTGGCCTGCATTTTCTCTGAATGTAGGTTCAGGCGCTCAGTTCCAGGTTCGACAGTGATTCTTCGAGCACGCTGTTCTACATCCTCTGTTGTGGTGAGTCCTCATTTTCCGAGGACGTGATGTCTGATGTTTGTTTCACGGAATTGTTTACATTTGATAACTGAGTATGATATAGCTTGATACCTATTGATGATTTAGATCCATGCACTTATCTTATTTTCTTTATTTAGCATTTATTACTTGGTTTACAGATTATTTTTCTATTTAAATGTTGCAAGTCTAGATGACACTTTCCTTGGTTGAAATGGGAAAGACTAAAGAGTTTACATCTAAAGATTACCATTCCTATATGATGTAATTATTCATTAAATTTGTTCTAGATCATTTATGCATCACATGAAGCTATGATTTTTTCTTTCTTTTTTTACAAAAAAATGAAGGGAAGATTTTATGTAATGATATGTACTTGGTTTTGTGTAACATTGCAGACTTGATGAAATCAAGAGATGGTACCTAGGGAATTGATGATAAGATTTTTTTCTTACATGACTTCAGAACTTATGATAAGATTAGTGTAGGTTTTAAAGAATGCATCGATCACATTTTTGCTTCATTATATATGAAGAAATATTTCTTGGATTCGTATTCTTGCCTCATGAGCTAAGCTTATATGGGAACTTGAGTACTTGACCAGTGGTATGCTTATATGGATTTACTTAATCCTCCCATCTTGAGTTCACTGTTGGGGTTGAGTTAGGCCTAATTGTCATATCTTTATAAATATTATGGATGGATGATTTTGTATGTATGAAAATTTGTAAATATATTTTTCCTATAACGTAGAAGATTACTTCAACAATTGAAGAGTCATCACTGCTAATGGTTTTTACTTAGATTCTCAAGAAACCTTTTAACTTCCTATCCAATTTGATTATCCATCAATGAAAATAAACATTTGATCTTAAGTTGGACGATCATCAAGTTTACCCTGAATGGCCAGTGACTAAACTCATATTAAACATTTGCGAAATCAATTTGTATGTGCATGTATTGTGAAAAACTTCATCCAAAATATGTTTAATAAATATTTCAATGGTGAGTGAAGAAATACTGAAACTGGTTCAACACAGAAGAAGAAGCCTCAGTGCATTCCCAAGTGGAAGGGCAAAGCTTCCTGCCGTAAGCAAGTGAATGATGGAGATTTACTCAAGATGAATCCAGGTCGAAGCTTATTGAGGATGTAGAGAATTTGATTAATGAGGTTTAGATGACATTTTGGGTGATGTATGTAAACGATACTGATTGTAGAGCTTACCACTAACCAACATTAAATGACACTGATTATAGATCTCCTTTAAACTGCCCATGGTACCCACACCTATTCTCTTCTACTGGTGAGAGTGCTTGAGGTAACAGTTTTTCTATTGTCAGTGACTCCTAGAAATTTACTGTTTTTATCCTTCACTTTACAGTTTATGGTATGTTTCTGCCATTTATGTTTCAGGTGAGTTTTAAAACTCTTAAAAGATATCAATCCTAGATAGCCTAGTAAATCAGTTTTAGAAAATCAGACAAGTAGTTCCAGCCATCCTATTTTATTCTTTTCAGTACGACTTAAACCTTCATTCGAGGACGAATAATTTCAACAGAGAGATATTGTAACACCTTAGTTTCTGAACCAACAAACACTCAACACTTAGCACAGATAACTAATAAGAAATTTTGCAATCCCAAGTTCCCACGAGTTGTGAACCAGGTCCATTACCTATGGAACTAGTTGTGATTATGTCCCTCAACTTTTCAGTGAACCATGATCTGTTCCATGACTCATAAAATAAATCCACGAGTTTTGAAGCCACTCACGGAACTAGCCTTCCAATTATTCCGACTCCTAAGTTTCCTGGAGAGATCATTGACTAATGGATTAGACTCACAAACCCTACTACGACTAATGGAGGCCTGGACATATCATTGACAATTTTATTTCTGAACCACGTGTCTCAGTAAGACTACTAGAATCCAAACCATGAGTCGTGGAGTATTTCGTGGAGTGATTAGTTCAGAAAATATCCAAAAATCCTCCAGGAAACCACAAGCCAAACAACAATCCTTGGTATCAGAATACGAATTGTTGAGTGACTCATGGGAAACTGTCGTCAGAAATTTTGAAGTATTTTACTAGGGGAAATTTTATCTTTTTCTTATTTCCTAAGCCTAAACCATGTTATTTTAGTATATTTTAAAGGAGATATCAACATAGTAGACCAGTTTATCCCTTATTCCTTTGTTGAACTCCTAAAAGGTCAGAAGGTTCTCTCAAGAAAGCAAAACCTAGGGTTCAAGTATAAAGTCTCAATTTGAGCAATCAGTTAAGAATTTCTTGTCACCGCTTGGTATATATGGCTTTAATTTGGATTTTCTTTTGTCCACGTGCCAATATTTTCAGAAATAAATTATAGTTTTCATGATCTCATGTTTAGATTGCTACCCCAATTACGCAATCCTTTGGTGATTTCTGTTATTATAAATTATTATGCTGTCAAATTTTTGTAGTAGACATTTACGCACGATTTATGGTAGTTCCATTTTAGCCTTGTTACTGGAACAATAACCCAAAAAGATTTATAATGATTTAAACTCACAGCTTTAGCATTAAGCATAAATAGATAATTTGAGCCAAGTACTATACTCTATTTTCAGACATACATGATTTAATAACATATTAGCAAATAGTATACAGATTATTGGGATGATTATTTAGCACCGACAGGACAGGTGTTCTGAAAAACTCAAGTCCCATAACTACATGCAAGGTTTTCATTCCTAGACTCGTGGCTAGTCTGATTTAAACACTTCTAGTCAGCCATTAGTGATTCCTCGTTTGTGGACTTGGTATAGTTTGCCTTTGTAGATTCTTTCAATTTAGACACTGTTTTGTTTTATGGGCAAGATAGAGGCCTTGTCCCAACAACTTACTTTTTTTTATGTCTTTAGAGACTTATCAGACATTAGTTATTCAGCTTATGATAGACACGTTTTGTCTTGATTCAGATTGTAGTTATGATTTTTAATTGACAACTACTTCAGTTTTCATTTATATTATTTTATAGACATTGTCAATATGTACAGTCCGCTCCGAATAACTTGTTGTCCTAAGTTTCAATCATACCTAGGTGTTGACTTGAATCATAACAAATAATATACATATAAAATTATCACTTTAATTAAAAAAATCATTCAAATCCCTTTCAAGAGATGGTGAAAAAAAAAGTTGAAGTAAGAACGCAGAAAAAATAATATAAAGGTGTCGTATCTATATATCAATATTTAATGTTTGGACAATAAAATTTTAAAAGAAGTCAAATCTTGTTAGTTTTCATAAAACTTTGCCGAATGTATGAAAATTTGAATCGAGTCAATCTCATTTCTTTCTTCACAACTAACAGATTCTGATAACTAGAGATTATTTTGTGTGTATATAGATGAAGATAGGAATGATGATTCAGATTCATGATAACCCTATTTCCTTATCCCATAGGTAACCTCAATTTTCCACATTTTTATGCTTACCTAGATGGAATTAATTCCTTTTTGGCATAGATCTTTTCATCATTTTTTTTGTTTCCATGTTGTCCTAGTTCTGATGTTGGACAATATTTTGAAAACATTTACCGGCATTTGATAAATTTTCTTTTAATTCATTTATGGGTTTAGGTTCATTATTTTTTTCAATAAAATAAACATACGCGTAGAGCAGTCATTTGTTGTTATATGGTGTTTAACCACATCTAGTTATCTCATTGCTTCAACATAGACTGATCTAACTTTTTTTATCTTCTCAAGATTTTTGTTTGTCTATCTCTTTGGCTGAATGAGTTATAAATTCTTGTGTTATTGGAGATTCTATTCATAGAAATTGAATTAAATTGATTTTGAGAAATTTTCTAAAAAAAAAATTTTAAAAAGATTTTAGGTTTTTTTAAAAAGTACTTTCAAACCTTAAACATATATGTGAAGAGATACCTTTTCTTTACGTTTTCACAAATTGAATAACATCCCCATCCCCACCCCCTCATTTTTAATGGATTTTTCTTCGACTATTTTTGGTTGGAATTTATGGTCTAGGTTCTTTTTTTTTCTTTACCTTTTTGTTGGAGGGTAATTTTGATTGTACCGCCTTTAAATTTATTTTTTTTACATCATTCTCTTTTATGGATCCAGATTCATGGTGGAAGGAATTTCAAAATTTCTAATTTTATTTGTTTATATGTAATATACAGAAATCACTGGCTATGTTATTATTGTTGTAGCAAGTAAATCAAAAAGCTCTTTGCAGTCACATTTGCAGTTCCTAAAAATGGACTTTGTTTAGTTGATAGGCACACCCAAATTAATTAAAAAAACTTTTACATGTTGATTCTTTTTTGTGTGCGTGTTTGCAGATTTCTGGCAGAAGTTTCAGAGATGATGCATTCAGGCGAGAACAAAAGCAAAGCGGCATGCGTAATATTATGTTATCTATTGCTATTTCTCAAGCCTGTTGTTAACTTTAAAATCGTGATGTTGCATGATCTGATTGTTTATTCTTGAGGACAAGTAGTATTTCTAAGGAAGTAAAGGAAGATCCATTCAATGAGATCCTATATTTAGAAAGAAAGATGCAGTGGTCATACTTGCTTTACATGCAATATTTACCACATGATAGTATTCATAATGGCACTTCACGTCTAGAACCAAAGACCTCTCTTTTATTCCCTTCTATTTTATTTGTCTCTTTTTCTCTTAAGAGGATGTAAAGTTAAAAAGAATGAAGAACATGCTTTTATTTTTCACTTTTTAGAAAATTACTAAAAGCTACCTCTCACTTTGACTTCTTTTGAGAAGCAATAATGTTTGCCTGTACCATTCTGATGGAATGAAAGCTTTTATTTGATGTTTAAATTTACTAGTTTATGACTGGTCTTTGGATTGCATATATTTTTTCTTTGAGATATTAAAACCAAAAGTGTCAGATTTCTTGTATTTGCTTCCCACCTATGCAAAAATAGAGATCATTGTGGAAGAGAGTGGTAATTTTGGTGTGTGTATAAGTCGGCTTTTTAAAAGTCGAAAGCGCAAAAAGGAAACAACGTTTACTAGAGATTTTACGTCCGAAAATCCTGATTTTAATAAGGAAAAATGCAAATGATTACCCAAGGATATAGCCTCGTGGTTATTTGAAGTTGGTTGAGAACCTTGAGATCATAGGTAAAACTTCCGGTAAAGGCAAAAGCACTAGGGATTCTTACTATCTGCTCTAGACTTGGTTCACAGAATTTCCTGGTACATGTTAGGAGGTGATAGGTATTCCATCGAATTATTCGAGATGAGTTATGTTTTGTACACCACAAATGTTTAAGTGAGAATGTTATCATTAATGTTGCCTTTTAAGGGTCACAACCTTTTGCAATAAGGTGTACACCTTGATGACTCAAGTTAAGCATCACCTAAGCGAGATGCATCACACAACCAATTTTTCACCAAACTTCAGAGCTTAAACAAACCTTTAAAGAAAACATTGACAACACATGAACATACAATTTTCTTTCAGAAATATGCTAAGGTAATTTTAGTCCATTCTTGGTATAGTTGATTATCCCACTAGAAACAAATGTTCATTTTAATTGATGGAGAATCAAATTATATTGGAAGTAATCAAATCTGCTACGAATCTATGTGAGAACATTGTGATGCATGACTCTTAAATTATTCAAATGTTGAAGTAATCTTCTACATTATGAAAAATAATTTTCTCAGATTTCCATGCTTACTAAACCATCCGTTCTTAATATCGGTAAAGATATGACACCTTGACCTAATTCAACCCTAAAAGTTAGCTCGCGACAGAATGATTACAAAAGTCCAAATAATTGGACGATCAATCAATTTCTCAAGTTGCATATAAGCTAGAGAATGAAGGGAGGGTCCAAATCCAAGAGACCTTTCATTTTTTATGAAGGAGTCAATATGTGATATATGCATGCTTGAATTGCGGCACTGATCTCTTCAGTTCTGATGCCTTTAAGATAAAAAATATTAGCATTAGTTTTCTAGGTACTTTCTTCTTGTGAGTCATGATTTTAGATATTTAACAGTGCCACACACGAAATCAAGTATAAATTGTTAAATAAAATCATTAATTCATGTGTTAACAATTGAAAGAATTGATGAACACTTCATGTGACACAAAAATGATCTAGTTCACATTTGAAAAGAATAATTAAATCTTACGGGAATGGTAATAGACGTAAATTCTTTTATCTTTTCTTGTTTTACCCAACGAAAGTACTGTCGTCGAGACTTGCAAGACATAAATAAAAAAATTAGTTGCATACCAAACTAAAAATTCTAAATAAAGAAAACAAGATAAGAGCATGGATCTAACTCATTAATATGTATCCAAATATATCAAATGTTTAAAGGAAATAATCTAAAAATCCAAAATTAAATATGTAAAATCAAACCACAATAGTTGTCTGAAACGCCCTCCCGTGGCGCATCTGATTGATTAGATCTTCTTGAAGAAGGTCATAAAGAAAATTTGATCTCTTGTTTCCTCAAACTTTCCTCTCCGATCTGTATCTTTCATTTATACAATGCTCTTCGGTTTCACCGTGTGCTGAAGAGGCTAGGAGGGTTAAGAGAACAATTTTATAGCCCCATCACTTTTTTTGTGCTCAGATACAAACAAAGTTTGACAGTGAAATAGTGCATTTAGTTAACTAAAGTGTTAAATGAAATTGTTCCTATAGAAATAGTTTTTCTATAGTGGTAACCACTGTAAATAACTATGGTTTCTTTACTACTAAGACCTATTCATTATATTTCATAAATTTTTATGACCACTAGAACAACTACTTCTAAAAGAAACAATTTACTCTGACGATTAGTTAACTAGATCTACTGTTTCACTGTTATAAACTTTGTTTGCATATGAATACGAGAAAAGTGTTGGGGTTGTAAAATTATTTTCTTAACCTTTCTTGACTCTTTTTAATGTATGGTGAAGAAGAAGAACAATGAATAAAGGAAAGTCAAAATCAGGGAGAAAAGTTTGAGGAAGCAAGAGTTAGAATTTTATGAATTATCTTCTTCAAGAAGATCTTATGAAAATTAGATTCATCGCTAGAGGGCGTTTTAGGAAACTATGTTTGTTTGATTTTGGATTTTGAGAACATATAACTTTTGGTGTTTGATATAGTTGGATGCCTATTGATGACTTAGATCCATCCACTTATCGTATTTTCTTTATTTAGCATTTATTACTTGGTATATAGATTATTTTTCTATTTTAGTATTGGAAGTCTCAACGACACATTCCTTGGGTGAAATGGGAAAGATTGAAGAGTTTAGTCTAAAGATTACCATTCCTGTATGATATAATTATTCATCAGATCTAAAGATCATGTATGCATTACATAAAGCTATGATCTTTTTTTTTCTTTTATGACTAACACATGAAGTGATGATGTTCTGTAATAACGTGGACTTGATTTTGTGTGACATTGCAGACTTGATAAAATCACGAGACGAAGTACCTAGGAAATTGTTGATAAGAATTTTTTTCATAGATGACTTAAGAATGGATGAAAAGATAAGTGCAGCTTTTCAAGCATGTATAGATCACATTTCTGCTTCATTATATATTAAGAAAGATTTCTTGGAATTCTTCCATCATGAACGCTTAAATGGAACTTGGGTAATTGACCGGTGGTATGTTTATATGGATTTACTCAATCCTCCCCTCATGAGCTAGATGGGGATGAGTTAGGCCTAAGTGTCACATCTTTACAAATATTAAGAATGGGTGATTTTGTATGAATGGAAATTTGTAAACATGTTTTTTTCATTATACAGAAGATTACATCAACAAATAAAGAGCATCACTCTAAAAAATTTTACTGAGATTCATAAGAAATCTTATGACTTTCCATCCAATTTAAATATCCATCGATGAAAATAGACTCTTGATCTTGAGATGGATAATCATCAAGTTTACCATGAAGGGCCAGTGACTAAAATTATTGCCATGACCTGAATTGAGGCACTGGCCGTGACGGGTACCCCAAGCCTACCCAGGCACAAGATGACCCCTTAGCCTCTCACCAAAGCATAGAAAAATAAGAAACTTGTGGAAGCCAACCATATTATAAAGTGCTTGATAAACCATGAGATGAATTTTTCAAATCAAAACCAAATCCATAAAAATACAACCCAATAAGGACTACAAACCTCTATCCATAAAAAATCTACTAAGTCGGGACATGACTCCGACTATGCAAAAAGAAAAATAAAAGAAGTGACATGATAAAGTGACTGAAAAGTAACAGGGCCTTCTGAATGATAAAGGGCTCATCACTTCTCACCACTAATCCAATAGGACAAAGAAAGCCCTCTGAACCTACATCATGAAATGATGTAGCGATTAGAGACGGTCAGTACAGCGAGTTCTGGCAAAAACACAAGGAAATGAATTAAATATATTTGCTCCAAAAATAGCCATAAAACACATGATCACAAACCAAAATAATAATAAAATAGGGGAATGGGGTCATAGAATATAAGGATATGACCATTTAAAATTTATTTCTGAACTATGTTGATTACACCCACCTTCTGTAACCCACGAGCTATATGGGTACGGTACCCCCAACCAGCAAAGCCCCGATCCATGTTAGCTGCATGGATCGATGATTAAGCTAAATTCACTAATAGACAATAACCTCCTAAAACAATAACTGTGTACAACTATGCGTAACAAGCACACAATGGACATAGACCCCCAATGTCGGCAAATAACGTTTTAAGTGTTGGCCATAAGGACTACACCTTTTCGGGAAGCTAAACAATTCCCATTAAAGCCCAATTAAAATATTTTAACATAACATTAACCATTGAGTCTTCCATTAAGGCATTCCCATATTGGTATCGCCATACCAAGACCTGTAAGTTGTTCATATTATGCCCTACCATTCCATTAAACCACTTGAACTCCAAATTCCAATTAGAAAATCCATAAACATAGCCTAAGGGAAATTCAAAAGACATGTAAACTATTTTCCATTTAATGCCATGCAATATTTCAAAGGACAGTTTGAACACTACAAAATCCTTGTTAAAAAACAAATTATGATATGGGTTGAGGTTCATGTCTTCGTCATACCAAAATCATTACATTATGAAACTATATTAACAATACCACCCTTTTTATAATACACAATTTCAGTTCAAAAATCATCATTCTTACATAGAAAACCCGTTAAAAATAAGAGGATTCCAACATAAGTATTTTACAACTAAATCCCTCAACCCTAGTCTTAAACCATTATTAAAGCATATAATTATCAAGTAAATATCACAATACAACAATAATTAAGATAAGGGAGTGTTCAACATACCATATTGATGAGAATTCTTTCCAAAGTAACGCAAGAAGATAGCCCCAAATCTTAAACCCTAGCCTTAAAAATTTCAAGTTGAGTTTTGAAGTAGAGAATGAACCTTTTGGAATAATTTTGTTGTTTTAAAGGATGGGGAATGTAAGAAGTGTAGAGAGGATAGTTTATTAGGTGTGAAAGGACCCAAATACCTGTGAATATATTTAAAAATATTGATCCGACTATGAAAGGAAGGGGGTCGCAGCGTAGACCCCTTCGCAAAGGCCCAGCCTCATGGCGTGGGGCCCATCGTGAGGACCTCCCCTCACAGAGAAGGTCCTAGTGTGGGGACGAGGCAGTGATGCCTTACAGGCCCACTCGCGATGCAGGTCCATTGCGAAATTGTCCCCTTACGATGCTCAACAATTTTTCTATGCCTAAACTTCCCTTATAAAATTTAAAACAATCCCGGGGTGTTTTTAAGCTTAATCACAGGACCTTTGAGTTCATTTTTATCTCGATTTAGGCTATGTAACAACCGAGGTATTGCATTATCCCCCTAGGATCGTACATTCCAAAAAATGAGATTAGGACACCCTTAGCATGATATAAGAAAGCATATAGAGGAACTCGAGAATAAAATGAAATGCATTAAGGCAAAGCGTAAGATTCATACTTTAGGCGCCCTCATCTAATGGTGGAAACAAGAATGGATATTTAGATTTCATGTGATCCTCCGATTCACATATAGCTTCCTCTACCTTTTGGTTCCCCCATAGTAGTTTTACCGATGCTATCTCCTTAGTTCTCAATTTCCAAACATGTCTTTCTAGGATTTTGGTAGGGATTTCTTCATATGAAAAAGAATCCTTCACCCTAATATCCTTAATGGTCACTACCAAGGAAGGATCACATACCCATTTATTGAGCACGAAAACATGAAAAATAGGATGAACCGTTGCCAAACTCATCTATAAGTCCAACTCATAAGAAACCTTCCCAACTCTTCTCAAAATCTTATGAAACAATATAATGGTTGATCTTCCCTTTCTTCCCAAACCGCATAACTTCTTTCATATACGAGACATTTAGGAACATGTAATCTCCAACTTCAAACTTTAGCTCTCTTCACCTTACATCTACATAAGACTTTTGGCAACTTTTAGAAGTCCTAAGTCTTTCTCAAATAATCTTCACTTTCTCCATTGCTTGATGTACCAAGTAAGGTCCAAACAATCTAGTCACACCCACCTTATACAACCCAATCAATGATCTACATCTCCTACCGTAAAGGTCCTCAAAATGAGCCATTTAGATTATCAAATGATAACTATTATTATATGTGAACTCGATGAGAGAAAAATGACCAAACCAAATACCCTTAATGTTAATTACACAAGACCTTAACATATCTTCTAATGTCTGAATATTATGCTCCTCCTGTACACCCATTCAAGGGTGAAAAGTGGTGCTAAGGTTCACCTGCGGTACCCAACCCCATCATAAAAGACTGCCAAAAATAAGTACTCCCTCCGTCCCAAATTATGTGTCGCTATTTGACCGGACACGATATTTAAGAAATAAGTATTGACTTTGTTAAAGTTACAAAATTACCCTTCTTTAAAAAATGAGTAATAGTATTTAAAATCAAGTGGAACCACTTTTAATTGAAAAACAAATAAAAAAAGGAGTAATAGTATTTAAAGTCAAGTGGGACCACCAAGGGTAAAATTGTAATTATGTTTTTAAAAACATACCAAATAATGAAAGGCAACATTCTTTTTGGGACGGACCAAAACCGAAATGG
Organism: Capsicum pubescens; assembly: GCA_030864215.1. Classification (NCBI taxonomy): domain Eukaryota; kingdom Viridiplantae; phylum Streptophyta; class Magnoliopsida; order Solanales; family Solanaceae; genus Capsicum; species Capsicum pubescens. Next base: position 120,839,993 of record CM061544.1, read on the forward strand.
CGACACATAATTTGGGACGGAGGGAGTATAAAATTGCATATGTAGATCGTATATAATAGATATCAGGGCTTCATGGAGCCAGACTATCTCCTGAATGAATAACTTTTAATAATCCTCGCTCGAGTAATTAGTCCTCACTGACAGAACATAATCAGACTTGGTCATTCTATCAATAATGTTCTAAATCGAATCGTACTAATTTTGATATCGCGAGAGTCTTGTAACAAAATACATGTCTCTTAGAAGGTGTCACCCGGTCTCAAATTTTCCACTTTGACTTCTTGGTAATTCATACATTTGGAAACAAAATTTTCTACATCGATTTTCATGTTATTCTACCAGTATATTTCATTTAATTCATGATACATCTTGGTAGAACTTGGATAAGCTGTATATGTTGGCATATGATATTTGGTCAAAATCCTCTCCCTCAACCAATCTAAATTTGAAACGCACAGTTTTCCTTGATATCTTAGGACACCATCACCCAAAATTTCAAATGCCCATGTCATCCTTGATTTGCATAAGAATGGGATCAAGAACCTATTTTTCCTTAACTTCGGCCCCAAGAGACAACTTAGCCACTTCATGAACAATAATTCCCCTATATTTGGAGTCCAAAAGGAAAAATCCCAAGTTAGTCAAACGATGAATATCCTTCACCAGTCCTCTTTTCTCCTCCTCTACATGGGACCAACTCCCTATAGACAACCTGCTAAGAGCATCAAGAACAACATTAGCTTTACCTGGGTAGTAATGTAAGCTCATATCATAGTCCTTAAGCAATTTAAGCCACTGCCTCTGCCTGATGTTTAATTCTTTCAAGGTGAACATATACTGCAATCTCTTATGATTCGAGTAGATTTCCTTAAGCACCCCATACAAATAGTGATGCCAAATTTTCAATGCAAACACCACAGCCGTTAACTCTATATCATTAGTTAGGTAATTCCTCTCATTTACCTTAAGCTATCTAGAAGCATACATCACAACCTTCCCATGAGGCATATGAACACATCCAAAACCCATGCGGGATATATCATAGTATACAATGAATCCCCTAGTACCCTCGAGTAGGGTCAAAACAAGAGTAGTGGTCAACCGATCCTTCAATTTCACAAAACTATCCTCACAAGTATCAAACCATAAAATCTTTACCTTCATTTGAGTCAATATCATAAGTAGAGAGAAAAAGGACAAGAAACTCTCAAAAAATCACCTATAATAACTTGTCGGGCCCAAAAAGCTCCTAATGTCGGTTGGAGTCGTGGTTCTAGTCCATTTCTTTACTGAATCAATCTTCTAAAGATCCACTTGAACTCCTTCACTTGAAACAATATACCCAAGAAAAGTCACAACACTTAGAAAAAAATCTCTTTAGAAAATTTTGCATGCAACTACTTATCCTTAAGAGTCTACAATACAATTCAGAGATGACTGGCATGATCCGCCTTACATTTTGAGTACACCAAGATGTCATCAATATAAACTATGAGGAAGAAGTCCATAAAATATCAAAAAAACTGATTCAAAAGGTCCATGAAAGCAGTCGGAGCATTAGCAACCAAAGGATATAAGCAAGAATTCATAATGTCCATAACGGGTACAAAAAGCAATCTTGGGAATATCAGCTTCCCTAATCATTAACTAGTGATAGCCCAAATGAAGGTCTATTTTATAGAAACACTTAGCACCCTGAAACAGATAAAAGAGATCATTAATCCTAGAAGAGGATACATGTTTTTCACAATCACATAATTTAGTTGACGGTGGTCTATACATATTTGTAGGGACCCATATTTCTTTCCCTCAAAAAGTACTGGAGTACCCAAGGATAAACACTAGGAAAGATAAAACCCTTATCAAAGAGGTCCTTTAGTTACTCCTTTAGCTCTTTATGCTCAGACGTAGCCATCCTATATGGTGGAATGGAAATGGGACGTGCATCGGGTAGAAAATAAATCCCAAAATCAATTTCCCAATCAAGAGGGATATCCAAAAATCATCGAGAAAAACTTTAGGAAACTCATTAACCATAAGAATGGACTGCAAAGAGGGACTATTATAATTATAATATTTGACCCAAACTTAATAATATAAACACCCTTTGGCTATCAATTTTTGAGTCATAACATAAGAAATAAATTTCCCTTTAGGTACTATGGAACTTCTCTCCCATTCTATCACCTGTTCATTAGGAAAATAAAAAGTGACCTTTCGGGTCCTATAGTCTAAAGAGACATAACACAAGTGAAGAGAATTCATTCCAAAGATTACATCAAAATCCACCATATCAAGATCTATCAAATCTACCTCCATCTTCTTATGAATAATGGACACAACACAACCCTTATAGATATTTCTAGAAATATTAGACTCACCACCAAGGTAAAATTGAAAAGGTGTTAGAAATAGTTTCAGGACCAAAACCAAAATGTACAACCACGTAATGATTCACACAAGATAGGGTGGAATCGGGATTAAGAAAGATATAAACATAACAGGAGAAAAACTTTAACATACCAGTGAAAACATTCGGGGATATCTCAATTTCCTAATGAGTAGAAAGTGCATACAGACGATTACGACTATTCTTTGTCCTTAGAGTATAACCCTTCGAAATAGGAACTAATAAAGTAGTAATCAAAGTCTTATTAGCCCAGATGGAACCCTTGTTAAGGGGAAATCTCATTCTATATGACCTGACTGACTACCTCTAAAGCACAAATTCTTCCCTTCATGACAAAATCCATGGTGCAGATTTTCACATAAATGGTTAGAAGCACAAGATGGGGCTAATTGAGCTACACTGGCCTGAGACTGGACACCCGACACTGGCATGAGAATGGACACTCGGCACCCTAGGTCTAATACTAGGCTGGAAACACTGATCACCTGAAGTCCAGGGGATTAGCTGAAGGATAAGAATTTCCCCAAGTCATTATTTTGTTCAAATGTCTCCCCCATTTTCTATTACTCTGTTGGCCAACATCCTGCTATGCATACTTAGTCTTATTACTTCACATTTTTGCCACTTCTACTTGCTTCTTTTCCTTATCCTCCACCTACTGTATGTAAACCACCAACCTTGATATATTCATATGGTTATTCAACATAGCAGTCTTTTAGTCTATCAACAAGTCATGGGAAAGATCATAAGAAAACTTTCTCATTCTGGACCTCATATTAGACACAAGCTTAGAATCATGCAGAGATAGTTAGGTGAACTTTAGTCCATCCTTCTTCATGCTCATTTTCCCTTACTTCAGATTTATAAAATCCTTTACATTAGCCTCTCTTAATTCTTGAGGAAAGAAGTGGTCAAGAAAACCGTATGAGAACTCTTCAAACACTGCTGGTTTAGTATTTTCACCCCTTAACTCTTTCCACGCCTCATATCATTGGTAAGCCATCTCCTAGAACTGATAATCTAGAAACTCTACCACATCCGTACTACTAGTATCCCTGAAGATTTTTTTCCATATCATCCATGAGCCTTTAAGGATCCTCCTCAAAGTTACACCTTATGAAAGTTGGGGGATTCAGCCTCATTAATTGTCCAACCCGAGTAACCTCAGATGAGCTAGTGACAGGCCCAACATGATCATACCAATGAGACTACGATGACACAATCTAAGCAAGCATGTGAATGCACTAACAGAACTCAGCATTTGAGAAGTCTCTTTGTGGGAACTGAGTACGGTTGATACAAGCCGATGAGGGCCAGTAGGGACCGGTGGAACCCCTAGAGAAGCAATGAAGTCAGGAGTACGGGCCCTATATCGAATCTGCATTGCGTGAGTAGAGCAGACCTCCTTAGCATTTGTCCCAGTAAAGACAGAGGCTCCATTTAAGATTCTATGACCATTAGATCTTTATAAAGTCATAATCTGAAATGCAAATAAGTTAGAGGTTAGAGAAGATTCATAGTAACTAGACTCTCTAGAAAGAAATAGAACAGAAAGAAGGAAAAATTTTAAATGCCTCTTAGCCTCTCTGTTATAAGTGTGGTGTGCTACACATTCATAAATGGGATTCTACTTGACATGGCTTGTAAACACCCAAAGAACCAGAACCATTCTTTGATACCAAGCTTGTCACAACCTGAGCCGTGGCCTTGGCAATGATGGGCTCCCCAAGCCTATCCAAGTGTTAGATGACCCCTTAGCCTCTCGTCAAAGAATGGTAAAATAAGAAACTTGCAGAAGCTAATCATAGTAGAAAGAGTTTGATAAAACATAAGATGAAGTTTGTAAGTCAAAACCAAATCCAAAAACTAACGACCCAATATGGTCTACAAGCCTCTATCCATAATAAATTACTAAGTCGAGACATGCCACCGATTATGCCAAAAGAAAACCAAAACAAAGAATATGATAAAGTGACTAAAAAGTAATAAGTCCTTTCAAATTATGAAGGGATCACCACTTCTCACCAGCAATCCAATAGAACAACGAACCACATAACACTGGACAAGTTCAGAAGAAAAGTCCTCTAAACCTACATTATGAAATGATGTAGCGTTCCAGTTAGTAGGATGAGTATTGGCATGCAACCCATGGAAAGGGATGAAATATACATATACCATAAAATAGATGATCATACTCCAAAATAATAAGAAAATAGGGGATAGGGGACATGGAACATAAAGATAGGACCATTTAAAATTTATTCCTGAACTATATATCTTACACCGACCTTCCGTAACCCACAGGCTATATGGGTATGGTACCCCCAACCGTCAGATCCCCAATCTATGTTAGCCGCATGGATTGAGGATTAGGCTAAAGTCACTAATAGACAATAACCTTCCAAAAGAATAACTTTGTACAACTACGTGTAGCAAGCACATAGAAGTCATAGACCCCCAACATCGGTAAACATGGTTCCAAGTGTTGATCACAATGACTACGCCTTCTCAAGAAGCTACACAATTCCAATTAAAGTCCAATTAAAATATTTTCACATAATATTAACCATGGAGTACTCCATTAAGTCATTGACATATTAGTATCGTCATACCAAGACTTGCATGACACGACCCAAAACTGGGTCATGTCATATGGGTACCTTAAACACACATGTATCGAAGGTCACCCCGATAACCCAGCCTAATCACCATCATATCCATCATAAGGGTCAGACAATTCCTGATAATATAATAAGATAGAAAAAATTTAACAAAGTCTAACCATTTCATAATCATCAATACACTAGCCAAATGTACCCAAGTCCACAGTCATCCATAATACCTCTATACAACCAATGTCTTAAGAAAGTATATGTTGAGACAAGCCCCCCGACGATAGCCAAACCAATTCAAGATAAACTAATTCTAAGAATAAGAGACCAAAGATAAATTTCCTTCGAAGTAAGGAAGCTCACCACTCCAAAGTCAATGCACGAACAACTTTGATCACCTAATCATTGCGCAGAAAGAGAAAATGATGCTCCTGCCCCTATGTCACGTGAGGACATAGCATCCGAAGACGTTTACCAATTGGAGCGCTATCATATAACTCAAGGGTAAGGATAAAATAACATCATCATTTAACAATAAGTCAATATATATCATAATCATTCAAATTTATACACGTATCTTTACATATAGGCATTTCACACGCTAACCAAAAGAGCAAGGCTCAACATCATTCTTGAACATATGCTCATACACATGGATATACACAATGTGATCATATTATGCCACAAGGAAAGATGACTTAGAATGCATTCTTAACTCATTCATTCATGAGATTTAGAGTGAAGAACCTTCAACCAAGTTAGATTATTTGAACGATCTCATCTCCATTTTATTGGACAAGGAACTCGAATCACTAGTCGTTTACCAATCTAGGGGCTTGAATTACCAGCTATTTTATTTCATTGGACTAGGAACTTGAATTGCTAGTCATATCACCGGTCTAGGAACTCAAATCACTAGTCGTGCCAATAAATAAGGTATTCTAACCTCAACAGATCGCTTCAGACTATGAACTTGAATCGTTAGGCATGTCACCAGTCTAGGAACTCGAATCACTAGTCGTGTCATTAAAAGAGAAACATCAATCACCTATTGTTTCATGGGACTAGATACTCAAATCACTAGTCATATCATTAGATGAGGAACTCAAATCTCCCATTGTTATTAGTCGCCATTCTAACTCTTGACACATTAGTTCATGCATTTACACGCATACAATTTACATCACATTTAAAGGCTTTTGCTTATTTAGCCAATTCAACTTTATACATGACCACATGGTCCTCATGGGAGCCTTCATTGCTCAACCACCTCAATAGGCTAATGCCTTCATTCAATTCATCATGCAATTTAATTTGTAGTCCTCAGTACCCACACAAACATTCATATTTCATTAAAAACATTATATCATAGTTTCACTACACTTAGTTCCATACATAATTTAAGTTCAAGCTTAGGGAATTGAACTCCTTTTCTTAGCCATCAAACCAACATGGTCATAGTTTAACAAATAACATGGTCAACAATATCAACACAATAGCAATTATCAACTATTCATACTTATTAGGTCATCACCCCATTTAAAGCTATAAGCTAATCCATCACATGATTAACAAGGTTCTTATCAACCATTTATCAAGAATTTACAATCAATTTAACTCAATACATGGACAACAAGGCCTTTACCAACCATCTACAAGTATTCACATTTATCTAGTCATTATCACGACTCATTCAAATTCACTAGATCGATTCCATAGATACTCATTTGACCTTCACAAATCCATTTAACCACTATTCACTTTAATAGACTTAGTTCCTTGATTAAAATCATCATTAATTATATTCACAGTTATCAATATCCACATAACCATTCATATTTCATTAGAAAACTTATACCACATTTAGGTGCAACACACACATCAAGTTCATTTTCATGTTTAAGGGCTTCAACCTTGTATTAGTCATTAACCCAACAATGGCATAAATTACATAATACATGGCTCACAATACCTTTATAATGTCATTTTTCAAGCTAATTAGGCCATTTCCCTAGTTCAAAACATTACCAACATGTGACTAGATAATTTACTTAGACATTTTCACAAATACCTTATGTGCATACCTTTAACAAGACCATTTTTCATTGTAGAAATCATTAAGATTATGGTTACCCAAGACCCTCATGTTAAACCATACTCAAAAAGTACCCAAATAGGCAAATCATCATTAATAATATGCATAAGCACAAGTCTAAGAAAAATTCAATATTATTCATCATTAGGCAACAAAACCCTTTGCATTTGATTTCAAAACCACCATGTACACTTACTAATCCAAGTGCAAAATATATGGGTTTAGAGTTATTTGACAATGGGAAGAGTTACATGCCTTAAACAAGATAACATACTAACAATCTCGATTGTTCCTTGACACTAGATGAACACCTCCAAACTCTAGCCTCCAATCTTGCTCTAACAAGCTTTCGTAGTGTTTAGGAGTATTTGAGTTTTGTAAAATAAATACTTAGGAGGATAAAATAACTTATATAGTGATAGGGGTTAGGGTTTTAGAAAAGGGAAATGTCCAAAATATCCTTAACAAAAAATCTATAAAGTGCACTCGTGCAGGGATACAACTCCCCCATACGACTCTCATGGAAATCGTACCCTAGGGTATGAGTGTTACTCTAACTCATACCCTAGGCTTTTCCTAGGTCAACCACACTATTGTGGGTATGAGTGGGCACCCACGAGTCATAAAAAAGGGTAAGACTAAACCCCTATCTCATAAGCTCCACTTGTATAGAAAACAATCTACTCTAGGTTAGGTCTTCACTCTATACGAACATGCAGTATACAACTCGTATGCCTGGTTACGACCAAGAGAAGTACATGTCATATAGTGGAAAATATTTTAACCTCATGGACTGACTAAGGGTATGACTCAAGTCTCTAGTCGTACCCAACTCTGAGACACAAAATGAGGTTGTTTTCTTAATGGTTCTGAGTCTAGGTGTTTCATCGCAAGCCATTCATATTATGACCTACCATACTATTAAACCACTTAAAGTACAAATTCCAATTTGAAAATCCATAAATATAGCCCCAAGGGCAATGCAAAAGTTATGTAAATCATTTTTATTTAATGTTATGTAATATTTCAAAGGACGGTTTGAATATTATAAGATCCTTATTAAAAACCAATTATCATATGTGTTGAAGTTCATGTCTATGTCATGTAAAAACCATAACATTATGAAACCATATTACCTACACCCTTTTTATAACATACAATTTTAGTTCAAAAATCACCATGCACACATAAACAATTCGTTAAAAATAAGAGGATTCCAACATCAATATTTTACAACCAAATCCCTCAACCCTAGTCTTAAACCACTATTAAAACATATGATTATCAAGTAAAAAACATAATATAATGATAATTAAGTTAAGAGACTATACAATATGTCTTATTGACGAGAATTATTTCCAAAGAAATGCAAGAAGAGAGTTCCCAATCTTGAACCCTAGCCTTAAAGATTTCATGTGGAGTTTTAAAGTAGAAAATGACCTCTTTGGAATGATTTTGTAATTTCAGGAAGTGATAGGTATTCCATCAAATTATTTGAGATGAGTTCTAGTTTGTGCACCTCAAATATTTAAGTGAGTAAAGCATTAGCTAAAGAGAGATGCATCACACAACCTATTTTTCACCAAATTTCATAGCTTAGACGAACCTTTAATGAAAACTTTGACAACCCATGCACATACAATTTGATTTCAAAAATACTAAGATAATTTTAGTCCCTTCTTGATATAGTTGATGATTTTCCCACTTGAAACAAGTGTTTATTTTCATTGATAGAGAATAAATTTATATTGGAATTCATAAGATCTAATAAGAATCTATGTGTGAACATTGTAATGTATGAATCTTAATATGTTCAAATGTTGAAGTAATCTTCTACAAAATTGATATATTACAACACAAACTTCAACACTAAATTCAAGAACAACTTCAAGAAATACAATGAAGTTTTAACAACTTCAAACACAAATTCAAATGAATAATCAAATGAACTATTAAAATGAAGTGTTTATCAACTTTAAGAAACAAATATGAAGCAGAGAAGTTAGAATCAAGTCCAACGACTTCACGATGTGTCCTTAAGGAATTTATTCCCCTCAAGTATCCGAGGTTAATAGAATTTTTCCTCCTAGGATAAAATGATTCACCTTTAGAAAATAGTTGGACCTCACATTTTCTGAAACTTCATACTCACTCAACGATTTGATGATCACACAAGAGTTTTCAGAAGAATAAAAAGATTGTTCTTCAACTCAAAATCATACCTTTACCTGAGGAAAAGTTTAGGTATTTATAGCCATAAAGTGTCCCTTCATAAAGGAAGTAATGATTCAAAAAAAAGACAACTTTTCTAAAACATCAAGCCATCTGTGCCCGATTTGTGCTGGACCTACGCCAGACCTGCAGCCGTAGGTGACTTTTGTCACATTTCAGTAGCTTCTGTGTTGAACATGTGCCCACAGGTTGCCAGGTGCATGTACAGATGCCTTTTTCTACCAAAACAATATGTCCTTTGCCACGAAGGGTCAAATCCCTTTGAGATGCATTGTGACTGTATTTGAACTGCATCCAAAATAGAGAAACACATTTCTTTTTCATTTTTTTTATTAAAAGTTCACTTATTTTCAAGTATCAAATAAATTTTATCCAAAAAATTAATCTCTTGATCATTTTCCAAATTTGAAGCTGAAGTCGAGCGAGCAGCGATGATGACGGTGTAAGGCATCTCTTTTTGTTGCCTCACTATCTACATGAAGGAGTGTATCTCAATATAAACACAAGAAAGTTTCTTTCTCCCACCAATATGGGAGAACTTTACTTCCTTAAGTGTAAGTTCATTGCACTTTCCCTCCAATTTGTTCCCTCTATTTTTCATTCACACAGTACTCAAATCCCAAAAATCCCCTACATGAATGGGGAATGGCTATTTTATAAAAAATTTACTTAGAACCTACAATTCTCAGTGTATTCCAGACACATCTAGGATCCATGAATTTCCCTAGATAAATCTAGGTCGAAGCTTATTGAGGATGTAGAGAATTTGATCAATGAGGTTTAGATGATATTTCAGGTGATGCATGTAAATAATACTGATTGTAGAGTTTTACGCTTACCAACTTTAAATGACACTGATAGTAGAGCTCAAGGATACTGCCCATGGTACCCACACCTATTCACTCCTACAGATGAGAGTGTTTGAGGTAACAATTTTTATATTCTCGGTGACTCATAGAAATTTTATGTTATTTATGGTGATTTTACAATTTATTATATGTTTCTGCCATTTATGTTTCAAATGAGTTTTAAAACTCTTAAAAAATCAATCCTAGATAGACTATAAAATCAGTTTCAGAAAATTAGACAAATAGCTCCAGCCATCCTGTTTTATTCTTTTTAGCATGACTTAAACCTTAATTCGAGGACAAATGATCTCAACAAAGAGATTTTGTAACACCTCAGTTACCGAACCAACATAAAGTCAACACTTGCAAAGAAAACCAATTTAAAATTTTGCATTCCTAGGTTCCCACGAGTTGTGAACCAGGTTCGTTACCCGTGTAACCAGTTATGGTTATATCCTCAACTTTTCATTGAACCACGAGTAGGTCCACAACTCGAAGAATAAAGCCACGACTCTTGAATCTACTCATCTAACCAGCCTTCCAATTAGTCTAACTTATAAGTTCCCTGAAGGGGTAATTGACTTATGGATTCAGATCACGAACCCTACTATGACACATGGAGGCCTGGACATAGAGTTGAAAATCTTTTCCGAACTACCTATCTTAGTAAGAGCACTAAAATCTAAACTATGAGTCACAGAATAACTCGTAGGAGTGAATAGTTTAGGAAAGATCCATAAATACTCTAGGAAACCACAAGACAAACAACGATCCTTGGTGTTAGACCACGAGTTGATGAGTGGCTCATGGGAAACAGTCGCCAAAAATTTTGAAGTATTTTACAAGGGACAATTTATTCATTCCTTATTTCCTAAGCCTAAACCACATCATTTTAGTATATTTTAAAGGAGATATCAACATAGCAAATCAATTTGTCCCTCATTACTTTGTTCAGCTCCTAAAAGGTCAAAAGGTACTCTCAAGAATGCAAAACCTAGGGTTTAAGTTTCTAGTCTCAATTTGAGCAATAAGTTTAGAATTTCTTATCACCGCTAGGTATTTAAGGTTTCAATTAGGATTTCCCTTTGCCAACATTCCAAGGTTTTCAGAAATAAATTATAGTTTTTATGAACTCAAGTTTAGGTTGCTACCCCAATTGCGCAATCCTTTGGTGATTTTAGTTATTATAAATTATTATGTTGTCAATTTTTTGTTGTAAACATTTATGCATGATTTATGATAGTTCCATTTTAGCCTAGTTACTCAAAATATTACTTAGAAAGATTTATCATGATTTTAACTCACAGGCTTAGCATCGAGCATAAATAGATAATTTGAGCCAAGTACTATACTCTATTTTCAGACATTCACGATTTAATAACATATGAGAAATAATATACAGATTATTGGGAGGATTATTTAGCACCGAGAGGACCGGGGTTCAGAAAAATCTAACTCCCATAACTATATGCCAGGTGTTCATTCCTAGACTCGTGGATAGTCAGGTTTAAACACTTCTAGTCAGTAGTTAGTGAGTCCTCCTTCCTAGACTTAGTATAGTTTTCCTTCTTAGTTTCTTTTAGTTTAGACATTGTTTTGTTTTATGAGCAGGAAGGGGGCCTTGTCCTTATAATTACTTTTTTCTATTTTTAAAGTCTTATCCGACATTAGTTATTCAACTGGTGATAGACATGTTTTGTATTGATTAAGATTTTAGTTATGATTTTTAATTAACAGCCTCCACTTTAGTTTTCAATTCTATTATTTTATAGACATGCCAGTGTAACACGCCACAAGATCTTAGACAAGTTTTTGACATGCCATGATCATTGTGAGACCCTCAATCTTTCAAGTAATTTATTTTTTGACTTTTCTTGTTTGAAACATTGATTTTTGACATGAAGTATGTTTATTAAAGTTAGTAGGGTGTCTCGAAAGAGTTTCAAAATTTTCAAAAGTGGTTTGGGGTAATTTTGGATTATCGAGGTAGTGATCCTCCGTATTTTCATTGTGTCATGGAGGTTACCCTCTATGATATTGGTGTGGCATAACGGAAGAGTGTCTCCATGATATCATCGTGTCATAGAGGCTAGTCTCTATGATATTGACATGACACAAAGGCTGGCTTCTACGATAGGCAGTGTGCCATGCTGTTGTATAAAAACATGCAGTCACTTAAGGGTAAAAAGAGAATTTTGGTGTTTTTCTTATCTTTAAACTCCTAATTCATGACCAAGAGCATAAAATAAGCATAATTTGCCCTTCCTAAGTTAGTTAACAACATTCATCCCTCTCCTATTCTCAATCAAGGATTCACTCTCCAAAGGTCTCAAGTCCAAGTTTCCTTCAAGAAGAAACGAAATTTAGGTATGTGTGATATTCATCAATGGGATCCTTTCACCCATTGAGTCCTAAAGTTTCCCCAATTTTCATGTTTAATTCCCTTTTTAATTTCGGGTTCAATTACAACTATAAATCCATGATTTCTCTATTTAATTCTTGAATTCAACCATGACCAAGTGTTTCCTCATAATTTCAAGTATTCTTCCATACCCTAATCATGATAACTTGCTATACCGATGAAATTATTGGGTTTTTATGTTTAAGTAATGAAATTTCTTATCATGTCATTATTTTGAAATTATCCTATTTAACTGCATTTTTAATGTTGGTGGGTTATGAATATTTGATACTTAGATAGTCTTACATGTTTCATATTTTCAAGTTCCAAGTTATTTAGACCATGTTGTATCATTATATTCATATTATTAATGCATTACTATTTTCAAAACACCATATTTGACCATATTAGTTATCAGTGCATGTACTAGTTTATGCTTCTATATATGTTCAGTTAGGAGTAGACTTAGCTCCAAGCGAATTTAGGGATGAAGACTTTCCTGCTAGCTTAGGGTGAAACCTTTAATAGTAGTCCCTAAGTTCCAAAACTACACAGCCAGTGTAGGTTATGAGAGGTCTTCCAGCAGCTTAGGGTTGATACACTCTTAGAGGAACCTGCCAGTTTAAGGTGACACCTTCGTCCTTTGTGACATCAGATTAGTGGATCCACATAGCCAGTGTTAGTACTCGTGGCAAGGTACTAATACCCTTCCAACGTAGGGTTAAAGGTTGGACCTCGATTATCTTAGATTGGGGCATGTCGGTTAAATATTAGATCCCACTATTTTAGTTCAATATTCAAATTTTACCAGTTCAGATTTTCATGATGAAGTATGCATATATCAGTTATTCAGATTATTTCATTATATGTTTATGCTTGGTCTTGCATTTGTTTTATATGTTCATGCATTCATGCTCAGTATATATATGTATATCATCTAGTCCCATCCTTTATACCAGTATATATAATATGTTGATTGTATACTCTATCTTTCACTATGTTATCTCATAACATAGGTTCAAATGCGTAGATCCTAGACTACAAGTAGTTCGTTCTTGTACCACTCAACTATAGCATTAGTGAGTCCTTATCAGTTGAGGGCTAGACATAGTATTAGCCATGCTTTACATTACTTTATTTCATGTTATTTCATTAGTTAGAGTTAGTTGGGGACCTATCCCAGCAACACATTATGTTTAGAGGCTTTCAGATAGTCACACAGTTAGTATGTTTTCAGTGATGACTATTCATAACCTTTGATATTGTTTTGACGTTTAAATATTTTCATGAATGACTTTCGTATAGTATTTTGTTACTTTTTTTAGTCTTTACAACATGTGCCAGATCATGGGTTAGCTTAGGGTCACATATAGCATTGTGTCACAATTAGAGGGTAGTCTCGGGTCATGAAAAACTTGGTATTAGAGAACAAGGTTTAAAGTATACTAGGGTGTCTAAAATCCATGTTAAGCAGAGTATTATGCATGGGTGTGAAGAGTTCCATACTTATATCCGAGAGGCTACAAGATTTTTAGAAAAGGTTTCCCTTTTTAGTATTCATATCATGTGATAGAGTGTAAACTCCATTAAACTTCCCCTTCTAACTCATCCTCTACCATCTATAGAAAATGCCTCTCGGAAGGAATAATAAAAAGAGAAATAGGGACCAGTCTGAACCACCACTCGTTCCTAAAATCCCTCTGAACGAACATGTCACCCATGCTAAATTCTAGATCGCTTTCATAGTTTTAACACAGACTATGGCTGCCTAGAATAACTAGTAGGTAGTTGCCCCAGCTAATCTAGTAGTGACCACGGTAGCTGCTAGGATCTAAGACTTTACTCGAATAAATACCCAGTGTTCTCTGGATCTAAAACTTTACTCGAATAAATACCCAGTGAGTAGAGGGAGGCTGAGATGTAAGATTTTATCAGTCTGAAGTAAGGTAGCATGAGTGTTAAGGCATACTCACTCAATTTCGCCCAGTTATCAAGGTATGCTCTAACTATGGTGGCCGATGCTAGGGACAAAATAAGTAAGTTTGTGTGTAAAGTTTTTGAAGAAGTAGTCAAAGAGTGCAGAATAACTATGTTGATTAAGGAAATAGATCTCTCTAGGTTGATGGTTCATGCTCAGCAAATTGAGGAAGAGAAGCTCAAGGAAAACAAAAGAAAGAATATGAGGTTCATAACTGGTAGTTTCAACTTTTCTTAGCAAAGTTCAAAGGGTGGGAATCATTCTCAGTTTCAATAGAAGTCTTCAACCCCAGCCCTATTTTCAATCAATGCTCCAGTGCCTAAGTTCAGATTGGACAATTGGGATAAAGCACCGGGCTCTAAATCTAATAGGAGTGTAAATAATGGTCGCACTAACCTAGTTTGTAGGAGGTGTGGTAAGAACCATACGGGTGAGTGCATGGTAGACAGTGATAAATGCTTTATGTATGGCAAGTCAGGCCATAAAATCAAGAAGTGTCTAGTAGTTAGCTAGAAGGATAAATATTTTTATCAATCAAGTCAGTTTAGCTTCTCATCAGCTCCAGCAGGTCCCCTTACTTAGCCACTAGTGGGCAGCGCCAGAATCGACTTTATGCTCTCAAGACTCGATAGGATCAAAAAAGTTCTCCTTCTATGGTTGATGGTACGTTATGAGTCTTCCATCTTCGTGTTTATGCATTATTAGATCTCGGGGTTTCACTTTCATTCGTGAATCCTTATATAGCAGTAGATTATGGTGTAATTCCATAAACTCTTGTTGATCTTTTCTCAGTGTCTACTCTAGACGGTAGTTCTATCATAGCTAGACGTGTATACAAAAATTGCCCAGTCACAGTTCCCCAAAAAGTTACCTCAATAGACCTTGTAGAGTTAGAGATGACCGACTTTTTATCTCATTCTCGACATAGATTGGCTCCACTCCTTCAATGCCTCAATTGATTATAGAAATAGGATTTTCCAATTTTGGTTTCCTAATGAGCCAATCATAGAATAGAGGATTAGTACCTTAGTGCCTATAGGTCGATTTGTCTCTTACCTTAAGGAAAAGAAGAGAATTTCCAAGGGTTGTATTTATGACCTTTTCGAAGTCAAGGAAACAAGTTCTGAAGCTTTAAGCCCTAAGTCAGTTCCAGTAGTAAATGAGTTTCCAGAAGTGTTTCCTAAAGATCTTCCTAGATTTCCTCCCAAGTGGGAAATTGACTTTAGAATAGATCTCCTTCAAGATACCCAACCTATCTTAATTCCACCTTATAGAATAGCTCTAGCTGATCTTAAAGAATTGAAAAAGAAGTTGAAAAACCTTCTATATAAGGTCTTCATTAGACTTAGTATTTCTCCATGGGGCGCTCCAATTTTTTTCATGTGAAAGAAAGATGGTTCTCTCAAAATGTGCATCGACTATTATCTGTTGAACAAAGTCACAATCAAGAATAAGTATCCTCTCCCCAGGATTGATGACGTGTTCTAGCAACTTCAGGGTGCCTAATACTTCTCTAAGATAGACCTCAGGTCCGGCGATCATTAGCTCAGAGTCAGAGAATTTGACATTATAAAGACAACCTTCAAAACTCGATATGGTCACTTAATATTTTTAGTTATGTCTTTTGAACAAACGAATTCTCCTATATATTTTATGGACTTGATGAATAGGGTGTTCAAGCTATACTTGGACATGTTTATCATAGTATTCATAGATGACCTCCTCATCTATTCCCGCAATGAAGGAATCATGTAGACTATTTAAGGATTATTTTGCAGACCCTTAAGGATCACCAGTTATTCATTAAGTTAAGAAAGTGTGAATTCTAGTTGACATCGGTAGCTTTCCTTGGTCACATCGTCTTTGATGATGGAATTCGCGTTGATCCTCAAAATACCAAAGTAGTAATAAACTATCCTAGACCTATCTCTCCATCAGATATTAGGAGTTTCTTGGGTTTAGGTGGTTACTACAAATGGTTCATTGAAGGATTTTCTTCTATTGCCTCTCCTATATCCAGATTGACTCAGAAGAAAGTCAAATTTTATTGGTTCAATTCTTACGAGAAGAGTTTTTAGAAGTTGAAGACTCGAATCACTTTCTCTCCAATATTGACTCTACTTTATGGTTTATATGGTTTCATAGTTTATTATGATACTTCCAGAGTTGGACTTGGTTGTATATTGATGTAATGAGATAAGGTCATAGCTTATGCCTCTAAACAACTCAAACCTCATGAGAACTATCCAACTCATGATCTTTAATTGAATGTAGTTGTGTTTTCCTTAAAGATATGGTACCTTTATGGGGTTCACGTTGATGTGTTTACGGACCATAAGAGTTTGCAGTATGTGTTCACACAGAAAGACCTGAATCTTTATTAGAAAAGGTGGCTTGAATTATTGAAAGACTATAATATGAGTGTGTTGTATCACCTGGGTAAGGCAAAAGTAGTGGTTGATGACCTTAGTAGACTTTCCATAAGAAGTGTTGCTCATATGGAAAATGATAAGAAGTAATTAGTCTATGACGTTCATCATCTTGCTAAATTGGGAGTTCAGTTGGTTGATTTAGTCAAAGGTAGTATTTGGGTTTAGAATGGTTTGGAATCTTCTTTAGTTTCTAAGGTGAAAGAAAAGTAAGACAGAGATCCTAGTTTGGTTAAGTTGAAAGAAATAGTTTGAGATCAGAAGGTTGAGGTCTTCTCTAGGGGGGGAGATGGTTTGCTTCGTTGTCAGGGTAGATTATGTGTTCCGAATGTGCACTATTTGAGGTAGAGAATGTTAGCAGAAATGTATGGTTTGTGATATTCTATTCATCCAGGAGTCACTAAGATGTACCATAACTTGTGGAAAATCTATTGGTGGAATGGTATAAAGATGGATATTGCAGAATTTGTGGCTAAGTATCTGAATTATCAGCAGGTTAAGATTGAGCATAAAAGGCCTAGTGGAACACTTCAGGAGTTTAGCATGCCCACTTGGAAGTGGGAGATGGTAAACACGGATTTCATTACAGGATTACCCCGTAGGCGTCGTCAGCATGATTCTATTTGGGTTATTATGGATAGATTGATTAAGTCAGCCCATTTATTACTAGTTCATACAGCAACTTCCACCAAGGATTATGCAAGACTCTATCTCAGGGAGTTTGTAAAGTTACATGGAGTTCTATTGACCATCATTTTAGATAGAGGTACTCAATTTACTACTTATTTTTGGAAGGCTTTTCAGAAGGGTCTTGGTACCCAAGTTTATCTCAGTATAGCTTTCCACTCGCAGATGGATGGTCATGTAGGGAGGACCATTCAGATATTAGAGGACATGTTGAGTGCCTATGTGATCAATTTCAAATGTAGTTGGGATGACCACCTACCTTTGATTGAGTTTGCCTACAACAATAGTTATCACTCTAGTATTCAGATGGCTCTGTTTGAGGATCTGTATGGTAAGAGGTTTAAATCTTATATTGGTTGGTTTGAAGTTGGTGAGGATGCTTTCATAGGTCTAAATTCAGTATATAAGGAGATGGAGAAAGTTTAGTTGATCCGAGAAATGTTGAAAATAGCCCAAATTTGTCAAAAATCCTATGTAGATGTGAGGAAATGAGATCTTAAATTTGATGTAAGTGATTTTGTGTATCTAAAAAATTTTCCCATGAAAGGGGTGAAGAGATTTGGTAAGAAAGGGAAACTCAGTCCCAGATAGTTATCCCATATAGGTTTTTGAGATATTTTGGAAAGGTAGCCTATGAGTTAGAGTTGCCTGAGGAGTTAGCATCTATGCATCCAGTGTTTTATATCTTTTTCCTAAAGAAATGCATTAGTGATCCAGTGGTCTCTCCCTTAGAGAGTGTGGGCATGAAAGATAGAATTTCCTATGAAGAAATCCTAGTTAAAATCTTTGACCATCAAATTCGTACGTTGAGGAATATAAAAGTTACCTTAGTAAAGGTTTTGTGGAGGAATCAGTCCGTTGAGGGAGCCACTGGGGAAGCAGAAGCTGATATGCGATGCAAATATCCCTATTTTTTCTCTATGAATTTAGATTCAGCTTGAGGTAATGGTTTCCCTTAAATTAATTCTCTTATTTTCTGTCTCATCTATTCAACCATCTTTATGTCATAGCGTGTATTCATGAATTCAGTTCAGTCCATGCCTCATGTTTCAGATTTAACTATTTAGTCATGATTCAACTCATAAGTATTCAGTGCATGATCTCAATCTTCCTAGTATCTCAGCTTAGATATTTTCATTCGAGAACGAATGATCCTAAGAGGGTGATATAGTAATACCCCACAAGATCTTAAACAAGTTTCGACTATTCATCCTATGTTTAAAGGCCCCAAAGTGATTATTCCACACTAGCGACAAGTGTCATTATCATTGTGGCACCCTCAAAATTTCAAGTATTTTATTTTTGTCCTTCCCGTATTGATTTTTGACTTTATGTATGTTAAGGAATGTTAGTAGGGAGTCTCGTAAGAGTTTTGAAATTTTTGAAAGTGGTTCAGGATGATTTTGGACTGTTGAGGCAGTGAGCTTCCGCGTTTTTATCCTGTCATAGATATTACCCTCTACGATATTGGTGTGGCACGGAGACAGAGGGTCTTCACAATATCACCGTGTTATGAAGTCTTGTCTCCATGATATCATCATGACATGAAAGATGTCCTCTATAATAGACAACATGCCACATTGCTATGTAAAAATCATGCAATCACTTAAGGGTAAAAAGGGCTTTTTTGTCATTTTATCCTCTTTAAACTCCAAATTCACGACCAACAACATAAAATATGCATAAGTTTCCCTTCCTCAATTAGTTAACAACATCCATCCCTCTCTCATTCTCTAGAATAAGAGCAAAGGGTTTCTTTCAAGGATTCACTCTCCCAAGGTGTCAAGTCCAATTTTGCTTCAAGAAGACAATAAATTCAGGTATATGGGATATTCATCAATGGGATCCTTTCACCTATTAAGTCCGAAAGTTTCCCCAATTTTCAAGTTATGTTTTTAATTTAGGGTTCCATAACAACTATAAATTCCATGATTCCTCCATGTAATTCTTGAATTCAACTATGAAAAAGTGTTTTATTATAATTTCAAGTATTCTTCCATACCCTAATCATGATAACTTCCTATATTGATGAAATTATTGGGTTTTTGAGTTTAAGTCATGAAATTTCTTATCATGTCATTACTTTGAAATTATCATAGTTAACTGTATTTTTCAATGCTGGTGTTATGAACACCCGATACTTAGATAGTCATGCATGTTTCAGATTTTCAAGTTACAAGTCATTTAGACCATGTTTTATCATTATATTCAAAATATCAATACACTGCTATTTTATGAACACCATATTTGAGAATATTAGTTATCAATGCATGTTCTAGTTTATGCTTTGTGTATGTTCAGTTGGGAGTAGAACTTGGAATCGAGTGAATTTAGGGATGAAGGCTTTCCTGTCAGCGTAGGGTGAGACCTTTAGTAGCAGTCATTAAGTTCTAGAACTACGTAGTCAAGTAGGTTATGAGAGGTCTTCTTTCCAACTTAGGGTTGATACTCTATTAGGGGCACCTTCCAGTTTAGGGTGATACCTCCATCTTTCAGGACATCAGATTAGTAGATCCTGGTGTACTCGTGGCAAGGTACTGATACCCATCCAATTGGGGTTATAGGTTGTACTCCAATTAGCTTAGATTGAGGAAAGTCAGTTGAATGTTAGCTCTCACAATTTTAGTTCAGTATTCTGATTTTACCAGTTCAGGTTCGTATGACCAAGTGTTCATATATCAGTTATTCTGTTATTCAGATCATTTCAGTGAATGTTTATGTTTGGTCTTGCATTTGTTTTACATGTTCATGCATTCATGCTAAATATCTATATGTATATCATCTAGTCCATATCTTGCGTACAAGTACATTCAAAATACTGACCGCATACTCTCTCTTGTGCTATGTTGTCTCATAACATATGTTCCAATGCTCAACTCCCAAACCGCACGTAGTCCATTCCTGTATCATTCAGCTACAGCATTAGAGAGTCCTCATCAGTCGAGGGCTAGACATATTATTAGTCATGCTTTCTAGTACTTTATTTTATTTTATTTCAGTAGTCAGAGTTAGCTGGGGACCTGTCCTAACAACTCATCATGTTTTGAGGCTTTTAGACAGTCAAACATTTAGTATGTTTTTAGTTGTAACACCCCATATTTTGCATGTAATTTTTCTAATTATATGGAACTTGGTATAGCCATGTGGTATAGGTAACAACGAGATTTGTTATGAGAGTATTGATGGTGTAGATAGATTTCTAGATACTGCCCGTATGTTCTAATGTGAGGCAACAAAGATAACATCAATACGACTAAAACTTGGAATCGTAAGTCGATATTTGAATCTAAAGTTTAAAGTGATCAAGTATATACAAGTTTTAAGTTAGATTAAAGAGATTAAGAACAAAAAATAGAGTAATTTATTGAGGTGTTTTCTTGACTTAATTAAGATAGTAGGTGGGTCACCTACTGGAGCTATTTGGATCAAGTTAATATGCTCAAGGCTATGGATCAAATTTGGGCCTATATTAATGTACTCATTTGGGCCCAAATTAAGTAAAAGAGGAAGAAAATGGAGAAAGGCCCAATATAATTGATCCCAACTAAGAATTAAGCAAGTAGGTGCATCACCTACTTTGAAATTTTGAGTAGCTTGAACCTTTAAGTAGGTGCATCACCTACTTGGTCTACTTTATGGCTGAAAATTGGTTAAAAAATGGAGATTCTAGAGGGCTCAATATAAGGCCAATATAGCTGGTATTTTTACTCATTTTAAACGTCATATCCACCTTTTTAATTTCAGCTTTCTCCCTTGTCTAACAAGGATTAAAACAGTAGCCCTAAAAATCCCTTCGAGGGTTCTTGAAGAAACCCTCATCTTTGCAAGTTAAGGTAAGTGAAAACATTTGAGGTTCAGCTTAATTATCTCATGGAATATTAGGAAAATATGCTATAAGTGCTTAATTATAAATACTTGGAAGAATATGGAACAAGCTACTTGCTCAATTTTGTTTGTTATTAAGAGACTTTTCTTTTCTTCTTTGGTTTAAAGTGTGAAGAAAAGTTCAAGTTCTTGAAGATTTAATTTATAAGGATAAGCTACAAAAAATTAAGGTAAGGTGACTGCTCCATTTTTTTCTTCTTATGTATGATTTTGGGTAAAGAATTATGGATGTGTTGTTATTGAGGAACTTAAGGGATGATGAGTTCAATAGTTAGTTGCTACAATAAAACTAAATTTGGGGTTGTTTTGTCGACTATTTTATGTGTATATGTTAGGAGCTGCCAGGTTGATGTTGGAGAAAGGTGTGACTAGTTCGTATTGAAATATAGAATAAAGGTGTGGTGGTACACCACCAAACTAATTATTGTGTATGTTTGTTGCCTATTATATTTTGTACCATTTAAAGAGTGTAATGAAGCCAAAGTTGTTTCGGCGAATCATAAAAGAATCTGTATGGTATGTGGATGTAATTGGAGGATAAAAGGGGTTAAAATAACACCTTTGATTTATAAAGTAAGTGCTTACTGTCCAGCTACTAATTTGGCAAAGTTAAATAGCCTAGTGTATTTGCTAGTAACTAATACTAGTTTTGCCATATCCTTTATTGTAGCTAAGTAATCCTAAAGGTAGGAAGTTAATTGAGTTTTCATCGTAGTTATACAACCAGGTATGTAAGGCTACTCTATGTCATATTCTTTGGCATGAAATCCAACACTTATGGTACAAAGTAAGCTTCTAAAACTCTCCCATAGTAGATGATACCTAGTGGCAGCACATGATCTCCCATCTAGATAACAACCTTGTTCCTACTCCCTAATGTGTTTAAAAACCTCACCACATGATTATTATTAAGTATGCATTTTAACATTCACTAGCAAGTCTCAAGAGTTCTCCTTTAAGTCAAATAAGACCCGTATGTTATTTTCAGCTCCTAAATATTTCATTTGTGTACAATCTGCTCCTTACCTCTTTGTAATTGAATCATGTGTTTATTCACATGTATCTTATTGGTAGATTATTGTTCCAAGGTACCATAATGTTATGACCACCAAAGTAACAATCTCAAAGGCTAAATAAACTAAGTAATGCAAATCTTAAATGAAATGGGTGGCAGCTCTGGGGCATAAGCCTAGTATGGGCCAATCCCAATACCTTTATATGTGGGCAATAACTCAGGGGCAAAATCCTAGCATGGAATGATCCCAATCTATTTATAAATGGGTGGAAGCTCAGGGGTGTAAGCCTAGCATGGGTCAATCCTAATTTGTGTGTTTACCACTATCAGTTGGTCATTGGTATTATATGGCTTACAAAGATTATGAAGTAAGAAGGGTAAAATGAAGAAAATAATGTGATGTATTTGTTCCTATAAGTATATGTAAAGGTGGTCTACTAGAACTATTTATACACTTGTATCTGATTTCTATTGAGCTCTTTTATCATGTGTAATTACTGATAACGCCCAAACTACAGCTCTCGTTAGAAAGTGTAAGCGGTCGCTGTCAAATATAGAACCCAACTGGGTTGGGTGTCGAATCCCACAGGGAATACTTGGTCACTAAGTGTTGCAATTATTAGTAGACTGTTGGTTGAAAATTCCACGAAAAAGGGGGTTTTTAGGTTTGGCGTGAATTAATAATATCACAGTAAAAATGGAATGCTTTGTGTAGTAAGATTTAATCACAGAGAAAAATAAGTTAGGGTTATGTCCACCTTATGAGTTCTACGTATCTATTAACTATGAGTAATGCGGAATTCAGACATGCATGTACTTATAGAGATTTGTATTCTAATGGTAAATCCTAGTGTTTCTCAACCAGGATTATTTCACTTTAACTCTCTCGAGCTTAAAGCGTATAACTAATGGTATGAACTCTCCAAGAGATTAATCCGGTTAAGGCATTAATGTGTAAATAGGGGTTGGTAGCCCTATTTCCTTGTCACACTCTCTTTTCCAAACATGTAACTTTTCTCTCGAACAAGTTAATACTATAATGGTGTATTCTATATGTTTGCAACCACAAGAATTTAATTAAAACGAAGAGAGTAATGATATAAGTAGCATACGCATCAAGAATTCACAAACTCATAGTAATAGATAGTATATCAAAAGGCTTCCATAACCCTAACAGAGAAGTTAAGCTACTCATGATTGTAAAGGAAAACAACGAAGACATCATCATCATCATACCAAAATGATAACAATCTCACGATGGGTATGTATTGGCGTCACTATGAGAATGACGTGATTTCCTCTCTAGCCGTTCTTGTAGCGTTTTTTCTGTCTAAAGTTACAGAAATTGTAACGTGAATAATACTAAAAGTGTCGACTGAATTATCAAAAGCAATAATGAATGAATGAATGCTGAAAAATTCAGTAAATAAGGTTTTTATAACATCCTTGTCCTAGTCCTATTAAGTTACTGCTGCACCCCTAAGTATTTAAAAATACTGCTTTTGCCCGGGACAATTTCTCCATGCGTCACATTCAGTCCATAAGCTTCCAAAAGCTTCCTTCCCTCTTCTGTGAAGTTTTCCTTTGCTGCCCAAAGGTCCACAAAGTGATGAAATCTTCATCATTAATACCTGAAAACATGCTAATCACGTAGGTTAGCTCACTTACAGGAAAATGGACTAAAAGTGCAGGAATTATATATTTTATCCTCAAAACTTAGCTATAACATGGGTAAATTATGGTGTTTAGGCGTGTAAATACACCCAACATCAACACCTCACACTTAAAGCTTTGTTCATCCTCGAACAAAATATTACGTCCATGCAAACATCTAACTCGGATTTCACAGCAGTAACACAAAATGTTCAACAAGACATGCACGACAATTATTAACAAAGAGTAGTTTTCTGGATCACTACTAGAAACCACTCAACCTCCAACATAGACTCATGATGATGGCTAATTCGTATCCACAAGTTAAGGCACCAAGAATCATACAAAACTACCCAAAACTCATCAACCATGTGTGTCTCACACAAGATATCACCCATAATCACTCACAAGTTTTGCATTTTTCGGAACATGGGTATAAGATTCTCCTTGCTCTCACTCTCACAAATAGCAGAATGCTAAGCTTAGGATCAAATAGGTCTTTACAGGTTGTAATGTAGGCTAAGGGACAGGTAGGACTATTTTGGCCAGAAATAGTGACTATGTTCCCTAAGCGCTTTAATACATCACATTATGTCATTAACACTCTCTTTTAAACAACCCCTCTACTTTCCTTTTATCTACCACCCCTTCTCACCTATTTTGTTATTCAATTATAAACACAACTATCTTTTTATTTTTCTATTTCTTTTTCTTTCTTTTTTTTTTCTTTTTTTTTCTTTTCTTTTCTTTTTTTTTTTTTATAAAACACCTCTATGATAGCCACTCCTTTTCACAACAATTTCAAGTACCAATACACTCTGAGGCATCACTCTCACCCAATTTCCTCTTATTTTGTCACATGACTCTACAATTTAAAGCGCTTAGGAATTTGGATCAAATTATGGTCTTGAAAAAAAAATGGATTAGGCTACATATGAGGCTGCCAAAGAAAATAGCTAAAGGCTCAAAGGGGGTTCACTAGGATAATGTACAAAGGTAGGTAAAAAGAAGGTAAACAATTACAGGCTGCCAAAGAAATGCCTAAATCATCTCCTAAACTCACACTCTTTATTTCGCTTTACACACACACCAGGAAAGTTCTAGCATCAGTCACAACACAGAATATACTATAACCTCACACACACAAGGCACATGGTCAAATTTATTGGGAGCAGTATAGACTCTTGACCCAACAGGTGAATGAATTGAACCACACAATTATAACACAGTGAGTCACACTTAGAGCCTAAATGTCTCAATAGTAATGATTTAGCACAAACTCTTATTATAATACCATGCCGTCTATCAGAACAATTTCATGCAAAATCTAAGAAAATTCGAAAATATTACGACTAATTAGCAAAAACAAAAATAAATGTAGGCAAAGAAATACAATACAGCAGACATATACCCGCACCCTACACTTAGACGGGACACACTGCCCTCAGTGGAAATAAATAAGCAAAACCTGATTAGTCAAACTTCTCTTCTATGTCTGGGGTCATGCCCCCTGCATCGGAATTATCATTAGAGTCATCATCATCAGGTTTCTTCCCCTTTTCTGACCTTTCTTGCCCTTTCTGTGAGGTGGACACCTTTTCTTTTCCTTGTCGTCCTTTTGGGGCCATTCTACCTGAGATTAAAAATAGAGTCATGTTAGCTTCATCTCGGAAGATTCAATCGAAAAACAAACAGTAGTGGCACCACCCCACACTTAATTTGTTGGCACAGACTAATTAACTGAGTGATGTCGATTACTCAGACTTCATCGACATACATTTAGGCGATATGTTCCAACAACATGTTCAGCACAGTCATACATTCATGTCATCTTAACTATCTTTTCCAATTCTATTTCATGTAATCTTGTCTATACTTTCATGTTTGGATGAATGCACTTTTTGAACAAAACTACCACATAAGGATCGTACCACAAATAGAAACAAGTTATTGCATAGGCATAATCACACCATCTTATGCTTGTGGTCAATCATAATCGATATCTCGATGAACGAGTCATTCAAACATTCAAGCTTTCAACTTACAATATTATGTATTAACTTCACAATTTCGACTTCATAAAACTATGACAGTGTATAACAATCAAATACAAGTCGGAACAAAGTCAAGAACACCCACACGTATTCTTTCACTCAACTAGATGTATCATAACAAACCAACCACATTATAATCACCAACACCACTTCAAAATCTAATAAATCATTACAAACGTAGCATTCCAACAACTACGGAATATAAAAGAATAACTTACTTGGTGATGGATTCGTAAGATAAGCTTGCAAGATTAGATGAGCAAAAAGAAAGATTTTGAAAGAATGGGGAAGCTTGGGCGGCGCCTATATGGAGCAAACAATTTGATTTTGTCTTAAGGTTGAAGTTCTATTTATAGACCAAGGCTTGGGTCGGGTTTGACCCATGAAAAATCGGGTTAGGAGACCAAAAACCATAAGTAGGCGGCGCCTAATGCTTTGCCTATGCTTAGCATAGGCGGTGCCTTTAGCAAAGCCTAGTTGAACATAGGCGGCGCCTATGCTATGGCCTAGTTGGGCATAGGCGGCGCCTATGCTATGACATTGTAGATTCAGAGAGCAAAGGCAATGGCATAGGCGGTGCCTTTATCTTTACCTAGTTGAGCATAGGCAGCTCCTATGCTATAGCATTGTCGATTCAGAGAGAAAAGGCAATAGCATAGGCCTTTCCTTGTCCGTTGCCTAGATTTACATAGGCCTTGCCTTGTCCATTGCCTAGATTTGTATAGGCAATGCCTAACCGAAAGCCTTTTTCTCCTTCATTACTCACTTACCACCTTTAACATTGCTCACTTTCAAATCAAAATTTGATACCAAGCTCCTCCTTTATACGTTTTCCCCTACACTTAATCAAAAACAACAAAAATGATTAGAAAGATGGGTTGCCTCCCACCAAGCGCCTTAGTTTTGGTCGTGGCTTGACTCTTCTTTTTGGATTTTTATTTAACAAAACAAACTCCTAGGAAAACAAAATGACTAAAAACGATGGGTTGCCTCCCATTTAGCGCTTGATTTATTATCGCGGCACGACATAGCTATCTCGATTACTTAGACTTCATCGAGATAGATGGTGCATCATTTTCTGAATGGATTCAGACGATGCTGATGCTTACTTGTAGGCATGCAATCTTCTTCGAGGTGACTCTTGTGCATACATATCCCAGGAGGGATACCAATTATATCATCAATAATCCAACCCATAGCTCTCTTGTACCTCTTCAGAGCAGAGATGAGAGCCTCTACGTGCTTTTCACCTAAATCAGCCGCAACACTCACCGGAAGTGTATTTCCACTTCCCAAGAACGCATACCTTAGGTGACTGGGGAGCTCTTTCAATTCTAGCACTGGTGGCTCTTCAATGGAAGTCTTCGTTGTTGGTGAAGGTCGATTCCTAAGATCAAGGTCCAGCTTCTTAGTAGCATGAAAATAGGACTTTATTCCTGTTAGAGCACAAACAGTTTCTTCATATTCTTCAACATCCTCATGCTCAAAATTCAACAGCACAGCAGACAATGGCTCAACAGTAAGTTGCTTCTCTACAGATAATCCTTTCTCATCCTTATAGTAAACATTAGCTACAGAGAACACATCCATATCTCTAGGCTGCTTCATCGATTTATATACATCAAAATGGACCACTTCGTCATTCAGCCGAAATAAAAGCTCATTAGCTCTTAAATCAATTAGCACACTTCCAGTTGCGAGGAAAGGATGCCCCAAGATTATGGGAACTTCAGAATCCACCTCGCAATCCAAAATAACAAATTCTTTAGGAAAGATGAAGGTGGAAACCTTCACCAACACATCATATAAGATACCAACAGGCCGTTTTACCGACCTATCTGCCATCACGAGCCGCATACTGGTTGGTGTAGGATCACCCAACCCCAACTTTCTGTAAATAGATAGAGGCATCAAATTGATGATAGCTCCCAAATCGCACAACGCCTTAGAAAAATCCAACGATCCAATTGTGCAAAGAATAGTGAAAGAACCAGGATCTGCCTTCTTCTGTACTAGCGATCTTGTAGCGATTACACTGCAATGATGAACATTATCTGCCAGCTCATAACTTGTTGCCCGCTTCTTTGTCAACAGGTCCTTCATGAATTTAGCATAACCAGGCATCTGTTCCAGCGCCTCCACCAATGGAACATTAATAGTCAGTTGCTTCAACATGGTCATGAATTTACTGAACCTGGTGTCATCAGCTTTCTTCTTCAGTCTCTGCGGAAAAGGTGGTGGTGGAAGGGGAATCGTTTTCTCCACCACTTCCTCTTTATCTTACTTTCGATTATCAAACTTTTCAGGAGTGTCATCAGCCTTCTTCTTCAGTCTCTGAGGAATAGGTGGTGGTGGAAGAGGAATCATTTTCTCCACCACTTCTTTTTTGTTATCACTCTTTTCAGGCTGGTGACGTCTAGGTGTAACATCATGATCACTCACTTTAGCTTCTACGGCATCTTCATACTCTGCTTCATCAATATTCTCTGCTATATCATCAACCACCTGCTTGCCTTTGGATGGATTTTCCAACACTTTACCACTCCGGGTAGTAATAGCCATACACGATCCGTCATTCCTTGGGTTTTACACAGTGTCACTGGGTAGCGTGCCAGCCTTTCTTTGGTTGAATGTCGCTGATAATTGACTCAATTATTGCTCCAGCTGTTTTATTGCAGTAGAATGCGAGTCAACCAATTGATTTATTGATGACAAATCATGCTTTACCTCAGTAACGCCCATATTGGTTGCCTCTACCCCTTTCAACAGCTTAGCCATCATATCATCCATGGACATCTTTACAGATCCAGACGCCACAGCCTCACGATTTCCAGGAGGAACATACAAACCACTCCTGTCAGTCTTATTCTTCCAACCACCTTGATCGCGGTCCTTGTATCCATATTTATCATAATAGTTCCGACCTTGGTTTCCTTGGGCATTGCCTCGGAAACCCCCCTGATTATTCAAGTAATTTTCTTCCCCCTCAGAATCGGAATCATATCTTCTCTGTGATATAATGGCTTTAACCTTTTCGGTCTTCCCTGATAATAAATGCTTGGTAAGAAGATCCATATGCGTTTTCATGTGAGCCATATCTTGGTCACGTTTCTCTTGTCTACGTCTCTGCTCTGCAGTCATGCTAACAAATAAAGTAGAGCTTGCTACCTCAGCATCCCTGGTATGCCAGGCTCTACTCTGCTTTGTCATACGGTCCAGCATATCACTTGCCTCAATGAAAGTAAGGTCCATGAATGACCCACCTGTAGCATTATCAACCACTGGCTTTGTCACTGAGTTCAAAGCCCTGTATAATATCTCCATCAAGTGGATGTTGGTCATCTGATGATTTGGGCACCACATAAGCTTCTTCTTGAACCTCTCCCATGTTTCGTAGAGAGCTTCAGTTGGAAGATGTCGGAAAATATTGATCTCATCTCTTAATTGTGCTCTCTTGGATGGCGGAAAGAATCTTTCTAGGAAAGCGTCTTTCAGTTGCCTCCAATTAGTAATAGAATCAGGATTTAGCCTTTTCATCCATAGAGTTGCCTCCCCAGACAGACACAATGGAAATAAGCGCAGCCGAATTGCATTCTGCCCAACTCCTAGATTGTCAAACGACTTGCATGTTGAAATAAAATTGACCAGATGCATATTCGGATCATCGCCTGCGAGTCCACCAAATAAACCTTTGAGCTGCAATAGCTGAATCATGGTGCTAGTGATATTGAACTTGGCTCCAGGTGCCAAGGGTGGAGGAATAATAGCCCCTATGGCACCAGCTCCATCCAGATCGTCATCATCATCATCAAAAGGAGCCTGCAAAGCTCGGCGGTCAGGTCTCATTATAGCTTGACATTCCCTCCTATGCATAGGTGCCGCCACCTCATCAGTACGCCAAGGATTCAATAACTCATCATCACCTA
Source organism: Capsicum pubescens (assembly GCA_030864215.1). Lineage (NCBI taxonomy): Eukaryota > Viridiplantae > Streptophyta > Magnoliopsida > Solanales > Solanaceae > Capsicum > Capsicum pubescens. Next base: position 120,870,218 of record CM061544.1, read on the forward strand.
GGTCCTCATCATCGGGATTTGTTGCTCGCCCTGGGTTATCAATATTCTGTTGATGTACTTGAGCAGCTGCCAGTGCAGCTAATCTAGCCTGCTCCTATTAAGCCGCCCTTCTGTCAATGTCACGCTGTGCATCCATTCTGCCAATAAGTTGAGGTTCAGGATTTATGGATAATAATGGCTGACCAGAACTACGAGTATTTGCCATGCACTCAACAGAACCTGAATAAAACAAAAACAAAAACTAAAAGTAAAATTCGAGAATCTTTGACCAAAGGGTCTAGTAACTATCACAAACTTAGTTGACCACCGTACTCCCCGGCAACAGCGCCAAAATTTGATAACGCCCAAACTACAGCTCTCGTTAGAAAGTGTAAGCGGTCGCTGTCAAATATAGAACCCAACTGGGTTGGGTGTCGAATCCCACAGGGAATACTTGGTCATTAAGTGTTGCAATTGTTAGTATACTGTTGGTCGAAAATTCCACGAAAAAAGGGGGTTTTGGGTTTGGCGTGAATTAATAATATCACAGTAAAAATGGAATGCTTTGTGTAGTAAGATTTAACCACAGAGAAAAATAAGTTAGGGTTATGTCCACCTTATGAGTTCTACGTATCTATTAACTATGAGTAATGCGGAATTCAGACATGTATGTACTTATAGAGATTCGTATTCTAATGGTAAATCCTAGTGTTTCTCAACCATCAAGGATTATTTCACTTTAACTCTCTCGAGCTTAAAGCGTATAACTAATGGTATGAACTCTCTAAGAGATTAATCTGGTTAAGTCATTAATGTGTAAATAGGGGTTGGTAGCCCTATTTCCTTGTCACACTCTCTTTTCCAAACATGTAACTTTTCTCTCGAACAAGTTAATGCTATAATGGCGTATTCTATATGTTTGCAACCACAGGAATTTAATTAAAACGAAGAGAGTAATGATATAAGTAGCATACGCATCAAGAATTCACAAACTCATAGTAATAGATAGTATATCAAAAGGCTTTCATAACCCTAACAGAGAAGTTTAGCTACTCATGATTGTAAAGAAAAACAACGAAGACATCATCATCATCATACCAAAACGATAACAATATCACGATGGGTATGTATTGGCGTCACTATGAGAATGACGTGATTTCCTCTCTAGCCGTTCTTGTAGCATTTTTTCTGTCTAAAGTTACAGAAATTGTAACGTGAATAATACTAAAAGTGTCGACTGAATTATCAAAAGCAATAATGAATGAATGAATGCTGAAAAATTTAGCAAATATGGTTTTTATAACATCCTTGTCCTAGTCCTATTAAGTTACTGCTGCACCCTTAAGTATTTAAAAATACTTCTTTTGCCCGGGATAATTTCTCCATGCGTCACATTCAGTCCATAAGCTTCCAAAAGCTGCCTTCCCTCTTCTGTGAAGTTTTCCTTTGCTGCCCAAAGGTCCACAAAGTGATGAAATCTTCATCATTAATACCTGAAAATATGCTAATCACGTAGGTTAGCTCACTTACAGGAAAATGGACTAAAAGTGCAGGAATTATATATTTTATCCTCAAAACTTAGCTATAACATGGGTAAATTATGGTGTTTAGGCGTGTAAATACACCCAACATCAATTACCTTCAACCTTACCTATTCTGTACATATTTTTGTACTGACGTCCCTCATATGGGGCTTGTATTTCATGCTGCAGGCATAGATGCTTCATCGAATACACCTTGATAGTAGAAGCATCGGATATCCAGTGACTATTGTGAGCTCCAGGTTGATTTGGGGCTGTCCGATTCTGTATTATATATTTTGGTATTGTACAGTAGTTAAGATTAAGGAGGGGGTTTGTCCTGACCTTAACTAAGTTTCTATGTATCTTTTAGAGGCTTTGTAGACCAATGTAAAATTAAGCATAGTAGTGTCTTATCTCTTAGATGTTGTGGCCCTAATGTCCAAGTTTTGTATATATAATTTTGTGCTTGCCACGTGATTGTGCTTGTCGACATACTGTATCATATTTGGCAAAACCTTTGGTTATCATATTTACATGCATGAGATGTACAAGTTCATAGGTTGGTGCTCTCAGGACTTTACGGCTACGAGTACCTGTCCTCCCCAATGGGAATTGAGGCTTGATAAAAGTGGTATCAGAACAGGTCATCCTAGGGAGTCTACAATGTCGTGTCTACGTAGAGTCTTGTTTATGGGCGTGTTGTGCACCATATCTATAAACAAGAGGCTATGGGATATTTAGGGGTTGTATCTTTTTTTTCATATCTTAGATCATACAATGGAGCCTATGTTGTAGGTGAAGTCATATTTAACCATTGAATTTATTTTTTTTCTCACTGTAGTAAAGATGTCAGTTACAATAAGTAGTAATAATATAGATAAGCGAGTAGATATAGCTGTCGGAGAAGGGACAACCAAGTCACCACCTAGACAAGCTAATCAAAGTGAGGCTTAAGCTGAGTTTGTATCAGAAACTTCTTCTACTCTTCCATCTCTAGAAGTGCTAAGAGGAAGAGCAGCATCCTTAGAATCACCTATTAATTCTAATAAGCAAGATCTAAGAAATGCGGTGAAATTATTGACCCGTATAGTTACTGGACAAGATCAAGGACAAACTATTCCAACCACATATTATAGTAGTGCATATAGGGCAGCTAGCCTACGGACGCAGGATTTTCTTAAATTGGATCCTCCCATATTCACTAGATCAGATCTTAATGAAGACCCACAGGACTTTATCGATAAAATCATAAGGGATCTAAATATCATGCATGTATCGGGTAAAGGTACAGTTGAGATAGCAACGTATAGATTAAAAGGGGTGGCTATATTATTGTATGAAGACTGGAAATTCTTTAGGGGTATAGATGTACCTTCGCTACTTGGAAAGAGTTCAAAGAGGATTTTCTTGATCTTTACTTCTACTAGAGATCCGAGAGGCATGTGAAGATCAGTTCCTTAATCTTCAGCAAGGGAATATGAGTGTGAGGGAGTATAGCCTCGGATTTAACTTTTTGGATAGGTATACTCCTAATGTAGTAGAAACTATGGATGATAGAGTCCATTGATATGTTGATAGGTTGAATCCATATTTGGTTAAATATTGTACTATTGTTGCTTTGAACAAAGAAATGGATATCACAAGGATACAAGCTTTTGCACAAAAAATTGAGGATCAAAGGCAAAAAATAAGAACACAAGAATTGGAAAGAGAGTATTCCAAGAGGTCCAGATCTATGGGGAAATTTATGGCATCCCAAGGAGAGTTTAAACCTCAATTTTCTGCTAGATCGCCAAGACCATCATCTTCTTACTCTACAGGGTATCAAGAGAAAGGGAGTATGAGCCAATTAAGACCTATTCAGTATCCATGTAAACAATGTAGGAAGATTCATTTAGGTGCATGTTGGTTTGGGACAAATGCTTGCTTTTGGTGTGGTATAGCGGGGTATATGATGAAAGAATGCCCACAAAGGGGCATGGGTGGTATGGAACGACTTATTGGATCATCCATTGCATCATCATTATTAGTGCATTTTTTAGGTAGAGGTGAACATGGTAGAGGTGTTAAAGGAGCAGCTAGTTCTAGTGAGGTTCAGAATCGTACATATGCTCTAATGGATCAGTAAAATTTAGAGGTTTCTCTAGATGTGGTTATAGGTACATTTTCCATCTTTTCATATAATGTATATGCATTAATTGATCATGTTTCTATATTATCATATGTCACTCCATTGGTTGCTAGAAAGTTCAAAAGAACACCAGAATTACTAGTTAAGCCATTTGAAGTGTCTACATCGGTTCGTGAATCTATTATAGATATGAGAGTGTATCAAAATTGTATAATAACTATTTGTGATTAAGATACAATGGCTAACCTTGTCGAGTTAGAAATGGTAGATTTTGATATTATAATGGGTGTTGATTGGTTGGCTTCTTGTTATGCCACAGTAGATTACCGAACTAAGAGGGTGTATTTCCATTTTCCAAGAGAGGTAGTCCTTGAATAGAAGGGTAATATTGGTTAGCCAGGAGGTAAATTTATTTCTTATTTTAAGGAAAAAAGGATCATTTCCAAAGGTTACATATATACCACTCTTAAAACTATTCCTATGGTAAATGAATTTCCCGATGTATTTCCTGAAGATATTCAAGGTTTGCCTCAAGAACGAAAAGTAGAGTTTGGTATTGATGTGATTCCCAGTACTCAACCAATCTGAATTCCTCCGTATAGAATGGCCCCAACAGAATTACGAGAGTTGAAAGAGCAATTAAAAGACTTGCTAGAAAAAGTATTCTAAGGCCTAATATTTACCCTTGGGGCGCACCAATGTTACTTGTGCGTAAGAAAGATAGCTCATTGAGAATGTGTATTGACTACCGCAACTGAATAAGGTGACTATTAAGAATAAATATCCCCTTACAAGAATTGATGACTTATTTGATCAGTTACAAGGCGCCAAGTGTTTCTCAAAGATTGATTTAAGGTCAAGTTGCAATCAAGTGAGGGTTAAAGAGATGGATATACCCAAGATAGCATTTCGAACACAGTACGGTCATTATGAGTTCTTAGTCATGTCCTTTGGGCTAACTAATGCACCCGCAACTTTTATGGATTTGATGAATAGGGTGTTTAAGCCATTCATAGATGTGTTCGTGATAGTATTTATAGATAATATTGTAGTTTATTCAAGATCAAAAGATGTAATACCCCGTATTAGTCTTAGCTCAGTTCAGCTTTTAGTTGCAAGCATAAAAGGCTTAAGGCCTAAAAATTTCACGAAGTGTTGGGGACTTAGTCATTTTAAGTCCTCTTAACTTCAAGGATTTTAAAATTGGTATTCCTAACCCCGAAATGTTGGTTTTAATATTAATTCATGTTCAGTTATATAAGGAGCATGTCTCAGAGAAGTTTTGGATTTTCTTGGATGGGGATTAGGTCACGTTTGGATCACGAATCCAGCAACTCACCGTGATAGTGTTGTGTCGTGGTACTATTAGAGATGGAACTTACACCGCGTCACAGTTAAATTGTAAATTACAGTACAGTTACAAATTTAATTGGCTAAGAGAAAATTATGTCTTTTCCCCTCAGTCCAAGTCATCATATCACGACTTATACTATCAGTTAGGGCATTATTTACCTTTCTTCTTCAATTTCCCTCTTAATGAATCCATATTCATCACATAAGGTCATCAATTCAATTACTTTCTCTCCAAGGAAACTAAGAATTCAAGTTCCCAAATTCATGTACCTTCAAGAAAGCATCAATATTGGTGTTTCTTTTTCAATACTAAGGGTTTAAGATATGTGTGATGCTCATCCATGGGCCCTTTTCACCCATGGAGTCCAAGAATCCTTTTTGTTTACAAAGCATAAGTTTCTATATGTTCAAGTTGAATTATCTCCATGAAGCTCTTATTGATATCAATTATAAGTTATGTTTATAAATGTTTTCAAGTGGCATGAGCCCTTACACGTTTTGAATGTTGTAATCTTCACGTTAATCCCTAAATCATGAATTGAATGTTGTAATCATGTTATTTTTGCTTGCTTTACTTATTCCCATGCACAAGTTCATGACTCTCATGTGTTTAATGAAATGCCTAAGTGTTGGATTTTGAACAATAATTCCTATTATGGTTTTCAAAGCTTTTATTTGTCCTTATTGTTATTTCTATTTAGTGCTGGTGGGTTATGAACACCTGATACCTAGTTGTTTACCTAATTTCAATATCTTCAGAATTATTTTAGATAACCTATGAGTATTGTCATTCACTTAGTTATTATGATCGGTTGTTTGATCATTTAAGCTTTGTTCAGTCCAATAAACAGTGTTATTCAGTTAGGAGTAAGATTTAGCATCGAGCGAACCTAGAGATAGGGCATTCCTGCCAGTTTAGTGTTTGATCCTTAGTAGCAATCCCTGAGTTATAGAACTACATAGCCAGCATAGGTTTGAGAAATCTTCCTGCCAGTTTAGGGTTGACACATATCTCATAAGTACTCCTACCAGTATAGGGTGACTCTTTCATCTTTTGGGATGCCATTTTAGTGGATCCACATAACCATTGTTAGTACTCGTGGCACGGTACTGACACCGTTCTAACTGGGGTTATAGGTTGGACCCCAATTAGCTCAAATTAGGGCATGTCCATTAGATGATACCTCCCATGGTCTCAGTACAGTATTTAGTATAGTTTCATTCCAGGTTTGCTTGACCAAGTGTACAGATTTTCAATTTATCAGTTATACAGTTTTTATACTTTCAGTTTATAGACTTATTTTAGATTTCAGCTTTATGCTTGGTCTTGCATTCTCATAAGTTGTAGTTTTCCTACATTCATATTCGATCATCTCTTGCTTTTCAGTTAGTTCTTATTTCATATGCATAGCACCCCATGTATATCAGCCTGGCCTCATCTTATATACCAGTACATTCAAAATACTGACCACATACTCTTATTTATTTTGTGATGTCTTATATCATAGGTTTGGATGCTTAGTTTCCCGACCATAGTTAGACAGTCAACGCTACTCAATAGCCCAGTGGTGAGTCCTTATATATTGAGGTCATATTATCTTTTATTTGGTACATCAGTATTTTTATATGTTCAGTTAGTCGGATTTAGTTGGGGGCTTATCCCATCAACTCCTCAGTCAGTCAGTTAGAGACTTTTTAGACTATCAGACAGTTAGTTAGATGGTTATTTAGTTTATTCAAGTATTTCAGTATTATCAGTTGTTATGAATTGACAATTAGCTCTTAGTATTTCACTAGATATTTCAGATTTATGGTTGAACCACATTTTCAGTACTTTAAATTGGTACTATTTCTCTAAGTATATCTTCCGAACATATGTTATATTATGGCTATATTCAGTGCCCACCGTAGGTACCAACTCAACGGTTAGCTTGTGGTTACTTTTGACCATAAGCACCATTGTAGTGACTTGGGGGTAGCCTTGGGTCATGACAAAACTTGATATTAGAGCCTAAGGTTTTAGAGAGTCCTAGGGAATCTAAAAGCTGCATTGAGTAGAGTTTTATGCATGGGTGTGAAGCAAGGCAAACTTATGGACAAGAGGCTATAAGACGTTTTAGGAAAAGTTTCTTTTCTTTCAGTATTCAGGCCATGAGAGTAAGCATGATCTCCATTCAAACTCTTTATCTAACTCATCCTTCAGTTTTTTTGCATACTATGCCTCCCAAAAGAAATAACGAAAGAAGAAATAGGAATCATCCTGCACTACCACCTATTCAGGAAGATCCCCTAAACGAGCATGTCTCTCAGGTCGAAAATAGAGCCATTTTTACTACCTTAGCTTAATCAGTAGCTTCTCAGAATAATCAGTAGGTTGTTTCCCCAACTAATCCAGTGGCAATTATAGTTGTAGCTAGGATTCTAGACTTTACCCAAATGGATCCTTCTTTGTTTTCGGTATCCAAGTCTGAAGAGAATCCACAGGAGTTTCTTGGTATGGTTCAGAATGTGACGGATATTATGGGCATCACTTAAAGTGAAAGTGCAGAGCTGGCTACATATCAGTTGCAGGATGTAGCTCACACCTGGTATAAGTAGTGGAAGGAAGATAGGGGTGTTGAGGCATGGCCTGTAGAGTGGGAGGAGTTTTCCATGACTTTTCTATATTGGTTTTTCCTATTAGAGTTGAGGGAAACTAAGGTTCTGGAGTTAATCAATTTAGAGCAAGGTAATATGAGTGTGAAGGAATACTCGCTTAAGTTCACTTAGTTGGCGAGGTATGCTCCATCGATGGTGGCTGATAATAGGTCTAGAATGAGTTTGTTTTTGGTGTAGCTGGTAGTGTGGTTAAGAAGTATAGGACTACTATGTTGATTAAGGAGATGGACCTATCTAGGCTTATGGTTCATGCTCAGCAGATTGAGGAAGAGAAGCATAAGGAGAAATAAAGAGAGAATAAGAGGGCCAGAATAGGTAGTTTTAACTTTCCTTAGCCAAGGTCAAAAGGTGGTAACCATTATCAGTTCTGTCAGAAATCCTTATCCCCAGCTCTATCTTTTTCTAGTGCGCCAATGTCAAAGTTTATGAATGACAGTCGAGATAGAGCACCAGTCTCTAAGTCTCACGGTAGCATGAACAGTGGTCGTACTAATCCACTCTGCGGGAAATATGAAAGGAATTATTAGGGTATGTGTAGAGCTAGTAGTGATGTGTGTTTTTGATGTGGCAAGCCAGGCCACGGGATGAGGGAGTTCCCTATAAGTATGTAAAAGGGTAGAAATGATCGCCAGCAGGGTTAGTCTAACTCTTCAGCAGCACTAGCAGGTTTTCTGACTCAATAGGGCACCACTTCTAGCGCCACCAGTGGGAAGTGCCAAAATTGATTTTATGCACTCCAGTCTCGACAAGATCAGGAGAGTTCTCCTAATATAATTATGGGTATATTATAGGTCTTTCACCTATATTTTTATACTTTATTAGACCACGGAGGTTCGCTCTCCTATATAACCCCCTATGTAGCAGTTGATTTAGGTGTCAGTCCCAAATCTTTAGAAAAAACCTTCTCAGTGTCTACTTTAGTAGGTGTCTCTATTATGGCCATGCAGGTATACAGGAACTATCCGATCATTATATCCCATAATGTCACCTCAGTTGACCTCGTAGAGTCAGAGATGACTGATTTTGATTTCATTCTCAGCATGGATTGGCTCCACTCATGTAATACCTCAGTTGATTATAGAAATAGAGTCGTTCAGTTTCATTTTCCCAATGAACCAGTCATTGAATGGAGTGGTAGTATGTTAGTGTTTAAGGGTTAGTTCATTTCATGCCTTAGAGTGAGAAAGATGATATCCAAGAGGTGTTTTTACCATATTATTTGAGTCAAAGACTCTAGTTTTGAGACTCTAAGTCTCGAGTCAGTGTTAGTAGTAAGGGAATTTCCAGATGTGTTCCCTGAAGATCTTCCCAGTGTTTCTCCCAAAATGGAAATTGACTTTGGAAGAAATCTCCTTCCAAATACCCAGCCTATCTTTATTCTACCTTACAGAAAAGCTCCAACTAAGATTAGGGAATTGAAAGAAAAGTTGAAAGACCTCTTATATAAGGGATTCATTAGGCCTAGTGTTTCACCTTGGAGCTCTCTAGTCTTGTTCATGCATAAGAAAGACAATTTTCTCAGAATGTGCATCGATTACCGTCAGTTGAACAAAGTCATAGTCAAGAATAAGTATCCACTCGCCAGGATTTATGACTTGTTCAACCAACTCTAGGGTGCTAATTATTTCTCTAACTTAGACCTCAGATCAGGCTATCATCAGCTTAGAGTCAGATAATGTGACATTCCGAAGATAGCCTTCAAAACTCGGTATGGTCACTTCAAATTACTAGTTGTGTATTTTGTACTAACAAATTCCCCTACATCTTTCATGGACTTGATTAATAGAGTGTTTAAGCAGTGCTTGGACATACTTTTCATAGTCTTCAATGATGATATTCTTGTCTATTCCCGTAGTGAGGATGATCATGCTGCCCATCTCAGAATTGTATTGCATACTCTTAGAGCCCATTAGTTGTTCGCTGAATTTAGTAAGTGTAAGTTTTGGCTAAGATCAGTATCTTTCCTTGGCCATATTATTTTTGGTGATGGAACTAGTGTTGACTCTCAAAAGATCAAAGCAGTAAGAAGCTGGACTAGACCCATCTCTCCATCAGATATTAGGAGTTTCTTAGGTTTGGCTTGCTATTATAGGGGGTTTGTTGAAGGGTTTTCTTCTATTGCATCCCCCATGTCTAGATTGACTCAGAAGAAAGTCAAATTTCAGTGGTCGAATTCTTGCGAGAAGAGTTTTCAGGAGTTGAAGACTTGACTCACTTCAGCCCAATATTGACTTTTCTAGATGGTTCAGATGGATTTGTAGTTTACTGTGATGCTTCTAGAGTTGGTCTTGGGTATGTATTGATACAGAGAGTTAAGGTTATAGCCTATGCCTATAGATAGCTTAAACCCCATGAAAATAATTATCCTACCCATGATCTTAAGTTGGCATGTGTTGTATTTACTCTTAAAATTTGGATACACTATCTTTATGGAGTTCATGTTAATGTGTTTACGGATCACAAAAGTTTTTAGTATGTGTTCTCGCAGAAAGATTTAAATTCTCTACAGAGAAGGTGGCTTGAGTTGCTAAAAGATTATGACATGAGTGTGTTGTATCATCCGGGAAAGACCAATGTAGTGGCAGATGTCCTTAGTAGAATGTCTATAGGTAGTGTTACTCATGTTTAGGAGGATAAGAAGAAGTTCTTTAGGGAGGTTCATCAGTTGTCTAGATTGGGTGTTCGATTGGTTGATTCAGCTGATAGTAGTATATGGATTTCGAATGGTTTGGAATCTTTATTGGTTGTTGAAGTGAATAAAAAGCAAGATAGGGATTCCAGTCTAGTTAAGTTGAAGGAATCAGTCAGAGATCAGAAAATAGAGGTTTTCACCCAAGGGGGAGATGGTGTTCTTCGTTGTCAGGGCAGGTTGTCTCTATGTATTGATGATTTGAGGAAGCAAATTTTCGTAGAAGTGCATAGTGAGCGGTTTTCCATTCATCTAGGAGCCACTAAGATATACCATGACTTGCGGGAAATCTATTAGTGGAATGGTATGAAGAAGGATATTGTAGAGTTTGTAGCTAAGTTTTCAAACTGTCAGCAGGTCAAAGTTGAGCACCAGAGGCCTAGTGGTTCATTGCAGGATTTCAGCATCCCTACTTATAAGTTCAACATACTTGTCATTAGCATGATTCGATATGGGTCATTGTAGACAGAATAACCAAATTAGCTCATTTCTTGCTAGTTCATACTTCTTATTCTGTGAAGGATTATTACAGGCTCTATCTCAGGGAGTTGGTTAGATTGCATAGGATTCCATTGTCTATCATATCAGATACAGGTACTCAGTTTACCTCTTACTTTTGGAAGGCTTTTCATAAGGGTCTTGGTACCCAATTTCATCTCAATACAGTGTTTTATCCTCAAACAAATGGTCAGACAGAGAGGACCATTCAGTACTCAAAAGACATATTGAGGGCTTGTCTTATTGATTTTAAAGATGGTTGGGATGACTACTTATTTTGATTGAGTTTGCCTATAATAATAGCTATCACTCCAGTAATAAGATGGCTCTGTTTGAGGCTCTCTATGGGAGGAGATGTATATCTCCTATTAGTTGGTTTGAGGCAGGTGAGGCTACTTTAATAGGGCCAGATTCAGTGTTTGATAGGATGGAGAAAGTTCTGTTGATTAGGGAAAGGCTAAAGACAGCCAAAAGCCGAAAGGATTCCTTTACAGATGTGAGGAGAAGAGATCTTGAGTTTGAGGTTGGTGACTTAGTTTATTCAATGATCTCGCCCATGAAGGGAGTGAAGAGGTTTGGCATGAAGGGAAAACTCAGTCCCTGCTATGTTATCCCTAATATAATTTTGAGCCATTTTGGGAAAGTAGCTTATGAGTTAGAGTTGCCTGCGGATTTGGCTTTAATGCACCCAGTGTTCCATGTTTCCCTATTAAAGAAATGCATTGGTGATTCAGCTGTGGTTGTTCCCTTAGAATGCACAGATATTCAGGATAGTCTTTCCTACGATGAGGTCCCAGTTGAGATCCTTGATCATCAGGTTAATATACTAAGGAAAAAAAAAGTTCCCTTGGTCAAAGTTCTATCGAAGAATCAGTCCATTGAGAGAGCCACTTGGGAAGCAGAAGCAGATATGCATACCAAGTGCCCTCATCTTTTCTCCACAAACTCAGATTCATCTTGAGGTAATAGTTTTCCTTAGATTGACTCTTTTCCATTTCAGTTCCAGTTGTTCAATCAATCTCATGTCCTTGCATGCATTCATGAAATCAGTTCAGTTCACGTATCATGTCTTAGACTCAGTCATGTAATCATCCTTTTAGTCATGCACATTTAGTATGCAATCTCAGTTACCTTAGTTCAGTACTCTCAGTCTAACCAGCCTCATTCAAGGATGAATGTTCCCAAGGGGGAGATATTGTAATACCCCATATTATTCTTAGCTCTGTTCAACTTTTAGTTGCATGCATAAGATGATTAAGGCCTGAAAATTTCACGAAGTGTTGGGGACATAGTCATTTTAAGGATATTTAACTTCGAGGATTTTTAAACTGGTATTCACGACCCCGATATGTTGGTTTTTGAGTTAATTCATGTTCAAGGATGTAAGGAGCATGTCTCGGAGAAGTTTCGAATTTTTCAGACAAAGATTGGGTCATATTTGGATCACAAATCCATCAACTCACCGCGATAGTGTCGTGTTGTGGTGCTATTAGCTATGGTGCATACACCACGTCGCAGTGACATTGTAAAACGCAGTCTATTAATGAAATTAATTGCCTAAGGAGCAATTGTGTCTTTTCCCCTCAATCTAAGTCGTTATATTGTAACGCCCCAAGAACCTATCCCGAGACGTCACACGGTGCTTAAGGCCACACGTGGCCTCAAGATAACCGTCTAAGCCTGTCATTACTTTCAGGACTCACTATAACACAAATCATTTTTAAAATAGGGAAGAATAATCATGTCATGAGCATATTGTGATACGAAGAAATACTGTCCTATACAAACAAAATACTGAAAGTTCTGTACATACTGGTACTCTAGTCTGATAAAGCCTCTACAACAAAAGACTGAGGATCCATTGGGACAGATCCCCAACTGACTCGACTGAACTGAAAAGAAACAACCATCTACTATCAAGGACAAAAATCAGGGACATAGTTCCTCGAACCATGAGGACTCACCAACTATAAGAATGTAGATGGAGGTACTCAAAGATCACTATCGCTGCTGAGACTGAGAACCTGAACCTACATCACGAGAAAATATAGAACATAGAAGAGTATGGGAATCAGTACTTGGGATTGTACTGAGTATGTGGGGGTGTATGCAACACTTTTAAACAATAGCATAAATGTAAAATAAAGTCATGCATGCTGACAATAATGACTCTTTTCGCTTGAATTTTCTGAAAAATAATTTCCACAAATCATCGATAATAACAGATGCTTCACAAAATCTCATAAATCATTAGACTCAACTCATACTCTTTAACTCATGACTTAGAGTGACTTGGTAACTCAAGAAACTTAGACTATTATGGACTTGGGAGTTTCTTATAACCGACATAAACCATGTGAGTCGCATAGAGTCCAACGTTTTGCCCTCCTAAGAAAGGAACCCCACATTGGCGGGAGCGTTATACTCTTTCCAAGGAGTATAACCTCAAACTCTTCTTTGTGATCACAAACTCGGCACTTTGTCCCTCAAATCTCAATCCTACGGTGGCACGTAGTTCTGGGTAAGTAGGATACACTGAACCCACACTTCCCACTCGGTGCTAAATACTTCTCCCGGACTCAGCTCAGAACGCGTTAGGAAATCCACCTCAATCAACTCAAGGGTCTATCATAGAGACCAAAATCATAAATATATATCTCGTTTGTAAATCATAAACAACTTGTGGATTCCTAACTCAACTCAATTTCAAAATAATCTTTCTTATCATCAAGTACACTTGTTTGTCAAATCATAACAAGTATCAAAAGCTTCAAGAAAACATCATAGGACTCATTCTTGACTCTCAAGCTCAAATGTTAATATATATTCAATAATCAACTTCTCATGGAAAAGCTAAATCATGACTATTATCATTTATCACTTAGAAATCATCAATTCGTAGTCGCAATATACGATTCATAGCATAAATTCTCAATTTAAGAATAAAACAATAAAATAGTCATTTATAACAATCTTGAATAACTCAATTCTCATAAATCAATGATAAAGTAATTTGGGTATAAATCCACTTGCACAATCATAAAATTCCAATAGTGAAAATCAATTCGTTGGGCATAAGAATGAAAGGATATTCTAGTTCAATCCCTACATACCTTGATTATTATCCTAGATGAATAAACTTGCTATAGACTTCTTTTCCCACTTCTTGAGTTAGAGATCTTAATGTTCTTGACTTGGAAGTTTCAAATCTTGAACTAATTTGTGAAAACCATGGCTTGATGTTGAGATGTTTAGACAAGAATTGAATTGAATTTTAGAGAGAAACCCTAGAATTTTGGAGGAGATGGAAGAGAAAATGAGGACTTTCTCCCTCACTTGTATATATATAAAGGGTAAGGACGGTGGAAAAGACCAAAATACCCTTGAGCAAATTCCAGAACTGGAGCCCGATTTTTAGCCCTGGCGCGATGCGCCAGGATCGTGGTCCTTCACTGGATTTGGACAATTGGGAAACTGCTCAGTGGCGCGACCTGGTGAAGTCGCATTTGCCACCTTGGTCATGATCTGGAAGGGCACCACGATGCGGTGGAATTGCATTGGTGCACTGGAATTTGACAATCATGATATTGATCCTTGGCGCGACGTGCCAATATCGCGGAGGCTTACTGGAAAATGACAATTGTCATTTTTGTTGGCTCTGTGACGCGCTAAAGTGTTAGGTGGCACACTGTCTCACTAAAATGTCTCTAACTCTTCACCCGAGTGTCGGATTTGGGAGAATTTGGTATCAATGGAAAGCTTATTCAATGATCTACATGGAAAAAAGTAGAAATTAGAGAAATATAATATGGTATAAACATCAATCACTTTGGAAGTCATCTATATTCACTCAAAAGGCAGATTTAGGCTTAAGAAACGATCGGGGTATTACACATATCACAATATATACCATCAGTTAGGGCATTATTTACCTTTTTTCTTTAATTCCCCTCTCAAAAAAAACTATTCATCTCTCAAGATCATCAATTCAATTACTTTCTCTCCAAGGAAACTAAGAATTCAAGTTCCCAAATCCAAGAACCTTCAATAAAGCATTAAGATTGGTGTTTCCCTTTTAATACTAAGGGTTTAAGGTATGTGTGATGTTCATCCATGGGCCTTTTTCACCTATGGAGTCCAAGAATCCTTTTTGGTTTCAAATCATGTGTTTTTATATGTTTAAGTTGAATTATATCCATGAAGATCTTATTGATTTCAATTATAAGTTATGTTTATAAATGTTTTCAAGTGGAGTGAGCCTACCTTTTGAATGTTGTAATCTTCACGTTAAATACCTAAGTCATGAATTGAATCTTGTAATCATGTTATTTTTGCATGCTTAGATCATTGTCATACAGAAGTTCATGACACTCAAGTGTTTGATGAAATGCTTAAGTGTTGGATTTTGAACTATGATTCCCTATTATGGTTTTCAAAGCTTTTATATGTACTTATTGTTATTTCCATTCAGTGCTGGTGGGTTATGAACACCCGATACCTAGTTGTTTACATAATTCAGTATCTTTAAAATGATTTCACATAAACAATGAGTATTGTCATTCACTTAGTGTAACGCCCCAGAAATACATCCTGAACACCACACGATGCTTACAATCCCAAAGGACCACAAGTTAACCCATGAGTTGGTACCTGCTATGAGCATTGATTAAAACTTATTACAATGACATGTACACAAATTAACTGAAAAATGCCATAAGGTTTTATGTTTTGAAAAAAATAAAACTAAATCCACAAAACTGAAACATATGTAGAAATACTGAATTCTGACTGATAGGACTAACAACTAAATAAATTCTGAAAGCCTCTGACTAACTAAAAAGAGTTGATGGGACAAGCCCCCAAATAACTCCGACTGACTATTGAACTAAATACTAAATTAAACATAAATGGTCCTCTATATATGAGTCCTCAATAATGTTGTTGCTACTGATGCGCTGGGATGCCTCAGTACGGTCAGAAACCGATGTGTCCGAACCAATGATATGAGATATCATAGCGCAAGAAATGAGTCTGCAGTCAGTACTTTGAATGTACTGGTATACGATATAAGGTTAGGTTGATATGTATGGGCCATGTGTATGAATAATAACTGACTGAATGAATAGCATGAGATAACTGATGCATAATATGCATGAAAGCTTTAAAATTTAGGAATGGATGACCAAGCATATAATATGATACCAAAATAGTCTGTAAGCTGGAATACTGAAATATGAGTATTGATTATCTAATAACCTCGATGCTATGGTCAACCAAACATGAACTGACTTCGGTACTGAATACTGAACTGAGACTATGGGGTACTATGCATATAAGATAAGGACAAGTAGAACAACATGAGATAACTCAGCATGAATGTATGAAAATTGGAATATCTGAGAATGCAAGACTAAGTGTATATCTGTTTTGTCTCTAAGACAATCTATACATTTGAATGACTGAAATTTGTATAACTGAATATATGAAAGTCTATACACTTAATCTAGCAAACCTGAACTGAAAATACACTAAACACTAGATGAAACTGTGGGAGGTATCACCTAACTGACATGACCTAGTCTGGGCTGATCGAGGTCCAACACGTGACCCTAGTTAGAAGGGTGCCGGTATCGTGCCACGAGTACTAACAATTGATATGTCAACCTAAACTAACAGGAAGACATCTTGTCAACCCTAAACTAACAGAAAGACTTATGAAATATGTGTCAACCCTAAGCTAGTAGAAAGACATCTCAAACCTATGCTGGTTACGTAGTTCTGTAACTCAGGGATTGCTACTAAAGATTAAACCCTATACTAATAGGAATGCCCCCATCCCTGGGTTCACTCGGTGCTGAATCCTACTCCTAATTGAACTGACACTCATTACAAGACTGAACTAAGTTAAACTACAGAGGGAACTGACTCGGATTACTGAACTAATCTAGGTTTGACTAACATGATAACTGACTGAGATGATGATACTCATACGTGTCTGAAACCATTCTGGAAAAAATTGAGACTAAGTAAACAGATAAATTTTAGGTATTCATAACCCCCAAGACTCGATCACAATAATAATAGTACCATACTAAAGCTTTGGAAAACCGTAATAAGTAGCCATTGTTCAAACTCAATCATTTAGGCATTTCATCAAACACTTGGAATTCATGGACTTAAGCATGGGAATAGTTTAAACATGTAATAATAGCATAATTATAATACTAAAATCATGGATTAATATTTAACAAGAGAATAAACACCATTCAAATGTGTCAAGGTTAATACCATAGAACCCACATGATATACATAATTTGAAATCCAAGTTCATAATAGCTTCATGAAGATAACTCACAATAACAAGTCAAAATCATAACTTAAATCTTGAAACGGCTTCTTGGACTACATGGGTGAAAGGGACCCATGAATAAACATCTAACATACCTTGATTGAAGAATTCATGAAGGTTCTTGGTGATTTCCTTAAAAATTAAGCTTGAATCCCTTGATCCTTTGATGAGGCTAGGGTTTGTTCTTGAGAGAGGAGGCTTTCTTTTGAGAGGATTTTGGGAATAAGATGACCAATAATGCTTTTGGAACCTTAAATCCCGTGTTATGGACCAATTGGATGAAGGTAAAATACCCAGTTTCCCTTGGAAAAATGGATATAGGAGTTGGAAAAATGAGGGGCGGGTGCCGTGGGCTCTGGTGCTGTGCACTGGAGCGGGCATCGTGGGCTCTACTATGGTGCACTACAGTAGGTACCGCGGGCTTATCCCAGTGAAGCTACTGTTTTGGAAGTCCAAATACATCCTTACGCTGATCTGAAAATTTTAAAACTCACCCGAGATGTACTATTGACTACCCCAATTATGAATCAACCTAAAAATTAACGTTCCGATGTCAGAAAGGTCAAAAATAAAATCTTCAAAGTTTAAGGGGCTTTGAAAAAGACTAAGTCTTAACACTTAGTGAAATTTTGTAAGTCTTCAACCCATTTTAACATGCAATAGTAAGCTGAAATGAGCTAGGATCTTACGGGGTCTTACAATATCTCCCCTTGGGAATATTCGTCCTTGAATGAGACTAACTACGCTAAAAAATAATGAGGTACTAAGATTACATGCTGAATATGTATAACAGGAAACATGATTACATGACTGAGTCTGAAAAATATTTCATGAACTGAACTTCATGAATTGAACTGATTCCTTGAATACATGCAATGACATGAGAGATTTCTTCAAGATGGATCTAGTTTGGAGAAGAAAAGTTGAGAAATTTAGTACATGAAAACTCGAGGGTGTTACAATATCTCCCCCTTGGGATAGTTTGTCCCCTGAATGATACTGACCTGGCTAAAATACTGAGGAAAGACTTAGATGATGCACGGGGCACTTAAGAGATGAACCATAATGGAATATCTGGAACCTGAAGCTAACGCATGATGTACGAACTGAGATTAATTCATAGTTTACATGGATGGGAATAGATTACCTCTTGAAATGGATATACTCATGAAACTACAGATAATATGACCAGATCGAAAGACGGAACTGGCGCTCTTTCTAAGAAGTTCTAATAATGTTAAAGAGCAGGAAATCTTGGGCATGATCTGAATAAGACATCTATATAAGGAATTTCAACATGGCTATAGTTTTGTGATATGGAACATAGGCCTATGAAACATAAGTTTGGGGGGGAGAATCGCTATACCTTAGAAAATGCAACTGCTACTTTCAAGCTTAGTCTCAATCCTCAAATACTCCCTAAACTATACGCTCTACTTCAATAATAAACTTTACTTGAGACTACTTAGGATATTCATATGAGCACTGATAACTCTACCTACTAAAGTTTGAGCTGAAATGAATTCTCTCACTATGTTCAAGCCTTCTCAAATCTACGAAATGTACACTTAACACTGTAATACTAGTTTGAATCATGAATTCAACACACCCTGCATTTTTCACAACTCCTAATCTCATGAATAATTCTTATTACCTTTTTAACAACTATATTTAACCTCTTACTAGCCACTCACTAACGCGCAATGTGTTTGTCCACTTACACACCAACATGATATTCAAGCCTATCTTCATAACTACATATGAACTCTAAGCAAACACCCATAAAAAAATCTTTCTCATATTCTCCAAACTTCTATCATAAATAACTTCCATGAACTACCCCCAAGAAAACACACAAAATTTCAACTAACCATGACATATATCAAAAGCCTTACCTCAATCACTTTTCAAACCTATAGCTTCGTGTAAAACAAGTAGGCAACAATATTTCCTTAACATGAAACACTTACTCTCTCATATCTAAAAAAAATTACTCATCATCACCATCATTTCATAAGGAGAGGTCACTGAAAGGTTAGAACATGAGGACCTGAAACATGACAGGATACTATGTATGACCTTGACACTCAACTGAGGCCTGAGGAATCGAGTATCAATGATATGAATTCAAAAGATATCTAAACTGAGGACATACAGGACATAATTTGAGTTTCACTGGTTATTAAAAGTGCACCATGTGTTATGCAAACTAAGTATACTTTAAATCATGAGTACATGAGTACATGAGTCATGAGTTGCATGACCTGAGTTTGGAGTTCATAAATTCATTGAACATGATTCGTACTCTTGAATGAACTGGAACTCCTTATACTAGGAACTAGAAGCATACATGAATTTTTCTATAAAGTTCACAAATATGAGTTATGATCATAGGGCTATCATGTAAGGCATGAGTAGATATCACGACAACTAAAGTATAAAACTTTGAATTAAGATAAGAATGGGTTGGACATCATCCTCCCTTATTGTTATTCCATAACATGCTGGCATCACTACTAGAATTTAAGAACCTGACCTAATTTTCTTGTTCTATCATCTCCCCCTTATCTATAAGACATCACTCTAAGTCTGTGAACCACTAAATAAAATCTAACTAAACTGCAACCAATTTACTCTAGATCCCGGGGTATATAAATTCACTTAAATAGAAAACTCACCCTGAAAGACTATATCTTAACGTGTAACACCCACAGCTAATACCTCCTTCTGAGATTTAACTCTTAGATTTCTATAGACCTAACAATCATCATACAATAACTGAAACACTAACTAACTTAGAATTTCTAGGAGTTTTACCATACCATGAGTTCATACCATGTAGTGTTTCAACTCTACTTTCTATTTGCTCAATCTTCAAAGATTCAAGCTTAGATTCTAACACTTAACATGGATATTCTCAAACTCTTAATGAACCACACTAACTTCTTTTATAGACTATTAATATCATATCTCTAAACTTATTTTTCTCCCTAAACCATGAGAACTACTATTACACCTGAACACCCGACGTCAACAACCTATAGCCCATAACTTAGCTGGTAAGAACATCACATACTATATTACTAGCCTTATTCAAACTATTAATGCAAGGGTACTATCTAAGCCCACACACTTTAAAAACTTATAAATACTACAATTCCATATCACCTTGGGCACACCTCTGAGTCATACTTATACTATCATGCTTAATTTCAAGTCAATAAACTTAAAATCTTGCTTATACTGATTCAAGCCTAATGATTCACTTATCCCCATGGATACATAGTCTGCTCAATTTAGGTAAAACTATCCCCACTTTACTTTGGCTAAACTTCTGGGTTCATATGTCTAACTCTGTATCATTTGCTATCATAGGATTTTGAGAAGGGATCGAAAGGCACATCTGACTTTAGCTTAGTGTGTGATTTTTCTTGATCATGAATGAAATTATTCAAATTTTGTAACTTAAAAGCATTGATGGGATACATTTGAGCCTGCGTGCAAACCCATAACTGTCTGCGAGAACTATCTAATAAAACGCTATCTATAGGGATTTAAGCTTCATTAGTTCTGTTATCTTAAAATAAGGTAAAGTTGACATGAATGAAGCATGATGGGAATTTGCATGAGTTTCTTAGAGAACCTTTCTGTAGAACAATCTGACATATGAAAAAAGGAAATATTTCCTAAAACGTCGTGTAGCCTCTCTTCCATAAGTGTGGAGCGATTCACACCCATACACAAGACTCTACTCAACGCAACTTTTAGACTCCCTAGGTCACTTTAAAACCTTAGGATTTGATACCAAGTTTGTAATGCCCCAAAAATACACCCTAAATGCCACACGGTGCTTATGATCCCGAAGGACCACAAGCTAACCCATTAGCTGGTACCTGTTGTGAGCACTGATTAAAACTAATAACAATGACATATGCAAAAATTAACTAAAAATGCCATAAGGTTTTAAGTTCTGAAAACAATACAACTGAATCCACAAAACTGAAACATATGTAGAAATACTAAAATTTGACTGATAGGACTAAGAACTAACTAACTGTTTAAAATGTCTAAAATATCTAACTAACTGAAAAGAGTTGATGGAATAAGCCCCCAACTAACTCCGACTAACTACTAAACTAAATACTGAAGTAAACATAAATGGTCCTAGATATATAAGGACTCACCACTAGTGCTACTGCTGATATGCTGGAATGTCTAAGTATGATCAAGAACCTGAGCATCCAAACCTATGATATGAGAAATCATAGCACAAGAAACGAGTATATAGTCAGTAAATTGATTTTACTGGTAAGCGAGATGAGATTAGGTTGATATGCATGGGCTCATGTGCATGAATAGCAACTGACTAAATGAATAACATGAGATAACTGATGTATAATATGCATGAAAGATTTAAAATTTAGAAATTCATGACCGAGCATATAACATGATACCAAAATAGTCTTTAAGCTAGAATACTGAAATATGAGTACTGATTATCTAATAACCTCGATATTATGGTCCACCAAACCTGAACTGACTTCAGTACTGAATACTAAACTGAGACTGTGAGGTACTATACATATGAGATAAGGACAAGAAGAACAACATGAGATGACTGAGCATGAATGCATGAAAACTGGAATATCTAAGAATGCAAGACTAAGTGTATATCTATTTTTTCATTGAGATAATCTGTAATTTTGAATGACTAAAATTTGTATAACTGAATATCTAAAAGTCTGTACACTTTATCTAGCAAACCTGAACTGAAAAATACACTAAACACTAACTGAAATTATGGGAGGTATCACCTAACCGACATGACCCAATTTGGGGTGATCGGGGTCCAACCTGTGACCCTAGTTGGAAGGATGGCGGTACCGTGCCATGGGTACTAACAATTGATGTGTCAACCTAAACTAGCAGAAAGATATCTTGTCAACCCTAAACTAACAGGAAAACTTATAAGATATGCGTTAACCCTAAACTAGTAGGAAGATATCTCAAACCTATGTTGGTTACGTAGTTCTGTAACTCAGGAATTGCTACTAAAGGTCAAATTCTATACTAATAGGAATGCCTCCATCCCTGGGTTTGCTCGGTGATGAATCCTACTCCTAATTGAACTGACACTCATTAAGAGACTGAATTAAGCTTAACTAAATAAGGAACTGACTCGGATTACAGAATTGATCTAGGTTTGACTGACATAATAACTGACTGAGCTGATGATGCTCATACGTGTTTAAAACCATTCTGAAAATATTGAGACTAAGTAAACATCTAAATTTCAGGTATTCATAACCCCCAGGACTCAATCACAACAACAATAGTAACATACTAAAGCTTCAAAAAACCATAATAAGTCGTCATTGTTCAAACTTAATCATTTAGGCATTTCATCAAACACTTGGAATTTATGGACCTAAGCATGGGAATAGTTTAAACATGTAATAATAGCATAATTGTAATACTAAAATCATGTATTAAGATTTAACAAGAGAATAAGCACCATTCAAACGTGTCAAGACTAATTCCATCGAATACACATGATAAATATAATTTGAAATCCAAGTTCATAATAGCTTCATGAAGATAATCCACAATAACAAGTCAAAATCATAACTTTAATATTTAAACAGGTTCTTGGACTCCATGGGTGAAAATAACCCATGGATGAACATATAACATACCTTGATTGAAGAATTCAAGAAGGTTCTTGGTGATTTTCTTAAAAATTAAGCTTGAATCCCTGATCCTTTTGAAGAGGCTAGGGTTTGTTCTTAAGAGAAAAGGCTTTATTTTGAGAGGATTTTAAGAATAAAATGACCAATAATGTTTTTTGAACCCTAATTCCCATGCTATGAACCAATTGGGTGAAGGAAAAAGACCCACTTGCCCTTAGAAAAATGAAAATAGAAGATGGAAAATTTGAGGGACGGGCGATGGAGTGGCGCCGCGGGCATTGGTATGGTGCACTATAGTGGACACCATGAGCTCCACCATGGTGAACTACAGTAGGCGCCACGGTCTTATCTCGATGAATCTACTATTTTGGAAGTCCAAACACATCCTTATGCTGGTCTAAAATTTTGAAACTCACTTGATATATACTATTGACTACTCTGATCATGAATCAACTTAAAATTTAATATTCTAATATCGAAAAGGTCAAAAATAAAATCATCAAATTTTAAGGTGCTTTGAAAAATACTAATTCTTAACACTTAGTGAAATTTTCCAAGTCTTGGACCCCTTTAACATCCAATAGTATGCTGAAATGATCTAGGATCTTACGGGGTCTTACACTTAGTTATTATGATCAGTTGTTTTCTTAGTTAAGCTTAGTTCATTCCAATAAATAGTGTTATTTAGTTGGGAGTAGGATTCAACACTGAGCGAACCTAGGGATGGGGGCATTCCTGCCAGTTTATGTTTTGATCCGTAGTAGTAATCCCTGAGTTATATAAATACATAGCCAACGTAGGTTTGAGATTTCTTCCTACCGGTTTAGGGTTGACACATATCTCATGAATACTCCTGATAGTATAGGGTGACTCTTTTGTCCTTCGAGACGCCAGTTTAGTGGATCCACACAGCCATTTTTAGTACCCGTGGCACGATACTGACACCCTTCCAACTGGGGTTATAGGTTGGACCCCAATTAGCTCAAATTAGGGAATGTCTATTAGATGATACCTCCCACAGTCTCAGTACTATATTCAGTATAGTTTTATTTCAAGCTTTCTTAACCAAGTGTACAGATTTTCAGTTTATCAGTTATACAGTTTTCTTTCTTTTAGATTACTGACTTACTTCAAATTTCAGATTTATGATTTGTCTTTCATTCTCACATGTTGTAGTTTTTCTACATTTATGTTTAGTTAACTCATGTATTTCAGTTAGTTCTTACATCACATGCACAACACCCCATGTATATCAGCCTAACCTTATCTCATATTTGAATATATTCAAAGTACTAACCGCATACTCTTCTTTGAGCTATGATGTCTTATATCATAGGTTTGGACACTTAGTTTTTCAACTGCAATTAGATAGTCAGTGCTACTCAGTAGCCCAATGGTGAGTCCTCATCCATCGAGGACATATTATCTCTCATTCAGTACTTCATTATTTTAATATGCTCAGTTAGTTGGAATTAGTTGGGGGCTTGTCCCATCAACTTCTCGGTCAGTTAATTAGAGGCTTTTCAGACTATCAGACAGTCAGTTAGATGGTTATTTAGTTTATCTGAGTCTTTTCGTATTATCTTTTGTTTTGAATTGACATTTAGCTCTTCGTAGTTCATTATATGTTTTAGACTTGTGGTTGAACCACATTTTTAGTACTTTAGACTGGCATTATTTCTCTCAGTATATCTTTCACAGATGTGTTATGTTATGGCTATAATCATTGTTCACAGTAGGTACCATCTCATGGGTTAGCTTGTGGTTACTTGTGATCGTAAGCACCATTGTCGCGACTAGCGGGTAGCCTCGGGTTGTGACAAAAGAGGATCATGCCAGTCATTTATGATAGGTGTTACAGATTCTTCGTGATCATGAGCTATATACAAAGTTCTCTAAATGTGAGTTTTGGTTAAAATCTATGGCATGCTTGGGTCATATTGTATCTAATGAAGGAATAAATCTTGATACTCAAAAGATAAAAGTTGTGAAGAACTAGCCAAGACCTACAATGCCTATGGAGATTCATAGTTTCCATGGGTTGATAGGTTATTATAGAAGGTTTGTTGAAGGATTTTTTTCAATTTATGGACCTTTAAAAAATCTAACACACAAAGCGTCTAAGTTTCAATGGAATGATGCATGTGAAAGAAGTTTCCAAGATCTGAAGAATAATTTGACTTCTACACCCATATTGGTACTTCCAGAAGGTATAGAAGGGTATGCAATGTATTGTGATGCTTCAAGAATTGGATTAGGATGTGTGTTGATGTATCATGGTAAAGTAATAGAATATGCCTCAAGAAAATTTTGGCCACATGAGAAAAATTATCCAACACATGATCTTGAGCTAGTAACAGTTATATTTACTTTAAAAATATGGCGCCACTACTTGTATGGGATTCATGTTGACATATATACTGACTACAAGAGTATTCAATATATATTTAATCAAAAGGACCTAAATTTGAGGCAACGAAGATGTCTTGAGCTATTAAAAGACTATTATATTAATATCTTGTATCATCCGGGAAAAGCAAATATAGTAGCTAATTCTTTAAGTCGTAAGTCTATGGTGATAACTTATGAGTAGTCTATGGAAATACATGTGATGACTAAAGATTTACACCAACTAGCCAATTTAGGGGTTCTCCTTGTTGAAACTCTAGATGAGGGGCTTATTGTTCATACTATGGAAGAATCTTCATTAGTAGCTGAAGTGAAACAGAAGCAGTATGCAAATCCTATTCTATTACATCTTAAGGAGAATGTACAATCTAGTATGACAAAGGCATTTGAGCTTACGCAAGAGGGAGTACTTTGGTACCAAAATAAATTATGTGTGACTAATGTAGATGCACTAAGAAAGAGGATTATAATAGAGCTACATCATTCAAGGTATTCCATCCATCCAGGGTCAACTAAAATTATCATGATTTGAAAGAAGAGTATTAATGGGGTGACATGAAGAAGAATATTTCAGAATTTGTAGCCCAATGTCTAAATTATCAAAGAGTTAAAGTGGAGCACCAAAATCCCGGGGGTTATATGCAATGTATAAATATTTTAATTTGGAAGTGGGACATGATAAAATGGATTTCGTCACTAGTTTGCCTCATACATATCAAAAGTTTAATTCCATATAGTCAATAGTTGATAGGGTTACAAAATCAACACACTTCCTACCGGTTAAGACCACTTACACATTTGAAGAGTATACAAAATTGTATATTAAAGAGATAATTCGGCTACACAAAGTACCAATCTCTATTATATCATATAGGAGAGCTCAATGTAACTTAATTTTTAGAAGTCTCTTTAGAGAAATTTGGGAACACGAGTTAATTTAAGTATAGCTTGTTACCCTCAAACGGGTGGACAAGCAGAACGTACCATTCAAACACTTGAAGATATGTTATGATCTTTTGTATTAGACTTTAAAGGTAGTTGGGATGATTATTTACCTCTCATAGAGTTCACCAACAACAATAGTTATCATTCAAGTATCAAAATGGCACCATATGAAGCTTTGTATGGAAGGAAGTGCAGATCACTAATTAGATCATTTAAAGTGGGTGAAACTGCCTTGTTCGGGCTAGATCTTGTTCATCAAGCTATGGAAAAGGTTAAAGTTATCCAATAGCAGCTAGAAATAGTCCAAAGTCGATAGAAGTCATACGCAGATCTTAGAAGAAGAGGGCTAGAGTTTTCTATAGGTGATTGGGTATTCTTAAAGGTGTCACCAATGAAAGGGTTAATGAGATTTGGTAAGAAGGGGAAACTATGTCCATGTTATATAGGCCCATATAAGATTATTCGAAGGTTTGGCCAAGTCACATATGAGCTAGAGCTACCCTAAGAGCTCTCAATAGTCCATCCAGTGTTTCACGTCTCGATGCTTTGAAAGTGCATCAGAGATCCATCTCATATTACTCCTACTGAAGATGTATAAGTTATGAAAGATCTCACCTATGAGGAAATACCTATTACTATTCTAAATCGACAAGTTACGAAGTTAAGAAATAAAGAAATATCTTATGTAAAGGTACTTTGGAGAAACCAGCAAGTAGAAGAGATCACATTGGAAGCTGGAGAAGTGATGAAATCCAAGTACCCCATTTGTTCAAATACAAAGAGAAAGTTCAAGATGCTAATTCAGGGCTTTTCGAGTCAGTTTTATATATTTTTGTATTGTACAGTAGTTAAGAGTAAGGCGGGGGTTTTCCCGACCTTAACTAAGTGTCTATGTATCTTTTAGAGGCTTTGTAGACCAATGTAAAAATAAGCATAGTAGTGTCTTGTATCATAGATGTTTGGACCCAACGGCCAAGTCTTGTATATATAATTTTGTGCTTTCCCACGTGGTTATTCTTGTCGACACATTGTATCATATTTGGCAGAACCTTTGGTTATCATATTTATATGCATGAGATGTACAAGGTCATAGGTTGGTGCTCTCGAGCCTTTACGGCTATGAGTGCCTATCCGCCCTAATGGGATTTGAGGCATGACATCAGTGATGACTATACAGAACCTCTGATATTATTTTAACAACAACAACAATACACCCAGTATATTCCCACCAAGTGGGGTCTGGGGAGGATAAAGTGTACACAGTACATACCGCTAACTCAGTGGTGAGATAGAGAGGTTATTTCCAATAAACCCCCGGCTCCATACCACTACCTCTGATATTATTTTAACCTTAAGATATTTTTATGAATGACTTCCGCACAATATTTTTACTTTCTTTCATTCTTTATGGCATGTGCCAGATCATAGGTTAACTTGGGGTCATTTGTGGCCTTAAGAACCATGTCACGACTACGGGATATTCTTGGGTCATGAAATTCAGTACGTACAGTCCGCTCTGAATAACTTGTAGTCCTAAGTGTCGGTCACATCTAGGTGTAGACTTGAATCATAACAAATAATATACATATAAAAATTATCATTTTAATTGAAAAAATCATTCAAACCCCTTTCAAGAGGTGGTGAAAAAATGAAGTAAGAGACAAAATAATATAAAACATTGTATCTATGTATCAATATTTAATGTTTGGTCAATAAAATTTCAAAAGAATCCAAAATTTGTTTGTTTCCATAAAACTTTGCTGAAAGTATGAAAATTTGAATTGAGACAATCTCATTTCTTTATTCACAACTAACAAATTTTAATCATCTAATATTGTTTATGTGTATATAGATGAAGATAGGAATGATGATTCAGATTCACGCGAAACCTATTTCCCTGCCCCAAAGGTAACCTCAATTTTTTGCATTTTTATGTTTACCCAGATTGAATTAATCCTTTTTCGGAAAAGAATTTTTCATGATTATTCTATTGCCATGTTGTACTAGTTTTGATGTTGGACAATTTTTTAAAACATTTACCGACGTTTGATAAATTTTCTTTTAATTTATTTATGGCTTTAGGTTCATTATTTTTTTCAAAAAAAAATAAACATATGCATAGAGCAGTCATTTGTTATTTTATGATGTTTAACCACAACTAGTTATTGCATTGCTTCAGCATAGACAGTTTCTACCTTTATTTATCTTCTCAAGATTTTTGTTTGTCTATCTCTTTGGCCGAATTGGGAAGAAATTCTCATGTTATTGGGGAAATTCTATTTGTGAAAATTGAATTAAACCGCTATTGAGAAATTTGATAAAAAAAATTTAAGGTTTTAGGGTTTTTAAAAATATATTTTAATAAACCTTCAACATATATGTGAAGAGCTAGTTATTTTTTGTAATGTTTACACAAATTGAATGAGCCCCTACCCCCACCCCTATTATAATGGATTTTTCTTTGACTATTCTTGGTTAAAATTTATGGTCTAGGTTCTTTTTTTCCTTTATTTTTTGTTGGAGAGTAATTCTGATTATACCACCTTTGAATTTATTTTTTACATCATGCTCTTTTGTTGATCCAGATTTATGGTGGAAGGGAGTTCAGATTTTCTAATTATATTTGCTTATATGTAATAAATAGAAATCACTGGCTATGTTATTATTGTTTTAGCAAGTAAATCAAAAATTTCTTGGCAGTCACATTTGCAGTTACTAAAAATAGACTTTAATGATAAGCACACCCAAATTGATTTAAAAAACCTTTTACATGTTGATTTTTCTTTTGTATGTGTGTGTGTGCAGATTTCTGGAAAAAGTTGCATATATGATGAATTCAGGCAAGAACAAAATCAAAGTGGTACGCGTAATATCATGTTATCTATTGCAATTTCACGAGTTTGTTGTTAACTTTAAAAGTGTGATGTTGTATGATCTGACTATGTATTCTTGAGGACACGTAGTATTTCTATGGAAGTAATGGAAGATCCATTCAATGAGATCCTATATTTAGAAAGAAAGTTGCAGTGGTCATACTTGTTTTACATGCAATATCTACCACGGGACAATATTCATATTGGTACTTCACGCCTAGAACTAAAGACCTCTCTTTTATTCCCTTCTATCTTATTTGTCTCATCTTCTTTTAAGAGGATGTAAAGTTAAAAAGAATGAATAACATGCTTTTATTTTTCACTTGTTAGAAAATTACCAAAATCTACCTCTAACTTTAACTTCTTGTAAGAAGCAATAATGTTTGTCTCTACCATTCTGATGGAATGAAAGCTTTTATTTGATATTTAAATTTACTAGTTTATGACTTGTCTGTGGGTTGCATATAATGTTTCTTGGAGATATTAAAACCAAAAGTTTTAGCTTTCTTGTATTTGTTTCCCACTTATACAGAAATAGAGGTCATTGTGGAAGAGAGTGGTAATTTTGGTGTATGTATAAGCCGGTTTTTTCAAAGTCAATAGTGCAAAAAAGTAATGAAGTTTATTGGAGATTTTACGTGCAAAAATCCTGATTTTAATATGGAAATGCAAATGATTACCCAAGGATATGGCCTCGTAGTTAATTTAAGTGGGTTGAGAACCTTGAGATCCTAGGTAAAACTTCTGATAAAATCAAAAGCACTAGGTATTCTTCCTAACTCCCCTAGCCTTGGTGGAAAGCATTCCTGGTACCTGTCACTAATGGTACACTAATGGATAAAGTCTAAACGAACCTTAGAAAAAAACTTTGACAACACATGAACATACAATTTGCTTTCAGAAATATACTAAAGTAATTTTAGTCCCTTCTTGGTATAGTTGATGATTATCCCACTAGAAACAAGTATTTATTTTCATTGATGGAGAATCAAATTCTTATGGAAGTCATAAGATCTTCTAAGAATCTATGTGAGAACATTGTGATGCATGACACTTAAGTTGTTCAATTGTTGAAGTAATCTTCTACATTATGAAAAATAATTTTTTCAAATTTTCATGCTTACTAAACCATCCATTCTTAATATCAGTAAAGATATGACACCTAGACCTAATTCAACACTAAAAATTAGCTCGTGATGAAACGATTTCCCAAGTCAAAATAATTTGACTACCTGTCTATTCCTCAAGTTGCATATAAGCTAGTGAATGAGGGGAGAGATCCAAATCCAAGAGACCTTTCATTTTTTTATGTAGGAGTCAATATGTGATTTATGCATGCTTGAATTGCGGCACTGAAGTTATCATCAGTTCTGATGCCATTAAGATAAGAATTATTATCATTAGTTTTCTAGGTACAGTCTTCTTGTGAGTCTGTATTTTAGAAAGATAATAGTGGTACACACAAAATCAAGTCTAAATTGTTGCATGACATCATTACTTCATGTGTTAGCCGTTAAAAGAAATGATCATCACTTCATGTACATATTTAAAATGAATAATTAAATCTTATGGGAACGATAATAGATGTAAACGTGTTCATCTTTCCTTGTTTCACCCAACAAAAATATTGTCCCTGATACTTTTAAGACTTAAATAGAAAAGTAAGTTGCATACCAAACTAAAAATGCTAAGTAAAGAAAACAAAATATGTACGAGCATGGACCCTACTCACTAATAAGTATCCAGATTTATCAAAGTCAAAAGGAATTGATCTGAAAATCTAGAGTCAAACAAGTAAAATCAGACCAAAATAGTTGTCTAAAATGCCCTCCTGTGGCGCATCTGATTTTGATTAGATCTTCTTGAAGAAGGTAATTAAGAAAAATTGATCTCTTTCTTACTCAAACTTTTCTCTTTGATCTCCATATTTAATTTATACATTGCTCTTCAGTTTCATCGTGTGCTAATGAGGCTAGGATGTTTAAGAGAATGATTTTATAGCCCCATCACTTTTCTTATGTCTAGATACAAACATTGTTTGACAGTGAAATAGTGCATCTAGTTAAAGTGTCAAATTAAATAGTTCCTATAGAAATAGTTGTTCTACTGTGGTAACCATAGTAAAGAACTCTGGTTTATTTACTACTAAGACCTACTAATCATATTTTGTAAATTTTTATGACCACTAGAACAACTGTTTTTAAAAAACAATTAACTCTGACACTTAGTTAACTAGATCCATTGTTTCACTTTAATAAACTTTTTTTGTGTATGAATAAGAGAAAAGTGTTGGGGTTGTAAAATCATTTTCTTAACCTTCCTAGCCTCTTTTTAATATACGGTGAAGAAGAAGAACAATGAATAAAGGAAAGCCGAAGATCAAGGAGAAAAGTTTGAGGAAGAAAGAAGTAGAATTTTATGAATTATCTTCTTCAAGAAGATCTAATGAAAATTTGATGCATCGCTAAAGGTCATTTTAGACAACTATCTTTGATAGATTTATCTTGTTTGATTTTGGATTTTGAGAACATATAACTTTTGGCATTTGATATAGTTGGTTACTTATTGATGACTTAAATCCATGCACTTATCTTAACTTCTTTATTTACCATTTATTACTTGGTATATAGATTATTTTTCTATTTAAGTGTTGCAAGTCTCAACGACACATTCCTTAAGTGAAATAGGAAAGATTGAAGAGTTTAGTCTCAAGATTACCATTCATGATGATATAATTATTCATCGGATCTAAAGATCATTTATGCATCACATAAAGCTATGATTTTTTATTCTTTTATGACTAACACATGAAGTGATGATGTTACATAATGATGTAGACTTGATTTTGTGTGACACGATCCAAACTGGGGCCCAGGCCGTGATGGGCACCCCAAGCCTACCTAGGAGTGAGATGACCCCTTAGCCACTCACCTAAGCATAGTAAAATTAGTAACTTGCAGAAGCCAACAATATTAAAAAGATTTTGATAAACCATAAGATAATTTGTACATAAAAATCAAATCCATAAAACAATAACCTAATAAGGTCTACAAGACTCTATCCATAAAACATCTAATAAGTCAGTACATGACCTCGATTATGCCAAATAAAAACCAAAAGAACAAATATCATAAAGTGTCTGAAAAGTAACAAGGCCTTCCGAATGATGAAGGACTCACCATTCTTACCAGTAATCGATTAGAACAACAAACCACCTAACACTACATAGGATCATAATAAAAGGCCTTCGAATCTACATCATGAAATGATGTAGCATTCGGGGACAGTCAATACGGTGAGTACTAGCATGCAACCTAAGGAAAGAAATAAATATACTTGTACCAAAAAAAGACATAAAACACATGATAACTCTCTAAGATAATAAAAAAATAATGGACAGGGGACATGGAACATAAGGATATGATCATTTAAAATTTATTCCTTGACTATATAGCTTACACCGACCATCTGTAACCAACGGCCTATATGAGTCTGGTACCCTAAACCGGTGGAGCACCAATCCATGTTAGCCACATGGATTAAGTATTAGGCTAAAGTCACCAATAGACAATAACCTCCCAAAGAAATAACATTGTACAACTATGTGCATCAAGAACACAGTGGTCATAGACCCCCAAGGTTGGCAAATATGGTTTTAAATATTGGTCACAAGGATTAAACCTTCTCGAGAAGCTACGCAATTTCCAATACAGAGTCTTGGAAATACAGAACAAGGCCTATCGCATGGCTTACCCCTCGCAGCGCGAGGAATGGTGCAGGGGTGAGGCAGTGAGCCCTTGCAGGCCTCATTGCTGAGAGGGGCCATCACGCGGTCGTCCCTTCACAATTTTTGGCCATTTTTATGTGCCTAAACATCCCCTATTGTATTTATAACCATCTCGGGGTGTTCTACGCTCAATCTCAGAACCTTCTGAGTTTGTTTTTAGCTCGATTTAGGCTTCGTAACATCTGAGGTGTTATAACTACTTTAAGCATTTATGAAATCATGTTGTATGTTCATGTGTTGTGAATGACTTCATTAAAATATATTTAAGAAATCATACAATGGTGAGCTAAGAAATTCTGGAACTAGTACAACTTATAAAAAGTAGCAGAGCATTCCGAAGTGAAAGGGCAAAGCTTCCCGCTGTAAGAAAGTGAATGGTGGAGATTTTCTAAAATGCTTGCATCAAATAATCATGAGAATAAGCTACCAAGTACAAGATATATATGATCACTTTTTCTTTTTTGTAACGTCATGGTTCGGCAGCTCTTTTAACTTTTCCTTCATACTTTTATTTGTTGTCATAATATTTGTTAGTTTGGTGTATACATTATTGGCCACAAATGATTAAGTACCAAGAGTATTTCTTAGGCAGAAGATTTAAGTTTTGAGCGTATAATTTAGGTTTTGGATAGTACATACTGATCAAATTTAAATGAATTAAAAAATGAATTACCTAAAAAAAAATTAAGCCAAATAAGAATAATTAAATTCAATAACTAATTTAAATAAAATATAAAACACCTTACTTCCTTAGAATACTAGAATCAATTTCAAATAGAGACTATAAAATATAGTTAATAAAAACAAAAAAATATTTATCACACCACTTTTTTCTCCCATGAATTTTGGACATGAAAATGATGTCATAACATGCAATCATAAATTTCGTAGTTAAAATTTCGATAACCCAAAATTTGTCTCCTACCTAAAAACCTTTCCCAACCTTCTAAAAATCTGAGAATTGACAATCAAGACAAACTGATTTACGAAGACATGAATGATGATAATTCAGTTTTTAGGGGACCTTATTTCTTTGCACCAAAGGTAACCTCAACTTTAGAGCACAAACATACCTTCAAAGAGTCTTTGTCAACATGGGTATGTCCCTACAATTTTCTTTTACTAATGCTTAAAGTAATTTTAGTCATTGGCCCTTCAGGGTAAATATGATAATTATCAAACTCGAGATTTCAAATGTTTATTTTCATTTGTGGAGAATCAAAATGAACTGGTAGTCATATGATTTGGTGAGGAATCTAACACTCACTTTTAGTAGTAGTGGCTCTCCAGTGTAAATTAATCTTTTGGCTTATGAAAAAGATTTTAACAAATTGTCCATGCATACCAAACCACTCATATATAGACAGAATTGCACTTCAAAAAAAAATAATATGAATTTTAGTAGTCAAGATGTGCATAAGCTAATTGATGTACCATATCATTATTAATTAATTAAAAGCAAAAGAATCATAACATAAAATATTTGGTGTTTTTAAGTGTAAATGGAATGGACTAGTCTTGTCTTGGTTATTCCTCACCTGATAAGACAAATATTGGATTTAGTTATGTTTAATATTCATTTTTGTAAACTATGATATTATAGTTAGACTCATCCCTATCTTGGTTTATCTAGTTTCAAGTATTATATTTTTTACACTCAATAATAAGGTATCATGTCACTACCCAATTTCTCAAATCGTGACGGTACTGACTATAACCTACCTATATTAAGTGAAACCATAGTCAGGAACAATGAGTAACAAGCCGACCGGCTAATGATAGAGGTAAACAAGAATAAAAACGATCGTAATAAGAAATAAATGAGAAAATTGGATACATACATTCATACATACATACATGCATATATATATATATACACCATAGAGAAAAGAGAATAAAATACCAAACTAAATCCCCCATGACCTGGTAAGGTCGGTAAAAGAGATGAAAAAATAAATAGAGTACTAGATAGTATCAAAAAATACATTGTAGTCTCAAAATATATAAAATAAGACTATTATGAAAGTAGAAGGAAAAGGATCAGCTATAAACTCTGAAAGCTCACCCAATTTAGATCAGCAATACACTCGAGATCAACGTCAAACATGATGACTCGTATTAGGATTTGCATCAGGAAAAAGGATATAGAAGTATAGTATGATTATCAAAACCAGGATGTGTAGTAGGCCTTACAGGCCGATTGAGCTTAGTAAAGTAAAACTATAAATAAAGTACGAGCATATAAACTATAGGTAATAAACAAGGGTCAAAAATGAAACAATAGACTATGCTAAGAAAATATGGTAAATCAAATGTAAATATATAATAGAAAATCATTTAAACCTTTTTAAGAGATGGAGAACCAGGAGTGTGCAAAAAAGAAGTAAAAACTCATGAAGACAAAAAAAAAAGTTATATATCAGCATTCAAGGTTTTGTCAATAAAGTTTTAAAAATCTCAAAATTTTTGAGTTACCATAAAACCTTGCTACCTGTTTGAAAATTTTAATTGAGCAATCTCATTTCATTCTTCACAAAAAAAAAATGGATTGTGATAATCAGAGATTGTGTGTATATATATGAAAATATGAATGATGATTTGGTCTTAGGAGAACCCTATTTATTTCCTGCCCCAATTTACCCTTAATTTCCCCCTTTTTTAAGTTTATTTTTTGTACAGGTTTTTCATGAACTCATTTCTTTAGCATAGATTGATCTACATTTTTTTTATCTTCACAAGATTTTTTTTTGTCTATAATAACTTAGGCAGAATGGGGAAGGTGTTCTCATGTTACTGGAGAAATTCTTATTGAAGAAATTAAATGAAGTTTCTTTTGAGATATTTGCTATAAGAATTTTTTTATGAGTTTTAGTTTTCTTTTTTCAAAAAAAAAAAATTCAAACCTTAAACATCCATGTTTACACACCTTGAATGAACCCCCTTATTTATAATGGATTTGTTTGCTTCTCTTCTCTTTAAAGATTTTTATCTCTTTGTATGTTTGGTTGAATTGGAAATCCATTTATTGTCATATTTTTAAAAATAATAACTGATGTTCGAGAAATTTCACGTGAAGGAATTGTGGCAAGATGTTTTATATTGGTTTTTGTTCATTTTTAAAAAAAAAATTATTGTACTGTTGGGTATGTGGGTTACCCAACACTCAAAAATTTTTGTTCGAATGGGGAATTCTGATGTTATAGATTTGTTTTAAAAAAAATTGCTCGTGTTGGAGAAATTCACTCAAAAGTAATCGAATAAACCTATTCTTGAGAAATTTTCATTGAATTTTTTTTATATATAAAATTTATTGTCTAGGTTCATTTTTTTTCTAATTGTTGAAGGGTAATTCAGATTTTACCACCTTTGAATTTATTTTTTATATCAAGCTCTTTTGTGGATCCAAATTCTTAGTAGAAAGGAATTCAAAATTTCTAGTATTATTTATTTATATGTAATAACAGAAATAATTGGGTATGTTATTGTATTGTTGTTGTTGTTATTATTGTATATTATAGCAAGAAAATGAAAAAAAATTCAGATGGTCACATTTGTTTAAACAAAAGAAAATTTGGGCTTTTATTAATCATCAATAAAGAATAACAAATACATCATTATATGGCCTAATGCCCGATTCTACTCATAAAAAAAAGAGAATTAAGAAAACATAAAAAGGCCAAATCGGTCCAACCCAATTCTACCTACCCTATATAAATTCTGCCTAGGGTTTCCTTTTTTCACCTCTCCATTTCCTTTCTAGCAAACCCCTCACACCTAAATCATATTGCCGTTGTGTAAAATCATGGACTTCATCTTCATTTGCTCTGGATCATCAATCTTCTTGAATTGTTCCTATTCTTTGCCTATTTATTGGTTTTCAAGAGTTAGTCTACTTCGACTATTCTACTCATTCTATTTAGATTCTGACTTCTCCCTTTCCTATAGTTGTGGTCTCTGGTGAAAGGGCTAATCTCGTGGTATACTGATGAGGGATCTCGCATCAAGATGATGCATTCATTTATTTGGTAAGACTTTGTTATTTTCCTTGTCCTTTGTGGTTGAGTACCGACTTTTGCTCTTTTGTAGGCGGTCCTGAAATATTGTGCATGGCTGCCTCAACCCACAACCACCATATAATGATGAGTGCTTCATCCAGGTTCAAAAACTCCAATCTGACCATCGACCCTCCAATTTTGATGAGTCCTTTTTTATGCATGAAATAGCTAGGGCTAGTTTGCATTTTGTAGTTTTTGTGTTCCACTTGGGATTTGTAATTATGATGTAATTTTCACTATTTTTGATGGTCACATTTGCATTTCTTTAAAATGGACATTCATTAGTTAAGAGGCCCACTCAAATTGGTTAATAAAAAACTTTCGCTTCTTGAGTTTTTGGTGCTTGCAGATTTCTAACAAAAATTGCATAGGTGATGTATTCAAGCGAGAACAAAATCAAAACAATATTCATAATATCAAATTATCTATTACTACTTCTCAAGCCTATTGTAAATTTTAAAAGTTTGATATTATATGGTCTGACTGTGTGTTCTTGAGGAACTATAGTATTTCTAAGGAAGTAAAGGAAGATCTATTCAAAGAGATCCTATAATTAGAATAAGGATGCAGCGATCATACTTGCTTTATATGCAATAATTAACACTAGGCAGTATTCTAATTTGAACTTGACGCGTCAAACCAAATTAAGTCTTTTTTGTATTTTTCTTTTTTTATGTTGGTGTATATGCATTTTATTAATATATTAAGTGCATATGTTAGTGGGTATTATTTACATTTTTTAGCGGAAGAATGTGGTCATGAGTTTCTTGAAACTCCTATAACCATTTAGTCTTTATTTGCCCATTATTCATCCCTTTATGTCTTATAACTCATGTAACATATGTAACCTCAAAGCTATTCATCTACCCACATTACTACCCCTCATTCATCCTATTCAATACATGGAAGAATTCATCACCTATAAATAGTTGTGTTTCTTTCTTTGATGGGTAGAAGAAAAAAATCTGAAGTGAAAGAGAGAGTTGAGACAAAGAAAATATTCTAAGTCTTTAACTATATTCACTATACAAAGAGAGTAAATATATGTTGAAGGAAGGTGTTCTTATGGTGGAGCTTTGGACTCTTCAACTAATCTGGAGTTGTTTGAGTAGTACATCGTTGATGGGCTGTTGTATCCTGGAGGGGATAATTCATGAGATATACTGCTGGATCGGTATAGATTATACCGCAGTGGGCTTGAATCTCCTTAAAGAAAGCGAGATATCCGCACCTCATCCAAGAAGAAGATTATTTTATTTTCTTCACTTTTGTTTATTTTATTTTCAACTGTAATGATTATTATAATTTGTGGTATATTACACCAACAATTTTAAGGAGATTCATGTTTTGTTACAGTTTAAAAAATTACGTATATCGAGATAAGAGATCTCAAAAGATGGATGGCAAGAGATAACAAGTAAAGTATCTTTCTACTTGCTCAACTTAAGGGGATGAAAGGTAAAAAACTTTTTGCTTGTTGCGGAGAAAAGGTAAAAAAAAATCTTCTACCTATTTTTTTTAATGGAAAAAATAATACTACTTTTCATGATCATAAAGTGGTATTCAGAATCTTGAAATAGTGGGGGCTAATGAAATGAGAAAAAATCACCACAAAATTATGACATTTGCACTTTTGAGAATGAGTTAAAAAAAGTGTGATAAGTTCATAATTATTGTTGGAGTAAATCACATGTCATTATTAATTTGCATATGACTTGATGTCTTTATATTTGGCTCTAACATGTTATCAAAGAAAGAATAAAAAATATTGAGTAGCCATTTGACATTAAATATTTGGGTGAGATAAATTTCATTCTTGGAATGAAAAAATACCTAAATTATGTGATGAACTCTTCCTTGACATGTCACATTATGGTAAAAAGGAATAATTGTGAAATATATTTTGGTGATTATATGAGTCATGCAACTTCTTTTGATTCACATATGTGAAAGTGGAGTGAAAAAAAAAAGAGTTTACTAGCCTAATGAAATATGAGATATGTGACTAGTTGCACTTGGCATGAAATTATGTAAAAGTACTTAAACAAGCAAATCAAGTATATTTACTTGGTTAAAAAAAAATAAAGTTGTGGCTTGTTGTACTTAAAAGTATTTTTGATGCAAAATGAGAGAAAAAAAACTCGGTGCTATTTGTTGAAATAAAAAAGCAAATTATTATTTGCTAACTTTAACGTGGAGGTTGAACTAATCATTTTAGTTTCAACTAGTGAAAAAGTGAATTGATCAATCAGTTTATGTTGAGAAATTGATTTCTCTAATTTTTAAGTTATTGTGATAGCACCAAAATTTATTGGTAGAGTATAAATCATTATTATAATAATAAATTCAGACTATAAGGAGAAAAACACAATATTGTGAGATCATATTAATCAATGGTATATCAGTATTAATGGTGTTATCTTTGTGATAATCTTGCAGATTCAAAACCTTGCCTTAGCAAGAAAATGGTCTGAATCACATTGAGGGGGAAGGAATTGAAGCTCAAAAATCTAAGTCATATATGAGAAAACCCAACCTAGGGACTAGAGATCTTATAACCGAATTCAATGGGAAGAACGAATCATATAATGACTTGTTGTGAATGCACTATTATTTTATCCCTCTCTATGATGTGAGTGCATTGTTCCTGTAATGATTTGTAAAGGCTGAGTCAAAGGACTCTTAATGAAATTTTGTATCTCATATGAGTGAGGTGTCGAAATTACAGGACCACCTTTGACGGATTTCACCTATGTGAGTGTGGAGGTAGGTTGTTTCCTATGAGAATGGGGCCTATTCTTAAAAATGCTCATGAAAAAAGGGGATAGCATAATTGTCGTAATGTGCTGGCTATTAAAACTTATGTTAACACCTTGATTATTGTGTGTAAGCAGTAATACTTTATTTCCCTTAAGCAGTCATAGTTCAAGTCTGAGACCACTACTGACTCTGGAGTAAAGGTTATTGTTTTACTAAGTAGAGGTTCAATGCAGAGCACACCTTAATTATGCATAATAGTCTACCTTCAACTAAATTAGTGAACTCTCATAATTTAATATTAAAATGAGTGGAGAATGTTGGTGTATATGCATTTTATTATTATATTAAGTGCATATGTAAGTAGGTATTATTTACATTTGTTAATGGAAGAATGTGGTCATGAGTTTCTTGAAACTCCTATAACTACTAAGTCTTTATTTGCCCATTATTCATCCCTTTATGTCTTATAACTCATGTAACATATGTAACCTCAAAGCTATTCATCTACCCACATTACTACCCCTCATTCATCCTATTCAATACAGGAAGAATTCATCACCTATAAATAGTTGTGTTTCTTTCTTTGATGGGTAGAAGAAAAAAATGTGAAGTGAAAGAGAGAGTTGAGACAAAGAAAATATTCTAAGTCTTTAACTATATTCACTATACAAAGAGAGTAAATATATGTTGAAGGAAGGTGTTCTTATGGTGGAGCCTTGGACTCTTCAACTAATCTGGAGTTGTTTGAGTTGTACATTGTTTATGGGCTATTGTATCCTGGAGGGGACAAGTCACCAGATATACTGCTGGATCAGTGTAGATTATGCCGCAATGGGCTTGAATTTCCTTAAAGAAAGCAAGATATCCACGCCTCAGCCAAGAAGAAAATTATTTTATTTTCTTCACTTTTGTTCATTTTATTTTCAACTGTAATGATTATTGTAATTTGTGGTATATTACACCAATATATTATTTATCTAATCTTCATAAAGTTAAAAACAATAAAGAACACGCTTTAATTTTTCACTTGTTAGAAAACTACTATAAGCTACCTCTAACTTTAACTTCTTATGAGAACCAATAATGTTTCCCTGTATCATTATGATGGAATGAAAGCATTAATTTAATTTTTAGATTACTAACTATGGATAACTTTAATTTGTGTTAGCATACTTGTATTTGCCTCCCACCTATGTAGAAATAGAGATCATTGTGGAAGAGAGTGATAAATTTTGTGTGTATATAAGTCAGCTTATTCAAAGGAGAAAGAACAAAAAAGTAATGAAGTTTATTGGAGATTTTACGTGAGAAAATCATGATTTTAATAAGGAAAAATGCAAACGATTATCCAAGGATGTTGCCTTGTGGTTATTTTAAGTTGATAATTATGAGATAATAAGTTCAACATCTAATAAAGACAAAAGCACTAGGTATTTTTCCAACCTGTCTTAGTCTTGGTGAACATAATTACCTGGTACCTTTTACTAATGGGCGGTGATAGGTTTCTCGTTGAATTAGTCGAGATGCCTTAAAGATGGTTTGTACAGAACGAATATCTATGTGAGAATTTTATCATTTAATATTGACTCTTTAGGATCACACCCTTTTCAAAAAAGTTTACACCTTCGTGACTAAAGTGGAGCGTTTGCTAAGCAAGATGCATCAAATAACCTATTTTTCACCCAACTTCAAAGCTTCAACGAACCTCAAAGAAGTCTTTGACAACACATGAACATACAATTTACTTTCAGAAATATACTTAATGTAATTTTAGTCCCTTAATGCTATAGTTGATAATTACTCGAAACAAGTGTTTATTCTCATTGATGGAGAATCAATTGAATGGAAGTCATAAGATCTATTAAGAATCTGTGTGAGAATATTATGATGCATGACTCATAATATCTGTAAAGATATGACACCTAGACCTAATTCAATCCTAAAAATTAGCCTGTGAGGGAAAGATTTCTCAAGTCAATATAAGTAGACCATCAGTCCATCTCTCAAGTTGCATATAAGCTAGTGAATGAGGGGAGGGTCCAAATCCTATAGATCTTACTTTTTCTTATAAAGGGGTCGAAATGTGACATATGCATGCATGAATTATAGCTCTGATGTTATTATTAGTTCTGATGCCTTTAAAAAAAAAATTA
This sequence comes from Capsicum pubescens, assembly GCA_030864215.1. Lineage (NCBI taxonomy): Eukaryota > Viridiplantae > Streptophyta > Magnoliopsida > Solanales > Solanaceae > Capsicum > Capsicum pubescens. Next base: position 120,912,070 of record CM061544.1, read on the forward strand.
TTACCATTAGTTTTCTAGGTACTGTCTTCTTATGAGTCATGATTTCAGAACTTCTACAAGGTCACATGCAAAATCAAGTCTAAATTATTGCATGACATGATTACTTCATGTGTTAGTCATTGAAAGAAATGATCATCACCTCATATGACAGAAAAATTATCTAGTGCACATTTGGAATGAATAGTTAAACCTTATGGGGAGGGTAATAGATATAAACTCTTTAATATTTTCTTCTTTCACCTAACAGAAGTACAGTCTCTAAAACCTGCAAGACTTCAATAGAAAAAAAGTTGTATACCAAGCTAAAAATACTTAATAAAAAAAACTAGATAAGAGCATAGATCAAAGTCATTAATATGCATCCAGATATATCAAATGTCAAAAGGAAATTATCTCAAAATCAAGAATCAAACAAGTAAAATCAGACCAAAATAGTTGTCTGGAACGCCCTCTTGTTGTACATCTGATTTTCATTAGATCTTCCTGAAAAAGGTAATGAATAAAATTCAATCTCTTTCTTCCTCAAACTTTTATCTACGATCTCCATCTTCCCATTATACATTACTGTTTTGGTTCGCCATATACTGAAGAGGTTAAGAGGGTTAAGAGAAAGATTTAATAGCCCCATCACTTTTATTGTGTGCAGATACAAACAATGTTTGATAGTGAAATAATGCATCTAGTTAACTAAAGTGTCAAATTAAAGTGTTCCTATAGGAATAGTTGTTCGACTATGGTAATCATAGTAAAGAACTATGAATACTTTAACTAACAATACCTATTCATCATATTTTGTAAATTTTTATTACCACCAGAACAACTGTTTTGAAAAGAAAATATTTACTTTGACAATTAGTTAACTAGATCCACTATTTCAGTGTCAAACTTTGTTTGTATATGAATACAAGAAAAGTGTTGGGATTGTAAAATTATTTTCTTAAGATCCTAGCTTTTTTTTAATAGATTGTAAAGAAGAAGAAAAATGAATAAGGAAAAGTCGATGATCAGGGAGAAAAGTTTGAGGAAGCAAGTGTTAGAATTTTATGAATTATCTTCCTCAAAATATCTAATGAAAATCAGATGCATCGCTCGAGGGCGTTTTAGACAACTATATTGGTTTGATTTTGCTTGTTTGATGTTGGATTTTGAGTACATATAACATTTGGCATTTGATATAGATTGATACCTATTGATGATTTAGATCCATGAACTTATCTTTTTTTTTATTTAGCATTTATTACTTGGTTTACAGATTATTTTTCTATTTAAGTGTTGCAAGTCTCGGTGACACTTTCTGTCGTTAAAATGGGAAAGACTGGAGAGTTTAGATCTAAAGCTTAACATTCCTATATAATGTAATTATTCATTAAATTTTTTATAGATCATTTATGCATCACATGAAGCTATGATCTTTTTTTTTTGACAAAAAAATGAAGCGATGATTTTATGTAATGATGTGTACTTGATTCTATGTGACATTGCAGACTAGATAAAATCAATAGAGGAAGTACCTAGGGAATTTATGATAAGATTTTTTTCTTACATGGCTTCAAAACTTATGATAAGATTAGTGCAGCTTCTGAAGCATGCATCGATCGCACTTCTGCTTCATTATATATAAAGAAAATTTTCTGGGATTCAGATTCTTCTCTCATGAGCTAAGCCTATATGGAACTTGAGTAATTGACCAGTGGTATGCTTATATAGATTTATTCAATCCTCCCCTCCTAATCTAGATGGTGGGGTTGAGTTAGGCCTAACTGTCACATCTTTACAAATATTATGGATGGATGATCTTGTATGTATGGAAATTTGTAAACATGTTTTTCCTATAATGCAGAAGATTACTTCAATAATTGAAGAGTCATCACTGCTAATGGTTTTTGCTTAGATTATCAAAACCTTATGACTTCCTATCCAATTTGATTAACCATCAATGAAAATAGACATTTGATCTTGAGTTGGATAATCATCAAGTGTACCCTGAATGGTCAGTGACTAAAATAACATTAAGCATTTGTGGAATCAATTTGGATGTGCATGTGTTGTGAAAAAATTCAGCCAAAAGGCATTTAATAAATATTACAATGGTGAGCGAAGAAATTCTGTAACTGGTTCAACACAGAAGAAGAAGTCTCAGTGCATTCCCAAGTGGAAGCGCAAAGCTTCCTGCCGTAAGCAAGGGAATAATGGAGATTTTGCTAAAATGTTTTCATCAAAGAAACTATAAGAACAAGCTACCAAGTACGAGTTATATATGATCAGTTTTTCTTTATAACACGTCATGGTTAGGCAACTCTATTGACTTTTTCTTTCATACATCAATTTGTTGTCATAATATTTGTTACTTTGGTATTTTATATTGTTGGCTGAGTTACTAATATTTAGTTCCATAACACTATTTAGATGCTCACTCTGGTGATGACATCTCAGGTTGACCATCGTGTAGCAGATCCTGCAGTGCTCAGTGTGTTCCAAACACATCAAAGATCCATGAATTTCTCAAGATGAATCCACATTAAAGCTTGTTAAGGATATAGAGAATTTGATTAATGAGGTTTACATGACATTTCGGATGATGCATGTAAACGATACTGTTTGTAGATCTTTTCGCTAACCAACTTTAAATGAGACTGATTGTAGAACTCATTAATACTGCCCGTGGTGCTCACACCTATTCACTCCTACCGGTAATAGTGCCTGAGGTAATAGTTTTCCTATTCTTAGTGACTCCTAGAAATTTCCTGTTATTATCCATCACTTTACAGTTTCTGGCATTTTTCTGCCATTTATGTTTCAGGTGAGTTTTAAAACTCTTACAAGATATCAATCCTAGATAGCCTAGTAAATCAGTTTAAGAAAATCAGACAACTAGTTCCAATCATCCTATTTTATTCTTTTCAGTATGACTTAAACCTTTATTCGAGGATGAACGATCTCAACGGAGAGATATTGTAACACCTTAGTTTCTGAACCAACAAACACTCGATACTTAGCACCGATAACCAATCTAAAATTTCACAGTCCCAGGTTCCCACGAGTTGTGAACCAAGTCCATTACCCTGGAACCAGTCATGGTTATGTCCCTCAACTTTTTAGTGAACCACGAGAAGCTCCAAGACTCATAAAACAAAGCCACGAGTATTGAAGCCACTCACAGAACTAGCCTTTCAATTAGTCCAACTCCTAATTTCCCAGGAGGGCTAGTTGACTATGGATTAGGATCACAAACCCTACTGTGACACATGGAGGCCTGGACATAGAGTTGACAATTTTCCTTCTAAACCATGTGTCTCAGTAAGACTACTCTAATCCAAACCATATGTTATGGTGACTCATGGGAGTGGTTAGTTTAGAAAAGATTCAAAAATCCTCTAGGTAACCACAAGCCAAATAACGACCCTTTGTATCAGAACAGGAGTTGTCGAGTGACTCATGGAACAGACCTCAGAAATTTTAAAGTATTATAATTGGGATAATTTTGTATTTTCCTTATTTCCTAAGCCTAAACCAGGTCATTTTAGTGTCTTTTATAGGATATATAAACATAGTAGATCAGTTTATCCCTCATTCCTTTGTTCAACTCCTAAAAGGTCAAAAGGTTTTCTCAAGAAAGCAAAACCTATGGTTCAAGTTTCAAGTCTCAATTTGAGAAATCAATTAAGAATTTATTGTCACTACTAGGCATATATGGTTTTAATTAGTATTTCCTTTTTTTCCACGTGCGAAGGTTTTCAGAAATAAATTTTTAGTTTTCATGATCTCATATTTAGGTTGTGTGAGACTCCGAGAATCCCAACCAATAGTATAACCATGATTCAAGCTCATGAGAAATAAATTTTAGTGATTTGATAGTTTTATGATTGACTTTGATGTATATTAAGGCCTCATATACGTCCAAGCTATTAGACGAATCAAAATATCCCTTACCGATTGAATTCTTGAGAAGGATATTGCTATAGTCAACTTCAAATGAGCATATCTTCAATTCTAAAAAGAATTTTTCAACTCATGATACAAAAATAGATATATATTTGAATTATTTTTTCAACTATACAAATTTTTCCAAAATCTGATATCGGAGTAAAAAGTTATGACCGTCTTACAGTGAGCTATCTGGGCTGCCAAAGTGGGATAGGAAGGCCGACAAATCATCGCGCCTGTGATGGACCGTTGCCCAAACCATTGTAACTGAGGAAGTAAGCCTGTTTTCTAGCTAAAAAGTGACGGGTTGAAGTGATGGTCCGTCCCTAGGGCGACGATTCATCTCCCAAACCGTTGCGGACCTTCATTTAGCGATTTTAAGTCATTTTTAAAAGGATTTTTGGGTCTTTTTCCACCTTTTTAAAAAACTAATTGCATCAAATCAAAACACACAACTCCTCATTCATCAAAAACATCAAAATTAGGATTTTCTTCAAGATCAATCCCCAAGAACAAGATTCACACCCTTCTTCAAGAAAACTCAAGAATCAAAACGTCACCATTCAAGAACCTTCAAGAAAAGTTATTCTCTTTCAATATTCAAGATTTTGAGGTATGTTAGATGTTGATTCATGGGTTCCTTCCACCCATGAATCTCAAGAATCCTTTTTGAAGTGCAAAGGTTGTGTATTTATGATTTTCATGATTATGATTGAAATGAAGTTCATGTTTATGTTATTGTTGGGTTTTGATTCATGTTTTATATTTCAAATTCCAAGAATTAATCCTAGTAGGTGATGATTGGTATGATGTTCATGATAAACTCTTTAAATTGTATGTTGATTGATATAGCCATGTTATTTAGATCTATTGTTGGTTGTATAACCAAAGCATACTCCCAATATGTTTGATTAAATGCCTAGGTAAATGAAGTAGTGCCATTATAGCATGTTAATATGAATTTCCCCTTTGTGTAAAAGTTAATGTATGTTAACTGTTTGTTGAAAGGCTTTGGTGAATGAATTATGAGACATTAGTATGCATGTCTATACGTCTACAAGTTTATGACCTCAAATACTTGAAAGGATGATTCAGTTATTGTATTACGAATGATAGATGATTTCCATGTTATTCAAGAATTTTTATGCTTTACTTTTATGCTATCGAGTCCTGGGGGTATTTAATACCCGGCAATTTAGCTGTGTGCCTAGAGCCAGTGTCAGTTATAGTACTCTCAGTCAAGTCATGATCAGTAGTATTCTCAGTCAGTTACAGTAGTCGGTAGAACTCAGTTAGCTTTATGACTTAGGAAAGTTCAGTAATCTCAGTAATATCCCAGTCCAATTCAGTAATCAATTCAGAACTCAGTAGCATTTAGTCAGCTAATAGAACTCAGTAGTATTCTGCCAGTCAATAGAACTCAGTGAACTCAGCTCAACTCAGATAATCAGTACGATCATTAATAGATTCAACTCATTTTAGTACAGTCTAAGAATCAAATCAATGTCTATTCAGTTGGGAGTAGAATTTAGCACCAAGCGAGGGCAGGGATGATGACTTCCTCGTTAGTTAGGCAGAGTCGTTAGTAGCATTCCCTGTACTCTAAAACTATGTAGCCAGTGTAGGATGAGGAGTCACTCGTTAGATTAAGGATTGACTACCTCCCAGGAATCACCCGTTAGATTAGGCTTGGCTCCGCCCAAGTGTCACTCGTTAGATTAGGCTTGGCATCCTGGTCTTAGAATTTTTCTTTACCCATGGCATGGTACTAACACTCTTTAAGCTGGGGTTACATATTGGACCCTACTATTTTAGATTCGGGGCATGTCAGTTAGATGACTACCTCCCACAGTCTCAGTTTCAGTCTCAGTATTCAAAATAGAACTTAGATCGATATTATGGAAATCAAGATTGTTAGATATAGTCACTCAAGCTTGTAAAGAACTTAGAAAGTTCCATAGATGCAGACATCACCCACTAGATAGGCTAGATCTTAGATTTCAGTCAATCATTCTCATTATCAGTAGATTCAAAGATCACCCGCTAGCTAGGCCTGATCTCAGCTTCAGTCAATCAGTATCAGTATTAGTAAATCCAGAGATTACCTACTGGGTAGGATGGATCACAAGTATCAGTATTAGTAGACTCAGTTATCAAAAGTCCAGTTATTAGAATTCAGTTTTCAGTGTTACAACGATTTCAGTTATAGTTTATGCACTCATGCATGTTTCCTCATTCAGTAGTCTCATGTTATCCATTCAGTATTGTCCATGTATGTAAACCCTTACATTCAACCTTACCTCATCTAGCATACTAATACATTCTCACGTACAGACGTATACTTTTTTCTTGCGCTATGGTGTCTTATACCATAGGTTCAGAAGCACGGGAACGAGAGCACCCTTAGCAGGTCATATTCAACCAGCAGCAGTAGACTTAGCAGTGAGTCCTCATCATTCGAGGATGTTCCTTATTTTATTATTGCATTAGATTTAGCATTTTAGTAGATAGAGTTAGTTGGAGGATTGTCCCATCAACTCCATAGTTCAGACAGTTTAGAAGTTTTTCAGACTAAACATTCAGACAGACTAGAGCATTTTTAGATAGTTATTTTAATTTTGGCATTGTTAAACATTATTCAGTTTTATTCTAGATATTTGAACCTTATGGCAAGTTTCTACCAGTTTTTCGCATTTTTTTCTGTATATTATTCAGTGCTCAATTACAGATATCAGTCAAGGGTTAGCTTGTGATCCTTCGGGATTATGAGCACCGTTTAGCATCTGGGGTACCAGACTCGGGGCGTTACAAAATTGGTATCAGAGCCTAAGGCTCAACAGTGTCCTAGGATGTCTGAAAATCCACATCTAGTAGAGTCTTGTGCATGGGTGTGTTGCACGCCACATTTATGTACAAGAGGCTATGAGATGTTTTAGGAATAGTTTTCCTTCTTTTCATATTCATGTCGTGTGAGTGAGTATGAGCTTCAGTAAAACCCTCAGTCTAATTTGTTTCCTCCTATCATTTACAGAATATGCCTCCTCATAGAGCTAATGCTCATAGAAATGATAACCAACCACCTCAGCCCACAGATCTTTTGAATGAGAATGTGTCACATGCAGAGTTTTGGGTAGCTTTTCAGGCACTATCCCAAGCTGTGACAACTAATATTTCGGCTAACCATCAGGCTGCAGTCATACCTCAGCAAGATAGTGATTTAGCTGCAGCCAAAATAAGAGATTTTATGAGAATGAACCCACCATAATTCTTTGGGTCACATACAGGTGAGGACCCACAGCTTTATCTTGATGAGGTGAAGAAGATCACCCAGGTTATGCATATTTCCGAAGATAAAAGTGTAGAATTCGCATCCTATAGGCTGAAGGATGTTGCTTATGATTGTGTAGTGATGTGGAAGAAGAGTAGAGGGGAGGATGCAGCTCCCATGACTTGGCAGATATTTCAGGATGCATTCCTAAATAAGTTTTTTCCACTTGATATGAGGGAGGCTAAGATATAAGAGTTCATGAACCTGAGGCAGGGTCTATGACAGTGAAGGAGTATTGCCTCGAGTTCAACCAGTTGTTAAGTATGCCCCTGAGCAGATGGCTGACCCTAGAGCAAGCATAAGTAAGTTTGTGACCGGTATGTCTGGGTTGGTGGTTAAGAAGTGTAGGACTACTATGCTTAATAGAGAAATGGATATTCCTAGATTGATGATGCACGCTCAGCAGATTAAGATAGAGAAAGCTAAGGAAAAAGAGAGGGTAAGTAAGAAAGCCAGAACAGGTAGTTTTAGTTTTTATCAGCCAGGGTCACAGGGTGGTAACCGTTCTCAGCATAGTCAGAAATTTTCAGTCCCAGCTCCATCTTCACCTAGTGCACCAGTACCAAAGTTCTAGAATGACAGTCATGATAAGGTGCCAGGCTCTAAAACCTAAGGTAGTGTGAGAAGTGAGCGTACCTATCCTCTTTGTAAAGAGTATGGTAAGAATCACCTAGGTGCATATAGAACAGGAAGCGAGGTATGTTTTAGATGTGGTAAACCAGGCCATAGGTTGCTAGAGTGTAGAATAATGTCTTAGAGGGGTAGAGATATACGTCAGCAGGGTGCAACTTCCAGTACCACTAGTGGATAGCGTCAAAATAGATTCTACGCACTTCAGACTCGTCATGATCAGGAAAGTTCCCCTAAAATAGATTCGGGTATGTTATAATTCTTTCATCTTTATGATATGCTTTGTTAGATCCTTTGATCCTATTTACGCTTAAGTTTTCAACATGAGACGGTCGGTAAATCCAGTAATTCATTTTAGCAGTCAAGTGGTTAAATTCGTATAGTTTGTTTTCCCCATCTTTTCATCTAGTCATATTATCAAGAATCTTAAGAATGTAACTATTCCCAGATAGAGCATCCTAGTAGTTGAAAGTTTAGCTCAGTTTGTGAATCGTGCATTAGTTTCAGATCGCAGATGTTCAGTCATAATCAGTTCGTAGGAGCCTTGTGCATCTCTAAAGTTTTCTCCAGTATCTCAGTCAAGTAAGCATTCGTAGAGGGACATAGTGTCCCAAGGGGGATATACCCTATAATTCCCCACTGCTTTCATATCCTTAAGTACATTCAGTTTCATGCTCAGATTTTCTTTACAAACCTTGTATTAGTTATCATTGCATAATTCAGTCATGCATTCACGAGTCAGTTATTCATATGTCAGATATGCATGCTCAGTGTAAGAACTCAGCCATGTATCCCATTCATAAGATATTCATATCCATCATATAAACTCAGTCTATCAGCAGTCCTAACCAACCTCATTCGAGGATGAATATTCCCAAAGGGGGGATATTGTGAGACCCCGAGAATCCCAACCGATAGTAGAACCATGCTTCAAGCTCATGATAAATAAATTTTAGTGATTTTGTAGTTTTATGATTGAGTTTGATGTATATTGAGGCCTCAAATACGTCCTAGCTATTAGACGAATCAAAACATCCCTTACCGATTGGATTCTTGAGAAGGATATTGCCATAGTCAAATTCAAACAAGCATATCATCCATTATACAAAGAATTTTTTATATCATCACCAACAAAAATATATATAATTGAATTAGCTTTCCAACGATACCAATTTTTCCAAAATCTGATATCAGAGTAAAAAGTTATGGTCGTTTTACAGTGAGCTATCTGGGCTGTCAAAGTGTGATGGGAAGGCCGACGAACCATAGCCCAAACCATTGTATCTAAGGAAATAAGCCTGTTTTCTGTCCAAAAAGTGACGGGTTGAAGTGACGATCCGTCCCTAGGGCGACGGTTCGTCTCCCAAACCATTGCGGACCTCCATTTAGCGATTTTAAGTCATTTTTAAAAGCATTTATGGGTCTTTTTCCACCTTTTTAAAAACTGAACTGCATCAAATCAAAGCACACAACTCCTCATTCATCCATAACATCAAAATTAGGGTTTCTTTCAAGATCAGTCCCCAAGAACAAGATTCACACCCTTCTTCAAGAAAACTCAAGAATCAAAACGTCACCATTCAAGAACCTTCAAGAAAAGTTATTCTCTTTCAAGATTCAAGATTTTGAGGTATGTTAGATGTTGATTCATGGGTTCCTTCCACCCATGAAGCTCAAGAATCCTTTTTGAAGTGCAAAGGTTGTGTATTTATGATTTCCATAATTATGATTGAAATGAAGTTCATGTTTATGTTATTTTTGGGTTTTGATTCATGTTTTAGATTTCAAATTCCAAGAGTTAATCCTAGTAGATGATGATTGGTATGATGTTCATGATAAACCCTTCAAATTGCATGTTGATTGATGTAGCCATGTTATTTAGATGTATTGTTGGTTGTATAATCAAAGCATGCTCCCTATATGTTTGATTAAATGCCTAGGTGAATCAAGTAGTGCCATTATAGCATGTTAATATGAAATTTCCCTTTGTGTACAAGTTAATGTATGTTAACTATTTTTTGAAAGGCTTTGGTGAATGAATTATGAGACATTAGTATGCATGCCTATATGTCTACAAGTTTATGACCTCAAATACTTGAAAGGATGCTTCGGTGATTTTATTGCAAGGATAGATGATTGCTATGTTATTCAAGAATTGTTATGCTTTACTTTTATGTTATTGAGTCCTGGTGGTATTTAATAACTGATAATTTATTTGTGTGCCTAGAGCCAGTGTCAGTTATAGTACTCTCAGTCAAGTCTCAGTCAGTTACAGTAGTCTATAGAACTCTGTCAGCTTCATGACTTAGGAAAGTTCAGAACAGGTATTTTCATTTACAATTATGAATATCTAAATTCATAAATTCCTGAAAATCATGATATAATAAAATAAGCTCATATTAGTTACTTTATAGTAGAATTATTCGAAGAATAGCATGTTAAGAAGTTTATTAGCAAAGTGAAAAAGGAGAAAAATTCCCAAGAACTATGCCATCCTAAAGGTGAAACCGGTGAGGCAAAGAAGCCGTGATAGGGGAGTAACTAGAGTAGAGGCGTTTTTTAGGGAAAAAGTATCCAGATTACCATGCTAATAGTGACCAAGAAAATTTTTATTTAAGAATAATCTAGTATATAGTGATCTAAGATGACCATATTTTGTCATGTATATGGTTGGAGGGAATATTTTGAAAATAGCATCATATGAAGAATGAATATTTACTTATCTGATGAGATGATAGATAAATTTAAAATACTTGTTTTGTATGTACTTAAGGATATAGAAATAGTAGATATAAGAAAAATTATATATGAAAAGGTATTTTATTTTAATGAAAAGTTATTAAGTTCTATAGAAAACTTACACTTATATAATGATAGCTACTGCTCATATTTAGATAGTTATTATTCAGACGGATATTATACAGATTAAAAAATGATAGAATATATTAGAAGAGTTAGAGAAAAACAAAGTTGGCTATATGAAGAAATTAATTACAGGAATCAGAATAAAAGAGAAAAAAGGCAATTAGAAGAAAGATTATTTAGAATAAAATTAAACTTAGAAAAAGCATATACAAATGATAGTTTATATAATATTATACATCAACAACAAATGTTAATAAATCACATAGATAACATAGAATCACATATTAGATATAGTACGATTAGAATAAGTTATTACACAGAAATTTATAAAATTACAACTACTATAGGATAAAATGATAAACTACGAATACTTAGAATATTGGAGTAAAGATATGGAGCAAATAAGATTAACAGAAATACTTATGAAAAAGAATCTACTTGACTACATAAAAAATAGAAATATGTAACATATAGTAGATATGTTACATATAGTAGATATGTTATTTATCAGAGATATGTTAAGTTACCCCGCACTATCCACAACCCCTACAATTGGTATATCTGATACCAATATTATTTAACATATCTCTGATAAATAACATATCTACTATATGTAACATATCTACAATATGTTCCATATTTTTTTTTTTATGTAGTCAAGTAGATTCTTTTTCATAAGTATTTCTGTTAATCTTATTTCCTCCATATTTTTTCTCCAATATTCTAAGTATTCGTATTTTATCATTTCATCCTATAGTAGTTGTAATTTTATAAATTTCTGTGTAATAACTTATTCTAATCGTACTATATCTAATATGTGATTCTATGTTATCTATGTGATTCATTAACATTTGTTGTTCATGTATAATATTATATAAACTATCACTTGTATCTGCTTTTTGTAAGGTTAATTTTATTCTAAATAATCTTTCTTCTAATTGCTTTTTTTCTCTTTTAAGCTATTCATGTAATTAATTTATTCATATAGCCAACTTTGTTTTTCTCTAACTCTTCTAATATATTCTGTCATTTTTTAATCTGTATAATATCAGTCTAAATAATAACTATCTAAATATGAGCAGTAGCTATCATTATATATGTGTAAGTTTTCTATAGAACTTAATAACTCTTCACTAAAATGAAATATCTTTTCGTATATAATTTTTCCTATATCTGCTATTTCTATATCCTTAAGTATATACAAAACAAGTATTTTAAATTTATCTATCATCTCATCAGATAAGTAAATATTCATTCTTCATATGATGCTATTTTCAAAATATTCCCTCCAATCATATACATTACAAAATATGGTCATCTTAGATCACTATATACTAGATTATTCTTAAATAGCATGTTCTTCGATCACTATTAGCATGGTAATCTGGATACTTTTTCCCTAAACTGCGCCTCTACTTTGGTTACTCCCCTATCATGGCTTCTTTGCCTCACCGGTTTCACCTTTAGGATGGCATAGTTCTTGAGAATTTTTCTCCTTTTCCACTTTACTAATAAACTTCTTAACATGCTATTCTTCGAATAATTCTACTATAAAGTAACTAATATAAGCTTATTTTATTATATCATGATTCTCAGGAATTTATGAATTTAGATATTCATAATTGTAAATGAAAATACTTGTTCTGGTAGATTTGATAAATCTGTGCTTTGCTCATCAATAGCTTTTCCTTAGAAATAAACCTGTTTTTATTAAATATTTAAAAGTTTTTGTGTACAAGAGAGAAGGCTTGCTTTCAACACATGAAAGTCTTGCCTTAGATTGTCGTATGACTTACATATTTATAATCCTAAAAATGAAAACGCGTAAACTATTTACACTATTCCTAATTTTACATCTATCAAAAAAGTAAAAGACTAATAATTGTGCTAACTTTACACTTGTGCTAATCTTACAAAAAATAGAAAAATATTTCTATAAAAAACAACACTAATAATGGCTTTTTGGCCAAAAAAAGTCAAAAAGGCTAGTATAGCTTACATGATAAGTCAAAAAAGAATAGTAAATTCTAATAAATGCTTACATAATTTACATATTCTTATGTCAAAAAGACTTATTCACATGTTGCTTTCTATCTTGTCTTCTTTTGTCTTTTGTCGTTATTTCTTCATTGCTCCATTGATTTTTATCTTCTAGCTGGCGTTTCTACCATTCTTGGTTGATTTTTTCTTTTATTCTAGCTGGACTTTTAGAATCACGTTATTTTCTCCATTGCATTTTGAGCATAGGTGGTTGGGATATTTATGTCCTATTAATTTGCAATATCTGGTTAATAATTCTTCTGAAATAAATTCCTTTTTAACTGCCCTTGTAGATGGATGTTTTTCTAGATTGAGCAACGTAATAATCCATTGTTTAACTTCTTCCATATCAGACTGTCGTAGTTCCCTTGAATTTGATAGATCATAGTAGCTCCATATGGGATTTCCATTGAGATAATTATTTACTAGTTCTTGAATAATTGTAGCTATTCCTATAGTTCTCTTATTTGCATAAAAATCAGGTATCTCAACTTTAGGTATCTCTGGTTGTTGAACAATATCTTCTGGTATAATCATATCTATGGTTAATACTATTTTTACAACTTGTATAACTGGTTTAATTTCTTCATATAATGTCTCTGCTGGTGCAGTATAAAACTTTATGAAAAACAAATTTCCTTTGGTTATTTTCTTATAAGTGGAGAATGCTCTATATAATTCTGGTATAGCTACTAGTTCATCTCCTTCTTAGGTATATACGATATTTAATAATCCATAACTGAAACAAGTTTTAACTAAGTTTGGGTTGGTTTTTGGTAGTGCAATTAACTTGTTGTAACCTTGTAATTTTTGGGTTATATAGTCTGTGTTTGGTTCTTGCACCGAAAGGGCGCCGTACGCATGAGTACGGTCCACTTATACTCAGTAGGTATTATAGGCCGACTAAGCAGAGTAGTAAATAAGGCATACAAAATATACACTAAGGGCACGTCACCTGCAATCAGAAAATATCCCACAACGGTAGCCCGCACCGCTTGTACTAACAGTTCTAATATATCTCACATATATTGCAAAAACACATCAAGATATAGAACACAAATATAAGTTATGTCACATATAAAATAGAGCAAGAGAGAACATATAGATACAAGATCATCAAATACAAGTAAAGAAAGGTAAGACAAATACATAGATGACAAGTCAATAAGGCAATACAACACAACATAAACACAATAAAGTAAGTGTAATGTATATGATAATGATGATGATGCACGAGGTTGTCGGACAACCTCCGGGATCGTTGCACAATCCCCATATACACCTACGGAGCCAAAGCCTCCCGACGTAGGACCCATGAGGGGTTCGTCAACTCATACTCAATCCACATATCTCATATCTCCTTTCCAGCACATCCCTCGAAAAGGGTTTTATAAGGTGTTACAATATTTTTAAAAAGGTGTTGCCAATGTTTCTCAGATGTTGCCACGGTGGTACCAATGTTTCATGAATAAGTATGATATGAAGATGTAATGCTCACAACCAATCACAATAATTATTTCCACAACCAACCACATGATATATTTCCACAACCAACCACAATGATACATTTCTACAACCACATGAGCCAATATTCACTCGTTATTTTCACTCCATCCATGAATTTCCACATGTCTCATATGCCAGTAAAGTATGAATATAATCACAATACACCCGTGGTACCACATTAAACAATACAATACAATTACTCACATGTATTCAAGGCTATCAATGTCACATAGGACCCCACACGGTCAAACATATCACATAATATTTTAATTTCGACAATTAGATCACATATAGGCCCCCACACGGGCACAATATGTAGGTATCCATTTTTCATGATTGGTTCCCACCCTTAACATGCATTTTGTACCATTACTTACTACCCAGCCCAGTCTGAAGAGTTAAGCTATAACCTACCTCGAAAGCTGAAACCGGTCCGCTATACTTGAACCCGCGACCTTACTTTTCACGAACAATCCCAAACTCTACTAAAAACATCAAATATGAAATCTACGCATCAAAACAAAACCAACGACACCCATATTGACTACTTTTGGTTCGGGGTCAAAATAGACCTCCAAAATAGCTTTTCGAAAAAAAAGGGCAAAATTGGAACTTTACTTCAAAAATATGTTCCCCATATTTTTAGGAACCTACAACTGAAAACCCAAGTTAAATTGAGTGAAAAATGGGGTTCAAATCAAAGAAAAACCATTTTTGAGCTTTACCGGGTAAAATCCTTGAAATCCGGGTTAAAATCAAGAATCAAAGTTGTTTTGAAGGTTAAATTGATGAAAAACTAGTAATTATAAGATAAAAATATTATTTAAGTGAAAGGGGATAAAGTTTGGGTTTAAAATCATGCCCTAAGATTTTTGGGATTTTGAGAAATTAAGGAGGAAATTACTAAGAAAAAGTGAATTCTTACCTTAAATCCGTACTATAATCAAGAAATAGGTGTTAATCTAGCTTTCTAAGCTCCCATAAACTTCACTTTTAAGCTCCTAAAATATTTAGGGTTTAACTCTCAAGAGGCAAGATGGAAAAAATGAGCAAAATAGGTCAAAAAAGGTTATTTATCAATGCAGATTTTTCTGCACTACTGTCAAAAGAAAAAACTATTTTTATTAACTCAATCCGGACTTCAACGGGGTGCCCGGGATTCATTTAGAGTACGATTCATGCAAACGAACTATGAAACCACACTAAATTCGACATTCCGGACGCTATGGAGATACAAGATTTTCCAGAAAAATTCGTTTTCACAAAATTGACCTCCGAGACCCGAAATCATAATTTTTCAAATCGGGGGTCGAAATGAGATTTAAAAGCCGTAAAATCATGTCAAATATGCTAACACACTAAAATTGACATTCCGGATCTGTTGGCAAAGTCGGATTTTCCATACGAGGTCGTTTCAACCAAAAGTGGGTCCCACACAACTTTCTAATTTTTTTAACTTTCCGACCAATAGGTCGAAATGAGCTCGGGTGAACTAGGACCCAAACCAAAGGTCTACCTAGCCTAAAATCGATATTCCGGAGCTTCTGGCACTGTCCGTTCGGTCATCCATCGCACGGATCAAAATATAATCACATAAGTCCAAAATAAGGCTCTCGAAGCCATCAAAAACCACAATATTGCATAAATGATACCAAAATGCATCAAAAATCATGTCAACCACTCCCACACCCCAGAAATACCATAATGCAACTACGGGGAAAATCATAAATTTTACATATTTCATCAAATTTTTAGGTCGTTACAATTACATTTTAGTAAATTACCTGAACCATTTAGTTCAAAAATAATAAAGAGTTGGGATGAAGCAAACATAGTAGATACCCTAGGAGCAAGAATAAAATTTCTACAACAATGGTATAGAAATTTATGTTAAAAATACAGAGAAGAAATGAAAATGGAAAAAACATTAATAAGAAATTTAGCATGTTGCAAAGATAAAATAGCACCCCCAATTTGGATGTGAAGAAAAATATTATAAGAAAAGAAAAAGACATAAGAAATATAAGAAGTATAGAAAGTCAAAATATAAGTATAAGAAACCAAGAAAAAGATATTACGTAAAAAATAATTTAAATATAAAAGACCATATAGGAAAAAGAAATCTATAAAAGAATGTACTTGTTATAATTGTGAAAAACTAGGACATTTAGCTAGAGATTGTAAAATGCCTAAAGATCCAAAAAAGAAACAAATATCATAAATAAAGATAGAAAATGCAGAATATATGCATATAGATTATATAGATTACAAATTAGAAAGTGAAGATAGTATATATGAAATTTTGGAAAATGAAACAGATAATCAAAATAGATAGTAAATCATATGAATCAAATGACTGAAGAAGATAAAAAAATAATAACAAAGGAAGAATATTTAAATGAAGAAGGAACAGATCAGAAAATAATATTTGATAATAATATATTTGATGAGATAAAAGGAAAAGAATTAGATTTAAGTGTAGAAAAAATATTTAAAATACCAACAATAAAAAACATATTTAGTAGACGAAAAGAAGAATACTACGTAGTAAGCCAAAAAGAACATGTAATAGACTGTAGATATGCAAAAGGTAGAGCTAGCATACCACTAGTAACAAAAAGAATAATTAATAAAGAAATAAACGATATAAAAAGTAAAGACCCAATAAAATATTTACATCTTGGAGGAACAGAGATATTAATAAAAGCATATTTTAGAGAAGGAATATATACAACAATAGAATAATATTTAGCAGATTATAGGATTATAAAACCCATAGAAAAAAGTATAATAACTACTATAAGAGGAAATTTAATATACCAAAAAGTTAAATTTATAATAAGTGTGAATTATTCAGTAGAAATAACAGATAAAAACATAGATAAATCATTAGTATTATATTGGAAAATATCAGGAATAGAACTAACTCAGGAATTAAAATATTTACAGCAAGATGTAAAAATCTATATATATTAACAACAAAACATAAAATAACGAGAAAAAATAAAATTAATAAAATACAAGTAGAAAGTCCTTTTGAACAATTTGTAAAAACAATTGATAACAATGATTATAGTTACAAAGCCATAGAAATAGAAGATGATTTAGAAATAATAAATGATCGAATAAGCACAACAAAAAGAATAGCTTTCGAAAAACCAGAATCATCAGGATCATCGAAAAGAACAAATTATGAAATAACTTCAACAGTTAATTTAACTCAATATTATATAACGGGAACAATAAATGAAAAATAATATTTAATACTCCTAAATACAGGACAAGAAAAAAACCATATTGCAAAATACCTAGTGAAAAATGAAGAAATAAAATCTAATAGTAATATATGCCCAAACCTACCAAGAAGTTTAATAACTATTAAAGATACAGCAAAAAGGGAAATAATAATAGGAGTTAGGAAAATAAAAATAGAATTTGAAATAAAGGAAGATATGCAAAAAGCAGACATAATATTAGGAATAAAATGGTTAGAACAAGTAAAACCCTACAATATAGAACATACACAATTAACCATAACCTACAATAAAGATAGATTGTTGATAAAAAGAACATTAACATGAAAATATATGTACTTATGAAAATAATAGTAGAAGGATATTCTAACAGATATTATACACCTATGATAGATACATGAGCAGAAGTCAACTTATGTAGATATAATTGTTTATCAGAAGACAAATGGGATAAGCTAAAAACACCAATAGTAGTTAAAGGATTTAATAATGAAGGAAGCTTAATTACCTATAAAGTTAGAAATATAAAAATACAAGTATGGGATAAAATATTAACAATAGAAGAGATCTATAATTATGAACTAACATCAAAAGATATACTTCTAGGAATGTCATTTTTAGATAAACTATATCCACATATAATAACTAAAACACACTAGTGGTTTACAACACCATGTAAAAAAAAGGTAAGAGCAAAAAGAGTTATTAATAAAATAAGAAAGAAAACTAATTGGATAAAAAGAAGTGAAAAAATCACACAAAAATTAGAAAATATAAAAAATACCGAAGACACAATAGAACTAGTTATATTTTTAATAAATAAAGAAGAAATAACTACATTTTCAATAGATAAGGTAGGAATAATAAAGAAAAAATTAAGACAACTATATAGTGAAGATTCATTAAAAGGATGGGAAAAAATATAAAACTATTGTAAAAATTGAGCTAATAGATAAAAATATTATAATAACCCAAAAACCATTAACATATAACTTTGATGATTTAAAAAAATTTAAAATGCATATAGATGAATTATTAGAAAAACAATACATACAAAAAAGTAATAGCAAACACACTAGTCCAGCATTTATAGTAAATAAACCCAGTGAACAAAAAAGAGGAAAAAGTAGAATGGTTATTGATTATAGGATCCTAAATGCAAAAACTATGACATATAATTATCCAATACCAAATAAGATATTAAAAATAAGACAAATACAAGAATATAATTACTTTAGTAAATTTGATTGTAAATCAGGATTTTACCATTTAAAACTAGAAGAAGAATCAAAAAATTAACTGCATTTACAGTACCACAAGGATTTATGAATGGAATGTGTTACCATTTGGATATAAAAATATACCAGGGAGATACCAACACTTTATGAATAGTTATTTTAAAAAATTACCTAATTGTATAGTATACATAGATGATATAATACTATATACAAAAACTAAAGAGGAACAATTAAAATTATTAGAAAAATTTACAGGTATAATAGAAAATTCAGGAATAAGTTTAAGTGAAAAGAAAGTCAAAATTATGTAAAATCAGATAGAGTTTTTAGGAATACAAATAGATAAAAGTGGAGTCAAAATGCAACAACATATAGTACAAAAAATAATAAATTCAAAAGAAGAATTAGATACAAAAAAAAGAAATTACAATCATTTTTAGGATTAGTAAACCAAGTAAGACAATATATACCAAAATTAGCAGAAAACCTAAAACCATTACAGAAAAATTAAAAAAGGATGTAGAGTATAATTACAAAGAAGAAGATAAAAAATAAGTTCGGAAAATAAAAATACTTTGTAAAGAGTTACCAAAATTACAATTTCCAGACGAAAATAAAAAATTTTACATATATAGTAGAAGCAGATGCAAGTGAATATAATTGTGGAGGAGTACTTAAATATAGATATGAAGAAGGAAAATTAGAACATCATTGTAGATACTACTCAGGAACGTTTAATGAAACAGAAATAACTTGTTATATTCTGGGTAGTAACTACTTAAAATTTCTTTAATTTTTCTAAAAGCTTGTATATTTTTGAATGGTTTCCTCATAATTAATAAATAATTAATAACGCATTTAATAAGATAACATGGTTCACAATTAATAATGGCTTATTCAGCATATGTAATAATAAGATAATTTTAACATATGTCATAATTAACATATATATTTCATAACGTAGATAACATTTTTGGATGACTAACATATTAAATATCACATTAATTAACTTAACATACCGAACTAACATGTCATGACTCATACGTACCATAAATAATACATATGTAATTGACATTGTATATTTTTAAAATAACATGGCTCTGATACCAATTGGGGTTCTATTAAAACTTGTTTCAGTTATGGATTATTAACTACCGTATATACCCAAGAAGGTGATGAACTAGCAGATATACCAGAATTATATAGAGCATTCGCCATTTATAAGAAAATATCCAAAGAAAATCTATTTTTTATAAAGTTTTATACTACACCAGCAGAGATATTATATGACGAAATTAAACTAGTTATGCAAGTTGTAAAAATAGGATTAATCAGAGATATGTTAAGTTACCCCGCACTATCCGCACCTCCTACAATTGGTATCAGAGCCATGTTATTTAAAAAATGTACAAGTAGATATGTGTCAATTACATATGTGTTAATTATGGTACGTATGAGTCATGGCATGTTAGTTAAGTATGTTAAGTTAATTAATGTGATATTTAATATGTTAGTCATCCAAAAATGTTATCTACGTTATGAAATGTATATGTTAATTATGACATATGTTAAAATTATCTAATTATTACATATGCTGAATAAGCCATTATTAATTATGAACCATGTTATCTTATTAAATGCGTTATTATTTATTTGTTAATTATGAGGAGACCATTCAAAAATATACAAGCTTTTATAAAAATTAAAGAAATTTCAACTAGTTACTACCCAGAATATAAGAAGTTAAATAAAACAAAAGAAAACCCCCATAGATTAGCTAACTTGATTACCTTAATATCTTGCAATGAGGCAAAATTAATAATTCATTTAAGATCTAGAAGAATGAGATACATACCACCTAATTATGATAAAATCAGATTTCGGTATCCACCAAAATATTATAAATATTGTGCAGATGAATAACATAATAAAATCACAAAAATATGAAGAACTAAAACAAATAATATCTGAAAACCGAAGAGAATTAATAATAAGAAAAGAAAGACTACAATATAACATGATTGTTGGAGTATGTCAAAAATCAATAAAAGCACAAAAGGAAGAAATATCATATTTAGAATCACAAATAGATAATCTAGAATACATATATCATCATGATCTATACACCATCAAGTAGATAAAATGAACAAAGAAGAATTTATAATAGATGAAAAAACATATGAAAACCATGAAGGATTAAAAATAAGAATAGTATTTTCTAATTTAGGAAGAAGATATAAGAAACTAGGTGAACATTTATATTTAATGTTAGAAAAAGAAGAATTAAAATTAGAAGATAAATTAACAGCTATGGCAAGAATAGCAAAAGAAAACAAAGAAATACACAAAAAAAGAAAATAGATAAAATAAAATAATAGACTACAGAAGAAATACGAAAAATAGAAGAAACTAAAAATAATGGAATTGCTGAATTAGAAAAAGAACTGCAAATGCTAAAAGAGTTGTTTGAAAAAAGACAGAAAGAAAAAAAACAAAAGGATAAAGAAAAAAAATATTAATTGTGATAAATCAATTTAAAGAAAAAATAGAAAATAAAGAATTAGAAACTAATGAAATAGAAATAAATACAATAGATGCTGAAAAACAGATAATTATGGTTCAGAAGATAGTGAAACATATACAGAAATCTTAACAAATATAGAAAAACTAGAAATTAATGAAAAATAAAAAGTAATTAATAAAGAAAACTTAGAGAATACAAACACGGAAATAAACACTCTTGATAAAAAAGACGATGAAAATATAATACCTAGTACATCAGAAATAAGAAAACCTACATATTATTATAAAGATAAGTTTAAAAGATATAACCTAAGGGATGAATATAACAAATAGACACCAAAACAAATAATTAATAAAAATTATAACTTCTTAGACTTAGACTGTGTAATAGATGTAGATAAAACGATACAATTATGGATAGGATATATAACAAAATAATTATTAGACAATGGTATAAATGCAACAGATACACCAGAATATATAGAAAGAACACTAATAGGAACAACAAAATTATGGTTTTTAAATTTAACTGAAGAAAGTAAAAAGGTATTAAGGGCTGATAAAAAAATAGAAAGAAAAAAAATAACTAAACTAACACCTATAGACATATTGAAAAAATATGAAATGGCTATAAGAGATGAATTTAGCAGTATGGCAACAGAAGAAGAAGAACAAAACAAAGAAAAAGATACAAATAGGAATTTAATGTTAAAACTAGCAATATGTAATATGTGCTATATAGATGAATATACGTGCGCATTTAAAGAATACTACTATAAGGGAGCATATAATACAGAAGAAAGTAAAGAAGTAAGAAGATTATATTTTAGTAAATTACCTGAAACATTTAGTTCAAAAATAATAAAGAGATTGGATGAAGCAAACATAATAGATACCCTAGGAGCAAGAATAAAATTTCTACAACAATGGTATAGAAATTTATGTGAAAAATACAGAGAAGAAATGAAAATGGAAAAAACATTAATAAGAAATTTAGCATGTTGCAGGGATAAAATAGCACCACAATTTGGATGTGAAGAAAAATATTAGAAGAAAAGAAAAAGATATAAGAAATATAAGAAGTATAGAAAGTCAAAATATAAGTATAAGAAACCAAGAAAAAGATATTATGTAAAAAAATTTAAATAAAAAAGACCATATAGGAAAAAGAAATCTATAAAAGAATGTACTTGTTATAATTGTGGAAAACTAGGACATTTAGCTAGAGATTGTAAAATACTTAAAGATCCAAAAAAGAAACAAATATCAGAAATAAAGATAGAAAATGCAGAATATATGCAAATAGATTATATAGATTACAAATTAGAAAGTGAAGATAGTATATATAAAATTTTGAAGAATAAAACAGATAATGAAATAGATAGTAAATCAGATGAATCAAATGACTGAAGAAGATATAAAAATAATAACAAAGGAAGAATATTTAAATGAAGAAGGAATAGATCAGAAAATAATATTTGATAATAATATATTTGACGAGATAAAAGGAAAAGAATTAGATTTAAGTGTAGAAAAAATATTTAAAATACCAACTATAAAAAACATATTTAGTAGACGAAAAGAAGAATACTACATAGTAAACCAAAAAGAACATGTAATAGACTGTATATATGCAAAAGGTAAAGCTAGTATACCACTAGTAACAAAAAGAATAATTAATAAAGAAATAAATGATATAAAAAGTAAAGACCCAATAAAATATGTACATCTTGGAGGAATAGAGATATTAATAAAAGCATATTTTAGAGAAGGAATAGATACACCAATAGAATTATATTTAGCAGATGATAAAACCCATAGAAAAAAGTATAATAACTGCTATAAGAGGAAATTTAATATACTAAAAATTTAAATTTATAATAAGTGTGAATTATTCAGTAGCAATAACAGATAAAAACATAGATAAATTATTAGTATTATATTAGAAAATATCAGGAATAGAACTAACCCCAGAAAGTAAAATATTTACAGCAATATTTAAAAATCTATATGTATTAACAACAAAACATAAAATAACGAGAAAAAATAAAATTAATAAAATACAAATAGAAAGTGCTTTTAAACAATTTGTAAAAACAATTGATAACAATGATTATAGTTACAAAGATATAGATATAGAAGAAGATTTAGAAATAATAAATGATAGAATAAGCACAACAAAAAGAATAGCTTTCGAAAAAACAGAATCATCAGGATCATCGAAAAGAACAAATTATGAAATAACTTCAACAGTTAATTTAACTCAATATTATATAACGGGAACAATAAATGAAAAAGAATATTTAATATTCCTAAATACAGGACAAGAAGAAAATCATATAGCAAAATACCAAGTGAAAAATGAATAAATAAAATCTAATCGTAATATATGCCTGACCTACCAAGAAGTTTAATAACTGTTAAATATACAGCAAAAAAGGAAATAATAATAGGAGTTAGAAAAATAAAAATAGAATTTGAAATAAAGAAAGATATGCAAAAAACAGACATAATATTAGGAATAAAATGGTTAGAACAAGTAAAACCCTACAATATAGAATATACACAATTAACCATAACCTACAATAAAGAAAGATTGGTGATAAAAAGAACATTAACATGAAAATATATGTACTTATGAAAATAATAGTAGAAGGATATTATAACAGATATTATACACCTATGATAGATACAGGAGCAGAAGCCAACTTATGTAGATATAATTGTTTACCAGAAGACAAATGGGATAAGCTAAAAACACAAATAGTAGTCAAAAGATTTAATAATGAAGGAAGCTTAATTACCTGTAAAGCTAGAAATATAAAAATACAAGTATGGGATTAAATATTAACAATAGAAGAGATCTATAATTATGAACTAACATCAAAAGATATGCTTTTAGGAATGTCGTTTTTAGATAAACTATACCTACATATAATAACTAAAACACACTGGTGGTTTACAACACCATATAAACAAAAGGTAAGAGCAAAAAAGAGTAATTAATAAAATAAAAAAGAAAATTGATTGGATAAAAGAAAGTGAAAAATACACAAAAATTAGAAAATATAAAAAATACTGAAGACACAATAGAACTAGTTATATTTTCAATAAATAAAGAAGAAATAACTATATTTTCAATAGATAAGGAAGAAATAATAAATAAAAAATTTAGCCAACTATATAGTGAAGATCCATTAAAAGGAAGGGAAAAACATAAGACTATTGTAAAAATTGAGCTAATAGATAAAAATAGTATAATAACCCAAAAACCATTAACATATAACTTTGATTATTTAAAAGAATTTAAAATGCATATAGATGAATTATTAGAAAAATAATGCATACAAAAAAGTAATAGCAAACACACTAGTCCAGCATTTATAGTAAATAAACACAGTAAATAAAAAAGAGGAAAAAGTAGAATGGTTATTGATTATAGAAGCCTAAATGCAAAAACTATGACATATAATTATCCAATACCAAATAAGATATTAAAAATAAGGCATATACAAGGACATAATTAATTTAGTAATTGATTGTAAATCGGAATTTTACCATTTAAAACTAGAAGAAGAATCTAAAAAATTAACTGCATTTACAGTACCACAAGGATTTTATGAATGGAATGTGTTATCATTTGAATATAAAAATGCGCCAGGGAGATACCAACACTTTATGGATAGTTATTTTAAACAATTACCTAATTGTATAGTATACATAGATGATATACTACTATATACAAAAATTAAAGAGGAACATTTAAAATTATTAGAACAATTTGCAGGTATAATAGAAAATTCAGGAATAAGTTTAAGTGAAAAGAAAGTCAAAATTATGCAAAATCAGATAGATTTTTAGGAATACAAATAGATAAAAGTGGAGTCAAAATGCAACAACATATAGTACAAAAAATAATAAATTCAAAAGAAGAATTAGGTACAAAAAAGAAATTACAATCATTTTTAGGATTAGTTAACATAGTAAGAGAATATATACCAAAATTAACAGAAAACCTAAAACCATTACAGAAAAAATTAAAAAGGGATGTAGAGTATAATTACAACGAAGAAGATAAAACACAAGTTCGGAAAATAAAAATATTTTGTAAAGAGTTACCAAAATTACAATTTCCAGAAGAAAATAAAAAAATTACATATATAGTAGAAGCAGATGGAAGTGAATATAATTATGGAGGAGTACTTAAATATAGATATGAAGAAGAAAAATTAGAACATCATTGTAGATACTACTCAAGAACGTTTAATGAAACAGAAATAAAATGGGAAATAAACAGAAAAGAATTATGTTCATTATACAAATGTTTATTAGCATTTGAGCCATATATTGTATATAACAAATTTATTGTACGAACAGATAATACACAGGTACGATGGTGGCTAACAAGAAAAATACAAAATTCAGTTACAACGAAAGAAATTCATATATTAACATTGAATATATTAAATTTTACGTTTACAATTGAAGTAATGTGTACTAACAAAAATGTTATTTCAGATTACATATCAAGAAAAATTTACACAAACTGATATAATAGAAGATGATGCTTTTGAAAAGATACTCAAAACCCTAACTACACTTTCACTGAAAGTGGACAGTATGGGTAATGAAATAGAAAAGCTAAAGACTAATGAAGTTAAACTGAAGTCTGAAGCTATGACTCAGATAACTCAGCAGTGTGCTGAGCTATATCGATTGGAAGACAATAAGGTTCCAGAGATAAAAGGAGACGTTGGGACACTCCTTAAAACCCATAGTGTTTATCAATCTACAACTGAAGGTACAAGCAAAGGAGTTAGTGGACAAAGATATCAGAACATGAACATGAACAAGATATTTGAAAAACCATTTATACCAAAAACACAAAAAGACCCCTTGTTTATACCCCCACAAACTACCACATATCGAGAAAGTTTAAATCAAGATAAAAAAGCCTACAACCATATAACTCAAGCATACATAGAAAATATCCACAAAATACAAACTTACCTAAACCTTAGACCCAGAGCTACAAATATCCAAGAACCAAACACAGACTATATAACCCAAAAATTACATGGTTACAACAAGTTAATCGCACTACCAAAAACCAACCCAAACTTAGTTAAAACTTATTTCAGTTATGGATTATTAAATACCGTATACACCCAAGAAGGAGATGAACTAGAAGCTATACCATAATTATATAAAGCATTCGCCACTTATAAGAAAATGACCAAAGGAAATCTATTTTTTATAAAGTTTTATACTGCACCAGCAGAGATATTATATGATGAAATTAAACCAGTTATACAAGTTGTAAAAATAGGATTAACCAGCGATATGATTATACCGGAAGAAATTGTTCAACAACCAGAGATACCTAAAGTTGAGATACCTGATTTTTATGCAAATAAGCAAACTATAGGAATAGCTAAAATTATTCAAGAACTAGCAAACAATTATCTCAATGGAAATCCCATATGGAGCTACAATTCGAGAGACCAATTAATGATCTATTCAAATTCAAGGGAACTACGACAGTCTAATATGGAAGAAGTTAAACAATGGATTATGACGTTGCTGAATCCAGAAAAACATCCATCTACAAGGAAAATTAAAAAGGAATTTATTTTAGAAGAATTATTAACCAGATATTGCAAATTAATAGGACACAAATATCCCGACCACCTATGCTCAAAATGCAATGGAGAAAATAATGTGATTCCAGAAGTCCAGCTAGAATAAAAGAAAAAATCAACCAAGAAGATAAGGACGTCAGCTAGAACATAAAAATCAACGGAGCAATGAAGAAATAAAGGGTGTGTTTGGTACGATGGAAAATATTTTTCATGGAAAATATTTTCTTGGAAAATGTTTTCCTGGAAAATAAGTTGATTTTCTACTTATTTTCTCATGTTTGGTTGGTGAATGGAAAATATTTTCTGGTGTTTGGTTGGTGAGTAGAGAATATTTTTTAGAAAAATATTTTCTAGTGTTCGATTGATGAGTGAAAAAATATTTTTTAGAAAATACTACTATCTGTTAACTAGTATATCAGTGTCTCTAGCAACTCAACAATTTGTAAGAACTAATTTAAGTATAAGAAATAATATCAATATCGAATACTAAAATATTACAATCACTAAATTTAAGCAACTATTAATTAACAAATATAGGAGACACTTTTTAATATTTTGTTAGGACAATCTCAAGATACTACAATTAATAGAAATATAACAGAACGACAAACTTATTCAACCTCGTGAAACAAGTTACATCGATAACAAAATGAAATATGCAATTAACAAAAGTAACATAAGTAAGTCTTCCTCTATATATATGAAAATAACAATATATTCAACGAATTGAAAATGAAAAAAATTCGGGCTTCATTATTTTTTATTTCAAACAGTGAAAAATTGAAGCAAAGTACAGTGAAAAACATTTTCGAGTAATGTAATTTTTTTAGAAATGTAAATTTTTTGAGTCATGTGAATATAAGTGTTGTTGGGGTGGGAAGAGGGGTGAGGGTGAGGTCATAAGTCACATTTGTCATTTTCTGGAAAATGACTTCCCTTGGCCCATGAGGGAAGTCATTTTTCATCAAATGGTGGAAAATAAGTTGTCTTGAAAAATATTTTCCTAAACTTTTGTTGCAACCAAACAAGGGAAGACCGGAAAACTTTTTCTGAAAAATACTTTCCATCATACCAAACACACCCAAAGACAAAAGAAGACAAAATAGAAAGCAACACGTGAATAAGTCTTTTTGACATAAGAATACGTAAATTATGTAAGTGTTTATTAGCATTTACTATTCTTTTTTGACTTATCATGTAAGCTATACTAGCCTTTTTGACTTTTTTGGCCAAAAAGCCATTATTAGTGTTGTTTTTTGTGGAGATATTTTTCTACTTTTTGTAAGATTAACACAAGTGTAAAGTTAAGACAATTATTAGTCTTTTACTTTTTTGACAGATGTAAAATAAGGAATAGTGTAAATAGTTTACGCGTTTTCATTTTTAGGATTATAAATATGTAAGCCATACGGCAATCTAAGGCAAGACTTTCATGTGTTGAAAGCACGTCTTCTCTCTTGTACACAAAAACTTTTGAATATTTAATAAAAACAGGTATATTTCTAAGGAAAAGCTATGGATGAGCAAAGCACAAATCTATCAAATCTACCAGAACAGGTATTTTCATTTACAATTATGAATAACTAAATTCATAAATTCCTGACAATCATGATATAATAAAATAAGCTCATATTAGTTACTTTATAGTAGAATTATTCAAAGAATAGCATGTTAAGAAGTTTATTAGCAAAGTGGAAAAGGAGAATAATTTCCAAGAACTATACCATCCTAAAGGTGAAACCGGTGAGGCAAAGAAGCCGTGATAGGGGAGTAACCAGAGTAAAGGCGTTGTTTAGGAAAAAAGTATCCAGATTACCATGCTAATAGTGATCGAAGAACAAGTTATTTAAGAATAATCTAGTATATAGTGATCTAAGATGACCATATTTTGTTATGTCTATGATTCAAGGAAAAGAAATAGATAAAATAAAACAACAGACTACAGAAAAAATACAAAAAATAGAAGAAACTAAAAATAATGGAATTGTTGAATTAGAAAAAGAACTGCAAATGCTAAAAGAGTTGTATGAAAAAGGACAGAAAGAAAAAAAACAAAAGGATAAAGAAAAAATTTATTAATAGAGATAAATCAATTAAAAGAAAAAATAGAAAATAAAGAATTAGAAACTAATGAAATAGAAATAAATACAATAGATGCTGAAGAAACAGATAATTATGATTCAGAAGATAGTGAAACATATACAAAAATCTTAATAAATATAGAAAAACTAGAAATTAATGAAAAATAAAAAGTAATTAATAAAGAAAACTTAGAAAATACAAACACGGAAATAAACACTCTTGATAAAAAAAGACGATGAAAATATAACACCTAGTACATCAGAAATAAGAAAACCTACATATTATTATAAAGATAAGTTTAAAAGATATAACCTAAGGGATGAATATAACAAATGGACACCAAAACAAGTAATTAATAAAGATTATAACTTCTTAGACTTAGACTGTGTAATAGATGTAGATAAAAAGATACAATTATGGATAGGATATATAACAAAACAATTATTAGACAATGGTATAAATGCAACAGATACACCAGAATATATAGAAAGAACACTAATAGGAACAACAAAATTATGGTTTTTAAATTTAACTGAAGAAAGTAAAAAGGTATTAAGGGCTGATAAAAAACGGAAGGAACAACAGTAACTAAACTAACACCTATAGACAGATTGAAAAAATATGAAATGGCTATAAGAGATGAATTTAGCAGTATGGCAACAGAAAAAGAACAAAACAAAGAAAAAGATACAAATAGGAATTTAATATTAAAACTAGCAATATGTAATATGTGCTATATAGATGAATATACGTGCGCATTTAAAGAATACTACTATAAGGGAGAATATAATATAGATGAAACTAAAGAAGTAAGAAGATTATATTTTATTAAATTACCTGAAACATTTAGTTCAAAAATAATAAAAAGTTGGGATGAAGCAAACATAATAGATACCCTTGGAGTAAGAATAAAATTTCTACAACAATGGTATAGAAATTTATGTGAAAAATACAGAAAAGAAATGAAAATGGAAAAAACATTAATAAGAAATTTAGAATGTTGCAAGGATAAAATAGCACCCCAATTTGGATGTGAAGAAAAATATTATAAGAAAAGAAAAAGACATAAGAAATATAAGAAGTATAGAAAGTCAAAATATAAGTATAAGAAACCAAGAAAAAGATATTATGTAAAAAAGTTAAATATAAAAGACCATATAGGAAAAAGAAATCTATAAAAGAATGTACTTGTTATAATTGTGGAAAACTAGGACATTTAGCTAGAGATGGTAAAATGCCTAAAGATTCAAAAAAGAAGCAAATATCAGAAATAAAGATAGAAAATGAAGAATATATGCAAATTGATTATATAGATTACGAATTAGAAAGTAAAGATAGTATATATGAAATTTCGAAAAATGAAACAGATAATGAAATAAATAGTAAATCAGATGAATCAAATGACTGAAAAAGATATAAAAATAATAACAAAGGAAGAATATTTAAATGAAGAAGGAACAAATCGGAAAATAATATTTGATAATAATATATTTGATGAGATAAAACGAAAAGAATTAGATTTAAGTGTAGAAAAAATATTTAAAATACCAACAACAAAAAACATATTTAGTAGACAAGAAGAACAATACTACGTAGTAAGCCAAAAAGAACATGTAATAGACTGTAGATATGCAAAAGGTAGAGCTAGTATAACACTAGTAACAAAAAGAATAATTAATAAAGAAATAAACGATATAAAAAGTAAAGATCCAATAAAATATGTACATCTTGGAGGAACAGAGATATTCATAAAAACATGTTTTAGAGAAGGAATAGATACACCAATAGAATTATATTTAGCAGATGATAGGATTATAAAACCCATAGAAAAAAGTATAATAACTACTATAAGAGGAAATTTAATATACCAAAAATTTAAATTTATAATAAGTGAGAATTATTTAGTAGCAATAACAGATAAAAACATAGATAAATCATTATTATTATATTGGTAAATATCAGGAACAGAACTAACCCCAGGAAGTAAAATATTTATAGCAAGATGTCAAAATCTATATGTATTAACAACAAAATATAAAATAATGGGAAAAAATAAAATTAATAAAATACAAATAGAAAGTCCTTTTGAACAATTTGTAAAAACAATTAATAACAATGATTATAGTTACAAAGACATAGATATAGAAGAAGATTTACAAATAATAAATGATAGAATAAGCACAACAAAAAGAATAGCTTTCGAAAACCAGAATCATCAGGATCATCGAAAAGAACAAATTATGAAACAACCTCAACAGTTAATTTAACTCAATATTATATAACGGGAATAATAAATCAAAAAAATATATTTAATATTCCTAAATACAGGACAAGAAGAAAACTATATAGCAAAATACCTAGTGAAAAATGAAGAAATAAAATTTGATAGTAATATATGCCCAGACCCACCAAGAAGTTTAATAATTATTAAAGATACAACAGAAAATTAAATAATAATAGGAGCTAGGAAAAAAATAGAATTTGAAATAAAGGAAGATATGCAAAAAGCAGATATAATATTAGGAATAAAATGGTTAGAATAAGTATAACCCTACAACATAGAACATACACAATTAACCATAACCTACAATAAATAAAGATTGTTGATAAAAAGAACATTAACATGAAAATACATGTACTTATGAAAATAATAGTAGAAGGATATTATAACAGATATTATACACCTATGATAGATACAGGAGAAGAAGCCAACTTATGTAGATATAATTGTTTTCCAGAAGACAAATGGAATAAGCTAAAAACACCAATAGTAGTCAAAGGATTTAATAATGAAGGAATCTTAATTACCTATAAAGCTAGAAATATAAAAATACAAGTATGGGATAAAATATTAACAATAGAAGAGATCTATAATTATGAACTTACATCAAAAGATATGATTTTAGGAATGTCATTTTTAGATAAACTATACCAACATATAATAAATAAAACACTTGTCCAATGGGTGAGGATAGTGCGGGGTAACTTAACATAGCTCAGATAAATACCATATCTACTAATGTTCCATATTTCTATTTTTTATGTAGTCAAGTAGATTCTTTTTCATAAGAATTTTTATTAATCTTATTTGCTTCATATCTTTTCTCCAATATTCTAAGTATTCGTAGTTTATCATTTTATCCTATAGTAGTTGTAATTTTACAAATTTCTGTGTAATAACTTATTCTAATCGTACTATATCTAATATGTGATTTTATGTTATCTATGTGATTCATTAACATTTGTTGTTCATGTATAATATTATATAAACTATCATTTGTATCTGCTTTTTATAAGGTTAATTTTATTCTAAATAATCTTTCTTCTAATTGCCTTTTTTCTCTTTTATGTTTACTCCTGTAATTAATTTCTTCATATAGTCAACTTTGTTTTTCTCTAACTCTTCTAATATATTCTATTACTTTTTTAATATGTATAATATCCTTCTGAATAATAACTATCTAAATATGAGCAGTAGCTATCATTATATAAGTGTAAGTTTTCTATAGAACTTAATAACTCTTCATTAAAATGAAATACCTTTTCGTATATAATTTTTCTTGTATCTACTATTTATATATCCTTAAGTACATACAAAATAAGTATTTTAAATTTATTTATCATCTCATCAGATAAGTAAATATTTATTCTTCATATGATGTTATTTTCAAAATATTCCCTCCAATCATATGCATACCAAAATATGGTCATCTTAGATCACTATATACTAGATTATTCTTAAATAAAATGTTCTTCGATCACTATTAGCATGGTAATCTGGATACTTTTTCCCTAAACAACGCGTCTACTCTGGTTAATCCCCTATCATGGCTTCTTTGCCTCACCGGTTTCACCTTTAGGATGACATAGTTCTTGAAAATTTTTCTCCTTTTCCACTTTGATAATAAACTTCTTAACATGTTATTCTTCGAATAATTCTACTATAAAGTAACTAATATGAGCTTATTTTATTATATCATGATTGTCAGGAATTTATGAATATTAGCTATTCATAATTATAAATGAAAATACCTGTTCTGGTAGATTTGATAAGTCTGTGCTTTGCTCAACCATAGTTTTTCCTTAGAAATATACCTGTTTTTATTAAATATTCAAAAGTTTTTGTGTACAAAAGAGAAGGCTTGCTTTCAACACGTGAAAGTCTTGCCTTAGATTGTCGTATGGCTTACATATTTATAATCCTAAAAATGAAAATGCGTAAACTATTTACACTATTCCTAATTTTACATCTGTCAAAAAAGTAAATGACTAATAATTGTGCTAATTTTACACTTGTGCTAATCTTACAAAAAGTAGAAAAATATCTCTACAAAAAACAACACTAGACTGGCTTTTTGGCCAAAAAAGTCAAAAAGGCTAGTATAGCTTACATGATAAGTCAAAAATGAATAGTAAATGCTAATAAATGCTTACATAATTTACGTATTCTTATGTCAAAAAGACTTCTTCACATGTTGCTTTCTATCTTGTCTTCTTTTGTATTTTGTATTTATTTCTTCATTGCTCCGTTGATTTTTATCTTCTAGATGGAATCCTTATCTTCTTGGTTGATTTTTTCTTTTATTCTAGCTGGACTTCTGGAATCACGTTATTTTCTCCATTGCATTTTGAGCATAGGTGGTCGGGATATTTGTGTCCTATTAATTTGCATTATCTGGTTAATAATTCTTCTGAAATAAATTCCTTTTTATTGCCCTTGTAGATGGATATTTTTTTGGATTGAGAAACGTCATAATCCATTGTTTAACTTCTTCCATATTAGACTGTTGTAGTTCCCTTGAATTTGAATAGATCATTAATTGGTCTCTCGAATTGTAGCTCCATATGGGATTTCCATTGAGATAATTATTTGCTAGTTCTTGAATAATTGTAGCTATTCCTATAGTTCGCTTATTTGCATAAATATCAGGTATCTCAACTTTAGGTATCTCTAGCTGTTGAACAATTTCTTCCGGTATAATCATATCTCTTGTTAATCCTATTTTTACAACTTGTATAACTGGTTTAATTTTTTCATATAATATCTCTGCTAGTGCAGTATAAAACTTTATAAAAAATAGATTTTCTTTGGTTATTTTCTTATAAGTGGCGAATGCTCTATATAATTTTGGTATAGCTGCTAGTTCATATCCTTCTTAGGTATATACGGTATTTAATAATCCATAACTGAAATAAGTTTTATCTAAGTTTGGGTTGGTTTTTGGTAGTGCGATTAACTTGTTGTAACTTTGTAATTTTTGGGTTATATAATCTGTGTTTAGTTCTTGGATATTTGTAGCTCTGGGTCTAAGGTTTAGGTAAGTTTGTATTTTATGGATATTTTCTATGTATGCTGGAGTTATATGGTTATAGGCTTTTTTATCTTGATTTAAACTTTCTCGATATGTGGTAGTTTGTGGGGGTATGAACAAGGGGTCTTTTTGTGTTTTTGTCATAAATGGTTTTTCAAATATATTGTTCATGTTTATGTTCTGATATCTTTGTCCACTAACTCCTTTGCTTGTACCTGCAGTTGTAGATTGATAAACGTTATGGGTTTTATGGAGTGTCCCAACGTCTCTTTTTATCTCTAGAATTTCATTGTCTTCCGATCGACATAGCTCTGCACACTGCTGAGTTATCTGAGTCATAGCTTCAGACTTCAGTTTAACTTCATTAGTCTTTAGCTTTTCTATTTCATTACCCATACTGTCCACTTTCAGTGAAAGTGTAGTTAGGGTTTTGAGTATCTTTTCTAAAGCATCATCTTCCATTATATCAGTCTGTGTAGCTTTGTCATGATATGTAATCTGTAATAACATTTTTGTTAGTACTGATTACTTCAATTGTAAACATAAAATTTAATATACTCAATGCTAATCTCCGAATTTCCTTCATTGTAACTGAATTTTTTATTTTTCTTGTTAGCCACCATCTTACCTGTGTATTATCTGTTCGTACAATAAATTTGTTATATACAATATATGACTCAAATACTAATAAACATTTGTATAATGAACATAATTCTTTTCTATTTATTTCCCATTTTATTTTTGTTTCATTAAACGTTCCTGAGTAGTATCTACAATGATGTTCTAATTTTTCTTCTTCATATCTATATTTAAGTACTCCTCCATAATTATATTCACTTGCATCTGCTTCTACTATATATGTAAATTTTTTATTTTCGTCTGGAAATTATAATTTTGGTAACTCTTTACAAAGTATTTTTATTTTTCGAACTTGTTTTTTATCTTCTTCATTGTAATTATACTCTACATCCCTTTTTAATTTTTTTGTAATGGTTTTAGGTTTTCTGCTAATTTTGGTATATATTCTCTTACTTGGTTTACTAATCCTAAAAATGATTGTAATTTCTTTTTTGTATCTAATTCTTCTTTTGAATTTATTATTTTTTGTACTATATGTTGTTGCATTTTGACTTCACTTTTATCTATTTGTATTCCTAAAAACTCTGTCTGATTTTTTATAATTTCGACTTTCTTTTCACTTAAACTTATTCCTGAATTTTCTATTATACCTGCAAATTGTTCAAATAATTTTAAAAGTTCCTCTTTAGTTTTTGTATATAGTAGTATATCATCTATGTATACTATACAATTAGATAACTGTTTAAAATAACTATCCATAAAGTGTTGGTATCTCCCTGGTGCATTTTTATATCCAAATGGTAACACATTCCATTCATAAAATCCTTGGGGTACTGTAAATGCAGTTAATTTTTTAGATTCTTCTTCTAGTTTTAAATGGTTAAATCCTGATTTACTAATGTAATTATATCCTTGTATTTGTCTTATTTTTAATATCTTATTTGGTATTGGATAATTATATGTCATAGTTTTTGCAGTTAGGTTCCTATAATCCATAACCATTCTACTTTTTCCTCTTTTTTGTTCACTGTGTTTATTTACTATAAATGCTGAACTAGTGTGTTTGCTATTACTTTTTTGTATGTATTGTTTTTCTAATAATTCATCTATATGCATTTTAAATTCTTTTAAGTCATCAAAGTTGTATGTTAATGGTTTTTGGGTTATTATACTATTTTTATCTATTAGATCAATTTTTACAATAGTCTTATATTTTCCCCATCCTTTTAATAGATCTTCACTGTATAGTTGTCTTAATTTTTTCTTTATTATTTCTACCTTATCTATTGAAAATATAGTTATTTCTTCTTTATTTATTGAAAATATAGTTATTTCTTCTTTATTTAATGAAAATATAACTAGTTCTATTGTCTCTTCAATATTTTTTATATTTTCTAATTTTTGTGTGATTTTTTATCAGTATTCTTTCTTATTTTATTAATAACTCCTTTTGCTCTTACCTTTTGTTTACATGGTTTTGTAAACCACCAGTGTGTTTTAGTTATTATATGTGGGTATAGTTTATCTAAAAATGACATTCCTAAAAGCATATCTTTTGATGTAAGTTCATAATTATAGATCTCTTCTATTGTTAATATTTTATCTCATGCTTGTATTTTTATATTTCTAGCTTTATAGGTAATTAAGTTTCCTTCATTATTAAATCATTTGACTACTATTGGTGTTTTTAGCTTATCCCATTTGTCTTCTGGTAAACAATTATATCTACATAAGTAGGCTTCTGCTCCTGTATCTATCATAGGTGTATAATATCTGTTAGAATATCCTTCTACTATTATTTTCATAAGTACATATATTTTCATGTTAATTTTCTTTTTATCAACAATCTTTCTTTATTGTAGGTTATGGTTAATTTATTAATTTTATTTTTTCCCGTTATTTTATGTTTTGTTGTTAATATATATAGATTTTTACATCTTGCTGTTAATATTTTACTTCCTGGGGTTAGTTCTATTCCTGATATTTAACACTATAATATTAATGTTTTATCTATTTTTTATCTGTTATTGCTACTGAATAATTCGCACTTATTATAAATTTAAATTTTTGATATATTAAATTTTCTCTTATAGCAGTTATTATACTTTTTTCTATGGGTTTTATAATCCTATCATCTGCTAAATATAATTCTATTGGTGTATCTATTTCTTCTCTAAAACATGTTTTTATTAATATCTCTGTTCCTCCAAGATGTACATATTTTATTGGGTCTTTACTTTTTATATCGTTTATTTCTTTATTAATTATTCTTTTTGTTACTAGTGGTATACTAGCTCTATCTTTTGCATATCTACAGTCTATTACATGTTCTTTTTGGCTTACTACATAGTATTCTTCTTTTCGTCTACTAAATATGTTTTTTATTGTTGGTATTTTAAATATATTTTCTACACTTAAATCTAATTCTTTTCCTTTTATCTCATCATATATATTATTATCAAATATTATTTTCTGATCTGTTCCTTCTTCATTTAAATATTCTTCCTTTGTTATTATTTTTTTATCCTCTTCGGTCATTTGATTCATCTGATTTACTATCTATTTCATTATCTGTTTCATTTTACGAAATTTCATATATACTATCTTCACTTTCTAATTTGTAATCTATATAATCTATTTGCATATATTCTGCATTTTCTATCTTTATTTCTGATGTTTGTTTCTTTTTTGGATCTTTAGGCATTTTACAATCTCTAGCTAAATGTCCTAGTTTTTCACAATTATAACAAGTGCATTCTTTTATAGATTTCTTTTTCCTATCTGGTCTTTTATATTTAATTTTTTTTACATAATATCTTTTTCTTTGTTTCTTATACTTATATTTTGACTTTCTATACTTCTTATATTTCTTATGTTTTTTTCTTTTCTTATAATATTTTTCTTCACATCCAAATTGGGGTGCAATTTTATCCTTGCAACATTCTAAATTTCTTATTAATGTTTTTTTCCATTTTCATTTCTTCTCTATATTTTTCACATAAATTTTTATACCTTTGTTGTAGAAATTTTATTCTTGCTCGTAGTGTATTTACTATGTTTGTTTTATCCAAACTCTTTATTATTTTTGAACTAAATGGTTCAGGTAATTTACTAAAATATAATCTACTTATTTCTTTACTTTTTTCTATATTATATGCTCCCTTATAGTAGTATTCTTTAAATGCGCACGTATATTCATCTATATAGCACATATTACATATTGCTAGTTTTAACATTAAATTTCTATTTGTATCTTTTTCTTTATTTTGTTCTTCTTCTTCTGTTGCCATACTGCTAAATTTATCTCTTATAGCCATTTCATATTTTTTCAATATGTTTATAGGTGTTAGTTTAGTTACTGTTGTTCCTTTCGTTTTTCTATCAGCCCTTAATACCTTTTTACTTTCTTCAGTTAAATTAAAAACCATAATTTTGTTGTTCCTTTTAGTGTTCTTTCTATATATTCTGGTGTATCTGTTGCATTTATACCATTGTCTAATAATTGTTTGTTATATATCCTATCCATAATTGTATCGTTTTATCAACATCTATTACACAGTCTAAGTCTAAGAAGTTATAATTTTTATTAATTACTTATTTTGGTGTCCATTTGTAATATTCATCCCTTAAGTTATATCTTTTAAACTTATCTTTATAATAATATGTAGGTTTACTTATTTTTGATGTACTAGTTATTATATTTTCATCGGGTTTTTTACCAATAGTGTTTATTTTCGTGTTTGTATTTTCTAAGTTTTCTTTATTAATTACTTTTTATTTTTTCATTAATTTCTAGTTTTTCTATATTTGTTAAGATTTTTGTATATGTTTCACTCTCTTCTGAATCATAATTATCTATTTCTTCAGCATCTATTGTATTTATTTCTATTTCATTAGTTTCTAATTCTTTATTTTCTAATTTTTCTTTAAATTAATTTATCTCAATTAATAATTTTTGTTCTTTATCCTTTTCTTCTTTTTCTTTCTGTCCTTTTTCATACAGCTCTTTTAGCATTTGCAGTTCTTTTTCTAATTCAGCAATCCTATTATTTTTAGTTTCTTCTATTTTTCGTATTTCTTCTATAGTCTGTTGTTTTATTTTATCTATTTCTTTTTTCTTGTCTATTGCTTCGTTTTACTTTTGTTATTCTTACCATTGCTGTTAATTTATCTTCTAATTTTAATTCTTCTTTTTCTAACATTAAATATAAATGTTCACCTACTTTCTTATATCTTCTTCCTAAATTAGAAAATATTATTCATTTTTTTAATCCTTCGTGGTTTTCATATGTTTTTTCATCTATTATAAATTCTTCTTTGTTCATTTTATCTACTTGATGGTGTATAGATCATGTTCATATATGTATTCTAGATTATCTATTTGTGATTCTAAATATGATATTTCTTCCTTTTGTGCTTTTATTGATTTTTGGCATACTCCAACAATTATGTTATATTGTAGTCTTTCTTTTCTTATTTTTAATTCTCTTTGTTTTTCAAATATTATTTGTTTTAGTTCTTTATATTTTTGTGATTTTGTTATGTTATTTATCTGCACAATATTTATAATATTTTGGTGGAGACCGAAATCTAATTTTATCATAATTAGGTGGTATGTATCTCATTCTTCTAGATTTTAAATGAATTATTAATTTTACCTCATTGCTAGATATTAAGATAATCAAGTAAGCTAATCTATGGGGGTTTTCTTTTGTTTTATTTAACTTCTTATATTCTGGGTAGTAACTAGTTAAATTTTTTTTAATTTTTCTAAAAGTTTGTATATTTTTGAATGGTCTCCTCATAATTAACAAATAAATAATAACGCATTTAATAAGATAACATGATTCATAATTAATAATGGCTTATTCAACTTATGTAATAATTAGATAATTTTAACATATGTCATAATTAACATATATATTTCATAACGTAGATAACATTTTTGGATGACTAACATATTATCACATTAATTAACTTAACATACCTAACCAACATGCCATGACTCATACGTACCATAATTAATACATATGTAATTGACACATATAGTCGACGGAACTCAGTGAACTCAGCTCAACTCAGATAATCAGTACGATCAGTAACAAATTCAGCTCAGTTTAGTACAGTCTAAGAATCAGATCAGTGTTTATTCAGTTGGGAGTAGAATTCAGCACCGAGCGAGGACAGGGATTACGGCTTCCTTTTCTCTTGTGCTATGGTGTCTTATACCATAGGTTCAAAAGCACGGGATCCAAATCACCCTTAGCAGGTCAAATTCAGCCAGCAGCGGTAGACTTAGCAGTGAGTCCTCACCATCCGAGGATATTCCTTATTTTATTATTGCATTAGATTTAGCATTTTAGTAGATGGAGTTATTTAGGGAATTGTCCCATCAACTCCACAGTTCAGATAGTTTAGAGGTTTTTCAGACTAAATGTTCATACAGACTAGAGCATTTTTAGACATTTATTTTAATTTCGGTATTGTTAAACATTGTTCAATTTTATTCCAGATATTTGAACCTTATGGCAAGTTTCCGCCAGTTTTCAGAATAATTTTTATATGTATTCCGCCAAGTGATATTCCGCCAAGTGATATTCCGCCAATCACACCTGTAGACTTGAATCATAACAAATAATATACATATAAAAATTATCACTTTAATTGAAAAAATCATTCAAACCCCTTCCAAGAGGTGGTGAAATAAAATGAAGTAAGAACTCATGCAGACACAATAATATAAAGGCACTCTATCTATATATAAATATTTAATGTTTGGACAATAAAATTTAAAAAAAAGAGTCAAATTTTGTCAGTTTCC
The DNA here is from genome assembly GCA_030864215.1 of Capsicum pubescens. Classification (NCBI taxonomy): domain Eukaryota; kingdom Viridiplantae; phylum Streptophyta; class Magnoliopsida; order Solanales; family Solanaceae; genus Capsicum; species Capsicum pubescens. The sequence continues at coordinate 120,952,814 of CM061544.1, forward strand.
ATAAAACTTTGCCGAACGTATGAAAATTTGAATTAAGACAATCTCATTTCTTTCTTCACAACTAACAGATTCTGATAACCAGAGATTATTTGTATGTATATAGACGAAGATAGGAATGATTATTCAGATTCAGGTGAACCCTATTTCCCTGCCCCATAGGTAACCTCAATTTTGTACATTTTTATGTTTACCCAGATTGAATTAATCCCTTTTCGGCATAGATTTTTTACTCATTTTTCTGTTTCCATATTTCCCTAGTTCTGATGTTGGACAATATTTTGAAAATATTTACCGACGTTTGATAAATTTGGTTTTAATTCATTTATGGGTTTAGGTTCATTATTTTTTCCACAAAATAAAGATATGGGTTTAGCAGTCATCTGTTGTTTTGTGATGTTTAGCCACATCTACTTATCTCATTGCTTCATCATAGACTGATCTAACTTTTTTTTTCTTCTAAAGATTTATTTTTGTCTATCTCCTTGGATGAATGAGGAAGAAATTCTCATGTTATTGGAGAAATTCTATTCGTACAAATTGAATTAAATCGCTTTTGAGAAATTTGCTACAATTTTTTTTAAGGTTTTAGAGTTGTTTAAAAAATATTTTCAAACCATAAACATAATGTGAAGAGTTGCTTTTTTTTACGTTTACACAAATTAAATAACCCCCCACCCCAAACCCCACCCCGCCCCTCATTTTATAATGGATTTTTCTTTGACTATTTTTGGTTGGAATTTATGGTCTAGATTTTTTTTTCTTTATTCTTTTGTTGGAGGGTAATTTTGATTGTACCACCTTTGAATTTATTTCTTACATCATGCTCTTTTATGGATCCAGATTCATGGTAGAAGGGTGTTTAGAATTTCCAATTTTATATGTTTATATTTATTATACTAAAATCACTGGCTATGTAATATACCAAGGAAGGATCACCCGCCCATTTCTTTAGCATGGACACATGAAAAACAAATGAACCGTTGCCAAACTCATCGGTGCATCCAACTCATAAGCAACCTTCCCGACTCTTCTCAAAATCTTACGGACCAATATAATGGGGGCTGAGCTCCTCTTCTTCCCAAACTACATAACTCCTTTCATAGGCGAGACCTTCAGGAACATCCAATCGCCAACTTCAAACTCTAGCTCTCTTTACCTCACATTTGCATAAGATTTTTGGAAACTTTGGAAAGTCTTAAGTCTTTCTCAGATAATCTTGACTTTCTCCATTGCTTGAGGTACCAAGTCAATTCCAAATAATATAGTCTCACTCACCTCATACAACTCAATCAGTGACCTACATCTCCTACCATAAAGATCCTCAAAAGGAGCCACTTGGATTCTGAAATGATAACTATTATTATATGCGAACTCAATGAGAGAAAAATGATCAACCCAAATACCCTTAAAGTTAATTACTCAATCCATTAACATATCTTATAATGTTTGACTATTATGCTCCAACTGTCCATCCATATGCGGGTGAAAAGAGGTTCTAAGGTTCACCTGCGTACCCAACCCCTTCTGAAAAAGACCACCAAAAATGAGAAGAAAATTTGCATATGTTAATCGTATATAATAGACATCGGGACTCCATACAGTATGAATAACTTTGCATAATCCTCACTCGAGTAGTTAGTCCTCACCGGTAGAAAGTGGGCAGACTTAGTTATTCTATCAACAATGTCCCAAATTGAATCGTACTAATTTCGGGATTGCAAGAGTCTGGTAACAAAATCCATGTTAATTATTTCCCACTTCCACATAGGTAAGGCTATCTCTTGGGAGGTGTTACTCGGTCTCAAATGCTCCACTTTGACTTGCTGGTAATTCATACATTTGGCAATAAAACTTGCTACATCACTTTTTATGTTATTCCACCAGTACAATTCTTTCAATTCATGATAAATATTGGTTGCACTCGAAGAAGCTGTATACCTAAACACATGAGCTTCGGTAAAATTCCTCTCCCACAACCCATCTAAATTGGGAATGTAGAGTCTTCCTTGATCTCTCAAGACACTATCACCCAAAGTTTAAAATACCATAACTTTTTGTTGGCCCATGTCATCCTTGATTTACATAAGAATAGAATTAAGAACTTATTTCTTCTTAACTACGGCCCCAAGAGATGACTTATCCACTTCATAAAGAATAACTCCCCTGTATTTGGAGTGCAAAAAGAAAAATCCCAAGTTAGCCAGACGATGAATATCCTTCACTAATCCTCTTTTCTCCTCCTCTACATGGGACAAACTCTCTATGGACAACCTGCTAAGAGCATCAACAACAACATTAGCTTTACCTGGGTGGTAGTGCAGGCTAATGTCGTAGTCCTTAAGCAATATAAGCCACCGCCTCTTCCTGATGTTTAATTCTTTCTAGGTGAACATATACTGAAGTCTCTTATGATCTGAGTATATATCCATAAGCACCCCATACAAATAGTGATGCCAAATTTCTAACGCAAACACCACAGCCACTAACTCTAGACTCGTGTACCTTAAGCTATCTAGAAGCATACGTCATAACCTTCCCATGATGCACAAGCACACACCCAACTCCCACATGGGATGCATCGCAGTATACAATAAAACCCTTAGTACCCTCGAGTAAGGTTAAAATAGGAGCATTGGCCAATCGATCCTTCAATTTCACAAAACTTCCATCATAAGCATCAAACCTAAAATCTTTACCTTCTTCTGAGTCAATCTCATAAGCGGAGCAGCAAAGGATGAGAAACTCTCCAAAAGTCTCCTATAATAACCTGGCAGGCCCAAAAAGCTCCTAATGTCGGTTGTAGTTGTGGATTTAGGTCATTTCTTTACCGCCTAAATATTCTAAGGATCCACTTTAATTCCTTCACTAGAAACAATATGCCCAAGAAAAGTTACAAGACTCAGCTAAAATTCCCATTCAGAAAATTTTGCATGCAACTACAGATCCTTAAGAGTCTATAATACAATTTGGAGATGACTAGCATGATCCGCCTCACTTTTGGAGTACACCAAGATGTCATCAATAGAACTATGATGAAGAAGTCCAGAAACTGTCAAAATACCTGATTCAGAAGGTCCATGAAAGTAGTCGGAGCATTAGTTAACCCAAAGGACTTGAGAAAGAATTCATAATGGCCACATTCAAAAAATAGTCTTGGGAATATCTGTTTCCCTAATCATTAGATGATGATAGCCCGAACGAAGGTCTATTTTAGGAAACACTTAGCACTCTGAAATTGATCGAAGAGATCATTAATCCTAGGAAGAGGATACATATTTTTCATATTGACCTAATTTAGTTGACGGCAGTCTATACACATTTGGAGAGACCCATCTTTCTTCTGCACAAAAAGTATTAGAGCACCCCAAGGATAAACACTAGGCCAAATAAAACACTTATCATGAAGGTCCTTTAATTTCTCCTTTAACTCTTTCATCTCAGTCGGAGATATTCTATATGGTGGAATGGAAATGGGATGGGTATCGGGCAGAAAATAAATTCCAAAATCTCAAAAAAAAATTTAGGAAACTCATTAACCACAATAATGGACTGCAAAGAGGAACTATCAGAGTTAGAATCTTTGACACAAACTAAATAATTTAAACCCCCTTTGGATATCAATTTTTGAGTCGTACCATAAGAAATAAATTTTCCCTTAGGTACTATGGAACTTTCCTCCCATTCTATCACCTATTTATTAGGAAAATGAAAAGTGACCTTTCGGGTCCTACAGTCCAAAGAGACATAACATGAGTAAAGCCAATCCATTTCCAAGATTACATCAAAATCCACCATATCAATCTCTATCAAATCTACCACTATCTCCTTATGAATAATGGACACAACAAAACCCCAATAGATCTTTCTAGCAATATTAAACTTGCCATTGGGGTAAAACTAAAAAGGTGTTAGAAATAGTTTCAGGACCAAAACCAAAAGGTACAGCCATGTAATGAGTCACATAGGATAGGGTGGAATCGGGATCAAGAAAGGTATAAGTATCAGGGAAGACAAACTATAACATACCAGTGACAATATCGGGGGATGTCTCAAATTTCTAACGAGTAGATAATGCATACAGACGATTATAGCTATTTTTTGTCCTTGGAGTAGCACCCTTCACAGTAGGAATTGATGAAGTAACAATCGGTGTCTTATTATACCCAGATGCAACCCTTGATGAGGGGAAATCTTACTGCATATGACCTTACTGACCATATCTAAAGCACAAATTCTTCCATTCGTGAAAAAATCCATGGTGAAGATTTCCACAAAAATGGTCTGAAGCATAAAATGAGGCTAATTGAGCTACACGAGTCTAATACTAGGCCCTCGGCTCCCTAGGGCCATGACTAGGCTGGAAACACTGATCAGCTGAAGGCCTAGGGAATAGTTAAAGGATAAGAATTTCCCCAAGTCTTCCTATTAGACCAATGCCTACCCCTTCTCATTACTCTGTTGGTTGACATCCTTCTCTGCATACTTAGTCTTCTTACATCACTTTTTTGCCATTTCTACCTGTTTCTTTTTCTCATTCTCCACCTGTCGTATATAAACCATCAACCTTGATATATCCATGTCACTGTTTAACCTAGCAGCCTTACACTCTAGAACCAAGTCATGGGAAAGATCTTAAATAAACTCTCATTTATTGCTCATATTAGACACAAGCTGAGGATCATATAGGGACAATTAGGTGAACTTTATTGCATACTCCTTCACTCTCATTTTCTCTTGCTTCAGATTTACAAATACCTCAACTTTAGCCTATCTTAATTCTTGAGGAAAGAAATGGTCAAGAAAAGAGCACGAGAATACTTCCAACACTGCTGGCTCGCATTTTCACCCCTTAGCTCTTCCTACTCCTCATACCATTGGTAAGCCACCTTTTTAACTATAAGCTGCAAACTCTACTGCATCCATATCACTAGCATGCACGAACTTGGAGATCTTTTCCATCTCATCCATAAGCCTCTAAGGATCTTCCTTAACCTTAGAGCCTGTGAAAGTCAGGGGATTTAGCCTAAAAAATTATCCAACCCGAGTAACCTCTAATGAGATAGTGACAGGACTAACACGATCAGATAGGCGAGACAATGATGACACAATCTAAGTAAGCACATGAATGGACTAACAGAACTCAGCATTTGAGACGTCCCTTTTTAGAAATTGAGTATGGTTGATACTAGCCCAATGAGAGCTAGTTGGGATCGGTGGAACCCCTAGAGGAGAATTAAAGTCAAGAGTATGGTCTCTATACCGAGTCTGCATTTCGTGAGTGGAGCAAACCGCCTCAGCATTTCTCCCAGTACGAATCGAGGCTCCAATTGAGTTTCTATGACTGTTAGATATTTATGGAGGTATGATCTGAAATGCGAGTAAGCTAGAGGTTAGAAAATATTCATAGTAACTAGACTCTCTAGCAATAAATAGAACACAAAAAAGGAAAATATTTTTAAATGCCTCGTAGCCTCTTCGTTATAAGTATAGTGTGCTACACACCCATAGATAGGATTCTGCTTAACACGACTTATAGATACTCACTGACCCTGAACTGTGCTCTGACACCAAGATTGCCACGACCCGCGTCAAGGCCTTGTCCATGACGGGCACCCTAAGCCTATCCAGGTGTGAGATGACCCCTTAGCCTCTTAACAAAGAATAGTAATAAGAAACTTGCAGAAGCCAATCATGTTATAAAGAGTTTAATAAACCATAAGATAAAGTTTATAAGTCAGAATAAAATCCATAAAATAACAACCCAATAAAGTCTACAAGCCTCTATCCATATAATATCTACTAAGTTGAGACATGTCCCCAATTATGCCAAAAGAAAACTAAAAAACAGATATGATAAAGTGACTATAAAGTAACAAGACTTTTCAAATGACAGAGGGCTCACCACTTCTCTCTAGAAATCTAATAGAAAAACAAACCACATAACACTGTACAAGGTCAGAAGAAAAGGCCTCCAAACCTACATCATAAAAGAATGTAGCATCCAAGGATGGTTAGTACGGCGAGTACTAGCATGCAACCCAAAGAAAGGGATAAAATATACATGTACAAAAAATCACCATAAAATACATTATCACTCTAAAATAATAATAATAATAATAATAAAGAGGACAGGGGACATGAAACATTAATATATGACCATTTAAAATTTATTCCTGAACTATGAAACTTACACCGACCTTCAGTAACCCACTGTCTATATGGGTCTGGTTGCCCCAACAGGCGGAACCCCAATCCATGTTAGCTGCATGGACTGAGGATTTGGCTAAAGTCACCAAAAGACAATAACCTTTCAAAAGAATAACTATGTACAACTGCGCGTAGCAAGCACAAGTGGTCATAGACCCCCAACATTGGCAAACATGGTTCCAAGTGTTGGTAACAACAACTACACCTTCTCGGGAAGCCACACAATTCCAATTAAAGTCCAATTAAAATATTTACACATAATAGTAACCTTGGAGTATTCCATTAAGGCATTGACATATTGGTATCGTCATACCAAGACTTACAAATCAATTATATTATGCCCATCGTTCCATTAAACCACTTAAACTCTAATTTCCAATTTGAAAATCCATAAACATAGACCCAAGGGCGATTTAAAAGTCATGTAAATCATTTTCCATTTAATGCCATGCAATATTTTCAAGGACAGTTCGAACACTAAAGATCCTTGTTAAAAACCAAATTATGATATGTGTTGAGGCTCATATCTTTGTCATGTAAAAACCATAACATTATGAAACCATATTACCTACACCCTTTTTATGCTATACAATTTTAGTTCAAAGATCATCATGCACACATAGAAAACACATTAAAAATAAGAGGATTAAAGAATAAGTATTTTACAACTAAATCCTTCAATCCTAGTCATAAACCACCATTAAAGCATATGATTAACAAGTAAATAGCATAATATAATGACAATTAAGATAAGAGAGTGTTCAACATGCCTTATTAACGAGAATTTTTTCCAAAGAATGCAAGAAGAGAGTCCCCAAGCTTGAACCCTAGCCTTAGATCTTTCAAGTTGAGTTTTAAAGTTGAGAATGATCTTTTTGGAATGATTTTGTCATTTTAAGGGCTTGGGAACGTAATAAGTGTAGAGGGGACCATATATGAAGTGTGAAAGGACCCAAATACTACTGAATATTTTTAAAAATATTAATCTGATGATGAAAAAGTGAGGGTCACAATGTGGGCCCTATTGTAAAGGCCCAGTCTCGCGACGCAGGGCTAATCACGAGACTTGCCCCTCGTAGCGCGGGGCCTGGCGTGGAAGCAAGGCTGCGAGTTGTGTTAACTTTAAAAGTGTGATGTTATATGGCCTGACTGTGTATTCTTGTTGAAATATAGTATTTATAAGGAAGTAAATAAAGATCCATTCAATGAAATCCTATATTTAGAAACAAATATGTAGTTGTCATACTTTCTTTACATGCAATATTTAACACAAGATAGTATTCAAATTGGCACTTGACGCCTCGAATCAAAGACCTCTTTTCTGTTCCATTCTATCTTATTTGTCTCATCTTCTATTTAGAGGATATAAAATTAAAATTAATGTAGAACATGCTTTTATTTTTCACTAGTTAGAAAACTACTAAGTGCTAACTCTAACTTTAACTTCTTGTGAGAAGCAATAATGTTTGTCTGTACCATTCCTATGGGATGAAAGCTTTAATTTGATGTTTAGATTTACTAGTTTATGACTTGTCTTTGGGTTGCATATATTGTTTCTTGGAAATATTAAAACCAAAATTGTTAGTTTACTTGTATTTGTTTCCCACTTATGCATAAATCGAGATCATTGTGGAAGAGAGTGGAAATTTTTCTGTGTATATAAGTCAGCTTTTTCAAAGTCAAAAGTGCAAAAAAGTAAGGAGGTTTATTTGAGATATTATGTGCGAAAATCCTAATTTTAACATGGAAAATACAAATGATCACCCAAGGATATGGCCAATTGAAGTGGGTTGACAACCTTGAGATCTTTGGTAAAGCTTCCGGTAAAGAAAAAAGCACTAGGTATTCTTCCTACCTTCCCGAGCCTTAGTGGACAGAATTACCTGGTGTCTGTCACTAATGGGTGGTGATAGGTATTCCGCTAAACTATTCGAGATGAGTTCTAGTTTGTACACTATAAATGTTTAAGTGAGAATGTTATCATTAATGTTGCCTCTTAAAGACCATAACCTTTTACACTATGATGTACACCTTGGTTACTAAAGTGATGCATCATCTAAGCGAGATTCATCACACAACCTATATTTCACCTAATTTCAAAGAATAAACGAACCATTAAATAAAACTTTGACAACCCATGAACATACAATTTGCTTTCAGAAATATGCTAAGGTAATTTTAGTCCCTTCTTTGTATAGTTGATAATTATCCCACTAGAAACAAGTATTTATTTTCATTGATGAAGAATCAAATTATATTGGAAGTAATAAGATCTACTAAAAATCTATGTGAGAATAATGTGATGCATGACTCTTAACTTGTTCAAATGTTGAAGTAATCTTCTACAAAATCTGTATAATTTAACACAAACTTCAACACAAAGTTTAAGAGGAACTTCAAGAACTACAATGAAGTTCCAACAACTTCAAACACAAGTTTAAATGAATAGTAAAATGAACTATCAAAATGAAGTGTTTATAAACTTTAAGAAACAAAGATGAAGTAGAAAAGTTAAAATCAAGTCCACTGAATTCATGGTGTGTCCTTAATGAATTCATTTTCCTCAAGTACCCAAGGTTAATGGAATATTTCCTCCTAGTATAAAATGATTCACTTTCAAAAAATATCGGTACCTCAAATTTTCTAAAACTTCTAACTCACTCAATGATTTGATGATCACATAAGAGTTTTTAGAAGTAGAAGAAGATGGTTTTTCAACTAAAAATCATACCTTTACCTGAGGAAAAATTTAGGTATTTATAGCTAAAAAGTGTCCCTTCAGAAAGGACGCAATGATTAATAAAAAGAGAAAACTTTTCTAAAAAATCAAGCCACTTACGCTCGGTTTGCGCAGGACCTATAACAGTCCAACGGTCGCAGGTGACTTTTGTCACATTCTAGTAGCTTGTACGCTGAACCTGTACTGGATCTACACCCACAAGTATCTAGGTGCACGTATAGATGCCTTTTTATACCAAAACATTATGTCCCTTTCCTTGAAGGTTCACATCCCTTTGAGGTGCATTGTGACTACATTCGCACTGCGTCTGAAATGTGGCTGCAAATGGAGAAAAACATTTCTATTAGATTTTTGGATTAAAACTTCACTTATTTTCAAGTGTCGAATAAATTTTGTCCCAAAAATTAATCTCTTGATCAATCATTTGACAAATCCAAATCCATATCCAAATCCAAAACCAAATCCGAAGACGAAGAAGAGCCGAGCGGGCGACGACGACAACAATGCGAGTCATCTCTTTTTCTTATCTCACTATCTATATGAAGGAGTGCTTCTCAATATAAACATAAGAAAGTTTCTTTCTCACACCAATATGGGAGAACTTTACTTTCTTAAATGAAAGTTCATTTCACTTTCCCCTAATTTGTTCCCTCTATTTTCCATTCATACATTACTTACAACCCAAAAATCCCTCACATGAATGAGGAATGGATATTTTATAAAAAAATTACTGATAAGTGTGATCAACAAGAAAAGGCTAATTGCATCTGAATAAGTAGGTTTTCCTTTGAACTTCTCGAAGTGAACTTGCATCGGATGCACTTGATCAATTGTTAGATATGATATCTTTAAACCCTCGAACTTTAATGTAAACCTAGACAGCATAAGTCACACAACTAGCCTTTTACCATCTACAGTTCTCATGATTTTTTTTGTTTTAGCCATGAACACGCCCTGGTTTCATGAGAGCTTAGAGAATAGGCCTTCACTAATATTCTGTGTGAAGCGTCTTCCTCTTCACCCTTACATAGGTGCTTCCTAAAAATTTAATCCTATAGATCAAACTATTTGATCAAATCTGTCAAACTTAGAAATCATTAAAAAGATTAAAACCATAAACCTTATCCTTGTTTCCAGAACATTGTCTTCATCATGAGATTGGATTGAGTACATTGACAATGTTAAATCGTCAGTCACAACTTTGTTTGATCTACTTAAACCTTGATCTTAGGATCTCCAGCCTGCTAGGTAGAGTTATCGTCATGCTAACTTGTTCTAGGCCACAAACTCATTGCTTTGATGATATCTCAACTCTCTCTCTAGATAGGCCTTTTGTAAGTAGATCTGATACATTATACTTTGACTTCACATTGTCAATAGTGATAATTCCACTAGAGAGTAGTTCTTTAATGGTATTATGTATCCGACTTATATGGAAAGACTTACCATTGTACATCATGCTTCCTTCCATACCTATCGTTGTTTGACTATCACAGTGTATGCATACTGGTGCCAAAGGTTTGGGGCAATAAGGAAAGTCTTCCAAGTAATTTTAGATCTATTCAGCTTCTTCATTGGCTTTATCTATTGCTATAAATTTAGATTCCATTGTAGAGAGAGCACTACACGTTTGTTTGAAATATTTCCAAGAGATTGCTCCTCCACCTAAATTAAATACATATACACTCATGGATTTTACTTCATTTGATCCGGTGATCTAATTTGCATCACTATGACCATTAATTATCATTGGATATTTGTTATAAAGTAAAGCATAGTCTTGAGAATGTTTTAGATACCCCAAAACTATTTTCATTGCCATCTAATGAGTTTGATTAGGATTACTCGTGTACTGACTCAATTTACTAATAGCACATACAATATCTGGTCATGTACAATTCATGATATACATCAAACTTTCAAACACTCTTGTGTATTCCAACTGTTGAGTCATTTTCACCTTCATTCTTTTAAAGTCTAAAGCTCATATCTAACGCAGTCTTGGCAATACTAAACTCTAAATGCTTGAACTTGTCAAGACCTTTGCAATGTAATGAGACTGTGACAACGCCAAATCATGTGGAGGTTTATGAATTTTTATCCCTAAGATCACATCCTCAACTCCAAGGTCTTTCATATCAAACTTATTCTCAAGTAATAATTTCATAGCATTTATGTCAGAAATATCTCTGTTGATGATCAACTTATCATCCACATACAAACAAATAATGACTTTGTAATTTGGAGTGTCTTTAATATAAACACATTTATTACATTCATTTATCTTAAAGTCATTTGCCAACATGGTTTGGTTAAACTTTGCATGCCACTATTTGGGTGCTTGTTTCAGTCCATTAAGTGACTTAACAAGTTTTCACACTTTATTTTCTTAACCAAGAACCACAAAACCCTCAGGTTTTTCTAATTAAATTTCTTTCTCCATTTAAGAATGTTGTTTTCTCATCCATTTGATGGATTTAAAGACCATATACCACCTCTAAGGCAATTAACACCCAAATAGATATTATCTATGTTACAAGTGAGTATGTAGCAAAATAATCAAGGCATTCTTTTTGTCTAAAGCCTTTTACAACAAGTCTTGCCTTGTATTTATCAATAGTACCATCTACTTTCATTTTCCTTATGAAGATCCATTTAGAACCAAAAGGTTTATTTCTTAGAGAAAGATCAACCAACTCCCAAGTATGATTGATCAAGATTGAATCAATCTTACTATTGACTACCTCTTTCCAAAAGGATGCATCCAAAGATGACATTACTTCTATAAATGGTTGAGGCTCATTATCAAATAAGAAATGTTACAAACTTTGATCCAAAGGAAGTTGATGTTTTTGACGTGTACTATGCCTTGGATTCTAATCGTTAAGTACATTCTCATTTGGTTTATTTCGAGGTTTTTTAGACCCTGTACTAGACTACAATGACTAGTTTTATACAGATAAATGTGTCCAAAGAACTCAGCATTATCATATACTGCAATACCCCAGTTTTCAAGTACTAAGCCCTTCAAAAGATTTGCCATTAAGTTAGCCTTCCAATGCCAAAAAAAGTTATGAAATTTTCCCTGGAAGTCTTTCAGCTACCACTGACCACGACTCACTTGATGACTCGTGACCAGACATTACGAGTAGTCGTCGTCACAATAGTAAAAATTCTAAAAATTTCAACCCAGTGATAACGACCCCACCCTACGACTTGTTACCAGATGTTAAGAGACTTTAGGAGGGACTCATCATCATAATAGTGTGTGTCCAAGAACCAGTCCAGTGGTAATGAGTCCAGCACATAACTCGTTATCAAACCTTATGATTCATTATGTGGACTCATCACCTAAACAGTGAATGACTAAAGGACCAAGCCTTAGACTAAGACTATATCTAACAACTCATAGTTAGTCATAACGAGTCATTAGGAGGGGAGTCGTAGCCATACCAGAATGGACCCAAGATCCCAGGACCTCAAATTACGACTCAGACCACAGCTCGTAATTAGTTGTAACGAGTTGTGAGGTGAGTCATAACGACTGAGAGCGAATTTTTTCTGCATGATTTCTTAGGAACTTTTAAATCTTTTTCCACTCCCTTAAAAGCCAAACCCACATCATTTTGGCTTTCAAAGGGGTGGTATAAAAAACCTAAATTCCCCAATTCATGATAAAAATCATAAATTCCACTCAGAGAAATCAAGAGAGGTGATTTCCTCTTTTCCCAAGGGCAACGACGGTGCTTCAAGCTCAAGTTAAATTCTAAGAGACTTTCCAAGACTTTTACCACCAAGTATGTGGTATTTCATCAATTGGTCTCTTCCACCCTTTGAGTCATAAGAATTCCCTAAATTTTACAAGTGTAAACTTTTTTCTCCTTTTTATGAAATTTCAATTCACTTATGAATATTATCAATTCTCCCTCAACTGCTTTGGGTATGAACCATGAAACTCTGTTCCCTCATGAGAATTGTGTTTCCATATGTTTGATAATTTATCCATACTATGATTAGTGATTGAAATATTGGGTACTATTCATGATTTTCCCATATATGGTCAAATGTCTCATTACCATGATTAGTTTGCATTAGTCTATGTTGGTCAGTTATGAACAGCCGATACCTAGGTACTTATACATGTTACAGTTTTCATATTACAAGTCATTCAGATCATGCTTGTATTATTAAATTCACAACCTTAAAATGTTGAGCATTTATCAGTATTAGATCATGTTAAATATTTATCAGTACCAGTGTCAGTTCTATTGGGAGTAGCACTTAGCACCGAGTGAACATAAGGATGAAGGCTCACTCATCAGTTGAGGACTGAGACCTTTAGTAGAAGTCGCTGATTTTTAGAACTACATTGCCACTGTAGGTTATGAGGGGCCACCCTAAAGTTGAGGACTAACACCCTAGTCATTTTATACATCAATTAGTGGATCCACGCCAACTAGTGTTAGTACCCTTGGAAAGGTACTAGCACCCATCCAACAGGGGTAACTAGTTGGACCTCAACTTTACTCAGATTGGGGTATGTCAATTGTAGGTAGCCCTCAAAGTCTCCAGTTCAGTCTCAATTTACATATTCAGTTTATGTGTTCAACTTAGATATGCATGACCTTGTATTCAATTATTCAGTTCATTCAGTATATGTATATACATGGTCTTACATCCAGTTTCATGTTCATGCATTCATGCGCAGTTATATCAGTTAGCCTTCGCATCCTACATACTCAGTAAATTCAAAGAACTGATCGTATGCTCTCTTTTGCACTATATTTTCTTATAATATAGGTTTGAATGCTTAGTTCTCAGATTGAACTTAGACAGTTCTTGTGCCACTCAGCAATAGTTATGGTGAGTCCTCTACCTTCAAGGACTGTTTATCAGATGTCATTATCAGTACCTTAGTTTATTTTAATCAGTCAAAGTTAGTTAGGAGCTCGTCCCATCAACTACCCAAGTTTTAGAGACTTTCAAACAGTAAGTTAAGTTTTCAGTTTTAATCAGACACTCAGACATATTTGGTATTACCATCAATATTATTTACTATCAGATTTTCTAATTTATCTTCCACATATTATTTTATTATTTTCTTGAGTGCTCACAGTAGGTACCAGACCATGGGTTATCTTGGGGTCACTTATGATGCTAAGGACCGTGTTACGACTAAGGGGTAGTCTTGGGTCGTGACAAACTTTATATTAGAGCACAAGGTTTAAAGTGTCCTAAGGTGTTTGAAAGCCGTGTTAAGTAAATTTTGATTCATGGGTGTGAAACGCGCCACACTTATGGGCTAGAGGCTACGAGATGTTTTAAGAAAAGTTTCATACTCAACCTCTATCCATTTATAAAAAATAACTCCTAGAAGGTGCTAACAGAAGGAGGAATTGGGACCAGCCAGCACCGCCACCTATTTTTAAAGACCCTCTAAATAAGCAGTCTCTCATGTCGAATTCAAGGTCGCTTTCACGGCCTTGGCCCAATCCATGGCTGACCTAAATAACTAGAAAGTTTATTCCCCAGCCAATCCAGTAATGAATACAGTAGCAATTAGGATCTGAGACTTTACTCGGATAAATCCCTCAGTGTTCTCTGGATCCAAGTCTGAGGAGGATCCCAGGAGTTTCTTGATTATATGCAGAAGTTGACTGATATTATGGGTGTCACATCGAGTGAGAGTGATGACTTAGATACTTACCAATTACAAGGGATGCCTAATACCTGGTTTAAGTAGTGAAAAGAGAATAGAGGTGCTGAAGTAAGGCCTATAAAGTGGGATGAGTTCGTTGCTACTTTTCTAGATAGGTTTTTCCTAATTTAGTTAAGGGAAACTAAGGTATAGGAGTTCATTAACCTGAAGCAAGGTAGTATGAGTGTTAAGGACTATTCACTCAAGTTTACATAATTGGTAAGGTATGCTCCTAACATGGTGGCTGATTCTAGGGCTTGTATGAGCAAGTTTATATCTGGTGTATCTGAGGATATGGTCAAGGAGTTGTGATGATGATTAAGGAGATGGACCTTTCCAAGTTAATGGTTCATACTCAATAGAATGAGGAAGAAAAGCTTAAGGAAAAAGGAAAAGGACAATAAGAGGGCCAGAACTGGTAGCTTCAACTTTTATCATCAAAGGTCTGATGGTGGGAATCATTCTTAGTTCTGCCAGAAGTCTTCAGCCCCAGTCGTGTCTTTTGCCAGTGCTCCAATGCTTTTCGGTAGGATACTAGGGTTAGGGCACCAAGCTCTATCTCCTAGGGTAGTGTGAACAGTGGTCACACCACCTTAGTCTGCAAGAAGTATGGTAAGAACCACAAGGATGAGTGCATGGCTAGCAGTGATGCTTCTTTCGGATGTGGTAAGTTAGGTCACAGAATCAGGAATTGTCCTATGGTAGCATAGAGGGGTAAGTATATTCATCAGCAAGGTCAGTCTAACTCTTCATCTATTCCAGTAGGTCGTCTATCTCAGTAGGGTGCCACTTCTAGTGCAACCAGTGGCCAGTATTAGAATTGACTTTATACCCTTCATACTCGACAGGATCAGAAGGGTCCTCCTGATGTGGTTACTGGTATGTTACAAGTCTTTCATCTTCATGTGTATTCCTTATTAGATCCCAGAGCAACACTTTCCTTTGTGACTCTTTATATAGTTGTAGATTTTGGCGTTAATTCTAAAATCCTAGTAGAGCCGTTCTCAGTGTCTACCCCATCGGTAGTTCTATCATAGCCAGATAGGTATATAGAAATTTCTTGTCACAGTATCCAAAAAGTCACCTCAGTTGATCTTATAGAAATAGAGATGATTTATTTTGATGTTATCCTTAGCATGAATTGTCTCCACTCTTGCTATGCCTCAGTCAAATGTAGAAATAAAATAGTTCAGTTTCAGTTTTCTAATGAGTCAGTCCTAGAATGTAAGGGTAATACCTTAGTGCCTATAGGTAGATTTATCTTTTTTCTCAAGGTGAGAAAAATGATTTCTATGGGGTATATCTATCATCTCGTTCAATACAAGGACTCAAGTTCAAAAATCCTGCATCTGGAGGAACAGAAAATCAACTTTGAAATAGATCTCCTTCCAAATACCCAACCTATTTTAATTCCTCCTTACAGAATGGCTCCAGTCAATCTTAAGGAATTGAAAGAACAATTGAAGGATCTCCTAGATAAGGGTTTCATCAGGCCTAGTGTCTCTCCATGGGGCGCGCTACTTTTATTCGTGCACAAGAAAGATTTTATGACCCGAACCAGGGCCTAGACATAATGGGCATCCCAAGTCCAACCAGGACCGGGGACCGCCCCCTTTACCTAACCCAGCCACCTTATACAGCCTTAGATGGGCTGAATTTCGAGCATATAGCAAGATTGCGTAAATGCTCTCATGAAGACTCTAGGATAGGGTCACAACGATGACCGACCCAACTGAGTCAGACCATACCAAACTAACCATCCAACCAAACCAAACAAAAGAGAATATCAAAACATAATATGATAATCAATATCACTAAGGAGTCGTCAAGCACTTCGAGTATCATATGTATCCCATCCAAAGGTCCGAAGGCAATTTGGCTTGTATCATGTGCACTTACAATGTACTTCAAGATTTTTTTTGAAAGAAATGACTTCGGATAATGCACATGATGACAGGTATAAAGCAGTAACAAATAAGAGAAAAATTACAAACAAATAACACGTAGGCATCAAACAATGAGAAAAAGCGACTAACTAAACAAGGTATATATTCAACCATATTTCCAACTAAACCGGTATGAATAAACATATGAAGCTTGAATTCTAAAGCCTCTAGCAAAGTCTCCAAAGCTGTCACAACCCTTTTTTGCTCAAAAGATTTTATTAAAAGTTCAAAATAATTTTCAAATCAGAAAGTGATCAAAATAATGTTTAAAAAGAAATTTACATTTAAAACTCAGATTCACTACTTGATGTTGGTTAGTTGTGCCGAGTCACCTTAAAATATTCCTTTTTAAAATAAATGACTCTTAATTGATCCACAAACAAAGATTTTTGTTAAGGAATTTATTGATCGGGGAGAAGGTGTGAGGCACCCTTTGATCCCGTGATTTTAGCACGATCGCTTTGTTGATTCATATCGATGTTAATTGATACTATAAGTAAATAGATCACAAGAAAATAAGCAAATCATAAACAACACGCACAAATAAAGAATAATTTTTAGTCCAAATATACAATTCAAAATAAAAGAAAGTAAGAAAATAAACTATGCTATCCTAACTACCCTAAATTATGTTTTACCCGACATCCAGGATCTTGATCACAATCCACCTCCATATTTACATTTGTACTTTGGGGAATTTCTCCAAAAAATTAAATACATTTGATTTTAAAATGATAATTAAAGAACACGCAAACAAAGCAATCTATGACCAAATAATTATCAAAAACTTAGAATTTTCCTACCCTATTTATAAACTATCTAAAGCATGATACTACCAAATATGATAAGGAACTAACGATGAAACTTTAGACTTAATCCCTTAATTTTAAACAGAGTTGAAACTCCTTATTCCGCCCCTTTACTGTTCAATCTCATTAACAACTCATAAGCAAATATTAAATTAATCAACCACACACCAAGTAATTTCGAGCCATATATTTGTTACATTATCACATCACATTATGAAAGAATGAAAATGAATAGAGTTGAAGAATGGGACCTCAAACATAATTTCTTTTCATATTATTATAGTAGAATCTAAAATCTCTAAATCAAAATTTCAAACAAAAGCCTCACTGGAACTCAACCAAAATTTGGAAATCAATTTTGCCCCTTCACCCTCTATTTTGCACCATACGATCGACTTTTTATAAAAAATAACAAAAAATAAACTATCCTTTTTGATATTTCAGTGAAGGGAGATTGTAATACCCCGTACTCTTCTTAGCTTAAATTAGTCCTTAGAATGTTAAGGGATAACTCCCAAAATGAATAGTATTTATTTCATGTGGAATTCTTTAGATTTAGATATTTCATTGGGTGGGAAATTGAATAAGCTTTCCATCGATACCAAATTTATCCAATTCCGACACTCGATGAAGGAGTTATGATGTTTTTAAGTTGACAGTGTGCCACCTGGGTAGTCACCACGTCGCGGAGGTGGTTAAATTCATAATTTTCATTTTCATTGGACCTCCACGATATTGGCGCGTAGCTGAGAGGTCCATTTTCCCATTTGTAAATTTCCAGTTGTCCAGCGCTATAGTGACGCGTCGTGCCGAAGGCCAAAATGGCATTCCTATAGCGCACCGCGATGATGGCGCGTCGCGATTAAGTTTTAGGTATGAATTTTCAAAATCTAGTGGGACAACGTGATCCAATTTCTCAGTCGTCAAATTTTAGTGAGCCACCGCGATAGTGGTGTGTCGTAGTGGCCCATTAAATCAGGATCTCAGTTCATTTTTTTAGTTTCATTTAGAATTTTAAAGAGGGTATTTTGGACTATTCCCAAGCCCCCAATCCGTCTAAACACAAGATTAAACCCATTCTAAGCCTAGTATGCGCATTATTCATCAACTTTCTCTCAAAGGAAAACCCTAGACCATCAAAGCTTCTTATCCAACAAAACCAAATCCTCCATTGATTCTCCAAGAAAACTAAAAATTGAGGAATCCCAAGGCAAGATAATCAAGAACTCATCCCCAAGAACTCAATTAGGAATCAATATTTCAAGATTCTTCATCTAATCATCAATCAAGGTATGTGGGGTTTATGAACAAGGATCTTCTTTCATCCTTGTGCCCAAAACCAAGATTTTAAATATAAATTCATATAATTTTAAATGTTACTACACAAATTAAGGTTCATACCCATTATTGTTATTTGCAAAGTTATGAGATATTGAGATATTTTGAAGATGAATTGCATGTCTATTTTTATATCTTCATGCCTATAGCAGTAAATTACAGATTTTGAGATGAATTATCATTGTTTTCATTATCAGGCATGATTATTATGATGTTTTGACATGAGTTTGATACATGGGTTATTAAGCCCCAAGTTTATATGTTGAGATTTAGAGAAAGATGATGCTTTAAGCATCTTATGAGCTAATTATATCATATTTACAATGAAGTTTTGATCTTTGATCCTCAAATAAGTTTTGAAATCCACTTTACAGATTCATTACAGATTACAGAAAGCAAAATAACTTCATTTATAGATTTATTCAGATAAATGCATAACTGGTTTTATAATAAACCCTTATGCGAGTTTTAAAGTGGATTTCCATGAGATGAGCGTAGCAAATTAAAGGGACTAGTATTTAGCACTGAGTTGGGTATGATTCCAAGGTCTCAAACATCAGAACTACGTGCCACCGTAGGATTAAGATTAAGTGACCATAGTGGGCAGAGTTGTGATCACTTAAGCTGAGGTTCTACTCCCTGGAAAAAGTATGACACCTCTCCCCAACATGAGGTTTCTTCCTTAGGAAGACGAAACATTGGACTCCATATAGCTCGCATAGTTTATGTCGGTTAAGAAAACCTCCCTTACAGATAACCCTTAAAGATAACCTTGCAGAATAGTTTCAAAGTATCTCTCTTAAGATAAAGTATTTTTCTCTAACAAAAAAGATTAACAAAAAATATTTTAGAAAACTATGTGTAAAGGCTCACAAATTTATTCAGATTATGCTTTACAGAAAGACTTTAGCTATAGTTTTCAGCTTTCATATTTTTAGATTGAGTCCTTCTACACTTAGACAGTATGATTTAAAGGGAGAATACAAGTACAACTTTTAGAACTAAATGTCATGACTCACTAGATTTATAAAGTATAATTTGCTTCTTATTTATTCAGATTTCAGTATTTCAGACATTCCAGCTTATGTGAGTGATTTACATTTAGCATGCATTATTTTATAAATGGTGATTATGAGATGATGTTTTACTTATGCATATCACCTCCATATAGTCTGTATATCCTTAAAGTACTGATCCACATATACGTCTATGTGCTAAATTATCTCATAATGTAGGTTCAGGTTCTCTATATCAGCAGCGTGAGTAGTTCGGTCATCTCTATCTACATCTGATAGTTGGTGAGTCCTTATAGTTCGGGGAGTTGTTCATACAGATTTTGCAGCCTAGTAGCTTTTATGATTCTGTATTTCTTTTCAGACAGTTTGAGTTAGCTTGGTGTCTGTCCCATTTACTCTCTAGTTTCATTAGTAGAGGCTGGTCAGACTGCTAGTTTTGTTTTCGGTATTGATATTTTAGACATCTCTATTAGTTATTACAGAAATTTTCCACATTCTGTATGAATTTTATGTCTATATTTCCATTATTATGAGATGTAGGCTCAGTAGTACGCAGACAGGGTTAGCTTAAGGTTACTCGTAGTCTTGAGCACCGTGTGACATTTTGGGACCAGGTTTCGGGGCGTTACAAACTTGGTATCAAAGCCTAAGGTTTTTAAGAGTCCTGGGGAGTCAGATAATTTACGTTACGTAGAGTCTTGGTCATGGGTATGAAGCGCACCACATTTATGAACAAAAGGCTACGGAACGTTCTTAGGAAATCATCTTTTTCTTTTATGATCTATCATGCTTACAATATCTCTATCTAATTTTAACTCATACTTTCACGTGATAGTTGAACATGCCTCTTCATCGAGTTAATGCCCACAAAAATGATAACCAGCCACCTCAGCTGCAGATTTTTTGAATGAGAATGTGTCACATGCAGAGTTTGGTCTGTCTTTCAGGTTCTAGCCCAAGTTGTGATAGCTAATGTTCAGGGCAACCGTTAGGCTGTAGTCCCACCCCAATAAGATGGGGACTTAGCCACAGCCAAAATTTGAGATTTTATGAGAATGAACCCGCCAAAATTCTTTGGGTTGAAAATAGGTAAGGACCCACAGCTTTATCAAGATCAGGTAAAGAAGATCACTCGGATTATGCATGTTTCTGAAGCGAAGAGTGTAGAATTGGCATCTTATAGGCTGAAAGATGTTGCATATGACTGGACAGTGATGTGGAAGAAAAGTAGAAGGGAGAATGCAGCTCCCATGACTTGGCAGATATTTTAAGATACGTTTCTAGATAAGTTCTTCCTACGTGAGATGAGGGAAGCTAAGATAGAAGAGTTCATGAACTTGTGGTAGGGCTCAATGACAGTAAAAGAGTATTGCCTCAAGTTCAACCAGCTATCTAAGTATGCCCCTGATCAGATGGCTGACCCTAGGTCAAGCATGAGTAAGTTCATGACTGGAGTATCTAGATTGGTGGTCAAGGAGTGTAGGACTACCATGCTTATTGGAGACATAGATATTGCTATATTGATGATGCATGCTCAGTAGATTGAGGCAGAGAAGTTGAAGGAAAGTGAGAGGGGAAATAAGAAGGCTAGAACAGGGCAGTTTGATTATGGTCAAAATAGGTTTGTAGGAGAAAATCGTTCACAGTTTCAGAATAGCTCATCTATGCCTGCACCTTCTTCAGCTAGTTCTCCCACTCCTAGAGGTAGACAGGAGTAGTGGGCTAAGTCCTCTATGTCCATATCTCAGAGTACTGTGAGTGGGAGACCTCGCTATCTTACTTGTGCTAAGTGTGGTAGGAATCATCTCAGGGAGTGCTTGGCTGGACAGAAGGTTTGTTTTAGTTGTGGTAAGTTGGGTCATAGGATTTAAGATTGTCCGCATGCTAAGCAGGAAAATAGAGATATTCGTCCCCAGACTCAGGCTACTAGTTCACCAGCTCCTTTAGGTCGCCCAACTCCTTCTCAGGGTGTATCATACAGTACCGGTGGCGGTCAGCACTAGAATTGGTTTTATGCTTTACCATCCCGCCAGGAGCAGGAAGATTCACTAGATGTTATTACTGGTATGCTTCATGTCTTTCATTTTGATTTTTATGTATTGCTAGACCCTTTGTCAAGTTTCTTTTATATGACCCCATTAGTTGCAGTAAATTTTGAGATAAGTTCTGAAAAGATCCCTGAGCCTTTCTTGGTTTCTATCCTAGTAGGTGAGTCAGTTGTAGCTAAGTAGATCTATAAAAAGTATCCTATCACTATCCTTCATAAAGTCATGTTAGAACACTTGATAGAATTAAATATGGTTGATTTAGATCTTATTCTCGGTATGGATTATCTCCATTCCTGTTATACATCTATAGAATGTCGCACCCATGTGGTGAAGTTTCAGTTCCCAAAAGAGCCAGTATTTAAGTGGTCAGGTAATTCAGTGTCTCCCAAAAGTCATGTCATATCTTATCTTAAAGACAGAAAGTTGATCTCCAAAGGATGTATCTATCATCTTGTTCTAGTTAAAGACACTAAGTATGAGACTCCAACAATTCAGACAGTCAGTTTAGTTAATGAGTTTCTTAATGTTTTTCCCGACGATCTCCCAGGGGTACCTCCCGATAGAGAGATAGAATTTGAGATTAACCTTCTTCCTAATACTCAGCCTGTTTCTATCCCTCTATAATGTATGGCTCCCGCCGAGATTAAGGAGTTAAAAGAGCAACTCAAAGATCTTCTAGATAAAGGTTTCATAAGACCTAGTATTTCTCCATGGGGCTCTCCCGTCCTATTTGTACGAAAGAAGGATGGTTCTTTACGTATGTGCATTGACTATCATTAGTTGAATAAAGTTACTGTCAAAAACAAAGATCCCCTTTTGAGAATTGATGACTTATTTGACCAACTCCAAGGTGCAAGTTATTTCTCAAAGGTAGACCTTAGATCCATCTATCATTAGCTTAAAGTAAAAGAGTGTGATATTCTAAAGACAGCCTTCAGAACCCGTTATGTCCATTTTGAGTTTCTAGTCATGTCCTTCAAATTAACCAATGCCCCAGCAGCCTTCATGGACTTGATGAATAGAGTGTTCAAACAGTATCTGGACATGTTTGTCATAGTTTTTATAGATGATATCCTTGTCTACTCTCGTAGTGAGGATGATCATGTAGACTATCTTAGAATTATGTTGCAAACTCTTAGAGATCACCAGTTGTTCGCCAAGTTCAGCAAGTGTGAATTTTGGCTAAGGTCAGTAGATTTTCTTGGTCATATTATTTCCAGTAAGGGCATTAGAGTTGATCCCCAAAAGACAGAAGCCATAAGAAATTAGCCTAGACCTATCTCTCTATCAGACATTAGGAGTTTCTTAGGTCTAGCTGGTTATTACAGATGTTTTGTTGAGGGTTTCTCATATATTGCGTCTCCTATGTCTAGATTGACCTAAAAAAAAGTTAAGTTCCTGTGGTCAGATTCCTGCGAGAAGATTTTTCAGGAGTTGAAGACTCGACTCACTTCAGCCCTAGTTTTAGCATTACCACATGGTACAGATAGTTTTGTTGTTTATTGTGATGCCTCCAGAGTTGATTTGGATTGTATGTTGATGCAGAGAGGTAAGGTCATAGCCTATGCCTCTAGACAACTTAAGCCTCATGAAAAGAATTACCTAACCCATGATCTTGAATTAGCTGATGTGGTGTTCGCTTTAAAAATCTGGAGACATTATTTGTATGGTGTGCATGTTGATGTGTTCACGAACCACAAAAGCTTGCAGTATATGTTTACTCAGAGGGAGTTGAATCTCCGTCAGAGAAGGTGGTTGGAGTTGTTGAAGGATTATGACATGAGTGTATTGTACCATTCGAGCAAGGCCAATGTAGTGGCAGACGCCCTTAGTAGATTGTCTATGGGCAGTGTTGCTCATGTGGAGAACGATAAGAAAAAGTTAGCGCGAGAAGTTCATCGTTTGGCTAGATTGGGTGTTAGGTTGGTTGATTCAACTGAAGGAAATGTTTGGGTTCGGAGTAGTTCTGAATCTTCCCTAGTTTTGGAAGTAAATGAGAAGCAAGATATGGACTCTAGTTTGGTCAAACTGAAGGAGTCGGTTAAAGTCCAAAGGGTGGAAGTTTTCTCCCAAAGGGGAGATGGCATGTTGAGATACCAGAGTAGACTGCGTGTGCCATGCATTCATGATTTAAGGCAGTAGATTATGACAGAAACGCACGGTGTGCGCTATTCCATTCATCCTTAGGTGCTACAAAGATGTACCATGACTTGCGGGAAATCTATTAGTAAAGTGGCATGAAGAGAGACAACAGATTTTGTAGTGAGGTGTGCAATTTGTCAACGGGTTAAGGTAGAGCACCAAAGACCTAGTGGTACATTACAAGAGTTTGGTATCCCCACATAGAAGTAGGAATAGGTGAATATGGATTTTGTGACTGGTTTACCCCATTCGCGTCGTCATCATGATACAATTTGGATTATTGTAGACATATTGACTAACTCAGCGCACTTTTTTCCAGTTCACACATCCTATACGGCTAAAGATTATGCTAAGTTGTATATCCAAGATATGGTAAGATTGCATGGAGTTTCTTTGTCCATTATCTCAGATAGGGGTACTCAGTTTACCTTTCAGTTTTGGAAAGCCTTACAGAAGGGTCTTGGTACCTAAGTTCATCTGAGCTCAGCAGACATATGGTCAGGCAGAAAGGACCATTCAGACTCTAGAGGATATGTTAGGGGTATGTGTCCTTTCCTTCAAAGGTAGTTAGGATGAGCATTTTCCGTTGATTGAGTTTGCTTATAATAACAGTTATCATGTTAGTATTCAGGTGGCTCTATTTGAGGCTCTCTATGGACGAAGATATAGATCACTAGTTGGTTAGTTCAAAGTGGGTGAGGCCGTTTTGATTGGGTCATACATGATGTTTGAAGCCATGGAGAAAGTTCAGTTATAGAGATAGATTAAAACCAGCCCAGAGTTGTCAGAAATCCTATGCAGGCGTAAGAAGAAGAGATCTTGAGTTTGAGGTTGATGATCTTGTGTATTTGAAAATTTCACCTATGAAGGGGGTGAAGAGATTTGGCAAGAAAAAAAAGCTTAGTCCCCGATATGTGGGTCCCTTTCGAATTTTGAGTCATATTGGAAAGGTAGCATACGAGCTTGAGCTATCCACAGATTTATCCTCAGTTTATCCAGTATTCCATGTGTCCTTGTTGAAGAAGTCCATGGACGATTCAGCTGTTGTAGTTCCTCTAGAAAGTACAAATATTCAGAATAGCCTTTCTTATAAAGAAATCCCAGTAGAGATTCTTGATCATCAGATTCCAAGACTAAGGAACAAAAAGTTCCCTTGGTCAAAGTTCTGTGGCGAAATCAGTCCGTTGAGGGCGCTACATGGGAAGCAGAAGAAGACATGCATACCAAGTATCCTCGTCTCTTCTCCACAAACTCAAATTCAGCCGAAGGTAATAGTTTTCCTTCATTCAGTTTTTTTCTAAGTCTCAGATTCAGCTATATAGTTATTTTCATGAGAATTCATGCACTTTCAGATCAGTTTAGTAGCTCTTTATATTTGAGATTCAGACATTCAGTTTATTTTAGTGTTTCATGATAGCTTATAGCCTCAGAGTCCTTAGTATTTTCAGCTTAATTAGCCACATTCGAGGATAAATGTTCCCAAGGGGGAGATATTACAAAACCTCGTACTCTTCTTAACTTAAATTCGTCCTTAGAATGTTAAGAGATATCTCCCAAAATGAATAGTATTTATTTCGTATGGAATTCTTCGTATTTAGACTTTCCATTATGTGGAAAATTGAATAAGCTTTCCATCGATACCAAATTCGCCCAATTCCGACACTCGGTGAAGGAGTTATGACGTTTTTAAGTTGACAGTGTGCCACCTGGGAAGTCACCGCATCGCGAATGTGGTTAAATTCATAATTATTATTTTTTAGTTGACCTCTGCGATATTGGAACATCGCGAAGAGGTCCATTTTCCCATTTGTCAATTTTCAGTAGTCCAACTCTATAGTGGCACGTCGCGCCGAAGGCCAAAATGGCATTCCTATAGGTCACCGCGATGATGGCGCATCGTAGTTAAGTTCCAGGTCCCAATTTTCAAAATCCAGTGGGATGACACGATAGCTTTGCGTTGCGGAGGTCCCCAATTTCCCAGTCATTAAATTCCAGTGAGCCACCACGATAGTGGCGCGTCGCGGTGGCCCATTAAATTGGGATCCCAGTTCATTTTTTATGTTTCGTTTCAAACTTTAAAGAGGGTATTTTGGACAATTACCAAGCCCCCAATCCATCCAAACACAGTATTAAACCCATTCTAAGCCTATTATCCTCATTATTCATCAACTTTCTCTCAAAAGAAAACCCTAGACCATCAAAGCTTCTTCTTCAACAAATCCAAATCCTCCATTGATTCTCCAAGAAAACTCAAAATTGAGGAATCCCAAGGCAATATAATCAAGAACTCATCCCCAAGAACTCAATTAGGAATCAATATTTCAAGATTCTTCATCTAATCATCAATCAAGGTATGTGGGGTTTATGAACAAGGATCTTCTTTTATCCTTGTGCCCAAAACCAAGCTTTTAAATATAAATTCATATGATTTTAAATGTTATTACATGAATTTCAAATTATGGTTCATACCCATTATAGCAATTTGCAAAGTTATGAGATTTTGAGATATTTTGAGGATGAATTGCATGTCTATTTTCATATTTTCATGCATGTTGCAGTAAATTATAGATTTTGAGATGAATTATCATTGTTTTCATTAGCAAGCATGATTATTATGATGTTTTGACATGAGTTTAATACATGGGTTATTAAGCCCCAAGTTTATATGTTGAGATTTTGAGAAAGATGATGCTTTAAGCATCTTATGAGCTAATTATATCAGATTTACAATAAAGTTTTGATCTTTGATCCTCAGATAAGTTTTGGAATTCACTTTACAGATTTATTACGGATTACAGAAAGCAAAATAGCTTCATTTATAGATTTATTCAAATAAATGCATAACTGGTTTCATAATAAACCCTTATGCAAGTTTTAAAGTGGATTTCCATGAGATGAGCATTGCAAATTAAAGGGAGTAGTATTTATCACCGAGTTGGGTATGATTCTAAGGTCTCATACCCCAGAACTATATGCCACTGTAGGATTAAGATTAAGTGCCCATAGTGGGCAGAGTTGTGATTACTTAAGTTGAGGTTATACTCCCTGGCAAGAGTATGACACCTCTCCCCAACGTGAGGTTTCTTTCTTAGAAATACGAGACGTTGGAATTGATGTTTCTCGCATGGTTTATATTGATTAAGAGAACTTTCCTTACAGATAACCCTTACAGATAACCCTTACAACTAACCCTTACAGATAACCCTTAAAGATAACCTTGCTGAACAGTTTTAAAGTTTCTCCCTTAAGATAAAGTATTTTTCTCTAACAGAAAAGATTAACAGAAAAGCTTTTAGAAAACTATGTGTAAAGACTCACGAATTTATTCAGATTATGCTTTACAGAAAGACTTTATCTACAGTTTTTAGCTTTTAGATTTTCAGAGTGAGTCCTTCTACACTTAGACAGTATGATTTAAAGGGAGAAAACAAGTACAACTTTTAGATCTAAATGTCATGACTCACTAGATTTATAAAGTATGATTTACTTCTTATTTATTCAGATTTCAGTATTTTAGACATTCCAGCTTATGTGAGTCATTTACATTTAGCATGCATTGTTTTATAAATGGTGATTATGAGATGATGTTTTACTTATGCATATCACCCCCATAAACTCAGTACATCTTCAAAGTACTGATCCACATATACGTCTATGTGCTACATTGTCTCATAATGTAGGTTCAGGTGTTCTATATCAGTAGCGTTAGTAGTTCGGGCATCTCTAACTACATCCGACAGTTGGTGAGTCCTCATATTTCGGGGACTTGTTCATACAGATTTTGCAGCCTAGTAGCTTTTATGATTCAGTATTTCTTTTCAGATAGCTTGAGTTAGTTGGGGGTCTGTCCCAGTAACTCTCTATTTTTAGTAGTAGAGGCTTGTCAGACTGCTAGTTTTATTTTCAGTATTGATGTTTTAAGCATCTCTCTCAGATATTACAGACAATTTCCGTATTCAGTATGACTTTTATGTCTATATTGCCATTATTATGAGATTTAAGCTCAGTAGTACGCAGACAGGGTTAGATTAAGGCTACTCGTAGTTTTGGACACCGTGTGACATTCTGGGACCAAATTTTAGGACGTTACAGAGGTGTGGTTGGATGAAGTTTATCTTGTATATTTCGATGGTTTTCGTTGTCGAATTATTGAGTTGGTACGCTCTGGCATAATAAATTCATCAAAAATAGAGCTTGTCTTTGGTAGGTGTTCGTGACGAAGGGTTTTTTGGAATTAGAGGGTGTGTAATGGAGATTTTGTGTAATAGAGATTTTGAATGAAATTGGAGTGTATTGCCACTTGTAATTGAGAACTTATAGAGATATTAATGGAGATTTTGTGTAAAATTTGAAGTGGGTGGATTGATAAGGATGAGTGAAATTTTTCTTATGTCTATGTTGTTGCTATCAATGGCGTGGATGGTGTTGTTGGTGTCTTTAGTTGGAACTGATCATGCTAATTTATTGGTTGTTGTTTGTTGGATGTCTAGTGGATAAGGTGTTAATGGTGTGTGGATATTATGTTAGTTGTCATGAATGAAGTATGTATTTTTGTTGTTGTTATGTTAGGTAGTAGAGAAGGTTTCAAGTGAAATTTTGTGTGTGGTCTGTCTATGGGGATGAAATGTTGTATGCGTATATTCAGGTTGAGAGGATGATTTCCAAATTGTTAAAAAAGTCAGAAGGGGTCATTTTCCTTCATGAAAAATGAAATTTTGTTAGTGCAAGTGAGTTTAAGCATGTAAGCTGTTGTGGTGGAGGAATAGAATATTATGTTATGGTCTAGTGTAGGGTTGGTGGAATATTGAGGGTGTAGATTTGAATATTGTAGAATAATGAATGAATGTTATTAGGTGATTAGTGAATATTGGTGGAGAGTGTAATCTAAATACCGCATGTGTGAGTGAGGATAGTATACCAAAACTTGATGAACAAGATTTAAATAATTTAATTTAATTTAAATAAATTAAAATATTATTTGAATTAACGAAAAATTTCCAAGTGGGCCTATCTAATTAGTTATTATTTTTGTATTTTACTTATAAAAAGGGAGTTAATAAAATGAAAAGATATTTTTTATGATTTTCTATTCTTTTAAAAAAAAATGCATTATCATAAGATACGATTCTTTTTCGATAATTTTCTATTTTGAATAAGAACCTATTGAAAATAATATAAAATACAAAAATAAGAAGATTATGTCGAAACAAAAAAATATTTAAGGTTACGATATTGTGAAAGGTTTAAAGAGGGACAAAAATAACGTGTCTACAATCCCTATTTTAGATCTCAGGTTAGCTTTTCTAGATTATCGGCTCAAAATATTAAGAGGAGGTTGGTAGCTCCATGTTTCTGCTGTTCATTCCCTTCTTTCCATCTGTTACCCATCCTTTCATCCAGAGTAAAGATAAGGGGAGTTCTAACGTTGTACACCGTCAGAAAACAATCAAACTCAAGAAAACAACAATATGTGCATGAACACCATTCAAGAATTACTATGTACTTTAACCTACTTCGTTAATTCATCATGCTTCCCAGCATGGCTTGAAAATTACAATTAGAAATTATACACAAAATCATAATTATAAACTTACAAATTAAATAAAATAAATATGGTATCTTGAAGTTTCAAATAATAAATAATAAAAATAAAGAATAAAAGAATAAATTAATTTTCACCGATGGCGACTCCAAGCTTTCTCTAAATAAAAAGTTCACAGGTTTTAAAAGCTATAAAAAAATATTTTTGTGAAATAGATTAGAAAATAAAAGCTCAGTCTAAATTGGACTAGTTGTAGGTCGTGGGTCACACAGGGGTTGCCGCCTAACTTTTTTCCTTTTTGTCCTCACAAGTTTCCACGTGTATTAAGTGTTGCCGCCTGCAATTTGTAAATTGCAACTTTTCATTATATAAAAAATAATATTATTATATTCTATTTAATCTCTTAAGTTGCATGCTTGATTTCCTTATATAACTTCTTAATTTTAATTTTATTTTTTCTTCAAATCTCCTAATCTTCACACCAATTTAATTCTATAAATAAATATTTAATATTAAGTATAATCCACAAGATCAATGATCAAAAAAAAAATACTAAACATGAGCCAAATAAAGATTAAATATAACAAAAATCCTGGTTCAGATGGTTTTGGGAATGGATCTTTTCACGATGCATGGAGCATAGTAGGGGAGAAAGTTACTAAAGTTGTTCTGAAATTCTTCAGGAATGGGAGGATGTTAAAGAGTTAAATGCTACCATGATCACTTTAATCCCAAAAGTTGATATGTCTGAAATTGCTAGTCAGTATATTACCTATTTCTTGTTGTAATGTACGTTATAAGTGAATATCAAAAATGTTGTGCCAAAGGTTATCTCGGGTCTTGTCAAGTCTTGTGAGCGACACTCAAGCTACATTTGTTAAGGACAGGTCATTGGTACAAAATGTGTTCATTTTCCTAGATCATTTAAGACACTATGGGAGGAAGACTACCCCAAGACGTTTGCTAAAAATTAATCTAAAGAAGGCCTATGATATGGTCCAATGGGAGTTTGTGGATGAGATGTTGATAGGGTATGGTTTTCTAGAAAAATTCAGGCAGATGATCATGGCTTGTGTTACCACAACTACTTTCTCTATCAAGATTAATGGTGAAGGGTGTGGTTACTTTAGGGTAGAAGAGGGTTAAGTTAAGAGGATCCTATGTCCCCCTTGCTCTTTGTGTGGTGATGGAATACGTATCTAGACTCTTGAAGCAATTGGGACAACTATCAGACTTTAGATACCACCGAATGTGCAAGGATCAACAACTAATCTCACCTTTACAAATGATCTTCTGCAAAGAGAATAAGGCATCTGTTAGGAGGATAATGGAGGCACTTACTCATTTTTTTAATATGACAGGCTTGGAAGCTAATTCAGACAAGCCTAGCATCTTTATAGCAGGAGTAAAGAAGAAAGTGGTACAGAACTTACTGAGACCTACAGGGTTCCAAGTTGATTGTTTTCCGATAAAATATTTAAGGTTGCCTCTCTCACCTAAGAAATGGAGCAAATGGATTGTTATAATTTAAGTATGAAGATCATCACTAGAATCAGAGTCATTGCTACAAGACACTTGTCTTATGCAGGAAGAGTTTAGATTATTAACTCTACATTGTTTGCTTTACACAATTTTTAGGGGTCAGGATTTATACTCATCAAAGCGTGGCCAAGGAAGTGGATGAACAATGAAGAGACTTTTATGGGATAGCACAGAACAAAATAGAAGAACAGCTCTTATGGCACGGGACAGTGTACGTAGATCAAAGAAAAAAGGTGGGTTGAACATTATAGATCATAAGGTTTGGAATATGGCTTTAATAGGAAAGCTTGTCTGGCTTTTCATACATAGAAAAGAGGCTTTGTGGGTTAAATGGATTCACGGTATCTATATGAAGGATGATCCTAATTTCTGAGATCACAAACCATTTCCAACTAGTACTGGAGGAAATTGCATGTATTATAGACTGACATGAGAAGTTGGTACACTAATGGAGAATTTACATTAACAGGTAATGGACACTATCGTGTATCCATAGAATACTAGGCCTTGATGAGAAGTAAACCACAGTGGTCTAATGCAAGAATAATCTAGAGTAGAATTTTAACACCAAAGCACAGGTTTGTAGTTTGGCTGGCAGTGCAAAAAAGACTTCTAAGGATAGAATGTGTGGCATGGGGATCTAATGTGATACTTTAAGGTGTGTGCTTTGTGATTCAGGAGATACTCAGGATATTAGTCATCTATGTTTTGCATGTTCCTAGACCAAAAAGTTGTGGTAGGATATGGTTGCACATATTGGGATCAATTTCCTCAACAGAGTATACAACAGACAATCCAGAAGATTATGTCTAAAAGATGGTGTAGACTCATAAAAGAGATCACTGTGGTTGTATTTGGTGTTGTGATCTATCATGCATGACAAGCAAGGAATTGGAAGATATTCAAGAAGAAGAATGTGCAGTCCGAGTTTTTAGTCCATCAGATAAAGCTAATAGTAATACAGAGATTGAGAATGTATATAGGGTCCAAACAGGCTACTAAGTGTATAGATTTTATTGACAGGCTTTGTAATTAGTTTTCCTATGGTCTAATTTCCTTTAATAGATAGCTAGGAATTAGGGGCTCTTTTAGATGTATTTTTTGGTTGGTTGGTATGGTAAGTCTTACAGTTTACCCAAAAAAGATTTAAAATATCAAATAACAACTAATTATATAAATTTTAGTATCGAGGCATAGCCAATAACACTCAGAGGCATTATGGGGAGGCAAAAGTATCGAAAGGCAAATGCTTAAAAATTTGAGGCGTTCGCCTAAAGCATTGGGTGTTCACCTAAGCGCGAGGCACAAATTAGGCGCAAGCCTACAAAGTTTACAAGGTAAAATATTTTTTTCTTATTAAATCAATAATTTAAACTTAATTCTAAAATATGTGATTGGTAAATACTTCTACTCAAATTAAAAGTAAAAGAAAATTTAAAAGTCACACTTTGAAACGTATTTGTCGGTGGATGTCGACGCCGCCGCTACTCAAGAAGGTGATAAGTATACTTTCTTCTTCCTACTTTCTTTCTTTTCTTTTAGATCATTTTAAGTCGCATAGTGACAAGCTTTTAAGCTATTTACTTTTTTTGATCTCTTTTAAAATAGAATATATGGTAAATGAATGCGTAATTATATTGAGTAATGGAAAGGTGGGATTGATTAATTATGTAATATTTTTTATACAAACTTTGTATTTTTGAAGACATATAATAGTTTATTATATGAGAGTTAACTCTATCTATTAGTTGTGTTATGTGGCTTTTGTTAGTTTTTTGTTCTTTTTTTGCTGAAGCAGTTTTAGATATATATTTCACTTATTTTTTATAATTTTGATGTAAAACATACATTTTTTGTGTGATTTATCTCTTTCGAAAAATATTTATTGATAACTATATTAATTATAAATTATTAAAAATTAAAGAATCCGGAGGCTTACGCCTTATCACCTCAAGGCTTACGTTTCACCTCGAATCAAGTAAAAAGTCTCGTCTTACACCTCCACCTTTAACTGTATATAACTAAAGCATAATTGACTTTAGCAGATAAATTATTCACTAAATTGATAAATGATATAAATTATTTGTGACTAAGATCACTTATTTAAACTTAATTCTAAAATATGTGATTGGTAAATACTTCTACTCAAATTAAAAGTAAAAGAAAATTTAAAAGTCACGCTTTGAAACGTATTTGTCGGTGGATGTCGACGCCGCCGCTACTCAAGAAGGTGATAAGTATACTTTCTTCTTCCTACAACTAACTATATAAATTTTAGTATCGAAGCATAGCCAATAACACTCAGAGGCATTATGGGGAGGCAAAAGTATCGAAAGGCAAACGCTTCAAAATTTGAGGCGTTCGCCTAAAGCATTGGGTGTTCACCTAAGCGCGAGGCACAAATTAGGCGCAAGCCTACAAAGTTTACAAGGTAAAATAATTTTTTCTTATTAAATCAATAATTTAAACTTAATTCTAAAATATGTGATTGGTAAATATTTCTACTCAAATTAAAAGTAAAAGAAAATTTAAAAGTCACACTTTGAAACGTATTTGTCGGTGGATGTCGACGCCGCCGCTACTCAAGAAGATGATAAGTATACTTTCTTCTTCCTACTTTCTTTCTTTTCTTTTAGATCATTTTAAGTGGCATAGTGACAAGCTTTTAAGCTATTTACTTTTTTTGATCTCTTTTAAAATACAATATATGGTAAATGAATGCGTAAATATGTTGAGTAATGGAAAGGTGGGATTGATTAATTATGTAATATTTTTTATACAAACTTTGTGTTTTTGAAGACATATAATAGTTTATTATATGAGAGTTAACTCTATCTATTAGTTGTGTTATGTGGCTTTTGTTAGTTTTTTGTTCTTTTTTTGCTGAAGCAGTTTTAGATATATATTTCACTTATTTTTTATAATTTTGATGTAAAACATACATTTTTTGTGTGATTTATCTCTTTCGAAAAATATTTATTGATAACTATATTAATTATAAATTATTAAAAATTAAAGAATCCGGAGGCTTACGCCTTATCACCTCGAGGCTTACGTTTCACCTCGTATCAGGTAAAACACCTCGTCTTACACCTCCACCTTTAACTGTATATAACTAAAGCATAAGTGACTTTAGCAGATAAATTATTCACTAAATTGATAAATGATATATATTATTTGTGACTAAGATAAACTTACGAAATTATTTATAAGTTTTTAATCATATAGCAAGCTAGAAATTGCTGCCTCATCTAATTTCTGATAATTAACTTCATTTGTAATTTGAAGTTAAAATTTATATAATTACGAACAATATAAATTCTACTAACTGCATAAACATCATAACTAGTTCGTTTTGTTAGAAATTTTCTTGTTCGTGCGTCATTTTTCGTGGAAGTCGACTAGTTTTATCCTTAAAAACATTTTGCATTACTGAAATAATTTTTAGAATACTCAAGCCAATTTATATATCTTGTTATAAATAATATGTATTGTTATATTTTTCTCCTGTTAACCGACAACATAACTTAGTCGAACGTGCACAAATAGTGATGAAGTACTGGAACATTTAGCTAACTTATTGTTTTGCTCAATACGTCCAGTTTGGTTTTAATTCTTTTGTTTTAGTAGTCAAGGACAACAGAACTCTTCCTACGCTTAACTTTGTGGTGATACTTTAGTTCCCTATTCATCAGATTAGTATTGGCTCAGCTTGCCCTTTTAAGCTTCAAACTATTTCTTTGTTTTTTCCTTTCCTGCCCGAAATGTTCAAACCAACTTTTGTTCGAACCAACTTTTGCACACCTTAACTGATTCCACGAGATACCTACATCCAACCAACCAAAAAGTCCCAAGTAACTTTATCCACCAAGTCTAAAATAGATGAGGGAAGAAATCACCAGCGTTTTCTCCTCTTCTAAGATTTGAACTTGAGACATCATGATTCGATACCCACTACATTGAAGCACTCATTTTATCGATACCCACTTCGTTGAAGTACTCATTTTATTACATCTTTAGTATCTTTCTAAGGGGTGTAACATCACCGGTAATAGATGACAAGTCAGCCAACTGAACAACCGAGATGATGACATCGCTGACAACAGGTTAAAGCCATGGCAATACATTAGACCAAAAACAAAAAGCATTAAATTTAACAGGCTGATTATTTTTCCAGATCATAAAGTTAAACACCATAAATACATAGATTTTTCTAGGTAAGCTGAGCATTGAACCACTACATCGAACAAGAGCACGGATGGAAGAGCTTAAACTCTGATATGTGTGACTTTGCTTGCTCGTCCTTCCTGAGGTAAGCAGCTTCTTATGTTTTCCAGGTTTTCAAAGAATTTACAAGTTTACTAAAAGCCTGCAAATTTAACAAAATATACAATTAAAGAAATGCACATTTTACCATTTTTTGGATAAACCAAATTGTACTATCAAACACAAAAATCTTGTTTAAAGCTTTGCCAGCAGTAATTTTCTAATCAATTCAAGTTTCCAAAAACCCCCAACAGCCTTTTGATAAAGTTATCCTCCCACCCTTCCCCCCAAACCCCAATATAAGGGGAAGATTCTAAATTTTATCTACGGGATACCTCCTACCAAACGACCCCTAAAGGTATTGCCTGGGAGACTAGGTCACAACCAAGAAACACCTTACGTCTCTGGGTCAGAAGAGAGAAATCTCATGAGACGTAAGAGAAACCATAGAGATAAAAGCAGGGCCAAGACAAATGACTCTAAACTAGAACTGATCGATTAAAATGTAGATCCTCTAGATGGAACAGAAAAGTAGATCCCATCAATGCTAATGCAGATCACAAATGCAAATGTCGATAAA
Source organism: Capsicum pubescens (assembly GCA_030864215.1). Taxonomy (NCBI): domain Eukaryota; kingdom Viridiplantae; phylum Streptophyta; class Magnoliopsida; order Solanales; family Solanaceae; genus Capsicum; species Capsicum pubescens. The sequence continues at coordinate 120,988,688 of CM061544.1, forward strand.
CAACTTACTACAAAAGCTCACTAAACAAAGACAGGTCCTTTATCCTTCGTCCTCAGATTTAGAGTCATAATCCGAGTTGTCCTCAAGCTTCACCTCCACTTCTACCATCTGCACTGGGGATGGAAATGCATTTCCTGCAAGTAGGAGGAAATGCTAAGAATATCATCAATGCTAAAATTACAACTATACCATAGAGCCGCTGGATAGCAGCAACTCTGATACATTAAAATGTTGCCAGAGACAAATATAACCAAATATTGAAAGAATCTCTCATTTAAAGGTATCTTTGAACTCTGCTACCTCCCCATCCATCTCCACGAGGAATTTATCTATTTAAACATATAGAGCAAAGACACCACATTCTTAAGGCAAAACATTAGACATCCTTCCTCTTTGAAATGCCAATACTAGCATAGTTGCCTAGACATCCTTCCTCTTTACATATTCCAATATACTCCCTCCGTCCCATTTTATGTGGCACCCTTTAACTTGGCATGGCATTCAAGGAAATGGGAAAACTTTTGAAACTTGTGGCTAAAACAATCCTTAGATATTTGAGTGGTTGTAAATCATTTCATCAAGGGTAAAATGGTAATTTTAAAATTAAATTATTTCTAATTATAGCAAGGTGACATTCTTTTTGGAACGGATTAAAAAGGAAATGGTGCCACATAAAATGGAACGGAGGGAGTATGTGCTTTTCTGCTCTTACTTCCCCGAGTTGTTACAGAATAAGCTTTTCTTTCATCAAATGTACTAGGTGCTCTTGTATGTAAAGAATGTTTTTAGCTCTTAACGACTCTGCTCCTATCTCATCCACTGCTCTAGCTAATTGTCTGCCCTTTCTAAGTGTGATTTCTGTGTTATGAATGGTCGTTCCTAAGGACATATCAGTTGAAGTGTATTCTTCTTTTTATATGACCTCGTGGATCAAACTTACTAGATGGACAAAAATTCATCAAATATACCAAATATGACAATGTAGCTCTCAACAAAACTGAAGAAATAAACTTACTAGTTTACTACTCGCTTTGTCCCAATTTATTTGGCCATAATTCTTTTTAGTCCGTCTCTAGAAGGACGTCATCTTTCTATAATTGGAAAAGACTTCGATTCTAAAATTCTCCTGAAATGATTTATAGACACACAAATGTACTCGGTGCTTCTCAAAACATGATAATGTAGCTCCCAACCAAACTGAAGAAATAAACTTCCGACCTTACTACTTGCTTTGTCCCAACTTAAGTGGCCAAAATTCTTTTTAGTCCATCTCTAGAAGAACCGTCATCTTTCTATAATTGGAAAAGACTTGACTCTAAAATTCTCCTGAAATGATCTATAGCGACAGAAATGTTAAGGTTTGTTTTAGACCACAAATTATATCTTTCTTTCTCAAACCTTGTGACGGAGGCAGTACTTCTAAACTTCTTTATCTTTTGTAATACTTAAAATTCAAAGTTATTAAATTAACCAATGAAGTAGAAAATTATCTTTTGAAAAAAACAAGGCCAACAACGTTAAAAATCATTTCCAGATAGTACACCTAATCAGCAAAGTGCAAAAGAAATGATGCTAAGAATACTCCCGTCAAAACAAGGTGATCACGTGCACCACCAGCTGAGCTATTAATAACATCAACGGATCAACCCTGTTTCAATAAATTCTTTTTTTAAAACCAAGCACAACAGTTAAAATGGATTCTTAGGAGGAGGAAGTTCAGTCCCCATAGGAGTTGGATGCATTAGGTTTAAATACTCATAAGAAATAGAAAAAGCAGGAAACTGGAAGATACCAGAATAATTCCTATGGAGTCTTGTAGCAATCAGGCAGTGGTTTGGTTTTGTAAATACCCCACCATGGACTTAACATCCTACAATGGACCTACATACCTGCCAGAAGCAACTCCCGCTACAGGACTAGGACATGAAATTCCATGTGATAGGAGATTTGGTTTCTGTCTAGTCCTACGAATGGGGCCAACAGATCCATTATCATCTTCTAGATCAGAACTTCTCCCTTTGAGGAAAAAGCTGAAACTCACTGTTATGGACTCGTTCGTGGGTAAGGTTTATGCAAGGCGGGTCCCTCAAGCTGAGAAGGAAAGAAACGACAAAGTGGATCTGTAAAAGATTTTGTGGGCATTAAAAATAGACAGTAGTTTAATTTTACTAGAATTCTTATTTTAAATAGATTTTCTATGTTAGTAGTTTCTTAGTTTCCTTAAATATCTTGTAATAGGATTCTATATATGGAGGAGAAGTAATAGACGAAAGGGAGGAATTTACATCAAAAAAATAACAAGAGATCTGGGTCTCTCTCTAACGAGTCCTAAGGTTGTACGCTCCCTTTTAACGAGCCTATTGATTATTAAAAATTGGTCGCTCACGAAATAAGAACAAGGAGAAGGATCTGTTAAGCACAGACTTCTCAGTGAATCGCCCGGCCTGGTGACAAGATCCATATCACATGGTCGTAACAACTTGGTACCTGAGCCAAACACCATGGGCGATACAAGTAAACGTGAAGGGTTACAGGCTCTCCTTCAAGAGGCGCAGGCTGCGAATGAAGAACGAATTGCAAAAGCCATGGCACAATCTGAATCAAGAATGGTTGCTCAATTGGAACAATTATCGTTACAATTGCAGGAGTTCATTATGGGGTTTAGCAAGAATCAAGGAAGAGATTCTGAGGCGGGAATAGATCAAATCAATTGATGGGAAATAATCTGGTGCCAAGATACACAAGGCTGGATTTCCCTACCTTTGATGGATCCAAGGACCTATTAATTTGGCTACATCGATGTGAGAAATTCTTCTCCAATCAGAGAACAAATGAAGCTGATAAGGTGGGATTGGTTGCATTCCATCTTCTAGGAGAGGCACAATTATGGTATCATCAGGTTGAACAAGATAATCAGTCGGTTGACTGGTCGGAATTCAAAGAATATTGTACTCTTAGGTTTGGGCCTCTGTTGGGAAGTAATCCATTAGGCGATTTGGTTAACTTGAAGCAAACGCGCTCAGTTGAAGAATACCAGTGCAAATTTCAAGAACTGTTAGCCAGGGCAGCAAGTATGTTCGCATAGGCCAACAAGTTAGTCTCTTCGCTGCCAGCCTGATTGACTCTATTCGTCTCAACGTTGAGATGCAGATTCCACCAGATTTGGTTCATGCCATGAATTTAGCCCTTGCATTTGAGAAGAAACAGAAGGTAACTTGGGCAACATCCTCTCGAAAGGAGAAGATTTGGTTCATGCCATGAATTTAGCCCTTCATTTGAGAAGAAACAGAAGGTAACTTGGGCAACATCCTCTCGAAAGGAGAATTGGCAAGGGACTTAAGGCTATTTGAATACTGTTGCAACTTCAACAGTTCCAACTCCTAATAGTAGCAACATGCTAAGTGGTATTAGTGAATCGAAATTTGTAAGTTCATCTGCTCCTTTTATAAAAAAAATTGACAAGGGATGAAATGGCGGAGAGAAGGGCGAAGGGATTGTGATATAATTGTGATGAACTATATTCAATTGGGCATCAATGTAAGAAGTAGTTTTGGTTGGAAGCAGCTGATCCAGATGATGAATCCTGACCAGAAAGATGTGCAAGAACCTGAAATTTCCTTGCATGCCGTCACGGGACAGAATAGCGCAAGAACAATGCAGTTACGAGCACTCATGAAGGGTCAAGGATTGTTGAGTTTGGTTGATTCGGTCAGCACACACAATTTCATTAGTTGCACAGCAGCTGCTACGCTTGGGGATGCAAGTACAACCGAGGACAGGTGCCAATGTTTCAGTTGCTAATGGAGAAAAAGTTTACCTCTTTGCTCTGCAGTGTCTTTTGATATTTGATAATCAAGCTTTTAAAGATGACTTCTTTGTTATTCTTTTAGATGGCTTTGACATTGTTCTAGGGGTAATATGGTTACAAACTTTGGGCCCCATCCTCTGGGACTTTGCTTCACTCACAATGAGTTTTTACTTCAGAGGGACAACAAACCAGCTCAAAATTCCAGCTTCATTTATTGCATGATTCAGATGAGCACCACTCCAAATTGGAACAACTCTTGGCTGAATTTATCGACTTATTCCAAGAACCTACAGGGCTGCCTCCTATGAGAAATTGTGGCCATCGCATTTGTTTGTTACCTGGTTCCAACCCAAAGGTGGTCCGACCATACTGCTATCCTCATTTACAAAAGGATGAGATACAAAAACAGTGTGAAGAGATGTTACAACAAGGGATCATCCGGCCGAGTAAATCACCATTCTCATCCACAATTTTATTGGTCCGTAAACATGATGGAACTTGGCATTTTTGTGTTGATTACCGCGGGTTCAATGCCAAGACGGTGAAGGATAAATTTTCAATTCCCGTGGTGGATGAATTATTAGATGAATTACATGGTTCTACATACTTCACAAAGTTGGATTTGAAGTCGAGCTATAATCAGGTCCGCATGGATCCTCTGATATTGAGAAGACAGTTTTTCATACGCATCATGGCCACTTTGAATTCTTGGTTATGCCATTCGAATTGTCAAACGCACCGTCAACGTTTCAGGCACTTATGAACGAAATATTTAAACCCTATTTGCGTCGGTTTGTGTTGGTTTTCTTTGACGACATTTTAATATTTAGCAAGATGTGGGACAATCATCTCTCACATATTCGTATAATTTTTGAGTTACTACGTGCTCATAACCTATACCTCAAGAAGTCCAAATGCTCTTTTAGTGAGAGACAAGTAGCATATCTTGGGATATGTGGTGTCTGAAACAGGCGTGGCAGCAGATGCAAGCAAAGTTCAGTCCATCACTGATTGGCCCTCAACCACAGTCCATCACTAGCTTGCATGGATTCTTGGGCTTAGCAGGTTATTACCGTACGTTCATAAAGAATTACCGTCAATTATCAGCCCCTTTAAACAACATGCTTAAAAATAACTTGTTCCCAGTGGGATGATGTAGCCTTGGCTTCTTTCTGCACTCTCAAAGAAGCACTAGCAACTGCTCCTATTTTACAATTGTCAAATTTTGATGAGCAGTTTATAATTGAGTGTGATGCCTCCGGGAGTGGTATAGGAGCAGTGTTGCAACAAAATGGCCATCCTATTGCCTTTTTCAGTAGACAATTGGTCGTACGACACTTGAAATTGGTTGCCTATAAGCGTGAATTGATTGGCTTAGCCAAAGCAGTTCAACATTGGCGTCCTTATCTATGAGGCAAAGCCTTTTTGATTTGCACAGACCATTATAGCCTTAAATACTTGTTAGAGCAACGGTTTACCACTTCACCCCAACAACATTGGATTAGCAAGCTTATGGGGTTTTGACTTTTGTGTGGAGTATAGGGCTGGACACTTGAATAAGGTTGTTGATGCCTTGTCTCGTCGCCATACTACAGAGGAATTGGTGTATGCTATTAGTCACCCACGTGTTTTATTACTTAATGCAATCAAACAAGAGGTGTCTAATGATGCTTCCTTGCAAGAATTAGTCCAACAAGTGCTCTACCATGAGCTATTAGCTTGATGTTTCCTGGTCAATTAAGGACGGTCTACTCCTTTATAAAGGTCGTATCTACTTGTTGCCCTCTTCCCAGTTGATCTCCACAATTCTGTCAGGATACCATGATAATTCCATGAAAGGGTACAGAAAACATTGCATCGTATACGACAGGATTTCTACTGGAAAGGGATGAAGTCCGTTATTGGAAATTATGTAGTTGTTTGTTGGCAAAGCAACAAGGCTGAACACCTAAGCCCAGCAGGATTACTGCAACCACTTGCACTCCTTGAGCAGGTCTGAGCCGGTCTGAGCAGACATTGGAATGGACTTTATTGATGGCTTACCAAAGGCATGGGGCAAAACAGTATTGTTTGTGGTAGTAGATCGATTTTCCAAATATGCACACTTCATACCCATATCTTATCCTTACAATGCAACTCGTGTTGCTCAAGTTTTCTTTGAGCATATTGTTCGGTTGCATGGGATACTCGAATCAATTATTTGTGATAGGGATGTGGTTTTTACAAGCACTTTTTGGACAGAATGGTTTCGTCTAAGTGGCACAAAGTTGGCATTTCGTCTGCGTATTATCCTCAAACTGATGGTCAAATGAAAGTTGTGAATCGTACCATTGAAATGTATTTGCGTTGCTTGATTGGGGATTATCCAAAGAAATGGGTTGACTGGTTGCCTTGGGCAGAATATTGCTATAATACTTCGTTTCATACCTCACTGCAAACAACTCCCTTTAAGGTTGTCTATGGTCGAGATTTTCCTCGTCTATTATCCTACGAAGCTGGTTCTTCACTGGTAGAGGCTGTTGACAATGCCTTGCTTGATCGTGATTCAGTTTTATGTGACATTCGCAGCAAGTTGCAACAAGCTCAGGTAAGAACGAAAGAATATTATGACAAAGGTCACCGAGAGGTTGCATTGAACCAGGTTCACTAGTTTGGCTGCGTTTACATCCTCATCGTCAAAAATCTGTTGGGGGTCAATTGCGCCATAAGCATGCACCTCGATTCTTTGGGCCTTTTCCTATGTTACATCGAATTGGGGAAGTTGCGTATCAGTTACAACTGCCCAGTGATAGTAAGTTGCATAATGTGTTTCATGTATCCCTCCTCAAGGCTTTTAAGGGTATGGCTCCAACAGTTCCTCCGACTCTGCCACCACTAGAGGGTGGTCGTGCGGTTCCTATGCCTTGCTCTATTCTACGTGCTAGACTTAATCAAGGAACTTAAGAAATTTTAGTCCACTGGTGTGGATTTCAATTGTCAAATGCTACGTGGGAGGATGCTGCACATTTTCGTGATGCCTATCCAGACTTTGAGCTTGAGGACAAGTTCTTCTTAGGGGAAGGGGGTAATGTTACGGACTCGTTCATGGGTAAGGTTTATGCAAGGCGGGTCCCTCAAGCTGAGAAGGAAAGAAACGACAAAGTGGATTTGTAAAAGATTTTGTAGGCATTAAAAATAGACAATAGTTTAGTTTTACTAGAATTCTCATTTTAAATAGATTTTCTATATTAGTAGTTTCTTAGTTTCCTCAAATATCTTGTAATAGGATTCTATATATGGAGGAGAAGTAATAGACAAAAGGGAGGAATTTACATAAAAAAAAAATAACAAGAGAGCTAGGTTTCTCTCAAACGAGTCCCAAGGTTGTAGGCTCCCTTTTAACGAGCCTTTGTTTATTAAAAATTGGTCGCTCACGAAATAAGAACAAGGAGAAGGATATGTTAAGCACAGACTTCTCAGTGAATCGCCCGGTGACAAGATCCATATCACGTGGTCGTAACACTTACTCACAGATTCTAATACAAGTAAAGAATGCTAGTTCAATATATGTTATTGGTCTTTTGATTTCAGTACAACCGGTGTTACAAAAGCACGATTACCTATGACCCAGTGACTACGTTTCTGCTCGCTATCACCCTGCTCTAAATGCAGTGGGAATGATTGTTGCTGGTTGGGATGTGTAGTCACTCAAGGTGGTTACAAAACCTTCTTAATGTTGGCAACCATGTCTAAAGCTTTATCTGTCTTTTTCTGTAAGGTGTTCGTGAGGCCAATGTCTGTGGATTACGGGCTATTGCATATGTTTTGCGGCTCTGTGTACCGATTTTCATATGATGACACATATTTCGACATTTGTTGTTTGCTCAGTTATCTGCACCCTCTCAGTGTCGTTAGGCTCATCCTTGATATTTTTGCTCGAGATGCCATAGCAGCTGCTGCGGATTCCGCTTCGGTGGTGGTGGTGCTGGTCCAGATTCGGGTCTTGCTGCTGCTGAGGTCCGGGCGAATTCCCCTACGGGTGGTGATACTGCTGTGCATTCGGGTCTTGCTGCTGATGAGGTGTCTTTTACCTCCCCATTCTGATACTGATGTTGCCAAGGATAGGGTGATTGCTGATGAGGTCCATCTTGTTGCTGCCCTGCGGATATTGATCTTCCACTTATTGATCTTGAGATTCCTCATGGGTTTGTTGGTGGCAGGATTCGTTGGTCTGAGGGTGGTGACTTCTAGAGATGACATATGACATTTCCTTCTTTTGAGAGAGCTAGCTAGCTATAGTGAATCCTTAGGTTTTTGTTCTTCTTTCTAGGCATCAAGTAGTTCATCCATCAGTCGGGCTTTAATGTAATGTAATGATGCCTCTAGGTGAGAATTGATATCTGGCTTTAACTCGGGCATCACTTCACCTTGATATATATCAGTTTTGGTTAAATATTGCATAGTCTATCTTCATTGTGTTATTAATGGGTGTGAAATTATTAGCTTTATTTTGTTTCTTGCTAAAGATTAAATTTTTATTGCTATGATTGAGTAGTCGATTGTGTATCTTTTATTAGTTATAGGTTTCAAACTATAATGTGTATAGTTTCTTAAGTTTATCTGAAGTTTTTGTTGTAAAAACTAGATTTTTATTGGTAATGACTAGTCAATTGTTTAGCTCTAATACGTGTTTTTGTTGTGTGAGGGCCACCATTGGCGCAATGGTAGAGTTGCAATATGAGATTCTTATTGCTAAACAAAAAAGGCCAGCTCGGTGCACTAATCTCTCGCTTATTCACAAGGTCCGTGGAAGGGTCGGGCCACAAGCGTCTATTGTGTGCAACTTTACCCTGCATTTCGCCAAGAGACTGGTTCCACTTTCCACAGTTTGAATCCGTGAACAGTAAGTAGTCGAAAGTGTCATTAGTGGTAGGTTTAAGTACTAATGGCGATGAAATTGCTAGGATTATCTTGTCTTTTTAGTAAAGATTAAATTTCTACTACAACATTGAGTAGTCAAGTGTCGCGAGTATCTTCTAGTTATCAATTTCAAACTAGTAATAGGTATTAATATGTTAGCTTTAACTTTTGGGGGGGGGGAGGGGTAAAGACTAGATTTTATTGGTTATAATTAGTCAATTATTGAGAATTAGTTCAATTTTTTGCTTTTATTGTGTGAGGGTGAGCATTGGAGCAATGATGAGTGCATTATTAATCTTTTGGGTAAAACTTCTTGTTGAGGTAGAGACTTTTACTGGTGACAATTCGTAAGTTGTTGAGAATTAACTCTAGTATGTAATTTTATTATGTGAGGGCGAGCATTAGTGCAATGGTAGAGTTGCTATATAAACTTCATGGGTCATCTACTTTCATGGTAAAGACTAGATTTTTATTGATAATGATTTGTCAAAAGTGTCACCGTTAATTCTAAGTTTGCAAAGTCAAGTTGTGAGAGATACACCATACTGAAAAATGCAGCATATTCCCAAAATTTGCGTATAACATCAGTGACAACAAACACTGTTGGTGTTGTTGGGGTTCGAGCAAATGGATTTACCACTCCAAGGTCTTGTTGACGATCTGCAATATACCATATGGCTCCCACGCCGTACTCTAGACTTCGTCAAACTGCTGATCAAATGGTACATTTGCTTTTTTGCCTACTTTAGTGTTGGAAACTATTTACAACAACAACAAACAACAACAAACCCAGTGTGTTCCCACAAAGTGGGGTCTGGGGAGGGTAAGATGTACGCAGTCCATACCGCTACCTCCGAAGAAGTAGAGAGACTGTTTCCGATAGACCCCCGGCTCAAGATAAAGAATAATAGACCAAGAGATGGATTACATAACAGAAAAGGCGTAAGGAATAATAAAAAGTAAACCAGAGCAATACGAAAATACGAGAGATAAAGCAACACGAAATAAGAAAATAGCAAGTGAGAAATCATGAATGGGACACCCACGTATAAGTAACAAATACTCACAGCCATAGACACCTATGAACCCAGTCCTAAAATTACTAACCTGGCTTGCTACAACCCACACCCTTCCGCTAGCCTTCTACCCTTATCCGCGACCTCCACACCTTTCTATCTAGGGTCATGCCCTCAGTAAGCTGCAGCTGCTCCATGTCATGTCTGATCACCTCCCTCCAGTATTTCTTCGGCCTACCTCTGCTCCTCCCGAAGCCATCCAACGCTAGCCTCGCACACCTATGAACTGGGGCATCCGCGTCCCTCCTCATCACATGTCCAAACCATCTTAGCTTTCCTTCCTGCATCTTGTCCTCCACCGAAGCCACTCTCATCTTCTCCCGGATAATCTCATTCCTAACCATGTCCCCTTTAGTAAGCCCACACATCCAACGCAGCATCCTCATTTCCACCACCCTCACTTTTTGGATGTGGGAGTGCTTGACTGGCCAACACTCAGCGCCATACAATATGGTCGGACGGACGGACTGCCACTCTATAGAGTTTGCCTTTAAGCTTAAGGGGCACTTTCTTATCACACAACACTCCCGAGACGAGCCTCCACTTCATCCAACCTGCTCCAATACAATTAGTGACATCCTCATCAATCTCACCATTCCCCTGGATCATAGACTCAAGATACTTAAAACTATCCCTCTTACAAACATCCTGGGAGTCCAACCTCACCACCACATCGTCTTCCTGCCTCAAGTCACTAAACTTGCATTCCAAATACTCCGTCTTGGACCTACTCAACCTGAACCCCTTCGACTTAAGGGTTTGCCTCCAAACCTCCAATTTGTCATTCACGCCCCTCCGCGTCTCATCAATCAGCACTACATCATCCGCAAATAGCATACACCAAGGCACCTCGCCTTGAATACTCTGCGTCAACACGTCCATCACCAACGCAAAAAGGAACGGACTAAAAGTCGATCCCTGATGCAACCCAGTCTCGACCGAGAAATGGTCTGAGTCTCTTCCCGCCGTCCTCACCCTGGTCTTTCCTCCATTGTACATGTCCATAATAACTCTAATGTACGCCATCGGAACCCCTCTCACCTCCAAGCACCTCCAAAGAACCTCCCTCAAGACTTTATCATACGTCTTTTCCAGGTCGATGAACACCAAGTGTAAGTCCCTCTTCCTTTCTCTATACTGCTCCAGCAATCTCCTCACCAAATGGATTGCCTCTGTCGTCGAGCAACCTGGCATAAATCCAAACTGATTCTCCAAAACAAACACGACCCTCCTCAATCTCCGCTCAACCACTCTCTCCCAAATCTTCATAGCGTGACTCAACACCTTAATACCCCTATAGTTGTTGCAACTCTAAATGTCACCCTTGTTTTTATAAAGCGGAATCATCGTACTCCATCTCCAAGCCTCAAGCATTCTCGCCGACTTGAAAATGCCATTAAACAAAACCGTCAACCACCTAAGCCCTGCCCCACCCACATACTTCCAAAAATCCACCGAAATCTCGTCCGGCCCTGTCGCCCTACCCCTCCGCATCTTACGAATAGCCTTGGTGGTCGGTGAACGTTAGGGGTTAGGGGTCAATGAACGTTCTCTCTTCTAAAAGAAACCAAATTTCAATATTGGAAACTATTTAATGTATCAGAATTTTTTGTTTAACTTTTGTCCTCTATCAGGCTAGTAGCTCTACATGTAGTGCTTATAACGAGACTTCTTTATTTGAGTCGGACCGGAAGCATGATGGATATTTGGCTCTAAACAGGTATTATTTGCAAATCACTGTGGTCTTGAGTTGATTTGCAATCTTTCCTTATATTAGAATACGTGAGTGAAAGTTCTGATCTAGAAGATGATATTGGATCTGTTGGCCCCATTCATAGGACAGGACAGAAACCAAATCTCCTATCACATGGAATTTCATGTCCTAGTCCTGAAGCGGGAGTTGCTTCTGCCTAAGTTGCATGGACTCGGGTGCGGCTCCGAGAGTCGGATTCGTTAAAATTTAATTTTTAAGATTCGGAGGTGCAAATCCGGCCTGGGGTCTATCCGAAACAACCTCTCTACTTCTTTGGAGGTAGTAGTATGGACTGCGTACACTTTACCCTCCCCAGACCCCATTTTGTAGGAATACACTGGGTTTGTTGTTGTGGAGGTGCAAATCCAATTATGGATACGGGTGCAGGGATTCGATTAAAAAAATTACAACATACCCAGTGTATTCCCACAAAGTAGGATCTGGGGAGGGTAGAGTGTACGCAGATCATACCACTACCTCATATAAAGTAGAGAGGTGGTTTCAGGTAGACCCCCGCTTAGGACCAATAGCAGTATAACAAACACAAAAATAAATACAGTCCCATATTTAAACAGTCATTTTGATTTACTTTTTCCTGTGTGTCAAGGAAAGTTTATTCCTAAAAAAATATTCTTCACTTTTAAGGTAATTTCTTTTAGTTACTTTTAAAATTAGTAGTATTTTTTTATATGAAAAAAAATAAATTCTTTTCAATTAGGAGTAGTATTTGAAAAGTCAAACACTCACTAGATCTAAATAAATTAGGTTTACCTTTTTAATATAATTTATTTTAAAAAAAAATATAATTATTAAAAAATAGGACCACTGCCGACAATCACAGATCTGAGCATTCTACCATTTTCTCTTTCTTCCCCACTGAAATTCCGGCGGCAATAACCCTTCTGCCGACGACAGCCCTTTCGCCGGCGACAACCGACAATCACAGATCTGAGCATTCTACCATTTTCTCTTTCTTCCCCATAGAAATTTCGGCGACGATAACCCTTCTACCGGTAACAACCCTTTCGCTGACGACAACAATCACAGTCGCCGATTTTCTCCCTTCACCAGTTTCTCCCTTTCGATAATGAAGCCAACTTCTTAATGTTGGTCAACGTCTCCAGATTCGTTTGATAGAATCCGAGATGAATTCCGCGCCAGCATCCGCACCGGTCACGTCGGGACAGGTTCGATGGCATAACCGCCGAATCCAAACAACATAGGAAAAAAGTAAAGAATATTATGTTAGGAATAAAATTTCCTTGACACATAGGAAAAAGTAAATTGAAATGACTGTTTAAATATGGGACTATATTTATAATATTTAATTTTTTTAACCGAATCCCCGCACCCGTATCCATAATCGGATTCGCACCCCCGAATCTTAAAAATAAAATTTTGACGAATCCGACTCTCGGATCCGCACCCGTCTCGAGTACCCGCACCCGAGTTCATGCAACTTAGCATACCTCAGCAGTGACAAAGGTGCATTTACCTTCAAATTTAAAAGTTTGGTTTGACCTTTTTACCTAGGGATATTTTATCCACACAACACTGGAGAAAGCTTATCCTGGTAGTATTTAATATTTCTTCTGAGTTTGGGATGCTGCTTTAAGATTCTATTACTGGACATCTCATTTGGCATTAGACCATGCATAGAGCTACGGTAGGACTAATAATTGCCCAAAGTTTTCTTAGGCTACAGTTTGAAGCATCCCTATAGATGACTGCGCACACATCGAAATCCTATATCAGATATAAGATCTTAATTCTTCTCCAGTTTTTCTTCAGTATGATAATGAACATAATTATAAGTATCTCTTCAAGTGGCCTAATTCTCCCAGTCCAGATAAAAGCACCTCTAAAACTGCATGGCCTCATCTTGGAAAATTCAGGAACATCTATTCAGTTACGTAGACACAAGTTCCTCACACATTTTGCTTCTTTTTTTTTTGAAAAGCGTGGTGTCAGGGCCAGCTTTCACGCACCTCAACTAAATCCACGGGATACCTGCCACCTCCCACCAGAAACAGATACCAGATAACTCAATCCACCTAGGCTAGGACAAAGGGGAAGAATCACCTAGTGTTTTTTGTCTCAAGTGGGGTGGGATTAGAACCTGAGGCCTCTGGTTCTCAACCCATTTCATTGACCACTAGGACACACTCTTGGGTACTCCCCACACATTTTACTTGCAACCCAATAAAAATAAATCTTCAGCTTTCCCTATTTTACAATATTCTTCCAAGGAAATAGTTCCCACGCAAAACACTCTACCAAAGCACACAAATTTTAAGCCATTTTTCAGGGAGCTCGAGTATTGGTTGGCGGTGTTTGATGATAAGCATAAGTAGAAAAATTCAGATGTTATAAGCAAAAGGAAGTAAAGAGTCAAGTGCAAAATCACTAATCTCCCTATAGATGATCTCAATTCTTTTCCCAACTGTGTATACATTTATGTTGATAAAAACATCTTAATCAGTTCTACTCAAAAGTAATAAACCATTCCTCAATCCCAAACGAGTTAACACCAGTTATATGAATCCATGGCATCCTTTGTAGGAATCACAATTAGACTATTGGGCCGTTTGGCTAGAAAACGAGTCATGCAGGTGTATTAATAACAACATGTATCGCATAATTTCTAAGAAGAAATTGATTGTTTACAAAAATACCTTCCACCTTATTTGGTAGAAAAAGGGCTAAAGGACCCCTTTGGTATTTTTGTCATTTTCACTATTCTATACCGGAATACCTAACCCTTGTATTATTATTCCACCCTCTGGCAGGGATACTTATCCCATTATTAATACTAATCCAGGTACCTTATCTTAGGTACTAATTACTAATCTAGTATAAATTATGTCAAGACTAGTAAACCAAAAAGGGATGAGACAGTGCTGATTTTTTATCCCAAGAATATGTATGCTTTGTCTAAGTTAAGGACCATCTATACTTGCATACTCAAAATTTATCAGCTTTACGCAACCACTTTCACCAAAATAGGTCTTAATAGCATTTATGGAATATATATTACCTCAAAATCCTACCTTTGCAAGCTAAAAACAAGTAGATAACTGTTTTTACTTCTCAATTGCCCCCAACATAAAGAAAAACAACACAAAACAATTACACTTAAACCTATATGTTTTCCTCCTTTTTTAATGCTCCTTCCATCCACTTTTACTTAATTCCAACAATAGATTTGCATTTTTATTTGTCAAACATATCAAGAAAAGACAATTATATTTTTTCTGTTTTATACTCAACATTAATAACTTGTTCCTCAAATCATTTCCCAAGGCCTAAAACTATATGTCAATTAATATGCATTTTGTGGTGAAATACTCATACTCATCATCATTTCTTAAACGTGCAAAGTCCAAAGTATGCAAAGTCCAAAGTAGACAAGTAAAGGTGAACAGAGAGAGCATTGTATACCTCCGGTAAAAAACGAGGACGAAGGCCAGCCACGAAGACGAGCAACGGACCTCGTTTCATCCTCCGATAACAACGACATAGAAGAAGAACCACCACCAAAATGACCTTTCACAGCAGCCATCTTACCAACAACCTCTAGAATCCTATGAGGATCAAAATCAGCACCACGATGACTATGTACAACTCCACCTCCACCACCTACTTTCACATACGGCTGAGGAGGTGGGACCCAGTAAGACGATCCAGGTAAAAAAGGTAACCAATCTGGTGCGGAACGTCTCACAATAACCGAATGGATCACTTCCTCTAGCTTTCTTATTCCGCCGTCTGATTCGCCGGAGGAAGAGGAATCAAGGTCGATCTCGATTAACTGAGGGTGAGGTGGTTCGCCGGATCCGTCTCCGGAGCGATTGGAGTTTGAACGGTGACGGAGAGTGAGAGGAAGAGGTGGAGAGAATACGGGTCGGGTCAGGGTTCGGGCTATGGAATTGGAGAGAAAACGAGCCATGGGGAAAGGGGAAATTTTGCTGGAAAGTGAAGAAAGTGTTTGGTAGATTGGAAAGAGAGGGAGGGGTCAATTACTTGTAAAGCAGGTGGAAATTGCGGGGTAGACTCTACGTGGCAGTCGTGGGTGATGGGTTTCATCGGTGGCTGGTCAGCTGGTAGTCTTCTTTTTCCTTTAACACTTTCTGGATAATGTTAAAGATCCCCTCTTTTTTTTTTGGAAAGGATAATGAAAGTTTATCTTTTTAATTACGGAAAAAAAATTGTGATTTGAAATAACAATATGAAATTATTTGACATGAAAATTAAAGTGTTGTTTTAAACATATAAATATAAGAGAAAAAATATAAAATATTTTTAAATTTATCTTAAATTTTCAAAAAGATATTTTAGATTAGCGGGGTCTTATCACCACAAAACTTGTAAAGATCATTATAAATACATCATGTTGATTGATTTTTTCAGCAGTTTTGGACTATTATTTAGCATATGTGGTACTTCATTTAATATACTATTATTTATTTAATTTAATTACCCATTTATTATAGGTCAGTTTTAACCCGACCCACTTTATTTTAGATTTGAAGAAATTTTAGAGAGATTAATACCTCCTCCAATTAGAGACTCCAAAAAAACCCCTAAACCCTTACACCATAGTTTCCGACCATCATGGCCACCACTTTTTCGGTGGGTCTAACCCACCAGAAGAAAAACATGCAGAGATTAATAATAATTCTCTACTGATACTAATAATATGAATTATGCGGAGAAATTGAAACCTAAAATAGTTTTGAATAATATACCTAGGGTTCCCCTAAGCCGGTGATTATGTTGCAAGGAAAACCTAGTGTTACTTGAAAAACATCAAAGGTGCAAAACTTGATTACTCAAGAGAATTTACAATATGCTATAATTGGGAAATTCTCTTATGGTAAACTAGACATTAAAGAGTTGAGAAAAGTGATTCCAGGTCAATGCGGTATCAAAGGAGATTGTACAATAGGAGCTCTCGATGGTAGGCTTATATTAATCAGATTACAAGTGCTTGAATATTATGTCAATCTATTGTCAACGACAGCATACTACATTAAGACAAAAGATATGTACTGGCAAATGAGAATATTAAAGTGGGATCATTGGTTTGAACAAGACGTGAAAACTTCAATTGAAGTGGCATGGATCTCCATGCCAGATCTTCCTCCAAATTTCTTTGCAAAAGAGGCAATTTTCTCTATAGCATCACCAGTAAGGAAATCATTAACAGTAGATATGGCAATAAGGAATCAGACAAGACCTAGTTGTGCCAAAGTCAAGGTAAAAGTTGATTTGATTGCTAAGCCACCTCAAAGGGTAAGAACTAATGAAGAGAATGATGTGACTGGAGAAATTAAGTTAAAGTGGATATAAATTCAATATGATTATATGCCAAAATATTGTAAAGAGTGTTGTTTACAAGGTCATAATGAAAACAGTTATTGGAATATACATCTGAAACTATATGAATCTACAAAGGAGGAAAAGGATAGAAAAGATGGCAATTGTAAAAGATCTATAGGAAAAGGCCAGCATGAGCAGAAAGAGGAATCAAGGAATAATAAGGGTAGAAAAAGGATTACCAACAAACAACAATGGCTTACAAGGAGAGATAGATATAGAAGGGGTAAATATGGGCATATATTAGGGGAGATTGAGGATAACAAAGTAGAATATATTCCAGTATACAATGTCTTTGCAACACTAAAAGAAGACGAAGATGATGGGGAAGAAACAACAATAATGGAAAAAAATAAAAGCATGAGAATATAAAACAAAAAGAAAGTACCAAAGACTGGGTTAGCAATTCCTCTAGTAAGAGTAAGGTAGATACAGAGACTAATAGTAAATCCAAACATCAACAAAGAGAGCTGATAACGCTCAAACTACAACTCTCGTAAGAGTGTAAGCGGTCGTTGTCAAATATAGAACCCAACTGGGTTGGGTGTCGAATGCCACAAGGAATATTTGGTCACTAAGTATGCAACGATTAGTAGACTGTTGATCGAAAATTCTACGAAAAAAGGGGGGATTTAATTGTAGCGTGAATTAAGAGTATCAAAGTAACAAATAAAAACGAAATATTTAGTAGGTTTTAATCAATGAGAATTGTAAGTTAGGGTTATGTCCACCTTATGAGTTTTACGTATCTATTGGCTATGAGTTATGCGAAATTCAGACATGCATGCGCTTATAGAGATTCGTATTCTATGGTAAATCCTAGTGTCTTTCGACCATCAAGGATTATATCACTTTAACTCTTTCGAGCTTAAAGCGTATACTAATGGTACGAATTCTCCAAGAGGTTAATCCAGTTACGGCACTAACTTTTAAACAGGGGTTGGTAGCCCTATTTCCTTGTCATTCTCTCTTTTTCAGACATGTAACTTTTCTTTCGAACAAGTTAATGCTATACTGGCGTATTCTATATGTTTGCAACCACAAGAATTCAATCAAGATGAAGAGAGTAATGATATAAGCAGCATACGTATCAAGAATTCACAAACTCATAGCAATAGATAGTATATCATAAGGCTTCCATAACCCTAACAGAGAAGTTTAGCTACTCATGAGTGTAACAAAAATCACAATAGATATAATCATCATACCACAACCTAGAATAATCTTGGCGATGGAAGTGATATGGCGTCAAAAGCTCTCAAACGTTTTGCCCTAGCCGTTCTTCTCAACAGAGCCGAGTTCTCTGTGTTAGACTTACAGAATATTGTAATGTGAATAGTCCTAAAATATCGAATGAATAATTGATAGTGAATGAAAAACTTTGAATTAATGAATGAGTGAATGCTGAAAAATTCAGCAAAATAGGGTTTTTATAACATCCTTGTCCTAGTCCTACTGAAATAGGGTTTTTATCCTTGTCCTAGTCCTACTGGGTTACTGCATACTTGTCCTAATCCTACTAAGTTACTGCTGATCCCCCAAGTCTTTAGAAATGCTGTTTTTGCCCGGGACAAGTTCTCCATGCATCACTTTCAGTCCACAAGCTTCCAGAAGTTGCCTTCCTTCTTACGTGAAGTTTCCTTTGGTGTCCAACAGTCCATAAAATGCAGAAATCTTCATCATTTATTCATGAAAACTTGCTAATCACGTTGGTTAGCTCACTTACAGGAAAACGGACTAAAAATGTAGGAATTATATATTTTGTCCTCAAAACTTAGCTAAAATATGGGTACATTAAGGTGCTTTAGGCGTGTAAATACGCCTAACATCAAGAGCAAGTGTCAGATAGCATCAGTAAAGAACAAACCCAAAAAAACAAGCAGATCAGTAGAAAATAAAGCAGAAAGCAGAAGCTAAAGAATTGGCATAAGTTAGTTAGGTTGACAATATTTAAGTGGATAAGGTTATGGAAAGGGTTCTTCCATTGACAATTCAGGCTGAACACTAACTTGAATATTCTAACAAGGAGAAACATAAACTAGATGATGAGAATTTGGAAAAAAATATTGATACAGTAGCAATTGAGGGAGATTTATCTCCTAAACAAGTTGATACGATTAAAGCAGCACAGGAGAGAAAGTATAAAAAAGGAAAGAACATAGGTGTTACTACAATGCAGACAAGGAGTCATTCAAAACATAAGTCAAGATGAATGCTTTAATTTGGAACATAAGGTCGGTGAATGCTCAAATGGCATTTACCATATTGATCACATTACAAAAAAGACATTATTTTTTTTATTGGCATTATGGAACCTTTTAAAGATAAGGAGAATATAGAGGAATACAAAGCCAAATTGGGGATGCAGCATGCAGTAGCAAACTCAACAGACAAGATTTGGGCCTTTTGTGATGCTATTGTCAATTGTACAATCATTAGAGATTAAGAACAACAAATGACGTTGAGCAATACAATCAGAAAATAGGGATAATAGTGATGGTGACTCTAGTATATGCTAAGTGTAGTCAACAAGAAAAGGTGTTTTTGTGGGAATCTTTAACTGATATAGCTCAAACTATGAATGATCCATGGATAGTAGAAGGCAATTTTAATGTAACTACCAGTGAGGAAAAGAAACTTGGGGGATTAACTGTTACAGTAGAAGAAACCAATGACTTCAATCATTGTATCAATTTGTGTAATCTAGAAGACCCAGGATTCAAAGAAAGTAAGTACACATGGTGGAATGGGAGAGTTGATGATGATTGTATATTTAAAAGGATGGATAGAGTGATGTGTAATGATAAGATTGGCACTCTATTCCCAGTTTTGCAAGTTAAATATTTACTAAGGAGTGGATCAGATCATGCTCCTCTGTGGTTGTATTTAGTACTTTTAATGATAAGCTCGTTAAATCTTTTAGATTTTTGAATTTTTGGTTGAAGGAAAAATCATGTTTGGAGATTATAAAGAAAAGCTGGAATACTGATATACAAGGAAATCTTTTTATTATGTTCCAACAGAAATTGAAGAAGACCAAACATGCATTAACTTAATCAAATAAAGAAAAATTTGGCAACATCTCTCAGGAGATAGCAACATTGGAGGACATCATCAAGGTAATGGAGGTCCAATTTGAGTAGAATCCTTAAAAAAAAAATAAAGCAAAATTATTTAAGGCACAGGCTAATTTGAATATTCAATTGAGAAGAGAAGAAGAATTCTGGAAATAGAAAGCTGGCTTCGAATGGTTTAAAGATGGCTAAAGAAACAAAAAATTATTTTATACTATGGTTAGAGGAAGGAGAAGCAGATTGACGATGAATAGAATACAAAATGATGAGGGAATTTGGTTGGAAGATCAGAATGAAATAGCAAATATTGCTTGATGAGGCACCAGTTATGATTACTCCACAGCAGAATGATAGATTGATTAAAGTTCCCAACAGGCAAGAAGTTAAGGCAACAATTATGGGATTAAACAGGAATAGTATTGGTGGGCCGGATGGAATGATAGGGTCTTTTTATCAGGATGCGTGGGACATTTTTGAAGAGGATATTTATAATATGGTTATTGCTTTCTTCTGTGGGTACGAACTACCTAGATTTATTACTCATACTAACTTTGTGATGTTACCTAAAAAGTTAGTAGTTAATACTTTCTTAGATTTAAGGCCAATATCACTAAGTAACTTTGTTAACAAAATCTTTTCAAGTATCATTCATGATAGAATCATGGGTTTGTTACCAGAAATTATATCAGAAGAGCAGGTTGGATTTGTTGAAGAAAGATGCATAGCCGCAAATATACTGGTAGTTCAAGAAATTATTTTTGAGATAAGGAAAAGAGGTAAACCCTCTAGCATGGTGATGAAATTAGATATGATGAAAGCATATGATATGGTGGAATAGTTGTACCCAACAAAGGTAATGAGGAAATGGGATTTGGAGAAGTTATTATTGACTTGGTATACAGATTAGTGAGTAATAACTTGTATTTAATCCTCCTGAATGGTCAACCTAAAGGTTTTTTCAAATCATCAAGAGGATTGAAACAGGGAGATCATTTATCTCCAACATTATTTATTCTTGCAGATGAAGTCATGTCAAGGTTATTACAAGCTTTGATAATGAAGAAGGAGTTTAAAGTATTTGGAACGCCTAGGGGAAGTCCGGAAATAAATCATCTTGTATTTGTAGATGACATGATATTTTGTGTAAGGCAGATTTGACTACTTTGAAGATGTTGACTGAATCTTTAGAGAAGTATGAAAAAATCTCAGGGCATAGGATCAATAAAGAGAAGAGTGCTATATATTTGCATAAAGGAGTATCACATGGAATGGTAGTGATGGCAAAAGTAGAAACATGCATTTTAAGGAAAAATTTTCCTTTTACTTACCTAGGATGTCCCATCTTTTATATGAGGATGAAGAATGATTACTATTAACATATCATGAACAGAATTAGTGGAAAGTTACAAAATCAGAAAGGCAAACTGTTGTCTTATGGAGGTAGAGCCATTCTTATTAAGCATGTTCTTCAAAGCATTCCAGTTCACTGTCTTTCAGTAATGAACCCTCTTATGAATGTTCTTAGTACTATTCAGAAAATGATAGCCCAATTTATTTAAAGTAGTTGTATAGGGGGTAAAGGTAGACACTGGACAAAATGACATTCTATATGCTTGCCTGAGGAACAAAGAGGTTTGGGATTTAGATTATCGAAGGATTGTCTATGGCTCTTTTTTGTAAATTGTGGTGGAATTTTAGAACCAAATAATCTATTTGGAGTGCATATATGCATAACAAGTGCTGTAAAATGAAGCATCCTAATATAATTATTTTGAGAAATGGGGCAGGAAGTTTACAAGTGTGGAAGAAGATGTTGCACGCTAGGGATCTCATTGAGCACCAAATCCTATGGCAAACCAGGAATGGTAAGTCTAACATTTTATGTGATAATTAGACAACTTTGGGAGATTTATATAGTTTTAGCGAGAAGAATAGAGAATGGGATGATAGATATTAGCAAGTTAGAGACCTAGTCAGTGATAGAAGCTAGAATGCTGACTTGCTTAATGAGATTTTTCAGAAGAAATTGCAAGTCATATTTTATAAAAAATAAAGGCACCTAGACATGTGGAGGTAGAATACAGACCCATATGGATGCTTGAAGCTAGTGGGAAGTTCATTGTAAAATTAGCCTGACAATATACTAGACAAAAGAAAGAAAAGAGCAAAATTTTCAAAGAGATATGGATAAAAGGTTTGCCCTTCAAAATGGCCTTTTTGATGTGGATGATATGGAAAAGAAGGGCTCCAGTAAATGATTCTATAAGAAGATGGGATGTGGAAGGACCTTTCATGTATTGGTGTTATATTAATCCTGATCAAGAAATCATATCGCATGTGTTTCGAAGATCACCTATTGCTAACAGGACTTGGTCCTACTTTTCTTCTTTTGTAGATATAAGCATACAAGGATTGAGTTTCCAGGAAATAATTTTGGCCTGGTGGAATACAAATGTTAATCAGAGAGATATGCCTTATTATTAGACCATTCCCAGTCTGATTGTTTGGGAATTATGGAAGAAGAGAAGTAGTAAGAAGCATGAAGGGGAAAATGTTACTGAGCATAGAATACAACACAACATAATCAGAAATTTGAGAATGTTGCTTAAAGTGAGGAAGCCATATAGGGAATTTCCATATACTTAGCGAGAAATCTTGAAAGAGTTTAAAAATTATAGAGCCAACGTGAAAGTTACAAAAGTTATGTGGGAATTTCCTCTGCAAGGATGGGTAAAATACAATATAATGGAGAATCCCAAGGAAATTCGGGGATAAGTTCCTATGCCTTTTGTTTGAGAGATGAGTTAGGAGATATAATATTTGCTAAACGATCTACTATTGATGATACTACAAATGTTGAGGCAGAAGCAACAACTATTTTACATGCAATAATACATTGCAAGCAGTCACAATTTAACAAGGTGATCATACAAACAGACTCACTAATCATGTAGAAGAGATACAATAGTACAATACCAGCACATTCTCGGAAAAAGGAACAAGTTAGCAGATCATCTAGCTAATTTTGCAATAGAGAAAGGTAATTTCACATTGATAAGCTTTCAACAGTTGCAAGTTACTGGAAAGAAACTACTTAACAATGACAAATTACAAGTTCCATATTTATGAATGTCACTACAGAGAAGTTGAGTGGTTTATAAGGCTAAAGCTTACAAGATCTAGAAACAGATATTTACAAGCCATGTAAGGCTACAAAAAGTACAAATCTAGCTAGCCTATTCTACAATAGCCAACAAAATGGACTCGCAGCAAAAGAGAAGGATCTGTAGGTTGAATTGAATTTGATAAACCTAAGATATGGGTTACTTTTTGAATAGTTATGGTTCTAAGCATCTCAATGTCTTCATACCAGTCGTACCTTTCATTGGGAAAGGGTTAGATCAAACAAGAAAAACAGAAAAACAATAAGTAAAGAAAGGTGCTTACTCGAAAGTGGTAACCATATCCAGATGACAAGATCCTTTTAGGAAGCACAAAAAGTTATTTTTGGTCCTATCCACCGAAGAACACAATTTTTAATCATTAAATGGAAGAAACATCAGCTGAAGAATTTAGTTAAAGGAAAAAATGGAAAAAGGTACAGAGACTTACTTTTACAAGTTGATAACAACAAGATCTTGAAGCATCCATGGCACTGTGTTGATCACCCAGACCTGGAGGAAGATGAATTGTTGGTTGAACAATAGAGGCAATGCTATCAATTTACAGATAGGAGTAGAGGGAAATGGGAAGATATTTTTGGAAACCCTACACAAGCAAGTATATGTAATAAGACAAGTCTTAAGGTGCGCCTGAATTTTTTGCATTTTGTTTTGTTTTTTGTTTTTGGGGTTGGGTTGGTCCAATCTTGTAAAGACTGTTTTTATTTGATTTTCCTAATAAAATCTAAATTTTTTTTTAAAAAAGCTTTATTTTAGATCCTGCATCCACCTTACCTCGTTTCTGGATTTTTTTTCTCCCTGCTCTTCTCCATTATTGCTAATGATTCTTATAATGAGGTGAAAGGGGAAGTCAAGACATATATTGCTCGTCCATAGAAATAGTACTCATGACCTATCATAATGGAATTTTCTATAATAATCTAATTTAACTGGAAGGGTGGTTGGAATGGAATAAAATATTCACTTTCGAGACAGTATTCTATACTGAATTCAATATCAAAGGATCTGGATCATCTAAGACAGATCATGTATTAAGAAACTTCCAACTATTCATGTGCAATGATTCAAAACATCAAAAATTTTCGATGGCAATGTATAGGTACCATCTACTGGTATTTCTTATGTCTCTAGAATTCTCTTATCGCCACTACAATCTGATCGTTTCGTCTAATACTCTCCCATGAATACAAATTTTATTCAAACTTGCATTTCAGATTAGAGAAATAATTCCCTCAAAACCTAATCATAATAGACAACTTGATTTATAACTTGAACAAAATAAAAGGATAATACATGAAAACTTGTTACCTTTTAAATATGCTTTAGTTGAAAAAGAGCCAATTCCGAAACTCAAGTTCCTTCAGTAGATACTACTGGAAAATTAGGAAAGAAAAGAAATAGGTTCATTTTGTTAAAAAAAAATTAATCATGACATGTTGCCTATTTTAATTGGTTTGTGGGGGCTTTTTATTCATTCACGTGCATCTATCGTGTGAGAACACGACTGCTAAGAGAATCAGTTAAAAGAGTGTATTTACAATGGTCTTTATAAGTTTTGTGATGTGATAGGATACCCGGAAACTTAAAGTATTTTTTTTAAAATTTGGGACAACTTTAATGATGTTTTTATGTCTTTTCTCATTATTTAATAATTCATCTTTTTAAGTTACATGCATTCTCAAAACATAAAAATCTCATGAGTTGTGAAAACTATCAAAATTGCCTCAATTCTTTGCACAATCTTACTAAATAACAATAACAACAACAACAAACCCAGTGTATTCCCACCTAGTGGGGTCTAGGGAGGGTAGAATGTACGCAGTTTACACCACTACCTTTGAAGAAATAGAGAGCTTATTTCCGATAGAACCCTGGCCCAGTACCAAAAAAAAAGTAAACAAGGTCATAACAAAGCAAAAAACAAGATGAAATAATAGAAATAAGACACCCATAAAGTAATACTATACACTAACAAACCAAAGGCACCCACCACACCCAAATCCTCTTACTAGAAGATCCAGCCTATGTTCAAAGCCTTAAGACTACTAGACCGACTACACCAAAGCACTCCTAATAACTAGCTATGACTCACGCACACACACTAGTCCTCTACCCTAATTTGCATCTTCCATACCTTTCTATCTAAGGTCATGTCCTCGGTAAGATATAGCTCTTTCATGTCTCGTATAATTACCTCCTCCGGTATTTCTTTGGCTTACCTTTACCCTGCCTAAAATCATCCAACGCCAACCTCTCACACCTATGAACTGGGGGATCGGTGCCTCTCCTCATCATATGTCCAAACCTCAATTTCACCTTTTTCATCTTATCTTTCACCGAAGTCGCTCCTACCTTCTCTCGAATAGTCTCTCTTAACCCTATATCTCCTGGTAAGTCCACACATCAAATGCAACATCTTCATTTTCGATACCTTCAACTTTTGGATGTGGGATTTCTTGACTGGTCAACACTCACTTCCATACAACATGACCAGAAGAACTATCACTTTATATAATGTGCCCTTAAGCTTGGGATACACCTTCTAATCACACAAAACTCTCGAAGCGAGCCTCCATTTTATCCATCCGGTCCCTATATGGTGAGATACATCTTCGTCAATCTCGCCATTCCCTTGAATCATAGACCCAAGATACTTAAAACGATCCCTCTTACAAACAACCTAAAATTCATTTTCACTACCACCCCGTCCTCCTGCTCAAAGTCATTAAACTTTCATTCTAGGTATTCTGTCTTGGTCCTACCCAACCTGAACCCTTTAGAATCCAGATTTTGTCTCCAAACCTCTAATTTATCATTAATACCTCGTCGCATCTTATAAATAAAAATTGCATCATCTATAAATAGCATACATCAAGGCATATCTCCTTGAATATGCCACATCAACACATTCATCATCAAAACGAACAAAAATGGGTTAAAAGTTGATCCCTGGTGCAACTCTATCAAAACAGGAAAATCTCTGAATCTCCTTCCACCATCCTCACCCAAGTCTTTTTTCCATCATACATGTCCTTAATCAATCTGATGTACGCCACCGGAAACCTTTTCACCTTCAAGCATCTCCAAAGAATCTCCCTGTAGACTTTGTCATACACCTTGTCCAGGTCGGTGAACACCATGTGTGAGTCCCTCTCTATACTACCCCACTATTCTCTGCACAAGGTGAATTGCCTCTGTCGTCTAGCGTCTATAATAAATTCAAACTTATTTTAGAAATACATACGATCCTCGTCAACCTACGCTCGACCAGTCTCTCCCAAATCTTCATATTGCGACTTAACAACTTAATACCCTTATATTTGTTACAACTCTGAATGTCACACTTGTTCTTATATAAAGTAATCATAGTTGATATGACCCAAACTAGGGCCTTGTCGTAATGAGCATCCAAAGTCCAACTAGGACCGTGGACCGCCCTTGTTACCCAATCCAACCATCCTATGCATATCCTGAGTTGGCTGAATTCTGAACATATAAAAAGATAGCAGTATTACATAATCCAAGACTCTTGGATAGGTCTATATTCGAGACCACCCAAACGAGTTCAACCGTCCGATACCCAACAGATAACCAATCCCAACCAAACAATATTCTAAACCATAACTATATGAGTTCTACAATAATTATATATAATCCCAAAATAAAAGAGGATGGAACATTACAGTCAACAGGGGTCATCCCCAATACCAATATCAATACTAAGGCTAACAACAATACTGATACCGCTCATACCAACCCATAATAGTTCCACAAAAGCCTCTAACCAAAAGAATACCAAAATTCGGTTGGGATATGCCCCCAACCATAGCCAAACCAATATCCATAAATAAACCAAAGTATGAAATAACATCCATGAAATAGAGCCTTTCGAAAAGATAGAAGCTCACCACTTCAATCCAATAGCTAATCCCAAAGTCCGATCGCTAAGCAGGAGGAGTAGAACGGTCGGTTCCTGCATTGCATAGGGATACAACCTCCCAAAGATGGGTTAGCAGGTGAATGCTAGCATGAACTCGGTATAAGGATAAAATAATGCCTTTTAACAAAACCAAGTAAACCATCCATATGCATACAAAGCACATATATATATATATATAACCGTGATGGAAAAGTGAACCGGGTTTAGCATGCATCTAAAACTATTAACCTGGGTATGTGTAGCTTAACCGTCTTTAAACACCCATGGGCTATATGGGTACAGTGTAACCCCCTGAACGGGCCTCGATGCGTGTAGCCGCACGAACCGGAGATACCATAAGAGTAAGAGATTTCTAAGTACCCTTAACCCTCCATGATACATATGTACAGTGTACTTAGAGAATTCCTATGTATGTCGTAGTATCGTATAAGGTCACCATGACCTACCCCTCATGTCAGAAATATGAGTTTCCAGTGTTCATTATTTAGACTCCCACGTTCACGGTTAGCTATCATACCCCGCCTTTATTGCCCAATTAAAACCATTTCTAACCAACCAAACCATTGTTATTAACCGAGGCTATACATAGTAGTATCATCATACCGACTATAACTTTCAAGTATTGCCCTTATCCAAACCTTCTTAAGATCAAGGGATTCCTATGTACCCATAGATCATGTTATCAAATTAACTTGGGGGAGTCCTATGTACCCTACAAGTGTTCCATTATTGTGATTACATGGGGGATTCCATTGTACCCCACAAGAATGATTGTTAAACCCAAAACCATTCCATTTTGACTATTCCAAACCATTTAGGGTTTCCTTACCAAGTTTAAACTATGCATAATTCCATTAAAAATCCAACAATGTAGTGAAAACATTCTTATAGGCATTTTATCAAATACATTGGGGGCATAGTATTTACAAAACCAAAGCCAATTACCAAATACCCATTCCCGTGAAACCAATTATCAAAACCACCATTAAAGCATATAAAAGAATAATTAAAACATGGGAAAACCATAGCCAAACATTTATAACCAAAACCCCCAAATTATATTTGTAAACCCAAAACCATACAATAATCAAACCATGAAAACATTGTATAAAACCATGCCTTTAGTTAGATCTAAAAATGAGGGAAGAGAACATGCCTTAAATTTAGTAGATAATGGAAAGAAATCACCAACACAAGCCCCAAATTAATCCTTAAGATGAAACCCTAGCTTTCTTTGCCCAAGAACTATAGAGAGGATTAAAGACTGTTTTATAAGTGTTAAAGAATAGAATAATAGGGAAAATAACCTCCCAAATGTGTTAAAAGTCGTGGGGCCTTATTAGGTTAAGTGGGGGAAATGTCCAGAATTCCCTTACTTAAACTGCACTAAAATCATGTCAGAGGGATACGACTATCTATACCAGTCGTACCCTTCAATACGAATGGTACCCACCACTTGTACCCAAGGTCATCTCTCTTGGACCTAACACTATCTAAGGCACGACTTACCCTAAAACACATCATATCCATGCATACGACTGGTACCCATGATCCGTAACCTCTGACAGAATAGAATCTAAAGAGAATTGAACACTGCCCGCCATACGACTGGAAATATCCCCACTTGTACCCTAGCTTACTGCTCATGGTGAGCCACTCGTACTCAGATCCAAGTTATTCTACCAAGTATAAGATTAAGTGAAGGAAAGATCCACATCAAACAACCCGTGTCCATCTATGCGACTCGTACCAAACAAATCGTACCCATTCCAGAAACCAAATCCAACCCACCAACCAACACTGGTCAGCATATGAATAACCCATACCACTTGTATCCCAGTGTACGAGTCGTTTTCCCTAGTCGTATCCTGTCCAGAGACCAAAAATCCAAGAAATTTTCTAAGGGCCAAAAACCTAGAGTATTTCACTCTCCCCCACTAGGAACATTCATCCCCGAATAATGGATAAGTTAGGGTAACCACAAGCATGATTCATTTGCATTATCAAATATCAATCCAACCTTTAGCCAAGTTAGAAAACAAAGATGCAAAGATATTAATCTTTCCTTTAACAAAGTTTTAAAACAAAAGTATATTGAAGAACACATATCTTTCGTACGAATCTAAGGAGCAGAAAATAGATTCGGATACTTGGACTTCATGTCCTCCTCCACTTCCCATGTAGCCTCTTCCACCTTGTGGTTCTCCCATATAACTTTAACCAAGGCCACATCCTTGGTCCATAACCGATGAACCTTTCTATTCAAGATCTCGACCAGGACCTCTTCATAAGACAGAGAATCCAAGATACCCAAGCCCTCCAAAGGAACCACCAAAGAAGGATCACCAAGGCACTTCTTCAATATAGATACATGAAATACTAGATGAATGGAGCTCAAACCAGAAAGCAACTCGAATTCATAAGCCGCATTACCAACTCTCTGTAAAATCGCATAAGGACCAATAAATCGGGGACTGAGCTTTTCCTTTTTACCAAACTGCATTACTCCCTTCATGGGAGATACCTTTAGGAATACCTTATCCTCAACCTCAAACTCTAAGTCCCTATGCCTTGCATCTACATACGACTTTCGACATCCTTACGCCTATTCTGAATCACCTTCACCTTTTCCATAGCTTGATAAACCAAATCCAGACCGAACATATCCGTCTTACCTAGCTCTAACCAACTAATAAGAGATCTACACCTCCTACCATACAATGTCTCAAAAGGGGTCATTCTAATACTAGAATGATAACTATTATTGTAAGCAAACTCTACCAAAGGTAGATGGTCAACCTAACTGCCCTTATGGTCAATCACACCTGCCCGAAGCATATCCTCCAGTGTCCGAATAGTCCTTTCCGCTTGCCCATTCATTTATGAATTAAAAGCATTACTCAGACTCATCTTAGTACCTAATCCTATCTAGAAAACTTCCAGACGTGAGATGAAAACTATGTACCACGATCAAAGATAATCGAAATAGGTACCCCAAGAAGCTTTACTATCTCATAAAGATACAACTTCGCATAGTCCTCCGCCGAAAAGGTAGTCCTCACTAGTAAGAAGTAAGCATACATTATCATCCTATCCATGATAACCAAAATGGAATCAAATTGGTTCGAGACCGAGGAAGACCGGTAACGAAATCCATATTGATTACCTCCAATTTTCATTCAGGTAATTCAATTTCTTGGTACAACCCACTAGGCCTCATATTCTCAACTTTAACTTGTAGACACACCATGCACTTGGCTACAAAATCAGCCATATCTCTTTTATACCATTCCACCAATATATCTCCTTGAGATCATGATATATTTTTCTTGAATCGGGATGAACGACATAGCGCGATTCATATGCCTCAGCCAAAACCCTTTATCGTAAACCATCAATATTGGGAACACACAACCTCTCTTGGTGACATAAAGTACCATGGCCACTGGTCTCAAAGACCATTATTTTTTTCCACCTCCATCACTCTTCATTTTTATTAAGACAGGATCTAGCACTTGCTTCTCCTTGATATCTACACCAAGAGACGACCTAACCACTTCTTGTACCATCACCCCACCATCCTTGAAGTCCAAGAGACGAACTCATAGATTGGACAAGTAGTGAATATCCTTTACCAATTCTAATTTTTCTTTCTCCACATAAGCCAAACTTCCCATGGACAACCTTCTAAGAGCATCAACAACCATGTTAGCTTTACCTGGGTGGTAGTGAAGACTCATATCATAGTCCTTGAGAAGCTTCAACCATCTCTTTTGCCTGAGATTTAGCTCATTCTGAGTGAACACATACTATAGACTCTTATGATCTGAAAAGATGTGTACGTGCATTCCATACAAATAATGCCACCAGATTTTCAAAGTAAAAACCACCCCCAACAGATTTAAATCATGATTTGGATAATTCATCTCATGCACCTTCCACTGCCTGGAAGCATTGCCAATCACCTTCCCATGCTGCATCAAAACACAACTAAGTCCCACCCGGGATGCATCATAATAAACCATAAATCCCTCCGTACCTTCTGGCACAGAGACGAAGTCAGCTTATCCTTAAGCTTCTCAAAACTCCTTTCACACACTTTTGACTAAGAAAACTTTACCTTTTCCTGAGTTAACTTAGTCAATGGAGCAGCCTTCACAAACCTCATATAATACCCAACCAAGCCTAAGAAGCTCTGAATGCCGATTGGAGTTGTGGGCCTAAGCCATTTTTTAACCAGCGCAACCTTTTGAGGATCCACCATAATCCCCTCACTAGAAATAATATGACCAAGAAAAGTCACAGTATTCAACCAAAACTCAACTTGGAGAATTAGGCATATAAATGTTGCTCTTTCAGGGTCTACAAC
This sequence comes from Capsicum pubescens, assembly GCA_030864215.1. NCBI lineage: Eukaryota > Viridiplantae > Streptophyta > Magnoliopsida > Solanales > Solanaceae > Capsicum > Capsicum pubescens. Next base: position 121,020,168 of record CM061544.1, read on the forward strand.
ACAACACAGCGGTGATTGGCATGATCTACCTCACTCTTAGAATATACCAAAATGTCATCGACAAACACAATAGCAAAAAGATCTAAGAACTTTCTAAATACTCTATTCATCAAATCCATAAATATCGTTGGGGAATTAGTCAAGCCAAATGACATAACCAAGAACTCAAAGTTCCCATACCAAGTATAAAAAGTCATCTTAGGGATATTATCTTCCCTAATCTTAAGATAATGATACCCAGACCAAAGATCTATCTTAGAAAAGAACTTGGCAACTTACAACTGATCAAACAAATCATCTATCCTTAGAAGAGGATACTTGTTCTTGATCATTACCTTATTCATCTGTCGATAATCAATGCACATATGAAAGGAACCATCCTTCTTGCGCACGAACAACACCGGTGTACCCCACGGGGATTCACTAGGACAAATAAACCCCTTATCCAGAAGGTTCTTAAGTTTCTCCTTGAGTTTCCTCAACTCAGCCAGAGCCATTCTATAAGGAGGAATAGATATTGGACGGGTGTCTAAAACCAAATTCAATCTCCCCATCTGGAGGAACACCGGGAAGATCATCTGAAATGACCTTAGGAAACTCGTTAACCACCGAAACCAAATGAAAATAAGGACCTTCCAAGTTAGAATCTTTAACCCAGACCAAGTGATGAAGATACCCTTTGGAGATTAATCTCCGAGCTCTAAGATCAGAAATAAACCTCCCCCTAAGATCTAGGGAACCACCCTCCCATTTTATAACTATTTCACCAGGGAACCTAAAGACAACCTTACTAGACTGATAATCTATAATAAGAGTGTAACTAATACATCCCCGGAATAATGTCAAAATCCACCATATTCGGCTCAAATAGATCTACCAAGGTCTATTTGCTACCAACAAATACCATACACCCCCTATAGACTGTTTTAGCAATAATCAAGTCACCTACTGGGTAGAAACAGAAAAAATCTATAACAACCTCAGGATCAAAACCAAAACATACAACCATATATGGGGTTATATAGGAAAGAGTGGACCCCTGATCAAGCAGAAAATACACATCATAAGAAAAGAGTTGTAACGTACCATTCATGACATCAGGTGATGCCTTATATTCTTGTCGAGATGCAAGAGCATACAACCTATTATGGCCAGTGCCGGTACCAGAAACAGAAGAAGATGATGAAGCAGCACCACTAGGCGCAAGAGCAGAAGATAAAGCAATAGTAGCTTTGACCACTCCCGAAACACCTTTACCAACCAAATAATTTTTGAGCATATGGCTTGGCTAACTATATTTAAAATACATGTCCCTTCCTTCATCGTAAAATCCCCAGTGAAGATAACCACAAAATCAGCAAGGAGGAGATGAAGAAGTCGACTGATCCCCACTCGCCTGAGATTGGACACCCTGTGCCTAGAAATTATCACCACCTTGCGGAAGCCTGTCACCCGACTACTTCGAGTAAAGAGCGCTAGTAGTAGAGATGGAGATAGAATTCCCCTACTTCTTATTCGGCCATTTGTCGACATCCCAACCACCCTGCTGTTGAGCATCACCCTACTTAGAGAACCTGCTCCTCTTACCTTGTCTTTCCCTAAACTTTGCATATTTTCTCTTTTCATCCTCCACCTACTGCATATAGAAAACCAACCTTGAAATATCCATATCCTTAATCAGCAAAGTAGTGTTGCTTTTAAGGATCAAATCTCGAGATAGCCCAGAAGTGAACTTTCTCATCCTCGCTCTCATATCAGCAACCAAATCTGGAGCATACCTTCACAGCTAATGAAAATTCAAGGCATATTCCTCGACAGACATTCTTCCCTACTTAAGATTCACAAACTCCTCTATCTTCACTTCCCTCAGCTCCTGAGGAAAGAAACGACCCAGAAAAGCATTAGAAAAGGCCTCTTATAAGGACAACTCTTCCACATCACTTTTAGCTTAAGGATAGTAAAACTTCTTTAAAACTCAAGAACTTGATACTTTAGGATCTTTAAGACTTGAGACTCTACAAAACTTAAGAGACTTTGGGACACTGGGACTCGAGAATATATAACTTTGGGATTTTCTTCCAATCGACATAAACCATGTGAGCTACATGGAGTCCAATGTCTTGCCCACATTGAGGAGAGTTGTTCTATCCTTGCCATCGGGCTAGAACCTTTAACTTTTAGTGATCACTAGCTTAACCCACTTGGGGTAAATCAGAAACCTACGAGGGCACGTAGTTATGAGGCATGAGACCACGGAATCAAGCCCAACTCGGTGCTAAATACTACTCCCTTACTTATCTCAGAACTTTAAGAAAATCCACCTTAAAAAATTCAACAATATGTAATGTGGGCCAATATACTTCCCCTTTATCTCAAATCAAACAAATAATATGGATTTCTTTCTTAGCTTAGGATTAAAACTCAATTCTTTTCTTGAAATCTTGATAGACTTTTTATCAAAGTTTTAAAATCTCAACAACATGGAAATATAAGTGCACTTCTTGGAGTATCAATAATTTATTCTCAAAGACTCACAATTTCATAATAAAGTTCAACTCATGACAACAACTCTTGGAAATTCTTAGAAACATGATATCAATATAGGATTATGAAATTTATATCATGAACTCTCAATTTAGATCATAATTGAACAAAATAATCATGCAATTCAAGACTTGAACAATTCCATAATCCCATAAATTTGAAATATAGCAAAATAATATGAATTCATCTTGGAAATACGAAATTCTTTAAGAAAATCTAAAACTTTTAGGCACAAGAACGAAAGAGTGTTCTTCCCACATACCTTGAAATTACAACTTTGAGTGATTTCTTGACTTTGGGTTGCTATTCTTGAAATTAATGGGTGCTTCTTGTAGCCCTCAGAATGGGGATTCCAATTCTCAAAAAATTATTTAAAATTGCCGATTAACTTTTGAGTTCTCTTGAAGTTTGTGTAGAAACCCTAAACTATGTTCTTGGTGGTTTTTGATGAAAGTATGAATAATATGGTATTTTTGGGGTGTAATCTCGTGTTAAGGATGATAAAGGAGTGGGAAAGTACCTACTTTAACCTTAATGAGACGGAGAAAAGAATCTGAAAATAGGGCACAAAGGCTATGGCCTGGGCGGCGCCTTGCCCAGAGCCTTTGCTAAGGTGGGCGACGCCTTGCCTAGAGCCTTAGCTAAGCTGGGAGGCACCCCTTAAAAGCCTTTAGCTACTAGATTTGCACCCCAAAAGTGCCCTAAATGGATTTCAAATATTTCAAAATGAGATACCTTACGACCTTGCCCCATCACAACGCAATAACAAAATCATGAAACAGAGGTCGGGAAGGTCGCGAAATAATTCATCGAAGTTCGAGAGCTCAAAAATGAACTAAGTGTTGGAACACTTAGCTAACATTCTAAGTGTTAAGATTCTTTTAACTTGCTTCAAAGGCTTTGACAACGAGGAAACTTTACGGGGTCTTACAAAATAAATATTTATTTTTGTGTTTATTTGGTTAAAAAATCACCATTTATAAATCAAGTACTTGGTTACTTTGTATTGGGTTTGATTTTGGGTCTGGTATGGAGACTAAAATCTTTTGATTTCTTCCTCGGTTAGAAGAATGTAAAACCTTCACCAAAAAATCAGTGTGAAAATTTGGTTCAAAGATTATAAAAATTTAACCGATTCATTAAAATCTCTATACTTGATTTCTAGGGGGGTTTCACTCTGTTTGAATTTGATTCTGATTTGAAATCATAAAAACCTCGTCAGGTTTCAAAGTTCATTCAGTTATGATTTGAAGATATAGAAACTTTATTATTGACTAGAAACAAGTTGGTTAAATATTAAAGTCTTTATTGTTTATATTCTAAAATACTAGAGTGTATGTCAAAGATTGATAGAAAAATGAATAACGAAACTTAACAACAAATTAATTCTATTGTGAATGGTGTTATCCCAATGCCAATCAATGTTGTTTCATTAAGTGGTTTAGGTATTGCTTTAGCAATGAAAACGATAGAGAAATTGAAAAAAAAATTAGAGTGAACTTCAAAGAATGACTACAAATGATATCATTTTGGTTGACCAAACTTGAAATACAAATATTCATAAGTAGAGATCCTCATGTTTTAAAAAAAATAATGATTGAAAATCGATTGTCTAGTTTGAAAGATCTTGTGAGTCGTCCCAACATAGAAGATGGTAATGAGTTGAATGAGAAATCATCAATGATGGTTGCAAATTCTATTAAGGATGATGCTCCAAATAATAAGAAGATGAAGATGTATTCTGGACAAGAGATAGAGTAAACTAAGAAAAGTTCAACACAAGTGCTACAATTGTAGTGATGTTGTCCACAAAGCTCTAAATAGTCAAGTTCTGAATAAGAACAAGAAAAAAACCCAGATAAACATGTTGTAAGTAACTAAAAAGATTAAAAATCTGTATGCTTTGATCACTTAATGCAATCTAGTTGGAAATTCGAATGAATGGGGGTTTGATTCAGGAGCCACTAGACATGTTTGTGCGGACAAAGAAGCTTTTTCTACTTATGATACCTCTGGTTCTAAAGAAGTGATTTTCATGGGAAATAATGCAACAATCAAGGTTGGAAAAAGTGAGAAGATATTCCTAAAAATGACTTCCGATAAAGTGTTGACCCTTAGAAATGTTCTCCATGTTTCTACTATTAGGAAGAATTTAGTATCAACAATACTTCATGTTAAAATGAGTTTAAGTGTGCGTTTATTTTAGAAAAATAATAATAAGCAAGAATAGAACGTATGTAGGAAAGGTCTATCTCAATGAGGGCCTTTTCAAACTTGATCTAATAGTTGTTGAAATGAAAAAAGTCGAGGCTTATTCTTACTTGCTAGAATAAAATAATTTATGACATAATCATTTAGGATATGTCAATTACAAAACCTTGTGAAAACTAATTAGTATGAAAGTGTTGCCTAACTTTGAGTGCAACAAATCAAAGTGTCAAATATATGTGAAATCTAAGTATGCTAAGCACCCATATTAGTCTATTGAAAGGAATTTCAGTCCCTTAGACTTAATCCACACTGGCATTTGTGATATGAAGTCAACACCATCTCATGGTGAAAAAATTATTTCATAATTTTTATTGACGATTTCACAAGATATTGTTATGTTTATTTTATAAATGGTAAGGATAAAGTAATAGACACATTTAGGCAATATAAAATTGAAGTTGAAAATCAGTTGGATAAAAAGACCAAAATAATAAGAAGTGATAGGGGTGGAGAGTATGAATCTCCTTCTGCAAACATATGTTTATAAAATAAAATTGTCCATAAAACTACTGCCCCATATTATACTCAATCAAATAAAATTGCAGAAAGAAAAAAATCGAACATCAAAGAAGAATCGAACATCAAAGGAGATGATTAATGTCTTACTTATAAGTTCAGGTTTACCGTAAAACTTGTGGGGGAAGCTATCCTTACAACAAATTGAATACTCAATAGAGTGTCCTATAGCAGGACATAATTCATTCCATATGAAAAATGAAATTAAAGAAAACCCAACTTGAAATATTTCAAAGTGTGGTGGTGTCTAGCAAAATTTTGAGTTCCTATATCTAAAAGAATAAAAATTAAATTAAAAAACTATGGACTATGTTTTCAACAGATAGCTATAAATAGTAAAGCATGTCAATTTTTGATTCATAAATCTGAATATCTTGATGTTCATGAAAACACGATAACTGAATCAGATAATATTGATTTCTTTGAGCATATTTATTCATTTACAATTGGACATAAATTGTCTAGTAGAGGATCTAAATGACTTTGAGACGAACCAAAAGAGAATGTACTTAATGATGAGAGTCCAAGGCATAGTAAACATGAAGAATGTTGACTTTGTTCAGATTAGATTTTGTAACATTTCTTCATAAAAATGATCCTCAAACAGTTAAACAAGTGATGTTGTCTTCGTACTCATTCCTTTGGAAAGAGGTAGTCAGTAGTGAGATTGATTTAATGTTGAGAAACCACACTAAAGAGTTACTCGATCTTCCTCCAGAAAATAAACCTTTAGGTTCTAAAAGGATCTTCAAAAGAAAAATAAAAGCTAATGATACTATTGACAAATACAAGGCAAAACTTACTGTGAAAGGCTTTAGACAAAAATAAGGCCTTGATTATTTGACACATACTCATCAGTAACAAGGATATCGTCCACTCAAAAGTTCGTGACATTAGCAGCGATATATGGTCTTGAAATCCATCAAATGGAAATGAAAACAACATTTTTAAATGGAGAATTAGAGAAAGAAATTTACATGGAACGATCCGAGGGTTTTGTGGCTCCTTGTAAAGATAGGAAAATGTGAAAACTTGTTAAGCCACACGCAAATAGTGGCATGAAAAGTTTGACCAAACCATGTTGGCAAATAGTTTCAAAAAAATGAATGCCATAAATGTGTGTACATAAAAGACACTCCAAATTATAAAGTCATTATTTGTTTGTATGTGGATGATATGTAGATCATCAGTAGAAATATTTTTGACATAAACACTATGAAATGAATTCTTGAGATTAATTTTAATGACCTTGGAGTTGCGGATGTGATCTTAGGAATAAGAATTCATAAAACTCCACAAGGATTGGCATTGTGACAGTCTTATAACATTGAAAAGGTACTTTACAAGTTCAAGTATTTGGATTTAAATATTGCCAAGACTCCATTAGACGTGAGATTTGTACTTCAAAAGAATGAAGATAAAAGTGACTCATAGTTAGATTATACAAGAGTGTTGGAAAGTTTGACATATATCATGAATTGTACGCGATCATACATAGCATGTGCTATTATTAAATTGAGTCAGTACATAAGTAATCCTAATCAAACTAATTGGATAACATAAAACAGTCTTGCGGTATCTAAACCTTACTAAAGACTATGCTTTACCTTATAACAAATATCCAACAGTAATTGGAGGATATTGTAATGTAAATTGAATTTTCAAATAGAATAAAGTAAAATTCACAAGTAGATATATATTTACTTTAGATAAACGAGCAGTATCTTGGAAATCATCCAAAAAGACATGCATTACCCACTCTATAATAGAATCTGAATTTATCGCATTAGGTAAAGCCAGTAAAGAAGTTGAATGACTCCAAAATTTATTGGAAGATATTCCTTATTGGCCCAAACCTTTGGCACCAGTATGCTTACACTGTGATAGTCAAGCGACAATGGGTAGGACAGGGAGTATGATTTATAATGATAAATCTCATCAAATAAGATGGAGATGTAATATCGTTAGAGAACTACTGTCTAGTGGAATATCATAGTTGACTCTATGAAGTTAAAGGATCATGTGTCGGATCCACTTGCAAAAGGCCTACCTAGAGAGAGAGAGAGTTGAGAGATCATCGAAGAAAATAAATTTATGGCCTAGGACAAGTTATCAAAATGATAACTCTACCTAGCAGATTGGAAATCCCGAGAGCTAGGTTCAAGGAGATCAAATAAAGTTGTGACTGAAAGTTCAACATTGTCAATATACTCAACCCATTCTCATGATGAAGACAATGTTTAGGATAAAAGATAAGGCTTATGATTTGAAGTTTTTTAATGGTTTCTAAGTTTGGCAAGTTTGACCAAATAGTTTGATCTATAGGATTAAACGTTTGGGAATAACCTATATGAGGGTGAAGTGGAAGTCACTTCAAGGATAATGATGCTAAAGTCCTATTCCCTAAGCTCTAATAAAATCAGGACCTGTTCATGGCTGAAATAAATAAAATTAGGAGAACCATAAATAATAAAAGGTTGATTGTGTGACTTATGTTGTCCAGATGTACATTAAAGCTCAACGATTCAAAGATATTACATCTAACAATTGAATGAGTGCATACGATTCAAGTTCACTATGGAAAGTTCAAAGGAAAACCTACTTATCCAGATGCAACTAGTCTTTGCTTGTAAATCTCACACTTAACTGTAATTTTTTGGTAAAATAGTCGTTCCCAATTCATGTGGGGGATTTTTAGTCTTTTAAGAGTTATGAATGAAAAATGAATATGTATTTTTTCAAAAATATACCAAGAGAAAGGATGCAATTTGAATAGGAAACTTTTCCATTTGGATGGTTCTGACCTTTCTAATGGGTTGTGACTTTTTTGAGGAGTTGCACTTTTATCAAGGAATGCACCTTTCTGAACAATTGCTTCTCTTCAGGAAGTAACACCTTGATGACTATACATACCTAGATTTTTTCTCAGGTAAGGACATGAAATTTTGAAGTGAAAATACTTCTCTTTCTTGAAAAACTCTAGTGTGATCTGTTGTCGTTGTGTGTTCGTAGTTCGACAGAATTTGAGGTATCACTATTTTGTTGAAGTATTTCATTTTATCCTGGGAGGATATATTCCATAATCGCAGGTACTTGGAGGGAATAACTTCCTTAAGAATACAACGTGAATTTGGTGGACTTGAATCTTTCTTTTCATTACTTTATCTTTCATTCACACTAAACATTCGTAAACATTACTTTGTTTTGAAGGAATAAATGAGACATAATTGTTATTAAATACACTAATATCCACTCTCTACTGGCATAAATTTTAGGGGATAGAAAGATATGGATTGGAGCTTAAAATGATAAAAAAAGGGAGCAAGAAAGTGAAGCTGAAGACCTGGAGCAGAAGGGCCTCAGTTACCACGGTTGCGGTTTGTTGACCGCAATTGTGGCAGTCAAGTAGGGTCAATAAACTAAGGTCACGTAAGTTTATCACGGTTGTGGAGGCCGCGGTCGCGGCCAAGCTGGTGCGATTGCGACTTCGCGAAAGAGTTCAGCCCAAGGGAAAATCTGGAAATGCACGTGGCTGATCCAAATTTTGACAAACAGAATCAAACCCTAGAATTATTCATCATATTCCATAATTCACAATTTTAGGTGGAGCTCTTGAGTTCATAGCCTCCATACTTAGAGAAGAAAATATTGTATAAATTTTGGGTGAAGAATACATTGGATACTTTCTAAGTGGATGATTAGCTCACTTCCATTGTTGATTTGTGGGAGTGCAAAGTTTGAAGTAACATTCACTTAATCTTCAATAAGTTATTTCAATGGAGATTTTGGGTATATCTATGCTTATTTATCTTATGTATAGCTAGATCTCCCTCTTGGTGTTATGTGTAAATATGGGCTAATAGTGTGTGGGGTTTGTTATTCTTATCTTCTATTTGGTAGTACATGTTAATGGGTTTTATTATTGCTATTCTAACACTGATGGGATTTATGGGTGAAAGCCTTAAATATCCACATGGCTTTGATGGGTGAAAGCTCCAAACTCTAAAAAACTTAAGGCTATCTTCGAAAGTAGGGTTTTGGGTGAATTTTAGGAATCCATATCATCTTTGAAAGAGGGATGTGGAGACCAAAGCAATGGTAGACAATTGTGTGTATAGTTGACTAATCTATCACTATCTTAAACATATGAGTGGTTGTGAAGTTAACTATACCATTAGTATTATCCTAGAAATAGGGATGCCTCGATGGAGGTTGTGGTTACCAATTGTTAAGCCCACCCATTAGGTATTCGAAAGAACCAATGGGTGAAAGTTTGGTGTTTTGTTGAAAGACTAGTACCAAAACCTATAACCAAACCTACCCACACTTGATTTGCTAATAATGAAGTTAGCTATTAACATCCGCATGTCACTCCCTTAGTAATGCATAATCCCAAGATCCATGCACAATTGTCAAAACTCTAATTATTCATAGCCCCAAATTTATACTAGACACCCCCCCAAAAAAAAGAAACACTAGTGTAGACGTGTATCTCTCCCATTTTTATCTTTTTGTACTATTGGTTTGAATTTGACTTGTATTATTCCAAATTAATTTGATCGCCACTCATATTATTCCTCGTGGATTCGACCCCGACTCCAAAGTTGGGTAAATATATTGACGATGACTGCCTTGCACTTAAATTGACGTGTAAGTTAAGCGTTATCAAAATTCAAACTATTTTCGTGAAAATAGAAAAATCAAATGTTAAGAACTTCAATACAAGTTCAACCAACTTATGGACTATCAAAATGATGTTTCAAAAATTTCAAACACAAGTTCAAACAATCGAAGAACTATCAATATGAAGTTCAAACTATTTTTTAGAAAAAATAGTAAAACTAACATTGAGTGGTAAAATCACTACTCGTCAACACCCTCAACTTAAAGCTATTGCTTGTCCTCAAGCAACACTACCTCTTACCATGAGACACAATTATTTATGCCCAAACTTCATGCCTTAAATATCACAATGATTTTCAACATTAGTCACTACCACAGGTAGCTCATTACACATGGGCTAAGCTATTTTTCACTACTCCCCTCATCATAAGATGCACTATTAAAGGATACACAAAACTTCAAAAAGCAGTCAACCAACAACAACTAATGCCCCAGAAGTGACTCATTTTTTGACCAAAACTAAGTCATACTCCATTCGCCTCATCGCTCGAAAGATGACAAAATCACCCACCTCAACTTTTTTATATGCCAAACTCACAACAAAAAGAACTCCACACACCAAGCTACCAAATATGCAACAAGGAATTTTAAGCACAAAAACTCTCTCAGACAAAAGAAATCTCTATGCAACAAGTCACATACCATAGGCTTGCCCCCATTTTCCATCGCTACTACAAAGAAAGTAAACGGTCGGAGATCTCAAAGGGCTTTCTAAGCTTGTAACGTAGGTTCGTGTTGGGGTAGGATATAATTTTGGGAACAAAATGGCTACACCCTTCCTTAAACATTCATGTCACCCTATTCAATTTGCCATTTTTTTTACTATTGGTCACTCTTCTTTGTTTTCTCTCTTTTATCATGCCAACTTTTTTCTTTCATTGTTCACCTATTTCTTTCATTTTTTTCTTGCCACTTTTGTGCAATTCATTCTTTTGTTGGATTCTCTCTATTTACTATTTATTTGCTTACAATGCTAAAGCACATTAGGAATTTCACTTACAACTTTCTGGTCCCAAACTTACTTCCATCAATCTTTACCACCCCCAACTTAGGATTTTAGCCTCAAGTGGCATTTTTAAGTTCAACGAAGGTATGGTTCAAAAGAGGGATAAAAAGAATGGTTCACGGCTTGTAATACGTTTTTCAAAGAAAGGTCCAAAGGCTCAAAGTTGTAACTAGGGATTACATGCATGCTTGGGTAAGCTTTTTAGAATAAAATGGTTTCCAAAATAACAAAAAGGGCCTAAGATCATTTCTCTAACCAAGTACAATCAAAATTAGTTTTGAAAGACGAACGAGGCAAGTTCTAGATAACACAAATATACAAGAGATGAATGAAAATAGCTCTCCACATATGGCATACAAAATTCACCAAGGGAGCTCAAATGTCCCTCCCGATAAAAACAATTTTAGAGTATCTATTTCTATTCAAAAGTCAAAATCTTACGGAGCCACAAAAAGAGAAAAAGTTTGTTACAACATTGCTCATGTCCATGCCCTTGATTTTTCAAAGATTTTGGATGGAGGGGCTTCTTGTTTTTTCATTAGTACCACACATAATTTTCTAAATTATGGTTACAACCAAAGCCTTGGCCTTACCTTTTGGCTCAAAATAAGAAAACCACCCATATGGCTACTCAAATTTCGCTAATGGTTTATAATATGATCCCAAATTTACAATTTACAATGCCACAGGTACTCAGACTTCCCTTACATTCATGAAATTTATGCTATGGGTACTCAAAATTCCCCTGCACCTATATCCCAAAATCCAAAATGACGTTTTACCCTTAAGAATGTTGTTAATCAATCTATCATAGGGCAAAACTTATCATGCATCACCAAAATCAAAATAAAAGTGTAGTAAAAAGAAAGAAACTAAAACCATAAGAAACACATGATAATCCATAAAACGTGGGCACCATCAGAGTACCCAATAATAGTATCCAGAATGTTAACCAAAACAACATAAAACATCCAGAATCAATCAAAACAATATGAATCCGGGGGTACCCCCAACTAAAAGAAATGTAGTGTCCTCACTGCATGTGCAATATAGCAAGATTAAGAGGGGTCTCCTTGTATCTGTATCAAGAGCTATCATCTCATGCTAACTCTATACCATCACTATCGGCATTATCAGCATTATCAGCAGACCATTATGCAGGGGCCTCATCTTCACTATTCAACCTCGGTGAAGGTAATTGATGATTAGGCTTGAGCACCTTGAAGATGCCCTTGACCCCCTTCCAAATCTTTTTGAAGAACATATATCTTTTTTTCTCTCTCTTCACCATCTTCTTATGTGAGTTTTTGAGGTCTTTGTGTGCTCCGGCTAAAGCTGAATAGACCCTCTCCAACTTGGCAACAATGACTTGTTGCTTCTTCTGCTACTCCCTGATTTCTCATAGTCTGATTGGGCTACATATGAGTGGCGAGCAGTGGAGGGATCTCTCGGTCCCTGAGGCAATCTCAATAATATCTCCCTAACCATCCGTATCTTACTTGATATGTCATCGAGGGGGTTGACTGGTGAAGGTCTACAAGAGTCTGTGTCCTCCTGGGTCGATTTTCCAGAGTTCGCCTTCCTCTTCATACTCTGGCCCAAGGAACCCTCACCCTTGAATTTGGGTGAAAAGATATAGGGACCTGGGTGTATCCAAGTATTTACAGTATACTCTTCCACTTTTGCCCTCTTGCAAAGCTCAGTGATAAGGGAAGGGAAAATAAGATGCGTACCTCCATGATTTTTTAAATACCACCACTCTGAAAGAATAAGCTCGTCCACATTAAGAGGGATACTAGATAGGATACAAACTACCATCCGAACTCACAAATCGGTGACAACAGTCTATGGGTTCATGGCGATACTCGGTTTCTTATGATGTTCAGCCAAAACCTGGCCTCTATCGTTAAGTCATTCATGAAAATATCTCTCTTGGTGATTTCCTAGGGAACTACTTTTCTAGGACAAAAAATGTTTGCCATCCAGGTCCCTGGATCACATGTCCTTGCTTGAAACTAATTTATGTCCGCATTCGGTAGTCCATACACCTCGTTGATCCGCTCTACTCAGAAGTTCACTTGCTTACCCCAAATCATCATTACTAGGTTTGTGAGAAAAACTACACTAAGGTTTGCATAGAACTCACATACCCAGTGCTCATTTGCATAACAGGGGTTCGGAGAAACGCACATCCACTAGGTCATAGTAAGTCGAGCATAAAATTCTAGGATCTTCTCTTTCACCTTGTCTAGGCTAATACCCCTTTCGGGGAGTAACTTAGTCCTGTGGAAATCTGTATAGTAGAGGTGTTGGCATTGTGCGGCCATGAACCTGGTGTCGTTAAAATCTCCCATATTTGAGGTTTAGAACCTGTAAGCAATGCAACTCAGCCCATCATTAGCATTATCATACCAAGAACATGCTAAATCAAACATATAAGCTCATGTGGCAGTGTTATAGAGGTTTTTGAGGGCAAAAATAGAAGTACAAAAATTTTGGTTTCTGCAGACACCGCCCTCAGGTATGGTGATTGCGGAGCATTGACCTCGACCGCGGTACCGCAATCTCGGTCATCGGGACCACGATCGTGGTACCTAAGACCTTAGTTGACAGATGCTGCACAATGCTCAAAACAAAATTTTAACCCCAATTCTTTGTTTCAACTAGGCATCTCAACATTATAAGAAGAAAATTTTAAGACTAGAATGTATGATTTCAGCCCCCGACTTGAAAGAATTTACATTGCACTCATTGGGGCATTATATTGAACATATGGAGCACACTTCTATTTAAGCATTCTTTTAGCCCTAATTCTGGGTACCCACAATTTCCCAATTAGTGTATATACTAACTACAACAGCTAACCACACAACAATCACAATCAAACATGCATTTAGTATTAAAAATGATATTTCAGACCTTTTCCTAAACTATAGGCTCTAAGCATGTAATCGCATTAAGAACGAGAAAATTAAGATGCATACCAAGATTGATGATGCAAATAGGTTTATATGACACTTGGATACTCCACACAAAGCAAAAAATTTAGAGATAATTTGAGTAAATTTGAAGAAGAGGCATATAGGAAATAACATTCGGATGGTCTTTTTAATCTGATTTGACTACAATTGCAGTCCTATTTCCGCGATCACGGTGGCATGAACCGCAGTCGTGGTAACTAAGACCAAAATTGGTTCTCCCGCACTCCACTGTTTGATACCAACATGCTAATTTCACATATTTCTCTTTTTAAGTTTAGTCAACGTTCCTCCTAGTACTAATATTTCATGGATTGTGCATGCACGAAAACAAAAATAAAATTCTACTCTATCATGCATAAACAAAAGGATTTGAGCCATATTCCGTGAGCCATATTCCATGGCGTGATAGAGTGCGTTCCATCGAGTGCTTAGTTTAACGTCATGGAACGACGCCTCTACCATTTTCTTTTATGTTTTCACTCAGAAGATTTGAATATTTGTCCCAACTTTCGTTCAATATGCAATAAGTGGTAGAGGGACAGAAGATCAAATCTTCCAAGATAAAACTTGGAAGATGTGCGGACATGGAGAGCAAGCTTCGATTTTGCCATTTTGAAGACTTTAACCTTTTACCTAATTTTATATCAAATTTCTGGATTGGTTCCATGGGTAAAGGTTCGCACATCAATAGGCCACTCTTTGTACATTGAAAGTTGTGTACCTTGGCCTTTGATGGACAGGGTTCCATATACCCTTTCGAAATGTCAAATTCCAAAATGTAGGAATCGTAATCCATCTCCCCACAAGCCATCATTTGTCTCGGTGGATAGATTCTTATCACATCCTTGAGGCACAAAGTTGAAAAGTGGGTTGAATGAGGTCCAACCCCTAATTTTGGAATAGGCTCTTCCGTAGCACCTTCTCCCCAAAATGAACTAGAGTCATCATAAGAGTTTTTTCTTGATTCTTCTTTTGACTCTAGTATCACTTCTTTTATTTTGCCTTTTTCTTCCTCATATGATTTGGTTGATTGGGAAGTTACCGAGCAGTCTTCGCTACCAAGCTCATTATCATATCTTGGTTTTCTTCTTGATAAACCTCCTCTTGGGAGATGGGTAAGGTAGTGGTAGTTTCAAGCTTTTATCCTTTTCCCATTTTCTCCATCTTGACACTTTTCCATCCTAATGCCTCTTGATACATGTCTTGTATACTCTCCCCCATTGTATTTATCTAATCCAAAATAGCTAGTAGCCTTGTGTCAAAGCTAATGGACTCGGTATGTTTCTCTTCCTTATTCTCATCATAAGACTTATCATGCTCATAAGAATAACTAGCAACCCAGTTAGCATAATATGGGGAAGGGGCATTTGGACAATTATCCTAATATCCATCTCGACCATGACATAAAGAACACCTATACTCCCTATAGGATCGATATGGTAGATCCATCTCTCTCCAGGGGGCATAGTTACAATCTCTCCAGAAGTGTGGTCCATCATAAATTGGATATGGGTCATCAAGATAGGATTCCCAACTACCGACATCATACTTGCCGGGAGATGCCATAGAGAAAAGTAAAATAAAATAAAATCTACCTACAAAGAAAATCACAAACAAATATATACAAGCTTGAATTCAAAAAAGTAAGCTAAAATTCCAAGCTAACTTAATACTCCAAATTGTTCTACGACAACGGTGCCATTTTTCATAATGCTCAACTTACATGTCAATTTAAGTGCAAGACGATCGTCATCAATATATTTACCCAACTTTAGAGTCGGGGTCGAATCAACGAGGAACAATGTGAGTAGAAATCAAATTAATTCGAAATAGGGGTGTACAAACCAAACCGTTAAGTCATACCGAACCGATGAATCAAACCAAACCAAGGAAAAAAACTGACTTATGATTTGGTTTGATTGGTTTGGTGTTGGCAAAAAAATCCGATTATTCTTGGTTTGGTTTGGTATTAGAAAAAATAAAATCAAACCGAACCCAAACCGAACCGACGTAATACATATATAATTTTAATTTTTTATACGTAAAAAAATATTACTTATAATCTACTTTCTAATTACTTTTATTATTTTTTTATATTCAGAAAATAGATATATATTCTTGGACCTTTAATTATAGTATTTTTTCATTAATAACAAATTAATACAAAGCCCAATATCTATATCTATATTTATATCTATAATCTATATCTATAATATATTAAAAGTGTGAAGGGCCTTAAAAATGTTGTTTGAACTTTTTGTCCTTCATTAAAATTTTTTGCTTTAGACAAAATCATCTTTTTCACTATTTTTTTTCTAATTTTTAAAAGTTAATAATTAATTAATATATATTTATGGTAAAACCTTTTCTTATTAGAAGTCGTCAGAATTAATGACAACTAATACTTTTTTCATTAGTTTAAGAATTATAAAACAACTAAATTTGATTTTAATAAGATTTGAAAAATCTAGAAACAAATATAAAAGCCATAGAATAAGAAAATTTTAATAAGTATTAAATTTTAAAAAGTTTTAAATACATAATAAGAAATGTCTTTTTATTATTTTATCAAATTCTTATTTAACTATTTTTACTAAGAAAAACACGTCCCACCTCAAAAAGGGAAAAAAATAAGTAGTGTCAGATTGTAGTTAGCATATGACCTAATTTCTTTCTTTTAAGTATGGTTTTTGATTTAATTAGGAGTCCTTAATTTTCTTTTCTTTTAAGTTTCGTTTGTCTTGATTTTCTATAATAATTAGTTTTTTATGAAAAAAGTTTCTCAAATTAGATTAAATTTCTTCCATGTTTCATCAACTCTTTCTTAAAAGGAAAAAAATCGTACATCTATATATTGAGCATTCCTTTTTTTTTTTTAATAAATAATAGAATAACATTCACAATTTAATTGTTAAAGAGTATGTTCAAGAGAAGATTAGTTTTATGTTCTTTAATATTAGTTTTTAATTTGTAGGTCAACAATATTAAATATTATGCATCTTTTATTAACTTTTTTTTATCGTATAATTTATTGTAATTTCAATTGCTGGCTTTCGCATGATGTGCAGGTAAAGAAAAATTATGTGAGTGTGTGGTTGAGACTTCGTGCCGATTACGAGCGGATTTAAAGGTGTGTTTTTTTTAAAAAGAATTATTTCTCATTCATATTAACACGATTTATGTTGTTAAGGCGTTGATTAGAAGTACACGTTCTGCTGTTTGATTCGATTTTATCAAATTTCAATTCAATTCTTTAATTTACGATTTTAAAAAGTAGACATCGAACACCGAATCAAACTATTTCAGTTTGTTTTTTTTTCTTTCAACTTCGTTTTTATTTGATTCGGTATTTAGAAATATTTAAACTTTTTGTCCTTCGTTAAAAGTGTCTGCTTTAGACAAAATTATTTCTTCAATATTTAAGAATTGAAAATTTATTAAATATTTTAATAAAACATATGTTATGTTTGCGCTATTTTATTAAAGTGTGAAGGATCTTTGAGAAGAGATTTAAATTTTTTGCTCTTGATTAAAATTTTTTGTAATAGACAAAATTATCTAATTTTAAATAATCAAATGTTACACGTGCGAGACACGTGGAGTTTAACTAGTTAATATAAAAAACCTAAAACTCTTTAATTGCTTCACTTTTTACATTTTACTTTCCAAGTTTTCAGAGAGTTCTCATTATTTGCTCATCTTACTTTCATCTTACTTTTCTCATTCGTCAATTTGTGATTTAGGTTTGTTTCTCTTCTTTCTCTTTTTATGGAATTATGTTATAATTATTTACTTTATGGAGTTAAGTTTTTAATAAGTTGTCTAATTCTTCATTCTTTTGTGTACTCACATTTTATGTGAAGGAAACTTTCAGACAAGCTACTGTGACTAGTGACTTAGAAATTGAACTACATAGGTATCCACATAATATTACTTTGAGAGATAGTAGTTTAGACGTCTTAGTAATTTACCAACTTGATTTTTATTGGAACTACTCTATGACCATTGTTTTTTTTTTTTTTTTATCTTTTTAGTGAAAATATTTAATTTTTTTTCTTCAATGACACTATAATTGTAAAAAAACCGAGAAAACCGAAAAACCAAAAAAAAAAAGAACCCGACTAAAACCGAAATAAAAAAATGATTGTATATTGGTTTGATTTGGTTTATAGATTTAGAAAACCAACATTATTGGTTTGGTTATATTTTAATTAAAAACCGAACCAACCCGACCTATGTACTCCCCTAATTCGAAATAATAGATACAAGTTAAATTCAAACCAATAGTACAAAAAGATAAAAATGGGGGAGGGTTCTAGTATAAATTCGGGGCTACGAATAATTAGAGTTTTAACAATTATGCATGGATCTTGGGATTATGCATTATAAGGGAGGGACATGTAGATGTTAATAGCTAACTTCATTATTAGTAGATCAAGTGTGGGTAGGTTTGGTTATAGGTTTTGATGCTAGTCTTTCAACAAAACACCAAACTTTCACCCGTTGATTCTTTCGAATACCTAATGGGTGTGTTTAACTATTGCTAACCACAACCTCAATCTAGACATCCCTATTTTAGGATAACACCATGGTATAGTCAACTGCACAACCACCCTTATGTGTAAGATAGTGATAAATTAGCCAACTACATACATAATTGTCTACCATTGCTTTGGTCTCTTCATCCCTCTTTCAAGGATGATATGGATTCCTAAAAATTCAACCAAAATTCTTCTTTCGAAGATGGCCTTAAGCTTTCTAGAGTTTGGAGCTTTCACCCATCAAACCCATGTGGGTATTTGAGGCTTTCACCCACAAATCCCAACCAAGTTAGCATAACAATGGTAAAACCTATCATCATGTACTACCAAATAGAAGAACAATAAGAAACCACATATACTATTAGCCCATATTCACACATAACCCCAAGAGGGTGATCTTGCTACACATAAGATAAATAAGTATAGATATGCCCAAAATCTCCATTGACATAACTTGTTGAAGATTAAGTGAATGTTACTTCAAACTTGGCACTCCCACAAATCAACAATGGAAGTGAGCTAATCATCCATTTAGAAAGTCTCCAATGTATTCTTCACCCAAAATATATACAATATTTTCTTCTCCAAGTATGAAGGCTATGAACTTAAGAGCTCTACCTAAAATTGGTGAAGATGTAATATGATGAATAATTCTAGGGTTTGAGTCTTTTTGTCAAAATTGGGATCATCCACGTGTATTTCAAGATTTGCCCTTGGGCTGAACTCTTTCGCTAAGCTGCAATCACAACAGCTTGGACACGACCATGGGCTCTGCGACCATGATAAACTTATGTGACCGCGGTTAATTGACCCTACTTGATAGCTGCGATCGCGGTCAGCAGACCGCGACCGGGGTAATTGAGGCCTTTCTGCTCCCTTTTTGATCATTTTAAACTCCAATCCACATCTTTCTATCCCCTTAACTCTATGCCTGGAAAGAGTTGGGATTAGTGCATTTAATCATAATTTATCTCGTGTATTCATTCAAAACAAGGTAATGTGTACGGATGTTTAGTGCGAATGAGTAGTAAAATCACCACTCATCAAACTTCATTTTTGATTTTTCATAAGTTGGATTGAACTTATTGTTAAAATTTCAAACTTATAAATACAGAGTTTAAACTTCATTTGGTTGTTCATAAGTTGGGTTGAATTTATTGTTAAAA
Organism: Capsicum pubescens; assembly: GCA_030864215.1. Lineage (NCBI taxonomy): Eukaryota > Viridiplantae > Streptophyta > Magnoliopsida > Solanales > Solanaceae > Capsicum > Capsicum pubescens. The sequence goes on from CM061544.1 coordinate 121,039,876, forward strand.
ATTTAAAGTTGTAAATCCAGAGTTTAAACTTCATTTGATTGTTCATATGTTAATTTTAACATGTATTTGAAGTAATTATTGAAAAAAATATAGATTTTACTAAATTCGAGAAAAAACAACACCAGTTGGTAGTTATTAGGTTTTTCAAGGAGAAAGGTATATAATGATCGTGTACTTGCCTAACCTTTAAGAGAGCATAGAGAATCAAATGACTCCTATATCTAATTGAAAATGCAAGGATGTCCTAAACCTAAAATTTTCACTTGGGATTTCTTTTGTTCCCTTTCTATCGCTTAATAATATTTTATGAATGTAACTACTCTTATTTTTATAAATTTTTATTGTATTGTTTCCATCTTACCGTCGATAATGAGTACATGCTTATGTTGTTGAGAAGCTATATCTGAACTGTGGAAGTGTTCATAATATTGCTCTTTATTTTAGTTTAGTAGAGATTCAATTGATGATAACTCGATTCTTTCATAATATTTGAGCTTGATCATGATCATGATTAGCTTAATGATTTCTTTATGTAACACGAATATATTATCGGTAACAATAATATAGTATTGGGTGCATGCTAACGCAAGTCATGCACCTCTAGCATAATATCATCTTGCTTTACCAAAAACAAAGACTAGAAAATAACATTGAATTGAGAACGAAGTCAAAAGAAAAAGGCAACAAGGAAGTTGTAGGTAGTACTCAAGTAAGAAGAAAAACATTGACTAAATAGGGATTCAAACCCAGGGCATCACAGAGCACAACAAAGCTTTGGAGCTGCTTGCAGAACCTACGCGCCTACTTGGGCTTCGTGTTATTTGAGGGTGCACTAAATAAATTTAATTCATAAAAATATAGCTTTTTCTAAAGTTACTAGATCCACGTGGACCCTCGTCTTTAAATGTTGATCCGCTTCTGGTTATAGTGTACTATTCTTTAATATAATTTTTCAACGTAATACGAATAATGTCGTCATGTTGAGCATACATGTAATATCAACCATGAATTTTGTTTACATATGAAATAAATGATTGATCGATATAAAATGGTGTTTTTCTTTTAAACCATATAAACTTGTGATTAATTTTTGTTTTTTCAAAATTTTCAAATCACGATACGAAATTTCCAAATCAAGATTTTTGAAGAATTTAAGATTCCATATCATGATTTCAAATTATGAAATTAAATTACGTGTCCAAGCTTATTCCATCTTATGATTTCAAATCACGATATGAAATAGCATCTGCAAACGCCAACTTAATATTAATTTAGGATTGTGTATTCCAAGTCATATAATATACTTTCTCTATTTATTTTTATTTGTTCACTATTTTAAAAATAACTTTTCATTTTTATGTGTTATTTTCAACATATTAAGAATTTTTTTTTTCATATTTTACTTTTAACATCAATTACTTATTTATAAATCACTTTTTAAGATTTAATATTAAACATTAATATTGATATTATGGTAAAATATACATATCTGTCATATTTATTAGGAAAAATAACATAAACATACACCTTAACTTATAATATTTACATAAATCTCCACCCTTATAAAGTAATTACAAAAATTTCAACTAATTATGTACCTTCTCTAGATGTATCGGGAGCTAATTATATATCTCGACAGATTCAAAATCAATAAATATATATCGAGAGCTAATTATGTATCTTTATAAAGGAAAAAATCTTTTTTGGATGTATTATATATATATATATATATATATATATATATATATATCTTTACATAGAAAAAAATATATCTTCGTTGAATGTATCGGGAACTAATTATGTATCTCGATGGACCCAAAAATGAGATTTTTAGTAATCATGAAAAATGTCAAAATTTTCTATAATTAAACTCTAAACTATCGAAATTTATATTATTTGTCCTATTTATTGAAGGTCGTCCAAGTCTAGAGTATAAATTTATAAAATTATAGAGAGAATGGTCAAATGCCCCTTTGAAGTATAGTCGAATTCTCAACTTCACACTTTATCTTTATGTGGGTCTTATTATTCCCGAATTATATTATTACCTCCTTAAGTGTTGAGGTGGCAAGGTGTAATACCCCGGATTTTCCTTTAAGTCGAGTTTCATCTTTAAAAAGAGTAAGGGATGACTTCCCAAGTAAGAAATATTTTAAACTGTGTAGAATTTTCCTAATATCAACTTTTTGTCATATAGAGAATTGAATTAGATTTCCAACGATACCAATTTTGTCCAAATTCGGTATCGGGGTGAGAAGTTATGGTCGTTTTAATGAGAGTTATCGGAACCGCCCAGGTGCAACAGACAGGTTGACAGACCGTCGAGTTTGCGACGGACCGTCACCCGGACTATCGCAACCAAGGAAGTGACTCCCTCTTCTGTCCCAAGTGCGATAGCCAAGACGATGGACTGTCAAGCTAGCGATGGACCGTCGCTAGGACCGTCGCAACTAAGGCAATGTGGCCTTTTTCTGGCCTACGTGCGATGGCCAAGACGACGGACCGTCAGACTAGCGACGGACCTTCACTTCGATCATCGCAAATCCCGTTCAATATTTTTAAGTCATTTTTAAAAGGATCTTTTGGGTCTTTTCCCTTTTAATACCCTGATATATTCAAAACGAAGCATATAGCCTCATTATCTCCCAAAACATCCAAGAGCTAGGGTTTCTCCCTTAAGAGCAAATCCAAAACCCTTCTCCAAGAAATTCAAGAACTCACCATAGATTCTACAAATTGAGTTGAGATTCGAGTTCCCCAAGTCCAAGGCTTCAAAAACCCTCTCTCAAAGAGTAAGAAGAAGAGTTTCAAGCAAGCTTGTTCATCTAGTATCACAATCTAAGGTATGTGAAGTTTTGAACAAGGGTAATTCTTTCATCCTTGTGCCTAAAGACTTATTTTAAACTATAAGTTTTATTTAATTTATGAGATTTTACATGAAATTAAATTAGGATTTTTCACCCATTGTTATTGGTTGCAAGATTTTGATGTTTCCCATGAATTGAAAGTCAAATAGCATGATTTTACACGTTTTCTTAAGAAATTAAAGCTAGGTTTATACCCTATATTGTTATTCCTTGAGAATTTAATGGTTGCAATGCTCTAGAAATTGAAGTATATGAGTACGTTGAGATTTTGAGACAAGTTGCTGTAAATTCCAGATTTCTATATGATTTATGAGTCCATATGATATCTAGTATGCATTTTGATGAGTCTAAACTTGAGATTTGGTTATGGGTCACTAAGCCCTACTTGAGATTTGCAATTTCCTGAACTTTTATGCTATAAGCACCCATGATTTGAGTACTTTGAGATTATTGAGAAAGTTTTGACCTTAATGGTCATAGTAGCTTCGAAATCCACTTTACCAAATGAGATTATAGATTTTATAGTTGGGTTCTTATGAACCATGAGATTATTTTAAAGTGGATTTACCTGAGATGAGCGTAGCTAAGTAAAGGGATTAGTATTTAGCACCGAGTTGGGTAAGTTACTACAGTTTCATACCCCAGAACTACGTTCCACCATAGGATTGAGATTTGTGGGCCCGAGGCCGAGATAAGTGATCACCGAGTTGAGGTTATACTCCCTGGCAAGAGTATGATGCCTCTCCCCAACGTGAGGTTTCTTCCTTAGGAGGACAAGATGTTGGACTCCATGTAGCTCGCATGGTTTATGTCTGTTAAGAGAACCTCCCTAGAGATAGAATATTTTCCCTAAAGCTTTGAGATAAGTGATTTTCCCTAATAGTAAGATTTTCAAAATAGTTTCTTGAAGTAGATTTTTCCCCAGAAGAAAGTAGTTTTCTCTACTAGTAAGAGCTATAGAGTTTCGAGTTCCAAGTGTCTTGAGTTTAAAAGAGTTCTAAGTTCTTGAGCATTAAAGAAGTTTTACTCTCCATGAGATATATGCATGAGTTTGAAAGTATTGTTTAAAGCTTTCTTTAGTCTATGAGTAATGAGAATAAGAGAAGAGTTCAGATTTTAAACATAAAGTATAATGACTCATGAGATTTGTGTTACATGCTTCATTCTACATGGTTTATGAGCTTTATATTGTGGACGTATTCAAGCTATGTGAGTCATTCATATTTGCATGCATGATTTGATTAAAGAGTATGAATATTATTTTCCGTAAATGCATACACCTCCATATACTCAGTACATTCCAAAGTGTTGATCCACATATACGTCTATGTGCTACATTGTCTTATTCCACTCTTTTTATATCTCCAGCCAAATTGTAGTTAGTGTTATAGAATTTATATACAACAAAAAAGTCACCAACTCAGAAATTTCACCTCTTACACCCTAAAAAAGGGCAAATTTTAGCTTCTTTTTTTTTTAAAAAGAAAAAGAATAAATTATTTCAAAAAAAAAAAAGAATGAACTTTTACAAAGTGAAATTAGAACCAACCAATATGGGAATATTAATTAGCAGGTAAGACCAGTGTTGAAGATGAAGTGACCGGTTCGTAAATTCAGCTACTTCACTGTCCGGACGGGTGGTTCAAATTTTGCACTCTTCTTACTTCTTTTATTGAGCAGATTCTTCCTTCTTTTATTGAGCAGACGCCAGACCAGTAATTTTTCCCAACGGCTGCAGCTGGAAGAGAACAGAGAACTCGATTGGGAGAATATGAGGGGTTTTGGCTGAGAAGCTTTTGTTTGGAGGCAGTGGAAGAGTGGTTTGATAAAGTGGGTTTAAGATGGGTTTATAAAAAATCATATGCTAATAAATTTTTTATTTTTTTTATTTTGCTCTGTATTTTTTTTTTGTTTTTTGCTAGGAACCTTTTAAAAAAATTATAATGTTTATTTTTAATTATTATTCTAAGTGGAGTTTGTCTATGAAAATTAAAAAAAAATATTTTGTTTAAAAATTTTAAAATTGAAGTTGGAGTTGAAGTTGTATTTAACATAGTTTTTGTAGTTAGTATTTTGTAGGTGTTTGGACATGTGATTTCATGTCTGTGATATGAAATCATGACATGAAATCAGTGTTTGGTCATGCGATTTCATGTCATGATTTCATATCATGACATAAAATCCCAAGTTCTTCGAAAAAACATGAGTTAGGAACTTCAAATAGTGCTTTGGGATTTTTCAAATTAAATACAAAAAGTTAACCCACAAATTTATATTTTGTAAAAAAAACACACATCATTTGCTAATAATCATTTATTTATACGTAAATATGTTATGATATTAATGTATGTCAGTTGTAGTGAGTGTCTATCAAAGATCTATCAAGATCTAGTTATATCTATCAAGATTTGAAGTATCGCCTTTTACTCAGAAACTAGGAGTAAATTTCCCCTATAAATAGAAAGGCTTCCTTCATTGTAAATCATCCCTCAAGAGAAATAATAATTACTCTCTTTATTCTCTCTACTCTTATTCTTTATTCTTTATTATTTTGTAACACATTATGAGCACGAGACTCTAGTGTCTCAAATTTGAATGCTAAGGCTGTAATACCTCGAAGTTTTCTAACTAAATTTTTTGTCCCAAGAATGTCAAATGTAACCTTCTAAATTGAATGATGTTTATTCCATGAGGAATTTTTAAGATTTTTAATTTTTGTCATGTGGAAAATTCAATAAGCTTTCCATCGATATAAAATTTGCCTAAATCCGATAACCGGGTAAGAAGTTATAACTATTTCAAGTTTCCGTCATAAAACAACGCCATATTAGTCAGTGGCGCACCGCACCACAGAAGAAAATGGCAATTGTCAAATTCCAGTAAGGGTCCGCGATAGTGGTGTGTCGCGCCAAACTTCCAGGTCGCAAAGAAAGTGGCAACGCGATGGCTCCGCGTTGCGTCATCCCTCAATTTCCCAGTTGTCAAATTCCAGTGACACGGCGCGATAGCGCCGCGTCACGCCAGGGGTCCAATTCGGGAAAATTTTACTAAAATTAAAAGACGCGTTCAGGGTTAAAAAGGTCAATTTTCTACCCTTATTTAAGCCCTTTAACACGAGATTCAGCTATTTAGAACACAAAGTATACTAGTTTCTCTCAATTTTCTCTCAAGAACAAGCTAGGGTTTCAATTGGGGATTCAATTTCAAGAAAGTATCTCCGTCAATCTTTGCTAAATCAAGAACTAAGGTATGTCATGTGTTGATTCATGGGTCTCTCTCACCCATGAAGCTCAAGAATCTTTTTTCAAAATCCAAGATTTGGGTATTTGTGAATGTTCATGATTCAAATTGAATTGAAATTCATGTTTATGATGTTGTGTGATTTTGATTCATGTTTTAAATTACATATTCCAATTATTGACCCTAGTATGTGATGATTTGCATAATAATCATGATAAAACCCCTTCAATTTACAAGTTGATTGATGTATCTTTGATTATTACATATGTTGATGATTGTATAACCAAAGCATGCTCCCCACATGTTTGATTAAATGCCTATGTAAAGGAAAAATGTCATACTAGTATGATATTATGAAATCCCCATTCATGTATAAGTTATTTATGTCAAGTGTTTGATGAAATATCTTAGTCAATGGATTATATATTGTTGATGTTAGTCATGTATTCAAGAATGTTATACCTTGTCAGTTTCCTTCCATCGAGTCCTGGGGGTACTTGTACCCGAAAAAAAAATATAACTGTGTGCCTAGCTTTAGTGTCATGTTTTCACAATATCCTCAGTCAAGCCACGATCCATAGAATTTAGTCAGTCATGTGACTTAGGAAAACACAGTAATACAGTAATCTCAGTACTATTCCGTTAGCCAACGAAACTCAGTAATTCAGTCCAATTCAGTTCAATAATCCATGTTCAGTGTCTATTCAGATGGGAGTAGAAATTAGCACTGAGTGAACCCAAGGATGGGAACACACACTGTCAGATGAGGGTGTGATTCTTAGAAGTCATTCTTGCGTTCCAGAACTATGTAGCCAACATAGGTTGAGACATCAACACTGTCAGATGAGGGTTGATGAGGTGGATAAGAACTGTCAGATGAGGGGCCCGCCGTTCTCTTTTGGGGACACTGTCAGATGAGGGTCACTCACAGCTTATCCTTACCAGTGGCGCGGTATTGACACCCTTCCAATTGGGGTTACAAATTGAACCCCAACTCAGCCATAATGGCGTATTAGTGGCATATCAGTTAGATAACTACTTCCCATAATTTTAGTTACAGAATCAGGACTGTCAGATACAACTATTCTGTCTCAGTAATAGAACTCAGATAGTTCTACAGAATTTAGGACTGTCAGATACAGTCAACTCAGATACAGTACAGAACTCAGCTAGTTCCATCAGATTCAGGACTGTCAGATACATGCTCATGTCATCAGTTATATCAGTTATCAAAATTCAGTTATCAGTCATGTTAGTTATTAGTAAATTCATGTTATCATGATCTCAAATATAGTTACTACGTATTCATGCATGTATGCTCCCATTCATATTAGTCAGTTAACCAGTATTGTTCATGCATATGAACCCCATGCATTCAGCCTACCTTTCATGCATACCAGTACATTCAAAGTACTGACACAATTGTGTTATGGTGTCTTATCTATAGGTTCAGAAGCACGAGCTCCAGAGCATCAGTAGCATTCCAGTCTCAGCAGTCAGAGTTAGCAGTGAGTCCTCATCTCTCGAGGACATGATCATTTATTTATTATCTCATTAAGTAATTTATTAGTTGGAGTTATTTGGGGATATATCACATCAACTCCTCATTCAGACAGTTCAGTCAGTTAGAGGCTTTCCAGAATATCATGTTATTTCAGTTTTGTTTTGGGTATTTCATACCCCATTCAGATGTTATAGCTTTATCAGTTATATTATAGTCTTGAACCTTATGACCTTTCAGTTCATGTTTCCGCAATTATACAGTATATTTGCAGTATACAAGTACAGATATCAGTCATGAGTTAACTTGTGGTCCTTCAGGGTTATGAGCACCGTATAGCATTCCGGGTACCAGATCTGGGACATTACAAAGGCTAAGGTATTATTATTTTTCTTCCCTTTTCATAGGGCTAACAATCTTACAAAGTGTGAGTTCGTTGCCCTTCAAATTTCGGGCAAGAACTAGATTTCATGGGTGTTGGATGCTGAAATCCACCTAGATGCTATGGGTCTTGGAGACGCCATAATGAAAGAAAATACAACACCTAGTCAAAATCATGCTAAGGCTATGATTTTCTTGCATCATCATCTTGACGAAATTCTGAAAATTGAATACCTTACTACTAAGGATCCATTCGTATTATGGAATATCCTAAAAGAAAGGTTTGACCACTTAAAGATTGTCATTCTCCCAAAAGCACGATATGAAAGAATGCATCTAAGGTTTCAAGACTATAAGTCTGTTCATGAGTACAATTCTGCCATGTTCAGAATTTTTTCTCAATTGAAACTATGTGGAGAGACAGTCAATAATGATGATATGATGGAAAAGACACTCTCCACTTTTTATGCCTCGAATGTGCTATTATAGAAGCAATATCAAGAGAAAGGTTTCAAGAAATATACTGAACTGAGTTCTCATCTTCTCGTGACTGAACAAAATAATAATTTGTTGATGAAAAATCACGAGAATCGACCTACTGGATCTGCACCATTCCCTGAGGTGAATGATGTGCATGCTCTCCATACTGGGCGTGGAAAAATTCGCGGGCCTGGACGTGGTCGTGATGACCAAGAAAGAAACCATGTTCCTAGTGTTAATCAGTCATCGAACAAAAAGAGAAAAGATGAGAAACGTGAAATAATTATTTTTTTCCGATATGGTAAAAAAAGACACTATTCACATGACTGTCGTGTTCTCAAGCACTTAGTTGACCTTTATCAAGCATCACTAAAGAAGATAGAGAGAAATTCTGAGGCTAACTTTCTCTCTGAAAATGATGTTGACATCACAAACTTGGATGTAGCAGACTATTTTGAGCACCGTGAAGGAAATATTGATCACTTGATTGGTGATAGTTCCGTAAACATGGAAGAATGGTTGATTTTTAATTTATTTATTTTTAATGATAAGAGTTAGTGAATAAAACACCATGTAAAAGTAGTTGTTTGCATGAATTTTAGTTTTTGATTAGTATTGATTAGTTTAATTATATTAGTGTTGTTTATTATTGAATTGAATTTAAATTTTGTCATTATTTATTGAAAAAAAACAACAACGATACAATTAATGAAAAGCAAATGGTAGTTTGAAAAAGATTGAAAGTGGGGAAGTTAGTGTTCATTAAAGTACTATTGTGTAATACTACAAAGGATATTAGATAACATAATTTAACTATACAAAAGTGTGGTATGTTCTGTGTAGTGACATGTGAAGTTTTTGATATGTCATGGCAGCACTTTGGCATAATATGTGATTGTTAAACAGTTAAAGCATTGATGTAATAGTATGATAGTATACTGACTCGGGAACATTGAGAATACTATAGGTATTAATTATTATAATAGAGTTACGTGTTTATTATTATTAATTCATTATCTTGTATAATACCATTTTATATTATTTTATGACGATGTGCATAGCAGTATTTGTTACTGACACCTGTTTCGTTTGTCATATTGTACTCCTAAAATAAATAAAGGATCTCATATTATGTTTAAAATAATCAAAACTTACGATACTACGTCTATTATAAAAGGTAATTGATAATTTATTAATGATTTTTATCTTGTGCAATGATATATTTATTTTATTTTGTGTATTTGAAAATATGGATAATTTTCAAAGTAAGTTGTCCAATTGTGAAGATATTTGTTTGACTGATTCTGGCACTACACATACGATATTCAAAGACGAGAAATATTTCCCTCATCTAAACATGGGCAAGATTAATGTTACTATAATTTCTGATAGTGCCAATTTGATTGAAGGCTTCAGAAAAGCCATTATAATCTTGCCCAAGGGAACTAAACTCATCATAAATAATACTATGTTTTCTCCCAAGTCCCGGAGAAACTTGATGAGTTTTAAAGATATCCGTGAAAATGGTTATCATATCAAGACATTTGATGAGATGAATCTTGAATATCTTGGTATCACCAAGAATGTCTCTGGGCAGACATGTGTTATAGAAAAGTTCCCTACTTTATCTTCTGGTTTGTATTGGACAAAGATTTATTCAATTGAGGCACATTCTATACTAAACCAAAAGTTTACTAATTCCAATACTTTCATACTTTGGCATGATCGTCTGGGACATCCTGGATCTATAATGATGAGTTGAATCATAGAAAATTCAAATGGGCATCCATTACAGAATTTGAAGGTTCTTTCGAATGGTGAATTTTCATGCAATGCTTGTTATAGAGGCAAGCTAATTTTGAGACCATCGCTAACAAAAGTTGGGATTGCGTCCCCTGCGTTCTTGGAACGCATACATGGGGATATTTGTGGACCCATTCACCCACCTAGTGGGTCGTTTAGATACTTTATATTCCTAATAGATGCTTTTCTAGATGGTCCCATGTGTGCCTATTGTCATCTCACAACCTGACATTTGTAAAATTATTGGCACAAATAATAGGATCACTGGTACAGTTTCCTGATAATCAGATTAAGTCTATTCGCCTTGATAATGCTGTAGAATTTTTATCCCAAGAATTTAATGAGTATTGCTTATCGATTAGGATAAAAGTGGAAAATCCTGTACCGCATGTTCACACTCAAAATGGCCTTATCGAGTCATTAATTAAATGTCTACAATTGGTATCAAGACCATTGCTTATGAAAACTAAGTTGCCCACTTCCGTTTAGGGTCATGCAATTTTGCATGCTGCAATACTTGTTCGTCTTAGACCGACAAATTATCATAAATTTTCTCCATTACAATTGATTTTGGGTTAAAAGTCTAATTTATCTTATTTGAGAATTTTTGGGTGTGGTGTATATGTGCCTATAGCACCACTAAACCACACCAAGATGGGCCCCAAAAGAAGGTTAGGAATTTAAGTTGGGTTTGAATCACCCTCTATTATTCGCTATCTTGAACCATTGATGGGAGATATGTTCACTGCTCGATTTGCAGATTATCGGTTTGATGAGATAGTTTTTCCAAAATTAGGGGGAGAAAATAGTGACATCAAAAGAGAAATTTTGTGGAAAAAATCCATCATTATCTCATCTTGATCCACTTGCTTCTATTTGTGAGCAAGAAGTACAAAAGATTATTCATCTGCAGAAAATTACAAATCAAATGCCATACGCATTTACAAATTTGAAAAGGATCACTAAATCACATATTCTTGCAGAGAATGTCCCAATTTGAATTGATGTCCCTAAAGGGCCATCCACTAGTGTCATAGCTAATGAATATAAAGCATGCTTGAAGCGTGGTAGACTATTAGGTCCTAAGGATCGAAATCCTAGAAAAATAAAAACAAATGGTCAAGATGACACTACGATTCCTCATATGGAAGTTACAAATTTGAGCAATGTTGATATTCCTGAAGGAATTAATAAGCCTGAGACTCAAGAAAATGAGGAACTATCCATAAATTCAAGTGATTTTGAAACTAATTTGAATCGATCTGAAATAGTAGTGGATTATGTCTTTGCATATAATATTGCAATGAAAATCATGCAAGATAGTGAGGATCTTGAACCTCGATTTGTCACAGAATGTCGACAAAGGAATGACTGGCCAAAATGGATAGAAACAATTCAATCTGAATTCAATTCACTTGCCAAACGTGAAGTTTTTAGACCTATAGCTCAAACACCTAATGATGTTAAGCCTGTTTGGCTATAAATGGGTCTTTGTGCGAAAAAAAATAAGAAAAATGAAATACCAAGGTATAAGGTGTGCGTTGTTGCACAAGTTTTTTCACAATGGCCTGGTGTCGATTATGACAAGACATATTCACCAGTTATGGACACAATAACATTGCGTTATCTTATTAGTTTTACTGTCCATGAGAGACTTGCAATGCATTTGATGGATGTGGTAACAACCTATCTATATGGATCACTTGATAATGAGATATACATGAAAATTCTCGAAAGATTTAAAATGCAGAAAACATATAGTTCAAAGTCTCAGAAAATGTATTCCATTAGATTGCAAAGATAATTGTATGGTTTGAAGCAATCTGGATGCATGTGGTATAACCGTCTTAGTGAATATTTATCTAAGGAAGGTTGTACGAATGATGAAATTTGCCCATGTGTTTTTATAAAGAAAATAATATCAGAGTTTGTTATACTTGCTATCTATGTCGATGACATAAACCTTATTGGAACTCCAATAGAGCTTCAAAAGTCAATTGATTACCTAATGAAAGAATTTGAGATGAAAGATCTCGGAAAGATAAAATTATGCCTTGGTTTATATTTGAGAATTTGACAAATGGTATCTTTGTCCATCAATCTGCCTACACAGAAAGGGTCTTGAAAATATTCTATATGGATAGAGCACATTCATTAAGTACTCCGATGGTTGTTCGGTCACTTGATGTGAACAAAGATCCATTTCGACCTCAAGAAAAGAATGAGGAACTCCTTGGTCCTGAAATACCATATCTTAGTGCAATTGGTGCACTAATGTATCTTGCAAATAATATAAGGCCTGATATATGCTTTTCAGTTAATTTTTTAGTAAGGTATAGTTCTGCTCCTACTAGGAGACATTGGAATGGGATCAAACACATATTACGGTAATTAAAAGGGACTACCTTTATGGGCTTATTTTATTCTAAAGATTATAGTTTTGATCTTATTGGTTATGGTAATGCTGGGTACTTATCTGGCCCACATAAAGCTCGGTCTCAAACAGGCTATGTGCTCATATGTGGGGGTACTGCTATATTTTGGAGATCAACAAAGTAGTATATCATAGCCACTTCATCGAACCATGTTGAGATAATAGCTATTCATGAAGCAAGCCGAGAATGTGTGTGGTTGGGGTCCATGATACATCTCATTCGAGAAAAATGTGGTTTGAAATGTTACAAAGTACCCACGATCTTATATGAATATAATGCAGCGTGCATAGCATAACTTAAGGGAGAATTCATAAAAAGAGATAGAACGAAGCACATTTCACCAAAGCTCTTCTATACATATGAGCTCCAAAAGAATGGTGATATTAATGTACAACAGATTCATTTAAGTGACAGTGTGGGAAATTTATTCACCAAGTATCTTCCAACTGCAACTTTCAAGAAGATGGTACACAAGATCGGAATACAAAGGTTCAAGGATGTAAGGCTGCTTATCGGACGGATCAGATGTACCATTACACTTAACGGTTTGGCTTAACAGTTATCGGTTTTAAAATATACAAATCCACTAGCCAACCGATAAGATATCGATTGGTTCGTAACGGATAAACAATTATCGGGCGGTTATCAGACGGTTTATTGGACATCCACAATTCCTACTTGAATGCGTCTCAAAATCAAAAAACAAAACAGAATAGAACATTCTTTTCTTTTCACAGTGACACTAACAACAGAAATACTAGGGCTAAATCTCTTTAAAGCTTTGGCTACTGTTGAGTACTTTTGATTTGAGTCGGCCAAGCAAACCAAAGCAATGAACAGGTTATGAGTTTTGACCTTTTGTACTTGAATAAATAATAACTTTAGTAGTTACTAGTTAGTAAGTACTTTACTGTTTAGGGTTAATTAGGGATGAACTTTACGTTAGAATTTAGATCCATTAGGTTTAAGTTTAAATTTTTCTATAATATAATATAATATAATATAATATAATATAATATAATATAATATAATATAATATAATATATATTTTATATATCTAGGTGAAAAATATAAGTATATATGGTAATTCTTAACGGGTTAACGGTTTATCCAATAAGAAAATTGTGTAATCCACCCCCACACCAATAAGCCGTTAATTAAAAAAATTTAATACGTTCACCAACTATTTATCCGATAAGCCAATACCAATAAGGCAATAAGTTAATTTTGGGGATGGCTTATCGGATACAGTTCGGTTTTGAATAGCCCTACAAGGATGTTCTTATTAGGGGAAAATAATACGCGTTGTACTCTTTTTCCCTTACGAGGTTTTGTCCCATTGCGTTTTACTTGTAAAGTTTTTAATGAGGTAGCCTATATGCGTATTGTTAGATATTCAAGGCGGAGTGTTATGATATTAATGTATATCAGTTGTAGTGAATGTCTATCAAGATCTATCAAGATCTAGTTGATATCTATCAGGATTTGAAGTATCTGTCCTTTACTCAGAAACTAGGAGTAAATTTCCCTTATAAATAGAAGGGCTTCCTTCATTGTAAATCATCCCTCAAGAGAAATAACAATTACTCGCTTTATTCTCTCTACGCTTCTTCTTTATTCTTTATTGTTTTGTAACAAAATAAAATTTATAGTTCATATTATTACTCTTTAAATCATTTATATCTTATATAACTATTACTTTCATCAACATAGAATTTATTCACTTCAATTCAACTCCTACTTTACCATTAAAAAATTTATTCATTAAACATAAAATTTTCTCAAATTTCACAAAAAAATATAACTTTCCATGGTGAATTAAAGGAGTCATAAATATTCACGATGCATAAACATGAAATATAGTCACTAATGATATTGACCAATAAAAGACTCAAAGTAATAATGTTGATCAGTCTTCTTGGTTATTTAATCAAGAAATACACGCTCAACATGAGGAGATACTCCGTATTATATGGAAGGATTATATTAAAGAGTAGTACACTACAACTCATATTCAACTTAAGTTTTTCATTGAACTAAAATTTGGTCAATAAATAGTGTATTTTTTATTGTAGCTTTGTGACAGTGCATTATACTTTGTTATAAAATTTTGCTTATTTTGTAATGATTGTATAAAGAATTGGGTCAATTTTGATAGTTTTCATAACTCATGAGATTTTTATGTTCATAAGTAAACATACAAAAAAAGTCTAAGTTCCATGTCCAAACAAGACTTCAACTTCATCTCATAATTTTAGATCATGATTTCATATCATAACTTCCTGTCTCATTTCCAAACGGCCACTTAGTAGCCATTTTCCCATATTTTTTTGGATTTGAATTTGGAGTCCGAGTTGTGTTTGGACGTGAATATAACTTGGAGTTGTTTTTGAAATTTTATGAAAAAACTGAAAACAAGTTTTACTTTGTGAAAAAAATATTTTTTTATAAAGAATTTTAGGGGGCTGAGCATCACCCCCCGGCCTTATCATTAATCAAAACAAGAATCTGTACATAAAGAGGGGCATAAACCTGGTCTTCAGTAATTAGTACATGACTATGTAACAAAAAAGTACATGTAACTGAAGAACTAATAAGAAAACTATGAAATAGAAATTAAAATACCAGTCACCAAGCATACTGATGCTCCAGGCATACTGATACTCCAGACTCTGTATCACCAAGACATCAACACCAATGAAATCATCAGTTATAAGGAGGTTCTTTAAGTCTTTGTAGTTTCTTTCTTCTAAAGCTTGGTATGCCCATTTTGTCCAGCCTAAAGTAGCCTGTTACTTTTGGTGGAAGTTGACTGCAATGGAAATAGTGTAGGCGATACTTAGACTTGTGACTGATCTTGGACAGTGAATCAACTACAAAATTAGCTTCCTTGTATACATATCTGCAATTATAAAATTGGAATTGAGAGATGATCTTAAGTAGAGAATCTACTAAAGATTATAGATACCGGGGAGGTAGAACTTGAGCTCTAGTCTATCTAATAAGCAGTTCAGAATAAACCTCCAGGATAACCTATTGTATATCATTATTTAGACACCAAGATAGATCCCCATATGAAAATCTCTAATTCTATTTGATTATTAGTCCCATGCCCTAAAGGAGTAGCATATGTATAAATGAGATCACCATTTTGATCCCTAGTGACACCCCCTGCCTCTATCTTTCCTAGATTAAAGAGCGTACTTCCATCAAAATTCAGCTTAACCACACTGACTGATAGTTTATACCAATAAACAAGGTTCACTTTTGTTTCCTACCTACATTGCTCAACAAAGAAGATCAGGAATGCAGTGCATAAAAGGTGAGAAATGTCCTTGTAAACCAAGAACTTCACCCTAGCTAGTTGAGATTTCCTGCCCCCATATTTAATAGCATACTTATTCTTCCATAAATTCTAGCATATGAGAATGGGAACAACCTGAGTAATTAATTTATGAGCAGTATTAATAGACTTCAGCTTTCACCATTTCAGCAACAAGGTCTTAAGTGAGGCTGTGGCATGAATAATACCAAAAAAAAAGACAAAATTTGCCAGATTATGTTAGAAAAGTTCCCAACTATAAGGGTATGATAGATGGTATCAGGTCCAGGGTTAGAAAAACACCCACAAGTAGCAAGAGCAATGCCAAGATTACTGGGCCTTTTTATTTGTAGGAAATTTCCTTCTTAAAGTTCTCCACATAAGGAATCAGCATTTAAAAGGAACATATCTATGCCAAGTGTAAGTATCAACCATAGTAGCCTCGCTATGATCTCTGATCAAGTCCCAGGTAAAAGAGCAAGTGAATTTTTCATAGGCATTCAGTTTCCAAATTGGCTGGTCAGGGATATATTCTTGAAATTAAAAGGAGACTTTCAGAATAGGCCGTAACAGGTGAGATGGGACTGCTACAACCAATTTTTGAACAACACAATTCCTATAAGTCAAGAAAGATGAAACTTTAACATTATTTGACCTCACACCATGTAATACCCCAGAAAATTTTTCGTTGAAATTTTGTGCGTAAACATGTTGGGTTCTATCCTCTAGAATGAATTATAAATTTTTCGTGCGTAATGTATTAGATTATGACCCACCATTGCGTAGAGTATCGAATAATATTTCCAACGATATGTGGATCATCCAAAACGGACACCCGAGCGACGAGTTATGAACATTCCGATCGAACCGTGAATAGTAGTGAACAGTAAAACGTGCAGGAAAAAAAGTACTGAGGCCTGGCGTATTTTTTCTCCAACTTTAAACGATCATAAATCCTTGTACATAATGATCTGGGTGATCTACTATATATCAACGGAAAGCTCTGCGAGTCCTCTTTCCGATGAAATTAGTTTCATCCAATTTGTCTATCGGAGCAAAACGTTATGGTCGATCTACTTCAGCCTATCAAAAGTGAATTTTTGGGTCAACTTCAAATGACCATAACTCCTCGTACACAATGATATGGGTGAGATACTATATATCAACGGAAAAATATGAGAGTCCTATTTCTAATGAAATTGGTTTCATCCAATTTGGATATTGGAGTAAAACGTTATGGTTGATCTACTTCAGACTATCAAAACAGTCCACCAAAGGACAAATGCGAAGATGATTTGATTTTTAGGGGCGTTTTGGTCATTCTTCCTCACCCAAAATCCATCCAAACCCTATATTAAAGCCTATTAGAAGCATTATATGTTATATTTCATCAAATTTCCTCAAAAAGAAAATTCTAAGCTCCTACATCCAACTTCAAGAACCTCCAAAGTTCACTATTAATTCTGCAAATTTATTCAAGATTCCAAGTTCCTAGTTCAAGAACTCCAAGAACCATCATTCAAAGGCACAATTAACATCTCAAAATCGAGTATCGATCTAAAGTTCATCATTCAAGGTATGTGGGGTTTTTCAACAAGAACTCTCTTTCGTTCTTGTGCCCAAAAGTAATTTTCCTTACAAAGGCATGATTTTTATTTGATTTTTTTATGAATTTGAAGCATGAACCCATATCTTATGATGATTATTATGAAATATTGATGTTTATGATTTTAAAATATGAATTTACATGTGTGGTGATATAAAGCATGAATCTTGAACGATATTTATCATGATTTTGATATTTGGGTCGCGAACCCCATTTGAAATTGTGTTCTTGCGAAAATGTGTGTTATAAGCACGTTGATGTTGAATATTTGAGATGTTTTGAATGATTTGAACTTTTGGTTGTGAAAGAGTTATTTTAAACTCGACTGTGAAAGAAATCCACGTTTTTATTGATTATGATAAAGGGGTAGCAAATTGGCTCCCGATGAAAATTATTGAAGTGTTTATTGTGGATTTTCTTTAATGTGAGCCTGAGGCTGATTTAAATTTCTGAGCTAAGTCCGGGAGTAATCTTTAGCACCGAGTGGGAGGTATAAAGTGACCTTACTTTCCTAGAACTACGTGCCCCCGTAGGATGTGAGTCTGAGGCTGATTTATATAGTGATCACTAGTGTTTTTGAATTGATACTGGAAGTCCTACTCCGATGGAAAGGATAGGATGACTCTCTCCAACGTGGGTTATACATTGGACTTCATGTAGCTCACACAGTTTATGTCGGTTATAGGATCTCCCAGTGTGTGTGTGTGTACTCTTCTATTTGAGATGAAAACATATTTGCTTAAAAGGCTGAGTTTGAGAAAGTCATTATTCTTAAAAGATTTAAGGAATATATTCTAATGAGAATTGACATGAGAATTGATTGTTTTGATGATTTGAAATTGAGATGAAAGTGAATTGAGAACGTATTGTATTGACTCACTTATTTTACTTTACATGTATTATTCATCCATAAATTTTGATGATTTAATTCAAGCTAAGTGAGTCATCTATATCAGCATGCATAATTTTATAAACTGTGATGATATTAAGATATTATTTTATATATGCATTGCACCCCATATGCTCGGTATTTTTCCATGGTGTTGACCCATATATTCGTATGTAGGCTACATTTTCTCGGAATGTAGGTACAAGGTATAGTTGCACCTTCGGATCCAGTCAGTTCATGGTATCCAGTCACCAGGTGATGAGTCCTTTTGATTCAAGGGCTTGGGTTAGTTATTCAGAGTTTATAGTATTGTATTTTCTTTATACAGTCGTATTGTGTTGGGGTAGTCGAGATTCACGATCCGGCTACCTACAGTCAGTACTAGTAGAGGCTTCATAGACAGTCAGTAGAAGTTGATGCATTTTGTTTCAATTTTGGTTGTAAAGGCAGAATTGTAATCCTGTAAAATTCCATTTTTGTATCGATCAGATTCAGAAAAGAGTTAATTTTTGTTGATTTGTATGGATTTGTATTTTTATTCAGTTGCTTATGAGTTATGCTAGTAGAAGGGTTAGCTTGGGGTCACTTGTGATCCTAAGCACCGTGTGACATCTCGGGAACCGATTTTGGGGCGTTACAAACTTAGTATCAGAGCACAGAGTTCAAGTGTCCTAGGGTGTCTATGAAGTCGTGTCTAGTAGATTCTGGCGAAACGGTACGGAGACGTCTGTACTTTTCTTCGAGAGGCTACAAGGTATTTAGGAAATGTTTCCCTTCTTTCAAGTCTAAGATTGTGCTATAAAAAGGATCTCCAAGAAGCTTATATAGATTCTCATCTTACTCTATTCTGGCCAACTCTGCCTCATTTTCAAGGTATCTGAAACAGTTAAGCTTAATTCTCCGTAGATAGTTATGGGATTGTAAGAGAGCTAGAAAGTATCCTGTCAGTTCTTTTTGAGTTCCAAAGATTGAAGTACTTTATTCATGTTCATAAAAGTCATGAACTAAGCCTAGGTTAGATGTGCTTTCAGATTCCTCCTCAGAATCTACAATGTTAATCTATACTTCTCCCTCTATGTAATATTTTTGAGATAACATGATTTGCAAGCTCCAGTTCTTCCCCAGGTAATGCTTCTATATTTTCTAGAAGAAATTTCAAAAGTTACACAAAGGGCTTGAGAGGAGCTCTCTAGTGTGTTAAGTTCCTAAAGTTGAATGTTATGCCCTTATTCTTATCAGTTATTTAATTAAGACATAGTAAGGTGTATTCTTAGATCGTTGAATGTTGTGTGTCAAGTTTCTATCTCTTGTATTATGTAATCTTGTTATCATTATATTTGTGAAAAATCAAAGTCTAGTGAAGCCGTGTGGGGCTCTTTCGATTCACTAGCATAGCTTCTTTGTTATTCATCTCATTTTCTTGTTCAAAATACAAACCAAAGTCTAGTGAAGCCATGTGGGGCCTATTTCGCTTCACTAGCATAGTTAATTTGTTATTCATATAACTTTCTTGATCAAAACACAAAACCAAAGTCTAGTGAAGCCGTGTGAGGCCTATTTCGATCCACTAGCAACTTGTAGTTCATCTTGTTCCTTGTGCTGACTGAAAATGTGAGATGTGGAGGTGTAGTAGTAAGAAGGATGGTAAGTGTGATTTGTTGAGCATAAGTATAGCGAAATCCCTTTTTGCATGCAATTGTGTTAATAGGAAGTGATATAGTTTGTTCGAGATATGAAATGGGTGTTGACGGTATTTGTATGACAGAGAGTATAGGTTAGTGATGGAAGTACTCGGTGGGTAAGTGTTATTAATCTAGGCGCTTGATAACGCTCAAACTACAGCTCTCGTAAGAGTGTAAGCGGTCGTTGTCAAATATAGAACCCAACTAGGTTGGGTATCGATCCCACAGAGAATACTTGGTCACTAAGTAAGCAAAGATTATTAGACTTTTGGTGCAAGTCTCGAAAAAGGGGGAATTTTGTAGCGTGCAATACTGTAAACAAAATAATAGAGTAAAAACAGAAAAATAGCAAAGTAAAAAGAAAGAATATTTAGTAAGATGTTTAACCAATGAGAATTGAGAGTTGGGGTTATGTCCACCTTATGAGTTATACGTCTCTATTGGCTATGAGTTATGCGGAATTCAGACATGCATGTGCTTATAGAGAGTTATATTCTATGGTAAATCCAGGCGTCTTTCGACCATCAAGGATTATTTCACTTTAACTCTTTCGAGCTTAAAGCGTGTCTAACGGTACGAACTCTCCAAGAGGTTAATCCAGTTACGACACTAACTTTTTAACAAGGGTTGGTGCCCTATTACCTTGACATTATCTCTTTTCCAGACATATAACTTTTCTTTTGAACAAGTTAATGCTATACTGGCGTATTCTATGCGTTTTCAACCACAAGAATTTGCATTAAGATGAAGAGAATAATGATATAAGCATCATACGAGTCACGAACTCACAAACTCATAGCACTAGATAGTATCTCATAAGGCTTCCATAACCCCAACAGAGAAGTTTAGCTATTCATGAGTACGACGGAAATCACAATAGACTTTATCATTATACCAAATTAAAGATCTCACGTGTAGTAGGGTTTGGTATGGCGTTAGGCGTGAATTCCCTTTTAGAATAGTGGTTCTCTCGTTGTGGAAATTAAGAATTGAATAGATGAAGAGAAAGTAATTAATTGAAAGAGTTGTATTAAGATTAATGAGAATTTCTGAATAATAAAAACTTCAGCAAAATAGGGTATTTATAACACCCATATCCTATTCCTACTAAGCTACTGCATTACTTATCCTAGTCCTACTAGGTTACTGCATCATTATCCTAATCCAAATAAGTTACTGCTGATCCCCAAAGTCTTTGGAAATGCTGTTTTTGCCCGGGACAGATATTCCATGCGTCACTTTTGGTCCTTAGCGTCCAAGATTTCCCTTCCTTCTTTCGTGAAGCTTCCTTGGGCGTCAAGTTATCCATAATATGCTGAAATCTGCATCATTTATACCTAAAAACTTGCTAATCACGTTTGTTAGCCCACTTACAGGAAAAAGGACTAAAAGTGCATGAATTATATATTTTGTCCTCAAAACTTAGCTAAAATATGGGTAAATTATAGTACTTTAGGCGTGTAAATACGCCTATCATCAACACCCCACACTTAAAGCTTTGTTCATCCTCGAACCAAATATCATGTCCATTTAAACATCTACTTAGGGTTTCACAATAACAACACAAAATATTCATCAAGACAGGCACGACAATCATTAACAAAGAGTAGTTTTCTGATCACTACTAGAAACAATTTAACCTCTAACATAGACTCGTGATGATGGTTAATTCGTATCCAAAAGTTAAGGCACAAAGAATCATACAAGACTACCCAAAACTAATCAACCATGTGTGTCTCATGCAATATATCACCCATAATCACTCACAAGTCTTGTATTTTTCGAGACATGGGTATAAGATTTTCCTTGCTCTCACTCTCACGAAGAATTCATATGCTGCAATTGATGACCATAGGCTTGCCCTTAGTGTAATGCTCCACTAAATATCAGAATGCTAATCTTAGGATCAAATAGGTCTTCTACAGGTTGTAATGTAGGCTAAGGGACGGGTAGGACTATTTTGGCCAGAAATAGTGACTATGTTCCTAAGCGCTTTAATACATCACATTATGCCATTTAACACTCTCTTTTGAACAACCTTTCTACTTTCTTTTAATCTACCACCCCTTCTCACCTCTTTTCTTTTTCAATTTTAAACATAACTAACTTTTTAGTTTTCTTTTCATTTTTCTTTTCATAATACACCTCTATGATAGCAATTTTTTTTCATAACGAATTCAAGCACCAATACATTCTAAGGCATCACACTCATCCAATTTCCTCTTATTTTGTCACATGACTTTACAATTTAAAGCGCTTAGGAATTTGGATCAAATTATGGTCTTGAAAAAAATGGATTAGGCTTACATATGAGGCTGTCAAAGAAAATAGGCTTAAAGTCTCAAAAGGGTTGACTAGGATAATGTCCACGGGTAGGTAAAACGAAGGTAAACAATTACAGGTTGCCAAAGAAATGCCTAAATCATCTCCTAAAATCACACTTTTTATTTCGCTTCACACACACACCAGGCAAGTTCTAGCATCAGCCACAAACACAGAATATACTATATCCTCACACACACAAGGCACATGGTCGACTTTATTGGGAGTAGTATAGACTCTTGACCCAACAGATGAAGGAACTGAACCACACAATTATCACATAGTGAGTCACAATTAGAGCCTAAACATTTCAATAGTAATAATTTTAGCACAAACTCTTGTTATAATACCATGCTGCCCCTCAGAACAATTTCATGCAAAGTTAATTTTTTTTTTAAAAATTTAACTACTAACAAACAAAACAAACAAACATAGATAAATGTAAATGCAGATAAAGAAGTAAAGCATACAAATACCAGCACCCCTCACTTAGACGGGACACACTGCCCTCAGTGGAAAATAAATAAGAAGAACCTGGTTAGTCGGACTCCTCCTCTATGTCTGGGGTCATACCCCCTACGTCGGAATCATCATTAGAGTCGTCATCCTCAGAAGTTCCTCATAAGTACCCCACTTGATTCCAAGAGTGCGTCGAGGTATTTGCAGCACGGAGGATTCACCTTGCTCTTTTCGTCCCCTTTTCTGGCCTTTTTGTGAAGTGGTTGCTTTTTCTTTTCCTTGTCGTCCTTTTTGTGCCATTCTACCTGAGATCTCAATAGAGTCATGTTAGCTTTATCTCGGAAGATTCAATCGACAAACAGACAATAGTGGCACCACCCCACACTTAATTTGTTGACACAAACTAATTAAGTGAATGATGTCGATTACTCAGACTTCATCAACATACATTTAGGTGATATGTTCCAACAATATGTTCAGCACAGTCATACTTTCATGTCCTCTTAACGTTATGCAATCTTGACAATGCTTTCGTGTTTGGACTAATGCATCTTTTGAACAAAACTACTACATAGATATCGTATCAATTTATGGCATAGAAATAATCACAACATCGCATGTTTGTAGTCACCCATGATTTTCATCTCAATGAACAAGTCATTTCAACATGTAAGCTTTCAAGTTACAAGATTATGCAATTATCTTGACCATGTCGATTTCGCAAAAGTATGACAGTGTATCAAAATCAAATACAAGTTGGAAACAAGTCAAGAGCATCCATACATATTCTTTCACTCACTTAGTTGTATCAATCACATTCAAATCACCAACACTACATCACGATTTAACAACTTATTATAGGCGTAGTATTGTAATACTTACGTAATATAAAAGAAGAGCAAAGAAGTACTTACTTGGTTGATGGCCTCGGAATATGTTCTTGCAAAGTTAAAAGAGCAAAAATAAAAGTTTTGAGAGTTTTGGGAGGCAAAGGCGGCGCCTTTAGCTTTGCCTAGTTGAGCAGAAGGCCATAGCATAGGCCATGCCTAATGTTTTTCCTAGTTGAGCAGAAGGCTTTTGCATAGGCGGCGCCTATGTTATGGCATTGTTGAGAATAGGCGGCGCCTATTCTATGGCATTGTTGAGCATAGGCGGCGCCTATGCTATGGCACTCTAGAATCCGAGAGCTTATGCCATAGCATAGGCCTTGCCTTGTTCGTGGCCTAGATTTACATAGGCCTTGCCTTGTTCTTTGCCTATATTTTCATAAGTAATGCCTAACCCATAGCCTTTTTCTTCTTCATTCCTAACTTACCACCTTAAACATACAATACTTCCAAATCAAAATTTGAAACCAATCTCCTCCTTTACACCTCTTGCACCTATATTTACTCAAAAACAACAAAAACGATTAGAACGATGGGTTGCCTCCCATCAAGCGCCTTAGTTTTGGTCGTGGCTCGACAAAATCTTAAGAAAACAAAACAATTAAAAACGATGGGTTGCCTCCCACCAAGCGCTTGATTTATTATCGCGGCACGACATAGCTATCTCGATTACTTAGACTTCATCGAGATAGATGAGGCATCATTTTCTAAATGGATTCAAACGACGCTGATGCTTACTTGTAGGCATGCAATCTCCTTCGAGATGAATCTTGTGCGTACATATCCCAAGAGGGATACCAATTATATCATCAATAGTCCAACCCATAGCTCTCTTGTGCCTCTTCAGAGCAGAGATGAGAGCCTCTACGTGCTGTTCACTTAGATCATCTGCAACCGCAACACTTACTGGAAGTGTATTTCCACTTCCCAAGAACGCATACCTTAGATAATTGGGGAGTTTTTTCGATTCTAGCACTGGTGGCTCTTCAATGGAAGTCTTCGCTGTTAGTGACAGTTGATTCTTAAGGTCAAGGTCTGACTGCTTATGAGTATGAGAATAAGACCCTATTTCTGTTAGAGCACACATAGTTTCTTCATAATCTTCATCATCCTCATGCTCAACATTCAGCAGCGCAGCAGACAATGGCTCAACAGTAAGCTATTTCTCTACAGATAATGCTTTCTTATCTTCATAATGAACATCAGCTACAGAGAACACATCCATATCTCTTCGCTGCTTCATCGATTTGCACAAATCAAAACGAATCACTTCGTTATTCATTCAAAATAAAAGCTCATTATCTCTCATGTCAATAAGCACGCTTCCAGTTGCGAGGAAAGGGTGTCCCAAGATTATGGGAACTTCAGAATCCACCTCGCAATCCAAAATGACAAAGTCTGCAGGAAAGATGAAGGTGGAAACCTTTACCAACACATCATTCAAGATACCCACAGGTCATTTTACCAACCTATCTGCCATCACAAGACGCATATTGGTTGGTATAGGGTCACCTAACCCCAACTTCCTGTAGACGGATAGTGGCATCAAATTGATGCTAGCACCCAGATCGCACAATGCCTTGGCAAAATCCAACGATCCAATCTTGCAAGGGATAGTGAAAGCACCGGGGTCAGCCTTCTTCTGAACTAGTGATCTGGTAGCAATTGCACTGCAATGATGAACAGTATCCGTCAACTCATAACTTGCTGCCCGCTTCTTTTTCAAAAGATCCTTCATGAATTTAGCATACCCAGGCATCTGTTCCAGCGCCTCCACCAACGGAACATTAATAGTCAGCTGCTTCAACATGGTCATGAATTTACTGAACCTGGTGTCATCAGCCTTCTTCTTTAGTCTCTGAGGACAAGGTGGTGGTGGAAGGGGAATCGTTTTCTCCACCACTTCCTTTTTATCTTGCTTCCGATTATCACTCTTTTCAGGCTGGTGACGTCTAGGTGTAACATCATGAGCACTCACTTCAGCTTCTACGGCATCTTCAAACTCTGCTTCATTAACATTCTCTGCTCTATCATCAACTACCTGCTTGCCTTTGGATGGATTTTCCAACACTTTACCACTCTGGGTAGTAATAGCCATACACGATCCGTCATTCCTTGGGTTTTACACAGCGTCGCTAGGTAAGGTGCCAGCCTTTCTTTGATTGAATGCCGCTGAAAGTTGACTCAATTGCTGCTCTAGTTGCTTTATTCCAGTAGAATACGAGTCAACCAATTTCTTCATGAGGACAAATCATTTATTACCTCCGTTACTCCCGCGCTGGCTGCTTTCACTCCTTTCAACAGTTTAGCCATCATCTCGTCCAAATTTCCCGACCCAGATGCAGTGGTGTCACGTCTTCCTGGGGGAACATATAAACCACTATTGTCATTCTTGTTCTTCAAACTACCTTGGTCCTTGTTTCCATATTTCTCATAGTAGTTCCGACCTTGGTTTCCTTGGGCATTGCCACGGAAACCCACCTGATTATTCAAGTAGTTTGCTTCTTCCTCATAGTCGGATTCATCTCTTCCCTGTGATACAACGGCCTTAACCTTTTTGGTCTTCCCTGATAATAAGTGCTTGGTAAGAAAATCCATCTGTGTTTTCATATGGGCCATATCTTGGTCACGTTCCTCTTGTCTTCGCCTCTGCTCTGCAGTCATGCCAATAGATATAGTAGAGCTTGATACCTCAGAATCCCTGGTATGCCAAGCTCTACTCTGCTTTGTCATACGATCTAGCATATCACTTGCCTCAATAAAATTAAGGTCCATGAATGATCCTCCAGCCGCATTATCCACCACTGGATTAGTCACTGAGTTCAAAGCCTTGTATAATATCTCCATCAAATGGACATTGGTCATATGATGGTTTGGGCACCGCATAAGCTTCTTCTTGAATCTCTCCCATGTTTCGTGGAGAGCTTCAGTTGGAAGCTGTCGGAAGTTGCTGATCTCATCTCTCAACTATGCTCTCTTGGATGACGGAAAGAATCTTTCTAGGAAAGCGTCTTTCAGTTGCCTCCAATTGGTGATAGAATCAGGAGTCAGCCCATTCAACCATAGAGTTTCCTCCCCAGATAGAGACAATGGAAATAAGCGTAGCCGAATTGCATTCTGTCCAACTCCTGGATTGTCGAATGACTTGCATGTAGAGATAAAGTTGATCAGGTGCATATTTGGATCATCGCCTGCGAGTCCACCAAATAAACCTTTGAGCTGCAATAGCTGAATCATAGTGCTAGTGATATTGAACTTTGCTCCAGGTGCCAAGGACGGAGGAATAATAGCTCCTGTAGCACCAGCTCCATCCAGATCGTCATCATCATCATCAAAAGGAGCCTGCACAGCTCGGTGGTCAGGTCTCATTCTAGATTGACGATCTTTCCTATGCATAGGTGCCGCCACCTCATCAGTACACCTAGGATTTAGTAGCTTCTCATCACCCAGGTCCTCATCATCAGGATTTGTTGCCCGACCTGGGTTATCAATATTCTGTTGATGCACTTGAGCAGCTGCCAGTGCAACTAGTCTAGCCTGCTCCTGTTGAGCCGCCCTTCTATCAATGTCACGTTGTGCATCCATCCTGCCAATAGAACCTAAATAGAACAAAAACAACAGCTAAAAGTAAAATCTGAGAACTTTTGACCAAAGGGTCTAGTAACTATCACAAACTTAGTTGACAACCGTATTCCCCGACAATGGCGCCAATTTTTGATAACGCTCAAACTACAGCTCTCGTAAGAGTGTAAGCGGTCGTTGTCAAATATAGGACCCAACTGGGTTGGGTATCGATCCCACAGAGAATACATGGTCACTAAGTAAGCAAAGATTATTAGACTTTTGGTGCAAGTCTCGAAAAAGGGGGAATTTTGTAGCGTGCAATACTGTAAACAAAATAATAGAGTAAAAACAGAAAAATAGCAAAGTAAAAAGAAAGAATATTTAGTAAGATGTTTAACCAATGAGAATTGAGAGTTGGGGTTATGTCCACCTTATGAGTTATACGTCTCTATTGGCTATGAGTTATGCGGAATTCAGACATGCATGTGCTTATAGAGAGTTGTATTCTATGGTAAATCCAGGCGTCTTTCGACCATCAAGGATTTTTTCACTTTAACTCTTTCGAGCTTAAAGCGTGTCTAACGGTACGAACTCTCCAAGAGGTTAATCCAGTTACGACACTAACTTTTTAACAGGGGTTGGTGCCCTATTACCTTGACATTATCTCTTTTCCAGACATATAACTTTTCTTTCGAACAAGTTAATGCTATACTGGCGTATTCTATGCGTTTGCAACCACAAGAATTTGCCTTAAGATGAAGAGAATAATGATATAAGCATCATACGAGTCACGAACTCACAAACTCATAGCAATAGATAGTATCTCATAAGGCTTCCATAACCCCAACAGAGAAGTTTAGCTATTCATGAGTACGACGGAAATCACAATAGACTTTATCATTATACCAAAATAAAGATCTCACGTGTAGTAGGGTTTGGTATGGCGTTAGGCGTGAATTCCCTTTTAGAATAGCGGTTCTCTCGTTGTGGAAATTAAGAATTGAATAGATGAAGAGAAAGTAATTAATTGAAAGAGTTGTATTAAGATTAATGAGAATTTCTGAATAATAAAAACTTCAGCAAAATAGGGTATTTATAACACCCATATCCTATTCCTACTAAGCTACTGCATTACTTATCCTAGTCCTACTAGGTTACTACATCATTATCCTAATCCTAATAAGTTACTGCTGATCCCCAAAGTCTTTGGAAATACTGTTTTTGCCCGGGACAGATATTCCATGCGTCACTTTTGGTCCTTGGCGTCCAAGATTTCCCTTCCTTCTTTCGTGATGCTTCCTTGGGCGTCAAGTTATCCATAATATGCTGAAATCTGCATCATTTATACCTAAAAACTTGCTAATCACGTTTGTTAGCTCACTTACAGGAAAAAGGACTAAAAGTGCATGAATTATATATTTTGTCCTCAAAACTTAGCTAAAATATGGGTAAATTATAGTACTTTAGGCGTGTAAATACGCCTATCATCAGCGCTCTCCAGATTGCAAGAGGAAGTTAAGTTAAGACGTAGAGAGCTATGAACAATGTTAAGTTGTGTATGAAAGATAGATAGTAGTGACGGGTAAAAGAAGGATGTGTTAATGGATTGTGAATAAGATAGGCTATATGATTAGGGCCAATTATTATTGTTATGAAGTTTAAGTGGGCTAGTGTTCATGGATGTGTTGTTTTATAATCTTCACGTGGGAGTTATGCGTGAGATGGAGTTGTAAATTATGTGAAGTGTGAGACCTTAAGTTTGAATGATTGGTGATCATGAATCCGAATGTGACAGTTTCCAGATTAATGGTATTAGTTGCCGGAAGTGACCTAATAGGCTTGAACAGTGTACACGAGAGTTTAAGTGTAGTTGACTTGTAATTAAGTTTAATATTATATTATGATGAGAAAGTTCACCCAAGATATTATGAGACTGCTTTAATTTTAAGGATTAGTGTATGTGGTGTAGTGAGTCATGCCATGGGATTGTTAGATGGACAAATACTAGTTAGACGATGGATGATGTTTTGATGAATAAGTTAAGGCGAGGCGTATGATTGGAAATGTTGAGCCTCTTAAGTGTGATTTTGATTCTTATGGGGTTAGAAACATAAGTTCATAGGCATGGTATTAGAGGGAGAAGATAGAAGTAGCATGGTCTATCAAAAGGTTAGAAAGTATTCAAGTTGAGCAAATAGAAATAAGAGTTGAAGCACTAGATGGTGTACATTCCAGCGATAGAGATATTCGTGGAGATTCGAAATTAGTAAGCATTTGAGAATTTGAGTGGTGGCATAAAGCTAAGGGGGAGATAATAGAACAAGTAGTCAATTCAAGCTTTTATATTTTAGTAGAAGTACCAGTAAGTTGTAAATTGCTGTGAGAAAGATCGGTGCCTGACCCAATGTTATTTCAGTATTTTCAGCTGTCCCAAAACCTACTCATGCTTTACATTTCAGTTCCATGATCTTAATTCATGTTCATACACGTGATGGAGAATTACATACTCTTCTAGTTTCCAAAAATGAGAAATTCCAGTTCTTCTAGCAATTGGAATCACATTCCATAAGTTATGAGCTCTAAATTCAGGGCATACCACCCATGACTCATATACTCAAGTTTTACAGTATGTTCAGTTCCAGTACTCAGGCAATACTCTTATTGATCAGTGAGATTCAGTTTCCGTTATGGGTGTCTTCAGTTTTGATACCTTAATGAACCCATTGTATTTGATATTTTATTCCTAAGGCCTCAATAGAGAGAGTCAAGTTATTTACATTATCCCTTCATGTTTCAGGTCTTCATGTTTTAAAATTTTGTGACCTTTTCATTAAGTCAAGCTAATGGTGTTGAGCAGTTGTCTAGAAGGGAGAGAAGATACTTCCTTATCTATGATAGAAGGTGGTGTGCTCACGACAGTGAAGTGAAGTTAGATTGAGGCTAAGTCCTTGATACATGTCGTGGTTAGTTGAAGTTTTAAATGTTTATTTGGAAAGATTGTTGTGCGTTGGTTTTATGCACTTCTATGAGGTTGTAGGAATAGTAATACAGAGTTTTTGTGTATAGTTCAATTGGTTGAGAAAATGTTATGTGTGCCGTTTAAAGAATTGACCAGTATGTGTGAATGATGTAGTTGATGGAATCTTAGAGAAAGCGAGGGAGATGCTTTATGAGTGTTCGTTTAGAGGTGCATGTGCAAAGTGCGTATATGGTTATGGGTATAGGCTTGAATGTTATGGTTGTAAATCTAAAAGAATGCACCGCAAGTTAGCGGATCCCTAGTATAAGATTGTATGTGATTGTTGGAGTAGCAATAAGAGTTATGTTTGAAGTGAGGAGTTCTGAGGCTTAGTGTGTATTGAGGTTCATGATATAGATTAATATTATAGTGTTATGTGGCGTATCTCATGAGTACTTGGAGTTAGGATTGAACATAGTCGAGGGAGTAGTTGGGAAGTGTTGCTAAGTTTGGAAACAAGGAGTTATGTTTCCCAAGACCTAGAAATTCCTATCTTAATTTATTCCATATGGGTTCTTGTTCCCATACGATAGGATTGTATCAAATTATGGTTCATTTTCTCCCCGAACAATGTCATTTGAATCTTTTGGAGGGAGTGTTGAGGGACGTTTTATTTGGGAGCAAGTAGTTTTTCTTTTGATGAGATCCCCTTCGAGACCTTTGATTCTCAGTCTCTGAATAAACCAAAGATACCGATTCCTTAAAATCAATCTCCTTTGTTTAAGATCCAACTATGTGACCATTCTCATTATGAATCACATGTTCTATGAAGTATTCGAAAGTTTGGAGTGAAGTAACTGGATTGACTTCGTTATCCCATCCTATTGTCCTCATTTCCATGGTATTCTGTACTTATTCATAGACATTCGATGACGAATGTTTCCAAGGGGGAGATGATGTAATACCTCGGGAAATTTTTCGTTGAAATTTTGTGCGTAAACGTGTTGGGTTCTATCTTTTAGAATGAATTATCAATTTTCCGTGCGGAATGTCTTAGATTATGACCCACCATTGCGTAGAGTATCGAATAATATTTCCAACTATATGTGGATCATCCAAAATGGACACCCGAGCGACGAGTTATGAACATTCCGATCGAACCGTGAATAGTAGTGAACAGTAAAACGTGCAGGAAAAAAAGTACTGAGGCCTGACATATTTTTTCTCCAACTTTAAATGATCATAAATCTTTGTACATAATGATCTGGGTGATCTACTATATATCAATGGAAAGATCTGCGAGTCCTCTTTCCGATGAAATTGGTTTCATCCAATTTTTCTATCAGAGCAAAACGTTATGGTCGATCTACTTCAGCCTATCAAAAGTGATTTTTTGGGTCAACTTCAAACGACCATAACTCCTCGTACACAATGATATGGGTGAGATACTATATATCAACGGAAAAATATGAGAGTCCTATTTCTAATGAAATTGGTTTCATCCAATTTGGATATTGGAGTAAAACGTTATGGTTGATCTACTTCAGACTATCAAAACAGTCCACCAAAGGACAAATGCGAGAATTATTTGACTTTTAGGGGCGTTTTGGTCATTCCCCCTCACCCAAAATCCATCCAAACCCTATATTAAAGCCTATTAGAAGCATTATATGTTATATTTCATCAAATTCTCTCAAAAAGAAAACCTTAAGCTCCTACATCCAACTTCAAGAACCTCCAAAGTTCACTATTAATTCTGCAAATTTATTCAAGATTCCAAGTTCCTAGTTCAAGAACTCCAAGAACCATCATTCAAAGGCACTATTAACATCTCAAAAATGAGTATCGATCTAAAGTTCATCATTCAAGGTATGTGGGGGTTTTTTCAACAAGAACTCTCTTTCGTTCTTGTGCCCAAAAGTAATTTTCCTTACAAAGGCATGATTTTTATTTGATTTTTTTTATGAATTTGAAGCATGAACCCATATCTTATGATGATTATTATGAAATCTTGATGTTTATGATTTTAAAATATGAATTTACATGTGTGGTGATATAAAGCATGAATCTTGGCCGATATTTATTATGATATTGATATTTGGGTCGCGAACCCCATTTGAAATTGTGTTCTTGAGAAAATGTGTGTTATAAGCACGTTGATGTTGAATATTTGAGATATTTTGAATGATTTGACCTTTTGGTCATGAATGAGTTATTTTAAACTCGACTGTGAAAGAAATCCACGTTTTTATTGATTATGATAAAGGGGTAGCAAATTGGCTCCCGATGAAAATTGTTGAAGTGTTTATTGTTGATTTTCTTTAATGTGAGCCTGAGGCTGATTTAAATTTCTGAGCTAAGTCCGGGAGTAATATTTAGCAATGAATGGGAGGTATAAAGTGACCTTACTTCCCTAGAACTACGTGCCCCCATAGGATGTGAGCCTGAGGCTGATTTATATAGTGATCACTAGTGTTTTTGAATTGATACTGGAAGTCCTACTCCGATGGCAAGGATAGGACGACTCTCCCCAATGTGGGTTGTACGTTGGACTCCATGTTGCTCACACAGTTTATGTCGGTTATAGGATCTCCCAATGTGTGTGTGTGTACTCTTCTATCTGAGATGAAAACATATTTGCTTAAAAGACAGAGTTTGAGAAAGTCATTCTTCTTAAAAGATTTAAGGAATATATTCTAATGAGAATTGACATGAGATTGATTGTTTTGATGATTTGAAATTGAGATGAAAGTGAATTGAGAATGTATTGTAATGACTCACTTGTTTTACTTTACATGTATTATTCATCCATGATTTTGATGATTTAATTCGAGCTAAGTGAGTCATCTATATCAGCATGCATAATTTTATAAACTGTGATGATATTAAGATATTATTTTATATATGCATTGACCCCATATGCTTGGTATCTTTCCACGGTGCTGACCTACATATTCGTATGTGGGCTATATTTTCTCGGAATATAGGTACAAGGTATAATTGCACCTTCGGACCCATTCAGTTCGTGGTATCCAATCAGCAGGTGATGAGTCCTTTTGATTCAAGGGCTTGGGTTAGTTATGCAGAGTTTATAGTGTTGTATTTTCATTATTCAGTCGTATTGAGTTGGGGTACTCGGGAGTAATGACCCGTCTACCTACAGTCAGTACTAGTTGAGGCTTCATAGACAGTCAGTAGAAGTTGATGTATTTTGTTTCAATTTTGGTTGTAAAGGGAGAATTGTAATCCTGTAAAATTCCATTTTTGTATCGATCAGATTCAGAAAAGAGTTAATTTCTGCTGATTTGTATGGATTTGTATTTTTATTCAGTTGCTTGTGAGTTATGCTAGTAGAAGGGTTAGCTTGGGGTCACTTGTGACCCTAAGCACCTTGTGACATCTCGGGACCCGATTTCGGGGCATTACACACCATCAGTTCTGAGGTTATGTAAAGGACTCATACCTGACCAATTATCCCA
Organism: Capsicum pubescens; assembly: GCA_030864215.1. Taxonomy (NCBI): domain Eukaryota; kingdom Viridiplantae; phylum Streptophyta; class Magnoliopsida; order Solanales; family Solanaceae; genus Capsicum; species Capsicum pubescens. Next base: position 121,073,752 of record CM061544.1, read on the forward strand.
TCAGAAGTAACAAGTGCCAAATTTGAGCCTCCATAGAATATGTTTCTTAGCTTTTATCCTAGTTCTCATCATGTGCTTCCACACCAATGAGTGTCCATTGCTTCATTTTCTGGCCACAGGATTAACTCTCTGACAGTATTTGACTTTCAAAAAACTGCCTTACAGAGTATCCTTAGTTCTGAACACCCACCATTGTTTGAGGTGCGTAGCACTACAAACTTCAGAAATATGTCTAATCCCAATTCCACCTTCAATATAAGGAAAACATAAGTTTCTCCATGAAACCCAATGAAACTTTTTATTATTGTCTTTCCACCCCCAAAAAAGTCTACAATTAAACACATAAGCTGTTTAATAGTAGTTTTAAGAGTGGTACATACTGAGATAATATGAATTGGAATTGATTAAACCATATGTTTCACCAAAATTTTTCTACCTTCATAGTTAAGCAATCTAAATTGAAAGCCGGAGATCCTGGACACTACTTTATAAACCATCCCAGAGTAATGACTGATTCTTTGCCTTCCCATATATATTGGGCATCCAAGGAAAGTAATAGGGCTATGCCTTTGTTGAAAACTTATTTCAGTTCTAATTCTAGAAATAGTGGAAGGAAAGGATTGATCAGGCGATAAAAAATGACTCTTGTCTTTGTTAAGAAACTGACCAGACACCTCTTCATATGTAGCTACTGTCTTCATAATTAGTCTTAAGGTATGCCTTCTTCCAGTTGTGAAAATAATAACATCATTGGCAAAATGAGGTGATTAATCTAAGGCCCCTTCCATTCTATATGAAAACCATAATACTGAGGGTGATAATGTATATTATTCAAAATTCTAGATAATACTCCAGCCCCAATGCTGAATAATCCATGTGAAGGGGGGTCACCTTGCTTTAAACCCTTTGTAGAGTGAAAAAGCCCATGCCTGGTACCATTAACAATCACAGAGTACCATTTGTTTGATAGGGTTCTCCAAATCATATCAATGATAATCTTACCAAAGCCAAATTTCTAAGGACTAGACAAACAAATGACCAAGAGATTATGTTATAGGCCTTGGCCATGTCTAACTTTATAGCCACATTTCCACCAATAATAGGCTTCTTAATTCTACTGATAATCTCCTGATCAAGTGTGATATTTTCAGTAATGTTTCTACCTCTCACAAAGCCTGACTGGTTGGGTGATATAAGAGTAGGAAGAATAGGATCAAGCCTGAGGTAAATCAGTTTAGAGATGACTTTATTGTTGAAGTTACTTAGTCTAATAGGTTCTATTTCAGAGAGTTTGTTAGGGTGTGTTAGTTTTGGGAGAAGAACCAAACAAGTGTGAGAAAAATATTTGGGTATAGCTTTCCACAAAAGAATGAAACATCTTCTGAAGAAGATCCTGACCTATGATGTGCCAGCAAGACTGAAAAAACTTCCCACTCATTCCATCCAGACCAACTACTAAGTGTGCATCAATAGAAAATACCACAACTTTTAATTTAGCGTGAGTAGGCATTGCTTGGAGAAATTCATTGTGTACATCTTATAGTAGTTTAGGAATATAGTATAACACCTCTTCCTGGCTATACTCAGCTAAAAATATCCTGAAAGTGTTTGCAGGTAGCAACAACAATCTCAGAGTCCCCTTGAATCTAATCACCGTCCTTATTTCTACCTTTGTATATAAACAACCTTCTTCTCTCCCTATTAAAGCATAAAAGTAACTGGATTGACATCTCTACATTTAAACTAATGCAACTAAGCTTACAACCTATGGAACATCTCAACACAACATCTTCCACTTTGAGGTGTCTAATGTACTCAGCTTACAACCTATGGAACTTTTGCATGTTTTCATCTGTTCCATTCAGAATCAACTTCTCCTATGCTACCTTAACCTTCTCCTCATAGGTCTTCACATTAGCATAGATATCTCCAAATTCAGCTTTAAACCAATGACTCAAGGTACAGGTTAATCTTTTCACCCTTTTCTGAAACCTCCACATAGGCTCACCTATACATGGTTTCTGCAAATAGGTCTCCACAGTGCTCAGGAATGAGGGGTTATTTGCCCAACAATCTAGGAATTTAAAATATTTTGTGGAGAAAGCTATTATTTCCTACATTTCTAACAATAAGGAGCAGTGATAAGAACCAACAGAAGACAAATGAGTGATAGAAGTCAGGGACATTTTATCCAGCCATTTACCAAACATCATTGCTATGCCAAGTCTCTTCCTTATCCTAAAGTTAATACCTCTGAGATTGGGCCAGGTGAACTTGGAACCATGAAAACCCAAATCAGTATGACCAAAGGCTTCAATAACCCCCCAAAATTGAAAGTTTTTCCTTATATCATAAGGAATCCTACCTAACTTTTCCTCAACATCAATAATTATATTAAAATTGCCAACAGTGCACCAAGGTAAACCTATAGAAGCTAGCTGAATAAAGCTATTCCACAAAGGTCTTCTCAGAGTGTCTCTACACTTAGCATAGACAAATGTCATAAGGTATGACTGAGCAAGCTTTGCATGAGTGATAGAACATGTAATCTGTTGATCATCACTGTCAACAACTTCATAAGAAACATCCAAGGACAAAAATATCCAGATCTTTCACTAGGGTTACAAGTATCATACTCCATCTTGAGCCTCCTTTTAGCCTCCTAAAAATGAATATTATTTGAAAAAGGTTCCAGAATTGCAATAAGGGATAAATAATAAATGTGAATGAGACTTTGGAGTATTTCGAGGAAATCTTGGGTGTAGATACCCCTAGCATTCCATATAAGATGAATAATTATTTGGATGATTATTGGGAATGGGACTAACAAAAGGTCTGTCTGTGACAACATGCATACTAGACAACACTTGTTTAGACCTTCTCTTAGATTTACACAAGGAACCCATAGGAGAGAGGCCTTGTTGGAAAGCAATCTGAGAAACCTCAGCTATAAATTTCTCATGGTCACCAGGGTTAAATATATGAATTAATTCATCAGCAATACCTCCCTCTTTCCCCTCTTTTCCAGTGTCTTCTATTTCATCTTCACAATATATCAAACCTATACTGATCCTCCACCTCCTGAGCAGGAAGGCTAAAAGAAGAGGATTATTATGACTCTAACCAGGTCCTGGTTATGACGAGTAATATAAAACCCACCATGGGCCGAAGACCACCCCCTAACCTTACCACAAGAGCACAATAATAACAATAATAATGCAGAAGATAATCAAGATAGAAATAAAAAGATAAATAAGTCAAATAAAGCTCTAAGAGTCAAAACTAACAATCCAACCCACACTTGTCTACAAAAGCCTCTAAAACCAAAAATACCAACTAAGTCGAGGCATACACTCGACTATGATAAAAAAGAATCCAAAGCACAAAAACAGTAATGAAACCAAAGAAATTATAAGGCCTTCCAAAAGATGGAGGCTCACCTCTTCACAACAACTAAACAGATATGTTCAACCTCCTAACACTGCACAAGAGCAACAAAAAGACCCTCAAACCCTACATCATAAAATGATGAAGCGTCAAGGGATGGTCAGCGGGGAGAGCACTGGTATGTAACTCACGAAAAGGGATAAAATAATGCCAATTTCAAAAAAATAGTCAAGATCACATGCATAACAATTATATATATAAGATGTCGGGATAGGGACAAGGATCCATAATCATAATAGTTTAAATCATTAGCCTAAATTCTATAGCTCACTCCATCCTAAAGGCACCTATGAGCTATATGGGTACAGCTCCGCCGGCTGGAAGGTCCCAATGCGTGTTAGCCGCACGAACCGAGGAAAAACTGTGGAAAGGCTAAAGTACTCAAAGATGTAACCCTCCCAAAATATATATATAATGTGTGCACCAAGTACACAGTCACATGGACTCTAACACCGGCAAATATAGTTTTTGGTGATCATCCCACAGGGACTTATACCTTCACGGTGAGCTACACAATTCCTTTCAAGCTTGAATTAAAATAGTTTGCATATAAACCAACCATTAGACCATGAGTTTTTTATTAAGGCATTTATCACTTGGTATCATCATACCATTATGCTTGCAAGCTAAATTAATTATGCCAAACCAATCCATATAACCAAATTGACTCTCAAGATCCATTTAAAATCCAATATATTAACACAAAGCCATCCAAAACCATTTTTATATCCATTTATCTTTAAATGCAATGCAATGAGTTCAAAAATAAGTTAAACCATGCAATTATCTATATTCAAAACCAAGTTTACAAAGTGGGTTGAGGTTAATGCCATTATCAAGTCAAAATTTCATCAATTTAGGGAAACCCATGTCCCCCATTCTAACCATTTAATAATTCACCAATTATGTCCTAAAAACATTAATTTAAAGCATGAATAATCAATTTAAAAAATAGGACAAGTAATTCAATCTATAACAACCAAAACCGCTTAACCCAATTTCAAACCCACAATTTAAAACACATGGAAATCAATCGAATTAATGCAATAATATAAAATTCGAGTTAGGGATAAGCAACATGCCTGAAATGCACAATTGAAGATAGTTCGAGCTTTTGGAGCCGGAGTAGTGATTTCCTGTAAAACCCTTGAATGTTCTTGGAGTTTGAATTTAAGAGAGAAAAAGAATGATTTGATCTTTCAAAACTAAAGAAAAAAGGCTTACTTTGTGTTTAAAAGTCGTACAAGGGGTAAAAAGACCAAAAGCCCCTCACCCCAAGTGAAAAAAATAAAAACTGTAGAAAATTAAAACATCAACGTGGCACACCGATATCGCAGAGGGTAGCCTCTGTGTCACAACCTTATCGTGGAGACTAACCTTTGTGCCATGCTAATATCGCGGAGGCTCACTACCTCGGAGTTCGAAAATGGTCCTGAACCCCTCCTAAAAATTTTAAAACTTTTCCAAGACACCGTATTAAATTCTCTAATCATGATTCAAGTCAAAATTTAATGTTATGCATGCGGGAGGGTTAAAAATAAAATGATCAAAATTTTGCTGGGTCTTATAAGGATTGATGGGATTGATCCTTATTTGATACCATAACTTTTAGTATAGGGTGCTGATCAAGACCTTCCTACAGAGTATCAACAAAAATTTCAGGCACCTGGATATTAGAACCTCTATTATCCTAATAACCATCACTCTCTTTAATGCTTTGAGAATAGGAATTATTCTAGAAATAATCACCACCTTGAACCATACCATTAATATCCAATACAAAGCCTTGCTCCTATTGGGTAGAATGATTTGCTTCTACTTAAGCCCCTCACCAATATTTATATCATTAGAACTATCCAATTGTTGGCCTTGGAAATCTGGGGTTGGCAACACATTAGTAGCATCATCAACAATAGTGGGAACATCTGGACTAATATCATCAAAGTTAACAGAATTTTGCTGCAAAGGTGTAAATAAATTGGACACTGGTTGAGAAGAAAAAACATCATGTTGCACATTATCCCCAGTGTTGCACATTATCCCCAACCTGTTTGCCTGGAGGAACATGTCTAAAATTTTTATTCTAACACCTCTTAGTGCTATGTTGATCTTGTCTCTGCATATAAGGCTGAACACCCTTATTCCTCTCATCTTTTGAGTCTATCATTCATCAATATGAGTTTTACCTTTATCAATAATAGGATAAGAGGGAGAGAGTATATGTTGTTTCTAAGACTTATTTTCTGACTCTGCCTATTTCACCTGATTCACTTGGTGATTTGCCTCTTGACTACACTCACTCAGTGCAACTGCATCTAAATCTATTTTTCTCCTAGTAGCCTTATTTTTTTTCTTTGTGGCACAAACCTTAACAACATGCCCCTGATGATTACAATAACTGTAATAATCTGGTACTCCCTCATATTGAATGAATTTTCACCTCTTTTCTCCATGTTCATCATCATCATCATATCCCATCAAGACATACTGAGGTCTAGTTTTGGTAAGATCAACTACAACTTAACCTTTGTCAAACTACCCCTGGTCTTCTTATAGGTGGCCAAGTGAAGGAAAAAATCCTTCCCTATAAGAGATAATAAAGGTTTCACCACCTCCAAATAATAGCAACGCCAAGGCAATTCAGGTAACACTGCCCAAACAGGTACCAAATGTGTCTCCTCCTCCAGGTTAAATATGGGAGTCAACAACTGAAACCTCATTATTTTTCCCTGAATGTACATTTTACCTTTTGACCAAATAGTTGAGTGATCATACTCATTATCTAGATCAATGTACAATTTCCCGGAGTTGAAATAAGTAAGTTTCACCTGTCCCCTTAACTCAGTCTGTAAGATAAATTGCTTCTTTATCACCTCCATCTTAGACATAGTGTTATCAAACTTACCAATCAAACTAAACCGACACCTTTGAGCTAATTTAACCTTATACTCCTTAAGTTTAAGCACTACAACTGGAAGGCCTTATTAGTAGTTATCTTAGGGATTCAATCTATATGACCTTTGCCTTTATAGCTTCCTGAGATCTCAATTTCATGGCCATATAATGAGAAATCCTAGGTAGAGGGGGTTCAAGAATATGAGAGGTTTTGGTCCAAGCTACATCTGTGTAATACCCCATATTTCCCTAACATAATTTAAGTCCCAATACATGAGTATTCATATGTAAATTTTTTTAAATACTCATTATTTCTAAGTTTAGATCCCACCAAGTTGTGGAAAATTGAATTAGCTTTCCAACGATATAAGATTCGCCTTAATCCGATAACCGAGTAAGAATTTATGGCGATTTTAAGTTTCAGTCGTAAATCACCGCGATTTGTCCCCGTAGCGCGCCGCGGAGAAGTTTAAAATAACAATTTTCAATTTCCAGTGAGACTCTACAATTTCACCGCATCGCGGTGATATCCCATTTCACATTTGGCAATTTCCAGTGAGCCTCCGCGATAATGGCGCATCGCGGAGGTGGCCAAAATGGCATTCCAAAGGCTTAGCGCGATAGCTTCGCGTCACACCAATGGACTAAATGAGGATTTTTTATTTTCAGTGGCCCGGAGCGGTTGCACTGCGTTGCGTCGGAGCCAAAAATTGGGATCTTAAGTTTCTAGCCTGAGTTTTTAAATTCATTTAGGGATATTTAGGTCTTTTTCCATGGCCCTAATTAACCTAAAACACGAGATGTAACCCCTAAGTGACCTAAATAATCATCATTTATTCAATTCCTCTCAAAATTAAAGATCCCTTTCTCAAGAACAAAAAATTCTAGCTCTCAAATTCAAGATCAAATCTCAACTCACCATCAATCTTCTCAAATCCATTAACCCAGGTATGTTAGGTGTTCATCCATGAGTTCCTTTCACCCATGGAGTCCAAGCATCCAATTTAATTTGCAAAATTATGATCTTTTCAAGTTATCTTGATTTTAAATTATGATTAAACCATGAATTTCCATGAATCTTGTTCTATATCATGTTTTAGAGAAATTGATGTCTATTACTACGCTCCATATGTTTAAATATTGTCGTCCACTGATTTAATCCATGATTTGTGATAATGGCATTGAAATTGTTCTTTACTATAAGTTTTGGTCTAATTCTCATGCTTAATGTACACCATGCATATCAAGTGTTTGATAAAATGCTTACAAGAATGAATATTTAATAAAAGCCTTCATGCTATCTCCTCCAAGTTTTAGTGTCATTTTACTATTAGGGGTCGTTTGGTTTGAAAATAACTTATATCGGGATTAGTTATGCTGGGATAAGTTATGCTGGGATTAGTTGTCCTGGGATAATTTATCCTAGTATTAATTTTTAGTGGTTGTTTGGTTTGTGGTACTAAAAATAATATGTAGTGCATTGTTTGTAAAAATATATTGTTATTTTACTAAAATACCCCTCACTTTAGTTAACTTAATTATTTTTATGTTTGTATTCCTATGTTTTTTCTCTTCTTTTTTTTTCTGAGGAAAGAGACAATTATTTTCTATTATTTGAAGTTTCTAAGGTTAATTTTTTTTTTTAAAAAAGAAACATGAATAGTTTAATTGGAAATTTGGGACTTCAATTAGGTGAAGGTATAAAATCCTACTTAATCCTAAGTTCTAATTTTCTTCTACTTAATCCTAAGTTCTATTATTCAGGAGAACAATGATTTAACCAAAGTATTTCTATATTAATATATGTGACTATGATCACTTCTTTGATATAAAAAAATAATTAGAGCCAAAATCATATTCCCGCTAAAATTTAACTATTAACTTCGCTAGTAACTTTCCTAGCTAAAACAAAGTTAGGTTTAACTACTCACTGTGCCCCAAGTTAAACCAAATTTTTCGATTAAATAAATTAGCACCAAAATTATATTCCCGCTAAATATTAGCTATCATTTGTCAAAAAAAATTTTCTAGCTAAATTATAGTTAGGGATTAGCTATTTATCGTATTCCTAGTATGTATATTAATTATTAATGTGAGACAAAAGATTTGGGGATAATTATGTACTTTTATTATTTTATACCAAGTATAAATAATGATAGGATTGTTATCCCACCAAATGTGTGAATAACTTATCCTGGTACTATTTTTTAGTCTCGGGATAAGTTATCCCGAATGTTGCCAACCAAACATGCACTAAATTTTTTATTCCGAAATTATTATTTTATCTTGGGATTATTTATTTTTGTACCTCACACCAAACGACCCCTTATTGTTTTGAGTCTTGGGGGTATTGAATACCCAAAAACCATAGTTGTCTACTTAGTCTCATTTTAGTATCTTTAGAATAACTTTAAATTATATTATGAGCATTATCAAAAGAGTCAGTTAAACTCAGAACAGTTTAGCATTTCAGTGTCTTTCAGTTGGGAGTAGGATTTAGCACCGAGCGATTGTAGGGATGACAACTTCCCCATCAGATAGGCAGAGTCGCTAGTAGCAGTCCCTAAACTCCAGAACTACGTAGCCAGCGCAGGATATGAGAAGTCACCCGTCAGTTTAGGCTTGACTATCTCGCAGGGGTCACCCGTCAATTCAGGCTTGACACCCTTAGTCCTTCGGGATAGTACATCAGTATAGTGGATCCACACAGCCAGCATTAGTACCCGTGGCATGGTACTAACACCCTTCCAACTAGAGTTACAGGTTAGACCCCAATTAGGTCAGATTGGGGCATATCGGTTAGATGATACCTCCCACAGTCTCAGTTCAGTTATTCAGTTTTAGTTGTTTGACCATGGCATACAAATATCAGTGATTCAGTATCAGATTTCAGTATTAACAGACTATATTCAGAATATATTATATGCTTGGTCATACACTTTCAGTATTTATAGCCTTTCATGCATACTCAGTATTTATAGATTTCACTTATTCCCATGTATCTACAGATTTCATGCACTTTAGTTAGTACTTTATGTCTTATATGTACATTCAAACGATTATTATTCCTTTTCATGAAACCATGTATATTAGCCTACCTCATTTAGCATACCAGTACATTCAAAGTATTGATCACATACCCTTTTCTTGCGCTATGATATATTATATCATAGGTTCGAACATCCAGTTCCTAGATCGCTAATAGTCTTCTCAGATTATTAGCAGTAGCAGTGGTGAGTCCTCATATTCTGAGGATGGATTAAATGTATTTCATGCTTTCAATCTAGTAATTAGTTGGAGTTAGTTGGCGCCTGTCCCATCAACTCACAGTTATTCCGTTTAGAGGCTTTCAGACACTACAGTCAGTTATTTAGTATTCAGACTTCAGTTGACATGTCAGTTAGTTATTCAGTTTATCTCAGATTTCAGTATTTATTCAGACTCAGATAGTTATTTCTTCAGATTTATAATTCAATATTTGTTTCAGTTATTAAAAACCTTATGGCGTATCAATTATTCTTCCGCATTTATAGTTATATTATTCAGTGCTCACAGCGGGTATCGGCTTATGGGTTAGCTTGTGATCCTTCAGGATTGTAAGCACCGTGTGACGCCTAGGGTGTACTCTCGGGGCATTACAATTTGTACCAGAAACCCCTATATTCTATGGGATATTATTTTGTGAATCATCAAAGTTATAGGACACTTCCATGAGAGTACAATTAGGAATAAATAGATGAGAAATGGAAAGATTACTCCCCATATTACATTATAGAGTACCCTGAAGATCCTTATAATGGGCGTGTTCTGTATTATCCAAAACTCCTAACATTTCATCCTTCAAATTAGAAACATTAATACATTGGATAGGAGGTTTACTACTAGAATTGGCTGCAACAATTGACTCCCCTACATTAGGATTGCTTGGAAGAGCCACTGATTGGGTTGTGGAAGCCGACAGAGTCATCATATCCTACACCTTTATCAGAATGCTACCATTGATAACCGTTTCTAACCGCTCTTGAAGCTTAGAAGTCCCCACAAGTTGCTTAGAGTTTGGGTCAAATTGAAGACGCAACATTTTTGAAGTGTTCTCATCACTACCCAGATTACCATGCAACTCCGATTGAGCTTGAAAAATGATAGCATAAGCCCAACTGTTCCTCAGAAATTCGATTCCCTAACCCACTATTGTTTTGCAAATACGGAGAAATATATGGGTGAAGCCTTATGAGGGGAGCGTATACAAGCATGACGCCCCTGGGGGTAAATGTACGATGACCAGAAAGGCTCCGCCGGCGACAGCAAAGCCATAACGGCTAAAACCAAGGTGATTGATGATAGCTAATTGAAACTGTTGAGGAGAGAAAATTTTAGAGAGAGGATTTTCTGTGCAATAGAGTGGTTGATATGTTCTTTGTATGGACCAGTTATTTGGTGAGATATTATGATTCCTTAGAAAAATATTTATTTTCACTTTTTCAAATATAACTCCAAGTTATATTTGAAATTCTCACCCAAACACTAATTTGGAGTTGTACCTAGAATAAAGGGAAAAAAAATTCTGAAAAAAGAAAGACATTCATGGCCAATTGAGCACTTAAAATTTAAATATATATATTTTTTTTAAAATATAAAATATTTTCTGAACATGTAATATAATTTAAATCGTGTTATTTATGAAAATGAAAATTTAGAATATTTTGAAAAATAAATAAATTAAAAAGTGAAATAAATAAATTAAAAAGTAAGTATATATATATATAATTTCAACTGATTCAATAAATTAATTGAAAAGAATAAAGATGACAATATGAAATTAGAAGTATTGAATATGTGAGAAAATTCAGCACTTCCCACTCTGGCGGGTGGGACAGATGGAGAGGACAGAAAACTCGGCTAAGAGCATATGAGGGTTTTCAGCGGAAAATATTTCTTTGGAGTTTGTGGAAGAGTGTTTTGATGAAAGTGGGGTTTAAGATACAGTTTATAAAAAATGATATATTAATTTTTTTCTTAAATTTTTGTTTTGTCGCTTCATATTTTATGTTTTTCATATTAACTTTATTTAAAAAAAAAATCTTTATAATGATTAATTTTATTTATTATTCTAAGTAGGTGTTTGAACAGAAAAACTAAAAAATAAATTATTTTATTTGAAATTTTAAAAGTCGAAGTTGGAGTTGTGTTTGATATAACTTTTGTAGTTAATATTTAAAATTTAAATGAATTTTAAAAAAAATATAAAATATTATTTTACCATAGAATATAATTTAAGTTGAGTTATTTTATGAACATAAAAAAGTGGATTTTATTGAAAATAAATCTCTAATCTCTAGTCTTTTTATCTATATTTAATATCTAAATCTAATTTCTAATCTCTATCTCTAATCTTTATTCTTTAATATCTAGTCTCTAGCCTTTAATTTCTATCTCTATCTCTAATCTCTAATATATTAAAAGTATTAAAGGTCTTATAAATATTATTCAAACTTTTTGCCCTACATTAAAAGACTTTGTTTTAGACAAAATCGTCCTTTTTACTATTTTTTCAATTATTATTTTATTAAATTAAAAATTTCTAAAATATATGAGAAGAACCTTGACAAAATAAATATATGAAAAGAATATATGAGTCCTAATATATATATGGGACGGAATTAAGAGTTAAAAATCCTAAAATTTCCTACAATTATATTTAATTATTTTTTTCCAAATAGTTTGAGGTCCATCAATTCCGCTGCTTCTTTTCTTGTTCTCGTCATTGTTTCTTTTAGTATATTGTTTCTTTACTTCTTTTTCATCTTTCTTTTTGTTTTAGGCAGTTTTCTTGAATGCAATGTATGTTTATTATTGTGTTGATATAATTCTTACGTGTTTTTGTGGCAACCAAATATAATTGATATTTTTTTATTTATTTTTTGCAGCATCTGACTATCTCCGCTTTATATTGAACGAAATTAAGAGCCTTAAAATTTTCTACAATTATATTGAACCAGTTTTTTTTAAATAGTTTTAGATCCATCAATTTCGTTGTCTCTTTTCTTCTACTCACATTTGTCTCTTTTAGCATATCGTTTCTTTGCTTCTTCTTCATCTTGCCTTTTTTTTAAGTTTTGATTTAGGTTGTTTTCTTAAATACAATTTATGTCTATTATTGTGTTTCTAGAATTCTTGCGTGTTTTTGTGGCAGCCAAATATAATTGATATTTTTGTTTTATATTTAAAACATCTGGCCATCTCAAATAAGTATGATTTTGCATTATGTTTGTTAATTTATTTTGATCTTATTATTATTATTATTAAATATTATTTAAACTTTTTTTCCTTCATAAAAATACTCCATTTTAAACAAAATCACCATTTCACTATTTTTTTTCTCTAATTATTACTTTATTAAATTATAAACTACTAAAATATATGAGAAGAACCCTGACAAAATAAATATATGAAAAAATATACGGATCCTAATATATATGGAACAAAATTAAGAGTCCTAAAATTTCTTATAGTTATATTTAACTAATTTTTTCCAAATAGTTTTAGGTCCATCAATTCCTCCGTTTCTTTTCTTCTACTTGTCCTTTGTCTCTTTTATATCATTTCTTTGATTCTTTTTCATCTTGCTTTTTTATTTAGTTTTGATTTAGGTAATTTTCTTGGATGCAATGTTTGTTTATTATTGTGTTGATAGAATTCTTACGGGCCCTTTAAGCAACCAAATATAATTAATATTTTTTTGTTTTGTTTTTGCAGCCTCTGATCATCTCACACAAGAATGATTTTGCAGCAAGTTTGTTAATTAATTTTGATTAGATTGTTGTTGTTGTTGTTGTTGTTGTTGTTGTTGTTGTTGTTGTTGTTGTTGTTGTTGTTGTTGTTGTTGTTGTTGTTGTTGTTGTTGTTGTTGTTGTTGTTGTTGTTGTTGTTGTTGTTGTTGTTGTTGTTGTTGTTGTTGTTGTTGTTGTTGTTGTTGTTGTTGTTGTTGTTGTTGTTGTTGTTGTTGTTGTTGTTGTTGTTGTTGTTGTTGTTGTTGTTGTTGTTGTTGTTGTTGTTGTTGTTGTTGTTGTTGTTGTTGTTGTTGTTGTTGTTGTTGTTGTTGTTGTTGTTGTTGTTGTTGTTGTTGTTGTTGTTGTTGTTGTTGTTGTTGTTGTTGTTGTTGTTGTTGTTGTTGTTGTTGTTGTTGTTGTTGTTGTTGTTGTTGTTGTTGTTGTTGTTGTTGTTGTTGTTGTTGTTGTTGTTGTTGTTGTTGTTGTTGTTGTTGTTGTTGTTGTTGTTGTTGTTGTTGTTGTTGTTGTTGTTGTTGTTGTTGTTGTTGTTGTTGTTGTTGTTGTTGTTGTTGTTGTTGTTGTTGTTGTTGTTGTTGTTGTTGTTGTTGTTGTTGTTGTTGTTGTTGTTGTTGTTGTTGTTGTTGTTGTTGTTGTTGTTGTTGTTGTTGTTGTTGTTGTTGTTGTTGTTGTTGTTGTTGTTGTTGTTGTTGTTGTTGTTGTTGTTGTTGTTGTTGTTGTTGTTGTTGTTGTTGTTGTTGTTGTTGTTGTTGTTGTTGTTGTTGTTGTTGTTGTTGTTGTTGTTGTTGTTGTTGTTGTTGTTGTTGTTGTTGTTGTTGTTGTTGTTGTTGTTGTTGTTGTTGTTGTTGTTGTTGTTGTTGTTGTTGTTGTTGTTGTTGTTGTTGTTGTTGTTGTTGTTGTTGTTGTTGTTGTTGTTGTTGTTGTTGTTGTTGTTGTTGTTGTTGTTGTTGTTGTTGTTGTTGTTGTTGTTGTTGTTGTTGTTGTTGTTGTTGTTGTTGTTGTTGTTGTTGTTGTTGTTGTTGTTGTTGTTGTTGTTGTTGTTGTTGTTGTTGTTGTTGTTGTTGTTGTTGTTGTTGTTGTTGTTGTTGTTGTTGTTGTTGTTGTTATTATTATTACGCACTGACACCGCATCGATACAAGCACAACCAAGCAGAAACTCAACCAATCTAAAGGCACCCAAGGCATAAACCATGTGGTCAACTCTAAATTCCAAATCTAACATTCTCTTGCCTTTTCCAAACCAACTACCTACTCTGATCTGCATAGAATATCATTTGTGTCCTGTCCACATAATCACTTCATATAAAATCTCAAAAGACTGAAGCTGATCAACCAAAAATCTAAAATGGTAAGCATAAAAATATGCCTATAAGGTGCTACCTGGATACACAAATAGAGATGGCCAAAGCTTGCGACCTTTTGCCAAAGCCATAACTGATCTGGATAACTCTCAAAATCAATAGTCAAGAGTTCGAAGCACAAACTCTCGGAACTGAATTCACTTTAGAATGCCGCACCGGCTATAGGTGAAACCATGCTGAGCCAACTTAAGCACACATCTTCTGTTGAGAAGACTTCAAGATTTTGACAAACACTAAAAACCAAGGTCAAGAGCAGAAGAAACCAATACCGTGTGCCAATAAGATATCACCCGAGCATCTATTAAGAACAATCCATCTAAACTAAAGAAAACGAACCTGTAAGTAATGAGTAGGCTTAGCCAGCTTGTAGATGAAGTCTCGACTGAGTCTACTTTGAAACAAACTACTTTGAAACAAATGTTACAACCAAGTTATGAAACCCATAGCTGAAATCTTCAAATTAAAGCTGAGCTACTCGATCTCAACTATCCAAATCAATCTCGCCGATGAGAAATATCCTTATCCCAAAAGCTATCATAACTTGTAAGCCACCGTTCAAAGAGTCAAATTTCATAATAAGAGCCAATAAGTCTGAACTAAGGTCAAATAACCAAATCAATCTCACAATCAGAACTCAGGCATATCCTTAACGATCTCACAAGAGTTGAAATTGAAATATTACTGAAGATATAGCCAAAACAGAGGAAAACCATCAACTGAAGACACAAGCAATCACATTCATATCTACTGAAGGACATAAATCATCAAAGTATAACTAAGAATGCACCAAAGTCAATGAAAATATTGATGGTAACCAAAACTCAAACAACTCTAGAATATAACAATCTTAGCCTGAATCTATTTAATTCGATACTCAGTCTACAACAATGAATATCCATAGGCATAGATCGATCACCAAGAAGAAACACTCCACGAAGTCACATTAGATCGAACAAATGTTGAGATAAGAATTTTTTGAATTCACCTATTTACACCAACCTTAACTTAGCTGAACTATGAACCACACCGCAAGAAAATAGAGTACCCAACTCAATATCAATATCAAGGTCAAAACCACAATAGGGCAATAAACTATCCAAATCGTAAGGACAAATCTTAAGTTTATCCACCTCAGGATTAGGCTATAGAAAGAGATAACTAATGCTAGAGTCTCAACAAACCAAAAAACTAAGCCTTGGATTTTCCAACATAAGAAATGGATAATATAACTGAATCACTAACTCTAGAACCACAAAAATGCCATGGGAGGCCAAACCTACCTTCACTTTCACAATCTACTCAATAATCGATCTAACCTTGCCAACAAAAAGGAAACAACCAACCTAACCTCACTAGAAGAGAGAGAACTAACCAATCTAACCTTGCCAGGCATCACTACTAACTGTAAAGTATTCATGGAAAGACTTGGAATCCTTATCATGATATCTTAAAAAACTAAGGCAATCACAAACTATGTTGGAACTTGTGCTGGCCCTAGAGCCTCTAGCTAATGCTGAAGATTCTCAATACCAATCATTAACTCCCTAGTCCAACTCTGAGCTGAAACTCTAGAAACATGTACAAAGTCTCATACGCAACTATCAACAACCTTATATTAACCATTTGAGAAATAGTGGAGTCAAAAGAGTATATATAGGTTCAATAAAGTACAAACACACAACCAAGAGTCAAGAATAAGATTTTCTAAGAATATCCTATAACTTCCCGAAGATAGGATACATACGTCTCCATACCGATCCATAGGACTATACTAGGTACTTAGCTCTTGTACCAACAATACCGGTAAATCTAGGCTCAGATACCAATTTGTCATGCCCTAATTTGTCAGGTCATGATGGCGCCTACTGTAACCTAGCTATAGATAAACCAACCTATAGTCTGAAACAACTAGTAATAGACTACCAAGAGAAATTAAGAATACCATGGAAAGGAATTTAAATAAAAGGCTAATATAGATTACAACCTAAAGACCTGGTGAAAGTTACTACAAGAGATTTTAATACAACAAAAGTACAAGCAAAATATGAAATAAATATAAATACATGCCATCTCTAAAGTAAAAAATAGAGACCAGTCTAATCAATAAGAGGGAGAGTAGGAATACTTCGAACATTAAAAGCTCACCCCAAATATCCAATACATAGCTGATCCGCACGTGACAGAGCCCAAGCACACATGTAAGTATACGTGGTCTCATCAAGTAGTAAAGTGGCCTTCAAGAAGCTAAGCATCAATCCCACAGAGACTTGATTCAGTAATAATTTGATTTCAGTTCACAGTTTAGATTAATTCGATGCAACAATAACCAACAAGAGAGTTTGGAAGTTATAAATTGTAGAAAAGTAAAGATCTTAAAATAATCAATAGGAGAAAACCTAGGGTTAAATCACTTTGAACAATCATACTACATATTGAACTTCATTTATTAACTTAATTATCTTAGTTGTCAATTCATAGGGTAAATTGTATGATTATGGTTTCCAAACCTCTAATCCTTTATCTAAGTTGAACCTTACAACTACATCATTGAGCGAGGCTGTAATAGTTCACGTAAGTTCTTTAAAGCTATCATCCTACATATGAATCAAGTAAAGAATCTAAGAATATCCCTGTCCTAGATATTAATTTGAATTCCTTATTTCATAAGGAAATACAAATCACACTTTGCTTATTCCCATGTTCTATCTCCCTATTCCCTCTCCCGAGTTCACAAGTTTGACTGTTAATGTATTATAAGGGTCGCGAATTCTTAAAATAGTTATAACAAGAATAAATAAACAACCAATAATGATAAGAAAATCAAACAAATTTAATTCAAAATAATAATACTCATGTTCTTGGCTTTAACCCTGGAAAGAGGGCGTTTATCCACACATAGTCATAATCGTAATCACAAGGTTGTAATTAACGACTAAAAATATGAATGAACTAAATAAAAATAATAAAAACCTAAAGAAGAAGTTATAGCATCCCCTTGATCTCCAAAATATGTCCAAAGATATGTAAAAATGTGATATAAAATGTATTTATAGTATAGGAGTAAGCCTAGTCCGTGTAGGAGTCGAATTCCATCAATTTGTGAGCATATGAATAGATATGGTGCCGCCTCAGGTAGAGCCCTGCTTTAGGTTAGGCTGAGCCCTGGGTTGAGTGTCGTTATAGAAAAATGGTTGCCTCACCTATAGCCCTTCTATGGCTAGGGAGTCGCCTCCAAATCTCCTTGGCTCTCTGGAATTTGCTTCTCAAATTTTGGCTAAGTGTTGCGTCTCCCATCTTAGTCTTTTGTCTTGTGATGTCTTCCTCATAGATTTACAGCCTTTTCAACATTAAAATATTATCATATTCTTATCACAAAGCTTCCTAATCAATCACACACCATAAATTAAAGATAATCACAACACAATACCCATAACGATGAATCAAACAAGAGCTAAGACTAGTTAGTTCATGTTAATCTTCAACTTGTTTTTCCAGCTGTATACTCAATCAAATTGAACTTTGCTCACTAACAATAAGTTATTACACTCATAGTCACACATTTAAAACATAAGGAACTTATTATACATGCTAGAATCCATTGAAAACAACTCGACGAACACCTAGCTCAGGCTAGTAAGGCTAGTTTTCTTGAATTAACTCTAAATGACTCTTTGAAGTACCAACTTGTTTGGAATTCACTTTGAACATTGTAAACATATTCTTTAACACTTTGATACAGATTTATCTCATTATCAATCCATATAGATACGAATCATCCTCAAAATAAGGCTAAAAAGACTAGAACAGTGACACTAGAATGCATAAATACACCCAACATCAGCACGTCAAAGGCAAGAACTTGTACTATGATTTATAGGTTGTAAAAGTGTATTATTAGTACCAAATACATGGTAATCAGTAGGCATTGATCGACTGAGCTCCAAAGATACTATAAGTATAAATAACAGGTAAAGCAGGAATATAAATTGTAAGCAATTATCTAAAAAACTAAACATAATGATACTAATAGATTAATAAGGATAAACTATCCTACTCCAATAGTATTCTGGAACTAAAGTGAAATACCGTATATCACTAGCCTATATACAAATGAAGAGCGAAAGAAAAATATATAGTGGTACTACAAATCCAAGGATACATATACAATATAAATGTATAAGGAAAGAAACGAATATATGGTAATACCATATATATATATATATTACATATACATGACTAAACTCAAATGTAATAACCTAAGGGAGCCAACCTAATATTTCAATGCTAACCAAGTAGAAAAGCTAATACTAGCCTAATCAGGGTCTCTAACCAAAGGGTGACTAATTATGAGATATTAAAACCATAGCATATCTTACTACGAGAAAGAAAAAGAATAAAAAATGTACTGACAATATCAGGTACCGGTCCATAATCATCCTGTCTTGAACTAACCATAATAATTAACAATAAAGTAACTGGCTAGTTCGAATAGACAATAACCTAACTGAGCCCCATAAGCCCAAAAGGTTCAAACAAGTACTCAACAAATAGAAACCAAAGCTTATACCTATACAACCCCTCTAAGGCAAAATATATAGAACCACACAATCATACTAGTGTAGGCAATGCATATGAATGAATGAATTCAATAAAAATCGATAATATTGTATCCAATTCGACTGCCATAATATACCAAATGTATGCATCTATTCCAGCTCACTATCTTAAAGAGTCAAGACCTAAGATAACCATCTTTCTCTGGCACTATGGCTCACAGATGAAGGGGCCCATAAGGGACTCGAGATATTTGTATACACTGCCTGGTCTCGAACTAAGACTTGTAATAATCATCATAACCAATCTACTCCATCCAGAATCGGAGAGATATGCAAGTATAATAAGTGCCTGGACTCAAACTGAGACTAAAAGAATGCAAATTTATAAATCCATTGCCCAAGATCTACTTTAGGAATAAATCGACATAATAGTATAGAAAGGGTCAAAATATCCTTCTACTAAAGTAATTAGTAGTGGTAATAGAGTGAACCAGAATCAATTTTGATCTAATTTTTTAAAATAGCATATTTAGTTCCAAAAACTCATAATTCATTAAATAAGGTGGTACGATTCTCGTTGAAAATGAATCCATTTTAAAAGTGAAAAGTTAAAATAAATCTCTTTTTAGAAACAATAGTATAATGTAGGGTTTGGTTGGAATTGTACCACTAAGTGAGCATAAATGCACCTTAAAGTATGAATGCTATCACCAATATTCAAATAATACAATCATAAGTACCTAAGTGACTATACCTTAGAATCACGTCCTTTATAGGGATAAAATATTCAGCAAGGGATCAACTAGTATTGTAACCACGACCTCAGGCCCAATAATATATATATAACTATCAAGATAAAAACACCATAATTCAGGAAAAAAGTTCCCAAATCACTAATTCAAACGATAGGTATTACACTAAAAGATCCTTATCCTCAATATATGGTTAAAATGCTTATAAGCAAAGATAGTAGGTTTCTATTGTCATAGTGGATATCCTATGCTAAAGTGCGGGTCGCTTTTCTATCCCAAATTTCATAAATAGGTTAAGTATTGATGTATTAATCATGATCCCATCCTATACTCCCTACCTAGCATGCAATCTATACAATGCCTACCTTAATATCGAACCATAATCTTGAATCACCCATGACTCACTCTTCCTTACTCCATGATATTAAAGTGATATTTCACTATAAAAATCATAATCTACAAAATAATAAGAGTAAAGTAATATCCATATTTCTATGTAAACTCCGAGCCCCAAGTCGAGTAAAAAATGGGCCCGTGGGGCTTACTAATAGAATCTCAAAATTGAATCCATCACGAGGTCCCTCAAAGGAAAAAAAATATGTGCAAAAATATTGAGCACAAATGGCATACAAATCGGGGCCTAAATCAGCCCACAAAGTTGAGAAATTTAAGACCTAAATTCTTGGAATTTACAATGAAAAGGGATGTAATTTGGAGGAGAAAATAATAAAAAATGACCAAGGAGTGTTGAACTATCTTACTTTATCTTCAATGGATGATTTTACACACTTTTACACATACCAAGATCTTCAAAATTAAGGAAAAATCCCTACCAAAATAAGAAAAAATTGGCTGAAGAAGGTGATTTATCAGCAGTAGTTGCCGCCTAAGCGGTCAAATGATCGCTTAAGTGATCCTTAACAAAATGCCGACCCTTGATTAAGTGGTCAAGTGTTGCTTAAGTGACCTTTGCTTAAACTATGAGGCCTTCTTTTAAGCGACTAGGCGGGGACCAAGACTGGTCGTTAAAGCGACCACCACTTAAGTGGTTGCACCAGCTGATGCCAGGCACCAAATTTTGCTAAGTCTAAATAGACTCCGATCGGGGGCTCGAGATTTGTTTAGAACCCAGTGCGCACAAATGAACTATCCTACCATACTAAATTTGATATTTTAGGCTCAACAAAACCATCAAACTTTCATCAGAGAATATTTTGATTAAATATAGGTCCTGCACCTAGTTCCATTTTAACTAAATTTAATCAATAGCCTAAAATAATTCCAAAGCCTCGGGACCTGAACCAAAGGTCCTCCTAGCCTAAAATCAATGTTCTAGAGTTGTTAGCATTGTTGGAATTCTCATTTGAGATTTTTTACAAGAAGTTTTGATCCAAGATTATTTTCTTAACTATAAAAGCTTCAAAATAGGGAATTGAGCCAAAAATCCAAAAAAACTATCTGATAACCGAACCAATAGTTTTTCCAAGTCATAAATGACCTGTAGTCACTATAGAAAGGCCCAAAAAACTAAAAATGTATAAAATTTGAGAAAATGACTTAGAGGGTCATAACACCCATGGAAAAGGATGAATTGTTTTATTAGGCCATCTTTTGATAATCAAAAAAAGAACAAAAAAATAAGTAAATGATCCATCCACCAAGACCAAAAATAAAATAAAACAAAAACCTATTTGAAGATATGCTTAGGCCAAGCCTTTTTTCCTTTTTGATGTCTCTCTTTCTCTATATGTCTCTACCAAACTCGTGAGGTTCTACTTTTCTCATTCTCTTCTTTGAAAAAATATTACCCCTCTGTTGTTGCTGGAATCAAAGGATTTTTTATATCCTTCTTTGGATTATTTACAAGATTGATGGATCATTGGTTGTTTCTTTTACATAAGGTGTATCACTTGGACAAGGTACTCTCTAGACCCTTCTCCTCCTATCCTTTGTAGATTGTTCATCTCTAATCCATGCTTTGTTTCTCGGAGAACGGTATTATTTTTTTAAAAAGAGGTAGCCATTTGAGTTTGTAGTTCTCCACAAGGTACAAAACACACTTTTTTTTTCTCTTTTTTTCTTCTTGAGCACTTATCCCATTTCCTTGCTTGCAGACGTGCACTGGATTTTCTTTTCCTTTTCCTTTCATGTCAGGTCTTGTAGCTAACCTCCAAATCTTAATGCCAGATTTGATGCCACTCCCCTTTGTTTTTTGTGATAATTTTTGTGTACTAACATAGTTTATCCATTCTGATTTACAACTTTAACTTCCTTGTAGTTTGGGCAAACACTATTGTAAATATATGTATGTTGCTTAGAATCTGCATGTCCTTCTCTTTATTAAACATGACTAAATCTGTAAATGTTGTTTGATCTTTTTAGATCTCACACTGATGAATAGTATTTATGTTTTATTTGAGTTAAGAATCTTTCTGCCTTGTATTATAGTTGATGGAAACTGTGAAAAGTTTACTTTTCTGTGCTAGTAGTAGCTAAGTTAGCTAAGTTGTCAACAAGTTTATTACCTTCCCTGAATATGTGTTGTGTATTGACATCCATTATTGCAATTTCCACCTTAATCTCTTCCATATCCTTTGCAACTTACCAAGGTACCTTCCACACACCATTAATTATTTTAACCACTATTAAAGAATCCGACTCCATAATAATGCTTCTGAAATTATTTCTCATGTAATACCTCATTGCTTCCTTACTTGCCCTTGTTTTAGCCTCTACATTGGTAGTCACACCAATGTTGCGACCTTGTGCATATATCACATCTCCATTGAAATCTGTCAGAGAAAACCACAGAATTGAAATTTGGATTCCCTTTGCATGCACTATCGGTGTTGTACTTAACCACACCTTCTCAAGGAAATTTCCATTTACAAATATAACAATGCAATTTTGGTTTGTATTTTCCAATTATGTTGACAATTTCATTCCAATTCTTTCCTTGTCTAGTTATCCAAGGCCACCTCATTTTTTATCATTTGTATGAAAATTTATTACACTTGAATAATCATTTTAGTTAGATTAACCTCTCCTCCATGCTTTCTCACATTTCTCCTCTTTCATAATGCCCGTACAATCCATGAGGGTATCACTTTGTATGTTGCCCTTAGCTTACTAGAATCCTACATATTTCATTATGAAAGACATAATTTTTTTTGAAGATGTCACCATGTCATCTGAATATGTGGTAGTAGTCTCCCCTCCATTGAGATACCTAGAAAAGAACAAAATACCTCCATAGCTTTTCAGCTATGGAAACTGTTAGAAAAAAAGGTTCCATTGTTTCTTAGTTTTACTACTCACAACACCAGTATCTAGACGCCAGATTAATCCTCATTCTCTGCAGACTATCATCAGTAGCCACTCTACCCTTACGCATCCTCCATAGAAAGAAATTTATCTTGAAAGACAAACCCTTATTCCAAATATTATTTTAAATTTCCTTCTTTTCCTTCCTGTGCCTCAGTAAGTTCCTGGCATAGCTTTTGTATATGTTTTATTATTTTACATGAAACTTTTTAAAAAATTATAAAATGACATTTGAGATGTTCTTTTCTGAAATCAATTTAAATTATATTTCATGTTCAAACAATTTGTTCTTTTAATTTACATTTATTACTATTTAACGTGATACACACTTGCACAAGTTAACATTAAACAAAGCAAGTTTAACACTGATTGAACTTTTTTCCATTCATTAAAATACTCTGCAATAGATAATGTCATTTACTATTTTTACAATTATTATTTACTTATTTAAATTGAATAAAATTTCAATTGTAAACATTATTAATTTTTTATCCTTTTTTGTTATATACATGTCTTCTTTGTATAGGTTTACATTTGAGATTCACAATGGTTTAAGATTCTTTTAGATACAAAGAATAAAATTATTTTTGATTTATGAATTATGCATTTTGTAATGTTGTAGCTTTTTTGTGTAATTTTGTTCAAATATTGTTGCATGCCCATAATATATTTATTTTAAAAAATTTATGATTTTTTTATACAGGTGCATTAGATAGGAGGGAATGGAGGTCACAGATTATGGTAGGAGGTTAGTACTCCCTCGGTTCGCTTTTACTTGTCACTATTTTTCTAATTTGATTTTCACTTTTACTTGTCATTTTTGACAAATCAAGAAAAGAAAATTTTCTTTCTACTATTATACCCTTAGCAATAATTATTTTTTTCAAAATAATTTCAAGACACAAGAATAATTACCAGTTAATAAGAACACTATAATAAAATAGTCATGCTAATAAATATTTTTCTTAATGGGCATGTCAAGTCAAAATATGACAGGTGCAAATGCATGGAGAAAGTAGGCAGTTATGTTTTGACTTGTTTTTCGATAGGTTTAAGTTTGGTGGGAGTCCAGGGGCATTGTGTTTGTCATAGTTTTAGCTTCATACATGCATTTTCTTGCTTTTGATGCTGATTACTATCTATTACATATTTTCTTGCAGTTATGCATTATTTTGAGTCGGGGATCGATCAGAAATAGCCTCTCTACTTCTTCAGAGGTACTGATATGAACTGCGTACACTCTGCCCTTTCCAGACTTCACTTTGTGGAAATATACTAGGAATGTTATTATTATAGTTATCGCATTACTTCGTATTTCTCTGAATGCTATCCACTGTTTTCTTTACTAATTGACATATTTTCTTCATTGTTCTATTTTTTTTCCTAATATTTCTTTAATAGAGGGTTCTACAATAGATATCTTCTTTGCAGTGATTTCTTGAAGCAAAGCAAAAAATAGCTTTACTGTTAGAAATTTTCATAAATCCTCCACCATGTTGCTACCTAGGGTTTTTAAGTATAATAGTTTCTTCAGTTTTATTTCCCAACTTAAAAAATATATAAGTTTCTTTTTTACTTCTAATCCATATCTAACAATGTTATCCCATTCTAGATTATGAATATTTTCTATGTGTTAGCTTCAATTTGATCAGTTATGATTTATAAATAGCCCAATTTAAAATTTTATTTTATATTATATTAAGAGTAATGTCTTGGTGATAATCAGTTAAAATTCATGTGTAACACATGTACACCAAACTAATAAATTTAAAAAGTGAAAAATATGAAAATTCAGCTATTTCAATAAATTATTTGAAACGAAAAGAATAAAGATCACACCATGAAATTAGAACCCTACCAATATGACAATATTAATTACCAGTGTTGAAGATGTTAGAAAACTCAGTTACTTTATAGTCCTGGTGGGCGGGGCAGATTGAGAGAACATAAAATCGGCTGAGAGCATGTGAGGCTTTTTAGCTGAAAAGATTTGTTTGGAGATGTAGAAGAGTGTTTGACGAAAGTGGGTTTAAGACAGGGTTTATAAACAATCATATAATAATTTTTCAATTTTTTTTGTTTTTTCTGGCTTTGTATTTTATTTTTTCACAGTAACCTTCTTTTCTCAAAAATATCTTTATAATTTTTATTTTTATTTATTATTCTAAGCAAGTGTTAAGCCACGACAATTAAAAAATAAATTATTTTATTTGAAATTTTCAAAGTTGAAGGTTGAGTTGGATTTGACAGAGTTTTTGTAGTTAATATTTAAAATTTAAATGAGTTTTCTAAGAAAATATAATATATTATTTGAACATGAAATATAATTTAATTGAGTTATTTTATGAGAATATAAAAATTTGGTTTCTTTTCTAAAATAAATAAATTAAAAACTGGAAAAACATGAAAATTCAGCTACTTCAATAAATTAATTGAATAGAAAAGAGTGAGGACTATAACATGAAATTAAAACCTAGCCAACATGGCAACATTGATTAGCAGTGTTGAAGATGTTAGAAAATTTAGCTATTTCATAGTCCGGATGGGTAGGACAACTAGAGAGAATGGAAAACTTGGTTGAGAGCATGTGAGGGCTTTTAGCTGAAAAGCTTTATTTAGAGGTTATGAAAGAGTGTTTAGACGAAAGTGAGTTTATAAAAAAATAATATAGTAATTCCCTTTTCTTAATTAATACTTTATTTATATCAAAATAGTAATAAATAGGGGTGGAGCTCTTGGCGTAAGATTAGCAAGACACTATAGTACGCCATTCAATGACACATCGGAAAAAGTCTGCTGATCCAAAGGATGCTACTCCGCCACTAATGGACAAGGATATATGACAAGTAATACCAGATAATGGTGTTCCCAAAACCCTAGAGCCCATTCAATTGAATCACTGAATGTCGAATTTGGAAAGCACACCACTAATTCAGCAATGGATTTCATCTAGGTCTCAGAGGCCATTTGTTGAAGATCCTATGTAAACATCATCAAATTTGGTAGTTGGGGACTTGAATTCATCCCGAAAGCTCAACTATTTAGCTGAATCAAGTATGGCGAAGCCAACTATAGCTGATGTGGTCAACGAAAATCAATCACAACAATAAGGTATGCAATTAGTTGTTTCCCCCCGGTGTTGAAAGATGTATTAAAAGTAGGAAATTTAAACCTTAGGGAGGTAACAACTCAAAATAATAAATGAAAGAAAGCTTTTATAGGGTATGTGATTGATGGCACCCCTCTTTTTAAGGAGATGCTTCGCTTCATGTATTGGGTGTGAAATTTTGTTCCCATGCCTCAAATTAATCTCCATTAGGAGGGTTACTATATCTATAACTTTAATTTAGAAGAATATAAGGCAAAAGTGCTTGATAATGGACTATAATCTTTCAATAATCGATCGATGGTATTGAATAATCGGGCTTCTGATTTTAAAACGAGTGCTAAACTTAAAGTACTGGGCTTTCGATTTTAAAATGAGTGCTAAACCTATGTAAACGATTCTAAAATGAGTGGCTCTTCCTAGCCTTCCAATGCAATGCTGGGCATCAGAGAACCTTGGTCGTATATCAAGATTTATCAGAAAACCAATTTACACTGATAAGTTAACTGCACTAGATGATAGTATTTCATTTGAAAGGATCCTAATAGAAGTTGATGTATTCCAACCACTCCATAATTCAGCAACGATTTAAGATCCATCAGGAACATACATGGATTAAGCACTATAAGGTCAAGGATCAACCACTATGTAATAACCTAATTTTATTAGTTCATGATGACACCTAACATAACGCACCAGTAGGTAAGCCAACTGTAGTTTGAAACAACGAGAAGGAAATGAAAAATAATTTGACGAAAATACTAATGTAGATCCATAACCCCAAAACTTGGTAAAGTCAGTACAAGAGCTTCAAATACAACATGAATACAAAGTGAAATATCAAATAAATATATGAAGAAAACCATCTCTAAAATACAAAATAGATATCAGTCTAGAAATAAAAGGGAGAGAAGGAATACTCTGAACGTCAAGAGCTGACCCCAAATATCTGATCAATGGCTACTCCGCATGATACACACATTAATAGCGAGAACTCATACTATGATATGCAAGCTGTAGAAGTGTAGTTTGAGTATCAAACACGTGGTACTTAGTAGGCATCGACTGACTGAGCTTCAAAGATAATGCAAGTATAAATAACATGTAAAGAAGAAAAAAAAATATATGCAACTATCCAAGGAATGAAACATAATAACTGTAATGAAGCAATAAGAATAAACTATTCTATTCTACCAGTAATCAGGGACGAAAGTGAGGTACCATAAGTAACTAATCAATACACGATAGTAGGATGAAGAAATATATATATATATATAATGTATAATAGTAGCATAAAGAAAAAGATATATAAGAGGCATATAATAGTAATACAAAGAAAGGGTTTAAATACGATAATATAATGAAGGAACCTATCGTATATAATAAGAATAGCTAAGCCTGAGAGAGATGGTCTAAAAACCTAAACATCACAAGTATTACGATATCAAGAAGGGAACTAAATCTAGCATAATCAGGGTCCCTATCCAAAATATAATTGATTAGAAGATGATCTAACCATACTAAATCTTACCATTAAGAGAAAGAGGAAAAAAATGTACCGTCAACCACGGGTACTAGTCTATAACCATAATGCCATGAACTATATATCAAAAATTAATTGTAATGTAACCAGCTAGACTGGACAACCAATAACCTAATCGGTCACCCATAAGTCTGAAAGATGCAGCCAACCACTTAAGAAATAGTAAACATAACCTATACCTATCTATTCTCCTATAAGGCCGATAGGTATAGGCTCCAAACAATCATACTAGGATAGGCGATGCATATGAATGAATGAAAGTAATGAAAAGAGCCAAGTGATACAAAAAAGAACTAAATACCATATCTAACCCAAGTGACATATCGTACCAAGTGCATACACCTCCTCTGACTCAGTAACTCATAAAGAGAGGACCTATGGTGACCACCCTTATCCAGCCTTGTGGCTCATTAAACGAAAGGTCCTATAGGTGACTCATTCTATTCGTATATATTGGTTGGTCCCGAATTATGACTTCCTATAACCATCATAAAATTTTTACTCCGTCTAGAACTAGAGAGATATAAACTATAATAAGGAATACCAGACTTGAACTATAATTGAATATATATATATATATATATATATATATATATATATATATATATGTAAATCCATTGTTTGAGATCGAATTCAAAACTAAAACAATATTGTAATGTAGAAAGGGTTGGAATCTCCCGCGACCAAAGTAAATAAGTAGTGGTGAAAAGAGTTAATGAATAATGGACCAAATCAACCTTGGTGTGATTTCCAAAGGAATATGTTTGGTGTAGAAACTCATAATCCAATGATAAGGGTGGTACGACTTCCATTGTGAAAGAATCAAAGTTAAAAGTTAGAAGTGTAAATAAATTCCTTTATAGAAAACAATAGTAAATCCAAAGGTTTATGGAAATTGTACCACTAAATAAGTATGAATATGTCTAAATATATGCATGCCATAATCAGTATCCAAATAATTCAACCGTAAGTGTCTAAACATTTATAAACTTGAATCACATCCTTTTAAAGGATAAAATACTAACCTAGTGCCCAACTGGTATTACAACCATGACCTTGGGCCTAACCATATGTAAATTAATAGGATAAAGCATCATAATTTGGGTAACTACGATAAACAAGGGTATACAACTACTAGAAGGTCCTAATCGAGTTGAATACCATCCAATTCGTTAAGTAATATGGTAAGTATTATACTAAGGATCCTTAATGTTAATCTATGGTTAAACAAGTCTATAGTCAAGTGTAATAGGATTCTGCAACCATAATAGATATTCTATGCTATGGTTCGGATCATATTTCCATTTTAAATCTCCTAAATAGGTCAAGGCATGATACAACTATGTATAAACCTATCCTATAACACTTACATAGCATGCAATCTACACAATACACAATCTCATAGAGAAAAGTAGACCAAAGCCTACCTCATCGCCGATCGACAATCTTGAACCATCCACGAATGCTCGTCTTTATACCACGATCTCAAAAATGATTTTCCACTATTAAAATCATAATCTACAAATTAATAAGAGCAAAATGATACCCATATTGCAATATAAAACTTCGTGCAAAAAATTGAGTAAAAAATGGGCTCATGGGGCCTACAAAAGAAATTCCAAAATTAATTTCGTCATGAAGTCCCTCGAAGTACAAGGTATGCATGTTCAAAAGTTGAGCACAAATGGATCATAAAACAACGCGCAGATTATCCCTGATAAATAATGAAAAATAAAAGGGAAAACAAGAATTAAGTGAAGGATTTAGCTAGAAAACTTATGAAGTAATTAATAGAAAATGACCATCTCAATGTTCTCTACACATTCCTAACTCCAATTGATCAATTCCCATACTTTCTTGAGCTTTTAGGTATATAAATGGCAGAATTGGGGCTTGAAAATAGAGGAAAATCTCAAATATAAGCTATATATAGGACCAGGGATTACCCTTTCCAATCGCGAGGATCCTCGATCATGAACGCTATGCATAGTGAAAACATTCATAGCAAATACAATGATCTAGCTGTGAATTTAATGTACAATCGAAGAGGGCGATGCGATAAAGCCTTCACGTACTCAAAGAAGAGAATGGACAGGGCTTGCTTGACCTATAGATACTATGGGAAGGCACAGAGTAAACAAAAATTGTGGGGAAATCAAGAAAATTACCTGGAAGATCATTACCATATCCACTACTAAAAGGACTTTTGGCCTTAAAAGTTAATGGATGGAAAGATCTCGAAAGCTAAAAAGGACAAGGTATTGTAACAACATACCTCAAGCAATACTCCCGAGATAACCTCGAAGGCTAACCAATATTTCTAATGGATTTAACTAAATGTATCTTTTTTTTTCTTCACATTCTTACAGCACTTCCCAAATTAACCTTAAAATCAACCTCAACAACCAACTGGTTTCCAACTGACTCGAGTATAGTTGAACCATGCAAACCCAAACCTCGGCACACTGATATCAAATCGATACATGCACAACCAAGAAGAAACTCAACCAAGCTAAAGATAACCCAATGCATGAACTATGTAGCCCAAATTCCAAATATAACATTATCTTGCCTTCCCAAACCTACTATCTACTTTGAACCACCCAAAATCCATTCAACATCATCTGAGTCCTATTCGAGTGATCACACCATACTACTCTCAAAAGACCGAAGCTGATCTACCATAAATCGACAAAACTAGCATAAAAACCAATCCGATAAGGTTCTTCCTGAATACTCAAATGGTGATGATCAATGTATGCGACTTCTACCAAGATACCAATTATTTTGATGACCCTCGAAGCTAATAGTCAAGAGTCCAAAGCACAAACTCTCAAAACTGAATGATCTACCCCAAAAGGACCATTAATTATGGGTGAGACCAAGCTAAGACCAAGAAGATTACATTCCCCACTGAGTAGTTATGCCAAATTTCTGATAAAAACTGTGAACCAAGCCAAAAAAAAGTAGAAGCCAATATCATGTGTTAATGGACTATCCTCCGAGCATCTATCTAACACCATCTTTTCAAACTGAAAAAATTAAGCTAGTAGGTAAAGAACAAGCTTAGTCAGCCTATAGATGCTCAATTAGAATATATGATGAAATGGGGTTGCAATCAAGTTACATGATCCATAACTATAATCTTAACACCGGAGCTAAAATACTCAGCCTTAACAATACAAATTGATTATGTTGATGAGTAAACATCTCCACACACAAATTTATCACAACTTTCAAGCTGTTGTCCAAAAGGGCCAATGTCCAAAACTGAAGCCAATAAGTCTTCACGAATATTAGGCACCAAAACCAATTTGACATTTAGAAACTAAGCATATCCCAAACGATTTCCACAAGAGTTGAAACTAAAATATTGTTGAAGAACTTAATCATAATGGAGAAAAATCCCGAGTAAAGATATATGCAATTAAATCCACATCTTCTAAAGGGCACGATATATCAAGGGATAACTAGGAACTCAGCAAGACCTGAAGGAGTACTAATGATATCCAAATCTAGAGCAACTTAGAACAATACAATCTTAGCTTGCATCTGGTCAAACTAATATTCAATCTTTGGCAATGAATACTCAACCCAAACAAGCCTCCACTTTGGTTACCGAAAACTAATACACGTAAACATAACACCCAGTAGAAGCATTCCACAAATTTACTTAGGCTGAACCCTACCAAAATGAGAAATTTGTAAATTCACCCATTCAAACCAACCTTAACTTAAATGAACCATGAGCCATGATGATAGGCGTATTTACACGCCTAAAGTACTATAATTTACCCATATTTTAGCTAAGTTTTGAGGACAAAATATATAATTCATGCACTTTTAGTCCTTTTTTCTGTAAGTGAGCTAACAAACATGATTAGCAAGTTTTCAGGTATAAATGATGAAGATTTCAGCATTTTATGGATAACTTGACGCCTAAGGAAGCTTCACGAAAGAAGGAAAGGAGATCTTGGACACCTAGGGACTAAAAGTGATGCATGGAAAACCTATCCCGGGCAAAAACAATAATTCTAAAGACTTTGGGGATCAGCAGTAACTTATTAGGATTAGGATAAGTACGCAGTATCCTAGTAGGATTAGGATAAGTACACAGTAGCCTAGTAGGAATAGGATATGGGTGTTATAAATACCCTATTGTGCTGAACTTCTTATTCATTCACTCATTAATTCATTCAACCCTTACAATTGAACTCATTCATCCTATTTTCTATTCAATTCTATTTTCTTCGACATTTGGTACTATTCACGTTACTTTCTGACAGAGAAAGCACGACCCTTGTGACCAACGTGAGATCATGATGATGTTTATTGTGATCTCCGTTGCAATCATGAGTAGCTAAACTTCTCTGTTGGGGTTATGGAAGCCCTATGAGATACTATCTATTGCTATGAGTTTGTGAATTCATGAAACGTATGATACTTATATCATTATTCTCTTCATCTTAATGCAAATTCTTGTGGTTGCAAACACATAGAATACACCAGTATAGCATTAACTTGTTCGAAAGAAAAGTTATATGTCTGGAAAAGAGATAATGTCAAGGGAATAGGGCTCCAACCCCTATTAAAAAGTTAGTGCCGTAACTGGATTAACCTCTTGGAGAATTTGTACCGTTAGATACGCTTTAAGCTCGAAAGAGTTAAAGTAAAATAATCCTTGATGGTCGAAAGACGCCTGAATTTACCATAGAATACAATTCTCTATAAGCACATGCATGTCTGAATTCTGCATAACTCATAGCCAATAGAGACGTATAACTCATAAGGTGGATATAACCCCAACTCTCAATTCTCATTGGTTAAACATCTTACTAAACATTCTTTCTTTTTACTTTGCTATTTTCCGTTTTCACTTTGTTACATTATTGCACGTTACAATCCCCCCTTTTACGAAAGTTTCACCAAAAGTCTATTAATATTTGCTTACTTAGTGACCAAGTATTCTCTGTGGGATTCGACACCCAACCCAGTTGGGTTCTATATTTGACAACGACCGCTTACACTCTTACGAGAGCTGTAGTTTGAGCATTATCAAAAATTGGCGCCGTTGCCGGGGAATACGGTTGTCAACTAAGTTTGTGATAGTTACTAGACCCTTTGGTCAAAGATTCTCGTACTTTACTTTTAGTTATTGTTTTTGTTTTCTGCAGGTTTTGTTCAATGCATGCCACATACTCGAAGTTCTGGTCAACCATTATTACCCATAAACCCTGAACCGCAACTTATTGGCAGAATGGATGCACAACGTGACATTGACATAAGGGCGGCTCAACAGGAGCAGGCTAGACTAGCTGCACTGGCAGCTGCTCAAGTGCATCAACAGAATATTGATAACCCAGGTTGTACAACAAATCCTGATGATGAGGACCTGGGTAATGAGGAGCTACTAAATCCTAGGCGTACTGATGAAGTGGTGGCACCTATGCATAAGAGAGATCGTCAATCTAGAATGAGACCTGACCGCCAAGCTGTGCAGGCTCCTTTTGATGATGATGATGATGATCTGGATGGAGCTGGTGCTACAGGAGCTATTATTCCTCCACCCTTGGTACCTGGAGCAAAGTTCAATATCACTAGCACCATGATTCAGCTATTGCAGCTCAAAGGGTTATTTGGTAGACTTGCAGGCGATGATCCGAATATACATCTGACCAACTTCATCTCTACATGCAAGTCATTCGACAATCCAGGAGTTGGACAGAATGCAATTCGGCTGCACTTATTTCCATTGTCTCTATCTGGGGAGGCAACTCTATGGTTGAATGGGCTAACTCCTGATTCTATCACCAATTAGAGGCAATTGAAAGACGCTTTCCTAGAAAGATTCTTTCCGCCATCCAAGAGAGCACAGTTGAGAGATGAGATCAGCAACTTCCGACAGCTTCCAACTGAAGCTCTCTACGAAACATGGGAGAGATTCAAGAAGAAGCTTATGAGGTGCCCAAACCATCATATGACCAATGTCCACTTGATGGAGATATTATACAGATCTTTGAATTCGGTGACTAAGCCAGTGGTTGATAATGCAATAGGTGGGTCATTCATGGACCTCACTTTTATTGAGGCAAGTGATATGCTAGATCGTATGACAAAGCAGAGCAGAGCTTGGCATACCAGGGATTATGAGGTAGCAAGATCTACTATATCTATTGGCATGACTGCAGAGCAGAGACGAAGACAAGAGGAACGTGACCAAGATATGGCCCATATGAAAATGCAGATGGATCTTCTTACCAAGCACTTATTATCAGGGAAGACCGAAAAAGTTAAGTCCGTTGCATCAAAAGGAAGAGACAAATCCGATTCAGAGGAAGAAGCCAACTACTTGAATAATCAGGGGGGTTTCCGAGGCAATGCCCAAGGAAACCAAGGTCGGATCTATTATGATAAATCTGGATACAAGGACCGCGATCAAGGTAGTTGGAAAAACAATACCGACAGGAGTGGTTTGTATGTTCCTCCTGGAAGACGTGACGCCGCTGCATATGGTTTTGGAAATATGTCCATGGAGATATGATGGCTAAGCTGCTGAAAGGAGTAGAGGCAACCAACACAGGAGTAACTGAGGTAATAAATGATCTGTCCTCAATGAAGCAATTGGTTGACTCACATTCCACTTCAATAAAATAGCTGGAGCAACAATTGAGTCAATTATCTGCGGTATTCAACCAAAGAAAGGCTGGAACACTACCCAGCGATACGGTACAAAACCCAAGAAACGACGGATCATGCATGGCTATTACTATCCGGAGTGGTAAAGTGTTGGAAAATCCATCCAAGGACAAGCAGGTGGTTGATGATATAACGGATAATGTTATTGATGCAGAATGTGAAGAGGCCGAAGAAGCTGAAGAGTGTGTTCATGACGTCACCCCTAGACGTTTGCAGCCTAAATAGTTTGATAGTTGGAAGCAAGGTAAAAAGAAAGTGGTGGAGAAAACTATTCCCCTTCCACCACCACCTTTTCCTCAGAGACTGAAGAAGAAGGCTGACGACACTCCTGAAAAGGTTGATAATCGGAAGCAAGATAAAAAGGAAGTGGTGGAGAAAAAAATTCCCCTTCCACCACCACCTTTTCCGCAGAGACTGAAGAAGAAAACTGATGATACCAGGTTCAGTAAATTTATGACTATGTTGAAGCAGCTGACTATTAATGTTCCTTTGGTGGAAGCGCTAGAGCAGATGCCCAGATACGCTAAATTCATGAAGGACCTTTTAACAAAGAAGCGGGCAGTAAGCTATGAGTCGGCAGATAATATTCATCATTGCAGTACAATTGCCACAAGGTCCTTAGTATAGAAGAAGGCAAACCCTGGTGCTTTCACTATTCCTTGCACGGTTGGATCTATGAATTTTGCTAAGGAATTGTGCGATTTGGGAGCTAGCATCAATTTGATGCCACTATCCGTCTACAGAAAGTTGGGGTTGGGCGACCCTACACTAACCAATATGCGGCTCGTGATGGCAGATAGGTCGGTAAAATGACCTGTGGGTATCTTGAATGATGTGTTGGTGAAGGAGTCTACCTTCATTTTTCCTGCAGACTTTGTGATTTTGGATTGCGAGGTGGATTCTGAAGTTCTCATAATCTTGAGATGTCCTTTTCTTACAACAGGAAGTGTGCTCATTGACATGAGAGCTAATGAGCTTTTATTTCGGTTGAATGACGAAATGGTCCACTTTGATATATGCAAAGCAATGAAGCAGCCCAGCGATATGAATGTGTTCTCCGTAGCTGATGTTCATTATAAGGATAAGAAAGCATTATCTGTAGAGAAACAACTTACTGTTGAGCCATTGTCTGCTGCGCTGCTGAATGTTGAGCATAAGGACGGTGAAGATTATAAAGAAACTATGTGTACTCTAACAGAAATAGGGTCCTATTCTCATACTCCTAAGCAACCGGACCTTGATCTTAAGACTCAACCATCACCAACAGCGAAGACTTCCATTGAAGAGCCCCCAGTGCTAGAATCGAAAGAGCTCCCCAATTATCTAAGGTATGCGTTCTTGGGAAGTGGAAATACACTTCCGGTGAGTGTGGTGGATGATTTAAGTAAACATCACGTAGAGGCTCTCATCTCTGCTCTGAAGAGATACAAGAGAGCTATGGGTTGGACTATTGATGATATAATTGGTATCCCTCCTGGGATATGTATGCACAAGAGTCATATCGAAGAAGATTGCATGCCTATAAGTAAGCATCATCGTCGTCTCAATCCATTCAGAAAACGATGTCCCATCTATCTCGATGAAGTCTAAGTAATCGAGATAGCTATGTCGTGCCGCGACAATAAATCAAGCGCTTGGTGGGAGGCAACCCATCGTTTTTAATTGTTTTGTTTTCTTATGATTTTGTCGAGCCACGACCAAAACTAAGGCGCTTGATGGGAGGCAACCCATCATTCTAATCATTTTTGTTGTTTTTGAGTAAGTATAGGTGCAAGAGGTATAAAAGAGGAGATTGAGTTCAAATCTTGATTTGGAAGAATTGCATGTTCAAGGTGGTAAGTTAGGATTGAAGAAGCAAAAGGCTATGGGTTGGGAATTGCCTATGAAAATATAGGAAAAGAACAAGGCAAGGCCTATGTAAATCTAGGCCACAAACAAGGCAAGGCCTATACTATGGCCTAAACTCTCGGAATCTAGTGTGCCATAGCATAGGCGCCGCCCATGCCTAAGTGTGCCATAGCATAGGCGCCGCCTATGCAAAAGCATTTTGTCTCTGAATCTCATGTGCCATGGCATAGGCGCCGCCTATGCCTAACAATGCCATGGCATAGGCGCCACCTATGCTCAACAATGCTTTGCAAAAGGCGCCGCCTATGCCAAGCATAGGCAAAGCAAAAGGCGCCGCCTATGGTTACTTTTGGTCTCCAAATCCGATTTTAAATGGGTCAAAACCCGACCCAAAGCTTGCCCTATAAATAAGAAACTTAGTCTTAGACCAAAAATACATTGCAAACATAACAAAAGCGCCGCCTGCCTCTCCAAATCCTCTCAAAAATTTTCCTTTTGCTCTTTTACTTTGCAAGAACATCTTCCGAGGCCATCAACCAAGTAAGTACTTCTTTGTTCTTCATTCATATTCCGTAAGTACTACACTACTACGCCTACAATAAATTGTTAGATCTTGAAATAGTAGTAGTGATTTGAATGTGGTTGATTTGTTGCGATACAACTAAGTGAGTGAACGAATACGTAAGGATGATCTTAACTTATTTCCAACTTGTATTTGATTTTGATGCACTGTCATACTTTTGCGGAATTGACATGGTCACGAAAATTGCATAATCTTGTAAATAGAAAGCTTACATGTTTGAATGACTCGTTCATCGAGATAAAGATCATGATTGAATACAAGCATGAGATGTTGTGAGTATTTCTATGCCATAACTTGATACGATCTCTATGTAGTAGTCTTGTTCAAAAAGTGCATTAATCCAAACATGAAAGTATGATCAAGATTACATGAAATAGAGTTGGAAAGGATAGTTAAGACGACATAAAAGTATGACTGTGCTGAACATATTGTTGGAACATAATGCCTAAACGTATATCGATGAAGTCTGAGTAATCAACAATGTTCACTTAATTAGTTTGTGCCAACAAATTAAGTGTGGGGTGGTGCCACTACTATTTGTTTGTCAACTGTATCTACCGAGATGAAGCTAACATGACTATCATTTTAATCTCAAGTACAATGGCACCAAAAGCACGCCAAGGAAAAGTCAAAGCAACCACCTCACAGAAAGGCCAGAAAAGGGGAAGAAAAGAGCAAGCTGAATCTTCCTCATTACAAATACCTCAACACACTTTTGGATCAAGTGGGTACAATTTGAGGAAACTCTGAGGATGACGACTCTGATGATGATTTCGACGCAGGGGGAATGACCCCAGACATAGAAGAGGAGTCCGACTAATCAGGTTTTCTGTATTTATTTTCCACTGAGGGCAGTGTGTCCCGTCTAAGTGTGGGGTGCTGGTATTCGTATGCTGTACTTCTTTGCCTACATTTATGGTCATATTTTTTTGTTTGTTTTAATTAGTCGTAGATTTTTTTTAGATTTTGATGCATGAAATTGTTCTGATAAGAGGCATGGTGTTATGACAAGAGTTTGTGTTAGAATCATTACTATTGAGACATTTATGCTCTAAATGTGACTCATTATGTGATAAGTGTGTGGTTTAATTCCTTTATCTGTTGGGTCAAGAGTCTGTACTGCTCCCAATAAAGTCGACCATGTGCCTTGTGTGTGTGAGATGATAGTATATTCTGTGCTTGTGACTGATTCTAGAACTTTCCTGGTGTGTGTGTAAAGCGAAATAAAGAGTGTGAGTTTAGGAGATGATTTAGCCATTTCTTTGGCAACCGATACTTGTTTACCTTCGTTTTACCTACCCGTGGACATTATCCTAGTCAACCCCTTTGAGCCTTTAAGCCATTTTCTTTGACAGCCTCATATGTAAGCCTAATCCATTTTTTAAGACCATAATTTGATCCAAATTCCTAAGTGCTTTAAATTGTGAAGTCATGTGACAAAATAAGAGGAAATTGGGTAAGAGTGATGCCTTAGAGTGTATTGGTACTTGAATTTGTTATGAAAAAGAGTGGCTATCATGGAGGTGTGTTATAAAAAAAGAAAAAAAAAGAGAAAGAGAAAAGAAAAAGAAATAGAAAAACAAAAAGATAAATTGTGTTTATGATTAAATAAAAAGATAGTTATGCTTGAATGGCAAAATAGGTGAAAAGGGGTGATAGATGAAAGAAAGGTAGCAGGATTGATTAAAAGAGAGTGTTAATGGCATAATGTGATGTATTAAAGCACTTAGGAACATAGTCACTATTTCTGGCCAAAATAGTCCTACCCGTCCCTTAGCCTACATTACAACCTGTAAAAGACCTATTTGATCCTAAGCTTAGCATTCTAATATTAGTGGAACATTACACTAAGGGCAATCCTATGGTCATCAGTTGCAACATATGAATTCTTTGTGAGAGTGAGAGCAAGGATAATCTTATACCCATGTTCTGAAAAATGCAATACTTGTGAGTGATTATGGGTAATATCTTATGTGAGACACACATGGTTGATGAGTTTTGGGTAGTCTTGTATGATTCTTTGTGCCTTAAATTTTGGATACGAATTAACCATCATCACGAGTCTATGTTGGAGGCTGAATTGTTTCTAGAAGTGATTAGAAAACTACTCTTTGTTAATGATTGTCGTGCCTGTCTTGACGAATATTTTATGTTGTTGCTGTGAAACCCTAAGTAGATGTTTAGATGGACATGATATTTTGTTCGAGGACGAACAAAGCTTTAAGTGTGGGGTGTTGATGATAGGCGTATTTACACGCCTAAAGTACTATAATTTACCCATATTTTAGCTAAGTTTTGAGGACAAAATGTATAATTCATGAACTTTTAGTCCTTTTTCCTGTAAGTGAGCTAACAAACGTGATTAACAAGTTTTCAGGTATAAATGATGAAGATTTCAGCATTTTATGGATAACTTGACGCCCAAGGAAGATTCACGAAAGAAGAAAAGGAGAGCTTGGACGCCTAGGGACTAAAAGTGACGCATGGAAAACCTGTCCCGGGCAAAAATGGCAATTCTAAAGACTTTGGGGATCAGCAGTAACTTATTAGGATTAGGATAAGTACGCAGTATCCTAGTAGGATTAGGATAAGTACACAGTAGCCTAGTAGGAATAGGATATGGGTGTTATAAATACCCTATTGTGCTGAACTTCTTATTCATTCACTAATTAATTCATTCAACCCTTACAATTCAACTCATTCATCCTATTTTCTATTCAATTTTATTTTCTTCGATATTTAGTACTATTCACATTACTTTCTGACAGAGAAAGCACGGCCCTTGTGACCAACGTGAGATCATGATGATGTTTATTATGATCTCCGTTGCAATCATGAGTAGCTAAACTTCTCTGTTGGGGTTATGAGCCACATCGTAGAAAGAATGAATTACCCAACTCAAAACCAATACCAAGATCAAGACTGCTACCAGGAGACAAACCCAATAAAATAAAAAATCTAACCTCAAAAGTATAACCATTAGTAGGAAATAGAATCGAATT
This sequence comes from Capsicum pubescens, assembly GCA_030864215.1. Taxonomy (NCBI): domain Eukaryota; kingdom Viridiplantae; phylum Streptophyta; class Magnoliopsida; order Solanales; family Solanaceae; genus Capsicum; species Capsicum pubescens. The sequence goes on from CM061544.1 coordinate 121,113,653, forward strand.
GCCAATTCTAGAACCACAACAAAACTAGTGATGTCAGGTAGTTGTGTACTAGAAAGATTCTAGTAGTTAAGGTTTAGTGAAGGTACCACCCAGTAGAGGAGGCAACTCGGGATATCAAGAGTGAGATGCAGTCCTAGTATACTCACATGTCCGAGACTTCAGGTACATCCTATTTCTTTACTTTTGCAGATGAAAGTTCTTTAGTAGTGGATATTATAGTGACCATCCAGGTTATTTTTTTTGTATTTTTGCTTATTTTCACCACTTAGAGCTTTGATATAGCTACCCTAAGTAATTTATGACTTTCTAGAACTGATAGTTTGGTTACTGAGTGGTTTGTTTAGTTTTTAGAGCCAATTTCTTATTTTGAAGCCTTCGTTGGTCAAATTGTCTATTGGGCAAAAACTTTAGTTAAATGACCTCGTAGGCTAATTATGACAATTCCAATATCTTTGAAACATTAATTTTAGGCTTGGTAGACCCTTGGTTTGGGTCCCGACACTTCTAGACTCATTTTGGACTATTGGATGGAAGTTAAGAAAAATAACACATGGGTGTGGGACCCACTTTTCATCAAATGACCTCGGATGAAATTTTTTACTGCACCATTTATTCCAAAATTTCAAATTTGATAGGGTGACATAGTTTGTTTGCATATATGGGATTCTAGTTGAATCCCGAGGGGTTGTCGAAGAGTTGGAAAAATTTCAAGTTTCAGCTAGTGCTGGTGCACCACTTAAGCACCCTTTTGGGATGCTTAAGCGAGGGGTTGATAAAGAATCTGACCTATTTCTTAAGCAACTGGGTCATCCCAATAGTGGTTAGCTTAAGTAGAACCCTTACCGCTTAAGCGGTGGCCACTAAAGCGGCAAGGGGCCGCTTAAGAAGTACCCGTGCAGATGCTAGGTGTAACTAAAGTGACACTAGGTATCTTAAGCATCCCAGTGGCCGTTTAAGCGGTACTCGAGAACCTGGAAGGGTATAAAAACCCTACTTAGCCTAATTTTTACTTTTTTTCATCCATTCTATAGAATATTGAACCCTAAAAGTGGCAAAACTTAGGAGAATCATTGGTGGGTGATTTTGGAGCTTTGGTGAAGTTAATTTATGTGTTTCTTCTTTGAATTGGTGGTAAGCTTCAATTAATTTCATGGTTAATTCGTCCATCTTTTTTCAAAATCCCTATAATCTTGGTGGATTGATTATAATACTATTAGAGCTTGAAATTCACCCATTTTTAGGGTAAATTCTCCCCGAAATATTATGTTGGTTTTAAAAGTATGATTCCATAAATAGGCCCCTCATGGAATTTTTACGTAATTTTGGACCTGAAGCACAATAGTGAAATACGTGTTGTTATTCTTTTTATAAGTAGATACTGATTTTGATAGCGTGGCATCTGTGGAAGCTTCTCAAAAAAGGAAATCAGTGGTTTAGCAAATTCTTAAGGTTTTTCTTTGGCATCCAGGTAGGCTAGGTTTACATTCTTCATATATTGAGCTAATTAGTAATATAATTATGATATTATGCTATATATGGGATGAGATTTTAGTATTGTAGGCATGATTGGTATGATTTTTCTCTTTTGGATTATTTAGGCTATCTTGGAATCGTGTATAATGTGAAATTGTCTTAGTAGTTCATGTTTAGGTGGAATTGACCTATTTGTTCTCATTTTAGATGGAATTGACTTAGTTACTCATGATTTAGGTAGAAGTTCCATCTAAGGTCTATTTATAGCCTATTTAACACCTTGAAATGAATTTAGATACGTTATTCTAGCCCAAGGTAGAAATTGCCTGAAAATAAATTTTGGGGGATTAAAAGTAACCCCTCAGGCCCATCTTAGGTCAAGACTTGTGTTAGTATTTTTAGACCTTTATACACACGTTACAACCTTAGTAGTAATTATTTTGGGGCTTTGAGGAGATTAAAAACTTAATGCTTAGGCTAGTTTGGTATTTGAGAGTTGGTGCTAATTTTGGGTAAAACTCGATAGCTATATATATAACTACTGGTATTATTTATAGATTTGATGATTGGTAAGGTTTATAGATATGATCATTTGTATGGTTATCAGATATGGTTATGATATGGCTTATGGATATTAGTATTGGTATGATGTATAGAAATAATTATTGGCATGGTATATTGACCTAGTTTATTGAATTGTTCAATTGATGATGATATTGATAATATGAGTTTTGGTTCAAGTATGACAATTAATGATGATATTAATAATATGAGCTCTGATTCAAGTCCGACAATTGATGATGATATTGATAATATGAGTTTTGATTTAAGTCTTACAATTAATGAAGATATTGATAATATGAGTTCTGGTTCAAGTCTGGCAACTGATAATGATATTGATAATATGAGTGTTGGTTCAAGTTCGGCAAATAAGGTTATGATGTTGATTGAATTCAGGTTGTTATAATGATGATGATATGAGTTTTGATTCAAATCCGACATTTGGGTCAGTTATGATATGATATGATATAGATAGCTTGATAGTTATGACTAGTATTCAGTAAAGTTGTGGATCCTTGGTATTTTCTTTTCTTTGATTTCACCCTTTGGGCTTATGGGGGTCTATGTTGGGTTATTTAGGCACTATTGGCTTATGGGGCCCAATTTAGTAGTATAGTTGGGTGAGTTTTATTTTACTTTTTTGGGTTTATTTTATTTATTTATGCACAACAATATTGGAGCTTATTTCTAGGTTTGTCCTATTACCTTGACTTAGCTTATTTTATCTTATATCTTATCATAGTTATATCATGACTTAACTCAGTCAGACGATGATGCCTACTAAGTACCTATAGTTTTGATACTCATACTATATTTTTGTACCTTTTGGTATAGATTCGAGTACTAGTAGCCGACGCTGACGCGACATTCATGATCAGTTAATTTTGGAGATTAGGTGAGATCTTAGAGTCAAAGTTTTCCTTTTCCCTTCTATATTCTATGTATAATCTTTACTCCTGAGATAGATTGTATTTGACTATTTTAGTACTTATATTCCATTTGTAGTAGCTCTTGTACCAACAATACTAGGTAATAGAATGATTGTAGATCTTTTATCTATCTATTAGACTATTATGACTATTTTATTATTATTATAAGTCTTTAGCTGTTCAACTTTGACTTTCAGGCTATTTTCTACCAAATTAGCCATTACTTATAGCTCCGAGCTGCGGCTTGGCATACCTATTGGTGGGATAAAATAGGTTCCATCATGACTCATAAATTGGGTCGTGGCATATTTTTGGTGATGGAGTACGTAATATATCTCTGAAATAACTAAAGCACAATCCCTCTTTTCAACATCATATGTGTGGCAAGATGGACGTGATGCTTCTCTACTTTGAAGATGATCTAGTCAAATATTAAGGTTGAGAAAAATGTGTACTTCTAATGCTTTAAGCTTTTTCTTACTTTTTTGATGTTTTAGATCTGTAAGAAAATATGGAGAAGAGCTCTTTGTATATGGTAGGAACAACACAAGAATTTAAGGAACAAATTTTAACAAAAATGCATCTTAATTAAGGTTAAATACCATTTAAGTACCTTGGAGTTCCACTATCCTCTAGAAAAACCATAATTTAACAATACATGCCACTAGTGGAAAAGATAATTGCCAAAATAAGGTGTTGGTCTATAAACAAACGTATTGGGGGTAGATTTTCCTTATTCCAAAGAAAGTGCTTAAATTGATTAAAAGTAAATGGTAGAAATTTACTCTGGAAGAAAAGCACAAAACAACATAAAAAGCATTGGTGGCTTGGGACACACTATCTAAGTGTAATGACCCTCTAGGTTATTTTTTGATTTACATACATTTTCACCGTTTAAGACTTTCCTATAGCTACCCAAACAAATTGTGACTTGTTGGAGTTGACTGTTTAGTTACCAGGCAGTTCGCTTGTTTTTTAGAGCCAATTTCTTATTTTGAGCCTTCATTGGCAAGGATTAGCTATAGGGCATAAACTTTAGTTTAACGACCTTGTATGCCAATTCTGACAGTTCCATTGGCTTTTAAACATTAATTTTATACTAGGGGGACCTTTGGTTTGGGGCCTAAGTCCTCAGGACTCATTTCAGGCTATTAGTTGGAATTTGGTAAAAGTGGACCTTAGGTATGGGGCCCACATTTCATCAAAAGGACCTCAGATTGAAATTTTGATGAAGCTTTTGAGTCTGAAATATTGAATTTAATAGGGTAGCATAGTTTATTTTTGTTTAAAAGATTACGAATGAACCTCGTGGGGTCGGTGAAAACTTGAAATTTTCCAAGTTTCAGCTGATGCATCAATTAGATGGTGCATTTACTAAAGCGATACTTTGGTTGCTTTAGTTGTAATAACTTAAATTTTGATGAATATTATGTGAAATGTGTGTTTTTGTATGATCTGAACATTTACCTCTCCCCGTGGTTTTGCTGTAGTATTTCTGGGGCATGGGGATGATTGGTACGGTTCCTAATGTATTTTGGTTTAATTTATGTGATATTGTGGGTTTTGGTGGTTTTGAGAGCCTTATAGTTGAGTTCAATCAATATCTTTTAATCTGTTAATTGGATGACAAAACAAACTGCGCCAACAGATTTGGAATTTCAATTTTAGGGTGGTTACATGGTTGATGTGGTTTTATGGACTTTAAATCTCATTTTGATCCTCGATTTGAAAAGTGGTTATTTTGGATTTTAGGGGTCAACTTTATGAAAATGATGGTTTTCAAAAATTTGATATCACCATTGAGTCTGGAGCGTCAAATTTGATAGGGTATCATAGTTTGTTTGCGTTTATGGGATTCCGAGTGAATCTCGAAGGGTCTGCGGATACTTGCAAATGCATCAAGTCCTCAGCTGGTGCACCCATGATCGTAAGCGACCTGTCGCAATCACAACAAAGCGTGCAGGCCAAGTGCGGTAATCACGATACCTCATTTGCGATCATGACATCACTATCAACCAAGTACCACATTCACGACACCTAGTTGCGATCACGATGCCTCGACTTTATATATACCTTGTTTTCACCATTTTTCTCCATTTTGAGACTTAGAGCTTAGGGTTTCATGATTTTGAGATATTTCTTCCACTTTTAAGCTTGGGTAAGCTCCAAAATGCCTATCTCAATTATTTTCATCAATCTTTATCATCTATTTCTTGTTTTAAAAATAGATTAAAGAATCGAATTTGGGAATTTTGGCCCGTAAGGCCTAAAAAATATATTTCTCTAATTTAAATGCCAATTTCTACCCGTTTTCACTTGGGTGAGTTTCTAATCCTATAATTATCAGTTTCCCTCAATTTCACTTTTAAAACAATTTCAATTCTTGATTTTAAAATAAATTTTGGGGATTTCTACCCGGTAATGCTTGAAAATATTTTTTCTTTGACTTAAACCTCGTTTTAACTCATTTTTGCTTGAGTTTTCAGCTGCAGACTCCAAAAAATATAGGGAACATGTTTTTGAAATAAAATTATGATTTTTTTCTTTTTTTTTGAGAACCCATTTCGGGGGTCCATTTTGACCCCAACTTAAAAAATAGGCAATATGGGTATCGTTGACTTTCTTTTTGATACGTAGATTTTATATTTCTATGTTTTAGTGGATTAAGGGTCTGTTCGTAAGGATTAAGGTTATGGATTGAAGGGTTACAGATTGGTTTTCGGTGCCTTCGAGGTAGGTTATGATTTAAATTTTTTCAGACTAGGTTGGGTAGTTAATATTGATACAAAATCATGTTTAGGGTGTGAACACTAATAATGAAATGGATTTATTAATGTGTTTTTCCTGTGTAGGGACCTATATGGTTGTTACTTGAAAAAATTTGAACATTACGTGCTATGTGTGACTGTATGGGGTCTTGTATGATATTGTTATCTTTGTGTATGTGGAATTTGTGTAACTTATTTAATGAAAAAGCCTAATGTGGTGTCAATGGTATATTTTAATGTGCCTTACACATTTGGCATATGGTGTATGTTGGAAATCATGGATGGTTGGAAATATTGAGTGGATTATTAGATCACTTGGTTGGCATATTGGTTGGATATGGACATACTCATTATGGTTGGCAGTGAGCATTCCATCCTCATATCATATTCATTCATGAAACATTGGTACCACTATGGAAATACTGGAATTACTAGAAATATTATCTTTTTTTGACAGGAAATATGACATCTTTAAAAACCCTCTCCGGGGGATGTGCGGGGGAGGAGATATGGATATGATCGTATATGAGTTGACAAACCCCTCATGGGTCCTACGTCAGGAAGCTTTAGCTTTGTAGGTGTTATGGAGATTGTGCGACAACCTCGTGCGCTACATCATCATCATCATCACTTCCATATATTTACCTTATTGTGCTTATGTTGTGATTGTATTTTTGTCTGACTAGTTATTTGTCTATTTGTTCTATCTACCTTTAATTGTATTGAATGTTCATGTATATGTTTGTCCTTATTTTCTTTGCTCGTAGGTGATATAAATGTGTACTTGCATTCTTTTCTTGTATTTTTTCTGTGATATATGTGAGTATTATAGAACTGTTATTAGAGATAGTATGGGCTACCATTGTGTGACCTTTTCTGATTGTAAGTGACATGCCCTTAGTGTGTATTCTTGTATGCTTTATTATATACTTTTCTTTATCAGCCTATGATACCTACTAAGTACAAGTGGACAGTACTCACTCATGTTGTGCCCTTTTAACGCAGATCCTGGTTTGGGTGCACCCCAATTGGTTGATTCAGGCAATATTTGGAGCTTCATGAGGTAGTAGTTGATTTCATGTGTTCGGAGTCTACTACTATATCTTCTTATTAGACTATTCTTTATTAGTAATTTGGAGATAGATTTATTCCTATGTAATATATTTTCTTGAGTTTTACTAGTAGTTCTTACACTGTGACACCAGGGTTTGGGAGTTTGGCATGATATATTTGAATTTGTACTTTTCACTGTTGTTATATTGCTATGGTTCGACTTAATTTTAGGATCTTTTCCTTGGGTTTTGAATGTTATTTTCTCTTTTGTATCATTTTGTGTGATGGACTTACTTATCAAGGTTCACCATGACAAGTGCCATCACAACCCTTGGATTCTTGGATCATGAAAAATTGATATCAGAGCAACCAAGTTCATTGGTCTCAATAGTGTTAGAATAGGACGTCTAATAGAGTCTCACAAATTGGTACGTAGACATCCGTATCCATCTTCGAGAGGCTATAAGATTTCTTTAGTAATTTCCCTCATTTTGTTCCTTATTGTGCGAATTTATTTCATACCCTATATTCTAAGTTAGATTTTACTCTTTTTGCACAGATAGTGTTGACTAGATCACATAAGGTTAGGGATGTGGAACCTTTATGCAGTGAGAGAGCCCAGTCCATAGGGTGAGTCTTGAGTCATAGACGAACTTGAGGGAGTAGACGAGCACGTGGATCTGTCAAGTCTAGGAGTAGTTCTAGGGGACTCTCCCCTAACCCTCATTTTGAGCATGTTGGATATATGGGTTCAACTCCAGTTTCTCAAAGTTTGTCTACCCTAGTCTTGGAGAGGTTGATTCTCTTGTTAACCTATTTAAAGGTTGATCCTTTGGGTATGGCTGGTGTTCCTCCGACACTGAGCGCGGATCTTTCAGTGGCACCTACTTTTATTCTTGGTACTCCTCAGACCCCGAGTGTTACTCTTTCTTCAGCATTAGTATCTGAGTATGATATTTTGAGGTCAGGAGTTTAGCCTTCATCTAAGTTATTGACCCAGGTAGGATCTCATCTTGCCAGATTTACCATGCCTTTTGTTGCTGCGAGTACAGTTATGTATTTTGAGAATCAGAAAAGGTTTGAGAGATTTACTCATTTTGGTCTTTCTAGATTCAATGGTGTTGTGGGCGAGGATGCCTATGAGTTTTTGATTGACTGTTGGGAAACGTTGCATAATTTGGGTTCGCTTAAGTCGCATGGGGTTTCTTATACTACTTATTAATTGAGATATACTGCTAAATATTAGTAAAGGTCGCTTGTTAGTTGCAAGCCTCTTGATTCTCCAGGATAACTTGAGATCAATTTGTTGAGGCCTTTTGGAGAGATTTGCACCTTACAGTCTGAGGGATCAGATGAGAAATGAGTTTGATCACCTGGAGCAAGGCCCTATAACTATTGCAGAGTATGAGGCATGCTTTCATGCCTTGTCTAAGTATTATTATGCCAATATTACCATTGAGTCTGAGAAGATTTGGAAGTTTGTAAAGGGGTTGGATATTTCTCTTAAGTTAGCTACATCTCAAATAGTTGTATTTAAAGCATATTTTTAGAGTACAATGGACCATGCTAAGATGACTGAGGGTATTCTTCAAGCATCTCAGGGTGGAAACAATAAGGTGCACTATTTTGGTGAGTTAAGTGGCCACACTTCTCGAGTCAGAGATTTTAGAGTTTCTAGTGGGTATTAGGGTAGGCTAGTACAGGTAGCCTTACAGAGTTCAAACAGTGGGTCTTCTGTTTTAACTATTCAGGGTGGCCGATCTGGCCCATTTGTACCTTCTCCTATTGAGTTGGGCTATAGAGATTGCTTTATGTGTGGTGAGATGGTCAATTAGCCAAGGATTTTCCCCACCATATGATCAAAGGTATTCCTAGTACAGCCATGAGAAGTAGAGGTTTTACCAGAGGTGCGCAAAGAAAAGGTAGTTATGCCCGCAGTAGTGGTCGTGGGGCTACTCAGGCAGTTGGTGGTCGTGGATAGTGTTATTCTATAACCACCTGACCAGAGAAAGAGGCTTTCGATGCTATTAACATAGTTATCATCCCCATTTATTTCAGATCTACATCTATGTTATTTTATCCAGATCGACTTTCTCCTATATGCTTGCATATTTTTCTTTAGGCTTTGATTCTGTTAGTGAGCCTCTTTCCATGCTATTTGTGTATCTACCCCTATAGAATATTCTTTAGTGGTGGATTGGGTGTACCAATCTTGTATTGTGACTTTTTTTTAGCGTGAGACTTAGGATAGATTTATTTGTGTTAGATATGGTTGATTTCGACGTTATTTTGGGTATAGATTGGTTTGTTCCTTGATATGGTATCCTAGATTGTTATGCTAATCTCGTGGCTTTAGCTTTGCTGGGTGTTCCAATGATAGCTTAGAAGGGTGTGCATCATTCAGGTCCTAGTAGAGTTATATCTTATATTTTGGCTCATCACTTTATTTAAAGGGAATGTTTGTCTTATTTGGATCATATTCATAATACTAGTGTTGTTTCACCTCTTTCTTTGGATTCTATTCATGTTGTCCGTGAGTTCATGGATGTTTCTCTATGGATTTTAATGGTATGACTCTGGATTGGGATATTGATTTTTCTATTAATGTTGAGCCGAGCACCATGCCCATATCTATTCCTTCTAATAGGATAGCCCCAACTGAGTTGAAGGATTTAAAGGATCAGATGCAGGAGCTTTTGGATAAGGGGTTTATCCAACCTAGTGTATCATCTTATGGTACGCCTACCTTATTTGTAAAGAAGAAGGATGGGTCTATGTGGATGTGTATCGATTATCGACAACTGAACAAGGTGACAGTTAAGAATTAGTATCCTCTTTCTTTTATTGATGATTTGTTTGATTATATTCAGGGTGCTGCAATATTTTTGAAGATTGATTTGAGGTTCTGTATCAACAGTTGAGGATTAGAGCTTCGGATATTTTAAAGATAGATTTTCAGACTCGATATGGGCATTATGAGTTCTTGGCCATGTCTTTAGGTTGACCAATGTCCCAGCTGTATTCATGGAGTGATGAATCAAGTATTTCAATCGTATCTTAACTCCTTTGTTATTGTATTTATAGATGATATCTTGGCTTATTCCAAGAGTGAGGCCGATTATGAAGAGAATTTACGGATTGTGCTTCAGAGATTAAGGAATGAGAAGTTGTATGCTAGGTTCTCCAAGTATGAGTTTTGGTTGGAGTTTGTTTCTTTCTTAGTTCATGTGGTGACTAAGGAGGGTATTATGGTTGATCTTGCCAAGATTGCAGTCGTTTGTGATTGGGCTAGACTTACTTCATCCACTAAGATTTGAAGTTTTATTGTCTTGGTAGGTTACCATCTGTGTTTTGTTGAGAGTTTTTCATCTATTGTGTCCTCGGTTACCAAGTTGACTCAGAAGAAGATTTCTTTCAGTGATTTAATGCTTGTGAGGTGAGCTTCCAAAAACCCAATGATTTATTGACCTCATCTCTTATCTTGACTTTACTCAAGAAGGGCATGTGTTTTACTATCTATTGTGATACTTCAGGTGTTGGGTTAGGTGTTATATTGATGTAGTAGTGTGAGGTTATTGCTTATGATTCTTGTCAGTTGAAGCCCCATGAGAAGAATTACCCTACACATAATTTGGAGTTGAGTACAATTGTTTTTGCTTTAAAGCTTTGGAGGCACTACTTTTATGGAGTCCTTTGTGAGATTTTCTCAAATCATCATATCCTTCAATACTTTTTTACCCAATAAGATATTAATATGAGGTTGTGTCGTTGTCTTGAGTTGATTAAGAATTATGAATTGACTATTCTCTATCATCTGGGCAAGGCTAATATAATTACAAATGTCTTAAGCTGAAAGGCGACTAGCATGGGTAGTTTGGCAGATCTTTTGATCCAAGAGAGGCCTTTGTCCTTAAAGGTTCAGTCTTTAGCTAACCAGATGGTTAGGCTTGATATTTTGACACCTGGGCATATTTTGGCATTTGTGGAGGCTAATTCCTTTTTAATGGAGCAAATTCAAGCTCACCAGTTTGATAATATTGGATTAAGGGTGATTTGGGATAAGGAGTTAAGTGGTGAGGCTGAGAAAGTATCACTTGATTCAGATGCGATTTTGAGGATTGGGGGCTAAGTCTATGTACCGAGAGTAGGTGATTGGATTAGATTTATTTTGGAAGAGGCCCATTGTTCCAGGATTTCCATCCATCCAAGAGCGACTAAGATGTATCATGACTTGAGGTAGCATTACTGGTGGGGTGGTATGAGGAAAGATATAGCGGATTTCGTAGCTCGTTGTGTATGCTGCCAGCAGGTAAAGGCCGAGCATTTGAGGCCTGTTGAATTGCTTTAGAGGATACCCATTCCTAAGTGGAAATGGGAACGGATCACTATGGACTTTGTGACTGGGTTGCCTCGTACTTCTCATGGTTTTGGTAGTGTTTGGATCATTATGGATTGATTGACTAAGTTTGCTTATTTTATTTCGATTCAGGTTTCTTTCTGCACCGAGAGGTTGGCCCATATATATGCGTGAGATTGTTCTTCTTCATAGTGTACCAGTGTTTATCTTCTCAGATCAAGGTTTAGTATTCACATCTCACTTTTAAAAGACTTTTTAGGATGAGTTGGGTACTCGGGTTGATGTTAGCACAACTTCCTCCCCCAAACTGACGGTCAGTTAAAGTGGACTATCCAGGTTTTCAAGGATATGATTCGCTCTTCTAAGATAGATTTTGGCGGTCAGTGGGACTAGCATTTATCCTTTGTGGAGTTTGCATATAATACTACCATTCCAGTATTAATATGGCTCCTTTTGAGGCTTTATATGGTAGGTGTTGTCGATCTCCAGTAGGATGGTTTGAGGTTTCTGAGATTAGACCTCGAGGTACAAACTTTCTTCGTGAGTCTTTGGATAGAGTTTGGATCATTCAGAATAGACTTCGAGCGGCTTAGAGTAGGTAAAAGTGATATGCTGATCGTAGACTTTGTGCCTTGAGTTTTAATGTTGGTGATCGAGTTTTCCTTCTAGCCCATAAAGGGTATGATGAGTTTTTTGAAGAGACGCAAACTTAGCCCTAGGTATATTGGCTTATTTGACATTCTTCGGACTGTTGGTGATACGGATTATGAGTTACTTTTCCCCCAGACATATCAATTGTTCATCCAGTTTTTCATATTTCCATGCTTCGTTGTTACATTCTGGATGAGTCTTATGTCATTTTTTTGGGTCGGTTCAGTTAGATGAGAGGTTGTCTTTTGTTGAGGAGACAGTATCTATATTGGCTAGGGATGTTAAACTGTTGTGCTCTAGAGTTATTCCAGTAATTAATGTCCAGGTGGGACATCGACCTGTATATGAGGCTACTTAGAAGGTCGAGTCTGATATGCAGAACTCTTATTCCCAGCTTTTTGCTGATTTTGGTATTTCTCTTGCCTTTAGTTTGAGGACAAACTAAATTTTTAGTTGTTGATGTAACGACTTGAATTTTGATAAATTATGTGAAATGTGTGTTTCTGTGATTTGACCATTTTACCCCTCCCCGAGGTTGTGTTGTAGTATTTCTAGGATGTGGGGATTATTGGTATGATTCCCGATACCTTTTAGTGTGAATTATGTGATATTATGGCTTTTGGTGTCTTCAAGAGCTTTACATATGACATCAGTCAACATCTTTTGATTTGTGCATTAGATGGTAAAATGGACTGTGCCAGCAGATCCAAAATGTCGATTTTAGGGTGGGACATAGTTGGGTGGTTTTATGGCTTTAAATATCATTTTGATCCTCGGTACAAAAAGTGGTGATTTTGGGTTTCGGGGGTCAACTTTGTGAAAATGAGTTTTTTTTAAATCAAATATCACCATTGAGTTTGGAGCATCGAATTTGATAGGGCATCATAGTTTGTTTGTGTTCTAGAGATTTTGGGTGAATCTCGAGAGGTCTGTGGAGACTTGGAAATGCACCAAATCTGCAGCTAGTGGACCACGCAACTGGTACACCCACGATCACAAGGCACCTTTTGTGATTGCGACTGACCATGTAGGCCAAGTGCCGCGATCGCGACACCTGGTCGCAATCGCGATGCCTGGGCTTTATATATACCTTGTTTTTGCCATTTTCACCATTTTTTAGACTTGGAGCTTAGGGTTTCATGATTTTGAGATATTTCTTTCACTTCTAAGCTTGGGTAAGCTACAAAACACCTATTTCAATTATTTTCTTCAATCTTTATCATTATGTTTAAAACACGGATTAAAGAATGAAATTTGGGGATTTTGGCCTGTAAGGCCTAAAAAATTGAATTTTTCCAATTTAAACCCTACTTTCTACCCGTTTTCACTTGGATGAGTTTCTAATCCTATAATTATCAGTATTCCCTCAATTTCATCTTTAAAACAACTTCAATTCTTGATTTTAAAATAGATTTTGGGGATTTCTACCCGGTAAAGCTTCAAAATAGTTTTTCTTTGATTTGAACTTCATTTTTAACTAGTTTTTGCTTGAGTTTTCAATTGTAGACTCCTAAAACAATGGGGATCATGTTTTTGAAATAAAATTATAATTTTGCCCTTTTTTTGAAAATTCATTTTGGGGATCCATTTTGACTCCGACTTAAAAATGAGCAATATGGGTATCGTTGGCTTTCTTTTGAAATATAGATTATATATTTCCATATTTTAGTTGATTTTGAGACTGTTCTTGAGGAGTAAGGTTGTGGATTAAAGTATTGCAAACTGGTATTCGGTCTTCAAAGTAGGTTATGGCTTTACTTTCTTCAGACTAGGCTGGGTAGTTAATGTTGATATAAAAACATATTAAGGGTGTGGGAACTAATCATGAAAATGGATTTATTAATGTGTTATGTCCGTTTAGGGGCCTATATTATTGTTACATGGCAAAATTGGAACATTCGTGCTATGTGTAACCGTGTGAGATCTTGTATGAATTGTTGGCTTGTATATGTGGAATTAGTGTATCTTGTTTAATGAAAAAGCCTGATGTGGTATCAATGTTATATATGGATGTGCCTTACTCATATGACATATGGTTTATGTTGGAATTCATGGATGGTTGGAAATATTGAGTGGATTATGGACTCACTTGATTCGTATATTGGTTGGATATGGAAACACTCATTCTGGTTGTCTGTGAGTATTACATACTCATATCATATACATTCACGAAACCTTGGTATCACCATGGAAATGCTAGAAATACTGGAAACACTAGTTTTTTTAACAGAAAATATGACATCTTTAAAAACCCTCTCTGAGGGATGTGTCGGGGAGGATATATAAATATGGATTGTATACAGGTTGACGAACCCCCATGGTTCCTACTTCAGTAAACTTTAGCTCCATTGGTGTACATAGAGGTTGTACGATAACCTCGTGCATTACATAATCATCATCATTTCCATTGTATTTACCTTATTGTGCTTATGTTATGATTGTATTTCTATCTTTGACTTGTTATTTGTCCATTTGTTCTATATACCTTTACTTGTGTCGAATGTTCATGTATATGTTTGTCCTTATTTTCTCTACTCGTATGCGATATAAATATATACTTGCGTTCTTTTCTTGCATTTTTGTTGTGATATATTTGAGTAAATAGAGGTGGAGACAATGTGGTATAACATTGTGGGACTTTTTTTTATTGTAGGTGATGTTACCTTAGTGTGTATTTTTGTACGATTTATTATCCACTTTTCTCAGTCATCCTATGATACCTACTGAGTACAAGTGGACCGTACTCACTCCTACTGTGTCCTTTTGGAGCAGATCCTTGTTTGGGTATGCCCCATATTGGTTGATTTAGGCGATATTTGGAGCTTTAAGAGGTAGCAGTTTATTTCATGTGTCCGGAGTCTACTACTATCTCTTTTTGTAAGAGTATGTCTTTATTAGTAATTCGGAGATAGAGTTATTCCTATGTAATATGTTTTCTTGAGTTGTACTAGTAGTTCTTACAATGTGATACCAGGTTTTGGGAGTTTAGCCTGATATCTTTAAATTTGTACTTTTCGCTATTGTTATGTTGATATGGTCCGTCTTCGTTCTAGGAGCCTTGCCTTGTGTTTTGAATGTTATTTTCTCTTTCATATCAGTTTGTGTGATGGACTTATATGTCAAGGTTTTCCATGTCAACTGTCATCATGATCCTTGGATTTTTAGGTCATTACATTAGCGGAGGCCGCTTAAGCAACCATTTGATCACTTCAGTGACCATGGCTTGCCTAGTAGGGTTATTAAAGAAAAAGCTAGTCCGTTAATGCGGAGGCCACTTAAACGACTGGTTGTCCACTTTAGCAAAAGGACTAAAACCAATGGGTACTTCTTAAGCAGTACTATGACACTTTAGTGGTGATCGCTGATCGATTGATTATGCGGTCAAGTGGCTTCTTAAGTAGAAGCTGGGAGGTAAATAAATTCCTCCTTTTCTCGATTTGATCCTATTTTATCACAATTCTCAAGAACTAAAATCCCTAGAGAGTGAGCGCTAAATTATTGGAAGATCATGGGGTATTTGTGAGTTGGGTTTATCGTTCCCTCATTGAATACTTTGTAAGTTTCCGATAAAGTCATAGTTTATTTTTTAATATAGACCCAAATACCTAGATTATTGTTGGGTTTATTTTAGTATCATTTGAGCTCAAAATTTACCCGTTCTTGAGGATAAATGATCCTTGAGCATAGAGGAGCACATTGATGGTTTCAAAAGTGTGATTCTGCAGCAAGCCCCACAAGGGATTTTAACTTGATTTTTGATCCAAATATTAAAATGAATTATGGGTACCATTTTTCTCATATTGATGAGTAGATTACCATTTTGATAGTGTGTCATTCTACGGAAACATCTAGAAAGGAAATTGTCAATGTTGCGAATTTCACCAGGCTTTCTTCGACATCTAGGTTGTAATACCCCGTAATACTCTTAGCTCATTTCTGCTCTTAGTACATGCTTAATGGGTCCAAATCTTTGAAATTTCACGAAGTATTGAGGACTTAGCCATTTTCAAGACACCTAAACTTCACAAATTTCTAAATCGACCTTCCCAACCTTGAAATTTTGATTTTTAAATTGATTCAATTACAAGTTATGTGTATAAGTGCTTTTAAGTGGAATGAGCCATTATATGTTTTGAATGTTGTAATCTGTACACTAAATCCATAAGTTATGATCTTAGTCTTGTAATCATGTAATTAACACATGCTTTACCCATTCCCATGCTTAAGTTCATGAATCTCATGAGTTTGATGAAATGCCTAACTGTTGGGTTTTGCATTCAGTGCTGGTGGGTTATGAGCACCCGATACCTATGTGATTTATATGAATTTAGCTTTTCAAGTACTCAGACAGTTTATCCATAACTCTTATCAGTATACTTAGATATTCATATTCATGATGAGCACTATCAGTTATATAATGATATTTAGTTGAGTTTAGTTCAGTCCAGTACTAGTGTCAGTTCAGTTGGGAGTAGGATTTAGCAGCGAGCGAATGCAGGGATGGCGGCTTCCCCATCAGTTAGACAGAGTCGTTAGTAGCAGTCCCTGTATTCCAAAACTATGTAGCCAACGTAGGATATGAAGGGTCGCCCGTTAGTTTAGGCTTGACTTCCTCTCAGGGGTCACCTGGCAGTTTAGGCTTGACACCCTTCTCTGTCGGGACACCAGATTAGTAGATCCACACAACCAGTGTTAGTACTCGTGGAATGGTACTGACACCCTTCCAACTGGGGTTACAAGTTAGACCCCAATTATATCAGATTGGGGTATGTCGGTTATATGATACCCCCACAGTCTTAGTGCAGTACTTCAGTGTATTCTAGATTTAGGTTTGCTTGACCAAGTGTACAGACCTTCAGTTATTCAGTTATACAGTTTACAACTTTTCAGATTTCAGACCCATATCAGATTTCAGATTTATGCTTGGTCTTGCATTCTCAGATGTCACAGTTTTTATGTTTTTGCGTTCAGCTATCTCATGTTATTCAGTTAGTCCGTATTTCATATGCACAGTACCCTATGTATATCAGCCGAACCTCATCTCATATACTAGTACATTCAAAGTACTGACCACATACTCTCTTTGCGTTATGATGTCTTATATCATAGGTGCGAACACACAGTTTCCTGACCGCAGTTAGACAACTCAGCATAATCCAACAGCCGTAGTGGTGAGTCCTTATCTATCGAGGACATATTATGTTTATTCAGTTAATTCAGTATTTCATTTTGTTCAGTTAGTCGGAGTTAGTTGGGGGTCTGTTCCATCAGCTCCTCAGTCAGTTTAGAGGCTTTCAGATGTTCAGACAGTCAGTTAGTTACTTTCAATTCTTATAAGTTGTTTTAGATATTTAGTATTTCGTATTTTGGTATTCATATATATATATATATATATATATATATATATTACCCTTACAATTTATATTTTGCACAGATGCTATGTTCATATTTATTCAATGCTCACAGCTACCAGCTCATGGGTTAGATTGTGATCACTTGTGACCATAAGCACCGTTATCGCGACTACGGGTAGCCTCGGGTCGTGACACATGTAGGATAGGCTTACTTTTCTTATATATTGGCCTTAATTGTAGTATCAATATGATAATATGCTATTTTGGGTTAATAATTAGGTCTCGGGATTACATCTAGTGTGAATTACATGATTTAGCCAATTTATGAGCCGTAATAAGGCATAATTGACTTAACCATTCATTCATTTTGTAGAATTACTATCTTCGAACCTGATGAGTGTTATTTAGTATCTTTTTGGGGAAATATGATACCTAGTTTAGTTTGGGTAGGATTTGCCTTAGAATGGATTATCAGGGTTAGAAGTAGGTCCCTCCAACCTACCTTAGGCCAAGATTACTATTAGCTCCTTATAGACTCAATAGATGTGTTGCATTATCTTATTTATTTTTGTGATCCCGATGAGGTTTTATACATAAGATAGTTCATTCTAGATTGATGCTTAACAAATAATAGTTCTGGTTCAAGACCAATGATTTATGATATTAAGATCGGTTCGATTCCAATTTTGGTTCAAGTCGGGAACATAAGGTACTAGTTTCTGTTCAAGTCCTGCATCAAGTGATTATTTTGATGGTTATGGGACTGATTTGAGTCCAGCGTTTTACGATATAGAAAGATCCACATTTATGATTTTGAGATATGGTTCATTAGCCTAATTCCTGTTACTACTTCTTCATAGTTGCACCCTCCGAGATTATGGGGGCCTATAATGGGTTACTTTATTACACCTTTTGGGTTTATGAGGGCCCAATTATGTAGTTATAGCTATGTTTCTTTAATATTATTATTATTTTGATTACTTATTTATACTATTTGGAGAATTATTCCATGTTTTCCCTCTTACCTTGACTTAGCTTACTTTATCTCGCATTTTATTATATTTATAACATGATTTAGCTCAGTCGGTCAATAATGCCTGCTGAGTATCCATGGATTTATTACTCATACTACACTTCTATACCTTTTTGGTATAGACCCGAGTACTAGCTACCGTTGTTGACACTGTGATGTGCTGGTCAGAGTTCAGAGATAGGGTGAGCTCTCATATCCAGAGTTGACCTTTTTTTCCATCTTCTGTATTTTGATAGTCTTTCTATTTTTGAGACTTTTATGTATTGACTTTGATTGTACTCGTATTATTTTGGATTAGAGGCTCTTGTATTAACACTACTGGGTCGTGGGATAATATTATCTCTCTCTATTTTTCTTCCATTATATTATTGTTCTATGATTTATGGTTTGTAATCCTTTTACTTGCACATTTTTGGAATTTATGCCATTTTCCACCAATTGGCCCATTACTTATAGTTTCAAGCTCAGGTTTGACATACCTACTGGTGGGGTAAAGAAGGTGCCATCATGACTCAGAAATTGAGTCATGACAAATTAGTATCAGAGATCTAGGACATCGGTATTGTTGGTATTAGAGCAAGTGTCTAGTAGAGTCCCACAAATTAGAATGACGATGTCTGTTTCTTATCTTCAGTAGGTTGTACGATATTCTTAAGATATTTTCACTTCCTTCACTCCTTTCATGCTAAGAGTCTGAATTGGTTTCTAAGATTCACTTGGTTTTACTCTCCCACAGATGGCTAGGAAATGTGCTATTGCTACTAGAGAGGAGGACCCCAAGTCTATGACTAGGGATCCTACTAGAGTACGTGGAGGACCCCAAGGTTGGGAAAGATCATAGATGTAGACCCAACTAGAGAACAGGATAGAGAGCCTTCACCAGACCTTATTCCCACTCTCGCACCAGAGGTTCCTCTACCCCAGCCAGTAGCGGTCAACCAGGCTATACTGGGGTTTATTTCTTCATCACTGCTTAGGGATGCATTGGTTCAACTCTTGGGTTTAGTTGGTGGTGCACCATCTGATGTAGTCCACCAACAAAGTAGAATGGTACTGAGGTTGGGGCACAACCTATGGCTGTGAATACTAGAGTTGAGATTCCTATAGCATCGGTAGTTTCCTAGCCTGCTATATCTGTTGAAGAGCAAAAAAATGTTGGATGGATTCTTGAGATTAACTTTGCCTAGGTTTTTTAGGGCAATGAGCAAGGATGCTTATGAGTTCTTGGTTTCTTGTGATGATAGACTTCGTATTTTGGGCCTAGTTGAGACTTGTGGTATGGATTAAAATACTTTTTAGTTGGATTTGGCAGCTCAACATTGATGGAAAGGTCATCTGGATTCCAGGATAGCTGGTGTAACAACCCGCAAAAATCTTTTACGTGGTATCTCACCTAGTAGCATGTTTGAGAGGCTAGCAACTTGAAAACTTTCCTAAGTGTCAAAAAGGACTTAGCCATATTTTAAGCTCCTAAAATTGTGTGATCTCTAAATCGATTTTTCCAATCTTGAGATATGGATTTTTAAGCTATTTCATGTTATGGGAAGTAAAGGGGATGTGTCGGGGAAGTTTCAGATTTTTCGGACAACGTTAGAGGAGAGATTGGATGTTCGAAACAGTGAACCAACGCAAAGTCAACACGCTGCATCAATGAACGCATCGATGAAATAGTGATCCAATATGAAGTCAACGCGCCGCTTCAATGAATGCGTCGATGAAACAGTGGACCAACGCGATATTAATGCGTCGCACCGGTTGGTCCGGCGTGCCAAGTTTGTGATTTCTTTTTAAATTCCAGGTCAGGAGGGGTATATTAGTCAATTTCCCTTATCTAAACTCTGTCTTAACATGAAATTAAATCATTTTTGGGGCAAAATACATCAGAAATCTCTTACAATCTCTCAAATCAAAAGCCCTAGTCTCTTCTCCTACGATCAAGAGTTCATATTTGAAGTCAAGAATTTTAAGAACTTAAGCAAAATTCCGATTCCACCCTTCCTTCTATGTGATGTAAGGTACGTGGGGGTTTTCTAAACTATATGGGCATAAGAAAATTATTTCAACAACAATTAAACATTGTGAAATCATGAGTTTTGAAGAGGTTTTGGAATTATGTATACAATCTTGCATTATGAATTCTTTAATGATATTATTGTTTTGGTCTTGAGGCCTTTCCCCCAAATTTAATTGTACTCGTATATATGTAAGTATGAAATTGGGTTTGAATATTTAACTGAGAGCATAAACATATGGAATCGCTCCCTTGCTATGATTTCCCAGTTTTTTCATATGATATGGATTATTTTGAATGTATTTTGAGAAGCATGGTACAAATGTCTTGATTATTGTTTATGATTTGATTTTGGTTTTGAATTGAAGAGAGGGGTTTTTACATATTGATAAATATTGAAAATAGATAATGAAAGAATTGCATGGTTTGTCAAAAATACATGACCACCACATGTTTTGTTTAAATGTTGGAAAGAGAGATTCTTTGCATAATTTGAAAAATGTTTTGAAGTATGAATATTCTTGAATTGTTTGAAGTATGGTGGTCCAAACTTTATGTTTTGAAAGAACAGATTATATGATGATATTTTATGGCTTAGAGATTCGACTTGCAAGTCAATGGTATGATGACTCCATATAAATGAATGCAATAATAGAGTAAGAGTTTCAGACTTGATTTCAAAGAATACATGTCTTAAAGAGCTATAAATGGGCTTAAAGAGGGTTAGGTGGTTTTCCGAAGAAGGCTTGAGTTCAAATAACTCCTATCCCAAAATTATATTTTGCCGATACGGGTTTTATTACATCCCCAAGAGGGATTATACGCTGGCCTAGTGCCCTGTGGCGTATCTGAGATAGAGACTCCAACTTTTGCGGCAACTTGAGTTGGGGGCTTAGCTCCCGAGTCATGGGAAGATTCCATATAACCCATGAAATTTCAGAGTTTAGGGTATAACACCTAGCTCAGAAGTAATATAGAGCATAGAGTTGTATTTATAAGATTTTTTTAAGAACATTTGAGATGGCCCATGTATTTTGAACTATTTCATAGATAATGTTTTATGACTTGCTCTCACCTATGTTATATATGTACAACTTCATTATTTTGGATTGCTCTGCATACCAGTACAATTGTATTGACCCCCTATATTTCAGGGTTTGAGGCTCAGTCTAGAGGTCCTGCTAGGCCGTAGAGTTTTTCAGAAAGAAGTGAAGTGTGCAGTTGGTGAACCTTCTCTATTTTGGAAGGCCTATTTCTTTTCAAACACTTGTCATTTAGTTTTTTTTAGGTCTACAGGGGGCCTTGTCTCAGTTTTAGACAGTTTGATAATATCATATGTAATAGAGATTTCGCCGACTGGAATAGATGTTGTCTAGTTGTTGATTTACTTATTTATGAAATATTAAACTGAACTCCGAGTATGACCATGATTCCGTTTGTTATATTCCGCATCTTTTTCTTTATTTTTATGAATGGTGTTCATGAGTACCAGATAGAAAGGGGCATCTGAGCCTACACAATTTGGGAAGCTCGTCGTGGCTAGGGTTCTAACTTGGGTCGTGATAAACTTGGTATCAGAGCATGGTTCATAGTCCAAAGGTGTCTGTGAAATCGCGTCGGGTAGAGTCCTGTTTATAGGTGTGTAGCGCGCCACATATATAAATAAGAGGCTACTAGGCGTTTAGGAATGCCTCCCTTCTTTGTGATTTAGCTCATGCTGTAGAGTCTAAAATGTCCCCTAATCAATGGTCTCTTGTATTTCAGAAAAGCTATCATGCCTCCACGTTGCTCCAATGATTAGAATGCCCAAATTGAAGATGTTCGTCCTACTCATGGGACGAGGACACGTAATAGGGCTCACACTCTTGAATTTGTTGCTGCTCCGGGAGTCCCTCCTGTTCAGACCAGCCCACCCAGGGCACCTAGGGCTCCCCAGTCAGGGACTAACCACACCCAACCTCCCCAGAGAGAGATATCAAATGCTTAGTTCAAAAAATCGATGCATATGATTGCACAGTTGGTGGATTAAAAGACCTGACGGTTGAAGGATATTAGGTCTGCGTCTGGTGCATCCGAGTCTACACGGGTTAGTCAGTTTATGAGGTTGAACCCGCCTAAGTTTATGGGTATAAAGTTGGAGGAGGATCTACAAGAGTGTGTGGATGAGATGGAGAAGATTTTTTGAGTGATGTATGTGGATGAAGTTTATGGAAGCTTTCTTGGACCAATTCTTCCCCAAGAATTGAGGGAGTCTAAGGCTGAAGAGTTCATGAATTTGAAATAGGGAAAGATGAGTGTCAAGGAGGACACCCTGAAATTCAATCAACTATCCCGTTATGTACATGAATTAGTAGGGAAAATGAGAGCCCGTATGAGTAAGTTTGCATCCGGTCTTTCGGATGACTTAGTGTTGGAGTGCAAAAGGGCGATGTTGAACAGAGATATGGACTTCTCCAGATTGTCCGTCAACATGTAACAGGTCGAGAATCAGAAAAAGAGGTTTGCTAAAGCAAGGGAGAAAGATAGACAGGCCAAGAGGGACAGACCAGCAGACTAGAACTACAGTCAGCACCAAGACGGTAATTGGGGTAACATGTGGACGAAGAAAAAGTTCTGGAGTAATGCTCAGCCTGCAGCCAGCACCCCCGCACCCAGATATCTAGTTAATTGGCAGTTTTAGAATTTCCAGTCTAGCCATGGGCTGGGAGTATAGGGTACGCAGTCACAAGGGAGTATGGTGCAATCTGCTAGGTCATCCCTCAATATAACTCGTGTGGAAGACACTACCCAGGAAGATGTCAGTTTGGCATAATGGTATGTTATTCTTGTATATCTAGAGAGATTACCCGACAACGAGAGGTAATGTTGGGGGAGCTATGTCGCAAGCTAATTCCTTAGCGCCACCACCACATCCAAAAGGCGCTACATTAGCTACCGGGAGCGATCGTAACCAGTTATATGCCTTGTCCAATCGGCTGGAGGCAGAGGCCTCACCAGATGTAGTCACGGGTACATTACAAATCTTCTCCCATGATGTGTATGTATTACTTGACCTCGGGTCTACTTTGTCTTACGTGACCCTATATGTGGAAGTCAGTTTTGGGTTTGAGCCTGAAGTTATTGCAAAACCTTTCTCTATTTCCACCCCTGTAGGTGATTCTATTATGGCTAGAAGGATATATAAAATTATGTTGTATCTATTAGTAGCCGTGATACAGTGGCACATCTCATCGAGCTTGATATGGTGGACTTTGATGCCATTTTAGGAATGGACTGGCTCCATTCATGTTATGCCATGCTAGACTATAGAACTCAAAAGGTTACCTTGTCTTTTTCGAAGAAACCGGTGATAGAATGGAAGGGGCATTCTTTAAAACCTAGAGGGAAATTCATATCTTACCTCAGAGCTCGTAAACTCATTTCCAAAGGTTTTTTGTATCATCTTATTTGGGTTAAAGATTCAAAGACCTAAAGTCCTTCTCTTTAGTCTGTCCCCATGGTCAATGAATTTCCAGAAGTCTTTCCCAATGATCTCCCAGGAATACCACCTGACAGGGAGATAGATTTTGTTATTGATTATTGCCAGATACCCATCCCATTTTTATTTCGTCCTATAGAATGGCTCTTGCAGAATTAAAGAAGTTGAAAGAACAGCTAACAGACAAAGGCTTTATCCATCCTAGTATTTCCCCCTGGGGTGCACCTGTACTCTTCGTACGTAAGAAAGATGATTTTCTCTGCATGTGTATAGATTACCATCAGCTGAATAAGGTCACTGTCAAAAACAAATATCCCCTTCCTAGAATTGGTGATCTCTCTGACCAACTTCAGGGTGCTAGGTGTTTTTCAAAGATAGACCTTCAATCGGGGTATCATCAGTTGAAGGTTAGGGAGGCTGATATTCCCAAAACAACTTTCTGAACCCGATATGGCCATTATGAATTCTTAGTCATGTCCTTCAGATTGATGAACGCCCCTGCAGCTTTCATGGACCTAATGAATAGGGTGTTCCACCAGTTTCTAGATCTGTTTGTCATAGTCTTCATTAACGACATTTTTATTTATTCTAAAAGTGAGGAGGATCATGCCAATCACCTCCAAATTATTCTTAAAACCCTCAAAGATCATAGATTGTATGCAAAAATTTTCAAGTGTGACTTCTGGCTTAATGCTATTGCTTTATTCTTAAAACCCTCAAAGATCATAGATCTAGGGGTATGACTTTTGGATTCCGAAGATGGAAGAGTAGTTGTGCATGAAATAGCTAAGTCTTCCTTATATGCGGAAGTTAAAAAGAAACAGTCCGAGGATCCCATCTTAATGCAGATTAAGAAAGATGTGGGTCAACAGAAGGTGATGGCATTTGAAATTGGTGGTGATGGTATTTTGAGGTACCAAGACAGGCTGTGTGTACCAAATGTGGATGGTTTGTGAGGGAGGATCCTTGATGAAGCTCACACTTTGAGGTATGTGGTTCACATAGGCTCTACTATAATGTACCATGATCTTAAAGCTATATATCGGTGGAATAATATGAAATATAATGTTGCTGATTTTGTTTCCAAGTGTTTGAATTGCCAACAAGTTAAAGTAGAACATTTGATACCTGGTGGTACTTCCAAAGAGATATCTTTGTCTATGTGGAAATGGGATGATCAATATGGACTTCATCACGGGACTTCCGAGGTCTCGAAACCAATATGATTCCATTTGGGTAATTATGGACCGGCTGACCAAGTCAACTCACTTTCTGCCTATGAGGACTAACTATTCAGGAGATGATTATGCTAAGATATATATTGAGGAAATAGTTTTCTTGCATGGGACACCATTATCCATTGTATCCTATCGAGGTACGCAATTCTCTTCTCAGTTTTGACGATCTTTTCAGAGGGGTTTAGGTACCCAAGTGAACTTGAGTACTGCATTCCACCCTCAGACCGATGGGCAAGCTGAATGCACCATTCAAACCTTGGAGGATATGTTGAGGGCCTGTGTAATTGACTTCAAGGGTAGTTAGGTAGATCATTTTCCATTAATAGAGTTCGCCTATAATAATAGTTACCATCCAACATTAAGATGGCTCCTTTCGAAATACTTTATGGGAGAAGGTGTAGTCACCGATTAGATGGTATGAAGTGGGTGAAATGCGGTTGTTTGGGATTGATATTGTACATAAGGCAATGGACAAGGTGAAAATCATTAGAGAATGACTTAAGACAGCTCAGATTCGTCAGAAGTCCTATACCAATGTTAGAAGAAGAGAGTTAGAATTTGATGTTGGTGATTGGGTATTTCTCAAAGTCTCCTCTATGAAGGGAGTCATGCATTTTGGAAAAAAGGGAAAACTTAGTCCTTGTTTTATAGGACCATACCATATTTTGAGAAGATAAGTAGAGTTGCCTATAAATTGGAACTGCCCGCGAGTTTAGGTTTTGTATATCCCGTGTTCCATGTGTCTATGTTGAAAAAGTGTATTGGGGACCATTCCTTGGTGTTGCCTATAGAGGAAATCAATGAGAAAGACTCTTTGGCATATGAAGAAGAACCCGTTGCTATTTTGGATCGTCAAGTCTTGAAGCTGAGAAGCAAGGAAATAACTTTGGTTAACGTGTTGTGGAAAAATTAGAAAGTTGAGGAAGCTACTTGGGAGTCGGAGGACGATATGCGTGCAAGATACCTAAATTTTTTTTATCTGATGAATGACGAAATGAAAGGTACAATCCTTGCCTTATTCTTTTTATCTTCTACTCACTGAGACAAATCATGCTTACCTGTGTTTCGCGTCATCATTTGGGGATGAATGATCCCAAGAGGGATAATGTAACACCCCGCAAAAATCTTCCACATGGTATCTCACCTAGTAGCTTGTTTGAGAGGCTAGCAAATTGAAAATTTCCTAAGTGTCAAAAAGGACTTAGCTATATTTTAAGATCCTAAACTTGTGTGATCTCTAAATAAATTTTTCCAATCTTGAGATATGGATTTTTAAGTTGTTTCATTTTCTAGGGAGTAAAGAGGATGTGTCGGGGAAGTTTCAGATTTTTTGGACAGCGTTAGAGGTGAGATTGGATGTTGGAAATAGTGAACCGATGCAAAGTCAATGCACCGCATCAATGAAACAGTGATCCAACACGAAGTCAATGTGCCACGTTGATAAATGCATCGATGAAACAGTGGACCAACGTGATATCAATGCATTGCGTCGGTTGGTGTGTTGGTGCCCAGTTCGTGATTTCTTTTTAAATTTTGGTTCAGGAGGGGTATATTAGTGAATTACTCTCATCTAAACTCTGTCTTAACACGAAATTAAATCATTTTAGGGGAAAATAACATTAGAATCCTCTTATAATCTCTCAAATCAAAAGCCCTAGACTCTTCCCTTAAGATCAAGAGTTCATCCTTGAAGACAAGAATTTCAAGAACTTAAGCAAGATTCAGATTCCACCCTTCCTTCTAAGTGATCTAAGGTACGTGGGGTTTTTCTAAACTATATGTGTATAAGAAAATTGTTTCAACAACAATTAAACATTGTGAAATCATGAGTTTTGAAGGAGTTTTGGAATTATGTATACAATCTTGCATTATGAATTTTTTAATGATATTATTGTTTTGGTCTTGAGGCCTTTCCCCCAAATTTAATTGTACTCGTATATATGTATGTATGAAATTGGGTTTGAATATTTAATTGAGAGCCTGAACATATGAAATCCCTCTCTTGCTATGATTTCCCAGTCTTTTCATATGATATGGATTATTTCGAATGCATTTTGAGAAGCATGATACAAATGTCTTAATTATTAATTATGATTTGATTATTGTTTTGAATTAAAAAGAGGGGTTTTTACATATTGATAAATGTTAAAAATATATAATGAAAGAATTGTATGGTTTGTCAAAAATACATGACCACCACATGTTTTGTTGAAATGTTGGAAGAGAGATTCTTTGCATAATTTGACAAATGTTTTGAAGTATGAATTTTCTTGAATTGTTTGAAGTATGGTGGTCCAAACTTTATGTTTTGAAAGAAGAGATTATATGATGAAATTTTATGTCTTAGAGATTCAACTTACAAGTCAATGGTATGACGATACCATATAAATGAATGCCATAACAGAGTAAGAGTTTAAGACTTGATTTCAGAGAATACATGTCTTATAGAGCTAAAAATGGGCTTAAAGAGGGTTAGGTGGTTGCCCAAAGAAGGCTTGAGTTCAAATAACTCCTATTCCAAAATCATGTTTTACCGATACAGTTTTCATTACATCCCCAATAGGGATTATACGTTGTCCTAGTATCCTGTGGCATATCAGAGATAAAGACTCCAACTCTTGCGGCAAACTTGAGTTGGGGGCTTGGCTGCGAGTCAAGGGAAGATTCCATATAGCCCATGGAATTTCAGAGTTGTAGGGTATAATACCTAGCTCAGAAGTAATACAGAGCATAGAGTTGCATTTACAAGATTGTTTTAAGAGCATTTGAGATGGCCCATGTATTTTGAACTATTTCATGCATAATGTTTTATGACTTGATCTCACCTATGTTATATATGTATAACTTAATTATTTTGGATTGCTCTGCATACCAATACAATTGTATTGATCCCCTATATTTTAGGGTCCGAGGCTCAGTCTAGAGGTCCTGCTAAGCCGTAGAGTTTTTTAGAAAGAAGTGAAGTTTGTAGTTGGTGAGTCTTCTCTATTCCGGAAGTCTTATTTCTTTTCAGACACTTGTCATTTACTTTGGTTTAGGTCTACTGGGGGCCTTGTCCCAGTTTTATACAGTTTGATAATTTCATATGTAATAGAGATTTTGCAAACTGGTACAGATGTTGTCTAGTTGTTGATGTTAAACTGAACTCAGATTATGACCATGATTCCGTTTGTTATATTCCGCATCTATGGTCAGCCTTCGAGAGATTCATTTTCTGGGATCTATAGTCAAGGTAGATATGGGTCTGCTGGATCTTTTGGTTATAATACAACTCCTAGAGTTTGTTATTATTGTGGGGCTTTCGTCCATTTCTCTAGAGTGTCCCAAGCATGGGAAAGTTGTACATGTAGCTCAAAGTATTCCGTCGATTAGGGAAGTACCTCCTTCAGATGGAGGTGGTATGAAAGGTCGTTGAAGTGGTACCTAGTGTTCTCGTGGAGGTCTTCTGGCATGTAAGATAGGAGATCGATCAGGTTCCTAACCATGTGGCAGGTGAGGTCATTTATATACCATACCTGGTAGACCAGAGGCAGAGTTTTCAGATGTTGTTATTAAAGGTATGATCTCAGTGTACCATCAGCTGGATTTTGATTTATTTGATCTAGGATTCATTTCTTCTTATGTATCTGCTTATTATGCATTGCGGTTAGAGTTATCTTGGGATTCTTTATATGTATTGTTATGTGTATCTACTTTTGTGGGTGATTCTTTAGTAGCGGATTGGGTTTATAGATGATATGTCGTGACTATTCGAAAGTTTGATACTCAAGATGATCTTATTCTGTTAGATATGGCAGATTTTGATATGATTCTAGGCATGGTATGGTTATCCCCTTATCATGTGGTCGTGGATTATTTTTCCAAGACTGTTACCTTACCCATGCACAACTTACCCCCGATAAAGTGGCAAAGATCTTTTAGCCACGAGCCGACAAGAATTATTTCTTATGTTTGGGCTAGGAGACTCATATTGAGGGATTACGAGTCTTATCTCA
This sequence comes from Capsicum pubescens, assembly GCA_030864215.1. NCBI lineage: Eukaryota > Viridiplantae > Streptophyta > Magnoliopsida > Solanales > Solanaceae > Capsicum > Capsicum pubescens. Next base: position 121,142,554 of record CM061544.1, read on the forward strand.
CTTTTATTCGTGATGTTAGTATGGGGGTCCCTCACTTGACTCTATTTCTATAGTCCATCATTTTTCTCATATTTTCCTATCGATCTACTTGGTTTTCCTCTTGGGCGTGATATTGAGTTTATTATTGATCTTGATCCAGAATATCCGAGCACTCTACCTATTTCTATGTCATTTTACCGTATGTTGAGCTTGAGTAGCTGAATTCTCAACTTTAGGATCTTCTGGATAAGAGTTTCATCAGATCGAGTGTGTTATTTATTCCTCCCCATTTTTCTCGCAAAAAGTAAGACTCGACGTGTCTTTTTAGAATGGTTTGAAAGAGAAGAGTCGCCACCTAATGAATTGAGGTGGGTTAGGGCACCATTCTATGCTAATTACGAACCACTTAATTAGTCTACTTCACCAGAAATTCAAGTAAGGGTTCAAATTACCTCGAAAGAAAAATGTTATGCACCTTTCGAGTCCACAAATGTGGGTCTCGACCTAATTCATATATTATGTGGGGATTCTACGCGATAAACAAAGATCACTAATTTTATATAAAACTTAATATAGCTAAGTGATTCAAAATAATGAACAAGACATATAACTTGATTATTTTTAATTATTATTATCTAGGTGATGCATTAAATAAAACAACAAATCAAATAAGTGAGAAGACAAAAGAGACACAATTTATATAGAAAAAATTATTAAATAGGAAAACCTAAACTACCCCAAACAATTGAGACATACAAAGTAAATAAAAGATGAGACAAATTCAAGGAAAAGGATTTATTATTTTTATTCGGATCAGCGCCCAACTTATTAATGGGTGACAATGTCGTATGTCGCATTGTCGAATCATGCTTGGTTAACTTCCTTCATTTTTGACTGTCTACCGTCCACCTAGTCTGTTTATTAAACTTATAGGCGTTCTAGAGAAAAATGATAAAACTAGTGTTTCCTAAAATTCCAACCCGCCCTGAATTGATCTCCAAGAGGCATTGGAATTTCTATTTTAGATTTGGATCTAGACAAAGGAAAATTAGGCTGCCTAATTAGACTCAAGGTTCACGTCAAGCAAAACATATTAGATAAACAAGTAGCATGTAAGAGTCTCAAACAAGCCTCTTGATTAACTAAATGTTAGTTAAGTGATTAACATGCTTAAAGACAATTGCTCATTTTGCGTATTTAAAACCTATAGGCATGATATCTAAATGTCAAACAATTGATTAGTATGTCAAAAATTAATTAACTAAATCCTATAGACAGGATATCTAGGTGAATAAGAATTATGGTCATCTTGTAATTGACTATTAAACTAATAAAAATTATTTCAACATGCCAAAAATTAAAACGCGGACATTATTTAAGGTAAGCTAAACAAATATATAATATATTAAAAGTGTGAAGCCTCTTAGAAAAGTGATTTGAACTTTTTGTCCTTCATTAAAAGACTCTCCTTTAGACAAAACTATCTTTTTACTATTTTATTCAATTTATTATTTAATTATTTTTTACTATACTAAACTTTTAAAATATATGAGACTCTAAAATATATGGAAGAAGAATCAATTACTAATATTTTCGGTCAACTAAAAAAATACTCCTAAAATAAAACTGTATTAAGGAAATACTTCTATAAATATTGAGATCTAGAGAATAATTATTTCTATTAATTTATGCACACAATATGCTTAGGTCTTTTAATAACATATATGCATGCCTTTTTTTTTTTTTTACGTTTTTCCCAAATCAAATCTTTAATAATATAGATCTGATTGCCGGTTTATATACATTAAGGTTTATATGGAATTGGTATGCTCTAACCTTTTCTTTTTGGATGAATGAGTGCATTCTTCCTTTGTCTTTTAAGTTATCTATTGATTCACTTGCATTGCTCAGATGTTAGGTAGTTGGTTTTTTTATTTTGTAAAGTATTATCTTTTTTTTTTCAATGTATGGATAAATATATACAAGCCATCAGGCTTTGTCTAATAAATTCAATAAATATTTTTATTATTAGTTTGTATAATAATTGTATTGTCTTAATATCTCGATTAGTTTATTATTTTATGGTAGTTTACAGGTTGTAGGAAAATATCGATCGAGTTTGAGAAATTTTTATGTGTAAAGTTTAAATTTAATTGTATTATTTTGATATCTTTTTTATCGTATTATTTTGATATCTTTTTTATCGTATTATTTTTTTGTAGTCTACAGGTGGTAGATAAATGTCGGTCGATTTTGAAGAATTTTTTAGGTGAGGGTTAAGTTTAACCGTATTGCTTTAATATATCCGACTTGAGAATTTTTATTGTATAAAGATTAGGTATAGTTATATTATTTTGATATCTCTACTATCGTATTATTTTGTTATAGTTAGCATGTGGTAGATGAGTGTCAGACATTTTGAGGAAATTTTAGTGTAAAAGTTAGATTTAATTGTATCATTTAATGTCTCTATTATCGTATTATTTTATTACAGTTTACAGGTGGTAGATGAATGTCGATCAGCTTTGAGAATCGTTTTCGGTAAAGGTTAGGTTTAATTAAATAAATTATCCATCTTTACATATTCAAAAGATGTTTAATTTAATTATTGTATCCATCTTTATTACTTAAATAAATTTTTTATTTAGTGTAACGTTTGAACTCATTAAAGTGAAGTACACGCGCGAGACGCGCACACCTAAACTAGTAATTTAATATGCAAAGAGTTGATTTTAGATGGTTGGAATTGTATTAAATAGAGAAAATAAATTTAAATGCTGAAATAATTTCAAATGCTGAAAATTAAGAAAAAGCAATTCTGAAATTAAAACTAAATGCTAAAAATAATTTTTAATGTTGAAAGTTAAAGAAAAAATATTTGTTGAAATTACATTTAATTGCTGTAAAAATAGTTTTTTAATGTTGAAAATTCGTTTAATGGCTGAAAATTGACTTTTTATTGCTGAAAAACAATTTAATATTATGGAAATTTATTTTTAAAATGCTGAAAAATGATTTTTTTTTATGCTGGAATTATTATTTAAAGACTGGGAACTAGAGTTTAATTGCTAAAATATTATTTAAATGTTTTAAAAAAATTAAAATAAATATTGGAAAATAAATTAAACATGTTATAAGTTAATTTGACATGCCCGAAGTTGTTTAATATATATAATGTTAATTACTAATCCTATAACAAGCTTTCTAGTTGACAAACAAATTTATTAATAATCCTAGATTATGTTTTGCCTACGTGACTCACATAAACAATTAAATCACATAATCTCTGGCCCTCACAAGCAATCCCCATAATTTTATTATTATATAGCGTTTATCCAATCAATTATTATATCCCTGAATGAATAAAGGAAGAAGAAAGAAATAAAAAAAACTAGGCAACCTATAACCCTAGGCAACTCTTCATATCTTGGAGCCAAATCATAATCTAACATAAACCTGTCAAGCATAAATGTAGACACCAAAATATGCAAAGAACAAGTAACAAGAATGACTCATTTTAAGAATTCATAAAATAGAACAAGGACATCATATGAATAAGAATTTGAAACACAATTAAATTAATATTTAAAATTACACACAACTAACATGTAAATATTGAATGCGTAGTTAAGAAAACTAACCCGTTGACAATGATCAATAATAACAATAAACTTTAGAGAGAGCATAATAGAAGACCAGAAAGCAAAAAAATAATTCAAAGTCTGTCCTTCCGAAGCAATGACAAAATCAGAGTTGGAAGTATATATATTTTTCTAGAAAGAGAGTAGATGCTTAAGGTGTTATTTTATTTAGTATAGGGAGAGTAGAAGAGGATGATAAAAGGTGTCTAAGAGAAGAGAAGTGTTGTGTTTATATAGTAGAGGAAAGACCTAAAATTAAAGGAAGGAGAACTATTCAAAAATCAATTAGTGGAAGTAAAAAAGGAAAAAAGTATTTCAAAATCAAATAATGAAATTCTTTCTCTTTAAATAAATCAATTAAGGAGAGAAAAAAATATTATTGTTGTCACAAGTAATCGAGTAAAATTAGCCTCAACTAAAAAAGTAACACAAATCGTGGAAAATGCTTTTCCTCACAATTGCTTTAAATATACAGGTAATAAAGCTGTCCAAATAATCATGAAAAGAAAACAATAACTATTTGATACTCGTTATCAATCAAAAAATTCAAAAATTGTCATTTCTTGGTAAAAGGAAAAGATATCAATTATAAAATTTTTAACAACCAAGGCTGTTGCAAGTTGAACTTTAGAGGGAAAAAAGAGCACATTATGCAAAGTCACCACATAATTGGTCTTAAGGGAACATCAATTCATATAGGAATGCATATTCTAATTTAAAGAATAACACTATCAGTCCAAAACAATATCCTCAACATTAACACGAGCATATAATTCATACAAATAGCAGATGAATACAATACTCAAAGTAGTCAAATGCTGAAATTAGAATCGATAATGGTTAAGTATTTTCACATACGTCGGTCTAAGGACATGAACAAACATGAAATTAGAAGAATGGACTCACAATTCGAAATCAAATTCCATAAATTTTGAATCTAAAACTGTCTAAACAGAAGGAGTATAAACCAGTGATAATAGTAAATTTAACAAGGAAAACAAACCTGAGATGGATTCACAGTTGTGAATCCATCATGAATTTCATGATTTTTTTTGGCAAATTTTAACCAAAACTTGGGGCGGTGGTGGGAGAAGGAGAATGGAGCGGCGGTGGTGATTGTTGAATGATGACGTTTCGTCAGTGGCTAAAATGGTCAAAAACAGAAAGAGAATTGGAAGCAGTTGGTGTTACTTTTTTTGGTGGAGCTCTGGCATTGGCAGTTGGACTGCTTTATGCCGATGAAATTTCCTCTGGCCAACGATGTCTGGCAGCTAGTTTTTCGATGAGAGTTGCGACACTCGCCAGTCAGAGCTGGTGGTAATGGCGCTTGGTTTATCGAAGAAAGGAGATAGTGATGATGGCAAAAATGGGGTGAGAGAGATCACCGACTGTCCGATAGTTTGCTTTGGCTGCGACGACAGACAATGATGGTTGGAATTTTGAGAGAGAGAAAGAAAATAGGAAGGGCGACTAATTTTGAGGGAAAATGATTTTAGGGTTAGGGTATTTGGGTGTTATTCATATTAAAAAAGGATTAAATCTCAGTCGTCGATCGCATGAGATTGACGACTTTGATTAAAATTGTGAGAGGGGATCAAATTGATTTAGCTTTAAAATTGAACTTAATTAAAATCTAATTAGGCTAAAATTGACATCAAGTGGGAATAGGAATGGCTAGACTTTAAATAAATTGGAAATAACTGAATTGAATTTGGGCCGCTATTTAATGAATGTAAAATAGTATAACGTCGTAAAATTGAATTATTTTTCTAAGAATGTATATAAGATTAATGTTACATAAAAATATTATAAAAAATTATTGGTATAATTTAAAATGAATTTTAAGATGTAACAATGATGATGATGATAATAATAATAATAATAATAATAATAATAATAGACTATATTTGTAAATTATGAGTATATTTACAAAAAAAATAATTTAATAAATATTAACAAAATTATGTAAGAATATTATATCTAAATTATACATAAATAAATTGCATACGTTAAATTCATGAATGTGACACACTAATATATATTAGATATCAAAATAATATAAAAGAAAATATTAATATTAAATTTGATAAAATAGCAGTCTAGAAGGCATGTCGGGAGGTCAAAATTAGGTGTCAACATTATCTTGGGTTGCTCCTATCTTATTCATGAAGAAAAAAATGGTTCCTTGCATATGTGTATTGATTATAGGCAACTTAATAAAGCCATGGTGAAGAATAGGTATCCTATGCCTCGTATTGATGATTTATTTGACCAACTTCAGGGAGCAACGGGTTCTCTAAGATTGACTTGAAGTCCGGTTACCATCAATTAAGGATACAGGCTGAGGACATCCCAAAGACAGCTTTTAGGACTCGCTATGGACACTCTGAGTTTCTAATGATGTCTTTTGGGTTGACCAATGCCCTAGCTGTGTTCATACATTTGATGGACCACTTGTTCAAGCCTTATTTTGAATCCTTCATGATTGTATTCATTGATGACATCCTTGTGTTTTCGAGGAGTAGGGAGGAGCATATCCAACATTTGAGGATTGTGCTCCAGACTTTGAGAGGTCATAGGCTTTTTGCCAAATTCTGAAAGTGTTGCTCGAGTCGGTGACATTCCTATAACATATGGTATCTAAGGATGGGATTATGGTGGAACCAATAAAGATTAACTCTATTCGTGATTGGGCCAGGCCAGGCCTATATCTCTATCTGAGATTCGTAGCTTTATTGGTTTGACCGGTTACTACAGATAGTTCATTGAGAGTTTTTCTACCATCGCAACACTAATAACCAGATTGATTGGTAAGGAGGTTTCTTTCTAGTTGTCTGAGGAGTGTGAGTCAAGATTTTAGAAGCTCAAGGTATTCCTTACTTTAACTCCTATATTGGCTCTTTCTATTGAGGGCTAGGGATTAACCACGTATTGTGATATTTTTGGTGTTGGTTTGGGTTATGTGTCAATACAACAAGGTTGAGTTATTACTTATACTTTGAGGCAGCTGAAGGTGCACGAACATAACCACTCACCCATGATTTGGAGTTGGCGGTGGTAGTTTTTGCACTTAAGAGTTGAAGGTATTATCTATATGGTGTGGATTGTGAGATCTACACCAAATATCATAGTCTTCAATATCTTATGATCTAGAGAGATAGTATTAAAATAGCCATATTTGTGTTTTGAGGCTGGATGATTTGATTTGGTTAATATTTTATGAGGCTCACAGTTCCAGATATTTTATTCATGCAAGTAAAATTAAGATGTATAGAGATTTAAGGCAATACTATTGATGGAGTGGCATGAAAAGAAATGTGGCCAACTTTATAGCTCGTTTCCTATGTTGTCAACAGAAGAAGATCGGGCATTAGAGGCCTGGTAGACTAACTTAAAGATTTCCTATTCTCAAGTAGAAGGGAGTTGATCACCATGGATTTCGTTAGTGGTTTGCCTTACACCTCCTATGGCTATGATGGTATTGGGGTCATTATTGATCAGTCGACCAAATTGACATATTTAATTCCTATTCAGCTGTCTTTTTGTGCTGAAGAGGTTAGCCCACATATATGAATGAGTTTGCTTGCATGGAGTGCCAATATCAATTATTTTAGATCGAGGCTCGATATTTACTTTTAGGTTCTAGAGATATTTTCAGGAGGAGTAGGGTACTCAGGTGGATCTTTGTACATCTTTTTAGCCTTAGATTGATGGGCAATCTGAGCAGACTATTCAGGTTCTTAAAGATATTCTCCGGGCCTGTATTATGGATTTTGGAGGTAAAAAACACTTAGCATTGGTGGAGTTTGCGTATAATAATAGCTATCATTTGAGTATTGAGAAGGCATCATTTGAGGCTCTATATGGTAGGCATTGTCGATCTCTGACAAGTTAGTTTGAGACCTTTGAGGTTAGACCCTGTGGTACTGACTTTCTTTGGGAGTCATTGGATAGAGTCAGAGTGAATCTAGATAGGATGAGGGTAGCACAGAGTAGGCAGAAGGCTTATGCAAATTGTAGAATTCATGCCTTGAGGTTTGTAGTTGGAGACAATGTATTCCTTTGAGTATCACCCATCAAGGGTGTGATGAGGTTTGGGAAGAAAGGAAAGCTCCACCCCGATATATTAGATCTTTTGAGATCCATCACACAGTCGGAGATATGGCTTATGAGTTATCCTTAATCCTAGATTTTACCACTGTCCATATAGTTTTTAATTTTTCTATATTGTGCATTACATTTCGAATGAGTCACATGGGCTTCAATGGGACTCAGTTCCATTGGATGAGAGGTCGACCTTCGTGGAGGAGCCCTGTTCGTATTAGCCAGGGATGTCAGGCGGGTTGTACTCTAGGGAGATTTCTATTAATAAGGTTTGTGGAGACACTTCCTATTAGAGGATGCTACTTAGGAGATCTATAGTGATATGTGGGCCTAGTATCCTCACCTATTCGATCCTTTAAGTACATTATAACCCTTCACTTTTCCGGATGAAAGTTCTTTTAATAGTGGATATTGTAATGACCCTCCAGGTTATTTTCTGCTTTCCATATATTTTTGTTGATTAGAGATTTTCTATAGCTTCCCTAAGCCATTTGTGACTAGCTGGAGTTGACAGTTCAGCTATTGGGTAGTTCATTTGGTTTTAGAGCTAATTCCCTGGTTTGAAGCCTTCGTTGGTAAGGATTGGCTATCAAACACAAGCTTTAGTTTCATGACCTCATATGCCAATTCTGACAGTTTCATCATCTCCAGAATGCCAATTTTAGGCTAGGGTGACCTTTGGTTTGGTTCCCCTGGCCTCTAGACTCATTTCGGGCTATTGGTCAAAATTTGATAAAAGTAGACCTTAGGTATAGAGCCTACTTTTTGTCAAAACGACCCCAGATGGAAATTTTGATAGCGTCATTGAGACTTGAATTTCAAATTTGATAGGGTAGCATAGTTTGTTTTTGTTCACGAGATTCTGAATGAATCCCGAGAGATCGGTGGAAACTTGGAAACTTCCAAGTTTCAGCGGATACATCCACTAAAACGACAATTAGGTCGCTTTAGCGGAGGCCTCTTAAGCGGAAAACCGATTCTTAAGTGACCATGGCTTTCCTAGTAGGGTCGCTAAATAAAAAGATAGTCCCTTAAAGCAGTGGCCGCTTAACCGACTGTTTGTCCACTTTAGCGGAGGAACTAGACCCAACGGGTACCGCTTAAGAAGTCAAGTGGTCACTTAAGTGACACTTGTGAGGTCATTAAATTCCTCCATTTCATGATTTTCTTCCATTTTCTTGCAAGTCTTAAGAGATAAAAATCCTAGATAGTGTGGATAGGAGCCTAATTATTGAAAGACCGCAGGGTGTTTGTGAGCTCGAATTTGTCATTCCCTCATTGAAATCTTTATAAGTTTTTGATTAATTTTTGGTTTAATTCTTTATTTTAGATCCAAATACCTAGATTATTATTGGATTGATTTAGTACCATTTGAGCTTGAAATTTACCCATTCTTGAGGATACATGATCCCTGAGTATAGAGGGATGCGTTGACAGTTTTGAAAGTGCGATTCAACGAGAAAGGACCACATGGGACTTTGACTTGACTTTGGATTCGAAGAATAAAAATATAATATGGGTACCATTGTTCTCATATTTATGAGTATATTACTATTTTGATAGTGTGGTATTGTGAAAAAGCTTGTTGAAAGAGGAAATCATTGATTTAGCAGATTATGCGGGGCTTTCTTCGGTGTCCAGGTAGGCTAGGCTTACTTTTCTTTTATATTGGGCTAAATTATACTATTGATATGATAATATGCTAGTTTTGGATTGAGAATTAGGATTCAGAGTTACATCTAGCGTGAATTGGATGATTTAGTCGATTTAGGAGCCATAATTAGACATAGTTGGCTTAGCCACTCATTCTTTAGGTAGAATTGCTATCTTAAGACCTAATTACACATACTTAGTATCTTGTAAGGAAAATTTGACACCCTAGTCTAGTTTGGATAGGATTTTCCTTAGAATAGATTATCGAGGTTAGAAGTGGGTCCCTCTGCCCCCCTTAGGCCAAGATTACTGTTAGCTTCTTATAGAATCAATAGATGTGTTAAATTATCTTATTTATTTTCTTAATCCCAAGGATGTTTTAGACATATGATGGTTCATTCTAGATTGATGCATGAGAGAAGATAGTTCTGATCTCGGTGATTTATGATATTGAGACTAGTTTGATTTCAACATTATTGATGATATAAATTCTAGCTATAGTCCGACACATGAGATATTAGTTTCGATTAAAGTCTGGCACATGAGATACTAGTTTCGATTTAAGTTTGATATTGAGAGATTATTTTTATGATTATGGGACAAATTCGAGTCCTACGTTTTACGGTATGGAAAGATCAATAATTATGATTTTGAGATATGGTTAATTAGCATAATTCCTGTTACTACATTTCCTTGATTTCACCCTTCGGGCTTATGGGGCCTCGCATCGGGTTATTTACTTTATTGCACCTTCTGGGCTTATGGGGCCCCAATTATGTAGTGATAGCTATATTTTCTTTAATATTATTATCCTGATTATTTATTTATAGTATTTGGAGCGTTATTCCAAGTTTACCCCTTACCTTTACTTAACTTACTTTATCTCATAGTTTATCGTACTTATATTATGATTTAGCCAGTCGGCTGATGATGCCTACTGAGTACCCGTGGCTTCGGTACTCATACTACACTTCTGTACCTTTTTGTTGCAGATATGAGTACTAGTTACCACTGTTGACGTTGTAATTGTGTTGGTTAGAGTTCGGAGATAGGGTAAGACCTCGAAGCCGGAGTTGGCCTTTTCTCTATCTTTTGTATTCTGTTAGTCTTTCTATTTTTGAGACTGTTATGTAATGACTTTGATCGTAATCATATTATTTTGGAGACTACCATGTCGTGGGATATTATTACTTCTCTTTATTTCTCTTCCATCATATTATTATTCTATGATTTATGGACTGTAATTTTTTTTCTTGCACAATTACGAAATTTATGCCATTTTCCACCGATTTGCCCATTACTTATAGTTTTGGGCAATGATTTGTCTTGCCTACTGGTGGGGTAAAGTAGATGCCTTCATGACTCGAAAATTGTGTCGTGACACTAACCCTAAAAGTTCTGAGGTATAGACCTTATTGACTTTGAGGTGTGGAATAAAGTTGCATTATGCAAACTGAAATATTGTTTGACGAAATTAAATAGACTATTAATGTGGTCAACATGGGTATGACCAAAGATTATATTATTCCGGAAGAAATATGTGAACAGACCACAATTGTAGGGGGTGCGGATTAGGCACGGTAGATAATAAATACTTATTAGGTAATAACTATTTATTTTTATATAATGTATTTTGTGAATTTTCTTGATTGGATTAATTTTCATTTTTATCTTCTTGACTTAAGATGTTTTATTAATTCATATTCTAAATTAGATATTATCGTAATTAAATTATCTAGTGTTCTGGGATCCTCGTTAGTATTATGTAATCTTTTGTATTCTAGGTATAAACTATATAGTTTATTTTCGATTTCTTTTAATGATTTATTCTTTTCGTAAGATGTATCCATTAATTTATGTAATTATTAAATGCTTTGTAGTAATTTTTATTAACTATTTTTCTTCGTTCTTGTATCTTTTATTTCCGTATATCTTATTAACATTTTTAATTTTACTAATATTCATATTTTGGAGGGTGATTAAATGGCAGTTGATTAAATGCTTTGCTATAATATTCTTTAGCTTTTTCTCTTAGTTTTTGTAAGTCTTCTATATTATTTTTAAGATATTCTAAATATTCTATATCTTTTGTTTTAAAATATTCAATTAAATTCGTTTTTATATGGTTTTCTGTAAATCTTATTTCTTTCATTTCTTGTTCCCAATATTTTAGATATTCGTAGTTTATCATTTTATTCTTCTAAAGTAAATGTATAATAATCTATTCTATTTGTACTATATTTAATATCTTGTTTGAGGTTATTAATACTATTAACTATTTTTTCTTGTTCTCTTCTTAATGAATTTTTAAAACTATCTAAACTTTTATCTTTGCTTTTTTTTTTTTTTAATTTTTCAAGGTTTCGTCTATCCATTTTAATTTTTCTATTAGATTTTTCATTATTTCTCTAATTTGTTTTCTATAATTAATTTCTTTATGTAGGTCTTCATGGTTTTCTTTAATTTTCTTAATGTTTTCTGACATTTTTAGTCCGTATAATATCCATCTGAATCTAAATAATATTGATGTTCATAATATATGCGTAAGTTTTCTATACTGTTTAATAATTCTTCCTCTTCATAATCTTGTAATTTTTCCCATATTATTTTCTTTATGTCTATAATTTCTATATTTCTAAGTATGTATAAAACAAGTATTTTAATATCATCTGTCATTTAGGCTTGATTAAATGCTTTTTCATAATACTTACTAGTTGTTTGTTTTAGTCTAAATAATTCTTGCATATTTTTATTAAGAAATTCTATATATTTTATATCTTTAGTTTCCATATATTTGTCTAAATTTGTTTTTATTTATTTTTCTACTGTTGTATGTTTCTCATATATTTTTTTCAAAATTCTAAATATACATAATTTATCATGGTTGACATGTAGTTTTGGTATATGTGTTTGTAAGTGTAATTAGGTATTTGTGGTATGTAATTTATTCTAGTCATATAATATTTACCAAATGCTTTTTCTAATATGATTTTTCTTATATCTACTACTTCTATATGCTTAAGTGCATATAAAATAAGTATTTTAAATTTATCTACCATTTCGTCAGATAAATAATTATTCATTTTTCATAAAATTGCTATTTTCAAAATATTCCCTTCAATCATACACATAACAAAATATGATCATATTAGATGACTATATACTAGATTATTCTTAAAAAACATGTCCGTCGGTCACTATTAGCATGGTAATCCAGATACTTTTCCCTTAAACAACGCCTCTACTCTGGCTACTCTCCACCACGGCTTCTTGCCTTATTGGTTTCACCTTTAGGATGACATAGTTCTTAGGGATTTTTATCCGTTTCCACTTTGCTAATAAACTTCTTAACATGCTATTCTTCGAATAATTCTATTATAAAGTAACTAACATGGAACTTATTTTATCATATCATGATTGTTAGGAATTATGAATTTAGCTATTCATAATAGTAAATAAATATACCTGTTCTGTTAGGTTTGATAATTCTAAGTTTTGTTCCTCCATAGATTTTTTCATTGAAATATACCTGTTTTTTAATAAATAATCAAAATATTTGTTGTAGACAAGAGAGAATTTTTTGCTTCAACGCATGAAGGTTTGCCCTTCATCTGAGCAAATGCTCGTTTATTTATAGGCTGAAGTTTCAAACTTTACATGCACGTGCCTATTTCTAAAAGACTAAAAAACTTTAAAAAAAATATCAAAAAGGCTAGGCTATAGGCTATAGCTATCCTAACAAAAAGTCAGTCTTTATCTTAAACTACTAAAAGACAAAAAATTGTTAATACCTAAGACTTTTTCTATACAAATTTTTACAATTTACGTAAAGGAAATTGTGAAAGTTATCTACAAGTCACTTTCACAATTTAATAGCTTGTCTTTTTTATCTCCATTATTTTGCTCCGTAGCTATTTCTTTTTTGTTGTATGTATTGCTTTCCTATCTTCTTATCAGTGTAGCATCACATCTGGAATAAAGTTGTGCTTGCCACTACATATGCTGCATATGTGGTCTTTGTATTTTTGACCAACATTTTCACAAAATTGATCCATAGCTTCTTCTGAAATAATTCCCTTACAGATAGATCTTATTAATGGCTGTTCTTCTGGTCTGAGGAGTGTTAATCCCCATTTTCTAAGTTCTTCCATGTCATGGTCTCTAACTTCTTTGCAAGTTGAATAAATCAATGCTTTATTCCTTGAATTATATATCCAAACTGGTTTTTTATTTGAATAATTATTAAGTAATTCTGATAATATATTGCTTATTTCAATAACTCTTTTGTTGTGGTAAAATGCTAGTATCTGCGTTTCACTGTTCCTATTAGTGTTCTTTCTATATATTCTGGTGCATCTGTTATATTTATATTATTATCTAATAATTATTTTGTCATATATCCTATCCATAATTGTATTATTTTTTCTGTATTTATTACACAATCTAAGTCTAAAAAGTTATAATTTTTATTAACTATTTGTTTTGGTGTTCATTTGTCATATTCATTCTTTAGATTATATCTTTTAAACTTATTCTTATAATATGTAGGTTTTCTTATTTCTGATGTTCTAGGTATTATATTTTCATTTTCTTTTTTTATCAAGAGTGTTTATTTCCGTTTTTATATTTTCTAAGTTTTCTTCATTAATTACTTCTTGTTTTTCATTGATTTCTAAATTTTTTGTATTTGTTAAGATTTTTGTATATGTTTCACTATCTTCCGAATCATAATTATCTGTTTCTTCAACATCTATTGTATTAATTTCTAATTCCTTGGTTTCTATTTCTTTATTGTTTATTTCTAATTTTTCTTTAAATTGATTTATCTCATTAATAATTTTTGTTCTTTATCTTTTTCTTTTTTTTCTTTCTGTCTTTTTTCATACAGATCCTTTAGCATTTGTAGTTCTTTTTCTAATTCAGCAATCCTACTATTTTTAGTTTCTTCTATTTTTCGTATTTCTTTTGTAGTTTGTTGTTTTATTTTTTCTATTTCTTTTTTTCTATCTATTTCTTTATTTTCTTTTTCTATTCTCACCATAGCCGTCAATTTATCTTCTAATTTTAATTTTTTTTCTAACATTAAATATAAATGTTCACCTATTTTCTTATACCTTCTTCCTAGATTAGAAAATACTATTTTTATTTTTAATCCTTCAGGGTTTTCATATATTTTTTCATCTATTATAAATTTTTCTTTGTTCATTTTTTATTTAATTGTTAATAGATCATGTTGGTATGTATATTCTAGACTATCTATTGTTGATTCTAAATTTAATATTTCTTCTTTTTGTGCATTTATTGAGTTTTTACTAACTCCGGCCATTATATTATACTGTAGTCTTTCTATCCTTATTTTTAATTCTTTACGTTTTTCAGATATTTTTTTTTTAATTCTTTATATTTTTGTACGTTATTCATTTAAATAATATTTTGGGGAATATCTAAATCTAGTTTTATCAAATAAATCATAATTAATAAATTAATCAAGTAAATCCATATATATACGACTTATAATACACAGGTACGATGGTGGCTAACAAGAAAAATACAAAATTCAGTTACGACAAAGGAAATTGGGAGACTAGTATTAAATATACTGAATTTTACATTTACAATTGAAGTAATCAATACTAACAAAAATATCATTGCAGATTACTTATCAAGACAAAGCTACTCAAACTGATTTACCAATGGCAGAGACTGATGCCAAAGATACCCAGACTGACTTATTGCTCCAAATGTTTAAACAAATGGAGTTAATACAAGAATGAGTCATTACACTAACTACTGAAGTTACAAATGTAAAAGTGCAAGTCGAGCAATATAAAAAAACAAGATACTGTGCAGGAAGAGCACATTAAAAAACTAGACCTAGAAGGTGACGATGAGAAACACCTTAAAACTCAAATCACTGACGTAACTTCAATTACAGCTACAGGCACATCAAAAGGGAAAAATACCCAAAAAAGTCCATTCTTTGGGTTAAGCGGATACACAGTTTTGACATCAAGAGGCAGGACATTAGCACTATGCATATACCAGCTCAAGCTTGTTGAGTTGTTCAAAAGATATTCGATGCTCGAGCTATGTTACCAAGTCAGAATTGCACAATGACACTTCAATAGATGGTGAAACATGGGAAACTCAACATTAAGACAACTATTGTGGCTTTTACTCCACAGTACCAGAAGATGTTATGGAAAAGCTTAGCTATGATTCAAGGAGATATACCAAAGGATCAATTTCTACTTTGGTTAGCTATCCATCGAGAGTAGCCACAGTCGACATGTTAGATAAATGAGGTATATCAATTCCCCAAGACTGTGTACTTTGTGATACAGGATATGTTAAAACATTCAGCTATCTCTTCTTATAATATGTGTATGCTAGGACTCTTTGTTCGGTCCTATTGCAGAGAAAAGGTATACATAAACAGATAGGGACATGGGAAGAGGAAGTTCAGTGGCTAGCTATAAAAGTAAAGAAAAGTGGGGCTCAAACTCAAATTTTGGGATGGTTATTTGTTGCATGTGTATACCACATCTGGAAAGAGAGAAATGCCAGAAGATTTTAGACACTTAAGACAGGCAAGGCATTGGAGCAACAAAATTATACTCCAACTGCATACAAAAGGCAAATATTGAAACAATTGGATGAAAGTTCTCCAAGAGCTAAATAGCTTTCCTAGTTAAAGGTAGAGCTACAATTTATTTTATTCTTGTATTGAAGATGTAAATAGGAACTACCCTAGAGTCCAAAGAGCTATTTGGGGTACAAAGTTTACTTGGTTGTAATAAAATTTTGTAGTTTGATAAAAACAATTTGTTATTTTGCTTCGTATTTTGTTTATTTATCCAAGTAACCTTAATTTTTTTCAAAAAGAAACATTATAATAGTTATTTCTGTTTATTATTCAAATTAGGTTTCTGGCCATAAAACCTAAAAAATCACTTTATTTGAAATTTTCAATGTTGTAGTTGGAGTTGTGTTTGGCATAGTTTTTGTAGTTGATATTTAAAATGTAAATGTATTTTTTTAAAAATAAAATATTTTTTGAACATGGAATATAATTTAAATGGAGTTATTTAATGAAAATACAAAATTTAGGATGAGCTAGTTGGTGTACAAAGTTTACTTGGTTGTAATAAAACTTTGTAGTTTGATAAAAAAACAATTTGTTATATTGCTTCGTAATTTGTTTATTTATCCAAGTAACCTTTTTTTTAAAAGAAGAAACATTATAATATTTATTTCTGTTATTATTCTAATTAGGTTTCTGGCCATAAAAACTTCAAAAATCACTTTATTTGAAATTTTGAAAATTGTACTTGTAGTTGTGTTTGGCATAGTTTTTAAAGTTAATATTAAAATGTAAATGTATTTTTTTTAAAAAATAAAATATTATTTGAACATGAAATATAATTTAAATGAATTTATTTAATGAAAATACAAAATTTAAGGTTTTATTGAAAAGTAAATAAATTATAAAGTGAAAAAAAATGGAAAATAAAATACTTCAATAAATTAATCGAAAAGAAAAGAATGAAGATTACAACATGAAATTAGAACCCCACCAATTTAACAATATTAATTAGCAGTTTTGAAGATGTGATGTGCCATCGATTTACGCCACTTAAGATGCTTAAACGAGGAATATTTGCAAGTACAAGTGTATGTTTATGTGGATATGATGGATTTTTGAGTGTTTGCAGGTTAAATAGACTAAGAGAAGGAAGATGCTGAAAAAAAGACAAGGCATCAGACGATTGATGACACAATCATGGAATCTGACTGAGGTCGTACAAAGATATTGTGACAAGAACCAGAGTATGATTATCAAAAGCATATCAAACGAAAGCCTCCTATGACTGTGGCTTGATGTCACGATCGTACAAAATAATCGAAGAAAGCCTGGTAAATTTTAATCTGCAGGAGTCAAGTGTAATAAAGATCAGATGAACACCCCCATGATTTTGCTTTGAAGCAATGATCGTACCATGATGTTGTGGGGAGGAACTCCGAATTTAAAAGTTTCAAAAATTTAAGTGAAAGATCAAACAGACGACAACATTATATGATTGTAGGTTTAAACTGTAAGCCTGTACTGAGAACCATCATATCCAAGACCTAAATGATTATAAGTCCATTTCTAACCACGGGCTCTAAAGGATGATCGTGAGTTCAAACCACGATCATACCTTTCTTCCATCCGAGGTAGTCGCCTAGCTTTCTTGTTTTATTTAGGATAGGTTTTATTTTATCTATAATACTCCTATGGGGTTTATTGTACGACTTTACACTCTTTTATATTTAGCAACATTGTATTATGAAATTTTAAGTCACATTCTTTGAATTTCATGAACATCGTTTCTAGGGTTTTAATTCAAGCTAAGATTTTAAATTTTTATTCTTATTGTAAGTTCATACATATATTTTCATCTATGAGTTCTTCTTCTATGCTTGCAACTATGAGTAGCTAAACACCTCAACTAGGATTTTAAAAATCATGATGAATTTAAAACAACTTAAGTGCGAGGCAGTTCTATACTGGTGTGCTTGTATGTCTTGGTATTTACTTTGTTATAATTGCTTTCTAATGGGGGCAAACATTAGAAACTCATCAGTATTCTAGACTTGCTCGAGAGAGAAGTAGATATTACAAAAGGGAAATAACAAAAAAGATTTAAAGTTATCCACCTTCATCTAATACCTCGAGCCGCAACAATGAGAGTTAAATTTAGATCAAGAACAAGAGGTAAAAGTGCGACGCTTAGAGACCAAGAGTACAAGAGTGAAATTCATCTAACAAAGGTTGAGAGATATTTAGATGAACCAAATTTTTTAGATTATGCATTCAATGCATCAAAATAGTTTGCTAGCACGAGCAACCTATGTAGTTTTGAAGTCATGGGGATCATAATCCTAGAGAACCAAAGTATGATTCTCAGAATCATATCAGGCGAAAATATCCTATAATCATGGGCTGAATGCCACGACCATACAAAACAATCCTAGAAATCCTACTTAATTTTAATATGTAGGATTCAAGTGTAATGAATGTCAGATGAAAGCCTCCATTACCGTGCTTTGAGGCAAAAATCATACCATGATGTCGTGTGAAGGAACTATAGATTTACAAGTTTTAGAAATCTAATTGACCGATCAAACAAGAAACTATATTGTATAGTCGTAGGGTGAAACCATGAGCCCATACTAGGAACTATCCTAGAAAAGACCTAAAATATTACAAGTAAATTGCTAACCACGAGCACCAAAGGACGATCGTGGGTTGTAACCACGATTGTACCTTCCTTCCATTTGAGGCTGCTGACCTAGATTTTCTATTTTATTTAGGACAAATTTTATTTTTTTCTATAAATAATCCTATAGGGTTTATTGTATGAGTTTACACTCTTTCATATTTTATAACATTGTATTATGAGATTCTACGACATATTCTTGGATTTCTCAAACATCATTCTTAGGGTTTTAATTCAAGTTAAGATTTTTGAGTTCTATTCTTATTGTAAGTTTATATTTATGTTTTCATCAATGAATTATTCTTGTGAGCTTGCAGTTATGAGTAGCTAAATATCTTAACTAGGGCGGTGGGAACCATGATAAATTAATAAAATAGGTTAAGTGCGAGATAATTCTAGACCGGTGTACGTGCATGTATTGGTATTTTCTTTATTATGATTTCTTTCTAGGTGCAAATTATAGGAACTTGCCTGTATTTTAGATTTTCTCAATAGAGAAGTATAGATTAGAAAAACAAAATAATAAAGATTTGAAGTTGTCAACCTTTATCAACTAAATCGAGCCTTAATAGAGAGAGTTAATTTGAGATTAAGAACAAGGGATAAAAATATGACACTTTAAGGTTGAGAGAAGATGAGTGAAATTCATCTTACTAAGGCTGAGAGACGTTTAGTTGAACTAAACATGTTACATTTTGCATGCAATGCATCTGAATAGTTTGATAGCATGAGCAACCTATGTAGTTATGAAGTCACAGGGATCACAATCCTGGAGAACCAGAGTATGATTCTTAAAAGCATAATAGATAAAAGTATCCTACGATCGTGGATTGATGCCATGATCATAAAATAATAATAGGAAGCCTTCAACATGGGGGAGTCAAGTGTAATAAAGATAAAATAAAAGCCCTCACGATCGTTCTTTAAAGCAACAATTGTACCATGATGTCGTGGGGATGAAATTTAGATTTATAAGTTTCAAAAATATAAGTGAAAGATCAAACAAATGGCCATATTATACGGTTGCAGGTTGAAACCATGACCCCGTACTGAGAACCATCACAATCAAGACCTGAATGATTATGAGTCCAATGCTAACCACGAGCTCCAAATGACGATCATGGATTCTAACCACAATCATACCTTCCTTTCATTTGAGGTAGCCAACTCAGATTTCTTATTTTATTTAGAATAGGTTTAATTTTATCTATAGATACTCCTATGGGGTTAATTATATGAGTTTGCACTCTTTTGTATTTTAAAATATTTTATTGTGAGATTCTAAGTCATATTCTTGGAATTTCATGAATATCATTCTAGGTTTTAACTCAAGATGAGATTTTGGAGTATTATTCATATTGTAATTTCATACTTATATTTTAATCTATGATTTTTTCTTGTGTTTTTCCAATTATGAGTAGCTAAACACCCCAACTAGGGTTCTGGGAACAATGATGAATTAATGAAACATGTTAAGTGTGAGGTAATTCTAGACCGGTGTTCTTGCTTGTATTGGTATTTTCCTTATTATGATTGGTTTCTAATAGGTACAATTGTTAGGAACTCGCCTATATTTTAGACTTTCTCGAGAGAGAAGTAGAGATTAGGAAAAGGAAATAACAACAATGGTTTTAAGTTATCAACCTTCATATAATAACTCGAGACATAACAGGGAGAGTTGATTTGACATAAAAATAAGGGTTAAAAGTGCGACACTCGGAGACCTTGAGAAGAGTAAAATTCACCCAACCAAGGTTAAGAGACGTTTACATGAACTAAACTTGTTAAATTTTGCATATAATGCATCAGGATAGTTTGCTGACACGAGTAACCTGTGTAGTTATAAAATCATGGGGCTTAGAATCTAGTGCTTTTCTCATATTGATTACAAATTCAACAACCAACAATTGTTACTATTGCTTTTTTTTCACAAATTGACCCCTTTTTTTACTTATTTGCAAGTTACTTAGACAAATATTTGATAGAATTTTGACCTATTCCCTATGGGATCAACCCCAACCTAGTTGTGTTTAATATTTAATTCAACATATGTTTTATACTTTTGGGGAGGTATAATTTAGGTGACACCAAATTTTGGCACCATTGTTAGGGAATATGGCTATAAAGTTGATTGATTGTGTTTGTCAGTTTGTTAGTTTCAATTGCTGATTTTACTGTTCTACTATTTCTAAGGCACAAGCCGATGTATGCCTAATACTTAGAGTCAAAGCAATCCACTGGTTCCACTTGATCCTGAACATGAGAGAACTCTAAGAGATAATAAAACAATGGTGAATAAGGAGGTTTATAATAAAAAGGGTTCATCACAATTATGGGAATGATATGCCAACAATAGTTGATTAGGTTATCAACCTAGAATTCACGACACTGCAACATATATTACTGGCTTGATTGACTGCTAAGGAGAATCCAGGCAAGAGGCTAAGAAACAAGCAATAATAGAAGAGAGGATTAGAAAGGCGGTATCTAGAGATAGACAAGTAGAAGAAGACTGTCTATATACACTTTAATAATAAGAAAAGTGGGCTATAAATTGGAGGCAACAACCTCTACAACCCTATGTTCCTCAGTTCGATGATGTAGAAGATGAGTTAGATGTTATTGAGTGATTGAAACTTATGCTATAATTCAATCAACATTCCACTAGGGAAAAAGTTTGATATCACTAGCACCATGATAAGGTTGCCGAATTTAAAGGGGTTATTTACAAACCTTTCTACCGCTGAAACAAATTTGCACATCATGAACTCTGTAGGAATATGTACTTTGTGTAATCTGCCTGGAGTGAGACAAGAGGCTATTAGACTATAGTTATTTTCTTTCTCACTGATGGGAGAGGCTACTTTGTTGCTAGTTAAGTTGCCAGATGGCTTGATTACTATTTGGGCTGAGTTGAGGACTTAATTCTTGAACCATTTTTCCACCTTCTAGGATGATGCAATTGAAATATGATATTTATAACTTTATAAAACTTTATTTAGAGGTACGGCATGTGACTTGGTTGAGGTTTAAGAAGTATCTTTAGAATGTCCCAAATCATAGGATGTCGAACCAAAACTAGCTTGAGATCTTCTATAAGGACTTGAACTCAAACACAAAAGATATAACATATACTATTACTAGAGGAGAATTCATGAGATTTCTTTGGGATGAGGTTACTGGGATTCTTGATGTTACTTTTAACACCAAAAAATGTTGGAAAAATAAGGATGCATATGTTCCCACTGGAGATTATGTGATTGGAGGATCTACTGAGCAGAGATCACTTGATGATTCGGTAGCTTTAGAGGTTGCATAGTTGTGGACTGAGGTTGGGTTACTTACAAAGTAGTTTGTAGAAACTGGATTAGAAAAGGTAAATGCAGTGGGGTCTTAAGGTAAATCACCAAGGAATGATGAGTCAAATTTTAAAAAGGAAGCAAAGTATGTAGAGAGAGAAGTGGCGGTATTTTGAGACAAGGGCCAAGGTCTAAGAAGACAATTGGAACTCTAGGTACAGGAATTAAGGTTAGAAATACTATATTGATAACTATAAAAGGTCTAGGTACAGAGATTAGAGTAGGGACTGAGATGGTGATTGGAATCAGAATGATGATTACAAGGAGAAAAGTAGCCTTTACGTTCCACCAGGGAATCGTGATGCTGATTTAGGAATTTCATGGATGAAATCTTTTCTTGTGAAACTTGTTAAGGGTTTGAAAAACCAAGAAAATTTCCTTAACAAAATTAGGCCATACATTACAGAGATTAGGCCAAATGTTGAGTCTCATACGACCACCATTAAAAAACTTGAGCAATAATTTGGGTAGTTGTCCTCCGTATTGAATTAGAGTCAATCGGGCATACTTCAGAGCAACACCATCTAGAATTCTAAGAATGATGGCCATTGACTATCCATCACTACTAAGAGTGGAAATACTACTACTTACTCACCTATGCATGGGGTTGATGACAAAAGAAATAAGCCAGCGGTAATTAAAGATAAAACTAACATAAGAAATTTGGTGGTGGAAGATAATGATGCATTTAAAAATCCTGTAATTGTTGAAAAAGAGGCTAAGTCTGATAAAAGAATGGGTAAAAAGGTCACACACTTATTGAATCCCATTCCACGACCTCTTTCCTCTTATCCACAAAGATTGAAAAAGAAAGCCATTGATGGAAAATATCAAAAGTTTATCTCAATATTGAAGGAGTTTTCGGTCAATATTCTTCTTATAGAGACTTTAGAGAAAATTCTTGGCTATGCGAAGTTTATGAATGACTTGTAGATAAAGAAGAGGACTATGAGTTTTTAGCTTATGGATAATGTACACCATTATAGTCCAATTACTTCCTGCTCTCTTGTTGAGAAGAAGAAAGAGGTAGGAGCTTTCATACTTCCTTGTATCATCAGATCTTCAAAATTTTCTAAGGCTTTATGTGACTTAGGTGCTAGAACAAAATTCATACCGCTAGTAGTTTACAGGCAGTTGGTGTTGGGGTCACCAAAATCGACCTCTATGAGACTCTATATGGCAGATCACACAGTGAAAAAGCTAATATGAATCTTGTTTGATGTGTGGTGAAGGTTACATCTTTCATATTTCTAGCTAACTTTATGATTCTTAACTATAAGGTAAACTTTGAGGATCCCACTATTTTGGAAAGACCATTCCATGTGATCGGGTGTGAATTAGTTTGATTTAGAGCATGGGAAGATGAAGTTTCAGTTGAATAATGAGCATGCTACTTTCAATGTCTTCCAGTCGATAAAGCAATCAAACAAAGTTTTTGAAATATTGGGTAATTAATACTGTTGATGAGGATGCACTTGTGGTTTATATTTTGAAGTGATTACGAGTTAAGAAACTCACAACAATAATCATGAATTTTTACAATGATGGTATGTGATACGTATAATGAGATGGTGAACATACTTCTTTGTAGGGGTTCCTATACTTATGCACCTGTGATACCCCGAGTTTTTCTCATTAAATATTTTTCTCCCAAATGTGTCGATTCGTTAAAGACTTTTTATCTTGCCAAGAGAAGCTTAGCACTCAAAAATAAATAAATTGCTAAGTGTTGAAACTTTCTCATTTAGACCTCTGATCTTCGGGTATTTATTTGACGACCTTTACGACATCCATTTTTCAATTTTCAAGTTGCGTTGCGATGGATAAAGGTCGTAATACATCCCGAGTGAGTTTCGGAATTTTTGGAGTAGCATATGGGCACGTTTGGGTGCCCAAAACAGTGGCACCGTGCGATTAGCATGGTCCAGAAATTTTCAGCATTTCAAGGCCAACTTCAAACGATCATCACTTCCTGAATATAAGGAACTGGGAGATATGATATATATCAAACTAAATCTCTTTGAGTCTTCTTTCCAGTTCAATTGGTTACACCCCATTCCAACATCAGAGTAAAAAGTGACGATCAATTTATTTCAGCATGTCAAATCAGTAACTGAGGGACGGGTTTGATTTGGGTCAACTTTGGTCGATCATAACTCCTTATATATGATGAACTGGGTGGCCTACCATATATAAAATTAAATATCTTTGAGTTATATTTGCAACTATATAAATTTCGCAAAAATCCAATATCCGAACGAGGAGTTATTCAGTTTTTCGTGGCCAAGGTATGCAGGATTTTTCTGCCATTTTTCAATTTCCTTAGGGGCAATCCAGTCATTTCACCCTTGCCCCATTTTGTGGAAATAAGCATAAAAACTGATTTTGTCCATCAAAGTCTATTATTTTCAAAAAAATTCCAAGGAAGAAACCCTAAACCTCTAAATTCCCCTTCCTAAATCTTCCAATTCCACCATGGAAATTCCAAATTAATCCGATAAATGAAGTCCCTGTTCCGAGCTCTTCGAGATGCATCAATCAATTTTTTGAATAGTGTTCCGAGGCAAGAATTCATTCCAATCTTTAATTTTAAGGCATGTGGGGTTTGAACAAGAATAATTCTTCCGTTCTTGTGCCCGTGTCTTTAATTTTTTTATCATGGATTATTATGAGTTTGGCAAATGAATTTATTTTCAAGATATCCTACCATGAGATTTTGATTATGTATGTATGTAAATTGTTCAAGCTTGCCAATTATGATTATTTAATGGATTCATATGGTTCTGTAAGTTGAATTATGTCTAAATAATTCGATTATGAACTTATAAAGATTTGAATTGTAAGTTTTGAATCACATGAGTATTTGACTATTTTCGTTCTATGAATTGAGATTTAATATTGGGATTCTTGGTGTTTCTATCAAGAATTAATATATTTTGAACATGTATCCACGTTTTAAGTTCAAGAATGAATTATTGGTATTTTCAAGTATTTTCGAGCCATGTGTCAAATTTTGAGCTTCCTTATGACGATTTGAGTTATTGGGTATATTGATATCGAAGTTGCAATGAGTCTTGGTATTTTCCGGATGGTTTTGATGAGTTAAATTATTGAAAATATTACGTATTGAGTCTTCATATCCTTGTCCAAATGTCGAGTCGGTTATGGTTCAATGCATTGATACCTTGTTGATGTTGAGGAAGATTAAAATGTTTTGAGCTAAAATGTTTTGAGTTAGGAATCCACAAATTGATATGATTTGATAAATGAGAAAGATATTTGATTTGGTCTTTATGATAGACCCTTGTGATGTTGTGGTGGATTTCCTAATATGTTCTGAGCTTGTCGGGGAGTAGTACTTAGCACCGAGAGGGAAATTTGGTATTTCTCCAAACCTATGTGCCACCGTAGGGTTGTTTGATAATGATATTATTTGCCAGAGAGCCCGATTGTAATTATTGCATTTTTAATGTTGTACTTCCTGGAAAAGAGTATGACGCTCCCGCCAATGGAGATTTCAAACGTTGGTATTCCACGTAGCTCACGTGGGGTTGTCGGTTATAGAAAACTCCCGTGTCCATAAGATTAAGTTTCTTGAATTACCGAGTCACTCTGAGAGTTGAGTCAAAGAGTTGAGATGTTTATGATGTTTTATGGTCATTTATGATGATTTATAATTACCTATGATGACTTTTGATGATATGATAATTTATGATGATTTAGAATGATTTATCATAATTTATGATTTATAATGATTTACATGGATTACGAGATTTTATCATATGAACTGTTTATTATGAAATTACGAAAAGTATGATTTGATATAACTCAAGCCAAGTGAGTCATTATTTTCTGTATGCATGTTTTCATGAAATTGATTATACTAATTATATTGTTGTATGCACCCCCACATACTCAGTACATTTCAAAGTGCTAACCTACATATTTCCATGGGCTACATTCTTACCAAAATATAGGTACAAGCAGTAGCACACATATCATGTTCAGCTGGGTCGCAGCTCTCGATCGGCAGGTGATTAGTCCTTTTGATTCAGGGACTTGAGTTGTTCAGATTTGAGGTGTATTGTATTTTCTGTATTCAGTCGTATTGAGTAGGGGTAGTTGGGAGTTATGACCCGTCTATCTTTGGTCAATGCTAGTATAGGCTTCATAGACAGTCACTAGTAGTCAGTGTATTCAGTTTCAGATTTGTATATATATGAGCAGAATTGTGACCGTGTAAATTTACTTTCATGTTGGTCAGACTAAGTTATGGGTTGTTTCCACATTATTCCTTCTATTTTATGTATTTTATTTAGTTGCTTTTGGGTTATGCCAGATGAAGGGTTAGCTTGGGGTCACTTGTGACCTTAAGCACCGTGTGACGTCTCGGGATCCGATTTTGGGGCGTTACAACACCAAAGAAGTTGGATCTTGATCTAAAGAACAGAGTGACTCTGCCAGCCAAACCTTATATTAAAAAGCTCGTGGTTCTTCCTTCTCTTCTTCGTTATGCATTTTTAGGTATAACAACACTTTGCTGATCATCATCACAACTGATTTGATAGAGTGACATGTTAAGGCCTTAGTTGTTGTGTTATAGAGGTCCAAACAGTCCATTGGATAGTCCATTACAAAGTTATTGGAATCTCACTTGGAATATGCACACATAAAATCCAACTCAAGCCAGATTGTGTACCTAGCAGTGAGCACTAACGTAGATTGAATCTGACCACATAAGAAGTAGTAAAGAAAGAAATCATTAAGTGGTTGGATTCAAGAGTGGTTTATCCTATTACTGAAAGTAAGTAGGAGAGCCTAGTCTAATGTATACCGAATAAGGGTGGGATCACTGTGGTTCCAAATGAGAAAAATAAGCTAATTCCTATAAGGCCAGTCACTAGATGGAGGTCTGTATGGTTTATAGAAAGCTAAATGCATGGTCTAAGAAGGATACTTTCCTATGTCTTTCATAGATCAGATATTAGATCGTCTTATTGGTAGAGGATGGTAGTTTTTTCTTTATGGTTATTTGGGGTATAATCAAATTTTAATTTCCCCCAAAGACCAAGAGGAGACAACTTTCACTTGTCCACATGGGACATTTGTATTTAGAAAGATGACTATTTGTCTATGTAACTCTCTCACAACTTTAAGCGATGTATGATGTCCATTTTTTCTGACATGGTGGTGGACACTATTGAGGTTTGCATGGATGATTTTCAGTTGTGGATGCCTCATTTGAGGAATGCTTAGTTCATCTAGCTAATGTTTTGTGGAGATATAAGGAATGCAACTTGGTACTTAATTAGGGGAAGTGCTACTTTATGGCAAGGAAGATATAGTGCTTGGGAGTAAGATCTCAAAGAAGGGGATTGAGGTTGACAAGGCTAAGATTGAGGTGATTGAAAAATTGCCTCCACCAATTTTGTGAAGGGAATTCATAGTTTTTTGGGGAATGCAGGTTTCTATAATAGATTCATCAAGGACTTCTATAAAATAGTAAATACATTGTCTGAATTATTAGACAAAGAGGTGAAATTTATGTTTGTCGAGGACTGTCTTAAGGTGTTTGAGTGTTTGAAAAAGAAGTTGATTTTAACCCCCATTATTGTGTCACCCGATTGGACCTTTCCATTCGAGGTTAGATGATAGCGACATGGTTCTAAGTGCGTTCCTAGGAAAAAGGTGAGAGAAAATCTTACATACCATCCATTATTCTAGCAAAGCACTTAATACTACTCAAAAGAATTACACTGTGACGGAAAAAGAGTTTTTTGTGGTTGTGTTTGCATTTGAGAAATTATAGTATAAAAGTGATTGAGCATACAGACTATGAAACTCTTAGATACCTTATAGAGAAGAAAGATACAATGTAGAGGTTGATTAAATGGGTACTTTTATTTCAAGAATTTGACTTTGATGTCAAGGATTGAAAAAGGACTGAGATTTTAGTGGGTGATCATTTATCACCCCTTGAGAGGAGGTAATGCTAAAACTGCAGGATGAGCTTGAGATTGATGATACTTTTCCAGATGAGCAACTGTTGACAACATTACAATACTTAATCACTTAGTTTGCAGATTTTTTCAATTATTTGAACAATGATCTAGTTCTAGAAGATATGTCATTTTAGCAGTGAAAGAGGTTTATGTACAAGGTAAGTTATTTTGGGATGAGCCATACTTATTTTGGGTTTGTATGGATGGTGTGATTCGGAGATGTGTTCGTGAGGTTGAGATGATGAGTATCTTAGAAGTATGTAGATCTTCACTAGTTGGGGGTCATTGTAGAGGTGTGCATACCATACATAAGATCTTGCAATGTGGTTTCTATTGAACTATCATTTATAAAGATGCATATGACTGTGCTAGGGCTTATTACAAATGTCAAAGAAAAGGGAACATATCGTGCAGATGTGAACTACTAATGACAACTATACTTAAGCTCGAGTTCTTTCATGTTTGGGGTGTTGATTTCATGGGCCCCTTTGCAATCTCGTATGGAATAAGTACATATTTGTGGCTATTGACTATGTTTCCAAATAAGTAGAGGCAATGCCATTTTTAAACAGTGAAGGTAAGGGTGTCACAACCTTTTGAAAAAGAACATCTTCTCTAGATTTGGTACACCCTAAGCTATCATTAGTGATGGAGGCTTGCACTTTTGAAATTTTCTCTTCAAAATATTTCTTGAAAAATATGGTGTTTAGTACAAGGTGGCAACACCTTACCATCCTCGGATAAGTAGGCAAGTTGAAGTCTCAAATAGAGAGACCAAGCCTATATTAGCGATGACTGAATGCCAATAGGACAGGCTGGGCTAGAAAGACGGATAATGTATTGTGGGCCTACAAGATAACATTCAAGACCCTTATAGATGCTTTTCTATATCATCTCGTGAATGAAAAAACATGACATTTGCTTATCGAACTTGAACATAAGGCATTATAGGCATTGACGAGGCTTAATCTGAAATGGAGTGATGAAGTGAAAATGAGATTAGAGTAGGGGAATCAAATGTATGAATTTCATATCTACACTTATGAGAGCTCAGCCTTGTACAAGAAAAATATGCCGTTGTATCATGATCAACAGATTGAACGTAGAGAATTTCACCCGGGAGACTTGGTCTTGCTGTAAATTTGAGACTTTACTTGTTCCTGGAAAGCTGAGGTCCAAATGGTCTGAAGCATTCATATTCACTATGGTAAGAGTATTTATGCATAGTGTAATTAAGATAAAGGGGATTAGGCTATATCACTAAAGGTAAATAATCAACGTGGAAAGCACTATGTGGGAGCTACAAAAGAGATGAGCTTTTATGAGAAATTTAACCTCAATGAATTCTGAGTAGTTAAGCGATTTGAGTTGTGCCATGATTTTAAATCAATTTCTTAATGGGAGGCAACCCATGGGCTAGTTGGTAAAGTTTGATAAACCAACTTAGCCATAGTGTGCCGCAATGTTAAATCAAGCGTTTCTTGGGAGACAACCCATGTTTTGTACTTTATATTTTATAGGGTAATGTTTGATATTGGTTCAGGGATTGTGCAGGAAAAAAAGAAATGTTGACTTAGACTCAGAACTAAACCCAAGAGAGGGTTGTATGGTGGTGGAAAGGTCCCATGATTGTGGGTTCAGTAATCTAATAGGAGTCTTGCAAGTTGAAATTCAAGAGCCATATCACTATTGGTTCTTATGATCATACCTTGATGTAACAATTGTGGTATCAATAGTCTGTTATGACTCCTTAAAATCATTAAAATGGGAATTAAACCTATGATTTAAGGAATGATCGTGGTTACATATCATGGTCATCCTTAAGCTTCGTAGGTTCCCAAATAAGCTTTCTTCAACCATCTATGTAAATGAGGAAGATACCATCGTGGTTTGATTCCATGATTGTATGATCGAGTCGTTTGTTGGGTCCTACTATTTAATGAAATCGCCACCCTACACAAACCGACCCAACTAGAATTTAAAACCCTAAACTTGATACCCAATTTCATATTTCATTCATTCGAACTCAACTTTCTCAAATACCACCAAGAAACCATGACCAATTACAAAATTCCTTCTCTTGATTCACGTGATTTATTTGTATTCCTCCGTCCTCTCATCTGTGTGAGATATTTGAAATGGAAAAGAAGAAATAAATTTGTAAGTAAACTCACAAGTCTTATTCTCTATTTATGAAATTAATAAATAATGAGAGCTGCTAAAATACGTTTAGGTTAAATGTTCTATTGAGTAGGAACAATGGGAATTCTTGAGTACTCAAAATTTTTAAACTTTGCGGTCAATGAAGGTAATAAAGGTTCAAGGTTTAAGTCTGATTTCTATTAAGTGTATGGGATTCCATGACATAACCTACGATCGTAGTATCAACAAATGGTCATAGGTTGTATCGTTTTGGGGGGTGCTAGTGTTACATGCACAAAAGATCATCATACGAGCACATCCCATGATTATGCTATCTTTGAATGAATGTGGTATGTGGTCATATGATGTGACATCTACTCAGTAATTGGAGAGAGTTCCTACGATCAGAGGGCGCGATTATACCTTTATTGCACGATTACAGGAACTACTTGTCCGATCTGATGTTTTCCCAATATTTCTAAAGAACCCTTCCTATAATACGAAGGAACAATTGTTCCTTCATTGCATGATTGTAGGAAGGATTATTTGATACATTGAATGTACCTATTTTAACTTTTCAAATTAATGCTAACTTTTACTGACACAGGTATAATGGTATCAAAGGAACAAAACAAGTTGAAGAAGGTTATCTAAAAGAAAAGGGCACCCAAAGGCATACCTATGGCCTTGAAGAGTGAGTTAATTAGCTCAAGTGTGATCGAGATGGAGTATTCCACTAGACCATTTGAGGAGAAATACCCTCTCCGGACCACGAGAGCCAAGTAAAAGAGATAGAACAAGCCAAGACCACAACATATATGACCTTGGTCAAAGATACCACCTCCATCAAACATCCCTAATATTAATAGAAAAGGAAATACAACCAACAATATGGGAGTAAACAAGAAATGGAGGAAAGTTTCTCGAAAGAGGAGGATGTGTCCAACCCCGAATCCATTGAGGGTACTACTACTACTTCCGTACTTCAAAGAGGCGTAGATATAAGATGTTGGATGGTTCCAATATCAATGGACTATTAAATTGATGGAGTATAACTGATAGACCGAGGCAACAAAAATGATGCATTTAGGAAGAGACCGGGATATATTATATGAGTCCCTCTAAAAGTCCCTGAACTGGCGAGAGGCTTCGAGTAATACGAGTTGTGGTAGATGATAAGACCCCTATGAAACTTTGTGCCAAAGTTGGTGCGTGAATTTTATGCCAACTATGCGAAAATACTGAAGAATATGAATCCTTCAGGGAAGGGTAAAGACATCTTAAATTATACACCATCAGAGCTTGGGATACTAAGGTTGATATCTCCGTTAGGGATATCTCAAGATCCTTGTATGGAGAAGCATTTATGCCTATTGAGGAGACTTCAGAGTATGACTATCAGATGACTAATCTAAAGAGAGTGAAGATGCTAAGTATGGATGGCAAGTTGATACACCACAGGTGGATGGAAGGCCATATTACTATAGCTAGTGAAAATACCCCTTTGGTAAAGGGGAAACAATATACAAGAACAATCTGAAGTTTACTGCTAAGGCTTGGTGGTCGGTGGTGATATACAAATTATTCCCATGGCTAATGATAACACGTTAGGGGTGATAGATGATAGGTTGATAGCAGAATTTTTCTCGATATTAGAGATTAATATCCCACGAATCATCGTGGAAGAGATTTGAGACAGGGTGCTCTAGTTTTTTCTACATTATCTTTCCCTGTCTCATCATACAGTTGATGAGAAGTGCATATGTCCACATGATTAATGCAGTGTCCAGAGCTATCCAATTAATAGAGATAGATGATATGACCCATATTATAGATTTGAGGAACCCGATGGCCCAAGCTCGAGGTGTTGAGATTCTAGACATAGTTGAGGGTACCCCTGCTAGTGATATACCAACATATGATGTCGACTCCTTATCATCCTCTGCACCATTGACTTTTTTTCACAATAGACCAGTGGTTCTCATAGGATATAAATCAATTCCATATTTGAAATTGGAAAATATTATTTGAAACCATCTTTGCATGATGCACGATTAAAGAAGTTGGAGATTGAGGTCAAACCCTATGTTGCTAATGAGATTCGGGCTATTGTTAGGACTGTACAGACCTAGTTAGATAGATTTGAGAGATGGATGAAGGCCAGAATTGACACAGTATAGGATCCAAACATGGACAAGATTAGGACAGAGTTGATCAAGCTTAAGGAAATGGTTATGGTTTTGATGAAGCAAACAGTTGAGGTTGCACCTCCTCCTCCACCACCTATGCCTTTACAAGAAAACATTATGGTAGATATGGACTTCATATTCCATGATTTTTATATCCATCCAAGACATTAATGATATAGAAGTTGAGGAGATGAGTAGTGACTTGGAACCCTAAAAGAGGGAGAGAGGTGATGATATTGAGAAATATAGTATGAAGAAGTCTAATGAGAAGAAAAAAGGATAAGGTGACCAAGAATACCTCCAAGGTAGTGATTTTGAAGGTGGGAGAGACACAACTGGGAGGGGGTATGGAGATTGCCCCCAGTTTGACTTCTTTGAGGGCATCGGTTTTAACTGGTGCCAACATATCTAAAAGTTCTACGACTATAGCTGAGGCCACTAGAGAGGAGAAGATAGTTGGGGACCTGTTACAACCCAATTTCTTAGTTCATGATGGTACCTACTATAACCTACCAGTAGGCAAGCCGACCCATAGTTCGAAACTTCAAGTAAGGGACTACCAAGAGAAATGAAGGCAGAATGCGGAATAAATATGGTAAAAGACCGATTTACATAAGAAAGTTCCAAAACTGGAGGAATTAGTACAAGAGATTCTAACATAATAAGACTATAAAATAAAGTACGAAAAGAATATATTGATACAACCAATCCCCAAATACAACATAGAGATTAGTCAAATACGTAGGAGGGAGAATAGAAATGATCTGAACACCAGGATCTCACCCTATATCTCTGAACCGTAGCTTCTCCGTACGATGCATACAATAACAGCGAGAACCCGCACTATGATCTGCAGGCTGCAAAAGTGTAGTATGCATACCAAACACGTGGTACTCAGTAGACAACTACTGACTAAGCTCCAAAGATAGTGAAAATATACATAACATGTAAGCAAAAGTCTAAACTATGGTCAAATATATAGGGAATTAACATAGTAACGCTAAAGAGGAAATAAGAATAAACAATCCTATTCTATCCATACTCAAGAACCTAAGCACTATACCATATATTGCTGGCCTATATACCAATAAAGCGAAGATGAAGGATATATAATAGTATGCAAGACCAAGGAATGTATATACGACATTAATGAAGGAAGGAAGGGATATACGGTTATACCATAACTACATATATGAGTGTATGTACATAAATAAGGCTAACCTAAAAGTACAACCCAAGGCAGTCATACTAGCATCTTAAGGTCTCCTAATCAAAGTGGGAACTAGTAATGAAAAATTTTGGGTCTAAAACCATAATGGCTAGCCATGGGATACTCATGCATAATAAAGTAACCGTAAAAGAAAGAGGTTAG
Organism: Capsicum pubescens; assembly: GCA_030864215.1. Lineage (NCBI taxonomy): Eukaryota > Viridiplantae > Streptophyta > Magnoliopsida > Solanales > Solanaceae > Capsicum > Capsicum pubescens. The sequence continues at coordinate 121,176,258 of CM061544.1, forward strand.
AATCATACCTCGAATCTCAATATCGGATCAATAATCAATTTGTCATGAACTAGGCAAAATAATAATAATAATAATAATAACAATAACAATGCAAGCAACTAGCTAGTATGGAAAAATAACGCCCCATCAAGCCTTTTATAACCCATTGCGAACATAGGCCCGGACGGTTCAACCAACACTCAGTAAACAACAGCCATAGCAATACCTATGCAACCCCATATAAGGTTGACGTATATAGGGCATACTGGTGATACACAATGCACATGCAAGGATGAATGAAAATAGAATCCAATATATCATAACAAATCCAAACATCATAATGTAACCCAGTGTATAACCTTACATTATCAATATCATCATCAATTACCGAACTTGAATTGAAACTCATATTATCACATCATCAACATCTGCCGGACTTAAACCAGAACTCATATCATCATTATCATCAAGTCCAATAATAGTAATACATGTATGAAAATACATGACTAGTACTGTGGCTAAAAGAGTGTAAGTCCATCAATCTATTGCCGGGGTAAATTCCTGGACTAAATCATCATAAAGTGTAGAAAGGATCAAAATCTCTAATGACCATGATAAATAATATTAGTAAAATCATGGATTGAAAATCCATATCAGTCAAATTTTTATAACATTATTTTCAATCTCAGTGAACATAAGTTATTCATTAGGATAATACAATTCCTAGTATGAAGAAATCAATTTTAAAAGTGAAAAGTGGGAATAAATTCCTTTTTAGGAAAAAGAGTAGAAAATCATATTTTAATTGGGATTGTACCATCTACCTTTTTAGTGATATTTAATATAGATAATATATGCATGCCATCACCTGTAATGCCCCGAGACTACCCCCAGGACATTACACAGTGCTTAGGACCACAAGTGATCCCAAACTGACGCTTGTACTGGCATAACTTGTGAGCAACTGAATAAGATACATAAATCTTGAAGAAATGAGCAGAAGAAAAGTCTTTAGCTGAACATCTTGAAAACAAAACTATTAAAATGTTTAAAACTTTGGTTATCAAAACAAAATTGAAATCAAATACATCAAATCTACTTACAGTCTATGAAGCCTCTACTAGTATTGGCTATAGGTAGCCGGGACATAACCCCCAACTATCCCGAGTCAATACAAATGACTAAAGAAAAAAAGATGCTACCCGAACTATGATTGAATTATTCCCTCAAATCAAAAGGACTCATCACCTGCTATTTGGAAGCTACAAACTTTCTAATTATGATATGCGTGCTACAACTTGTACCTACATTATGAAATAATGTAGCAAATAAATATATATGGATCAGTATTTCTGGAATATACTGAGTATGTGGGGGTGAATGCATAAGTAAAAATAATAACTCAATATTCATATAAACTTTTAAATAATTCATGCCAAGTATAAATGACTCACCTTGAGCTTGAGTAACTGAAAGCTAAAAATCATTAATCATGGATAATAAAGCATTCTATATAAATCTTGTGAGCCATAACACTTAGTTCTAAAAGTTGTAATGTTACTCTTTTCTTTTGGGAGGTTCTTCTAAGCGACATAACCCATGTGAGCTATCATGGAGTCCAACGTATCACACCTACATTGGTAGGGCTGTTCTACCCTTTCCATAGGAATAAACCCTAACTAGAGTGATAACTATACTGAACCCACTATGGGTATTAAATTCCTACGGTGGCACATAGTTCTGGGGCATGTGACGTTGGACTCATACCCAACTCGATGCTAAATACTACTTCCATATTACTTATATGCTCTCTCTTTAGGAAATCCACCTTAAAATAACATAAGGGTTTATATGAAAATCTATTATGCTTCTGTTTGCTTTAAATAGTAATCAAAATGAAAAAATGTGGATTCCATCTCTTAGCTGAGGATCAAAAGATCAATTCTTGCTTTGAATCTTGAAATAAGCTTATCATAGCATGTTTAAAGACAAACTTCTTGGAATCACAACACTCAAACTTAGGGCTTAAAATTCATGCTATAACTCATGGTAATTCATACCAAAAACTTCATGCTCAATATAACTCTTGAAATACTTCAACAATAACAAGTCAAGATAGTACAATCTCATTAAAAATATAAATCTTCTAAGTTAAAAACATGAACACAAGCACTTCTTGATATACTTAAGGATTTAAATCTCATGAAAATCACATTCTTCAAGAATATACATACTTGGGTATGAACCCTACTTCAAAACAATCAAATAAAATCTTAAAATCTTGCAATTTGGGAACAAGGGTGAAAGAAAGCCCTTGTTCATAACCCCACATACCTTAATAGGTTTGATTTGATGAAGAAAGCTTGACCTTGAAAGCCTTGGAAATGATCTTTAAAGCTTTTCTTGGGATTCTTGGATTGTGGAACTTAATTCTTGGTTTTTCTCGAAGAGGATGAATTGAATTTGATGTTCTTGGGATTAGGTTGGGGTTTCTTGGAGATAAAAGTGAAGGAGAATGGGCAAATAATGCTTAAATGGACATCTTAACTCGTGTTTTTACGACTTGGTTTGAGGGGAAAGGACTTAACTAACCATTACACATTTAAATTCATACCCGTATTGCATTTTGATGGCTCATCGCGACGCGGTCTAATCGTGGTGACCTACTGGTTCTGACGAAAATGATCATAACTTTTCGCTCGGGTATCGGATTAAGGTGAAATTGGTTTTGTTGGAAAGCTAATTCAATTATCTACAATTTGGTGGGTCTTTAGCTGAGGAATTACATATCCATAAAAAGTTATACACTTTTCAAAGTTGACTCTTGTAGAATCGAATACCAAACTTTGAACGAATTAAAGACTCTTAGCTCAACTTGGCTCTAAGTGATTTCTATGAACCTTCTTCACCTAATAAGCACTTCACACACTAGGGTAATAATCATGAAATGTGCATGCAATTATATATCAAGAACTGGATGAAACACCTTTACTGTGATGCGGTGATGTGATCATCGCTATACTCACCGCGACGCGCCACTATCGCGGTGAGGTTCTGGAATCGAAATCCAAACGTACCCCAAACCTTATCCAAAAAATCCAAAACTCCCCCGAGATAACTTCTTACATCCTTGAACATGAATTAACTCAAAAACTTACATCTCGGGGTCGGGAAGGTATGTCTAAAACCCGTCGAAGTTAAGAGGCCAAAAATAAGACTAAGTCCCCAGTACTTAGTGAAATATTTAGGTTCTAAGCCTCTTATGCATGCACTATGAGCTAAAATAAATGAGGAAAAGTTTGGGGTATTACATCACCAGTATCCAAACAATACGATCATAAGCATCAAAATGTCTATAAACTGTGACTACATCCTTTAAGAGAATAAATTGCTCCCCAGAATCCAACCAATATCATAAACACAACCTTGAGCCCAATAATATATATATACGACATAACCATATCATCATAATTCTGGGAAAAACTATCACAATCCATCGAGTATCATATTATACATCACACTAAAAGTTCATTAGTCTCAACTATACCTAAAATTGTCAGGACCCAATTTATGAGCCATGATAACACCTATTAAATTCCCCTAGTAGGTAAGCCAATGCCCTAACTCGGAGCTAATGAAATGGTTTAATTTGGTAGGGAATACCAAGATATGCTAAATTCAATGAACACAAGTTAAATAAATACAATGTTCTAAAATAGATAAATAGTCAACACAAGAATACCAATCCCACGATCTGGTAGAGCCAGTACAAGAGCATCTAATGTTAATAATACAATCCAAAAGACTTAGAATATAGTCAATACATCTTCTTCGAAACAAAAGTTTGAATAACAATAAGAAAGAAGGAAATGGGTGACTCAAAACTCTAAGAGGTCACCCTATCTCTAAAAGATTAACTCTGCATGAATGACGGTCCACGATGAAAACTAGTACTTGCATCTGCACTAAAAAGACATAGAAGTGTAGTATGAGTACCAAAACAACAGGTATTCAGTAGGCATCATCGACCAACTGAGCTAAATCATGATATAAGAACGATAAAGTGCAAGATAACATAAATAAGTTAAGGTACAAAATCAAACTTGAATAATCCCCAGAATCACTGCACATAATTAATAAATATCCCAAAATAATAAGGATAATACAAAATAAAGGGATAAAAACGTGCAAACATAATTAAAAAATTGGCTCCCATACGCCAATTGGTGCAAAAAGTAAAGGCCTCATGACTACATCCCATACTACTGGAGAGTACACACAAGGATAGAATAATTTACGCATGCACCATATATACTAACCATCACCATAATTCAACCATCATTTAACTATTCATCATCATTCAATATTTTGCCATCACTTAGAAATTTACCAACACTATTCCACAATCCACTAGTTATCCATTATTTTTCTCTAATCACTAGCATTATTCATCCACTAGCCAGTATATATCCAATATTCAAAATTTTATCAACAAGGCATCCTTTGTCATTATCCATCATAATATTAACTAATATAATTTTTCATACCATAATACAACATGGAATAATTATTATCGTCATCCGTAATTAAATCGAGAGTAAATATAATCAACAATCAGAATTGAACCGGTCTTAAATATCAAAAAGACTTGGAATTGAATCGGTCATAAATATCAACTAGACTCGAAATTAAACCGGTCATAAATATCAACAAGACTCAAAATTGAACCAGTCATAAATATCAACAAGACTCGGAATTGAACTTATCTAAATATCATAATCATTATCATAATAACATTATCAATAAAATAAATAACAATGGAATTAATCCTCACATTTACCCACATAATAATTAAGTATCAACATTTCTCATTATTGCCTCGATAGGCCTTTTTCAAGAGTCTAATAAGCATAAGGATTCACCAAAACTAGCATTCATAGCCTAAGGTGGTTTACGAGTCCACTTTTATTCCCCGAGTTCTAATTTAGGCAAAATTGTACCCGAACTAGGCTTAAGGTATCTAAATCCTCTCTTAGATGTCAAACAAGCCTTAATTAGCCCTAAGATAGGAAATTCCCCTAAAATATTAGTAACTAGGTCAATTATGCCTCATTTTGAGCAACTTAAATCATTCTTATGCTAAGCATAAGGATGGAGCCCAATTCATCTAAAGTACAAAGGTACAAGCTAAAGGATTGAAGCTTATGATGTCAAAATAGCCTAAACGTCTCAACTAACCCTAAGCCTTGCAATTCATCAAACCAACACCTAAAACCCATCCCTATCCAACACAATATCATAAATATACTATGAAGTAGCTTAATCTAGTAAAGGTTAAACTTAACCTACCTCAATGCCGAAGAAAGCTCAAAAATCACTAAACCTTCACTTTTTCCTTCCAAGAAGCTTTTTCTAGACACCAAGCTATCAAAAACATATTTGACCCATCAATACGAGATCATCGATACCCATATTGCACCATTGTATTTTGGGTCCAAAAATCATGCCAAAATCCCCATGTAGGTCACACTCATGGAAAAACACATTTTGAAGGCCAAACCAACATGATATCAATCTCATAGAATCAAAACCCTCAAAAATAGGTGAAAACCAAGTTAATTTTGGGCTGAAATAATTTAGGGCTTTGGTAAAAAATTCAAGCATGAATTTAAAGGATTCAAACCTTGATTTCGAATATATTTGTGAAAAAAAATATGTTAATCAAGCTCCCAAGTCACCCTCAAGACTCAATTTAAAGTTATCACATTTGTAGGAATTTTGCTATCAAGTGGGAGGTGGAGAATGAGAAAAACGTGACCTAAGGGGTATTTTTATACCCCTTCCAGGTCCTCAGATGCTGTAATCACAGAATGTAGGGTGCAAGCTCACTATCTGGTGCCTAAACCAGATGATGGAATTGCATCAAGAAGTAGTGTGATTGTACTATACTCTACACATGAGGTGTGATCGCGTGCATACCAGATGAAAGTTGAAACTTGGAAATTTTTTCACCAAGGCCTCGAGATTCATTCGAAATTCGATATACGCAAAAGAACTATGTAACCTTTCTAAATTCTACATTTTAGACACAATGGCAAAGTTTGAATTTTCATCCAAGGTTATTTCGACCAAATATGGGTCTCACACCCAAATTTCTAATTCTTTGACCAATAGGTCAAAATGAGCTCGAGTGCCTCGGGACCCTAACCAAAGATATACCTAGCCTAAAATAGATATGCTAGTGCAACTAGGGCAGTTGGAATTTGCATCCGAGATCATTTTACTGAAGTTTTTGCCTGGTGGCCATTTGGAACCAACGAAGATTTAAAAATTTAGAATTGGCTCTAAACACCAAAAAAATTACCGGATGACTAAACTGTCTGTTCCAACAACTTATAAATGACTTGGACAGCTATGGAAAAGCTCTAACGATGAAAATAAGTAGAAATATGGAAAATGACCTGAAGGTTCATTACAATATCCACTACTAAAGGAACTCTTTTCCCCGAAAGTTAAGGATTTAGAAATACCAGATAGGTGACTAGAGTCTCGAAAGACCATAGTTGTAATATCAACCCCGTGAATAAAAAAAAGATAAGTAACATAACCAATAAAGTTTAATAGAATAGTATAATCATTCGTAGAGCCTTAACCCTAGGTTTATCCTCATTGATTTTCCAAGCACTTTACTTTTCCATATTGCTTCATTTACGGTTACTTAAAACTTACAAACCCTCGTGGTTATGTTTACACTAATTTAATCTCAATAGTGAACTAGAAATGGATAGTTGCTTAACACAAATCCCTATGGGATTGATACTTGGCTTTTACAAGGCCATGTTACTACTTGGTAGGACCACTACAATTGAGTCTTTGATTGGGCGCAACAAGATTTTACCTCCTCTGTCGGGGACTTGTAATTTGAAAACTGCTTTAGTTTTAGTTTTACATTTTAGATTTCTTTGGTAATTTTCAGTTGGTCTTGGTTTTGAGTTTGCAAGTATAGGTTTAAAGGATAGTAAACTAGCAAGGAATCGAGAATTGGTTGAACCAGAACCCGAGCCCAAATAATGCATACAACAAAGGAGGAGAGAAGCAGTCCTTCTCTACTGTATCTCACAAATCAACAAAGAACAAGATATTCCTCCTCCATGGATGAGGATCCATCAGCCCACAGGATAGTTCGCAAAGTGGAAATCCCACTTGAGATAAATTTGATGTCCCCTATTCAAAAATTAGCTGCTAGATATAGATTTAAGCTGAAACAGAACATGGTGCAGCTCTTGCACAGCAGTGGACAATTCACTGGGTTATCACATAAAGATCCAAAAGTCCACTTTCAGAACTTTTTAGAGATTAGTGACACATTCATACCTATGGGTGGGTCGACTAATTATGTAAGGCTAATACTCTTACTCTTTTCACTATTGGGGGAAGTGAAGAAGTGGTTGAATGCTGAGCTAGTAGATTCAATCACAACTTGGGATGATTTAGCCCAAAAGTTTCTCATTCACTTCTTTCTATTTGGTAAGACTCCGAGACTTCACAGTGAGAGTTTGAAATTCAAACAGAGGCCAGATAAGAACCTTTATCATGCTTGAGAGAGATTTAAGTCTCTTCTTTGGGACTTTCCATATCATTAATAGTCCAATGAGGTAGTAGATCACACCTTTGTTAAAGACCTTGACCATAACACAAAATTTTTTCTAGATTCAGTTGCTGGTGGTCAGGATCAGAAAAAGACTTATGATAAGTTATATACCTTGTTGAACTTGATTGCACAAGAAAATCCAGATTGGTATGGTGATGCCTTAAGAAGCTCAATTAAAAAGGCTATAGGTATGATTGAAGTTGATAGTATTACAGCCTTAGCCATCCAACTATCATCTCTATAGAACTAAATGATGACACAATTCAATAAGTTAGGTGTGCAGTAGTCTCAGGATCAAGTGAATACCGTGCAACATACTCTAGCATGTTATGAGGTTTGTGGAAATAGTGGTCACTCGGTATATATATATGGTGAAAGTACCGAGTCAGTCAATTTTATGGGTAGTTCTCAAAGGCCAAATTATGGTAATACCTACAACCAAAAGTGGCAAACTCAAGCATCAAATTAATTATGGAACAATAATCTACAACAGTAGTTTCAACATTAGCAACAAAATATATAAGCCAGCAACATAGAAGGCATATTAAAAAAGATCACGCCACTCAAGAACAGATGGCTGCTGAACTCAAAAATTAGCAAGTACTTTAAAAGTAGTTGGAGTTTCAGTTGGGGCAAATGCAGTAGGCACAAAATACAAGGACTTAAGGTGGTTTTCCAAGTGAAACTGAACCTCCTAAACAAGTAATGACAATAACTTTAAGGGGTGGTAAAGAGTTAATTGACAAACCTCCAAAGACGAATAAGGAGGAATATACAGAGTTAATTTCTCAACCAATTGCAGAAAAAGTTACTGATTATTTGGAGAAGTCTGAGTACCCAAAAAAAAAGTTATTGAGATGAAGATCCCACCACCACTATTTCCAAAGAGGCTAGAAAGGCAAAGGTGGATGCATGCTTCAAGAAGTTTCTGGACACGTTCAGATATCTTCACATTAGCCTTCATCTTTTAGATGTCTTAAAGGGAATTCCTAAGTATCCTAAGTACTTGAAGGATGTGGTAACTAATAAAATTAATCTACAGGATATTGAGACAGTAGCACTCACTGAGGAGTATAGCTTGGTGGTGATACAGAAGATGGCCAAAAAGCTTAATGACCCCAAAAAGTTCACTCTCTTTATTTAGATTGGTAACAGTGAGGTGGTCCATGAACTAAGTGATTAGAGGGGAAATTATAAATTTGATATCCCTATCTGTGTTCAACACCTTCATCTTAGGGAAGCCGAGACCATGCTCTATGCTACTCTAAATCGGAGACCAATCCATAGTCTGTCCTAAAAGAATCACCGAGAATGTTTTCATCAAGGTTTGTAAGTTTATTATTCCTGCTAATTTTATTATTTTGAATTGTAAGACATATAGCAGGGTGCCTATCATCTTGGGACATCCATTATTAGAGATGAGTGGAGCATTGATAGATGTGAGAGATGACATGCTCAAAATAATGTTGGATAATAAAGAGGTAGTCTTCAATATTTACAAACCACTCAACACACTATCCTACTACAAAGATTTATACATGATTATAGTGATGGAAATGAATGATTGTGGGGTAGTAGAGCCCAATTCACCAAAGACCTCTTTGGACTTTCTCATCGAGCTTCCCAAACCAACAATACCTAAGCCTGAAGAGATGCTGATTGTTGAGACTGAAAAGGCTATTGTTGAGAAAGCCTTTGACCTTGAGAGTTCACACTCAAGAGGTTAGAAATGAATATAAAGATGGACCCCAAGTAGGGGGAAGAGGACAAAGAAAAATGGTTAAATGTGATGTTGGGTCATGCCGCGACACTAAATCAAGCGCTGCTTAGGAGGCAACCCAAGTTAAGATAGCTTTTATTTTTTAGTATTTTAGTTTTTATTTCATGTAGTTTCTTTGTTGAGTCATAGGTTGATAGAAAGTCTGAGTACCAAAAACTTGAGCTAAGTAGCATGGCGAAGACTAAGTGTGGGGTCCTCGGATCCCTTGATGTATGAAGATGATACTAGCTAGGCCTCGATGCCTCAGGGAGTACTTCTATCTCTACTTTTGAGTATGCTTAGGGGACAAAGTAGATTTTTAAGTGTGGCATGGGGAAATTCCCATTGTTCTGGGTAAAGTGATTTTGTAGGGTCTTGAGTCTTAATTCTTTTTCTAGTTTTTGGGTAAATTTGAAAAAAAATTACAAAAGGATTTTCTTTTTTTAGTTTTAGTTTATTTGTGTCAGTCTAGTAGGTGCACACTTCACCCACCCCGTGGTTGTTCTTTTTGGTTCTTTTCCACTGGGAAGTCCCTTGAACCCAGTATCCTTTTTCTTTTTAGGATTAAATTTTTAAATTTTTTATTTTAGGTAAGTGAAATATTCTTGTTGGTGCTATGTGTGATTGCATGATGCAAATGTCTTGGTTGTAAAAGTATGTTTACAGTAAGAATGACTACTTCTGAGACTCCTAGGATATTGATTATGACTCTTGTACATTGTTTTCTTAATATTGAATTCATTCTATTATTTTGGTAAGAGTCTATGATTATCCAAATTTAGTTGAGCATGTGCCATGTGTGATGTAAGGTTGTTGTGTATTCCTTGTTGAATGTGATGTCTAAAACTTTCCTACTGTGTGTGCAAAGAGAAATAAAGAGCCTGGGTTTAGGAGATTATATAAGAATTTCTTTGATAGCCATGTTTCATACCCATTTTTGACCCACCATTGTGCATAATCCTAGCTAGCCCCATTGAGCCTTTAGATTATTTTCTTTGGTATCCTCGTATGTAGCCTAATTCCCTTATTTGATTGACCTTAATTTGATCAAAAGATCCTAAGAGTTTTAGTGAAAACTTGACAAAGTTAAAGAGTTTGAAAAATAATAGTAGAAAACATGAAATTAAAGACCCAAAGTAATAGTTATTGGTGTGTTCAATTGACGTGTTGTGGTTGGGAGTGAAAGAAATTTATGCTAAAAATTGAATCATGAATTAATAGACAATACTCCCATTCATATTGTATGTGAATGAGCTTATTGAGATGGGGTAAAACAAAAAATGTGCAGAGATAGAAGTGGTGAAAGTTGGTTGTTAGAAGTGAATTGGATGAAAAGTGTGATGTATTAATGAATTTAGGGAAGATAGTCACTATTACTAGTCAGAATAATTCCTACCATGCCTTAGCCTACATTATAACCCTTAAAGACCTCTTTGATCCCGATCCTTAACATTCTGATATTAATGGAGTACTACACTAAGGCAAGCCTATGGTTCATCTTATGTAAATTGTGAATTCTTTGTGAAAGCGAGCGTAATTTGATTCTTATACCTATGTTGTGATAATGGCATCTATGATAGTGATTATAGGCAACTCTCTTGTGGTGAGGGCACATGTTTGATGATAGTTAGGTTATTTGTATAATGTATTTGATTGAGCAATATGCACAAGTTTGCCAACTTGGTGAGTTAATTCTTGAGGCTAGGATGTTTTGGTTAGATAGGTGACTAGAGGCTCGGAATACCATATTCGTAATACCAACCCCGTGAATCAATTACCAAGATAAGCAACATAACCAATGAAGTTTAATAGCATAGTATGACTGTTCGTAGAGCCTTAACCCTGGGTTTCTCCTTATTGATTGTCCAAGAACTTTACTTTTATGTATTGCTTGATTTACGGTTACTTATAACTTACAAACCTTCGTGGTTACGTTTGCACTAATTTAACCTCAATAGTGAAGTAGAATTAGATAATTGCTTAACACAAGTCCCTGTTGGATCGATACTTGGCTTTTATAAGTTCATTTTACTACTTGGTGGGACCACACACACTTGCATATTCACTTGGGTGCAACACGGTCGTACAAAGGGTGTCGTGAGAAAAACCATTGAGTGACTTTTAGAAATAGATCAAATGGAAGCATCCTACAATTATGGCTTGATTCCACGACAGTACAAAACAATCATAGGAAGCATACTCAACTTCAATCTGCAGGAGTAAAGTGTAATAAAAATAAGAGGAAAGCCTCCACATCCTTCTTTTGAAGAAATGATCGTACCAAGATGTCATGGGAAGGAACTTCAGATTTATGAGTTTTAGAAATCTAAAGATCAAATAGACGACCACATTGTATGATCATAGGTTGAAACTGGGAGCATGTACTGTGAACTATAACAGCCAATTCCTGAAAGATTCAAGTCCAATGCTAACCACGATCACCTAAGGATGATTGTAGGTTCTAACCATGATCGTACTTTCCTCTCGTCTAAGAAAACTAACCCAAATTTCCTATTTTCTTTAAGATAGGTTTTACTTTGTCTATAATACTCCTCTGGTGTTTATTGTATGAGTTTAAACTCTTTCTTATTTTTACAACAATGTATTGTGATATTATAAGGCATATATTTGGAATTTCACAAACATTGTTTCTAGGGTTCTAATTAAAGTTAAGATTTTGGAGTTTTATTCTTATTGTAAGTTCATACTTTTGTCTCATCTATGAATTCTTATTATGTGCTTACAATTATGAATAGATAAACACCTTAACTAATATTATAGGAACAATGAAAAATTAACAAAATAGGTTAAGTGCGAGGCAATTCTAGACTGACTTTCTTGCATGTATTGGTATTTCATCATTATGATTGATTTTTAATGGGATAAAGTAGTATGAACTCACCTATATTCTAGACTTTCTTGATAGGAAAGTGGAGATTAGGAAAAGGAAATAGCAACAGAGATATTAAGCTATTAATCTTCATTCAATAACTCAAGCCATAATAAAGAGATTTATCCGAGACCAAGAATAATGGTTAAAAGTGCAACACTCGGAGGCTAAGAGGAAAAGAGTGAAATTGATCTAGCCTAGGTCGAAAGATGTTTAGATGAACCAAACTTGTTACATTTTGCATGCAAGACATTCAAATAGTTTGCTAGCACAAACAACCTATGTAGTTATAAAGTCATGGGGATCACAATACCAGTACTTTTCTCACAGTGATTACAAATGCAACAACCTATAATTGTTACTATTGCTCTTTTGTTTCACAAAATCCACCCCTACTCATTTTCCAGTTATTTAAACAAACACTTGATAGAATTTTGACCTATTCTCTGTGGGATCGACCCCAACCTAGTTAGGTTCTATATTTGATTTAGCAACCGCTTTACATTTTGGAAGGTGCAATTTGAGAACATCAAGATGTTAGAAAATTCAGCTACTTCACAGTCTGAACGGGTGGGGGATAGATAGAAAGATCAAGAAAACTCGGCTGAGAGCATATAAGGGTTTTTAGCTATGAAACTTTACTTGGAGGTTGTGAAAAGTGTTTTAATGAAAGTGGGGTTTAATATTATCATGACCCATCTCACTGGATCACATGGGCACCTACCTACACCTACCCTAGATTAGAGAACCCTTAATGGAAAAGTTTGACAATATTTAAGTTAACCATTTAAATTAATCATTTGAATATCAACTTGAAAATAACTACATGAATTCAATTAACTAACTCTACCATTTAGTAAATACAATTGGAAAATGAAAATAATATAGAAAATCATTAATAGTGAACTCCCAGAAAGTAGCCTAAATCGGTATAAGAGTATTGGACAAGGAGTTGGAACATCTATGAAACTATATCCATGCAGAATGGAGAGGGCAGGAGATGTTGTAGGTGATCGATTTCACTGCTATAGAAACCCTAACTAACCTGCACAATGACTATATCCATCTTTAGAGATATAATAAGTATAGCATTAGTAAAATCATACATACTGATAGGCATGATCGATCGACCAGGGTTAGAAACAAGTAACATCAATAATGAATAGGGAGATATCATGGCATTAAGTAAAGTTTCGGTTATAAATCCACAATTATAAAATCATTAACTCACACCTTCAGCCCCTTTGTGACCTAACTTTCATTGAACATTTTCATATATCTTTGTCTTTTGGCCACTCACCCTAGCTTATACCATTTTACCCCTTAATAACCTACTCCCTTGGTGGCTATAAATCCTAATATATCTCAATAAAATCCCCTTGATGCTTGTTTGTCACTATTCTAAGCACCATATTATATGCTCCTACAACTATAAAACTATCACAATTAGAGATAGACTTAGATTAGTTGTACTTTGGCTTCACGTTTGGTCATTGCATTCATCAATAACAACAATAAACCAACCCACACAAGGGAGCATAGATTCTCATCCATTTACTAGCTGTCATAATTTACAAACTATACTAATGAGACCCTTTCAATCTTAGGAAAGCACGAACACACGTATGTGTACACGCATATATATATATATATATATATAAATATACACACACAAATATATATATATATATATAATTTGTTATGTACGTGGTTGAAGGGAATATTTTGAAAAAAACAATTTTATGAAAATGAATAATTATTTATCTGATGTGATGGTAGATAAATTTAAAATACTTATTTTGTATGCACTTAAAGATATAAAAGTAGTAGATATAAGAAAAATCATATTAGAAAAAAGCATTTGGTAAATATTACATGACTAGAGTAAATTATATACCATACCTACCTAACTACTCTTATAAATACTTACCATGATAAATTACATAGAATTTCTTAATAAAAATATACAAGAACTGCTAAGCTTAAAACAAACAACTACAAAATATTATAATAAATTATTTAGTCAATTTTAAATGATAGATAATCTTAAAGTCTTAATCTTATATATACTTAGAGATATAGAAATTATAGATATTAAGAGAATAATATTAAAAAAAGTATTAGACTATGAAATTGAAATTATGAATTGGATAGCACAGTTATACCTAGATAATTACCCAGATGGATATTATATAGATTAAAAGATGTTAGAATATATAAAGAAAATTAGAGAAAGGCAAAATTGGATATATGAAGAAGTTAATTACAGAAATCAACTTGAAATAGAGAAAAAACAACTAGAAGAAAAATTACTTAAAATAAAATTAACCTTAGAAAAGGAAGATACAAGTAATAATTTATTTAATACGTACGAAAAATTATTTAATGCAGATGGAAAATTAGTTATACATGAACAAAAAATACTAATTAGTCAAATAAAAAATATAAATCTACGCATTGAATATAGCAAAGTTAGAATAAAATACTACACAAAAATTGCTAAAATTTCAATAGGATAAAATAATAAACTAAAAAAATTAATGAATACATCTTACGAAAAGAATAAATCATTAAAAGAAATAGAAACCCAACTATATAATTTATACCTAGAATACGAAAGGTTACATATTACTAACGAGGATTCTAAAACACTAGATAATTTAATTACGATAATATCTAATCTAGAATATGAATTAATAAAACATCTTAAGTCAAGAAGATAAAAATAAAAATTATTCCAATTTATATGAAGTTAAATAATTATGTTTTGACCAAAATAACCTTCAACAAGTTCTCGCAAAAAATACTAGGCATACGGCACAATCTATTTATTACATAAAATCTTTCTTAACATGCTTTGTGTTAAGCACACTCTATGTTAGAGACCTCATTATGAACTATTTTGCTCGAAATAAATCTTTACTCCTAACACAGTTCTTAAGACATAATAACATTTTTAAAATTCAACTTTTCTTTGACATGGACCTTGCAATGCACGCTCATGTTCCACTTAGAAGTTTTATTATTCTAAAAATGCATACAAAATGCTCTTTCCCAAAATAGAAGCTCGTTATGAACAAGATTATCTTATTTTCTTTTCTTTGCTTGAACTCTCTTTTAGATATCTAAATCTATTTACTTTAACAATATTTCTATCTCATTCTTAAAACACCTTGGATTTGGATCCTTATAAAATTTTCTAGGTTAAAGTTTCTGGACAACATACGACTAGTAGGTACTAGTCGTATATTTGGGTACGGGTTAGGGCCCCTCTTTCATATATTGGATAGTGTGTGTGGGTTGGTTTTTGACCTAGGTACGATTGATCATCATACCAATCGTATGATAGTGTATGAGTCGTAAGCTACCAAGTCGTATAATGCTATAAGTCTTGGCCAAAACATTTTATCTTGGGTATGAATTATAGAGTACAACTCGTACCAAGGTACGAGTTATGCATGTGGAGTCATATGTTAGACAGTTTAGAGGTCCATGGTGGGACTTAGGGTACGAGTTAGTGTACCTCTCGTACCCTAGGGTATGGGTTAAGAGGGTGAGTCGTACCCTTCTAGTGCCATTTTCATCTTTTAAGCTGAGGATATTTTAGACATTTTCCACCCCTAAACCCTTATGACCCATATCTTATAGCCTTATTTGGCCTTTCATTCTTGACTTAGACAAGAGCTAAACATTCCAAAACACTCTCAAAAACTTCTTTATTAAGATTAAAGCTAGGGTTTCAAGAGGTGTCCTTCTAAAGGCTTGAATGCCAAGAATCTCTCCGTGAATCTTCTTGTAAAAGTCATATAACTCTTTCCTTATTGTTAGTTCAAAAATATCATGTGTTTTGAAAATTGGTTTTGATTCTTAAATGGTGATTTTGAAATTCAAGGTTGAGGGTTTTAATGTAAATTGTTGAGTATTATTTACTCTTGATTTAAATAATATTTTCACATGTTTTGGTGCTATTTTGCATATGTGGGTCCTTGTTAATTATGGTTTAGTAAATAGGTAATGGGTAACCCTAACCTTAATGTTTTTACCTTGGTTTTGGTCTTATTGAAGGTGTGTCCACAAGATGTTTGTGAAAATGTCTAAAGAAAATCACTAGTCATATGTTAATGATGTTTTTAACTAAGGCAATGGATTAATGAGTATGAATGGTTTGAAAATGGTTTTGAAAAGGACTTGTTGGTCATGAAATGGTTTAAATAGAAACCTTGGTGGTTTAATTGCTTAAAATAGGTTCGAATCCCAAAACCTTAAGGTTAATGAGTGGCCTTGTCGGACGATAGGTTAGAGCCCCAAAATCATATAAATAGTTGACTGAAAAGACTAATAATATATTTATATCTGCAATTAGTATTGGTATGACGATACCAATGAAGTGCCTTTGATAAGAAATTGACTAAATGGTTAGTTGTGTGTGAATGGTTTTAATTTGGGCTTTCAAGCGGGATGTATTAGACAAGTTGTGGAAGCTAGAGGCACCAGATGGACCAAAGACGGAAACTCACCTTTGTCGATATGAGGTTTGGTTATGGTGAACGTGTACATGATGTCACACTTATATTCTTGGAGATGTACTAGTCATCTCATATTCTCTCTAGCTCGTGTGGCAAATACGCGTTGAGGCCCTTTCAACAGGTGGCGCTGACCCCATATAGCCTATGGGTGAAATTCTAAACGGCAAGGATACACATCCTAGGTTAATTATTTCAAAGTTCATGATAATCTTGTCCCCTATCCCGGCATGATATGTATATATATGTATTGCATTGGTAATATGCATTGGTTGAATAGTCTTGAACTGCTGGCATTATTTTATCTTTATCTTTGAGTTAGATGCTAGCGCTCCAGCCTCTAACCGTCTTCGACGCTATATCTCTACGCTAAATAGATGTTGGTCATACTACACCTCCTACTCAAGGATTTAACTCGGGAACAACTTGTGGTGACTTGAAGTGGTGAGCTTCCATACTTCAAAAGACTCTATTTCTTGCTTTGAGTTTCTCTTTTGTATTTTTTCGCTTAGACTTGAATATTGGTCTTGGATATGGTCGGGAGCATGTCCCGACCAGATATTTCTTTGGATTCTCTTTTAAAGGCTTTGTGTGGACAAACTGTGGACTGGGTATGTTGTTCTATGGAAAGAGATTTTGTTGTTATGATGTGTTTGTTATATTATTTGGGGATTGTTTTACTTGTTCGAGTTGGTCATGGTCATAGACCTATACCAAATCCCTCGGGTTGTATATTGATCTATCTTACTATGAGCTTAGAGTTTATCCGACATTGGGTATATATTGGTGGTTTAGTTGGTGTTGCGGGGCAATCTCCGATCCTTGTTGGGATTGAGATGCCCATTACAATAAGGCCCTAATTCGGGTCATGTCAAGTTGGTATCAGAGCCTAGGTTCTTAGTCAGTTGGGTATCTCCAAAGCCCTATCAAGTACAGTCTCTTTTATGAGTGTGTAGCGTGCCACACTTATAAAAGAGTGGCTACGAGTCATATAGGAATGTTTTACTTTCTTGTTGTCTTATTTCAAGCTATAGAGTCTAAGGTCTTGGACTCCTCTGATTTTCATTTGTTGTTTTTCATATCATGCCTCCTTGATGATTTAAAGCTCACAGAATCTCTTTTGTCCCAATAGGGGATGATGTTGATGGGACTCGCTCTACTTATGAGTTCCATACTCGGTCTAGGGGTTCGATTCACAATGGTCCTGGAGTTCCACTGATTCTTTCTAGTCCTCCTCCTCAGTCACCTCAAGGGGATGCTACCAATGCTGAGTTCTGTAGTTCCATTACTCTGTGGACACAGTTGGTGTCTTAATATCTTGAGCGTGGTTCTCCATTCGATCCATCTTCTGAGGATACAAGGGTTATCCAGTTCATAAGGCTGCATCCTCCTATGTTTATCAGTAGCAAGATTGAGGAGGATCCTCATAGTTTCATTGATGAAATGGAGAAGATCTTCTGAATTTTGTATGCTTCATAGGTTGAAGGTGCTGAGTTTGCTTTCTACCAATTAAAAGGTGTGGTATACCGATGGTACAAAGAGTAGGAGAAGTCAAGAGGTGAGGATGCTAGTGCTATCATGTAAGAGGATTTCTCTAGAGCCTTCTTGGACTGCTTCGAGATTATCCCGTGAGTTGGTCCTTGAGAGCAAGGAGATTTTGTTAATCAAAGATATGGATATCTCTAGGTTGTTCATGTATATGCAATAAGTGGAGAAAGAGAAAAAAAGATAGTTTGAGTTTAGTGAAAGACAGGGGAAGAAATTTAAGCCTTCTGAGCAAAATGGTAGAGATGGTGGTAAATATCCATGAAAAAATAGAGAGGGTTTGGGTTCTTTCTCCTTGGATAGTTCTCCTTACCTAAAGTCATTGGGTGATCATCAGTCATAATTTGATGGTGGATTCCAGGCACAGGGTGCCTAATCTTAGCCTAGTGGGGCTTAGTCAGCTCTATCTCGCTCTCTTTGTAGATTTTATAGAAGGTTACACCATGGATTCTGTGTGAAAGAGAAAGAAATGTGTTTTTTTTGTGGTAAGAGTGGACATATGCAGTGTGAATGTCTGCTAGGATAGCTTCCAAGGCTAACAGGGTCTCTATTGGCTCTTTAACTGCTCCTACACCAAAGGGTGCTGCTTCTGCTTCAGTTACCAACACTGGTCGAAATCAGTTATGTACTCTTGTGTCTTGCCAAGATTCTGAGGCATCTCCCGATGTTGTTACGGGTATGTTGAATCTTTTCTCCCGTAATGTGTATTGTTTACTTGATCCAGGGTCCACTTTATCTAATGTGACCCTATTTATGGTTGTTTATTTTTGTTTTGGTCTTGAGTATTTATTGGTTCCTTTTTCTATTTCTACCCTGGTAGGAGACTCTGCGATTGTTAACAGGGTCTATAGGGGGTGTGTGGTAGTTGTTGATAGTAAAGAAAATCTTATGGATTTGGTAGAGTTGGATATGGTTGATTTTGATGTTATTTTGGGAATGGGTTGGTTGCATTTGTGCTATGCTTTCTTAGATTTTTGGACCCATACGATCATATTTAAATTCCCTAATGAGCTGGTCATTGTATGGGAAGGGGGTTCTTTAATGCGTAAGGGAGGTTCATCTCATATCTTAGAGTCGGAAAGTTAATTTCTAAAGCATATTTGTACCATTCGGTTCCAGTTAAAGATTCTCACACGGAAAGTCCTTCTCTAGAATATGTTGTTGTGGTTAATGTGTTTCCCTAGGTTTTCCCTAATGACCTTCCTGGTAATCCTCCCGATAGGAAAATTGATTTTGGGATTGATCTTATTTGGAACACTCGTCCTATCTCTATCACTCCATATAGAATGGTTTCGGCAGAGTTGAATGAGCTTAAGGAAAAATTGAAGGATCTCTTAGATAAAGGTTTTATTTATCCTAATATGTCTCCTTGGGGTGCTCCCGTGTTATTTGTAGTAAGAAGGATGGTTTCCTTCGAATACGCATTGATTATCGTCAGTTGAACAAGGTGACCATAAAGAATAAGTATCTTCTTTCTAGGATTGATGATTTATTTGATCAACTTCAGGGTGCAAAGTATTTCTCTAAGATTGATATTAGGTTGGGTTATCATCAACTTAAGATTAGGGAAGTTGATATCCCTAAGACTGCCTTCAGAACCCGGTATGGTCACTATAAGTTCCTAGTTATGTCTTTTGGGTTGACCAATGTCCCAGAGGCATTCATGGACTTGATAAATAGGGTCTTTAATCTATTCTTAAATTTATTTGTCATTGCATTCATTGATGACATCTAGGTCTATTCTAAGAGTGAGGAGGATTATGTCGATCAACTCTGTGCTGTGTTCCAAACCTTGAAGAATCATTATTTGTATGACTAGTTTCCATGTGTGAGTTTTGATTGAAGGATGTGAATTTTCTTGGTCATGTTATCTCTAGTGAAAGGATCATGGTGGATCCATAAAAGGTTGCGGCGGTTAAGAAGTGGCCTAGACCTGCGACTCTAATCTATATTCAGAGCTTCTTGGGTCTAACGGTTACTATAGGAGATTTGTGGAAAGTTTTTAGACGGTAGCTGCTCCATTGACTAAGTTGACCCAGAAAAAGGTCAAGTTCTTATGGTTGGATACATGTGAGGATAGTTTTGAGAGGTTGAAAGATAAATTGAATTCAACTCCAGTTTTAACCTTGATTGAGGGTAACAATGGTTTTATGGTGTATTGTGATGCTTCTCGTATTGGTCTTGGTTGTGTATTGATGTAACATGGTAAGGTGGTGGCCTATACTTCTAGGAAGTTGAAAGTTCATTAGAAGAACTACCCTACTCATGGAGTTATTGGCTATGGTTTTTGTATTGAAGATTTGGCGTTACTATCTCTATGGGGTTCATAAGAGCCTACAGTATGTGTTTACTCAGAAAGAGTTAAATCTCAGACAAAGAAGATGGCTTAAGTTACTAAAGACTACGATATGATCCTCCTGTACCATCCAGGTAAAGCTAACATAGTTACTGATTCTCTTAGTATGTTATCCATGGGAAGTTTAGCTTATGTGGATAAGGATAAACGGGAGTTGGTGAAGGACATTCACCGATTGGCTAGTCTTGGAGTTCGTCTTTCGGACTCTGAGGAAGGTGGTGTATTCATACATCCGGTGTTGAAGTTGTCTCTTGTGGTTGAGATAAAGAAAAGAAAATATTGGATCCCGATTTGATGAAGATTAAAAGTAATATGGGTCACCAAAAGGTTGTTGATTTTACTATAGGTGGTGATGGTATCTTGAGGTACCAAGGTAGGTTATGTGTTCCCGATGTAAATAAATTAAGGGAAAAGATTTTGGCCAAAGCTTATGAATCTCGTTATGCTATTCATCCCATTTTTACAAGATGTATCATTATCTTAAAAAGTTCTATTGGTGGAATAATACGAAGCGTGGTGTGGCTAGTTATGTGGATAAGTGTATGGTGTGTCAACAAGTGAAAGTTGAGCACATGAGGCCCGGAGGTTTGTACCAAGAGATTGAGTTTTCCAAAAGGAAGTGAGAGGTGATTAATATGGATTTTGTTACTGGTCTTCCCCGGTCTTGGAATCAATGTGATTATGTTTGGGTCATTATGGATAGAATGACCAAGTCCGCTCACTTCTTACCCGTGAGGTCTAGTTACTCAGTGGAGGATTATGCTAAGTTGTATCTTGAGGATATTGTGAAGTTGCACGGTGCTCCGATTTCTATTATCTTTGATCGTGGTACTCCATTCTCATCTTACTCTTGGAAATTATTTCAAAAAGGTTTGGAAAATAAGGTATGCCTTAGTATCATGTTCTATCCGCAGATAGATGGACAAGTGGAGAAGACCATTCAAACATTGCAAGATATGTTGCATGCTTGTGTGATCAATTATTATGGAAATTGGTATGACCATTTGCCTTTGATTGAGTTCGCATATAACAATAATTACCATTTTAGCATTAGCATGGCTCCTTTTGAGGTGTTGTATGTTAGGAGATTTCATTCTCCTATTGGGTGGTATGAAGTAGGTGAGGGTAAGTTTCTTTGCCCTAATTTGGTTCACCAAGCCTTAGAGAAGGTGAAGGTGATTCGTGATAGGTTGAAAGCCGCTCAAAATTGCCAAACGTCCTATACAGATCTGAGGCATAGGGATTTAGAGTTTAATGTTGGCGATTGGGTATTCTTGAAGGTATCTCCCATGAAGGGAGTGATGCAATTTGGTAAGAAGGGGAAGCTTAGTCCCTGGTATGTTGATCCATATTAGATTTTAAAGAAGGTTGGTAATGTTGCCTATGAGTTGTAGTTTCCCTCTAGTTTGTGCTCCATCCATCCGGTATTCCATGTATCCATGTTGCAAAAATGTATGGGTGATCCTTCGTTGTTTTCTCCCTTAGATGATATTGGTATTTCAGACCTTTTTATCCTATAAGGAGGTCTTGGTGAGGATCTTGAATTGACAAGTTCAAGGTTGCAATCGAAAGAGATAGCTTTTGTGAAAGTTCTATGATGGAACCAAAAGTTTGAAGAAGCCACTTGGTAGGTGGAAGAGGACATGAAGTCCAAGTATTCACATTTGTTCCCCATTTCGAAAACATGTGCTTGAGGTATGTGTTGATCTTCTTATGTTGTTGTATGTTCTTGTTCTCTATCTTGATTAAATGTTGGTTATGTTGTGTAATAATGTATTAACTTATGCATGTACCTGCCTTACCTGTCATTCGAGGACGAATAATCCATGTTGGGGAGAATTGAGACACCTTGACTTTGGATCCTTTTAAAATTTCCTAGGTTGAGGTTTTTGGACAACATACGACTAGTGGGTACTAGTCGTATGTTTGGGTATGGGTTAGGACCCCTCTTTCATATGTTGGACAGTGTATATGGGTTGCCTTTTTCCCTAGGTACAATTGAGCATCATACTAATTGTATGATAGTGTACGAGTCGTAAACTACCTAGTCGTATAATGCTATAAGTCTTGGAAAAAACATTCTATCTTGGGTACGGGTTATAGGGTACCACTTTTTCCTTAGTGTATGAGTTATGCATGTGGAGTCATATGTTGGAAAGTTTAGAGGTCCATGGTGGGGCCTAGGGTACGAGTTTGGGTACCACTCGTACCCTAGGGTACGGGTCAAGGGGTGAGTCGTACCCTCCTGGGTGCCATTTTCAGCTTTTAAGCTGAGGACATTTTAGATATTTCCCACCCCTAAACCCTTATGACCCATGACTTATAACATTATTTGTCCTTTCATTCTTGACTTAGATAAGATCTAAACATTCTAAAACACTCTGCAAAACTTCTCTATCAATATTAAAGCTAGGGTTTCAAGAAGTGTCCTTCTAGAGGCTTGAAGACCAAGAATCTCTTTGTGAATCTTCTTGTAAAAGGCATGTAACTCTTCCCTCATTGTTAGTTCAAAAATATCACATGTTTTAACTCTTCCCTCATTGTTAGTTAAAAAATATCACATGTTTTGAACATTGGTTTTGATTCGTAAATGGTGGTTTTGAAATCCAATGTTGAGGGTTTTATTACATATTGTTAAGTATTGTTTACTCTTGATTTAAATAATGTTTTCACATGTTTTTGGTAATGTTTTGCATATGTGGTTCTTGTTGATTGTGGTTTAATAAATGGGTCATGGGTAACCCTAACCTTAGTGGTTTTTACCTTGGTTTTGGTCTTGTTAAAGGTGTGTCTAAAAGGTGTTTGGTGTTGACATAAAAATTGATCAACCCAAATTTATGAAGGTGTCATGGGTAAAAAATAAAGTGCTTACATTTTGAATATGTCGTGCCAGAATAACAAAATTAAATACCTCGTCTAAAGGTCAATAAATTAAAAAGACTTTAATAGTCAATTAACCCAATTATATTTGTACCTCTACCCCATGAGCGGATTAAAATATAACTTAAAATTAGAATGTGATTTATGTCATCAAAGTTTATGAAAAAGTGGTGGAAGTTACGTGATGGTGTCGTGCCACAATTAAATTAGACACTTGTCGGGAGGCAATTCAATAATATTATTATTTTATTTATTATATTCCTATTTTATTTTGTATTATTATTTTTATTATTTTTTAGAAGTATAAACATGATAGTAAATTCGTTGGATGATTCAAGTCACAAAGTTGGAGCAAAATATAAAGTACCTACATTAAGAACCATATTATGTTGGGAGAATTCTGAATACCCTAGTGCTATTAATGCTTCAACCTTTAGTTTGTTAGGGAGTTTATTTTACCTCCTTATTATTTTATAGTGTGTGAGATTACTTAAGTGTTTTTTTGTGCTACTTTATTAGGTGAGAATAATCTCTCTTAACTTTTTTCGTTGCATCAATTCTTTTTCGATGGATGTAATTTGAATTAGGTAATATTTTAAAAAAATATAGAATTAACTTATTTATAATTCTTTAGAAGTAGTAAAGGAGAGAGAAGAAAAATATTTTGACTTATTTGATACTAGCATATTTTGTCTAAGTTTAAGTAATATTTTTTTTAAAAAATGGTCTGAAATATATCTAAACTTTGACAAAATCTGTTGTAATATGCCTTAACTTTGCAAGGGTCCGATGACCTCTCCAGAATTTTATGGGGGTCCTATGACCCCCCTAGACTATTTATTAGCGTATTTTACTAATATTTATTTGTACTAAACTATTTTTTTAATTTATTTATTACAATATTTTTTAATTAGCTTATAAATATCACTAAAATACACTAATAAATAGTTCAGGGAGGTCATAGGACCCCACAAAGTTCAGGCGTGTTACAACAAATTTCACCAAAGTTTGGATATATTTTGGACCTTTTTCACAATATTTTTTCTATGAGTACTTGAATGTTAATTCATAATAAATAAACTTAATGGTACCTAGTCTTAAATAGTGACTCTATATATAACTCTTTCTTATTCATAGTTCGCATTGACATTGCA
Source organism: Capsicum pubescens (assembly GCA_030864215.1). Lineage (NCBI taxonomy): Eukaryota > Viridiplantae > Streptophyta > Magnoliopsida > Solanales > Solanaceae > Capsicum > Capsicum pubescens. Next base: position 121,200,995 of record CM061544.1, read on the forward strand.
TGACTTCGATTATATTGATCTATCTTGATTGAGACTTGTTCCATGCAAGGTAAGGATTTCTTGCATATATTGAAAACTTTGTATTAGTATAGGAGTTGTCCGACATGTTATTGAAACAAAAGAATAAGTGTTGTTCTATTTGAAACATGATAACATGCTTTCTTTGATATGTCTAGTAAATTTTAGCCTTTTTAAAATATTGTTAGCACTAGCTAGCCCCTTAGGCCTGCAGCCTATTGTTTGGTAGTCACAGTTTTACCTTAAGTTTTTTATTGGATCTCTAGTATTTGCAACCGGCTTCCTGGATCACTATAACTTAAACTATGCTAAAATTACTAAATCTAAAGAAAGGGATAGTTATGTGTAGAATGACAACCAACAATATTTACTTGTGAGGAAGAGACCCTCTTAAAAGAGTGTGTCACAACCTAAATGGTTGAGACTGTAATCACCCTCCAGGTCATTTTCTCTATTTCTACTTGGTTTTTTGTATTTTAAGCTTTTCCATAGTGGCTACCAGTCATTTATGACTTTCCAAGACCGTCAGTTTGATTTTTGAATAATTTATTTGAGTTTTAAGCCCATTTCCCTATTTTGTAGCTTTTGAATTTGAGTAATTGGTCTTGAAATAAAAATCCTCGTAAACAACATCGAATGAAGATTATGATAGCACAATTAGCTCTGAATATGGATTTTAGGCTAAGGGAGACCCTTGTTCTGAGTTTTGAGGCTTTAAAACTCATTTTGGGTTATTAGGTGGATTTTAGTGAAAATAAAATAGTGGGTGTGGGGATCAGTTTTTTATCAAAATGATCTCAGATAAAAATTTTCATGATTTATCCAAGTCTAGAATGTCGAATTTGGCCTGGAATCATAGTTTATCTATGTGGACAGGGTTTCAAATGAATCCCAAACTGCCAATCAGAGTCCGTAAGGACTTTCCATTTTGCTTGTTTTCTAGAAACTAGTGTGGTTCATGACATTTTGTTAGTTTTCCAAAAACTGGTGCTGGATCATTTTAATCTTCATGTTCATGAGTTGTTGGTCATATTCGTGAAGGGTCAAGTTCTCGACCTTTGCATTTGCGAGTTCTCTCTCGCTTTTGCGATGAAGGGTCAGTTTGACCCGATTCAATTGCTTCTCCTTCACAATCAAGGAGGCTACATCGTATTTGCGATGGCCTTCTCTAGTTATTGATCACATTTACAACTTTTTCCCCGCGCTTGTGATGAATTATTTTCCATTGAGTCACGATCGTTACTAGAGGTCCTCGCGATCGTGTTGGGTAAACTCGTGACGGTATAAAACCTTATCTTCCTCATTTTTCCATTATTTTTGTAACCCTTTTCTGCCATTATTGGAGTTTGAAGCATGTGAGATTATGGGAAATCATCTATTGAGTACAAGGTAAGCTAATTCAATACCTCTTGATCATTTTCCATTATTTTCCCTAATAAATTTTGCTCTATTCGTTGCTAATCCTTAGAAATTAGTTTTGAAATTCCTGAACTGTGTGAGATGATTTGCTCTCTGAATCAAGCTCTGTGTGTGCTAAAATTTTGAGCACACATCCTTATTCTTTGAGAGATTCCGTGACAGATTTAGTTTTGGAATTCTATTAGCGAACCTCGTTCAGTTTGTGGACCAAACTTTTATATTACAATATGGGTCTTATTTTACTCGTATTAATATGCATATTATGATTTTGATAGTGTGATCTTATATAGAGATCATAGAGTAAGGATGAGAAGTTCATGGATAGTCTGAGACTGTGGTTCAGCAATGAGGTAGGCTATAGTCTACTCTTCTTTATGAGATTGTGTATTGTATAGATTCCATACTAAGTAGGGATTATAGGATGGGTTTATAACTAGTTGTATCATGACTTGACTTTTTTAGGGAATTTAGGATAGAAATGTAACTTGAGTCTTAGATTAGAATATATGTTATGGTTGTAGGATTCTATTACACCTGATTATAGACTTGTTTAACTATAATTGAAATGAAGAATAATTTAGTATAAGACTTACCATAGTACTTAGTAAACTAGACAATATCTCTTAATTAGATCCTCCCCGTAGTTTTATGCCCATGTTTATCATAGTTTCTTGAATTATAGTGCTGATAACTTGTTATTTTATACACTATTTAGCCCGGGGCCGTGGTTACGAGAACATTTAAACACTAGGTTAGTACTCTATTCTTTAAAAGGTTGTGGTTTAGTTCTTAGACGCTCAGGCAATTACATTTGAATGTTTTGGATACTTGTGATATTGTGCATACATTAGACGCATTTATGTTAATTTAGTGGTTCGATTCCAACTAAAACCATGATTTTACTACTATTTTCCCAAAACAGGAGTTATTTCCATTTTTTAACTTTAAAATTAATTCTTTAAATGGAAGTCATACCACTTTTATTAATAACTTATGAACCTTTAAACTAAACTTACTACTTTGAATTCTTAGGCTGAGGCTAATTTTAGTCTATTTTTAATTCTCTCTTCTTACCACAACTTATTCATTTTGGTCGTGGAAGATCCCGACCCTTTCTATATTATTCTACTATTTTAGTTCCTGATTCGATCTCGAGCATAGATATTTTATGGATTTCCACTTATTCAGCCCTGATTCGAGTTCGAGCACTTATTATACTTTTATATCTCTTTGATACAGGACGGAGTAGATTTATCATAATGGTTATTGGAAGTCCTTAGTTATTACCATGCAGTATATACAGATGTACCGAGCCCTCTATGGATTTCTCTGTCGAGGACCATGACCTGGAAGAGGTGATATCTATAGCACCTGCCTTGCAAGCCAGTTAGCTAAAAGAGGTGTATATACTTTGTACGGTTTGATATTTAGTCAATATGGTAGTATTGGTTTTTGTTACATTCGTTTATTTCTGTGCATTGTCTATCAACACTATAGTTATTTGGTACCTGTACCTATCAGTCTTATATAGGAATGAATATATATAGGTTATGTTTTCTATTTTCTAAGTGATTGATTACACCTTTTAAGCTTATGCGGACTTGGTTAGGTTATTGTTTGTCTGGGATAGTTGGTTATATCATTATTGCTTAGATATTTTCATATAGTTTGCGACAGGCTGGTTATGGATTGGTACCCGTGATTGTAGGTATTCTTTCGATTTCTTTTTCTTTTCACCATGATGAGATGTATTATTAATAGACTACTTTACGATTGTCCTCATTTCGGTTAGAGACTCTAATTATGCTAGAGTTAGCTCCCCTATTTGTTTTTGATCCTTGAGATGTGAAGCTAGTTCCCTCAGTTCATTTCCTTAGTTTTCAGTCTAATATATGTATATATATAGTATTATCGTATTATCATATTTCTCTCTTATTTCTTATCTATTCTTATTGTATATACCCTTCTTGCCTCGTACTACTACTACTATTTATACCTTCTTTCACTTTTTATTTGTGTATTGACTAGTTATGTGCCATATTGCATCATTTTAGATTACTTATAGGGTATGATAGTGTATATTTTCTTTTCCATTAATATTATATCTTATTTCATAGATAGTTTTCTATAATGTATATTCTTGATATACATGTTATTTAATAGTATATTATCTTTGGAGATTAATCAGTCGGTGCCTACTGTTTACCTCGTGTTGGTACTTATAGTAAACTCTGGTGTGCCATGGTTTCATGACACTTTCAATGCTTAAAACTAGGAAATTATGTAAGAACTTAGGTATTTTTGTTGGGTATGATGTGTTTTTGTGATGTTGTGCAGGAAAATAGGGTTTGGAGGCTACTTGGAGAAAAAGAATCAAGAATTAACAAGGGAAGACTATTTCTAAGTTTCACGAGTGTGGTCCACTACCTACAGATGGGACCCATGACCCGTGGATGGGACTCATGAATTGGTTATGAAGCTAAAGACAATGTCTGGTTCCCATGGAGGTGACCTACGACCCATGACTCTAATCCATGACTCATGAGTGGCAGTCGTGGACTATATACTGAAATAGATCAAGAGTCTGACTCCCACAAGAGAGACCAATAACCCATAGGTCTGATCCATGACTCCAGTCCATGAGTCATAGGATGCTGCCGACTTGATTCTCCTACACAGTTTAGGATAGGATTCATTTTGTATCAATAAATACTCTCATTGTGTTTTATCATTAGTTGAAACAGTTTTACATTATTTTGAGGTTATTATACATATTATTGATCTTGGAATCATTGACATTGGTTTTTAGGGTTTTTATTCAATTTGAGATTTTGGTGTTTTCATCTTACTTTTGTAAGTTCACAATTATGCTTTCATCTATGAATTCTTATTAAGTGATTATGATCATGAGTAGACAAACCCCATAACTAGGATTGTAAGAGCCATGATGAATCAATAAAACTTGTTAAGTGTGAAGTTATTCTAGACCGGTGTGCTTGTATGCATTGGTATTTCCTTTGATTTGATTGCTTTCATGACAGATACAAACGTTAGAATCTCATTTGTATTCTAGAACTTCTCAAAATAGAGGAGGATATTAAGAAAAGAAGATAACTATAGAAATTTGAATCTATCAACCTTCATCTAATTAAATTGAACCTTAACTGAGATAGTTAATTTGAGATCACAAATCAACAGTTAGTAATGTGATACTTTAAGTCTAAGAGAGATGAATGAAATTCACTTAACCAAGGTCGAGAGATGGTTAGATTATACATGTCTTGTTAGATTTTTTCTGCAAAACACTAGGATAGTCTGCTAGTACAAACAACCTACGGAGTGATGTAATCACGAGGATCACAATCCTAGTTCTCGCCTCATATTGATCATAATCCAATCAACCGACAACCATTACTATTACAACTTACTTTTACAAAACTCTCCTTTTTATTTACTAAATTGCTAGTTACTTAGAAAAACTCTTGATGGAATTTTAGCCTATTCCATGTGGGATCGACCCCAACCTTGTTGGGCTATATATTTGATTCAAGGACTACTTTATACTTTTTGAGAGGTGTAATTTAGAAAACAACAAATCTTAGTGCCGTTGCCGGGGAATATAGGTACGAAGTGATAAATTGTGTTTGTTGAAGTTATTGGTTTTGTTTGTTTATTTTTTCTACTATTTCTTGGGCACACACCGGTGTATGCTCAATACTTGGAGGCAAGGCAATCCCTTGATTCTATTTGATCCTTAACTTGAGAAAACTTTGAGACAAAATAAAAAATGGATGTATAAGGAGTTTATGATTGAGGAGCCATTCTCAAAGGGGTTCATAATGACCCAACAACATTGAATCTTCCACTAAAGAATGATGTTCAGGAGAATGTAGAGCAAGTTACTGCTAGCTTAATGGTTGACAAAAATACTAGGAAAATAGTTGCTCGATGAGCAACTAGGGAAGAAAGACCTATACAAGAGGAAGATCGTCTAGCTACACTTGATGCGAGGGACAACTTAAGAAGAAATATAGAAAAACCAAACCATGCAATACTATCTACTATGATGATCCAGAAGAAGATTTAGGGTAAGTCGAGCTAATTGAAATGGGTGCAACCACTCCTCCAATATTACCTCAAGGTACCAAGTTTGATATAACGAGTACGATGATCCAGTTGCTAAATTTGAAGGGGCTGTTTGTTGGCTTCCCTACTAATAATGAAAATATGCATATTATGAATTTTGTGGGATCTTGACTTCATATAATCTATCTAAGGTGAGTCAGGAAGACTTACGACTTAGACTATTCCCATTCTCTTTGATGGGAGAGGTGACGTTGTGGTTAGTTGAGTTGGCTTGTAGATCCATCACCACTTGGAATGAGTTAGGACTCAATTCTTGGACCAATTTTTCCTGCCCTCTAGAATGCCATAATTGAAAGATGAGATTTATAATTTCCCATAGTTTCATTCAGAGAAACTATATGAGACATGGTTGAGGTACAAAAAGAATCTACTAAACTTTCTGAATCACAAAATCACGATTAAAAACTTGCTTCAGATATCTTATAGGGCCTTGAATACTGATACTAAGGCTGCAGTAGATACTATCATAGGTGGAGCCTTCATGAGTCTATATTGGGAGCGTGCTTCTGAAATCTTAGACCAAATCACTAAAACCAATTGAGGATGATATACTCGAGAGGTGGATAGATCAGTTGGTATATATTCAATTGGTACCTCCAATGAACACATAGCATTATAAGGGATAATGGCTCAAGAGATGTCATAACTGAGGACTCAAATTGGCTTCCTTACGAAGCAATTTGCAGTAGTTGGAGCAAAAAAGTGAATATAGTAGGCACACGAGATAAGGCTTATAGATATGAAGAGTTAGAGTATAAGTAAGAAGCTAAGTGAATTGATAAAGAAATGGTGGGTTTTTGAGCCAAGTGACAAGAGACTAATCAAGAAAATTAGAAGTTGAGTTAAGGGAATTAAGCTCAAAAATATTATAGACACAAATATAAAGATAGGAGTAGAGAGCGTGCTAGTGACCGAAGGAGGAAATATGCCTACAAGGAAAAGGGCGGCCTTTATATTCCACCAGGAAATTGGGATGCTGAATTTAGGAGTTTGAGAATTGAAGCATTGCTTGAAAAACTTCTAAACTGTTTGAAAGGAAAAACGATTTTCCTTAAATAAATAAGGTAGACAGTTTGGGGTTAATGTAGATGGTAGAGTCACATGCAAACACTATTAAGCAGGTTGAGCTCTAAATTATGTAGATGTCAACCATATTGAACCAATATCCACCATGCACTCTTTCTAGAAACACTATTCAGAATCCTACGAACAGTAGTCATTGTCTAGCTATTACTAATCGGAATAGTAAGGTCACTATTGATCCACCCATGCCTGTGGTTGATAATGTGAGTAATGACTCTGTGAGCATCGATGAAGTAGATGCCGATGAAATAAAAAATTTGGCAATAAAGGATGAGGCCTCTCAATAAAAAATTTGGCGATGAAGGATGAGGCCTCTCAAAAGCCTATAGTCATAGAGAAAGAAGGCGATAATGATAAAGAAAAGGGTAAAGAGGTCATATCAATATTAAAGCCCATTTATTGATGTTGTCCACCATTTCCCCAAAGGATGAAAAAGAAAGACAAAGAGGAGAAGTATCAGAAGTTCATGTCTATGCTGAAGGAACTATTTGTGAATATCCTACTTGTGGAAGCTCTAGAGCATATGTCGAGTTATGCAAAGTTTATTAAGAATTTTGTGACAAAGAAGAGGACAGTGATTTATGAGCCTGTTGATAATATGCACTACCATAGAGCCATTGCCTCTCGATCTTTAGTTTAAAAGAGGGAAGATTCAGGAGCAGTTACCATTTTTTGTACTATTTGGTCTTCAAATTTTGCATGCTCTTTATGTGTCTGGGTGCTAGTGTTAACTTAATTCCACTTGTTGTCTATAGGTATTTGGGGTTGGGATAACCTAAATCGACCTCTATAAGACTTTTGATGGTGGATTGCACTGTGAAGAAGCCCATCGGTATCTTGTGGGATATGTTGGTAATGGTAGAATCTTTCATATTTAAAGTTGACTTCAAGGTCACTATCATATTGGAAAGGCATTTCCCCATAGGTGTAGGGAATTGGTTAACATGGAGATGAAGTTTAAATTTAATGATGAGCAAGTAAGCTTTAATATATTCCAAATCTTGAAGCAGTCCAAAGATATGTGGGTGGTTTATATGATAGACACTATAGATGAAGATGAGTTGGTAAAACCTATTTAGGATAGACTCAGTGTTGAGACACTTGAAACTGTGATAATAATTTTTGATAGTGATGGTATTGATGGGTATGATGAGATGGTGACTTAAAACACCCTGGGTTTGGGACCCTTAGAAATTTTTTTGGATTTTTGGATTCTGGACAACATGCGACTAGTGGGTACAGTTCTATACTGGGGTACGAGTGGTACGCCTTAGTCGTATATTGACTAGTGTTGGTTGGTGGGTTGGATTGGTTTCTGGAACGGGTACGACTTGGGATGGTACGAGCCGTATGGTTGGATATGGGTCATTTAGTTTAGTTTTTTCCGTAACTTTATCTGAGACTAAGTAAAATAACTTGGATCTGAGTACGAGTGGCTCACAATAAGCTGTAAGACAGGGTACGAGTTGTACCATAGACTCTTCTAATGGAAAGTATTCAAACCTCTTGTGATTCTATTTTTCCAAGGTATGGGTCAAGGGTACTAATCGTATGCTCGGGTACGGCTTGGTTTGGGTAAATCATATGTTGGGAACTATTGGGTCCAATGAGGAGGCCTAGGGTATGAGTGGTGGGTACCACTCGTATTGGAGGGTACGATCAGTATGGTAAAGTCGTACCCTATGATGGATTTTTATTCAGTTTAAGTGGGGGAAATCTAGATATTTTCCCACTTAACCTATTAAGGCCCCATGACTTCTAAACCACTTGGGATATTATTTACCCTATTATTCTATCATTAAACACTTAGAAAACTCTCTTAAACACACTGCAATTCTCTCTAAGGTTTTGGGTAAAGGAAGGATAGGGTTTCACTAAGGTGATTAATATGGGGCTTGATTGGGTGATTTCTCTCTGTTATCTTCTTAATTTAAAGCAAAATCCCTTTCCCTCATTGTTAGTTCCTACTAAAGGCATAATTTATACACTGTTTTCATGGAATGATGATTGTATGATTTTGGGGTTTTCAAATATATGTTGGTGTTTTGGTATTAAATGCTTGGTTATGGTTTTCCTATATTTTAATTATGTTTTTACATGCTTTAAATGGTGGTTTGGATAATTGGTTTCATGGGAATGGTTAATTGGTAATTGGATTAGGTTTTAGGAACACTATGCCCCCAACATGTTTAATAAAATGCCTATGATAATGCTTTTACTATATTATTGAACTTTTCATGGAATTATTGCATGGTATGGTTTGGTAATGCAACGTTAAATGGTATAAATGGCTTGGAATTGATAAATGGTAAGGTTTGGTGGTCATGGTTTTGGTGAATTAAACTTTCTTGTGGGGTACATGGGATTTCTCCAAGAAAACTTAATAATGGAACACTTGTGGGATACATGGGAATCCTCCAAGTTAACTTGATAATGTAATCTATGGGTACATAGGAATCCCTTTACACAAAATATTGGCAAAGGACATTGCTTGCAAGCTATAGTCGCTATGACGATACCAATTCTTATAGCCTTGGTTAATAATAATTGAATAATGGTTTTGTTGTTTGGAAATAGTTTTAATTATTCAATTATGGCGGGGTATGATAGCTAATCGTGAAGGTGCGAGTCCAATGGACGGACACTGGAAACTCATGTTTGCCGACATGACTGGTTGGTCACAGTGATCATATTCGATACTATAAGGTACATGAGAATTCCCTAAATACATTTTACATATGTATCATGGAGAGCGAAGGGTACTTGGGAATCCCCTACTCTTATGGTATCTCCAGTTCATGTGGCTACACGTATCAAGGCTCGTTTAGGGGGTTACACTGGACTCATATAGCCCATGAGTGGTTTTAGCATGGTTCAGCTACACATACCTAGGTTAATGGTTTTAAATACCTGCTAAACCCGATTCCCTTTCCCGATAATATTATATATATTATATATATAGTTTGTATGCATGTGGTTGGCTTACTTGGTTTTACTGGATGACATTATTTTATCCTTATCCTGAGTACTTGCTAGCATTCACCTGCTAACCCATCATCGGACTGCTGTATCCCCATGTGATGCATGAATCGTCCATTTTACTCCTCCTGCTTAGTGATCGGATTTTGGGATCAGCTCTGTTGGATTGAAGTGGTAAGCTTCCATATTTTGGAAGGCTCTATTTCATGTTCATGGATGCTTTTACATAGTTTATATATTTATGGATATTGGTTTTGGCTATGGTTAGGGGCTTGTCCCAACCAAATATTGTTTTTTTTTGTTAGAGGCTTTTGTGGAACTACTATGGGTCGGTATGGGTGGGATCAATATTGGTGTTAGCCTTAGTATTTTCATTGGTATTGGGGCTTATACTGTTGGACTAAATTTTAGACTATTCCATCTTTTTATATTATATTATGAAACTTGGTTTGGTTATTGTTATGGTTTTGGATTATGGGTTGGTTTGGTATTGGTTATCGGTTGGGTATCGTAGGACTGGACTCATTTAGGTAGTCACAATCATAGACCTATCCCAGAGTATGGATTTGTTCATTTACACGCTATTTTTTTATAAGGTCACAATTCATCTGAATCAGGATATGCGTAGGTTGGTTGGGTTGGGTAACGAGGGTGGTCTCTTGTTCTTATTGGACTTGGGATGCCCATTACGATAAGGCCCTAGTTCGGGTCTTTTCAAGTTGGTATTACAGCTTTAGGTTCATGGTCAATTGGGAGTCCACAGAGCCATGTCGAGTAGAGTATGTTTTAGGGGTGTGTAGCGCACCACACTCATAAGGGAGAGACTACAAGGCATTTAGGAATTTTTTACTTTCTTGGTATTCTATTTTCAAGATGCAAGGTCTAAGGTTCTTTCTAATCCTAGTTTGTTTGCATTTCAGATCATGCCTCGATGATCAGAGATGAAAGATAACTCTTATGTCCCAACTGGGGACAACATTGATTGGACTCGCACTACTCACGGGATCCATACTCGGTCTAGGGGTCCAATCTCTGATATTTTTGGAGTTCCACTGATTGGTACTAGTCCTCCTCAGGGTGAGATGACTAATGTAGAATTTTTCCAATCGATTCATGTTATTGCTCAGTTGGTGTTGCTCAGGATGAGCGGGGCATATCTAGTGTTCCACCTGCTAAGGCTACAAGGGCTGGCTAGTTTATGAAGGTGAATCCTCCTACTTTTATTAGTGTGAAGGTGAAGTAGGATCCTCAGGGTTTCTTGGATGAAATAGAGAAAATCTTCAGGGTGATGTAGGCCACGAATATGGAAGGGGTGAATTTTGCTGCTTACCAGCTTAAGGATGTGGCGTACCAATGGTACAAAGAGTGGGATAGGATGAGAGGTGATGTTGTGGAGTAAACTTTGTGGGAAACTTTTACTAATGCTTTTATGGACCACTTCTTTCCTCATGAGTTGAGAGAACTGAAAGTGGAGAACTTTGTTAATTTAAGGAAAGGGAAAATATTTGTCAAGGAATATGCCTTGAAGTTCCATCAGTTGCAAAGGTATGCTTCGAATATGGTGTTTGAAATAAGGGCAAAGATGAGAAAGTTCACTTCTGGACTGTCTCGGGAGTTGATCCTTGAAAGCAAGACTTCATTGATGATCAAGGATATAGATATTTCTAGGTTGGTTGTTCATACGTAACAGTGGACGAAGAAAGGAGGAAGCAGGCTGAGTTTGGGGAAAGGCAGGGTAAGAAGTTCAAGTCATCTTAATAAGGTGGAGGACAACAACAAGGTGGAAGGAATGGTGGTAAATGGCCAAAGAAGAAGTGAGAAAGTTCTGGTTCCTTTTCTACTACTTCTACTCCTTAACCGAAATAGTCGGCTGATAGGTGTCAGCTAGGTGGCGATAATTTCTGGGCACAAGGTTCCCAATCTTAGGCAAGTGGGCTCAGTCGACCTCATCATTCCCTCCTTGTCGATTCTGTGGTAGGTTGCATAAGGGTTTCTATGATGAGGGCAGGGACAAGTGTTTCAAATGTGGTCATTAGGCCATATGCTTAGAAACTGTCCAATTGGTAAGGGTTCTCCGGGAGCGGTCAAAGCTCCGGTTGCTTCATCTTTTTTTCCTGCACCAGAGGGTACTTCTTCTAGTACTGGCGCAGGTCGGAATAGGTTATATGCTCTTGCTACTCTATAGGAATCTAAGGCATCACCTGATATCGTGAATGGTACGTTACAACTCTTATCTCATGATGTGTATTATTTGATTGATCTGGGGTCCACTCTCTCTTATGTGACCTCATTTGTGGCCGTGTATTTTGATTTTGATCCAAAGGTTATTTCAGATCCTTTTTCTGTTTCTACCCGGTAGGTGATTCAATTATTGCTAAAAGAGTCTATAGGGTGTGTGTGGTATCTGTTGGTCGTAGGCAGACTTTGGTGGATTTATTTAAACTTGATATGGTGGATTTTTATGTTATTCTGGGGATGGATTTGTTACATACTTGTTACGCGTCCTTAGATTATCGGACCTATAAGGTTGTCTTTAGCTTCCTTTGTGAACCAATTATTGAGTAGGAGGGTGGTTCCTTAGTTCCTAGGAGGAGGTTTATTTCTTATCTTAGAGCTCAGAGGTTAATCTCTTAAGGATGTATTTATTATCTGGCCCGGGTTAAAGATTCTAACTTAGAAAGTCCTTCCTTACATTCGGTCCCGATAGTTAATGAGTTTCCTGAGGTATTTTTGGATGATCTTCCTGGTGTTCCTCCAGATAAGGAGATTGACTTTGGTATTGATTTAGATTTGGACACTCTTCCAATATCTTTTCTTCCTTAAAGAATAGCTCCGGTTGAGTTGAGGAACTCATGGAGCAAATTAAGGATCTTTTGGATAAGGGTTTCATTCATCATAGTATGTCCCCTTGGGGTGAACCAGTTTTATTCGTGCGTAAGAAGGAGGGTTCCCTTTGGATGTGCATTGACTATCAGCAATTGAATAAGGTAACGATAAAGAACAAGTGTCCTCTTCCAATGATAGATGACTTGTTTAATCAGTTGGAAGGTGCCATGATCTTTTCTAAGATAGATCTTCAGTCTGGGTATCATCTACTTAAGATTAGGGAGGAAGATAACCTTAAGAAGGCTTTCTGAACTCGGTATGGGCACTTTGAGTTTCTGGTTATGTCATTTGGTTTGACAAATGCCCCGATGGCATTTATGGATTAGATGAACAGGGTTTTCAGACAATTTCTAGATCTTTTTGTAATTGTGTTCATTGATGAGATCTTGGTGTATTCTAAGAGTGAGGTGGATCATGCTAATTACCTCCGTGTGGTGTGGTGTTGCAGATGTTGAAGGACCAGCAGTTGTATGCCAAGTTCTCCAAGTGTGAGTTTTGGTTGAACGCTATGAATTTTCATGGTCATATTATTTCTAGTGATGGGATTATGGTGGATCCACAAGGTGGCTATTGTAAAAAGGTGGCCTATACCCACAACTCCAATTGATATTCAGAGCTTCTTGGGTTTGGCTGGATATTATAGGCGGTTTGTGGAAGGTTTCTCGACGATAGCTACCCCATTGACTAAGTTAACTCAGAAGAAGACAAAGTTTTCTTGGTCAGATGTTTGTGAAGGGAATTTCGAGAAGTTTTAGGATAAGCTAACTTCAGCTACGGTCTTGACATTGCCTGAAGGTAATGCTACGGTCTTGACATTGCCTGAAGGTAATGAGGGGTTTGTGGTTTATTGTGATGCTGACACGAACCGAATAGGGTCCTTGTCGTTATAGGCTTCCCAAGTTGAACCAGGATCGGGGACCACCTCTAATACTCAACCCAAGCGTCCAACGCACACCCCGAGTTGGATTAATTTCGAACATATAACAAGATAGCGTATCAGTATCCAAATCTAAACTTTGGGATAGGTCTATAATCGGGACTGGCCCAAATGAGTCCAACTGTCCCTAAACCAACCAATTTCCATAACAAAACCATAAACCAAAACCAAAATATTAACCAAATAAACTTCCAAAATAGAACATTAAGGGATGGAACAGTGAGAAATTTTGTCCAACGGTATCATCCCCAATACCAATGCAAATTCTAAGGATGGCACCAATACCGATCCTGCCCAGACCAACCCTTACTAGTTCCACAAAAGCCTCTAACCAAAAGAAAACCAATATCCATTTGGGACATACGCCAAAACCAAAATCCAAAAATAAACCAAAGTGTTCCATGAATATGTAATGGAGCCTTCCAAAAAGATGGAAGCTCACCACGTCAATCCCAAGAGTTGATCTCGAAATCCGATCACTATGTAGGAGGAGTAGAATGGCCGATTCTAGCATCACGTGGGGATACAGCCGCCCGAAGATAGGTTAGCGGGTGAATGCTAGCATGAACTTAGGATAAGGATAAAATAATGCCAACCAGTAAAACCAAGTAAACAAACCATATGCATACAAACCATACACACACACGGACATACATACATACACACATATATATAACCATGCTGAGAAAGAGAATCGGGTTTAGCATGCATTTAAAACCATAAAACAGGATATGTGTAGCTTAACCATCCTTAATTACCCATGGGCTATATAGGTCTAGTGTAACCCCCTTAACGGGCCTCAATGCGTGTAACCGCATGAACTGGAGATACCATAAGAGTATGGGATTCCCAAGTACCCTTACCCTCTATGATACATATGTACAATGCACTTAAAGAATTCCTTTGTACCTCATAGTATCATATATGGTTTCCATGACCAACCCCTCATGTTGGACAACGTGATCTTCCAGTGTTCGTGCATTGAACTCCTACCTTCACGGTTATCTATCACACCCCACCATTATTGGCCAATTAAAACCATTTCCAACCAACCAATCCATTATTCCATTTATTAATAACCAAGGCTATTAATAGTGGTATCGTCATACCGACTCTAACTTGAATGTATTGTTCTTAGACAAAACTTTGAAGGTTAAGGATTCCCATGTACCCATTTACCAAGTTAACTCGGGGGAGTCCCATGTACCTCACTAGTGTTCCATTATTATGTTTGCTTGTAGGAGTCCTATGTACCCCACGATTGTTTATTAACATGTTTACTTGGGGAATTATGTTGTACCCCTCAAGGAGTTCAATTAACCATAACCGTGACCACAAAACAATTAAAAATCATTTAAACCATTTAGGGTTCCATTACCAAACCATACTATGCAATAGGTCCATTAAAAAGTCCAACAACATAGTAAAAACACTCTCATAGGCATTTTATCAAACATATTAGGGGCATAGTGTTTCCAAAACCAACATCAAATAACAATTAACCATTCCCATGAAACAAAGTATCAAAACTACCATTAGAACATGTAAATACATAATTAAAACATGGGAAAATCATAACCAAACCATTATAACCAAACCACCAATATTTATTTGAAAAGCCAAAACCACATAACAATTAATCCATGAAAATAATTTACAAAATATGCCTTTACTTGGAACTAACAATGAGGAAAGGAGTACATGCCTTAAGTGAAAAGATAATTGAGAGAAATCAACAACACAAGTTCCAAATTAATCCTTAAGATGAAACCCTAGATTCCTTTGCCCAAGAACTTTAGATAGGATTAGAGAGTGTTTTCTAAGTGTTAATGAATAGAATAATAGGTCAAATAACCTCCGAAGTGTTTTAAAAGTCATGGGGCCTTATTAGGTTAAGTGGGGAAATATCCAGATTGCCCTTACTTAAACTGCATAAAATTCCCATTTGGGGGGCACGACTAACCATACCAGTCATACCCTCCAATAGGAGTGGTACCCACCACTCGTACCCTAGGCCTCTCTCTAAGACGTAATACTATCCAAGGAACGACTTATCCCAACCAAGTCGTACCCAAAGAATACGACCCGTACCTTTGACCCATACCCCTGGCAGAATAAAATCACAAGATGTTTGAACACTTTCCACCATACGATTCTATGGTACGACTCGTACCCTATCTTATGACTCATGGTGAGCCATTCGTACTCATATCCAAGTTAGTCTACCAAGTTTAAGATTAAGTGAAGGAAAGACGCAAATCAAATGACCCATATCTATCCATACGACTCATACCAACCCAAATCGTACCCATTCTAGATGCCAATCTAACCCACCAACCAACACTGGTCAGCATACGACCAAGGCATACTACTCATACCCTAGTATATGACTGATACCCAATATTTATATGTTGTCTAGAACCCAGAAATCCAGAAAACTTTCTAAGGGTCCCAAACCCAGGGTGTTTAAGTCTCCCCTACTAGGAACATTCATCCCCGTATGACGGACAAGGAAGGTACAAATACGATTTACACCCCTTAGATGCCTCTACTCTTATCCTTAACAAAGATGCAAAGAAACCCAGTAGAGTCATTTGCATTATCAAATATCAATCCAACCTATAACCAAGTTCAAAAATAAAGATACAAAGATATTAATATTTCCTTTAACAAACTTTGAAAACAAAAGTATGTTGAAGAAAACATACCTTTCGTACGAAATCTAGGAGTAAAAATAGATGCAGATATTTGGACTTCATTTCCTCCTCTGCTTTGCATGTAGCCTCTTCCACCTTGCGGTTCTGCCATAAAATCTTAACCGAGGCCACATCCTTGGTCAATAACCGGCTAACCTGCTGATCTAATATCTCAATCGGGACCACTTCATAAGACAGAGAATCCGAGATACCCAAGCCCTCCAAAGGAACCACCAAAAAAGGATCATCAAGACACTTTCTCAACATAGATACATGAAATACCGGATGAATGGAGATCAAACTAGAAGGCCACTCCAATTCATAAGCCACATTACCAACTATTCGGTGAATCGCATAAGGACCAATAACTCAGGGACTGAGCTTCCTATTTTTACCAAACCGCATACTCCCTTCATGGGAGATATCTTTAGGAACACCTTATCCCCAACCTCAAACTCCAACTCTGTACGCCTTATATCCACATAGGACTTTTGGAGACTTTGGGTAGCCTTAAGACTTTCCCAAATCACCTTCACCTTTTCCTTAGCATGATAAACCAAACACAGTCCGAACATATCCATCTCACCAAGCTCGAACCACCCAATAGGAGATATACACCTCCTACCATACAATGCCTTAAAAAGAGCCATACCAATACTAGAATGATAGCCATTATTGTAAGCCACCTCTACCAAATGTAGATCCTCAACCCAACTAGAACTATAGTCAATCACATATGCCCTAAGCATATCCTATAATGCCTGAATAGTCCTCTCTGCTTGACCATCCATCTGCGGATAAAAAGAAGTACTCAGACTCACCTTAGTATCCAATCCCTTCTAAAAAGACCGCCATAAGTGAGATGAAAACTGTGTACCACAATAAAAGATAATCGAAATAGGTGCCCCATGCAGATTTACTAACTAATGAAGATACAACCTCGAATAGTCCTCCACTGAAAAGCTAGTACTCACTAGCAAGAAGTGATCAGACTTTGTCATCCTATCCATGATAACCCAAATCAAATTAAATTGATTTCGAGAAAGACTAATAACGAAATTCATGTTGATCACCTCCTATTTCCATTCGGGTAACTTAATTATTTATAATACCCACTTGGCCTTATATTCTCAACTTTGACTTGTTGGCTCACAATGCACTTGGCTACAAAGTTATCCACATCCCCCTTTATACCATTCCACTAATACATCTCCTTGAGATCATGATATATTTTTTCAAACCAGGATGAACAACATAGCGTGACTCATGCACCTCAACCAGTACCCTTTCATGCAACCCATCCACGTCAGGAACATATAACCATCCTTGGTACCGTAAAGTACCATCACCACTGAACTAAAACACCATCACTGTTTGCCCACCAACATCACTCTTAATTTTTATCAAGATAAGATCTAGAATTTGCATTGACTTGATCTCTGCACCCAGCGACGACCGAACCACTTCCTGTACCATTACACCACCATCCTTGGAGTCCAAAAGACGAACTCTAAGATTGGCTAAGCGGTGAATATCTTTCACTAATTCCCTCTACTCCTTTCCCGCATGAGCTAAAATCACCATGGATAACCTGCTAAGAGCATCAACAACCACGTTAGCCTTACCTGGGTGGTGGTGAAGACTCATATCATAGTCTTTGAGAAGCTCCAACTATCTTCTATGCCTAAGATTTAGTTTCTTCTGAGTGAACACATACTGTAGACTCTTATGATAAAAAATGATACCACGTGCACTCCATAAAAATAATGTTGCTAGATTTTTAAAGCAAAAACCACTGCTAAAATCTCAAAATTATGAGTAGGATAATTCCTCTCATGCACCTTTAACTGCCTGAAAGCATAGGAAATAACCTTTCCATGCTACATAAAAACACAACCAAGTCCCACCCAGGACGCATCATAATAAACCACAAACCCCTCATTAACTTCAGGCAATGTCAAAACTGGAGCCAAAGTTATCTTATCCTTAAGCTTCTCCAAACTCCCTTCACATGCTTTTGACTAAGAAAATTTTGTCTTATTCTGAGTCAACTTAGTCAATGGGGAAGCTATAGAAGAAAAACCCTCTACAAACCTCCTATAATACCTTGCCAAACCCAAGAAACTCTGAATATCGATTAGAGTCATGGGTCTAGGCCCCCTTTTAACCACAACCACCTTTTGAGAATCAACAATGATCCTCTCACTAGAAATAATATGACCAAGAAAAATCACAACGTTCAACCAAAACACACTCTAGGAGAACTTGGCATACAACTACTGTTCTTTCAAGGTCTGCAACACCACACAGAGGTGATTAGCATGATCCACCTCAATCTTAGAATAAATCAGAATGCCATCAATGAAAATAATGACTAAAAGATCTAGAAACTGCCTGAAAACCCTGTTCATCAAATCCATAAATGCCGTCGGGTATTAGTCAAGCCAAATGACATAACCTAGAATTCAAAGTGCACATAGCAGTATGAAAATCCATTTTAGGGATATCCACCTACCTAATCTTGAGCTGATGATACCCAAACCAAAGATCTATCTTAGCAAAGAACTTGGCATCTTGCAATTGATCAGACAAGTCATCTATCCTAAGAAGAGGATACTTGTTCTTTATCATTACCTTATTCAACTGCCTATAGTAGATGCATACCCGAAGGGAACCATCCTTTTTGCAGACAAATAATTCACTCACCCTACGGGATACACTAAGGCGAATAAACCCTTTATCCAGAAGATCCATAAATTGCTTTTTGAGTTCCTTCGACTCAGCCGGAGACATTCTATAAGGAGGAATATATATTGGATCAGTTTCGGAACCAAATCAATACCAAAATTAATGTCCTTATTTGGAGGAACACCAGGAAGATCATTGAGAAAAACCTCAGGAAACTCATTTACCACCGAAACTGAGTGTAAAGAAGGACCTTCTGAGTTATAATCTTTAACGCAGACCAAATGATAGAGACACCTTTTGGAGATTAATTTTCAAGATCTAAGATAAGAAATAAACCTTCCCCTAAGAGCTAGGGAACCACTCTCCGACTCAATAACTGCTTTACCAGGGAACCTAAATACAACCTTATGGGTCCAACAATCTAAGTTTGCTTAACAAGATTCCAACTAATCAATCCCCAGAATAACATCAAAATCCACCACATCCAGTTCAAACAAATCTACCAAAGTTTGCCTACTACCAATAGATACCACACACACTCTATAGACCCTTTTAGAAACAACAGAGCCACCTACCAGGGCAGAAATAGAAAAAGGATCCAAAATAATCACAAGATAAAAAAAACATACAATTATATATGGGGTCACATAAGAGAGTGTGGACCCCGGATCAACCAAGCAATACATATCACGAGAAAAAAGCTGTAATGTACAAGTCACGACATCAGGATATGCCTCAGACTCCTATCAAAATGCGAAAGAATATAACCTATTCTAACCAGTATCTTCACCAGAAACAAGAGAGAACATCAAAGCAGCACCACTAGGCGCAGAAGTTGAAGATGAAACAACTGGAGCTTTGACCGCTCCTAAAGCACCCTTACCTACCGGATAATTTTTTTGCATATGGCCTGGATAACCACATTTAAAACATCTTTCCCTCTCTTCATAACAAAATCCCCAATGAAGACGACTACAAAATCAACAAAGAGGGAATAAAGAAGCAGATTGTGCCTCACTCGCTTGAGATTGGGCACCATATGCCAAAAAATTATCACCACCCTACTAACGCCTATCACCTAAAGGCTTTGGGTAAGGGGCGTTAGTAGAAGAAAAGGAACCAAAACTCTCCCACTTCTTCTTTGGGTACTTACAACTATTCTGACTACCTTATTATTGCCCACCACCTTCTTTAGAAGACCTGAACTTCTTACCCTGACTTTTCCAAACTCCACCTGTTTTCTCTTTTCTTCCGTCTCCTATTGCATATGAACCACCAACATATCCATATCTGCATCCTTGATCAGTAACATAATCTTAATTTTAAGGATTAATTCTCAAGACAATCTAAAAGTGAACTTTCTCATTGTTACCCTCATATCAGACACCAATTCTCGAGCATACCTTGATAGCTGATAAAATTTCAAAGAATATTCCTTGACTGACATTTTCCCTTATCTCAAATTGATGAATTCCTCTGCTTTCGCTTTCCTCAACTTTTGAGGAAATAAGTAATCCAAAAAAGTATTTGAGAAATCATCCCATAAGGATAACTCCTCAATATCACCTCTATCCCTATCCCACTCCCTGTACCACTGGTACATAATATCCTTGAGCTGGTAAGCTACAAAATTCATCCCTTCTACATTTGTGGATTGCATCACCCTAAATATCTTCTCTATTTCATCCAAGAAACCATGTGGATCCTCCTCTACCTTCACACCAGTAAAATTAAGAGAATTCATCTTCATAAATTGCCCAACCCTTGTGGCCTCAATAGATGAATCACCAGATGCATCTTGCTTATCCTGAGAAATAACAAATAGTGCAAAAGTATGAATCGATTGATAAAATTCTATATTTGTCACCTCACCCTAAAGAGCACTAGTGACAATCGGTTGAACTCTAAATATATCAGGGACTGGACCCCTAGCCGAGTATGGATCCCCTGTTTCCCTTCCATGCAGTCTCTAGATGGGATAGAAGAGTTTTTTTGTATTCCAGATTATCGAGGCATGATCTAAAAAGCAACCAAACCAGGATTAGATAGGACCTTAGATCTTGCAGCTAGAAATAGACTGCAAAGAAAGTAAAACATTCCTAAATGCCTTGTAGCCTCTTCCTTATGAGTGTGGTGCGCTATATACTCCTAAAAAGACTCTACAAGACACAACTTTGTGGAATACCAATTGACTATGAACCTAAAGAGTTGATACCAACTTGACCCGACCCGACCGGGGGACCTGTCATAATGTGCATCCCAACTCTAACCAAGCCTAGAGTGAACCCCCAATACTCAACCCAACCATCCAACACATACCTCGAGTCAGATAAATTTTGAACATATAATAAGATATCATATAGCTAATGAAATCCAGACTCTGGGATACGTCTATAACTAAGACTGACCGAAACAAGTCCAACCATCCTTAAACCAATCGATAGACATAACCAAACCATAAACTTAAACAAAAATATTAACAAAACTATGTTCTATAGCATAATATAAAGGGATGAAACAGTGAGAAATTTGGTCCAATGGTCTCAGCCCTAATACCAATGCTAATAATAAGGCTGACACCACTACTGATCCCGCCCATGCCAACCTATAGTAGTTCCACAAAAGCCTCTAACAAAAAGAAAACTAATATCCAATTGGGATATGCCCCCAACCATAGACAAAATGAATATCCATAAAAAAAAGTGTGCAAAACATCCATGAATATAAAATAGAACCTTCTATAAAGATGAAAGCTTACCACTTCAATCCCAAGAGCTGATCTGGAAATTTGATCACTATGCAGGAAGAGTAAAATGATCGGTTCCTACAATGCGTGGGGATACAACCGCCCGAATATGGGTTAGTCGGTAAACACTAGCATGAACTCAGGATAAGGATAAAATAATGCCAACAAGTAAAACCAAGTAAACCAACTATATACGTACAAACCATACATATATATAACCATATCGAGAAAAGGAACCAACTTTAGCATGCATTTAAAACTATTAACCTGGGTATATGTAGCTTGACCATCCTTAACCATCCACAGGCTTTATGGATCCAGTGTAATCCTCTAAACAGGCCCTGATGTGTGTAACCACATAAATCCGAGATACCATAATAGTAGGGATTACCAAGTAAACTTACCCTTCATGATACATATGTACAATGTACTTAGAGGATTCCCGTGTACCTCATAGTATTATATATGGTCTCCATAACCAACCCCTCATGTCGGCAAATATGAGTTTCCAGTGTTTGTTCATTAAACTCCCACATTTATGGTTAGCTATCACACCCCGCCATTATTGCCCAATTAAAACCATTTCCAACCAACTAATCCATTATTCCATTTATTATGAACAAAGGCTATTAATAGTGGTATCATTATATCAACTATAACTTGCATGCATTGTCCTTAGCCAAATCTTTAAGGTAAATGGATTCCCGTGTACCCATTTACCAAGTTAACTTGGGGGAGTCCCATACACCTCACATGTGTTCCATTATTATATTTTCTTAGGAGAGTCCCATGTACCCCACAAGTTGTTCATTAACATATTTACTTGGGAGATTCTGTTGTACCCCTAAAGGAGTTCAATTAACCATAGCCATGACCACCATATCATTCCAAACAATTTAAACTATTTATACCATTTAAGGTTCAATTACCAAACCATACCATGCAATAGGCCTATTAAAAAGTCCAACAACATAGTAAAAGCATTCTCATAGGCATTTTATCAAATATATTAGGGGCATAATATTTCCAAAACCAACATCAAATACCAATTAACCATTCTTATGCAACCAAGTATCAAAACCACCATTAGAACATGTAAATATATAATTAAAACATGGGAAAACTAGAACCAAACCATTATAACCAAAACCCCCAATATTTATTTGAAAACCCAATACCACATAACAATTAAGCCATGAGAACAATTTACAAAATATGCCTTCAGTTGGAACTAACAATGAGGGAAGGATTACATGACTTAAGTGAGAAGATAATGGAGAGAAATCACCAATAGAAGTTCCAAATTAATCCTTAAGATGAAACCCAATCTTTCTTTGCCCAAGAACTTTAGAAAGGATTAAAGAGTGTTTTCTAAGTGTTAATGAATAGAATAATAGGGCAAATAACCTTCCAAGTATTTTAAAAGTAATGGGGTCTTATTAGGTTAAGTAGGGAAATATCGAGATTTCCCTCACTTAAATTACATAATATTCCCGTTTGGGGGGGCACAACTAACTGTATCAGTCATACCCTCCAATACAAGAAGAACCCATCACTCATACTGTAGGCCTGTCCCTTGGAACCAACACTATCAAAGGTATGAATTATCCCAACTAAGTTGTACCCAACATATACAACCCATACCTTTGATCCGTACCCCTAGTAGAATAGAATCATAAGAGGTTTGAACACTGTCCACCATACGAGTCCATGGTACAACTCATAACCTAGATTATAGCTTATGGTGATCTACTCTTACTCAAATTTAAGTTAGTCTACCAAGTATAAGATTAAGTATAGGAATGAACCAAACCAAATAACTCGTATCCATCCATATGACTCGTACCGACCCAAATCATACCTATTCCAGAACCTAATCCAACCTACTAAGCAACACTGGTTAGTATAAAACCAAGGCATGCCACTCTTACCCTAGTATACGAATAGTACCCATCGGTCGTATGTTGTCCAGAACTAAGAAATTTTGAAAATTTTCTAAGGGTCCCAAACCTTGGGTTTTTCAGATGCATCTCGAGTGGGGCTTAGTGGTATTTTGATAAAACATGGGAAGGTGATAGCCTCTGATTCTTGGTAGTTGAAGGTGCATAAAAGGAACTATCCTACTCATAATTTTGATCTTTTAGGGTTGGTTTTTGCTTTGAAAATTTGGTGATATTATTTGTATAGAGTACAATGGACATATTTTCTGATCATAAGAGTCTACAGTATGTGTTCACTCAGAAGGAGATAAATCTTAGGCAAAGAAAATGGTTTGAGCTTCTCAAGGACTATGATATAAGTCTTCACTACCATCCAGGTAAAGCTAATATGGTTTCTGATGCTCTTAGAAGGTTGTCCATAGGGAGTTTAGCTCATGTGGATAAAGGAAATTAGGAATTGGTGAAGGATATTAATCACTTATCTAATCTTAGAGTTCATCTCTTAGACTCTAATGATGGTAGAGTGATGGTACAGGAAGTGGTTCAAACATCTCTTGGTGTAGAGATCAAAGAGAAGAAAATGCTAGATCCTATCTTGATGAAAATCAAGAGTGATGTTGGTGCGTAAAGTGTGATGGTGTTTGAGATCAGTGGTGATGGTAACTTGAGGTATCAAGGGTGTTTATATGTTCCTGACATCGATGGTTTATGACAAAGGGTTTTGGCTGAGTTACATGAATCATGCTATATTATTCATCTCGGTTCGAAAAAGATGTATCACAATCTCAAACATATGTATTTATGTAATGGTATGAAAAGGGATGTGGCTGATTTTTTGGATAAATGCATAGTGTGCCAACAAGTTCTAGTTAAGCATATGAGGCTTGGTGGGATGTATCAGGATATTGATTTGTTTGAATGGAAATGAGAGGTAATCAATATGGATTTTGTTACCGGTCTTCCTCGGTTTCAAAACCAATTTGATTAAATTTGGGTCATCATGGATAGGATATCAAAGTCCGCTCACTTCTTGTCGTTGCGGACTAACTTTTTGGCTGAGGACTATGTAAGGTTGTATCTTCATGAGATTGTAAAGTTGTATGGGGTACCTGTTTCTATTATCTCTAATCGTGGTAAGCAGTTTTTATCTCACTTCTAGTGGTTTTTTTAGAAAGGGTTGGGTACTAAGGTTAGTCTAAGTATTGCTTTTCATCTACATATAGATGGACAAGAAGAAAGGACTATTCATACATTCGAGGATATGCTTTGGGCATGTGTGATTGATTATGGTGTCAATTGGGTTGAACATCTACCTCTGGTAGAGTTTTCTTACAATGATAGTTACTATTTTAGTATTGGTATGGCCCCCTTTAATGAATTATATGGTAGTATATGTAGGTCTCCTATTGGGTGGTTTGAGCTTAGTGAGGTAGATATGTTTGGTCTGGATTTGGTTTATCAGGCTATGGAAAAGATGAAGGTGATTCAGGATAGGCTTAAGTCTACCCAAAATTTCCAAAAGTCCTATGCGGATGTGAGGCATAGAGACTTGGAGTTTGAGGTTTGGGATAAGGTATTCTTAAGGTATCTCCCATAAAGGGAGTGATGTTATTCGATAAAAAATGAAAGCTCAGTCCCCGCTATATTGGCCCTTATGTGGTTTTGTAGAGGGTTGGTAATGTGGTGAATGAATTGGAGTTGCCATCTAATTTGAACTCCATTCATTTAATATTTCATGTCTCTATGTTGAGGAAGTGTCTTGGTGATCCTTCTTTGGTGGTTCCTTTAGAAGGATTGGGTATCTTAGATTCTCTTTCTTGTGAAAAGGTCCTGGTTGAAGTATTAGATTGGCAGGTTTATCAATTACAGACAAAGGATGTGGACTCGGTTATGGTTCCATGGCGGAACCATAAGGTTGAAGAAGCTACATGGGAAACAGAAGCGGACACGAAGTCCAAATATCCACATTTGTTTTTTGCTTCAGATATTCATGCAAAAGGTATATGTTCTTGATCATATCTTTATTTTTTAACTTAGTTAAGGGTTAGAATAGAGCCTTGCATCTTCATTTTCTAACTTGGTTAAAGGTTGGGTTGTCATTTGATAAAGCAAATTAATCATGCTTGTGTTTGACCTACCTTTTTCGTCATTCATGGACGAATGATCCTAGTGGGGGAGACCGAAACACCCTGGGTTTAGGAATCTTAGAAAAGTTTTTGGATTTTTGGGTTCTGGACAACATACGACTGGTGGGTACAAGACGTATATTGGGGTACGAGTGGTATGCCTTGGTCGTATGCTGACCAGTGTTTATTGGTGGGTTAGATTAGTTTCTGGAATAGGTACAACTTGGATTGGTATGAGTCGTATGGTTGAATATAGGTTGTTTGGTTTGGGTTTTTCCTTTACTTGATTTGAGACATAGTAAAATAACTTGGATTTGAGTACGAGAGGCTCACCATGAGCCGTAAGGCAGGGTACGAGTTGTACCATAGGCTCATATAGTAGAAAATGTTCAAACCTCTTGTGATTTTATTCTGCCAGGGGTACGGGTCAAAGGTACTAGTCGTATACTTGGGTACAACTTGGTTTGGGTAAATCATATGTTGGACACTGTTAGAACCAAGGAGGAGGCCTAGGATATGAGCGGTGGGTACCACTCATATTGAAGGGTACGACTGGTATGGTAAAGTCGTATCCTATGATGAAATTTGTATGCAGTTTAAGTGGGGGCAATCTGGACATTTCCCCACTTAACCTATTAAGGACCCTCGACTTCTAAACCACTTGGTAGGTTATTCACCCTATTATTCTATTATTAAACACTTAGATAACTCTGTTAAACAGTCTACAGTTCTTTCTAAGGCTTCTGGGAAAATAAAGGCTAGGGTTTTAATAAGGTGATCAATTCGGGGCTTGATTGGATGATTTTTCTCTGTTATCTCCTCAATTTAAGGCAAAATACTTTTTCCTCATTGTTAGTTCCAACTAAAGGCATGATTTATACAATGTTTTCATGACATGATGATTATATGGTTTTGGGGTTTTCAAATATATGTTAGGGTTTTGGTAATAAATGCTTGGTTATATTTTTCTCATGTTTTTACATGCTTTAAATGGTGGTTTAAATAATTGGTTGCATGAGAATGGTTAATTGGTAATTGGATTTGGTTTGGAAACACTATGCCCCAAACGTGTTTGATAAAATGCCTATGATAACGCTATTACTATATTATTGGACTTTTAATGGAACTATTGTATGGTATGGTTGGTTTGGTAATGGAACCCTAAATGGTATAAATGGCTTGGAATGGATAAATTGTAGGGTTTGGTGGTCATGGTTTTGGTGAATTAAACTTTCTTGTGGGGTACATGGGTTTCTCTTAAGTAAACCTAATAATGGAACACTTGTGGGGTACATGGGAATCCTCCAAGTTAACTTGATAATGTATTCATTTGGTATATGGGAATTTTCTTAAATAAAATGGTTGGCTAAGGACATTGCTTACAAGCTATAGTCGGTATGACGATACTACTTCTTATAGCCTTGGTTAATAATAATGGAATAATGGTTTGGTTGGTTAGTAATGGTTTTAATTAGGCAATTATGGTGGGGTATGATAGCTAACCGTTAAGGTACGAGTCCAATGGACGGACATTGGAAACTCATGTTTGCCAACATTAGAGGTTAGTCATTGTGACCATTTATAATACTATGAGGTACATGGGAATCCTCTAAGTACACTGTACATATGCATCTTGGATATCGAAGGGTACTTGGGAATCCCTTATTCTTATGATATCTCTGGTTCATATGGCTACACGCATCGGGGCTTATTAAGGGACGTACACTAGACATATATAGCCCATGGGTGGTTTTAGTATGATTAAGCTACACATACCTAGGTTAATGGTTTTAAATGCATGCTAAACCCGGTTCTCTTTCCTGGCATGATTATATATATATATACTATATTTATGGTTTGTGTACATGTGGTTGGCTTACTTGGTTTTACTGGATGGCATTATTTTATCCTTATATTGAGTACTTGCTAGTGTTCACCCGCTAACCTATCCTTGGGAGGTTGTACCCCTACACGATGCAGGAACCAACCATTCTACTTTTCCTACTTAGTGATTGAATTTAGGGATTAGCTTGAATGGATTGAAGTGGTGAGCTTCCATATTTTGGAAGGCTCCATTTCATATTCATGAATACTTTTACATACTTTAGATATTTTATGGATATTGGTTATTGCTATGGTACGGGGCATGTCCTAACCGAATAATGGTTTTCTTTTGGTTAGAGGCTTTTGTGGAACTACTATGGGTTGGTATGGGTGGGATCAATATTGGTGTAAGCCTTAGTATTAGCATGGTATTGGGGCTGATACCGTTGGACTAAATTTCTTACTGTTCCATCCTTTTATATTATGTTATGGAACTTGGTTTGGTTATTATTATGGTTTGGTTTGGTATTGGTTGACAGTTGGGTATCGAACGATTGACTTGTTTGAGTGGTCACGGTCATAGACCAATCCCAGAATCTAGTTTTGTGTAATTACACGCTATCTTGTTAATTTTTTTGCTTTTGATGGAACATTCTGCATCTTTTACAAGGGATAATTGTGTGTATTTAAGCAACTATTAGTGTATTTGATGCTGGGTTTTACTATTTTAAGGAAAAGGACTCAATAGAAGAAATAACTTGGAAAAAACGAAGCTAAAGACCTTTGATGGTCAAACTGATAGGCCGTCAACCATGTGAAAGACAACCAAGATATCTGTCAGCCCTAAATAGAGTGGAAGAAACTGAGGTTCCAAGTGACAGTCCAAGCGATGGATCGTTAGGACACTGAAGACCTATCAACCTAACCATCAGGATTGGTACAAAACAAGGCAAACTGAGATCCAAGTGACAGACTATTAGGTGTCCGACGGGCTGTCAACATGGCCGTCAAACCTGAGATAGAACAAGGTCTTCTGGGTATCCAAGTGACAGGCTGTTAGGACACTGATAGACCGTCAACTTGGACGTCAACTGTTATTCAAAAAAATTAAGTTCAAATTTGGATTTCAAAATACCTGGGGACATATAAATACCCAGTTTAGGGTTAGAGTAGGTGTCTTTCATTTTATGTTTTATCTCTTTTTAACTTTTGAGAAATTTGTAACCTACGATTCTCTAAGAAATAACTGATATTGTGGATCTTAACATTTTATTCACGCTTCTTCTTCGGAGATCAAGAACAACCCTTTAGATATTTTTGTTTTAAGTAATATTCTAAATTATCTATGAGAAACACAATGAAATCTTCTTCTTCTTCTTCTTCTTCTATGATATGTGGCTAAAGCTCTCATAACTAGGGTTATCGAAGTCTTGATGTAATTAGTTGTTTAGAGTTGTGAGATTTCCTGAGTTCTGTAACTAATTGCAATTGTATAAACTCCACTTCATTATTACGATCTTTCTTGGTTGTAAACTTGAAGGGTGAACCCAAGAACACCACTTGTTTGAGTAGAAATGTGTGTGTTGGGAAAATAGGAGATTAACAAGAATCTTAAAGGCTAAAACCTTTGGGTTAAGGGTTGATTCCTTAACAGGATTAACCCACTTGACAAATAAATTAAACATATCAATATATTCTTTATGTTCGAGAGAATTCGAGGGTAATCATCTATTAAGGTTGACAAACGAATAGATGAACTTTAGAGTTTAATAATTCTTGCAATTGGAAATTGTTACGTATGAATTCGGGATAACTCACAACCTTGACTACTATAGCATCTTGGTGAACATAATAATAGTTTATTCATTCTTATTGAATCAAAACTTACAAGCATACTCATTAGTTGGAACATGATTTGCTACAAGCATACTTCACTGTTAACAAAAAGCCCCCCTTTTATTTTGAAACCTTCGATCAACCATCTATTAATAATCATAACACTTAGTTTACACAATATTCCTTATGGGATTGGAACTTAACCTAGTTGGGTTCTATATTTGAAGACGAATGCTTACGATTTCTAACGAGAGTTGTAATTTGGGTGTGTCAAATTTTGGTTCCGTTGCCGAGGACTACGGTTGTCAATTAAGTTTATGAGTGTTAATTGACATTTGGTCAATTTCCTAATTTTACTTTTATTTGTTATTTTTTTTCATTCCAGGAACTTAATTTGCATGCCATGTACGAGGATGTCAAGAGAATCACTATTACCATTTCATCAGTAACCTTAATTAATTGACAGAACGGAAGATCAGCAAGAATCAGATAGACTAGCCTCCTTGGATAGAGCTCAATTGAATCAATAAAATGATAGTCAACCAGCTCGTGATCCTAACCCAGTTAAGGAGGAACTGGGAGATGATGATCTTATTGACCCTGCAAATAGGAGGTGTGCTAAGAATGTAGCTGCACAGGTGAATAGGAATCATCCAGTTAGAGGAAGAGCAAACCACCAACATGTTGTATAGTTTGCAGCTGATGAGGAAGATGACCCTGATTTGGATGAGGCTGGTGCAACAGGAGCAATTATTCCACCACCATTGGCACCAGGATTAAAGTTCAACATCATAAGCACCATGATACAGTTGCTAAACCTCAAAGGGTTGTTTGGTGGACTTACAGGGGATGACCCAAATATGCATCTGGTGAACTTTATCAACATCTGCAAATCTTTTGACAATCCTAGAGTTCGAAAGAACACAATTTGTCTATGATTATTCCCATTGTCTCTGTCTGTGGAGGCAATAATGTGTTTGAATGATCTAGACCCTGATTCTATAACAAACTGGAGATAATTGAAAGGAGTTTTCCTACAAAGGCTCTTTCTTCCTTCTAGGATGTTACAGTTGAGGGATGAGATTAGAAACTTTAGATAGATATCAAATAATAATCTCAATGAGACTTGGATAAGATTCAAGAAAAAGTTGACACAGTATCCTAACCACAAGATAATGAACGAGCATTTGATAGAGATATTCTACAGAGCTTTAAACTCTATCAGTAAGACAACCGTGGACAATGCTGCATGGGGAGAATTCATGGAGCTTAATTTCACTGAGGCTACAGAGATGTTGGAGAGATTGACTAAGATAAGTAGAGCTTGGCATACCATAGATTTGTAGTAGTAAGACCAATCGTTTCTAGTGGTATGACAACTGAACAATGCAGGAGAGAGGAAGAACGAGATCAAGACATGGCCTATATGAGGACCCAGATGGAATTTCTTACTAAGCATTTTATATCGAGAAAGATAGAAAAAGTAAAGTTCATGGGGTCACAAAGTAGGGGAGGTGAGTTTGATTTTGAGGAGGAGGATAACTATCTAAATAATAGGGGGGTTTTCGAGGCAATAGCCAAGGGAATCAAGGTCAGAACTACTATGACAAAGCTGGTTACAGAGATCGTGACTAAGGGAGATGGAAAAATAAGAACAATAGGAGTAGATTGTATGTACCTCCTAGAAATCGTGATACTGCTGCTACCAGTTAGGGTAAGATATCCATGAAGGTCATGATGGAAAAGTTATTGAAAGGGGCGGAGTCAACTAATTCTGGTGTAACAACGATGAAGAGTGACTTATCATCTATGAGTCAGTTAGTTGACTCACATTCAACCTCTATAAAATAGCTGGAGCACCAGATGAACCAACTTTCAGCAACATTTAATTATAGAAAAAAGTGGTACATTACCGAGTGACACAGTGTAAAACCCTTGTAATGATGGTTTTTGTATGGAGATTACTACCCATAGTGGTGAAGTATTGTAGGACCCATCTGTGGGATAACCTATAACTAATGATGTGGTGGAGTTGGATGAGAAAGCAGAAGAACACCATCCAGTGGAGTCTGAGAAGCTGGATAATGATGATATGCTATCTAACTATTAGTAGCTTGATGAGTTAGATAAATATAAGGGAAAAGATGGAGAAGCAGTGGTTAAAGTAATACCAAAACCACTTCCTCCGTTTCCTCATCGATTAAAGAAAAAAGTGAATGACATAAAATTTAGCAAGTTCATGGTAATGATAAAATAGTTGACTGTAAATGTGACTTTGGTGGAGGCACTGGAAAAAATGCCTAGCCACACTAAATTAATGAAGGATCTTATCACAAAGAAGAGGATGGTGAGATATTAAACGGTGGACAATCTTCACCATAGTAGTGTCATTTCTACAAGATCCTTAGTGTAAAAGAAAACAGATCCTGGAGCATTTACTATCCCATGTACTATTAGATCGCTCGACTTTGAAAAGGCCCTGTGTGATCTTAGGGCAAGTATTAATGCCACTGGCAGTTTATAAGAAGTTGAGTTTGGGAGATCCCATGCTTACTAACATGAGACTTGTGATGGCAGATAGATCAGTGAAGCGACCAGTTGTTTATTATATGATGTGCTTATAAAAGTGGCCATTTTTATTTTCCCTGATGACTTTGTGATCCTGGATTGCGAGGTGGAATTCAAGGTACCCATAATCTTGGGTAGACCTTTCCTCACAACTGGGAGTATGTTGATTGACTTACGGATGAATAAGCTACAGTTTAGGCTCAATGATAAGGTAGTTCGATTTAATGTCCACCAGTCAATGAAGTAGAAGAAAGAGATGAGTGTATTCTCCATTGTCGATGGATATTATTAAGATAAGAAAGAGGTGGCGATTGAGGAAAATTTACTGTGGAAACTTTGGCTGCGGTGTTGATGAACTTTGATAGTGAGGTTATTGAAGAATATGAGGAGAAAGTATGTCCCCTGATGAGAATGGGATCATATTCATGTTCTCCCAAGAAGCTAGATTTGGACCTAAAAAATCATCCAACACCACCGGATAAGCCATCTATTGAAGAGCTGCAGGTGCTAGAGTTGAAGGAGCTATTGGGCCATCTATAGTATATGTTTCTAGGCAGTGGAAATACCTTACCTGTGATCATTGTAGTAGACTTGGGTGAGCAGTAAGTGGAAGCCCTTATATCTATGCTTAGGAGATACAAAAGGGATATAAGATGGACTATTAGTGATATTATTGGTATTCCACCGGGTATCTGCCCCCACAAAATTCAGCTAGAGGAAGAGTGCATACCAAATATTGAGCATCAATACCGACTAAACCACCAATGCAAGAAGTGGTTAAAAAGGAGTTTATTAAATGTCTTCACACAGGGGTAGTGTACCCCATCTCCGACAATAAGTGGGTGAGTCCCGTGCAATGTGTGCCAAAAAAAGTGGGCATGACTGTAGTTGCTAATGAGAAGAATGAGTTGATTTTACTTAGACCAGTGACTGGGTGGTGAGTGTGGATGGACTATCAGAAGTTGATCTCATGGACATTAAAGGATTGCTTCCCAATGCCCTTCATAGATCAGATGCTTGATCACTTGGAAGGAAGGGGTTAGTATTTCTTTTGGATAGGTATTCGAGATACAATCAAATTTCGATTTCCTAAAAAGATCAGGAGAAAACAACATTTACATGCATGTATGGACCGTTTGAAATCAAGCGAATACCGTTTGGTTTATGTAATGCACTCTCCACACTCCAATGACACATGATGTTTATCTTCTCCGACATGGTGGAGGACACCTTAGAGGTGTTCATGGATGATTTCTCTATAGTGGGTGATTCGTTTGAGTTTTGTCTGGTGAATTAGAGTAGAGCACTATAGAGATACGAGGAATTCAATCTCATGCTGAACTGGGAGAAATGCCATTTCATGGGGAAAGAGGGCATTGTGCTCGAACATCAAATTTCAGCCAAGGGGATTGAGGTTGACCGGTGAAGGTAGAGGTTTTAGAGAATTTACCCCCTCCTATCTCAGTGAAGGGAGTTTGTAGTTTTCTGGGGCATGCTGGATTCTACCGCCAATTTATTAAAGACTTCTCCAAAATTGAAAATCCACTATGCAAGCTATTGGAGAAGGATACTAAGTTTCTATTTGATGATGATTGCAGGAAGGAATTTGAATTCCTTAAAGAAAAACTATGTGTGACGCAGGTCGAGTGGCACTTGGGGCTATGCTTGTCCAGAAGAAAGAAAAATTATTTCATCCCATTTACTATTCGAGCAAGGCATTGAATGGAGCGCTGAGGAATTACACTATTACCAAGAAGGAACTTCTCACGGTTGTCTATGCATTTGAGAAGTTCCATGCCTAGTTGTTGGGAACCAAGGTGGTGGTTCATATAGACTATGCTTCCTTGAGATATTTGATGATTAAGATTGAAGCTAAGCCAAGGCTTATCAGATGGGTGATGCTTCTGCAAGAGTTTGACTTTGAGGTCAAAGACAGGAAAGAATGCAAAAATCAGGTTGCATACCACCTATCCAAGCTTGAGGGAAATCAGGTAGTCACAAATAAACTTTAAATTGATGATGTATTCCCTGATGAGAAAATCCTTGTTGTTGTACTTGAAAAGGTACCTTAGTACGCGTACTTTGCCAACTATGTGGTAAGGAATTTTATTCATGAAGATATTTTCTTTCATCATAAAAAAATTCCTCCATGATGTCAAAAGGTAATTCTGGGATGAGCCATATCTATTTAGGAATTGTGCTGATTATATCATCAAAAGATGCATCCCAGAAGTTGACATGCCGAATATTCTGGAAACCTGCCATGCTTTCCCAGTTGGCGAACACTATGCAAGTAATCGTACTGTAAGAAAAGTGTTGATGAGTGGCTATTATTGGCCAATCTTGTTCAAGTATGCATATGAGTTTTTAAGAAGATGCGACCAGTGCTAGAGGCAAGGGTCAATCTTGAAACACCATGAGATGCCTATGACGAATATGATGGAGGTCGAATTGTTCGAAGTCTAGGGTATAGATTTCATGGGGCCTTTTCTAAGCTCCTATGGGCTAAAGTATATCCTGGTTGCTGTGGAATATGTGTCCAAATAGGTGGAAGCCATTGCATTGGCTGACAATGAAGGCAAGTGAGTGGTTTCCTTTCTCAAGAAGAGTATCTTATCTTTCTTTAGAGTACCACGTACTATTATAAGCAACGGAGGATCCCATTTCTGCAACAAAGTATGCTGGGATGCATTGGCAAAATATGGGGTGAAACAGCATAAGGTAGCAACCCCATACCATCCACAGACCTGTGGGCAAGTGGAAATTTCAAACTGGGAGATAAAGGCAATTCTATCCAAGATGATGAATGAAAGTAGACAAGATTGGTCTTGAAAGCTCGATGATTCCTTGTGGCCATATAGGACATCTTTCAATACTCCTATTGGGATGTTGCCGTATCATCTGGTCTATGGAAAAGCATGACATTTGTTGATTGAGCTAGAGCACAAGGCTTTGGGGGAACTCAAAAGGTTAAATCTTAATTGAAAGGAGGCAACAAAACTAAGACTGGGGCATCTGAATGAGATGGATGAATTTCGTCTCAGGGATTATGAAAGAGAGGACATGTACAAGGAAAGAATGAAGAAATACCAAGATCGAAGGATTGAAAAATGGGATTTTCAGAAAGGCAATTTGGTATCGCTCTTCAACTCCAGACTGAAGCTCTTCCCATGTAAACTTAAGTCTAAGTGGTCTGACCCGTTTAAAGTTACACAGGTCTACTCATCTGGAGTAGTCAAACTTGAAGACGAAGATGGAAGTTTCTTCAGGGTCAACGGGAAATGAGTCAAACTATATATCATCCCAATGGACTCGGTTAAATGCTTAAGTACAGTTTATCTCGATGAAGTCTAAGTAATCGAGATAACTAGGTCGTGCTGCTCCAATAAATCAGGCACTAGTGGGAGGCAACCCACAATGTATTGTTGTAAATGTAATTAGAGTTATTTTTTTCTTTTTTGTGCAATTTAATGTGTTTGTTGAAGTATGCAGGAATGAAAATGCAGGAGAAGAGAATCTGAACAAGTTGAGGGAGGTTGACAGGAACTTTGACGGACTGTCAAAGGCCTGATGGACCATCGCTGAAACCGTCAAAGCTATGACTAGGAATGGATAGTGTAGATAAGGCTTGAGGTTAAGCTAATGGACCATCACTTCCTTGAGATCATCAAAGTTACCATCGGCAGGACTCCAGAAACATGATGTACTGGAAAAAGTTTGATGGACATCACGATGAACTGTCAATTACTTGATGGGACATTACTTCAACTGTCAACTTATAGCAGTAGGATGATTCTTTGGTAAGATCTGATGGACTAACTAACGGACCGTCAGGTTTCCCATCAGACAAAACTAGTTTATAAAATCCTGGGTCGGGTCACCAAAGGTTTATTTAGTCATTTTGATCCAATACAAATCATATTTAATGGATAAATAGAGTCAGTAATACACACATTCCCACCTCGTTAATTCCCAAAACCATTTAAATTCCTGTACAATCATTGTGGAAATTAAATACATCCCATCTTAAGACTCTTTATCTCCTCCCTTCTCTTATTTAAACTATCAACCTCTTCTATTTTTCTCATCAGAGTCAAAGTTAAGACACTCACTGAGAAACTAAATAGTATAGTTTGTTCTAAGCTTTGCAAGTTCAGAGTATTAAAGAGTACTTCAAGGATAAAGTATGATCAAAACTTTACTTCTCTTTTTGGAATAAAGAACATGAATAATTTGAGTTTGATAATGTTTGAAAGAACTTCTTCTTTTCTTGTTGTTTATGTTGTTTCTCTAATTTAATTAAAATCTGGTAAATAATGTTCTAGGTGAAGTCTGAGTAACACATGACCAAAAATGGTGAAACTAGTGTTTAAAGGTTGAATTGATATGGTGATTATTATGCTTAATGATTATATGCATACCATATGTTTTCCAAATTGCCAAAGGGAAAGAGGAAATTGAAAATTTTAGTGATGGCCAAGCTAACGGACCGTCAGTCCCCTGATGGATTATCACACTGTCCGTCAACTGCCTTCTGAACAACTACCTTTCTTATTTAGCCATGATGGACTTCTTGACAGACTATCAGACCTCTGACGGACCATCAACTTGACCATCACAAGCCTTCTGAATCAATGTTTCACTAGTTAAGCTGCGACGGACACCTTGGCAGACTGTTAGACCCTTGAGGGACCGTCAGACTGTCCGTCAACACAACTCTGAGCCTTATTTCTTTTTAATTCTGATACAATATTGATGGTTTGTTCTCTATTTAGGAAAAATGGCTAGGAAACTACCCCCACATAGAGGTGGTGGAACATCTCAACAAGCAAGGGGTAGAGGTGAACCAACACACAGTGAAGAAGCACCTGCCTTCATCACTTGTCCGTGGGAGACTCAAGTACTTTTCTAGTCTGAGAAGGAGAATGAGAGTGATAGTAGTAGCAGTTCTACTTCCATACCCAATGAGGAAGAGGTTAACACATCAAACCCCCACCAAGTTGAGGCATCAAAAACTGAGGACGCCAATATGATTAAAAGAAAAGATCCTCAGATGTGGGAAAAAATTCAGTGGATGATTAAGGAAGCATGATAGAACTTTTTTTATGGTCTTCCACCAACAGCAAACAGAATAATTAAAAGTCCCATCTCTGAAGAATACCAAATCATCACATCAAAACTTCATGAGTAACCAGAGCTTGAAAGAAGGTTCAACGAGTATGAGTTAGGATAGATGAGCAAACCACTGGGTTCATACTACCCAAATCTTTTGCGGGAGTTCTTTGCCAACTACTTGGCACTACTGGAGAAGGAGTTCCCAAAAGGTACTAAAATGAGTGACTTGCCAAATAAGTCGCATGTTCCTGTGAGATGGGTTAATATTGATATTTCTAAGAAAACTCTAAATAGGGTGATGTTTGGTCCAGAATATAATCCACCAGCTGCAATTCTGCAACTTGAGCATCATATGTTTACTGCAGCAGAGCAAATACCTTAGTTGGCTTGACTTCTGATATAAGAGGTCAAGCCGTCATGGCTGCATAACACCAAGGAACGTATAACTAAGTCATCTGTATATTTAGGGAAAAGTTCTGGTGGGTGATTGTGAGGTTGAGGTTGATGCCAACTAGTGGTAATGCACATTTGGAGCTTCAAAAGGTGGTGTTTGATGGGAGTTTGATCGATGAGCTTAAAATTAATTTTGGCCACACCATTGCTGATCAATTGTTTTTCTGTGCTCATAAAACAACAATGCTTTACCATTCCCGTGTCTGATCACAGAACTATGTAGGAGGGATAATGTGCCTTTACTCAAGAAAGTTGATCATGAGGTTTGGGCTAGTCATCGATAGGATATTTAATGAATAAAGGATGATTCAAACTATGAGATGCATGTTTATAAGCCACTTCCCTACCAATCATAGTCTTCTCTAGATCCTAGTACTTCTGAGATTCCCATAGTTATGCGACTGCCAATTACTACTTATATGCTACTAGATACTTCTGCAGGGTTAGCATCGATGCCTCCTATGAGTAAAACTTCAGACACTACATCTGTCCTACCTCAGTTTGTTGAATATCAGCTGATATCAAAAAACTTTGCAAAATATGTGAAAGTCTAGAAGAAGTTTAAGAAGCAGTTGAATGCGTAGGAAAAATAGTTCAAGCCATTTGTTGACCGCATCGTTGTTGAAGTCCTCAAGCCATATCACAATATATAAGGCAGAATAGATGACATGGAAGAGTGTCTAAACAAACGGTTGGATGAGATATCAATGCCAGATTTTATGAAGTTTGTGGCAGAGTTTAGGAAAGCACAGGCTGGCATCGCTAAGATTAAAAAGAAACCATCGCAGCCTATTTTTAATCCTGCATTGATAATCAGTGATGAATATGAGGGCCTCATTGATCTTATGAATAGGCCGCTGAAAGATAAAGGTAAGCAGGTTGATGAAAGTGTTGACAGGAAGACTTCCAAGAGAAGAAGGCATACAGATATGACACCTGAGGAAAGAAAAGATAAATACATGAGAAAAGCTTTAAAGAGGTCAAAAAGAGAAGAAGAAAGGAGGAAGAAAAGATAGTAGATAAAGTAATAGGAGTCTCAACTAGTTCATCCCCACTGAGGGGGTCCACACTTGATCCGGTCCTATTCGAGATACCTCCAATTCAGGAAGGGGTTGTTTTAAGCACCCCTACCATTATTGGTGTAACTAATGTTGCACCCAAGGCCAAAGAAGCCTCACCAAATTTGACTAAATCAGAAGACTAAGAGGCTTTGCAAGTATCTCACTCCTTTATATCTTATTATTAATACATTTGAGGACAAAGAACTTTTATTTAGTGGGGTTGCTATCTAGTAGAACCGTCATGTTTAGGATGATATTTATTTATCTTGTGCATTGTGATGTAAATATCATTCAGTGATTATAGATATTTCATGTTTTTTTCTTTTAGCACCTTTTGTACGTATGGATGAATAATGAATTATGGCAGAATATTATGAATATGCTTGTATATTAATAAGCTTTCTTGTCACTTAATATATATTGTACAACTATTTTGAATCTATGATTGACATTAGGATGAAAAAATAAAGTAAGCATGATCATGTGATGTTAACCCAAGAGTTTGCACGATAAGTATGAGTTTATTGCCTGTGTGTGAGAGTATTTTGATATAGTTTTTGCATAGTGTGTACAACTAGAACTTGACCAGTTCATTTGTGTTACCTTGTGGTTGATTCAATAGGATAGGATAGCAGGACTCCTTCAGTTATAGTCCACTTAGCCAAAAAAATCCCACCAAGAATATGTGATTTTTTCCTTTGCACCCTCTTTGAGCTTTTGTTGATTGTTTATTCAGCCCCAATAATTCTGATTCATTCTTAGTAGGATGTTAACATCTAGTTTTAGCCCTGGTCCAGTATTGGATATTATGCACCTTAACTTAGGCAAAATACCTATGTTGAGGGTGGCTACTGCTGGAAAGTTAGTTTCTGAAGTAAGTGGGTTATAGTTGAAAGAAAATGTCTCATCCAACCCTGATATAGTTAGGTAATATGCACCTTAACTGAAAGCATCAACATAAGTTGAGGGTGGCTGATATAGACCCCAAAAAAAGAAGTTACTGTGAAATTATGGATTGTAAGTGAAGTAGAAAAATGGTAGTCATGGTGAGTAGCAAGCAAAGGTGAAGAGAGTGAAATCTAAACTTGAAGTCACTTTTCCAAAATTACCTCTCACCTAGCCTCAAAACCTCATTACAAGCCATAGAAAGTCATGTTTGATACTTACAAATCAGCCGTAGAGGAGCATTAGATAAGAAGGGAAAGATTATGGGTGTATATGATATGTTTTCAACTTCTTTTGTGAGAGTGAGAATCTTAATTGTTTGTCCACAAGTTAAATTGATAAAGTGTGGTGGACTTCTTTGAATGTGAGGGCAATCTGAGCTATGCTTGCTTTTATGAATCTCTATGGGATATTGCATCTGTGTTCGTGTATGTGCTGAATTGTAAATAGTGCTAATTATAGATTCTGATATGTTGAAACTACATCAGTTAGGTGGGAATTGAGTGGTTGAATCATGCATAGCTAAACGGATAAAAATGCCCATCATTGTTCTTGTTCATGTATATGATATGGTGTTGAGTTGCTTGAGGAAAAACAATTGTTTTAAGTTGAGGGTGTTGATGTTCTAGCTTTTGAAGGAACATTCTACATCTTTTACAAGGGATAATTGTGTGTGTTTAAGCAATAAATAGTGTATTTGATGTTGGGTTTTACTATTTTCAGGAAAAGGACTCAACAGAAGAAATAACTTAGAAAAACCAAAGCTAAAGACCTTTGATAGTGGACCATCAAGATATTCATCATCTCTAAACAGAGTGGAAGAAACTGAGGTTCTAAGCGATAGTCCAAGCGATGGACCATCAGGACACTGACGACCCGTCAACCTAACTATCAGGATTGGTAAAGAACAAGGCAAACTGAGATCAAAGTGACGGACCGTCAGGTCTCCGATGGGCCGTCAACTTGTCCATTAGACCTGAGACAGAACAAGGCCTTCTGGGTATCTAGATGATGATCCAAGTGATGGACCATCAGGACACTAATGGACCATTAACTTGGATGTCAACTGTGATGCGGTGAAATTAAGTTCAAATTTCGATTTCCAAATACCTAGGGACATATAAATACCTAGTTTAGGGTTAGAGTAGGTATCTTTCATTTTATCTTTTATCTCTTTTCAAGTTTTGAGAAATTTGTAACCTACTATTCTCTGATAAATAACTGATAGTATGGATCTTGACATTTGATTCACTCTTCTTCTTTGGAGATCAACAATAATTCTTTGGATATTTTTTTTGTTAGTAATTTTCTAAATTATCTATGAGAAACACAATGTAATCTCCTTCTTCTATGATGTGTGGCTAAAGCTCTCATAACTAGTGTTATGAGAGCCTTGATGTAATTGGTTGTAAGGCTCTCATAACTAGTGTTATGGGAGCCTTAATGTAATTGGTTGTTCAGGGTTGTGAGATTTCCTGAGTTATGTAATTGATTGCAATTGTGTAAACTCCTCTTCATTATTATGATCTTTCTTGGTTGCAAATTTAAAGGGTGAGCCCAAGAACACCACTTGTTTGAGTAGAAATATGTGTGTTGGGAAAACAGGAGATTTACAAGGATCTTAAAGGATTTAACCTTTGGGTTGAGGGTTGATGCATTAACATGATTAACCCACTTGAGAAATCAATTGAACATATCAATATATTTTTTAATCTTGAGAAAATTACAGGGTAATCATCTATTAATGTTGAGAAATGAATAGATGAACTTTAGAGTTCAATAATTCTTGCAATTGAATGCTGTAACATCTTGGTGAACATAATCCTAGTTTATTCCTTCTTATTGAATCAAAACTTACAAGCAAACTCATTAGTTGGAACACGATTTGCTACAAGCATACTTCACTATTAACAAACAAATCCCTATTTATTCGGAACCTTCAATCAATCGTCCATTAATAATCATAACACTTAGTTTACATAATATTCCCTATGGGATTCAACCCCAGCCTAGTTGGGTTCTATATTTGATGATGACCACTTACACTTTCTAAGGAGAGTTATAATTTGGGCGTATACGTAGGTTGGTTGGGTTGGGTAATGGGGGTAGTCTCTAGTCCTATTTGGACTTGGGATGCCCATTATGACAAGGCCAAGTTTGGGTCGTTTCATGACTGCACTTGATGGCAGGGGTTCATACTCTTATGCACTAAAATAGTTATACCTTGATATGAATAATAGACCAAGCCCACCAGCTAAACTGCCTATTAAAGAGCCACAAATTTTTGAATTAAAGTCCCTTCCCTCTCAATTGCGTTATGCATTATTGGGGTCCAATAATACCTTACTGATCATTATTGCAGCCAATTTATAAAAGTGGTAGGTTGAGGCTTTAGTGTCGGTCTTGAAGAGGTTTTAGAGGGCTATTGGTTAGACATGTCATGACCCGAGACTACCCCCTAGTTGTAACACAATCCTTAGAACCACAAGTGATCCCATGCTAACCCATGTACTGGTAGATACTTGTGCTACTGATTTAATATGTTCATAAAAGATAAATTACTGAGCAGAAGCATAATCAACATAAGAAAAACTATTTTAGTATAAAATAGATAAAAGTTTACAACATTGAAATCTAATAGAAAGAGAAACTTAAATTACAAATACTGATTCTGACTGACCATCTATGAAGCCTTTATTAATACTGACTATAGGTAGTTGGGACACGACCCCCAACTAAACCTAATCAATACATAAGAATAACGGAAATAAAATATAGGAACTAAAAACTAACTAGTCCTGAAATAAGAAAACTCATCACGTGCTAGTTGAATGCTGATAACTGTCTGACCTTGGTGTGTGGGCTACATCTGGTACCTACATTATGAAGGAACATAGACACAAATGCATATATGTGGTCAGTACATTGGAATATACTGAGTAAATAGGACATGCACTAAATTATGGAAATACTTAATGTATGCTTTAAAACTGAGGACATAAGCTATTTGCTAAAATATGCATTTAAATCATGGTTGTACATAAAAGATGTAATACATATGTAAATTTCTAAATCATGAGTTGAAAGCGTTTTGTTAGCTGGCAAGTGATAGAAACAAGAATACAATATGTAAATCTCAAGTTAAAGCTGAATAGGCAGTAAAACCGTACTGAGGATCATGTATGAATACTAAGCATGAATTCATGAAAATATAAAATGAATGCAAGACCAAGTAAAGCATGTGTTGTAATAATCTATAAAACTGAATAACTGATAAACTGAACACTTGGTCATGCAAACCTAAGCTGATGTGGTCTGAATACTAAACTGAGACTGTAGGAGCTAATATTTAACCAACATGCTCCAATATGAGCTAATTAGGGTCCAACCAGTAACCTAGTTGGAAGGGTGTCAATACAATACCACGGGTACTGACAGTGGCTATATGGATCAACTAAACTAATGTTCCGAAGGAATAAGGTGTCACCCTCGACTGGCAGGTTTTCTTAAAAGAGTATCAACCCTCTAATGGAAGAATGACCTTTCATACCTATGGTGGATATGTAGTTCTGGAACTTAGGGATTGCTTCTAAAGGTCTCATCTTCGATTGGAAGGAAAACCTTCATCCTTAAATTCGCTCGGTGCTAAGTTCTACTTCCAACTGAACAGACACAAAAGGATAAACTAGTACATACACTGATAACTGATATGCTCAAGTCATGGTATTTTTAAAATAATAGTGCATGTATCATCTAAAGTATTTAAAACCATGTAAACTGATTATAAAATGGGAATTTCAGGAATAAATCCCAAAAATTCAACAACTGATAAATGCTCAACATAAATATGATAATTTGAATATAATGACACAAACATGGTCTGGATGACTTGTAACTTGAAAATCTAAAACATTCATGACTATCTAGGTATTGGGTGTTCATAACCCACAAGCATTGAAAATACAGTTAAATACGATAATTTTAAAGTAATGACAGGATAGGAAATTCCAGGACTTCAACACAAAAACCCATCAACTTTATCAATATAATAAGTTATCATAATTAGGGTATGAAATAGTACTTAAATTATGAGGAAACACTTATGCATGGCTGAATTCAAGAATTACATGGAGGGATCATAAAATTTATGCTTTTCATAGAACCCTAGTTCATGGAATTCACAAAATTCATGAATGGAAATCTTAATTTTGGGCATGAGGATGAAAAGAGATCCTCATTGAATACCCACATACCCTAGTTTCTTGAATTCTTAAAGAAAACTTGGAATTGGGACCTTGAATAGTTTAATTCTTGAGAAGAAACTTGAAATTTTGTGTTCTTGGGAAGGGGGATGATATTTAAGTGGTTAACTGATGAGGAATGGGGGTAAATAACACCCCTTTTGGGTTATAAAAATAAGTTGGTCATTTAGGGTGACGGGGAAAAGACCAAAATGCCACCTTGAACCTTTAATAAGGTTGTAGAAAAAGCAACCTCCATGGAATAGAGGCTATCGCTGAGACTAGACTCCTTGACATGGCGTGTATTGCGGAGACTA
Source organism: Capsicum pubescens (assembly GCA_030864215.1). Lineage (NCBI taxonomy): Eukaryota > Viridiplantae > Streptophyta > Magnoliopsida > Solanales > Solanaceae > Capsicum > Capsicum pubescens. The sequence continues at coordinate 121,245,019 of CM061544.1, forward strand.
ACCTCTATGAAATGCCCTATATCACAAAGGTCCTACCTTTGTGACACGCCCAATTCGCAAAGACATTCTTCCTCTATTGTCCAAAACACCTCAAATCTGTTCTGAAAATTTCAAAACTCTCTCGGATGACCCTTGTAACATCGCTAAACACATTTTAACTCAAAAATAAATTTTTCAAATTCAAGAAGGCCAAAAATAAAATTTTCAAAGTCCCTTGTACTTAGTATGAAATAAATATCTTTGGGACTTACAAACATGAGACGTATAGCTGAAAACTTGTCTAGGATTTTGCAGGGTATTCCATGACCATAGCTGACATAATTGGGATTCCACTCAAAATTTGTACTCACTAAATTCAGATAGATACAGAATGTATACTTAGCATTGAGCATCAACATAGATTTTATCCACCCGCGCAAGAGGTTGTGAAGAAAGAATTCATCAAGTGGCTTGATGCAAGTGTGTTTTATCCAATTGCCAATAGTAAATGAGTGAGCCCAGTTCAGTGTGTTCCAAACAAGGGTGGAATCACTGTGGTTCCCAATGACAAGAATTAGCTAGTTCCTATAAGACTAGCCACTGGATGGTGAGTATGCATGGACTACAGGAAACTGAATTTATGGAACAAGAAGGATCACTTTTCTTTGTTGTTTATGAATGAAATGTTAGACCGTCTTACTAGTAGAGGATGCTATTTTTTTCTTGATGGTTATCCAAGATACAATCAGATTTTTATTTCTCTATACGACAAATAGAAGACTACTTTCACTTATCCTTATGGGACGTTTATATTTTAAAAAATTCCCTTCGGTCTATGTAATGCTCCCACAACTTTTCAGCATTTTAAGATTTCCATCTTCTCCAACATGGCGGAAGACAATATTGAGGTTTTCATGGTTAACTTTTCAATTGTGGGTGATTTATTTGATGATTACTTGGATTATTTGTCCAACGCCTTGCAAATATATAAAGAGTGAAATTTGGTCCTTAATTGGGGAAACTGTCACTTTATGGTCAAAGAAGGGATAGTTCTTGGGCATAAAATTTCAAAAATGGTATAGAAGTTGACAAGGCTAAGATTGAGATGATTGAAAAGTTGACTCCACCAATTTTTGTGAAGGGCATTTAGAGTTTCTTGGGGCATATGGGTTTCTATCAAGGATTTATCGAAAATTGTAAATCCATTGAGCAAATTATTAGAGAAGGAGGTAAAATTAATGTTTGATAATGCTTGCCTTAAGGCTTTTGTGTGCTTATTAGATCTTAATATTTGAAGTGATACGTAATGAAAGTGGTGAAACACTAGGATTAGTCCTAGGACAGAGGTGAGATAAGATACTCTATCTCATCTACTATGCTAGCAAAACACTTAATCTTGCTAAAAAATTACGTTGTTATTGACCAAAAAGTTTCTTGCAGTAGTGTTTTCTTTTGAAAATTTCCGATCATACTTGATTGGAACCAAAGTTACTATGCATACTGACCATCAAACTCTTAGGTACCTCATGGATAAGAAATATGCAAAGTTGAGGTTGGTTGGATGGTTACTTCTCTTGTAGGAATTTAATTTTGAGGTTAAGATCGAAAGGGTATTAAAAACCAAGTTGCTGACCATTTATCACGCCTAGAGGAGGAAATAATGCTAAAACTAGGAGTTGACCGTGAGATTGATGATACTTTTACAGATAAGCTAGTTTTGGCAGCATCACAAGACTTAATACCTTGATTTGAAGACTTTGCCAACTATTTGGTGAGTGATCTCATCCCAAAAGATATATAATTTTAGTAGTGCAAGCAATTTAAGCATGAGGTGAGGAAGTTCTTTTTGGATTAGTTGTACTTGTTTTGGGTGTGTGGTTATAGTGTAATTGGGAGATGCATTCCTTAGGTTGAAATGATAAGTACTTTGGAGGCATGTCATGCATCCCAAGTTGGGGGTCATCATGGAGATTCTTGCACTATGCAAAAAATCTTGTAATGTGGTTATTATTGGCCTACTATCTATAAGGATTCACGTGATTATGCTAGGACTTTTGACCAATGCCAAAGGCAAGGGAATGTTTCACAAAATATGAGCTTCTTATGATGCCCATCCCTGACCTTGAGTTGTTTGATGTTTGGGGTATCAATTTTATGGGCTCATTTGTGAGTTTACATTTTAAGAAGCATATATTGGTGGTTGTTGACTTCTTCTAAAAGTAACTGGAAGAAATTTTACTTCCAAACAATGAAGGTAAGAGTGTTACTACATTCTTGAAGAAGAACATTTCCTCCAGATTTAGTATACCCTAAGCAATTATTGGTGATGGGGGCTCATACTTTTGTAGTTATCTTTTAAAAGAATTAATAAATATAATGTATGGCATTAGTTGGAAACACCTTACCATCCCCAAACAAGTGGGAAAGTTGAGGCCTATAACTAGGAGATAAATTCTATTTTGGAAATTTTTTTGAATGCTAGTAGGATTGATTAGCTTAGAAACATAGATGATGCATTATTGGTAAACCAAAAAACATACAAGAATCCTATTGGTGCATCATCATATCATCTTGTGTATGGCAAACATGACACTTTATGGTAGAAATTGACCATTGCGTATTGTGGGCACGAAAAATCTTAATTTTGAGTAGAGTGATGCAACATACTTATGACACGAGAATATGAGAGTTTCACCACCGTGCCTATGAGAGTTCATCCTTGAACAAGGAAGAGATAAAATTGTTATATCATCAAAAAATTGAATAGGGAGAATTCCACCACGATTATTTAGTTTTCCTATATAATTTGACACTTCACTTGTTTCCTAGCAAGTTAAAGTCTAGATGGTCTAGACCATTCACCATGATGAGAGTATTTACACGTGATGTAATCGAGATACAATGAAATGGTTATGTCCCATTCAAAGTGTATGAAAAATGTGTTAAGCACTGTATGGGAATTAAGGAAAAAATATAGTTATGTGTATATTTGAGCATTGTTAAGTTTGAGTAGTAAAGGAAGCTGGGTCATGACGCAATGTTAAATCAAGTGTTTCATGGAGGCAACCCATGGGCGTATTGGTTAAGTCTGAGTACCCAACATAGCCATATAGTACCGTAAATTTAAATCAAGCGCTTTTTTTGAGGCAACCTAAGGTTTTAGTGCTCAGATTTTTTTGTGTTTCACAGGTTAGGAAGCATGCCGGAATCACTGAAATAAGGAAAACACAAAAAATGAGAAAATTGCAAATAAATCTACTCAAGAGTAGAGTCTACAGGTAGTGACTCAGGTCTACGAATCATAGACTTGAATTATGAAAATTAGAGTACATGTCTTATCCTCAGAACATGTCCCAAAAATTGGGTTCATCATGTCATGAACAATACCTATGACCTATAGACATGAGTCGAGGAAATCAGAAATTATTCAAGCTGTAGAACACAAGCTACAATTTAATACATGAATAATAGAACTTGTCTATGATTTGTGGGTCGATGTCATGGGACCATGTAGGCCATTTACTTTAAATCTCCTTTTAAATTAAAAGACCCATGCATCCTGACTCAAAAAACCATAAACTCGACCTTTCCCTTAACAAAACCCTAAATCAAATTCAAAACTAAATCCCACTTAAACTAAAATACTTCCACCATATATATTTCCCTCCTTTCTTATTCAAATCAAAACCCTAAGCAACTTTACTACTGATCTACCCTAATAAATACCAATACCATGTGTAAGAGGCTTATAAGTGTGAAATCAACTTGTTCCTTATTAAAAATATTTGTCTGCGTCCAGGTATACATATTCTATTTGTGATTGTTTAGGGGTACTTCTTCATTACCCCAAGTAAGGATTAAAATCATGATTTAGTGTTCCCAAAATTGATATATAATGCGTGTAGTTGTGATATTTTGATTGAATATGAACTAAATTGGTGGAAATTCTTATCAATTAGAATTGAAAAATTAGAATTATGTGTGTTTAATCAAAGGTTTGAACTCACAAATCCAACCCACAAATCATGAACTGGGTTTAGGAGTTATGGATAGGACTCATGGGAATCACACCTGAAATTCTAAAGCTCAAAAGTTGAGTTTGACTTTTGCGAGTTGGATTAATGACTCATAAATCCAGTCCACGAGTCATGAACTGGACTCATAAACTAAAATCTAAAGTCTAAGAGTATATCCCACGAGTCATGAACCTTATCTACAACTCATAGAGTGGACATGTGATAAGGACCTACAACTTTTACTTTATGATGAAGTTTTTTCCCAGTTGTTTGGTTTTAGTACTAACTCTTATCTATAGAGGTACTATATCTCTAAAGGGAATACCAAAGAAGGGTGATTACACTCCCAACAAGAGCTCAGGACCTACAGTCTAGACTGTGCGATGAGTCATCTAAGAAAAGAGGGTTCGTGGAAGAGTAATCGATGGATAATACCCATTGATACCTTACCGAACATAGCATCAAAATTAGGAGAAAGATAAAGCTGAGGATGTCGTGCAGCCTGCACCATAGCCTTGTCCCCATCTAGGCTATAGTCTCTACTAGATCCCATTGCAAAGGAAAAGCCCAGATAAAAAATGCTTCATAATTGCCATCTCATTCTACTGCTTATCCCCATTATAAAGAGAGGGAGGATGTATCTAAGTTTGGTGACAAAGAGAAGGATAAAGTTTCTCCCCAGTTTGAATAAAAGGAAAGAGTATAAAAAAATAGAAAGTACAAAGCAAAATCATACCCTATCTGAAAATAAGTAACAGAGAATAAAATGAGCTTGGTTGAATAGTGGATCCAAAAATAAAAGCGTAGTGTCAAGAAGGGTTGAATCACTTCACTCATATGTACCATACCTTTCCTTAAGCCTATATTACATGCTAAAAAAAGTCCTATAGTGTCCAGTTCAATTGTCCAAAAAAATTAAGACAGAAAATAAGGGTAAGCCTATGGAATTTCATGCACATGGTTTGAACCTTTTTATTCACGTGAGTGTTTTGATGTAGTCCCTACATTGATATTCATTATTATAGTATGAGATTATGGAACTTCTATGATAAGAGAGTACATGGGTGACATTATTAGTGTTATTTATTCTGGTAATGTCATTTGCATAGGTGCTTGCTTAATTGTTTATAATCTGATGACATCACTTGATACCTTTTATGTCATAATATTCCGATGCATGTATAGACACAATGTTTTTAAAAATTATTCATAGGAGGGGATTAAAATTATGTGCTAAACTGAATGAATTTACTGCCATATGCACCTTAGGTTTCTCTTAGTTAAGCATTGTAGATGTTTTTTATGTTTATTTACCTGAGGAAATACAAATATTCTAAGTTGAGGTGTTGGTATGACATGGTTTCATGGAACTTTTGATACTTAAAACAAGGAAATTATGCAAGTACTTTGGTATTTTTGTTGGGTATGATGTGCTTTTATAATGTTATGTAGGAAAATAATGTTTGGAGGCTACTTATAGAAAAAAGGATCAAGGATCAACCAAGGAAGAAAATATTTGAATTCCAAAAGTGGGGTCCACGACCCATAGATGTGACCTACCACCCTTGGATGGGACTTATGAGTTGGGTTTTGAAGGTGAAAATAAGGGCTAATTCCCAAGGAGGTGACCTACGACCCGTGACTTCAACCTATAATTCATGAGTGGCAGTCGTGAACCATATACTGAAGATAGTTCTATAATCTGACTTCCACAAAAGAGACCTACGACCTGTGGGTCTGATCCATGACTCCCCTACATGAGTCATAAGATGCTGCCGATATAATTCTCATACACAAATAGGATTCATTTTTTATCTATAAATACTCCCATTGTGTTTTATGATTAGTTGAAAAACTTTTACATTATTATGAGGTTCTTAAATATATTATTGACCTTGGAATCATTCACAATGGTTTTTAGTTTTTTTATTCTATTTTAGTTTTTGGTGTTTTTATCTTATTCTTGTAAGTGCACAATTATGCTTTCATCTATGAATTCTTCTTTCATTTTACAAACATGAGTAACTAAACCCCATAACTAGGGTTGTGGGAACCATGATGAATTAACAAAATAGGTTGTGTAAATTTATTTTAGATTGGTGTGCTTGCATGTATTGATATTTCCTTTGATTTGATGGCTTTCTTGATGGTTCCAAGCATTAGGAACTCGCATGCATTCTAGTCTTGCTCGAGAGAAAGGTAGAGAATGATAAAAAGGTATAGTAGTAGAATTTTAAAGATATCAACCTTCATTTAATTAACTTAAGACTTTATTAGAATAGTTAATCTGCGATCACAGAATAAAGGTTAGTAATATGTCACTTTTAGTCCAAGAGGAGATGAGTAAAATTTATTTAACTAAGGTCGGGCGATGGTTAGATTATACATATATTCTTAGAATTTACATGAATCACATCAGGATAGTCTGCTAGCACAAACAAACTATGGAGTTATGAAATCATGAAGAACAAAATCCTAGTGCTCATCTCATATTGATCACAATCCAATCAACCAACAACTATTACTATTACAATTTATTTATACAGAACCCTCTCTTTTATTTACTAAATTGCCTGTTGTGTAGATAAAATCTTGACAAAAGTTTTACTTATTCCTTGTGAGATTTACCTCAACCTTGTTGGGTTAAATATTTGATTCAATGACCGCTTTATACTTATTGAGAGGTGTAATTTGGGTGACATCAAATTTTTGCTCTATTGACAAGGAATACAATTACGAAGTGATTGATTGAGTTTGTTGAAGTTGTTGGATTTATTTGTTGATTTTTGATTTTATACTATTTCTATGGAACATGTTGATGTATGCATATTACTCGGACTCAAGGTATTCCCTTGATTCCATTTTATCCTGAACTTGAGAAAAATTTAAGACAAAATGAAAAGATGAATAGAGAAGGAGTTTATGATCGAGGATCCTTCTCGAAGAGGTTCATGATACCCAACACCTTTAAATTAGACACTTTAGCATGATGTTTAGGAAACTCATAGCAAGTTACTGCTCGCTTAATGGCTTAGAAAAATGCTCGGCCAACAGCTGCCTTACATCCAGTTAAGGAAGCAAGAGCTAGACAAGAAAAAAATTGTCTAGCTGCACTTGAAGCGAGGGACATGTTGAGAAGGAATAAATAAATACAACCTATGCCGCACTATATACTAGTTTATGATGATCCAGAAGAACATTTGAGTTATGTTGAGTCAATTAAAATGGGTGAAACCATTCCTCCATAATTGGCTTAAGGTACCAAGTTTGATATTATGAGTGTGATGATCTAGTGACTTAATTTGGAGGAGGTGTTTTCTGTCCTACCTACTGATGATGAAAACATGCATATGATGACTTTTTTGTGGATCTAAACTTTATATAATCTATCTGAGGAGAGTTAGGAGTCTATACGTGTTAGGAGTCTATACGTCTGAGACTATTCCCATTCTCTTTGATAGGGGAGACAACTTCCTGGTTAGGAGAGTTTCCTCATGGATCCATCACCACTTGGAATGAGTTGAGGACTCAGTCCTTGGACTAATTTTTTCCACCCTCCAGAATGCTGTAATTGAAAGATGTGATCTAAAATTTTCAATAGTTGCATTTAGAGGCACTATATGAGACATGATTGAGGTTTAAAAAAGCTACAGAATGTTCCAAATCATAGAATCACAGGTTGAAACTCGCTTGAAATATTCTACAGCTCCTTTAATACTAATACTAAGGTTGTAGCAGATAATATCACTAGCGGAGCCTTCACGCGTCTATGCTAGGTGAATAATTTTGAAATCATAGACCGAATCACTAAAACTAATCAAGGATGACATACTCATAAAGAGGATAGATCAGTCAGTAATTAATTAATTGGTGCCTCCAATGAGTAGAGAGCATTAGATGAGACAATGTCTTAAGAGGTGGCATAGCCGAGGACTAAGATTGAATTGCTTATAAAGCAATTTGCAGTAGTTAGAGTAGAAAAGATGAATGTAGTGGGCGCATGAGGTAAGGATTCTAGACATGAAAAGTCAGACTCTGGGGAAGAAGCTAAGTATCTTGATCGATAAATAATAGGTTTTCAAGCCAAAGGTCAATGGTTTAATAAAGATAATTGGAACTCAAGGCACGGGAATCAAGGTTTGAACTATTATAGAGACAGACATAGAGATAGAAGTATAAAGCATGATTGTGATTGAAGAAGGAATAATGACTACAAAGAAAAAGATGACCTTTATGTTCCTCTAGTGAACCGATATGATGAATCTATAAGTTTGAGAATAGACATGTTAATCACAAACATTGTAATGGGTTTAGAAAACCAAAAGAGTTTCCTTAAGGACATTAAGGCAGATATTTCAGGGTTGAGCCAGAAGGTAGAGTCGCATGCATCTACTATTAAGTGGCTTGATAAATAACTTAGGTAAATGTCTACCAACTCAACTAGACATTCTTCCTACCGACACTATTAGAATCCTAAGAACGACACTCATTGTATATTTATTACTACTTAGAATGGTAATTCTACTATTGATCCACCCATGTAAATGATTAATAACATGAGAAATGATCCCATGAGCGTTGATGATGATGAAATAAAAAATTTGGTGCTGAATGATAAGGACTCTCAGAATCCACTAGTCGTGGAGAAAGAAGTCGATAATGACAAAGGAAAGGGTAAGGAGGTTACTAAAATTAAAGCCTATTCCCCAACCTCGTCCACCTTTTCCCCAAAGGTTGAAGAATAAAGTCAAAGAGGGGAAGTATTATAAGTTCATATCTATACTAAAGGAATTGTCTGTGAATATCCCTCTTATGAAAGCTCTAGAGTAGATGCCAGGTTATGAGAAGTTTATGCGAGAATTGGTGACAGAAAAAGGATTGTGAGTTATGATCCCACTGATAATATCCACCACTGTAGCACCATTGACTCTCAATCCTTAGTATAAAAGAATAAAAATCTTGAAGCATTCACCTTTCCTTATACTACTAGGTCTTAAAATTTTGCATGAGCTTAATATGATTTGGGTGCTTGTATTAGCTTGATATATCTAGTTGTTTAGAAGTATTTAGGGTTGAGGTTTCCTAAACTGACTTCTATGAGACTTTCAACAGTGGATCGCATTATGAAGAAACCCATCGATATCTTGTGTGATGTGTTGGTAAAGGTAGCATCTTTTATTTTTCTAGACAATTTTGTGATTGTTGATTGTGAGATTTACTTTGAGGTATCTATCATATTGGGAAGGCCTTTCCTCACCACGGATAGGGCATTGGTTAACATGGAGACATAATAGATGAAGTTCAGACTTAATGATAAGCAAGTCACATTTAATGTATGCTAATCCATTAAGCATCCCAAAGATATGCGGGTGGATTCTGTTATAGACACTGTAGACAAAGATGAGTTAGAAACACCTATTAAAGAGAGACTCCGTATTGAGGCAATTGCAATTATGATGATGATTTTTTATAGTGATGGTAATAATGGGTATAATGAGATGATGAATGCAATCATTGGTAGAGTTTCATGCTCTCATGCACTAAGAAAGCAAGCCCTTGATCTGAAAAATAGAGCAACCCCACCAACAAAACTATATATTGAGGAGCCACCAATTTTGAAATTGAAGGCGCTTCTCTCTCATTTGTGTTATGCAATTTTAAGGGCCAACACTACCTTGCTGGTTATTATTGTAGTTTATTTACTATAGTGGTAGGTTGAGATCTTACTGTCGATATTGTAGAGGTTTTAGAGGACTATTGGTTAGACTACTGTTGATATCGTTTGAATCCACTAGGAATTTATACTCAAAAAACTTAGTTAGAGCCAGAACGTATACCTAACATTGAGCATCAACATAGATTGAATCCACCCACACAATAGGTTATGAAGAAACAAATCATCAAGGGGCTAGATGCAGGAGTGGTCAATGGAAAATGGGTGAGCATGATTCAGTGTGTGCCAAAAAGGGGTGGATTCATTGTGGTTCCCAATGAGAAAAATAAGCAAGTGCCTATTAGACCAACCGTCGGATAATGAGTATACAAGGACTAAAAGAAGCTTAATTTATAGAACTAGAGGGATCACTTTTCGATGTTATTTGTTAATCAGATGTTAGACCATCTTACTGGTAAAGAATGGTATTATTTTCTTGCTGGTAATTCAAGGTAAAATAAAATTTATATTTATCTGTAAGACCAAGAGAATAATACTTTCACTTTTCCTTATAAGACATTTGCATTTAAAAATGCCCTTCAATTTATGTAAGGCTTTCATAACTTTTCCGTTGTATGATGTCCATTATCTCTGGCATGATGGAAGACACTATTGAGGTTTTCATGGATGATTGTTTAGTTCTAGGTGATTCATTTGATGATTTCTTGGTTCATTTCCCAAATACCTTGCAAAGATGTAAAGAGTGCAATTTGGTCCTTAATTGGGAAAAATGTCTCTTTATGGTAAAAAAAGTGATAGTGTTTGGGCATAAAATTTATAAAAGGGGATAGAATTTGACAAGGCTAAGATTGAGGTGATTAAAAAGTTGTATCCTCCAATTTCTATAAAAGGAATTTAGAGTTTCTTGGGTCATGCAGGTTTCTATAGGTAGTTAATCAAGGATTTTTCTAAAATTGCAAATCCATTGTGGAAATTATTAAAGGAGGAAGTGAATTTTGTATTTGATGATGTTTTCCTTAAAGATTTTAAGTGATGATTGGACCTCTTCATTTGAAGTGATGTGTGATACCAGTGGTCTGGCACTAGAGGAAGTCCTATGACAGAGGTAAGAAAAGATACTCCATCCCATCTACTATGCTAGAAATGCACTTAATCCTGCTTAGAAAAATTACATGGTTACTGAACAAGAGTTTTTTTTTGTAGCATTTGATTTTATATAATTACGATCATACATGATTGGCACAAAAATTATTGTTCACACTGACCATGAAACTCTTAGGTACCTTATGGAGAAGAATGATTCAAATTCAAGGTTGATTAGATGGGTACTTCTCATACAAGAATTTGATTTTAAGGTTAACGATTGGAAGGGCACTGAAAACCAAGTTGCCTAACATTTGTCACATCTAGAGGAGGAAGCAATGCTAAAACTATAGGATGAGCTCGTGATTGATGATACTTGTTGAGATGAGAAAGTCATGGCTGCATTACAAGACTTAATCCCTTGGTTGCAGACTTTGCCAACTATATGCTGAGTGATCTTGTCCCAGAATATGTCTTTTTAGTAGCATAAGTGATTTACGCATGAGATGAGGAAATTCTTTTGGGATGAGCTAGACCTGTTTTGAGTTTATGATGATGGTGTAATTAGGAGTTGTATACCCGAGGTTGAAATAATTAGTATTTTGGAGGCATGTCATTCATCCCCAGTTGGGGGTCATCATGGAGGTACTCACATAATGTACCAAATTTTCTGATATTAATATTGGCCTACTACCTATAAGGATGCACATGATTATGATAGGTCTTGTGACCAATTCCAAAGGCAAGGGAATAATTCACAAAATCACGAGCTTCGTATCCCATCATTCAGCTTGAGTTGTTTGATGTTTGGGATATCAATTTTATTGGCCCATTTATAAGTTCACATGAGATAAAGTATATCTTAGTGGCTGTTGACTATGTTTCAACGTGGGTGAAGAAATTATGCTTCCGAACAATGAAGGTAAGAGCATCACAATATTCTTGAAGAAGAATATTTTCTCCAGATATGGTACACCCCAAGTAATCATTAGTGATTGGGGCTCACACTTTTTCCATCATCTTTACAAAGCCTCACTTGATAAATACGATATGTGTCATAAGGTTGCAACACCTTACCATCCTCTAAAAAGTGGGCAAGTTGACATCTTCGAACGAGAGATAAATTCTATCTTGGCAAAGATTGTGAATGCCAATAGGTCCGATTGGTATACAAAGCTAGAGGTTTATTATGTACATACCAGATAGAATACAAGACTCTTATTGGTGCATTTCTATATCGATTTATGTATGCCAAACCATACCACTTGCCGTTCAAACATAAGCATAAGGCATTGTAGGCACTAAAAAAACTGAATTTTGAGTGGAGTGATGTAGCACACTTAAGACTGGAGAAGATGAATGAGGTGGATGAGTTCCGACTCCTTTATAGAAAGTTCATCCTTGTATAAGGAAAAGAGGATATTTTACCATGATTGAAAAATTAAACAAAGAGAATTTCGAACTTAGTGATTTGGTTTTGCTGTTTAATTCGAGACTTTGTTTGTTTCCTGGCAAGTTAAAGTCTATATTGTCTGGACCATTTACCATGATGAGGGTATTTCCACATGTTGCGATAGAGATACAATGAAATGGTGATGTTCCATTCAGGGTGAACGGACAATATGTTAAGCATAATATGGGAAATATAAAAGAAATAACGTTGTGTGTGGATTTGAGCCTTGATGAAATATGAGTAGTCAAGGGAGCTGGGTCATGCCGTGATTTTAAATTGGGCTCTTCATAGGAGGTGAACCATGGGCTTTTTGGTAAATTCCAAGTACCCAACATAACTACGCCGTGCTGTAGTTTTAAATTAAGCACTTCTGGAGAGGCAACCCAAGGGTTTAGTGTTCATGTTCTTTTGTTTTTTCGTAGGGTAGAAAGATGTAGGAATCACTGAAATAAGGAAAACATGAAAAAAATCAGAAAATTCCAAGTAAGTCTACACATGACTAGAGCTTACGGGTCATGACACAGGTCTATGAGTTGAAAACTTAACTCATAAAAATCTAAGTAGACGTCCTTTCCTCAGAACATGTCCCATGAATTTGGTCCATGATTCATAAACCATACCTATGAGCCGTAGACATGAGTCATGGAAATCATAAATTATTTGAGGTGCAAAATTAAGCTACGAGTTAAACCCATGAATAGTAGACCTTGTCTACGATTTGTGGGTAAATTTTATGGGATCATGTTGGTCATTTCCATAAAATCTTCCTTTAAATTAAATGACCCATGTGACCCGACCCAAAAAAACTCTAAACTCGACCTTTCCCTTAACAAAATCCTAAACACAATTCAAAACCAAATCCCACTTAAACTAAAACACTTTCACCATATATATTTCCCACCTTTCCCATTAAAAATAAAAACTTAGTCAAACTTACTATTGATCCATCCTAATCAATCCAATGTCATTCGTGAGAGGCTCCTCATGCAAAATCAACGTGTTGTTTATTCAAAATCTTCATATGTGCCCAGGTATATACATTCAGTTTATGATTGTTTTGGGTTACTTCTTCACCACCCCAAGTAAGTATTAGAATTATGGTTTAATATTCCTCAAATTGATAAGGGATACATATAGTTGTGACATTTTTATCGTATATGAAACAAATGGATGAAATTTCTTGACAATTAGAATTGAAAAATAGAGATATGTATGTTGAATCCTAGGTTTGAACTCACAAGACCAATCCATAAACTGTGAATTGGATTTGTGAGTTGTGGATTAGGATCGTAGAAATCAAACTTGAGATTTTGAAGCTCAGAATTTTGGTTTGACATTTACAAGTCAGTCCCACAACTCGTGAATTAAGTCCACAAGTCATGAATTGGAATCGTGAATTGAAACACTCTAGGTGTTGATCTTTGAGAAATTTTTAAAATTTTCTCCTCAATGTCCTAACTACGACTTACCATATGAGTCGTAGGGAATCTTAACAAGTATTTGGACCCAAATCATAGCCAAAATAGTATGTGTGGCTAAGTATTCTACTTTGAGTACGAGTGGCTCACCACGAGTCGTATGGACTCATTATGGGTCATTGTGCATGCAAATCATAGGATGTCCAATGTATACCCAAATTGTTTCTGTGTTGACTACCACTAGACCCTATGGGTCGTAGGGTCTCATTATGAGCCATGGTATATGAGTCGTAAGGTCAATAGTGTGTTTACCCGGTGATAATTTCTTGATAATGACTCATGGAGATGAGTCGTGACGAGTTATTATGAGACCCGTAATGACTGACAGTTTATTTCTTATTTTAATTAGGGTATTTTAGATATTTCCCTCTTATCCCAATAATAACCCATGACCTATAAACATACTAGGGGATCTATTTTCATTGATAACACACTTCAAATATTCTTTCTTTTCTCCCAAGTCTCTCAAGCATCCATATGTTGAGTTTCCAAGAGGAGGGTTAAGAAGAGCTTCAAGGATTGAGTTCTCTCCATAATCTTATGTATTTAAGTAATGTTACTCTTCCCTAATTGATATATTGTTAAAAGCATGTGTTTTAAAGTATTACTCATATAGTTTTGATGTTGTTTTTAGAACATGAGTTAAGGATTTTGAATGTTTGTCTTTGAACAATGTTTTCCCATAGTTTACATATGATTTTTCATGCTTTAATTATGGTTTTAAACTTGTGGAGTGCATGGGTATGGTGAGTAAACTAGGGGATTATGATTTCCCCAATTTGGGAATATTGACCATTAAAATAATGATGACCTCAACCCCATATTGTGAAATTGGTTTTGAATATGAAAAGTATGCATATTGAACTACTCTTGAACTATTGCATAATGTGAAAAGATAACGAAGCATAATTATTGTGAACTAAACCTTATGGGGTTGTGTAATTCCCCAAGATAATGTATAATTAAACTAAAGGGGTTGTGAATTCCCCCAAGTAATGATAATTGGTTTGGCATGTTGATGTTACCTTGCAAGTGTAGTTGGTATGACAATACCAATAGTGTATGTCTAAATGTGTATCATGGTTCAATAAATGGAAATATGTGATAAATGTTTTAATTTCACTTTAATAATGGTTGTGTAGTTGTGTCGTGAAAGTGGAGGTCCTGAGGGACCAATATTGGAAACTACAGTTGTGGACACGGCGGTCTAAATGATCAGGTGGTTCGAGTCCCCCCCTCATTATTATCATATGATTGAGAGGTTTGAGTTCCTCATATTACATGACATGATTGGGTGCTTCAGTCACCTTGGTACGTAGGGAGGTTCGAGTCCCTCATGTTGCATATGTACATTCTCAGGTTTATGCGGCTACAAGACACTGGGGCCCTTTCAGCAGGGGGAGAGCTGATCCCATATAGCCTGTAGGTTCCTTCTTATGTTATGATGGTTGAGCTATAAAATCTAGGCTAAAGTTTTGAAATTTATGCTAAGTCTTGTTCCCTATCCTGACATATTGTTTATATGTGTATTATGATGTGGTTCATATGGTATTTGAAATGGTTAGACTTGACATTATTTTGTCCCTTATCTTTGAGTTTCATGATTCTGTTCACCCTACTAACCATCTCAATATGCTGTATCCCGATATAATGCAGGCACTGAAGATACGTCTACTTTTTTAGCACAGAGTTATGTGGATCGACTCAGTTCGTTAGTTTGTTGTGGTGAAGTGGTGAGATTCCATTTCTGAAAGGCTTATACATTTCATCAGTTCCGTTCATAGAGTAGAATTAAGAGTTTACACTATCATCAACATTATTATTTTTATTGTCATTGTCAGAGTCGGGGACGTGTCCCGACCAAGACTGGTTCTTAGTTTTTTTTGCATAGTGTCTATGATGGATTACTGTGTACTTGGGTAGTGATGTTGGTTGGTTGTGTTTGGTAGATTACTGATTATTGGTTACAGATATGTCTTAAATTTCTTTGAGCTTATCTTATGCTATCATGTTATATGTTTCGAATTCAGCCATTGTTGGGCAGTCTGTGGTGATTTGGTTAGGTCTAAGGGGTGGTCTCTAGTCCATAGTGCACTTGTGATACCTGTCATGGCTAGGCTCGGGTTTAGGTCATGACAAAGTTGGTATCAGGGCCTAGGTTTTGAGTCATTGGGTATCCACAAAGTCGTCTCCAGTAGAGTCTCTTTTATGTATGTGTAGCTTGCCACACTTATAAGGTAGAGGCTACGAGGAATTTAGGAATGTTTTCCTTTCTTCTTGTTCTATTTTGTGCTATAGAGTCTAAGATCTTAAAATCTCCTCTTATTCTCATATGTTCACATTTTAGATTATGCCTCCTAGATAATTTGATGCTCGTGGAAACTCTTCTATCCGATCTAAGGATAATATGGATGAAGCTCATCCTACTTAAGGAGTTTAGACCCGGTCTAGGGTCACTACTTTTGATTGTCTTATTAAAGTTCCTCTAGTTCCCCCTAGTCCTCGTCGAACACATTAGGCTTACCCAGTTGGTGGCCTCTTAAATTGAGTGTGTTTCTTCTGTTACTCCATCCTTGGAGGCCACTAGAGTTGGACAATTTATGAGGTTAAGGTCCTCTAAATTTCACTATCTGTAAAGTTTTTGAAGACCCTCAAAATTTCATTGATGAGATGGAAATGATTTTTCATGTAATACATGCTACTGATATGGAGGGTGTGGAGTTTGCTGCTTATCAGTTGAAGGATATAACATATCAGTGGTATGAGTAATGGGACCAGTCTAGGGGTGATGATACTGTGTTCTGTTTGTGGGATGACTTCTCTAGTGCATTTCTTGATCGTTTCTTTCCTCAAGAGTTGAGAGAGGCAAAGGCTAAGGAATTTGTGAATGTCAAGAAAGGCATGATGCCAGTAAAGGAGTATGCCTTAAAGTTTCTCCATTTGTCGCTATATGCTTCAAAATTAGAGTTTATCATGAGGGCTAGCATGAAGAAGTTTACTTTTGGGTTGTCCTATGATATGATCTTGGAAAGCAAGGCCGTCTTATTGAACAAAGATATGGACATCACTAGACTTGTGGTATATATGCAACACGTGAAAGAGGAAAAGAAGAAAGTGGAGATGAGTGAAAGGCAAAATAAAAAGTTTTGATACTCGAATCAGGGTAGAGATCAACAGTATAGTGGTAGAGATGGTGAAAAATGGTCTAAGAAGAAGTTAGGAAATTATTGTTCCTACTCTATGGGTGGCTCTTCTTATTCAAATCCATGGGGTGATCATCATTTTAAGAATAGTGTGGGTCCAAGGGTATAGAGTAACCAACCTCAGGCTAGTAGGGCTCAGTCAGCTCCATCATATCCCTCTTGTAGAATTTATGGTCAGGTACATCATGGTGTTTATGAAGAGGGGAGGAACAAGTGCTTTAAATGTGGTTAGATTGGTCAAATGTAGAAGGATTATCCTTCTAGGGTTGCTTTTAGTGAAAATAATATTCCTATTTCTACTTCATCTACTCCAGCACTAAAGGGTGATACTTCTGCCTTTGGCTTTGGCACTAGACAAAACTATTTGTATGCTCTTGCCACCCGCCAAGATTCTGAGGCATCCCCTAATGTTGTTACTGATACGCTTACACTTTCCTCTCGTGATATATATTGTCTACTTAATCCTTGTCTACCCTCTCTTATGCAACCACTTATGTGGATATTCATTTTTTTACCCTAAGTGTATTTCGGATCCTTTTTATGTGACCACCCCGGTGGGTGGCTCTATTATGTATTGAAGGGTCTATAGGGGTTGTATAATGATGGTGTATGGTAGGGATACCCTAGTTGATCCGATAGAGTTGGACATATTAGACTTTGATGTGATTATGAGGATAGATTGGTTTCACTAGTGCTATGATTCCCTTGATTGTCAAAACCCAAAGGGTTAGTTTCCACTTCCTGAATGAGACGGTGATCGAGTGGGAAGGTAGCTCCCTAGTGCCTAAGGGAAGGTTTATTTCATATCTTAGATCCTGGAAATTGATTTACAAGGGGTGCCTCTACCATCTATTGCATGCTAAGGATTCTAAATTTGAAGGTCCTTTTTTGCAGTCCATCTCTGTGGTCTATAAATTTCTTGAGGTATTCCCTAATCATCTTTCTCGTATTTCTCCTGATATGGAAATTGATTTTGGGATTGATCTTCTTTTAGACATTCATCTTATTTCTATCCCTTCTGGTAGAATCACTCCTACTGAGTTGAAAAAATTCAAGAAGCAGTTGAAAGATCTTTTATATAAGGGTTTTATTCTCCCTAGTGTGTCCCTGTGGGATGCTCTCATGCATAAGAAAGATATGTCCCTTCATATGTGTATAGATTACTGCCAGTTGAATAAGGTGATTGGGAAGAATAAGTATCCACTTCCTAGGATTGATGATCTTTTGGATCATCTTCAAGGTTCTAAGTACTTCTCTTAGAGTGATCTTCAACTGGGTTACCATCAGTTAAAGATTAGGGAAGTGGATATCCATGGTCATTTTGAGTTTTTAGTGATATCCTTTGGTTTAACTAATGCCTCGACAACATTTATGGATCTTATGAGCCGGGTCTTCCATCAGTTTTTGGATTCGTTTGTAATTGTGTTTATTGATGATATTTTGATGTATTTTAACAGTAAGGAAGATCATGCTGATCACCTACCTTGTGTTTCCAACCTTGAAAGATCAGTGGTTCTATGCGAAGTTCTCAAAGTGTGATTTCTGGTTAAGTGTTATGACTTATCTAGGTCATGTTATTTCTAGTGAAGGGATCATGGTGGATCCACAGAAAGTTGTGGTGGTTGAGAAGTGTCCTAGATCCATGACTCTAACTGACATTCGAACCTTTTTGGGTTTAGATGATTATTGTAGAAGGTTTATGGAAAGTTTCTCCTCTATGTCTACCACATTAACTAAGTTCACTTTGAAGAAAGTGAAGTTCTTATGGTCTGATGCTTCTGAGGGTAGTTTTGAGAAGTTGAAGAATAAGTTAACTTCGGCTCTGGTCATGACTCTACTTGAGGGTACTGATGTTTTTGTCATATATTATGATGCGTGGGGGGACTGGGTTGTGTGTTGATGCAACACGACAAGGTGGTTGCATATGCTTATAAACAGTTGAAGGTTCATGAAAAGAATTATCCGACTCATGATTTGGAATTGTTAGCTATGGTGTTTGCATTGAAGATCTAGTGACATTATTTGTATGGGGTCTATGTGGATATTTATTCTGATAATAAGAGCGTACAATATGTGTTTGAACCATCGGAATATTAGAATAGTAGTTCTTATTATAGGAAAACTCCTTTAGGGGTAAAAACTGATCCCAATGACCCCCAAAATCTATCACACAAGCTTGCAACATTTCCTCCAACACCTGAATGGTCCTCTCTAACTGACCTCTATTTGTGGATGAAACGTTGTAATCATATCCAACTGAGTACCCAACTCCCGCTCAAAGTAAGCCAAAATATTGAAGTAAACAGAGTACCTCTACTTGAAATGATGGAAATAGGCACTCCATGTAATCGTACTATCTCATAAAAGTAGATCTTGGCTAATTTCTCTGGATTATAACTCATTTTAATAGGCACAAAATGGGTTGATTTGGTTAATCTGTCCACAATCACCCAAGTAGAATCAAACTTACCCAAGGTCTGAGGCAACCCAACTAGAAAAATCCATAGTGATATGCTCCCATTTCCACTTGGGATTAGGCATCCTCTGAAGAAAACCAACTGGTCTCTGGTGCTCATATTTCACTTGTTGGCAATTCAAACACTTAGCCACAAACCCTGCAACATCCTTCTTCATCCTACACCACCAGTAATGTTGTTTTAGGTTATGATACATCTTTGTTGTGCCTGTATGAATGAAATACCGCGAGAAATGGTCCTTCCCAAACTCAATAATACAAGGCTACCCATACTAACTTCCTTTCTACTCAAGACATCTACTTCTACATTGGCCTTTCCTGGATGATATATGATGTGTTATGGTTTTATAGCACTTTTGATGCTTAAAATGATGAAAATATGCATGTTACTTAGGTATTTTTGTTAGATATGATGTATTGTGTTATGTTTTGCAGGAAACCAGGTTTTGGAATTATTTTGAAGAAAAAGAGTGAAAATTGAAGTTTTTTACCATTAAAGTGGGAACCTACAATTCGTATGTACTACCTAAGATGCATAGGTGCCAGAGTATGTGTCATAGAAGCCGAGAAATAGAGAATCAGAAGCTGTAAAATAGACCCTGCCACCTACGGAGGGCACCAATGGCTGTAGGTGCCACCTACGGTCCGTAGGCGTTAGAGAATGTTGCAGAAAATCCAAGTCTTGAGAGTGTTTAGAAGAAACTTTTGGCTCTGGAATCTACATAGGACCACCTACGGCAGTAGGTATCATCTACGACCTGTAGGTGGCCAATAAGTGGCCACCAACCTCTGTTTTTTTCCTTAATTTAAGAGTTGTTTCCTTGGGTATTTTTGTACTCTATATATACCCATTTGATGTTTTTAGTTAGTTTTATGCACTCTTGATACTCACAAATATATATTTGATTCCAGGATTTAATTTTGATCTTGTGATTTCTTTGTTCTTGATTTTGGTTGATAATTTGATTTGAAACTTTAAGTTTTACTCATTGATCATTTTGATATTGCTTAATGTTTTCAATTATGAATTCCGTTGATCATTTCACAATAATGATTGACTAAAGCCCTTAGCCAGGATTATGGGAACCGTGGAGGATTAATGAAGTAGGGGAAGTGCTAAATTGTACTGAAATTGTTACATGCATTATAGTTATCTTCAATTTAATAGATTTATTAGTGGTTGCAAATGTTAGGATCCTACCTAGTTTATCACTACTTACTTCACAAGAGGAATAGGTATTAGAAAAATATAAACACAATAATATTTTCAAGATTAATTATCGATCTAGGCTAATCAGTATCATCTACTTAAGATGGTTATCTTTCATCTAATAACTTGAGACTCAAAAGGTAATAGTTAATTGAGATCTAGGATAAGGGTTAGTAATACCACACCCTGAGACTCAAAAGGTAAAGGGTGAAACCTTTCAATGAGTCTACAAGACAGTTGATGGTACATAACTTATCAGATTCTATATGCAAGATATCAGGTTAGTTCAATAAAGAACTATAAACCTACTGAGTTGAGAAGCCAAGGGGAAAATAGTCCTAGTGTTTATCTCTGATTGATTACGACTAAAGTTGAGTTCTGTTGTTGTTTACTATTTACAAACTACAAACCCCCTATTTACTTTATGCATGCATGTTGATTCCATCAAATGAAAGATATAATACTATGTATTACCTTGGGATTCGACCCCAACCTGAGTTGGGTTAATATTTTGCATCGATCGTTTTAGACTTATTTGGAGGCGTAGATTTGGGAAACATCCATATAAAATAGTCATATCATAATCTTTCATCGACTCTATCCACCTACGTTGCCTTAAATTCAACTCCTTTTGTTTGAAGATATACTGAAGACTGTACTGATTAGTGTATACTTCACAATGCACTCCATAAAAATAGTGCCGCCACAACTTCAATAGGAACACAACTGCTAGTATCTAAATCATGAGCAGGGTAATATTTCTTATGTGGCTTTAACTGCTTCGACGCATACGTTATCACCTTATTTTCCTACATTAATACTCCACCCAAGACAATACCAGAAACATCACAAAACATAATAAATCCCTTACCCTCTATAGGTGGGGTCAAGATAGGAGATAAATTCAGCAAAGTCTTGAGCTTTTGAAATCTCTCCTCACACTTATCCAACTACTAAAAAGCCACACTCTTTTGAGTAAATCAAGTTATAAGAGCTGCAGTGGAAGAGAAACCCTACACAAAATGCCTGTAGTAGCATACCAACACAATAAAACTCCAAATATCAAAAGGTGAAGTAGACCGAGACCAATTCCTAACCGCCTCAAACTTACCGGAGGAACCATAATACATCCTTGGACACCACGTGTACGACGAATGTCAAATAAATTAGCCAAAATCACATGTTTAAAACTTGGCATATAACTTTTCGTCCCTCAACCTCTGAAGTATGATCCTCAAATACTTTGCATGATCCATCTCACTCTTAGAATACACAAAAATGTCATCGATGAACAATATCTCAAAAGAATCAAGATATGGTCGAAATACTTTGTTCATCAACTCCATAAAAGTTGTTGGAGATTAGTCAACCTAAAGGACATAACTAGAAACTTGTAGTGGCCATATTTAGTCTGAAAAGATTTCTTAGGAATGTTCGAAGATTGAAACTTCAACTAATGATACCCCAATCTCAAGTCAATTTAAATACTGAAGCACCCTAAAGATGATCAAACAAGTCATCAATACGCTATAGATGATACTTATTCTTGATTGTCACCCTATTCAACTGTCGATAATCACTGCACATCATTATAAACCCATCATTTTTCTTCACAAAAACACTGGATCACTCTAAGATGATACACTTGATTGAATAAACCCCTTGCTTAACAAATACTAAATTTGGCCTTTCAATTTTTTCATCTTATTTGGTTCTATCCTATAAGGAGTGATAGAAATCGGCTTAGTGCTCGACTCTAATTCAATACCAAAATTAATATCTCTATGTAATACCCTAAGTTTTTGGACTCAAAAATTTTTGAGCTTTTGTTAACACTTCCCTGACCACGACTCAGGTCACAAGTCATTATCACTTATCATGAGTCTTAGAGTAGGACTCATTATATCAATAGTGAGACTGCCCTGGGTGTCTACCTTGATCACGAGTCTTCATCATGACTTGTGATGACTGATAATGAGTCGTGATGAGTGACTTGTGGTCATAATAGGGAGGTTCCAAAAATTGGACCCTCAGGTGATGAGTCCAGGTAACGACTCATGGTTAGACCTCACTAGTCGTTACTGAGTCATAATGACTAGGCTTAAATTTCTTGTATATTTTAATTAAGGTTATTTTTGTCCTTTCCTCCCTTCATATATTCTCCCAACACTCAAATAGCCTTTTTACCCTTAGCTAATCAAATCAAACTTACTCTCTCCACCTTAAACTCCAAAAGTAAGAGAAAACTAGGGTTCATAAGGAATTCATTCTCCAAGTTTCAAACTTTGGATTTTCTTCCAATTCCTTGATATTTTTAGGCATTTCTCTCTTCTCTAAAATTTTATTTTTAATTATGGAATAAATTGATCTAAATATCATGTGACTTAATTATTGGGTTTGAACTTGGGTTGAAGGCTTTTGATTGATTATTACTTGAGTGGGTTTCCCCATGATTTAAACATGTTATTCATACTTGACTTAATGGTTTTAAGGATTGGAGAAATATGGTATAGGTTTGAATGAGGGGCATGGTTTTCCCCCAAATTGATGAATTGTAGGCATAAAATTTACATTAACCTTAACCCGCTTTGTGAATTAGTTTTTAATATGGATATATTGCATGATTTTACTTTTACTTTTTAACTATTATATTAAACTTAAGGATAAATAGATAAAATGATTTTGTAATGTTTTTATGGCAATGATTTTGTATTAAAATGGAACTTAGTAGTCTAATTAACAAATTAGTTATGGTATGATGGAAATTAGATTGAAAGCATAATTGGAAAGATGATGCCAAATGATAAATGCCTTAATGTAAGACTACATGGTTTATGGTTGGGATTATGTGCAAAGTTATTTTAATTTAGGCTTAAAGGTTGTTGTGTAGCTCACCATGAAAGTGGAGGTCCCGAGGGGGCCAATACTAGAAACCATGTTTGCTGATATGAGGTTCTATATAATTATGTTCTTGGTTCATACATTATATTTTTGGGATGTGGTATCTCTGGCCCTCCTTCAAATTTCATTAATTCATATGGCTAACACACATCAGGGCCCTTTTAGCAGGGAAAGCTGAACCCAAATAAATTATGGGTTCCCTTAGTACGGATAGAGCTACATAATCTAGGTTAATGGTTTTAATCATTCATGTTCATGACCATTTACCCTATCTCGACATCTTATATATATATATATATTTATATATGAATGTGTACATGTGGTTTTGGTTAAGTTTGGACATGGCATTATTTTATCACTTTTCCTAAGTTTCATTCCAGTGCTTATCCTACTGACCATCCCTAGATGCTATACCATTTCATGATAGAGGGTCCAAAGGGTTATCTGTTACTCCTTTGCAACATTAGGTGATGCGGTTGTTTGTTGAGTTGATATGAAGTGGTTAGCATCAATATTTTGGAAAGCCTTGTCAATTTATTAAGTTTCTTTTTAGATCTTAGGAGTTGAGACTTTTCTTTGTCATGTTGGAGGCATGCCCCGACCTAGTTTCTATTCTAGTTTTAGAGGCTTTCATGGACAAGTATGGGTTGGATTGTTGATTTTCGATTGTTAGAAATTTCATTCAATATATTTATGTTTTATTACTATGTTATTGGATTTTAATTTATTATTATTATTATTATTATTATTATTATTATTGTTCTCTTGAAGTTAGGCTAAGGGGATGGTCTCCAATTTATGGTGGGCTTGATATACCCATCACGATTAGGCCCTGGTTTGGGTCATGATAAGATTTGTATCAGATCTATGTTCAGGGTTGTTGTGTGTCTATAAAGCCCTATCGAGTAGAGTCCCTTTTATAGGTATGCAGTACATCACACTTATAAAGGGGAGGCTGCAAGGTATTTAGGAAATATTTCCCTCTTTGTGTTCTAGATCAGGTTATAGAGTCTTGTGTCCTGAAACTTTTCTAAATCTTGGATTACTCACGTATTAGATCATGCCTCCTCAAGGATTTGATGTTCATAAAAACTCTACTGCGACCTCTGTCTCACCTAAGGACAATGAGGAGGCAACTCTTACTGCTTATAGAGTGCAGACCCTATCTAGGGTCCCTACTTCTAATTGTATTACTCTAGGTAGGGTTCTATTGGTCCCTACTAGTCCTCCTCAGGCGTCTCAAGCCAACGATACTTATTATTAAGCTCCCTAAAGAGACAACTCTATCTAAAATTTCATCAGTCTATTCATATATTTGTCTAACTGTTGGCATCCGAGTATCATCAGTCTGATCATGGTTGTCCTACTTTGGGTTCATCTGAGGTCACTCGGATTGGATAGTTTATAAGGTTGAATTCCCCAACCTTTACATGATCTAAGTTTGAGGAGGATCCTTAGGGATTTATTGATGAGATGGAAAAAATATTTAGGGTGATACATACTACAGATGTAGAGGGTGTGGAGTTTGTTACATATCAATTGAAGGATGTGGCTTATTAGTGGTATAAGGAGTGGGAGGTGATGAGGGTTAATGATGTTGAACAGGCAGTATGGGATGAATTTTTAGGTGCTTTTCTTGATCACTTATTTCCTCTGGAGTTGAGGGTAGCTAAGGCTAAAGAGTTTAAGAATCTAAAGCTAGGTAAGATGAGTGTTACTAAGCATGCCCTGAATTTTCAGCTATTGACTCGTTATGCTATAGAGTTTGTGTCTAATATGAGGTCTCGAATGAGAAAGTTTGCTTCTGGTTTGTTCCGTGATTTGGTGCTGGAATATTAGGCTGTTATGTTGAATAATGACATGGATATCTCTAGGCTGGTGGTTTAAATGCAATAAGTGGAGGATGCAAAAAGAAGCAAGTAAAGATACGAGAGAGGCAAAATAAGAAGTTTAGGTATTCAGACCATGATGCAAGTCAGCAAAACAATGAGAGAGATGTTAGAAAATGGACCAAGAAGAATAATTGGTGAAGCTTTAATTCATATTTGACTGCTAGTGCTCCATATCCTAAGTTGTCTGGTGATAATTATTTTTAGGCTAGTGGTGGTCTTAAGGCATAGGATGCCCTGTCTCAGGCCAGTAGAGCTTAGTTTTCCCCACCTTATTCTACTTTTATTTTGTGGGCAACTTCATCGTGGTTATTTTGAGGAGGGGAGGAACTTGTGTTTCGATTATGGTCATCCTAGACCTATACAGAGAAATTGTCTTATGGCCAAGTGTCCACCAGAGTTAACAAGGTTCCGATCGCCATTTCTACAAATACGGTACCTAGAGGTGCCATTTCAGGTACCGACACTTGTCGTAATAGTATTTATGAACTTGCTACCCATTAGGAATTTGAGGCATCTCTTGATATTGTCACTGGTATGTTACAACTCTTCTGTCGAGATGTCTATTATTTACTTGATCCATGTTCTGTCCTATCTTATGTGGTTGTACACTTTGGTTTTGGTCCTAAAAGTATTTTCAACCCCTTTTCTATGTCTACCCCGATAGGTGATTTTATAGTTGCTAGAAAAATTTATAGGGGTTGTGTGGTGTCCAATCATAATAGGGAAACATTAGTGGATTTGGTAGTACTTGATATGGTGAATTTTGATATAATCTAGGAGATGTATTGGCTTTATTCATGCTATGATTCTTTGGATTGTAGGACCCAAAAGGTTAGTTTTCAATTTCCTAATGAGTCGATATTAAATGGGAGAAAAGTTCCCTAGTGCCTAAAAGGAGGTTTATTTCATATCTTAGAGCTTAGAAGTTGATTTCAAAAGGGTGTTTGTATTATCTAGTTCGGGTTAAGGATTCTAATATTTAATGTCCTTTTCAATTTATCCATATGGTTAATGAATTTCCCAAAGTGTTCCCCGATGACCTTCTTGGAATCCCTCCTGATAAAGCAATAGATTTTGGGATTGATCTTCTATCAGATACTCATCCTATTTCCATTCCTCCTTATAGAATGACTCTGGATGAATTAAAGGAGCTAAAGGAACAATTGAAAGATCTTTTTGATAAAGGGTTCATTCGTCCTAGTGTTTCTTCATAGGGTGCTCCTGTGCTTTTCATGTGAAATATGAGTCCCTTCGGATGTGTATAGACTATCATCATCTTAATAAGGTGACCATGAAAAATAAGTACCCTCTTTCTGGGATGGATGATCTTTTCGATCAACTTCAAGGTGCTAGATGTTTCTCTAAGATTAATCTTCATTTGGTCTATAATCAGCTGAAAATTAGGGAGGTTGATATTCCCAAAACAACTTTCTGAACCTGGTATGGCCACTATGAGTTTCTGGTGATGTCCTTCAGTTTGACTAATTCTCTAACTTCTTTCATAGATCATATGAATTATGTTTTCAGACAGTTTCGGGATTTCATTGTTATAATCTTCATTGATGACATCTTGGTAGAAGAATCATGCCAATCACATTTGAATTGTATTGCAGACTCTTAAGGATCAAAAGATGTATGCTAAATTTTCTAAGTGTGAGTTTTGGATGAATATTGTGTCTTTTCTTGGGAATGTTATTTCTGGTGATTGTATCAAGGAGAATCCACAAAAAGTTGACGAAGTTAAGAAAGGGCCTAGACCCATGACTCCAATTGACATTAGGAGCTTCTTGGGATTGGCTAGATATTATAGGAGGTTTGTGGAGAGTTTCTCTTCTATTATTGCTCTGTTGATAAAGTTGACTCAGAAAAAGGTTAAGTTTTTGTGGTCTGATGCCTGTGAGGGTAGTTTTGAGAAGTTGAAGGATAAGTTGATGTTTGTGCTAGTCTTGACCCAACCCGAGGGTACTGATGGTTTTTATGTATTTTGTGATGTGTCCTGCGTGGGATTTGGTTGTGTTTTGATGAAACATGATAATGTCATAGCCTATGCTTCCTGGAAGCTCAAGGTTCATAAGAGGAATTACCCAACTCATGATATAAAGTTGGCGGTTGTGGTTTTTGCTTCGATGATCTGGCTTTATTATTTGTACAGGGTGCATATAGACATTTATTCAGACCATAAGATCTTGAAGTATGTGTTTATGTAGAAGGAATTTAATCTCAGGTAAACAAGGTGGCTTGAATTGCTTAAGGATTATGACATAATCTTGTACTGCCATTTAGGTAAAGCTAATGTAATTACTAATGCTCTTAGCAGGTTTTCAATGGGGAGATTATCTCATTATGATAAGGAGAAAAGAGGATTGGTGAAGGATATTCATATGTTGGCTAACTTGGAAGTTCATATTTATAATGCCCCGTATCATCCTTAGTTCAGTTCTGCCCATAGTGCATGCATAAGAGGCTTAAAACTTGAAAATTTAGCTAAGTGATGGGGACTTAGACTTATTTTTGGTCCCTTAAATTCCATGTTTTTAAAGTGACCTTCCTAACCCGAGACATGAGTATTTGAATAAATCAGCTTTAGGGGTAGAAGGAGCATGTCTCAGGTGAGTTTCAGATTTTTTGGACGAGTATTGAGGCATGTTAGGATTTGGTTTCTAGCATCTCAATGTGATTTCACCGAGTCATGGTGGGTATAACGATGAAGGGTTCATCTCCTTGCGGCAAGGCTTCAATCGGCATTTTGATTACGAATTTATATCCTATAGAAGTAGTCTTGTCTTTTCCTAGCACCCCAATTCATAAAAACACAAGATTAAACTGTTGATAGGGCATTATATGCCCAAATTTCCCAATTTTCCTCATAAATAAACCCCAACCATTCTCCAAATTCATCAAGTTAAATCATCTTCTTTTCAAGAAAACCAAAAACTCAAGTGTTCCAATTCAAGAAAGCTTTCAAGAAAGTTGTTATGTTTCAAGATTTAAGTATTAAAGGTATGTTTGATGTTCATCCATGGACCCTTTTCACCCATGGAGTCCAAGAACCTATTTTTATGTTTTAATTCATGGATTTACATGTTTACAATGAATTATTTTCATGAAGCTTTTGGGAATTTTGATTATGCATGATGATTACAAGTGTTTTTAGTTGGAAAGTAGCCGTTACACATTTGAAGCTTGAAATTCCATGTTAAATCCCCAATTGATGGTTTAGGTGTTATGATTATATTATTCCCACATGTTTCAATCATTCCCATGCTTAAGTTCATGAATTTCAATTGTTTGATGAAATACCTAAGAGATGAATTTTGAACTATGATCCCTTATTATGTTCTTCAAAGCTTTCATGTGTCTATATTGTTAATTCCATTCAGAGATGGGGGTTATCAATACCAAAAACGTAGCTATTTACATAATTACAGTACTTTCAGAATGGTTTTCAGATAAACCATGAGCCTTGTCATTCAGTTAGTATCATGTTCAGTTGTTTTCTTAGTTAAGCTTAGTTTAGGCCAGTAGTCAGAGTCATTCAGTTGGGAGTAGAATTTAGCATCGAGCAAACCCAGGGATGGGGGCTCACTTGTTACTTGAGGGTGTGACTCTTAGTAGAAATCTCTGCATTCTAGAACTACATAGCTAGTGTAGGTTTGAGATATCAACCTACACGTTGAGGTTTGACACATATCTCACCAGGGCACCTAACAGTAAAGGTTTACTCTTTAGTCCTTTAGGACGTCACTTTAACGGATCCAAACAACCATTATTAGTACTCGTGGCACGGTACTGACACCTTTCCAACTGGGGTTATGTGTTGGACACCAATTAGGTCAGATCAGGGCATGTCGGTTAGATTATAGCTCCCACAGTCTCAATCCAGTATTCAGTATTGAATTCATTTTCAGGTTTGTTTGACCATATCATATAGTTATCAGTTATTCAGTTATACGTATTTTGGTACTTCAGTTTATAGATTCTTTTAGAACATGTTTTATCCTTTGACATGCATTCTCAAATTTTACAGTTTCTTTGTACTTATATTCAGTTACCTCATGCTATCCATTCAGTTAGTTATTATTCATGCACATGAACCCATGCATATTAGCCTAACCTCATCTCTCATACTAGTACTTTTAAAGTACTAATCATATACTCTTTTCTTGTGCTATGATGTTTAATATCATAGGTTCAGATGCTCAAGATCCTGACCGTGCGTAGACTGTTTAGACTGTTAGTAGTAGTAGTCATGGGGAGTCCTCATTACCGAGGACATAATGGTCTATTTTAGTCTACTTTAGTACTTCCTTACAATATTCAATTGGAGTTAATTGGGGCCTGTCCCATCAACTCTTTTCAATCAGCTTTAGAGGCTTTCATATATTTCAGACAACCAGTTGATTTGTTAATCTTTTTAGTGAAATTTATAGTATGTTCATTTATAATTCAAACTTGAGATCTTTGTTATGTTAATCTAAGTACTTAAAACCTATGTCATTATTCAATTATTTTTGCATAAGTGTATTTTATTACCATATTATTCAGTGGTCACAACAGGTACCAGTTCATGGGTTAACTTGTGGTCTTTCGGGACCGTTAGCACTATGTGGCATTTAGGGTGTATTTTTGTTGCATTATAAACTTAGTATCAAAGCCTATGGTTTTAAACTATCCTAGGGAGTCTTAAAGCCATATTGCGTAGAGTTTTGTGCATGGGTCTGAAGTGCGCCACACTTATGGACAGGAGGCTCTAAGACGTTTTAGGAAAAATTTCCCTTCATTTAGTGTCCATGTCATGTGAATGAAGATCCTCTCTTTCTAATTGAATTTTTGTTTTATTTACAGAACATGCCTCCCAGTAAGAAGGAAAAAGGAAGAAACGAGAATCAACTCACACCTCTTCTTATTCAGGAAGATCCCCTGAATGAGCATGTCTCCCACGCTGAATTCAGAGATGCTTTCACAACTCTAGCTCACTCAGTAGTAGCTCAAAATAATTAACAGGCTTCTATTCCAGCCCATCCAGTGGCTAATATAACCATAGCTAGGATTTGGAACTTCACCAATATTAACCCTCCATTATTCATGGGATCCAAGTCTAATAAGGATCCACATGAGTTTCTTGACATGGTTTAGAAGGTGACTGACATTATGGGTGTTATGTCTAGTGAGAATGCAGTGTTGTCTGCTTACCAGTTGACGGATGTAACTCACACTTGGTATAATGGTGGAAAAAGAATAAAGGCGCAGATGCAGGGTCAGTAGAGTGGAAGAAGTTTGCCATAACCTTTTTAGACAGGTTCTTTCTATTAGAGTTGAAGAAAGCCAAAGTGCAGGAGTTTATAAATTTAAAGCAGGGGAACATAAGTGTGAAATAGTATTAAGTTTACTCTGCTATCCAGGTATGCTCTTAATGTGGTGTCTAATGATAGGTCTAGGGTGAGTATGTTTGTCTCTGGTGTAGTTGATAGCATGGTCAAGGAGTTTAGGACCGCGATGTTGATTGAGGAGATAGATTTGTCTAGGTTGATTGTCCATGCTTAGCAGATTGAGGAGCAGAAAGTTAAGAAGAAGGAAAGGGATAATAAGAGGGCTAGGAAAGATAGATTTAAATTTTCTCAGTTGAGGTTGGAGGGTAGTAACCGTCCTTAATTCCATCAAAAATCTTCAGCTCTAGCTCTGTCTTCAGTTAGTTCTCCAATACTAAATTTCAGAATTGATAATCGAGATAGAGCACTAGGCTCTAAGTCCCAGGGCAGTGTAAATAGTTGTCGCACTAATCCTCTTTACTATAAATATGGTAGAAATCATCATGGTGTGCGTAGAGACGATAGTGATATGTGCTTTGGGTATAGTATACCAGGCCATAGAGTGAGGGATTTCCCATAGAGTGGTCAGCAGGGTTAGTCCACCCGTCCCCCAGTTCCATTTGGTCTCCTAACTTAGCAGGGTGCCGCTTCCAACACAACCAGTGCTTAGCACCCGAATAGACTGTATGCATTCCATTCCCAACAGGATTAGGAAAGTTCTCCTGATGTGGTTACGGGTACTTTACAGGTTTTTCCGTTGCATATTTATTCTTTGTTAGATCCCAAAGCTTCACTTTCTTTTGTAACCCCTAACACAACTGTTAATTTTAGTGTCAGTCCCAAAATTTTAGTAGAGCCTTTCTTAGTGTCTATCCCAGTGGATAATTCTATTTTAGCTCAGCGGGTATATAGAAATTTCCCGGTTATAGTATCTCAAAAAATCGCTTCAGTAGACCTTGTGGGGTTAGAGATGACTCATTTTGATGTCATTATCAGAATGGATTGGCTCCACTCATGATATACTTTAGTTGACTGTAGAAACAAAGTTGTTCATTTTTAGTTTTTGAATGAACCAGTCCTTGAATGGAGGGGTAGTACTTCAGTGTTTAGGGGTTAGACAATTTCATACCTTAGACCAAGAAAAAATAATATCCAAGGGGTGTGTTTACCATCTTTTTTGAGTCAAAGACTCAAATTCAAAGACTCCCTGTCTTGAGTTAGTTTTAGTGGTAAGGGAATTTCCATATGTGTTCCCTGAAGATCTTCCCAGAGTTCCTCCCAACAGGGTTATTAACTTCGGTATAGACCTTCTTATGGATACCCAGCATATCTCTATTCCACCTTATAGAATGGTTCCAGGTAATCTTAGAAAGTTGAAAGAACAATTGAAAGATCTCTTAGCTAAGGGATTCATCAGGCCCAGTGTTTCCCTATGGGGCGTTCTAGTCCTTTTCGTGCTTAAGAAAGATGGTTCCCTTAGAATGTGCATTGATTACTGTCAATTGAATAAAGTAACAATCTAGAATCAGTATTCACTCCCTAAAATTACTTGTTTGACCAAATTTAGGGTGCCATTTATTTCTCTAAGATAGACCTCAAATTCGGCTATCATCAGCTCAGAGTCAGAGAATATGACATTCTGAGAAGAAATTTCAGTACTCGGTATGGTCACTTCAAATTCCTAATCATGTTTTTTAGACTAACAAATGCCCCAACAACTTTCATGGACTTGGCGAACAGAGTGTTGAAATAGTACTTGGACATGTTCGTCATAGTCTTCATTGGTGATATTCTTGTCTATTCCCGTAGTGAATATGACCATGCAAACCATCTTAGAATTCTATTACAGACTCTTAGAGCCTATTAGTTATTTTCCAAATTCAGTTATCGTGAGTTTTGTCTAATATCAGTATCTTTCCTTGGCCATATTATTTTTAGTGATGATATTAAAGTTGATCATCAAAAGACCAAAGCAGTGAGAAAATGGAACAGACCTATTTCTCCATCTGACATCAGGAGTTTCTTGGGTTTGGCTTGATATTACAGATAGTTTATTCAAGGGTTTTCGTCTATTGTGTACCCCATGTCTAGATTGACTCAGAAGAAAGTCAAGTTTCAGCGGTCAGATTCTTATGAAAAGAGTTTTCAGGAGTTGAAGACTCGACTTACCTCAGCCCTAGTGTTGACCTTGCCAGATGGCTCAGATGGGTTTGTTGTTTACTATGATACTTCCATAGTTGGCTTGGGTTGTGTTTTGATGCAGAGAGGTAAGGTCATAGCCTACGCCTTGAGACATCTTAAACCCTAAGAAAAGAACTACCCTAACCATGATCTTGAGTTAGAAGCTGTTGTGTTTTCCTTGAAAATTTGGAGGCATTATCTTTATAGGGTACACGTTGATATTTTCACAGACCACAAAATCTTGAAGTATGTGTTTTACCAGAAAGATTTAAATGTTCTCCAGCGAATATGGTTGGAGTTCTTAAAAGATCATTATATGAGTGTTTTGTATCATCCGAGCAAGACCAATGTAGTGACAAATGTCCTTAGTAGATTATTGATTGGTAGTTTTGCTCATGTAGGGGATGATAAGAAATAGTTAGTTAGGGAGGTTCATCAGTTTTGTAGATTAGATGTGTGGTTGGTGGATTCAACTAAGGGTAGTGTATGGGTTCACAGTAGTTTGGAATCTTTTTTTGATACCGTAGTGAATTAAATGCAAGGTAGGGATCCCAGCCTAGTTAAGCTGAAGGAGTTAGTCAGAGATCGAAAAGTAGTGGTTTTCTCCTAAGGGGAGATGGTATGTTACGATGTTAAGGAAGGTTGTGTATGCTGT
Source organism: Capsicum pubescens (assembly GCA_030864215.1). NCBI lineage: Eukaryota > Viridiplantae > Streptophyta > Magnoliopsida > Solanales > Solanaceae > Capsicum > Capsicum pubescens. Next base: position 121,278,529 of record CM061544.1, read on the forward strand.
GTGTTGATGGGTTGAGGCAGCGAATCCTTGTAGAAGCGCATGGTGTACATTTTTCTATTCACCCATAAGCCACTAAGATGTATCATGATTTGCAGTAAATCTATTAGTTGAGTGGTATAAAGAGGGTTATTGCAGAGTTTGTGGCGAAGCATCCTAATTGTCAGCAAGTTAAGGTTGAGCACCAGAGGCATAATGACACAATACAGGAGTTCAACATTCCTACTTAGAAGTGGGAAGAGGTGAACATGGACTTTGTGATGGGGTTGCACCATTTGCGTCGTCAGTATGATTCAATATTGGTTATTGTATACAGGATAACCAAATCATCCCATTTCTTGCCAGTTCATACCTCCTATACGGCAAAGGACTATGCCATGCTCTATGTTAGAGAGTTGGTTAGATTTTATAATGTCCCATTGTATATTATTTCAAATATAGGTACACAGTTTACCTTTCACTTTTGGAAAGCTTTTCAGAAGGGTCTTGGTACCCAAGTTCATCTCAGTACAACCTTTCACCCTTAGATAGATGTTCAGGAAGAGAGGACCATTTAGACCCTAGAGGAAATGTTGATAGCATATGTTAACGACTTTAAGGGTAGTTGGGATAATCACTTGCCTTTGATTGATTTTGCCTATAATAACAGTTATTATTCTAGTATTCAGATGCTGATCTCCTATTAGATGGTTTGAGGTAGGTGCTACTACGTTAATAGGGCCTGATTTAGTACTTGATACAATGGAGAAGGTTTATTTAATCAGGGATAGGGTTAAGACATCCCAAAGCTATCAGAAATCCTATGCTAATGTGAGGAGGAGAGACCTTGCATTTAATGTTGGTGACTTAGACTATTTTAAAATCTTTCCTATGAAAGGAGTAAAGAGATTTGGCAAGAAGGGAAAGTTAAGTCTCTGATATATTGGCCCCTACAGAATCTTTAGCAGCTTTGGAAAGGTACCTTATGAGCTTAAGCTACCTACAGATATTGCCTCAGTGCATCCAGTGTTCCATGTGTCCTTGTTAAAGAAGTGTATTGGCAATCCAGTTGTAGTTGTTTCTTTAGAAATCATAGAGGTTCAGGATAGATTTTCTGATGAAGAAATCTCAATTAAGATTCTTGATCGTCAGATTCATTGACTGAGGAAAAAAGAATTTCCCTTGGTTAAAGTTCTTTGGCAGAATAAGTCTGTTGAGGTAGCCACTTGGGAAGTAGAAACGGATATACAAACCAAGTACCCTCATATTTTCTCCGCAAACTTAGACTCAGCTTAAGGTAATAGTTTTCCTTAGAATATCTCTTTTCTATTATTATTTCCAGCCATATAATCATTTCATGTCGTTGCATGCATTCACAAATCAGTTCAGTCATGTACCATGTTTCATACTTAGTCATGTAATCATGTTTCAGTTATGTATGTTCAGTAATGAATTTCAGTTCCTTAGTATTCTCATCTTAATCAGTCTTATTTGAGGATGAATGTTCCCAAGGGGGAGATATGTAATACCCCGTATCATCCTTAGTTCAGTTCAGCCTATAGTGCATGCATAAGAGGCTTAAAGCCTGAAATTTAGCTAAGTGTTGGCGACATAAAATTATTTTAGGCCCTTTAACTTTGATGATTTTTAAAGTTACCTTCCCTACACCAAGACATGATTTTTTGAGTTAATTTTTGTTCAGGGGTGTAAGGAACATGTCTCGGGTGAGTTTCTGATTTTATAGATGAGGATTGAGACACATTTGGATTTTGTTTCCAGCATCTCAATGCGATTGCACCGCATCACGGTGGGTATAGAGATGAAGGGTTCATCACATTGCAGCAAGGCTTTAATTGGCATTTCAGTAATGAATTTAAGTCCTAGAGGGGCAGTTTTGTCTTTTCCCAGCACCCCAATTCATAAAGACACGGGATTGAACTGTTGATAGGGCATTATATGCCCAAATTTCACATTTTTTCTCTCAAATAAACCCTAACCTTTCTCTCAATTCATCAAGTTAAATCATCTTCTTTTCAAGAAAACCAAGAACACAAGTGTTCCAATTCAAGGAAGCTTTCAAGAAAATTGTTATCTTTCAAGATTTAAGTATTAAAGGTATCTTTGATGTTCATCCATGGACCCTTTTCACCCATGGAGTCCAAGAACCTATTTTTATATTTTAATTCATGGATTTACATGTTTACAATGAGTTATTTTCATGAAGCTTTTGGGAATTTCGATTATTCATGATGATTAAAAGTGTTTTTAGTTGGAAAGTAGACCTTACACGTTTGAAGCATGAAATTCCATGTTAAATCCCAATTGATGGTTTAGGTGTTATGGTTATGTTATTTCCACATGTTTCAATCATTCCCATGCTTAAGTTCATGAATTTCTAGTGTTTGATGAAATTCCTAAGAGATGAAATTTGAACTATGATCCCCTAATATGTTCTTCAAAGTTTTCATGTGTCTATATTGTTAATTCCTTTCAGTGCTGGGCGTTATGAATCCTCGAAACATAGCTATTTACATAATTACAGTACTTTCAAAATGGTTTTCAGATAAACCATGAGCCATGTCATTCAGTTAGTATCACATTTAGTTGTTGGCTCAGTTAAGCTTAGTTTAGTCCAGTAGTTAGAGTCATTCAGTTGGGAGTAGGATTTAGCACCGAGCAAACCCAAGGATGGGGGCTCACCTATCTGTTGAGGGTGTGACCCTTAGTAAAAATCCCTGCATTCCAGAACTACATAGCTAGTGTATGTTTGAGATATTAACCTACATGTTGAGGTTTGCGACATATCTCACCAGGGAACTTGCCAGCAGAGGTTTACTCTTTAGTCCTTCGGGACTTCACTTTAATGGATACACACAGCCATTGGTAGTACCCATGGCACGGTACTGACACCCTTCCAACTGGGGTTATCAGTTGGACCCTAATTAGCTCAGATCAGGAAATATTGGTTAGATGATAGCTCCTATAGTCTCAGTCCAGTATTCATTATATAATTCAGTTTCAGGTTTGTTTGACCATAGCATATAGTTATCAGTTATTCAGTTATCAGTATTTTTGTACTTTTGTTTACAAAATATTTTAGAACATGTTTTATACTTGGTCATGTATTCTCAAATTTTAGAGTTTCCATGTACTTTTATTCAGCTACCTTATGTTATCCATTTAGTTAGTTATTATTCTTGCACATGAACCCATGCATATCAACCTAATGTTATCTCTCATATAAGTACATTCAAAGTACTGATCACATACTTTTTTTTGTGCTATGATATTTAATATCATAGGTTTGGATGCTCAGGATCCTGACCGTGTGTAGACAGTTCAGCCTATCAGTAGCAGTAGTCGTGGTGAGTCCTCATCTACTGAGGACATGATGGTCTATTTTAGTCTACTTCAGTATTTCTTTGCAGTATTCAATTGGAGTTAATTGAGGCCTGTCCCATCAACTCTTTTCAGTCAGCTTTATAGGCTTTCATATATTTTAGACAACCAGTTGATTTGTAAATCTTTTTATTCATATTTATAGTATGTTCGTTTATAATTCAAACTTGAGATCTTTGTTATGTTAATCTCAGTACTTAAAACCTTTGGCATTATTCAGTTATTTTTGCACAAGTGTAATTTATTACCATATTATTCAGTGCTCACAGAAGGTACCAGTTCATGAGTTAGTTTGTGGTCTTTCGGGACCGTAAGCACCGTATGGAGTCTAGGGTGTATTTCTGGGGCATTACAGTCTTTTAGACTTTGAGAATGGGGGAGTGATTGTCCAAAAAGTTGTTAAATCATCTCTTTGTGCTACGGTGAAGGAGAAGAAGACTTTGGATCCCATACTTACGTATATTAATAATGACGTGGGTCAATAAAAGTTTATGGATTACGAGATTGGGTGAGATGGCATCTTGGGGTATCAAGGAAGATTGTGTGTTCCTAATGTTGATGGGCTACGAGAAAGGATTTTAACTAAGGCTCACAAGTCTAGATATGAAGTTTATCCATGTTTAACTAAGATGTATTATGACTTGAAGGAAAATACTGGAGGAATAATATGAAGAGATATGTATCAAACTTTGTGGCTAAGTATATGGTCTGTGCACAAGTCAAGGAGTAGCATTTGAAGACTGGTGGCATGTCTCAAGAGATAGAGTTGAATATGTAGAGGTGGGAGATGATCAATATGGATTTCATTACAGGTTTTCCACAGTCTCATAATCAATAAGATTCTATTTGGGTCATTATGGATAAAATGACCAAGTCTGCTCACTTCTTGCCTATGAGGTGTAACTACTCAGGAGATGATTATACTAAGTTGTTTATTCAGAAGATTGTGAAGTTACATGGTATGCTTGTGTCCATTATTTAAGATCAGGGTACATAATTTTCATCTGACTTTTGGCATTTATTTCCAAAAGATTTGGGCACCGAGGTAAACCTTATCATCACTTCCCACCCTCAAACGGATGGGAAAGCAAAGATTACTATTTAGACTTTGAATGATATGCTTATGTACTATGTGATTTATTTTAAAGGTAATTCTGTTGATTATTTGCCTCTTACTGAGTTTGCGTATAACATTAGTTACAATTATAACATCCAGATGGCTCCTTTTGAGTCTCTCTATAGTAAGAGGTGTAGGTTTCCAATTAGGTGGTTTGAGGTTGGTGAAACTAGATTGTTTGGTCCTGACTTGGTTCACCAAGCCATGGAGAAGGTGAAAGTTATTAGAGAAAGACTTGAGACTTCTTAGAGTCGCCAAAAATCTTATGCGAATGTGAGGAAAATAAAGTTGGAGTTTGATGTTAGCGATTGGGTGTTCTTAAAGTTATCTCCTATGAAAGAAGTCATGAGATTTTAAAAGAAGGGGAAAGTTAGTCCCTATTATATTTGTCCATATCAAATTGTTAGGATAATTAGGAATGTTTCTTATGAGTTGGAATTGTCTGCGAGTTTGGGTTTTATTCATCTTGTTGTCCATGTGTTTATGTTGAAAAATATGTGAGTTATCTTTCTTTGATAGTTCCTGTTGAGGGTGTTGGTATGATAGATTCTTTGTCTTATAAGGAAGTTTCGGTTGAGATATTGGATAGGCAGATTCGTAGATTAAGGAATAAGGATGTATCTTCGACAAAGGTACTTTGGAGAAATCAAAAGGTGGAAGAAGCTACATATGAAGCTGAAGAAGATATAAGGGCCAAGTATCCATTCTTGTTCCCAACTTTGGATTCAAATGCTTGAGGTATGAGTTTCATTTCCTTCTTGTTTCATTTCTAATTATTTTTGGATTTTGATAACATTCTTTTCGATATCGTGCCTAGAGTGCCCTAACTTCTCATTTGGGGATGGATTATCTTGAAGGAGGGCAATGTAATACCCCCAAGTTTTTTAACACAAGAATTTCTAAGGTGTTGTTGAAACTTCCCTAACCACGACTCAGGTAATGATTTGCTATCACTCATCACGAGTCGTAAAGTGGGACTCATTGTATCAATAGTGAGACTCCTAGGTATCTGCCTTGATCACGAGTCCTTATCAAGACTAGTGATGTCTGATAACGAGTCATGATAAATGACCCGTGGTCATAATAGTGAGGTTCTAGAGATTTGACTCTCAGGTGATGAGTCAAGGTAACGACTCATGGTAAGACCTAACAAGTTGTTACCTGAGTCGTAATGACTGGGACCAAATTTACTGCATATTTTAAGTAAGGCTATTTTGGTCCTTTTTCCCTTCACACATTCTCCCACGACTTAAAAACACTCAAATAGCCTTTTTACCCTAAGTTAATCATATCATACTTACTCTATCCACCTTAAACTCCCAAAGCAAGAGAAAACTAGGGTTCATAAGGAATTCATTCTCCAAGCTTCAAACTTTGGATTTTCTTACAGTTCTTTGGTATTTTAGGCATGTCTCTCTTCCCTAAGCTTGTATTTTTAGTTATGGGATAAATTAATCCAAATATCATGTGACTTAATTGTTGGGTTTGAACTTGGGTTGAGGTCTTTTGATTGATTATTACGTGAATGATTTTCCCCATGCTTTAAATATGTTATTCATACATGCCTTAATGGTGTTGGGGATGAATTAGGGCAATATGGTATGGTTTGGAATGGGAGGCATGAGTTTCCCCTAAATTGATGAATTGTTGGCTTAAATTTTACATTAACCTCAACCCGCTTAGCGCATTTATTTTGAATAAGGATATATTGTACGATTTTTCTTGTCCTTTTTAACTATTGCATTGAACTTAAGGCTAAACAGATAAAATGTTTTTGAATGGCCTTGGTGGCCATGATTTTGGATTAAAATGGACCTTGGGAGTCTAATGGTTAAAGTAATGGTTATGGTATAATGGAAATTATCTTATAAACATAATTGGTATGACGATACCAAATGAGAAATGCCTTAATATGAGACTCCTTGGCTTATGGTTGGGATTATGTGCAAAGTGATTTTAATTTGTTCTTAAAGGGAGTTGTGTAGTTCACTGTGAAGGTAGAGGTCTAAAGAGGACTACTTCCTGGTGGTTTATTAAGGTCTTTAGGAAAAGGCGTAATTGTTCTTTCGGAAGGGCAGGGCTACTTTATGGTAATGATCTCCCACACATGGACCAGGCTAAAAATGTTGAGTGGGGGACTAATACTGGAAACGACGTTTGCCGACACGGGGATTTATATGACAGTGTGTTTGGTTCACACATTATATTTTTGGGATGGCTGGAGCCTCGATGTCTCTGACCCTTGTTTGGATTTCCTTGGTTCATGTGGCTACCACGCGCTGGGGCTCTTTCAGTGGGAAGAGATGAACCCATATAGCCCGTGGGTGCCTTTAGGATGGATAGAGCTACAGAGGCTAGGTTAATGGTTTTAATCTCTTATGTTCATGACCATTTTACCTATCCCGACATCTTATATATGTATATATGAATGTGTGCATATGGTTTTAGCTGATTTTGGACATGGCATTATCCTATCTCTTTCCCTGAGTTACATGCCAATGATTATCCCAATGAACGTCCCTGGATGCTACATCGTTTCATAATGTAGGGCCCGAAGGGTTTTCTATTGCTCCTGCGCAGCGTTAGGTGGTGTGGCCATTTGTTGAGTTGTTGTGAAGTGGTGAGCTTCCCTCTTTCAGAAAGCGTTGTCATTTCCTTTTTTTTCCAGATTTTGGGAATGGTTACTTTTCTTTGTTCTGTTCGGTGGCATGTCCTGACCTAGTTGATATTCTAGTTTTAAAGGCTTTCATGTACATGTTTGGATTGGATTGTTGGTTTTGGATTCTTATAACTTTCATTCGATCTATTTACCTTTTATTACTATCTTTATTAGCTTCCGCTTTATCATTATTATTGTGCTCTTGAGGTTAAGGTAAGGGGGTGGTCTACGGTCCATAGTAGGCTTGAGATACCCATCACGACCAGGCCTTAGTTTGGGTGAGACACTCTATCAGGAGGAACACCTAACATATTAGTAGGAAATACATCCATGAACTCTCTAACCACCTTCACTAACTTTAAAGAAGTTGTCTCAGTACCAGTATCACGAACATAAGCTAAATATAAAAGACACCCCTTCTCAATTAACCGATGGGACTGAATGGATGAAATCACCTTCTTAGGATATGAACTTCAAATACCGCTCCACTCTATCCTTGGTTGGTTAGGCATTGACAAAGTAACTATCTTGTCATGACAATCCAAGATAGCATGATAGGTAGAAGGCCAATCCATGCCTAAAATAACGTCAAAATCGACCATATCGAGGATACTCAGATCTACTATCACACCCTAAAATAGAAACAACACAAGATCGGTAAACCCAATCCACCAATAAGGAATCATCTACTGGGTAGAAACATGAATGGGAACAAGAATAGACTTACACATCATATCAAGGCTGGAAGAAAAATATGAAGACACATAGGAGAATGTAGAACCAGGCTTAAATAACACTGAAGCAGGTGGATGACATACTGAGATGATACCTATAATGACTCTATTAGAAGACTGTCACGACCCAAACCAGGCCCTGGCTGTGACAGCTATATCAAGTCTATCGAGGACTAGAGACCACCCTCTTTTCTTAGCCAAATAGAACATAATACAACTAGTAACTGATGAATTCCGAACATATAATAAGATATAATAATGTATGCTCAAAGGAGTCTAAGTATATTCACAACAATACCCAGTCCACAGTAAACCACAAAAACTCTAACAAAACCAAATCCATCTAAGTTAGGACATGCCCTCGATGATAGCCAAAAATAAATCTAAAGAAAAGTCAATGATAATAGATAAAACAAGAAGCAAAGGCCTTCTGAAAGAAGAAGGCTCACCACTTCAAGCTGACCACTGACAACCCAAAAATCCTATCACTATGCAAGAATAACAGAAGTGTCTCTGTGTCCTGCACTGCCTGGAGATATAGCGTCGGGAGACGGTTAGTGGGTTGAGCGCTATCCTGTAACTCAGGGATAAGAGGTAAAATAATGTCATGATCAATAATTCAAAATAAATAAAAATTAGTGCACACAACCATATACAAATACATACATACTTACATATATGTATATATATATATCATTCCGAGATAGGGAAAAAGGTCTAGCATGAACTTTAAAACCTACCTGGATTATGTAGCTAAACCTTCATAAGAAGACACCCACGGGCTTTATGGGTTTAGCACTCCCCTAACTAAAAGGATCCTAGTTCGTGTAGCCGCCCGAACCAGAGAATAATCATATGTACATATGTACCATAGGGGACTCCTACCTTCTGTCATATATCAAGGGTGACTTAAGCACCTGTTCATTTAACATGGGGGACTCAAACCACCCAATTATTTAATAAGGAGGACTAAAACCAAGCAGTTATTTAGACCCTTACACCGACAGACATAGTTTCTAGTTTCGATCCCTCGAGACCTCCACTTTCACGCCCAACTACACAACCCACTTTAATCATAATTTAAAAAATTTCACACATTTCCATTCATTGAACAAATTCATTCATTAAGGCATACCATTGGTATTTCTATACCAACTTTAATTGAAAGTTAATATTATCATTCATGTCCATTATCCATGACATAAGGGAATCCATGGCCCCATAGGTTTAAATATTCATTCCTATAGGGAATACAAAATTCTCAAAGGTCAATAAAATCAATCTTTGGTTCATTAGCCTTTTTTCCAAGCAATAGTATAAGTAAGCAAGTCAAACCATGTGAGAAAACCATATTTCAATAGTAATTTCACAAATGGGTTGAGGGAACACAATTTCCAAAACTATATGCCAATCCAAAATCATCAAACTGGGGGAAATCATGACCCCTTAGTTTATTCACCATACCCATGCATCCCACAAGTTCAAAACCATTAATAAAGCAAAAATAATGCATAATAAATCATGGAAAAAAATTTTAAGAATCAACCATGCCAAATCCCTCAACTCATATCAAAACCCATGGACAAATACACATAAATAACTATATAAATTCATGCTTTACTGTAAAATAAGTTTAAGAGTAGAGTCACATGCCTGAAGTATCACAAATATGAAGAGAGTTCTCCCTTGAAATCTCTAGACAATCAACCTTGAGAAACCCTAGGCATTTTTTGACTTAGGGATTTGAGAGAGTAAAAAGAGTGTTTTGATTTGCTAAATGATGAAAATAATACCCCAAAGGTGTTTTATAGTCATGGTTCTTAAGTGGAGAGAGGAGGAATTTACCAACATGGCCGAAATTAGAAGTTAAAAATTGTTTGTCAGTGACAATGGGTCACTATACGACTTGTATGGTATCCTTATGAGTCACCACTATGAATAATTATCAAAGAAGTACCTTAAGGAATCCTCTCTTATCACGCCTGGTGTCTCACCCTATGACTCATTCATAACCAAACTATATGACTCTTATAGTCATAATCATGGTAACAACAAAAAATATGGTCAATCACACTGGTGAGAGTACAAGTCACACATTATGACTCGTAATGTATCACCATGGCTCATCAAGTATCAATCATAGTCATGACAGAAACTTAGGGAAATCTTGGAAAACTTACTGGTCAGGCTACGATTTAGGTCATACGACTTGTAAGTAGTCATCATAACTCATCAGGTCCAGTCATTGTTTTAGCAGTGAGCTAAAAGGTTAAGAAATTTCCAAGTGCCAAATCCAGAGTGTTATATTCTCCCCCCCTGGATCACTCATCTTCAAATATTGAGTCAAGGTATCCATTAGCATGATTTAACACAAAACACAATTATGCTTTCCTTTAACAAAGACAGAAAACAAAGATATTAAGGAATATATATACCTCAAGCACGATTATCCAAAGAGGGAAGCAAGAATGGATATTTGGAATTCATGTCCTCTTCGGCTTCCCAAGTAGCTTCTTCCTCCTTATGGTTCCTCCAAAGGACATTCACCGAAACCACATCCTTAGTCCTCAAACAGTTGTTGACTATCCAAAATTACTAGTTCTTAAACCTTTGACACCAGGTTTTGGAAGTTATGGATGTATGTGTTGATTTTATTCTTTCCACTTTTATTATATCTATGTGGTTCAACTTTGTTCTAAAAGCCTTACCTTAGGGGAATTTATGTATTTTCCATATGTATCTATTTGGGTGAGAGACTTACTTGTCAAGGTTTGTTCTGACAAATGCCATCATAACCCTTACTTTTGGGTCATGAAAAATTAGTATCAAAGCAGCCAGGTTTGATTGACCTCAATTGTGTAAGAATGGGATGTATAATAGAATCTTTTGAATCAATACGTTGGCGTCCATGTCTATTTTCAAGAGGCTATAGGACATCTTTAGGAAACATCTCTTATTTTATTATTTATTATTATATATTCTATCATACTTTGTTTCTGAGTAGTGTTTCACTCTTTCTACATAGATGGAGTGTCTTATACTATAGATTATTAGTTGAGAGATATAGCAAGATATTGGTAAAGGTTGCTTATTAGTTGTAGACCCCGTGATACTCCTGAGATAACTTGGGATCAGTTCGTCGAGGCTTTTCTAGAGAGATTTCTGACTTTTAGTATGATAAACCATATGCGAGATGAGTTTGATCATTTAGAGCAGGGCTGCATGATCGTTGTTGAGTATGAGACACGCTTTTATGCCTTGTCTAGATATTCCTTTGATAGCATTTCCACTGAGTCTGAAAAGATATGAAAGCTTATAAAGGGTTTGAATATCTACCATCAGTTAGCTACGACTTAGATGATTGTATTTGGAGCATCTTTGTAGAGCATTGTAGATTATAAGAAGATGACAAAGAGCATTCTTTGGGTATTATAGAGAGGTGCCAAGAAGGTGCATTCTTTGGGTATTATAGAGAGGTGCCAAGAAGGTGCATTATTTTGGTGTGTTTAGTAGTCAGGTTTCTTGTGGTATAGTTACCAGGGTAGGCCAATATAGTTAGTTTTACAGAGTTTATGTGGTGGATCTTCTAGTTCAGCAATTTAGGGTGGCCATTCAGGCCTAGTTGTACCTTCTCCTATTGGGACTGGTTGTAGAGGTTGCTATGTGTGTAATGAGATTGGCCATGTGGATAGGGACTATTCTCATTAGGTGATTCGGGATACTACTATTTCATCTGTAAGAGGTAGGGGTGCTATTAGAGGTGAAAGGGGTAGAGGTAGTGGAGCTCGTAGGAGTGGCCGTGAGGCCACTCAAGTAGTTGGTAGTCGTAGAGCTACCCAGGAAGCTGGTGGTCTTGGTCAGTGTTATGTTATACCAAACAGATTAAAGGCAGAGGCTTTGAATACTTTGATCATAGGTATTGTCCTTATTTCTTTTAGATTTGCATCTATATTATTTGATCCTGAATCAACTTTCTTCTATGTGTCTGTGTATTTTGCTTTGGGTTTTGATTTTTTTAGTGAACCTCTTGCTATGCCTATTCATGTATCTACCTTGGTAGGTGATTCTTTAGTGGTGGATCAGGTGTATCAATCTTATGTTGTTGCTTTTGTCGGGTGTGAGACTTTGGTAGATTTTCTTGTATTAGATATGACTGATTTTGATTTTATTTGGGCTATGGATTGGTTGGCTCTTTATCATGCTTTTCTAGATCATTATCCTATGACCATGACTTTAGTTTCATCGTATATGCCAAGGATAGCTTAGATGGGTTCACTTCATTCCGATCCTAGGAGAATTATATCTTATGTTTAGGCTCATAAATTAGTTGAGAGGGGATGTTTATCTTATTTGGATTCCATTCATGACACTAGTGTTTTTCACCTCCTTTCATGGATTCTGTCTGTGTTGTCTGTGAGTTTATGAATGTGTTCCCTACGGACTTGCTTGGTATACCTTCAAGTCTAGCTATTGATTTTCTATTGATGTTGAGTGGGCACTAAGCCTATTTATATTCCTCCTTATCGAATGTCTCCAACAGAGTTTAAGGAACCGAAGGATCAGTTAAAGGGGTTATTAGATAAGGGATTTATCTAACCTAGTATTTTACCTTGGGATGCATCTGTCTTGTTTGTGAAGAAAAAGGATAGGTTTATGTAGATGTACATTGATTATTAGCAGTTAAATAAGGTGATAGTTAAGAATAATTATCCTCTTCCCCGCATTAATGATTTATTTGATAAAATTCAGGGTACTGTGGTGTTTTTAAAGATTAATTTGAGGTTTGGCTATCACCTATTAAGGATTAGAGCTTTAGATATTTCAAGGACAACTTTTTTTATTTGATATGGTTATTATAATATTTTTGTCATGTCCTTTGGGTTGAAAAGCCCCTGCCGCATTCATGGAGTTGATGAACCAGGTATTTGGACTGTATTTGACTCCTTTATTATTGTATTTATAGATGATATCTTGGAGCCTTCCAAGAGTGAGGTTGAGCATGAGGAGCATTTACAGATTGTGCTTCAGGGAATAAGGGATAAGAAGTAGTATGCCAAGTTCTCTAAGTGCGAGTTTTGGTTGGAGTCTATTTTTTAAGGGGTCATGTGGTGACTAAGAAGGTGATATGGTTGATCCAACCAAGGTTGCAGTAGTTTATGATTGTGCTAGGTGTCTTGTTGAGGGTTTCTCTTGTATTGCATATCCTTTGACTAAGTTGACTCAGAAGAAGATTTCTTTCAGTCGTCCGATGCTTTTGAGGCGAGATTTCAAAAGCTTAAGGATTTGTTCACTTCAGCTCCTATCTTTAATTTTCCCAAGAAGGGTGTGGGTTTTACTATCTTTGTGATGCTTTAGGTGTTGGGTTAGGTGCTGTGTTGATGCAAGAAGTCATGATAATTGCTTTTACATCTCATTTGTTGAAGCCTCATGAGAGGAATTATCCTACCTGTGATTTAGAGTTGTGCGTAGTTGTGTTTTCCTTGAGGTTGTGGAGGCACTACTTGTATCATTGTGAGATCTTCTCAGGTCATTGTAGCCTTCAGTACTTCTTCACCTAGCAAGATCTTAATATGAGGTAGTGTTGTTGGCTTGAGTTTCTTAATAATTATGACTTGACTATTCTTTACCATCCAGGCAAGGCTAATGTGGTTGCGGATGCCTTGAGTTGAAATTTCACTAGCATGGGTAGCTTGGCACATCTTTTGACCTAGGAGAGTCCTTTGGCCTTAGAGATTCAGTTTTTAGCGTACTAGGTAGTTAGGCTTGATATTTCAATACCTTGGTGTGTTTAGGAATTTGTGGAGGCTAGATCTTTGATGGAGCAGATTCACGCTCATCTGTTTGACGATGTTGGATTAAGATTGATTTGAGATACGACGTTGAGTGGGGAGGATAAGGAATCCTTACTTGATTTAGATGGAGTTTAGAGAATTAGGGGTCGAGTTTGTATGCTAAGAGTGGGTGATTGGATTATGTGGATCATGGAGGAGGCCCATTGTCCTAGATATTCCATCCATCCAGGTGTGACTAAGATGTATCATGATTTGAGGAAACACTACTAGTGGGGTGGTATGAGGTGAGGTATGGCAGAATACATAGCTCATTTCCTTTGTGGCCAGCAGGTGAAGTCTGAGCATATGAGGCCTAGTAGATTGCTTTGGAGGTTGCCCATTTTTGAGTAGAAGTGGGATTTAATCACTATGGACTTTGTTACTGGTTTTCATCGTACATCTCATGGTTCTAATAGTGTTCGGTTCATCGTGGATTGATTGACCAGGTTAGCTCATTTTATTTTGGTTCAGGTCTCATTCAGTGTTGAGAGGTTGGCCCGTATCGACAATCGTGAGATTGTGCGTCTGCATGGTGTGTCGATGTCCATTATTTCAGATTGAGGTTTTATGTTCACATTTTACTGTTAGGAGATATTTCAGGATGATTTGGGTACTAGAGTTGATCTTAGCACAATATTTCACCCCATACTATTGGCCAGTTAGAGCAGACTATTTAGGTTTTAGAGGATATAGTCGGCGTGTGTGTGATGGATTTTGGTGGCCAGTGGGAGCAACATTTGGCTTTAACAAAGTTTTCATTTAATAATAACTACAATTTTAGTATTGATATGGCTCATTTTGAGGTGTTGTGTGGTAGGCGTTGTCGCTCCATAGTGGATTGGTTTGATCTTTCAGAGGTGTAACCTTGAAGTACGGATCGTGAGTCTTTGGATAAAGTTTGGGTCATTAGGATAGACTTAGAGTGACTCAGAGTAGGAAGAAGTGTTATGCTAATTGTAGACTTTGTGCCTTGAGATTTAGTGTAGGCGATCGTGTCTTCCTTCGAGTTTCACCCATGAAGAGTGTGATGAGGTTTTGGAAGAGGGGAAAGCTTAGCCCTAGGTATATTGATCCATTTGAGATTTTTTGAAATGTTGGTGATATGGATTATGAGTTGTCTTTCCCCCCTGATCTATCAGATGTTCATCTAGTTTTTCATGTTTCTATGCTTCGCTTCTATATTCCTAATGAATCTTATGTCATTTGTTAGGAGTCGGTTCAACTAGATGAGCGGTTGTCCTTTGTTAAGGAGTCGGTCTCCATTTTGGATGGGGATGTTAGGTGGTTGCACTCTAGAGTTATCCATGCAGTTAAGGTTCAGTGGCTACATGGACCTATAGATGAGGCTACTTGGGAGGTTGAGTCTGATATGCGTAGTTCCTATCCCCAGCTCTTCACTGATTCAGGTGTTTGTTTATCTTAGTTTGAGGAAGAACTAGATTTTTAGTGGTGGATGATGTAATGACATGAAAATTTTGATGAAATATGTGAAATTTATGATTTTATGTGATTTGACTATTTTACCCTTCCCCATAGTTGCATTATAGTATTTCTGGGGTATGGCGGTGATTGACATGATTTCCGATGCATTTTGGTAACATTTATGAGATATTGTGGTTTATTTTTGGCTTCAAAATCCTTATTTTGAACTTATGCGGATATCTTTTGATCCGTGTAACAGATGGATGAATAGACTACATCAACAGCTCTGGAATATTGATTTTAGGTTAGGTATATCTTTGGTTTGGATCCCGACGCACCCAAGCTCATTTTGACCTATTGGTCAGAAAGTTGAAAAATTTGAAATATAGGTGCGGGACCCATATTTGGAATAAATGACCTCAGATGGACAATTTGACTTCACCAGTAGATTTGAAATGTTGATTTTAGGGTGGTAACATGTGTGGTGTGATTTTATGACTTTTAAATCTCATTTCGACCCTTAATTTAGAAAATTGTGAGTTTGGGTTTCGGGGGTCAACTTTGTGAAAATAATTTTTTTTTCAAAATGCCAACTTTGCCAACGTGTTCGTAACGTTGAATTTAGTATGGTTACATAGTTCATTTTCATATATCGGATTCCGAACGAATCCCAGGTACTCCAAATCCTAAAATAGTGTGGGAGCTCAAAAGTGTAGCTAGTGGGAACTTGGATAGCTAGACTAATATCTATTTCTTGATTATATTATGGATTTAAAGTAAGAATTTACCCTTTTCTTAGTAACTTCTTGAATAATTTCTCAAAATCCCAATAATCATAGGGCTTGATTTTAAATCCAAATTTCACTCCTTTTTACTTTGATGGTATTTAAATTTTATAATTACTAGTTTTTCATCAATTTAACCTTCAAAACAACTCTGATTCTTGATTTTAACCCAAATTTTAAAGATTTTACCTGGTAAAGCTTAAAAATGGATTTTCTTTCACCCATGTAACCTCTTCCACCTTGTGGTTCCTCCATACAACCTTTACTAAAACTACATCCTTGGTCCGCAATCGATGAACCTGCCGATCTAAGATCTCCACAGGGACCTCTTCATAAGACAGGGTCTGAAATACCAATATCCTTAATTGGCACAATTTGCGACGAATCACCCACAAACATCTTCAACATAGAAATATTAAACACTGGGTGAATAGAGTTCAAACTACAGGGCAAATCCAACTCATACATAGCATTGCCAACCCTTCTCAAAACCAAGTACGGACAAACATACCGGGGACTAAGCTTCCCTTTCTTCCCAAACTGCATCACTCCCTTCATGGGAGACATCCTTAAGAACACCCTATCTCTAACCTCAAACTCTAACTCCCTACGCCTTACATACGCATAGGACTTCTTGCAACTTTTGGCAACTTTTGGCAACTTTAAGCCAATCCCAACACACCTTCACCTTCTCCATGGCTTGGTGAACAAAATTTGGACCAAATATTTCTGCCTCACCAACTTTGAACCACCCAATAGGAAATCTACACCTCCCACCGTACAAGGCCTCAAACAGAGTGATAACGCTGAACTTACTCTCATGTTTGAGGGTGAGACGGTCGTTGTTAATTACCCAAATTGAGTTGGGGTTGAATCCACAAGAAGCGAATTATAAATTTCAAGTCCTATGGGTGCTCAAATTACTAAAAGGTTACCCAAAATGCTAATAAACATGACATGTAAAATAAAATAGAGGAATTAGTTTGGGATTGGTTTGTAACAATTTTTTATTAACAATACATGAATATGATACTTTTGATTTAAAATCAAGATTTGAGGAGATCTTGGGATTATGTCTACCTAACGGGAAAATCATGTGGGTTGATGATGGTTCAACATGAAGCTTAGTTGTTAACTAAAGGATAGGCTAAGTTGAATGTCATTACAGTCAATCTTTCAATAAAACCACAATGATTTCACCCATTAGCTCTTTTGAGCACCTAACAAGTGTACAATTCATAATCAGCCAAAACCTCAATCAAGCATCCCTATTTCTAGGATAATGCTTATGACTTGATTTACACCCTAATTACACTTATTTATAAGATTGCACAAGGTAGTAAACCATAGGCTTAATTATCCACCATTGGCTTATCTCCCTAAAACCCTCTTTCAAAGATGTTATTGGTTACCATATGTTCACCTTCATCCTTTTTAAAAGGATGATAAAGGGTTTCTAGAGTTTGGGGTTTTCACCCATCAAACCCATTTGGAGATTTGGGATTTTCACCCACAAATTCCAACTCCTAAACTCAAGCAATGGTGGAATCCATACTCAACAACTAACTATCATGCAAACACAAAAACACCCACACACAATTACACTTTACTTCAACATAATCCCAAGACATTTAATTAGCTACTCATGAAGAAAGTAAAGAAGGATATACCATCCGGATTATCAAAAGTATTCATTCTTCACAAAATACTAAGAAATCAAGCCTCGACAATTAGTAAAAAAAATTCCCAATTAGGGTTTCTTTCTTCCAATTCAAAATTGTACATGAGGTAAGTAATACCTAAACAAGAAAGGGTTTTGCCTATATGAGGATTGGGATTCATCTATGCAATTTTACAAAAATGCCCTGGTTCATTTTCCGCTAAACCGTCATTGCGCAGGTTCTAACGTGGCTACGCGACCGCAGTTGTGTTCCACGATCACATTATGCTGACCATCTTGATTGAACACGACCGTGGCCTGAGGATCACTATCACGGTAACTGAGGCTGAACTACTCCAGGTCTCCAGCTGCACTCTATTTCCTTCCATAAAATCCATTTTTTGATCCAATCCACATATTTTCACCTTTTCAACTATATACATGCAAAATACGGATATTATTGCATTTAAATCATGATGATGCCTTGTTTTCATATACAAAACATGGTAGAGTGCATGCATGTTTGGTGCAAATGAGTAGTAAAATCACAACTCATCACTGAGCCATCCCAATTCTAGAGTACTAGCTTTTATTATATATAAACTCTATAGGAGGCAAATGCTCAATCCAACTACCACCATAGTTAATCATGCAACATCAAAGCATATCTTTCAACATCCGAATAATCCTTTTTGCTTGCCCATCTGACTGTGGGTGAAAATTCGTACTAAGACTCACATTGGTGAAAAACCATAAACCTTGAACCTTGCCAATATTCATGGGTTTTTGACATTCTGTCCATGGTATGACTCATGGGTACCAATCGTACCCTAGGATACGACTTAGGGTGCGTCTCTCGTATGTTATGCAGTGTATTTTGGTTAGGATTCTACCCAAGGTATGAATCAACATCATACTAGTTGTATGGTAGGATACGAGGTGTATGATGCCAATTCGTATGATGCTAATTAGCTTGCCTAGTTGAATCTGTCTAAGATACAATTTGTGGTTACTTTTTGAACCCTAAGATACAACTTAGACCTAGTTGTCCATATGATGGTCAGTATAGGGGACCACGGTGGGGTCTAGGGTACGAGTTATGGTATCAATAGTACCCTAGGGTATGGATAACAAATTGTATATGGTACGACTCATGGGTACCAATCATACCCTAGTATACGACTAAGGGGATTCGGTCGTACCATTCTGGAACTTAGTTTTCAGCTTTTAATCTGAGGGTAGTCCACACATTTTCCACACCAAAACCTTATGTCCCCATGTGATATAACCCTTGATGTCCTCTCATAATATCTATAAAGATTAGAAAAACTTCAAAATACTCTCTCAAACTCACTCTTGATAGATTGGAGGCTAGGGTTTCTACAAGTATTCTTCAAAGAGCTCAAGAGTCAAGTTTCTCTCTGGAATCTTCTTGTAAAAGGATTGTACTCCTTACTTCATTGTTAGAACAGCATGCTTTAATGTGTTTTAAACATTGATTATGAATTATGAATGGTGGTTTTAGAAACATATGTTGAGGGTTTTGATACATATTGTTGAATATTGGTTTAAATTGTGTTTTCACCTATTTTTGGTTATGGTTTGCACATGTGGGTGATTGTTGGTTATGGTTAAACAAAAGGGTCATGGTTAACCCTTATTTTAATGGATTATACTTTTGTTTTGATCTTGGTAAAGGTATGACCTCAACATGTTTGATAAATGCCTAAGAGAATATTTTTACTCTATTATTGTAATTTCATTCAAACTATTGAATGGTATGGTTTGGTAATGAAACCCTAAATGGAGTTGGATGGTTTTGCATTGGTATAGATGTTTTGAATGGTATGAATGGTCTAAATGGTTTGGAATGATTTTCAAATGGTTTGAATGGCAAGAATGGTTTGGAAAGTTTAAATAGTTAAACCATGGTGGTTATGAAATTAATTTGAATGAAAACCTTATAGGGTATATAGGAATCCATAAAAAGAATAAAATAATGACATTGGTTGAATATTGAATATCTTATGGGGTATTAGGGAATCCCCTAAGTAAAGTTTAATAATGGAATACTTGTGGGGTACACGAGAATTCCCCAAGTAAGCTTAATAACAATGTACTTGCGGGGTACATAACAATCCCCCAAGTAAACTAAATAATCTAACAAATAGGGTACATGGGAATCCCTGATGGCTGGCTAACAAGATTTCTTGCAAGATATAGTCGGTAAAGATGATGCCACTACTCATACCCTTGGTTAATAAAAATTGCATAATGGTTTGGTTAGATGCAACCATTTTAATTGGGCAATAATGGTAGAGTATAATAGATAACTGTGAAGGTACGAGTCTAATAGACAGACACTGGAACTCATGTTTGCCAACATGAGGTAAAATAGCCTAGTTTGGGAACCTTTAAAAACTTTCTGTTAATTCTAGTCTCTGAACCCAATATGACTCATCTGTACGAGTCGTATATTAGGGTACGGATGGTAGGGTCCAGTCGTATGCTGGCCAATGTTGGTTGATGGGATTGATTTTGGTCACTGGATTAGATATGACTTAGTGTTACGAGTCGTATGGTTGGATACAAATCTTTTGGTTCATTCACTTAACCTTAGACTTGGTAACCTAAGTTGGATCCGAGTATGAGTGGGTCACCAGGAGCTGTAAGCCAGGGTATGAGTCATATCTAGGACTCATATGGTGGACAATGTTCAAACGTTCTGTGATTCTATCTTGCCAGGGATACGGGTGAAGAGTACGGATTGTATGTTGTCAATATGACTTGCGTAGAATGGGTCATACATTGGATAGTGTTTGATCCATGGTTTGAGGCTTAGGATATGAGTGGAGGGTACTACTCGTATTGAAGGATACAACTCGTGAAGGTCAGTCGTACCCCTATGATGGTATTTTGTACAACTTAAGTGGGGGTATTATTGATATTTCCCCAATTACCCTAATAAGGTCCCAAAAATTCTAAATCTCTTGGGAGGTTATTTATCCTATTATTCTATTCATTAACACTTAGAAACTCTTTCTAAACACTCTATAATTTTCTCAAAAACTTTTGGGCAAAGAAGCTAGGGTTTCAACTAGAGGACTAATTTGGGGATCTTGTGGGTGGTTTCTCTCCGTTTACTTTGTCAATTAAGGTGTGTTATCTTCCCTCATTATTATTTCCAATAAAGGCATGGTTTTTATGAATTGTTTTCATGATTTCATTGTTGTATGATTTTGGGTCTTTAAATATATTTGGGGTTTTTGATTATAAATGCTTGGTTATGGTTTTCCCCTATTTTAATTATGCTTTTGTATGCATTAATGGTGGTTTTGGATAATTTGTTGCATGGGAATGGTTATTTGGTAATGGACTTTGGTTTTGAAAATACTATTCCCCCAATGTGTTTGACAAAATGCCTTTAATAATGTTTTCATTATAATATTTGTTTTTCAATGGAACTTATGCATGGTTTAAACTTAGTAATGGAACCCTAAATAGTATGAATGACTTAAATGGATTGGAAAGGCCTTGTTGGCCATGGTTCTGGTTAATTCAAAATCATGAAGGGTACATGGAATCCCTTAAACCTATATAAGGTTGTCTATGGAAAAAACTTGCAAGTATTATTAGTATGACGATACCACAATTAATGGCCTTAGTTGGTTTCTTGGTAATGGTTTTAATTGGGCAATAATGGTGGGGTGTGCAAAAAACCATGGAAGGTGGAGGTCCTGGAGGGACCAAAATTGGAACCTCTTATTTGTCGATATGAGGTTGGTCTTGATGACTGTGTGCATGATGTCACACTTTATATTTGGGGTATGCACTAATCATCCCAGGTTTTATTCCCTTTTCGTTTAGCTTCTCGCACTGAAGCCCTTTCAACAGGGGGAGCTAAACCCATATGGCCCGTTGGTGGTTTAGGATAGCAAAACTACACAACCCAGGTAAAGATTTTAATGGAATGCTAAACCTGATCCCTTTTCCCGACATGGTGTTATATATATGTATTATTGTGTGCATATGGATGGTTTTACTTTGTTTTATAAATGGCATTATTTTACCCTTATCCCGAGTTCATACTAGTGATCACTCTCTAGCCCATCTTCGGGCATCTGTATACCCACACTATACAGGAACCGGCTATTCTACTCCTCCTACATAGTAATTGACTTGGGGACAACTGTTGGATTGAAGTGGTGAGCTTCCATCTTTTTGAAAGGCTCCATTTTATGTTATGGATATTCTTAGACATTTTGATTTATTTTTGGATATTGGTTTTGGCTAAGGTTGGGGGAATATCCCAACCAAATATTTTTACTCTTTTGGTTAGTGGCTTTGTGTTACTGCTACGAGTTGGAATGGGTAGGATCATTATTGGTGTCAGCCTTATTATTGGCATTGGAATTGAGGCTGACATCATTGGACATAAATTCTCACTATGCTATTGTATTTCATTTTTGTATTAATCATATCATGTTTTGGAAATTATTTAGTTATAGCTTGGTTTAACGCCCTTGTTTTGATATTGGTTTTATTTTGTATGGTTGGTATAATTTGGTGTAGCGGGATGACTTGATAGGGTAGATCTAGGAATAAAATTATCCCAAAGTCATTCGTTGTCCAGTTACGATATCTTGTTATTTGTTCGGTATTCAACTGATTCAAGATATGTTAATTGTGGTTGGGTGGGTAATAGGGGGTGGTCCCCGGTCCTAGTTAGACTTGGGATGACCAATACGACAAGACCCTAGATCGGGTCGTGTCAAGTTAGTATCAGAGCTTTAGGGTCATGGTCAATTAGGGTTCCTCAAAGCCATGTCGAGTAAAGTCTCTTTTAGATTTGTGTAGCACGCCACACTTATAAGAGAGAGACTACAAGGTATTTAGGAATGTTTCACTTTCTTGGTATTTTATTTTCAATCTTAGAGTCTAATTCCTGGAATCCTTCTCTAATTCTTGGATGTTTACTTTTCAGATCATCCCTCGATGATTCAGAATACAAAAAAACCTTTTAGTCCTACCTGGGATAATTTTGATGGGGTACGTCCTACGAATGGAGTTTGTCCTTGATCTTAGGTACTATTCCCAATAGTTCTGGAGTTCCTCTGGTTACTACTAGATCTCCTCAGGGTGAGGTGACTAATGTGGTATTTCGCCAGTCTATTCATACTATTGCTAAATTAATTGCTTCTCAGGCCGAGCGGGATACATCTGGTGGGTTATCTGTTGAGGCTATAAAGGTTTAGAAGTTTATGAATTTAAATCCTCCTACTTTTACTGGTGTGAAGGTGGAAGCGGATCATCAGGGTTTCTTTGATGAAACAGAAAATATATTTAAGGTGATGTAGGCCACTAATGTGGAAGGTATTAATTTTTTAGCTTGTCATCTCAAGGATATTGCGTACTAATGGTACAAAGAGTGGGATAGGAATAGAGGTAATATGGAGGATTCATCCTTATTGGATGCTTTCTCTGGTGCTTTTATAGATCATTTCTTTTCTCAAGAGCTGAGAGAAGAAAAAATAGAGAAGATTATGAATCTTAAGCAAGGGAAAATGTCGGTCAAGGAATATACCTTGAAGTTTCACTAGTTGTCAATGTATGCTCCTGATTTGGTGGCTGACATCAGAGTGAGAATAAGAAAGTTTTCTTTAGGGTTGAATCAGTATTTGATTTAGAAAGTAAGGATGCCTTTCTTATTAAAGATATGGACATTCTAAGTTGATTGTTCATATGCAGCAGGTAGAGGATTAGAAGAGGAATTAGGAAAAGTTCGAAGATCGACAGGGTAAAAAAAGAAGGTTTTCTGATTAGGGTAGTCGAGATGGCGACAAATGGTAGAAAAAGTGGGGGAGTTCTATTTTTATTTCTACTGCTAGTGCTCCTTACCCGAAGCAGTTAGGTGATAGGCATCACCAGGGTGGTGATAATTTCTAAGAAAAGGGTGTCTAATCTCAGGCAAGTAGGGGTCAGTCAGTTTTTTATGCCCTTTTTGTCAGTTTGTGGTTGTCCTCATCAGGGTTATTATGATGAAGAAAGGGACAAATGCTTCAAGTATGGCCAGGAAGGCCATTGAATCAGGGATTATCTGGTTAATAAGGTTTCTATGAGAGAAAATAAGGTACCGATGGCTTCATCTTCTGCTCTTGCTTCTAATAGCGCCACGTTTACTTCTATTACTACTACTGGTTCTAGTGTTGGTCAGAACAGGTTGTATGCTTTGGCATTCCGATAGGAATCAGAGACTTTGTCTGATGTCATTACTTGTAGGTTACAACTCTTCTTTATGACGTGTATTGTCTTCTTGATCAAGGATCCACTCTTTCTTATGTGACCCCATTTGTGGCTGTATGATTTGGTTATGATCCTGAGTTTATTTCAGATCCTTTTTCTGTTTCTACCTCAATAGGTTACTTGGTTATTGCTAAGAGAGTCTATAAGGTATGTGTGGTATCTATTGGTGGTAGGAAGACTTTGGTGG
The DNA here is from genome assembly GCA_030864215.1 of Capsicum pubescens. Lineage (NCBI taxonomy): Eukaryota > Viridiplantae > Streptophyta > Magnoliopsida > Solanales > Solanaceae > Capsicum > Capsicum pubescens. The sequence continues at coordinate 121,302,602 of CM061544.1, forward strand.
ATTTATTTAAACTTGATATGGTGAATTTTGACGTTATTCTAGGGATAGATTGGTTACACTCTTATTACGCATCCTTGGACTATCGAACCCATAAGGTTGTCATTAGGTTCCTTGGTGAACCAGTTGTAGAGTGGGAGGTGGTTCTCTAGCTCCTAGGCAAAGGTTTATTTCTTATCTTAGAGATTGAAGGTTAATCTCTAAAGGTTGTCTCTATTATTTGGTCTAGGATAAAGATTCTAACTTAGAAGGTCTTTCTTTATATTCAGTCCCACTGGTAATTGAGTTTCCTTAGGTGTTTTCGAATGATCTTCTCGGTGTTTCTTTGGATAGGAAAATAGAGTTTGGTATTGATTTAGTTTCGGACACTCGTCTAATATCTATTCCTCCTAATAGAATGACTCTGCCTGAGATAAGGAAACTCAAGGAGAAACTTAAGAATCTTCTGGATAAGGGGTTTATTCGTCCTAGGTATCCCCGTGGGGTGCACCTATGTTGTTCGTGCATAAGAAAGATGGTTTCCTTTAGATGTGAATTGACTATTGGTAGTTGAATAAGGTGACGGTCTAGAACAAGTATCCTTTTCCAAGGATAGATGACATGTTTGATCAGTTGCAAGGTTCCAAGTTCTTTAAGATAGATCTTTGGTCTGGGTATCATCAGCTAAAGATTAGGGAGGTGGATATCCCTAAAATGACTTTTTGAACTCGGTAAGGGCATTTTGAATTCTTGGTGATGTTATTTGGATTGACTAATTCCCCAGCGGTATTTATGGACTTGATGAACAAGGTTTTCAGGTAGTTCTTGGATCTCTTTGTCATTGTATTTATTGATGACATTCTAGTTTATTCTGAAGGTGTATTAGATCATGCTAATCACCATCATATGGTATTGTAGACCTTGAAGGAACAACAGTTTTATGCCAAGTTCTCCAAGTGTGAGTTTTGGTTAACTGTTGTGACTTTTCTTGGTCATATCATTTCTAGCAAAGAGATCATGGTTGATCCATAAAATATGGTTTTTGTTAAGTGGTGGCCTAGACCCATGACTCCATCCGATATTCGAATCATCTTGGGCTTAGCTGGGTATTATAGGCTGTTTATGGAAGGCTTTTCATTGATAGGTGCTCCTTTGACTAAGTTGACTCAGAAGAAGGTTAAGTTTTCTTGGTCAAATGATTGTGAGGGAAGTTTTGAGAAGTTGAAAATATGCTGACTTCATCTCCAATTTTGACTTTTCTGGAAGGAAATGATGGGTTTGTGGTCTATTGCAATGCATCTCGAATAGGTCTTGGTTATGTGTTTATGCAGCATAGGAAGATGATTACCTATGCTCATAGGCAGTTGAAGATATATGAGAGAAACTATCGTACTCATGATTTTAAGCTGTTGGTGATTGTGTTTTCTTTGAATATATGGCGGCATTATCTGTATGGTATACATATGGACATCTTATCTAATCATAAGAGTCTACAACATGTGTTCACTCAGAAGGAGCTCAATCTCAGGCAAAGAAAATGCTTGAAGCTTCTCAAGGACTATGCTATGAGTTTTCACTATCACCCGGTAAGGCTTATGTCGGTGTTGATGCTCTTAACAGGTTGTCCATGAGGAGTTTGGCTTATGTGGAGAAGGAAAGCGGGAATTGGTGAAAGATATTCACTGCTTGGCTAATCTTGGAGTTTGCCTCTTGGACTCTAAGGATGGAGGTGTAATGGTACAAAAAGTGGTTCGATCATCTCTTGGTGCAAAGATTAAGGAGAAGCAAGTGCTGGATCCTATCTTGATGAAAATCAAGGGTGATATTGGTGGGAAGAAAGTGATGGTATTTGAGATCAGTGGCGATTGTACTTTATGGTACCAAAGAAGGTTATGTGCTCCTGATGTCAAGGTTTGCAACAAAGGATTTTGGCAGAGGTGCATGAGTCACGCTATCTTGTTCATCCCTGTTCCACAAAGATGTATCATGATCTCAAGGAGATATATTAGTGGAACGGTATGAAGAGGGATGTGGCTGATTTTGTGGCCAAGTTCTTGGTGTGTAAACAAGTTAAAGTTGAACACATGAGACTTGGTGGGTTATATCAAGAGATTTTTTAGCCTAAATAGAAATTAGAGGTAATCAATGTGGACTTCGTTACCGGTCTTCCTCAGTCTCGGAATTAATATAATTTGAATTGGGTCATCATGGATAGGAAGACAAAGTCTACTCAATTCTTGCCATTGAGAACTACTTTTTCGTCAGAGGATTATGCAAAGTTATATCTTCAGGAGATTGTGAATCTGTATGGAGTACCTATTTTGATTATTTTTTATTGTGGAATATAGTTTACGTCTTACTTCTAGCGGTCCTTCTATAAAGGGTTGGGGACTAAGGTGAGTCTGAGTATTATTTTTCATCCATAGATGGATGGGCAAGTAAAGAGACCTATTTAGACATTGGAGGATATCCTTATGGATTGTGTGATTGATTATGAAGGAAATTTGGTTGAGAATCTACCTTTGGTAGAGTTTTCTTACAATAATAACAATCATTTTAATATTGGTATGGCTCCTTTTGAGGCATTGTATGGTAAGAGGTATAGATCTTCTGTTGGTTGGTTTGAGCTTTGAGAGTAGGATATGTTTATTCCTGACTTGGTTTATTGAGCTATGTAGAAGGTGAAGGTGATTCAAGATAGACTTAAGGATGCCCAAAGTCGCCAAAAGTCCTATACGGATATTAGGTATAGAGACTTGGAGTTTGAGGTTAGGGATAAGGTATTCCTCAAGGTATCTCCCATGAAGGGAGTAGTGCGGTTTGGTAAAAAAAAGAAGTTCAGTCCCCGGTATATTAGTCCTTATGAGATTCTGCGAAGGGTTGGTGATGTTCCTTACGAGTTGGAGTTACCTTCTATCTTGAGTTTGGTTCATCTGATATTTTATGTCTTTATGTTGAGAAAGTGTCTAAGTGATCCTTCTTCGATTGTGCCTTTGGAGGGGTTAGGTATCTCGAACTCTTTGTCTTATGAAGATGTCCCAGTTGAGATCTTGGATAGGCAGGTTCGTCGATTGTGGACTAAGGATGTGGCTTCAATTAAGGTTTTATGGAAGAACAATAAGATGGAAGAAGCTATGTGGGAAACAGAGGAGGACATGAAGTCCAAGTATCTGCATTTGTGTTCTGCTCTTTGGATTCGTGCGGAAGGTATGTGTCTTCAACATATCTTTATTTTCTAACCTTGTGAAAGGAAACATTAATATTTGTGCCACTTTGTCTTCAAACATTGTTAAAAATCGGAAATATATTTGATAATGCAAATGACTCATGCATGTGGTTACCTCTACCTTGTCCGTTATTCGGGGAAGAGTGTTTCTAGTGGGGGAGACTAAAATACCCTTTCTTATAGACCTTAGAAAATTTTACTGGAATTCTGGTCTGTGGACCCAATATGACCCATGGGTACGAGTCGTATGTTGGGGTACGAATGGTAGGGTCCAGTCGTATGCGGACCAGTGTTGGTTGGTGGGATGAATTTTGGTCACTAGAATGGATACGACTTGGTGGTAGATTCGTATGGTTGGATACAGATCGTTTGGTTCATTCACTTAACCTTAGACTTGGTAACTTAAGTTTGATCTGAGTACGAGTGGATCACCAAGAGTAGTAAGCCAGGGCATGAGTTGTATCCAGTACTTGTATGGTGGACTGTGTTCAAACCTTCTATGATTCTATCTTGCTAGGGATACGGGTGAAGGGACAGATCGTATGTTGTCAATACGACTTAGATAGGATAAGTCGTACACTTGATAGTATTTGGATCAAGGGTTGAGGCTTAGCATATGAGTGAAGGGTACCATTCATATTGAAGGGTGTGACTCGTGAGGGTCAGTCATACCCCTGTGATGGGATTTTGTACAACTTAAGTGGGGGTATTCTGGACATTTCTCCACTAACCCTAATAAGGTCCCACGACTTCTATCTCTGTTGGGATGTTATTTACCTATTATTCCATTCATTAACACTGAGAAACTCTTCCTAAACACTCTATAATTCTCTCAAAAGCTTTTGGACAAGAAAGCTAGGATTTCAACTAGAGGACTAATTTGGGGATCTTCTTGGTGGTTTCTCTCCATCTACTTTGTCAATTAAGGCATGTCCTCTTTCCTCATTGTTAGTTCCAATTAAAGGCATAGTTTTTATGAATGGTTTTCATGATTTCATTATTGTATTATTTTGGATTTTTAAATATATTTGGGGGTTTTGGTTATAAAAGCTTGGTTATGGTTTTCCCATGTTTTAATTATGCTTTTGTATGCATTAAATGCAGTTTTGGATAATTGGTTGCATGGGAATGATTCTTTGGTAATGGACTTTGGTTTTGAAAATACTATGCCCCCAATGTGTTTGATAAAATGCCTATAACAATGTTTTCATTATATTATTTGTTTTTAATGGAACTTATGAAAGCTTTAAACTTGGTAATGGAACCCTAAATGATATGAATGGTTTTAAATGGATTGGAAAGGCCTTGGTGGCCATGTTTTTGGTTAATTGGAAATCATGAAGGGTATATGGAATCGCTTAAACCTATGTATGGTTAGCTGTGGACAAAACATGCAAGTATTGTTGGTATAATGATACCACTATTAATGGCCTTGGATAATAAATGGTTAATGGATTGGATGGTTTATAGGTAATTGTTTTAATTGAGAAATAATGGCAAGGTATGTAGAAATCCATAAAAGGTAGAGGTCTCGAAAGGACCAAAACTGGAAACTCATATTTGCTGATGTGAGGTTGGTCTTAGTGACCGTGTTCATGATATCACACTTTATATTTTGGAGATGTACTAGTCATCCCAGGTTTATTCCCTGGTCATGTGGCTTCACGCACTGGGGCCATTTCAGTAGGGGGAGCTGAACCCATAAAGCCCATGGGTGGTTTAGGACAGCAAAGCTACACAACCCAAGTAAAGGTTTTAATGGCATGCAAAATCCGATCCCCTTTCCTGGCATTGTTATACATATATATATGTATGGTTGTGTGCATATGGATAATTTTACTTGGTTTTATAAATTGCATTATTTTATCGTTATTTAGAGTTCATGCTAGTGATCACTTGCTAACCCATCTTCGGGCGGCTATATTCCCATGCTATGTAGGAATAAGACATTCTGCTCCTCCTACATATTGATTGACTCGGGGATAGCTGTTGGATTAAAGTGGTTAGCTTTCATCTTTACGAAAGGATCCATTTCATGTTAAGGATTTCTTACACGTTTTTATTTATTTTTGAATTTTGGTTTTGGCTATGGGTGGGGGCATGTCCCAACTGGATATTCTTACTCTTTTGGTTAGAGGCTTTGTGGTACAACTATGGGTTGGAATGGGTGGGATCGGTATTGGTGTCGGCCTTAATATTGGTATTGGAATTGAGGCTAACATCATTGGACATAAGTTCTCACTGTGCCATCGTATTTCATATTGGGATTACTCATGTTATGTTTTGGAACTTTTTTGGTTTTCGCCTGGTTTATGGCCATTGTTTCGGTATTGGTTTGGTTTGGTATGGTTGATACGGTTTGGTATGATGGGATGACTTGATAAGGTTGGTCTAGGGATAAACCTATCCCAAAGTTAGTCCTTTTTCCAGTTATGTTAGCTTATTAGATGTTTGGTATTCAACCAACTCAAGATATTCTAATGGTGGTTGGGTGGGTAATAGAAGGAGGTCCTTGGTCCTGGTTGGACTTGGGATGCCCATTACGACAAGGCCCCCGGTTGGGTCGTGTCATGAGGGTTGGTCATAGCGATTATATATGATACTATGAGGTACATGGGAATACTTTAAGTACACTATACATATGTATCATTGAGTGCGAAGGGTACTCGAGAATCCCCTACTCTTATGGTATCTCCGGTCTGTGTGACTACACGCATCGAGTCCCATTCAGAGGATACACTGGACCCATATATCCCATTGGTTGATTATGAACGTTAAGCTACATATACCCAGGTTAACAGTTTTAAAGGCATACTAAACGCGGTCCTCTTTCCAAATATGGATTATATGATATATATGTATGTGTATTTATATGTATGGTAGTGAATGTATATGGATGGATTACTTAGTTTTAAAGGTTGGCTTTATTTTATCCTTATCCTGAGTGCATGCTAGCAGTCACCCGCTAACTCATCTTTGGGCGGCTGTATCCCCATGCGATGCAAGAACCGATCGTACTACTCCTCCTACTCATTGATCGAATTCAAGAACAACCAGTGTTGGATTATAATAAGCTTCCATAGTTTGGAAGGTATCTATTTCATGTCATGGGTTACTATACCAATATTCGTCTTTTATAGACTTTAGTTTTTGGCTATGGTCGGGGGCATGTCCCAACTTATTACTTTTGGTTTGGTTTGGAGTCTTTGTATAGACAACTATGGGCTTGGGAATGGATTGATTATGTTATACATTCACATATACATTGATTCATCATTTATGGTTTGGTTGGCTGGTTTCTGTTATTGAATGGACTGACTTGGTTGGGTCAACCTCGGATGTAGAGTTATTCCAAAGTTATTAATTTATTACATACACTATCTTTTTATATGTTCAGAGTTCATCCGACTCAAGGTATATGTTGGTTAGTTTGGTTGGGTACAAGGGGGTGGTCTCCAGTCTGGGTTTGACTTGAGATTGCCCATTACAAATAGGCCCTAATTTGGGTCATGTCAAATTGGTATCAGAGCTTAGGTTTTGGTATCATGGAGTGTCCACAAAGTTATGTCGAGTAGAGTCTTGCTTATGGGTGTGTCGTGCACCACACTTTTCAATTAAAAGGCTACAAGGCATATATGAATGTTCCACTTTCTTGTCATTCTACTTTCGGGCTATGAAGTCTAAGGTCTTGAACTCTTTCCTAAATCTTCTTTTTGTTCATCTTTCAGATAATATCATCTCAATGATCCAATGTTCGAGAAGAGTCACCTATCCCACTCGAGGACAACATGGATGGATTTAGTCCAGCTCATGGGGCACATACTTAGTCAAGGGTCGTAGCTTCTGATTTTCCCCATGAAGTCCCATTGATCTCCAATGATCTTATTTTGGAAGTTGGCACTTATTATCGGTTACCTTAAGGAGTGGTTACCAATGTTGAGTTTTGTCATTCTATCAATCTACTGACGCAGAGAGTGACAACTCTGCCGTGCTAGTCCAGTCCTATTGGTACGGGGGAAAATAAGTCAAGGTTTTGAAATAAGCAGGGTGAGAGGTCTTGGTTTTCTAGATAAAAAGAAGGCCAACATTATAGTGGTAAGTGGCCCAAGAGGAAGAGTTGGGTGAGTCCTAACTTTTGTTTTATGGCTAGTGCTCCCTACTTAAAGCACTTGGGAGACAAGCATTTTCAAATTGGTATTGCTTCTCGGACAGAAGGTACTTCACCTCAGGCTGGTGGGGCCCTATTAGCACCATCCTATCCTTCTTGTAGATTTGGTCGGTCGTACCATGCTTGTTGCGAGGAAGGGAGGAATCATTGTTTTAACTTTGGTCAATTGGGTCATATGTAATAAGAGTGTCCCATAATGATTGTCGCATGGGAAAATAGGACACTGATTACCATTTCTCTAGTTCTTGCACCAATGAGTGCTTCTTCTGGCTCCTACACTAGTTAGGATCATCTCAATGCTCTCACTATACCTCGAGAGTCCGAGATATCTTGTGATACTGATACTGGTATGTTAAGAACTCTATTTCCGTGGTGTGTATTATTTGTTTAGTTCGGGGTCCTCTCTATTCGTGACCTTATTTATGGTTGTGTATTTTAGTTTTGGTCCTAAGGTTGTTTCAGATTCTTCTCTTTTTTAGTTTCTTCCCTGATAAGTGACTCTGTGATTGCTAGAAGAGTCTATGAGGGTGTGTGGTGTTTGTTGGTCTTGGTGGATTGGTTTAATCAAATATGGTGGATTTTGTTGTCATTTGGGGGATGGATTGGTTATACTCAAGCTATGCATTATTAAATTGCCTAATTCGTACAATTGTCTTTAGAATCCATGGTGAGTCAGTTATGGATTGGGAGGATGGTTTCATTCCCTATCTATTAAGGGAAAGGTTACATTATATCTTAGAACTCAGAGATTAATCTCTAAAAAAATGTCTCTATTATCATATGGTCTGGGTTAAAGGTTCTAACTTGGAAGGTCTTTCATTGCATTCGATTTTGGTGGTGCATGAATTTCTTGGGGTCCTTCCTAATGACCCTTATGTTGTCTTTCCAATGGGGAGGTTGACTTTGACATTGGTCTTGTTTCGTACACTTGTCCAATTTCTATTCTTTCTTTATAGAATGGTTCTGATTGACTTAAAAGAGTGTAAGGGTCTCATAAGGCAATTAAGGGATCTCTTAGATAAAGGTTTCACCTGTCCTAGTATTTTCTGTGGAATGTTTCCATTCTTTTTTGCATAAGAGGATGGTTTCCCTTGGGGAATGCATAGGTGGTCAATTGGTGAATAAGGAATTTTAGGATGTCCTCCTTGTGGGATGGACCATGTATGCTCATCTTCTGTATGGGATGCTTTGCTAGTAGTACATGGTGATTGATAGATACTAGGCTTGAACCTAGAATCTTGATCTTGGTAAAGGGAGTATATTATCTCAGGGATATCAATGTGGGAATTGTGGAGGTAAATTGGTAGGTTAGATGAGGTATGCAGAATAGGTAAGGTTGATGGCTTGGCAAATACAATAGTGGGAAAGTTGTGACTTATAGACCTAATGTTCAGGTTGAATAGATTGATTGGGAGTTAGTTATTGGATAGGTTAGAGCATGGATTTTATATAACTATGCTGGGATCTAGGTAGCATTTGGATGAATAAAGTTCTAGGTGTAGGAAAACCAAGTGTCCCTAGTATACATCCTTGGTGATACCCATTAGAGCGGAGTATCATGTGTATAAGTGTTATGGGAGGAAGGTCGAGGGTTAATCTTAATTTCTTCTAGCGGTGGACTCTAAGGGAAGGTCGGGTTGCATATTCTAGTGATTATCTTCTATATCGATTATGAGAGCACACTACTAGTGTTGCATGCATTCTTATAGCTCTTATGCCTAAGGTTTGCATTTTGCATTCGCCTGGTTCACTAGATATGAGTCTTGACTCTACATTACACTACCTATGGTATATGCGATTTTGTTTCTTTCGGTGTCCGGTCCTAAGGACTTTGTATATGGTATTGTTATGTCGGGATGGTTCTTCATTATGGTCTAGGTGGTTTCTATGAAGTACTTAGTGCCTATGGTGCTATGTCTTGATTTGTGGGTCTTGCCTAGGGTGGCATGGATTATTCTTGTAATTTGGTTCCTTAATAACCCTTCTTGTGTTAGGATGGTAGAGGCTTAGAGAACATGGTGATGTTTGAAACAAGAAGTATAGAAGTCCCTAAGTGGGGAGATTTTGGGTGACTAATAGAGTTAAGGTTTTTAAGCATAAGGTAAGGTTATTATCATAAGAAATGGTTAGGAGGGGAGTAGGTGATGGAAACCTTTGTAAATATGATAGAGGGTGCCAGATCTTTGGAAGGATAGATCATACCGTGGGCATATAAGCGGTGGGCTTAAATGTTGTGATTGGTAGATATACCAACAGTCGTGTTGGGTACTTAAAAATCTTGGTGGGCCTTGGTGTTTGGCTATAGTGATGGAAGCCGAGTAGTGTTTTTGGTGGATAAAGGGAATAGAGTCGCATTGCCTAAGTTAACTCCTTTTTCTTTGGGTAGGCTTGAACATGGAAGTTGTGTATATCTAAACTCAAGCTCTTGTGGTGATGTGTCTTTGAGAAATGGTAAGTTGAATTGGGCTTGCTCTCTAGAATGAGTTCCATTCATCCCGTATTCCATGTGTTGGTGATGAGGTAAGGTGTAGGTGGTCCTTAGTTTGTTGTTTCCTTTGGGTGGTATTGGTATCTTAGACGCTTTGTTCTAAGAAGGTCCCGGTGAGGATCTTGGGTTGGTAAGTTTGTTGGTTGTAGAAAATAGGCATGGCTTTGGTGAAGGTTCTACGGTGGAACCAAATGTCTGAGTAGGCCATTTGGGATACGGAAGAGGACATGGAGTCCAAATATCCGTGTTGGTTCTTCATTCCGAAAACTCATGCGTAAGGTAGGTGTTTTTTTACACATCTTGGTTTTCTAACATGGTTGAGGAAGGAAATGGTTTTTCTTGAATCTTTGATTTCTAATTTAGCTAGAGTTTAGAATGAAGGTGTTGGGGTGTAAATCATGCTTAGGATATGTGGTGATTTTCTCTTCTTATTGAACGTCTTAGTCTTCTACTTTTGTTGGAGAAAAGTCGGTGGGTGTTAATGTGTTATCTCGTACTTGTTCTCACCCTTACTGGTCATTCGAGGATTAATAAACCTAGCGGGTGAGTTTGAAATACCCTAAACCTTGGCCTTTACAAAAATTCATGGGTTTTTTGGACATTTTGTACATGGTACGACTCATGGGTACCAATCGTACCATAGGATATGACTGACGGGGTTGGGTCGTACCCTCCTATGACTTAGTTTTTAGCTTTTAAGCACAGGGTAGTCAAGACATTTCCCACTTCAAACCCTTATGTCCCCACGTTATATAAACCTTGGTGGCCTATCATAATACACTTTGAAGAATAGAAACACTTCAAAATACTCTCTCAAACTCACTCTTGAAACATTGGAGGCTAGTGTTTCAACAAGTATTCTTCAAAGGTCTTAAGAGCAAGTTTATCTCCGAAATTTTCTTGTATAAGGCATGTACTCCTTACCTCATTGTTAGTTCAAAATAAAGGCATGTTTTAATATGTTTGAAACATTGATTATGAATCATGAATGATGGTTTTGGAAACATATGTTGAGGGTTTTGATGCATATTGTTGAATGTTGGTTTAAATTGTGTTTTCACATATTTTGGTGATGGTTTGCGCATGTGGGTGATTGTTGGTTGTGGTTAAACAAATGGGTCATAGGTAACCCTTATTTTGATGGATTATACTTTGGCTTTGGTCGTGGTAAAGGTATGCCTAAGAGAATGTTTTTACTCTATTATTGAACTTTCATTAGAACTATTGCATGGTATGGTTTGGTAATGTAACCCTAAATAGATTTGGATGGTTTTGCATTGGTGTAAATATTTTGAATGGTATAAATAGTGTAAATGGTTTGGAATAAATTTTCAAATTATTTGAATAGTAAGACTGGTTAGGAAAGGCTAAATAGCTAAACCTTGGTGGTTATGAAATTGATTTGAATGAAAACCTTGTGGGGTACATGGGAATACCCTAAGAGAATAAAATGATGAAATATGTTGAATGTTTAATCTCTTGTGGGGTACAAGGGAATATCCCAAGCAAAGCTTAATAATGAAATACTTGCGGGGTACACGAGAATCCCCCAAGTAAGTTTAATAATGATGTACTTGCGGGGTACATGAGAATCCCACAAGTAACTAAATAATGTAACCAATGGGGTACATAGGAATCCCTTAAGGTTGGCTAAGGTCATTGCTTGAAAGATATAGTCGGTATTACGATACCACTACTTATAACCTTGGTTAATAAAAATGGCATAATGGTTTGGATGGAAGGTCATAATTTTAATTGAGTAATAATGGTGGGTTTGATAGATAACCATGAAGGTGCGAGTCCAATGGACAAACACTGGAAACTCATGTTTGTCGATATGAGGGTTGGTCATAGCAACCATATATGGTACTATGAGGTACATGGGAATCCTCTATGAACATTGTACATATGTATCATGGAGAGAGATGGGTACTCGGGAATCCCGTACTCTTATGGTTTCTCCAGTTCGTGTGTCTACACACATCATGGCCCGTTCAGGGGGTTACACTGGACCAATATATCCCGTGGGAAGATTATGACGTTTAAGCCACACTTACCCAAGTTAACGGTTTTAAAGGCATTCTAAACCCGGTTTCCTTTCCCGGCATAAATTATATAATATATATGTATATGTATATTTATGTATGGTTGTGAATGCATATGGATGATTTACTTGTTTTTAAATATTGGCATTATTTTATCCTTATCCTGAGTGCATGCTAGCATTTACCCGGTAACCCATCTTTGGGTGCCTATATCCCCACGCAATATAGGAAACTGACGTACTACTCCTCCTGCTCATTGATCGAATTCGGGAACAGTCAGTGTTGGATTGAAGTAGTGAGCTTCCATAGTTCGGAAGGCATCTATTTCATGTCATAGGTTACTTTACTGATATTCATCTTTTATAGACTTTGGTTTTTATCTATGTTCGGGGGCACGTCCCGTCTTATTACTCTTTGGTTTGGTTTAGAGTCTTTGTATGGACAACTATGGACTTGGGAATGGATTGATTATGTTATACATTCATATATACATTGAGTAATTGTTTATGGTTTGGTTAGTTGGTTTCAGTTATTAGATGGACTGGCTTGGTTGGGTTGGCCTCGGATAAAAGCTTATCCTAAAGTTATTAGATTGTTACATATGCTATCTAATTATATGTTCGGAGTTCATCCGACTCAGGGTATATGTTGGTTGGTTGGGTTGGTTATCAGGGGTGGTCTCACGTATGGTTTGGACTTGAGATTGCCCATTACGACAAGGCCCCGGTTCAGGTCGTCTCCATTGGTCCCCAAACCTTTCTGAAGTGATTTCCAAAAGAAAGATGAAAACTGTGAGCCACGATTTGAGATGATGGAAACAGTCACCCTATGCAACTTCATAATCTCATGGAGGTACAACCTCGCATAATACTCTGTTGAAAAGTTTGTCCTCACTGGTAGGAAATGAGTAGAATTTTTCATTCTATCCACGATGACCCAAACTAAATCAAACTAATTTAGAGACCGAGGAAGACCGGTAACAAAGTCCATGTTGATTGCTTTCCACTTCCACACCGGAAACTCAATTTCTTGATACAACCCTCTGGGCCCCATGTGTTCAACCTTCACTTGTTGGCACACCATGAACTTAGCCACAAAACTAGCCATATCCCGCTTCATATTATTCCACCAATACATCTCCTTAAGGTCATGATATATTTTTGTCGAACCAGGATGAATAGCATAATGCGAATAATGCGCCTCAGCCAATATCCTCTCTCGTAATACATATATGTCAGGAACACACAATCTCCCTTGGTACCGAAAGGTACCATCGCCACTAACCTCAAAAGTCATCACATTCTTCACACCCATATCACTCTTGATCCTCATCAAGATAAGATCTAACACTTGCTTCTATTTCACCTCATCCCCCAGGGGAGACTTTGCCACCTCCTGAACAAACACACCACTATCCTCAGAGTCTAAGAGGCGAACTCCAAGGTTAGCCAAACGGTGAAAAATTTTCACCAATTCTCTTTTTCCCTCATCCATATGAGCTAGACTCCCATTTCAATAATTCAAAACCAATTGTGTGAATACATGATGCACAATAATGTGACACAAGGGAATTAATATATAGAATTACATTAGCAACAAACAGCCATGCATACATACAAGTTACACTACCCAAAGAAGTAAACAGCTAACAATATAACCCATGTTCCTTCACAAAAAAGAAGTCCCACTCACTCATATAAAATAATGCATGTTAATGTAGGGATAGTTAAGGGACACAAACGCTTATTAAAGAAGTTCCATTGCATCAAATACCATAGGTTTGCCTTTATTTTCTTTATCTTATCTTTCAGACAGTCAAATTATGATCCCTATAAGACTTTATTCTTTTTGTAATGTAGGATTTGGAGCTGGTATGGTACATATGGATATATTTAGTGACTAAGACTCTTTGGCACTACACTTACTTTGGGGTCCACTCATCAACCAATTTTTTTTTTGTTCCACCCTTATTTCTCCCCTTTTTATTCTTTTATTCCACATTCAGGTTGGGTGTTTTTTTCATTTTTTTTCTTTTTTTACACACCCAGCCTTACAATCTTTTCTCTTAGTTTACCCTTCTTTATAACCAATTCACATTATGCATCCCTATTATATCCACCATCAACTTAGGAGATTTTCCTAATTTGAGGAGTAGAATGTCCAAGGAGAACCAAGGCTAAAATAGGTTTATTGTAAAACAAATAGGAAGGTAAAAGTTATAACAAGAAAAATAAGCGATAAGGTTAAAAATAGGGATCAAGGGATACTTATTCATACATGAAAGGTCATTTCGGAAAAATGTGGACTAATATGAAAAATGGCCTATAATCCTTTCCTAACCGACTATCCTACAACCAAGGCAAGACTGATCGAGCAAAATCTGGATTCAACACACAAAGGAAATGAAGTTGTATCTCTCACACACATGGCATAGAGTCATATCATAAGCTACTACCTATCTGGTTCATGCAAATGTTGACTGTAATTATCATGTCCCTAATCCTAATATCGTAACAAGATTCAAGATGGTCACACATATATACATTTACAAAGTTCTAAAACAATTTTTTGGAGGGGTATCTGTTTTCTCAGAAACTAATAACAAAAATATGTCAACTACCCTAGATACTCAAAAATCTCATAATTACACAAAAACATAACATAATACGATACAAACTTAACCTAGACCTATCAGTTCTACAACTATATCATGACCGATAGAAAAAGAAGCACAATAATAAAAACCCATGGTGGCTATGGTATACCCTACCCCTAACTCAAAGACTGTGCATTGTCCCTAATGTGTGTAAATTATGTAAAACAAGGAAATTAGTACATACTTGAGATGTACTACGTATCTGTATTAGGATCATCCCCGAGTAGGGGTATCTCAACTTATGGAGGCAGTGGTGGTGGTGGTGCACTACTAGAGGATTCACCTGTAGCTATCTCAGCGTGCCTTTTCCTATCAGAAAAGACAGTATCTCTCAAATCATGTGTGGCCTATTTTAAGGCCTGGTCAAATAGCAAGTTAGGATCCTATAGGGCATCCTCTCTACCTCTCTTGGTCCTAATTATAGGTACTGTCTCCTTATCATCCATAAATAAATTTAAACATCTAGGTCCTCGCGAAGGTGCCAACTGAACAACTAAAGGTACAGTTGGAGGGATGGCTGGAATATTGCTCTCAGTGAAAGATTGTATCTTTTCCTATAGTATGGCCACCTTCTCTCTAATCTCACCTAGATTGGATGCCTTAATATCACTGAATTAGGCTGACACTTATCCCTCAAAAACATATAGATGGGAATATCTCAGTTCAAAACTCTGTGATCTCAACCCTGTGTACAACCTGCAATCTAGTCTCTACCGCCTCAAGTGTCTTCTGGACCCAAGGTTAGATCTACCAATACAATGATTCCATCTCAGCCTTAACATTCTTTAGATGGTGGTGGTATCACTCTGACTATCTACTAAGATCTGGAATAACTCACATGATATGAAAACCATACTTGTAGCAACAACTATAGTAGAGAGGTGAGGTGGCAATACAGATGTCCCAATTGTCTCTAAAGTTGAAGCTGGGACTAATATAGATGTGGCTGGGGTTCCCTCACCCTGTGTTCTCATCTTGAGGGCCTCTCTCTTCTCCCCCATCTTAAATTCCATACTAACACCAACATCGACACTTTATCTAATAGTAGGATTTGCAGGAATTGATGGGCCCTGAGACTGGGTTAGAATCACTATCAGAGGTGTACAGGACCCTGTGTAAGGATTGGGTTTGCTGAATCCTTGATCATACTCTTTCGGTCCATACCCATCGCCTCTACTCTTACATCAACACCAGGAAACTCTAGTACACCAGCCTCATCACATAACATCTAGACTAGACAAGGAAATGACAGTGTGGTCGTTTCCCAAATTAATCATTTATGAATCTCATATCTTCTGATGGCAGCAAAGTCAATGTTATAACCAACCGCCATGATCGTAATTAGTGCCTCACTATACCATGCAACTAAGTTTCCCATAGTAGTCTAAAAAAAATGATAATGCACTAACAAAGATTAAAACTTTGTAGCAAAATTCAGCGTTACTTTCTTAATCACACCTTGCCCCTCAATCCAAAGGGCATCCACACCAAGATATAAAATATAACTGGCGATCCATATCGCTAAACCTACCCCCTCTCTCTCTTTCTTACTTGCATAGTGTGTCTTTCATGTGCCAATCTCAATTAGAAGTTATATAATTTGGGCAATAAAGAACTCATAGGATGGCCGTCGTAGAAATATCAACCATGAAGCTTCTCATAAGGACCTTCTCTAACTGGGTCTGCTTTGCATTCTTACTACCTCTAAGCATAGTCAAAAATATTGTGGCATGCTAGGAGGCATAGAACTCCTACACTAATGTCTGGTTGTATGAACCCAGGGGTCTGGTCATCCACCCCAGCGTATCAATTGCAACCTGCAATAATGGTGTTCTAGACAACACAAAAAACTTCATCCCTCTCTCCTAATAAATATCCCTCTTAGGTTATCCCATCTCAGTCACAAAGTTGTCTCTCTCATAAAGTAGTCATAACCCCTCTATACACTAGCTCAGGTTAACCTCTTTAATAGAATTTTTTGAAATATAAGTAGGATCAAAAGTTTGAGTTGTATGGGCTGGAGGGTCTTGTTGAGATATTTGTGTTGTACCTTCCTCAGACTGGGGTACTGCAAAAGATGGTGTGGGAACTGGTGCTATGGACTAATCTTGGGACCCCTCCTCAGAATGGGGGTCCTATGAAGCTGTCACTGGAAGTGACTTAAACTCTGCCTCCTCCTTTTCATCATTTTCTCCCTCCTCAAATTGGGGAGAGTATGGAGGTTTCATCCTATCCATTTTCATCCTCGACCTGGGTACTGGTGTATCTATTTTTGGCTGAACACCAGGATGATTAGAAGTAAACCATTTTCCCTACTATGAACTATTTGCAAGTGTTATGCCTAAGGTAGCTTTAATGATAGTCTCAACTATAGAATGCCTCCGGGCTCTAGTTTGTAGTCACATCACTCTAGTTAGTACTACTTAGTCGGGAAAACCAGGTATTCCTCCACCGAGCCAATACTCTCGAAGGATTCATCTCGATGCCTCAAAGTTCCAGCCTTCTTCTTTGAAGCCTTTGGTTCCATGTGTACATGAAAAAACAATTGTTAGTGTCCGAAATATAGTGAGGGATTGCAAACTTAAAATTCCAAAACTTTAAATTTTCGCTCATTTTTACATCCCTTTAACTTATACTTAGTCCCAACAAGTCAAATATTTTCATGTAAATCTAGAATCATCTTTTCAATGCAAATGTGGCATACAAGACTTTTTTTGGATTCCTTGCCCTTGTCAACTTCTACTTCCGTTTAGGGCATGATCATCAAGTTTAATTCTACAATAATGCAACATTTTAGGATTTTTAGGCTAATTCAAGGCTTCTACAAATAAGCTTATTGATTTATACATAATTTACATGCAATTAATTAGACCAAATTACTTATTTTGAATTTAGAACAAGATAATAAAATTAAAATTCAAGAATATTACCTTTTGTTTGAACAACCAGAAGCAAAGTTTGAAAAGATGAAGAAGCCTATCCTTGATGCTCAATTTGTGCAATTTATACAAGTTGGTACCAAGAAAAATTAGTATTCTTTCCTTATCTGGATTTTCAAGGAGGTTGGTAGATTTGAATATTAGAAGGAAGAAAATTTTTTGAAGTTAAATGGGTTAAAGGGGTAGTTTAGGGGCTTCAAAAGCCCTTGGGGGTCGGTTAAGGTCGGGGTAGGGTTTGTGTGGGCCTAAAATTTTAAACAAAATTGGGACCAAAAATTGGCCACTTATGGCACCACCTAAGGACCGTAGGTGGCACCTACGGATCGTAGGTGCCTGTCCATAGGTGGGCCTAATTTTTCAACCTTTTTCTCTGCTCTCTGGACTTTGTATTTTGAAATATATTACACTGCTTATGTAGTGATAAGTGGTATTTATGAAATCATAAGTAGATTCATAAGTCAGTCCAGAAAATCCCCAAATATCTTCAAAATTTCCTTTTAACATTCAAAGCACAACTTACCTGGCCCGAGTGGGACTTATGACCTTCATGAGTTGGTCATAAAGTCCCCTTACCTGGGATATTCTGAATGAAACAATGTATTACCATGTTCCAGGTCATTCCTTATGTTACTGTACCTACAAAAAAAACAAAAACAATCAAGAACACTAAAATATGGGTTTTCTCCCTCCTAGTGCTTCATTTAACGTCGCGACATGACATGGCTAAGTTAGTTACTTAGATTTCAACAACAAGCCCAAGGGTTTCCTTCCATGTAGCACTTGATTTAACACCGCAGCACAATGTGGGTAACTTGATTACTTAGAATTCATCAAGGTACCCAAGGGAGTAACCTCCAGGATCATCAACACAATGAATAATAGACACCACCCTCATTTCGGTTGATTGCTTCATAGTTCTTCAAAAGTTTAATATGTCTTTTTCATTATTAACTCTAAAATTGATCTCCCCTTTTTCCATGTCAACTATCGCTCTACCCATGTCTATGAATTTTATTCCAAATATGATGGGCATCTTGAAGTCAACCTCACAATCCTAAATAACAAATTCAACCGAAAAAATAAAGTTATCAACTTTCACTAACACATCGAACGATATGCCCACGGGTTTTCTTACTGTGTTGTCTGCCATCAATGACCACATAGTAGTCGGTTCTGTAGGTCTCAATCCTAATTGCTAGAATACATCCAGTGACATTAAATTAATGTTGGCTTCTAAGTTATATAATGCTCTAGCAAATCTGGGTGTCCCTATGGTACATGGAATCGTGAATGCTCTGGGATCACCCTTCCTTTGGGACAGAGGCTTATAAGTGACTGCTCTATAGTGGTGTAATCTACCAACGTCCTCAAAACTATCCTCTCTCTTCTTCGTCACCAATTCTTTCATAAACCTAACATACCCAGGCATTACCTCCAAAGCCTCGAGAAGAGGGTTTTTCAAGCTCAAATCTTTCAACAACTGAATGAATTTCTTTAACTTCCCTTCTTTATTTTATATTATTCTTTGAGAAAAGGGTGGGTGAAGTCGTGGAATTTACTTTACTATAGGATCATCGACCTTTCCCTTTCCCTTATCCTTAACAACACTAACTTTAATATTATTGCCTTGTCTGACTCCATAATAGGTGTCGTATAAACTACAGTACTATGATTCCTTGATACATCAACAGTAGGAAACGGGGGATCAACAGTGGACTTACCACTCCGAGTAGTGATAGCAAGACGAAGACCATTATTCTTTGGATTTTGAATCATATTTCTCAAAAGCGTACCCGACTGCCTCTGATTTAAAGTAGCAGACATTTGCCTAAACTGTTTCTTTTACTTCTTGATAGCAGTCGCATGAGACTCAACCTTCTGGTTCAGACTAGATATATCGGCCTTAATCTCCTTAAGGCATGTTTCGTAATTTTCTTGACCCTTCACCAATTTGGACAACGAGCCTCCATTCTCAATTCAGTATCACGGCTTCCCGAAAGAATATACCTATCTCCCTTCTCCTTGTAGTTGTCCTTTCTTCTCCAGTCACCATCCTGCTCCTTACTAAAAAAATTGTATCTATCTCCATAATATTTCTGACCTTGGTTTCCTTGCTCCTTGGCTTTAAAACCTGCCAATTCATGATCAAGATCCTTTGCCTCCTCTTCAAAGTTAGACTCATATTCTCTAGAGGCTGCACTCTGTGAACCTACCACGTTTACCTTCTTAGAATTTAGTATTGTAAACTGCTTCATCGGCATGACAATATTAGTTCTACATTGTACAAACTGTTGTGCAGCAAAATCATAACACACTCTATGCGCACCGGAAGCCTCGATGGAATAAGTTCCTATACCCCTCTATGCCTTACAAGTATGCTACCCTCAGTTGGGAGAGAGATTTGGTCTAGAATATCACATGCTACTTCCCAGCGTAAGTGCATGAAAGCTTCTCCAGTGATTGTATCTGCTATGGCTCTGGAATTGATGTTCAGGGCTCGATAAAATATCTCCAACAAGTTTGTCCCTGAAATGCGATGATTGGTCACCATGATCAACTTCTTCTTAAATTAAAATCAAACCTCACACATCGACTTAGAATGCAACTGTCTGAAGTTATATATCTCATCTTTTAGCTGCAAAATTATAGTCAGAGGGATGAAATGGTCTAAGAATTGTCTTCGCTACTCATTCCAAGTGCTAATCAATCACCTAGGAAGTTCACCCAACCACAAAGAAGTTTCTCCAATCAATGAATAAGGGAATAACCTAAGCCTGAGTGCCTCCTGATCTACCCCATGTATGGTATAAGAAGTGTAGATTCCAATAAAATTAGCAAGATACATATTTCCATCATTCATATCCAAACTTGCAAACACACCTTTCAACTTTAAGAGCTGGATCATGGCACTGGCTATGTCAAACTTAAAACCTAGTGGTAAAGAAGGAGGAATGATAGCTCTTATTTCTATTGGCTAAAAATATCCCATGTCCTCATCATCATTGTATGGCTCAAAGTACCGGTATGTTGGGATTACTTGAGCTCGAACACCTCGAACTCTACCTTAATTACCGTTGAGTTTTTCTCAATGATCAACTACTGGTCTCTGCTTAGCTAGCTCTACCTCTCTTGATACACGTTGAACTTCAACATCTCTTCTCTGATTAGAAGTTTCATCAGCTAAAAATTATACTGTTTGTTGATTAGTGATGAACTGAACTCCTATCGGAGAAGGTAGAGGCACAACATTGGGATCATCCCGAACCCCATCAAGATGGCCTACACATTTATTCCATCATTGTATGATTACGCTATAAGATTCTCTCTATGTTAGGATTCAGTGGGAGTAAGGGACTGCCTCTTTGTGCTAGCATACACTGGCTTACACCCAACTAAAAGAAAAAACAAAAACCTAAAAACTTCAGCAACTTTAATCAACAATTCAACACCGTAATCCCTAGCAACGACGCCAAAATTTTGATCAATGCGCAAAATACACCTCCAATTGAAGATAAAATGGTCACTATTAAGTAAAGTAACTCAACTTAGGTGAGGGTCGAACCCACAAGGAGTACGTGGACTCATCTCTCTATTTTGCTGGAATCAACGGGAAGTACTGAAAGTAAATGGGGGATTTTTTGTAGTAATCTCGAACAAGTAACTGAACTCAAAAGCTTTGGTTGTAAATAGTCAGAAACGAACACTAGGCTTGTCTTTCCCCAATCTTCTAAATCAGTAGGCTTCTCATGCTCAATCCAACTATCAAACTAATACGCATGTGGAATCTAGTAATTTAAGTATCAACAACTGTGTTTCAACATACTTTGGTGAATTTCACCCATATCCTCTTGGTCACAAAGCATAGCCTTAATAACCCTTACCTTGGACCCAGTTTCAACTATCTCCTCGCGGTTTCAAGTTGATTAGATGTAAATTAATCATCTTAAGTAGATAATATAGGTAAGCTTATTTTGGAAATTAACCCCAAATCACTATTGTGATCTCTTTTTCCCAATCTCTACCTCTCTTTCGGGTTCATTGTGAATACATGCTACATTCTAACGCTTGGAACCGTTCAAAAAGCAATAATTATGAAGAAAGCCACAAGGCATGCAGCAACAACTATCTAGAAGGAGTGAACACTTACCCTACTTCTTTATTTATCCAAATGTTTGTAATACGATCAAAATAATTCATAATTGAAGACATTTAAACAATATCACAATTATCAATGAATAAACCCCAAAGTCTTTAACTGAATAAACAACAAAAATCAATACAATGCAATCCCAAGATCAAAATCAAATCTTGGAATCAATTATATGTCTGTAAGTATATGAGTGCATTCACTAACTAAAAAGGTCAAAAAGGTATTTATAGAATACAAAGAAATCGTAGGAAACCATTCCCGAGCAACAGAGAAATACTAACTTTGGTGGCCACTTAC
Organism: Capsicum pubescens; assembly: GCA_030864215.1. Lineage (NCBI taxonomy): Eukaryota > Viridiplantae > Streptophyta > Magnoliopsida > Solanales > Solanaceae > Capsicum > Capsicum pubescens. Next base: position 121,324,547 of record CM061544.1, read on the forward strand.
TGGGCCACCTACCGTAGATGGACCCATATAGGTACCCCCTTTCTCTAAGATCTCCTGAACTCTCTGGACTTGACTCTTCTACAACCTACTCTGTCACCTACGGACCGTAGGTGCCCTCCATAAATGACAAGGTCTTCTTTTCTGAACATTTGAGTCTCTTGATCTCCAATTTCTGACACCTACTTTGGCACCTATAGACAGTAGGTAGCACATACAGGCCATAGGTGCCCACTTCAGTGACCCAAAACTTCAAATTTCTCTCTTTTCGTCAAGAATAGATGAAAAACCTAATTTTCTGCAAAATATAACACCAAAACCATCATATCTAACAAAACAACCTAAGTAACTTGCATATTTTCATCATTTTAAGTGTTGAAAGTGCTATGAAACCATAACACATAAGTCCGGAAGCCACATCAATAATCATATGTAAACAATTCATATCAAATCTATAAATTATATCATTAATCATGTTCGGAATCCATATCAATAATCATATATAGATAGGTAATATCTTATATATAAATCATATCATTAATCATTCCTCGGAATTAGCATCAATAAGTAAATATCCAACCACAACCTTATTAAATATATTCCATCTCCTTAAGTCCTAAACTTAATATTTATAAGGATATATCATACCAGAGTAAGTCTACAAAGTTAACACAAATCTTGGCCAAAGGTGGGTCGAAGGGGCCCACTTCTAATTCCCAAAATTTATTTTAGGCAACTTCTATCCCGGACTAGGCTAAGGTATCTAGTTCATTTATAGATATTTAATAAGACATAAATAGCCCAAAAATAATAATCCTTTTCTAATAGAAACAACTAAGTCAGTCCCAACTAAAATAATAGCAACCAACCAATTTCCCTTAACTTAAGCATCTATGGACAATTTCACCCTAAACATGAATGACTAAGTCAATTTCACCTAGCTTGAGTAACTAAGGTATTTCCATTCTAAACATGAACCGTAAATCCCAATCCACTTAACACATGAATAACTAAGCTAATTACTCTCAGTTTATCATTTCAAGATGGCCTAAACGATCTAAGTAAATCAAATATTTTCATTCATATTTCCAACACCTAAATCCCACCCCATATCTAGTATAATTTCATAATCATACTATGAAATATCTCAATCTATGAAAAAGGTAAGCCTATCCTACCTGGACACTGAATAAGAGCCTGAAGACTCCGCTAAATCAATAATTTCCCTTTTTGAGAAGCTTCTGCAAGTTGCGACACTATAAAATTAGAATCTCCCTATCTAAACAAGAATAATGATGCCCATATTACACTATTGAGCTTCAGGTCTGAAATTAAATTAAAATTCCATGTGGGGACCTTTTACGGAATTGAACCCTTGAAAGAAACACACCATCTTTTTATGTTGAAGGAATGTTTACCCTAAAAAATGGGTGAATTTTGATCTATAATGGTGCTATAGCAAACCACAAAGATTACAGGGATTTTTGATAAAAATGGAGAATTAAATCTTGAAAATAATGGAAGCTTACCAAAAATTTGATGAAGAATTGCGTAAATAAACTTTTTCCAAGAACCAAGATCACTCACAAATGTTTCTCCAAAGTTTTCACACTATTTAGGGTTTTAGTCTCTTAAGAATAGGAGAAAAATGGTGAAAATCAGGCTAAGTGGGGTTGGTTCTAAAGAGCCTAGATGACTGCTAAAACGATCCTTTGCTGGCATGGAAGCCCGCTAAAGCGGACCTTGGTCCTCTTTAGCACTAGCCGCTAAAGCGCCTAAGTACTGCTAAAAAGGTACTTATTGGTTGACTAGGGCCACTAAATCCCCCAATGGGCCACCAAATCACCCTTTACAAAAGCGCCCTAAGTGCCTCTTTAACGATTACACCAAATATCAGGCACCAGCTGGAGACTTTGAATTTTTCCGACTCTCCGCCAACCCTTAGCGATTCATTCAAAATCGCACATGCACAAATGAAATATGCTACCCTATCAAATTTGATGTTCTGGACTCAATGTCACAGTCAAAATTTTCATCCGAGGCCATTCCAATGAAAAGTAGGTCCCACCCCCACTTTCCACTTTTCTTCACTTCTGGAAAATAGCTAGAAATGAGTCTAAGAGTCTTAGGACCCAAACCGAGGGTCCATCTAACCTAAAATCAATGTTCTGGAGATGTTAAAACTATCAAAATTTTAATATGAGATCATTTAAATGATTTTTTTGTCTGATATCCAATTTGAGCTAGCAAAGGCTTCAAAATAGGAAATTGGCTCTAAAATCCAAACAAACTGCCCGGTAACCAAACTTTTAGTTCCAACAAGTCATAAATGACTTGGAGGGTCATTACAATATCCACTACTAAAAACTCTTCTTCCGCAAAAGTAAAGGATTATGATGTACCTAAAGTCTCGAATAGGTTAGGATATTGTGCCTTCATCTCGCTCTTGATCTCCCAAGTATCCTCCTCTACAGGGCGATGCCTCCACTAGACCTTAACTACTGGAATCTCTATAGCACAAAACCGTTTGGCATTACTAGCCAAAATAAGCACATGCTCCTCCACAAAGGTCAAACGCTCATCCAACTTAAATGAGTCCTATCTAAGAATGTGAGATGGGTAAGAAAGGAATGTATAGCCTCAACATAGAAAAAAGGAAAACTAGATGGACAGTAGCGAAATCCAGAGGTAAAGTCAACTCATAGGCCACTTCACCAACTGTGCGAATGAATCTCAAAGGGTCTAATATAGCTGGGGCGAGCTTGCCTTTCCTCCCAAACCTTATCACACCCTTTATGGACGATACGCGAAGAAATAACGGATCACCAACTCCAAATCTCAAGGCATAAACTCTATGATTTGGATAAGCCTTTTGCCTACCCTAAGATACCCTCAACGCCTTCTACATACCTTGAGCTACCCTCAACATATCCTAAATTACCTTGACTCTATACAATGACTCCTTAAGCAAGTCAGTACTACATGGTCTAATCCCAAATGTCTCAAACCATCTAATCGGGGAATAACATCTCCTACCATATAAAGCCTCAAAAGTCACCATCTCAATTCCCAAATGGTAACTATTATTATATGAAAACTCAACTAAGGCCAAGTGTTGCTCCCACTAACCTCCAAAATCCATAACACAAGATCGGAGCATATCTTCGAGAACCTGAATAGTCCTCTCTGACTTTCTAGGGGTCTGAGGGTGAAAGGTTGTACTAAGTCCACCTGAGTACCCAACTCCTCTTGAAATGCTCTCCAAACGCTAGAAGTGAACACTGAACCCTAATATAAAATGATAGATATAGGAACACCATGCAAATGAACTATCTCACTAACATAGATACGGGCTAATCTGTCAGCGCTTAAGGACAACTAAATTGGAATAAAATGTGCCAACTTAGCCAACCGATCCACAATGACCCAAACACTATCAAAACCATGGGAGGTAAGAGGAAACCCACTAACAAAGTCCATGGTAATCCACTCAAATTTCTAATCGAAAATGGGCAATCTCTGAATCAAACCACCAGGTCGTTGATGCTTGGCCTTCCCTTGTTTACAATATAGGTAATGAGCTACATAGTATGCTACATCCCATTTTATTCCTCTCTACCAATAATATTGCCTTAAATCTCTATACATCTTGGTTATACCCAGGAGAATAAAATACACAGATTTGTAAGCCTCTCATAAAATCAAATAAATCAAGACATCAACCCTTGGAACACATATGTGGCTATCAAATCTCAAAATGCCCTCAGAATCTATGGTAGCCCTCTTAGGCTCATCACCCAACACTTGAGCACAAATTATGCAAAGTATCTTATACTCAAATTGGCAATCTAGAATCTGCTCAAATAATGAGGACCTCACCTCAACACAAGCGAGAATCCTCCTAGGATTTGAAATATAAAGTCATACCATCAAGTTGTCTAAGGATTGAATATCCCGTCCCAATGGCCTTTAAGAAACTAAAATACAAGCAAATCTACCCACACTCACTACCTTTTGGCTTAAGGCGCCCGCTAATATATTCACCTTGCCTGGATGATGTAAGATAGTGATATCATAATCCTTAAGTAACTCCATCCATCTATGCTTCCTAGGATTAAGCTCTCTCTGGGTCATAAGATGCTGAAGACTATAATTATCCATGAAGATCTCACAATGCACACCATTAAGATAATGCCTCCAAATCTTAAGCATGAAAACTATTGTCATCAACTCTAAATCATGAGTGGGGTAGTTGTGCTCGTGTAATTTCAGCTACCTCGACCCATAATTAATAACATGACCCTGTTATATTAATACAAAACCCAAACCAACACTAGAAGTATCACAATTTATGTTGAACCCTTCACCCTCAATAGGAAGAGTTAAAATAGGAGCTGAAGTGAGAAATCCCTTGAGCTTTCCAAAGCTCTATTCACACTCTTCAGACCATTAGAAAGGAACCTCTTTTCAAGTCAATCTAGTCATCGATACTATAATAGTAGAAAAACCATCAATGAAACATCTATAATAACCGACTAAACCAATAAACCGATGAACCTCCGTCGTAGATACAGGTCTGGCCCAATCATGAATAGACTACATATTTGTTGGGTCTACCGTAATCCCATCCTTAGACACCACATGCCCAAGGGATGCCACTGACTCAATCCAAAACTCACACTTAGAGAACTTGATGAAAAGAATATGAACTCTCAAAGTCTAGGGCACAATCCTCAAATATTGCATATGCTCCTCCCTATTGCTCGAGTGCACAAGGATGTCGTCAATGAACATAATCACAAAGGAATATAAATAAGTCATGAACACTAGTTCATTTAATCCACAAATGTAGTTAGGGCATTAGTTAATCCATAAGATAACACTAGAAACTCATAATGACCATAACGGGTCCTAAAGGTTGTCTTCAGGATATACTCGGCCTGAATCCTCAACTGATGGTAATGGAACCTCAAGTCAATCTTAGAAAACACTATTTCTCCCTAAAGATGATCAATCAAATCATCAATGTGAGCCATAGGATAACAGTTCTTCAAGTTCACCTTATTAAGATGTCTATAATCAATGCACATACGCATGGAGCCATCCTTCTTCTTCAAAAACAACATAAGACCTCCCCAAGAAGACATATCTGTTCAGATAAAACCCGTAGTAAGAAGATCCTAAAGCTGAGAATTAACCTCCTTAAGCTCGATAGAGGCCATATGGTAAGGTTCCAGAGAAATAGGTTGGGTGCCTAGCTCAAGATCAATAACAAACTTAATACTATGGTCGGGAGGAAGGCCAGGTAGATTGGTATGGAAAACATCAAGAAAGTCACGAACTATAGGAATAGAGTCAAGCGACGTACTCTCTAGACTAACATTCAAATATAAGATTGAGATAAGACTCTCAACCCCTTACAATAATCCTCGTAGCACACATATAATAAATAAGCCCCATCGAATCATAGCTAACAAATTTCTGCCATACAATCGGGGGTAGGCTTGGCATGGCTAAGGTAACGGTCTAGGAAAAATAATTCAGGACCGCATGGTAGTGAGGAAACTAGTCCATTCCCAAAATCAAATCAAAATCTACCATGCCTAAAATAATAAGATTAGCATGAGTATCAAGCTATTGTACTGTCACAATACATGATTTAAAAACTCAACCCACTACTAAAGAATCACTGACGAGAGTAGTTACATATAATGGCATGGATAATGAATCCCAAGATAACTCTAACCATGGAGCATAACAAGAAGAAACATAAGAATGAGTGGATCTTAGATCAAATAAAGGAAAAGACGACTGGAAGCACACCAAGATCTTACTCGTGATAATAGTATTTGAAGACTCAGCCTTGGGTTTAGCAGTTCCTGTATACAACTGACCATGCCCACCACCTAGCTAGGCTCCTGACCGACCTTCTATCCTACCATCCTGAGAACCTCAATGAACACCCTGGGAACTACTAATATGACTATGTATACTACCTCTGTCTGGATGCAGAAATACTCGAATTGGTGGAACACTCGGTACTGAAGGAACCATCATCCCATGATGGGGCACTCCTTCGAGAAATGACCAGAAGCTTCATAACTATAACATACCTCAGGTGCCAATCCAAAACAAAAGATCCAGTTGACCAAGAAGAACAACCACGACTAGAATAGCCAGAAGATGGACCCCTCAAAGATTGAGAACGAACCTGGTTAGGATGGTCACTAGATCTATACTAAACTATATCAGTTATCTAAAATGTGACCTAAATCAGTCTTGTAGACTAACCCTGATGTTGATATAGCTGACATAGAGAGTACTGACCCTAAGAACTACTACCTCTATATAGTAAGCTACTATATTTCCAGTGATCCTACCATGATATCATGACCTCTTATCACTTTCTCCTTGATCCTCGCGATGCATATCCTCTATAAGATGAGCATGATAAAAAAACTCAGTAAAAGACCAACTCGCAATAACCAAACTCTATGTAGACATGCAAAGAGGAAGTCTCAATCCTTGGAGAAAGTAATGAAATCTCTTATACTCAGTAGTTACAATAGAAGTAGCATGCCTATCTAACTCATAAAAAATTAAGCCTCATACTCTACAACAGTCATAGAGCCTTACTCCAACCTCAATAATTTATCCCTCAGATGATCTTTAAGACTGCAATACATGTACTTCTCTAAGATGATCTCAAAGAATTTGGTCTATGTCAAAGGGGAAAATCCAGATGGTATGGAATCAAGATGACCTCTCAACGAATGTTGAGCTACCAAGTCCAACAAAAAGGTAGTGTAATCCACACCACCAGTCTCAACTAGGCCCAAATTATGGAGTCTATCCGTACATGCATTTAAGAATTCATATGCATCCTCATCCGATTCACCTGAAAACCTAGGCAGAGTTAATCTCAAGAATCTACCCAATATTTTCTGCTCCATGGTGACATAGCAGGTTGGGCAACTAACAACTAAGAAACTACCAGTGCAAGAGGGACCTACACTCTGGGAGCCGTAGCCACAGGTTGTGCCCCTACCTCAGTACCACTCTGATTTATAGATTGTGCACCACCAGATTGTGCACCACCATCCAATTCTAAAAGCTTCACTAATGCATATTTGGGAATTGAAGAAGAAATAGATCTTGGTGGATCCTGGGCTGGTCCCTAGTTCACTGCATGATAGGAAAAAAGAATCTTTGGCTCAAGAGCAGGAATAGGGTCTGGTGAAGGTACCCTGCACTAGCCCCTAGTTGGGGACACATATCAAGGTTGTTCACGACCATTAGGTCATCTATGGAAATTTATAGGATCCTTAGGATCAGTCTCGGGATCCACATCTCATGTAGCGGTAGCATGCATCCTAGTAATCTATGAAAGAGTAAAACCAAAGGAATGCTTTAGAAAATAATTCTGACTCCTAGCATAAAATGAGTGAAAGAAGTGAAGAACTCCTAAGAATTTCCTATATCCTCCCAAAGATAAGAATCAAACATCACCTTTATGATCTGTGGGACTCTACTAGATATTTTCTCTTATACAAAAAATATTGGTGAAACCTAGGATCTGATACTAATTTTTCATGCCCTGATTTATGATTCATGATGGAACCTACTCTATCCCGCTTGTAGGTAACCATATCCCAAAGCTAGATACAATGGGATAACTTGGTGGAAAATGGCCTAAAAGCTAAAAATTAAAAATTGAAGACTTAAATAGCAATAATACAGTCATAAAGGTATAATATAGAGATAGGAAATCAACAACCATCCAAAGACTCGGTAATGTTAGTACAAGAGATACTACAAATAAACTGTGTGTACTAAATAGCCAAATACAACCTATCTCAAACATGAAAGACTTGACATAGAGCTCACCCAATCTCTGAAATCAACCCTGCATAAATGTCAAATTAGTGGTGTTAACTAGTACTCAGATCTACACAAAAAGGGTACAGAAGTATACTATGAGTACCAAAACCATAGGTACTCAGTAGGCATCATCGACAAATAGAGATAAATCAGGATATAAATAAAATAAGGTACTAGATAGAATAAGTTAAGTCAAGGTAAAAGGAGCAAACCTGGAAATATGCTCCGACGCCATTGTATATAAATAAATAAATGCATACGAGATAATAAAATAAATAACACACAATTATAACTATTAGATTGGCCCCATAAGCCAATAAGTGCAGAAAAGTAAATAACCCAATGCAAGCCCATATATGCATGGAGGGTACAATTAAGAGAGCTAAGAAATAGAATATCCATAAATCACCAAATTATCATGCCATAACAAAGGATCCACCCAAATCATATTATATTATACATAATTTCCAATGGCGGACTAGAATCAGAACTCAACAATAATTGTCGGGCCTAAATTGAAGCTCATATCATCAAGATCATTACCAACTACCGAACTCAAATTGGAACTCATGTTTACAAATTGTATCAATGAACCATATCAATAAGCCATACCAATAAACCAATATAATACACTATACCAATACAACATCTATTAAGTCATACCAATAACCATGCCTATAGACCATGACAATAGTCATAATCAAAAGCTATTTCAATAATCATACCTATAAGCCACCAATAATGTCTATAAGTTGTTAATCATATCTATAAGACACATCATATCTATGAGCCATTAATCATATTTATAAGTCATATCATATCTGTAATCCATTAATCATATCTATAAGCCACATCATATCTATAAGCCATATCATATCTATAAGCCATTAATCATATTTATAAGCCATATCATATCTATAAGTTGTATCCATAATCATATATAGATAAGTCATATCACATGTAAAAATTATATCGTTAATCATGTCCAAAATCCATATCAATAATCATATGTAGATAAGTCATAGCATATCTATAAATCATGTCCAGAAGCCATATCAATAATCATATGTAGATAAGTCATATCATATCTATAAATCATATCATTAATCATATCTCAGAGACATATCAATAATCGTATGTAGATAAGTTATATCATATCTATAAATCATATTATTACTCATGTCCGGAAGCCATATCAATTGTAATATGTAAATAAGTCATATCATATCTATAAATCATATGAGTAATCATTACTATGATTAGCATCAATTATTCCATATACAACCATAACCTTATTAAATATATTCAAACTTCTCAAGTCCTAAACTAAGCATTTATAAGTGTATACATACGAGAGTAAGTCTACAAAGCTAACATAATTCTTGGCACAAGGTAGGACGGAGGGGCCTACCTTTAATCCCTAAAATCCATCTTAGGCAACTTCTACTCTAGTCTAGTCCAAGGTATCTAGATTATTTTTAGATGTTTAATAATCCATAAATAGACATAATATAGTAATCCTTCCAAAATACGAACAACAAAGTCAGTTCCAACTAAAATAATAGCAGCTAAGGCAATTTCCCTTAACCGAAACATTTATGGCCAATTTCACTCTAAACATGAATGACTAAGGAAATTTCAACTAGTTTGAGTAACTAAGGCATTTATATTCTAACAATGATCCATGAATCTCAATCCACCTAATACATGAATAACTAAGCTAATTACTCCCAGTTTACGATTTCAAGATAGCCTAAACGGTCCAACTAAACTAAATATTCTCATTCATACTTTAAACACCTAAAAATCCCACCCCATATCTAGTATAATATCAAAATCATACTAAAAGATAGCTCAATATATAAAGAAGGTAAACCTTGCCTACCTGGACACTGAAAGAAAGCCCAAAGATTTTGCTAAATTAATTTTTCTTTCCACGAAGCTCCTATAAGGTGAGACACTATAAAAATCACAATATACCCATTAAAATGAGAACCATGATACAAATATTTCACTATTGTGATTCGACTCAAAAATTCATAAAAATCCCTTGTGGGCCCATTTACGAAATCACATTCTCAAAACAAATACAACATCCCTTTATGATCAAGGAATATTTACCCTTAAAAATGAGTGAATGAGCTATAATGGTGATATATCAAACTACCAAAATTCTAGGGATTTTAGACAAGAATGGAGAATTAAATCATGGAAATAATGGAAACTTACCACAAATTTGATGAAGAATCACGTAAATAAAATTTTCCCAAGCTCTAAGATCACCCACAAATATTTCTCCCAAGTTTCCACATAATTTAAGGTTTTAGTCTCTTGAGAATGAGAGAAGAATGGTGAAAATTAGGATAAGTGGGATATTTATACGTTTCCCAGGTACATGGATGCCGCTAAAGCAAACATTAAGCCACTTTAGCAGTCGGTACTAAAGTGACCAAATGACTGCTAAACCGGTCCTCCGCTGGCATGCCATTTATTTAAAGTATACCTTGGGCCACTTTAGCACTATCCTCTAAAGCTCCTAGGTGCCACTAAATGTAATGCCCTAATTTTCTAGAATCAGAACGCCACATGGTGCCCATGATCCCGAAGGACCACAATCTAACCCGCTACTAATATCTATACCTGAGCCCTACATAATATAATATAATATAATATAATATAATATAATATAATATAATATAATATGATATAATATAATATAATATAATATAATATAATATAATATAATATAATATAATATAATATAATATAATATAATATAATATAATATAATATAATATAATATAATATAATATAATATAATATAATATAATATAATATAATATAATAAATGTATAAAACTAGCGGAAACTTTCCATCAGGTTCAAAACATCTAAAATCCTCAAAACTAAACACTAAATACTGATACATCTGTCTGAAAAGCCTCTAATTGTCTGAACTGTGGAGTTGATGGGACATGTCCCCAACTAACTCCGTCTACTGAAAATAAACTAAGTCTAATGCCATAATAAAATAAGGATTATCCTTGAATGAAGAGGACTCACTTCTATGTCTACTACTGCTGACTGAGTCTAGACTGCTAAGGGTGATCTGGATCTCGCGCTTCTGAACCTATGGTATAAGACACCATAGCGCAAGAGAAAAGTATGCTTTAGTACTTTGAATATACTGGTATGCTAGATGAGGTAAGTATAAATGCAAGGGCTTATGTATGAACATAGCTTAACTGAATAACATGAGAGTACTGAATGAGGACATATGCATAAATTCACAAACCATAACTAAAATCATCATGATTTTGAATACTGATACTCAGATACTTCTTTACTGACATATGAACTCACTACTAATAATAAGATACTAAATAACTGAATCTTCTGATATTAATAACTGAGTACTAAAGTTGAGATCAATTCTCTCTAGCGGCTGATCTCTGAAACTGATGATATTGTAGCTGATTAATTGAATCTTCTCATATCAATGCCTGAGTTCTGAGTTGCTACTATCGGCTGACTAAATCTGTGATCAAACCTTTCTAACGGATGATCTCTGAATCTACTAATAATGATAAAGAATGATTGTATTTGAGATCAGACCTATCTAGCGAAAGATCTCTGAATCTTTTAATAATAGAAACGATGGACTGAGTTTGAGATCAGGCTTATCTAATGGGTGTTCTCTGGCTCTATTAGTACTGATACTGATTAACTTTATGTAAGACCAGGCCTATCTAGCGGGTGGTCTATGAATCGATAGAACTATCTAAGTTCCTTACTGAGATGGGTGATTGTATCAGACAGTCCTAATTTTTGAGTTCTACTCTGAAGATTGATATTGAAACTGTAACTGTGGGAGTTCTCACTTAAATGATATGCCCCGAATCTGATCTAGTAGGATCCAACCTATAACCCTAGCTAGAAGGGTGTCAATACCATACCATGGGTAAAGACCTCTGCTATGGTCAAGCCTATCTAATGGGTGACCCTGAACAGGAAGTCAAGCCTAAGGCAATATGATAGTCAAGCCTTAATCTAACGGGTGACTCATGGTCCTGTGCTAGCTACGCAGTTCTGGAGTTCATGGACTATTACTAATGTCTCTTCCTCTCTAACGGGGAAGTCGTCATCCCTACACTCACTCAGTGCTAGTTCCTACTCCCAACTGAAAGACACTAAACTGATTCTTGGACTGTACTAGACTGAGCTAAATCTATTACTGATTATCTTACTTGACTGATCTGACAGATTTTACTTGATTCTGTTATCTGACGGAATACTTTTGAATCTTGTTATTTGACTAGATGATACAAAGTTCTGAATTGATTACTTGAATTCTACTGAGGTCTGAAACTGAATTCTTGAATACTAGTAAGATCTGAGCTAAGTACTAAACTAAAGTTGGAATGCTAATGATACTTGGATTTTGAGATTTCTTAAGTTTTGTAACTATCTGAGAGTACTAAATTTTGTAACTGATTGAGTTCTAAGAATAGTGACTTGACTGAGATTATCGTGAAAACTGACACGGGCTCTAGACTTGCAGCTAAATTGTTGGGTATAATTACCCCCAGGACTCGATAATATAAAAGTAAAACATAATCATCTTAAATAATCATGACCATGGACTTTCATTCACCATTACAATCATTAAAGCATCTCTTTAAGAACTTGGAAATCATAAACATATAATAGTATAGGGAGACATGTTACTGGCTCATAATCCATTCAACAAGGTCTTACAATAGACATTTTACATGCATTGAAGAGCACATAATTGGGAATTTCATGCTAATATGTCATAATTCATTCACTAAGGCTTTTCAACAAACACTTGGCATGCATGAACTTACACACAATTGGGGATTTCTAGTCAACATGCTATAATGGCTCTAATTCCTACACATAAGCATTTTATCAAACATATGTGGAGCATACTTTGGTTATTCACAATTTCTACACTTACTTGACATAAACACATCACCTAACATGCAACTTAAAGAGGGTTTATCATGAATATCACATGAATATCACATACTAGGATCAAAGCTTGAAACTTTGTAAACAAAACAAGAATTAAAACTCAATAATAACATGAACTTCAATTTCAATTCACATGAATCATGAAAACTCATAAATATAAGTGAGATATTTGAATTTAGAAAAGGATTCTTGAACTTCTTGGGTGAAAGGAACTCAAGAATGAACATCTGCAGACCTTAGCTACTTGATCCTCGGAAGATTAATAGTTTAACCTTGATGATTGGGGTCTTGATTTTGGAACCGTAGGTCTTGTTCTTGAAAAGAATTGAGAGAAAACAATAATAGTTGGGTTTAATGTGGCTGAATCTCGTGTTAAGGAGTATATATAGGGGTAGAAAAATGACCTTTTTTTCCTTGGAATTAAAATCCAGAACTGGAACATCGATAAAAGCTTCACCGCGACGCGGTGGAATCGCGGTGAGCTACTGGAATTGGACAATTCTGAAATTGAGCCTTGGTGTGATGCGCCATATTTGCGGAGGTTCAATGGATTTTGATGATTGCCATTTTGGCTGACTCCCCGACGCGCCAAAGTATCAGGAGGTACACTGTCTCACTAAAATGGCTCTAACTCTTCGCCCGAGTGTCTGGTTTGGGCAAATTTGGTATCAATGGAAAGCTTATTCAATTTTCCACATGATGAAAAGTCAAAATCTTAAAAATTTCACATGGAATAATATATATTCATCTTTGAAGCAAGATCTTTGATGTTCTAGAGACAAATTTAAATTAGGAGAAGGGTGGGGTATTACACTAAAGCGGTACCTGTTGGCCGAGCCAAGGCTGCTAAAGCACCAAATGGGATGCTATAGTACCCTTGGATAAATCTTGCATAGGTCCTTTTTCGCGGTTACACCCACTGGAGACTTGGAATTTTTCTGAGTTCCCACCAACCACTCCGGATTCATTTTGAAACCCATATGCACAAATAAACTATGCTATACTATAAAATTCAATGCTCCAGACTGAATAGCACAGTCAAAATTTCCATCTGAGGTCGTTTCGATGAAAAGTGGGTCTCACCCCTACTTATTATTTTTCTTAACTTCCAACCAATAGACCAAAATATGTCTGGTAGTCTCGAGATGCAAACCAAGGATCAACCCAACCTAAAATTGACATTTTAGAGTTGTTGGAACTATCAAATTTGGCATACAAGGTCATTTAACTGATGTTTTTTCATAGTAGCCAATTTGAACTAACAAAGGCTTCAAAATAAGGAATTGGCTCTAAAAATCAAATGAATTTCTTGATAACCGAACCGTTAGTTCAAGCATGTCATAGATTACTTAGGGTATCTTAGGAAAGCTCGAAATCGCAAAAATAAGTAGAAATATAGAAAATGACTGGGAGGATCATTATACCCACTTATTGATTTCCTACAAAAAGAAAAAAAGAGTTTATAAGTGATAAGGAAATAGAAAGAGGCAATGTCATTAGCACTAATAACCCTTTAGAGGCTCTAAATCATCAAGAACAAGTAGAGGATAAAGGCAAATATGGTGATGAAACTGACCAAATTTCACAAAAGAAAGGTAGCATTAGAAATTAGGTTGAAATGGCTTTCCAAACAACATAAATGATACCACATCACAAGAGAAAATAAACATAGTAGCCCACCATAAATTATTAATGCTATATATGGGAACACAAGCAACATCAATTAAAACCACTCAATTAAATATAACAGAATAGGCATAACAGGCAATAACCAAGCAAGAGATAAACACCAGTTGCAGTATAGGGTAACAAAGACAATACAAGTAAAAAATCCACTAAGAGAGTGAATCACAATAACAAAATTGAAGCAATAAAAGAGACAGTAGTGGCAGTCATTTCCAAAAGAGAAGCAATGACAACAAAAACCAATTATGAGGACATACAGGACAAAGAAAGGGTAATACAATAATTATATGAAGTCAATTTTACACACAATAATGAGTTGGTGGAGTATATAGACATACAATAATAGCTAGCAAAATCCATATATCAAGAGCCATGTTACAACCAAATTTACGAGTCATGATGACACCTACTAAATCCCGCCAGTAGGTAAGCCAAACCGTATCCCAGAGCTAACACAATGGGTTAATTTAGTGGGAAATACCCAACATAGCTGATTTTCAAGAACATAATATATACATAAGTAAAGAGTTTTAAATAGATAAAATATTCAATACAAGATACCATCCTACGAGCTGGTAGAGCTAGTACAAGAGCATCTAATCATATTACCACTTAAAGACTTAGAATAGTCAACAACATCTACCTTGATAATAAAAGACTAAATATCAAATGATAGAAGGAAATAGGTGACTTTGACTCCAAAAGTTCACTCTATCTCTGAAAATGCCAACACATGATCAATGATCAATGGAAACAACTAGTACTCAAATCTGCACCAAAAAAGTTCAAAAGTATAGTATGAGTACCACAAAAATGGGTACTCGGTAGGCATCATCGACTGACTAAGCTAAATCATGATATAAGTATGATAAAATGCAAGATATTATAACTAAGTCAAGCTATTGAAGTGAACCTGAATCATCTCCAATACCATTGTACATAATAAGTAGTTTAACTGAAGTAGCAACATAAAATCATGCATCAACACATGCCAACATCATCTTGCAATATAAGTAGATAAATCATAATAATAATGTATCACAAGGCATCGCATAAGCAATCACATCCTTCAAAATTATCTCCCATAAACCAATTGGTGGGGAAAGTAAATAACTTATCACAGACTCCCATATGCCTGGAGAGTACACTTAAAGATACAATAAAGCAACCATTCATCGCTTACAAATAACCATCTAGTTATTTAACCATCGTTCCACAATTAATCAGCAATAGATCATTTACCAATTTTGACAATGTACACACATTCCATAATATTACCAACATTTAACGACCTTATCATTGATACTCCCTAATCACCATATATTAGCCAACCATCTCTTAATAACTAATCCATTTGGTTAATATTCATCATATAACATCTAGTCATCCTTCAATAACTATTCACCAGATATTTATTAAACACCAGTTACCAATTAATCCTTATTTATCAACTAGTCATTAGTATTAATTAACCAATATTTATTAACTAATCAATATTTAGAAACTAGTCATTATTTCACTAGAGTCTATTCATAACGTACAACATTATAACTATTTCTTCATTTTCAACTTAGCCAGATTGTAAATATTATACCCCAATATCATCATACCATAATTAAATGTATCATCATAGCATAATACTTAGAGCTGGACTTGAACTAGTAGGGATATTCTACAATATCCTCATAAATATCATCATAAGCATCTTCTAGCCTTGTCGGGTATATATATTATCAATATCATCTTCCAGCCTTTTCAAGTATATATATCATCAATATCAGCTTCTAGCCTTGTCAGGTATATATATCATAATAATCATTTTCCAGCTTTGCTGGTCATATATCATCAAAATCAATTCTTCGGTCTTGCCATATATGTATCATCATAATAATCCACTAGCCTTGCCGAGTATATGTCATCTCTATCATCCTATGGCCTTGCTGGGTATCTATCATTATAAATGTCATCATTACTATCAACAATTTCATAGACATCCTCCGGATTTCAACCGGGTATAAATAATCAATACTATCATCAATATAGCTAATAACGTAATTATTAGAGTATTTAATAGCATAAACATTAGCATGGTATGTTAACATAGTCAATAATTATAATTGAAGTCATGAGTTCTAGCATAACCAATAGCATGATTGCCAATATAGAAAATAAGCACAATCTTTGACATAATTGGTAGTATAATCGCTAATATAATCAATAAGCATGCTCTTTAGTATAATCCATAACATATTTGTCAATATAGTTAATGAACATGATCAATAATATAATCAATGTGCATTATCAAAGCATAGACAATAACTTATCAATAGTCTACTTAAGGGCTTATCATTAGCATAATAGATAGTTTACAATACCTTGAGCGGTAGCTAATCAATATCATAATCTAAAGTTTATTCATAGCATAGTCAATAACTTAATTTATGGATTAGATAATGTCATAGTCAAGGGCACATTCAATAGCATATTCGGTAGCCCAATTAATAGTCAAAACAATAGCATAATCAATAGCTCATCATAATCTTAACTAATAAATTATGCATATGACATATTTGTCAATATAGTTAATGAACATGATCAATAATATAATCAATGTTCATTATCAAAGCATAGAAAATAACTTATCAATAGTCTACTTAAGGGCTTATCATTAGCATAATAGATAGCTTACAATACCTTGAGCGGTAGCTAATCAATATCATAATCTAAAGTTTATTCATAGCATAGTCAATAACTTAATTTATGGATTAGATAATGTCATAGTCAAGGGCACATTCAATAGCATATTCGGTAGCCCAATTAATAGTCAAAACAATAGCATAATCAATAGCTCATCATAATCTTAACTAATAAATTATACCAATGGCTAATCGTTAGGCATGACTTTCGATGTCATTTGATCAATGACCAAACTATACCTCCAATTGAGAATAAAACAGTCGTTGTCAAGTATAATAAACTAATTGGTTAGGGTCAAACTCACAGAGAAAACTTAGGTGTATATCTCTAGTTTGCTAAACTCAACAAGTGGAACGAAAAGTAAATAGGGAGTTTTCTAGTAATAGTATCAAACAAGTAATAGTATGTAACTCTGGTTTTATACAGTTGGAGATGAACACTACATGTGTGTTCCCCCTGGCTTCTTGAATTCGTAAGTTTATTGTGCTTTGCTAAACCAACCCTGTACCATGCATATAGAATCTAATAAGTTATGTACCCTCAACTGTCTTGTGAACTCATTGATGTATTTGATCATTTACCTTTTAAGTCTCAGGAAGTTATATTACTAACCCTTATCTTAGATCCTAGTTTGCTATTACCTTTTGAGTATCAAGTTATTAGATGATATTTAACCATCTTACATAGATAATAGTGATTATCTTGGATCGATAGTTAATCTTCAAATTATTGTTGTATTTATCTTATCCTAGTCACTACTCCTCTTGTGGAGTAAATATCAATAATCTAGATGATATACTAATTTTTACAACTTCTAGAACATCCATTGAATCAAAGATAATGCAATACATGCATCGATACTAGTTTAGAACAGCTTAGCACTTCCCCTACTTCATAAATACGAAAAGGTTCCCATAACCCTAGCTAAGGGTTTTAGCCGCTCATGCTTATGAAATAATCAACAAAATTCATGATTGAAGCCATTCACGCAGTATTACAAGTATAGTTGAATAAAACTTAAAGTCTTTAATTGAATTATAAACCAAAACCAATACAGAAGCAATCTTAAGATCAAAGTTGAATCTTGGAATAAAAATATATGTTTGTGAATATTAAAAGTGTATAACCTAACTACTAAATGCCAAAAGGGTATATATAGGCTACAAGAAAACCCTAAAATTCAACTCCAGAACAAAAAAGGAAAATATAGGTTGGTGGCCACTTACTTAGGCCGCATACGGACAGTATGTACCACATACAGACTCTGTGTGGCCTGGGTAAGTTACTAAACTTCTGTGTAGATCTTGCAGCTATCTGGACATTTGATCTCTACACATACCTTGGTCACATACAGACCGTATTTTCCTTAGTAAGTGATAGTGTCTTCTTTTTCCTGCTCCTAAGCTTATGAACTTCATGTTCTGGCACATACTTTGATCACCTACGCCTGGTAAGTAGCAGATACACCAAAAATTGCCTTGGTAAGCAGTCAAAAACTTTATATTTCAAGTTTTATTAGTTTATCATCGAAAACCTAATTTCCTTCAAAACATACCCAAAACACATCCTATCTCACAAAACAACCTAAGAAACTTGCATATTTTCATAGTTTTAAGCGTCGAAAATTCTATAAACCCATATTACATATATACCCTCAACTTAGAACATTTGTATGTCATGAGGAAATACAATAAAACAAAATAAAATCACAATGCTTAACTAGAAGAATCTAACCTATCTAAGGCAGTCAATCACACTTTAAGCTTATACTCATTATCCACCTCCTATATAAACCATTCAAAACCAACCATGTATAATTATGAAGCACAACAATATGACATAATGAAATCAAGATATGACAATTATATTAGCAACAGACAACTATTCATAAATACAAGTTACATTAACCGAACAAGTAAACAGCTAGAAATACAATCCATATGCCCTCACACAAAGAAGCCCCCCGCACTCATATGAAATAAGAATGTTTATGTAGGAACAGTGAAGAGACACTCACACTAAAAAATAAGTTCAACCAATGTGCATCAAATACAGTAGGATTGCCATTATTTTCTTTACCTTGGTTTTCAGATAGTCAAGTTAGGATCACTATAGGACTTTACTCGGCTTGTACTGTAGGATTGGGGGGATAGTATGGTACATATAAATATCAAATGACTAAGACTCCTTGGAATTTTACTAACTTTGGGGCCCATGCTTTATCTAATTTCCTTTTATTCCACCCTTATTTCTCTCTTTTATTCTTTTATGCACATTTAGGTTGGGTGTGGTTTCCTTTTATTTATTTATTTATTTATTTTTATTTTCTCTCACATTTTTTTCTTTTTCTAACACACCCATCCTTACTAACTATTCTCTTATTTTACCCTTCTTCATACCCACTTTGTATTATGCGCCACTATGATAGCCATCCTCAACTTAGGAAATTTTCCTGAGTTGAGGTCCACAATGTCCAAGGAGGACTAGGGCCAAAATAGGTTGATCGTGACACAAATGGGAAGGTGAAAGGTGAAAACAAAGAAATAGTCTATAAGGCTCAAAATCGGGATCAAGGGATACTATTTCACATTCAAAAGGTCATTTAGGCTAAAAGTGTATTAATCATCAAAAATAGCCTAGGATCCTTTTCTAATCGACTATCCTACAACCTAGGCAAGACTACGGGGCTAATTCAATATTTAACACACAAAGGGAACTAGGTAGCATCTTACACACATATAGCATAGAGTGACATCACAAGCTCGCAGCTCTGATATAGCAACCTGGTGTGCAGACTCTAATCTAGCCTCACTCGTCTCTAGTGTATTCCGGACCCATGGACAAATATAAGATGACTTTTAGTAACTCTTTGACTATCCACTAGGATCTTAAATAACACACATAAAACTAACATCATACCTAATGCAACAGCTGGAGTGGATAGGTGAAGAGGAATTGAGGATGTACCCACTTGCTCTAAAGTAAAAGTCGGGGCTAAAGTAGATGTAGAATGGGTCCCCTCACCCTATGTACTCAACTCTGGGTCCTTACTATTCTCTCCTATTTCAAACTTCTTACTGACTCCCATGTTACCTCCCTATGTCTCAATAGTCTATATAGTGACCGGTGGGCCTCAGCCGAGGCCCGAGGTACTTTAGTGGGTGCACAAGGTCTCTTGGGAAGGTCTAGATATGGTGTATCCTTCATTATCCTAGTTTGTGTCATGTCTGTATCATGTACTCTCTCATCAGCTTCTGGCACCTCTGGCACGCCAGTCTTATTATATAACCTTTGGACAAGCCATGGGAATAGTAAAGTCATAGTCCCACCAAAAGCTCTCTGATGTAGCTCATGACGAATAATAGCTGAAAATTCAATATCATATTCATCCATAAAGCTAGAAATTAGTGCAACTCCATGTCAAGTCAATACATTATCCAAAGCAGTTAGATACAATTTATAATAAACAAGCAACCATAAAAAATTCACAACAAAAGTGAATGTTGCCTTCTTTATCATACCCTGCCCCTCGATCGAAGGGGTATCATCACCTAGAGGTGAAATATAGCCAGGAGTTCATCTCGCCATCTCAAATTTCTTACTTCTGTGCTTAGTATCGGATGTAATATGTCTATCTCATGCAACTTTTAATCTATAATCATACTCTAATATGGAAGCTAGAGCAACATAATTTGGCCTGAAGAGACCTCAATGGATAGATTTCACTGAAACATCTACCATAGCCCATCTCACATGATCTACTCAAGCTGGGGCTACTCAGTATACCTTACAAGACCCCTACTCTTTGGCATAGTCAATGACACTATGGTACGGTATGATGCATAGAGTTCCTGCACCAAAGTTAGGTTGTAAGATACTAGAGGTTGAGTTATCCACATCAACTGATATCAGTCAAATACATCCAAAAATGATGCTCCATCCAACTCGGACAATTCAATCCAGCTCTCCTCATAAATAGCCCTCATGGGCCAGCCAAATTCAAAAATATAGTTTTCCAACTCAAAAATAATCCAAAGTTCCTCCATGCACTATCTTGGGTTCACCTCATAAATAAACTCCTCTAAGATATGTATGGTGTCATACTTCTAATAATGTTAAGCTAGAGCCTTAATATCTGATGGTGGTACCTGCTGTGTAGCCTAGTCTGTACCCTCCTTAGACTAGGATATGGCTAATGATTTCTCCTCATCTATTGTATCAGACATGTCTTAGGATCCCTTCTTCGACTGAGGTCCTGTGTATCTATTGTTGGAGGTGACTCCTACACTGCCTCATTATCATCATTATCACTACCACCATTCTCAATAGGCTGGAGGTATGGTGGTGATCTCTAAGTTGTCTTTATCCTTGGCATACCTAGGAACTAGATAGCCTTAGATCAAGTTTTCGGCTAAGAAAAAGCAGGTTGTTTTCCCCATTTTGATTTCTCTGGAAGATGTACATCTAATTTCATTATGATGGCCTCAGTTGTATCCTACTTATGTCCCCGAGTCACTGGTCTTGTCGCTCTGGTCGGGACTGCTCTGGATTGGGAAGATAGGTACTCTTCTAAGATACTACTCTCGAAAGAGTCATCCCATTGCCTAGCAGGTCCAACCTTCTTCTTTGAAGACTTGGGTTCCATGCGTACCTAAAATATCAAGTCTTAGCATAAAATAGATAATGAGTGATTTCAAAATTTCAGGAAAAACTCAAAATCCAAAAAACATCAAATGTTTCCTTAATTATTGCATCCCTATTACTTATTATTAATCCCAACAAGTTCCATATGCCCACATTTACTTAGAATCAAAATTTCAACACAAACTAGCATTCAATCTTTCAGTATTCCTCCACCTTTTCAAATTAAACTTCCATTTTAGGCCATGATATTAAGGTTTAATTAGGGAATAATATCCCACATTAATATTTTAGTGTAATTCAAGTCTCCTACATACAAGCATGATGGTTTCTACATATTTTTCATGAAATTAATGTAACACTTGCTTATTTTAACTTAAGAACAAGATAGTCTATTAGGAGCTAAGAATATTACCTTTTAATGGGAGAACCAAAAGTGAACTCTAAAAAATGAAGTAAAACCAAAGATTGAACAGGTGTTTAGTGCTTTAGGTAAAGTTGGTACTAAGAACAAGTGATGTTTTCACCTTTTATTAAGTGTAGGGAAGTGGGGTAGTTTGAATTTTTAGAAGGGACAGAGAATTTTGAGGATTTGTAAGATAAAATTGAGTTAATAGGGCTTATATAGCAAATGAGGGTCAATTTAGGGTTTGTTTAAGCATCGATAGACCAAAAATTTTTAAAAAATATTTGGATCCAAAACTGCCCACTTACGGCATTCATATATAGGCCGTATATGGTACATAAGGACCGCATGTTCCTACGCTATGTGGGATCTAAAATTTTAGCCAAGTTCCCTGCCCTTTGGACTTTATATTCTGACACTGAATTTTTGCTTCTTACAAGGTCGTAAGTGGTATTTATGACCATGCAAGTAAGTTCATATGATAAAGTACAGAAATTCCCTAAAAGATCCTCAAAATTCAATCTTTTTCAGTTAACAAAAACTTACCTGGCCCGTGTGGGACTTATGACCTTGCTGGATTGGTCACCAAGTCCCCTCAACTGGAAAATTATGAATGGATTAATTTTTTTACTGTATTCCAAGCCTATCCTTATTCTATTTTAAAAAATAAATGTGAATAATAAAATAGTGGGTTGCCTCCCATCCAATGCTTTATTTAACGTCGCGGCTTAATATGGCTATGCTGGTTACTCAAAATTCAATGAAAATCCCCTGGGTTGCCTTCCATACGTCACTTGATTTAATTTCACGGGTACCTTAACTACTCAGAATTTGTCAAGGTACCCAAATAAATACCCTCCAGAATCATCAATATAATGGATAACCAACACAACCCCTATATTTGTAGGTTTCATCATAGTTCGTTGGACGTTGAAGGTAACTTCTTTGTTATGACTCTGATCCTGATCTCCCCCTTTTCCATATTGACCATTACTCTACCTGTGTACATAAACAGTCTTCCCAATATGATGGGCATCTTAAAATCAACCTTACAATCCAGAATCGCAAAATCAACCAGAAAATGAAGTTATCAACTTTTACCAAAACATCGAATGAAATGCCCACGAGTTTCTTTATTTGCTGTTAGGCATAAACAACCACATAATAGTCAGCTATAGTAGGATCAAGACCAAATGCTTAAATATAGCCAC
The DNA here is from genome assembly GCA_030864215.1 of Capsicum pubescens. NCBI lineage: Eukaryota > Viridiplantae > Streptophyta > Magnoliopsida > Solanales > Solanaceae > Capsicum > Capsicum pubescens. Next base: position 121,348,063 of record CM061544.1, read on the forward strand.
CAGCATCAAATTGATGATGACTCCCGAGTCACATAGTTCTCTGGTGAATCTGGATATCCCAATAGTACATGGGATTGAACCGTATTGCTTGAAAGGGTACATGTCTATCTCTGATTCAACATAGCCGACATCTATCTGAACTGGTGTTCTAACTAATTGATAGAAGTTTCATGAGACTTTACCTATTGTTTCAAACCTGAAATATCATCCTTAATCTTCTTAAGGCTAGCCTCTTAACTCCCTCCCCCCTTTACCAGTTTGGTCAGCATCACCTCTATTCTGAATTTTGTATCACAAATATCCAACAAAGTGTACTTGTCTCCCTTCTCCTTGTAGTGATCTTTATATCTCAAGTCACCATTATGCTCCCTACTACGATCTCTTTATGTATCGCCATAGTAGTTCTAACCTTATTTTCCTTGACCTATAGCTCGAAAACCTTCCAATTCACAGTTAAGATACTTTTCCTTTTCCTTCAATTTATACTCATAAATTTTGGAGGTTGAACCCTATATACCTATTATGTTCACCTTTTTGGAGTTCATTGCTTCAAACTAGTTAGTCAGCAACCCAATATCGATCCTCAGTTATGTAATTTCTTGCGCCACAGACTCATCAACTGATCTCTGGTCACTGGAAGCTCCAATAGCATAATTATCAGCACCTCTCTCATCTTACTGAGTATGCCACCCTTGGTTAGTGAGAGATATCTGGTCAAGAACCTTAGAAGCTTCTTCACAGCATAATCTCATAAATGCTCCTCCAGTGATGGTGTCTTTTATAGGTCGAGAATTGATGTTTAGGGCTTTATAGAATATCTCTAGTAAGCTCATCCTTGAAATTCAATGATTGGGAACCATGCTTAGTTTCTCGTAAAATCAAAACAAAGTCTCATACATCAACTTAGAAAGAAGTTATCTGAAATTATATATCATATCTTTAAGCTGCAATATACTAGCAGGAGAAAAGTATCTATTGAAGAATTGCTTGTGCAACTCATTCCATGTGGTGATAGATCTTCTTAAAATTTCCCCAACTATAAAGAAGTTTCTCCAGTCAAAAAGAAGGGGACCAACCTCAAACTATGTTCCTTCTGGTCTACCCCTAGAATAGTATAGAAAGTGCAGATCCTGATAAAGTTGACAAGGTGCATATTTGCATCATCTGTAGCCGAGATAAAAAATACACCCTTCAAGTTTAAGACATGGATCATAGCACTAGTTCTTTTGAATTTCACATTAGGATGAGAGTAGGAGGAATGATAGCTCTTATTTCTACTTGATTAATGTATCCTATATCCACTTCATCATCATATAAATGAAAGTACGGGAATCCAGATATTAGTTAAGCCTGGGTACCTCAAACTCTGTCTATATTACCATCGAGTGTTGCTCGATGATCAACTACCTTTCTTGTCCTACGTAACTCTACTTATTGAGCCAACCGAGCTTCCTTAGCCTCTCTTCTTTGGTTAGCAGCTTCTTATAACATCTGCTTTATCTTTCTATCAGTAATATTCTATGGATAACCTGGAGGAGGGTGAGGTACATCCTGAGGATCATCTCAAACCCTTTCTAAATTGCCTACTTGTACTGGTTATGTCATGGCATAATTCAACTGTAACAGTCTCTCTAGGTTAGGATTCAATGGGATTAAGGTTTTACCTTTAATCCTGGTGAAAGTCATACACTGGTGTATACCCAACTAAGAACAAAAAATAAAGACCTAAAAACTCCAACAAACTTCAATCAACACTTCATTGTCTTCCCCGACAATGATGCTGAAATTTTGATCAATGCCCAAACTACACCTCCACTTGAGGATAAAACGGTCGTTGTCATGTATAATAACCCAACTAGGATGGAGGTGAACCCACAGGGAGGACTTGGGTGTATATCTCTTGTTTTCTAAACTCACTGGGTGGGACTTAAAGTAAATGAGGGGTTTTGTAGTAACAGTGTCAAACAAGTAATAGTATGTTACTTTGGTTGTAAACAGTAGGAGATGAGCAATAGAGCTATGTTCCCCTTGGCGTCTCGAGTTCCTAGGTTTATAATGTTTTGCTTAACCAACCCAGTACTGTGCATACATAATCTAATAAATTATGTACCCTCAACAGTCTTGTTGACTCATTGACAGATTTCATCCTTTACCTTTTGAGTATCAGGATGTCGCATTACTAACCCTTAGCTTAGAGCTCAGTTAAATATTACCTCTTAAGTTTCAAGTTATTAGATGATAGTTAACCATCTTAAATAGATAATACTGATTAGCTTGGATCGATAGTTAATCTTCAAATTACTATTGTACTTTCTTATCCTACTTACTACTCTTCTTGTGGAGTAAGTAGAAATAATCTAGGCAGAATCCTAAAATTTGTACCGACTAGAACATCTATTAAACTGAAGGTAATATAATACATGAACTGATACTGGTTCAGAACAACTTAGAACTTCCGCTACTTCATAAATATGCCAGGGTTCCCATAACCCTAGCTATGGTTTTTAGCCTGTCATGCTTGTAAAACAATCAATAAAATTGATAATTGAAGCCATTCACATAATATCTCATGTAATGTTGAATAAAACTCAAAGCTTGAAACTAAATTATCGGCCAAATAAATATAGGAGTAATCCCAAGATCAAAGTCGAATCTTGGAATCAAAATATCTATTTGTGAATGTTATAAGTATATAACCTAACTATAAAATGTCAAAAGGGCATATATAGGATACAATAAAACCCTAAAAATCAACTCCCAAAGGAAAAAAATATAGGTCAGTGGCCACTTACTTAGGCCACATACAAACCGTATGTACCATATACTGATCGTATATATATCTAGGTAAGTGCTAGAACGTCAGTATAGTTTCTGCAACTCTCTAGACTTTTAATCTTTGAACATACCTTTGTTATGTATAGGCCGTATATGCTACATACGGACCATATGTTCCCTTATTAAGTGATATAGTCTTGTTTTTCCTACTCCTGAGCCTCTGAACTTCAAGCTCTAGTACATACTTTAATCACCTAGACCAGGTATGTGCACATATGCCCAAAATTGCCTCGGTAAGTAGCAAAAAACTTCAATTTGCATTTTTTTCTTTAGTTTATCATCCAAAACCTAATTTCCTTCAAAATATACCCAAAACACATCATATCTCACAAAACAACCTAAGAAACTTACATATTATCATAATTTTAAGAATCGAAAGTGCTATAAATTCATAGCACGTCATCATTCATCATAACCAACAAGTGCCAAGGTTCCTTAATATTGCCTCAAAAGGGCATTCTCTAGGTATTTAATAAGTGTATAAGGGTCTTAAGAGAACTATTCATCAAGCATAACTTAAGGTGGGTCAAAGAGCCCACTTCTAAATTCTCAAAATACATTCTAAGTCAAATTCTACCCCAAACTTGGATAAGGTATCTAAATTTACTCTTGGATATATATCAAGCCACAATTTTCCCTATGGTGAGCTTCTTCTCAAACACTTCAACTAAGTCAATGGAAACTAATACAACCTTCATTAGTGTAAGCAACTAAGGTCAACTTACCCTAAACATGAGTAACTAGAGCATTTTACTTAATCTTGAGCAATCTAAGGTATTCACATGCTAAGCATGAGTAATAAAGTCCAATTCACTTAAGACATAAGGAAATAAGTCAAGTGTTTTAACTCTATAGTTTCAAATTAGCCTAAACGGTCCAACTAACCCAAGTCTTGCATTTCATTAATCCAACACCTAAAACCCATCCCAAATCTAACAAATATCATAAGAATACTATGAGACAACTCAATCTAACAAGGGATGAACCTGGCCTGCTTGGACACCAAAGAAAGCGCAATAATCTGCTAAATCGCCGATTCTTTTTTAGAAGACTCTTCAAGATACCAATCTATCAATAACATATTATACTCATCAATACGATCATAACGATACACATATTTCACCATTATGCTTTGGGTCCAAAAATTACATCAAAACCCCCATATGGGTCCAACTTACATAAATTGTGTTTCTGAATACAACCCAACATTCTTACATGCTCAAAGAATCATTACTCTCAAAAATGGGTAAAAACCAAGCTAAAGTGGGGAAAAAATCAAGCCTTATAGGATTTGGGGTTTTGAGGAATAAATCAAGAAATTTCACTAAGAAAAGGGTGAATTCTTACCTCAAATCAGAAGATAATCACTAAAATAAATGTTAATCAAGCTTCCAAGTCATCAAAAAGTCTTGATTTTAAGATATATCCTCTTTAGGGTTTTTACTCTCAAGAAAGGTATGAGAAATGGCTGAAGTTGCAATATTTATGGGTCTACTTATACCCAAACTAGGTATTTAGGTCCCGTTTTTGCAGACCCAGACCAGCGATCTCACTATTTTTGGGTTGCATAGGTGGGATATGATCGCAACATACCCTCTGTAATTGCACTACTTACTCTACCAAGGGTATTGCAATCACGACCATTGGTTTGCAATATTCGCTACACCAGATGATAGTTGAAACTTGGAAAATCTTCTAATTTTCCACCAAGTTCTTTGGATTCATTCGATATACCGTATATGAAAATGAACTATGTAACCACACTAAATTCAATGGTTTAGACTCAATGGAATAATTAAATTTTCCATATAAGCTTGTTTAGATGAATTGTGGGTCCCATAACCATATTTTATTTTCTTAACTTTTTGACCAATAAGTCAAAATGAGCTTGGGTGTCTTGGGACCCAAATCAAAGATTCACCTAGCCTAAAATCAATCTTACAAAGCTACTAGAATAGTCAAAATTTTAATAAAAGATCATTTTACTAAATTTTTCACCCAGTGAGCGTTTGGATCCAACGAAGACTTATAAATAAAATTGACTCTAAAAACTAAACAAACTACCCCATAACTGAGCTGCCAGCTCTAGCAATTCATGAATCACTTGAGATATATATAAAAAACTTCTATTAGTTAAAATAAGTGTAAATATGTAAAATAACCTGAAGGGTCATTCCAAGCCATTACAGACTGATACTTCCTTGGAAGTGACAAATTTAGTAAGGTCATATCCTGTGGAATCCAGTAGCATATAGATGATAGATATGCTAGGAATGGAGAGTGTAGATAAACATGAATTAGTATTTCTAAGTTTAAATTCAATACCTATAAAATCAATACATGATATAGTCTTACATTAGGTACAAAATGAAGAAGACAAACAAATAGACTTCAACCACAGGCAACCTGGAGAAAATAAGAAAGAAATGAATGATGTGAAAAGTGAAGTCCAAGTACTTAATGAAGTTTTTTTTTCAACACAGGATATTACAAAGGAAAACAAGGTCAAAAATCAAGGAGAGACACTACATACAAGGACTAATCCAAATAAAAGTGTCAAGATTGTTGCTAAATAATGCTGAAAGCTTTATTTTGGAATACAGGGTCTGTAAGGACCCTAAATTCATTCAACAAAAGATATATGTTGTATAGATATCACAAGTTTCCCATTATTGCTTTGATGGAGCCTTTTCAGAATATTAAGCAGATTCAAAAATACAAAAGAAGATTGGGTATGCAATATGAAAATTACAACCAAAATGGTAAAATTTGGATTTTTCTTAAATATCATATTTAGGTAGATTTCATTATTGATTCATAGCAACAACTATCTCTAAGATTACTATTTCTAGAATCTGGTCAGTCATTATTGGTCACTATGGTCTATGAAAAATATGATGCACATGAAAGATTGTCCTTATGGGATGATATTTACTCCCAGAATATGAATATGAATATGAATATGAATATGAATATGAATATGAATATGAATATGAATATGAATATGAATATGAATATGAATATGAATATGAATATGAATATGAATATGAATATGAATATGAATATGAATATGAATATGAATATGAATATGAATATGAATATGAATATGAATATGAATATGAATATGAATATGAATATGAATATGAATATGAGTATGCAAATTCTTTGGTTAATTGGGGGTGATTTTAATGCCATCTTAAGTAATGAAAAGAAGATATGGGGACTTTATGTGTATCCTTATAAGTGTGAGGATTTTGCATTTTGTGTTAACTATTGTGATCTTATTGATGTCAAGTTCAAAGGCAGTCCCTTTACTTGGTGGAATAGTAGGATTGATAATGAATGCATCTTCAAACAATTAGATAGATTCTTGGTGAACTAATCTTTTTTGGGTTGTTTTGATTATCTATAAAGGATTAGATCATATCATACTTTTTTACTACTTTCTTGTGGTGATTAGTTTTCTATAATAAGAAGACCATTTAGATTGCTCAAATTTTGGATACAGAAGAAGTATTTTTAGTAGCTGGTTAGATATAATTAGGTTGAAATTGATGACTATGGTGTAATTGTTAGCCTAAAAGAAAAATTAAAGAAGACAAAAGTTGCATTGACTAGTTGGAACAAAAATATATTTGGTGATATCTTTAAGCAAATGAGAATTAGAGAAGAAATTGTTAAAATAAAGAAAGAGTTATTTGAAGCAGATTCTTCTACCGTAAATAGAATAGAACTTCAAAAAAAAAAGTAGAATTGAAGAAATATATCCATTATGAGGAGGAACATTGGAGGCAAAAAACAAGTATCAACGATTTATAGAAAGGAAAGAGATTACAAGGTTTTTCCATAGTCTTGTTAATGGAAGAAAAAAAAAGATTATTTGTTAACAGCATTTAAAATAAAGATGGAGCCTTGATGGAAGGGGATGAGCTGGTGACTGATGCATCTATTTCCTTCATCAACATATATTTTTAGACTCTCAGAAAACTAGTGATATTTGATTATTGAAGGATATCCCTTAATTGGTTTTAGAGAAAATAAATAGAGATGTAAATGCTATGCCCACTAGGGAAGAAGTCAAGAAGGTAGCTTTTAAACTAAATGGAGACAATGTTTGTGTCCCAAATGGGTTCGCTAGTCATGTTTTTCAAAACTACTAAGATATAGTTGGTGATGATGTTTATAAGGTTATGATTGAATTCTTTCAAGGAAATACTCCTCCTAAATATATCACTCACACTAATTTAGTTTTATTGCCTAAAAAAGATATCATATAATCTTTTTAGGCATGAGACCAATTAGTATGAGTAATTTCCTAAACAAGGTAATTTCAAGAGTTTTGCATAATAGGTTAGAAGATCTACTACCTACACTTACTTTTAAAAATCAGTTAGGTTTTGTAAAGGGTAGGAGCATTACTGAAAATGTCCTGTTAGTACAAGAGATTATCTCTGACATTAGGAAAAGGGAAAAGCCTACAAATATGGTGATTAATTTTGTTATGGCTAAGGCTTATGATAGGGAAGTTCTTCAAAAGATGGGTTTTGATATAAATATAGTGGATAAGATTTGGATACTTGTGGCTAATGATTGGGACTTAATATTGATAAATGGTCAATCTCATGGTTTCTTCCATTCTATAAGGGGGTTAAACATGGGGATCCTTTATCACTTAGCTTATTCATTCTTTCTACAAAAGTGTTATCTAGAGCTCTTAATTCCTTATTTTTTAAAGTTGATTAGAAGTGTTTTGGTATGCCAAAATAGAGTGAAGATATTAATCATCTAGAATATGATGATGACACCATCATCTTTGCTTTTGTAGATAGAAAATCTTTGAATCTAAAGATGCATATTCTCAGAGATTATGAAAATCAGTATGGATAGTTTATAAACAGAGATAGAAGTTCATTTTATGCTTATCATAAAACTACTCATACTCATATTAGGAGGTGGAAGATTGTATTGGTTTCAATAGAGGAAAGTTCCCATTGATGTACTTTAGATTCCCAATCATACATGAAAATAAGAGAAATGTGCATTTTATAAAGTTGATAAAAAAAGTATAGAGTAAGGTGCAAGTATGGAAAGACAAGATGATATTTTTTGGTGGTAAGGAAAATTTAATAAATAATGTTTTGAGTAGAGACCCCATTAATTTACTATCTGTTATTAATCCTCCTAAGTGTGTTATTCATTCCTTACATAGGATCTTTTCTAGATTTATATTTAACTTTAGAGAATTGGGCAGGAATAAGCACTAGGTGGCATGGAAAGATGTATGCAGTCCTAAAAATGAAGAAGGGTTGGGCTTTAGATCATTATTTGATATGTCTAAAGCTCTTTTTGGAAAATTATGGTGGATTTTTAGAACCCAAAAATATTTATGGACCAATTACATATTGAATAAGTATTGCAAAAAGGAGAGACCATAACTAGCGGGATGGAAGGGATGTTATTTAGGATGGAAATATATGCTCGAAGCCAGGAACATATTGGATCGACAAATATGGTGAAAACCCAAATGTGGACATTCAAGTTTCTGGTATGACAGTTGGACACAATTGGGTACCCTTCATTATTACCTACCTATTGAGTCTAGCAGGAATAATCATTTAGAGGATGTGAGTCAATATTTTTCGTATAGGGATTGGAATGCTAATTTATTGTAGTTAAAATTTATGAATGAGGTTTGCAATTGTGTGGTACAAAATGTGAAGTGTAAGGAGGACAAAAATCAATAGGACAAAGCATGATGGATGTTGAAAACTTTTGGGAAGTTTAGTGTGGGTTCTTCTTGGGAATTTTTGAGAGAAAGATAGAAAAGCTTGTTGATTTTAAGAGGATTTGGATTAAATGAATCCCTTTTAAGGTGTCCTTTTCATTATGGAGATTATGAAAGAAAAGACTTGTTGTTGGGAAAGTTTTTGTTAGAAGTAGAATTTGTGATGAAATGTTATGTTATAGTTGTGAAGATGGGGTTGAAGAAACTATTGAACACTTATTTATGAAATATGTCATTTCTAACAATATATGGTCTTATTTTGTAGCCTTTGCAGGTATAGATGTTTTTTTTGCAAGTAAAGGACTGAGTTTTTAAATGGTGGAATGCATCTACAAATACAAAGCTCAATCCTCATTTAAAAGTTGTTCCTATATTCTTCTATGACAGATATAGAAGAGGAGGAATTTGGTTAAACATGGAGGCGAGATGTCAGCTGAGGGTATGAGGAAGGAAATTACTAGGAATATGGTGATCCTAATCAAAACTCTATACCCATGGCTTAAATTTATTTATGGTTATTGTCCTGATTTATTAAGTTTTTTACAAGGTTAAACACCAAAAATTGGTTGTACTGTGGTTTATTAGTCACTTCCTAATGTTGGGCATTACAAATACAATTATGATGGGGCATCATAGGGTAAACCTGGTCCCATCTCAAGTGTCTTCTGCATAAGGAATAACTAGGGCAATTTGGTCTTTGCAAAAAGTAGAAGAATATAGCATACCAATAATCTAATGGCTGAGGTGATGGATCTGAGAATGGGATTAGAGTATTATCGGGTCATAATCTATTCACTTTGATTTTTGAGACTGGTTCTTTCTCTATGAAGTATAGTATGGATGTTTCCTAGGAAATACCTTAGGGTGTCGCAATAAAAATAAGGCGGATTTAATCACTATTAAAGGGGTGGAGGTGGTGATAAAACATATATATAGGGAAGGAAACAAAATGACTGATTTTATTGCTAACTAAGTTTTCATTTTTGCAGGTATAAAAAGACAAACCTATTCCACTTTTCAGGAACTACCAAAAATGCAAGAGTACTTCTAAACATGGATAAATACCAGGTCCCTAATCTCATGATAAAAAAATTCCAAAATGGAGAGTATTACAGTGACATTGACATATGAAATTTAGGATAGACCAAAAGCGAGCTGAGGATAATCAACATGCAGTAACAATAACATAAAACATAGAGTATGAACAACAATAACACAAAACACAAAGAGCAAGCAACAACAGTAACATTATCGTCAAACTAGTGATTGAAAGATAAGAGACAGGGATGCATGTATCAATTACCTAATATATTAGGAATGAAGACCTATTCTAATTTTTAGACAGTGGTATTAGTTCATCCATTAAGATCAACTTGTTAAGAAAGAAAAAGCAGGTAAAATTCATAATTATATTCAAATATATATGGAAGAAGGAAAGAGAGGATAAACTAATTTAGGTATATGAGTCATGGATCAAGATTGGCTGAGATAGAGAAGTCTCTGATTGGGAGATTCACGACGTTTGTGAGAATTTTTAAACGTCTACGGTGAAATACACTAAAAGCTCAGCCATAAATCATAGATCTCTACCTTAGAACCTTAGACAAGATTACCCTATTCATTTCTTACTCAATCAATAATAGGAATTCTAAGAAACATGGCTAATAATTAAAACACAAGTGCTTCTAAAGAAGTAATCCCAAAAATATCTTCATCATCATTTTGTACAGCTTCTCATATAAGGATAACGTCGATAGATAAAGTGAGAAGAAGGGTCACATCTAGAATCCATGGATAATAGTGAAGTATTCTAGAAGTTTTCTAGGTGTGGTTGTCGAAATGCACCTCTTTTTCATTGATTTATATAGGGCCGGGTCACTTTAGTACCTGGCCCTTTCTTGTACATAAATTGATTTTATTAATAAACTAGTAAATCTACCCGCACTTTGCACTGTTAAAAAAAAATGATGGTTGGTAGATTTCGAACAATATTATAAGTTACTATTGTGGATCAAAATAAATTATGAACTTACAACAAAGAAATTCATATATACAAACAAAAAAATCATAAATAGGACGTATAAAAATAAAAAAAATAATACAACATTATTTTTACGATCTTAATCATTAAATATAAAAGAAAAAAATATAAAATTAATACACAATATTTTGATCTCTTATCGACATCTCCCAGAAGCTGACGCCACCATTCAATAGCCTTCATATTATTCTTCGAGACAAATAACAAAAAAAAATGTAATAAGCACCGAAAATGTAACATGAAACATAAAAAACTAATGTGATTATTTGTACAAAGTTTTACTATGTTTATGATAAAACTGTAGTATGGAAATACTAAATATGTATCATGAATATGATTATTAATTATTTAATAGGTTATGATATTAAAAAAAATTATGGGAGTAATGAAAATAATGAAACATTGCATATTTAATATAATTAAGAGAGTTAAAAGAGTTTTTTTAAACTTTTGTTTAATATAGAGCATAAATGAAAACAAATAGACAAAAATCCAAAAATATTGTATTTTTTATACAATGAAAGATGTCACAACATTTTTTTCTATTCCTAATATATATATATATTAATATTGACACTCCTTGCCTTCTTTATGTATTTTTTTTTACATTTTAACATTTCATAGAAAAAGTTGACTCTTTCATTATCTCACATACATATATTTAATGAACAAATAAAAAATTGGTGAAATACACACTTTCAGGCATAAGATGAAACTACAAAACCAAAACAAACAAGAAAGAATAGCCCAAAATCAAAAACTTATTTTCGAATATCACAATTGCAGAAAATCAAACATGAAGTAGAATATGCAAATTCCCGCATGTGGTTGCTCCACATCATCTGGTTGGGAATTCTCTTTATACACACACATAATTACATATATATATATGTGTGTGTGTGTGTGTGTGTGTGTGTGTGTATGTGTACTCAAAAGTGAATTTGATCAATTCATAGACTAAAAGAAACATTGAGGGGAGTAGAATTTTTAGTCAATTTGAGAAGATTAATAGTGATGGTAACTCAACCGATGTGATTGAAGAACTCATGAATTAGGTTCATATAGGTAATAAAAATTCATTATTTGATCCAGTATATAGTATAAAATAATCCTTTTATGATGTGTGAATATAGTGCAATGTTGTAATATCCCCAAAATTATACCTAATAATAAAGTATAACCCAATCGTTGATCAAATGTGGAACCCATCTAGGTTAGGATTGATAATGTCACCAAAATTATACCTAGGAATGAAGTATAACCAATTGCTGATCAAATATAGAACCTATCTAGGTTGAGGTCGATCCCATAGAGAATACGGCTAGATATCAGGTCATTGGAGTTATTTAAACTAGTAGTTGGTCATTTTAAAAAAGAAGGATTCTAAAGGGACAAGTAACATTTTTAAGCATCGGTAACCAAGTAACAAAGTATTAAAATGTTATTTGTATCAATTAATGAGAATGAACAACAACTATGTTCCTCATGATTGCATAAACTTAGTAAGTTTAGCATAATTTTGATCTCTCACAGTTCTTAGCATGTAAAAGTGGTATGTTAGGTCACCTAAATGGATTTTGACCCTAATTAGTTGAGAATCACTCAAATATTGGCTAGGTCTATGATTTTTTACATATGGACCCTTATACTTAATCTCAAATTAGCTTTCTCGGTTAAGGCTCAAGCTATTAGATGACGGTTGATAACCTCAAATATCCATTGCTGATCTATTTTCTTATTCTATACCTCTTTAATTAAACATGATAGTATTAAGGCAATTTCTAATGTTTGCAATTGTTTAAAAGCAATCAATGCCAAGAGAAGAAAAATACATGCATGAACACCATTGAAGAATCAACAAGTACTTTAACCTACTTTGTTAATTCATTATGGTTCACATAACTCTTATTATGAGATTTATATACTCATGTTTACATGAACAAAATCAAAATTTATTGTTGAAAACATAATTATAAACTTACAGATACTTGAGTTATTAGAACACAATTAATAACTGAGTCTCAATGGATGTTTTTTCTCAAAACCAAAGAGAGTTATGTCCTCAAGCAATAAAAAAAATATAATTAGGGTGTGTAAATTATAAATAAAAATTTCAGAAAGCACTTAAAGACAAAACAAATTGTACCTTAAAAAATAAGATTGCAGGCCCATCAATAATGAATAATGTACAACTGGTAAAAATAAAGGTACGGCCCACTCATGTTTTGCAAGAAATCCAAGAAAATTTTCCAGTTCCTATGTGTCATTCCATGATTTGCAGTCTAAATCTATCCTATGAGTCTATACTCTGGACCGGGGAGTCGAGTGAAACTCGTTCTGTTGGGATCAATTTCACTACTTCTGAACTTCTACCTACGGGCAAAAGTATGACTAGTACTATGTGTTCAAGAGTCACTAGATGAGTCGTGGTATCAAATTCCAAATCAAATAATATTTGGTCCTAACTATCGGTGTGAGTATGATTCTTACTCTCAACGGACGACCATTATTATTCTTCCATGAGTTAACACTCAAAATTTTTTAACTTGTTTCCCAACTTTAGCTTTTGGAACCTTTTTTTTTATACAAAACACATAAATATGCATCATATCTACTAAAACATACTAAGGATATGCACAATTTCTAGATTATAAGCATTTAAAATGCCATAAAATCATTGAACATCATATTGTAAGGTAAAGAGAGAGTTAAGTTATACTAGTATCTAAATCATATCTTTTATAGGTGTAGTATTGTTCTACATAATACACGTAATAAATTGGACCTATCTAAGTGTTGAGTGGTGCTGCTTCTATGAAATTATGACAAATTTATCGATCACTCATGAAAATGAGGACACGCGCATGGATTCTTAGGCAATATCAAAGATTCTGCGAGTATGATGTGATAAAATAAGACTCTAGGCTTACAAAAAACTTTAACTTCATAAAATTTCTAAACTTTACCAACTATTCTATAAGTCTATATCTTATTTTATCTAGGTCTGAGTCATAATCTACAGACACTAGCTTTAACACATTATGTGAAGACTCAAGCAAAACTTCTCTTCTTATTCTATTCCTTCATATTATTTTTTTGAGATAAATGGGGAATTATTATGAAAATAATTATTTTAATCATCTCAAAAAAAAATTATTTTGATCAATTTTCTAAGGTTGGTAATATTACTTCTTTTATGGCAATTATTAGCCTGTAGAACGTTAGACCATTGAGACAATTTTAATGATCATGACCCTTTCTTTATATATATTACATAATATCAAGTTTTTTTAATAGAGGTGAATAATATATCTCTAAATAAAAAAAATTCTCTCTATATTCTTTTGTGATGTCTTTAATTTTTAAAATCTTTGTTAGTTGTTCTCCTAGTTTATACTAGAAGATTTTGTTGGATTATGGGGATACACCTATACTTGATGAAATATCCTTAAGGACAATATCTTTTGACAACCTCAAGCTATGAGAAATTCCTATAAGTGTTTGAATTAAAGTATTTTCTTTAAGATTTCCAACAATGCCTCGCAAAAAAACTAATTATAACCAATCATATAAATATATAAAGTATGATGTACACTGAGTCTTAAATTGTACTTATCGAATTAATTCAAAATTGAGATTTTGTTATCAGAGCTTAGGCCCACCGGCGTCATTGGTACACGGAGAAAAATTCTTAGTTGAGTTTTCAGATCGGTACAATGATGTTTGTATCCTATCTTGGAGAGGATGTAGGGTATTCCTAGGAAATCTCATTTCTTAATTCTTTATCATCTGTCTTGGCTTCTATCAACTTGTATGTATTTATTTTGGTTCCATTTTTTGTCAGATGGATAACATGTAATACCCCGTACTTCTACCTATCTTAAAATCATCCCAAAGATGTTAAATACTTGCTTTAAAAGATGAATCTACTTTTATACAAGTGTTATTTTCAAGATTTTCACATTTTTGTCATGTGAAAAATTCAATAAGATTTCCATCGATACCAAATTTGCCTAAATTCGGCATTCGAGCAAAGAGTTAGAGCCTTTTTAGTGAGACAGTGTAACACTTGAGCCATCAGTGCGTCGCGGAGCCAGCTTAAATGGCAATTGTTAATTTCCAGTGTTTCTCCGTGATAGTGGCGCGCCGCACCAAACTTCCATGTCACAAACAAAGTGGTAACACGATATCTCCACATCACGCCACCATGCAATTTCCCATTTTTCACTTTCTAGAGACACAACGTGATAGCGCTGCGTCGCTCCATGGGTCCAAATCGGGAAATTTTCATAGAATTTAAATACGCGTCCAAGGGTTAAAAGGGTCAATTTTCCACCCATATATAAATCCAATAACATGTGATTTAGCCATATTTCCCCCAAAATATATTGTTTCTCTCAAGAATAATCTAGGGTTTTCAATTAGGAATTCAAATCCAAGACTCAAATTCAAGAATCTCTCCGTCAATCTTCATAGAACAAAGAACTAAGGTATGCACAGTATTGATTCATGGACTCCTTTCGTCCATGAAGTTCAAGAACCCTATTTTAAACTATATGTCATTATGTTTTTATTTTAAATTAATTATGTTCATGTTGTTATTGTTGTATGATTGCCAACATTGCATCTTTATCATGTTTTTATGAAACCATGTTAGTATAGGATTGAAATTCATTCAATTGAGTTAAATTATGGAACCATGTTGTATTAAATTGATAACCATGCCTATGCCCTAAGTGTGCATGCAAGGTGTTTGATAATATTCCCCAATGAATGAATGATGATCAAGTACTTAGTTTCCATGTGTCAAGATCATGTCATGCCTCTTAAGTTATGCTATACCTATTTGATTAAGATGATTCTCATGCTAAACCTATTCATTGTGATTGCTTTATAGGATGTTCATAAGGTTAGAAGCATGAAATTATGTCATGTTTATATGCATTACTATCCATGTACAACATTATGATGATCATAGGCTTCATGAAATTCCCAACTATGAAATTATGAATTTTTGATATTGGTCATGTGATCAAAAGTGTCAAGCCTTGTCAGTTTTATTCTATTGAGTCCTGGGGATACTTGTACCCAAAAATTTAACTGTGTGCCTATAGTCATGTCATTTTTTCATGATACTCTCAGTCAAGCCATGATCAGTAGAATTCAGTTAGTCATGTGACTCAAGAAAACTCAGTAAACTCAGTATCAGTCCAGTCCCATTCAGTAATCTCAGTAATCTCAAAAATCTCAGTGATCTTAGTCAGTCATCATGTCCGAGTAGCATTCCATCAGTTAACGGAACTCAGTGAACTTAGTTTAGCTTTTCTAAATAATGCCATTAGTATCATTTCAGTTTAGTTAATTAGTTCAGTGTCTATTTAGTTAGGAGTAGGATTCAGCACTTAGTGAACCCAAGGATGGGGACTCATCTGTTATTCAGTAGAGGGTGTATCCTTAGAAGCAATCCTTGCGCTCCAAAACTACGTAGCAGCGTAGGTTGAGATGTACCTCTATGCGTAGGGATAATAATATATCCTGTTTGGGGTTATTCCTATAGGAGGGTTGACGAAAGAGCTTCCTATCAGAGAGGGTTTCCTCACATCTTGTCTTTACTCGTGGAACAATAGTGAAAACCTTCCAGCTGGGGTTATAGGTTGGACCCCACCAGTTCAGTTATGGGGCATGTCGGTTAGATGATTACCTCCCACAGTCTCAGTTTCAGTATCAGTCTCAGTCTCAGTAATAGAACTCAGATAGTTCTACAGATTTCAGGACTGTCAGATACAGTCACTCAGTATAGTACGAAACTCATCTACTTTCATTAGAACTTAGATTGTCAGATACAGTATCTCATTATCAATATACTAGTTATACGAAACTCATGTTATCAGTATTCAGACTTAGGACTGTCAGATATAGTCAATCAGATTAGTTCTTTATAATCAGAACTATCAGAAATAAATATTCAGATTATCCATATCAGTAAACTCAATTGTTAGCTTACCAGTAATATAGTTAATCTGTATTCCATTAATAATAAACTCAGGTATTAGTAAATCCCTATTATCAGTAGACTCAGTAGTCAGAACTCAATATTCAGTCCTATCACAATGTCAGTCACAGTTACATATTTATGCATGTATTTTTATGTTCATGTTAGTCAGTCAGTTAGTATTGTTCATGCATATGTACCATTTTGCATTCAACCTACCTCACTTGCATACCAGTACATTTAAAGTACTAACACATTTGCGCTATGGTGTCTTATACTATAGGTTCAGAGTCACGAGCTCTAGAGCATCAGTAGATTCCAGATATCAGCAGTTAGTCAGTAGTGAGTCCTTATCTTTTGAGGACGATATGATTTGTTATTTCATTATGTTAGTACTTAGTTAATTCAGTAGTCGAAGTTAGTTGGGGACATGTCCCATCAACTCTATAGTTTTCAGACAGTTTAGAGGCTTTCAGACTACAGTATGTTTAAATAGTATTTCAGTTATTTTTGGTATTCGATACTCCATACTTATGTTGTGTTTTATCAGCTATTCATTTTTAACCTTACGGCCTTACAACTTTTATTTCGCATTTTTATAGGGTATAGATATATATACAGTATATTATGTAGTGTACAAGTACAAATATCAGTCATGGGTTAGCTTGTGGTCCTTTGGGGTCATGAACACTGTGTAGCATTTCGGGTACCAGATTTGGGGAGTTACATAGCATGAGGTTGGCGATAAATGCAGATGATACTTTTACATGTGTTACTAGAGTCTCAATTCAGGGTCAAGATAGGGAGTTAGATCTTGGTTTTAGTGATCTTCAGCACCATTTAGAGGGTGGGAGCCAGAGCTTGGTATTGGTGATCTTCAGCACCATCTAGAGGGTTTAGAGTTATCCTAAGCTCCAACAAGGTTTATAACTGCCTCAATTCTTCAAAATATCATTCTAGGAGTTTTGAATCTTTTTGAGAATACACCATAAGCAGGTGTGGCATTTAGTACACCAGTGGTTCTCTGGACAAAGTTGGGTTTGTAGGTATTTAACGGGGTCCGTTATCTATTTCAGAGTATGAGATACCATTTCTCAAGTGGGACAGGCACACCTCTATGATCTTTCCTACAGAACATGACATGGTACAGAGGTTTTTAGAGGATTATCTTTACCACTTTGTTAAATGTCAAAGCATTTTATAGTAGATGGGTTTACCTTCCTCCAAGTTATTAATCAAGTGAGGACTATACAGTGGCCATGTCTTGGGACATATGAAAGTGGCATTAAAATGCACTACCATCAATAAAATTTTAGTGGTATTATATCTAGAGGTAGGGAATACTGTAGAATAGGTCACCATCACCCTCTGCTTAATATATTGATACAGAAAGTGCCTTACATTATAGGTCATGGTGGTATCAGTAGATAGAGTTTTCGTCAGTCATTATGGGTTTATTGTTCTAGGTCCTTAGGCTATGATGACCACTCTGGGTTAGCAATTACATCACATCATAAATTTTTTGGGGCATTCTATAATTGTAGGGAGGTTGGTCACTGGTCTAAAGAGTGCCTCAAATGTTAGTTGGTCGGCCAATTAGTGTCAACATGTGTTCCTCATAAAACTAGGGTTTCTTAGGTTATTTATGATTATGAGGAGGGTGATAATTTAAGTAGATAGTGTCCTCGGCATAGGATTACTATGTTGTTAGTGCAACTAGATCAGTCTTTTAAGGATATGACACCTTCAGTCCTAGGCAGTGCTATGAGTATTACAGGTTGTGATATAGATACTCAATTTTGGGTCGTACATGATTAGCTATGTATTTCTTTGTGTAGTTCAAGGGCCAAGATTGCAGAGACAGTGATCTTATGTGTGATGTGATGTGAGGACAAAGTTACATATATTTAGTCGTTATTTTCCTCATATTTAGTATTTTATTATCCTTTTTAAGCATCAATTTTATGGATAATGCTTAATATTATATTTTTATCTATAGGAATAAATTGGTGTAAAAATGAAGTAATTTGGAAAAAATGGATCAATCGAGAAAGTTATATAAAGAAATCAAACAGGAAGCTTAATGGATTAAATTTATTCAAATAATAAATTTATTATAATTGTCAAGAATACTTGATAACAACAACAATGACCAAATTCAATTTGAAAGGAGGCTGAAAAGTTAGGCAGCTTCAACGCAATCCAGTCGAATTTGGACTGGAGTTTTATTTTCTAGTCTACTTTGAACTCAGTTATTTTATTTTGAGTTTTTTCTAACACCTATAAATATTCCACAAAATAGTTTTTATGTAACTTTTGACAACTTTTAATTATTAGAACATTGATACTTTAGAGAAATAACTTGTAAACTTTTTATTTAGAGAAAGCTTGTTGTCGTCATGGAGCCCGAAGAAAATTGGGTTATTCTTTTCTTTCCCATCTTTTATTAATTTTTCTTTGAGAATTTAAGATTTTGGATTTACTCTACTCAATTTTTAAGTTCATAATTATGATTTTTTTCTATGATTTCTTATTGTAATTTTCAATCCATAAGTAGCTAAATCCTAACTAGGGTTGTTGTACCCATGACGAATTTATGAAGCAGGTTAAGTGTGAAGTCATTCTAGATTGGTGTTCTTGCATGTATTGCGATTTTAATTATTTTGATTGCTTTCTTAATAGGTGCACACATTATGAACTCACTTGTATTCATTACTTGCTTGAGAGAGAGGTAGATACTAGGAAAAGGAGATCACATTAGTAATTTGAAGAAATCAACCTTCATATAATAAACTTGAGACCGAGAGGGGATAGTTAATCTGAGATCATAAAATAAGGGTTAGTACTGCAATGCTATGAGACTGAGAGAAGATGAGTGAAATTCACTCAAATCAAGGTCGAGAGACGGTTAAGTGATACATAACTTGTTAGATTTTGCATGTAAAACATTGAGATAGTTTGACATGCACGAACAATATGTGTAGTTATGAAGTCATGGGGAGCACAGTCCTAGTTAATAGTACTCATTGATTTTCTCAACATAAATTGATACTTGCTTACTTGTTACTTCAATTTACAAACTGTTGACTTGTTCTTTTTAATCCCCTCCCCCCTTTCTGAAATAATTAATTAATAGTCTGAATAACCATATTCTCGTGGGATTTACCCCAACCTAGTTAGGTTCTATATTTATTTGATGACTGGTTTATACTTCATTATGAGGTCTAATTTAGGAGAAATCAAATTTTGACCCCCTTACCGGATAATACGATTTAAGGTTAGATAAATTGTGTTTATTTAACTATTAATTTTATTTGTCTTATAAAAATTTTTACTTTTAGTTTTTTATTCTTTTTTAATTTTATATTTTACTACTCTTCTTGATATGTCATCTTTACAAAAAAAATGTGGACGGATGAGGACTCCTATTTTATTGATCCTTATTCTTTTGATATAGTGCATTATTGTAGGAGTGTGATAGATATATTGTGGGATCACAATGAGGGAATGATAGCAATCCTTGCAAAAGAAAAGCATGAGTTCCTTTAAAAGGATGATGGGATTGTCTTTGATATTCACAACTTAAAAGAAGATTTAAATGCAAAGATTGATTCGTGTAATGCCCAATAATTTAATTATGAGTTGTGTGAGATTGAAAAAAAATTATAAGGCAAATTGAGGATGTAATGAAACTCCAGGTATAATTCTATATTTCTACTCATTTTTATCATTTAGAGATTTTCTATAGATGATCCATGTTATTTATGACTTGTTGGAGATGATAGTTCAGTCATCGGATAGTTTATTTGATTTTTAGAGGCAATTCACTATTTTGAAGTCTTCGCTGGTTAAAATTGGCTACCGATTGAAAACTTCAGCCAAGCAACCTTGTATGACAATTTTGATAGGTCCAACAGCTCTAGAATATCAATATTAGGCTAGGTGGACCCTAGTTTTGGGTCCCGAGGCTTTTGAACTCATTTCAAGCAATTGGTTGAAAGATAAGAGAAATGACCCATGAGTGTAGGACCCACTTTTCATCAAAACAACCTCGGATAGAAATTTTGACTATGACATTGATTTTGAAGTGCTGAATTTGATAGGGTAGCATAGTTAGTTTTTGCATATGGGATTTTGGATAAATCTGAGGGGTCGGCGGAGATTCAGAAAAATTCCAAGTCTCCAGTTGGTACATAAAAGCTGGTGTGACCGCTAAAGCGGCTCTTTGGGCACTTTAGTGGAAGTGCATTAGTAGTCCTTTAGGTACTTTGCCCAAGTCATGTCGTGATGTTAAATCAAACGCTGCATAGGAGACAACCCATGGGCTTGTTGGTGAATTCTAAGTAACCAACATAGCCATGTCATGCTACGATGTTAAATCAAGCACTGGGTTGGAGGCAACCCACTATTTTAGTGTTCACATTTATTTTTTTGTAGGTAAAATAGAAGACAAACTTGGAATATGGTAAAAAAAATGCTTAATTCATAATTTTTCAGGTAAAAGGACCTGGTGACCAATCCAACAAGGTCATAAGTACTGCATGGGCTATGTAAGTTGTGTATTAACTAAAAAAGATGGAATTTTGAGAACTTTTTGGGGAATTTCTAGACTTTAACCTATGAACTTATTTACTGGGTCATAAATACCACTTACGACCTTATAAGTAGCAAAGTAAGTATCGCAATACAAAGTACAGAGAGTAGAGAATTTGTCTAAATAGTTGGGCCCACAGACGGATCGTATTTACACATAAAACCCATATGTGGGTATCGTAAGTGGGTACCTTATGTGTCCATTTTTGTTCAAAAATCTGGGTTTGCCTAGCCTTTAATAAATCCTAAGCCGATCCCCCCTCCCCCATACTATTTAAGGCCTATTAACTTATTTTTAACTTAAAAATCCTCAAAATTCTCTCCTTCCTCTTAAAATTCAAACTACCCCACTTCCCTACACTCAACGAAATGCAAAAAATCACTTGTTCTTAGTTCCAACTTGTCGTAATGAACTAAACACATGTTCAATCTTTGGTTTTACCTTACTTTCTCAGAGTTCACTTCTGGTTCTCTAATTAAAAGGTAACATTCTGGGCTCCTAATAGTAGTATCTTTTGCTAAAGTTGAAATAAGCAAGTGTATGTTTACTTTCAAGAAAAATATTTAGAAACCATCATGCTAGTATGTAGGAGACTTGAATTACCCTAAAATCTTAGTTTCGGGCATTGTTCTCTAATTAAACCTTAAAATCAGGCCCTAAAACAGAAGTTGACTTTTAAAAGGTAGAGGAATATTAAAAGTTTGAATGCTAGTTTGTGTTGAAAATTTGATTCTATGTAAATGTGTGCATATGGAACTTGTTGGTATTGAGAATAAGTGATAGGTATGAAATAATTAATAAAAATTTAAAGTTTTTAGGTTTTGAGTTTTTCCTTAATTATTGCAATCCCTTATTATTTGATTGATGCTAACACTTGATTTTTTTAGGTACGCATGGCACCCAAGTCTTCAAAGAATAAGGTTGCACCTTCTAGGCGACAAGATGACTCTTTCGAGAGTAGTAGCTAAGAGGAGATTTACTCTCTTATCCGATCAAGAACAGTCTCGTCCAGAGCGACCGGACCAGTGAATAGGTCCAGAAGCAAGCTATAGCTGAGGCCATTATTATGATGAAATTAGGTGTACAACTTGTAGGTAAATCACAGTGGGGAAAGAGGCCTTATTTTACTCATCCTAAGACTCGGGCTAAGGCTATTGAGTTCCTAGGTAGGTTGAAGATGAAGATATCTTAGAGATCACTACTACACGTTCCTCAACCTATTGAGGGTGGTGGTGGGGATAATAATGATGATGAGAACGAGGATGACAATGATGAGGAGTCAAAGTATGAGAAACCTTCTACAATAGTTACACAGAACCCTAATCTAAGGAGGGTTTCCAACACTAGTCTGATGCAATAGATGAATAGCAGTCATCAGCTATACCTCAATCTGATGAGGGTATAGACCAAGATACACAGAAGGTACCACAATCAAATATAGAGGAACCATCTTAGCATGATCAGATGTCTAGCCCCAAATATATCTCAGAGGAGCCTATTAATGAGGTGAACCCGATGTGGTGCGTAGTGGGACTTCATACTATTTTTTAGTAGGACAATCATATTACTGAGTCTAGCCAACCTATGAGGGCTACTTATGAAGAGAGATGGATTGATTTGTTTGGGTTGGCTGGAGCACCAATATTGTGGGCTACATTTGACAGATATTAGTTGGGGTGGATGACTCGACCCCTACGTTCTTACAACCCGACTTTGGATTGGAAATTATACGTCTCATACCATTCCACAGTGTCATTGACTATGCCAAAGAGTAGGTATCTTTTGAGGTATACTGAGTAGCCCCATCTTAAGCAGACTCATGTGAGAGGCGTTATAGAAGACATTTTAGAGGTGGCCATCCGTCGAGTTCTCTTTAGGCTAGATTATGTTGCTCCAGTATCCATAACAGAGTGTAATTATAGATTAAGAGTTGCACAAGACAGAAACATAATCAAATGATCAACACAAAAGTAAGAGAGTTGAGATGGCGAGAAGGATCACTAGCTATATTTCACCTCTGGGTGATGATAACCCTTGGATCGAGGAGTAGGGTATGATTAAGAAGGAGAAACTTACTTTTTTCATGAAATTTTAATTGCTTCTTGTTCATTATAGATTGTGTTTGACTGCTGCAGATAATGTACTAACTTGGGATAGAGATGTATAAATTTCTAGAATAATGGTCGAATATGATATTTATTTTGTAGCTGTTATTCGACATGAGCTTCATGAGATAGCTTTTAATGGGACTACAACTTTTCCATTCCCATGTGTTGTCCAGAGGTTATGTGTTGAGGCATACATGCTAAATTTTCCAATAGTTTATGAGAGAGTACACGCTTTGAGCATAGCACAAACTAGGATAATAAAGGATCTGGCATATCCGGACCTTCCTAAGAGACCCTGTGTGCCCACTATAGTACCTCTAGACCTTTTTGAGGGACCTTCAGTCCCTATAGATCCTAATGAGACATAGGGAGGTGATATGGGAGTTAGTATGGAGTTTAGAGGAGTAGAGAGAGTCCCTAGAGTTGAGTTCACAGGGTAAGGGGACTCCCGCTACATCTACTTTAGCCTCGACTTGTTCTTTAACATTAGTGGGTGCATATTCAGTTACTCCTCTCCCATCCACTTTATCTACTATATCAGGTATGATTTTAGTTTTACCTAATTTTTTACAGTGCTTGGTGGAAAGTTAGAGAGTCACCGATACTCGACTTCAAGATGTTAAGACCGAGGTGGCAACTTTATATGGATAGATCCGACCAAGGGCCCTGATTATACTAGAGACGGCGGAGGTTAGATTAGAGTCTTCACACCAGGCTACTATGTTAGAGCTACGAGATGAGTTTTTTTCATGTATATACGCTTTTGAGGGTCGAGTATCAGCCCGGTTCAGCAACTTTGAGATACCAGATCTAGGTGATATTGGGATAAGGAGTAAAGGTACACTCTCTTATAGTGAGCCACGTGTCATCCATTCCTCCAGTTGTTCCCCCATTTTTTAAGCCAACACCTCCGCTTGGGCCCAAATATTTAAACTTATTTGCAGAGGGTGATGAGGTGGTCCCTATAGTTGGGAGCAAGAGAGGTCGAGAGAAGGACCTTCAAGATCTAAGTATTTTATTTTATCAAGCCCTTAAATGGGCCAGACATTAGTCACAGGTGACTGCAGTGAATGACAAATGAATCTGTACTGAGATTATAATAGGTTCATCTTCTAGTAGTGCAACGCTACCACCACAGCCTACGCCACTCCAGATACCCTTATCTGAGAGCAATCAAGACATAGATGCATAGTGTATCTCAGCTATGTCCTTATTTCCTTGGTTTATATTATTTTAGTGCATTGGGGACTATGCGCAATTTTTACTTGGGGTAGAGTATACCATAGCCTCCATGGGTTTTTATTGTCATGCTTTTTTTCTTGTCATCCGCGGTATGGTTGTAAAATTTGCATGTCTAGGTTTAAAATTTATGTTGTGATGTGTTTTGTTTTGTTTTGTTTTGTGTTTTTTTTTGCATAACTAGGAGATTTTTAAGTATTTAGAGCAGTTTTCATGTTTTTTTGGTTGATATTGAGAAAAAATTATACCCCTTAAATATATTTTTTTAGAATTGTGTGAATGTATATATGTGTGACATTTGTGGATCTTATTATGGCATTAGATTAGGGGCATGATAATCATGGCTAACTTGTGCATGAAATGGATAGGTAGTAGCTTGTGATGTGACTTTGTGCCATGTGTGTGTGAGATTCTACCTAGTTCCCTTTGTGTGTTTAAACTAGAACTTGCCCGATTAGTATTGCCTAGGTTGTAAGATAGTTGGTTAGGAATAGATCATAGGTCACTTTCGATATTAGTCCACTTTTAGCCTAAATAACCTTCTGAATGTGAAATAGTATCCCTTGACCCCATTTTTGAGCCTTATAGACTATTTCTTTGTTTTCACCTTTCAGCTTCCCATTTGTTTTACGATGATCCTGTTTTGGCCCTAGTCCCCCTTGGCCAATATGCACCTCAACTCAGGCAAATCGCCTAAGTTGAGGGTGGCTATCATAGGGGTGCATAATATAGAGTAGGTATGAAGAAGGGTAAAATAAGAGAAGAGATAGTAAGGATGGGTGTAGTAGAAATAGTAGAAGAAAATAAAAATATGAGAATAAAAAGAACAAAAAAATAATAAATAAAAGAATCCACTCCAACCTGAATGTGCATAAAATATTAAAAGAGATAAATAAGGGTGGAATAAAAGGAAATTGGTTAAGGTGTGGACCTCAAAGTTAGCATTGTACCAAGGAGGCTTAGACACTTGATATACATATGTACCATACCATCCCCCCAAGACTACATTACAAACCAAATAAAGTCCAATAGTAATCCTAACTTGACTGTCCAAAAACCAAGGTAAAGAAAATAAGGGAAAGCCTATGAAATTTGATGCACCTTGGTTGAACTCCTATTTTGAGTTTGAGTGTATCTTGAGCGGACCCACATAGACATGCTTATTTTATATGAGTGATGGGGATTTTTATGTGAGGGCACATGGGTTGTTTTAATAACTGTTTACTTGTTTGGGTAGTGTATCTTGTATATATGCATGGTTGTTTGTTTCTAATATAATTTCCATATCTTGATCTCATTGTGTCACATTATTGTTCTTCATATTTATACATATTTGGTTTTTGATTTTTTAATATAAGAGGGGAGTAATATGTTTGATCTTAAAGCGATGATTAACTCCATTAGATAGCTTAGATTCTCCTAGTTAAGCATCGTATTTTTGTTTTTTTTGTTGTATTGCCTGAGGACATACAAACATTCTAAAATGAGGGTGTTGATGTCTATGGATTTATAGAACTTTAGTTGCTTAAAACTATCAAAATATGAAAGTTTCTTAGGTTGTTTTGAGAGATATGACGTATTTTGGATATGTTTTGTAGGAAATTATATTTTGTATAAACTGAAGAAAAAGATGAAAATTGAAGTTTTTGGCTACTTACCGAGGCAATTTTGGGCATATGTGCCACTTACCGGGAATAGGTGATCAAATTATGTATTAGAACTTGAAGTCAAGAGGCTCAGAAGTAGGAATAAAAACACTATAAATTAGTAAGTGTGTATATAGTATGTATGTAGCTCATACAGTCTGTATGTGACCAAGGTATGTTACAAAAGTCCAAGTCCAAAGAGCTGCAGGATCTACACAGAAGTTCTGGCATGTACCTAGGTTCACATACGGTCTGTATATGGACATACAATTCGTATGTGGACTAAGTAAGTGTCCACCGACCTGTAACGACCCAAAATTTCCTCCCGGGATATCACATGGTGCTTGAGGATACAAGTAACCCCAAGCTAACCCTTTGAGCCTGTTTCTACTAATAACACTCATTTCAAGATGAAATAATTTAAACACTAGCACAGTCATATCATATGAAAGGAAATACGTAGAAAATGCTCGGTCCAAATGACCACAATACTGGAAACCTCCACACAACCACAATCTGATAACTAGTCTGACAAAGCCTCTACTAATCCATGAACTAGAGCCACTAGGACAGGTCCCCAACTGACTTAAAATGAACAAAAAGTAAAAATATAGTATTTCAAATGCAGAAATGTCTGAAGATAGGTGCTCGAACCATGAGGACTCACACTATAAAAATGTAGACAGAGGTACTCGAAAGTCACTGATGAGGCTGAGATTGAGCACCTGAACCTATATTATAAGACAATGTGGCACATAGAAGTATATGTGGATAAGCACTTGGGAATGTACTGAGTATGTGGGGGTGCATGCATTTATATAAAACAACATCAATACTCTTTAATAAAATCATGCATGCAATAAGTAATGACTCACATGGCTTGAGTAAGTATAAAATATAAAGCTCATGAATCATGTAGAATGGAGCATGTAACACAAATCTCGTGAGTCATCATAGTTTAACCTTGAAATCGTTAATCTTCTCTTATTCTT
This sequence comes from Capsicum pubescens, assembly GCA_030864215.1. Taxonomy (NCBI): domain Eukaryota; kingdom Viridiplantae; phylum Streptophyta; class Magnoliopsida; order Solanales; family Solanaceae; genus Capsicum; species Capsicum pubescens. The sequence goes on from CM061544.1 coordinate 121,375,295, forward strand.
ATTACCCATAGGATAAAGGAGACTTTAAACAATACTTTCAACTTATTCATATGCCTCATGGAGAGTAAAACTTCTTTAATGCTCAAGAACTCATAACTCTTTTGAATTCAAATACTAGGAATACGGAATCATATAGCTTTGAAACATGCTTGAAGGCATTTCATTCACTTTAGGAAAATATCTCTTTGGAAGGGTAAATACTTTAATTTTTAAGGAAGTAACTGATCTTGAAGTTTAAATGTCAAGGGAGGTTCTCTTAACCAACATAAACCATGCGAGCTACATGGAGTCCAACACTTTGTCCTCCTAAGGAAGAGACCTCACGTTGGGGAGAGGCGTCATATTATTGCCAGGGAGTATAACCTAGGTCCAGTGATCACTAAATAAACTTGGCCTTGGGCCCAATATCAACTCAGCTTTAGGCCCAATAATAATCATAAACTTGGCCTCAGGACCAACCTACGTGGCATGTAGTTTTGGGGTAAGAAACCATTGTAACTTACCCGCTCGGTGATAAATAATACTCCCTTTAGATTATCTTCTCTCATCTCATAAAAATCCACTTTTAGAAATAATCTCATGGTTCACCACAACCCCAATAATCAAATTTGAAATCTCATGTAGTAGAGTGAATTTTAAAACTCAATGACCATTAGGTCAAAACATTTCTCAATAATCTCAGAATACTCAAATCATGGTTGCTTATAGCACAATAGTTCGTAAAATCTCAAGTCTCAAGTAGGGCTTAATAACCCATAGTTCAATATCAAGTTAAAACTCATTAAAGCATAATAGATAGCATATAGATTCATAACTCATGTTGAAATCTGGAAATTTCAGCAATTTATCTAAAAATCTCAACATACACATATACTTCAACGTTTCAAACATTTCAACTATTAACTTCTCAAGGATTAAAATCATGGGGTATAGACCCATCTGTAATTTCTCAAGAAAATATGTAAAATTCATTCCATTAGACTCTCAATTCAAGGAAAACATCAAAATCTTGCAACCAATAACAATAGGTGAAAAACCACAATTCAATTTCATGTAAAATCTCATAAATTGCATAGAATTGTAGTTTAGATAAGCTTTTGGGCACAAGGGTTAAAGGATTACCCTTGTTCAAAACCCCACATACCTTGAATTAGAATCTTTGGATGAACTCTTGCTTTTGGAACTCTATTCGTACTCTTGAATGAGGGTTCTTGAAGCCCTTGACTTGGGAACCTTAAATCTTGACTCAATTAAGAATATCTATGGTGGATTTTTGAGATTCTTGGTAGAGGTTTTGGATGCTTAGGGTCTTTGTTGAGATAAAACATGAGAGAGACTCCATAGAATGCTAGTAAATAACCTTGATGTGGTGTTTGCACGGTTTAAGAGGCTTGGAAAAAAGTCCAAATTAACCCTTTTAACTTCTGTATGAAGCTGGGAAAATTGAACTAGGAACCCAATTTTATGGGCCACTGCAACGCACCACTATCGCGGTGTCTCACTGAAAAGTGCCAAATGGGAATCTGGGAGTCACTGTAATGCGGAGAAATCACATTGTCCTACCAGTTGGGACTTGTAACTTCAGCGCAACGCATTGCAATTGCGCCAGTCCACTGGAAATTGACTATTGAGAAATTGGGGTCCTTCGCAACCCGCCACTATCGCGGAGTTCCACTGGAAATTGGAAATTGTCAAATAGACCTTCTCCGCGATGCGCCAAGCACCAAAATGATGTTGTTTTACGACTAGGACTTAAATTAGCCATAACTTCTTACCTGGGTATCGGATTTGGGCAAATCTTATATTAACGGAAAGCTTATCAAATTTACCATGTGATAAAAAGTCGAAATTGGGAAAATTCCATATGGTTAACACGATACTCACTTAGGAAGTCACTTCTCAATCTTTTAGGGCCAAAATTACACTTCACTTGGCATGCTCTAAGGCTCAGACTATGGGGGAACTTTGCGGGGTCTTACAATATCTCCCCCTTGGAAACATTAATCCTCGAATATCGCTAGTTGGACTAGGAACACAGGAAAAATAGAGTACACATAGTTGAAGAAAATTTGCTAAACGGCTGATGTTGGGCGTATTTATATGTCTAAGCACCATAACTTACCCATGTTTTAGCTAAGTTTTGAGGATAAAATACATAATTCTTGCACTTTTAGTCTATTTTTAGTTAAGTGAGCTGACCTATGTGATTAGCATGCTTTTCGGGTACTAATGAGGAAGATTACAGCACTTTGGGGACCTGTGGACAGCAAAGAAAACTTCACATAAAAAGGAAAGCAGCTTTTGGACTGAATGTGATGTATGGAAACTTTTTCCCGGGAAAACACAATATTTGTAAAATAGTTAAGGATGCAGTAGCAATTTATTAGAGAAGGATGTTATTAAAAGCCTTATTGCTGAATTTTTAGGGATTATTCACATTCTGTATTTTTTTGAAAACAAGAGAAAGCGGCTTAGCTTGAGGAGAGAGAGAGAAACATTTTTCTCTCTTATTTTCGCTATTCATCTTCTCCACCAAGACCGTTCTAAGTTTTGGTATGATGAATATTTCTATTGTGATTTCCGTTTTATTCATGAGTAGCTAAGTTATTTGTTAGGGTTATGGAAACCTTGTAGTATACTCTCTATTGCTATGGGTTTTTGAATTTATGATGTGTTAATCCACTTATATCATTACTCTCTTTGTTATGATTGAATTCTCGTGGTTGCAAACATAGGGAATGTGCCATTATAGCAATAACTTGTTCGATAGAAAAGTTACTGTTTGGAAAAGAGAGTGTGACAAGAAAATAGGGTTTCCAACCTCTATTTTACACGTTAATTCCTTAGCAGGATTAACTACTTGGAGAGTTCGTATGATTGGTTGTACACTTTAGATTCGAGAGAACTAAGGTGAATAAATCCTTGATGGTTGAGAAACACTTGGATTTAGAATTAGAATACATCTCTCTATAAGTGCATGCATGTATAAATCCTTATTACTCATAGTTAATAGAGAAGTAGAAGCTACAAGGTGGACATAACCCTAACTTGTCATTCTCTGTGATCAAATATTATTACACATATCATCTCATTGTTACACCGATAATATTATTGTGCACTTAAACTGAAACCCCCCTTTACTTTGGAACCTTCGATCAACAGTCTAATAATAAACACAATACTTAGTGATCATAGTATTCCCTGTGGGATTCGACACCTAACCCAGTTGGGTTCTATATTTGACAGAGACCGTTTGCACTTTCTAATGAGAGTTGTAATTTGGGCGTATCAATGACTCAACGTCTCTCTAAACTCTTGAATATCTCAGAAATTGCAAGAACTCATGCAAGAATAGATACATAGCTGAACTTTAGATTAAAAGGGCTGAATTAAGGAATAATAATACCTTCAGATTGATCTGAACTAGCAGAAAAGAGGTGCGGGTATTTGTCTCGCATGTCTTCTTCTGCCTCCCAAGTAGCACCCTCAACAGACTTTTTCCGCCACAAAACTTTGGCCAAGGAAACTTCTTTGTTCCTTAGTCTACGGATCTGAAAATCTAGGATCTCAACAGTAATCTCATCGAAGGAAAGACTGATCTGAATATCGGTATTCTCTGATGGATCTACTGCAATGGAATCACCAATATGCTTCTTAAGCATGGAGACATGAAAAACAGGATGAACAGCTGACAACTCTGCGGGCAACTCAACCTCATAGGACACCTTACCAACAAGGCTCAAGACTCTATACGGGCCAACATAATGGGGACTAAGCTTTACCTTTTTACCAAACCTCTTCACCCCTTTCATGGGTGAAATCTTCAAGTACACCAAATCACCCACTTCAAACTCAAGATATCTTCTCCTCATATCGGCATATGTCTTTTGACGACTCTGAGATGTTTTTAACCTCTCTCTAATCAACTTAACTTTCTTCATAGCTTCAAACACTGCATCAGGCCCAATTACGGTAGCTTAACCAACTTCAAACCACCCTATGGGTTACCTACATCTCCTACCATACAAGGCTTCAAATGATGTCTCCCGATGCTAGCATGGTAACTGTTGTTATAAGAAAACTCTATCAATGAAAAATGCTCGACCCAACTACCTTTGAAATTAAGAGCACATGCCCTCAACATATCTTTCTGGGTCAGAATGGTCCTCTCAGCCTAACCATCTATCTGTGGATGACAAGTGGAACTCAAAAAAACTTGGGTACCAAGACCTGCTGAAACGCCCTCAAAAATTGAGAAGTAAATTGAGTGCCCCTATCCAAAATGATGGACGAGGAAACTCCATGTAACCTGACAATCTCCCAGATATACAATCTAGCATAATCCTCAGCTGTATAAGATGTGAGCATGGTCAAGAAATGCGCGGACTTAGTCAGCCTATCCACAACAACCCAAGTCGAATCATGATGACGGTGCGAAAGAGGTAACCAGGTCACGAAGTCCATATTCACCACCTCCTACTTCCAAGTGGGTATACCAAACTCTTACATCACACCACCAGGTCTTTGGTACTCTACCTTAACCTGTTGGCACGTTGCACACTTTACTACAAACTCGGTTATATCCTTCTTCATACTATTCCACCAATAGATTTCCTACAAGTTGCGGTACATCTTGGCGGTGCCGGGATGAATAGAATACCGCATGCCATGCACTTCAGCCATAATTATCTTCCTCAGATCATCAACACACGAAACACACAATCTACCTTACACTCTCAACATGCCATCTCCCCCTTGGGAAAAAACCTCTATCTTTTTGTCCTGAAATGACTCCTTCAGTCCGACCAAACTAGGATCCTTGTCTTGCTTCTCCTACAATTCCATAACTAAAGAGGATTCAAAACTACTTTGCACCAACGTACTCCCCTCGGCTGAATCAAGTAACCTTACACCCAATCTAGAAAGACAATGCACATCGCGAGCTAACTCTTTCTTCCCTTCCTCTACATGAGAAACACTACCCATAGATAATCTGCTAAGGGCATCCACCACTACGTTGGCCTTGACTGGGTGATACAGCACACTCATATCATAGTATTTTAACAACTCCAACCACCTCCTCTACCTAATATTCAACTCCCTCTGAGTAAACACATATTGTAGGCTCTTATGATCAATAAGCACATCAACAGGACACCATAAAGATAATGTCTCCAGATTTTCAAAGCAAAGACCACAACAGCTAACTCAAGATCATGGGTTGGGTAATTTTTCTCATGCGGCTTTAACTGTCTAGAGCCGTAGGATATAACCATACCTCATTGCATCAACAAATAACCCAAACCAATTCTAGAGGTATCACAATACACCACAAAACCATCTGTACGATCAGGCAAAGTCAACACAGGGGCTGAAGTAAGTCGAGTCCTTAACTCCTGAAAACTCTTCTCACTGGAATCTGACCACTAGAAATTAACCTTCTTTTGGGTCAACAGGGTCATGGGAGACGCAAAAGAAGAGAAACCTTCAACAAAATGGCGGTAGTATCCCGCTAGACCCAAGAAACTTCTAATGTCAGATAAAGAGATGGGTCTAGGCTAATTTCTTAAAGCTTCTATCTTTTAGGGGTCAACTCTAATACTTTCGGCTGAAATAATATGACCTAGAAAGGCTACAGACCTTAGCCAAAATTCACACTTACTAAATTTAGCGAACAACTGGTGATCTCTAAGAGTTTGCAAGATAACTCTAAGGTGATTTGCATGGTCATTCTCATTACGGGAGTATACAAGGTTGTTATCTATGAAAACAATGACAAACATATCAAGATATAGCTTGAAATCTCAATTCATGAGGTCCATGAAGGCGGCTGGGGCATTGGTTAGCCCGAAGGACATGACTAAAAACTCAAAGTGACCATAGCGGGTTTGGAAGGCTGTCTTTGTAATATCACATTCCCTCACTTTAAGTTGATGATAGTCGGATCTAAGGTCTATCTTGGAGAAATGACTTGCACCTTGCAATTGATCAAACGGGTCATCAATTCTCAAAAGAGGATACTTATTTTTTATTGTGACCTTGTTAAGCTGACGTTAGTCAATGCACATACACAAAGAACCGTTTTTCTTTCACATGAATAAGATAGGCGTTCCCCAAGGAGAAATACTGGGCCGTACGAAAACTTTGTCTAAAAGATCTTTGAGTTGCTCTTTCAACTCCTTAATCTCAGGAGGTGCTATATGGTATGGAAAAATAGAAATAGGCCGAGTATCAGGAAGAAGGTCAATCCTGAATTCTATCTCTCGATCAGGAGGTACCCCTGGGAGATCTTCCAGAAAAACATCTGGAAACTCATTAACAATATTGACTGACTGAATAGTTGGAGCCTCAGACTTAGTGTCTATGACTCTAACTAGGTGATAGATGCAACCTTTGGATATTAGCTTTCTGTCTTTGAGATATGAGATAAAATGACTCTTGGGAGATACCAACTCCCGAACCACTCAAACACTGGTTCATCAGGAAACTAAAACTTGACCACACGGGTACAACAGTCTATAGATATATAACAAGAATGAAGCCAATCCATACCCAGAATAAGATCAAAATCCACCATGTCTAACTCTATCAAATCAGCAAGTATGACTGTATGAAGAACAGTAACAAAACAATCTCTATACACTTGTTTAGCAACAACTAACTCCCCGACGGGTGTAGAAACTAGGAAAGGCTCAGGAATCTTTTCAGGACTTATTTTGAAATCTATAACTACAAGTGGGGTCACATAAGAGAGACTTGACCCGGGGTCCAACAACGCATAGACATCAAAGCAAAAGACACATAGCATATTGGTAACAACATCGGGAGAGTCCTCCTGCTCCTGATGGGATGGTAACGCATAGAATATGTTCTGGCGCTAACAGCCAGCAGTGCTAGATGAAGCGCCCTAAGTAGGGAAGGGATGGGGAATAGGAGCTGGTGCACTAGTAGCCTGTGCCTGAGGTCGGGCATCTCTGTTCCCCCGTCTAGCATGAGGACAATCTCTAAGTCTGTGGCCCTACTTTCCACAACCAAAACAACTTCTCAGATCTACAAAACACTCCCCGAGATGACTCCTACCACACTTAGCATAAGGAGGATAGCGGGGCCTGTTACCAACACTGTTTGCGACCTAGACATAAAAGATCTGTCCCCTTTCTCCTACCTGCTTCTAGGCATAGGAGCACTAGCTGATGAAGGCGCCGGCATAGACAGATACCTCTGAAAATGAGGGTGGTTCCCTCCATGGAACCTAGGCTGGCTAAACTCATGCTACTCAGATCTAGCCCTCTTGTTACCCCTCACTCGATCACTCTCCCTAATATTATCCAACTCTATTTGCTGGGCATGAGTCATCAACCTAGCCAGATCCATATCCCTATGCAGCATCGCAGTTCTACACTCCTTTAGTACTAACCCAGAAACACCGGTCACGAACTTGTTCATACTAGCTCGGGTGTCAAAAATCAAATCAGGAGAATACTTGGCCAACTGGTTGAACTTCAAGTAGTACTCCTTAATAGTTATGGAGCCCTGTCTCAAGTTTATAAACTCCTCAATATTTGCCTCCCTCATCTCAAGCGGAAAGAACTTGTCCAAGAATGCATCTTGGAACACCTTCCAAGTCATAGGAGTAGCATTCTTACCTCTACCTTTCCTCCACGATACAACCCAGCCATATGCTATGTCCTTCAACCTGTAAGACACCAACTCAACACTTTCTTCCTTAGAAACATGCATCACCTGCATGATCTTTCTCACCTCCTCCAGGAACAACTATGGGTCCTCACCTGCCTTGGACCCATAAAACTCTGGCAGATTCATCCGTATGAAATCACGGATCCTAGCCGCAGCTACATCACCTCCCTGTAAATTAGCAATTGTGGCTTGGTTATTGGACCTAACATTAGCGGTGACTGCTTGGGCTAATACCTGAAACCCCTCCCGAAACTCGACATGAGATACAGTCTCATTCAAAGGATCAATAGATAGGGGTTGCTCATCATTGTTCCAGTGGGCATTCGCTCTTTGGAGAGGCATTTTTTGAAATAGAAGAGCATGAATTATTAGATGATAGGAACAACTGTAGGCACGATAAAATCCGAAAGAAAGAAATAACTTTTCCTAAAACGTTTTGTAGCCTCTTACTCATAGATGTGGCGCGCTACACACCGATGGTCAAGACTCTACTAAACGCTTTTCAGACTCCCTAGGACAACTTAAAAACCATAGGATCTGATACCAAGTTTGTAACAACCTAAAATTGCCTCCCGAGATGTCACACGGTGCTTGAGGCTACAAGTATCCCCAAGCTAACCCTTTGAGCCTGTTTCTACTAATAACACTTATTTTAAGATGAAATAATTCAAACACTAGCATAGTCATATCATATGAAAGGAAATACGGAGAAAATGCTTGGTCCAAACGACCACAATATTAGAAACCTCCACAAAACCACAATCTGATAACTAGTCTAACAAAGCCTCTACTAATCCATGAACTAGAGAGCCATTGGGACAAGTCCCCAACTGACTCAAAATAAACTGAATGTAAAAACATAGTCTCTCAAACGCAGAAATTTCTAAAGATAGGTCCTCAAACCATGAGGACTCATCACTATAAGAATGTAGATAGAGGTACTAAAAAGTCACTGAAGAGGCTGGGACTGAGCACCTGAACCTATATTATAAGACAATGTAGCATATAGACGTATATATAGATCAGTACTTGGGAATGTACTGAGTATGTGGGGTTGCATGCATTTATATAAAACAACATCAATACTCTTTAGTCAAATCATGCATGCAATAAGTAATGACTCACATGGATTGAGTAAGTATAAAATATAAAGCTCATGAATCATGTAGAATGGAGCATGTAACACAAATCTCGTAAGTCATCATAGTTTAACCTTGAAATCGGTAATCTTCTTTTATTCTCATTACCCATAGGCTAAAGGAGACTTTAAACAATACTTTCAACTCATACATATGCCTAATGAAGAGTAAAACTTCTTTAATGCTCAAGAAATCATAACTCTTTTGAATTCAAATACTTGGAATACGGAATCATTTAACTTTGAAACATGCTTGAAGGCATTTCATTCACTTTAGGAAAATATCTATTTGGAAGGAAAAATACTTTAGTTTTCAAGGAAGTAACTTATTTCGAAGTTTAAATGTCAAGGGAGGTTCTCTTAACCAACATAAACTATGTGAGCTACGTGGAGTCCAACGTTTTGTCCTCCTAAGGAAGAGACCTAACGTTGGGGGGAGGAGTCATACTCTTGCCAGGGAGTATAACCTAGGTATAGTGATCACTAAACAAACTTGGCCTTGGCCCCAATATCAATTCGGCCTTAGGCCCAAAAATAATCATAAACTCAGCCTCAGGCCCAACCTATGGTGGCATGTAGTTTTAGGGTAATAAACCATAGTAACTTACCCGTTCGGTGCTAAATAATACTCCCTTTAGATTATCTGCGCTCATCTCGTAAAAATCCACTTTTAGAAATAATCTCATGGTTCACCACGAACCCAATAATCAAATCTGAAATCTCATGTAGTAGAGTGAATTTCAAAACTCAATGACCATTAGGTCAAAACATTTCTCAATAATCTCAGAATACTTAAATCATAGGTGCTTATAGCACAATAGTTCATAAAATCTCAAGTCTCAAGTAGGGCTTAATAACCCATAGTACAATCTCAAGTTAAAACTCATCAAATCATAATAGATAGCATATAGATTCATAACTCATGTAGAATCTGGAAATTTCAGCAATTTATCTCAAAATCTCAACATACTCATATACTTCAATGTTTCAAACATTTCAACTATTAACTTCTCAAGGATTAAAATCATGGGGTATAGACCCAGCTGTAATTTCTCAAGAAAATATGTAAAAATCATGCCATTAGACTCTCAATTCAAGTCAAACATCAAAAGCTTGTAGCCAATAAAAATGGGTGAAAAACTCCAATTCAATTTCATGTAAAATCTCATAAATTGCATAGAATTGTAGTTTAGATAAGCTTTTGGGAACAAGGGTGAAAGGATTAACCTTGTTCAAAACCCCACATACCTTGAATTAGAAGCTTTGGATGAACTCTCGCTTTTGGAACTCTATTCGTACTCTTGAATGAGGGATCTTGAAGCACTTGACTTGGGAACCTTGAATCTTGACTTAATTAAGAAAATTTATGGTGGATTCTTGATATTCTTGGAAGAGGTTTTGGATGCTTAGGGTTTTTGTTGAGAGAAAACTTGAGAGAGACTCCATAGAATGCTTGTAAATGACCTTGATTTGGTGTTTGCACGGTTTAAGAGGCTTGAAAAAAAGTCCAAAATGTCATTTCTAACTTTTGTACGAAGCTGGAAAGATTGAACTGGGAACCCAATTTCATGGGCCACCGCGATACGCCATGTGAATCTGGGAGTCACCGAGATGCGAAGCCATCGCGTTGTCCTACTAGTTAGGACCTGGAACTTCAGCGCGATGCATCACAATCGTGCTAGGCCACTGGAAACTGACTATTGGGAAATTGGGGTCCTTCACGATGCGCCACTATCGTGGAGTTCCACTTGAAATTGACACTTTTCAAATAGACCCTCTCCGCAATACGCCAAGCACCAAAACGATACTGATTTACGACTAGGACTTAAATTAGCCATAACTTCTTACCCGGGTATCGGATTTGGGAAAATCTTATATCAACGAAAAGCTTATCAAATTTCCCATGTGATAAAAAGTTGAAATTGGGGAAATTCCATATAGTTAACATGATACTCACTTAGGAAGTCACTTCTCAATATTTTAGGTCCAGAATTACACTTCACTTGACATACTCTAAGGCTCAGACTACGAGGAAATTTTGCGGGGTCTTACAAGACCTATATTTTCTTTTTTCATTCAAGAGTTGATTTTTAGGGTTTACTTGTATCCTATATATACACTTTTGATGTTTAGTAGTTAGGTTACACACTCTTAACATTCAAAAACATATATTATTAGTATTTCATCTTGGGATTGCTTCTATATTGATTTTGGTTGATAATTCAGTTTTATACTTTGTGCTTTATTTAATTATACTTGTGATATTGTGTGAATGGATTATACTTGTGATATTGAGAGGCTAAAACCCTTAGCTAGGGTTGTGGGAACCTTGACATATGATAAAATAGGGCAAGTGCTAAGTTTTTCTTATCTATTATCGGTTCATGTATTGTATTATATTCAGTTTAATAGATGTTGTAGCTGTTGAAAATGTTAGGATCCTACCTAGATTATTGCTACTTACTCCACAAGAGGAGTAGTGACTAGGAAAAGAAAAGTACAATGGTAATTTGAAGATTAACTGTCGATCTAAGATAATCCCTATTATGTTTGTAAGATGGTTAACTATCATCTAATAACTTGAGACTCAAAAGGTATTAGTTAAATAGGATCTAAGATAAGGGTTTGTAATGCGACATCCTAAAACTCAAAAGGTAAAGAATGAAATTTGTCAATGAGTCCACAAGACAGTTGAGCGTACATAACTTATCAGATTTTGTATGCACGGTACTGGGTTGGTTTAGCAAAGCATAATATACCTAAGAAGTTGAGAAGCCAGGGGGAACACAACTCTAGTGTTCATCTCCAACTATTTATGACCAAAGTTAATACTATTACTTGTTTGATACTATTACTATAACCCCCCCCCCCCCTCTTTTACTTTTTGTTGATCCAGTTGAGTTATACAAACTAAGGTCGTACATCCAAGTCTTCCCTGTGGGTTCGAACCCAAACTAGTTGCATTATTATACTTGATAGCAATCGTTTTATCCTTAATTAGAGGTGCATTTTGGGCATTGATCATGGATACAGTTGGCACAGAAGGTACATATTCTAAGAACCACTACCTCTGAACTGGGAGCTACTATGAGTCCCACTGAACCTATATTGGTATCATAGTCTATTACCACTGCCGCCCTAGGACTCATGATGAAACTCCTCCATAAGCTAAGTATTATTAAAAACCTCATCAAAAGACCAACCCAAAGCAACCAAACTCTATATGGACATGCGAAGAAGATGTCTAAAACCTCGGATATAGCAACGAACCCTCTCATACCCAGTAGTCAGAATAGAAGTAGCATGCTTATACAACTCATAAAATTTGTGCATCATAATCCACAATAGTCATGGATCCCTCCTCTAAACTCGAGAAATGATCCCTTTGATGATCTCTAAGACTGCGAGGCGTGTACTTTGGCAAAAAGATCTCGGAGAACTAGGCTATGTCAAAGGGGAATATCTACCTAGCCTAGAATCAAAATAACCCCTCCACCAACATCAAGGTGCTAATTACATTTGAAAAGTAGTGTAATCCACACCACGAGTCTTAATAAGGCCCAAACTATAGATCCTATCCTCACAAGCAATCAAGAACTTATACCCATCCTCGCTCGATGCACTAAGAAACCTAGGCAGAGCCAATCTTAAGAATTTACCTAATATGTTTTGCTCCTCGACAGATATAGCATGCTGGGCTACTATCGACTGAGCAATTAACAAAGCAAGAAGGACCTCAACTTAGGGGTCGCAGCTACAGGATGTGCCCCTACCTCAGTACCTCTCTGATTTATAGATTGTACACCATCACACAATGCAATACCAACCAATACTACAAGCTATACCAATGCATCTCTGAGCACTAAAGAAGAAATAAACCCTGGTGGATCTTGGGCTGGTCCTTGGTCCACTGCTAGTTGTGGCAGAAGAATCTCTGGCTTACGAGCGAGAAAAGGGTCTAGGGAAGGCCCGCTCTCATGGACCCTAGCTGGGGACACATCTTAAGGTTATACATGACCTCTAGGTCATCCACAAATAGCGATAAGATCCCTAGAATCAATCTTAGGACCCTCATCTCATATAGCGGTAACATGTGTCCTAGCTATCTCTGAAAGAGTGAAAGTAAAGGAATGCTTTAGAAACTAACTCAGCCTCTTAGCACAAAATGATTGAAAGAATTTAAGAAATCCTAAAAATTTCATATAGCCTCTCAAAGATAAGAAATAAACATTTTTTTTCCGATCTGTGAGACCCTAATAGACATTTGCTTTTGTATCAATAATACTGGTGAAACTTAGGCTTTAATACAAAATTATAATGACCTGATTTATGAGTTATGATGGAACCTACTCTATCCGCCTGTAGGTAAGTTAAACTATAGCCCGGAGCTGGATGCAATGGGCTAAATTGGTGGAAAATGACCTAAAAGCCAAAAATTAACAACTAAAGACTTAAAGAGTAATAACATAGTCATGAAGGCCTAATAGTTAGATAGGAAATCAAAAACCATCCCAAGACTCAGTAATGTCAAAACAGAGGCTACTACAAATAAACTATGAGTATTGAATAGTCAAATATAATCCATCTCAAAGATGAAAGACTAGATATAGATAAAAAGAAAGAAAAAGGGTAATTCTGACTTCAAGAGCACCCAAACTCTTAAATCAACCCTACACGAATGTTGAATCAGTGGTGGCAACTAGTACTTAGATTTGCACTAAAAAAGTATAGAAGTGTAGTATGAGTACAAGAACCACAAATACTTAGTATGCATCATCGGTCGATTGAGCTAAATTATGATATAAATATGACAAGATACAAGATAAAATAAGCTAAGTCAAGGCAAAATGGGCAAACTTGGAAATATGCTCTAACACCACTGTACTTAAATTAATAAGTGCCTATGAGACAATAACATAAACATCACACAATTATAATTACAAAATTGGCCCCCATAAGCCAATGTGAGGAAAGTAAGTTACTTAACGCATGTACCAATAAGTATGGAGGGTACAGTCAAGGAAACTAAGCAACCGAATTGACGTAAGTCACTAATTTATCATGACATAACAAAGAATTAATCCAAATAATCTTATCTCATACATAATTATTAATGTCAGACTTGAAACAAAACTCATATTATAAGGATTATTATCAAATGACAAACTCAAACTGGAACTCATACTTATAAATTATATCAACAAATCATATCATCAAGCCATATGGATAAACTAACCACAAAAACTATGTCAATACTGCATTTAATAAGCTATTCCAATAACCGTGCCCATAGGCCATGTGCATAGTCATAATCACAAGATATTTTAATAATCGTATCTATAAGACACCAATCATATTAATAAGCCACATTGTATCTATGAGCCATATTATATGTAGAAGCCATTAATCATATCTATAAGTCATATCATACATATAATCCATATCATATATTAAGCCACATTATATATAATCCATATCATATCTATGATCCATATCATTAACAATGTCAATATTTATATCATTAAATATGTCAATAGGCCATATTATTAATTATATTTGAAAGCAATATCATTAGCCATATTAATAAATAATATCTTTAATCATGTATATAAGCAATATCATTAGAGATACCCGAGATTAGCATCAATCCTTTAATATCAAACTAATATACACAATAAATATATTCAATCTCCTCTCATTGAACTAACCATTAATAAGAGTGTATCATACATAAATAAGTCAAAAAGGCTATTATAAGTCTTGGCCTAAGGTGGGTCGAAAGGGCCAACTCTAACCCTTGAAATCCATTTTAAGCACCTTCTACACCAGACTTGGCTAAAGTATCCAAGTTCATTTCTTGTTGGCAAGCAAGCCATAAATATCTCCAAGATAGTAATTCTTCTTATACATGAACAACTAAGGCAATTTCACTTAACTTAAGAAACTAAGCACAATTTTACCCTAGTCATGAATGACTAAGGCAATTTCACTTAACTTGAATAAGTAAGGTATTTCCACTCTAAACATAAACCATGAAGCCTAATCCACCTGATACATGAATAGTTATGCTAGTTACTCCAAGTTTATGGTTTTAAGATAGCCTAACATTCCAACTAAACCAAATATTCTTATCCATACCTCCAACACCTAAATCTCTCCCTATATCTAGCATAATATCATATGCATACTATGAGATACCTCAATTGATGAAGAAGGTAAACCTAGCCTACCTAGGCACCAAAGAAAAACCTAAAGAATTTGCTAAATCACTAAAAATTTTTTAGAATCTTTCAAAAAGTGCCACAGTATTGAAGACAATATATTCATGAAAATGAGAACAATGATACCCATTTTCTCTATTGTGCTTTGGGTCCAAAATTATGTAAGAATACTGATTACGCTCAAACTACAGCTCTCGTAAGAGTGTAAGCGGTCGTTGTCAAATATAGAACCCAACTGGGTTGGGTGTCGAATCCCACAGAGAATACTTGGTCACTAAGTAAGCAAAGATTAATAGACTTTTGGTGAAAGTTTTGTAAAAGGGGGGATTATAACGTGCAATAATGTAACAAAGTGAAAACGGAAAATAGCAAAGTATAAAAGAAAGAATGTTTAGTAAGATGTTTAACCAATGAGAATTGAGAGTTGGGGTTATATCCACCTTATGAGTTATACGTCTCTATTGGCTATGAGTTATGCGGAATTCAGACATGCATGTGCTTATAGAGAATTGTATTCTATGGTAAATTCAGGCGTCTTTCGACCATCAAGGATTATTTCACTTTAACTCTTTCGAGCTTAAAGCGTATCTAACGGTACAAATTCTCCAAGAGGTTAATCCAGTTACGGCACTAACTTTTTAACAGGGGTTGGTGCCCTATTACCTTGACATTATCTCTTTTCCAGACATATAACTTTTCTTTCGAACAAGTTAATGCTATACTGGCATATTCTATGTGTTTGCAAACACAAGAATTTAGATTAAGATGAAGAGAGTAATGATATAAGTAGCATACGTGTCAAGAATTCACAAAATCATAGCAATAGATAGTATCTCATAAGGCTTCCATAACCCCAACAGAGAAGTTAAGCTACGCATGAGTGCAACGGAAAACACAATAGACATTATCATCATAAAAATCTCACGTGAATTCCTTGCAAATAGCTTTTCTCTTGTTGTAAAAATTAAAAGTCGAATATATGAAAAATAATGTCAACAATGAATTAATGAAGAAAAAGGGGAAGGATAGAATAGGGATGAGGGTGGTGGAGAATTGTTTTGATGGATGGATGGATGGTGGATGGATGGGAATAATAAAAATCTCCAGCAAAATAGGGTATTTATAACACCCATATCCTATTCCTACTAAGATACTGCATTACTTATCCTAGTCCTACTAGGTTACTGCATCATTATCCTAATCCTACTAAGTTACTGCTGATCCCCAAAGTCTTTAGAAATGTTGTTTTTGCCCGGGACAGGTTTTCCATGCGTCACTTTTAGTCCCTAGGCGTCCAAGCTCTCCTTTCCTTCTTTCGTGAAGCTTCCTTGGGCATCAAGTTATCCATAAAATGCTGAAATCTTCATCATTTATACCTGAAAACTTGCTAATCACGTTTGTTAGCTCACTTACAGGAAAAAGGACTAAAAGTGCATGAATTATATATTTTGTCCTCAAAACTTAGCTAAAATATGGGTAAATTATAGTACTTTAGGCATGTAAATACACCTATCATCAACACCCCACACTTAAAGCTTTGTTCGTCCTCGAACAAAATATCATGTCCATCTAAACATCTACTTAGGGTTTCACAGTAACAGCACAAAATATTCATCAAGACAGGCGCGACAATCATTAAGAAAGAGTAGTTTTCTGATCACTACTAAAAACAATTTAACCTCTAACATAGACTCGTGATGATGGCTAATTCGTATTCAAAAGTTAAGGCACAAAGAATCATACACAACTACCCAAAACTCATCAACCATGTGTGTCTCACAATATATCACCCATAATCACTCACAAGTATTTTCATCTATCAAAGCATGGGTATATGATTATCCTTGCTCTCGCTCTCACAAAGAATTCATATGCTGCAACTGATGAGCATAGTCTTGCCCTTAGTGTAATGCTCCACTAAATATCAGAATGCTAATCTTAGGATCAAATAGGTCTTCTACAGGTTGTAATGTAGGCTAAGGGACGGGTAGGACTATTTTGGCCAGAAAGAGTGACTATGTTCCTAAGCGCTTTAATACATCACATTATGCCGTTTAACACTCTCTTTTGAACAACCTTTCTACTTTATTTTAATCTACCACCCCTTCTCACCTCTTTTGTTTTTCAATTTTAAACATAACTAACTTTTTAGTTTTTTTTTCATTTTTCTTTTCATAATACACCTCTATGATAGCAATTCTTTTTCATAACGAATTCAAGCACCAATACATTCTAAGGCATCACACTCATCCAATTTCCTCTTATTTTGTCACATGACTTTACAATTTAAAGCGCTTAGGAATTTGGATCAAATTATGGTGTTGAAAAAAATGAATTAGGCTTACATATGAGGCTGTCAAAGAAAATAGGCTTAAAGGCTCAAAAGGGTTGACTAGGATAATGTCCACGGGTAGGTAAAACGAAGGTAAACAATTACAGGTTGCCAAAGAAATGCCTAAATCATCTCCTAAACTCACACTCTTTATTTCGCTTTACACACACACCAGGCAAGTTCTAGCATCAGCCACAAACACAGAATATACTATATCCTCACACACACAAGGCACATGGTCGACTTTATTGGGAGTAGTATAGACTCTTGACCCAACAGATGAAGGAACTGAACCACACAATTATCACATAGTGAGTCATAATTAGAGCCTAAACATCTCAATAGTAATGATTTTAGCACAAACTCTTATTATAATACCATGCTGCCCCTCAGAACAATTTCATGCAAAGTTAAAAAAAATTTAAAAAAATTTAACTACTAACAAACAAAACAAACAAACATAGATAGATGCAAATGCAGATAAAGAAGTAAAGCATACAAATACCAGCACCCCATACTTAGACGGGACACACTGCCCTCAGTGGAAAATAAATAAGAAGAACCTGGTTAGTCGGACTCCTCCTCTATGTCTGGGGTCATACCCCCTGCGTCGGAATCATCATCAGAGTCGTCATCCTCAGAAGTTCCTCATAAGTACCCCACTTGATTCCAAGAGTGCGTCGAGGTATTTGCAGCATGGAGGATTCACCTTGCTCTTTTAGTCCCCTTTTCTGTCCTTTTTGTGAAGTGGTTGTTTTTTTTTTCCTTGTCGTCCTTTTTGTGCCATTCTACCTGAGATCTCAATAAAGTCATGTTATCTTTATCTCGAAAGATTCAATCGACAAACAGACAATAGTGGAACCACCCCACACTTAATTTGTTGACACAAACTAATTAAGTGAATGATGTCGATTACTCAGACTTCATCGACATACATTGAGGTGATATGTTCCAACAATATGTTCAACACAATCATACTTTCATGTCCTCTTAACGTTATGCAATCTTGACAATGCTTTCGTGTTTGGACTAATGCATCTTTTGAACAAAACTACTACATAGATATCGTATCAATTTATGGCATAGAAATAATCACAACATCGCATGTTTGTAGTCACCCATGATTTTCATCTCAATTAACAAGTCATTTCAACATGTAAGCTTTCAAGTTATAAGATTATGCAATTATCTTGACCATGTCGATTTCGCAAAAGTATGACAGTGTATCAAAATCAAATACAAGTTGGAAACAAGTCAAGAGCATCCATACATATTCTTTCACTCACTTAGTTGTATCAACCACATTCAAATCACCAACACTACTTCACGATTTAACAACTTATTATAGGCGTAGTATTGTAATACTTACGTGATATAAAAGAAGAGCAAAGAAGTACTTACTTGGTTGATGGCCTCGGAATATGTTCTTGCAAAGTTAAAAGAGCAAAAATAAAAGTTTTGAGAGTTTTGGGAGGCAAAGGCGGCGCCTTTAGCTTTGCCTAGTTGAGAAGAAGGCCATAGCATAGGCCATGCCTAATGCTTTGCCTAGTTGAGCAGAAGGCTTTTGCATAGGCGGCGCCTATGCTATGGAATTATTGAGAATAGGCGGCACATATACTATGGCATTGTTGAGCATAGGCGGCGCCTATGATATGGCACTCTAGAATCCGAGAGCTTATGCCATAGCATAGGCCTTGCCTTGTTCGTGGCCTAGATTTACATAGGCCTTGCCTTGTTCTTTGCCTATATTTCATAAGCAATGCCTAACCCATAGCCTTTTGCTTCTTCATTCCTAACTTACCACCTTAAACATGCAATACTTCCAAATCAAAATTTGAAACCAATCTCTTCCTTTACACCTCTTGTACCTACATTTACTCAAAAACATCAAAAACGATTAGAACGATGGGTTGCATCCCATCAAGCGCCTTAGTTTTGGTCGTGGCTCGACAAAATCCAAAGAAAAAAAAACAACAAAAACAATTAAAAACGATGGGTTGCCTCCCACCAAGCGCTTGATTTATTGTCGCGGCACGACATAGTTATCTCGATTACTTAGACTTCACCGAGATATTTGGTGCATCGTTTTCTGAATGGATTCAGACGATGTTGATGCTTCATTGTGGGCACGCAATCTTCTTCAAGATGCATCTTGTGCATACATATCCCAGGTGGGATACCAATTATATCATCAATAGACCAACCAATGGCTCTCTTGTACCTCTTTAGAGCAGAGATGAGAGCCTCTACGTGCTGTTCACTTAAATCATCTGTCACACTCACCGAAAGTGTATTTCTAATTCCCAAGCATGCATACCTTAGATAATTGGGGAGCTCTTTCGATTCTAGTACTGGGGGCTCTTCAATGGAAGTCTTTGCTGTTGGTGACGGTTGATTCTTAAGTTCAAGGTCCGGCTGCTTAGGAGTATGAGAATAGGACCCTATTTCTGTTAGAGCACACATAGTTTATTCATAATCTTCATCATCCTCATGCTCAACATTCAGCAGCGCAGTAGACAATGGCTCAACAGTAAGTTGTTTCTCTACTGATAATGCTTTCTTATCCTCATAATGAACATCAGCTACAGAGAACACATTCATATCGTTGGGCTGCTTCATTGCTTTGCATATATCAAAGCGGACCACTTCGTCATTCAACCGAAATAAAAGCTCATTAGCTCTCATGTCAATAAGCACACTTCCTGTTATAAGGAAAGGACGTCCCAAGATTATGGGAACTTCAGAATCCACCTCGCAATCCAAAATCACAAAGTCTGCAGGAAAAATGAAGGTAGACACCTTCACCAACACATTATTCAAGATACCCACAGGTCGTTTTCCAGACCTATCTGCCATCACGAGCCACATATTAGTTGGTGTAGGGTCGCCCAACCCTTATTTTCTGTAGACGGATAGTGGCATCAAATTGATGCTAGCTCCCAAATCGCACAATGCCTTAGCAAAATTCATAGATCCAACCGTGCAAGGAATAGTGAAAGCACCAGGGTCTGCCTTCTTCTGTACTAAGGACCTTGTGGCAATTGCACTGCAATGATGAATATTATCTGCCGTCTCATAGCTTACTAACCTCTTCTTTGTCAAAAGGTCCTTCATGAATTTAGCATACCCAGGCATTTGTTACAGCGCCTCCACCAATGGAACATTAATAGTCAGCTGCTTCAACATGGTCATGAATTTACTGAACCTGGTGTCATCAGCTTTCTTCTTCAGTCTCTGCGGAAAAGGTGGTGGTGGAAGGGGAATTTTTTTCTCCACCACTTCATTTTTATCTTGCTTCCAATTATCAACCTTTTCAGGAGTGTCGTCAGCCTTCATCTTCAATCTCTGAGGAAAAGGTGGTGGTGGAAGGGGAATAGTTTTCTCCACCACTTTCTTTTTACCTTGCTTCCAACTATCAATCTTTTCAGGCTGCAGACGTCTAGGGGTGACGTCATGAACACACTCTTCAGTTTCTTTGGCCTCTTCACATTCTGCATCAATAACCTTATCCGCTATATCATCAACTACCTGCTTGCCTTTAGATAGATTTTCCAACACTTTACCACTTCGGGTAGTAATAGCCATACACGATCCATCATTTCTCAGATTTTGCACTGTGTCGCTAGGTAGTGTTCCAGCTTTTCTTTGATTGAATGCCGCTTAATGTTGACTCAATTGCTGCTCCAGCTGTTTTATAGAAGTGGAATGTGAGTTAACCAATTGATTTATTGAAGACAAATCGTTCTTCACCTCATTCACTCCTGTATTGTTTGCCTCCACTCCTTTCAGTAGCTTTGCCATCATATCTTTCATAGACATCTTCCCCGAACCAGATGTCGCGGCCTCACGATTTCCTGGAGGAATATACAAACCACTCTTGTCAGTCTTATTCTTCCAACTACCTTGATCGCGCTCCTTGTATCCAGATTTATCATAATAGTTCCGACCTTAGTTTCCTTGGGCTTTGCCTCGGAAACCCCCCTGATTATTTAAGTAGTTCGTTTCTTCCTCATAGTCGGATTCATCTCTTCCCTGTGATATAACGGCCTTATCCTTTTTGGTCTTCCCTGATAATAAGTGCTTGGTAAGAAGATCCATCTGCATTTTCATGTGAGCCATATCTTGGTCACATTCCTCTTGTCTACGCCTCTGCTCTGCAATCAAGCCAATAGATGTAGTAGAGCTTGCTACCTCAGAATCCCTGGTATGCCAAGCTCTGCTCTGCTTTTTCATACGATCTAGCATATCACTTGCCTCAATAAAATTAAGGTCCATGAATGATCCTTCAGTCGCAATATCCACCACTGGCTTAGTCACTGAGTTCAAACCCCTGTATAATATCTCCATCAAGTGGACATTGGTCATATGATGGTTTGGGCACTGCATAAGATTCTTCTTGAATCTCTCCCATGTTTCGTGGAGAGCTTCAGTTGGAAGCTGTCGGAAGTTGCTGATCTCATCTCTCAACTGTGCTCTCTTGGATGGCGGAAAGAATCTTTCTAACGTCTTTCAATTGCCTCCAATTGGTGATAGAATCAGGAGTCAGCCCATTCAACCATAGAGTTGCCTCCCCAGATAGAGACAATGGAAATAAGCACAGCCGAATTGCATTCTGTCCAACTCTTGGATTGTCAAATGACTTGCATGTTTAAATAAAGTTGATCAGATGCATATTCGGATCATCGCCTGCGAGTCCACCAAATAACCTCTTGAGTTGCAATAACTGAATCATGGTGCTAGTGATATTAAACATAGCTCCAGGTTCCAAGGGAGGAGGAATAATAGCTCCTGTAGCACCAGCTCCATCCAGATCGTCATCATCATCATCAAAAGGAGCCTGCACAGCTCGGCGGTCAGGTCTCATTCTAGCTTGACGATTTCTCCTGTGCATAGGTGCTGCCACTTCATCTACACGCCTAGGATTCAGTAACTCATCATCACCCAGGTCCTCATCATCAGGATTTATTGCCCGACCTAGGTTATCAATATTCTGTAAATGCACTTGAGCAGCTGCCAGTGCAGTTAATCTAGCCTGCTCCTGTTGAGCAGCCCTTCTTTCAATGTCACGTTGTGCATCCATTCTGCCAATAAGTTGTGGTTCAGGATTGATAGGTAATAACGGTTGACCTGAACTTCGCATGTTTGGCATGCACTCAAGCAAACCTGAATAAAACAAAAACAACAACTAAAAATAAAATTCAAGAATCTTTGACCAAAGGGTCTAGTAACTATCACAAACTTAGTTGACAACCGTATTCCCCGGCAACGGCGCCAAAATTTGATAACGCTCAAACTACAACTCTCTTAAGAGTGTAAGCGGTCGTTGTCAAATATAGAACCCAACTGGGTTGGGTGTCGAATCCCACAGAGAATACTTGGTCACTAAGTAAGCAAAGATTAATAGACTTTTGGTGAAAGTTTCGTAAAAGGGGGGATTATAACGTGCAATAATGTAACAAAGTGAAAACGGAAAATAGCAAAGTAAAAAGAAAGAATGTTTAGTAAGATGTTTAACCAATGAGAATTGAGAGTTGGGGTTATATCCACCTTATGAGTTATACGTCTCTATTGGCTATGAGTTATGCGGAATTCAGACATGCATGTGCTTATAGAGAATTGTATTCTATGGTAAATTCAGGCGTCTTTCGACCATCAAGGATTATTTCACTTTAACTCTTTCGAGCTTAAAGCGTATCTAACGGTACAAATTCTCCAAGAGGTTAATCCAGTTACGGCACTAACTTTTTAACAGGGGTTGGTGCCCTATTACCTTGACATTATCTCTTGTCCAGACATATAACTTTTCTTTCAAACAAGTTAATGCTATACTGGCGTATTTTATGTGTTTGCAACCACAAGAATTTAGATTAAGATGAAGAGAGTAATAATATAAGTTGCATACGTGTCAAGAATTCACAAAATCATAGCAATAGATAGTATCTCATAAGGCTTCCATAACCCCAACAGAGAAGTTTAGCTACGCATGAGTGCAACGAAAAACACAATAGACATTATCATCATAAAAATCTCACGTGAATTCCTTACAAATAGTTTTTCTCTTGTTATAAAAATTAAAAGTCGAATATATGAAAAATAATGTCAACAATGAATTAATGAAGAAAAAGGGGAAGGATAGAATAGGGATGAGGGTGGTGGAGAATTGTTTTGATGGATGGATGGATGGTGGATGGATGGGAATAATAAAAATCTCCAGCAAAATAGGGTATTTATAACACCCATATCCTATTCCTACTAAGCTACTGCATTACTTATCCTAGTCCTACTAGGTTACTGCATTATTATCCTAATCCTACTAAGTTACTGCTGATCCCCAAAGTCTTTAGAAATATTGTTTTTGCCCGGGACAGGTTTTCCATGCGTCACTTTTAGTCCCTAGGCGTCCAAGATCTCCTTTCCTTCTTTCGTGAAGCTTCCTTGGGCGTCAAGTTATCCATAAAATGCTGAAATCTTCATCATTTATACCTGAAAACTTGCTAATCACGTTTGTTAGCTCACTTACAGGAAAAAGGACTAAAAGTGCATGAATTATATATTTTTTCCTCAAAACTTAGCTAAAATATGGGTAAATTATAGTACTTTAGGCGTGTAAATATGCCTATCATCAAATACCATTTGGGGCCCATTTATATAATCACACTTTCAAAAATTATACAATGTCCCTCTATGATTAAGGGACCTTTACCCCCAAAATTGGGTGGATTTTGAGCTATAATGGAGCTAAAATTAGGCCACCAAGCTTTTAGAGATTTTAGAAAAAGTATGGAAAAATCAATCATGAAAATAATGGAATCTTACTACAAATTTAATGGAAACCCACGTAAATCAATGATACTAAAACTCCACAATCATCTACAATTGATTGTCCCAAGAATTCCCACCTTTTGGGTTTAAAATTCTAGAAAATGGATGAAAATCATGAAAAATTGGGTTATGTAGGCGTTTATACCCTTCCCAGGTACGCAAGTGCCGCTAAAGAAGACACGTTGTTGCTTTAGTGGTCATATCTAAACTGCATAGTGATGCTAAAATGGTATTCAACCCAACAAGCTTGGCCACTAAAGCAGACCATAGGCTACATTAGCAGTCACCGCTAAAGCACCCAGGTATCGCTAAAGTGGTACCTACTAGCTGGTCAGGGTGGCTAGAGTACCCAAATAGTAGTGAAAGTTCCCTTTGCTAAATTTCCCAAAGGGCCACTTTAGCGTCGCACTAGATATCAATCACCATCCGGAGACTTAGAATTTTTTCGAGTCTCTGCCAACCACTCGAGATTTATCTGAAATCCTATTTATGAAAACTAACTATGCTACCCTATCAAATTTGATGTTCTGAACTTGATGGGTAGTTGAAATTTTCATCTGAGATTGTTCTGATTAAGAGTGGGTCCCACACCCATTGGTCATTTTTCTTAACTTTTGGCTAATTATCCAAAATGAGTCTAGGATTGTCGGGACCCATACCAAGGTACTACCTAACCTAAAATTAATGTTCCAGGGCCATTGGAACTATCAAAATTGGTATATGAGGTCTTTTAGCCAAAGTTTTTTCCTAGTAACCTTTTTGAGCCAGCGAAGACTTCAAAATAATGGATTGGCTCTTAAAGTTAAATAAACTACTTGATAACTAAATTTCTAGTTCCAACAAGTCATAAATGACTTAGGGAAGCTATAGGAAACCTCTAAATGGTGAAAATGAGCATAAATGTAGAAAATGACCTAGGGAGTCATTACATGTAGAGTGGTTTTTCACCCTTTGATTGACATTCTTCTACAGTGGATTATTCTAGTTCTAAGGATCTTCTTTAGACTTATGTTATTGGTATCGAGGGTTATTAATATAATTTATTGAATTTGGCTAAGATTTTAAACATTAATCATCACCTTTTAGGGTATTTAGGTGAAATAAAACCTTATGTAATATTGTTCATATAATAGTTCATGTAGATTTTTGGTGAGTCGATGCCATCCTTTCAAGGTTATATGTGATGTGATTATACAACTAGGACTCTAATTATACTGGAGATATGTAGTTCAGAGTAGATGGAGGTTTGGAAAGACAAAAAAATGTAAGATTTTGAGTTGGTTGTATGTTTTATTCTTTGGGTTGTCTTTATACTGGTTGAATATTCACTTAATTATGCTCATATTTATGTGATATTGGATACTTTGGTTTGAGTCTCATTTACATTGGTGGGGTGCAGCGCAATTAGATGGGAGTTGATTTTCTAGGGAGAGTTGGTTGTTTCTCTTAAAAGAGAAGTGGAGAAAGTTTAAATCAAAGGAATTTCTTAAGTTATGGTTTTGTGAAGGTGTTTTCCTTCCAGTGAGGATGTTTGGGGAGCCTTTTGAGCCATGCTGAGCGAGTACCCTCATATCTTCGAGCGCTTGGGCCCTTTTGTTCCTTAAATTTCATGGACACAAGTACTTTTAGTAGTGAATATTGTAATGATCCTCTAGGTCATTTTCAATTTTCATTCATTTTTAGCATTTTGGCTTTTTCATAGCTGTTATCTGTTATTTATGACCTGTCGAAATAGGTGGATCGATTGTCGGGTAGTTTGTTTGAGAATTTTATCAATACTGAGTGTATTCTAAAATATTTAGTCCAAATTAGAATTTGGTAAATTTTTATTTTTATTTTTTTTGTCTTTCTAAATTATTTTTGACAATTATGAAAATTCTCTAGTTATGATATATTTGTATTATTTTATAATAGTTTTAGAATATATTAAAATTAAAATGGAGATGGTGACTCTAGTTATGTTGAAAATTCTTATTATCTGATAGAGTCTTTATTCAAAATAATCCTTTATTTTACCACAAACCTATGCAATACTTGAACAATATATATATACATATATATATACATACATAGACACACACACATATATATTCATGAATATGTTATATTACGATATGTATTTATGATATATCATGTAAAGTGGCAGGTTATGTAGCCATTATTAATTTGTTGCCATGAAGATTGTGAAAAAGAACAAATGTCCGACTTTTGACATCTATTACTATATGGCTCGATTGCTTTTAGATTATTTCTTGGTTAAATATTTCCTCCAACCAGTGGCTTTATAAAATCTCCTTCATAAATTGGTTTTTTTATAACTTATCAAAAGCTATATTCCTATTACCTCAACCATGAAGAAAAGGGCTCCTTATTCCTTTATTTTTCTACTGAGATCTTATGCATTTATATAAATCTCCACGCTCCATTTGTTCTTATTTTATATTAGAGAACAAGACTACCATAACACATGGATTTGCATTTACATGAGAATATTATTTATCTACATTAAATTATTCAAGTTTGAATTCTAGTGTGACGCTCGAACTGTAACAACTTATTTTTTGGTGATTTATATGAAATATTTGCTTTTTGTGTGATTTAGTAATTTTATCCCTCCTCGTAGTTTCTTTGTGGTATTTATAGGGTATGGGGATGATTGGCATGGTTCCTGGTGTATTTTGGTGTTATTTATGTGATATTGTGGTGTTTGGTGGCTTGAAATACCTTATAGCTGACTTCAATTGACATGTATTGATCGGTGCATCATATGGCAAAACAAACTATGCCAATAGATTAGAGCGTTGATTTTAGGTTGGTAAAATTTTTGGTTTGGTTTTATGGCTATTATATCTTATTTTGACCCTTGATTTGGAAAGTTATTAAATTGGGTTTCGGGAGTCAACATTGTAAAAATGACATGTTTTCAGAAATCTGATATCACTATTGAGTCTGAAGCATCGAATTTGATAGGGTAGCATAGTTTATTTGTGTTCATGGGATTCTGGATGAATCCCGAAGGGTCCACAGAAACTTAAAATTCTCCAAGTCTCCAGCTGGTGCACACACATACGTGACTGGTAGACCAAACCCAAGTATCACTTATGCAACATCTTGGTCATAATCACGGGACTCGCTAACATGATATCTTGGTTGCAATCTCGGGACTCGCTAACATGATATCTTGGTTGCAATCTCGGGACTCGCTTATCCCATGATAGGGTCGCTTACACAACACCTGCCTTCAGGTGAGGTATCACATATGCGACACCTAGTCGCTTAAGTGGTAGTCTCTTAAGAGACTCAGTGATAGCATATGCAATGCTTGCGTATAAGCTATATCCATGTTTCACTAATTTTTACCATTTTTGAGACTTGAAGCTTAGGGTTTCATGATTTTGAGCACTTTCCTCCATTTCTAAGCTTGGGTAAGCTCCAAAACACCTATTTCAACTACTTTCTTTTAATTTTATTATTTAATTCTTGTATAAATACTGATTTTAAAATGGAAAACTAGGGATTTTGTCCCAAAAGGCCTAAAGTTATAATTCTTTGATTTAAACTCTGAATTTAACCTATTTTTACTTGGGTGTGTTTTTAATCTTATAATTATTGTTTTTTTTTAAATTTCATCTTCAAAGCAACTGAAATTCTAAATTTTTAACATACATTTCGAGGATTTGTAAAAGAAAATTTGAAAAGCGGTTTTCTTCAATTTGGATCTCAATTTTAACACATTTTCGCTTGAGTTTTCAACTGTAGACTCCTAAGAGTATGGGTAATATGTTTCAAAAATAAATATATGGTTTTGCCTTTATTTTTTGAAAACCTATTTTGGGGATCCATTTTGATCCTGACTTGAAAGCAATATGGGTATCATGGGCTTTTTTATGCATAAATTCTATATTTTTTTATGTCTTAGTTTATTCCAAGTTCATTCATGAGAGTAAGTCTTCGGATTGAAGTCTTTCAGACCAATTTTCTGCATTTAGGGTAGGATATGGCCTAACTTTCTTCAGACTAGGCTGGGTAGCTAATGTTGGTACAAAATCATGTTAAGTATGTAGGAACTAATCATGAAAATAGCTATGTTTATCATGTTGTGCCCATGTGGGGGCCTATATAATCATGTTATTTGGCGCAATTGGAGCATTATTTTATATGTGTGACCGTGTGGCATCCTATATGATAATATTGACCTTGAGTTTATAGAATTAGTTGTATCTTGTTTGATGAAAAAACCTAATGTGGTATCGATGGTGACTTCTTTAATGTAATATTTTATTGGCACATGTATAATGTTGGATTCATGGATGGTTCGATAAATTAGTGAATTTTGGATCACTTGGTTTGTATATCGATTTGATATGGAATCTCTCATTGTGGTTAGTTGTGAGCATTACCTCCTCATATCATATTCATTCATGAAGCATTAGTACCACTGTGGAATCACTGAGAATATTGGAAATACTAGGTTTTCTGACAGAAATTGTGACATCTTTAAAACCTTTTACCGATGGATGTGATAGAGAGGAGATATAGATTTTGGTATTAGATATTGGTTGTATGCAGGTTGATGTGCCCCTATGGGTCATATGTCGGGAAGCTTTAGCTCCGTAAGTGTATATAGAGGTTGTGCGACAACCTTGTTCATCATATCATCATTTCATCATCATTATCATCATTATCATCATCCCCATGGTATTTTTTTACATTGTACCTTTACTTGTGTTGCTTTATCTTCCTTGATGGATACTTATCTATGTGTGTTTCCTTCTTTGTACTTGTATGTGTGATATTTGTATACTTGTATTCCTTTTTCGTAATTGCTATAGTATATGTGAATATTTTAGAGATGTTAGTAGATATGGTATGGGATACTATTTGGGATATTTTTTAGTTACAGGTGGCGTAACCTTTGTGTATATTTTGTAGGCTTTATTTCCTACTTCGCTGAATTGGACTATGATACATATTAAGTATAAATGGACCGTACTCACCCCTACTTCTCCCTTTTGATGTAGATCTAGGTTTGAGTGCACCTTAAGGTGGTTTATTCAGGCGTCATTTAAAGCTTTTTGAGGTAGCGGTTGATTTCATGCATTCGGAGTTGACTACTGCCTTTTCTTACTTAGACTATGTCTTTA
Source organism: Capsicum pubescens (assembly GCA_030864215.1). Lineage (NCBI taxonomy): Eukaryota > Viridiplantae > Streptophyta > Magnoliopsida > Solanales > Solanaceae > Capsicum > Capsicum pubescens. The sequence goes on from CM061544.1 coordinate 121,404,650, forward strand.
TTTGTATTCTAAGACAAAGCTATTCCTATTTTCATATCTTATGTATTTTGATCTTTAGTTGTACTAGTTATGTTCTTAAACTATGACACCATGTTTTGGAATTTGGTTTGGTATCATTAACTATGTATTTTCTCTTTACTATATATATGTAGGGTTTTACTCCGCTCTAGGAGTCTTGTCGTGGATTTTGATATTGTTTTTCCCTATTCATAGCAGTTTGGGTAATAGTCTTACTTATGAAGTCTTTCCACAACAAGTGCCATCATGAACCTTGGTTTTAGGTTAAAACATATAGCTATCGGAGCAGCCAGGTTCATTGGTCTTAATGGTGTAAAAATGAGATACCTAATAGAGTCTCGCTAATCGATACGCAGACATATATATCTATCTTTTAGAGGCTATAGGATGTCTTTAGGAAACTTCCCTCAATTTGTTCCATTTTATGTGAATTTCCTTCATCCTTATGCTCTAAGTCATACTTCACTATTTGTTGTGCAGATGGTGATGACTAAATCTTGTGAGGGTAGAGATATTGAGTCTTCATACGAGAAGAGGGCCCAGATTAGAGGGTGAATTATGAGTTATGAATGGTCTTGAAGTAGTGGACAAGCACATAGATCTACCTAATCTAGGAGTAGTGCTAGGGGACTTTCCCCTGAACCTCAGCTTTAGTATGTTGGAGATATGGGTCCTACTTCAGTTTCACCGAGTTCTTCTACCCCAGTGTTGAAGGGGTTTTTGGTTCGCTTGTTGGCACATTTGGAGGATGCTCCTTTGGGTTCTCCTAGTGTTCCTCTAGTTCTGAGTATTGTACCCTCGTCTGTGCTAGAGTCTACATATGGTGTTCTTTCATCCCTTAATGTGGATCTTTCAATAGTACCTACTTTTACTTTTGGTACTCCAAACACTCCGAGTAGTATTCCTCTTTTAGCCCATGTATCTGTGTTTGGTATTCCAAGGTCAGAAGTTCAACCTTTATCTATGTTCCCTCCTCAGGTAGGATCCCAGACTACCAGATTTACCATGTCTCCTCTCATTGTGAGTACAGTTATGCCTATTGTGGATCAGGAGAGGTTTGAGAGTTTCACTCATTTGGGTCCCCCTAGGTTCAGTAGTGTTGTATGCGAGGATGTTTATGAGTTCTTGATTGACTGTCGTGAGAAGTTTCATAACCTAGGTTTTCTTGAGTTGCATGATATTGTTTATACCACTTATTAGAGGGATATCACTAGATATTGGTAAAGGTCACTTGTTGGTTGCAAACCTCTCGATTCTCCTAAGATGACTTAGGATCGATTTGCTAGGACTTTTTGAAGAGTTCTGTGCCTTACAGTCTGAGGGATCGAATAAGAGACGAGTTTGATCGCCTAAAGCAAGGATCCATGACTATTGTAGAGTATGAGGCACGCTTTCATGCCTTGTCTAGATATTTCTATGCTAGCATAAAGTTTGCGAAAAGATTGGATATTTCTATCCAACTTCCAATGACTCAGATGATAGTTTATGGAACATCATTTTGGAGGATTGTGGATCATGCTAAGATGACAGATGGTATTCTTTGAGCATCTAAGAAAGGAACCAAGATGGTGTGTCATATTATAACGCCCCGAAATATCAATCTGAGATGCCACAAAGTGCCCAAGGCTACACGTAGCCTCAAGCTAACCCTTTAAGCCAAAACACTACCATTGGGTTCCAACACAACAACATACACGCTACGCTAAGGATATATATATAAGTACATATCATATCACATCGCACATGGCACGGAATATCGTTAGATTGAACATATATGGAATGTCTATACACAAACCAACCCAACAATACACTAGTCTGACATAGCCTCTATACAGAAAAATCAACGAGCTATTGGGACAAACCACCAACTGACTCAACAGACCAAAGGGATCACAAAACAATAGTACCAAAACTAGCAACTTGATCCTCGAACCATGAGGACTCACCACTGAAGGAACGTAGATGCGGCACTCGGATATCACTGTCGCGGCTGCGGCTGAGTACCTAAACCTTCACATGGTAAGAATGTAGCCCATAGAGAAATATGTGGGTCAGCACAAGATATGTACTGAGCATGTGGGGGAGCATGCAAAATATAAATAATATCATAAATTTCGTAAAAACGTACATACAGACCATAATGACACACCTAGATTGAGTGACATTGAATCATGCAACTCATAACATCTTAGATAGGAAATATAGGAGAAAAACCTCATAAATCATTATAGATCATTCTGAGAGAACCGTCTTTCTTGCGGATGAATAAGACTGGTGCACCCCACGGGGACACGTTGGGCCTGATGAACCCCTTATCTAAGAGATCCTTCAACTGCTCTTTCAATTTTTCGAGTTTTGCTGGTGCCATTCTGTATGGAGGAATAGATATAGGCTGAGTATCTGGAAGAAGATCAATGCCGAAGTCTATTTCCCTTTTGGGAGGAATTTCGGGAAAATCTTTGGGAAACACATCTGAATATTCATTCATGACTGGGACTAAATCAAGACTGTGAATTTTTAAACTAGTGTCCTTTCCTTGAACAAGATGATAAACACATCTTTTAGACATCATTTTCCTTTCCTGAAGGTAGGAAACAAGCTGACCTTTGAACGCTGAAGTACTACCCCTCCATTCTAGGAAGGGTTTATTTGGAAATCAGAATTGAACTATTCTATTTCTGCAATCGACTGTGGCATAGAAGATGTGATGCCAATCTATGCTAAGAATGCCATCAAAATTAGTCATCTTTAATTTGACTAAGTCTACTAAAGCGACTTTTTGAAATATTATAACCGGACAGTTCCTGTATACCCGTTGGGCTATGATGGTTCTACCCACTGGGTAGAGACTGAAAAGGGATCTACTAGAATTTTGGGACTGATTCTGAAATCGCCTGCTATATAAGGAGTAACAAAAGACAAGGAAACACTTGGATCTAGCAAAGCGTAAATATGCAAGTGAAAGATCTATAACGTACCAGTAACCACATCAGGAGAATTTTCCTAATCCTGTCAGGACTGGAGAGCATAAAGTTTGTTTGGGCATTGCCCACTAGTAGCACTGGTAGTGGCACCCTGCTGATTTGGGCAACCAAACTGAGCTGAGGAACGGTTCTTCTGACCCTGATAACCTAACTGGGGACAATCTCTAACTCTATGGCCTAACTTGCCATATCCAAAATAGACATCGCTGTCAGCTCTACAAACACCCTTGTGGATCTTACCATAAGTCTGATAAAGGGGATTAGTTCAGGAATTACTAATACTGCCCTGAGACTTAGAGCCTGGCGCCCCATATCAATTACCATTCATAAACTTAGAAGCTGGAGCACTAGCTGAAAAAAGAGCTGGAACTAATGACTTAGGACAAAACTAAGAGCGGTTTCCTCCTTCTGATTTGGGCTGAGCAAAGTTGAAACTACCTGTCCTTGCTCTCTTATTATGCTTCTCCCTCATCTTAATCTATTGTTCCTCTATCTGCTAAGCATGAGTCATAGTTTGGCTAAAGTCATGTCACTATTCAACATTGCAAACCTACACCCATTGACCACACTATCATTCACCCTAGAAACAAACTTACTCATCTTAGCCCTGTTGTCTACAACTACATGAGGGGAATATATGGCTAATTGAGTAAACTTAAGAGAATAATCTTTCACCGTCATGTTGCCCTGCCTGAGGTTGATTAATTCTAACACCTTAGCTTCTCTTAGCTCTAGGGGAAAGAACCTCTCTAAGAATATAGTGACAAACTCCTCCCACTCTATAGGTCCTGTATCAACTGACCTTTCTGACTTCCACTGCTTGTACCAAGTGTGGGCAACATCCTGCAATTGATATGCAGCTAGCTCAGCAATCTCACTAGGAGTAACCCCCATGATGTCTGTGACCTTCTAAACCTGATCGATGAATTCCTGAGGGTCCTCATCTGACTTAGACCCGAGAAAGAATGGAGGATTCATTCGGGTGAAGTCCCGAATCCAGGCTGCAGCTAAATTAGCCACTGGGTTAGCTAGAACGACAGCAGGTCATTCATTATGAGTAGCAACTGACTGAGCAAGAGTAGTAAATGTAGCTCTGAACTTTGCATAAGAAACAGGTTCCCCCAAAGGATCTTCGGGCTGAGGGGCTGGTTGATTCCCGTTTCTTCTTTTAGGAGGCATGTTCTGTAGAAGAAAGGGAGAAATTGATTAGACTGAGAGATTAGCTTGAGATTATGCTCACTAGAATTACGTGAATATTGAAAGAAGAGAAACTATTCCTAAAACATCTTATAGCCTCCTGCACATAAATGTGGCACGCAACACACCCATGCACAAGACTCTACTAGATGTGGCTTTCAGACTTTCTAGGACACTATTGAACCTTAGGCTATGATACCAAGTTTTTAACGTTCCAAATCTGGTACCCACAATGCTACACGGTGCTCATGACCCTGAAGTACCACAAGCTAACCCATGACTGATATCTATACCTGAACACTGCATAATATACCGTGTAAATACGGAAATAAAGGTTGTAAGGCCGTAAGGTTCAAAACTGAGATACAATATCTAATATAATATAACATCTATGGGGGTATAAAATACCCAAAACAAACTAATAAACTGACTGAATATAATAGTCTGAAAAGCCTCTAACTGTTTGAATAAGGAGTTGATGGGACATGTCCCCAACAAACTCCAACTACTGAAATAAACTAAGTACTGAAATAATAAGATAATGATCATGTCCTCAAAGGATGAGGACTCACTGCTGACTCTAACAGCTAAGTACTGGAATGCTACTAATGCTCTGGAGCTTGTGCTTCTAAACCTATGGTATAAAACACTAGAGCATAAATGCGCCAGTACGATTGAATATACTGGTATGAATGTGAGGTAGGCTGAATGCAAAGGTTTCACATACATAAACTATCCTAACTGACTGAACAACATGAACGTGAGAATACATGCGTGAATACATAATAATTGTAACTGAGTTCGTGATAACATGATTACTGAATCTGAGTACTGATAACAAGAGATACTGATAATTATATAACTAAAATAACTAATACTAAGCAACTGTATCTAACAGTCTAGTTTCTGATGGAACTAGTTGAATCCGCTCTGTTCTGAGGTGACTGCATCTGATAGTCTTGAATTCTATAGAACTATCTAAGTTCTATTATCGAGACTGAAAGACTATAACTGACAGTCCTTATCTATAACTAAAACTGTGGGAAGTATTCATCTAACCGACATGCCCCAAATAACGCATTATAGTTGTATTAGGGTCCAATCTGTAACCCCAATTGGAAGGGTGTCAATGTCGTGCCACTAGTAAGGATAAGCTATAGGTGACCCTCATCTGATAATGTCCCCAAAAGAGAATGGTGGGACCCTCATATGACAGTGTTTATCCACCTCAACAACCCTCATCTGACAATGTTGATGTCTCAACAAATGTTGGCTACATAGTTCTGGAATACAAGGATGACTTTTAAGAATCACACCCTCATCTGACAGTGTGTGTTCCCATCCTTGGGTTCACTCGGTGCTAATTTCTATTCCCATCTGAATAGACAATGAACATTGATTACTGAAATTAACTGGACTGAATTAACTGAGTTTCCGTTGTCTGATGGAATAGTACTGAGATTGCTATATTACTGAGCTTTTCTGAGTCACATGACTGACTGAGTTCTATGGATCATGTCTTTACTGAGGATATCGTGAAAACATGACACTAACTCTAGGCACACAGCTATATTTTTTGGGTACAAGTACCCCCTGGACTCGATAGGAAGAAACTGACAAAGCATGACTTTCTTGAATATATGAACAACATCACAATCCATAATACAATAAGTTGGAGATTTAATGAAGTATAAGTTCTAAAGCACCACAATGGCTACACATATATCCATACTTCATTGACTAAGACATTTCATCAAACAGTTGACGTGCATAAACTTGAACATGAATGGAGATTTCATATTATTATACTAGTATGGCACTTTTCCTTCACATAAGCATTTAGTCAAACACATGGGGAGCATGCTTTGGTTATACCATCATTAACACATCTAATAATCATGGATACATCAATCAACTTATAAATTGAAGGGGTTTTATCATGATTATTATGCAAATCTTCATATACTAGGGTCAATCATTGGAATATGTAATTTAAAACATGAATCAAATCCCTACAACATCATGAACATGAATTTCAATTCTATTTAAATTATGAACGTTCATAAATACACAAATCTTTTATTTTGAAAAGAAATTCTTGGGCTTCATGGGTGAAAGGAACCCATTAATCAACACATGACATACCTTGATACTTGATTTGGGAAGATTGATGGAAGAATCCTTGCGATTTGGATCTTGAATTGGAAACCCCTCTTCTTGTTCTTGAGAGAATTTGAGAGAAAATAATGTATTTTGGTGAAATGGTGGCTGAATTCAGTGTTTATGGAGCTTTGGGCTGAAGGCAAAATACCAAAATGCCCCTCCAAAATCGTTTGGAAAATGCTGAATTCTACGGCTGACGACATTGGGCTGATGTCTTCACATATGTGATAAGCCGTCAGCTCATGTCGTCACTTGATGCTGGAATTTATGGCTTTATGCCTAACGCTGACGACATTAGCTGATAAGTCATCAGATATGTGATAAGTCGCCAGCTCATGTCATCACTTAGTTGCCAGGCTAACATGCTTGAGTAAAATGGGTATAACTTTTTGCTCCGATATCAGATTTTGGCGAAATTAGTATCGTTGAAAAGATAATTTAATTATATATCTGTTTGTTTGTCATGAGCTCAAAAATTCATAGTATAACGAGAGATATTCCCATTTGAAGTTGACTATACCAATATCCTTCCCAAGAATTCAATCGGTGCGGAATGTTTTGATTCGCCTAATAGCTAGGACGTATTTGAGACCTTAATTGACATCAAACTTGATCATGAAACTACCAAAGAACCATGATGTAATATTCATAAACTTTAAATATGGTGCTAATATTGATTTGCATTTTTTTGATGGTATTACATTAAAGCCCTATGAGGATGAGGAAAATATGGGCTATGTTGAGCCTATAGAAACAGGGGTCATTATTCCACCTTCCCTATTTCCAAATGTGAAGTTTAAAATAACTAGTGCTCTGATCCAGTTGTTAAACCTGAGAGATGTGTTTGAGGTCTTACCAACAGATGATGTAAATCTTTACCTTGCCAATTTCATAGGGGTCTGCACTTTCTATAATATTTTGGGTGTAGACTAGGAGGTGTTGAGTTTAAGGTTGTTACCCTTCTCGTTATTAAGAGAATCTTCATGATGGTTGGGGGAAATTCCTCGAGGCTCAATAACCACTTGGAATGAGTTATGTAGACAGTTCTTAGATCAATTCTTTCTACCGACAAAAATGTTATAGTTGAAGGATAACATTTATAACTTCAGGCAGCTGCCTTCTAAGTCAATGTATGAAGCTTGGTTATAATTCAAGAAAAAACTATGTATGGTGTCCGATCATCGAATTCCAAGAACGAACTTGTTGGAAATATTCTAAAGAAATGGTAAATACCATCACTGGAGGTGCATTTATGAGACTACGTTGGGAGATAGCTTCTAATATTCTAGACCAGATCTCTGTCATAAACCAAGGATGGCATACTTTGGATGTTGAAAGAGGTGCTGGCACTTATGACATTAGGGTCATATAGTGATCATAGACCGGTTGATAATATAGTAGCACGGGAAGTAGCACAACTTAGAATTAAGATTAGATTGCTTACTAAGATGTTTGTAACAATGAATTTTGAAAAGGTTAATGTAGTAGGAGAACAGGGTTTGGCTTCATGAGTTTATGAGTGTGACTTGGAGGAGGATGCCAAGTATCTTGATCATGAGATGGCAGATTTTCAAGCCCACTGGCAAGGAAATCGAGGTTAGAACTATTATGGTGATAGATACAGAGACTGCAGTGGGGAGTGAGATGGTGCCTGGAGGAAAAAAGATGTCTATAGAGAAAAGGAAGATAGGTACATTCCACCAGGCAGCCGAGATATAGAATCAAGAATGGAGGAAATATTGACCAAACTGGTCAAGCGTCAAGAAAATTAGAAGAACAACCTTAAGGAGATAAAGGCTGACATTTCATGGTTGACCCAGAAGGTCGAATCTCATGCGAATGCTATCAAGCAGTTGGAGCACCAGTTCGGACAGATGTCGGAAACACTAAACCAGTGGCAGTCGGGTACCCTTCCGAGCACCACTATTCAAAATTTGAAAAATAATGGTCATGTTCTTACTATTACCACACAGAGTAGTGTAATTTCTATAGATCCTCCTTTACCTGATGTGGGAATGCCAAGTAATAATGAAATTTTTTTTGATGAGACACCTATTACAGAGTTAAAAAATGCAATAGGTGGTGATGGTAAAGTTGATTAGGATAAAGGTATGGGTGATGTAAGTGAGCCAGTACTCAAGTCGATCCCAAGACCACCCTCATTTTTTCCTCAAAGACTAAAATAGAAGCAAGAGAAAGGGATGTTCAAGAAGTTTATTGAAATGCTTAAGGACTTGATCTTGAACATCGCTCTCCTTGAAGCATTAAAGGAGATGCTTGGGTATGATAGGTTTATGAAAGAGTTAGTGACCAAAAAGTGGACTGCAAGTTTTCAGGACATGGGCAGACTGCACCATTGTAGTGCAGTTGATTCTAGATCTCTGGCTCAAAAAAAAATGAAAACATGAGCCAAACTAGGGCCTAGTCGTGTCGGGCATCTCAAGTCCTACCCAGAGCGGAGATCACCACAAAAACCTAACCATACCCACCTTGTACCCTATGTTGGATTAATTTTGAACATATAACAAGATAGAACAATAATAATTGAGAGAAATTCAATAAAGTCCATAACCACAACCATCCAAACATCCAACCAAGCACCCAAACGATGTCATCCCCAATACCAATACTAATGCCAAGGCTGACACCAATACCAACACCGTCCATGCCCATAGTAGTCACACAAAGCCTATAACGAAATTCAAGAATATCCGGTTGGGTCATGCCCCCGAGTAGCTAAAACCAAAGGCCAAGAAAGAAATAAAAGTATGAACTTAAGACCATAGTATGAAATAGAGTCTTTCGGAGTATGGAAGCTCACCACTTTAGTCCAACACAAAACTATTACTGAATCCAAGATCACTGAGCAGAGGGAGTAGTATGGTCGTTTCTTGCATTGCATGGGGGATACAGCACCCAAAGATGGGTTAGCGGGTGAATGCTAGCATGTACTTACGATTAAGGATAAAATAATGCCATTATTCCAAAATTAAAGTAAATAGTCATTTACAATCACATACATACATATAGATACCATACCGAGAAAGGAAACAGGGTTTAATATGCATTTAAAACCTTTAACCTGGGTTGTATAGATTTATTGTCATAATCCACCCACGGTCTATATGGGTCTAGTGTTACCCACTGAACAGGCCCCAATGCGTGTAGCCACACGAACTGGAGATATCATAGGGGTCGGGGATTCCCGTGTACCCTTCGCCTCCATGATACATATATACAAGTATAACTTGGGTGATTCCCGTGTACCCCAAAAGCATAGGGCCACCATGACCAACCCTCATGTAGGCAAACATGAGTTTTCAGTATCCGTCCATCGGACTCACACCTTCACGATTAGCTATTATAACCCGTCATTACTGCCCAATTAAAACATATAGCACATAACCAAACCACCAATTCCATGATTTCATTATCAAGGCACTATGAAGTGGTATCGTCATACCGACTATAGCTTGCAAGCAATGTCATTAGCCAAGTCTTAGGGGATTCCTATATACCCCACAAGATTTCCAATTAAACTAAAACTATGGACACCAAGGCCTTCCCAATTCATTTAGAATCAACCAAACCAATTTAAGTTCCTTTACCATATTATGCAATGCAAAGTTTTCAATAATAGTCAAACTATCTGACAAAAGCATTCTCATAGGCATTTTAACAAGCATGTTGAGGGAATATAGTTTCCAAAAGAAAAAACAAGTATCAATTGACCATTCCCATGCAACCACATATTTCAAACCATAATTATAACTTGAAAACCATAAGAAAAACATGGGAAAACATTAGCTAACCAAGAATAACCAAAACCCCCAATATATGTTTCAAAACCCAAACACTACCACAATAATATTATTAAAACATGATTTTAGTTGAACTAACAATGAGGGAGGAGTAACATGCCTTAGACAAGAAGAAAGATACATAGAAACCACCCCATTAGAGCCTTAATTGATTGACTTAAAGAAAACCCTAGCCTTTCTTGAACCAAAAGTTTGAGGGCGTTTAGAGAGTATTTGATTGTGAATAATAGGTTAAGGAAGCCTCCAAAGGTGTTTTATGTCGTGGGGTCAAAAAGAGTTATTAAGGGGAAATGTCAAGAATACCCCCAACTTCAAACAATAAAATCCCCTAGGTAGGTACGATTTTAACCCCTTACTCATACCCATATCATACGAGTGGTACCTTCCACTCTTACCTTGATCAGAAAGTTGGACATCACATTCTGTCCAACATATGACTCCTTAACCTAACTCGTACTCAAACCATATGACTAGTACCCTTCAAGTCGTATCCTAAGCAGAAAAATCTAGGTTAGACACTGGAAAATATATGGCTAGAACCTACCTCTCATATTATGTACATACGACTCGTATGGAGCCTTCTTGTATGAAGAACAAAACTTGGCCATCACCCTGACCAACAGAAGACTAGGGTCCCTAGACCCATACCCACACCATATGACTAGTATAGTGAGTCGTATAACCAACAGAAAGCTCAAACTCACGAAATTTTGCAAGGTCCAGACTCCAGGGTGTTTTAATTCTCCCCCACTTGGATCATTCATTCTCGAATAATGAAACAAGGCAGTATGATCCCCCAAATATCTCTACCCTTACCTTTAACCAAGTAAGAAAAAAAATATACCAAGGAAGTCAATCTTTCCTTTAACAAAGTTTGAAAACAAAGACGTTATGAAGAATACATACCTTTCGCATGAATTTCTGGAGTAGAAAACAGGAACAGATACTTGGACTTCATGTCCTCTTTAGCTTCCCAAGTAGCCTCTTCGACCTTGTGGTTCCTCCATAGAACCTTTACTGAGTCCATATCCTTAGTCCATAACCGACAAACCTAATGATCCAAAATCTCAACAAGGACCTCCTCATAAGATAGAGAATATGAAATACCAATATCCTTGATAGGAAGAATTTACGATGGATCACCAATACACTTTCTCAACATAGAGACATTGAATACTAGGTGAATGGAGCTCAAACTAGACAACAATTCCAACCGATATGCAGCATTACCAACTATTCTAAAAATTACATAAGGACCCACACATCGGGGACTGAGCTTCTCCTTCTTCCAAATCCGCATCACTCTCTTCATAGGAGACACCTTCAGGAACACCCTATCTCTAACCTCAAACTCCAGGTCACTTCACTTTGCGTCTACATAGGACTTTTGGCCTTTACCTTCTGCATAGCTTGGTGAACCAAATCCGGGCCAAACATATCCACCTTACTAAACTCTAACCACCCAATAGGAGACCTGCACCTCCTAACATACAATGCTTCAAATAGAGCCATCCCAATGCTAGAGTGGTAGCTATTATTGTAATCAAACTCTACAAAAGGTAAGTGTTCTGCCCAACTACCACCATAGTCAATCACGCAAGACCGAAAAATATCCTCCAACGTATAAATAGTCTTTTTTTTTCTTTCCCATCCGACTTCAGGTTAATAGTAGTACTCGGACTTACCTTAGTCCCCAACCCTTTCAACAATGACCGTAAAAAAAAGATGAAAATTATGTACCATGATTGAAGATGATAGAAACAGGTACCCTATGCAACTTCACAATCTCATGGAGATACAACCTTGCATAATCCTCAATAAAGAAGTTTGTCCTCACTGGCAAAAAGTGAGCCGTCATTGTCATTCTATCCATATTGACCCAAACCAAATCAAATTGATTTTGAGACCGAGAAAGACTGGTAACAAAATCCATATTTATCATTTCCCACTTTCATTCAGGAAGCTCAATCTCTTGATACAATTTCCTGAGCCTCATGTACACAACTTTCACTTGTTGGCACATAATGTACTTGGCCACAAAATTAGCCACATCCATGTTCATATTATTCCACCAATACATCTCCTTGAGGTCATGATACATTTTCATCGAAATGGGATAAACAATATAGTGCTACTCATGTGCCTCAGCCAAGATCCTCTCTTGCAAACCATCTACATCAGGAACACATAACCTCTCTTGGTACCGCAAAGTACCATTACCACTAATCTCGAAGGCCATCACCTTCTTTCTACCTACATCACCCTTGACCCTCATCAAGATTGGATCTAACATCTTCTTCTTCTTAATCTCAGAACCAAGAGATAACCATGCCACTACCTACAAAAACACACCACTATTCTCGAAGTCCAAGAGGCAAACTCCGAGGTTAGTCAAACAATAAATATCATTCACCAACTCACACTTCTCCCTATCCACAGGTGCTACACTCTCCATGGATAACCTACTAAGAGCATCAGCAACCATATTATCTTTACCTAAGTGGTAGTGAAGACTCATATCATAATTCTTGAGAAGCTCAAGCCATCACCTTTGTCTGAGGTTAAGCTTTTTTTGAGTAAACACATACTGGAGACTGTTATGATCAGAAAAGATATCCACATGCACCCCATACAAATAGTGATGCCAGATTTTCAATGCGAATACCACAGCTAGTAATTCCAAGTCATGAGTTGGATAATTCATTAGGACACAATGAAGTCCCACATGGGTTGCATCACAGTAGACAACAAATCCATCAGTACCTTCAAGCAAAGAAAGATCGGAGCTGAAGTTATCTTATCCTTCAGCTTCTCAAAACTATCCTCACAAGCATCAAACCACAAGAACCTTACCTTCTTCTGAGTCAACTTAGTTAACAGGGCAACTATAGTCGAAAAAACTCTCCACAAACCTCCTATAGTAACCAACTAAACCTAAGAATCTTCGAATCTTGGTTGGAGTCATGGGTCTAGGCCACTTCATTGCCACTACAACTTTCAGAGGATCCATCATGATCCCTTCACTAGAAATGATATGACCCAGAAAAGTGACAACGTTCAACCAAAATTCACATTTCAAAAATTTGGCATCCAACTGCTCTTTTTCAAGGTCTACAACATAATGCGTAGGTGATAGGCATGATCCACCTCACTCTTAAAGTACACAAAAATGTCATCAATAAAAACAATGATAAATAGATCCAGAAACTGATGAAAGACCTTGTTCATCAAATCCATGAATACCACAGGGGTATTGGTCAACTCGAAAGACATGACTAGAAACTCAAAGTGCCCGTCTCGAGTATGGAAGGCAGTCTTAGGGATGTCCATCTCCCTAATCTTCTACTGGTGATACCTGAATCGAAGATCAATTTTGGAGAAACACATAGCATCTGTAACTGATCTAATAAATCATCTATCCTTGGAAGAGGATACTTATTCTTTACCATTACCTTGTTCAATTACCGGTAATTAATGCACATCCAAAGGAAACCATCCTTCTTACGTAAATATCGGTACACCCCATGGGGATACACTAAGATGGATGAAACCTTTGTCTAAAAGATCCTTGAGTTGCTCCTTAAGCTCCTTCAACTCAGCTAGAGCCATTCTATAAGGGGGAATAGAAATAGAACGAGTTTCAGAAACAAGATCAATCCGAAACTCAATCTTCCTATTAGGAGGAACACCAGAAAGGTCATTAGGGAAGACCTCAATAAATTCATTCACCACCGGAAAAGAACGCAAAGTAGGACTACAACAAATTCAATTATTAGTGACGAAATATTTTGTCATAAAAAAATCATATTTTCTCATAAAATACATTTCGTGACAAAAATATAATCGTCACTCATTTTTCCCTAAACTATGGGTTGTTAAATATATATTGAGATGACTTAGTGCTTTGTCCCTAAATATCCTTTTATTAATGACGAAAATATTTGTTGTCCCCAAATGCGTAGTATTTATGATGATCTTGTTCGTCATAGAAATTATATGTTTTGCAGGTAATAGTATTTTCTTGTCACTAAATGAGTTATAATGTTGATGGGAATGATGTGTTGCTAATTATTTATTTGAATTAGTGATGAATTAATTTATCTCTGATGTTCTATGTATTTCGCCGCGGAACAAAAATTATTTCATCACTAAGTACTATCTTTTACATACGCATTCTCTATTTGTCTCTAAATGTATAAATTAGTGACAACATTACTTTCTTATCATTTTGTAGCTGAAAGTGATCACGTAGTCACTAAAAATACTTTTTTTACCAACAAAATAATTTTGTCACTAGAATACGTCATAATTAGTGACGATAGCAATAGTCACAAAATACAAAGTTAATTTGTAGGTAATAAGTGGGCTATTTAGGGACAAAATTTACTCTTGTCACCAAATGTTGTAATTTGATGACGAATATGTGATGGTTTTAAAAGGTAAAAGTAAAGTTTTTATGGATAAAATATTTCGTCATTAATCACAACCATTTGTATTTAGCTAGCTAGGTTTTCATAATTTAAAACTGAAATCATTTATAAATATCTTAATGTTCATTATAAAGAGCATTATACAAATTTAAAATAAAATATATACTAAAAGAAGTAAGATAATAGCCAAAAAAAAATTAAGAACACTGTCATATATTACTTAAGAACAACCAAAATGACATTCATGAGATGATATCTCACTAGATACGCTTAAATAAAAATCCACATTGACCAAAATTCATCCAACCTAAAAGTCTAACTTAGATATACTAAACATTAACAAAACAAAGATAATAAAATGGAGGTTTCTTCTCAAGAAATCATCGCAAAAGCATTTTTTGTAGCAACTAGTCTTGATTTCTACCTTCCACAACCTGTGTAAAAAAATAATTCAAGATTAGAAATCATATGTTATGATATACTACTACAACAATGATATTCTTAGCATAATTTCACGAGTACAAAAAGAATTTGATGTATACAGACCTTACCTCTTTCATTGTGAGGCTAAGAAGAGTATTTCCAATAGACTCTTGACTAAAAATAAATGTAAAAAAATGTAGGAACGTATATGCTTTATTCAACACAACCTCATTATCTATATTTTTCATCATGAGAACAAGCTAATAGTAAATAGCAAATTAATAGTTAAATATCAAACTAATAGTAAACAACAAATTTCTAGTTCAGAAACAAGAACAAGATAACATGAAAACAGAGTAAATAAAGACAATTAAGAACTCTCATAGAACTTCTATTTGTTCAACAATTTGATTTTTGATGATTGGAAATTCAATCCCAGGTCTAATTGGCAAAATAAACAAAGAAAGTTTTAAAAATAAAATTAACGAGAAGAGACTTATGTAGTTATTCATTGTACCTCAAAGAATAACTTGATAAGGTTCAATGATGATTGTATCATGAAAAGAAAATATAGTTAGGGGCTAAATTCTATAATTTTTTTATCTAATTTAATTAAAAGAACTATAATATATTATTATATAATTTATCTAATATAAAATTATTGAAATGATAAAAAAAGCCAATCAACATTCATATTAGAATATCATAGTTTTATAATAGTATTGATCTAATGAAGATAACTATAAAATTATAGAGTGTAAACAACCAGAACACTTAATTAATTGAAAAGTCATTTAAAATATACTATATGTGTCTATTGTTTGTTTTTTTCGCATTTTATATATTAATTTAAAAGAAGAAAGGAATCAACACAAGTTTTTAGTAATATGCCCACATGGATCCAAAAAATCAATTTAAATAAATACTTAGGCAGTAATCTAATAAATTATAGTCACGAACAAATCTAGCTACTTACGAAAAGATAAAAGAAGAACTCCTAACTTTCTTAGTGACGTCAGTTGAAACCTACTTCAACAATAAAAACATAAAAATAAAAAAAATGAAGAAAAGCAAAAACTGAGAGATTAGAAAAGCAGAGTGTTTTTTTCTATTTCTATATAATATAAGAGTCCTTTAATAAGGAAAGAATCAATACGAAATATTAGTTGATTTGAAAGTCCTAAATTATGTAATTTAAATAAGGTAAAAACTAATACAACTTTTAATTAATTTGAAATTCAAAATATTATGACAATAATTAAATTATCTATATATACTAAATAGCAAGAATTTTGTACGTTATCAAACTCCCCTTATTTCCCGGCACACACTAACACAGTTATCCTACACGTCGTACACATGGACATAACTAGCAAAATACTCATTTGTCATTAACCCGTGTTTTGTTAATCTTTGGCGTTCTCATTGTACACAACTTTTCATTTTTAAATGTTAATATTATTCATATACTTTCTATATAGTGGTTGTTTTCTTAAAATACTTCATCCTTGTTATTTTTAAATATAAAGATAGTAAATGACTATTTGGTTTTAAATGACTATTAAATTATGTAGCTGATATTTGTGTCTTTATTTTTATATCTTTTATAAATAAGTACTAATAATTAAATTAAATTAACTTAAATTAAATTATATGAGAAAAATAGTAAAAAGGTAATTTTATCTATTGTATACAATTAAATGTAGTGTCTTTATGTTAGGATACGAATGACCAACATAGTTTTTTAACTATGAAATATTTCAATAAAAAGGAAAAATTAACATGAAAGGTATATTAATTGGGAAGAAAATTTTGCAACTAATTTTATTCTATTTATTTTAGGATACGGATGCCCAACACAATATTTTAATTATGGAATATTTTAAAAAATAATAGCTAACTTCAAAGTAATTATCAATTAAAATTAATAACTAAATTAAAATTATATGAGGAAAATACACTACAAGAAAAGTGTTTATTACCTGGGAATTTTCATAGGGATAATGTGGTAAAATCCTCAAGTAATTTTATTACCTGCGGATTTATAAAATCCCTAGGTAATTTAGCTGCGAAAATAAATTTGCAGGCACGTTATTTGCGAATTTATTTTCGATTAAATATAAAAGTTTTGCATGAATTATTTGGTAAAATTTCATAAAAAAGGATTTTACCTGCGGATATCCACGAAAAAATTATAAATTATTCCCCACGAAGATTTCCAAGTAAATCCCTTGGTAATTTAGCTGCGGAAATAAATCCGCACGTACGTTATTTCCAGATTTATTTGTGATTAACTATCAAAATTTTGCATGAATTATTTGGTAAAATTTCATAAAAAGAGATTTTACCTACGGATTTTCACGAAAAAATTCACAAAGTATTCCCCACGAACTATTTTGCAAGAAAATTCGTATGAAATGCCCCAAGTAAATCCGCAAGAACAAATTTTTTCAAGAAAATTTTCATGAAATGTACATCCCCATGAAAATTCTCAAGTAATAATTCACATGGAAATTACTAAAAATATTTCACAGTTAAACAAAAATCTATTCAAAACCTTCAATAATTCTCAAAAACATCATTCAATACAAGTCTAATGTAAATCATTACAGCTAACCAAAAAACATAATTCAAAACATCCACATCAATAATGTATGATTCTTAAATGGTCCTAAACAAAATTTTTCAAACTTGAATCCTCAATAAAACTACCAACCATCAAGGTCAGAATCACTTTCATCCGTGTTATCAAGATTAGAATCACTTTCATTCACGTCGTTAGAGTCATCATCACTTTCTTCCTCATGTTTGTCTTCTTGAGATGGGCGTTCATCATTTAACAAATCTTTTAACTTCCAACAGTCGAGCAAGACCTCTCCACCACAAGAGGTCGTTTATACTAAATTGCTTGATGCTACAACAAAATACATAGAAGACAAATAACAAGATTAGAGTTGCTATAGGAAAAAGGCAAATACAAAAAGAGTATTGGCAACAATATAGTAAAACAACAGAAAGATTTATTTCAATAAAAATCTTGTTATTCTCTTACATTAATTGAACATGAAATAGAAGAGTGGGGTTGATATTATAATTTTATGTTACTATACTTAACCATTTTCAAGTAACTAATTCACATTTCAAGTAACTACACTTGACCATTTTCAAGTTACTACTACACACTTCAAGTCACTACACAATCATTTTCAAATAACTAATTCACATTGCAAGTCACTACACTTAAAATATTTTTAAAACACTATTACACATTTCAAATCACTACACTTAACTATTTTCAATTAACTAATTCACATTTCAAGTCACTATACTTAATCATTTTCAAGTAACTATACTTTATTATTTTCAAGTTATTTGTACACATTTCAAGTGACTACACTTAATCATTTTCAAGTCACAAGTTCACAAGTTCAAGTAACTACACTTAACCATTTTCAAGTCACAAGTTCGCAATTTCAAATAACTATATTTAATCATTTTCAAGTCACTACACTTAATAATTTTCAAATAGCTAATTAATTGATATTTCAAGTCATTATACTTGACAATTTTTAAGTAACTACACTTGACCATTTTCAACTCACTAGAACACATTTCAAGTCGCTACACTTAACCATTTTCAAATAACTAAATCACATTGTAAAGCACTACACTTAATCATTTTGAAGTCACTAGTACACATTTCAAATCACTACACTGATCCATTTTTAAATAATAATTCACATTTCAAGTCACTATACTTAACCATTTTCAAGTAACTACTTCACATTTCAAATATCGATACTTAACAATTTTCAAGTCACTGCACCTAATCATTCTTTTCAAGTTACTATACTTAACCACTTTCAAGTAACTACACTTAACCACTTTCAAGTAATTACACTTAACCATTTTCAAGTCACTAGTACACATTTCAAGTTACTATACTTAACCATTTTCAAGTAACTATACTTAACTATTTTCAAGTCACTAGTACACATTTCAAGTCACTACACTTAATCATTTTAAAGTTACTAGTTTACATTTCAAGTCACTACACTCAATTATTTTCAAGTCACTAATACACATTTCAAGACACTACACATTTCAAGTAACTATACTTTATTATTTTCAAGTTATTAGTACACATTTCAATTGACTACACTTAACCATTTTCAAATCACAAGTTCACAATTTCAAATAACTACACTTAATCATTTTCAAGTCACAAGTTTGCAATTTCAAGTAACTACACTTAATCATTTTCAAGTCACTAGTACACATTTCAAGTCACTACACTCAAGTCATTTTCAAATAGCTAATTGACATTTCAAGTCACTATACTTAAACATTTTTAAGTCACTACACTTAACCATTTTTGACTCACTAGTACACATTTCAAGTGACTACACTTGACCATTTTCAAGTAACTAATTCACACTTCAAGTCGCTACACTTAACCATTTTCAAGTCACTATTACATATTTCCAATCACTACACTTAATCATTTTCAAATAACTAATTCACATTTCAAGTCATTATACTTAACCTTTTTAAGTTCACCTTTCATGTAACTATACTAAACCATTTTTAAGTCACTAATCCACTTCCCAAGTGACGACATTTGATCATTTTGAAGTCACTAGTACACATTTCAAAACACTACACTTGACCATTATACACAGTTTTAATTTAAGATCACAAGATTTCAAAATGTTCTTCACTTTGTTAAACTTTGTTTCAAGTTAAACCAGACAAACAAATTGAAATGGAGTACTTAATATAACTTGACAGTAATGAACATTAATGCACTTCATAGTCCTACCAGTCAACCACATTACTAACTTAAATACAAATTAACTTGAAAGTAATAAAAAATAAAGCACTTGTTAGTCCTACCAGTCAACCACATTACTAGCTTAAATACAAATTAACTTAACAGTAATGAACAATAATGCACTTGTTAGTTGTAACGCCCCAAATTCGGTACCCAAAATGTTACACGGTGCTCATGACCCCGAAGGACCACAAGCTAACCTATGACTGATATATGTACCTGTATACTGCATAAAAGACTGTATAATGCAGAAACATGAACTGAAAGGCCATAAGGTTCAATACTAGTACATAACTAAAAATATGGTATATCAATACCAAAATAACTTAAATAACTGTCTGACATGCTATAGTCTGAAAACCTCTAAACTGTCTGAAAAAAGAGTTGATGGGACATGTCCCCAACTAACTAAGACTGCTGAAATAAATTGAAAACTGAAATAGTAATATAATCATCATGTCCTCGAAGAATGAGGACTCACAACTGACTCTGACTGCTGAACCTAGATATTACTGATGCTCTGGAGCTCGTGCTTCTAAACCTATAGTATAAGACACCATAGTGCAAATGCATCAGTACTTTGAATATATTGATATACAAGTGAGGTAGGCTGAATGCAAATGGTTCATATGTATGAACAATATTAACTAACTGACTAACATAAACATGAGAATACATGCATGACTACGTAACTGTAACGGAGATCATGATAGGACTGAATACTGAGTTCTAACTACTGAGTTTACTGATATTGATATTTGAGTCACTGATGAGTGAGAAAGACTGATGCTATATTACTGAATACTAAGGGACTGATACTATGTTACTGATACATGAATAACTGTATCTCACAGTTCTGATTATGAAGAACTGGTCTGGTTGACTGTATCTGACCATCCTGAAGCTGAATACTGATAACATGAGTTTTGATAACTGACATAACTGATAACATGAGTGACTGTATCTGAAAGTCCTGAATTTGATGGAACTAGCTGAGTTTCGTACTATATCTGAGTAATTGAATCTGAGATCAGTCTTATCTAGCGGGTGATCTCTAAATCTGATGATATTAATACTGATTGACCATAGTTTAGATCAGCCCTGTCTAGAAGGTGATCCGAAAGTCTATTTATAATGATAAGGATTAACTGTATCTGACAGTCCTAAATCTATACTACTGAGCTGAATTGACTGTATCTGACATTCCTGATTCTATAACTGAAACTGTGAGATGTATTCATCTAACTGACATGCCCCATACTATGCTAACTGGGGTCCAACCTGTAACCCCAGTTAGAAGGGTGTCAAAACCGCACCACTGGTAAAGACAACTGTTGTGGAGTCAGTCCTAATCTAGCGGGTGACCTCTGGGATCAGTCCTATGTATTTAAATATGCTAACGGGTGATCCCTAAGTATGTCAGTCCTATTTAACGGGTGGCATCTCGTACATACACTGGCTACGTAATTCTGGAACTTAGGGATTGCTTTTAGGGATCTCAGTCCTATCTAGAGAGTGAGTCCCCGTCCCTAGGATCACTCGATGTTAAATCCTACTCCCACTTAAAAGACCATGAACTGATTAACTGAGTTGAATTAATACTAGTGGTATTGTCTAGCAGAGCTAAACTGAATTTACTGATTTCCATTGACTGGCGGAATATACTGAGTTCTGAGGACTGACTGAAAGTACTGTAGCTACTGAGATTGATAGGGAAGACTGAGGTTACTGAGATTACTGAGTACTGAGATCACTGAGATTACTGAACTACTGAGATTACTGAGATTTCTGGGTTTTCCTGAGTCACATGACTGACTAAGTTCTATAGATCATGGCTTGACTGAGAGTATCGTGAAAACATGACATGGCTCCAGGTACACATCTAATATTTCGGGTATAAGTACCCCCAGGACTCGATGGAAAGAAACTGACTAGCATGACTTACTTGAACACATGACTAACATCATAATCCATAATTCATATACTGAAGCACTTCATCAAACATATGATATGCATAAACTTTTACATAATTGGGGATTTCATGATATCATACTAGTTGGGCACTTTTTCTTCATATAGGCATTTAATCAAACACATGGTAGGCATGGTACATATAAACATCATTATACAATAATTAAACATCATAATTCAACTCTAATTTCATAATCCTAGGGTTTAATCATAGGTTCACATGAATATACATCTATACAAATCAATTCCACATAACATTGATCACCCAACATGGATTTGAATTCAATTGATCATTCTCAACATAAACAAAACAAACCCAACATAAAATTTATAAAGAAATCCATAAACTTGAACTTAGAAAATAGATCCTTGGACTTCATGGAAGAAAATAGTCCATGAATGAACACTATTCATACCTCAAAAGCTTGAATCTTGAAGGAAGTTAACTTTTCTTGAAGGTTCTTGAATGGTGACGCTTTGATTCTTGAGTTTTCTTAGAGAAGGGCTTGAATCTTGTTCTTGGGTTTTGATCTTGAAAGAAATCCTAATTTTGATGTTATGAATGAATGAGGAGTTATGTGCTTTAATTTGACATTATTGAGTGTTAAATAGGGTGGAAAAATACCCAAAAATCCCTTTAAAACGGCATTTTAGCGTTGTTTCGAACAAAACTGATGGTCTAAGTGATGAACCATCACTCTGGTGACTAACCATCACTCCAACCGTCATTTTTGGGCCATAAAACGGCCTTATTGCTTCATTTATGAAGGCCAAAGTGACGGTCCGTCGCTGACTAGACGGTCCGTCAGCTTGCCCGTCGCTCCTGGACAACTCTCAGTAAAACGATCATAACTTTTTACTCCGATGCCGTATTTTGGATAAATTGGTATCGTTGGAAAGATAATTCAATTATATATCTGTTGGTGGGTCATTAGATCAAAAATTATTTGTAGAATGGGATATATGCTCGTTTGAAGTTGACTATGGCAATGTCCTTCTCAAGAATTCAATCGGTAAGAGATGTTTTGATTCGTCTAATAGCTAGGACGTATTTGAGGACTTAATATACATCTAACTTGATCATAAAACTACCAAATCACTATAATTTATTTCTCATGAGCTTGAAGCATGGTTCTACTATCGGTTGGGATTCTTGGGGCATTACATTAGTCCTATTAGTCAACCACATTATTAACTTAAAAATAACTTTTTGAACATAGTCCTTTATGTTTTGCCTCTTATTTATCTCTGTTAAATGAGCTTGAAATTCCATAAATGCTCGAGATCCAAAAGTTGTACCAGAATTCTAAACTATAGCATAGATACGAAAGCTGTAAACAAAAAAGTTGTCGAATGACTTGGTTCACAGAGAACTCAATATTGGTATCTATTTAAACTGCAGGTAACACAATGTCAAGTGATGATAAAATTTAAAAGGCATACATGTACTCGATTTGAAAACTCATTAATAACTTGAAACCGGAAATATATAGACGGTGGTACACTAGAGATATTCCTCTTATTATTGGAAGATGGTGTATGGTGGCTCTACGATCAAGTGGTACGAAGGCCACAGCCTGATTCAAAACGTAGAGAGCCTATCGATGTTTCTTCCCACTTACAATACCCTAGAGAAGCGCATAACTAAGAGCATATCTCCCGAAAAGAATTTTTCTACCAAAAATGCATCTAAGCTAAAAGTACGCAAACCTGCTCGTCAACTCAGGGCCATTAAAGATGCCAGACATTCAAGTCATACTTTGCTCGTCATCTACATTTGTGACTGGTGGATGTAGGGGATGGTTGAAAAGGAGAACGGAGGGACGACTGGTGTTGTTGTTGCCATCGTTCGTGGCGTTGGGAAAGGAGGCAGTGGACACGGGGAGAGGAGCAGCGGATCATCAGCGCCTGAATCGTGGTGGTTGGACAAAGTTGTTGAGTCCGCCGGCGGAGACAGCTGGAGTTGATGGTTGTGGCGGATGCATGGCTATTGTGCAGCGGCGACAAACCTCGGGGAGGATAAAAGTGGCTTAACGGTGGTCGCCGGTGAAGACGGTGGAGGTGGCATCGGTTGTTTTGGTTTTAGAGAAAGAGAAGGAGTGTAGAGAGAGGGAAGAGAGAGAATATAGGGAGAGAGGTAGATGTTTTTGGTGGAAATGAGATTAGGGTTTCTTGTTTTGTTTAAAAGGAGAGGAGTGAGAAATTTGATCCCAGCCGTTGGATCGATTTTGATCAATGACTGAGATTAAAGTTATTTAAAAAGGGGTCATAAAAATTTAATTTCAATTTGAATTTAAAATTGGTCTCAATTTGGCTATAATTGTCATCAATTGGATACAAAATTGGCTGATAATTTAACACTAAAAGGGAAATTAAATGTAATTGACTGCTATTGTAACAACAATAATAATAATAATAGTAATAGACAATGCTGTTGTAAATCGTGAGTGTGCATATTTACGAAAAATAATTTAATTAAATTATGTAAAATGTCTTATCTCAACTAATAAATGGTAAAAAAATGATATTAAAAAATAATAAAATACTTTATTCATTTTCTAAATCATGAATGTGACTTGTTGAGAATTATTTGATAGAAAAATAATGTGTAAACAGTATTAATATAAAAAGTTAAGTAATTTTGATAAAAATAGCAGTCTAAGAGAGCATCGGGCGGTCAAAATTGGGTGTCAACAACATTGATTTGATTGTGAACTCAAATCTTGAAATAGTCTTTGTACAGAATCTCCTAACGTTTTCACTTGAGGTCTAGGCTTCAGCACGTTGACATCACCCCATTAGGAACAAGGATCCATCTTCCAACTCGTTCGACCAGTGCACCATGCACCTGGTGTCAAAAAATTACATCCGCTGGCGGCTATGCCTAGAGAGAAAAAGGGAGAGAAGATAGACAAATATGGCTATTTTTGTTGAGGATGAGAGATTAGGGTTCTTTGATGTATAAAAAGATGAGCGGATATCAGTCGCTAAATTATTTTTTATCAACGGTTGAGATTAAAATTATTTAAAAGGGGGTCAGAAAATAAAATTAACGTTAATTTGGTTAAAATTGACATTAATTGAGTACAAGATGGCTAGAATTTAAATAAATTAGAAAATTATTTTAAGTTAGGCTGTTATTTAATAAATATAATAAGGTGTCTCTATTAAAAATAGACAACGTATGTAGAATTAAGATTATGTAAAAAAATATTTTACAAAATTATCATGAATAATTTAAAATAAATTAGTTACAAAATTTAAAAATAATAATAATAATGAAAATTAGACAATGTATTTTTAAATTATGAGTGTGCATATTTATGAAAGATGATTTAAGTAAGAAAATTATGTAAAATATTGTATTTGAATTAATAAATTGTAAAAAATGATAATAATAATTAACAAAAATAATTTGTAAATATTTAAATCATTAATGTGGCACGTCGTTATTTATATAATACGAGAATAATGTATAAAAATATTAATATTTAAAATTAAATAATTTTGATAAAATAACAGCCTGAGAGAGGATAGGGAGGTCAAAAATAGGTGTCAACAGCAACTGAAGCAGACATGTTAATAATGTATATTTTATTTTTTATTAAATATTATTATTTTTTTTATATGTAAATGAATTATAATAATTAATTAAGGGGTAATATAGTAAAATCATGGAGTAGCTAAAGCAGGTGAAGAAGAAGGCATGTCGACAAAGTGTTGCCTGCTTCTTCACCCTTATTAATAGTAGTAACTTATCTCCAGGGAGTTGTTTGGCTTATATTAATAGTTTTGAGATTAAATGCAAGATTATTTTACATGCATTTGGGTAGAGGTGTTAGTTAATCTTGAATTACTTATCCGTCACTGATGACCATAAATTTCTTGATCTCAATAATGAGTCAAGCTAAGATTGATGATCAGCTCAAATACATCTTTGATATCATATTCAACTGCTTGATCAGCTCATGACAGCTTCACAAGTATTTTTAAAATTGAGTCAATCTAAGGTTTATTCAGCTCAAATTAATATCAATTCTGACTAAAATTGATATTAATTGAATAAGAATTAGGCTAGACATTACATAAGCTGGGCAAATTGAATTGACTTAGGTTGCTATTTAATAAATGTAGGAAAGACGTAATAATAATAATATAATAATAATAATAATAATAATAATAATAGACAAAGTTTGTAAATCATGGGCATGTATAATTGCGGAAATGATTTAATAAATATTAGCAAAATTAAAATATTATATAATGTAAAACATAATAATATAAAAATAAATCATATATTTTCAAATCATGAATGTGACACATTAATATTTATTTGATATCAAAATAATGCGTAGAAAATATCAATAGTTAAAATTAATAATTTTGCTAAAATAGCAGCCTAAGAGGGGTATCGGGAGGTCAAAATTGGGTGTCAACACAAGTAACCCAATTTATTCCCGCAAATTAGGGTCTGTGGAGGGTACAGTGTACGCAGACCTTACTGCTAAGGTAGATAGATTGTTTCCAATAGACCCTCGGTTCAAGAAAAATAGTCTGAAACTATCCAATTTCAAGAAAAATATTAGTGAAAATTGATTTAATATTGGACCTTGATCAAATATGATGACCGATTGAGATTAGACTTGAGGAGATAAGTCAAATTGGGATTAGATATTGGATTAAAAAAATTGAATTGAGAATTTCGATTGAGTCAAATTAAACTCAATTAACACAAATTGAGTATAAATGGCTAGAATTTAAATAAATTAAAATAATTGAATTGAATTAGGTTGATATTTAATAGATATAGTAACTATATAAAATTAATATTAAAAAATAAATATAATAATAAATAAAAGTTGATCAACGACTGAGATCTAAAGATTAAGAATTTGGTTAAAAAATTGAATGAAATTTGAAATTGAGTTCAATTGGACACAATTTGGGCTAGGATTGTAATAAATTGGAAAAAATTAGGCTAAAATTGTTACAAATTGGAAAAATCAGACTAGAAAATAAATAAATTGAAAAATTAAATTGACTA
This sequence comes from Capsicum pubescens, assembly GCA_030864215.1. Classification (NCBI taxonomy): domain Eukaryota; kingdom Viridiplantae; phylum Streptophyta; class Magnoliopsida; order Solanales; family Solanaceae; genus Capsicum; species Capsicum pubescens. Next base: position 121,431,535 of record CM061544.1, read on the forward strand.
AGGTTGCGAATTAATACAATAATAAAAATAGTAAAATAAATAATATAATTATGCTCAGATTAGTTATGAATAAATTGTGTAACTAAAAGTATGACACATAATATATTACTTTAAAATCAACGATAACAATAATACATACATACATATATATATTATAAATTTTATATTTATATATATATATTTTTTATTTTATATATTTAGTATAAATAATTTTTTTTCTCGTTATTTCTATTCATTTCATCCATGCTGAGTTATTTATATTTGAAAATAAAAAATATTTTTGAAAAGAATTAATTTTTTCTAAAAAAAATCACAAATTTTAAATGCCCGGTCATGACAAAGAAAGACTCACTACTTTAATCTCCAAAATCGATATAAAATTTTGAAATAACTGAACCGAATTTATAGAAATTGAATCAAATCAAATTTTTCTTTATTACAGCTTTCATTTTCGTCAATTCGAAAATAAAAAAAAAAATTAATATTAAACAAGCAAATCGAACAAACAGAATGTCTACCCCTAATCTCATCATATATAGAATTCTGAAACTACCTAATACTTTCAACTCAATGTAAAATAAATTAATTTTTTATTTTATTTTGTGATTATTATACCTTATATCTCACATCAAACGACTCCTAAATGTATATTATATTGATATATTATATTGTCGGGTGTAGTCTGATACCTTACAATTATATTTAAATTAACCAATAAAAAAACACGCTCTATTTTAGCCCTGAGTCGTTCTTCGCCCTATCTTAGGCCAACGAAATTTCACCTCTTTAATTTTTGGTGATAACATAACGAGTCAAGCTAAGGTTTATTCGGCTCGAATACATCTGTGATACCATCTATGTTAACAAACTAATTTTAATTTCTTGAGCATCTTTTGCTTGATTATACGTGTCCACCGATTTAATGTCTAATTTCTTTTTATTTTATATTTTTTATTCTTTAAGTTTATCCTTTTCTTATTTAAATTTTTCAAGTCACAACAATCCTACGTGAATCCTCAAGAAATAGTTTTAGCTAAATTTGTAGCAACATAATCCCCCAATAATTTTTCAAGTAATAATTTCGTAGGTAAATCCCCAAGAAATAATTTCAGCTGAATTTGTAGCAACACAATCCCCAAATAATTTCTCAAGTAATAATTTCGCAGGTAAATCCCCAAGAATAAATCCCTAGCAAAATTCGCATAACAAAATCTCCAAATAATTTCTCAGGTAATAAAATCCATTACATAAATTTTCACCAAAATATCTCTACATAAATCCGTAGGATAAATTACCTGAGAATTTTTCTATGGATTTAAAAAATATATATATTTATCCATGTACCTGCGGATTTATCTAGAGATAAAATACCCGCCGGTACATTTCTCCAGGTAATATCGCAAGTAATAATTTCGTAGGTAAATCCCCAAGAATAAATCTCCAGCAAAATTCACAGCACAAAATCCCCAAATAATTTCATAGGTAATAAAATCCATTACATAAATTTCCACCAAAATATCTCTACGTAAATCCGTAAGATAAATTACCTGAAAATTTTTCTATAAATTTAAAAAATATATATATTTGTCCATATACCTGCAGATTTACATAAAGATAAAATACCCACCGATACCTTTCACAGGTAAATACCCAAGAATAAATACCAAGCAAAATTCGCAGCACAAAATTCCCAAATAATTTCCTAGGTAATAAAATTTATTACATAAATTTCCACCAAAATATCTCTACGTAAATACGTAGGATAAATTACCTGGGGTTTTTTCTATGGATTTAAACAATATATATATTTGTTCATATACCTGCGGATTTACCTAGAGATAAAATACCCGCCGATACATTTCCCTAGGTAATGTCGCAAGTACGAAATTTGCGCAATATGGCGTCAAATTTACCTTCGAAATTTGTTGCAAATATATAGTTCACAGGTAATATATTTTAATATTGAGGAATTTAATATTTTCGTAGGTAAATCCGCATGTATTTCCTGTGATATATTTTCCTTGGTAAAATCCCCATGTAATTTACAGTTTTCTAGTAGTGATAGTAAAATTGACTAGGATGTTGTTGTTATACTTGGTGTGTTCAAGAAATCTATAATCTATATCTATATCTATAATCTATAATATATTGAAAGTGTGAAGGGCTTTACAAATATTATTTTAACTTTTTGTCCTTCATTAAAAGTCTTTGCTTTAGACAAAATCGTTTTTTCATATTTTTTCTAATATTTAAGTGTTAAAAATTAATTAAATATATTTATGGTAAAAACTTTCCTTATTAGAAATCATCAGAATTAATAATATTTTTTGATATTTAAGTGTAGAAAATTAATTAAACATATTTGTGGTAAAATCTATTCTTATTAGAAGTCATCAGAATTAATGACAACTAATTTTTTTTTTCATTATTTTAACAATTCTAAATAAACTAAATTTGATTTTAAGAAGATTTGAAAATCTATAAATAAATATAAAAGCGTTAGAATAAGAAAATTTAAGAAGTACCAAATTTTAAAAATTTTAAGTACATAATAAGAATGTAAGCAATAATTTGGTAAAGATTTGACTTTAAAAACAAGAAAAAAAATTAAATATAGAAAAAGAAATAATCGTGACACAAATATGATTCAAATTGATGCATTTCTCTTAGCCTCTGGCAGCAAGGGAAAGAGGTACTGCATGAAAAAACACAAAAGTTATGATTGATCAATCATTTAAAACTTCTGGTGGTAAAATATATATGTGCTTATACTAAAATATATGTTTATATTTACATTATTATATTAAAATGTGAAGGATCTTCGAAAAGTGAGTTGAAATTTTTACATGTCACTAAAAGTATTTTCAATAGATAAAATTATTTAATTTTAAATAATTAAATATTATACGTGTGAGGCACGTGCGGTTAAACTAGTAACCTAAAATATGTATAATACGTGTATACTTATTGTATATATCTGTATAATTAGTGAGAATTTATACATTTATTATACATAAATTATACATTTTTATATACATAGAGATACATATTTTATACAACAACGATACAGTTTCATTATGTACGATACATTTTTCAGACATATACATATTGATACAATTTCTATACTATGATGAAAATAGTTGTAAGCATCAGTGATACAAAAATGATACAATTTTTTATGCACATAATATATTTTTCATACACATATAGTAGTCATACATTTTCTATATAGTAATGATATTATTTTATACGGAATGAAACTATTTTAAAGAGGCTAAAAACCTTTTCTTCGCTTCTTGGGCCATCTGATGTCCATCATTTCTGTTCTTGTCCACATAATACATTGCTCTACTTGTAATCATTAATAATAGTAGCCAAAGAAAATTTTGTATTTTGCTACGAATTTTTTTCGTCGTAAAAAGTTGAATTATTCAACTACAAATTTTAAAGTCGTCCCTATTTATACCTTGCAAATTTTGTGATAAATTTTTATTGTCACTAAATCATAGATTGATTCGAGACTATAAAATGATCGTCACTAATTATATATATTATTAGTGACAAAAACTAATGTCAAAATTAAATATAAAATTTATGGCTAAAACTTACAACATTTAACTACAAAATATAATTTGTCACTATTGTAACAACATATTTCTTATGACAATATTTTTGTGTCCAAAAATTAATTAGTTTTAAGACAAAAAGTTGATTTGTCACAAACTAGATAAATTATTAGTGCGAAAATAATGTGTCACTGATAACACATAATTCATGACTAATGTTGCTTAATAAAATGGCGCCAACTCATTTTTGGGTGGGAAACTTTAGAGGACAAATTTGTGCTACAAAAATTTATATTTTATCACTAAAAATATGTGACCCATGTATTTAACGACGAAAGGTAAATTTCTTCATTAAAAGTGAATAATTAGTGACGAATTTTATATCGTAGCTAAAAAATTCGTAGCTAAATATCACATTTGTTGTAGCCGAGTTGAAATCTTTAACCTAGACTAGATGATAGAGACACCCATGGGAGATTAATCTCTGATCTCTAAGATAAGATATGACCTTTCCCTTAGGAGCTAGGGAACCACCTTCCCACTCAATAACTGGTTCATTAGGGAATTTAAAGATGACCTTACGGGTCCAACAGTCTAGAGAAGCATAACACGAGTGCAACCAATTCATCCCCAATATGACATCAAAATTCACCATATCTAATTCAAACAGGTCCACCACAGTGTCTTTGCTACCAACAGATACCACAACACCCCCCTATAGACTCTACTAGCAATCATAGATTCACCTACCGGGTAGAAATAGAAAAAAGGTCTGAAATATACTTGGGACCAAAACCAAAATGCACAACCACAAATAAGGTCACATAAAAGAGAGGGACACCAGATCAAACAAATAGTACACATCACGAGAAAAGAGTTTCAACATACCATGCACAACATCAGATGATGCCTCAAACTCCTAACAGGTAATGAGAGCATAGAGACAGTTTAGACCAGTGCCGGAGCCAGATGGTGCACCCTTTGGTGTCGGAGTTGAAGAAGAGGAAACTAGAACCTTGTTTTCCCCAAATGCAACCTTCCCAACTGGATAGTTTTTAAGAATATGCCCTGACTGACCACAATTGAAGCGCCTGTCCCTTCCCTCATCACAGAAACCCCAATGTAATCTAACATAAAACCTGCAGAAAGGATATGATGGAGTTGATTGGGCCCCACTAGCCTGAGATTGGGCACCCTGTGCCCTGAAGTTGTTGCGACATTAGAAATGTCTATCACGCAACAACTTTGGGTAGAGAGAACTAGCCTTTGAGTAAGACCCAGAATTTCCCTATTTCTTCTTGTGCCACTTCCCACCATCCCTGCCACTCTGTTGTTTGCCACCACCCTGCTTAGAGAATCAAAATTTCTTGTCCTCCTTCTCCCCTATCTTAGTATGCTTTTTCTTTTCTTCCTCCACCTATTGCATATACACAACCAACCTGGAGATATCCATATCCTTGATTAACAAGGCAACCTTACTCTCTAATATCAAATATCTTGACAACTCGGAAGCAAACTTCCTCATTCTAGCTCTCATACTAGAAACCATCTCTGGAGTAAACCAAGATAACTGGTGGAACTTCAAGGCATACTCCGTGACTGACATCTTACCTTGCCTCAGATTAACAAAATCTTCCATCTTTGCTTTCATCAAATCCTGAGGAAAGAAGCGGTTCAGGAAAGCATTAGAGAAATTCTCCCAAAGAGCTGACTGAGCATCGTTACCCCTTGATTGACCCCATTCGTCATACCACTGGTACGCCACATCTTTCAGCTGGTAGGCGGCAAAATCCACTCCCTCTATATTCGTCACAAGCATAACTTGGAAAATCTTTTCTATTTCATCCAGAAAAACTGAAGATCCTCCTTTACCTTAACAACAGTAAAGGTCAGAGGGTTCAACCTCATGAACTGGCCAACCCATGAGGCCTCAGAAGATAGAGTAATAGAAGTACCATGCTCAACCTAAAAAGCTACCAATTGTGCCAACATATGGATAGACTGAAGAAACTCATCATTTGTCACGTCAACTTGAGGAGCTCGAGGACGGCTAGAGGGAATCGGTGGAACTCCAGGAGGACAATCAGGAACTGGACCCCTAAATCGAGACTGGACCCCATAAGTAGAACAAATCCCATGATCATTGTCCACGAGTGGGACAGAGGAGTTTTTGTGAGCATCATATCGTCGAGGAGGCATGATCTAAAAAGTGAACAAATGAGGATTAGAGGAGAATTTCCTTATACTCTATAGCTTGAAAAATGAACACAAGAAAGAGAAACATTCCTAAATTCCTCATAGCCTTTCCATTATAAGTGTGGCATGCTACACACCTTTAAAATATACTCTACTCGACACGGCTTAGTGGACTCCCAAGTGACCATGAACCTAGGACTATGATACCAATCTGACACCACTCGAACCTAGGACTATGATACTAATCTGACACCACTCGAACCAAGGCCTAGTCATGTCGGATATCTCAAGTCCGACCCGTACTGGAGACCTCCCCAATACCCAACCGTACCCGCCCTGTACCCTATATCGAATAAATTTCGAACATATAACAAGATAGAACAATGATAATTGAAAGACATTTAATAAAGTCCATAACCATAACTATACAAACATCCAACCAAGCACCCAAATGGTGTCAGCCCAATACCAATACCAATACCAATGCCAAGGCTGGCACCAATATCGACACCGCCCATGGCCATAGTAGTCATACAAAGCCTCTAACTAAAATCTAAGAACATTCGGTCGGTACATGCCCCCGGCCATAGACAAAACCAAAGTCCAAGAAAGGAACAAAAGTATGAAATAAAGTCCATAGCATGAAATAGAGTCTTTCAGAGTATGAAAGCTCACCACTTTAGTCCAATACAAAACTGTTCCCAAATTCAAGCTCATTGAGCAGGAGTAGTATGGCTGGTTTCTGCATCGCGTGGGGATACAACGCCCGAAGATGGGTTAGCGGGTGAATGCTAGCATGTACTCAAGATTAAGGATAAAATAATGTGATTATTCAAAACCGAAGTAAATAGTATTATGCAATCACATACATACATATATATACCATACCGGCAAAATGAACTGGATTTAACATGCATTTAAAACCTTTAACCTGGGTTTTATAGCTTTATAATCATAATCCACCCACGGGCTATATGGGTCCAGTGTTACCCCCTGAATGGGCCCCAATGCATGTAGACACTCAAATTGGAGATATCATAGGGACGGGGATTCCCGTGTACCCTTCGCCTCCATGATACATATACACAAGTATTACTTGGGGGATTTCCATTTAACCCACAAATATATGGTCACCATGACCAACCCTCATACCGACAAATATGAATTTCCAGTGTCCATCCATTGGACTCACACCTTCATGGTTAGCTATTATAATATGCCATTATTTCCCAATTTAAACATTTAACACATAACCAAACCACTAATTCTAAGAGTCCATTATCAAGGCACTATGAAGTGGTATCGTCATACCGACTATAACTTGCAAACAGTGTCATTAGCTAAGTCTTAGGGGATTCCCATGTACCCCACAAGATTTTTAGTTAAACTAAAAGCATGGCCACCAAGGCCCTCCCAATCTATTCAGAATCAACCAAATCAATTTAAGTTCCATTACCATATTATGCAATGCAAAGTTTTCAATAATAGTCAAACTATGCACAAAAACATTCTCATAGGCATTTTAACAAACATGTTGCGGCATATAGTTTCCAAAATCAAAAGCAAGTATCAAATGACCATTCACATAAAACCACATATTTCAAGCCACAATTATAACATGAAAGCCAAGAGAAAAACATGGGAAAACATTATCCAACAAAGAATAACAAAACCCCAACATATGTTTTTTAACCCAAGCATTACCACAATAATATCATGAAAACCATTCATTAAAACATGCTTGTAGTTGAACTAACAATGAGGGAGGAGTAACATGCCTTAGAAAACAAGAAAGACGAAAAGAAACCACCCCTTTAGAGCCTTAATTGATTGCCTTGAAAAAAACTCTAGCCTTTCTTGAACTAAGAGCTTGAGAGATATTAAGAGTTTTTAGAGAGTGTTTGATTATGAATAGTAGGTTAAGGAAGCCTCCAAAGATGTTTTACGCTGTGGGGTCAAAAGGATTTATTATGGGGAAATGTCTAGAATACCCCCAACTTAAAACTATAAAAATCCCACAAGTGGGTACAGTTTGAACCCTTCACGTGTACCCATATCATATAAATGGTACCTTTCACTTGTACCTTAATCAGAAAGTTATAAATCACATTCTGTCCAACATACAACTCCTTAGCCTAACTTGTACCCTAACCATATGATTAGCACCCTTCAAGTCGTACCCTAAGCAGAAACATCTAGGTTAGACACTGGAAAATATATATTTGGACCCTACCTCTTGTATCATTTGCATATGACTCATATGGAGTCTTCTTGTATAAATAATAGACATTGGCAAACATCCCATTGACCAATATACGACTAGGGTACCTAGACCCGAACCCATACCATATGACTAGTATGGTGAGTAGTATGATCTACAGAAGGCTTAAAATCACAAAATTTTGTAAGGTTTAGAATCTAGGGTATTTTAATTCTCTCCTACTTGGATTATTTATCCTCAAATGATGGAACAAGGCAGTACAAGCCCCCAAATATCTCTACCCTTACCTTTAACCAAGTTAGAAACAAAGATACCAAGGAAGTCAATCTCTCCTTTAACAAAGTTTGAAAACAAAGACGTTATGAAGAACACATACCTTCCGAATGAATTTCCTGAGCAGAAAACAAGAATGGATACTTGGACTTTATGTCCTCTTCAGCTTCCCAAGTAGCCTCTTTGACCTTGTGGTTCCTCCATAGAACCTTTATCGAGGCCACATCCTTGGTCCACAACCGACTAACCTAACAATCCAAGATATCAATAAGGGCCTCCTCATAAGATAGAGAATCCCCTCATAAGATAGAGAATCCGAAATACCAATATCCTTGATAGGCACAATTCGCGACGGATCACTAATACACTTCCTCAACATAGAGATATGGAAAATCGGGTGAATGAAGCTCAAACTAGATGACAATTCCAACTCATATGCAACATTACCAACCCTTCTCAAAATCACATAAGGACCCACATATCAGAGACTGCGCTTCTCCTTCTTCCCAAACTACATCACTTCCTTCATGGGAGACACCTTCGGGAACATGCTATCTCTGACCTTAAAATCCAGGTCCTTTTGCCTCATATTCGTATAGGACTTTTGGTGACTTTGGGAAACCTTAAGCCTATCCCGAATTACCTTCACTTTCTCCATAGCTTGGTGAACCAAATTTGGGCCAAACATATTTGCCTCACCAAGCTCGAACCACCCAATAGGAGACCTACACCTCCTATAATATAACACTTCTAATGGAGCCACCCCAATGATAGAGTGGTAGCTATTGTTGTAAGCAAACTCTATAAAAGGTAAGTGCTCAACCTAACTACCACCATAGTCAATCACACAAGCCTGAATTATATTCTCCAACGTCTGAATAGTCCTTTTTGCTTGCCAATCCAACTGCGGGTTAAAAATAGTACTCAGACTTACCTTAGACCCCAACCCTTTATAGAATGACCGCCAAAAGTGAAATGAAAATTGCGTACCACAATCGGAGATAATATAAATAGGTACCCCATGCAACTTTATAATCTCATGGAGATACAACCTTGCATAATCCTTGGCCAAGAAGTTCGTCCTCACTGGCAAAATGTGAGCCAACTTTATTATCTTATCCACAATGACCCAAATCGAATCAAATTGATTCCGAGACCTAGGGAGACCGGTAACGAAATCTATATTATTATTTTCCACTTCCATTCAAGCATCTGAATCTCTTGATACAATCCCCCGGGTCTCACATTCTCAACTTTCACTTATTGGCTCACCGTGCATTTTCCATAAAATTACTCATATCCCTCTTCATATTGTTCCACTAATACATTTCCTTTAATTCATGAATATTTTGTTTAAAATGGGATAAACAATGTGGTGCTACTCATGCACCTCAGCTAAGACCCACTCTCACAAACCATCTACATCAAGAACAAATAAACTTCCTTGGTACCGCAAAGTACCATCACCACTAATATCAAAGGCCATTAACTTTTGCCCACCTATATCACCCTTGATCTTTGATCTCAGCACCAAGAGATGACCGCACCAGTTCCTACACAAACACACCACTATTCTTTGAGTCCAAGAGGCGAACTCTAAGGTAAGCCAAACAATGAATATCCTTCACCAACTCCCGCTTATCTCTATTAACATGAGCTAGATTCCCTATGGATAACCTTCTAAGAGCATCATAAACCACATTAGCTTTACTTAGGTGGTAGTGACAACTCATATCATAATCCTTGAGAACTTAAGCCATCTTCTTTGTCTAAGGTTAAGCTCTTTCTGAGTAAAAACACACTGCAGGATCTTATGATCAGAAAAAATATCCATTGTACCCCATATAAATAGTGACGCCATATTTTCAATCCAAATACCGCAACTAGTAATTCCAAGTCAAGAGTTCGATAATTCTTCTCATGCACCTTCAACTTCCTTGAAGCATAAGCTATCACCTTTCCATGTTGCATCAGAATGCAACAAAGTCCCCCACGGGACACATCACAGTAGACCACAAACCCATCAATTTTTTCAGGCAAAGTCAGTACCGGAGCCAAAGTTAGCTTATCCTTCAGCTTCTTAAAACTCCCCTCATAAGCATCAAACCATAAGAACTTTACCTTCTTCTAAGTCAACTTAGTTAACGGGGAAACTTTAGTCAAAAAACTCTCCATAAATATCCTTTAGTAACCAACTAAACCCAAGAAACTCTGAATCTTGGTTGGAGTTTTGAGTCTAGGCCACTGCATCACCACTGCACCTTTCTTCGGATCCACTATGATCCCTTCACTAGAAATTTTATGACCCAAAAAAGTGACAACGTTCAACCAAAATTCATATTTCAAGAATTTGGCATACAACTGTTTCTCATTCAAGGCCTGCAACATAATGCGTAGGTGATCGGCATAATCTACCTTACTCTTAAAGTGCACCAAAATGTCACTATGACAAACAAATTAAGAAACTGACGGAAGACCCTATTCATCAAATCCATGAATGTCGTAGGGGCATTGATCAACCCGAAAGACATGACCAAAAACTCAAACTGCCCTTACAGAGTACGAAAGGCAGTCTTAGGGATATCCACCTCCTTAATATTCTACTGGTGATACCCGAATCGAATATTAATCTTGGCTAAAAACATAGCACCCTACAACTGATCAAACAAATCATCTATCCTTGGAAGAGGATAATATTCTTTATCGTTATTTTTTTTCAATTATCGGTAATCAATGCAATCTAAAGGGAACCATCCTTCTTACATAAACACCGCTGCACCCTACTGGGACACACTAGGATAGATGAAATCTTTATCTAAAAGATCCTTGAGTTGCTCCTTAAGCTCTTTCAACTCAGCTGGAACCATTCTATTAGAGGGAATAAAAATAGGACGAGTGTACGAAACAAGATTAATCCCAAACTCAATCTCCCTATCAGGAGGAACACTAGGAAGGTCATCAGGGAAGACCATAGGAAATTCATTCACCACCGGGACAAAATGCAAAGAAACACCATCCAATTTAGAATCTTTAACCTAGACTAGATGATAGAGATACCCCTTGGAGATTATTATCCAACCTCTAAGATAAGATATAAACTTTCCCGCAGGAGCTAGGGAACCACCCTACCACTCAATAACCAGTTCATTAGTGAATTTAAAGATGACTTTATGGGTTTGACAGTCTAGAAAAGCATAGCACGAGTGCAACTAATCCATCCACAATATGACATTAAAATCCATTATATCTAATTCAAATAGGTCCACCACAGTGTCTTTGCTACCAATAAATATCGTACACCCCCTATAGACTCTACTAGCAATCACAGAGTCACCTACCAGGGTAGAATAAAAAAGGGTCTGAAACACACTCGGGACCAAAACCAAAATGCATATCCATAAAAAAGGTCAGATAAGAGAAGTGGACCCCAGATTAAGTAAATAGTACATATCATGAGAAATGAGTTTTAACATACCAGGCACGACATCAGGTAATGCCTAGGACTTTTCTTAGGTAGTGAGAGCATAAAGATGATTCTGATCTATGTTGGAGCCAGATGGTGCACCCTTTGGTATGGGAGATAAAGAAAAGGAAACTGGAACCTTTTTTTCCCTAGAGGCAACCTTACCAACAAGATAGTTTCTAAGAAAATGCCCTGGCTGACCACAGTTGAAACACCTATCCCTTTTTTCATCACAAAAACCCCAATGCAATCTACCATAAAACCTGCAGGGAGGATATGATGGAGCTGACTAAGCTCAACTAGCCTGAGATTGGGCACCCTGTGCCCTGAAGTTATCGCCACCTTGGAAACGCCTGTCACCCAACAACTTTTGGTAGGGAGCACTAGTAGTTGAGTAAGACCCAAAATTGCCCCATTTCTTCTTAGTCCACTTCCCACCATCTTTGTCACTCTATTATTGGCACCACCCTGCTCACAAAATTAAAATTTCTAGCCCTACCTCTCCCCTATCTCAACCTGCTTTTTCTTTTCTTCCTCCACCTATTGCATGTACATAGCCAACCTAGAGATATCTATGTCTTTGATCAACAAGGTAGTCTTACTCTCCAATATCAAATCTTTTGACAACCCAGAAGTGAACTTCCTCATTCTAGTTCTTATGCCAGAAACCATCTCTAGAGTATACCAAGATAATTGGTAGAATTTCAAGGCATACTCCTTGACTGACATCTTGCCTTGCCTTAGATTAACAAACTCTTCCATCTTTGCTTCCCTCAAATCCTGAGGAAAGAAGTGGTCCAGGAAAGCATTAGAGAAATCCTCCCAATCAGCTGACTTAGCATCATCACCCCTTGACTGACCCCATTACTCATACCACTGGTACGCCATATCTTTCAGATGGTAGACGGCAAACTCCACTCTTTCCATATTCATCGCAAGCATAACTCAAAAAAATTTCTATTTAATCCAGAAAACATGAAGATCCTCCTCTATCTTAACAATAGTACAGGTCGTAGGGTTCAACCTCATGAATTAGCCAACCCTTATCGCCTTATAAGATGGAGTAAAAAAAGTACGATGCTTAGCCTAAGAAGCTACCAACTGTTCCAACATATGGATAGATTGACGAAACTTAGCATTCATCATATTCGCCTGAGGAGCTCAAGGAAGGCAAGAGGGAATTGATGAAACTCCATGAGGACAATCAGGAATTAGACCCCTAGATTAAGTTTGGACCCCATAAGTACAATAGGTCCCATAAGCATTGTCCACGGGTGGGATAGAGGAGTTTCTATGAGCATCAGATCGATAAGGAGCTATGACTTGAAAAGCAAACAAACAGGGATTATAGGATAATTTAGGACCTTAGACTCTATAGCTTGAAAATAAAACACAAGAAAGAGAAAGATTCTTGAATGCCTCATAGTCTCTTCCTTATGAGTATGGCACATTACTGATATGCCCAAATTATAACTCTCATAAGAAAGAGTAAGCGGTCATTGTCAAATATATAACCCAACTAGGTTGGGGTCAAATCCCATAGGGAATATGGTGCTAATTAAGTTGTGTGCAGATTAATTGACTTTTAATCATTTGTTTTCGTAAAATAAATAGGAGGATTTGATTCAGTTCACAAATTAATGGTTTCAGTTTAACAAAATAAAATATGTGTAGTAGTATTCAAATACAGAGAAATAGCAAGCTAGGGTTATGTCCACTTTGTAGTTTTTAATATTTTCTAACTATGGGCTTTATGAATTCATACATGCATCGTGCTTACAGAGAATCGTATTGTATTTAATAACATAATCCTAGTGTTTCTCAACCATAAAGGACTAATTCACTTTAGTTCTCTCGAATCAAAAGCATTTACCAAAAACAATACGAAATCTCCAAGTAGTTAATCCTGTTAAGGCATTAACATATGAAATAGGGGTTGGAAATCCTATTTTCTTGTCACTACTCTCTTTTCCAAACATCAACCTTTCTTTCGAACAAGTTGTGTTTTAAGGCATATCCTCTATGTTTGCAACCATGAGAGTTCAAGATAAGTGAAGAGAGTATGATGTAAACAAATCAACGCATAATGAATTCAAAACCCAAAGTGATAGATTGTATGCTACAAGGCTTCCATAACCCTAACTAATAAACTTAGCTACTCATGAATAAAACAAAAATCATCATAAGTATATTCATCATACCAAAAACTAGAAGAACATCTTGGTGTGCAAATAGGGAAAACAAGAGAAAAATATTTCTCTCTCTCTCCTCAAGCTAAGTCGTCTTTTCCCTCTCCCAAAAATAATACAGAATAATGAATTCTGACTAAAAATTCAGCATAAAGCCTTTTAATAATCTTTTCTCTCATAATTTCCTTCTAAGTCCCTGATCTAATTATAAATGAAAAACTAGTCCTGGACATAGTTTCTAGGTGCCACATTTGATCCAAATTGCTACTCTCTCTTGTGTCATATGCCATCCACATTCCATAGTCCCATTATGACTTCATCTACTTCATTAATACCTAAAATCATGCTAAGCACATCGGTTAGCTAAATTACATACAAGTAGAGTAAAAACATAAGAAACTAGGCACTTTGTTCGCTAAACTTAGCTAAAATATGGATAAGTTATGGTGCTTAGGCATATCAATACACCCAAGATCACCACCCCATACTTAAAGTTTTGTTCGTCCTCGAACAACTTATCCATTTATGCATACTACACAAGCCTTAGCACCCACAAATGAAGACAAGATTCTCAAATAGGCTCACACAACAATTATGAACAAGAAGTAGATTCAGGAATCATTACTAGAGACAACCTACCCTCAAGAATAGACTCATTAAGTTGGCAATTTCATGCATACCTTTTAACCAAAGAAATCATATAAATTACCCAACCTTCATCAAATATGTGCCCTCACAACAAGAAAGTTACCCATAATCACTCACAATTATGCAATTTCTAACAAAATGGGTACAAGAATCAAGTTGCGCTCACTCTCACAAAGAATTCTCAAATTACAACTGATGACCATATGATTGCCCTTAGTGTAATACTCCACTAATAAAAGAATGCTAAGATTAGGATCAAATAGGTCTTTTACGGGTTGTAATGCAGGCTAAAGGATAGGTAGGAACTATTTTGGTCAGAAATAGTGTCTATCTCCCCTAAGCGCTTTAATACACTACATTATGCAATTAAGACCAATCTCTAACAACCAATTTCCACTTCTTCTATCTTCACAAATTTTCTTTTCACCCCAACTCGTTAAGTTCAATTAATAACACTATGGTGGGAGTATGCAACCCTTTCAAATATTTTTTTTCACCCTTTTCACGTTACACACCCCTATAATAGCCACCCTCAACTTAAGCAATTTGTCTTAGTTGAGGTGAACAATGTCCAAGAAGAACCAGAGCCAAAATAGATTCATTGTAACATGTCCAGGATAAAATTTGGAACATTTTCAACAATTTTTGCTACTCCCAACCACATTAATTTCACACGCCAATAACTTGACTTTGGGGAATCAATTTCACCTTTTTCTTCTTATTGTCAAACTCCTAACTCAAATTGATTTTATATTAAAGAGCTTAGGAGCTTTTGGATCAAATTACGGTCTATTAAAGAATGAAATACGCTACATATGAGTCTAACAAAAGAACAAACTAAAGGCTCAACGGGGCTAGCTAAGATAATGTACAAAGGTAGGTCAAAAGAAGGTATGAACAATAGCTATCAAATAAATGCCTAAATCATCTCTTAAACTCACAATCTTTATTTCTCTTTGCACACACACTAGGAAAGTTCTAGCATCAGTTGCAATAAGGAATATACAACAGTCTTACACACTCATGGACATGGTCAACTCAATTAAGAGCATTATAGATTCTAGACTCAATAATTACATGAATTTAAATAAAACCAACAATCACAACAAGAGTCACAACTAGAGCCTACGTGTTTCAAACGTAATGATCCATCACATACTTATGTTATAATGTCATCATGTGATCCACAAGAATAGTTACATGCAATTAAATGACTAATTTTCTCTTAAGACGGTCGTCATCCATCCATCATTGAGAAAAACACCTAATTATGACTAAATAGAATAAACATCTAACAAGAAAAAAAATAAACAAAATAACTAATCCTATCACAGAAGAATGCTAAGGAGAAGGTACTATTTTCTTACAAAATAAGTAACTAAGTAACCAGCCACCCCACACTTAGGCTAAGCACTGTCCCCAATACAAATAACAAGATAAAGAACATGGATAGTAGTACTCCTCATCCTTATTAGGAGTCATACCACCTGCATTGAGATCATCATCAGATCCATTTTTCCTGTGTTCATCATATCATCCATGTCAGCCACACATAATGAAACTAACTATAATTAAGATGAGGGTGGTGAAGTCACCACCCCACACTTAATTTGTTAGTATCAACCAATTAAGTGTTGTTGTCGGGTACTCAGACTTCACCGGCATACACTTTGACATGGTGCATCAACATTAGTCACAATACAATTCACTCACTTCAATTCCCCTAATTCTATTTCAATGAAGCACTTTTTGAACAGAATCATGCTCTACACTTTCAACCATATCAAAATATACAAAACACCATCACTTTCACAATATCACAATGGCAAGAATTTAATTCATAATCCTTAAAAAATCAATTAGCTATAACATAGAGTCACAATAACTAAGGATTAAGAAAGTAAAACTTACCTTGAAGATGGAAGATTAGTGAAGGACAAAGAGAATGGTGGATTAAGGGTGAAATAAGGATGAATTTGGTCATTTAGGGTGTGGATTCTATTAAAGGGTGAAATCCGGATCGGATTGACCTAATTAGAAGTCGGGTACTAAGCTAAATGGGGAAAGGTATGCGATGCACAAGAGAAGGCAAATGTTTAAGTGTGCGCCGTATAAGTTATCGCACACATTAAGGTTTGTGGCACTTTGGGCATCATACAAGTGAGGTAATGGGCATGTGCGTTTAAGTGTCCGTCGCACATGTTATCGTACAAGGGTAAGTGTGCATCGTACAAGGTATCATACAGATTGGGTTATGCGCCGCATTGGTTATTGCACAACTAAAGCAGTGAGGCTATGCAGTATGGTGTGCAATGCACATGTTATCGCACATATTGAGGTGTGCGACGCACTAGGCATCGCATAGGTGAGGCAGTGAGCATGTGCAGAGGCTTGGGCAGCGCACATGTTATCACACAATATTAGGTGTGCGGCGCATATATTATCACCTACATCAAGGTGTGCGGCGCATATCATGCCACTCATTTTCTCCTATGTGAAGTAATGTGCTTAGGCTGAATGTAAGGCTACGCTTTTACCATGGTATATGCAAATTTTGATGCCATGCACCCCATTCTTCATATAAAGCATTGAGAATGGTCCATATTGCGGGGGATTTTACCCCACACCCCCATCGAGGTTAGTGGTGGGCTTCGGGATTGGGTCTATCGGCCTGATCCCTACGCTATCACCATAGACCTTATTGAAAGTCACAAAATAAAGTCGCACCATAAAACTTTTTGGGCCAGATTAACATAAATCGGGGAACAACCCTAACATGAATCATACTTAATCTTTACACATTTGACCACTCCAACTTACCTGCAATGTTCCCGTTACTCCAAAACTTACCACCGTTGACATGGCTCCATTCCAAACCAAATTTGGTACTAATCTCCTCCTTAGTACTTCATGCATCTATACTTAATAAAAAAAAAATGATTAGAAGGATGGGTTTCCTCCCACCAAGCGTCGTAGTTTCGGTCGTGGCTCGACTCTTATTTTTGCATTTTTGTTTAACATAATAAAATAAAAATAAAATCATGGGTTGCCTCCCATGCAGCGCCTGATTTAACATCGTGGTACGGATCGATTATCATGACTACTCAGACTTCATCAAGATACATCAATGATACCATTTGTACCTCATTTGCTGGATCAAGAAAATGCTTCATTCCTAGTCCAACCACTTTGAAGTCACTCACATCCTTGCTTGCAAGTTCAACCAAACCAGCTATGGTCTCTACAACTTACCTATACTTAAATGGTACATATCGCTCATCTTCATAGAATACATCAACAGTTGAGAAGACATTTATCTCCTTTTGTTGTTTTAATGACCGCCATACTTCAAAACTAACTTCTTTTTCATTGAGCCTAAATTTCAGCTCATTCAGCTCTATATCAACTAACACTCTCCCAGTTGCTAAGAATGGCCTACCCAAAATTATGGGTACTTCAAAGTCCACTTCACAATCAAGAATTACAAAGTCGGAAGAAAATATAAAATCTGCAACTTTTACAAGTACATCATGTAGAATCCCAATTGTCTTTTTTACCGATCTATCCTCCATTAGAAGCCACATATTAGTGGGCGTAGGATATCCTAAACCCAGTTTCTTGAAAACCATCAATGGCATAAGATTTATACTTTTCCCAAGATCACAAAGGTCCTTTTCAAACTTTAGCAATCCAATCATACAGGGAACAATAAATGTCCCGGATCAGCTTTCTTCTGGACAATAGATCTTGTAGCAATAGCACTACAATGATAAAGATTGTCTACCATTTCATAGCTCACAATTATTATCTTTGTCAACAGGTCTTTCATAAACTTAGCATATCCGGGCATCTATTCCAGTGCTTCAACTAAGGGAACATTCACTGTCAACTGCTTTAACATAGCCATGAATTTGCTAAACTTCCCATTATCTTCTTTCTTCTTTAATCGTTGTGGAAATGGGGGTGGTGTCCTTGGGATTTCAGTTAGAGCAACTTTTACCTCCTTTCTTATGTCTTGCTCCACATCACTAACATGCTTCGGCTTAGGCGGTTGTTCCACTTTCGCACTCTTCTTTTTCGATCTTCCCAATTCCATAGGCACCACTGAAGATTCATCAACCATCTCCCAATCTATTTAAACTGCATCAGTATGAGAGGATGCTCCCAATCCTGGACTAGATAATATATTACCGCTCCTAGTGGAAATAGCCATACACGATCCATCATTCTTCGGATTTTGAATTGTATCACTTGGTAGAGTCCCATTTTGTCTTTGGTTGAATGTTGCGGATAATTGGCTCATCTGCTGCTCCAGTTGTTTAATAGCGATTGAGTGTGAATTTACTAGTTGACTCATGGAAAGTAGTCACCCCAAAATTGGTCGCCTCAACTCCCTTTAATAGTTTCTCCATCATGTCCTCCATGGACATTTTCCCTGAACTGGTGACAACATTATCACGGCTTCCAGGAGGTACATACAGTCCACTCTTGTCAATTTTATTCTTCCAATCTCCTTGATGGTTCCAACCTTGGTTTCCTTGACCACCAGTCCCAAAACGTCCCTGGTTATGCAAATAGTTAGCCTCTTCGTCAGTGTTTGAGTCAGCTTCCTTACCATGGGACCCCACAACTTTTACCTTTTCTACATTCCCTGACAGCAAATGTTTCATGAGCAGATCCATCTTGGTTTTTATGTGAGCTATATCCTGATCATTCTCTTCTTCTCTCCTACACTGCCCTGCTGATATTACACTAGACCCAATATTGCTTGCTACCATAGAATCTCTGGTGTGCCAAGATCTACTTGTCTTAGTCATCCTTTCTAATATGTCCGCAGCCTCAATAAAGGTGAGCTCTATAAAATCTTCTCCTGTAGTATTATCTACTATTGTCTTTGTAAGTGAGTTCAAAGCTCTGTAGAATATTTCCAGCAAGTGTTCAACGGTCATCTTGTGGTTTGGGAATTGAGTCAACTTTTTTTTAAATCTCGCCCAATCTCATGCAAAGCTTCATTAGCCAATTGCCTAAAGTTATTGATCTCATACCTCAACTGTAACATTCTGGAGGGCGGAAAGAACCTTTCTAGGAAAGCTCATTTCAATTGCCTCCAGTTTGTTATAGAATCAGGAGTCAGCTCATTCAACCACATAGTTGCCTCTCCAGACAGAGAGAGTGGGAACAATCTTAAATGAATATCATTTTGTCCCACTCCAGGATTATCAAATGACTTACAAATACTGATGAAATTTACCAAATATAGATTTGGATCATCACCAAATAATCCACCAAAGAGTCCTTTCAGATTCAGTAGTTGGATCATAGTACTGGTGATGTTGAATTTCACCTCAGGAGCTAGTGGTGGTAGAATGATTGCCCCTGTAGATCCAGTTCCATCTAAATCATCCTCATCATTGTCAACATCAAATTGTGCAACTTGGTGGTCTAGCCTTCCTCTGAATGGACAATTTTGATTTACAGGTGCAACTACCCCGGCTGCACACCTCCTATTAGTCAGGTCAATTAAATCATCATCTCTCAGGTCCTATTCATCTAGATTAGGTACTCGACCTGGGTTATCTGCATTTTGTTGATTTAATTGAGCATTATCTAAAGCGTCTAATCTTTCAGCTTCCTATTGGTTAGCCATTCTTTCAATGAGATGAAGTTCAGGATTGAAGGGTAATAATGGTTCTCCTAAACTTCTGGGTCATGGAATAAACAACAATGAGCCTGTAATGAACAAAAACAACAAATAAACGTAAAATAAGGAAACTTGACTAACAGTTAATTAACACACATAAACTTAATCGACAATCGTATTCCCCAACAACGGCACGAAAATTTAATACCCCCAAATTACAACTCTTGTAAGAAAGAGTAAGCGGTCGTGTCAAATATATAACCCAACTAGGTAGGGGTCGAATCCCACAGGAAATATCGTGCGAATTAAGTTGTGTGCAGATTAGTTGACTTTTAATCATTCATTTCCATAAAATAAATAGGGGTATTTGATTCAGTTCACAAATTAATGGTTTCATTTTAACAAAATGAAATATGTGTAGTAGTATTCAAATTCCGAGAAATAGCAAGCTAGGGTTATGTCCACCTTGTAGTTTTCAATACTTTCTAACTATGGGCTTTACGAATTCATACATGCATCGTGCTTACAGAGAAATGTATTGTATTTAATAACATAATCCTAGTGTTTCTCAACCATCAAGGACTAATTCACTTTAGTTCTCTCGAATCAAAAGCGTTTACCAAAAACAATACAAAATCTCCAAGTAGTTAATCCTGTTAAGGCATTAACATATGAAATAGGGGTTGGAAATCCTATTTTTTGTCACTACTCTTTTTTCCGAACATCAACCTTTCTTTCAAACAAGTTGTGTTTTAAGGCATATCCTCTTTGTTTTCAACCATGAGAATTCAAGATAAGCGAAGAGAGTATGATGTAAACAAATCAATGCATAATGAATTCAAAACCCAAAGTGATAGATTGTATGCTACAAGGCTTCCATAACCCTAACTAATAAACTTAGCTACTCATGAATAAAATGAAAATCATCATAAGTATATTCATTATACCAAAAACTAGAAGAACATCTTGGTGTGCGAATAGGGAAAACAAGAGAAAAACTTTTCTCTCTCTCCTCAAGCTAAGCCATTTTTTTCCTCTCCCAAAAATAATACAGAATAATGAATTTTGACTAAAAATTCAGCATTAAGCCTTTTAATAATCTTTTCTCTCATAATTGCCTTCTAAGTCCCTGAACTAATTATAAATGACAAACTAGTCTTGGACATAGTTTCTAGGTGCCACATTTGGTCTAGACTGCTACTCTCTCTTGTGTCATATGCCATCCACATTCCATAGTACCATTATGACTTCATCTACTTCATTAATACCTAAAATCAAGTTAATCACATCGGTTAGCTAAATTACATACAAGTATAGTAAAAACATAAGAAACTAGGCATTTTGTTCTCTAAAGTTAGCTAAAATATGGATAAGTTATGGTGCTTAGGCGTATAAATACACTCAAGATCAGTTACCCACCCTAAAAAGAGACTCTACTCGACACGAATTTGTGGACTCCAAAGTAAACATGAACTTAGGGCTATGATACCAATCTGACACGACCCAAACCAGGTCCTAGTCGTGTCTGGCATCTTATGTCCGAACTGGACTAGAGACCACCCCAATACCTACCATACCTACCATGTACCCTATGTCGGATGAATTCCAAACATATAACAAGATTGAACAATGATAATTGAAAGACATATAATAAAGTAAATAACTATAACCATCTGAACATCCAACCAAGCACCCAAAAGGTGTCATCCCCAATACCAATACCAATACCAATACCAATGACAAGGTTGACACCAATAACGATATCGCCCATGCCTATAATAGTCCCCTAAAGCCTTAACTGAAATCCCAGAACATCCGGTTAGGACATGTCCCCGACCATAGCCAAAACCAAAGTCTAAGAAAAAAACAAAAGTATGAAATAAAATCCATAGCATTAAATGGAGTCTTCTGGAGTATGGAAACTCACCACTTCAGTCCAGCACAAAACTATTCCCGAATCCAAGTTCATTGAGCAAGAGGAGTAGTATGTTTGATTCTTGCATCGCATGGGGATACAACACCCGAAGATGGGTTAGCGGGTAAATGCTAGCATTTACTTAGAAGAAAGGATAAAATAATGTCATTATTTAAAACGAAAGTAAATAGTCATATCTAATCATATACATACATATATATACCATGCCAGGAAAGGGAATCGGGTTTAATATACATTTAAAACATTTGACCTGGGTTGTATAGATTTACCATCATAAGCCATCCACGGGCTATATGGGTCTATTATTACACACTAATCAAGACCTAGTGCGAGCATACACACGAATCAGAGATTTCATAGGGGCCGGGGATTCTCGTGTACCCTCCTTTGCCCTCCATGATACATTTATACAAGTATAACCTGAGGGATTCTCGTCTACCCCACAAGTATATGGTCACCATGACCAACCCTCATGTTGGCAAACATGAGTTTCCAGTTTTTGTCCATCGGACTCACACCTTCACGGTTAGCTATTACAACTCGTCATTATTGCCCAATTAAAACATTTAGCACATAACCAAACTACCAATTCCAAGAGTACATTATCAAGTCATTATGAAGTGGTATCGTCATACTGACTATAGCTTACAAGTAATGTCATTAGCCAAGTCTTAGGGGATTCCCATGTGCCCCACAAGAATTCCAATTAAACCAAAACCATGGCCACCAAGGCCTTCCCAATCCATTTAGAATCAACCAAACCAATTTAAGTTCTATTACCATATTATGCAATGGAAAGTTTTCAATAATTGTAAAACTATGTAACAAAAGCATTCTCATAGGCATTTTAACAAAAATGTTTAGGGCATATAATTTCCAAAACCAAAACCATGTATCAATTGACCATTCCCATGCAACCACATGTTTCAAACCACAATAATAACATGAAAATCATAAGAAAACATGGGAAAACATTATCCATCGAGAATAACTAAAACCCCCAACATATATTTTAAAACCCAAATATTACCATAATAATATCATGAAAACCATTCATTAAAATATGTTTTTAGTTGAACTAACAATAATGGAGGAGTAACACTCCTTAGAAATCAAGGAAGATGAAAAGAAACCACCCCTTTAGAGCCTTAATTGATTGCCTTGAAGAAAATCCTAGCCTTTCTTGAACCAAGAACTTGAGAGAGATTTGAGAGTGTTTAATTATGAATAGTAGGTTAAGAAATCCTTAAAAGGTGTTTTATGTCATGAGTTCATTTAGGGAGAAATGTACAGAATACCCCCAACTTAAAACTGTAAAAACCTACTAGTGGGTACGATTTGAACCCCTCACTCATACCCACATCATATGAGTGGTACCCTCCACTCTTACCTTTGATCATAAAGTTGGACATCACATTCTTTCCAACATATGAATCCTTAGCCCAACTCATACCCTAACCATACGACTAGTACCCTTCAAGTCGTACCCTAAGTAAAAATATCTAGGTTAGACACTGGAAAACATATGGTTAGACCCTACCTTTTGTATCATATACATACAACTTATATGGATTCTTCTCATACCATGAATAGAACTTGTCCAACATCACACTGACCAACATATAACTAGGGTTCCTTGACCCGTACCCACACTATACGACTAGTATGGTGAGTTGTATGATCAATAAAAGGCTCAAACTCGTGGAATTTTGAAAGGGCCAAAACCCAGGGTATTTTAGGTAATCCTGGTGTATTCATGATTCCATGTACAATTGGGACCTCTCGATTAGCTAGAGCTCTCAGTAACTTAGGGGCCAACATAAATCTGATGTCGTAGGCCATATTCATACAATTGGGTTTGAGCACCCTAAGTTGAGTACTATGTGGTTGTTGATGACCAATCACACTGTTAAGAAAGCCATTGGCATTTCCTATGATGTAATGGTAAGAGTAGATTACCTCATCTTTCCAGCTAACTTTGTGATTTTTAATTATGAGGTTGATTTTGAGATACCCATAATTTTAGAAAGACTGTTTATGGTTATAGGTAGAGCAATGGTTGACATGGAAAAAGAAGAGCTTGAGTTCAGAGTCAACAAGGAAGAAGTCACATTTAATGTCTGAAGTTCAATGAAGTAGCCCACCGACATAAGAGTGGTGTCGGTCATTGATTTTGTTGATGACCCAGGCGGGTACTCTTTTGGGTATCTTGATAAATTATGAGTAACCAATATAGACATATCATACCGCAATATTAAATTAAGCACTGGGTGGAAAGCAACCCACCATTTTGGTGTTCACTTTGTTTGTTTTGTTGTTGTAGGTTTATAGCTTTTGGATTGACCTAGAATATGATAAGGTTGCTACATTTATAATCTTCCTAGTAAGGGAATGAGTTACCAATTCACAAGGTCACAAGTCGCACTCGGGTAAGGTAAATTTGTGAAATAACTAAAAAGACTGAATTTTGAGGATGTTAAGGGGAAATTCTTGACTTTGACATGTGATCTACTTACAAAACGGTAATTACCAGTTATGGACTCGTAAGTTACAAGGTAAGTATCAAAATTCAAAGTCCAGAGAGCAGGAAAGTGCATTGAGAATTTTGGCCTATATACGGTCGGCACATACAGACCATATGTACCATATATGGCTCGTATATGGAAGACACAAGTTGCTAGTTTGTGGGTCCAACTTCTATTTAAAATTTTGGGCCCACCCATGCTTAAATGAACCTAAAAATGGAACCTACTTGATATTTAAGCTATGTTCGACTCATTTTTAACTCACTAAATCCTAAAAAATTCATTCTTTCTCTTAAAATCTAAAATTCTCTCTCAAAGTGTAAACTTGTCCCACACTTAGAAACGGTTAAATCAACACTTATTTATGGTACCAACTTGTCCAAAAGTGCTATACACATGTTCCAACTTTGAGTTTACTTCACTTCTTTGTAGTACACTTCTGATTTTGCATCTAAAAGGCAATGTTTGTGGCTCTAACTAATAGTACTACATGTTAAAATTGAAGACAAGCAGTTGGTGTGTTTATTTTCATGGAATATAAGTTGTTACCAATAATTTATTTAGTTGTAAGTCTTGAACTATACTAAAATCTTAATGTATGGTATGGTTCTTGGATTAAACCCTAAAATTATGCCCTAAGATGAAGCGGTACTTGAAGAAGTAGGGGAATACTAAGAGTTTGGAATGATAGTTGGTAGTGATAAACTCAATTCTTGATGTATGAATGCACATTGGACTCATTGGGATTGAATTCAAGTATAGGGATGTGAAAATTAAAGGAAAATTTGATATTTTTAATTTTGAGTTTTTCTTCAAATTTTGCAGTTCTTCACTCTCTGTTGGAAACTAACACTTGTTTTTTTAGGTACACATAGATCATAAAGTTACAAAGAAAAAGGTTGTTTTATTGAGGAGATGGGATGATTCTCTTAAGCCCAGTGGCTCGGTGGAGGAGTACCCTATTAAAATACTTAGAGCAGCTACGGCTGGGGCGATACGCTGAGTGACAGAGACCAAATGTATGAGGCAGATAAGACTATTATTTTAGGCACTATGGGGGTGCAGCTTCCAAATGACTCACAGTGGGGTAGAAGTATAGCCTTTACCTGACCTAGGTCTTATACTGAGGCCATTCAGGCTGCCTAGGCAGCTCTAGTGCAGCCAAGAATGAAGTCAACCTAGAGATCACCCTTACACTCTCCTCTATTGGGTGATGATGAAGAAGCTAAGGATGAGGAAGAGTCTTAGACAGTTCCATAGGTTGATGATCAGGAACCCCAGTCTGAGGAGGGATCCCAAGATGAGTCTGAGGTTGTAGTTCAGGAGAAGTCATTTGCAGTACCCTAGTCTGGGGAGGGTACCACAGTTGATGAGCAACCGTCAGGTGTACTCCAGTCTGAGGAGGGTACAATAAAATCCTCCCACCAGGTACAAGTTTTAGATTTAAAGGCACCAATATATCAAGGATAGGGTTCTTCCCCTACACATGTCTCATATGTACCTACTGAGGAGGTAAACCCGAGATAGTGTGTAGAGGGACTATGGATGATATTTTATAGAGACAGTCATGTTTTGGATAATGAATAACCCAAAAAGATCATTTATGAGGAGTGCAGATTGAGCTATCTGAGTTAAGTAGAGTACCACAGTTGCAGGTAGCTTTTGATCATTATCAATTAGAGTGGATCACTAGACCACTAGGTTCTTACAAAATATCTTTGGTGTGGGAAATCTACATATCATGTCATGCCATAGTAGTTTTTCCTATGCCCAGATCTAGAGTTCTTTTGAGGTATACTGAGTAGCCACAACTTGAGCAGACCCTTGTGAGAAGGGTCATGGTTGATATTTCAGTAGTGACCATCCACTGAGTTCTCTTTGGTCCAGACTATATTTCCCCAGCATCCACAACAGAGTGTGACTATAGATTGAGAGTTGCACATGACAAACATATTATGAGAGATACTAAGCATAGAATTTAGAGAGTTTAAATGGTGAGGTAGATCACTGGCTGTATTTTAACTTTGGGTGATGAGACCCTATGGATCGAGAGGTAGGGCACAATAAAGAAGGCAACACTGACTTATTTTGCTAATTTTTGGTGGTTACTCGTTAGATATAGACTATTTTTGACTTATTTAGATAATGTATTGACTTGAGAGGGAGCACTATAATTACTAGCATGATGGTTGGGTATGATATTAAATTTGCAAGCATCATTCGGTAGAGATCCATGTGAGAGCCTTTGGGGAGATGAAGACTTTGCCTATCCATTATCTTATTTAAAGACTATTGATGATGCTAGTGTACCAGATATATTGGGAGTTGATGAGAGAGTACAGGTGAAAACTACAACACTAACAAAGAAAATAAAGTATATTCGGCCCTTTCCAGAAGACCCTAATCTGGCCACAGTACCTTAGGCCCAGACTATAGGCTCTTTAGTTTCCACATCACCCCCAACATCGCATCCATCTTTTTGCCTCGATATTATAGAGGTGGTACAGAGATTAATGAACAGAGTAATGGATGATGCATGATAAAACACTCGTCTGTGAGGTGAGGTGTGTTTTTATATTGCTTATCTTGTGTAAATTCAAGAATATAGGATTCTTGTTCCTCATATTCACACTCTTCTACTATTTTAAATGATTCCAAAGACAATAAATCATCTAAACATAATGTAGAAAAGTGCTTCGAGTGAGGCCCAACCAATCCTACTTCATAATTTGCAAAATCTACTACACTTTCACTTTTATTCACGTTCTCAATTTCAGTCTCAAGATCAAGATGACAATCGAGTGGCTGTGATTCTTGTGTTTGTTCCACAAGTTGGATAATGTCCTTCTCATAGTATTCTCCCCTTAGCCACTATATACATGGTGGCAGTGGTAACTCCTTAAGACATTCAATAATTTCAATTTTCGAGTACTCAGTCTTCCTCGAATTATCAACAACTTTCTCTACAGCCGGTTGGATATACTATTGATCTACAACTTCCCAATGGTTATTCAGAACTACCAACAACTGTGTTTGAGACACCAAAAATTGTTTAAAAATCTCTTCCAAATGGCTCGTTTGAGTTGTGGCCTGCATGTTTAGTTGTTGCTGCTGAAACTGTTATTGGTTGGTTAGTGATTGAATTTGTGACTGAGTCAATCCCATTCTATTGCAGCAGTTTTTATAATTCTACAATTGATCTTAGCCCACAAACATTACAGAATTGGGATTTCTAGCACACATATTTTCTAAATGATCACTTTGACCAAAAGATAAACACCAACTTGCATTTGGACAACAAGCCTCATGATGTGGTTCCCACAAATATTATAAGAATTTGCATCATTCGAAAACCATCTATCCCTGGATGACATCTCAAGAAGAATGTGAGAAAATTTTTAGAAATAAAGGATAATAAAAAGTAACTAAACAAAAACTATGTACAACTCAATATAGAAAAACTAAAAATAAGATAAGTTGCCAAATAACAAGTCCCCGGCAACAGCGCCAAAAACATGACAGCGTCCAAACGCACACGCAAGTGTACATGGTCTTATCAAGTAGTAAAGTGGCTTCAAGGAATCCCAAGTATCGATCTCTCAGAGACTTGCGTTCGCCGCCTGTCTAATTCTAGTTTAACTAATTGAGAAAAAGTAAATAAAGAGAGTTCGTAATTTTGCAAATTAAAAATAAAATAAATAATGCGAAAAAATAAAATACTTGGGACAATAAATGAAAGAAAACTCTGGGTTAAGGCTTACGAACAATCATACTACATTATTGAATTTCATTCGTTAACTTGCTTATCTTTGTTGTTGATTCGTAGGGTTAATTGTATGATTATGGCCTTCCGACCTCAAACCTTTTACCTAATTTGATATTACAACTTCATCGTTGAGAGGGGATGCAATAATCAAATTAAGTGTTTTAAAGATATCATCCTACGCGTGAATCAAGTAAGGCTCCTAAGTACATCCCCGTCCTAGTTGCTAAGTTTAATTCTTTATTTTATAAAAAAATAAAAATCCTGACTTTGTTTATTCCCATGTTCTATCTCCCTATTCCCTCTCCCGAGATCAAAAGATCGAAAATAAATATATTCTAAGGGTATCTAATCCTTACAATAATTAAAATAAGAATAAACAAGAAACTATAATGATAAGCAATTCAACAAACTTAATTCAAAACGAAAGTATTCATGATCTTGACCTTAACCCCGGAAAGAGAGTTTTAGCCTTTAATGGAAATAATCATCATCCAATCCCTTGGAATGATTATAGAAACCAGAAAAAACTAAATTAAAGAATGACAAAACCTAAAAAGAAGTTGTGGTATCCTCCAATGATGTTCCAAGTTGATCTAGGGTTTCCAAGAGGCCCCAAGATGATTAAAACGGAGTTTGAGACGTTATATTTATAGTATAAAAGTCATAAACCGACTTGTATTTGGTTTCCAAGCTATTTTACTTCAGATGGGCAGAATTATCCCGATTTTGTGCATCGGCGCGATGCGGAAACATGCAAATTCACAATTGTCAAAAAATCTGTCAATTCCAGTAGCTGTTCGCGATTTCAACGCGTCGCGGGACCTCTGGAAACTCCAAATTAAGCTACACGTGCCATATTTCCTAACACCTGGATCTCCTCTAAATCCAGTGACTTTTTCAACTCCTATATTGGCCACCTGTACAGTCTACACTCGCCAAATACTTTTCAGGGGTTCAACTTGCATCCAACTTGCGTCTTGTGCTTTTGTTGAGAATTCCGAGCCTTATTGAGTTGTTTCTACTTGATTTGAAGCTTTTATATCCTTAATATATCATCATAATACATGGTACAAGAATCCTAAATCATTAAACGCATCAATTAAGAGCTCAAAACAACACAACATCCTCACCGATGAACTAGAAACATGAGCTAAGCAAAGGCTAAATTCATATTGAGCTTTAACTCATTGTTTTCACTCTTTTCTTGATCCAATTGACCCTTGAACATTATAACTAAGTTTTTTCACATATAAAATCATACTAAAAACCTTAGTAACTCATTAAAATACATTAGAACTCAACACAAATAGACTAGAAAATACCTAGCTCAAGCTAGTCACACTAGTTTTCTCGGTTGAACTCTAAATGGTCGAATTGAATTAAAACTCGTGTGGAAACACCATTAAACTTTGTAAACACATACTTGGACAAATAATTTCTCATTTATATCATTATTAACACATATATCATACGAATCATCCTCAAAACAAGGCTAAAATGGCTAGAATAGTAACGCTAGAATGCATAAATACATCCAACATCACCACCCCACACTTAAAAATCTACTTTGTCCCCAAAGTGAATTTAAAGGTAAGAGAAAGAAATAATCTCTGAGGCCTTTAGGCCTACCTAGTAGCATCTTCACATAAAGAGGGGATCCATGGAACCCCACACTCCATCTTTGCCATGCTTCAAGCTAAAGTTTACGGTACTCAGACTTTCCACTAACCTTTAACTAAACCAAAAATAAAAAAAAACCGTGAAATAAAAAAATAAAAAAAAAAATTAAACCTACTTACCTTGGGTTACCTCCCAAGAAACGCCTAATTTAGTATCGCGGTACGACCCAATCAACTTTTTCCTCCACCTTGAGGATATGAATTTCACCTCCAACATTGCATCCATCTTTCTGCCTCGATCATATGGAGGTGGTACAGAGATTAATGAACCGAGTAATGGATGATGCATGATAATCCACTTGGCCGTGAGGTGAGGTATGTTTTTATATTGCTTATCTTTTGTAAATTCAAGAATATAGGATTCTTGTTCCTTATCTTCACACTCTTCCACTATTTTAAATGATTCCACAGACAAGACATCATCTAAACATAATGTAGAAAAGTTCTTCGAGTGAGGAACAACCAATCCTACTTCATAATTTGCACAATCTACTACACCTTCTCTTTTATTCACCTTCTCAATTTCAGTCTCAAGATCAAGATGACAATCGAGTGGCTGTGATTCTTGTGTTTGTTCCACAAGTTGGCTAATGTCCTTCTCATAGTCTTCTTCCCTTAGCCACTGTATACATGGTGGCAGTGGTAACTCCTTAAGACATTCAATAATTTCAATTTTCGAGTACTCAAACTTCCTCGAATTATCAACAACTTTCTCTACAACCGGTTGGATATACTCTTAATCTACAGCTTCCCAAAGGTTTTTCAGAACTACCAACAACTGTGTTTGAGACACTAAAAATTGTTTAAAAGTCTCTTCCAAATGGCTCGTTTGAGTTGTGGCCTGCATGTTTAGTTGTTGTTGCTGAAACTGCTGTTGGTTGGTCAGTTATTAAATTTGTGACTAAGTCAATCCCGTTCTATTGCAGCACTTTTTATAAATCTGCAATTGATCTTAGCCCACAAACATTACTGAATTGGGATTTCTAGCACGCATATCTTCTAAATGATCACTTTGACCACAAGACAAACACCAACTTGCATTTGGACAACAAGCCTCATGATGTAGTTCCCCACAAATACAATAAGAATTTGCATCACTCGAAAACCATCTATCCCTGGCTGACATCTCAAGAAGAATGTGAGAAAAAATTTAGAAATAAAGGATAATAAAAAGTAACTAAACAAAAACTATGTACAATTCAATATAGAAAAACTAAAAATAAGATAAGTTGCCTAATAACAAGTCCCCGGCAGCAGCACCAAAAACTTGACAGCGTTCAAACACACACGCAATTGTACGTGGTCTTATCAAGTAGTAAAGTGTCTTCAAGGAACCCAAAGTATCGATCTCTCAGAGACTTGCATTTGCCGCCTATCTAATTCTAGTTTAACTAATTGAGAAAAAGTAAATAAGGAGAGAGTTTGTAATATTGCAAATTAAAAATAAAATAAATAATGCAAAAAAATAAAATACTTAGGACAATCAATAAAAGAAAACCCTGGGTTAAGGCTTATGAACAATCATACTACGTTATTGAATTTCATTTGTTAACTTGTTTATCTTGGTTGTTGATTCGTAGGGTTAATTGTATGATTATGGCCTTCCGACCTCTAACCTTTTACCTAATTTGATATTACAACTTCATCATTTAGAGGGGATACAATAATCCAATTGAGTATTTAAAGCTATCATCCTACGTGTGAATCAAGTAAGGCTCCTAAGTATATCCCTGTCCTAGGTGCTAAGTTCCATTCTTTATTTTATAAAAGAATAAAAACCCTAACTTTGTTTATTCCCATGTTCTATCTCCCTATTCCCTCTCCCGAGATCAAAAGATCGACAATAAATATATTCTAAGGGTATCTAATCCTTACAATAATTAAAATGAGAATAAACAAGCAACCATAATGATAAGCAATTCAACAAACTTAATTCAAAATGAAAGTATTCATGATCTTGGCCTTAACCCCGGAAAGAGAGTTTTAGTCTTTAATGGAAATATGCATCATCCAATCTCTTGGAATGATTATAAAAACCAGAAAAAAACTAAATTAAAGAATGACAAAACCTAAAAGGAAGTTGTGGTATCCTCCAATGATGTTCAAAGTTGATCTAGGGTTTCCAAGAGGCCCCAAGATGATTAAAACGGAGTTTGAGACGTTATATTTATAGTATAAAAGTCATAAATCGACTTGTATTTGGTTTCCACACTATTTTACTTCAGCTGGGTAGAATTATCCTGATTTTGGGCATCGGCGCGACGCGAAAACAGGCAAATTCACAATTGTCAAATAATCTGTCAAATTCCAGTAGCTGTTCGCGATTTCAACGTGTCTCGGGGCCTCCGAAAACTCCAAATTATGCTACACGCGCAATATTTCCAAACAACTAGGTCTCTTCTGAATCTAGTTATCTTTTGAAATACTCCATTGGACACATGAACAGTCTAAAATCGCCCAATACTTTTCAGGGGTCCAACTTGCATCCAACTTGCGTCTTGTGCTTTTGTTGAGCATTCCGAGTCTTATTGAGTTGTTTCCACTTGATTTGAAGCTTTTACATCCTTAATATATCATAATAATCCGTGGTCCAAGCATCCTAAATCATTAAAAACGTCAATTAAGAGCTCAAAACAACACAACATCCTCACTGATGAACAAGAAACACGAGCTAAACATAGGCTAAATTCATATTGAGCTTTAACTGTTTGTTTTCACTATTTTCTTGATCCAATTGACCCTTAAACATTATAACTAAGTTTTTTCACATATAAAAACATACTAAAAACCTTATTAACTCATTAAAAATACATTAGAACTC
The DNA here is from genome assembly GCA_030864215.1 of Capsicum pubescens. NCBI lineage: Eukaryota > Viridiplantae > Streptophyta > Magnoliopsida > Solanales > Solanaceae > Capsicum > Capsicum pubescens. The sequence continues at coordinate 121,464,459 of CM061544.1, forward strand.
AACACAAATAGATTAGAAAAACACCTAGCATAAGCTACTCACACAAGTTTACTCGGTTGAACTCTAAATGGTCGAATCGAATCAAAACTCGTGTGGAAACACCATTAAACATTGTAAAATTGTACTTGGACACATAATTGCTCATTTATATCATTATTAACACATATAGCATAGGAATCATCCTTAAAACAAGGCTAAAAAGGCTAGAATAGTAACGCTAGAATGCATAAATACACCCAACATCACCACCCCACACTTAAAAATCTACTTTGTCCCTAAAGTGAATTTAAAGGTAAGAGAAAGAAATACTCCCTGAGGCCTTTAGGCATATCTAGTAGCATCTTCACATAAAGAGGGGATCCATGGAACCCCACACTCCATCTTTGCCATGCTTCAAGCTAAAGTTTACGGTACTCAGACTTTCCACTAACCTGTCACTTAACCAAAAATAAAAAAAATACGTGAAATAAAAACCAAAACCAAAAAATAAAACCTACTTACCTTGGGTTACCTCCCAAGAAGCGCCTAATTTAGTGTCGCGGCACGACCCAATAAACTTTTTCCTCCACCTTGAGGATATGAATTTCACCCCCAACATCGCATCCATCTTTCTGCCTCGATCATATGGAGGTGTTACAGAGATTAATGAACCGAGTAATGGATAATGCATGATAAACCACTCGGCCGTGAGGTGAGGTGTGTTTTTATATTGCTTATCTTGTGTAAATTCAAGAATATAGGATTCTTTTTCCTCATCTTCACACTCTTCCACTATTTTAAATGAGTCCACAGACAAGACATCATCTAAACAAAATATAGAAAAGTGCTTCGAGTGAGGCCTAACCAATCCTACTTCATAATTTGAACATCTACTACACATTCACTTTTATTCACCTTCTCAATTTCAGTCTTAAGATCAAGATGACAATTGAGTGGCTAAGATTCTTGTGTTTGTTCCACAAGTTGGCTAATGTCCTTCTCATAGTCTACTTCCCTTAGCCACTGTATACATGGTGGCAGTGGTAAATCCTTAAGACATTCAATAATTTCAGTTTTCGAGTACTCAGACTTCCTCGAATTATCAACAACTTTCTCTACAACCGGTTGGATATACTCTTGATCTACAGCTTCCTAATGGTTATTCAGATCTACCAACAACTGTGTTTGATACACTAAAAATTGTTTAAACATCTCTTCCAAATGGCTCGTTTGAGTTGTGGCCTGCATGTTTAGTTGTTTCTGCTGAAACTGTTATTGGTTGATTAGTGATTGAATTTGTGACTGAGTCAATCCCGTTCGATTGCAGCAGTTTTTATAATTCTGCAATTGATCTTAGCCCACAAACATTACTAAATTAGGATTTCTAGCACACATATCTTCTAAATAATCACTTTGACCACAAGACAAACACTAACTTGCATTTGGACAACAAGCCTCATGATGTGGTTCCCCACAAAGACAATAAGAATTTGTATCACTCGAAATCTATCTATCCCTGGCTGACATCTCATGAAGAATGTGAGCAAAGATTTTGAAATAAAGGATAATAAAAAGTAACTAAACAAAAACTATGTACAACTCAATATAGAAAAACTAAAAATAAGATAAGTTGCCTAATTACAAGTCCCCGGCAACAGCGCTAAAAACTTGACAGTGTTCAAGCACTCACGCAAGTGTACATGGTCTTATCAAGTTGTAATGTGGGTTCAAGGAAGCCCAAATATCGATCTCTCAGAGACTTGCGTTCGCCGCCTATCTAATTCTAGTTTAACTAATGGAGAAAAAGTAATAAGGAGAGAGTTATTAATTTTGCAAATTCAAAATAAAATAAATAATGCAAAAAAATAAAATACTTGGGACAATCACTGAAAGAAAATCCAGGGTTAAGGCTTACGAACAATCATACTACGTTATTGAATTTCATTCGTTAACTTGCTTATCTTGGTTGTTGATTCGTAGGGTTAATTGTATGATTATGGCCTTCCGACCTCTAACCTTTTACCTAACGTGATATTACATCTTCATCGTTGAGAGGGGATGCAATAATCAAATTAAGTGTTTTAAAGATATCATCCTACATGTGAATCAAGTAAGGCTCCTAAGTACATCCCTGTCCTAGGTTCTAAGTTCAATTCTTTATTTTATAAAAGAATAAAAACCCTAACTTTGTTTATTCCCATGTTTTATCTCCCTATTCCCTCTCCCGAGATCAAAAGATCGACAATAAATATATTCTAAGGGTATCTAATCCTTACAATAATTAAAATGAGAATAAACAAGAAACCATAATGATAAGCAATTCAACAAACTTAATTCAAAAAGAAAGTATTCATGATCTTGGCCTTAACCCCGGAAAGAGAGTTTTAGCCATTATTGGAAATATTCATCATCCAATCCCTCGGAATGATTATAGAGAAAAGTAAAAACTAAATTAAAGAATGAAAAAACCTAAAAAGAAGTTGTGGTATCCTCCAATGATGTTCTAAGTTGATCTAGGGTTTCCAAGAGGCCCCAAGATGATTAAAACAGAGTTTGAGACGTTATATTTATAGTATACAAGTCATAAACTGACTTGTATTTGGTTTCAATGCTATTTTACTTCAGCTGGGGAGAATTATCCCAATTTTGTGCATCGGCGCGACGTAAAAACATGCAAATTAACAATTGTCAAAAAAATTGTCAAATTCCAGTAGCTGTTCGCGAATTCAACTCGTCGCGGGGCCTCCGGAAACTCCAAATTAAGATATACGCGCCATATTTACAAACACCTGGGTATATTCTTAATCCAGTGATGTTTCAAACTCCTCTATTGTCCACCTATATAGTCTAAACTAGCCCAATACTTTTCAGGGGTCAAACTTGCATCCAACTTGCATCTTGTGCTTTTGTTGAGCATTCCGAGACTTATTGAGTAGTTTCCACTTGATTTGAAGCTTGTATATCCTTAATATATCATCATAATACATGGTACAAGAATACTAAATCATTAAAACATCAATTAAGATCTCAAAACAACACAACATCCGCACCGATGAACTAGAAACACGAGCTAAGCATAGACTAAATTCATATTGAGCTTTAACTCACTGTTTTCACTCTTTTCTTGATCCAATTGACCCTTGAACATTATAAATAATTTTTTTCACATATAAAAACATACTAAAAACCTTAGTAAATCATTAAAATATATTAGAACTCAACACAAACACACTAGAAAAACACCTAGCTCAAGCTAGTCACACTAGTTTTCTCGATTGAACTCTAAATGGTCGGATTGAATCAAAAATCGTGTGGAAACACCATTAAATATTGTAAACACGTACTTGGACACATAATTGCTTATTATTAACACATATATCATAAGAATAATCCTCAAAACAAGGCTAAAAAGTCTAGAATAGTAACGTTAGAATGCATTAATACACCCAACATTACCACCCCACACTTAAAAATCTACTTTGTCCCCAAAGTGAATTTAAAGGTGAGAAAAAGAAATAATCCCTGAGGCCTATAGGCCTAGATAGTAGCATCTTCACATAAAGAGGGGATCCATGGAACCCCACACTCCATCTTTGCCATTATTCAAACTCAAGTTTATGGTACTCAGACTTTCCACTAACCTGTGACTCAACCAAAAATAAAAAAAATACGTGAAATAAAAACTAAAAACTGAAAATAAAAACTACTTACCTTGGGTTTCTTCCCAAGAAGAGCTAATTTAGTTTCGCGGCACGACCCAATCTACTTTTTCCTCCACCTTGAGGATATGAATTTCACCCCCAACATCGCATCCATTTTTTGCCTCGATCATATAGAGGTGGTACTGATATTAATGAACCGAGTAATGGATGATGCATGATAAACCACTCGGCCGTGAGGTGAGGTGTGATTTTATATTGCTTATCTTGTTTAAATTCAAGAATATAGGATTCTTGTTCCTTATCTTCACACTCTTCCACTATTTTAAATGATTCCACAGACAAGACATCATCTTAACATAATGTAGAAAAGTGATTCTAGTGAGCCCCAACCAATCCTACTTCATAATTTGCACAATCTACTACACCTTTACTTTTATTCACCTTCTCAATTTCAGTCTCAAGATCAAGATGACAATTGAGTGGCTGTGGTTCTTCTGTTTGTTCCACAACTTGGCTAATGTCCTTCTCATAGTCTTCTTCCCTTAGCCACTGTTTACATGGTGGCAGTGGTAACTCCTTAAGACATTCAATAATTTCAGTTTTCGAGTACTCAGAATTCCGCGAATTAGCAACAACTTTCTCTACAACCGGTTGGACATACTCTTGATCTACAACTTCCCAATTGTTATTCAGATCTACCAAAAACTGTGTTTGAGACACTAAAAATTGATTAAACACCTCTTCCAAATGGCTCGTTTGAGTTGTGCCCTGCATGTTTAGTTGTTGCTGTTGAAACTGTTGTTGGTTGGTCAGTGATTGAATTTATGACTGAGTCAATCCCGTTCGATTGCAGCAGTTTTTATAATTCTGCAATTGATCATAGCCCACAAAAATTACTGAATCGGAATTTCTAGCACACATATCTTCTAAATGATCATTTTGATCACAAGACAAACACCAACTTGCATTTGGACAACAAGCCTCATGATGTAGTTCCCCACAAAGACAATAAGAATTTGCATCACTCGAAATCTATCTATCTCTGGTTGACATCTCAAGAAAAATGTGAGAAAAAATTTAGAAATAAAGGATAATATAAAAAAACTAAACAAAAACTATGTACAACTCAATATAGAAAAACTAAAAATAAGATAAGTTACCTAATAACAAGTCCCCGACAACAGCGCCAAAAACATGATAGCGTCCAAGTGCACACACAAGTGTACGTGGTCTTATTATGTAGTAAAGTGTCTTCAAGAAAGACCAAGTATCGATCTCTCAGGGACTTGCGTTCGCCGCCTATCTAATTCTAGTTTAACTAATTGAGAAAAAGTAAATAAGGAGAGAGTTTGTAATTTTGCAAATTAAAAATAAAATAAATAATGCAAAACAATAAAATACTTGGTAAAATCAATGAAATAAAACCCTGGGTTAAGGCTTACGAACAATCATACTAGGTTATTGAATTTCATTCGTTAACTTGCTTATCTTGGTTGTTAATTAGTAGGGTTAATTGTATGATTATGGACTTCCAACCTCTAACCTTTTACCTAATTTGATATTCTAACTTCATCGTTGAGCGGGGATGCAATAATCCAATTAAGTGTTTTAAACCTATCAGCCTACGTGTGAATTAATAAAGGTTGCTAAGTATATCCCTATCCTAGGTGCTAAGTTCCATTCTTTATTTTATAAAAGAATAAAAACCCTAACTTTGTTTATTCCCATGTTCTATCTCCCTATTCCCTCTTCCAAGATCAAAAGATCAACAATAAATATATTCTAAGGGTATCTAATCCTTACAATAATTAAAATAAGAATAAACAAGCAACCATAATGATAAGCAATTCAACAAACTTAATTCAAAATGAAAGTATTCATGATCTTGGCCTTAACCCCATAAAGAGAGTTTTAGCCTTTAATGGAAATATTCACATCCAATCCCATGGAATGATTATATAGACCAGAAAAAAAACTAAATTAAGGAATGACAAAACCTAAAAAGAAGTTGTGGTATCCTCCAATGATGTTCCAAGTTGATCTAGAGTTTCCAAGAGGCCCCAAGATGATTAAAACGGAGTTTAAGATGTTATATTTATAGTTTAAAAGTCATAAACCGACTTGTATTTGGTTTCCACTCTATTTTACTTCATCTGGGCAGAATTATCCCAATTTTGGACATCGGCGCGACGCGGAAATATGCAAATTCACAATTGTCAAAAAATCTGTCAAATTCCAGTAGCTGTTCGCAATTTCAACGCGTCGCGGGGCCTCCGGAAACTCCAAATTAAGATACACGTGCCATATTTCCAAAAACCTGGGCCTCTTCTGAATCCAGTGATGTTTTGAACTTATCTATTATCCACCTTTACAGTCTACACTCGCCTAATACTTTTCAGAGGTCCAACTTGCATCCAACTTGCTTCTTGTGCTTTTGTTGAGCATTCCGAGCCTTATTGAGTTGTTTCCACTTGATTTGAAGCTTGTATATCCTTAATATATCATCATAATCCATGGTATAAGCATACTAAATCATTAAACACATCAATTAAGATCTCAAAACAACACAACATCCGCACCGATGAACTAGAAACACGAGCTAAGCATAGGCTAAATTCATATTGATCTTTAACTCATTGTTTTCGCTCTTTTCTTCTTCCAATTGACCCTTGAACATTATAAATAGGTTTTTTCACATATAAAAACATACTAAAAACCTTAGTAACTCATTAAAATACATTAGAACTCAACATGTATAGACTAGAAAAATACCTAGCTCAAGCTAGTCACACTAGTTTTCTGGGTTGAACTCCAAATGGTCGAATTGAATCAAAAATTGTGTGGAAACACCATTAAACATTGTAAACACGTACTTGGACACATAATTGCTCATTATTAACACATATATCATAAGAATAATCCTCAAAACAAGGCTAAAAAGGCTAGAATAGTAACGCTAGAATGCATAAATACACCCAACATCACCGAGTTAAAGCGCTTCATTTCTTTGATAGCCTTGTTTTATACATTCTTTTTACCTAACCTTGTGCATTATCCTAGTTAAACCTCATTGAGCCTTTAGCCTTTTTTTTGGTACCCTCATATGTAGCCTAATCCCTTCTTTGATAAACCATAAGTTGATCCAAAAGGCTTCTAAGTACTTTAATTGAAAATAAATGAATTTGATAAAGGAGTTTGAGAAATTGAAGAAGAAAAAGGTGAAATTAATTCCCCAAGGTACTAGTTATTGGTGTATAATTGATGTGTTGTGGATGGCTGTGATATAATTTATGCTAAAAATCAACTGTGGCATAGAAGGAATGAAGCCAATCTATGCCGAGAATGACATCAAAATCAGTCATCACTAATTCGACTAAATCTGCTGAGGTGACTTTTTGAAATATCATAATCGGGCAGTTCCTGTATAGCCATCGGGCTATGATGGTTTTACCCACTAGGGTAGAGACTGAAAAGGGCTTTGATAAAATTTTGGGACTGATTCCGAAATCAACTTCTATATAGGGAGTGACAAAAGACAAGGAAGCTCCTAGTTCTAGCAAAGCGTAAACATGTACATGAAAGATCTGTAACGTACCAGTAACCACATCAGGAGAATTTTCCTGATCTTGCTGGGACTGGAAAACATAGAGTTTGTTTGTTTGTTGCCCACTAGTAGCATTAGAAGTGTCACCCTACTAATTTGGGCGACCAGACTGAGCTGAGGAACAGTTCTGCTGACCCTGATAACCTGACTGGGAACAATCTTTGACTCTGTGGCCTAGCTTGCCACATCCGAAACAGACATCGCTACCAGCTCTTTAAGTACCCTTGTGGTTCTTACCGTAAGTCTGACAAAGGGGATTAGTTCGGGCATTGCTGACACTGCCCTGATACTTAGGGCCTGGCGCCCTATCTTTATTTCCATCCCTAAACTTAGGAGCTGGAGAACTAGATGAAGAAGGAGCTGGAACTGATGACTTAGGATGGAACTGAGAGCGGTTTGCTCCTTCTGATTTGGGCTGAGCAAAGTTGAAACTACATGTCTTTGCTCTCTTATTCTATTTCTCCCTCATCTTAACCTTTTGATTTTCTATCTGCTGAGCATGAGTCATAATCCTAGCTAAAGTCATGTCACTATTCAATATCACAGACCTACACGTGTTGACCACACTATCGTTTACCCCAAAAACAAACTTACTCATCTTGGCCCTGCTATCTGCAACCACATGACTGAGCAAGAGTAGTGAATGCAGCTTTGAACTCTGCATGAAAAATATGTTCGCCCAAAGGTGCTTTAGGCTGATGGGCTGACTGATTTCTGTCTCTTCTTTTAGGAGGAATGTTCTATAGAAGAAGGAGAGAAATGGATTAGACTAAGATATTGACTTGAGATTATGTTCACTGGCATGACATAAATACTGAAAGAAGGAAAAACTGTTTCTAAAACATCTTATAGCCTCTTGTACATAAATGTGGCACGCAACACACCCAAATACAAGACTCTACTAGATGCGGCTTTCAGACTTCCAAGGAAACTATTGAACCTGGCATTGATACCAAGTTTGTAACGCCACAAATCTGGTACTCGGAATGATACATGGTGCCCAAGATCCCGAAGGACCACAAGCTAACCCATGACTGATATCTGTACCTGTACACTATATAACATACTAAATATAATGTGGAAATGGAGGCTGAAAAGCCATAAGGTTTAAAACTGCATGACTGACAAAAGATAACATCTGAGTGGGGTAATAGAATACCTAAATAGAAATACTATCTCAACATACTGTAGTCTGAAAAACCTCTAAAGCATAACTGTCTAGATAAGGAGTTGATGGAATATGTCCCCAACTAACTCCATCTTATTAATTAATTAATGAGATAATAAATAAATGATCATGTCCTCGAAAGATGAGGACTCACTGCTAACTTTGACTGCAAAGACTGGAATGCTACTGATGCTCTAGAGCTCATACTTCTGAACCTATGGTATAAGACACCATAGTGCAAATGCGTCAGTACTTTGAATGTACTAGTATGCATAAAAGGTAGGTTGAATGCATGGGGTCCATATGCATGAACAATACTGACTAACTGACTAATATAAATGTGAGAATACATACATGAATATGTCGTAACTATATCTGAGATCATGATAACATAAATTTACTGATAACTAACATCACTGATAACTAAATTTTGATGACTGATATAACTGATGACATGAGTGATTGTATTTGACAGTCCTGAATCTGATGGAACTAGCTAAGTTCTGTACTGTTCTGAGTTGACTATATCAGACAATCTTGAATTCTATAGAACTATCTGAGTTCTATTACTAAGACTGAATGACTGTATCTGACAGTCCTGATTCTATTACTGAAATTATCGGAAGTAGTTATCTAAACGACATGCCCCTAATACGCCATTATGGCTGAGTTGGGGTCCAATCTATAATCCCAATTAGAAGGGTAGCAATACCGCGCCACTGGTAAGGACAATCTGTGAGTGACCCTCATCTGACAATGTCCCCAAAAGATAATGGTGGGGCCCTATCCCCTCATTTGACAGTGTTGATGTCTCAACCTATGCTGGCTACATAGTTCTGGAATGCAGGATGACTTCTAAGAATCACACCCTCATCTGATAGTGTGTGTTCCCATACTTGGGTTCACTCGGTGCTAATTCCTACTCCCATATGAATAGACACTGATCATGGATTTCTGAACTGAACTGAACTGAATTAACTGAGTTCTGTTGACTGATGGAATAGTACTGAGATTACTATATTACTGAGCTTTCCTGAGTCACATGACTGACTGAGTTCTATGGATCATGGCTTGACTAAGGATATCGTGAAAACATGACACGGACTCTAGGCACACAACTATATTTTTTGGGTACAAGTACCCCCAGGACTCGATAGAAGGAAACTGATAAAGCATGACTTTATTGAGTACAGGATCAATATCAACAATACATAATCCATTGGCTAAGACGTTTCATCAAACACTTGACATAAATAACTTGTGCATGAAAGGAGATTTCATATTATCATACTAGGATGGCAATTTTTCTTCACATAGGCATTTAATCAAACATGGGGGAGCATGCTAGGGTTATCCAAGCATCAACACATCTAATAATCAAGGATACATCAATCAACTTGTGAATTGAAGGGTTTATTATGAATACCACATAATTCCTCACATACTAGAATAAATTCTTGTAATTAATAGTCTATAACATGGAATGAAACCAAACAACAATATGAACATCACTTTTCAATTCAATCAAATCATGAACATTTATAAATATACAAATCTTTGATTTTGAAAAGAGATTCTTGAGCTTCATGGGTGAAAGATACCCATGAATCAACACATGACATACCTTAGTTCTTGATTTAGCAAAGATTGACATAGATACTTTCTTGAAATTGAATCCCCAATTGAAACCCTAGCTTGTTCTTGAGAGAAAATTAAGAGAAACTAGTATATATTGGGTTCCAAATCGCTGAATCTCATGTTAAAAGGCTTAAATAGGGGTGGGAAATTGACCCTTTTAATCCTGGACACATATTTTAAATTGTTGAAAATTTCCTGACCTGGACCCCTGGCGCGACGTAGAGCTATTGCACCGTGTCATTAGAATTTGACAATTGAAAAATAGGGAAATGGCGCGATGCAGAGCCATCGCGTTTCCACTTCATTTGTGACCTGGATGTTTGGCGCGATGTGGAGAAATTGCGTTGGAACACTAGAAGAAGAAAAATTGCCATTTTATCTTGTGGCGCTGTGTGCCACTGACCAATATGGTGCTGTTTTATGATGGGGACTTGAAATAGTCATAATTTCTTACCTGGTTATCGGATTTAGGTAAAGTTTATATCAATGGAAAACTTATTGAATTTTCCACTTGACAAAAAGTGAAAATCTTGAAAATTCCCCATGGAATAAACATCATTTAATTTAGAAGCTAATCTTTGATATTTTTGAGACAAAATTAGCTAGAAAACTTTGGGGTATTACAATATGTATCACATATGGTCCGTATGTGGCTAACGTAAATGAAAAAATCCAAAATTCAAAGAGTCCAAAAGCTAAAGAAAGATTTCTGGCACTTACCAGGGTCCACTTGCGGAGCATATATAGTACCCAAGTAAGTGGACACCGACTCCAATTTTCCTTTATCGTTTGGGCTTTGATTTTTAAGGTTTCCTCATGTATTATAAACACCGTTTACATCTTTTTAGTTAAGGGTACACACTTTGATATTATTCTTACACACTTTACAATATTGTGATCCTTGGAATTCTTGAATTGGAGATTTTTATTGGTAATTTAGTTTCCGACTTTGGGTTTTGATTATAGATTATTGTGATATTATGTTGATGCTTTCAATCATGAAATTCATTAGTTGTTTCACAACCATGAGTGGCTAAAACCCTTATTTAGGGTTATGGGAACCCTGGCAGTTTGATAAAGTAAGTAAAGTACAAAGTTGATCTGAGCCAGTACCCATGCATGTTTTGTATTATCTTCAGTTTAATAGTTGTCTTGGCAGTTTAAAATGTTAGGATCCCACCTAGATGTTCCTATTCTCTCCAAAAGGGGCCAGGAAAAGATAATAACAATAGTAATTAGGAGTTAATTGCCAAAATAAGCTTACTAGTATTATCTTGTTAAGACGATTAGATTTCATCTAATAACTTGAGACCCACATAGTGATAGTTAACTGGGATCTAGGATAATGGTTAGTAATGTGACATCCTAAGACTCAAAAGGTAAAGGGTGAAATCCATCAATGAGTCCACAAGATAGTTGATGGTACTGGTACATAACTTATTAGATTTCGCATACAAGGTACTGGGTTAGTTCAGTTGAGCACGATAAACTTACAAATTTGAGATACCAGGGGGAACATAATCCTAGTGTTTGTCTCCTATTGATTTCAACCAAAGTCTTCACTCGGTTAATTATAGTTACTTGATACTTTAACACCCCCCCCCCATTTACTTTCTGAACTTGCCCTTAGATTTTAGCAAAATTGAGATACGATGCCTGTAGTCCCTATGGGCACGACCCAAACCTAGTTGGGTTACTATACTTGACTATGACTGTTTTATCCTATAAGTAGAGGTATAGTTTGGGTGTGGATTAGTTAGTAGAGTTCCTAAGATCCATATTGCGTATTAGCACCCCTAGCTAGGGGTCATGGTAGATCTCAGGTAGGTAGAGGTACACTACTAACTGGATGAAAGGTTTGTGAAGAATATACTCAAGAAAGCGCTGGTAGGGCTTAGTGTTATGATTTTCTTGGTTAATATTAGGTAGAATCCTTTGATACAGTTATCACCAGCGTCATCTTAATATTTGATTGACCTGCTTTAGAGTTTTTATCATGGTTCTACTTTCTTTTATGTGTCAGCATATTTTGTATAGAGTCTTGATATGATATGTGAGTCTTTTGTTGTGCCTACTAATATTTTTACCCAACAGTCAATTCTTTGATGGTGTATCAGGTGTACCGATCCTATGTTATGACATTTTAGGGTTATTGTAACACCAAAAATTCCTAAGTTTCATTTAAGACTTAGCATAGAAATGAAAAAACCAACAAAAATATCCATAGGATGATCTGAACCATGAGTCATGGTTGGGTTTGATGAATTTTCCCAACACTCATCCTGAGTGTAGTCCTCAAAAGTCCAGAAGTATGAAACATCCATCCCAATGGTGATGACTCATGACGATGAGTTGTTGTCACCTAGAATGACTAGTCCTATCAACCATCCTGAGCGTCAGCCCAAAAGTTTCAAAAGTTGAAAATTCTTCCTGGTGACAATGATTCCTCATGATGAGTCGTTATGTGTCAACATGAGCTATGGTGATCACCCATCATTAAGTTTCCCAGAAATAGGCGTTGCACCACGTCTTAAATTACAAGTCATGGTAGGTGATAATGAGTCATATTGGGACTCATTTTTTATGTTCAACTATTTAAAAAAAGGTTTTCCAGGGGTATTTTCATACTTTCCTTATTTCCTATACTTATACTACATCATTTTAGGGCTTATTGAGGAGGGGTTAAAGGGACTTGGATGTTTTTCTCCCTCATTATTCCTCCCAATACTTAGAAAATTATCATAAGATAATTCAAACTGTCTCAAGCCCTAAGAAACTACGGTTCCTCTCAAGTTTAAAATCCTTCTCATTCTTAGCAAGAACTCACCTTCTAGGTATGTGGGATTCCATTATTGGGTATCCTTTCACCCATTAAGTCCCAAATAACTTAGAAATTCTTAGTTTCCTCATCGATCAAAGTTTAAGGTTTTTATTCATTTTATGATTTCCCCATTATTTCAGTTCCCTCGGGATTTTCATAGAATAATTATGTATTTCCCCATGATTTAATATCTTATCAGGCTTAAAAATTCATGACTTACTATTTTTTTGGTATTTCTGTAGTTTTGCATGAATTAACCTTATGTTTTAAGAAATTTTGGCATGTTATGAACACACGGTACCAATGATGATTAATTTTAGCATAAATGATGTAATTGGTTATAGTTACATACCTACAACATATATTTTATGTTATTTATACTTTTATAATACTACCAGATAAAGTATGTTTTGACTTGGTTTTTGTATATTAGTTTATAAGCTATCAATATTAACTGGTAAAGTTGCTGCCATGTAATCAGGAGGTCACAGGTTCAAACCTTGGAAACAGCCTCTGGCAGAAATGCAAGGTAAGGCTGCGTACGATACACCCTTATGGTGGGGCCCTTCCTCGGACACCGCACATAGCGGTAGCTTTAGTGCACCGGGTTGCCCTTTTTTAAGCCATCAATATTAACCAGGATGGAAGTAGTACTATACACCAATTTAAAATGGGCTTCATCACACCTAATCCCAGAATTATATACCACCATAGGCTTATTTAGCCCTTGCAGTTGGGCATCATTTTAGTAATCACTCCATCTATGGCTTTCTACCTTGGCAAGGTATATTGGGACCTCTCTAATGGTTATATACATTAGACTCTAATATATTTTATTTTAATGATGATCAACTAACAACAATCATGGAAATATAGAGTTGTCACCAGGCCTACATAGTTTTGTCATCAAGTGTAACAAACTGCGCAGGTGAGATGTGTACCTGTAAGGACACTTATACCAATTAGATTTCTACCCTAATCATTACTCCACTATAAAATAAAACTAAATATTATCATTTTATTTGTTTTTGCAAAATCAGAATATAGGAGAGGGAAATAGGTGTAAACTCAACTTTGCAATATTTCCCAAGTTCTTAATTCCTTTATGTAATGAAAGAGATACTGTTATTGAGTCAATTCAAGGTCTGTAATTGAAGTACTCATGTTATAAGAGTAATGTCTTCTTTGTGTTCTTTAGAAAGCTTAGGTAAAGTAACCTGAGTTCAACATTAGTTAGAGTTTATCAGTATTGAGGTGTGTCTCGGCAGAGTTGTCAAGGTAGGTTTGTAATAGAGTTATTGCAAACTGGCGGAGCCTAGAGTTAGGTTAACTGGAGTCTGTAATCAAGCGTGTGATTATAATGGATGGTTTAGTGCTTATGAAGCCAAGCTATGGTTTTTCTTCCCTTGAGCAAGGATTGTTCTACGTTAAATCACTGTGTTCTTTACTTTTTTGCCAGGTTTTAATTTTTTAGTGATTTATTGGTTAATTTCCTGTGACTGACTTTAAGGGATCTGATCCCTAATAATCTGGTGCAACCCCCCTACGTTATAATAATTTGTATCAGACCCAGGACACTCCAAAAGGTTAACACCAAGAATGGTTAGTATGGCTGCTCCACCTAAGCTGGAAGAATGGCAATCTACCTGTAATACCTCAAAATTTCATCCCGAAGTGTCACACAGTGGTTAAGGTTATAAGTAACCCTAAGCTAACCCTTTGATCCTGCTACTACATCTAACACTTATTTTAGGATGAATAAACCAAGCAATAATGCTATATTATATCATTCTAAACTGAAATAACTGAAAAACAATATTTGGATAGCAAAACACTTAAAAATCTGGAAACTTCAACTGACAGTCCGACAAGCCTCTACTTACGAAGAACTATAGAGTCATTGGTACAAACCCCCAACTGATTCGTACTGAAATGGAAAGGAATAAACCAACTACTACAAAGACTGAAATCAGGAAAATAGGTCCTCGAACCATGAGGACTCACCAACAGCGAAGATGTAGATAGAAGTACTCGGAGATCACTGTCGCTGCTGAGACTGAGCAACTGAACCTACATTATGAGACAATATAGTATACATACATATATGTGGATAAGTACTTTGAGGATGTACTGAGTATATGGGGATGTATGCATCAAGTAAACAATATCATTAGTCTTTATGAAACCATGCATACAAATATGAATGACTCACATAGCTTGAATAAGTCCTAAATATAAATCTCATAAGTCATGAACAATGAAACATGTAATATAAATCTCGTGAGTCATTATACTTAGTTCTAAAATCTATATTCTCCTCTTCTTGTCAAAGCTTGTAAACCAAAAGGAATCTTAAAACAATAACTTTCAAACTTATACTTTTATCTTAAGGAGAATAAATTACTTTTTCTGAAACTTTAGGAATTCAAAGGCTTATGATTATGGAACTTTGGGACTCTTTAGGAACTTGGGAGTTTCTTCTAACCAACATAAACCATGTGAGATGACATGGAGTCCAAAGTCTTGCCAACATTGGGGAGAGTTGTTCCACCCTTGACATCAGAATAGAACCTTAACTTTAGTGATCACTTTCTTAACCCACTTAGGGTAAATTATCATCCTACGGTGGCTCGTAGTTCTGGGGCATGAAACCTTGGAATCAAGCCCAACTTGGTCCTCAATACTACTCCCATACTTAGGCTCAGAACTTTTTAGGAAAATTCACTTTGAATAATACTATAATGTGTAATGGAATCTAACTATGCTTCGTTTTGCTTTAAATCGTAGATAAAAGTGGATTCCTATCTTAGCTTAGGATCAAAGATCAACTTTCTTTATAATCAAAGTACATGCTTATTTAAATCATGATAATACATTATTTTCAAGAAACATCACAATTCATACTTGACTTAAAGCATATATACATACTCAAATAGTCATAACTTAATAATGAAGCTTAAATCTTGATTTCAACCTTGGGAACAGTAAAAAACACATCATTTCATGGTAGGGATGTGCAATTCATAGCATAATTCCCCAAATTCAAAAATAAATAAGTGAACTAACATGCAATTTCAAGACTTGAACAATTTATAAATTCATAACCTCAAAGTAAGTAAATTGGATATAAACTCACTTGTAAAAATATGAAATTCTTTAATAAAATCAAAGCTTTGGGCACAAGAACGGAAGAAGTGTTCTTGTTCAAACCCCACGTACCTTAGATTATGGGCTTTGAATGAACTCTCGCTTTTGTGAATCTATTCGCTACTTTGAACGGATATTCTTAATCCCCTTGGTCTGGGGATTTCAATTCTTGAAGAAATTTTGAAAAATGACGGTTAAATGTTGAGTTCTCTTAAACTTTGGATAGAAACCCTAGAAAGTGTTTTTGGTGAATTTGCGAGAAGAAGGATATATTTTGGTATTTAGGGATCTTAATCCTGTGTTATGACTGATAGAGGGTGGGGAAAAAGACTAAATTCCCCCCCCCCTTGGATATGGATTTTAAGAACTGAAAAACTAGGCATTGATGCGATTGGAGATGCGGTGCATCGATGGCATCGACGCGATACCGATGCGTCATGCGATAATCATTCTTAGCCTCAATACTTTTGAATGGAAGTTCCTGCAACAAAATTAACCAACACGATGGGCGACGCGGTGCGCCAAGATTGTGTTGGTCCACTATTTTGGGCCACCAAACATGGTCTAAACATGGTCCAAAAACTCCGAAACTTGTTCGGGAATCCCTATTGACTTTCCTAATCATGAATTAGCTAAAATATCAACTATCGAGGGATGTGAAGGTTGGTAATAAAATGCTCAAAGTTTCGAGGATCTAGAAATGACTAAGTCCCAACACTTAGCTAGATTTTCTAAGTCTAGGAATTCTTTGGGCATCGTTTAAGGGATTTAGACGATGAGGATTTTGCGGGGTCTTATAATATCTCCCCTTGGGAACATTCGTCCTCGAATGTCACTAGTTAGAGTAAGAATATAGAGAAAACTAAAGATGTACAGCTGAAATAATTTACTAAACTGACTCTACATCATCATAAACTTTGAGTACATCAGAGAATGCATGGACTCATAATGACAATAGCTATATAGTTGAATCTTTGGTTAAAGAGGAGATGAATTAAGAAAGAATAGTACCTTCGACTTGATCTGAGCTTATAGAGAAGAGATGGGGATACTTGGAACACATATCTGCCTCTTCTTCCCAAGTAGCACCCTCAACTGATTAGTTTCTCCATAAAACTTTGACCAAATGAACTTCTTTGTTCCTTAGTCTACGAATCTGATGGTGTAGGATCTTAACTAGAATTTCTTTATATGAAATACTGTTCTGAATGTCTAAGCTCTCTGAAGGATCTACTACAATGGAATCACCAATGAACTTCTTAAGCATGGAGACATGAAAGACAGGATGAATAACTGACAAATCTGTGGGCAACTCTACCTCATAAGCTACTTTCCCAACACGACTTAGAATTCTATAGGGGCCAACTTAACGGGGACTAAGATTCCCCTTCTTGCCAAATCTCTTCACCCCTTTCATTGGTGAAATCTTCAAATACACCAAATCACCTACCTCAAACTCGAGGTCCCTTTTTCTCACGTCTACATATGACTTCTAACGACTATGAGTTGTCTTCAATCTGTCTCTAATCAGCTTGACTTTCTCTATATCCTCAAACATTGCATCAGGTCCAATCAAAGTAGCCTCTCCCACTTCAAACCAACCTATGGGTGATCTATATCTCCTCCCATAAAGAGCCTCAAACGAGGCCATCTGAATGCTAGAATGATAATTATTGTTATACGCAAATTCAATCAATGGCAAATGCTTATCCCAACTTCCTTTAAAATCAAGGGCACATGACCTCAACATATCTTCCCGAGTCTGGATGGTCCTCTTAGCCTGACGATCTATCTGTGAATAAAAGGCGAAACTAAGATGCACTTGGGTACCAAGACCCTTCTGAAAAGATCTTCAAAACTGGGAAGTAAACTGAGTACCCCTATCTTAGATGATAAAAAAGGGAACTCCATGCAATCTGACTAACTTTTGAATATACAACTTAGCATAATCCTCAGTTGTATAAGATGTAGGCACTGGCAGGAAAGGTTTTGACTTAGTCAACCTATCTACAACAACCCAAATAGAATCATGATGACGACGCAAAAGGGGTAAACCAGTCACGAAATCCATATTCACCTCTTCCCACTTCCAAGTGGGTATACTAAACTCTTGTATTGCACCACCAGGTCTTTGGTGCTCTACATTAACTTGTTGAAAAATTGTACACTTCGCCACAAACTCTGCTATATACTTCTTCATGCCACTCCACCAATAGATTTCTCGTAAGTCACAGTACATCTTAGTAGCACCGGAATGAATAGAATATCGCACGACATGCGCTTCAGCCATAATTCTCTACCTCAAATCACCAACACAAAGAACACATAATCTACCCTGAAACCTCAACACACCATCTCCCCCTTAGGAGAAAACCTCTACCTTTTGGTCTTTAACTAACTCTTTCAGTTTAACAAAACTAGGATCCATGTCTTTCTTCTTCTTCACTTCCAAAACTAAGGAGGATTCAGAACTACTCTGAACCCACATATTACCTTCAGCTGAATCAAACAACCTAACACCCAATCTAGCCAAATGATGAATTTCATGAGCCAATTCTTTCTTATCCTTCTCTATGTAAGCCACACTGTCCATAGACAGTCTACTAAGAGTGTCTGCCACTACATTGGCCTTTCCCGGATGATATAACACACTCATATCATATTCTTTTAGTTACTCTAACCATCTTCTCTGTCTAAGATTCAACTCCCTCTTAGTAAACATATACTGCAGGCTTTTGTAACCAGTAAACACATCAACATAAACACCATAAAGATAGTGTCTCCAGATTTTCAAAGCAAAAACCACAGCAGCTAATTCAAGATCATGGGTTGGGTAATTATTTTCATGCGGTTTTAACTGTCTAGAGGCATAGGCTATAACCTTACCTTTCTGCATCAACACACAACCCATGCCAACTCTAGAGGCATCACAATATACCACAAAACCATTTATACCATCAGGAATAGTTAATACAGGGTCTGAAGTGAGTCGAGTCTTCAACTCCTGAAAACTCTTCTCACAGGAATCTGACCACAGGAACTTAACTTTCTTTTGGGTCAGTCGGGTCATGGGAGATGCAATAGAAGAGAAACCTTTGAAAAAGTGGTGGTAATATCTAGCTAGACCCAAGAAACTCCTAATGTCTGACAGAGAGATAGGTTTAGGCCAATTTCTTACAACTTCTGTCTTTTGGGAATCAACTCTAATGCCTTCGGCTGAAATAATATGACCCAGAAAAGCTACTGACCTTAGCCAAAACTCATACTTGTTGAATTTGGAGAATAATTGATGATCTCTAAGAGTCTGTAGGACCATTCTAAGATGGTCGGCATGGCCATCCTCATTATAAGAGTACGCAAGGATATCGTCTATGAACACTATGACAAACATATCTAGATACTGTTTGAACACTTAATTCATGAGGTCCATGAAAGATGATGGAGCATTGGTTAGCCCAAAATACATGACTAAAAACTCAAAATACCCATAGCGGGTTCAGAAGGCTGTCTTTGGAATAGCACACTCTCTTACTTTAAGCTGATGATAGCCGGATCTAAGGTCTATCTTTGAGAAATAATTTGCACCTTAAAATTGATCAAACAGGTCATCAATTCTAGGAAGAGGGTACTTATTCTTGATTATGAACTTATTAAGCTGGCGATAGTCAATACACATACGTAAAGAACCATCTTTCTTTTGCACGAACAGGACGGGTGTGCCCCAAGGAGAAACACTAGGCCTTACGAAACCTTTGTCTAGAATATATTTGAGTTTCTCTTTCAACTCCTTAACTTCTGCGGGTTCCATACGGTATAGAGGGATAGAAATAGGTTGTGTATTAGGAAGAAGGTCAATCCTGAACTTTATCTCTCTATCGGGAGGTACCCCTGGGAGATCTTCTGGAAAAACATCAGGAAACTCATTAACTATGTTGAATGACTGAATAGTTGGAGTCTCAGACTTAGTGTATTTAACTCAAACTAGATGATAGATGCAACCCTTGGATATCAACTTTCTGGCTTTAAGATAGGGCATAAAATGACTCTTGGGGGATACAAAATTTCTGGACCACTCAAAAACTGGATCATTTGGGAATTGAAACTTAACCACACGGGTATGACAGTCTATAAATGCATAACAGGAATGAAGCCAATCTATACCCAGAATAAGATCAAAATTGACCATATCTAACTCTATCAAATCAGCGAATATGACCATATGAAGAACAGTAATAGGATATTTTTTATAAACTTCCTTAGCAACAACTAGCTCACCTATTGGGGTAGAAACCAGGATAGGCTCAGGGATCTTTTTGGGATTTATCTCAAAATTCACAACAACTAATGGGGTCACATAAGAGAAACTTGACCCAGGGTCCAACAACACATAAACATCAAAGTGAAAGACACAGATCATACCAGTAACAACATCTGGAGAATCCTCTTATTCTTGATAAGATGGTAAGGCATAGAATCAATTTTGGAACTGACCGCTAGTTGTGCTGGATGAAGCACCCTAAGGAGGGGCTGGACGGGCTAAAGGAGCTGGTGCACTAGTAGCTTGAGTATGGGGTCGAACATCTCTGTTCCCCTGCCTAGCATGCGGACACTCTCTAAGTCTGTGGCCTAACTTACCACAACCCAAACAACCCCTCTGATCGGCGAAACACTCGTCGGGGTGGGTTCTGCCACACTTAGCACGTGGGGAATAACTGGGCCTGTTACTCATACTATTCTGGGATCTAGACATATAAAACTTATTCCCCTGCTCCTTCTTGTTTTTAGGTGTAAGATCACTAGCTGATGAAGGCGCTGGCATAGATGAACGGCTCTAAAAATGCGGACGATTCCCTCCATGGGATCTAGTCTAACCATACTCATATTGCTTTGATCTAGCTCTTTTGTTTCCTCTTACTCTATCTCTCTCCTTTATCTTATTTGCCTCAATCTACTGAGCATGCATCATCAGTATGGAAAGATCCATGTCTCTATTGAGCATAACAGTCCTACACTTCTTAACAACCAATCTAGATACACCGGTCATAAACTTACTCATACAGGTTCTGGGGTCAGCCATCAAATCAGGAGCATACTTGGATAACTGGTTGAACTTGAGGCAATACTCTTTTACTATCATAGAGCCTTTCCTCAGGTTTATGAATTTCTCTATCTTCACTTTCCTCATCTCAAGTGGGAAGAACTTATCCTGGAATGCATCCTAAAACACCTGCCAAGTCATAGGAGTTGCATTCTCCCCTCTACTCTTCCTCTACATCACAACCCAATCATATGCAACATCTTTCAGCCTATAAGATGCCAATTTTACACTCTCTTCATTAGAAATATAAATAACTTGGGTGATCTTCTTTACCTCATCAAGATACAACTGGGGGTCCTCACTTGCCTTCAACACATAGAACTCTGGCGAATTCATCCTCATAAAATCTTGAATCCTGGATGCAGCAAAATCACCTCCTTACTGATGCAAAATTACAGCCTGGTTATTGGCCTGAACATTTGCGATGACCACCTGGGCTGACGCCTGAAAAGCTACCTGGAACTCAGCATGAGACACATTCTCATTCAGGGGATCAACAGTCTGAGATTGTTGGTTATCATTCCGATGGGCATTAGCCTATTGGGGAAGTATTTTCTGTCATAAAAGAGCATAAATTAATAGCAGAGAGAGACAACTATAAGCACAATAGATTATGAAAGAAAGAGATAATTTTTCCTAAAACATCTTGTAGCCTCTTCCTCATAGATTTGGCGCGCTATACACCGATGATCAAGATTCTACATAACGCGGCTTGTCAGGATCCCTAGGACTCTTTAAACCTTAGGCTCTGATACCAAGTTTGTAACGCCTCAAAATCTCATCTCGAATCATCACATGGTACTTAAGGCTACAAGTAACCCTAAGATAACCCTTTGAGCCTGCTACTACTTCTAACACTTACTTTAGGATGAATAAACCAACCAATAATGCTATATATATCATTCTAAACTATAATAACTAAAAAACAATATCTGGATAGAAAAAAACTGAAAAATCTAGAAACTTCAACTGACAGTCCAATAAGCCTCTACTTACTAAGAACTAGAGAGTCATTGGGACAAACCCCCAACTGACTCATACTAAACTGGAAAGGAATAAACCAACTACTACAAAGATTGAAATTAGGAAAATAGATCCTCAAACCATGAGGACTCACCAATAGTGAAGATGTAGATAGAGGTACTCAGAGATCACTGTTGCTGCTGAGACTGAGCACCTGAACCTATATTATGAGATAACATAGCACACAAAAATATATGTGGATCAGTACTTTGAGGATGTACTGAGTATATGAGGGTGTATGCATCA
This sequence comes from Capsicum pubescens, assembly GCA_030864215.1. Classification (NCBI taxonomy): domain Eukaryota; kingdom Viridiplantae; phylum Streptophyta; class Magnoliopsida; order Solanales; family Solanaceae; genus Capsicum; species Capsicum pubescens. Next base: position 121,486,845 of record CM061544.1, read on the forward strand.
AGTAAACAATATCATTACTCTTTATGAAACCATGCATGCAAATATGAATGACTCACATAGCTTGAATAAGTCCGAAATATAAATCTCATAAGTCATGGACAATGAAACATATAATATAAATCTCGTGATTCATTATACTTAGTTCTAAAATCTGTATTCTCCTCTTATTCTCAAACATGGTAAACCAAAAGGAATCTTAAAACAATAACTTTCAAACTTATACTTTTATCTTAAGGAGAATAAAGAACTTCTTTTGAAACTTTAGGAATTCAATGACTTATGATTATGGAACTTTTGGACTCTTTAGGAACTTGGGAGTTTATTCTAACCAACAAAAACCATGTGAGCTGACATGGAGTCCAACGTCTTGCCCACATTACGGGGCATGGTGGCTCGTAGTTCTATGGTGGCTCATAGTTCTGGGGAATGAAACCTTGGAATCAAGCCCAACTCGGTGCTAAATACTACTCCCATTCTTAGGCTCAGATCTTTTTAGGAAAATCCACTTTGGATAATACAATAATGTGTAATGGAAGCTAACTGTGCTTCACTTTGCTTTAAATCATAGATAAAAGTGGATTCCTATCTTAGCTTAGGATCAAAGATCAACTTTCTTTATAATAAATGTACTTTCTTGTTTAAATCATGCTAATACATTATTTTCAAGAAACATCACAATTCATACTTGACTTAAAGAATATATACATACTCAAATAGTCATAATTTCATAATGAAGCTTAAATTTTGACTTCAACCTTGGGAACACTCAAAAACATCAATTCATGGTAGGGATGTGCAATTCATAGAATAATTCTCCAAATTCAAAGATAAATAAGTGAAATAGCATGCAATTTCAAGACTTGAACAATTTATTAATTCATAACCTCAAAGTAAGTAAAGTGGATATAAACTCACTTGTAAAAATATGAAATTCTTTAATAAAATCAATGCTTTGGGAATAAGGACGGAAGAAGTGTTCTTGTTCAAACCCCACATACCGTAGATTATGGGATTTGAATGAACTTTCGCATTTTTCACTCTATTCACAAATTTGAACGGATATTCTTGATGTCCTTGGTCTGGGGATTCCGATTCTTGAAGAAATTTTAAAAAGTGACGATTAAATCTTGAGTTCTCTTGAACTTTGGGTTGAAACCCTAGAAAGTATTCTTGGTGGAGTTTAGAGAAGGAGGCTATATTTTTGGTATTTGGGGATCTTAATCCCGTGTTATGACTGATAGAGGGTGGGGAAAAATATTAAATTACCCCCCTTGGATGTGGATTTTTAAAGCTAAAAAACTGGACATCGATGCGATTGGAGACGCGGAGCATCGATGGCATCGACGCGATACCAACGTGTCGCGCCATAATCGCACCTAGCCTCAGTACTTTTGACTGGAAGTTCCTACAACAAAATTGACCAATGCGATGGGCGATGCAGCGCGCCAAGATCATATTGGTCCACTATTTTGGGACACTAAACGTGGTCCAAAAACTCCGAAACTTGTCTGGGAATGCCTATTGACTTTCTTAATCATGAATTAGCTAAAATATCAACTATCAAAGGCTGGGAAGGTTGGTAATAAAATCCTCAAAGTTTTGAGGCTCAAAAAATGGCTAAGTCCTAACACTTAGCTAGATTTTCTAAGTCTAGGAACTCTTTGGGCATCGATTAAGGGATTTAGATGACAAGTATTTTTTGGGGTCTTACGCTACCACTAGACCACTTAAATTTAATAGGGCAGTTGTATGGGTGGTGGAAAACAAGGATATATGACTTTATCATGGTTGATGATAGTGAGCTGATGGATGTAATGCTTCATGGTCCTCATGTACCAGTTATAGAGGTCAAAGAAGGAGATATAACTAGAATGGTTGTTAAAAATAGAAGAGAGTATGATGATGAAGATAGATGAAAAGTTGAGAAGAATTATAAGGCCAAGAAACTATTAGTCTGTGGCATAGGGCCTGATGAATACAATATGATTTCTACATGTGAAAATGCTAAAGAAATATGGGATTGTTTGAAGACTACTCATGAAAAAACCACTGATGTAAAGGATTCAAATATTGATTTACTGATGACTTAGTATGAAACCTTCAGCATAAAAGAAGGAGAAACTATCTAGGAGATGCATACAAGATTTAGTTCAATCACTAATGAGTTGCACTGCCTAGGAGAAGTAATTCCTTTGTACAAATAGGTGAGGAAAATTTTGGGGGTTCTTCCTAAATCTTGGGAAAGTAAAGTGGATGCTATCATTAAGGTAAAAAACCTAAAATCTCTCACAATGGATGACTTATTAGTAATTTGAAGACTCGTGAACCTTAGAAGTAGCAAGGACAAGACAAGAAGGAAGCAAGAAGAGAAAAATCTTTGGCTTTGAAGGCTACAAAGTCTGACTCAAGTAAAGAAGACATAGATGCTGCCTATTTAGCAAAAGGAATTGGTAGAGCAATGGATAAAAGTGGTCAATTTCAAATAAAAGGAAGTAGCAGCAAAAAGGAAGGCACTGTGGAGGTCTGACACAAATATGGAAGTTCTAAGAATTTTATCAAGGATTTTTCAATGCACAAAATAGATTACTAGGAATACCTCAAGACTAGAGGTGACAAAGGTAAGAGAAGGGACCAGGTCCCTATAAAATCAAGAAGAAAGGTTGCAGTTGATTTTGCAGTTAAGCAGGCCTTAGCGGTCTGGAGGGATTCGTCTAGTGAATCTGAGAAAGATGGAAAACATAAAGATGTTTCCATGCTGGTAGTGGAGGATAAGAAAGTTACTTTTGATTGTTTCCTCTTATGAAAAACACTGAAGATAAAGAATAAAATGAGTTAACTCCTTCTGACATTTAGAAAAACTTGGAAAACTACTCTGCTAGAAAAATAAAAAAGCTTGCTAATGTGTTGATTGCTTCTATGTGTGAACTGATTGTTGAGAAAAATATTATAGAAGAAAAGGTAGAGAATCAGAATCTTAAATTAATTGCTTTAACTCTCAAGATTTCTTAAAACTGAAGAACATATTACAAAGTTGAAATGTAAATATCAAAGTCTAATGAGTCAATTGGTGAAAGTAGATAATACTGATGGTAAAAAGAAGGAAAATGCTCTAGAAGAGAAAGTGGAAGATCATGAGATTAAATTAATTGTTTTAACACTCTAGATACCTAAAACCGAGGAATAGGTTGCTAAGTTGAAATTTGAAAATCTAAGTTTGGTGAGTCAACTGGAGAAAGTAAATGATTCTAATGGTCAAGTAAAGAAAAAAGATTTAGAGTTTTAGATTGACCTTAAAGAAAAATTAAAGGATTCTCAAAAGCATCTCATGACTACTCTATAGAAGAATGGGGAGCTAGAAAGGGACCTGGTTAATCTGAGAGAATAACTTAATAAATATCTAAAATGGACCACATCCTCTCAAATCCTTTCCAATTTAACCAGTTAGAGTGTCAATAAGGTTAAAGGGTTTGATATCAGTATCAAACTCAATTACTTAATTCTCAAGGGAAAGCTACTCATAATGTTAGAAATAGGGTCCATAAACCTCTGTGTACCCATTGTGGAAGAGATGGCGACATGAAGGAAAACTATCAAAGCTAGTTTAGAGCTAGAAAGAACAGTGTTAGATATATCCATCAAGGGAATACATATTCTAAGGGTTCCAACCCATTGAAGAATATGAAGGTCTTATTACCTAGATGGTCAAAGAAAGATTTGATCACACCCTTGTCCTTCTATTGGGAACTTAAACTCAAGTGGATTCCCAAATATAACAAATGACTTTATTTGCAGGTGGGGAGAAAGGGATTCCAATCAAAACTAGTTCATTGATAGTAAATGTACAAAGAATATGATTGGAAGGTCTGACTGAATTCTCTCTCTCTCTCAAGACACTTCAAGGTGGCGGTGTCTCATATAGAAATGGTAAAAAGGATAAAAAATATGTGTGGCTAATGGGAAGTAACTTACTTTTGTTTTCAAAATAAAGATGCTGATTTATGAACATGTAAGTTCTTTTGTCCTGAACTAGTTTATTTCAAGGGACCTAATCTTTGGAAAGCCAAAGCTGAAACTTCCAGTCAACAAGGTTTGTAGTGCCTGTGTTAGGGCAAACAAACCAGGTATTCCTTTAAGATTGAAAAACAGATGAGTACTTGTAGATCCCTTGATATGGTGCATATGGATCCATGTGGACCTGTCAAAGTACAAAGTATAGGAGGAAAGAAGTTAATGCTTGTGAGTGTGGATGACTGCTAAAGGTTTACCTGGAAAATGCTCTTGAGAACCAAGGATGAAATCAGGAGGTGCTAGTTTTTTTTGCCTAGCAAACTCAAATGAAGATGTATTTTTGGGATACACTTCATAAAGTCAAGAATACAGAGTTTCCATCAAAAAAAGAACTTTTTGTTTTGAATAAAGTGTGAACGTGATTTTTAATGAATCTTGAAAGATGGTGAATCTAGGTTATGGTGAAGATTCAGAATTTGAAGATCTCATCTCTATTAGAAGGGATGATGTAGATGAGAATGTTAAAGGTAATGGTGATCTAGTATCTCGGTAACAAACTTTTTCTTTAGATGAAAGAATATCAAGAAAAGTTCAGACAAATTTCTTAGGGACCTGGTCCCTGCAGAACTTATCTCAGACGGTCAAACTAGAGACACAAATCTTCTCATACCCTTGACAATTTGGATATTGTCATGCAAAAATAAGCCTAAGTCAGAAAGTTCATGGTCTTCTCAACATTCTTGTCTCAAATAAGCCAAAATGTGAAAGAGGTTCACAAAAATGCTAATTGGTTCAATACACTGCAAAAGGAACCTCAGTAATTTAAAAAATGTTAAGTCTAGGACTTGGTCCCGAGATCTCTTTTTAGAACAATTTCTAAGATAAAGTGGTGAATTGGAATAAACAAGTTGAGGTTGTGATTGATCAAACTAGCCTGATCTACTAAATGCATTAGTGTCTTGTAACGACCCGATTTATCTGGAATCGAAATATCACACGGTGCTCATGATCTCGAAGGACCACAAGTTAACCTTCTGCTGATATCTATACCTGAGCACTGCATAATATAGATAATCAATGCAGAAACTGGCCATAAGGTTCAAAACATCTAAAAATACTCAAAACTGAAAACTAAATACTGATACATCTGTCCGAAAAGACTCTAAACTGTCTGAACTATGGAGTTGATGGGACATGTCCCCAACTAACTCCGTCTACTAAAAATAAACAAAACTTGATGCAGTAATAAACTCAGTATCATCCTTGAATGAAGAAGACTCACTACTACGTCTACTTCTGCTAACTGGGACTGAGCTGCTAAGGGTACTCTATATCTCGTGCCTCTGAACCTATGGTGTCAAATAAAACACCATAGTGCAAATGCGTCAGTACGGGAATGTACTGAGAATAAAGATGAGGTAAGGATAAATTCAATGGCTTATGTATGAACAATTACTTATGTGAATAATCATGAGAATACTGAATGCGAACACATGCATGAATGCACAAACCATAACTAAAATCATCATGACTCTGAATACTAAAACTCGAATGCTACTTTACTGCCATTTGAACTCACTACTAAGACTGAGATACTGAATAACTGAATCTTCTAATATTGATAACTGAGTACTAAAGTTGAGATAAGTCTTATCAAGCGAGTGATCTTGAATACTAATGATACTGAAATTGATTAACTGAATCTACTCATATCAATGACTAAACTCTGATCTTGCTGATCTCGAGTAACTGAATCTAAGATCAAACCTCACTAACGGGTGATCCTTTAATCTACGATCAAAGTTGAGAAATGATCATGTCTGAGATCAAAACTATCTAGCGGAATATCTCTGAATCTAATAATTAGAATAATTACTGAATCTGAGAATGAGATCAGGCCTATCTGACGGGTGATCTCTTAATTCAATAACAAGAATACTCAATTGAATCTGAGACTGAGATCAAACCTAACTAATGGGTAATCTCTGGATCTGATAATGAGATTACACAACTGAATCTGAGACTGAGATCAAGCCTATCTAATGGGTGATCTCGGGATCTAATAATGAGATTACTCAACTAAATCTGGCACTGATATCAACCCTATCTAACGGGTGATCTATGGATCTGATAATGAGATTAATCAACTGAATCTGAGACTGAGATCAAGCCTATCTAACGGGTGATCTCTGGATCTGATAATGAGATTACTCAACTGAATCTGAGACTGAGATCAAGCCTATCTAACGAGTGATCTCTAGAACTGATAATAAGATTACTCAACTGAATCTGAGACTGAGATCAAGCCTATCTAATGGGTGATCTCTGGATCTAATAAAGAGATTACTCAATAACTTTACGTGGGACCATGCCTATCTAGCGGATGGTCCATGAGTCAATGGAACTATCTAAGTTCCTTACTGAGATAGATGACTGTATCTGACAGTCCTGATTTCTGAGTTCTACTCTGAAGATTGATACTGAAACTGCAACTATGGGAGTGCTCACTTAATCGATATGCCCCGAATCTGAACTGATGGGGTCCAACTTATAACCCCAGCTGGAAGGGTGTCAATACCGTGCCATTGGTAAAGACCTCAACTCTGGTCAAGCCTCTCTAACGGGTGACCCTAACAGGAAGTCAAGCCTAAGGCAGTATAATAGTTAAACCTTATTCTAATGGGTGATTCCTTCACCTGCGCTGGCTACGCAGTTCTGGAGTTCAGGGATTGCTCCTAATAACTCTGCCTCTCTAACGGGAAGCTGTCATCCATACACTTGCTCGGTGCTAGCTTCTACTCCTAACTAAAAGACTCTGAACTGATTCTCAACTAAACTAACTAAGCTGAATTTGATACTGATCATGTTTCTCGAATGATCGGACTAATTTAAACTGAATTCAGTTGGTTTCGTATCTAACGGAATATTACAAAATCTCATTATCTTACAGAATGATACTGAGCTCTGAAAAGATTACTCAAATACAACTGAGGTCTAGAATGAACACTCAAATACTACTAGATCTGAGCTGAGTTCTGAACTGAGGCTAGAATACTAGCGATACTGAGATTACTGAAAATATTGAGTTTTCTAACATTTTGTATCTATCTGAGAGTACAGAGTTCTATAACTCATTGAGTTCTGAGAATTGTGGCTTGACTGAGATTATCAAGAAAACTGATGCGGGCTCTAGACTGCAGCTAATTTGTCGTGTATAAATACCCCCTGGACTCGATAACATAAAAGTAAAACATAGACATTCTTGAATAATCAAGATCATGGACATTCATTCACCATCACAATCACTAAAGCATCTCTTCAAGCATTTAGAAATCATAAACATGTTATAGTATAAGGACACATGTTATTGGCTCATACTCCATTCAATAAAATCTTACATCTGACACTCAACATGTATTAAAGTCTTAGCATGTATCGAAGAGCACATAATTGGGGAATTTCGTGCTATCATATCACAATTCATTCACTAAGGATTTTCAACAAACACTTGGAATGCATGGGTTTGAACATAATTGGGGATTTCTAGTCAACATGCTAAAATGGCTCTAATTCCTTCACATAAGAATTTTATCAAACATATGGGGAGCAGGCTTTGCTCATTCAACAACTCCTACACTTAATTGACATGAACACATCACTTAACAAGCAAGTTGAAGAAGGTTTATCAAGGACATCACATGAATATCACATACTAGGGTTAAATCTTGAAAACTTTGTAAACAAAACATGAATTAAAAACTCAATAATAACATGAACTCCAATTTAAATTCACATAAATCATGAAAACTCATAAACATATGAATCTTTGAATTTAGAACAGGATTCGTGAGCTTCTTGGATGAAAGGGACCCAAGAATCAACATCTGCATACCTTAGGGAAACTCTTTCTTGAAGGCTCTTGGAGAGATTCTTGATTTCTTGATTTCTCTTTATTTTTCTTGAAAAAGAAAGAAGGGTTTTTAATTTGTAGAAACCCTAGTTTTTGATGTTAAGGATGAGAAATAAAGTTGTGAGCCTTGATCAGATATAAATAGGGGATGAAAAGAGTGAGAAAAAGGACCAAAAATCCTTTTTAAAAATGAGTTAAAAATACTGAACGAGGGCTACGATGGTTAAAGCGATGGTCCATCGCGTAGTCTGATGGTCCGTCTGATCATTCGTTGCACATTAGTTATAAAAAGACATGTTGCCTCGATGCGACGGTCCCAGCGATGGTCCATCGCAGCCTCGACGGTCCGTTGTCCTGGCCGTCGCACTTGGGATAGAAAAGGGAGTTACTGCCTTTATTACGATGGTCTGGGCAACGGTCCATTGCAAGCTCGATGGTCCGCCAACCCGGCCATCGCACCTGGGTGGTTTTGACTGCTTATGGACATAACTTCCTCGTCCGATGTCAGATTTTGACGAAATTGGTATCGATGAAAAGACTATTCAATGCTCTACATGAAAAAAGTTGATATGAGGGAAATTCTACCCGATTAAAAATATTTCTCACTTGGAAAGACACTTCTCAACCTTTTAGGGCCGGATTTACACTCGTTGAACACGCTCTAAGGCTCAGACTATGAGAAAATTTTGTGGGGTCTTACCATATCTCCCCCTTGGAAACATTCATCCTCGAATGTCACTTGATAGGTTAAGAATACTGATCGACTAAACTCACTTAAGGGACGAGAACATCTGAAACATGATCATGCAATTGGAACTAGTGATATACTGAGCTCTCATACTGGACACGCATATTTGATGCATGGAATACTCGACTGAAGCTATGCATAAGCTAAATTCTCATAATGGACATAAATATCTGATGCATGGACTCATAACTGAGTTGATCTCATGAATGCATGACTGAATACACTAAAAAACTGAACTTTTTCTACTGAACATACATATCTAATTCATGAATGTCTAACTGAACGGACTCTCGAAAGCATGACTAGCTGTGCAATAATAACTGATGTTAACTTCATAAGGAGAGTCTGAACATGCAACTGAATTAGTCTAAGGACATGAAAGCATCGCAATAGTATGGGGTATATTCCCCTTGAGACTATATGTCCCTCTAAAAGCACTTTACTGAAATACTGAGGTGGTGCATGGGGCACTTAGGAACTGGATCATGATTGACCATCTGAGATAGGAAATTAATGCATGACTCATGCTGAATTATAAGCTCAAATGGGGGTGAAGAATCTAACTATGCATATCATAAAGATGAAGGACTCATAACATACCCGAATTTATATCAAGGAACCTTTCCTGATCATGGTGAGCCTGAAGTGCATAGAGTCTGTTCTGACGCTGAACACTATTGGCATCGGAAGGGGAACCCTACTGATGAAACCCTCTACCCCTATGAGCTATCACTCTACATTCTCATATTTTGTGGCCTGGATTACCATACCCAAAGCACACATCACTACCGGCTCTACACACACCTAGGTGGCTCTTGCCACACTCTCCACAAAGTGGATAGGTACGAACACCACAATCACTGATCTGGGCTTTGGAACCTGGCGCCCTATCATAATTGATATCCCCAAACTTTTGATGTGGGTACACTAGATGAGGATGAAGCTGGGACTAAAAACTTTTGACTATGCTGAAAACGGCTACCACCCTGGGATCCTGCCTGAGACAAACCATGACTTCCTGTTCTAGCTCTCTTACTCACTCTCTCTCTCTCTCTTTTGCCTTATCTGCCTCAATCTATTACGCATACATTATAAGTCTAGAAAGATCCATATCTTTATTGAGCATCGCATCCCTATACTTCTTTAACACTAACCCGGATACACCAGTCACAAACTTACTCATACTCGCTCTAGGGTCAGCTATCAAGTCAGGAGCATACTTAGATAACTGGTTGAACTTAAGACAATACTCTTTCATTGTCATGTAGACTTACCTTAGGTTCATGAACTCTTCTACCTTAGCCTCTCTCATCTGTAGCAGAAAAAACTTATCTAGAAATGCATCCTAAAACTCTTGCCAAGTCACGAAAGTTGCACCCTCCTATCTACTCTTCTCCCACATCACTACCCAATCATGAGAAATATCCTTCAGCCTATAGGATTCTAAGTCTACACTCTCCTCCTCAGAACCATGTATAATCTGGGTGATCTTCCTTACCTCCTCTAAATAAAGTTATGGGTCCTCACCTGCTACTGACCCAAAGAATTTTGGCGGGCTCATCCTCATGAAATCTCTAATTCTGGCTATGGATGAACCCCCATCTTACTGAGGTAGGGCCACATCCTGACGGTTCCCCTAAACATTAGTCGTCACAGCTTGGGCTAGCACATGAAAAGTTGCCTAAAACTCAGCGTGTGACACACTCTCATTCTCAGGATCTACTGGCTGAGGTGGCTGGTCATCAACCCTATGGGCACTATCTCTGCGAAGAGGCATACTCTATAAATAGAAGATAGAGGTGTATTATACTGAGGATCAACTTGAGCTCATGCTCACTCGCCCGACATGAATAATGAAAGAAGGAAAACTACTCCTAAAAACATCTTATAGCCTCTTGTACATAAATGTGGCGCGCAACACACTCATGCACAAGACTCTCCTAGATGTGGCTTTTCAAACTCCCTAGGACACTATTGAACCTTAGGATTTGATACCAAGTTTGTAATGACCCGATTTATCTAGAACTGGAATGTCACACGGTGCTCATGATCCCGAAGTACCACAAGCTAACCCTCTACTGATATCTGTACCTAAGCACTGCATAATATAGATAATCAATGTGAAAACTGGCCATAAGGTTCAAAACATCTAAAAACACTCAAAACTGAAAATTGAATACTGATACATCTATCCGTAAAGCCTCTAAACTGTCTGAACTGTGAAGTTGATGTGACATGTCCCCAACTAACTCCGTCTATTGAAAATAAACAAAACTTGATGCAATAATAAACTAAGGATCATCCTTAAATAAAGAGGACTCACTGTTACGTCTACTACTGCTGACTGGGACTGAACTGCTAAGGGTACTCTGGATCTCGTGCCTCTGAACCTATGGTGTAAAATAAAATACCATAGCGCAAATACGTCAGTACGAGAATGTACTGAGTATGAAGATGAAGTAAGGCTAAATGTAAGGGCTTATTCATGAACAATTACTTATCTGAATAATCATGAGAATACTGAATGCGAACATATGCATGAATGCACAAACCATAGCTAAAATCATTATGACTCTGAATACTAAAACTCGAATACTACTTTACTGCCATCTTAACTCACTACTAATACTGAGATACTGAATAACTAAATCTCTTGATATCAATAACTGAGTACTAAAGTTGAGATCAGTCTTATCTAGCGAGTGATCTCGAAGACTGATGATACTGAAATTGATTAACTGAATCTACTCATATCAATGACTGAACTCTGAGCTTGCTGCTCTAGACTGACTGAATTTGAGATCAAACTTCTCTAACGGGTGATCCCGTAATCTACGATTAATGATTAAAAATAATCATGTTTGAGATCAAACCTATCTAGTGGAAGATCTCTAAATCTTATAAAAAGAATAATCACTGAATCTGAGAATTAGATTAGCCTATCTGACGGGTGATCTCTGGATCCGATAATAAGAATACTTAACTGAATTTGAGACTGAGATCAAGAATATCTAACAGGTGATATCTAGATCTGATAATGAGATTACTCAACTAAATCTGAGACTGAGATCAAGCCTATCTAACTGGTGATCTCTGGATTTGATAATGATATTAATCAACTGAATCTGAGACTGATATCAAGCCTATCTAACGGGTGATCTCTATATCTAATAATAAGATTACTCAATTGAATCTGAGACTGAGATCAAGCCTATCTAACAGGTGATCTCTGGATCTGATATTGAGATTACTCAACTGAATCTGAGACTGAGATCAAGCCTATCTAACGGGTGATCTCTGGATATGATAATGAGATTACTCAACTGAATCTGAGACTGAGATCAAGCCTATCTAACGGGTAATATCTGGATCTGATAATGAGATTACTCAATAACTTTATGTGGGACCATGCCTATCTAGCGGGTAGTCCATGAGTCAATGGAACTATGTGAGTTCCTTACTGAGATAGATAACTGTATCTGACAGTCCTGATTTCTGAGTTCTACTCTAAAGATTGATGCTGAAACTGCAACTGTGGGAGTGCTCGCTTAACCGACATGCCCCAAATCTAAATTAGTGGGGTCCAACCTGTAACCCCTGCTGGAAGAGTGTCAATATCGTGCCACGGGTAAAGACATCAACTCTGATCAAGCCTCTCTAACGGGTTACCCTCACAGAAAGTCAAGCCTAAGTAAGTATAATAGTCAAGCCTTATTCTAATAGGTGACTCCTTCTCCTGCACTGGCTACGCAGTTATGGATTTCAGGGATTGCTCCTAACGACTTTGCCTCTCTAACAGGGATCCGCCATCCCTGCACTCGCTCGGTGCTAGCTTTTACTCCCAACTGAAAGTCTCTGAATTGATTCTCAACAAAACTAAACTGAGTTGAATCTGATACTGATCATGTTTCTCTAATGATCGGATTGAGTTAAGTTGAATTCACTTGGTTCCATATCTGACGAAATATTATTGAATCTCGTTATCTGACTAAATGATACTGAGCTCTAAAAAGATTACTCGAATACTACTGAGGTCTGGACTGAACACTCGAATACTACTAGATTTGAGCTGAGTACTGAACAGAGGCTAGAGTACTAGAGATATTGAGATTACTGAGAATACTGAGTTTTCTTACATTTTGTATCTATCTGAGAGTACAGAGTTCTATAACTCACTGAGTTCTAAGAATCGTGGCTTGACTTAGATTATCGAGAAAACTAATGCGGGCTCTAGATTACAGCTAATTTGTCGGGTATAAATACCCCCAAGACTCGATAACATAAAAGTAAAACATAGCCATTTTTGAATAATCAAGATCATGGACATTCATTCACCATCATAATCACTAAAGAATCTCTTCAAGCATTTAGAAATCATAAACATGTGATAGTATAGAGAGACATGCTATTGGCTCATACTCCATTCAACAAGGTCTTACATCAGACACTCAACATGTATTAAAGTCTTAGCATGTATCGAAGAGCACATAATTGGGGAATTTCCTGCTATCATATCACAATTCATTCACTAAGTCTTTTCAACAAACACTTGGCATGCATGGGTTTGCACACAATTGGGGATTTCTAGTCAATATGCTATAATGGCTCTAATTCCTTCACATAAGCATTTTATCAAACATATGGGGAGCATGTTTTGCTTAATCAACAACTCCTACACTTAATTGACATGAACACATCACTTAACAAGCAACTTGAAGAGGGTTTATTATGGACATCACATAAATATCACATACTAGGGTCAAAGCTTGAAAACCTTGTAAACAAAACATGAATTAAAAACTCAATAATAGGATGAACTCCAATTTCAATTCACATGAATCATGAAAACTCATAAACATAAGAATCTTTGAATTTAGGAAAGGATTCTTGAGCTTCTTGGATAAAAGGGACCCAACAATCAATATCTGCATACCTTAGGGAAACTCTTTATTGAAGGCTCTTGGAGAGATTTTTGATTTCTTGATTTCTCTTGATTTTCCTTGAAGAAGAAAGAAGGGTTTTAATTTTGTAGAAACCCTAGTTTTTGATGTTAAGGATGAGAAATGAAGTTGTGAGCCTTGATCGGATATAAATAGGGGCTGAAAAGAGTGGGAAAAAGACCAAAAAGCCCTTTTAAAAATGAGTTAAAAATACTAAACGGGGGATGCGATGGTCGAAGCAAAGGTCCGTCGCTTATTCTGACGATCCGCCAGATCGTCCGTCGCACATTGGTCATAAAAAGAACACGCTGCCTTGATGCGACGGTCCATCGCAGCCTCGATGGTCCGTCGTCCTGGCGGTCGCACTTGGGCCAGAAAATGGAGTTATTGCCTTTGTTGTGATAGTCTGGGCGATGGTCCATCGCAAGCTCGATGGTCCGCCAACCCGGCCGTCAGACATGGGTTGTTCCGACTGCTTTCAGTAAAACGGCCATAACTTCCTTGTCCGATGTCGGATTTTGATAAAATTGGTATTGATGGAAATCTTATTCAATGCTCTACATGACAAAAGGTCGATATTAGGGAAATTATACACGGTTCAAAATATTTCTCACTTGGAAAGACACTTCTCAACCTTTTAGGGCTGGATTTACACTTCGATAAACACGCTCTAAGGCTCAGACTACGAGAGAATTTTGCAGGGTCTTACACGTCTCTTCCTAAAATTGTCTATGATTAGGAGACATGTATCCTTGGTAAGGTAAGTTCATATTGGTCTAACTCAATACTATACCTTTGCAGATATACACCTATGGGAATCGTTTTGGAGAAAAACAGTTGAGACAAACACAAATATTGAATTCACTCAAGAAAGAGATGGACATGGTCCCATCTCATAGGTTAGTACCAAATCAATGTGCTTTAAAAATCATAAAATGTTTGTTTAAAAAAGCTACATGTTTTTCCTAATCTAAACAAAAACTGTCAATTCACAATAAATATGAAAAGTCACCCTATTTTAGTCAATTGCATCAATTCAAAAAGGCACCTTTTAAATGTCAAATGGCCACCTCCATTAATTACAAAATCAAATCTATTAATTCTCACTCATATCCAAATTTACTCAAATTATCTTTCTAAATAGTCCTCATTTCTAAACTAACCTGTTCCATTTCTTTCTCTCTCACAAAAAACCTCAAAATGGTAAACACTCTGTCTTCTTCAAGCCCCGTAAAAGAATCTTCTTCTAATCTTCCTCAGGAATCACAAAGTGTTTTACTCAACTGGCCTTCCCTTAAAGTTCCCAACACCCCAAATGAATCCATTTTAGAAATCCAAAAATAGAACAATTTGATTCTCTAACGTCTAGAACCATGGAAAATGACACGCCCGGAACTTTGGGACATGTCGTATGGTCACCTCAAGCACACATGTACTGGAGGTGCCCCGTAACCCAATATAAATATCTCATCATATCATGAGAGTTGAAGGAACTCCAATTAACAAGTTAAGATCGCAGAATAATATTATAAGTCGACACTTGATACATTATAATAACTATGCCCAAGTTTACAGTTGTTCATAATACCTCTATACAAAACCATAGTTAATAAATGTAATGTCAGGACAAGACCCCAACTATAGCCAAACCAAGTCTTAAAGAGACTAAGTATAAAGATAGAGACTAAGAGATGACGTCTTCTGAAGTAAGGAAGCCGCCACTTCAAGTCAAGCATGAACCGCCTCGATCTATAAGTCACTGTGCGGGAAAATAAGAAGATGCTCTGGCATCTACATCGCGTGGGGACGTAGCATCCAGAGATGGTTAGTGGTTAGAATGCTAGCATGTAACTCAAGGGTATGATAAAATAACATCATTATTTAACAACAAGACAATATACATACATATCATCATTCATAGTCATATGCTCACCCTTACAAATAAGAACTTCATATGCTACACAAGAACTCAAGGTTCATCAACGTTCTTACTCATATGCATGGATATACACAACATGTTCATATTAAACCACAATGGGTACAAGACTTAGAATGCATTCTCAAATCATTCATAAGGCATGAAGTGAAGAATTTCCAACCGAGTTAGCCCATTACGTCAATCTCATTGCCATTTCATTAAACTTGGAACTCGAATCACTAGTTGTCTCACCAGTCTAGGAACTGAAATCACTAACCGTCTCATTTAATCGAACTAAGAACTCAAATTACTAGTCTTATCACTGGTCTAGGAACTCGAATCACTAGCCATGTCATTAGACGAGGAACTCGAATTACCCATTGTTCATTGGAATAGGAACTCAAATCACTAGTTATCTTATTAAATGAGGAACTAGAATCACCCGCCATTATTAGTCAATATTTGAACTCTTGACCCATTGGTTCATGCACTTACGTTCATACAATTCTTATCATATTTAGGGCTTTGGCTCACTTAGCCAATTTAACATTTTACTTGACCACATGGTCCCCATGGGAGCCTTCATTGCTCAACCATCTCAATAGGCCAATTCATTCATTCAAATCATCATACAATTCAATTTGTGTTCCTCAACCCATACAATCCATTCACATATCATTAAAACATTCTATCACATTTTTGCCACACTTGGTTCCATACACAATTCAAGTTTATTTTCATATCTAGGGATTTACCCTTTCATTAGCCATCAACCAACAAAATTATGGATTTCATAATACATGACTTATAATACTTTCACAATATCATTCAACAAATATTCATACTCATTTAGGCCGTTGCCCTAGCTCAACACATTATCAATTATACAACTAGTCATTTCACTTAGATATTTTCACAAACACCTTGTGTTCATACCTTTGCCAAGATCATTTTCATGGTAGAAATCATCAAGACTAGGGTTACTAAGACCCTCGTGTTAAACAACATACAACAAACACCCACATATACAATTTACCATCAAATCCATGAATCAACACAAGTACAAGCATAAATCATCACTATTCATTGTTAGGTAACAAAATCATTTTCATTTGCTTCAAAACCACCACGTACACTTACTAATTCAAGTGTGAAATACATAGATTTAGAGTTATTTAGAAAGGGGAAGAGATACATGCCTTAAACAAAATGACACACCAACAATCTTGACTTCTTCTTGCCACAAGATGAACACCTCCAAACCCTAGCCTCCAATCTTGCTTCAAGAGAATTTAGAGTGTTTAGGATTCTTAAGTCTTGTAAAATGATGACTTAAGAGGATACTGTGACTTATATAAGAAGAGGGTTTAGGGTTTCGGTCGTGGGAAATGACCAAAAGGTCCTTGGTTAAAAGTTGGAAAGTCCACACGTGCAGAGGTATGACTCCCCCTTATGGTTCATATGGAAATCGTGACCTAGGGTATGAGTGGTACCCTAACTCATACCATAGGATTCTCCTAGGTTAACCATACTATTATAGGTATGAAAGGGTACCTTTAAGTTGTAACCAAAGGGTACGACTCAACCCCTAACTCATAAGCTCCATCCGTGACCAAAACAACCCACTCTAGGTTAGGTTTTCACTCCATAAGGGTTGAGTAGTATACGACTCGTAAGCATGGTTACGACCAAGGGATGCCCTTGTTATATGGAGGTCAGTACACTACCCTAACTTACTACCTATGATACGAAAGGGAAGGGCATGATGGGTACAAGTCGTGACCTAGGGTATGACTCAAGCACCCCAACTGTATCCACTCCAAAGACACAAAAAGGTTGTTATTTTCCAAATGGTCCAAGGTCTAGGTGTTTCAACCCTCTCCCACTTTGATAGGTGAGTATAGATCCAAGTTAACACCTCAATCATACACCAAAGAAAGTTTTTCACATTCGTCTAGGTTAAATTTCGACCACCACCATGATTAATTTAATGTTATGCAAAGAATTTTAAAATCAAATGAGTGCTAAATTGATGGAAAAACTTAACTTGAATGAGGAAATCGATAGAAAATTGAAGAAAATGCCTCTATAGGGTTGGGGAATAATAATTTTGAGTTATGAAATTGAAACCCATAAAAAATAGATTATATACTGCTATCATCCCGCTACAGCAGCCTCAGCTTTTTTCAGCACGGATAATCTTCAATAAAACAGTCATAACATTTTACGTGAGAAGCAGATTGACAAACAATCATTTGTGTCGGAAATAAGACCTAAATCTTTATTTTAGTGGGTACGGGGACTCTGGACTCACAAATTCTTCTATTCTAGGAGAGGTTCTCTTTTGAACTTGGCTCTAGTTTAAACTTAGCCTGAACTAAATCGGTAAGAACACTTCCAACTTAACTTCGTACTAGGGGTATTTTATGACCTTAATTCATAACTAATGCACTTACACACCAAGGAATTGATCCTAACACCTATGATGAATGAGATTCATATACTTTTATTACATATATTTTCAATAACGATGGAATAAGTCATTACATATAAAAAGTGAATTTGAAAAGTTCACTGATATAAATATATATAGTAGGTATTGGATGAAAGTGTATAATTAAATTATCTAATAAATGTATATGTTTAATACTTCATATATATGTGTTGTGCGCGTACGCACATGCGTATAAATTGTCTTGTTCTTTATTTGCTTGTTCATTATATATATATATATATATATATATATATATATATATATATATATATATATATATATATATATATATATATATATATGCATTATAAATTGACTATATATTAATTAAATATTTATTAAATAAGACATAAAAAATAGATATGAATAACTTTTTCTATTTTAACTATCTCCATTATATTGGAGGAAAGATTAAAAAAAAGGCTATAAAATTATATTTGATTATTATAAAAAAGCAAGAATCAAAATATGTTTTTTTTTTTTTTAAAAAAGAAAGAGCAGCAAAAAAATAAAAAGAAGAAACAAATAAAGAACAAGACAAAAAAGAAGCAGAACAATTGAAGTCTAAAAATATTTTCCCAGAAAAATGCTATAAAATGAAAAATTCAATCTTTGGCCATTCACATAACATTGGTTTGGCCTGGCCGAGTGGACATTTTTGTTCATTCTCCATTTCGGATAGTATTATAATAAAGGGTAAATAACATAAATCTCAATATTTTAAAATATAATTATTATTTTTTTTTTTAATTAAAATTTTCTCTTCTGATTTTAGTTATTCTTATACATTACTACTTATGTATTTGAACTAACTAATTTAACTAGAATTAAGAAAATAAAATATTTATATTAAATACATAGCAATTAGCTCTATATTTATGGAATTGTGATTATGTACCCCTTAAATTCAATAACAGTTTTTCAATTTCAAAATTTTGAAACACCAAAATAATTTCAACGATCAGAATTAAAAATTGAGGAATTTCTTGCATCCGAATTGCATCCCCTATAATAGTATACATTACAAATCAATATTAATTTAATATGCAACTAAACTTAAACAAACTTTTTTCAAAAACTTGAAAACATAAAACTATGCTTAATATTCATGCCTAATATTCTTTCATATTCATAACAATGCTATGTATATATATGCTGAAATGAACACACCTCAACTTGTCTAACAGAGTCATATACATAATTGTGTTACGTCTAACACTGCTAATGCATGCATATACATTCTGTAATGTATATGTTCTGAAAATACAATAGTTCCAAAATATTTGTTTCAACACATACACATAACAGAATTACGTACATAGAATGATATACATAATTATGCTATGTATAACACTGTTAATGCATAACATATACATAACAAATTTAAGTATATGAGTTCATATACATAATAATGTTATGTATATGGCATGAAGTAACAACAAATTCCATACATATGTATATGGTGTGACATAAAAACTCTCAACAATGTCAAATTCCATACATATACATACCTTTTTTTCTTCCTTTTTTTTCTCCCTCTTTTTTCTTTTCTTTCAATAAGAATGATATCACCAGCATCGATCCAAACTTTCTCGTGCATCTTACCACATATAAGACAAAATAAGATTTGTGTGTTTGTTGTTTATACAAGACAAGGATTTCGGTCTGCACGCATAAAAATTAGTGTTAACAATCTTGTGTTTTCGAGTGTAATTGTAAGGAAAGGACTCCTCCTAAAGCCAATCCAAATTCAAGTGAAGCTCACAAGGCCGTTTTAAATGGCTCTCAAACACTCCTTTATTCCGCCTTCTACCTCTTGTACATTACAGTCCAATTACTACTTTTATGCCCTTCACCACTCTTTCAGAATCAGCAAAACATCACAAATCTTTCACACCGTTCTCTCAATCACCTTCTCCTGATTTCCCCAATTCTTTCATTCCTAAGTCTACACCTTATCCGTTTTTCCTTTATTTCCTCGAAAAAGATGAAGAGGAGGAAGAAAAGAAAAAAGTAGATGAGGAAGAAGAAGAAGAAGAAACCCAACAGTTATGAATCGTAAAACAAATCGTAAAATGAATAAGAAAGAGAAGGTTAGGTAATAGAGATTTATTAGAAAACAAATACCAATTCAAAATGATATATTAGGTAATTTACTCCTTAATATAGATTTCTTAATTTTAGTCGTTTTGTAAGGTAAAAAGGCTATAAATAGGGAGGTAGAGTTATGCATATGAATTTTAAAGAGAGAAGTTGTAAAAATGGTATATTTATAATTAGTTTTGGGATTTGGGATATTGTGTAACAATAGAAAGTAAAGTTGTAGTTTTAACTAATTTTTCCTATAATAAATGACTTTAGAACATAAATACTCCCTCCGTTCGATTTTACTTGGCACATTTTGACTAAAATTAATTAATTATTTTACCATAATACTCCATTTAAATAATGTTTACATTATGTTTTGAAATTAATTTAGAGAAAAAATAATTAATGCTAAGGGTAAAAAAGGAAAAAAGAAGTTTTTTCTTGATATGTCAAAAATGATAAGTAAAAGTAGAAATCCAATTCTAAAATTAGTGACAAGTAAAAGCAAACGGAGGAAGTACTGAGTAGTTATTTCTTTCTCTAATTTGTTTGATGATATTGAACTTGTCTTCTCTTTTTGAGAGTTTGTGAGCTTTGATAAAACTTGTGTTGAACCTTATTTAGAATAGGAGGTTGCGGGACGAATTCAATTCTGTTGTTGGTCTTCTTCCTGGTTTAGGTTCTTTCTTTGGATTAATCAAAAGAGTTCTCAGGGTTTAATATCTTTTGGTTGCTTTTGATTTCTCTGTTTGTGTTTAAGCTTCCATCCTTTAATTTCTTGTTATTAGTAAGAGTTTCTTTAGGTTCTAGTTTCAATAATGCATTAAACCTTTTGATTGCTTTTGATTTCTCTGTTTGAGTTTAATCTTCTATCCTTTAGTAGTGTTTCTTTAGGTTCTAGTTTCGATATTGCATCCGATGTTGATCCCAACAATGTCAGTCATACAAACATGCAAGTGTGAGCACAAATGATACTACATGTGATCCTGGAAGCCAGTGCTTCAAAATAATTGACAGCACAAGGGCGACAAAAACTACAAAATCCTTTCTTGAAATCATCAAACCAATCATTCATTTTCTAGAGAGGAATTTCTTTGGAAGCTAAAATTGATGACATAGTAGTTCAGTTAAGACCTGCAGTTGAAACTTTTCCAATACTTAAATACTCATGGAATTGTTTCACAGTATCATAGTTCAAGGAAATCCATATCGATTATATCATTGCAGTACAAGTCATTCTTCCATGGCGTCTCCACCTTCAATCACATTCACAATTTCTCTCAGTGGTGTAATCTTTGTACGGAGGACCTCTGCAAGCACAAACAATTCCAGCAGACCGTATTAGCAAAATTCCATTCAGAATCCTAATAAACACGATACCTACTTAATTACATTGAAGGATGAGAAGTCTCAGAACACTTACCAGTCTTTTTAGAGAACGGGTAACCCTTTTGTGGATAGGTGCGGGGATTAGGTGATAAATGGTTTCTTAAGTACTCCGTGTTTCCCTAATAATTAAGATAAAGAGTTTAGAAACCACAAGCTATCAAAAACAGAAAACGGTATTATGCATTCCATGCTGAAAATTCTGTTAGTATCGCTTGAAAGAGAGCATTATTTTTCCAAGTAGGTTCACTTAAAGGGAACTGACCTTTGTTATCACACAGATATCGACATTGCTCCCGCTACCAAGGTCATTGAACACTCCAGACAATATGGCCTCTGCTACTAGCTTTATTCCTTCATCCCTCTGCAACAGAATCAATCAACATTCAGGATTCACAATACATTTACCAGCCAAATGCAGCAAACTACTGTAGCTAATAGAAACAAACTCACACTCATCCCCTCCTGGTATTTTGACTCAAAGATGGCCATTGCTGCGAGGGAACCAGAGCCCATTGTAGCATATGGTAGAGTATCAGTTGATCCATGTGGATAAATCTGAGACACAATCCATGGACCAAATAGTCAGAATGATGGCATTGCCAGAAAATACACACACACACACACAAAATATTCAAATATAAATGTGAACACTACTTACAGTATGAAGATGTGGCCCTGTGACATCAACACCACCAAGGACCAAAGCAGCTGAGACATGGCCCTGGTAGCTGTTAGAGAGGACATAGTTAGGTTTGTTGGATTAACATTTTATGAACTCAAAGATACTACCATGCCTCCAAGGAATATTAACACTAGCAACTTACCTGAAAAGGTGGGACTTCAAAAGAGTAAGAGCTGTCACAACCCTGGATTCACGACCAGTGTGATACCTGTGAAGCTTCAGCTGGGAACTCACCATGTCTTAAGAATAACAGTTGCTAATTAAGAGATGACATAGATAGATAGATACACCGAGAGAGATAGAGCATGATTTAATACTTCAAGGGAGAATTTATATAGAAAACAATTTCCCAAAAGTGCAAGAATATGGATAAAAACTCATTACCGGTCACTGCCTCAGTATCAGCAGCTGTCCCAGCTCCACAACAATATATATTAGGAGCCATGTAATGAATTTTCTCACAGTTTTTATCTGCGACTATTGGTCCTTCCGTTGCCCGTGTGTCTGCTCCAAGGATAACACCATCCTGAACAAAAATCATGCTTAAGAAGTTGATTATAAAAGCAGCATCTCCAGATTCTGCATGAGTTGTGCAGAATTGAACAGATAAAGCACCAAAAAAAGGTCACTTCTAACAAGCATGTTATAATAAGTTTTAAGCATTATTTGTAAGTCTGCTGATTCATCATGAAAGGGCTCATGGAAATCAACCAGAGTACTACTGATAAAGCCACACTACTGTCCATAAAAACGACAGAAGGTGCTTCATATCTAGAAATTCTGTAAAGTAGGGTAACAGAGAGAAAGATGTGAAGAAGCAGCAATCTTTGATTAATACTATTCATTGAAATGCAAATAACTCCCCATATAGTTTTTGATCAACATTTTGATATTCACTTCATTACATGGAAGACAGCCTAAAAGTGTTTTGAGATAGTGAAACTAAATGGAGGAAGTATAATCAATTGAATGAAGTTAATACCACAAAGTAGAAACTAAATGGTCTAGCCTCCCAAACAATGAACCACATGATCTACCGTTTTTGTCCTATAAGCATGATGCCCCTGCTCTTCTAGACTACATCTTTAAGGATTAAATTCTTCTTGTGACCTCCTCAACAGTGCTTCCTGCACTTTCAAGCAGAGAAGTACACATAATCTCCACCTAATTTCCTTTCTTGCTAGTTGTTAGGAAACTGACCAAAAACTGAAGTAGTCGGTTTCATTATTTTAAAGACTACAAACTGCTATGGTTGTTAATTCCGATGTAGATGAATTCTAATGAGACTAAACATTGAAGTAAAGCACCGACAGAACTAGGCTTTAGATTTCTACACTAATATATACTACCATCTTGGAGTAAAAAGAACACAGATTGCAGGCAACTCATGCATATGGTTAGACTATGAACTTACGAGATAATACATTTTTTTAATCAAGAGTTTACAAGGAAATACATACAGCATTAAGTGACATTCTACTTCTTTTTTTTTATTTTTTATTTTGTTCTCCCTTTTTCAAAGTAGTTTTGATGTCAAAATTCTGGTTAGATGAACCAAATTAATATCAACAAAAAAGAATGCAAGATCATACAATTTTACGTAATAAAAGAAAGGCAGATCATACAAGCAGCCATCTCAAGGATCACCTTATCAAACGCTCTAGTCAGTTGCTGATTATGTTGAATTATTACAGCATGATTACAGAAAAGACATAAAATCCCCTGTGAACTTGTCGTCTAAACTTATTCAACACTTCAACTTTTCAGACAATTATTTACCCCCCCCCCCCCCTCCTAATTCTTTTTGAAGTGAATAAATACCACTCTTAAGGTTGACGTGGCATTAAAAAAGAGATAGAATATAAAAACGCGTAATTCTATTTTTTAAACAAAAAGTGGTACCACCAATAAGTATATAATAGGAAAAAGAAAAGGAAAAAGGAAAAATACCCCTTCTCCCCGTCCCACTTCCCTTTTTCTTCCAACCCCCCTTTCTATTCCTGCAACCCCCATTCTTCAAACCCCCACACTCTTTCTCCTTTCCTAAATCCCCTCCCCACCACACACCACCTGTACATTTCATCTACATCTTCTTTTTTATTTTTTTCCTTCTAATTTTCTCCTTTTTATTAAGATAAACTAAAGAGAGCAAAATCATCAATAGAATTAGATAAAATCATCAAAAATTCACTCTTACTAAAACTGCAATTTCTGTCAATTTTTTTTAAAAAAATCATATTAACATAGTTTAATGTTTTAATAATTTCAAGAAATAAGTAGTGTTGAAATTTATGAGAATTAGAATTTTTTGATATCAAAATGTCGGAAATGAAGATATGTTTTTTTTCCCTCGAAGGATCTAGGACTCTAGGTAGATGCATCTCCATATTTTTTCTTTTTGCAAATTTCTTTGCCTCAAACACCACAAAGAGAGAAGTCAATACGAAATTTAATGGATGATTCATTTTCTGCAATTTCATAAAGAGGAAGTAAACCTTACTCTTCGAAAAAGATTGGCGAAATATTGTTTGAAGAAATTACAACAACAACAACATACCCAGTGTATTCCCACACAGTGGGGTCTTGGGAGGGTAGAGTGTACGCAGACCATACCACTACCTCAGGTGAAGTAGAGAGGTTGTTTTCGATAGACCCCCCGGCTTAGAACCGATAACAGTATAACAAGCACAAAGGATAAGTGCAAAATAAACTAACACCGCTTGCAACAAGATAATACTACAACCACAAGATAAAAATAAGATCTAACCGAAATCATAGACCTCACACAACACCACGAATAAAAACTACAGACACGAAAGACCGCTCCCTTTTTGTTACCAACGCACTCCCACCCCCTAACCCTCTACCCTAATTTGCATCCTCCACACCTTCCTATCAAGGGTCATGTCCTCCGTAAGACGTAACTATTAATCACCTCCCTCCAATATTTCTTCGGTCTACCTCGCCTAAAACCATCCATAGATAGTGTCTCACACCTCCGCAATGGGGCATCCGATCCCCTCCTTATCACGTGCCCGAACCAACGCAACCTCACTTCTCACATCTTATCCTCCACCGAAGCAACTCCCACCTTCTCCCGAATAATCTCATTCCTCACCCTATCTTTCCTGGTATGTCCACACATCCATCACAATATTCACATCACCGCCACCTTCAACTTATGGATGTGGGAGTTCTTAACTGGCCAACATTCTGCTCCATACAACATAGCCGGCCGAACTGCCACTCTGTAGAACTTACCTTTAAGCTTCGGAGTATCACATAAGACTCCCGAAGCGAACCTCCATTTCAACCAGCCTGCCCCAATACGATGCGTGACATCCTCATCAATCTCGCCATTGCCCTAAATCACAGACCCCAGATACTTGAAACTCTCCCTCTTCTAAACGACCTGCGAGTCCAGCTTCACCACCACTCCATCCTCCTGCGACACCTTACTAAACTTACACTCCAAGGAATCCGTCTTGGTTCTGCTCAACCGAAATCCTTTAGAGCGTCTGTCTCCAAATCTCCAACTTATCATTAACTCCTCCCCGAGTCTCGTTAATCAGTACCACATCATCCGCAAATAACATACACCAAGGCACCTGCCCTTGAATATGTCGCGTCAAAACATCCATCACTAAGGCAAATAAAAACGGGCTAAGGGTTGATCCCTGGTGCAACCCTATCAAAACTGAAAAATGCTTCGAATCCTCACCTACCGTCCTCACACGAGTCTTCGCCCCGTCATACATGTCCTGGATCGACCTAGTGTACGCCACAGCACCCCTCTAGCCTCCAAGCACCTCCACAGAAACTCCCTCGGAACTCTATCATATGCCTTTTCTAGATCAATAAACGTCATGTGCAAGTCCTTCTTTCACTCCCGAAACTGCTCCACTAATCTCCTCACGAGGTGAATGGCCACAGTGGTCGAACGACCTGGCATGAAACCGAATTGATTCTTAGAGATATTCATGATCCCTCTCAGCCTCAACTCTACCACCCTTCCTAAACCTTCATAGTATGACTCAACAACTTAATGCCTCTATAGTTGTTGCAACTCTGAATGTCTCCCTTGTTCTTATATAAAGAAAACATTGAACTCCACCTCCAAGCTTCCAGCATCTTTGCAGTCCTAACAATGATATTAAACAACCTAGTTAACCACTCAAAACCTGCCCCACTAGTGCTCTTCCAAAAATCCACTGGAATTCCGTCTGGCCCTGTCGCCCTACCCCGCCGCATCCTGCGAATAACCCCCTTAACCTCCTCAACCTTGATACGCCTACAATAACCATAATCGCGACACTCTTCAGACTTCTCCAAGTCCCCTAACACGAAACCTTTGGCCCCCTCGTTGTTCAAAAGTTTATGAAAGTAGGACTGCCACCTTTCCGAAATAAGGGCATCCTCAACCAACACTGTACTATCCTCTCCCTTGATACACTTCACTTAGTCAAGGTCACGAGCGCTTCGCTCCCTAGCCTTGGAAAGCCTATACAACTTCTAATCCCCTCCTTTCTCCTCTAACGCCACATACAAGCTCTCAAAAGTTGTTGTCTTAGCCGCCGTAATCGCTAATTTGACCTCTCTTCTAGCAACCTTATACTCCTCCTTATACGTCTGCCTTTCCTCATCATCCTTGCTATCCACCAACTTAGCATAAGCCGCCTTCTTAGACTCCACCTTCCTCTTAACCTCTTCGTTCCACCACCAGTCTCCTCGATGCTTGCCAGATTGACCTCTCGAAACACCCAACACCTCTTTAGAGGTCTCTCTAATGCAACTGGCAGTCGTCTCCCACATACTATCCACATCCCCTTTACTCTCCCAAGCCCCCCTACTCTTCAACTTCTTACCCATTTCCAAAGCACTAGCCAAAGTCAAGCAACCCCACTTAATCCTAGGCCGAGCCTCCACACTCCTCTTCTTTTTTCCCTTATAGATAATCAAGTCCATCACCAACAACCTATGCTGAATCGAAAGATTTTCGCTAGGTATTACTTTACAGTCTTTACATAGCGCTCTATCATCCTTCCTAAGGAGCATAAAGTCTATCTGAGTCTTGACCACTGAACTACGAAACGTGATAAGGTGATCCTCCTTCAAAAAGCTCGAATTCACTATCCACAACCCAAAAGCCCTAGAAAAATCCAACAGAGAGCTCCACCCTCCCCAAAACCGAAACCCCCATGCACATCATCATAACCTCTCAACAAAGGCCGAATATGCCCATTGAAATCCCCTCCCACGACAAGCCTCTCAGTGCTCGGGATGCTACTCACCACCTCATCTAAAACCTCTCAAAAGACCTTCTCCTCCTCGTCCAAACCTACTTGCGGGGTATAGGCACTAATAACGTTCACCGTAGACCCTCCAATGACCAACTTAATAGACATCAACCTATCACTAACTCTCTTAACCTCTATCACCTGCTCCATAAGTTCTTCATCTACTAAAATACCTACCCTATTTCTATGTCGCACGCTACCCGAATACCACAACTTATAACCATCCACATCTCTCGCCTTAGTGCCTACCCATTTAGTTTAGGGGTAGGCACATGGGTAGGCACTAACGGAAAAAAGGGTTGGATGAAGATTGAAGAAGGTGAGGGTGTAGGGGGATGACAGAATAAGAAAGAGGGTTGGTGGGGGGGGGGGGGGGTTAAAGAAGAAAGTGAGTAAGGGTAATTTCTTTTTAAATTTTTATTATATAATATATATATATATATATACACACATATTAGCGGGACCATCTTTTAAAAAAAATAAAAATTTACGTGGATCTGACGTGGCAATGATATGACGCGTGTGTAATGCATCTCCCACTATGACAGTGGTATTATATTTGCAGGGTGGTATTTAATTCACTCTAAAGTTGTTTAGGAGGTATATAAACGTTTATAAAGTTAAAGTGCTAAAGTAAGTTTGACGGACAAGTTTAGGGGGATTTTGTGTCTTTTCTCCCAAGATTATTTTCAACAAATTGTATGATTTTTGCGATGTCATATGATTCTATTGCTATATTATAACTAAAGCACAACATTATTTCGAGAAGAATTTCCAATGCATGTGGTCATACAAAAATAAGGTAATCATAGAGCATAATAATGTCAGAACATCTTTCCTCTTGGTGGCTCTCATTCTCATGACTTTTGTTCTCTATTCCAAACATTTGTGAATTGCCGGAAGAAAACAAAATTCACTCCTCTTTTTCGCACTAGAAATATAATAATTTTCTTCACACTGAATTAGGTCCTAAGCAGTGTTATGAAAGACATAGTTTAGGCACACCATAATGGAAAAGGCATAGCCAAAATGCTTTATGCATGACTGTAGTGAAACTACACTGAGGATCTAGCTTTCTTGACTGAGGCCTTCAACCTGTAAGGTTTTGGTCTAATGTTTTATGTCCTTATTTCAAAGGAATACCCAAATCTAAATGAGGTCTTCAAATTCTACTTCTTTTTGCCCCAAGACAACTGATGAGGGCGCATCCATCGTAAGACGATTTAAATTTTCGGGTGCATCCACCGTACGACCATTTAAACTTTCTCTGTTAATTTATGTACTTAAAGAAAGAAAAAAGTGCAGAAGCAAGTCCTAATCTGCGAACACCAGCAATCTCCCCCTCGTGCAGGCTCCTCTCTCTCTCTCCTCACCACAAAATCTTCATCAATGTAGCTTCTACTGCTTCTATTTTCTTTTTTCCGTATCATTATCATATTAATTTTTTCAAGTATATTAAGAGGAAAGAAGTCCTTAAAGGGGTTCACTTCATGCCTCGAGGCATACCATCTCACTTTTTTCCAATTTTTTGTAAATAGAATACAAGCACTAAGTTGTTGAAGGTGCAACATCTTGCTACTTCAGATTAACAGAACAAACCATATTTAGAAAAAGAAGAGGTTGAACTGAAAACATTGTGTGAATGGAATGAGAGGATGAAGAACTAAGAGCACATTGAAGGCTTCCTTCCAACAGTTCTTTTCTATCTCTCAATCAAAGACGTGATAGTGTGGCATGTAGCAAAACGCGACGATAATTTTTTCACCACTTAAAATTCAAAAAGAGACTTGCAAGTTCAGAATAAGAAAGAGCTAGAGGAGTTGACAACTTTGTTGTACTCATACAATTGGGATAATCAGATGGAACTGGTAGGGACTTATAAATTTGGGAGAACCACCCTTGACAAGTTACAACAAATCATGTACAACAGCCATTGAAAGAAGAGGACAGGGGCTTTAGCTTCTAATACATCAACAAATTAAATCATCCAAGAGAATGAACTTTTATTGTCTAAGAAACAGAGCTATTTTGAAAAAAAAAAGGGGCAGCCCGGTGCACTAAAGCTACCGCTATGCGCGGTGTCCGGAGAAGGGTCCCACCACAAGGGTGTATCGTATGCAGCCTTACCTTGCATTTCTGCCAGAGGCTGTTTCCAAGGCTTGAACCCGTGACCTCCTGGTCACATGGCAGCAACTTTACTAGTTACTCCAAGGCTCAAACAGAGCTATTTTGATTTTTGAAAATTTGAGGCCATGGAAAATTATTCATTTTAATAGGTATTTCTTATGTAAGAGACCAAAGAAGATGTAAATTATCTCGTTATATACGGTAACGTTTGAATCGTGACATTAATGCTAAACCGATTTATGGAAAAGTTGTGCCTACCACCAGGAGCCATGGAACACTTGCTATAGAGCTGGTAATAAGGCAGGAGAAGATGAGGTAGCGTGAAATAGCATCCCACAAGCTGATATGTGGTCAACATAGAGGGACAGGAACTTTATAAATCACAAAAGTCAAAATCAATCATACAAAATATCAGATTAAAGCTCTATTTAAACAACCTCCAACAATTCTGTTGCAAGTAGAAAAGCCATGAATAGCCATCTTCCATCACCAGGAAGATTCAATTCAAACATCATAGAGTCGTGCTTCTATTAGCATGCACAAAGAGCCATCCTCCGCTCCTGCCACGCGGAACTAATTTCAGAACCTTTTTCTCCCGTACAATCTTAGTGTGGCTGCTCATGTTGACCTTTACTCAATCAATTAATAAGGGATCTGGGCAAATCTTCTTATTGAAATAGAGCATATAAAGATGTTTAATAGTTATTTCTAATGAGCAAAAGTAACTAGATCTCAAAAACAGATCTTTTCTGGGGCATCATATCTCAGAATCACCCTAAAGATAAATAGATGTACAAATAAAAGAGCAAAACATATTTAATTACCTTTCTCAAAAAAAAAAAAAAGAGCAAAACTTTATAAACAACACTAAGTAGGAATATATCTGACATGGAATTACATAAAGTGCAGTAATGCACATCCTTGTCCTTACATCAGTACGGTTTGAACAATTTGGACTCTTATGTTGATTAGTGTGCCAGCCGTAACTCAACTTTGTTTATTATGCCGACATAAATAAGCTTACATCCACTCTTGTAGTTTGGGAAGAATATAGATAATGAATGATCTGTTAATGGTCATAGCATATGACTCGTACGGACACAGGTTCCACATGAAAGACAGGCAACATTATCTAACCTTGAGATGATCACTGGATATTCTAATATTCATTGTTCTTTTTATCTCTAATACAAAAGACAAGTTGGCAGCACTATTGTCGTTAACAAAGGTTGTGTGTGCATTGGCCACAAAACTATATCAACAGGTCTACTGAGTCACGAAGGCCGATAGAAAATTATACGCAGACATGTCGATGAAAAATGTGTGGGATTTAAGAATCAGAAATAAATACCTGAAAAATTAAGCCGACGATGGTAGTACCAGTCTTGAGAAAAGGAGGAGAACGAAGTCCTTTACTGACTAACATCTCATTCCTTCTACACAAATCAAAACTAAACCCACCTTTTTGTGGAACATCCATTTTTACCGATCTCCAAATTAAACCTACCCAAAAATTGTCTAAATTAGTACAACTCTGAATCAATCGTAAGAAGCATTATTAAACTAAACTTGTAAGTAGCCAGCAACTTACCACCATTATCATCAAGACTCAGAAAACCCATTAATAAACAATAATTAATACTATTTTCACTACGAGATTCTCTATTTAATAGTAAGTAAAAAATAATTAATACTATTTTCACTACGTGATTCTATAGTTAATAGTAAGTAAAAGAAAAATAAAGACTCAAAGACGGAGAGAAAAATAAAAAAATGGAGAGAACTTACCACAAGATTTCGAAAGAAAACGCAGAGAAAATGAAGGCAAGGATGAGGAACGAAGAAAAGAGGTGCAGCGTTTTTTGGAGAGCTTAGGAGAAGTTACGACAACATATGATTTTTTTTTCGGTGAAATACAACATATGATTGATTTAGTGTTTGACCAGTGAATTTATCCGTGCTTGTGCGGTTATAAAAGACCGTGGTTAGCATATTTTATGTAAAGTTTTAAATACTATTTTGAATCAAAAGAAAATATAAATTTACACCAATTAAAATTTATGTAAAATACAAAATAAAAATAAAATAATCTAAATAAGAATAAATAAATAATTAAATAATACAACATTATTATTGTAATCTTTATCATTAAAAAATAGAAAAAATACGAAGTAAGTATATGATTTTTTAAATTCTTGTCAGTAGTCGATCACCGTTCAATAACCTTCATCTTATTTTTCGAGTCAAATTAGAACATGAATATAATAAGCATCAAATGCATAACAACTTAAAAGACTTATGTAATCATTTTTACAAAGTATTACAATTTTTATTTATAAGACTACAATATAAAACACCTATGATGAGTATATATTAATTATTTTATAGCTTATGATAATAAAACATTGCGGAAGTAATGAAAATAAAGACAGATTGAGTTTTAAATTAAAGAAATTTAAAGAGATGATTTTTTAATTTTTTAACATTGCACATTTAATATAATTAAGAGAGCTAGATTAATGATTTTTTTAATTTTTTCTAATATAGCACATAAATGAGAAAATAATTGAGATAAAATCAAATAAAAATTATATTATTTTCCTCTCTTTTTCCTCTTTCCTACTCATGAAACAAAAAAAAATGAACACTAAAATGTTCTATATCTAGCTTTGGATTTTTTTAGGAAAAAAAACCATCAATCTCCTACTAGTCTAAATCAACCCACAATTTAGGTCTTCACATTCATTTGTTTCTTTGTAAATTAAAGAACCTAAATAGGGAATTTTAACGGGGGTAGACGGTTGGTGTTTAAAAAGAGCAAGTTAAAACGTTTTGGAGTTACATTATATTCATGAAAAAATTCAAGTTTAGGAGTGAGAGAAGCCAAAAGATTTTGATTGTTATGAGTCTTTTTCTTATAAAAAAATATATATAATTTTGTAAAATTCTAATATAGAATATAGACCATCACTATACTTTTCGAAGGGTAAAGAGGTATATCAATTTTTGATGAATATTTTTAGTAATTTAACTTTATATTTGAAGACTTTCTACTTTAAAGCAGGCAAAATAATTTATCAATCCTTGTATTTAATTAATTACATGTTCTATAACATTGTGAATTAAGCATGGGTAAAATCGTTATCCAACTTTGAAGATGGAAACTTTCAACTTTTAGTATAAAATATGATACAATGATAATATAATATGATGTATGATTTAAATACTATTATTAAGTTAGATATTTGATTAAGAATTAACTCAATAGAATAGGGGTAAAATTTCTGCCATTGATTCAATTAATTAATAGCTACAATTCTTAACCAAAAAAAAAAAAGATTCCTACATTTGTCTAATCTGAAAAATATAAGAATAATAAGATTGATTTAATCGGTATACATAATCAACCATTATTCTTATAAACTCCTGAAATGTACATGTTCTTGTAAAAGAAAAATATTAATGTAAAAAAATGCAAGTAATATAAAGAGTTAGAAATGAAAATAAATAAATAAAGGAAATACACCTGCTAAAAAAGAGTGATGATTATTTTTTTCATTTACCTGCTTAGCAAATGTCAAAATTGAAATTATCATCGTGTAAATTGACGAAATAAGACTGAGTTTCTTTATTGAATATAATATAGCATTGAAAACCCAAAAGAAAAGGAAATAGGTTAAAACAAAATAAGGAGATTAAGAAGTTACACGGGGGTTTGGGCCACAGGTGACAAAAGAGTTTTAAAATGAGGTGTAGGTAACACAAGTCTTAATTATTCGGTAGAGGTGACAATTATTTTATTATGGATTAAGAAAGTTGGGGAAGTTTGAAAATAATCCACAAGTTTTTAAATTTACACTTTGATCCAAATGTTAGCCTATATAACGGAAAACGGAGGGAAAAAAAGGCATTTTTCTCGCTCTTCTCACCCATTGTTGTTTTCTCTCTCTTAGCGATTTTTGTTGTTCATTGTTGTTGCTGCTCCATTCAACATCTTCTGCTTCATTATCATCATCTTCTACTTCATTATCATCTTCATCTTGTTCTTGTTGACCAGTTGTTGTTGTTGTTGTTACCGCTATTGTTGCTATTTGACCAATATCTTAGGTCAAATTTTGTTTCTAACATCACTTTTCACTTTGGCATTACTTCATAGGAGATGTTGGTAAGTCAAATTATGATTTTTAGTTGAATTTGTCATCTGCGTAACTGCTATTGTGTTGTTGTTTTCCAATAATGGATAGAACCCAATAATGAATCCAACATAAAATCCATCTGTTTAAACAGATAAATCATCTGTTATGACAGTTGAGCGTAATGCCCCGATTATCTGAACCGAAATGCTACACGGTGCTTATGACCCCGAGGGACCACAAGCTAACCCATGACTGATATATGTACCTGTACACTACAATATATAACGTAATAGTGCGGAAAACATGAACATGTAGGCCATAAGGTTCAACTGAATAAAAATCTGTCAAAACATAATATCCATATGGGTGAAAGATACCCAAAACAACTGAAAACTGAATCAAATCTGAACTAAATCTGAATACTGAATCTGAAAGCCTCTAAGTACTATCTGAATAAGGAGTTGAAGGAACATGTCTCCAACTAACTCCGTCCAGCAAAATTGAGCTGAAATAATAAATGAAATAAAATAATATCGCCCTCGAATGAATGAGGTCTCACTGCAACTCTGCAGTTGGATGCTACTGCTGATCTGGAGCTCGTGTCTCTGAACCTATAGTGTAACATGAAAGAAAGCACCATAGCGCAAATGCGTCAGTACAACTGGAATACTGAGTATACGAGTGAGGTAGGCTAATGCAAAAGGGTTTACATGCATGAACAATGCTAACTAACTGACTGATATGAACGTGAGAGTGTAAACATACATACATAGTAACTGAAATCGTGAGTACGTGATAGCTAGATCTGTACGCTAATACATGGTTTACTGATAACTGATATGGCTGAAACTGTAGTTCTGATAACATGGGTGACTGTATCTGACAGTCTTAAATCTGATGGAACTATCTGAGTTCCACACTATAACTGAATTTGACTGTATCTGACAGTCTTGGTATACTAATATCTGAAGAACTATCTGAGTTCTTTTACTGAGACTGAGTCTGAAACTGTGGGAGGTAGTTGTTTAATCGACATGCCTCATATGTGCCATTATGGCTAAGCTGGGTCCAATCTCTACCCTGACTGGAAGGGTGTCAATATCGCGCCACTGGTAAGGACAACATGTGAGCAACCCCTATACAATAGGTAACTCTAGTGAGAATGGTGGGAACCCTCATATAACAGGTTAAGCCACCTCATCTACCCTAATATAACAGGTTGCGATGTCTCAACCTATGTTGGCTATATAGTTCTGGAATGAAAGGATGACTACTAAGAATCACACCCTCATATACAGGTGAGTTCCCATCCTTGGGTTCACTCGGTGCTAACTCCTACTCCTATCTGAAGAGACTGAGCATGATTTAACTGACTGTACGTGAGTGGAACTTACTGAATTCTGTTGACTGACGAAATACTACTGATATCTGATAAATGACTGAGACCATGAGGTTTCCTGAGTCACATGGCTGACTGAATTCTACTGAATCATGGCTTTATTTTGTATATTGTGAAACATGACATGGCTCTAGGCACACAGCTATAGTTTTCAGGTACGAATACCCCCAGGACTCGATGGAAGGAAACTGACACAACATGACTGACTTGATCATAAGATTGGAGTCTACAATTCACATTATCATAAATAGGAGATATTATACATCATGTAGTTCCTCAACATATTAAGTATGGTAGGGAGTGCATAGTTATATTTCATGTGCATATTGTATATCTCCATTATCATACATGATTCATACCACAACAATAGCAACACATGAAAATCATGGAATTCATATTAAAGTATATAGCTACATGGACTTGTCATTTAGACATCATGAAACCATATAAATATGAATTTCTAGCATCCTAAGCATTTTATCGAACACCTTGTATGCTTTAAGGCATAGGTGTGTTTCATAACTTGTACCATTTTACACCACCTAAAGTTCATAGTTTTCAACTAACAAGCATATATATTCCATGAAAACACCTCTAGATATCATCTTGAAACTTAAACAACAATCATCAACATGTACATGCTCATATCACCACAAAAAGTTCACAAAATAGTATTTAAAACATGGTTCTTGAGCTCTATGAATGGATTGGATCCATAGATGAACACTACGCATACCTTAGAAGGAAGATTCTTGATGATTGACGGAGGAATTTCCTTGAAATTGGATCTTCAAGCTTGATTGTGCAACCCTAGTTGTTTTTCTCCAATTGTGCTCTTGGATAATGAACTTTGAGATGTTAATAGGGTTCTAATGTGTTTAGAAGCTATAAATTTCATGAGGTTAAGTTTTGGGATGTGTAAGGAGTGTTAAAAGACTTAATTATCCTCAAAATAACTCAAAAACTAAGTGTTTTCGTGGCTGAAATCATAAGTGTGTGTCGCATACCTCATCACACATGCTAAGATGTGTGCCGCACATCCTATCGCACAAGCTGAGGTGTGCGTCGCACATGCTATCACAAAACTGAGGTTGTGCACCGCACATTCCATCACACACTTGGTCCAGTAGCTAAGTGCGATTATTAGGCGTCACACTCCTCTTTGCAAGACCATAACTTCATGCTCGGGTGTCAGATTTTGGTAAAATTGGTATCGTTGGAAATCTAATTCGATTATCTACAATTTGGTGGGTCTAAATCTGCTAA
Organism: Capsicum pubescens; assembly: GCA_030864215.1. Classification (NCBI taxonomy): domain Eukaryota; kingdom Viridiplantae; phylum Streptophyta; class Magnoliopsida; order Solanales; family Solanaceae; genus Capsicum; species Capsicum pubescens. Next base: position 121,523,247 of record CM061544.1, read on the forward strand.
AATATCACATATCAATCAAGTTATCCTCGTTCAAAGGTTACTCTTGCAGAATTACACACTAAAACTTGATGGATTCAAAAGCTATTAACTTGCATTACTCTAAGTGACTTATATGAACATGCTTAACATATCATAAGCTATATTATCGCTAGGAGACTTATTGTAAGTCATGCACTAAGATGGGAATCACAGGATAGGAGGTTTCATACGTAGGAAAACTGGTTCACTTCCTAGCTTAGAAACATACGGGGCATTACAATGAGACATATGTTTCAATGAAAGACTGATATGTTGGATCCATATTTAAACAGATGGGTCATCTGTTGCAATATTTGACATATATGTTACAACATTTGACATATATGTTACAACAGATTAGTTACCTGTTGCAACAGAACCTAAACACGATTCCAACATAGGTTACAACTGATTAATTACCTGCTGCAACAGGTAAGTCATCTGTTGCAACAGGTTAATTATCTGTTGCAACTGTCACTCATCTGTTGGAATCAGCTTCAAAGGTAATTTAGTTATAACATCAATTCCAAAAGGCGATTCATCTGTTGCAACAGATATTCAGACCCGTAACATGAATCCCAACAGGTAAGAATCTCTTGTGACTTATCACTTACCTGTTGCAACAGATAACATATCTGTTGGGATTCATTCACAACACTATGATATTCACTATCAATTTTTTTAACAAATGACTTTATTTAGGTACCACTAATGGAGGGATTAATAACAATAGGGGTGGATTGTCATGGTCAATGGGTTGAGAAGAGCAATCGATATGTATGGCATTGGAAGGAGGGTGAAATGTTAGAGACGATAGCTATGACAGTCCAAAGTGATGTTTCGTATAATGATTTTGTAAACTTAATCATCAGATTTTGTGGACTGAATTGTCAATCGGAAGAATTTGCCATTAGCTACATGCACAGCTCCTTTGAAAATCAGAGGGTACTGCCTTTCAAGATAACCGATCAGGTTCGGTTGCATTCTTATCTAAGTTATTCAACCAGGCCTGTGTTAAGGGTGTACATGGTTGAAAAGATGATAGAGAATGAGAACCAGAACGTTGAAAAAGAAAAAGAAAAAGAATACTTCTTTGATGATAGGTTATATGATCTAGACATAAATATTCCAGATGATGATCAAACACCTACGCTCGTTGATGCGACCAATATGATGTGCAGTTCTTCTCAATCGACACAACTGGAAATCTTCAAGACGACGGGAATGATTTTTTATTGGAATGTCGTTCAATGAAAAGAATGAACTATCTAACACTTTATTTATTTCTTGCTTGAAAAAAGATTTCAGAATAAAGAAGGTGATTAATTCGAGCAGTGTCTTTTGCTTCAAATATGCTAATTCGAACTGCAAGTGGTGGTTGAGAGCGGTAAAGTACGCAAGTTATGATAGATTCATCATTCATAAACATGAAAAGCATCACACATGTAGTTCGGAGCATATCTCAGGCCAAAATCCTCACGCCATGGCAAAGGTCCTCGGTGAATATTTCAGGAGTAGTTTCCTCGATGGCAAAAACCGTTCAACAAGGCTTATGGCCAATCAAATCCTTATGGATTTGGGTGTCCTGGTCAGTTATTGGAAGGTATATACGACCATGGGGATTGCCAAGGACCTGGTTTGGGGGACACTCGAGCATGGGTACGAAGTCTTGGATGCTTACCGTTACATGATTGAGTCCACAAATCCCGGAAGTAAGACGATATTGCATCTGGATGAAAATGGAAGGTTCAAGTACTTTTTTGTATCCTATGGTGCTTGGATTCAGGGTTTTCAACATTTGAGAAAAGACATAGCCGTCGACGGTACCTTTTTGAGGAGCAGTTATAATAGAGTTCTGCTAGCGGCGGTGGCGCAGGATATGGAGAATCACATCTTTCCTGTCGCTTTTTGTGTAGCGGACAAGGAATGTGATGCCTCTTATGGATTTTTTTTGAACAACTGCGACGCTGCGTCGAAGATACCGAAGAGTTGTGTTTTGTATCGGATAGGCATCCAAGTATTCCAAAGATGGGTTCACTTTTCTTCATTTCATCTTACTTTGGTTGTTGCATCAGGCATCTTGGAGAGAACATTCAAAACAACTATCACAACAAAAGGGTCGTCACTCTTTTTTATAGAGCAGCTAAAGCATATAGTAGAGAGAAGTTTTTAGACCATTTCAATCAAATAAAGGATGTGAATCCCAAGGTAGAAGAATTTCTTGCACGTGTCGATTTCGAGAGATGGAGCCGGGCATTCTGCCCAACAAATAGGTACATTCTTATGAATTTAATGTCTTGTTTGATTTACAAGTTTGGTTTGATATCGTACTAAGTGATTCTTTTCTATAGGTACAATATTATGACATCAAACATAGATGAATCAGTGAATTCATTGTTTGGCGATGAAAGAGAATTTCCCATCAAGGCTATGTTTGAAAAAATAAGCAAGAAATATAGAGATTTTTTTAACGAAAGACGTGTGCAGTTCAAGTGCCCAGAAAAAAGAACCCGATTTGTTCTCGAAATCGAAAAAAAAATATCAACGAACATCAGTTTGGGGAATAGGTTATTCTCTCATAAAATAGCAGATTATAAATTTCATATCACCGGTCATGGTGATGCTGCCACGGTCGATCTTCAAACAAAATCTTGTACGTGTAGAGTTTTTGACTTGGACAAAATACCTTGTCTTCATGCTATGGCATACCTTCGAGCTTAATACGGCCATAAATATAGACCTGAAGTTTACGAGCACTCCTCTCAATATTATTCGGTGGAAAAATATGAAATGGCATATAGTGGGCATATTACTCCGGTGCCTCCCGAAGAATCTTAGGTTGTTCCAGTAGAGCTTATGGGGAGATTAATACCTCCTCCATATATTGACCCGAGAACTATCAAACCGGGAAGAAAGTCATATAAAAGGAGGCGTGGAGTTGGAGAATCATTTTCATCAAGAAGAAACAAGGGCTCCATATGTAAGTGCGCTGGCCATAAAAAAACTACATGTCCGAATCATAATCCACCATGATCGTTGTAATTGTAGAAACTTGTGTTGTTGTTTGTTTGTTTGTTATGGACTTTTATATATTTAACTCATTGTTGTGAACCTAATGTTATCATTTATTATATATAAAATGTCTTTTTTTTAAATAACTTGTGCATCAATAAAATGAGGCAAAACATGAACTAAATAATACAGCAAACCACAATTATTCTCAACAGTTGCACAAACAATTGGAATGCTTTCCTCCAACAGATGAAAATCTATCAAAACAGATGGATAATCTATTGAAACCCAACAGATGACCAAACGGTTCCAACACATGGTCCATCTGTTAAAAGAACTCAAAAGCCAAAATTGCCAGTGCTACTGGATTCAACATTGCCCCCAACCGTCGACATGTTAACATGTATTAGATTACAAGAAATAGACAGAATGAAAATTAAATAAGATTTAAAACGCCAAAGTCTGACTAAAAGTAAATTTTTCATTAAATGAAAAATAAAATACATTAGGTATAGATCCGATATAGAAAAATTAAAATACATACGCTAAAAAAACACATTCTAATTAGTATTATCTTCATCATCATCATCATTAATGATAGCCGGCCAATCAACTCACAATAGTAGGGCTCTCATTAGCCTCTGCATCTCTCTAAACATTATCACTCTCACAGCAACCAACTCGCTCTGCAGGTCATTAACCTGCCTTTGAAGTTCTCGCACTGTGTCGCATAGAATAGCAATGTCCGAAAAAGGATCAGTCATATCTAGAACACGCATGAATTGACAAATGTAAAGAAAAATGTTCACAATGTAATACAATGTATACGACCAACTGGTAAATTTACGCCAAAAAAAACTTACCTCAACTAGAAAGAAATATGCTCTTTGAAGATGTCACACGAAAGAAAAAAATGCAAGAAATAAATAGAGTTGAATGAAGATTAAGGAGGGACCTATAATATAATCTGGACGTGTCAGGCCAAAAGACAGGACTGTTCAGCTCCATTGTATTAATTACATTCAAACTGGTGGCATTTTATTTTCTGTGAAAAGTCGCGACTTTTTGTTTCACACTAATTACTTCTTACCTTTTCATAGCGGTTTGAGACTTTATAAAAGCCGTTATTATTAACCTGTTGCAACAGATCGTCCAGCATTTTTAACAGATTTAGCATCTGTTGCAACAGATGGATGGATTGAATGTGCAACAGACGGTTGTTAAAACAGATTTACCATATGTTGCAATAGATGGTTTATATATGCAACAAATAAGACATCTGATGCAACTTATGTATTATCTGTTGCAATAGATGGACAGTATGTATAAGTTGGAGGAGATGTTTTGATATCTTCTGAGAAATGATTCATCAGTTTCAGTTTCAACAGATGGAGTATTCGGTTCATTAGCTGTTTTAAATGTGTTAGATAAAAAGTCTTCTCCTCTTTTTAATAGTCCCTCTGTTACGTATTAGTTGGGCCCTATGGGCTTAGCACACCAATTAATAAAAATATAAATTAGGTGATTACTTTACCAAATTGGCCTTATTAATTATGATTAGAAAGTATAAATGTGAATAATATACTTTAAATAGTCATTTAATAATAAGGGTAATCTTGGAAGAATATAATAAAATTCTCTTTATTTTATAAATAGAAAAACTAAATTGAAACAAACATTTTTAGAAAGAAGTAATCACATGCGTGCAGATTAATTAAAAAAAAGTCAGGTCTATCACAACAGATTTACCATCTGTTGCAACATATAGATTATCTATTGCGACAGATGGACCATATGTTAGAGGAGATATTTTGATTTCTTCCAACAGCTGATTCATCAGTTGCAACAGATGGAGATTTCGATTCATCATCTGTTTTGAATGTGTTAATATAAAAAGTCACTACTCTTCACACCTCAATTTTAATAGTCATGACATTCGTGCAGATGAATAAATAACACTGACATGTCCTGATGGGGTAGGAAGAATAAGACGCGTGCAATGGATCCCATTTTCATGCATGCGAGTTATGTATATTATTGATCAGGCTACCGTGAAGACACACATAAAGTGCAATGATTTTGTGAATACAATTTTTTACCGATTAGACACTGATCCTTCAAATAAGATCCTGAATTATACAGTTTAGTTTGATAGGTGCAAACTGATAAGGCCGAAGGGTTCCAAAACGATGGTGTCGATACTCCGTTACAATTTAATGACACGATTCATGCACATGTTTTTGTGTCAAGTTTGGGGAAGGATTCAAATTTTTGGCGGCAGTGTAAATATCCAATAGTGATTGGACCATTTTTAATGGCATAATGGACTTTTTGAAAGGCTTTCGAAGCCTCGCAATGCAACAAAAATGATAGAACCAATAGAAATTCCCCTGGTCTAAATTTATATGGATGGATTGGTGGAGGAGACTTTTTTTATAGTAGAAGGTGTTTGGGAGAATACCTATGCACGAAGGGGGAGGTGGAGAAGGCCATATATCATTTCAGACCTTGTTTACGAGGAAACACAGGGTAGAAAGGAAAGTGTAGCGAAATTGGCCAATAAAATTCGCATTAGAAATGAAAAAACTGGATAAGCTTCAAATGTGGAAGTGTATCAAAATATAAAAATCTGTCAGTCGATGAAAAAAAAGAAGAATGGTCAGCAAGACTGGAGCTGGACAAAACACTTTGCTCGAGAATGTAACTATTGAGCGGTGCCTTAATGAAGACTCTCACAAAGTGCAGGACAAGGACTCCAAGGAAAAATCTTCGCAAGCATGGAAGGTGGTAAGATTGTCGGTCAAAATTGAAACCTACATGTCAATTCAGACCGACAATCTTACCACTTTCTATGCTCACGAAGTTGCTGCATTTTGTGGGTCTTTGTTGAGAACGCGCTCGCTAGTTGCAGTCTCTAGCAAAGTGACCAGCTCAATTCCTCTTGACTATTCTTCTTTTTCTTCAACGACTGATGGATTTTCATTTTAGGATACACTTTCACATTCGCATCTCATCCAGTTTTTTCATTTTTCATGTCAATTTCATAAGCTAATTTCTCTACACTTTCCTTCTGACCCTGTGTATCCTCTTAAACAAGTACTAAGATGATATATAGCCTTCTCAACCTCCCTCTTTCTGCACAAGTTTTCTCCCAAACACCTTCTGCTGTATAATAGTCTCCTCCAACAACCCATCTATATAAATTTGGACCAGGGAAATTTCTATTAGATCCATCACTGTTTGTTAAAGTGCGAGGCTTTGAAGGCCTTTAAACAAGTCCATTGCGCCATTAAAACTTATCTAATCACTATTGGATATTTACACTGCCACCAAAAACTTGAACCCTTCCCTAAACTTGACACAAAAACATGAGCATAAACCGTTATTAAATTGTAATAGGGTATCGACACCACCGTCTTGGTACCTCAACCTTACCAGTTCGAACATAACAATCTTAACTGTAAAATGCCATATCTTGTTTGAAGAATTAATGCCTAATAGGTAAAGAACAAACATTCACAAAATCATTGTACTAGATGTGTGTTTTCATGATAGGTTGGTCAGTAATACATACCTCCTACATATGAAGTAGTTCCATCTGCAAGCAGCTTATTCCTCCAAACCCATTTTTACTCTAGCCTTTAATGCTGGCCGGGCAAAAGTGGATCCAATTTCACTTCCTTTTGTCTGCAAACAAGAGAAATACATTTGATGTCAAACAAGAGAAGAACAAAAAGAACGTTACAAAAGGGTAACACAAAATTGAGTGAATCAACAGATGACCAATATGATGCAACAGATTACCCATCTGTTCAACCGATGAGGCATCATTTGCAAAGGATGGATGACATGCTGCAACAGATGGGCCATCTGTTGGAATAAATCAATCCAGCCTTGCTACTGGTTTGATTTCTTAAAAAAGTTGCTCCATCTATTCCAACAGCTGATTCATCAGTTGCAACAGTTGAGGAAACTATTGCAACACCACCACCAATAGCATCAACAATAAAGAAACAAACAAAACAACACCATGTTCCAACACCATCCACAACACAAACATCACATGTTCCAACACAACCACCCCCCCAACAACAGCACCACAAAAGTACAACACAAAAGACATAAAAAAAACTATACTGATAACAAGGCTTTTTAAGTTCTCCCAAAAGATGACTTTTTTTGCATATTTTAATAAAAACAATAGTTCGTTCATTTAAGACTTAAAAGTCACCTTTCCTTTAATTTTTTTAATAAATAGCAAACTGGTAATGGGTAAATCATTAATAGCAATAGATGTAAATATCTAATTTAAATGACATACAAAGAAGAAGATGAGATGAAAAGAGCAACTTTGAACCATACCTACAATGTCAAAAAAGCAAACAGATCAGAACATCCAGTTCAGTCGAGAAAAGATATTGATTGGTTGAGATCCCAAAGGATCCTCCTTCGAAAGAAGAGAGAAAAGAGAGGAAAAAAGGAAACAACAAAGATAATTAAGAATAAAGAATAAAGAATAAAGAAGAGTTATGAGTTGAGTCTAGACTACTTTATGGCTGAAGGAGAGAGAGTTCTAGATATGGAGTTTTTTAAATATTCATTAATAACTTTTGAGGGGAATGAGGAGACGGTGACATTGAAAAGACCAGATAAGACTACTCACTCAGGAGATTTTTGAATTATCCAAGTAGTTCCGAGTAATATTTTTTACCGCCTTAGTATTTTAACTATTTTATCTCGGACAGGAAATACCTAAATTGCTTTATAAAAAAAAGGATCTAAAAATATTTAAGTGCAATAGATGACTTAATCTGTTTGATAGTTTACAACAGATTCATGATCTGTCGTAACAAATGACGTAATCTATTCGATAGTTTACAACAGATGCATAATATGTTGCAACATATTACCCAATCTGTTTGATTTGATCCAACAGAAAAGACATCTGTTGCAACAGGTTAACCATTTATTTATATATAAATTCAATTGAGTTCATAAGTTAGACTAAAACCTTAATTGAATGTGAGTTCTCATAGGGTCAAATACAACTTTAATTGAGTCTTTTTGCAATTTCATGATGAGACGGTACTTCGTTCCTCCAACCAGAGTCGTCGATCGATCACTATGAGCTGAGTTGATTCTTACTACCTAATATGTTAGACTATTACCCTAATTGATTAATCTAGGACAAGGGTACTAATACCTTGATTGAATAATCTGGGACTAAGGGTGAGTTCTCATAGGGTCAACTACAACTTCAATTGAGTCTTTTGGCAATTGCATGATGAGATGGTACTGTGCTCCTCCTGACTAGAGTCGTCGATCGATAACTCTAAGTTGAACCGATTCTTACTACCTCATATGTTAGACTAATACCTTAATTGATTAATCTAGGACTAGGGTACTAATAACCTAATTGAATATAGGGTCAACTACAACTCAATTGAGTCTTTTGTCAATTGCATGATGAGACGGTACTGCGTTCCTCCCGACAAGAGTCGTCGATCGATCACTCTAAGCCGAACTAATTCTTACTACATCATATGTTCAACTAATACCTTAATTGATTGATCTAGGACTAGGGGTGAGTTTTCATAATGTTAACTACAATAGATGACAACGCCTATTTGATAATTTACAACAGATAGGTAATCTACTTCAACCTATGACTTAATTCATTTGATAATTTACAAAAGATGAGTAATCTGTTGCAATAGATGACTTAATCTGTTTGATAGTTTACAACAGATTTATGATCTGTCGCAACAAATGGCTTAATCTGTTTGATAGTTTACAAAGATAGATAATATGTTTCAACAGATTACATAATCTGTTTGATTTGATCCAACAGAAAAGACATCTGTTGCAATAGGTTGAACATTTATTTATATATAATTCAATTGAGTTCATATGTTAGACTAATACCTTAATTGAATGTGAGTTCTCATAGGGTCAACTACAATTTCAATTGAGTCTTTTGTAAATTACATGATAAAATGGTACTGCGTTCCTCCCGACCAGAGTCGACGATCGATCACTCTGAGCCGAACCGATTCTTACTACCTCATATGTTAGACTAATACCTTAATTGATTAATCTAGGACTAGGGTACTAATACCTTAATTGAATCATATAGGACTAGGGGTGAGTTCTATAGGGTAAACTATCAATTAATCTAGGACTAGGGGTGAGTTCTCATAGGGTCAGCCACAACAGATGGCAGCACCTATTTGATAATTTACAACATATGGGTAATTTGTTGTGACATATGACAATCCATTTGATAATTTACAACAGATGGGTAATCTGTCGCAACAGATGACTTAATTTGTTTGATAATTTACATCAAATTCGTAATCTGTTGTTACCTAATCTGATTGATAATTTACAACAGATGAGAAATCTGATGCAACATGTTGAACATTTGTTTTTTACAATTTCAATTGAGTTCATATGTTAGACTGATAGTACCTAAATTGATTAATCTAGCACCAGGGGTGAGTTTTCACAGGGTTACCTCCTAGAGTACTCGATCAAATACAACTTCAATTATTTTTATACAATTTTAATTGAATTACCCTTTCGGCAATTGCATGATGAGAGGGTTAAAAATTACGCATATATTTTATGATTTTAAAAATAATTAAGATTATTTCGGACCAAATTAACATTTTCAAAACTACTTGTCATTCTTTTCCATAATACAAATTAACCCATACAAAATGTTTCATCATTTCAAATCTCGAGGTCTGGCTCTTTTTTTCTCATTCTCACTCAACAATACAGTACAGACAACAACTACTCAATAAATTTGCTCAAGCCTCCACAACAGATCACTTTTCTTCTTATTTCCAACCACATAAGTGTTATTTTTGACTTCATTCTTGCTTGTATCAGTCATTTTCTTTGTCTTCATAGGAAATAGAGTTTGAGAAGATCTCTATATTTGTTTTTTTTTCTAAAAAATAAGGGATTTTAAGTTAATGATGAAAAATAAAACTTTTACTTGTATTATCTTCGAGAATGGGTTTACAATTTAAAGTTTTGATGGTAAAATCGTAGGAAGAACTCGAGAAATCCCTAGTTTCCGTCGCAGTGTTCCGTTGACTGTCCTGGTATAGTTGGATGGTGTTTGTGGTGTTGGTGGTGTTGGTGGCGATGGTGTTTGTGGTCTTCGTGGTGGCACCGGTGGTGGCATTGGTTGGTGATGTTTGTGGTGGTGTCGGTATTTGTGGTGTTTGTTTGTTTGTTGGCATTAGTTGGTGGTGTTTGTGGTGGTAGTTGTTGGTGTGTCGGTATTCATGGTGTTTGTAATGTATTTTTTAGAATCTATGCATACATCAACTGTAATGTAATTGTTGTTTTTCTTTGTCTGTAGGTAAAATATGTCTCCTAAAAGAAAAGAAAGTGAAAGGGGATCAACGTCTGACCACTCAAAGAAAAGGCTACAGTACAGAGGTATTCGGAGAAGCTTACTGAACAATCTCAATCTGGGAAAAGTGAAGTTGAGGCGAGATGTGAAAACAATATTGAGGGAGGTGGACAAGGGTTCGTAGATGGTGATAAAGAAAATGAAAGTAAGAAAAAGGAGGAATTAGAGAGCTCTTTAAGAGAAAGAGGATGATCATCAACATAATGATAATGGATCACCGATGGGGCGTGAGTTAATATTGACATCCTAGCATGATCCTATCAAAACTTTTAGTATTGACAGGTTTCAAGTTGCGATGCCGATAAATGACCTAGAAGGAAAATAACTAACTAGTCAAATTGTACTTAAATGTCAGATGGGGAAATTTTTTGAACATTTTAAGAAAATTATGAAGAACGAAAACATAGGTAGACTTTTTAAGAAGAAAATCTTTGGATGCTTTCTTGAGCTGCATGAGGACCCCTCTGCCTATATCCATTTCCCTATGACGATGGTATATGGTCTTCTCAAGCGCAGGATCAAGTATCGGGGGGATGATAAAGATTTGTAGGAGAGGGCAAAAAGAAGATGGATGAAATTTGGATCAACTACTGTGGCATGCCTGTTTGTTTTGGCTTGCAAGAGTTTGTCATAGTAACGAGCTTGAGATGCCATCGTCCAGAAGGACCACCACCCTGCAAAAGATCCAAGGCAAGAAAATGTAAGGGAAAAATAGATGGGTTGTTTGACATTGCTCGACGTGGCTACAAAGCATCGGATTTGTTGACAGATATTGAGGATAAAACCATACCAGAGCAGTACAGGGAGTAATTGTGCTTAGTTTGGTTTGCCCATTTGGTTATATTAGCAAGAGACGTCAACAAGGTCATAGAAGATGATTTGTTGGCGCGTGCTGAGGATTTTGATAAATTCAACAATTATCCCTGGGGATATGACAGCTTCTACTTGACTGTCCAATATTTACTGACAAAGCTATCCTCAGGGACGACCACATTATACGTCTTTCCTTGGGCTTTCATGGTAAAATTAATCACTAATTTTACTCATCCATTAATTTATATTGAATATAGTTATTATGATTTTTTTTTGCTTGCTTCCTGTTATATCTTTTAGGCTTGGGCATTTGAAGCCATTCCTCCCCTTCGAAAGCAGTTAATGAATTACCCAAATAAGGTTTCTATCCAAGGATGTTTAGGTCGTTGGCTGCAAAGAGCAACACCAATATTAATGAGGTTGATCTCTTTAACCCTCCAGATGATGTAGTATGTCTTCTTCAAGTAAAATAATTCTACTCAAAGATAAGAAAGATATTGAAAAGATGTTATATCTGGTGCAACAAATGTTATATCTGGTGCACTAGATGGGACATCTGTTGCGACCGGGTATATATTGCATCAGATTACCCATCTGTTGCTTTGGTTCTCTGAACCCGACTCCTAAAAGATTAACCATCTACTGCAAATTATGCAACAGATATTTAATCTGATAACATATCGTTCATCTGTTACGACGTACAGATCATCTGTTGTATAACAGATTACCCGTCTTGTGCAACTGTTGCAACAGATGATTGATATTTTGCATCAAATTATCCATGTGTTGCTCTGTTTCTCTGAACCAGACTCAAACAGATTTTAACCATATACTGCAAACTATGCAACAGATGGGTCTTTTTTTTAAAAAAATGTAGCCCAACTGTGAAAATTATTATATTATATGATTTAAATGCATCTGTCTTTTTTTTATAGGTTGTGCATCCATGGATGGTGCCTACTGAGGAGGAGTTGGTGATGACTTCTTATATTACTCTAGGTCATGCTGATACTATTGCAAACCTAACGGTGGAGTTAATAAAGAAGAAATTGGCTGGAGCAACAACCATAAGAAGAGCAGTTAGGTAAGGTCAGCCTAATGTTGAGGCTCTTCATGACCAACCTTTTACTAAGGCTGATTCGGGTGTTTTTTCTGGTGGAGTTGTTGGTGGAAGACATGCTGATTCTGCTACCACTCATAATGATGAGCATGTTGATGCTCAAGAAAGAATAAATATGTTTGAAAACACCCTTTTTCGCCCTTACACAGGTCCCTCTCACCCCTCTTCACCCTCGTGTTCTCGTTGAAAATGCGATGAGTGCAAGGACAGACAAGATAAACTCTTTGAAAAAGTAGAGGCTATCTCTAAATCTATTGAGGAATTCAAATCCAAGAGGTGTGTCATACTATCCAAGAAGGTGAGGGAGCCACACACTCCTACAACGTTGGTTAGGAGAAAGAAAGAGCAATTAGAGACGTACTCTCCGCTTGAAAATCAAAAGAAATTGCAATTCCCCCCTCTCTAAAAGCTGTTGAAGTTCTGGGGCCAGTCAAGAAGGTGTATATATACGTAGAACTTGGTGCCTAAGAGAAGAGGGATCTGCGACAGACCAAGAATACTAAGCCAGGCACACCAGATTACCCCAGGCCTCCCTTTTCCCTCCAAGACTTCCATACTATGACTGATATGCGTACGTCGTACGAGGACAAGACAAGTTTACTTTTACTAACCTAGCCCTTCTAATCTACCACATGAAGAAGAAACTATGCAACATATTTCATATCTGTTGCAACAGCTGGGTATATTGGTGCAACTGGTTGTGGTTCTGTTGCAACTTATTATCCATCTGTTGCTTAAGTTACGTTGGATTATTGATTCAGAGAACCCTTTCCAACAGATGGACCATCTGTTGCATCTTTACAATTACTAACCTATTTAAAAATTGACTTCTTATCTCACAACATGTTGACATTATTCTCTACCTCATGAGGAAAAGGCAATTAACGTACCGGGAAGCTTATGATGCTGTCGATAGAATAATGGACCTCGACTTCTGCAAGAAGATCAAGGATATGTACGATCAAATCAATGGAGAGGAGTCATCCCTTGGCGTGAGACTTGATTTCCTAGTTCCTATGTTGGTCTTAGATGAAGAAAAAATGTTAAGATATGTTAGAGGGGACAGGCCAAATCCACACGGCAAGAGCTGGATCGAGGCAAAGAGGATTCTTGCAGTTATTAGCATGAACGGCATGCATTATCGGGTTGTTGAGATACTACTCGAGGAGGGAAAGATTAATGTTTATGACTCTAATGTACCTCTCATCAACGATTTCGATCTTTTTCTCCTCGTGAAGCCACTGATGGTGCTGTTGCCCATCTTGTTGAGGGAGAGTAAACTGATGAATTATTTGCCAAAGGAAGTGTTGATGAAGAAATTATGGGATTTTGAAGGTCGAAACAGGGGAATAATCCTTCTAAAAGATAATGCCGCTAAAGCGAGCGGCTCGCATGCTCTTGCACACATTGAATATTTGCTGACCGGCACAGAAACGGCTGAGCCAACAACTTTTCTGTGTGACAATACTGTGGCAAACCTGCAAGAGGTCTGGGCTTATGGGGTACTAACTGGACGCTTGAAGCCTGTGTATATAGAAGATCCTGTGCAATAGAATTTTTAAATTTCAAGTCACCCTTCACTTTATTACATGTACATGTAGTGACAATAATTTTTTTCTGATAAAAGTTGAGTTTTTTATAATGCAATAGAATAGGTTGTCAATCTGTTGTAAAATATCTTTAATCCATTCTAGCAGATAGTTTATCTATTGCAATAGGTTGGTCATCTGTTGCATTACGCCGATGTTATTTCTATGAATAATCTAATAATCTAAGTATAATCTGTTGCAACAGTGGGAAGGCCTGTTTGATAATTTCCAACAGATGGCCTAAATTTTTCAATATATGCCTAAATCTTTTTGATATTTTCCAACAGTTACACTTGAATATCCATGTGCTCGTCAACAACAAACCAGTAGCAAATACACACACCACCATGAAAATTTTAGAAATTAGGATTCAATATCCATGTGCCCAACAATACCAAACCAGTAGCAATAACGGCAATAATGTTGTATTTTTTTGCTCGATTTTATATCTCTTCAGAAGCCTTGACTTTGTTCAACAAACCCCAGATTACATGATTTTTTTGTGAAGGGTGTCATTCTTCATACCAATCAAAGTAATTGCATCCACCCAATTTTTATAAAAAAGAGAACACAATTACAAAACAATTACAAGTCAATAATTAATCAACTAATTAAATAAAAAAAATATTACCTTTGAAATCTTACAAGTAAAAAACCTACGACCCAGATTTTGTTGAGTCCAAGAAGTCTTTAACAGAGCTTCATGACCGCACTTACAATATCAAAAATCTTTATCATAAAAAATAGAGGAAGATGCGCTCGACATTGTCAAGGTCAGTTGGAAAAAATAAAAGTAATAATTTGAAGAATTTGGATAAATAAAATAAGATGATGATGAAGAAGAAGATTTGGGAATTTAGGGTTAAATTTTAGGAGGAAGATGAATATATAAGACAATGAGGGGAAAAAAATGATCGTTGGGGGTCAAGTGACGGCAAGTCAGTGAAATATGCCATATTGACACTGACACATTTGATGCCTATTATTTTATGTGTTTAAAATGAACATGTCTACTTGATGCCTATTTTATTTTAGGTGTTTGAACTGAACACCGTCGATGGGTTGCGCCTTTTTTATTTCAATTCAATTCACTTTAACCTTTTTACACGTAGTGGTAATTTTTATGTCCAACGAAAGTTGAATTTTTATAATGCAACAGATTCTCCATCCGTTGTAACAGTTATCCTACTTGTTCTAAAATATAGTTTATCTGTTGCAATAGGTTGGTGATCTATTGTATTATCTCGATGTCAGTATCTAAAGTCCATCTGTTGCAACAGTAGGAAGACCTGTTTGATAAATTCCAACAGATAACCTACTTGTCGCAACATATGTATAAATTTGTTCGATTATTCCAATAGATGTGTCATCTGTTGCAACAGATAAAGTCCATCTGTTGCAACATATGTCTAAATCTGTTCTTTTTTTCCTAATAGATGTGTTATCTATTGCATTATCTCAATGTTTTTATCTAAAGTCCATCTGTTGCAACAGTGGGAAGACCTATTTGATAAATTCTAACAGATCACCTACCTGTTGCAACATATGTCTAAATCTTTTTGATTTTTCCAATAGATGTGTCGTCTATTGCAACAGATACATTATCTGTTGCAATATTTGAATCTAGTATTCCTTTTTAATTAATAAGTTCAAATCTAAGGATTGAATAAAATTCATAGAAAAAATAAAATAAATCGAAGCCTTCATAAATTAGCTGAAATAAGTCAACGAATAAATGAAATGTAAAAAAATTATTATGGTTACAGATCTCAATAAATACACCAACAACAATTTAAGTATACTGCCAAGAATTACTTTGACGGGCTCAAGCTATAAAGATCTACTCAGTATGGATAAGTTGTTCTTCATCCGGTGCTATGGAATTCGGCTTTGCTTGTCGGGGATCTTTATTGTCACTTGCGTACGGTTTCTGTGCTTTCTGTTCTCCGCATTTCCATAAAAAGAGCAGCATATTGTCAATGTTGTTCAGCAGTAGCTTCTTCTACATCCACCTGAAAAGCCAGAATTGGTCAATGCTAATCACGAAGATATAATAAAACGAAAAAGGATAACTCATCTCTTCTAGCAAATCAAACAGGTCTTCTTCCCATTTTAAATTATCCTAAAAATATTATATTTTTGTTGTAACAATGAATCAACTGTTGGGACAAATTTCTACATGAGAAAAATCCTGTGTGATAATTTCCAACGGATGAACCATCCATTGCAACATATGAATCATCTGTTGCAGCAGATAAGTCATCTGTTGGTACAAATAATAGCGGTACGAAGAGCTATTTGATTTGCTAAAATAGACGAGACATATGTTGCACCAGATAAAGTATCTGGTGCAATAGGTTAGTCAACTGTTGCAATAGATGTATATATCTGTTTGATAATTTTCAGCAGATGTGTCATCTGTTGAAACAGATATGTGTCTATTTGTTTTGTCAGTTGGAAGACATATAATATATTTACCTTCTTCAGCTCGTGCGGTTCTTCTTTGGACATTGTACGTTGCTCAGTCCAACACATAGACATAAAAGTTGCAATTTCGCTTTTTTGGATGCCTGATAATGCCTTGGAAATCACTCTCCTTCTCCTCTTGGCCCTAATCTCTAATGGAGTGGATGGAAATAAAATCCTCTTTGATGGAATGAGACCCCTCTTAGATGTCAATTCCTTTACAGAAGCAGTTAATGCATTAATAGCATTAATCATTACATCATGTTTCGCCCTGCAGTCTTGACATTTGCATACAGAACATTCGCTGGGAGAGGAAAAATCTGTATAACCAGTATGATCATACACATAATGGTTTGCTTTAAATACTGTAAAAGGAGCATCATTAGCACCAACAACAACACCACTACCACCACCAACAGCTCCATCAACAACAACAAGCCCACCCTCCAAAATTATTTTTCTTGTAATGACTGTTGCTCTAAATAATTCCATTTTTATCCTGTCGATGACCTTAGGTCCGATAAAGTTTGCATAGACCGTAAAGTAAGAAAAATGGCATCTTCAGCTCTAGATTGATCGGAACTAGTGACAGATGCATATTCTAACTTAAATCATTACATATATTAGAATGATGATTAGATCATTCAAAAAAAACCATTAATTAAAAGAAAAAATTAATTATAATTATACTTACTGCATCCTTCGGGGGGTTGAAGAGATTAAGAAATTTTGTATTTTTATCAGTTTTGGCCGACAACTATCTCAAGATTCTTGGACAGGAAACTCCTTCCTGGTACTTCACTTATTGTCTCAACTAAGGAATTGCTTCAAACGCCCAAGCCTATAAAATAACGCCAATAAATCAAAACCATTATTGAGCGAAAAAAATGAATGATATCATAATAGAAGAAAGAAATATTTACCATGAAAGCCCATGGGAAGCCATATAAGTTGACTGTCTTTGGCGCTAATGGAGTCAACAAATATTTGACAGTCATTTTGAAGCTTTCATACCCTCATGGATAGCTGTTAAACGCCTCAATATCTTCGGAGAACTTTATTAAACCGAGGCTTATGTTGTTGTTAACGTCTCTCGCCCAAAGAATATTATGTACAAACCAAACCAAGAACAATAACTGTTTGTGTTTTTTTGAAAGTCCTTTACCTTTCAACGCTTCTATCAAATTTTTATTTTTGAAGCTTGGACCAACAATGGACACCAGGTCATCACGATCACATGACTTGCCTTTGCCTTTTTTGGGTGTGCGGGGTGCTTTTTCGGGTTAGAATAGGTATAACTTGAGAAGGAGGATAACATTTTAGTCCAGTAACTATGGTAAACTCCTTCCAACCAAAATAAACAGGCATTCCACAGTAATTTATCCACACCTCATCCATCTTATCTTTTTTTTCATACATAAACCTATGCTTGAGAAGTTCATATACCATTTTCATTTGAAAACGAGCATTGTTGTCCTCCGGCAAATCAAGATATTTCCCAAAGCAGCTGTCCTTGAAATAAGCATCCAATTTTTGTTCTCAAAGTATTTTTCTGAAGGCATCGAAAGATTTTCCCATGGATGACTTAACCACGAAATCACCCGTTAAATCTATGGCACCATCGCACTGCATTTTCACAGGATAATGATCAATGATGAAGGCTTTGACCAGCTCTTCGGTGGAAGGGCTATTAGCATCTGCATTATCTCTTTTGAAATATTCCTCCTCCTCGTGTTGATCATATTCTGCTCCCGATTGAGATAACGCTTGTAAAGCAAGATCATAGAGTGGTGGTTGTAGCCTAGCTGCTTCACTTGTTCCTTTACTTGAACTTGATTCGGTTTCTGTTCTTTTGGGAACCATATTATCTAAAACTAACAGGAATATAAAATAATATATTATTGTTGATTAATGCATCATTAAAAAAGGTTAATAGGAAATTAAACAAGCAAAACAGTAAAATAGTAGTTGCAATAGATCACCGATCTGTTGCACCAGGTAGTATATTTTTTACAGCATATAACCAAACTGTTACAGCGGATGAGTAATCTATTGCAACAATACAAAATATATCACTCATCTTTTAAGACAGATAAATGGTTTGTTCAACAAATCACACAACTGTTATGATATCATCTGTTGCAACATATGAGTGATCTGTTGGAATAGTTAAATAATTTGTAGCAATGGCTGAGTAGTCTGTTGCGACAATACAAAACATATCACTCATCTGTTGAGAAAGATGAATGGTCTGTGCAACAGGTCACATATCTGTTACAACACATGAGTGATCTATTGAAATAGTTATCAATGGTCAATATTGTTTAGATTTCTTCCAACATAGGGTCGTCTATCGCGGCAGATGAATAATCAGTTGGAAAAATCAAGTCTTGAACTTTTCCTGTAGGAAGAGTTGGTAGGAATTTATTCAATAGGAATTTCATCTGTTGCATCAGATCATTAATATGATGGTTCTTCCATTGCACCAGATAGTTAATTAGTTGCATCAAATTTTTTATCCGATGCTTAATCTGTTGCAACATATGGTAAAGCTGTTGCATCAGATATTTAATCTATTGCATCAGATTATTAATTGTTGCATCAAAATTGTAATCTGATGGTTCCTATGGTGAATCAGATGGTTGATCTGTTCATCATATGTTAAATTTGTTGCATCAGATGGTTAATATGTTGCACCAGATTGGTAATCTGTCGGAGGAAACAGTAGCACGATTTTTTTAAACAAAAAATAATAATTTCACCATTTTTACCAAGAACAAGAATAGAACAAATCAAACCAAATTGTCCTTTTTCTTTTATAAACACAAACAATAAAAATCAAACTTCAAAAAAATGCAACAAACAAGAAAATATCATAATTCACTTCGAAAAGAGAAGTGAAGAAATACCAGAAATTAGAGTTTTATTCAGACTGCATTTCAAATTAGTGCAACAAATATTGAAATTGTAAACCAATACTATAAGAGAAGTTGGCTCAAGTTCCTCGTTTTCTTTAAAACTAAAAATGCCATAAATTTTTACCTGTGAAAGAAGAAAAGGAACGATGAAGAATTTGAAGCTGTTGTGGCCGGAGAGCAAGGCTTTCACGTCGATTGAAGTAGAAAAGGAACTCGAAGCCCAATGATTTGTAGTCGAATATTGAAGTCGCCGAGGATTGAAATGAGAAATTTGCAAAATAGTTGGTTGGGAGAGAGTTGAGAGAAGCTGTCGAGAGAGGGATGAGAGACAAGTTGATTGAATTGAAGAGGGGAACTCAAAACCCAACTATTTATCGTCGGAAGTAGAAGTCGTCGGGGGTTGAAGGGAGAAATTTTGCAGAACTGTTGGTTGGGAGAGAGTTGAGAGAAGCTGTCGAGAGAGAGGAGAGAGTGGTTGATTTGGATTGAAGAAGGGTGTGGGTTGGGTTGATTTGTATTTTTGAAAAGATTAGAAAGTTATGAAAATATTAATCAAGTACACAATTAACTTGATCAAGTTTCCTAATAATGTTTGACCCTATCTGTTGGTCGATGTCACCAATCCTTCATTCAAGATTTAAAAGACACCTTTCCTTCAATTTTCTCAAGTTACACTTACTCCAAAAAAAGTTTATGCACCTATTAGTTCTCTTTAATCCTATCCACAACTTTTAAATTATAGATACGAGAGAAAAGATCAAAATTACTCCATACAAAAATCTGTAAATTAATTTTTCTAACCTCAAAACATCTATTACTGAGAAAGAACACAAGCATAGAAAGAAAAGGTAAAGTAGAAGAAGGATAATATAACACTTAGTTAGAGTTAGAAGATGAAAAGGTACATGAAATTTTAAAAGGCACTGTTGTTGTAGTATAGTACTCCATTGAATAAACTGTAACGATTGATTGGAAACAACAATTTTGTTCATCTAATAAATAAGGTGGTTCTTTATTTTTTTAATATAGAAGATAATTTTTTTTTTAAATGAAAAAAGGTCAAAAAAATGAGGTAAAAGATAAATAGGATTTCTTGATTCTAAGACATGCCACATAAGCAAGACCTTATTCCTCCATTATATATATATATATATTGATTGAAAAACAAGGTGCCCCGTTAGATTAGCTTGTCCCGATTGAAAGTAGGACCGTAGAAATCCCTTTTTAACTATCTTATTACTATTATTGCTACTATTACTGGACAAAGAACGACTCGTGCAATATATGTTTTTTTTATTTCAATTTAGGTGACACAAATATAATTTTATAATCAATTATTAAAATAATTTGAATTTTTAATTATTATGATTTACAATATTTTTTCTTTTATTTCAATTTAAGTGACATTAATATAATTTCGAGAGTCAACTGAATATTTTATATCTTTTATATTTTTTAAGTTGTTAATTATGTGATTTATAATGCTTTCAACATAATTTTCAATAAGATACTAATCCTCTCTCTATCCCAGTTTGTGTGTCTTCTCATTTTTAAATAATATATGTTACTTTATGTCTTCCTTTGTCCCATCATAATTTAAGTGACACTAATAAAATCACGATTGAACAGCGAAGTAGACATGTCTTAAATGACTTATAACAACTAATTAGAAGTGATATAACAAAATTACTATAGGCAATATTTGTGAAAATAATTTAAACGGGTCTCATATAAGACATCAAGTTAATTTAAAACATCTAGAATTAATTTATAATTTTATGTCTAATTTATATTTTTATTAAATATTATTAATTTTTTAATATTTTGATAACTTAAAATAATTAATTAGGGGTGATATAGTAAAATTACGATTGAAACAGCTGAAAAAGGCAGCACAAAACATCAAGAGTTAATTTATCATTTTATTTCTATTTTTACTTTTTAAAAATATATATTATTAATTTTTTAATACTTAAATAACTTATAATAATACTCTCATTCAAGATGAAACCACATTAGAAACCACATTTTTCTATATGATTGAAATTGTATACATCTCAATACTTAGAGCTGATTTCTACCAATAACACTCAATTCAAGATGAAATAGACTCAACACTCGCATAGTCGTATCACATGAAAGGAAATACGGGAAAGATACTCGGTCCATATGACCACAATACATAGAAACTTCAACAAAACCACAATACCAAACCCTCGACACATCACAAGTATGATACTAGTCTGACAAAACCTCTACGAGTCAAAAACTAGAGAGCCGCTGGGATAGGTCCCCAACTGACTCGAAATAAACTGAAGATAAAACATAGTCTCTCAAATACATAAAATATTTGAAGATCGGCCCTAGAACCATGAGAACTCACCACTGCAGAAAACGTAGGCAAGGTACTAGAAGAATCACGAATGAGGCTAGGACTGAGCACCTGAACCTACATTATAAGACAATGTAGAACATAGACATATATGTGAATTAGTACTTTGGAATGTACTGAGTATGTGGGGGTGAATGCATATGTATAAAAATAGTACCGATCTTCTTCAATCAAATCATGTATGTAAAATGAGACAACTCACATGGCTTGAACAAGTATAAAATATAAAGCTCATAAATCATGTAGAATGAGGCATGCAACACAAATCTCGTGAGTCATCACTCTTTAACCTTAAAAATTAGAAATCTTCTCTTCTTCTCAATACCCAAAGGCTAATGGACTTTGAACAATACTTTTAAATCATGCATATGTCTCATGGAGAGTAAAACCTTCTCAATGCTCAATATTTCATAACTATTTAGAACTCATATACTTGGAATTCGGAATCATATGACTTGAAAACATACTTGAAGGCATTTCATTCACCGTAGGAAAATATTTCATTTTAAGATTTAGGGAAATTATTCTATCTCAAATGGAAAAGCATTCTAGTTTATGGAAATAACTTATCTCAAAGCTTTATGAAAGGTACTATAACAAGGAAAGATACTTTCATTTAGGAAAAATAACTCACATCAAGAAAATACTTTAGTTAGTGAACATATTTGCAATTCAATCATTTAGGAAAATAGCTTATAGAAAAGGAAAATAAGTATTTGATCTTAAAGTTTGAATGGCAAGGGAGGTTCTCGTAACCGACATAAACCATGCGAGCTACATGGAGTCCAACGTTTTGTTCTCCTAAGGAGGATACCCCATGTTGGGGAGGAACGTCATACTCTTGCCAGGGAGTATAACCTAGGTCTAGTGATCACTAAACCAAACTCGGCCTCGGGCCCAATCATAATCATCATAAACTTGGCCTCAAGCCCAACCTACGATGACACGTAGTTTTGGAGTAAGAAACCGTAGTGACTTACCCGCTCGGTGCTAAGTACTACTCCCTTTAGATTATCTGCGCTCATCTCATAAAAATCCACTTTTAGAATAATCTCATGGTTCACCACGAACCTAATAATCAAATCGATAATCTCATATGCTGAAGTGGATTTCAAAGCTTTCGGACTATTAGGTCAATTCATTTCTCAATCATCTCAAAATACTTAAATCATGGGTGCTTATAGCACAAGAGTTCATAATTTCACAAGTCTCAAATAGGGATTACTAACCCATAATTCAATCTCAAGTTAAAGCTCATCAAAAGCATAATATATAGCATATAGATTCATAAATCAAGTGGAAATCTGGGAATTTCAGCAATTTATCTCAAAATCTCAATATAGTCATATGCTTCAGTATCTCAACATTGCAAATATTAGTTTCTCAAGGAGTAAAATCATGGGGTTTATACCCGGCTATAAATTCTCAATAAAACATGCAAAAATCATGTCATTTGACTCTTAATTCATGGGAAATATCAAGATAATGCATTCAATAATAATGGGTGAAAACCCCCAATTCAAATTCATGTAAAAACCTCATAGATTTCAGGAAATTCATAAGGTAAATAAGCCTTTTGGGCACAAGGGTGAAAGGGTTACCCTTGTTCAAAACCCCATATACCTTGAATTAAAAGCTTTGGATGAACTTTCACTTTTGGAACTCTATTCGTGCTCTTGAATGAGGGTTCTTGAGGCCCTTGACTTGGGAACCTTAAATCTTGACTCAATTTAGAAAATTCATGGTGGATTCTTGAGATTCTTGGAAGAGGTTTTGGATACTTAAGCTTTTTTATGAGAGAAAACTTGAGAAAAACCTCATAGGATGCTTGCAAATGGCCTTGATTTGGTATTTACAAGGTTTTATAGGCTTGGAAAAAGTCCAAAGTGCCCTTTTTGGGTTTTGTATGAATCTGGAAAAATTGAACCGGGAACCCGATTTCATAGGCCACCGCGACGCGCCACTTATCGCGGTGGCTCACTGGAAATTGACAATTGGTAAACTGGGAGTCCCCGCGATGCGGAGCCATAGCGTTGTCCCACTAGTTGGGATTTGGAACTCCTCCGCGATGCGCCCTATCCGAGGTTCCAATGGAAATTGACTATTGGAATATTAGGCTCCTCCGCGACGCGCCACTATTGCGGAGTCCCACTGGAAATCGATAATTTCCAAATAAACCCTCTTCGCGACGCGCCAATCACTTAAATGATGCAGTTTTAGGACTAAGGCTTAAATTAGCCATAACTTCTTATCCGGGTATCGGATTTGTTCAAATCTTATATCGATGGAAAGCTTATCAAATTTCCTATGTGATGAAAAGTCGAAATTAGGGAAATTCTATGTGGTTAACACGATACCCACTTAGGAAGACACTTCTCAATCTTTAAGGGCCGAAATCACGC
Source organism: Capsicum pubescens (assembly GCA_030864215.1). Classification (NCBI taxonomy): domain Eukaryota; kingdom Viridiplantae; phylum Streptophyta; class Magnoliopsida; order Solanales; family Solanaceae; genus Capsicum; species Capsicum pubescens. The sequence goes on from CM061544.1 coordinate 121,547,409, forward strand.
CTTACTTGACACGCCCTAAGACTTAGACTATGAGGAAACTTTGCGGGGCCTTACAATATCTCCCCCTTGGGAACATTCATCCTCGAATGTCGCTAGTTAGGCTAGGAATACAGGAAAAACAGATTGCACATAGCTGTAACATTTGCTAAACGGTTCAAGATCTTTCTAAACTCATGAATACTCCAAAAAAAAGAAAGAACTCATACAAGGATAGATGCATAGCTGAACTTTAGATTAGAAGAGCTGAATCAAGGAAGAATAGTACCTTTGGATTGATCTGAACTCGCGGAAAAGAGGTGCGGGTACTTGGCTCGCATGTCTGCTTCCACCTCCCAAGTATCACCCTCAACAGACTGGTTCCACCATAAAACTTTGACCAAGGGAATTTCTTTGTTCCTTAGTCTACGGATCTGAAAATATAGGATCTCCACGGAAATCTCATCGAAGGAAAGGCTATCCTGAATATCAACACTCTCTGAAGGATCAACCATCACAGAATCACCGATATGCTTCTTAAGCATGGAGACATGAAAAATAGGATGAACGACAGAAAAATCTGAGGGCAACTCAACCTCGTAGGCCACTCTACCAACATGGCTCTAAACTCGATATGGGCCAACATAGCGGGGACTAAGATTTCCCTTCTTACCAAACCTCTTCACTCCTTTCATGGGTGAGATCTTCAAGTACACCAAATCACCCACCTCAAACTCAAGATCTCTCCTCCTCACATCTGTATAAGATTTTTGACGACTCTGAGCGGTCTTCAACCTTTCTCTAATCAGCTTAACTTTCTCTATAGCTTCGAACACTGCATCAGGTCCGATCGTGGCAGCTTCACCCACTTCAAACCAACCTACGGGTGATCTACACCTTCTACCATACAAGGCCTCAAACGGTGCCATTTTGATGCTAGTATGGAAACTATTGTTATAGGCAAACTCTATCAATGACAAATATTGATCCCAACTACCTTTGAAATCAAGAACGCACACCCTCAACATATCCTCTAAGGTTTGAATGGTCCTCTCAGTCTGACCATCTGTCTGCGGGTGAAACGCTAAGCTCAAAAGAACTTGGGTGCCAAGACCCTGCTGAAACGCCCTCCAAAACTGAGAAGTAAATTGAGTACCCCTATACGAAATGGAAGACAAGGGAACTCCATGCAGCCTGATCAACTCCCGGATATACAATCCAGCATAATCCTCAGTCGTATAAGATGTATGCACGGGCAAGAAATATGTGAACTTAGTCAACCTATCCACAACAACCCAAATGGAATCATGATGACGACGCGATAAAGACAACCCTATCACGAAGTCCATATTCACCATCTTCCACTTCCAAGTGGGTATACTAAACTCTTGCATCACACAACTTGGTCTTTGGTGCTCTACCTTAACCTGTTGGCACGTTGAACACTTTGCTACAAACTCAGCTATGTATTTCTTCATACCATTCCACTAATAGATCTCCCGCAAGTTGCGGTACATCTTGGCAGTGTCGAGATGAATGGAATAACATGCGCCATGCGCTTCACCCATAATCTTCTGCCTCAAATCAACGACACACGGGACACATAACCTACTATGAAATCTCAATACACCATCTCCCCCTTGGGAGAAGTCCTCGACCTTTTAGTCCTTAACTGACTCTTTCAGTTTAACCAAATTAGGATCCATATCCTGCTTCTCCTTAACTTCCGAAACTAAGGAGGATTCAGAACTACTCTGCACCAACATACTCCCCTCCGCTGAATCAAGCAATCTAACACCCAACCTAGCCTGACAATGCACATCATGAGCTAACTCTCTCTTACCTTCCTCAATATGTGCAACACTACCCATAGATAATCTGCTAAGGGCATCCGCCACTACATTGGCCTTGCTCGGGTGATACAACACACTCATATCATAATTTTTCAATAACTCTAACCACCTTCTCTGCCTAAGATTCAACTCCTTCTGGGTAAACACGTACTGTAGGCTTTTATGATCAGTAAACACATAAGCATGGACACCATAAATATAGTGTCTCCAGATTTTCAAAGCAAAGACCACAGTAGCTAACTCAAGATCATGGGCCAGGTAGTTTTTTTTATGCGTCTTCAACTATCTAGAGGCATAGGCTATAACCTTACCTCTTTGCATCAACACACAACCCAAACCAACTCTAGAGGCATCACAATACACCATAAAACCATCTGTACCATCAGGCAAAGTCAACATAGGGGGTGAAGTGTGTCGAGTCTTCAACTTCTAAAAACTCTTCTCACAGGAATCGGACCACTAGAATTTAACTTTATTTGGGTCAAACTGGTCATAGGAGACGTAATGGAAGAGAAACCCTCAAAAAAATGATGGTAATAGCCAGCTAGACCCAAGAAACTCCTAATGTCAGATAGAGAAATAGGTCTAGGCTAATTTATAACGACTCCTGTCTTTTGGGGATCGACTCTAATACCCTTGGCTGAAACAACATGACCCATAAAGGCTACAAACATTAGCTAAAATTCACACTTACTGAATTTGGTGAACAATTGGTGATCATTCTCATCACGGGAATACACAAGGATGTCATCTATGAAGACAATGACAAACGTATCAAGGTATTGCTTAAACACTCGATTCATGAGGTCCATGAAGGCTATTGTGGCATTGGTTAGATCGAAAGACATGAATAGAAATTCAAAGTGACCATAGAGGGTTCGGAAGGCTATTTTTGGAATATCACATTCCCTCACCTTAAGTTGATGATAGCCGAATCTAAGGTCTATCTTGGAGAAATAACTTGCACCTTGCAACTGATCAAACAGGTCATCAATTCTCAGAAGAGGATACTTGTTTTTGACTGTGACCTTATTGAGTTGACAGTAGTCAATGCACATACGCAAAGATCCTTCTTTCTTCCACACGAACAAAATAGGTGCACCCCAAGGAGAAATACTGGGCCTAATGAAACCTTTATCTAAGAGGTCCTTGAGTTTCTCCTTCAACTTCTTAAGATCTGCAGGTTCCATGTAGTATGGCAGAATAGAAATAGGCTGAGTGTCGGGAAGAAGGTCAATTTTGAACTCTATCTCTCTATTGGAAGGTACCCCTAGGAGATCTTCCGAAAAGACATCAGGGAACTCATTAACAATATCAACCGACTGGATAGTTGGAGTCTCGTACTTAGTGTCTTTGACTCTAACTAGGTGGGAGATGAAACCTTTTGATATAAGCTTTTTGGCTTTTATATAGGAGATAAAATGACTCTTGGAAGATACCGAACTCTCGGCCCATTCAAACACTGGTTCATCAGGAAACTGAAACTTGACCACACGAGTATGATAATCTATAGATGCATAACAAGAATGAATCCAATCCATACCCAGAATAAGGTCAAAATCTACCATGTCTAACTCTATCAAATTCGCAAGTATGACTCTGTAAATCACAGTAACAGGGCAATTTCTATACACTTATTTAACAACAACAGACTCCCCTACTGGTGTAGAAACTAGGAAAGGCTCAAAAATCTTTTCAGGACTCATTTTGAAATTCAGAGCTACAAGTGGGGTCACATAAAAGAGGTTTGACCCGGGGTCCAACAATACATAAACATCGAGGCAAAAGACACGAAGCATACCAGTAACAACATCAAGGGAGCCCTCCTGCTCCCGATGGGATGGTAAGGCATAGAATCTGTTCTTGTGCTGACCGCTAGCAGTGCTAGAAGAAACGCCCTGAGCAGGGGCAGGATGAAGTATCGGAGCCGGAGCACTAGCATCCTGTGCCTGAGGTCGAGCATCTCTGTTTCCCTGTCTAGCATGGGGGCAATCTCTAAGTTTGTGGCCCTGCTTGCCATAACCGAAACAACCCCTCAAATATCTGAAACACTCCCCAAGGTGATTTCTACCACATTTAGCACAAGAAGGATAACAGGGCCTATTGCCAATACTATTCTGCGACCCAGACAAGAAATGCCTACTCCCTTACTCCAGCCTGCCTTTAGGCGTGGGAGCACTAGCTGATAAAGGCACTGGAATAGACGATCGTCTCTGAAACTGGGGGAGGTTCCCTCCATGGAATTTAGGCCAGCTAAACTCATGCTGCTCAGGTCTATCCGTCTTGCTACCCCTCATTCTATCACTTTCTCTAAGCTTATCTGTCTCTATCTGTTTGGCATACGTCATCAACCTAGACAGATCCAAATCCTTATGAAACATCGTAACCCTACACTTCTTCAGTACCATCCCAGAAACACCTATCATAAACTTACTCATATTAGCTCGAGTGTCGGAAATCAAATCAGGAGCGTACTAGGCCAACTGATTGAACTTTAAATAGTATTCCTTAACAATCATGGAGCCCTACCTCAAGTTCACGAACTCCTCAATATTTTCCTCCCTCATCTCAAGCGAAAAGAATTGGTCCAAGAAGGCATCTTGGAACACTTGCCAAGTCATAGGAGCGACATTCTCACCTCTACACTTCTTCCATGATACAACCCAATATAAGCAATGTCCTTTAGTCTATAGGCTGCCAACTTAACACGTTCTTCTTCCGAAACATAAATCACATCAGTGATCTTTCTCACATCCTCCAAGTATAACTGGGGGTCCTCATCCGCCTTGGACCCTTAGAACTCAGGAGGATTCATCTGCATAAAGTCACGAATCTTAGTTGTGGCTACATCACCACCTTACTAATTAGAAACTAGGGCTTGGTTATTGGCCCAAACATTTATGGTGACCGCTTGGGCTAACGCCTGAAAGGCCGCCATAAACTCAGCATGGGACACCGTCTCATTCAAAGGATCAACAGGTGAGGGTTGCTCATCATTATTACTGTGGACATTCGCTCTTCGAACAGACATTTTCTAAAAATAAAAAAGCATGGATCGTTAGACAAGAGGGACAACTGTAGGCACGATAGAATCTGAAAGAAGAAAAAACTTTTACCTAAAACGTCTCGTAGCCTCCTTCTCATAGATGTGGCGCGCTACACACCGATATCAAGATTCTACTCAACGCGGCTTGTCAGACTCCCTAGGACTCCTTAGAAACCTTAGGCTTTGATACCAAGTTTGTAACAATCCAAAATCATCTCCCGGGATGTCACACGGTGCTTAAGCGTACAAGTAGCCCCAAGCTAACCCTTAGATCCAGTTTCTACCAATAACACTTAATTCAAGATGAAATAGACTCAACAATCGCATAGTCATATCGCATGAAAGGAAATACGGGAAAGATTCTCAGTCCATATGACCACAATACAGAGAAACTTCAATAAAATCACAATACCGAACCCTCGACACATCACAAGTATGATACTAGTCTGACAAAACCTCTACGAGTCAAAAACTAGAGAGCCATTGGGACATGTCCCCAACTGACTCAAAATAAACTGAAGATAAAACATAGTCTCTCAAATACAAAAAATATCTGAAGATCGGCCCTTGAACCATGAGGACTCACCACTGTAGAAAATGTAGGCAAAGTACTTGAAGAATCATGGATGAGGCTGGGACTGAGCACCTGAACCTACATTATAAGACAATGTAGCACATAGACATATATATGAATCAGTACTTTGGAATGTACTGAGTATGCGGGGGTGAATTCATATGTATAAAAATAGTACCGATCTTCTTCAATCAAATCATGTATGCAAAATGAGATGACTCACATGGCTTGAACAAGTATAAAATATAAAGATCATAAATCATGTAGAATGAGGCATGCAACAAAAATCTCGTGAGTCATCGCTCTTTAACCTTAAAAATTAGAAATCTTCTCTTATTCTCAATACCCAAAGGCTAATGAACTTTGAAAAATACTTTCAACTCATGCATATGTCTCATGGAGAGTAAAACCTTCTCAATGCTCAATATTTCATAACTATTTAGAACTCGTATACTTGGAATTTAGAATCATATGACTTGAAAACATACTTGAAGATATTTCATTCACCTTAGGAAAATATTTCATTTTAAGATTTAGGAAAATCAATCTATCTCAAATGGAAAAGCATTCTAGTTTATGGAAACAACTTATCTCAAAGCTTTATGAAAGGTACTATAACAAGGAAAGATACTTTCATTTAGGAAAAATAACTCACATCAAGAAAATATTTTAGATAGGGAACATATTTGCAACTCAACCATTTAGGAAAATAGATTATAAGAAAGGAAAATAAGTATTTGATCTCAAAGATTGAATTGCAAGGGAGGTTCTCGTAACCGACATAAACCATGCGAGCTACATGGAGTCCAACGTTTTATCCTCCTAAGTAGGAGACCCTACGTTGGGGAGGAGTGTCACACTCTTGCCAGAGAGTGTAACCTAGGTCTAGTGATCACTAAACGAAACTCGGCCTCGGGCCCAATCGTAATCATCATAAACTCGGCCTCAGGCCCAACCAACGGTGGCACATAGTTTTGAGGTAAGAAACCATAGTGACTTACCCGCTCGGTGCTAAGTACTACTCCCTTTAGATTATCTACGCTCATCTCATAAAAATCCACTTTTAGAATAATCTCATGGTTCACCATGAACCCAATAATCAAATCGATAATCTCATATGCTAAAGTGGATTTTAAAGCTTTCGGACCATTAGGTCAATTCATTTCTCAATCATCTCAAAATACTCAAATCATAGGTGCTTATAGCACAAGAGTTCATAATTTCACAAGCCTCAAATAGGGCTTACTAACCCATAATTCAATCTCAAGTTAAAACTCATCAAAATCATAATATATAGCATATAGATTCATAAATCAAGTGGAAATCTGAGAATTTCAGCAATTTATCTCAAAATCTCAATATAGTCATATGCTTCAATAGCTCAACACTGCAAATATTAGCTTCTGAAGGAGTAAAATCATGGGATTTATACCCGGTTGTAAATTCTCAATAAAACATGCAGAAATTATGCCATTTGACTCTTAATTCATGGGAAATATCAAGATAATGCATTCAATAATAATGGGTGAAAACCCCCAATTCAAATTCATGTAAAAACCTCATAGATTTCAGGAAATTTATAATGTAAATAAGCCTTTTGGGCACAAGGGTGAAAGGGTTACCCTTGTTCAAAATCCCACATACCTTGAATTAGAAGCTTTGGATGAACTCTCACTTTTGGAACGCTATTCGTGCTCTTAAATGAGGGTTCTTGAGGCCCTTGACTTGGGAACCTTGAATCTTGACTCAATTTAGAAAATCCATGGTGGATTCTTAAGATTCTTGGAAGAGGTTTTGGATACTTAGGGTTTTTGATGAGAGAAAACTTGAGAAAAACCTCATAGGATGCTTGTAAATGGCCTTTATTTGGTGTTTACAAGGTTTTATAGGCTTGGAAAATGTCCAAAGTGCCCTTTTTGGCTTTTGCACGAATCTGGAAAAATTGAACCGGGAACCCGATTTCATAGGCCACCGCGACGCGCCATTTATCGCGGTGGCTCACTGGAAATTGGCAATTGGTAAACTGGGAGTCCCCGCGATGCGTAGCCATCATGTTGTCCCACTAGTTGGGACCTAGAACTCCTCCGCGATGCGCCACTATCGCGGGGTTCCACTAAAATTTGACTATTGGAAAATTGGGCTGCTCCGCGACGCGCCACTATTACGGAGTCCCACTGAAAATTGACAATTGCGAAATAAACCCTCTCCGTGACGCACCAATCACTTAAATTCTGCAGTTTTACGACTAAGGCTTAAATTAGCCATAACTTCTTATCCGAGTATCGGATTTGGGAAAATCTTTTATCGACAAAAAGCTTATCCAATTTCCTATGTGATAAAAAGTCAAAATTAGGAAAATTCTATGTGGTTAACATGATACCCACTTAGGAATTTACTTCTCAATCTTTTAGGGCCGAAATCATGCCTTACTTGACACGTCCTAAGACTCAGACTATGAGGAAACTTTGCGGGACCTTACATGCACATAGTATCCTTTTGCACCACATTGGAAACAAACACATGCTCTAACCACATCACTTTTCTTATTGTTTTCTTGTTTCTTTTGATGGTGTCCTTTCTTTGTACAATGATTAACACCAGGAACATGATTTTTGTCTTGACCATAATCATGACCACGACCACGTCCGCGTCCAAAACTAGGTCACCAACCTTTTCCATGCCTAGCATGGTGGGCGTACACCTCATTTACTTTTGGAAATGGTGTTGATCCAGTAGGTCAATTTTCATGATTTTTAATTAACAAATTTTTTTTTTTTAGCCATAAGAAGAAGGGAACTCAATTTAGAATATTTCTTGAAACTTTTCTCTCGATATTGTTATTGTAAAAGAACATTCGAGGCATGAAAGGTCGAGAGTGTTTTTTCCATCATATCAACATCAATAATAGTCTCTCCACATAGTTTTAAATGAGAAAAAATTCTGAACATGGAAAAATTATATACATGCACCGACTTATAGTCTTGAAACCTAATATGCATCCAATCGTATCGTGCTTTTGGATGGATGACCATCTTTAGGTGGTCATACCTTTTTATGGTTATTCCACAAAACATGTGCATCCTTAATAGTAAGGTATTCAATAATTCAGAATTTCTTCAATATGATGATGCAAAAATATCACTGCCATCACACGATCTTGTTTTTATGCTTTATTTTCAATTTTAATGGCATCTCCAAGACCCATAATATGTAAATGGATTTCAGCATCCAATACCATGAAGATAGTTCTTGCTTGAGCTTTGAAGGGCAATGAACTCAAGTTTTGTAAGATTAGACATATTAAATCGACGAGAGAGTAATACCTTAACCTTCAAATTTTGATACGGTAGGGCTTCGTGCTGATAATGTGTTATATAAATAAAGATAAAATATAAATATTAAACTTTAAAGAAAGTAGAGAACTTTAGGAAATTTTAGTAATGCTTTTGTTTTACTATTTTGATGTTTCTATAAAATGTACAAAGGGTGGCTATTTATAGACCACCAAACTTAGTTCCTAAGGTTGCGAAACTTGACTTCAAGTTGGCTATTTGGCCCACTATTTAGGTATATAAATCCAAATTGAACAAAGTAATTTTTGGTCTTCAAATCCAACTTGACTACTAACTATTATCTCTAATAAATGACATTTCACACATATATATTTCACATGACATCCATATTATATAACAGATGATGGAAAATGCAATGACCCACTTTTTATGTTTTTATTCACTGAATATTGTTAATTTTAAAAATCTTTATTTTAAAATTTTAATTTTTAAATATATAATTTTTTTATAAAAATGGTAGAAGACAAACATGCCGCGCACGTCGTCATTGTATAATAATAAATGAGTTTTTGATCGAAATCATCCCTTATGTTTTTCTTTATCTTTGTGTATATCCTTATTATGTTTCATTTAACTAAAATTATCTCTTTTAAATTTCACAAAATTGATCCAAAAATCATTTCTCTGTTAAGTTTTTCATCCACTTTAATGCAGAGTTTTTTGTTTTTCAATTAACACTCCTCTTTTTTATTTTGCTTTGATCCCTTACCTTACTAACTTTTTATTTTTCCTTTATTTGAAAATTACTCCCTTATGCAAGAAACAAAAAAAAAGTTGTTTCTTCGCAAATATGAAGCACTACCACCTCAATCGTTACAAAATAAAATATTGGTGTTTTTTCTCTAAAAGTTGTAATGACAGAGCACATAAAGCAATTATCTTTCTTGGTGTCTCTTGTTTGAGCTTCTCTAGTTTTGCTACTTTCTTTCAATAACTTTAACAGTTAAATTTTGCTCCTTTCATCTTAATTTATGTGATACCTTTAGCCTTTAGAGATTCAAACTATGTAAATTTTTATCAATATTTTTTTCATCTTATTAACATGAGTAAAATTACAACGTATAATACCTTTGCGAGTAATGAAATTTTATTAAATTTAAATTCGTATAAAATTTGAATTATATTAAAATTCAAAATATATTAGTCCAATAAATGTGATGAGTTAATATGATTGAATTAATTATTTAAATTCAAAAAAAATATGGATTTGATTGAAGTCCAATTTCTGTTGCACTAGTCCATTGATTTGGGGCACAAATAATGAGCCCGATTTGCTAAGCCTAATATGTCATCATATTCTACAGGCCTAAATCAGCTTCAAGTGTCAAATGACATGGAACGACAAGTTAAGTGAAGGAGTCAATAGGATTGACAACGCCCAAGAGCACACACAAGTGTACGTGATCCACCAAATAATATAGTGACCTTCAAGAAAGCCGAATATCGATCCCACAGGGACTTGTTATAACAACTATTTGATTTTAGTTCATAATTTAGATTAATCTAGTGCAAAGCGTAACCAAGAGAGATTTTGAAGGTTGTAAACTAAAATTAAAGTAAACAATGCGTAAAGTAAAATACTTGAGACAATCAATAGAGAAAAGCCCAGGGTTAAAGCACTTCGAACAATCGTACTACGTTATTGAACTTTATTCGTTAAATCGCTTTTCTTGGTTTTTGATTTGCAGGGTTTATTGCATGATCATGGTCTCCCGACCTCTAATCGCTTACCTATCTTGGACATTATAACTACATCGTTGAGCGGGGATGTAATAATCCAATTAAGTGCTTAACGCTATCATCCTATGTGTGAATCAAGTAAGGCTTCTAGGTACATACCTGTCCTAGATGCTAATTTGAATTCTTTATTTTATAAAAGAACAAGAACCATACTTTGTTCATCCCCACGTTCTATCTCCCTATTCCCTCTCCCGAGATCACACAGTCGATAATATAAGTATTCTAAGGGTGATCAATCCTTAAAATAGTTAAAACAAAAATAAACAAGCAACCGAATATGATAAGCGAATCCAAAAAAATTAATTCATAACGATAGTAGTAATGTTATTGGATTTAACCCCGGAAAGGGAGTTTTTAGCCACTAATAGTCATAACCGTAATCAAGATTCTTGAATATGTGATTAAAACCATTAAAGAGATAAATTAAAGAATATAAAATCTAAAAGAAAAAGTTGTAGCAGCCTCCTATAATGTTCCAAGACATCACAAAGTAAGTAAAAAAGTGTATCACGTGTGTATTTATAGTACAAAGAAGCCTAAGCCGTGCAGGATTGTAGGATGTAGTGTACTTCTCAAGCACTAGGATGAGCATGCATCGCGGGCCTTGTAGCACAGCTTTTGAGTGGGAAACGTGGGCTACTTATTCCTCATTTGGAGTGGGCGATGCGGGTTCTCTAGCACTAGTTTGGAGAAGGCGACGCGGGCATATCACGTGATGTCACTGGAAGTTGCTTCCAAAAATTTGGCTAAGTGTTAATATTCTATTCTTCTTTTGTGACCTTATTTTGCCTTAACTTTCATCTTGTTCCACATCAATTTATCATAAACTTTAATCCCTCAAGCATCCTACATGATCAAACACCAAGTATTAATTAGAGTTCAACACAACACAACGTCCACAACGATGAGCAAGAAAAACGAGCTTAGGCTTGCTTAACCTTTAACATTTTGCATTGGCTCTTGACTTGACTCGATTACACTTTGAATATTATAAACAAGTTGTTACATAATCACACAATAAAACTAATAGGAAATCATTTAACACATTGGAATCCAATGAGATAGACTAAAATATTACCTAGATCAAGCTAGTAAAACTAGTTTTCTTGGTTGAACTCTAAATGATCGATTTGAACCCAAACTTGTTTGAAAACACTTTTAAACATTGAAATCATATCCTTGAACACTTATATGCTTATTTATATAATCATCACACATAAAGAAAATGAATTATCCTTAAAACAAGGCTCAATAAGCTAGAATAGCAACACTAGAATGGATAAATACACTCAACATCAAGGATCATGCCACATATTAAAATGATGAAGTAGGTCTAGTGAAGTCAAAAGTTTAAAAAAATGTGTCATGTCACTTAAATCATATTGGTCAAAAGAAGTTCACCTTCACCATGGTTCTTTCCTTCCCACAACTATAAATAGGGGTCTCATAATTCAGGAAAAGCACAAACAACTCTAACAAAAAGAAAGAGAGAGCTCGTGGATCAAACACACCAGATTTCTCTACAAGCTACAAATCAAGTATTCAAGTTCAACTAGTTCAAGATCAACACCACAAGATTCAAGAACAATACCAAAAGCCCTTGAATTTAAGTATAAGTCAAGATTGAATCCATCAAATTCACAAATCAAATTCTAATTCAAGATCAATCTTGAACCCTTTGAATTTATATTTGAAAAGGCGAATCAGAAGATTCATCGAGATTGTAACACTCACATATTAAAATTAATAAATCGATTATTGTAATATTTTTCTTATCTCGATTAATTATTCTTCTCGATCAAAATTTAATTTTCCAATAAATTCTGGCACGCCCAGTGGGACAATCTCTACCTTTTATCTCAACTTTTGTGACATCAAAGTTCAAGAATAGTGAAATGACTTCCAAGAAGGTCAATTGTCAATCAACTGCCTCCAAGGCTGCTGATTCCAAATTCTCTGTTGAAGTAGAAAGCATCCTTGGTGTTACTTTTGGAAGCTTTAGAGCTGTCACAAGGATTAAGTTATCATAATAGGACAACAAACACATGAAGTGTCGTCTGTACCAACTCTAATTTTTGAATATTCATCCCCAAAAAGAGCAAGGTACTATGCTAGTGCTTTAAAAGAAGGAAAAAATGTGGTAGAGACACTTAAGAAGACTCTTAACTCTACTTGAGCACTCTGGTTCAAAATACTCTGACACAAAGAATGATGGTCGTTCAACCAATGCATCATCTCCACTTATACCTCATGAGATGAGAACTTCAAAGATCAACTTATGTGATAATATATATTACTCTCCAACGTCGCTAGTGATCATGTAAGCAATGGTAACTGGTGCCTCATCTATGGAGGAACAACTTGCAAACCTGACAAATGCAATTGAGGATCTGACCAAATATGTGCAAAATTAAGATGCTTGGATTGATAAGTTGGTGGATAGGATGGATGGCTTAATAGATAAATAGTCTAGCCATGCACTTGGAAAAGCTCCAGATGTTTATGAGACAAAACATCCTATAAAACAAACACCACCAGCTATGGAGGTACAAGTTTCTTCTAAGGGAATGATACCGATTGATCAATTGAAAGAGTTAATTGAAGGGTCCCTTAAAAACAAGTATGATGTTGTCACTAAGTTTTCCTAACATACGCCAAGTCCTGCACTATAAGGATTAATAGCTTCAAATCATCTGCCGGATATCAACCCTCAAATTTAATAATTTGAGGGTAAGGAAAATCCAAAGCAACATGTCGCGCACTTTTTTGAGACATGTAATAATGCTAGAACCTATGGTGACTATCTTGTCAAATAATTTGTCCATTACATAAAGGTAAACGCCTTTGATTGGTACACGAATCTTGAGCCTAACGCTATCAATAACTAGTAGCATTAGAGCATGATTTCCTGAATCGCTTCTATAGCACGAGGCATAAAGTGAACATGGTAGAGCTCACAAATACTTGGCAAAGAAAGGACAAGCCAGTCATTGACTTCATCAATTGATGGAGAAATATGAGGCTAAACTGTAAAGATAGGCTTCTTCTGCAATAGAGATATGCATCCAAGGAATGCACTGTTAACTTTTGTATATCTTGTATGGTATTAAACCAAAATCCTTTGAGGAGTTATCTACTCGTGATCACAATATGGAGTTGAGCATGTCTTTTGTTGAAAAATGAGTAGTGCTTATCCATGACCCTCAAAAGAGGAAGGACAAATAAAAATCTAGAAGATGAGGAATCCATGAATGTCGATGTGTCTCTTATAAAGTTCACCACAAAAGTGAGTGAAAATGACTTCTCAAGCATATCCAAATAAGAAGTTGACCTTGAAGGAGATGCAAGAAAAGGAATACCCCTTCCTTGATTCTGATGTTGCTGAAATTTTCATTGAGTTTTTTGAGCATAAGCTTATTGATCTACCAGAGATAAAACTCAAATGAATAATGGCCCAAACTATTGTAAGTATCATAGTCTTATGGGTCACCCTCAGGATAAATGTTTTGTCTTCAAGGACAAAATCATGCAACATGCAAATGAAAAGAAAATCTTCTTTAATAATAAGAAGGTCAGTTCTCATCAAATCTCTATTACTTTTGGCTCATTTGATCTGGTCCAAATATGCTTTGAGGAGCATATGGAGAAACCAGTAGATCATGAGAACTCTCCAGTAGATGAAGGTAATGACGAAGGTTGGACCCTGGTGACTAGGCAAAAATGCAAAAAAGTGAGTGTATGAAAAGAGTCATCCAACCAACCAACTAGAAGGAGGATGGTGAAGAAATTGAGAAAATAGAGGCTAGTTGAGCTTCCAAAGAACACGAGTTTAGTGGAGAGTCACCATTAAAAACCATGACATCTAGTGACTTTGGAAGAATTCTTGCCAACTTGGTTCCATGCAAAGGCTGCTCAAGTTAACCTTGAGGAATCTTACTTAAATACTAGCAAAGAAGGAGCAAAGCATGAAAAACCACCAATGAAAGTTCCTTTATCTTCTAAAAACCAACTAAACCTCTTATCCAAGAGGCACAGTATGTGATACAAAAAATACATTTACAAATGACGATATTCTACTTGGTGAAACTCTATACAATCATCCCTTGTATATGGTGGGCCATTCTCTAGGAAAGAAAATAAATAAAATCTTTATAGACGAGGGATCCAGAGTCAACATCCTGCCTATTCACACAATGAAGGAACTTGTCATCGCTACTGATGAACTTGATGAATGTCGTTTGATGATCTAAGGGTTCAACCAAGAGGGTCAGAGGGCCATAGGATCTATCAAGTTAGGGATTCATATGGATGATTTGTGATCAAATGCGTTAATACATGTGATCGATGCCCATACTTCATATAAATTATTGCTTGGTAGGCCTTGGGTACACGAGAAAAAAATTATCTCATACTTTTACTATCAATGCTTGAAGTATCTCGAAGGGGGAGTGGAAAGAAAAATAGTTGCTGATGATAAGACATTCACTGAAGCTGAGTCATACTTTGTCGATGAAAAATTCTACTTAAAGAATTAAGTTGTGATTAAGAAAAGGGTTGATGATGTCACAATAACCAAGTATGATGATCTTACAGCTAAGAAGGTCACAGTGGCTATTGAAAAAGCCACCACTAAGATGCCTCTCCTCACTTTAAATAAAGAAAATATCGCTTTCTAAAAAAAATCCAACTTCTATACTCCACTATGTACCAAAGGTAAATAAAGAAGAAGATTATTCATTCGATACCCAAGATAATGTATTAGGGGGGACTAACTCTACATTTCAAGCGAATTAATGCAATAAACCCATCCTCAAGGCTACTTGGAGAGTTTGTGGCTCGAAATTCGCCACAAGATATAATACTCGATCACAATGAGGTCCCACAGAAAAATGAGCTTAAATAAAGCGTACAAAAGAAGGTTTTGATCCAAAAGCTTACAAGTTATTTGTAAATGCTGGATAAAATCTTAATGAGCCATAAAGGTTGGGTAATCTTCTGACAAAAAGCACAACTAGGCAGACACGTAAAGGCCTATAATACATGCCTCTACCTCTAGTTCACACCTCCATAAGAATGACAGTTAGCAACTACATCATGTGGAAGAGGAATCCACTGCTTCCAATTGACGGTCTTCTATCTTTGATTGATTTGGAGAATCAACTATAAGAACTTTTGTGTTTGAGAGATTGAATCGCTAAATAAGAAGAAAAGCAACAAACGTTGGAGAAATTTTCAAAGAATGACAATGTACTCTTTGCCTAGAATCTAGAAGAATTTTCAAGGTTTGATTTCTTCTAGAATGAGGCGGAAGATGAAAATTATGGTCTTATGCAAGGAGGTACAAAAATCAAAGTCTCATATTGTGGTTTACACCAAGAAGTATGAGGAATATGAAGAAAGTGTAGGCTCTTCAAATCATATTGCAACCCAAAGTGAGAATGATGCCTCATCTCAGATGAAGCTTAATGAAGAGCTAGAAAATATTTCATAGTGCTACCAAATATCTATCAACGACGATGATCCTCAAGAGGAGGAAGATACTGGAGATGCTTTGTCAAAACTTGAAGAAGAAGTAAAGAACATAAAAGATTCCTTGAAGAAAGTCAATCTTGGCACTAATGAAGACCCAAGACCAACTTACCTGAGCGCTTCCATCAGTTAGAGGTCAAGAATGTTTCTCGTCCTATTAAGTAATTCTAAAGACATTTTAGATCGGAGTTGGTTCTATTAATTGAAAAAAGTTAAGAAAATTATCGATGCTAGCTTTCATCGTGAAGTTAAATACCCCACATAGATTTCAAGTATTTTTCTTGTGAGAAAGAAAAATGGATAAATTTGAGTTTCTGTTGACTTTAGAAATCTCAATAATGTCTGCCCTAAGAATGATTTTCCAATTCCCATTCCAGAGTTAATAATTGATGCCACCACTAGTTATAAGGCGATATCCTTTATGGATGCTAATCCAGCTATAACCAAATTAACATGGCACCAAAGAATAAGCTCACTATATTTTGTATGCCTAAAGGTATTTATTGCTAAAAGGTAATGTCTTTTGATTTGAAGAACATTGGTGCACCTTATCAAAGGGCTATGCAAAATATCTTTGACGGCCTAATCCATAAAAATATTGAGTGCTATATGGATGAATTAAATGTGAAGTCAAGTAAGAGGAACGACTACTTAAAATACCTAAGGATGGTATTTGAGTTGCTCCAAAGATATCAACTTAGGATGAACCATTGAAATGTGCCTTCAGAGTCACTTCTAAAAATTTCCTTGGCTTCATTATACGACACCGAGGAATTGAAATTGATCAGGCCAAGGTAGACATAATTTTGAAGATGCCCGAGCCTTGAAACATTCATGAGTTAAAAATCCTTCAAGAAAGGCTAACCTATCTAAGGAGGTTCATCTCAAACCTGGCCAATAAATGTCAACCATTTAGCCATCTTATGAAGAAGAATGCTCTTTTCAAATAGGATCAAGCTTGTAGTAAGACCTTTGAAAGTATTAAATCATACTTGATGAGGCCTCCAGTTCTTGTGGCACCTATACTTGTAAAGATATTGATACTTTACATTAAAGTACAAGAAAGGTCAGTTAGGGCACTACTAGCTGCAAAAAATAGTGAAGTCAAAAAAAACTCTTTTTACTAGCTGATCAGAATGATGACACCGAATAGGCTAAACTATTCTCTGATCAAAAAGTTATGTTTGGTATTGGTCTTCTCAATCCAAAAGATGAAATACTACTTTCAAGCTCATGCCGCCCGTCTTGTGTCTAGGGCAAATCCCATCAAGTTTGTAAAATCAAAACTAGTCCTTAGTGATTGACTTGCAATGTGGCACCTTCAATTTCAATATTTTGAGATCGCGTACACTTCCCAAAAAGATGTTAAAGGACAAACATTGGCAAACCACATAATACCTGATGATTAGGAACTGACCGATGAAAATCCTAATAAAGATGCAATAGTTATTAAAGCCACACCCTCATGAAAGATGTACTTTGATGGTGTTGCACATTCAGGTAGAGCTGGTGCTGGTATGGTGTTTCTCACTCCACAAGCAGAGGTCATCCCATACTCTTTTACCCTAAAAAAGCATTACTCCAATAATTTTGCTGAATATCAATCGTTACTACTCAGATTTGAGATGGAAGTTGACGTGAAGCAACTATAATTACAATTCTTTGGTGACTCTGAATTAGTGATCAAGCACCCTTAGGAAGATAAGAAGTCAGAAAGCATGAGTTACACCCATATCATGATTATGCTCAAAATTTGATGGTATGGATTGAAAAAATAACCCTTTAACATGTTCCAAAAAAGAAATTAAGCAAGCTAATGCCCTAGCTGCTTTGGCCTTAATCCTAATTCTTTTGAATTAGACACGAGTTACTATCCTTCAAGAATGAGTAGTACTTTCCTCAAATGAGGCTGAATATGTAGAAAACAAGATTGAACACCTCGCCGCTGTATCTAAGGCTGTAAAGAAAGATTGGTGACAACCTATCATTGACTACTTTTGTTATGGAATACTTGCAAAGGATCCAAGAAGAAGGACTGACATTCATTATTGTGTGTCTCGCTTCCTTTACTATAAAGACACGTTATACATAAGATCATTTGAAGCAGTACTCTTGTGATATTTAGGAGAGAAACAAAAATTTCTAGCTTTGCACACTTATGGGTTTGTGGATCTCATCAGTTTGGACCAAAGTTCTAGTTTAACATTAAAAGGATGAGATATTATTGACCAATGTTGGTGAAAGATTGATTGGACTATGCTAGAAGATGCAAAGCTTTCCAATTCCATGAAAATTTTATACATCAACCTCCTGAAGTGTTATACCAACTATAGAATCATGGCCATCAATACTTAGGGATTGGATTCTATTGGACCACTGCTAAAATCTTCTGGTGGACACTTGTATATCTTGCTCGCGACAGATTACTTCTCAAAATAGGCTTAAGTTGTTACTCTAAAAAAAGTAAAGAAAGAGAATGTTGCAAACTTCATCTGAGTGAATATCATGTACCATTTTGGGATTCCTCAATACATAATAACTGACAACTGAAAATAAGCTGATGAATAAGATTTTTTATCTCTTTGGTTCCAAATAGCATAAGTCTCCTATACCATGTTGCTACCAATGGTCTAGTCGAAGCTTTCAATAAGACTTTATAAAATTTGTTGAAGAAAATCATCTCCAAGTTCAAAAAAAATTGGCATGAACAAATGGAAGAAGATTTATGAGGATATAAGACAACTTACTGCACACCTATGTGAGAAGCCCTATACTTATTTGCTTTTAGGTTTTAAGAAGTCCTACCACTTGAGCATCAAATACCTTTCTTAGGGATGGCTAATCAAGAAGGGCTCACAAAAAAAGAAGATGCTCAGTTGCATCTTGTGGAGTTAGAATCTCTTGATAAGAAGAGGCTAGAGGCTCAATAAAATCTTGAATATTATCAAGCCCATCTATCTCGTTCTTTCAAAAAAAGGGTTCGCTTTATAGAGCTTTCAAGTTGGAGACCAAGTCCTTACAGTAAGAAGACCCATTATCACTTCTCATAAGTCTGGGGGCAAGTTGACCTTATAATAGGATGAACCATATGCCACATAAGAAGTATATTCAAGTGGTACTTACAAGCTTATTGATGCAGATGACATGAAAATTGTCCCTATGAATGCCAAGTTCTTAAAGAAGTACTATCCTTAAAGGAAGACGATGCTCCTTAAGGTACGAGCATAAACTACATGTTCACTCCTGGCCAGTAAGAGTATAAACTGTGTACGACTAAAAAAATTCCTTTAAGTTGAAAACCTCGAAAGAGGCTACCAAGGCAAAAGTTAGGATAAAAAAATATATAGGCAAGAAAAAGGTCTGCTAGGTTTAAAAGCTTGAAAGAGGCGATCTAGACAAAAGTTCAAAAATAAAAAATATATTAAATAAATAAATTAAAAAAAACACTTAGCCAAAACTACGTTGTTACTTGATACTTGTTATCGAGGTATATGGGTGCTTAGAATTTCATTATGAGTTAGTTGCATGAGTGTCAAAAAACATATTCTTGTTGTATCTGCCATAGGAACGCTAAGTCTACAAATATTCTGATTAATATTTGAACTTACTCCAAATATTTATGGCTCAATCAGAGCAACCCATCGAATAAAAAAAGCTCCTTTAACGGATTTTGAAATGTAAAAGTTCTCCAAGCTTACAAACTAAGGGTGTAAATCTTACAAGCTTGTAGTTTGAAGTCAAAAAAAATATATCAAGTGTTCAAGTTGAATTCTTCAAATCTTCTTCTAGGCTGAAGTCTATAAATCTGCAAAGTCTGTAAGTTGATGTCGTCAAATTTGTCAAGTCTGCAAGTTGAAGTTTCCAAATCCATCAAGTTTGAACCTCCAAAATTGCCAAATTTGTAAGTTGAAGTTATCAAAATTTGTAAGTATCCAAATAAATGAATCTCCAAATTTTTAAGCCTTTAGGTGGACAAGATTTTTCCCTTTGCACCTTAAGATGGTCTCTTCACAGATTTATCCTTAAAAGGATCTCAAAATTCTCATGTATAAAGGTGCACAAGATTTGTCCATTTGCACCTTAAGCTGGCCTCTAGTGAGTTTATCTTTAAAAAGATCTTAAATTCTATGCCTTTAAGCAGATAAGATTTGTCCCTTTGTACCTTAAACTGTATCTCATAGGTTTATCCTTAAAAGAATCTCAATTTTTTATGTCTTAAGGTGGACAAGATTTGTCCCTTTGCACCTTAAGCTGATCCCTTTACGGATTTATCTTTAAGAAGATATCAAAATA
This sequence comes from Capsicum pubescens, assembly GCA_030864215.1. Classification (NCBI taxonomy): domain Eukaryota; kingdom Viridiplantae; phylum Streptophyta; class Magnoliopsida; order Solanales; family Solanaceae; genus Capsicum; species Capsicum pubescens. The sequence goes on from CM061544.1 coordinate 121,567,773, forward strand.
TTCATACCTTAAGGTGGACAAGATTTGTCCCTTTTCACCTTAAGCTGACATTTTAATGGATTTGTTATGTAAAGTAACCAAAAACTCTTAAGGTGTACGAAAGAGAAGTTAAATTCTAGCACCCTGAGCCGATTGTTACATAGTCACTGATCTTGAAGTCAAATTGGTCGGTCATAAGGTGTAGAAGGCGAAGTTAAACCCTTACACCCTAAGACAATCATTGCATAGTCCCCAATCTTGAAGTCAAAATGGTCAGTTTTAAGTGTACAGAGGCAAAGTTAAAATCTCGCACCCTAAGCCGACTGTTGCATAATCACCAATCTTGAAGCCAAATTGGTCAGTCTTAAGGTGTATGAAGGCCAAGTTAAACTCTTGCACCTTAAGCAGATTATTTCATAGTCACCAATATTGAACTCAAATTGGTTGGTATTAAGATGTACGAAGGTAAAGTTAAACTCTCACACCTTTAGTCAACTGTTAAACATTTCTATCTGCATCAATTCTACAAAAAAAGAAGACAAAACAAAGAAAATACAAGTAGAAGAGAGATTGTTACTTGGTAGGAATTTCAAACTTGTAAGTCATATATCACCAACTTGGATTGATACAAGATATTTTAGTGAAAATGATACCATCAAAATCTAGTTTGCAGCAACCAAAACATTCTTTGATGGTGGCATTTCTACATCAAGATATAAATTATTTGGTGAGGTGATACAAACCTGGAATTCTCCGTTGGACAACATCTAATATCAACTTTAAAAAATTGTATTGAATGATTTCGACGGTTGAAAATTCCAAATCTTGGATATATTAAATATGCATACTTCTGGCATCTGTAGAATTAAGCGGATCAAGATTTTGATACTCTCATACTGAGATATAATTTCTTGGTGTTATTGCGCAAATCTGAAATTGTTGGTGCATCAAAACCCAGTGTTGATTTTGGGATAACATCTAAAAATATCTCAAAGGTATTAAATTGTGAGTTCTAAAAATATTACAGATCTTTATGTCTAGTTTTACAAAAATAAAGTGGCTCATGATTTCGTCATTCCTGCTTCAAGATTAGGGGTGGCAAAATGGATAAATTATATGGTTATCCGTCTGTTTTATTCATGTTAAATGAGTTGGGTATCCAATCCATTTAATAGTGGGTCAAATATGGGTCAATCCATATTATCCATTCTCAAATATGGATAACCCATGGGTATCCACCAATTATAATCTCTTTAAAGTATGACGTGTGAAGATGTAGCAATGTCTAAAACATACTTATTAAGGGCGTGTTTGGAATGAAGAAAAAAAATTCAAAAATATTTCTTTTTTAAAAAATAGAAAATATTTTCCAATTTTCCAATTTTTATTTTCATAACTTTTTTTTAAAAAAATTTGAACTTCTTTTTTTAAAAAAATTAAAGTATGACATGTGTGAAGATGTAGCAATGTCTGTGTGAAGATGTAGTAATGTCTAAAGTATACTTATTAAGGGTGCGTTTGGAATGAAATTTTATTTTTCCAAAATATTTTTTTTAAAAAAATAGAAAATATTTTTCATTTTTTAAATTTTATTTTCATTACTTTTTTTTTCTATTTTTTCCTTTTTCATTTCTTTCTTTTTGCTTTTTCTCTCTCTTCTATCTTTAATTTCTACAACAACAACATACCCAGTTATTCCCACATAGTGGGGTCTGAGGAGGGTAGAGTGTTCGCAGATCATACCACTACCTCAAGTGAAGTAGAGAGGTTGTTTTCGATAGACCCACGACTTAGATAGATACTTAACCAAGCAAACCAACAAAAAGAACATCTAAGCATAAACTCTATCTTTAATTTCTATTTCTCTATTTTCTTTTTTTTTTTCCTTTTTAAATTTTTCTTTCTCATTTTTTTTATATTTTTTCTTTTTCTCCCCCCCTCGTTTTTTTTTTCTAATATGATTTTTTTTCTATTTTTATTTTTTTTTGCTTTTTTCTTTCGCTTTTTTTTCTTTCTCTTATATCTCTAGCTTCTATTCCTTTTTTTTTTTGTATTTTTTTCTTTTTTCTTTTTTCTTTTCTATTTTTTTGTACTTTTGAATAATATTACTACGTCGAGCACAAAAAATACCACAATTGCTTATTGTATTTTTATGTGCACCATCATTTATATTTTTATATTCATTGACACAATTGTGTTTGTATTTTATAGGTTGCACTTGTATGAATATTTTTATTTTATAGTTCACGCTATTATTTATATTCTTATATTTATTGATATATTTGTATTTTTATTTTATAGTTCATGCTATCATTTATATTTTTATTTTTATTGATATAATTGTATCAAATATGATACATGTTTATACAACTTGAACTATACAAATGGTACTTGTTTATATTCAAATACAAGTGGTAAATTTGACATACAAATACTAACGATACATTTGTATAAATGATGCATGAATATTTGTATATTTTAGACTCAAACAAATACAATAAATTCATACACTTGTTTTTGTACAAATATAAATAATAAGTTATAAATATTTACATTTAAACTATTCAAATACAAATAATAAATTTATTTGAAGTATATAGTTCGATACAAATAAATATAAAATATAAAAAGAAAAAAATGAGAGAAAAAATATAAAAAAAATGACAAAAGCGAATAAACAAACAAAGAAAAATGAAAAATAAAATACAAAAAAAGGGGAAAATGACAAAAAAATGTAACAAAATGAAAAAAATAAAGAAATAACAAAAAATGCAAAAAAATGGAAAAGAAAAAATGAGAACGAAAAAAAGAAAAAAGGAAAAGGAAAAAAAGAAAAAAAAAGGAAAAGAAAAAAAAGAGAGAAAAAGAGTAAGTTAAGGGAGAAATAAAAGAGAGAGGTTATGGAGAGTATTTAATTAGCAAAAGAGCCTATGGATTGTAATTAATTAAAACTTAGGTTAAATTAAATAATTAAAAACTTATGTTTGCTAAGTCATGTAGTTTTTCTTGTAATATAAGAGTACTTTTATCTTTACATAATAAGAAGTAACGGATAATATGGATATCCATATTATCCACTGGCTTTTTTCATTTTATCCATAATCAGATATGGGTTAGGTTGGATATTTTATCCATTTTCACATGACCCACTTTTAACCCGCCCATATCCGACTCAACCCACCTATTTGCCACCCCTATTCAAGATATGAAAGTTTTAGTAAAGACATACAACTCTGAAATTATCAGCATGATAAAGTCAAGTCTAACTTCAAAAATATTTCTAGAATTATATTAAATAATTTTTAAGTCTAAATTTTGGATATGCAATAGATCTTGAAGTCTAGTTTTGGAATATCAAACCGTTCATAATTTCAACATTTCTATAATAAGATATGAATTTTCCACCACTAACATACTGGGTTGAAAAAAGTGATGAAAAATAAAAAAAAAAGTAGAAGGGAAAGAAACTCCTCGACATTATTCATGGCTTGTAAACCACAAAATTGATATTGTAAAAACGAGAAACTTACATCCTTTTATAGATTTGTAGCGTGACTATTTCCATCTCCAATATAAATTCAAATTGGAAGAGTTATATTCCTGATTTAAAATGGTTAAGTAAGGCGGTGAAAACTTTTCCAAAATCTTTCTGAAATTAGGCAAAGTCAAAATATCATAGTAGAAATCCACATCATTAAGAAATTTAAAATTAGAATTGGATACCATGCTTCACTAATGGGTCTTACATGTAGAAATTCATGGTGATTTTATTAAAAAAATCGCGACTAAAAAAAGAGTTTTTGAGAGGCAATATCAATATGTAAATTGCACGATTCAACTTTAAGTTTTCTAAACTAATGAAATATGGTGTTTATACATATGAAAATCTTGGAAGCACGAAGGAAGCATGTTTAAATATGTAATATCCCATATTAGTCTTAGCTCAGTTCAGCTCATAGTGCATGCATACGAGGCTTAGAGCATGAGAATTTAGCTAAGTGTTGGGGACTTAGTTTTATTTTTGGCCTCTTAACTTTGATAATTTTTAAAGTGACCTTCTTTACCCCGAGACATAAGTTTTTGAGTTAATTCATGTTCAGGGGTGTAAGAAACATGTCTCGATGAAGTTTTGGATTTTTTGAAAGAGGATTAAGGCATGTTTGAATTTCATTTCTAGAACCTCATCGCAATTGCATCGCATCGCGGTGGGTATAACGATGAGGGGTTCATAGTTTCGTGGTGGCTATAGAGATGAGGGATTCATTGCATAGCAATGATGCTCAATTCGGCACTCTAGTTACAAGTTTAAATCCCAGAAGGGCAATCTTGTCTTTTCCCATTGCCCTAATCGATAAAAACAAAAGATTAACCTTCAATTAAGGAATTATATGCCCAAATTACTCAATTTATCTATAAATTAAACCCTAACCCTTCCCTAAGTTCATCAAGTTCAAGTATCTTCCCTTTAAGAAAACCAAGAAATTGTGCTTCCCAATCCAAGAACATTCAAGAAAAGTGAATCCTCTTTCAAGATTAAAGCTTTAAGGTATGTTTGATGTTCATCCATGGTCCCTTTTCACCCATGGAGTCCAATAATACATTTTTAAGTTTAAACTATGGTTTTTTATATGTTATTATGAATTATATCTATGAAGCTCATATGAACTTTGATTTCAAATAAGGTTTACCATGTGATTTCGTTCCAACTATCCCATGGCATGTTTGAATGATAATTATTCGCATGTTAAATCCTAAACCCATGATTTCAATATTGCAATTATGTTATTATCACATGTTTTATCTATTCCCATGCTTTAACTCATGAACCTCGCGTGTTTGATGAAATGCCTAAGATATGAATTTTGAACAACGATCCCTATTATGATCTGTAAGGAAATATATGTCCTTATTGGTACTTCTATTCAGTGCTAGGATTATGAATACCCAAAATTTAGTTGTTTACTTAGTCTTATTATCTTTCAGAATGGTTTCAGATATGTATGAGCATTAATCATTCAATCAGTTAAGCTTAGATCAGTTTAGTAATCTGAGTCAGTTCAGTTAGGAGTAGGATTTATCACCGAGTAAACCCAAGGATGGGGGCTCAACTGCCAATAGAGGATGTGACTCTTAGTAGAAATCCATGCATTCCAGAACTCTGTAGCCAGTATAGGTTTTAGCTGTTAGCCTGCCAGTTGAGGGTTAACACATATATCACCAGGATACCTGCCAATAGAGGGTAACTCTTTAGTCCTCCAGGACTTCACTTTAGTGGATCCACACAACCATTATTAGTACCCATGTCACAGTACTAACACCCTTTCAAATGGGGTCATAGATTGGACCCCAATTAGCTCAGATCAAGGCATATTGGTTAGATAATAGCTCCCACAAACTCAGTCCAGTACTCAGTGTAGAATCCAATTTCAGGTTTGTTTGACCATAGCATTCAGTTATCAATATTTTAGTACTTCATTTTACAGACTATTTCAGAACATGTTTTATTCTTGGTCATGCATTCTCAGATTTTACAGTTTTTATGTATTTATATTTAGTTATTCCATTCTATTCATTTAGTTAGTTATTATTCATACACATAGACCATGCACATCAGCCTAACCTCATCTCTCGTACCAGTATATTTAAAGTACTGATCACATACTTATTTCTTGCTCTATGATGTTTGATATCATAGGTTCGGATGATTAGGCTCCTGACCGTGAGTAGATAGTTCAGCCTATCAGCAACAGTAGTCATGGTGAGTCCTCAACTATCACGGACATGGTCATTTATTTCAGTTTAGTTTAGTATTTTAGTATTTTATTTTAGTTGTCATTTGGAGTTAATTAGGGCCTGTCCCATCAACTCTTTTTAGTTAGTTTTAGAGGCTTTCAAACATTTCAGATAGTTAGTTGATTTGTTAATCTTTTGAGTTAGATTTTCAGTGTGTTCGTTTATATTTTGTACTTGAGAATTTCATTGTATTAATTTCAGTACTTAAAACCTTTGGCATTATTCAGTTATTTTTACACATGTGTATTTTGTCACTATATTATTCAATGCTCATAGCAAGTACTGTTCATGGGTTAGCTTGTGGTCTTTCGGGACCATAAGCACTGTTGTCGCAACTGGGGGTCGCCTTTGGTCATGACAAAACTTGGTATCAGAGACTAAGGTTTTAAAGTATCCTAGGAATTCTGAAAGCCACGTTGAGTAGAGTTTTGTGCATGGGTGTGAAGCACGCCACTTGATGGACAGGAGGCTACAGGACATTTTAGGAAAAGTTTTCTTTCTTTCAGTATTCATTTCATGCGAATGAGCATGAGCTAAATTTAAACTCTCTTTCTAATCCAATCTTCCTTCTATTTATAGAACATACCTCCCAGAAAGAATAACAAAAAAAGAAATGGGAATCAGCCCATACCTCCGCCTATTCAGAAAGATCCCCTTAATGAGTATGTTTCTCATGCCGATTTCAGAGAAACATTCACTACTTTATCTCACTCAGTAGTATCTTAGAATAATTAGCAGGCTTCTATCCTAGCCAATCCAGTGGCTAATTCTACCACAGCTAGGATTTAGGACTTTACCCTAATAAACCCTCACTTGTTTATAGGATCCAAGTCTGATGAGGATCCACAGAAATTCCTTGATATGGTTCGAAAGGTGACTGACATTATGGGTGTCACATCTAGTAAGAGTGCAGAGTTATCTACTTACCAGTTACAGGATGTAGCTCACACCTGGTAGAAGAAGTAGAAGGGGAATAAAAGCACAAATGCAGGGATCTTAGAGTGGGAGGAGTTCGCCACAACCATTTTAGAAAGGTTTTTCCCTTTAGAGTGGAGGGAAGCTAAGGTGCAGGAGTTCATAACTTTGAAATAGGGTAGCATGAGTGTGAGGGAGTATTTGCTTAAGTTTATCCAATTGTCCAGGTATACTCCTTCTATGACGGCTGATAACCGTTCTAGGATGAGTAAGTTTATCTCTGGTGTAGCAGATAGTGTGTTCAAGGAGTGTAGGACCACAATGTTGATTAAGGAGATTGACTTATCTAGGCTTATATTCCATGTTTAGTAGAGTGAAGGGGAGAAGCATAGGAAGAAAGAGAAAGAGAATAAGAGGGCCAGAATAAGTAGTTTTAAGCCAAGGTCAGAGAGTAGTAGTTTTTCTCAATCTCATTAGAAATTCTCAGCCCTAACTCTTTCTTCATCTAGTGCGCCAGTGCTAAAGTTCATGAATGATAACCGGGATAGAGCGCTAGGCTCTAGGCCCCAGGGTATCATGAACAGCGGTCGTACTAATACTCTTTGCCAGAAATATAGTAGAAATCATTAGGGTGTGTGTAGGGATGGTAGTGGTTTGTGTTTTAGATGTGGCAAGCCAGGCAACCGAGTTAGGGAATGCCCGTAGGTGGGTCAGCATAGTCAGAACAGTCGTTCCCAAGTTCTAGCCAGTTGCTCGACTCAGCAGGGCGCCACTCCTAGTGCCTCCAGTGGTCAATGCCAAAACAAATTATGTGCACTCTATTCTCGATATGATCAGGAAAGTTCTCCTGATGTGGTTATGGGTATGTTACATATTTTTTATCTTCATGTTTATGTTTTATTAGATCCCAGAGCTTCACTTTCTTTTGCAACCCCTTATATAGCTGTTAATTTTGGTGTCAGTCCCAAAACTTTAGTAGAGCCTTTATCAGTGTCTACTCTGATGGGTAAATCTATTCTAGCTAGGAGGGTATACAAAAACTGCTTGACTATAGTATCTCAGAAAGTCACTTCAGTAGACATTGTAGAGTTAGAAATGATTGATTTTGACGTCATTCTCAGCATGGATTGGCTCCACTTATGCTATGCTTCAGTTGATTGTAGGAGTAGAGTTATTCATTTTCAGTTTCTGAATGAACCAGTCCTTGAATGAAGGGGTAGTACTTCAACGTTTAAGGGGCAACTTGTTTCGTACCTTAGAGCGAGAAAAATGATATCGAATGGGTGTGTTTACCATATTGTTCGAGTCAAAGACTAATTCTAAAACTCCCAGTCTCAAATCCATTTCATTAGTAAGAGAATTTCCAGATGTGTTCCCTGAAAATCTTCTCGGATTTCTCCCAAAAGGGAAATTAACTTTGGAATAGACCTTCTTACAAATACCCAACCTATCTCTATTTTGCCCTACAGATTAGATCTAGCTAATCCTAGGGAGTTAAAAGAATAGTTGAAAGACCTCTCAGATAAGGGATTCATCAGGCTCAATATTTCCTCATGGGGCGCTCCAGTTTTTTTTATGCAAAAAAAAGATGGTTCTCTTAGAATGTGTATTGATTACCGACAGTTGAACAAAGTCATAGTCAAGAATAAGTACCCACTTCCTAGAATTGAGGACTTGTTCGACCAACTTTAGGGTGCCAACTATTTCTGTAAGATAGACCTCAAATCTGGCTATCATCAGCTTAGAGTCAGAGAATGTGAAATTCTGAAAATAGCTTTTAGAACTCGATATGGTCTCTTCAAGTTTCTAGTTATGTCTTTTGGACTAATGAATGCCCCAACAGCCTTCATGGACTTGATGAACCGAGTGTTCAAGCAGTACTTAGATATGTTCGTCATAGTCTTCATTGATGATATTCTTGTTTATTCCCGTAATAAAAATAATCATGCAAACCACCTCAGAATTTTATTGCGAACTCTTAGAGCCCATCAGTTGTTTGCCAAATTCAGGAAGTGCAAATTTTGGCTAAGATCAGTAGATTTCCTTGGCCATATTATTTCCGGTGATGGCATTGGAGTTGACCCTCAAAAGACGAAGCAGTAAGGAACTGGCCTAGACCTATCTCTTCATCCGATATTAGGAATTTTTTAGGTTTGGATGTCTATTATCGATGGTTTGTTGAAGGATTTTCATCTATTACATCCCCCATATCCAGATTGAGTCAAAATAAAGTCAAGTTTCAGTGGTCAGATTCTTGTGAGAACAGTTTTCAGGAGTTAAAGACTCGACTCACCTCAGTCCCAGTTTTGACCTTGCCAGATAGTTCATATGGGTTTGTTGTTTACTGTGATGCTTTTAGAGTTGGTTTGGGTTATGTTTTGATGTAGAGAGGTAAGGTCATAGCCTACGCCTCTAGACAACTTAAACCCCAAGAAAAGAATTACCCTACCCATGATCTTAAGTTAGTAGTTGTTGTGTTTGCCTTAAAAATTTGGAGGCATTATTTGTATGGGGTTCATGTTGATGTGCTCACAGATCACAAAAGTTTGCAGTATGTATTTTCCTAGAAAGATTTTAATCTCCATCAGAGAAGATGGTTAGAATTATTGAAAGATTATGATATGAGTATTTTCTATCATCCATGCAAGGCCAATATAGTAGCAGATGCCCTTAGTAGATTGTCTGTGGGTAGTGTTACTCATGTAGAGGATAATAAAAATCAGTTAGTCAGTGAGGTTCATCAGCTTTCTAGTTTAGGTGTGCGGTTGGTGGATTCAGCTGAGGGTAGTGTATGGGTTTAGAATAGTTTGGAATTTTCTTTGGTTGTCGAAGTGAAGGAAAAGCAAGATAGGAATTCCAATCTAGCTATGTTGAAGGAATCAATTAGATATCAGAAGGTAGAGGTTTTCTCCTAAGGAGGAGATAGTATGTTGCGATGTCAGAGTAGGCTATGTATGCCGGGTGTATATGGTTTGAGACAGTGAATCCTTGTAGAAGCGCATGGTACATATTATTCTATTCATTATGGAGCCACTAAGATGTACCGTGATTTGCGGGAAATCTATTGGTGAAGTCGTATGAAGAGGGATATTACAGAGTTCATAGCTAAGTGTCCTAATTGTTAGTAGGTTAAGGTTGAGGACTAGAGGTCTAGTGGATCAATACAGGAGTTTAACATTCCCACTTGTAAGTGGGAAGAGGTAAACATTGACTTTGTAACAGTGTTGCCCCATTCACGTCGTCAACATAATTCAATATGGGTTATTGTAGACAGGATAACTAAATCAACCCATTTCTTTCCAGTCCATACTTCCTATAAAACCAAGGACTATGCCAAGCTCTATATTAGAGAGTTAGTTAGATTGCATGGAGTCCCATTATCTATCTTTTCAAATGGTACTCAATTTACCTCTCACTTTTGGAAAGCTTTTCAGAAGGGTCTTAGTACCTAAGTTCGTCTCAGTACAACCTTTCACCCTCAGATAGATGGTCAGGTAGAAAGGACTATTCAGACCCTAGAGGACATGTTGAGAGCATGTGTTATCAACTTTAAGGGTAGCTGGGATAATAACTTTCCTTTGATTGAGTTTGCCTACAATAACATTTATCATTCCAGTATTCAGATGACTCTGTTTGAGGCTCTTTATGAGAGAAGATGTAGGTGTCCTATTGGTTGGTTTGAGGTAGGTAAAATTTTATTGGTAGGGCTAGATTCAATATTTGATGTGAAGGAGAAAGTTCAATTATTCAGAGAGAGGCTTAAGACATCCCAAAGTCGACAAAAATCCTATGCAGGTGTGAGAAAAAGAGATCTTGAGTTTGAGGTTGGTGACTTTGTCTATTTGAAAATCTCTCCCATGAAGGGAGTGAAGAGGTTTGGAATGGAAGGGATGCTCAGTCCCTAATACGTTGGCCCTTACAGGATCTTGAGCCTCTTTAGTAGGTAGCTTATGAGCTTGAGTTGCCTGCAGATTTGGCATCTGTGCATTTAGTGTTCCATGTATCTTTGTTAAAGAAGTGTATTGGCTATCCATCTGTAGTAGTCCATTTAGAAAGTATGGATATTTAGGAAAACCTTTCTTATGAAGAAATTCTAGTTAAAATCCTTGATCGTTAGATTCATAGACTGAGGAACAAAGAAGTTCCTTTGGTCAAAGTTCTTTGGTAGAATCAGTCCGTTGAGGGAGCCACTTGGGAAGTAGAAGCATACATGCTTACCAAGTACCCTCATGTTTTCTCTGCAAAATCTGACTCAGTTTAAGGTAACCGTTTTTCTTAGATTATCTCTTTTCCATTCTCAGTTCAAGCTTTATAATCATCTTCCTGTCATTGCATGTGTTTACAAATTAGTTTAGTCATGTATCATGTTTCAGACTCAGTCATGTAACCAATTTTTCAATTATGCATGTTTAGTATTTGATTTCAGTTCCCTCAGCATTCTCAGCTTAATTAGTCTCATTCGAGGATGAATGTTCCCAAGGGAGACATATTGTAATACCCCATATTAGTCTTAGCTCAGTTCATCTTATAGTGCATGCATAAGAGGCTTAGAACCTGAAAATTTAGCTAAGTGTTGGGGACTTAGTTTTATTCTTGGCCTCTTAACTTCGATAATTTTTAAAGTGACCTTTCCGACCCCAAGACGTAAGTTTTTGAGTTAATTCATGTTTAGGGATGTAAGGAGCATGTCTAGAGGAAGTTTTGGATATTTTGGATGAGGATTGAGGCACATTTAGATTGTATTTCCAGAACCTCACCACGATTGCATCGCGTCGCTGTGGGTATAGAGATGAAGGGTTCATCGCATCATGGTGGGTATAGTGATAAAGGGTTCATCGCATTGCAGTGATGCTCAATTCGGCATTCCAGTTATGAATTTAAATCCCAGAAGGGCAGTCTTGTCTTTTCTCATCGCCCCAATTCATAAAAAACACGAGATTAACCTTCAGTTAAGGCATTATATGCCCAAATTCTTCAATCTCTCTCTTAATTAAACCCAAACCCTTCCCTAAGTTCATCAAGTTCAAGCATCTCCCCTTTAAGAAAACTAAGAAATTATGCTTCCCAATCCAAGAACGTTTAAGAAAAGTAAATCCTCTTTCAAGATTAAAGCTTTAAGGTATGTTTGATGTTCATCCATGGGCCTTTTTCACCCATGGAGTCCAAGAATCCATTTTTAAGTTTAAACTATGGTTTTTACATGTTATTATGAATCATATCCATGAAGCTCATATGAAATTTGATATCGAATCATGTTTACCATATTATTTCATTGCAACTATCCCTTGACACGTTTGAATGATGATTATTCGCATGTTAAATCCTAAACCCATGATTTTAATATTGCAATTATGCTATTATCACCTATTTTAACTATTCCCATGCTTTAACTCATGAACCTCGTGTGTTTGATGAAATGCCTAAGAGATGAATTTTGAACAATGACCCCTATTATGATTTGTAAACCTATATATATCCTTATCAATACTTCTATTCAGTCTTGGGGGTTATGAATACCCGAAACTTAGTTGTTTACTTAGTCTCAGTATCTTTCAGATTGGTTTTAGATATCTATAAGCATTATTCATTCAATCCGTTATCATAATCAGTTAAGCTTAGATCAGTTCAGTAATCCAAGTCGGTTTAGTTGGGAGTAGGATTTAGCACCGAGCGAACCTAGGGATGAGGGCTCACCTGCCGATAGAGGGCGTGACTCTTAGTAGCAATCCATATATTCTAAAACTACGTAGATAGCATAGGTTTGAGATATTAACCTGCCAGTTGAGGGTTGACACATATCTCACCAGGGAACCTATTAGTAGAGGGTGACTCTTTAGTCCTTCGGGACTTCACTTTAGTGGATCCACATTGCCATTATTAGTACCCGTGGAACGGTACTGACACCCTTCCAAATGGGGTCACAGGTTGGACCCCAATTAGCTCAGATTGGGGCATGTTGGTTAGATGATAGCTCCCACAGTCTCAGTCCAATAATCAGTATAGAATCTAGTTTTAGGTTTGTTTGACAATAGCATTCAGTTATCAATATTTCAGTACTTCAGCTTACAAACTATTTCAAAACATGTTTTATGCTTGGTTATACATTCTCAGATTTTACAATTTTCATGTATTTATATTCAGTTATTCCATGCTATTCATTCGTTCAGTTATTATTCATGCACATAGACTATGCACATTAGCCTAACCTTATCTCTCAAAATAGTACATTCAAAGTACTGATCGCATGCTTGTTTCTTGCGCTACGATGTTTGATATCATAGGTTCAATTACTCAGGCTCCTGACTGCACGTAGACAGTTTAGCCTATCAACAACAGTAGTTGTGGTGAGTTCTCATCTATCAAGGACATGGTAGTTTATTTCAGTTTACTTCAGTATTTCATTATTTTCTTCAATTGTCATTTGGAGTTAGCTGGGTCCTGTCTCATCAACTCTTTTGAGTCAGTTTTTGAGGCTTTCAGATATTTTAGATAGTTAGTTGATTTGTTAATCTTTTCAGTTCGATTTTCAGTATGTTTATTTATATTTCAGACTTGTGAATTTCATTGCATTACTTTCAGTACTTAAAACCTTTGGCATTATTCAGTTATTTCCACACATGTGTATTTTATCACCATATTATTCAGTGGTCACAGTAGGTACCATTTTATAGGTTAGCTTATGGTCTTTAGGACCATAAGCATGGTTGTCGCTACTAGGGGGTAGCCTCTGGTCGTGACAAAATAAATCATACTTTAAGTCTAGTCTCTAAAGTATACATTCTGACAAGTCTTAAAACAGGGGAAATTTGTGAGCAATGAAATTTTATTAAATTTAAATTCGTACAAAATTTGGATTATATTAAAATTTGAAATATATTTGTCCAAACAATTGTGATGAATTAATATGATTGAATTAATTATTTAAATTTAGATAAATAGATTTGATTGAAGTCCAATTTCTGTTGGGCTAGTCTATTGATTTGGTCCACAAATGATGGGCCCGATTTGCTAAGCCAATATGTCATCATATACTAGAGGCCCAAATGAGTGTCACATGTCAAATGACGTGACATGCCAAGTAAAGTAAAGGAGCCATTAAGATCATGCCACATATCAAAATGATGTAGCAGTCCTAGTGATGTCAAAAGCCCGTAATTATGTGCCACGTCACTCAAATATGATTGGTCAAAAGAAGTCCACCTTTACCATGACTCTTTCCATCCCACAACTATAAATAGGGGTCTTATAATTCAGAAAAAGAATGAAAAATTCTAACAAAAAGAAAAAGAGAGCTCGTGGATCAAACACACCAGATTTCTCTATGCCATGACCCGAACCAAGGCCTAGTCGTGAGGGGTATCTCAAGGCCGCCATGCATCGGAGACCACCTCCTTATCCTAACCTTAAGATCACAATAATAATAATAATAAAGTGGAAACCAATAAAGATAGTAATTAAAGATAAATATATCAAATGAAAGTTCTAAGAATCCAAAAGCATCAATCCAACCCACACTTGTCCATGAAGGCCTCTAAAACCAAAATACCAAACTAGGCTGAGACATTCCCTCGACCACGATAAAGAAAAGTCATAATTCCCAAAATCTAAAAAAAAGCCCTAAGGAAATGGTAGGGCTTTCCGAAAGATGGAGGATCACCACTTCACAGTAAATCCACCGACGTACCACACCACCTAACACTGCACAAGAGTGATAGAAAATCCTTCAAACCCTACATCATGAAACGATGTAGCATCCAGGGAAGGTCAGTGGGATAAGAACTGACACATAACTCAGGGGAAGTGATAAAATAATGCCATGTCCAAAATAAGCCAAAACCACATTCACACATTTATATATATATAAGATGTCAAAATAGGGTAAAAGGTCATTAACGTGAGATTTTAAAACCATTAATCTGGACTGTATAGCTCTATCCATCCTACGGACACCCATGGGCTATATAGGTTTATCTCACTCTATTAAAAAATTCCAGTGCATGTTAGCTGCATGAACTGAGGAAATCCAAAGGAGGTCTAAAGATACCAAGGATCTATCCATCCCTAAAATAAAATGTATAAACCAAGCACACGGTCATATAGACCCCCACGTCGACAAACGTGGTTTTCAGTAGTGGTCCCCTAGGTCCTCCGCCTCCACGGTGAACTACATAACCCCATTTAAGCCCAAATTAACATAACTTTGCATATAATCTCAACCATAAACCCAGGAGCCTTATATTAAGGCATTTACCATTTGACATCGTCATACGAATTACGCTTGCAAGCTAATTTTCATTATACCACAACTAATCAATTAACCATTAGACTCCCAAGTTTTATTTTAATCCAAAACCATGGCCACCGAGGTCTTTTAAAACCATTTTATCTGTTTAGCCTTAAGTTCAATGCAATAGTTAAAAAAGACAAGTAAAATCAAGCAATATATCTATATTCAGAACCAAATCACAAAGTGGGTTGAGGTTAATGTAAATTTTAAGCCAATAATTCATCAATTTGGGAAAACCCATGCCTTTCCATTCCAAACCATACTATATTGCCCCAATTCAACCTCAAAACCATTAAGTCAAGCATAAAAAATATATTTAAAGCACATGGAAAATAATTTAAGTAATAATCAATCAAAATCCCTCAACCCAAGTTCAAACCCAACCATTAGATCACATGATGTTTGGATCAATTTATTCCATAATAAAAAATACAAGTTTAGGGAAGAGATACATGTCTGAAATACCAAAGAATTGGAGGAAAGATACAAAGTTTGAAGCTTGGAGGTTGAATTCCTTGTGATCTCTAATTTTCTCTTACTTTGGGAGTTTAAGATGGACAAAGTATGTTTGCTTTGATTAACTGAAGGTAAATAGGCTATTTGAGTGTTTTTAAGTCATGGGAGAAAGTGTAAAAGAAGTAAAAGACAAAAGTAGCCTTAATTAAAATATGCAGGAAATTTGGGCCCAACTATTATGACTCAGGTAACGACTAGTGAGGTATGACCATGAGTCGTTACCTGGACTCATTACCTGAGGGTCAAATCTCTGACCCCTCACTATTATGGTCATGAGTCACTTACCACAACTCGTTACATATCATCATGAGACATGATGAAGACTCATGATCAAGGAACAAAATCCTGGGTAACTCACTGGTGAGACAATGAGTTCTACACTATGACTTATGATGAGTGGTAACGACTCATCACTTGAGTCATGATGTGCTATAGAAATATAACACTTTCCATGATTGAAACAATAAAAATATGTAAGTTTCTTAGGTTATTTTGTGAGATATGATGTGTTTTGGGTATGTTTTGCAGGAAACTAGATTTCGAAGGTGAAGTTCAAGAAAAAGATGAAAAATAGTGATTTTGGCTACTTAATTGATTTTGGGTATTTGTGACACTTTTCAGATATACATGACCAAAGCATGTGTTGAAACTTGAAGTTTGGAAGCTTTATTGCAAGAATTGGAAGGCCTATAACTTAACTATGTCTACACGTGGACCACATGTGGTCCATATGTGACTAAGGTAAGTACTATAATTAAAGATCCAAAGAGTGAAAGAGCTGAAAAAGAACTCTCAACACTTTTCTATGTCTACATGCAGACTGCATGTGGGTAAGGTAAGTGCCAAAAGTCAAAAGTACAGAGAGAAGACAGTGCAGGAATTTTTTCTAGCACTTATCCATGTCTGCATACTCCCACTGGCAGGCCGCATGTGGTACATGCGCCCACTGGCAGGCCACATGTAGGCATAGATAAGTGGCCACCGACCCTTTTTGTCCCTTTTCATTTGGGATTTAATTTTTAGGGTTTCGTCAAGTACTATAAATACCATTTATGTGTTTTTAGTACAAGTTACACACTCTTAATACTTGCAAACATATTTTGATTCTGAGATTCAATATTGGTCTTGGAATTCTCTTGTATTGATTTTGGTTGATTAATTTAGTTTAAGTTTTGGGTTTTCAATTGCGATTATTGTGATTACATCTTATTCTTTCAATCATGAATGTTGTTGAATACTTCACAAGCATGAGCGGCTAAAAACCCTTAGCTAGGGTTAAGTAAACCCTGACTGATTAACAAAGTAGGGGAAGTGCTACGTTGTTATGAATTGATACCCATGCATGCATTGTAGTATCTTCATATTAATAGCTATCTTAGAGGTTGAAAATATTCAGATCCCACCTAGATAATTGCTACTCACTCTAAAAGAGGAGTAGTGACTAGGAATTATAATAATTTGAAATTTACCTATCGATCCACACTACTAGGTATTAAGTAAGATGGTTATCTTTCATCTAATAACTAGAGACTCAAGAGGTAATACTTAACTGGGATCTAGGATAAGGTTTAGTAAGGCAACATCCTGAGACTCAAAAGGTAAAGGGTAATATCTGTTAGCTAGTCCAAAAGACAGTTAGTGGTACATAACTTATTAGATTCTACATGCAAGGTATCAGGTTGGTTCAATAAAGTATGATAATTCTACGGAATTGAGAAGCCAGGGGAACACAATCCTATTGTTCACCAGTGACTGATTACAACCAAATTTGATATAAGATACTTGTTCGAGATTGATACTTCAATCCCCCCATTTACTTTTCTAGTTTTACCCATTAATTATAGAAGCTGAAAGCTGCAATTCTATGTATTCCCTTGGGATTCAACCTGAACCTTTATTGGGTTACTATATTTGACAGCGACCGCATAATATTTAGATCAAAGGTGTTGCTTGAACATTATCAAATTTTGGCACCGTTGTCGGGAAATACGATGTTGAGTTATGAATTGAGATTGTTGCAGTTTATGGTCTTTTTGTTTTTGTTCTTAGTCGGGTATACACCGGTGTATTCCTAGTACAAAAAGTAGAGAAAATCCCTTACTTCCAGTGAATCAAATCTAAACAGGATCCTACAAAAACCTAGTAAGATAATGGAGCCAAAAAGAGATGATTTTCCTAAAGTGGTTCGTGAGGATGCACATCAGGTACCTCTCATTCTTCCTGAAGGAGTTCCAGAAATTGTTGACCAGTAGACGAGGGTGATGTTAGCATAAGATACTAATCATAGAAGGGAATATTATTCTCAGTGGATAGATCGAGATTTAGAGTTAGTTGTGCAAAGACAGGAAGCAGACCGTCGAGCTGCACTCGATAGAAATCAGAATAGAGCTAGAAGTGCCCGTGCTCAAGTGATCCCATCGTACCAATATTTGCAATCATATGAGGATAATAAA
The DNA here is from genome assembly GCA_030864215.1 of Capsicum pubescens. NCBI lineage: Eukaryota > Viridiplantae > Streptophyta > Magnoliopsida > Solanales > Solanaceae > Capsicum > Capsicum pubescens. The sequence continues at coordinate 121,585,716 of CM061544.1, forward strand.
GAAGATCTAAGGTATGTTAAATCGATAGAGACTGGATCTATTATTTCTCTCATTTTACCCTAGGCATTAAGTTTGACATAATGAGCGCAATGATTCAGCACTTAAATATAAAGGGTGTATTTGCGGGTTTACCTACAAATAATGCAAACACGGACCTTAAAAATTTCATTTGGATCTATAATTTGTACTCAAATCTAGAGGTAAATTAGGAGGAACTTTGACTGAGGTTATTTCCTTCTCACTTATAGGAGAAACATCTTTATGGCTAGGGGAACTGCTAAGAGGATTTATTACTACATGGAACAAGTTGCATAGGGAATTCTTGAATCGATTCTTTCCTCTATCTAGGATGTTCCAGCTTAAGTAAGAGATTTATAACTCTAGGAAGCTGCAGTAAAAATCCATATACGAGGCTTAGTTCAGGTTCATAAAAAAGATGAGTATGGTGCCCAACCATCAGATTTCAAGGATAAGTTTATTGGAGATATTCTACAGAGCCTTGACCATCAATTCCAGAACCATGGTAGATACCATCTCTGGAGGTGCTTTTATGAGACTACGCTGGGAGGTAGCTTCGAATATGCAAGATCAGATCTTGCTCGCTAACGAGGGTGGAAAACTCAAGAAGCTAAAAGAGGATTTGACACGTATGCTAATGGTGCCTCCTGCTACCAAAAGGTAGATGATGATTCAGTGTCACTAGAAATTTCGCTGCTAAGAATTGATCTTGGGTTACTATGAAAGTAGTTTGCAGCAGTATGTTTCGAGAAAGTGAATGCAGTAGAAACACAGGGTTTATCTTCCAAAGCTTATGAGTCATAGTTAGAGGAGGAAGCAAATTATCTGAATCATCAGTTGGTGGGTTTCCAAGCCTAAGGGCAAGGAAACCAAGGTTGAAACTATTATGATAGATTCAGAGATCGTAGTAGAAAGTGAGATAGTGACTGCAGGAAGAAGGATGACTACAGAGAGAAAGAAGGCAGGTACATCCCGCCTAGAAGATGAGATATAGAATCAAGAATGGAAGAGATATTGACTAAGCTGGTAAAGGGTCAAGGAAATCAGAACATTCTTAAGGAGATTAAGGCTGACATTTAGGGTTGACCCAAAAGGTTGAATCCTATGCCACTACTGCAAACAATTGGAGAAATAATTTAGGCAGATATCAGTAACACCGAACTAGAGAAAGCTAGGGAACCTTCTGAACAACACTATGAAAAATCCAAAAAATGATGGTCATGTTCTTACCATTACCACAAGGAGTGGTATGGCTACAAAGGATCCCCCATTACCTGCTGCAGAAGTGCTAAGGCATGATGAAGCAGTTGTTAATGAGACACTCATTGTAGAGTCAGAAAAGGCAATAGGTAGTAATGGTACAAATAATAAGGACAAAGGTAAGGGTCCGATCGTTGAGTAGGAAATAAGACAAATTCTAAGACCACCCTCACCTTTTCCTCAGAGACTGAATTAAAAGAGAGAGGAAGGAAAGTTCAATCAATTCATTGAGATGTTGAAAGAGTTGAGCTTAAACATCCCTCTTTTTGAGGCATTGAGAAGATGCCTGGATATACTAGGTTTATGAAGCAATTGGTTACAAAGAAGAAATGGGCTATGATTAAGGATGTTGATGGGTTTTCACCATTGTAGTGCATTCATGACTATGTCTCTGACCGAGAAAAAAAGGTGATCCTGGAGCATTCACTTTACTATGCACTATTGGGTCATCCTGGTTTGCCAAAGACTTATGTGACTTAGGAGCCAGCATAAATTTGATGCAGCTGGTTGTATTCAAGAAATTGGGCTTGAGCCCTTCTGAACTGACTGCAATGCGACTGTTGATAACTAGTTGTACTGTGAAAAGACCTGTGGGCATTTCTTTTGATGTGATTGTAAGGGTTGATAACTTCATCTTTATGGATGACCTTGTCATTCCATACTGTGAGGTTGATGCCGAGATACCCATTATATTGGGAGAGTGTTTATGAACATAAGTAGAGTGATGGTTGACTTGGAGAAGGGCTAGCTAAATTTCATATTCAATGGTAAGGAGGCCATATTCAACATCCAAAAAATAATTAAGCAGTTGACCGACATGAGGGGGTGTTGGTGATATATTATATTGATGACCTAGGAGGGTATTCTTATGGGAATATTGATGAATTCATAGTAATCAAGGTACCCACATCATGCTACGATATTAAATCAAGCGTTGCATAAGAGGCAACCCATGGGATTATTGGTGAAGTCCTTGTAACCAACATAGCCATGTCGTGCCGCGATGTTAAATCAAGCGCTGGGTGGGAGGCAACCTACTATTTTAGTGTTCACTTTTGTTTGTTTTTCTTTTGTAGGTTTATATCTGGATTGCTACATTCATAACTTTCTAGGTAAGGGGACTTTGTGACCAACCCATCAGGTTCACAAGTCCCACTCGGGCTAGGTAATGTTGAGCGATAATTGAAAAGATGAAATTTTGAGGATAATAATGGAAAGTTCTGGACTTTGAAACATAATCATACTTTCGGAGCCGTAAATTCAAGTTATGGAACCATAAGTAGCTGGGTAAAAATCAAAATACAGAGTCCTAAAAGCAGGAAATAGGGCTAAAAATTTAGGTCCACTTGCACCCTACATATGTGGACCGCATGTGGGACATATGCCCACTAGTAAGCCGCATGTGGCTGCCGCAAGTCGCCTAGTTGTGGGATCAAATTTTATTTAAAATTTTAGGCCTAGCAATGATTAAAAAGACCTAATCCAACCCCCTTGCTATTTAAACATAATTTGACTCATTCTAACTTGTTCAAATCCTCAAAATATCATTTTCTCCTTAAATTCAAACTTTCCTCTCAAAGCATAACCTAATCCCACACTTAGAAAAAGGCTGAATTAGGGGTACCAACTTGTACCACCATACTAAATACAAGCTCAATTTTGGGTTTTACTTTATTTCATCATAGTTCACTTTCAGATTCTCAAAGAAAAGGTAACTTTCCAGCTCCTAAAAGTTATATCTTGATTTAAATAGTAAACAAGCAAGTTTATATGTGTATTTCCATGCAAAATATATAGAAGTAAGTGTGCTTGTGTATAGGATCCTTGAAGTAACCTAAAATCATGATGTAGGTCTTTGTTTTGAATTAAATTCTAAGGTTAGGCCCTAAACAGAAGTTGAACTTGAACAAATAGAGAAATACCAAAAGTTGGGCATGTTAGTTTGCATTGAAAATTATGGTTATTTATATATGTGCGCACATTGGACTTGTTGGTACTGCAAATAAGTTATAAGGGTGTGAAAATTGAGGAAAAATTAAAACTTTTCAAACTTTGATATTTTTCTTTAACTTTTGCAATCCCTCATTTTTTGTTGGAAACTAACACCATGTTTTTTAGGTACACATGGCACAAAAAGCTTATAAAAAGAAGGTTGATACATCGAGGAGACAGGATGAGTCCCATGATCCCAGTGGCTCAGTGGAGGAGTACTCTATTTCACAACTTAGAGCAGCTACAGCCAGGGTGACAGTACAATGACTAGAGGCCAGGTACGCCAGGAAACTGAGACTATTATTTTGGGCACTATGGGATAGATGCAGCTAGAGTGACATATAGAGTGACTAGAGGACAGGTGCTCCAAATAACTGAGACTATTATTTTTGACACTATGGGATAGCCGTTATCCGAGCATTCACGATGGGGAAACATGCTAGCCTTTAACCAACCTAGGTCTTGAACTAAGGCTATTCAGGCTGCCCAAGTAGCTCTAGCTCGATCAAGGATGAATTCATCTTAGAGATCACCTCCATACTCTCCTCCATGAGTGATGACTATGATGTGGTAGCTTTTAAGCTAGTTTTATAAGATGTAGCTCAGGACCCCCTATTTGAGGAGGGGTCATAGGATTTATCTAAGGCTGTAGATCAGGAAGAGTCATCAGTGTTACCTAGTCTGAGGAGGGTACTACAATTCATGCACAACCATTAGGTGTACCCATTCTGAGGAGGGTATAGATCAGTGTTCCCATAATGTGTCCATTCTAGATGGGAAGGCACCAACATAGTAGGGACAGAGTTTTGCCAACCCTACACATGCCTTGAAGACACCTCTTGATGAGGATAACCCAAGGTGGTTTGTAGAGGGAATGCGAATAATATATGATATTGACAGTCGTATCTCAGAGATTGAAAAACCTAAGAGGCTTATTTTTTAGGAGCAAAGGATTGATCTATATGGGTTGAGCAAAGTACCACAGTTGTGGTCCATCATTGATCATTATCAGTTGGAGTGAATGACTAGACCACTCAATTTTATAGACCAACTTAGGTATGCGAGTTTTATGTATCATATCATGCCATAGTAGTTCTTCTAATGTGGAGGTTTACAGGGATGATGAGTCATATGGAGCAGCCATATCTTGAGTAGACCCTTGTGAGATGATTTAGGGTTGACATTTCTACAACAACTATCCATCGAGTTATTTTTGGTCCAAAATATATCAGTTCAGCATCCATAGCAGAGTGTGACTACAGATGAAGAGTCACACATAATAGATAAATTATAAGGAAGACAAATCATCAATGTGAGAGATTTGAGATGTCTAGGTGGATAGCCGACTGTATTTCACTTTTGGGTGATGAGACCCTGTGGATTGATAGACATGGTGTGATTAAAAAGGCTTCATTAACATTTGTTGTTAAGTTTTGGTGATTTCTCATCAGATATAGATTGTTCTCGATTACTTTAGATAATTTATTAACTTGGGAGGGAGCCCTTCTAATTGCTAGTATGATGGCTAGGTATGATATTGACACTGCAACCATTCTCTGACACAAGATTCATGATAGATCCTTTGGAGAGAATATGAATTTGCCATTCCAGTGACTTATTCAGAGATTATATAATGAGGCAAGTGTAACAGAGATATCAGGAGTTGATGAGAGAGTACTTGTGACAACCACTACATAGGTAAAGACTATAAGCGATCCAACATGCCCGACCTTTCCCAGGAGACCTAGTGGGCCTACCACAGTACCTTGGGTCCAAAATGAGGGCCTTTCAATTTCCATAAAGCTTAGTGATGTGCATGGAGGTGAAGTTGGATTTAGTTTTGATCATGAGATAGGGGAGCAGAGAGAGGCCCCCAATTTGAGTAATAAGGGTGAGGGGACACCAACCACTTCTTTATAAGCCCTGTCTTCCATTTCAAAGCTAGTGGGTGCTTCTTCATTACCCCCCTGCTCGTCTACTATAGCTTTTAATATAGGTATAACTTTGGTATCACATGATTTTTTGCAAAGCTTAGTGGACAATCAGAGGGACACCAAGGAGCGATTATACGTTGTTTAGATCGAGGTGGCTACTCTATATGTGTAGATTCAGCCGTGGACCCAAACTAAACTAGAGAAGGTAGAGGCTAGATGTCATTCCACACACAGAGTTTCTATGTCAGAGTTATGTGCTTATTTACAAGAATGTATCGATAATTTTGAGAGACATGTTATATCTCAGTTTATAGAGACTGAGACACCGAACCTAGGTAATATTAGGGAGGAGGTGGATACCTTTAGAGTAGAGGTACGCTCTCTCACAAAGAGCCATATGATAGCCACTTCTCCAGTCATACCATCAGTGGTTTAGATATCACCTCCACGTGGGCCTAGATATTTTAATTTATTTGTAGAGAATGAGAAGAAGGTCCCAGTAGTTGAGACAAAAAAAGAACACATAGGGAAGCTGCAAGATCCCAATATTTCATATAACCAAGCCTTAATAAGGGACATATATGATTCGATAGACCTTGCAGTTATTGAAAGGAAGTAGCATGCCGAGATAGTAGTGGGTGCATCTTCTAGTAGTGTACCACCACCACCATTACCTCCGCCAAAAAATATACCCCCATCTGGGGATGCTCATGACACGGGTGCTTAGTGCATCCCAGGTATGTTCTCATTCCTTTTGTTTTATATTATTTTAGCATATTAGAGACAATTCATAGTTTTTAGTTAGGGGTAGGGTATACCATAACTTCTGCGGGTTTATATTACCGTGCTTATTTTCTTATTAGCCACAGTATGGTTGTAGAATTGATATTTCTAAGGTAAAATCTATGTCGTATTGTGTTTTATTTTGTATTGTGTTGTGTTTTTGTGTAATTATGAGATTTTTAAGTCTTTAGTGCAGTTGTCATATTTTTTATTGAGTTTTTAGAAAAATGATACCCTCTAAATTTTAGAATTGTGTGAATGTATATATGTGTGAACATTGTGGATCTTGTTATGGAAATGATAATCATTTGCTAACAATTTGATGAACTAGATAAGTAGTACCTTGAATATTGACTCTGTACCATATGTGTGTGAGATTCTACCTAGTTCCCTTTGTGTGTTAAATCTAGAACTTGCCCAGTTAGTCTTACCTAGGTTATAGGATAGTTGGTAAGGAAATGATCATAGGCCATTTTTTATTTTAGTACACTTGTAGACTGAATGACCTTCCATGTGGAAATTAGTATCTCTTAATTTCAATTTTGAGCCTTATAGCCTGTTTTTCTTATGTCACCTTTCACCTTCCCATTTGTGTTGCAATAACTTATTTTGGCTCGTTCCTTCTTAGACATTTTGCACGTCAATTCAAGAAAATCACCTAAGTTGATGGTGGATATCATAGGGGTATGTGATGTAAAGTGGGTGTGTAGACGGGTAAAATGAGAGATAAAAAATTTAGTAGGGATAGGTGTGGCAGCAAAAGAAAAAGAAAAAGAAAAAGAAAAAGAAAAAGAAAAAGAAAAAGAAAAAGAAAAAGAAAAAGAAAAAGAAAAAGAAAAAACAGAAGAAAAGAAATGTAACAAAAGTTAAAGAGAAAGAATAAAGACCACACCCAACATGAATGTGCAAAAAAGAATAAAAAGAGAGAAATAAGGGTGGAATAAAAGAAAAATAGTTAATGACTGAAGCCCAAGGTTAGTGTAGTGCCAAGAAAGCTTAGTCACTTGATATCCATAGGTACCATACCTGCCTCCAAAGCCTACATTACAAGCCGAATAAAGTCCTATAGTGATCCTAATTTGACTACCTGAAAACTAAGGTAAAGAAAATAAGGGCAAGCCTATGGTATTTGATGCAAGTTGATTGAACCTTCTCTTCTGAGTGTGAGTGGCTCTTGACTATCCCTGCATTGACATGCATTATTTTATAAAAGTAAGTGAGACTTCTTTATTGTGAGGGCACATGAGTCATATTGCTAGCTGCTTACTTGTTTGAGCAGTGTAACTTGTATATATGGATGGTTGTTTGTTGATAATATAATGACATCCCTTGACCCCATTGTGTCACATTGTTATGCTTCATGTTTAGATGCAGTTGATTTTGAAAAGTTGAATAGGACAGGGTATTTTGGTTTGAACTTGAAGTGTTGATTGATTATCTTGAATAATTGTAATGAACCTCATGGTCATTTCTCTGTATTTTCATACATTTTCGGTATCCATGGATTTTCTATAACAATCCTAAGTTATTCATGACTTGCTGGGACTAATAGTTTGGTTCACAGGCAGTTTGTTTGATTAATTTTAGTAATATCTAGTATATTATGGAATATTTAATTTAAATTGACATTTGGTAGAAATATAATTTATTTCCTTCTAAAATATTTTTGATATTTACTAAATTCCTTAAGTTATGTTATATTTATATCACTTTATAGTAGCTTTTATAGTCTATTAACATTTAAAGTAAATCCAGAAATGTTAAAATAATATTATTATATAAAAGAGGTTTTGTTAAAAATAATTTTCTATTAATTATGATATATTCAAAATATTATAATTTTTTACCACGAATTTATGCAATATCCGAGTAAAAATTTAATGGAGAGTAAGAGGTGGATGTTGCCACCTCTATCTCTACATGCGAGCAATTGAAAATATAATAGTGGCATTTTGCCACCTACATAAGGTTTTCCAAACCTTTTAAGTAGTGAATACATATATAAAGTTTTTGCCTAACTTTTCATTACATATCAATATTTTCCCCACTTAATTTTCTTACAAAATTTCAACCTTTCTTTTACATTTGCATAGTGCTGCATCCTTTTCCTTTACAAACTGCTCCCTTTTCATTTATTAAGCCCGATTAGAAGATATTGGATTGGAAATATTTTTGATGCTTCATTATATCTATGAAAGAGAACTAATTATCTGCTAACAAGTTATTTAAGCTCAGGTTATAGTAGCACTATCCGAAAACTTCGTAGAAAGACATTTTAGCTTTGGCGTCCAGGTAGACTAGGCGTACCCTAACTTTAGATTGAGATTATTTACTAAAATTGTGGACTATTATGCTAGTTCTAGATAATTACTTGTAGTTGCGTACCATGATATATATAGCATGCCTTATTTATCCGGATTAGTACCCCATTTTAGTAGATTTTGGTATTTTGTCTTTCAATATAATATGGCATCTAACACTTTAGGATGTGGAATTAAATTGAAAAACCTTGAATCTGTCCCTTTAAAATTAAGATATGCATACTATAATTAGACGTATATTAACTTCTGTCCAGGTTTAGTATAAACTTTATTTCTGTCATTGATTGTTAACTTTTGTACCATGTTGACATTGTTATGGTATGGTATGAATTTTAATATTATAGTGGGGTATGGTTACTATGAGTTTTGATTCAAGTCCAACATCTGATTATAGTTATGGTTCCTTTGAGTTCTGGTTCAAGTCTGGCATCTGATTATGGTTGTGGTCGCTCTGAGTTTCAATTCGAGTCCAACATCTAATTAAGGTTATGGTTTAGTTGAGTTTCGGTTTGAGTCCGACATCTCATTACGAGTTCTGTTGTATATTATATATGTGGCCTCTCGTTATTACCCACTATGTTCAGTTCGAATTCGGCAAGTGTCCTCTTGTTATTATCCATCACTACCGGTTTGAGTATAGTATTTGGCCTCTCATTACTACCCATTGGTTCCAGTTCAAGTCCGGTGCACATCTCGATGACTACTCTAATTTCTTGGTATTGGCTTATTTACAAATTATTTACGTTTATTTTATTTAATTGCTACTTATGTGTCGCACTAGCTTATGGGGGTAAGGTTGGGTTAATTATCTTCTTTAGTATGCCTAACAGGCTTATGAGGGCCCAATTAGGTTATGTTTGTATTCTTAGTGGGCTTATGGGGGTCCAGTTTGGTTATGTTTGATTTGTCTGTAATTACCGTGTTATTTATTTTCTGTATCGCTTATATTTAGTCCTTTATCTCACTGGCATAGCTTGGAAGTTGTTTACCTTTTTGTCCCTTTTTACTATTGACTTAGATTACATTCTTGCATTATAGTTATACCTTATCTGTATTTAGTTCAATCGGCCGATGATGCCTACTGAGCACCAATTGTTTTGGTACTCATACTGCACTTCTACATCTTTTCTTTAATGCAGATCCGAGTAGTAGCATCTAGCATTAACATGATTCCTACCTTCTAGTGCTGATTCGGAGCAGGGTGAGCTTACTGTCATCCGAGGCTGATCCTCGTCTATCTACTCTAGTTTAGTCTTTTGTACTCGAGACTGCTTGTGTATATTGGGTATATTTTGGATTCTATCTATTACTCTGGGTATATTTTAGTAGTGGCTTTAGTACTGACCTTACCAGGTCTTGGGGGGATTCTTTTTTGTATTTGGTCCTTTTTCTTCCCTCGTTTTAGTATATAAGATATGTTTTCTTTCTGTTTGGTACTTGTTATTACTATTGCTATCATTATACGTGATCTTTTCTAATTTTTTCCTATTAGCCCGTTACCTATTATTTTGGGATATGGCTCGGCTTGCATACTGGGTGGGGGGATAAGGTAGGTGCCATCACGACATGATAAATCAAGTCATAACAGCTTGTTATCTAAGCCTAGGTTTCATCGGTACTATTGGTACTAGAGGCAATGTTTAGTAGAGTCATGCAGATCGGTACAGAGACGTCTGTACTCTATCTTTGGGAGGCTACAGAGCATTTTTAGGGAACAATCTCATACTTTTGATCCATTTTCGTGCATTGGGTCTGAGTTAGTTATATTTTTATTATTACACTCTTTATATAGATAGCTAGGATGCGAGGTTTGAGAGCTGGGGATCGGGACCTCGGGTCCACTTCTAGAGTTCGTTTTAGGGGTCGAGGTTGACCTAGAGGTTGGGGGTAGGATAGAGTAGCAACCCCAGTTTGAGATCAGGCCACGGATCCACCACCTGATCCTGTTATAGCTTTGAAAACTGAAAGACCTCTAAGTATTCCGCCACCGCAGTAGTGGGCCAGGGGTAGCACAGGCTCCAGTCGGTTTATATCCTTTTTGGTACTTCGAGATACATAGGTACAATTATTAGGTTTAGTTGGTGGTCCACCGACCGAGAGAGCTCAACCAGTAACATAAGGTGGTATTGATTTAGGGGTACAGCCTACAGTATTGGTGCCTAGGGTATAGGTTAACCAACACCAGAAGTCCCACAGCCAACAGCAGCCCATCCAGTTATGTCTTCATAGGAGCAGAAGATGCTGAGCTGATTTTTAAGATTGACTCCACCCAGGTTTTCCAAGACCCCAGAAGAGTATGCTAATGAGTTTCTATCCAGTTGTAAGGTACGATTACAGAATTTAGGGCTGGTTGAGGTGCGAGGAGTAGACTTTATTGCTTATCAGTTAGACATAATAGCGAGTAGGTGGTGGAAAGGTTATCTTGATTCCAGGAAAACTGCATCTCCATCGGTGACTTGGACTCAGTTCTCTGATTCTTTCTTGGGGAAGTATATGCCTCGCAATATACGTGAGCATCTTCAGGATGAGTTTACAACATCGAGACAGGGTTCTATGTCTGTGGATTAGTATGAGGCAAGATTCTATGATTAGCTAGGCATGCTACTAAGATTCTTTCTATGGAGTATGAGCGAATTTGATTCTTCATCAGGGGATTGAGATTATCACTTCGTAGGGCTACATAGAGTTTAGTGACTTTAGCAAAGTCTTTCTCTGAGACAGTTGAGCATGTCAATTCTATAGAGAAGATGGATCATAAAGCCCAAGGGGGCAACGATAAGAGACCATGTTACCAGGAAAACTATAATAATTCACAGTTTACAAGAGAATTTCATGGTAGGTACCCTCAGCATCAGGGTTAGCCTAGTCATCCAGTCCAATCATCGCTTCAAATATCAGATAGGGGTCAGGCCAATTTTTTTAGTTCTAGTTATTAGAGCAGTAACCAGCCACAGAGGGGTATTCAGTCAGGATTATTCAGTCAGGGTGGACAATCCAGATTTGCTGGATCTTTTAAATGGAATAGGGTGACCGAGTTATGTTATGAATGCAGGGTTGTTGGTTACTTCACTAGTAAGTGTCCTCAGTGTAGGATGGTTGAGCCTTCAATTTTGACTGCGCAACCGATTAGGTAAGTGTCGCTATTAGGTCGAGGTGATGCACAGAGTCATGGGGATAGTCCTTAGGGTTCTAGAGGTGGTCGTATAGGCACCTAGTCCATTAGTGGACTGGGTTAGTTGTATGCCGTATTAGGTAGATCTAAGGCTAAGGCTTAGGATGCTTTGATCCCAGGTAAGTTTGTCGTATGCCATTAGCCAGTTTTTTCTTTGTTTGATCCTGATTCCATATTTTCATATGGTTCTACTTATTTTGCATCGTGGTTGGGTTTATGTTCAATGTCTTTATCTGTTCCATTGTATATAGCCATTTCTATGGGTGATTTTTTTTAGTAGTGGATTAGGTATATAGATCATGTTTGGTGATCATTTGGGAACTTAGTACTCAGGTTGATCTCATCATCCTAGATATAGTAGATTTCGATGTGATTCCAGGCATGGATTAGTTATCTCCTTATCATGTGATCTTCAATTATTCTATTAGGACTGTTACTTTAGCCTTTTCTGGCATACCTCGATTTTGTGGCAAGGTTCTATTAGTCATATATCGATGGGAATTATTTTCTTACATTAGGTTAGGAGACAAATATTGAGGGGTTGTGAGTCATAACTTGCATATGTTCAGGATGTTAGTTCTAAGAGTCCATCGTATTACTCCATTCCTATGGTTCGCGAGTTTCCTGATATAGTTTTGACCGACCTTCCTGGCCTCCCTCCCAGGCATGATATACGCACCCAGTATCCCTACCTGTTTGAGTCCTCAGGTACGTCCTTATGCTTTACTTCCGCGGACGAAAGTCCTTTTAGCAGTGCATGTTGTAATGACCCTCATAGTCATTTATCTGTATTTTCATACATTTTTGGTATCCATGGATTTTCTATAATTGTCCTAAGTTATTTATGACTTGCTGGGACTGATAGTTCAGTTCCCTGGCGGTTCGTTTGATTAATTTTAGTTATATCTAGTATATTATGGAATATTTAATTTAAATTGACATTTGGTAGAAATATAATTTATTGCCTTCTAAAATACTTTTGATATTTGCTAAATTCCTTATGTTATATTTAATCACTTTATCGTAGCTTTTATAGTCTTTTAACATTTTAAGTGAAGATAGTAAATCTAGAAATATTAAAATAATATTATTATATAAAAGAGGTTTTGTTAGAAATAATTTTCTATTAATTATGGTATATTCAAAATATTGTAATTATTTTATCACGAATTTATGCAATACCCGAGTACGAATTTAACGGAGAGTAAGAGGTGGATGTTTCCACTTCTATCTCTACGTGTGAGCAATTGAAAATATAATAGTGACATTCTGCCATCTCTACAAGGTTTGCCCAACCTTTTAAGTAGTGAATACATATATAAAGTTTTTGCCTAACTTTTCATTACATATCAATATTTTTCCTAGTTAGTTTTCTTACAAAATTTCAAGCTTTCTTTAACATTTGCTTAGTGCTGCTCCCTTTTCCTTGATATACTGCTCCCTTTTCATTTATTAAGCCCAATTAGAAGAGATTGGATTGGAAATATTTTAGATGCTTCATTTTATCTACAGAAGAGAACTAATTATCTGCTAATAAGTTCTGGTTTGAGTCCGACATTTGATTATGGTTGTGGTTCCTTTGAGTTCTGGTTCAAGTACAACATCTGATTATGGTTGTGCTCTATTTGTGTTACGGTTCGAGTTCGGCATCTGATTATGGTTGTGGTTCCGCTGAGTTCCAGTTCGAGTCTGACATATGATTATGAGTTCTATTTTATATTATATATGTGGCCACTCGTTATTACCCACTATGTTTGGTTTGAATTCGGCATGTGTCCTCTTGTTATTATCCATCACTATTGGTTCAAATCCTGTATCTGGCCTCTTGTTACTACCCATTGGTGCCAGTTCAAGTCCGGTGCATATCTGGATGACTACTACAATTTCTTGGGATTGGCTCAGTTACAAATTATTTATGTTTATTTTATTTAATTATTACTTATATGTCCCACCATCTTATGGGGGTAAGGTTGGGTTAATTGTCTTCTTCAGTGTTCCTAGCGGGCTTATGAGGGATCAGTTAGGTTATATTTGTGTGCCTAGTGGGCTTATGGGGGCCCAAGTAGGTTATGTTTGATTTGTCTGTAACTACTATGCTATTTATTAATTGTATTGCTTACATTTATTCCTTTATGTCATTGGCGCAGCTTGGCAGTTGTTTACCTTTCTGTCCCTTTTTACTATTGACTTAGACTACATCCTTGCATTGTAGTTACACCTTTTCTGTATTTAGCTCAATCGACCGATGATGCCTACTGAGTACTTGTTGCTTTGGTACTCATACTATACTTCTGCATCTTTACCCTGATGCAGATCCGAGTAGTAGCAGTCGACATTAACATGATTCCTACCTTCCAATATTGATTTGGAGTAGGGTGAGCTCACTGTCGTCCAAGGATGATCCTCCTCTATCTACTCTAGTTTAGTCTTTTGTACTCGAGACTTCTTGTGTATATTGGGTATGTTTTGGATTCTGTCTAGTACTCTGGGATATTTTAGTAGTGGCTCTAGTACTGACTTTACCAGGTCTTGGGAGGGATTCTTTTGTGTTTTTGGTCCTTTTCTTTCTCTCATTTTAGTATATGAGATATGTTTTCTTTCTGTTTGTTACTTGTTATTACTATTGTTATCATTATACATGATCTTTTCTAATTTCTGTCTATTATCCCCTTACCTATTATTTCGGGCTATGGCTTGGCTTGCCTACTGGGGGAATAAGGTAAGCACCATCACGCTTGAGAAATCGGGTCGTGACACAATAACTTATATTCTCCTAGTTAAGAATCGTGTTTTATTTTGTTTTGATTTTATTGTGTTGTGCTGCATGAGGACATGGAAACATTCTAAGTTGAAGGTGTTGATGTGCTATAGAAATTTAGTACTTTTGATGCTTAAAACGATGAAAATATGCAAGTTTCTTAGGTTGCTTTGTGAGATATTATGTGTTTTGAGTATGTTTTGCAGGAAACTAGATTTTGAAGGCGAAGTTCTCGAAAAAGATGAAAAATGGAGTTTTTGGATACTTAATTATTTTTGGGTATTTGTGACACTTTCTTGATGTATGTGACCAAAGAATGTGTTGAAACTTGATGTTTGGAAGCTTGGTTTCAAGAATTAGAAGGCTTGGAACTTACATATGTCTACATGTGGACCACATATAGAACATGTTGTCCACATGTGACTAAGGTAAGTACCCAAATTGAAGATCCAAAGAGTGAAAGAGTTGTAAAAGAACTTTCAGCACTTGCCTATTTCTACATGCGGACTGTATGTGGGTAAGGTAAATGCCAGAAATCAAAAGTCCAAAGAGAAGATAGTGCAGGAAATTATTCTGGCACTTACCCATGTCTACATGCTCCCAATAGCAGGCCACATGTGGTACATGCGCCCACTGGTAGGCCGCATGTAGACATAGGTAAGTGTCCACCGACCCGTTTTGTCCTTTTTTCGTTCGGTCTTTGATTTTTAGGGTTTCCTCATGTACTATAAACACCATTTATGTGTTTTTAGTAGAAGTTATGGACTCTTAATACTTACAAACATATTTTGATTCTGAGATCCGATTTTGGTCTTGGAATTCTCTTGGATTGATTTTGGTTGATTAATTCCGTTAAAGTCTTGGGTTTTTAGTTGTGATTACATATTATGCTTTAAATCATGAATGTTGTTGATTACTTCACAAGCATGAGAAGCTAAACACCCTTAGCTAGGGTTATGGAAATCCTGTTGGATTGACGAAGTAAGGGAAGTGCTACGTTGTTCTGAGTTGATACCCATGCATACATTGTATTATCTTCACTTTAATAGTTATCTTAGCAGTTGCAAATATTAGGATACCATCTAGATTACTGTTACTCCCTCCAAAAGAGGAGTAGTTACTAGGAAAAGATAATTACAACAGTAATTTGAATTTTAACTATCGATCCATGCTACTAGGTATTATATAAGTAAGATGGTTAGCTGTCATCTAATAAAGAAAGACTCAAAAGGTAATAGTTACTCAAAAGGTAAAGGGTGAAATCTCTCAGGTAGTCCAAAAGATGTTTGGTGGTACATAACTTATCAAATTCTACATGCAAGGTATTGGGTTGGTTCAATAAAGTACGATAAGCCTACGGGGTTGAGAATTTGGGGGAACATAATCCACGTGTTCACCAACGACTGATTACTACCATAGTTGATACTAGTTACTTGTTTGATATTGATACTTCAATCTCCCTATTTACTTTTCCAGTTTTGCTTGCTGATTACAGTAGCTGACAACCGCAACTCCACGTATTCCCTTGGGATTTGACCCCAACCTTTGTTAGATTACTATATTTGATAGCAACCGCATAATCTTCAGATTAAAGGGGTAGCTTGAGCATTTTCAAGTCGTAGTCATGGCAGTGTTGTCAATACTTTAGAAATTTCAGAGTCCAAAAACCTAGGGTATTACATTATCCCCCCATTAGGATCCCCGAATAAGAAGTTAGGGTACCCTTGGCATGATAATGGAAAGAATGCAACCAAAACCCTAAAATATTCAAATTGAAACAAGAAGGAAACGAAACTCATACCTCAAACATTTGTATCCAAAGTTGGGAACAAGAATGGATACTTGTCCCTTATATGTTTTTCAACTTCCCATGTAGCTTCTTCCATGTTTTGATTCCTCCAAAGAACCTTTTTCCGAAGCTATATCCTTAGTCCTCAATCTATGAACAAACCTATCCAATATCTCAACTAGAACTTCCTCATAAGACAAGGAATCTGTCACACCAATGTCCTAAATAGGAACTATGAAAGAAGGATCACCTACACACTTTTTCAGCATAGACACATGGAAAACAAAATGAATAGAACCCAAACTCATAGGCAAATCCTACTCATACACAACATTCCCAATTCTCCTCACAATTTGATATGGGCCAACATAATGGGGACTGAGCTTCCCCTTCTTTCCAAATATCATGACTCTTTCCATAGGAGACACTTTCAAGAATACCCAATCACTAACTCCAAACTCCAACTCCCATCACCTCACATTTGCATAAGACTTTTGGTGATTTTAAGCAGTCCTATGTCTTTACCTAATCACTTTCACCTTCTCCATGGCTTGGTGAACCAAGTCAGTACCAAACAACTTAGTCTCACCAACCTCAATCCATCCAATAGAATACCTACACCTCCGATCACAAAGAACCTTAAAAGGAGCTATCTGAATGCTAGAATGATAATTGTTATTGTATGCAAACTCAGAAACAACATGAATAAGAAAGGTTGAAACACTTAGCAAAAATTCACACTCAGAAAATTTCACATACAATTTCTACTCCTTAAGAGTCTACAACACAATTCAAAGGTGATTGGCATGATCCTTCTTATTCTTAGAAATCACCAAGATGTAATCAATGAAAACTATGAAAAACAAGTCCAAAACTGCCTAAACACCCGATTCATAAGATCCATCAAAGTAGCGAAAGCATTAATCAACCCAAATGACATAACCAAAAACTCATAATTGCCATACTGGGTTCGAAAAGAAATCTTGGGAATATCAACCTCCCTAATTTTGAGTCGATGACAGCCCGAATGAAGATCAATCTTAGAAAATACCTAGAACCCTAAGGCTGATAAAAAAGATCATCAATCCTAGAAAGAGGGTACTTATTTTTCATAGTCGCCTTATTCAACTAATGATAGTCTATACACATTCGAAGGGACCCATCTTTTTTTTGCACGAAAAGTATAGGAGCACCCCATGGAGAAACACTAGGATTGATCAAACCCTTATCAAGAAGATCCTTTAACTTCTTCTTTAGATCCTTTAATTCAGCCAGAGCCATCCTATAAGGAGGAATGAAAATGGGACGAGTATCTGGTAGAAGATTGATCCCAAAATCTATTTCGCTATCGGGAGGAATTCCAGGAAGATTATCGGAAAAAACTTTAGGAAATTCATTTGCCATAGGGACAGATTGCAAAGAGGGACTCTCAGAGTCAGAACCCTTAACCCAAACTAGATGATGCAGACACCCTTTTGAAATCATATTCTGAGCTCTAAGATAAGAAATAAACCTCCCTTTGGGTACTAAGGTAATCCCCTCCCATTCAATCACTGGTTCATTAGGAAAATAGAAACTTACCTTTCAGGTCTTACCATCCAAAGAAGCATAGCACGAATGAAGCCAATCCATCCCCAAGGTTATACCAAAATCCACTATATCCAGCTTTATCAAATCCACCAATGTCTCCCTATCATGAATAGACACCACACAACCCCTATGGATTTTTCTAACAACTATAGCATCACCCACTAGAGTCAATATAGAAAAAGGGTAAAAAATACTTTCAGGACCAAAACCAAAGTGCACAGCCATATACGGAGTCATAAGAAAGGGAAGAACCCAAATCAAAATAGAAGTAAACATAATGAGAGAAGAGTTGTAACATACTAGTGATAACATCGAGTGATGCCTTAGATTCCTAACAGGTAACAAGTACATAGAGATGATTTCGGCCAGTGTTGGTAACCGACGTAGCTCTTTTAGGTGCTGGAGCTAAGGAAGTGGAGATCGAAACCTTGTGATCTCCAGTAGCCACCTTTTCCATAGGGCAATTTCTCTACATATGTCCAGGCTTATCATAATTGAAACAAAAGTTCCTCCCCTTCTCACAATAACCATAGGGAAGTTGTTCACAAAATCGATAAGAAGGATAAGGTGGGGCCGACTGAGATCCACTAGCCTGAGATTGGACACCTTGTGCCTTAGAACCTCTATTAGCTTGAAAGCGATGATCACTTGAAGGCTTGGGGTAAGGAGCATGAGATGTCGCATATGAATTAGAATCTCCCTAATTTTTCTTCTTAGTCCACTGCCTACTATCTCTTTCATTGTTCTACAACTTGCATCCTGTTCTGAGTATTTAAACTTCTTATTCTGCCTCTGTCCCATCTCTACTTAATTTTTCTTTTCATCCTTCATCTGGTGCATATAAACCACCATCCAGGAGATATCCAATTCATTATTCAACATCACAACCTTGCATTCCAATATCAAGTCACGGGATCACCTAAAAGCAAACTTCCTTATTTAAGACCTCATACTCGACACAATTTGGGAGCATAGCAAGACAACTAATTGAACTTCAAAGAATACTTCTTGACACTCATCTTACCATACTTAAAGTTCACAAACTCTTTAGCCTTAGCTTTTCTCAACTCCCGAGGATAGAAGTGATCAAGAAAAGAACCTAAAAACTAATCCCATACCACCCGATCAACATCATCACCCCTCATTGATTCCCATTACTCATACCACTGATAAGACATATCTTTTAACTACTACATAAAAAACTATACACCTTCAGAATCCATAGCATACATCACCCTAAAAATCTTCTCTATCTCATCCACAAACCTTGAGGATCCTCCCCATCCTTAGAGCCTATAAAGGTTAGGGTATTTAACCTCATGAACTGACCAACCCAGGTGACCTCAGATGGATGAGCAACAGAACCAACACGATCAAACTGGCGAGGATGTGATGTAAATAGTTGATCAATCATATGGATGGACAGACAAAACTTTGATTTAGAGATATCTCCTTGAGGTGACTGAGTATGAGTATCACTAGTATGTGTATCTCGAGGAGGACTAGTAGGGACCGATGGGACCCCACGTAGGGCGGCATAGTCAGGAGTTAGACCCTAGATCGGGTCTGTACTCTACAAATAAGGTGAATCCCATCCATATTGTCCTCAGGTGGAACATAAGTCCCAATAGAGTCTCTAAGAACATTAAATCTTTAAGAAGACATGATCTGAAACACGATTAAGCCAAGAGTTAGAGAAGTGTCATGGCACTACACTCTATTGACCGAAATAGAACACAAGAAAGAGAAATATTCCTAAATGCCTTGTAGCCTCCTCATTATAAGTATGGCACGCTACACACCCATAAAAAGGATTCTACTCGACACGACCTTATAGAAAACCAATGACCCTAAACCTGGCTCTGATACCAAGCTTGTCATGACCCAAAGCAGGACCTAGTCGTGATGGGTATCTCAAGCCCACCATGGACCGAGGACCACCCCTTTAACCTAACATCAAGAGCATCATAATAATAATAATAAAGTGGAAGCTAATAAAGATAGTAACAAAAGATAAATATATAAAATGAAAGTTCTATGAATACAAAACCAACAATCCAACCCATATTTGTCCACGAAAGCCTCTAAAACCAGAATACCGAACTAGGTCGGGACATGCCCTTGAACATGACAAAGAAAAGTCACAATTCCAAAAATCTAAAAAGAAACCTACGAAAATGGCAGGTCTTTTCAAAAGATGGAGGTTCAACACTTCACAGCAAATTAACTGGCGTACCATACTACCTAATGATGCACAGTTGTAATAGAAAACCCAGACCCTACATCATGACATGATGTAGTGTTCAGGGATGATCAATGGGATAAGCACTGCCATATAACTCCGAGAAAGTGATAAAATAGTGCCATATCCAAAATCAGCCAAAATCACATGCACACATTTATATATATAAGATGTTTGGATAGGGTAAATGGTCATGAACGTGAGAGTTTAAAACCATTAACTTAGACTATAGCTCTATCTGTCTTAAAATCACCTACGGGCTATATGAGTTTAGCTTCCCCTACTGAAAGAGCCTCAGTGTGTGTTAGCCATATGAACTGAGAAAATCTGAAGGAGGTCTAAAGACACCAAGGCCATAGCCATCTAAAAAATAAAATGTGTGAACCAAGCGCATGGTCATATTGACCCCCATGCTGGCAAATGTGGTTTTCAGTAGTGGACCCCCAGGACCTCCACCTCCACGGTGAGCTACACAACACCCTTTAAGCCCAAATTAAAATCACTTTACACATAATCTCAGCCATAAACCCAGAGTCTCATATTAAGGTATTTACCATTTGGTATCATTGTACCAATTATGCTTGCAATCTAATTTCCATTATACCACAACCAATCCATTAATCATTAAACTCCCAAGTTTTGTTTTAATAAAAAACCATGGCCACCGAGGCCTTTCAAAACTATTTTATCCATTTATCCATAAGTGAAGTGCAATAGTTAAAAAAGACATGTAAAATCATGCAATATATCAATATTCAGAACTAATTCACAAAGCGGGTTGAGGTTAATGTAAATTTTAAGCCAACAATCCATCAATTTAGGGAAGAAAATGCCCCTCATTCCAAACCATACCATATTTCCCTATTAAGACCCAAAACCATTAAGTCAAGCATGAATAACATGTGTAAAGCATGGGGCAAACTATACAAGTAATAATAAATCAAAATCCCTCAACCCAAATTCAAATCCAACCATTAAATCACATGATATTTGGATCTATTTATACCATAATGAAATATATAAGTTTAGGGAAGAGATATGTGCCTAAAATACTAAAGAATTGGAAGAAAGATCCGAAGTTTGAAGCTTGGAGGTTGAATTCCCTGTGAACCCTAATTTTCTCTTATTTTGGGAGTTTAAGATGGAAAGAGTAAGTTTGATTTGATTTACTGAAGGTAAAGAGGCTATTTGAGTGTTTTTAAGTCACGAGAGAATGTGTGAAGGGAGGAAAAGACAAATAGACTTAATTAAAACATGTAGGAAATTTGGGCCTAGTCGTTACGACTCAGGTAACAACTAGTGAGGTCAAACTATAAGTCATTACCTAGACTTATTACCTGAGGGTCAAATCTCTAACCCCTTACTGTTATGGTCATGAGTCACTCACCATGACTCGTTACCTATCATCACACGTCGTGATAAAGACTCATGATCAAGGCAAAAAATCTTGGGCAACTCACTATTGACACAATGAGTCCCACTTTGTGACTCGTGATGAGTGTTAACGACTCGTCAACTGAGTCGTAGTCATGGCAATATTGTAAATACTTTAGAAATTTCAAATCACAAAACCTAGGGTATTATACTCTATAAGTTACAAATCAAGTATTCAAGTTCATCCAGTTCAACATCAAGACCACAAGATTCAAGAACAAGTCGAAAAGCCCTTAAATTCAAGTATAAGTCAAGATCGAGTTAATCAAATTCACAAATCAAGTTCAAATTCAAGATCCAGCTTGAATCCGTCGAATTTATATTTTAAAAGGTGAATAAGAGGATTAATAGAGATTGTAACACTCACATATTGAAATCAATAAATCGATTGTTGTAATATTACACTCTACAAGTTACAAATCAAGTATTCAAGTTCATCCAGTTCAAGATAAAGACCACAAGATTCAAGAAAAAGTCCAAAAGTCCTTGAATTCAAGTATAAGTTAAGATCGAGTTAATCAAATTCACAAATTAAGTTCAAATTCAAGATCCAGCTCGAATTCCTCAAATTTATATTTTAAAAGGTGAATTAGAGGATTCATAGAGACTGTAACACTCACATATTAAAATCAATAAACCGATTGTTTTAATAATTTTCTTGTCTCAATTAATTATTATTCTCAACCCGAATTTTATTATCCAACAACCTTTTTGTAGAGTATTTAAATGTTTTAATTTTAAAACATAGAGTTGAACTAAACCAAATTTAATATCAAAGATTAATCAAATTGACTTATGGAGTTATGGTCATTCTCTTAGAAATGTAGCACGCAAAGGACCATCTAAAACCAAATCACTCATAGCATAAACTTCTTATACGCAAGGGTGAAACTATAACCACCCTAGGGTGGTCAATTAAACATCATTCATAAAAAAATTACACTACTTACTCGTGTTAAATTCCGTAAGTAATGGTTATATATGATATTGATGATGACGAACTCGGTGAACCTTCATATTCATCTTGTTCAAATGACCAACCATTATCTAGCCTTTAATTCCTCATGTTCTTTTTTCAGAAACTCAATCGAACATCATTTGCCAAAATATTACACTGCGTACACGTTTTAAATTCAGTAATTAATTGTTAAATATATGATATTGATGATGATGAACTCGGTGATCCTTCATATTTATCTTTTTCAAATGACCAACCATTATCTAGACTTTAATTCATCATGTTTTTTTTAGAAACATTTTACCTGATTGATGACTCCATGAAACACAGTTCCAACTGGATTCTTTTCTCTAGTTCATATTTAGTAATTTTGTAAATCTTTGTTGTACTCCACTTCTAAGATCTCAAGAGTGGATGAAGTGACACCTTAATCATAAACAATGCAGGAATAAAAAATGTATAAGTACCGAATGTTGTAAAAGTAATGACGACCAGGATGAGAATGTGATAAAACTTCATGCAAGCCTTGCACATAATTCATTGTTAGGACAACTCCTAAATTGATGACCTAATTCTAAAAATAAAACTGAATATTGTAGCTCCTATCTTTAGAATCCAAGTTTGGTGCGACTCCAGTACATGCATCCTTTTTTATACGATTTTAGTTACTTTTTAATATATATATATATATATGTCAAGATCGAGTCAATCAAATTCACAAATCAAGTTCAAATTAAAGATCTAGCTCGAATCCCTCGAATTTATATTTTAAAAAGTGAATCAGAGGATTCATAGAGATTGTAACACTCACATATTGAAATCAATAAACCATTTATTGTAATATTTTTCTTGTCCAATTAATTATTCTTCTCGACCCGAATTTTATTATCCAACAACTTTTTTGTAGAGTATTCAAATATTTTAATTTTAAAACATAGAGATGAACTAAATCAATTTTAATATCAAAGATTAATCAAATTGACTTATTTATGGAGTTATGGTCATTCTCTTAGCAATGTAGCACGCAAAGGACCATCAAAAACCAAATCACTCATGGCATAAACTTCTTATACGCAAGGGATGAAATATAACCACCCTACGGGGGTCAATTGAACATCATTCACCAAAAAATTACATTGCTTACACGTGTTAAATTCAATAATTAATGGTTATATATATGACATTTATGACGACGAACTCGGTGAGTCTTCATATTCATCTTGTTCAAATGACCAACCATTATCTAGCCTTTAATTACTCATGTTTTTTTTTAGAAATTCAATCAAATATCATTCGCCGAAAAATTACACTGCGTACACATGTTAAATTCAGTAATTAATTGTTAAATATATGATATTGATGATGATGAACTCAGTGATCCTTCATATTTATCTTGTTCAAATGACCAACCATTATCTAGACTTTAATTCATCATGTTTTTTTTAGAAACATTTTACCTGATTGATGACTCCATGAAACACACATCCAACTGGCTTCTTTTCTCCAGTGCATCTTTAGTAAGTTTGTGAATCCTTGTAAAAAAAAGTTTGTAAATCTTTGTTGTACTCCACTTCTAAGATATCAAGAGTGGATGAAGTAACACCTTTATCATAAACAATGCAGGAAGTGTATAAGTACCGAATGTTGTAAAAGTAAAGACGATCAGGATGAGAATGTGACAAAACTTCATGCAAGCCTTTCACATAGTTCATAGTTAGGACAACTCCAAAATTGATTACCTAATTCTGAAAATAAAACTGAATACTGTAGCTCCTATCCTTAGAATCCAAGTTTGGTGTGACTCCAGTGCATGCATCCTTTTTTACACGATTTTAGTTACTTTTTAATATATATATATGTGTGTGTGTGTATGTATGTATATATATATATATATATATATTGCAACTCTTATCCTTAGAATCTAAGTTTGGTGAGGGTCAATGCATGCGTCCTTTTTTTACATGATTTTATTACCTTTTAATACACACACACACACGCTCATATATATTTATATATACATGCACACACACACATATATATACATATGTACTTAGAATCCAAGTTTGATGCGGCTCCAGTGGATGCGTCGCTTTTTACAAGATTTTATTTACTTTCTAATGCATACATATACATACATACATATATATATGTATGTATATGTATATATACACACACACACACACATATATATAGACTCCATATTTAAAAATAAAATGTATATCATATATTTTAGTCCGATCCTATATATTTCAGGAGACAATATTATAAAAATAATTAAATAATAAATTGATAAAATAAGTGAAAAGATAATTTTGTCTATTGTGGAGTCTTTTTATGGAGGGCAGAAAGTTCAAACAACATTTCTAAGGCCCTTCATACATTTAATATAGTATAGATATGGATTAGGATTAATTATATCATGCACGATAAAAATAACATTATACTTTAGAAATAAATAATTTATAACAAATGTCACAACCCGAACTAGGGACTGGAAGTGATGGGTATCTCAAGTCTTCTAGGACCAGAGACCACCCTCGTTGCCTAGCCAAATAGAACTTAGCACAACTAGAAGTGGCTGAATTCTTAACATATAACAAGATGAAAAGTAATAAACTCAAAGATATCTAAGAGTGTCAACAATAACACCTAATCCACAGTAATATCCACGAAGCCTCTACTAATCCGAAAACAACCAATGTCGGGACATGCCCCCAACTCTGACAATGACAATGATAATGTTAAGTATTCAACTCTAAGTCATGGAAGGAAAATCGATGAAATGATCAAGTCTTGTAGAGAATGGAATCTCACCATTTCACCACAAATGACTGGCGAATTGAGCTGATCCACCTAACACTGTGCAGGAAAAGTGGAATTGCCTTCGAACCCTGCATCACATGGGGATACAACGTTCGAAGATGGTTAGTGGTTTGAGCACTATCATCTAACTCAGGGATAAAGAATAAAATAATGCCGAGTTAAATCCAATTCAAATCATGCACACATCTTCATATACATGTATAATTATTATGCTTGGATAGGGAACAAGGCATAGCATAAAGTAAAACTTTATCCTGGACTATGTAGCTCAACCTCCAAAAACAGGCACCTACAGGCTATAAGGGTTTAGCTCCCCCTGCTGAAAGGACCCTAGTGCGTGTTAGCCACATGAACCAGAGATATCAAGGAAAACCATGGAATGCCCCCACCCTACATAAATCCAACATACAATTATATCAATAGTGTGAACTATGCACACGGTCATCAAGACCAAACCTCACGTCCACAAACATGAGTTTCCAGTACAACTTATCTAAGACCCACACCTTCACGACTTAGATACATAACCCCTATTAAGCCCAAATTAAAACAAGTTTCACATAACCTATTTATTTAACAAAGGATTTAATAGTTAAGGCACACCAGGGGTATCATCATACCCTTACACTTGCAGGCTTAACTCTTTGCCATAACAATCACATTATCTTAGGGGGATGCCTCGACCCCCTTTGTTCATTAAATCAAATTGAAGAAATGCCTCCTTTGTTCATGTTTCAATTTAAAGCATCGCCAACAAAGCCTTTCAAATCCATATTCATTGTATAACCATTTGTGTAATGCAATGTATAAGGGAGTAAATTAAACAAAGTGCTAATTTTACCATTCAAAGCTATTTACACAAGTGGATTTAGGGAACACAATTATTCACAGTCAATTCAAAGTTTAAAACATCACTTTGGGGGAATACCTCAACCTCCATTTCAATTCCTATACCCATGCACCCCATTATTTCAAAACATTCAGTTAAAAGCATGAATAAGTCATAAAAACCATAGGAAAACAATTCAATGATCAAACATTCTAAAAACCTCAACCATAACAAAACCCACATTCAAATCCATACAATTTAAACAATTTTAAACATATGCTTTTCATAAAATAAGAATTAGGGAAGAGTAACATGCCTGAAAGTATCACAACTGTGGAGAGAAATTACCCTTGAGAGCCCAAATTGATCAACTTCTTTGAAACCCTAAGTATCTTGACCTTGGTGAATTGAAAGGGTTTAAGAAGTTGTTTTGATTTGTTTGGGAGTGTTAATGATGCCCAAAAGGGGTTTTAAGTCATTTTTTATGATTGGGGAAAAGGGGAAATATCCATAGTGACCTTAATTAAAAGATGAAAAATTATCTCCAGTGACTATGGGTCACTATACAACTCGTCACCATAAGTCGCATCAAGACTGTAGCTGAAAGAACCTTCTCTGGTGACCCTACGATTCACACCATACGTTTTATCAGTTGACCCTATGACTCATAGGGTCTAAGTCGTAGTCAAGACAGAAACACTTGAGGAACACACTGGTTTGGCTACGGATGAGACCATACAATTCTTTTAGAGTCTTTACGACTCGTTAGGGGCCACTCATAATTTGAAAAGTTACTTAGGATTCCTATACTGGACACCTTATGATTGGGTCCTAATAGGTACAATGGCATGTTACGGCTCGTAAAGAGAGTCATAGCCTGGGTAGTGAGTTTAAAACTAAAAAAAATTTCAAGGACCAAAATCTGGGGTACTTCATTCTCCTCCCGTAGGATCATTCATCCTCGAATGATGGAACAAGGCATCTCTTAGCATGATTTAACACGGAATACAACCACACTTACCTTTAACAATGATAGAACACAAAGATGTCAAGGAAATCCCACTTTCTTTCAACAAAGTCAGAAAACAAAGATGCCAAGATTAACACATACGTTAAGCACGATTATCTGGAATGAGGAACACGAATGTGTATTTGAACTTTATTTTCTCTTCAGCTTCCCAAGCAGCTTCTTCAAAATTTTGGTTTCTCAAAAGAACCTATATCGAAACCACATCCTTAGTCTGTAACCGATGCACTTACCAATCTAAAATCTCAACTGGGACTTCCTCATGCGACAATGAGTCTGAAACACCAACACTTTCCAATAGAACCACCAAGGAAGGATCACCCATACACTTTCTCAACATTGAAATATGAAAAAATGGGTGAACAAAACCCAAAAGAGAGGAAACTATTACTCATAAGACATACTACCCACTTTCTTCAAAATCAAATATGGATGCACAAAATGAGGACTGAGCTTTCCCTTCTTTCTAAATCACATCACTCCCTTCATGAGAGACACCTTCAAGAACACCCAATCGCCAACTTTAAATTCTAACTTCCTTTGCCTTACATACACATAGGATTTTTGGCAAATTTGGGAGGTCTTAAGCCTCTCTCAAATCACCTTCACCTTTTTCATATACCTGATGAACCAAATCAGGTTCGAACAACCTAGCCTCGCCAACCTCAAATCACCCAATGGGAGAACGACATCTCATACCATACAAAGCTTCAAATAGAGCAATTCCAATGCTAGAGTGATGACTATTATTATAAGACAGTTCGATGAGAGGTAAATAATTAACCCAGCTACCACCAAAGTCAAGCACACAATCCGAAAACATATCCTCCAATGTCGGAATGGTCCTATGTGCTTATCCATCCACTTCAGGGTGGAAAACAGTGCTAAGTCTCACCTTATTTCCCAAACCTCTATAAAAGAAATGCCAGAAGTAAGACGAGAACTGCATACCACAATTAGATATAATAGAAACCGACACACCATACAACTTGATGATTTCCTAAATGAACACCCTTGCATAATCCTCAACAGAGTAATTAGTCCTCATATGATATATATGAGAAGACTTGGTTATTCTATCTATGGTGACCCAAATCGAACCGAATTAACTGCGAGACTGTGAAAGACCGATAATGAAATCCATATTAATCACCTTTCACTTCCCTATAGGAAACTAAATTCCTTGAAATAATCCAACTCCATCTTCACTTGCTGACACACCATGCACTTTGCCAAAAACTTGGCTACATCCCTCTTCATGTTGTTCCACCAATATATCTCCTTCAAATCATGGTACAACTTCATTGAACCAGGATGAATAGTATACCTCAACTCATGAGCCTTAGCTAAGATCCTCTCATACATCTCGTCAACATCGAGAACACATAATCTACCTTGGTACCTCAAGATACCATCACCACCAATCCCAAAATCCATCACCTTTTGATGACCCACATAATCCTTGATTCGCATCAAGATAGGATCCAAAACCTATTTCTCTTTCACCTCAGCACCAAGAGATAACTTCACTACCTCTTTCACAATCATACCTCTATCCTCAAAGTCCAAAAGATGAACCCTAAAATTGTAAAATGGTGAATATCCTTCACCAAACCTTGCTTATCTTCATCAACATGAGATAAGTTCCCTATGGAAATCCTGCTAAGAGCATTAACAACCACGTTGGCTTTACCTAGATGATAATGGAGACTTATGTTGCAGTACTTGAGGAACTCAAGACATCTCTTTTGCTTTAGACTCAACTCCTTCTGGGTGAACACATATTGCAAACTCTTATGGTCTGAGAAGATGTCAACATGAACCCCATATAAATATGATGCCAAATCTTTAGGGCAAAAACCATCGCTAACAACTCTAAATCATGCATCAGGTAATTCTTCTCATGCACCTTCAACTTCCTAGAAGCAAATACAACCACCTTGCCATGCTGTATCAATACACAACCCATTTACACATAGGACACATCATAATAAAACACAAAGCTATCAGTACCCTTAGGCAGGGTCAACACAGTAGCAAAAGTCAACTTGTCTTTTAGCTTCTCGAAACTACCATCACAAGCATTTGACTATAACAACTTCACCCTTTTCTGAGTCAACTTAGTCAATAGGGAAGTAATAGAAGAAAATTTCTCTACAAAACTTTTATAGTACCCGACTAAACCCAAGAAGCTCTGAATATCGGTTGGAGTCGTAGGTCTATGCCACTTCTTAACCACAACAACCTTTTGTGGATCCACCATGATCCTCTCACTAGAAATAATATGACCTAAAAAAGTAACAACATTTAACTAAAACTTGCATTAGAAAATTTAGCATACAACCGTTGATCCTTGAGAGTATGAAATACTATGCGAAGGTTCTCGGCAAGATACGCCTTACTCTTAGAGTACACCACAATATCATTAATAAATATAATTACAAAAAAATCTAAGAAATGATGGAATACCCCATTCATAAGATCCATTAATGTTATTAGCGCATTAGTCACACCAAAAAACATCATTGAAAACTCAAAATGATCATACCGAGTTCGGAAAGCAAACTTAGGATATCCACCTCCCTAATATTCAACTGATGATAACTAGACCGAAGGTCAATCTTAGAGAAGTACTTAGCACTCTGAAGCTAATTAAATAGGTCATCAATCCTAGAAAGAGAATACTTATTCTTCGCCATCACTTTATTGAACTGGTGGTAATCTATACACATCCTAAAGGTCCAATCCTTCTTACGCATGAAGAGCACAGGAGCACCCCATGGGGAAACACTAGGAAGAATGAAACCATTATCAAGGAGATCTTTCAACTGCTTCTTAAGTTCTTTCAACTTATTCGGAGCCATACTATAGGGAGGGATAGAAATAGGATGAGTGTCCAAAAGAAGGTCAATCCCAAAATAAATATTCCTATTGGGAGGAACACCAGGAAGATCATCAGGAAACCCTCGAGAAATTCACAGAACACAAGGATAAATTGCAATTAAGGGCCTTTGGAACTAGAATCCTTAACATGAACTAAATGGTATAGACACCCCTTGGAAATTAACTTTTTAGGTCTAAGATATGAAATAAACCTTTACTTATACACTAAGGAACTACCTTCCTACACAATAACTAGATCATTCGAGAATTGGAAATTTACCCTGCGGGTCTGATAATCTAGAGAGGCATAACATGAAAAGAGCTAATCCATCCCTAAAATCATATCAAAATCTAGCATGTCCAATCCTATTAGATCCACTAGCATCACTCAACCACAGATATATACCGTACAAACCCTATAGACTCATTTAGCCACAAAGAGTCACCCACTTGGGTGGACATAGAAAAGGAATCAGGAATAACTCAGGAACAAAACCAAAATGAATAGCCACATAAGGGGGTCACATAAGAAAGGGTAGATTTAGGATCAAGAAGATAACATACATCACGAGAAAAAAGTTTTAGCATACTAGTAATACTATTAGGAGATACCTCTGAATCCTGATGGGTGACCAGAGCATACAGATAATTCTGAATAGTGTCGAAGCAAGAAATAGCATCCTTGGGTATAGGAGCTGAAGAAGCAACAACGAGGAACTTATTAGCCCTAGGAGCAACATCACTAGAAGGAAAATTCCTCTGAATATGGCTAGGCTAGCCATATCTAAAACACTTATTCCTCCCCTCATCACAAAAGACATGCTGCAACTGTCTATAAAATCTACAAGGAGGATGTGATGAGTAGACTTAGCCCCACTGGCCTAGGACTGGGCACCACGTGACTTGGGACCATCACTGTTCTAGAAAGAGCGATCTCCAGATGACTTAGGATAAGGGGAAATAGCCATAGAATAAGAACTATAATTGTTTCCCTTATTCTTAGACCATTTTCCATTATCTCTACCACTCTATTGTTGAGCTCCACCCTGATCTAAATAATAAAACTTTTTACTCTGCCTTTCCTTCATCTCTGTTTGCTTTTTGCTTTCCTCCCTGACATGTTGGATATACATCACAAGTCGAGAGATATCCATATCCTTGTTAAACAAGGCAGCTTTGCTCTAAAATATTATATCACGGTATAACCCAAAAGCAAACTTCCTCATCTTTGCTCTCATAGAAGATACTAGCTTAGGAGCATAATGGGAAAACTGGTGAAATTTTAGGGCATACTCTTTCACAGTCATGCCACCCTACTTTAGATTCACGAGCTCCTTAGTTTTAGCCTCCCTCAACTCCTATGAAAATAAAAGATCCAGAAAGGCACCCAAAAAAATCATCCCACAAAGTTGACTCAATATTATCACCCCTAGGCTGATCCTACTCCTCATACCACCGGTATGCCACATCTTTTAAATGATAAGCAGCAAACTCCACACGCTTTATATCAGTAGTATACAACACATGAAAAATCTTCTTCATCTCATCTATGAATCCTTGAGGATCTTCCTCAACCTTAGATCCAGTAAAGGTTAGAGAATTGAGCCTCATAAACTTCCCAACTTGAGTAACCTCATAAGAACTCACAGAAGCACCAACAGGACCCGATTGATGTGACTGCAATATCACAAACTGGGTCAACAGATGAATAGAACAACAGAACTCAGCATTAGAAATATTACCTTGGGGCGGTGGGGCATGATGATTATCAGCCCGAGGGGCTCGAGAAGGACTAGTAGGGATCAATGGAACTCCATATAGGGCAGTACAATCAGGAGCTGGAGCCCTAGACTGGGTCTGAACTCCATAAATAGGATAATCTGCGTCCATATTGTCCCCAAGTGGGACTGAATAGTTTCCTCGAGCATCAGATCTTTTGGGAGGCATGATCTGAAAAGCGAATAAATAGGAATTAGAGAAGATTTCAGCACCTTAGACTCTACAACCTAAAAGTAGATCATAAGAAAGGGAAATATTTCTAAATGCCTCGTAGCCTCTCTCTTATAAGTCTGGCATGCTACATACCCATAAAAGAGACTTTACTTGACATAACTTTATGGACACCCAATGACACCAAACCTAGGCTCTGATACCAACTTTGTCACAGCACGAACCATGGCCTGGCCGTGATAGGTAGCTCAAGTCTACCGAGGATTGGAGAACACCCCCGTTGCCTAGCCAAACAAAACTTAACACACCTAGCAGTGACTGAATTCTAAACGATAACAAAATAGAAAAGTAATAAATTCAAAGATATCTAAGAGTGTCAATAATAATACCTAATCCACAATAATACCCACAAAGCCTCTACTAACCCAAAAATAACCAACGTCAGGGCATGCCTCCGACTCTGACAATGACAATGAAGATGTTAATGTTAAGTATTCAATTCTAAGTCATGGAAGAAAAACCAATGAAATGATCAAGTCTTTTAGAGAATGAAAGCTTACCACTTCACCATAAACGACCAATGAACTGAGCTGATCCACCTAACGCTGTGTAGGAAAAGTAAAATTGCCTTCATACCCTGCATCGTATCGGAATACAGCGTTCGAAGATGGTTAGTGGGTTGAGCACTAGAATGCAACTCAGGGATAGAGGATAAAAAAATACCCAAGTTAAATCCAATTCAAATCATGCACACATCATCATATACATGTATAAGTATTATGCCAGGATAGGGAACAAGTCTTAGAATGAAGTAAAACTTTATCCTAGACTATGTAGCTCAATCGTCATAAACAGGTATCCACAGTCTATATAGGTTCAACTCCTCCTGTTGAAAAGGCCTCAATGCGTGTTAGCCACACAAACCGAAGGTATCAAGAAAGACCAGAGAATGCCCCGACCCCACATCAATCCAAGTATGATTATATCAATAGTGTGAACTACGCAGATGGTCATCAAGACCAAACCTCACATCGACAAACATGAGTTTCCAGTACAAGTCATCCAAGACCCACTTCTTCATGACTTAGCTACATAACCCCTATTAAGCCTAAACTAAAATAAGTTTCAAATAACCCATTTATTTAACAAAGGATTTAAGAATTAAGGCACACTAGGGGTATCGTCATACCCTTACACTTGCAAGCTTAACTCTATGCCATAACAATCACATTGAATTGGGGAAATGGCTTGCCCTCTTTTTTCATTAAATCAAATTGGAGAATGCCTAGACCTACTTTGTTCATGTTTCAATACATGGATAAGAAGGACTTTAAAATTCATATTCATTTTTTAACCATTTGTGTGATACAATAGTATAAGGGAGTAAATCAAACCAAGTGGTAATTTCACCATTCAAAGCCATTTACACAAGTGGGTTGAGGGAAAACAATTATTCAAAACCAATTCCAAGTTTTAAGCATCACTTTTAGGGAATACCTTGACCCCCATTCCAATTCCCACATCCATGAAGCCTATTAGTTTAAAACATTCAGTTAAAACATGAACTAACTTATAAAAACCATTTGAAAAATAATTCAAGGATCAACCATTCCAAAACCCTCAATTATAAAAAAACCCACATTCAAATCCATACAATTAAAACCTTTTAAAATACATGCTTTTCATAAAATAATAATTGGGAAAGAGTAACATGCTTGAAGTATCACAACTGTGGAGAGAAATCACCCTTTAGAGCCCTAATTGATCAACTTCTTGGAAACTCTAAGTATCTTGACCTTGGTGAATTGAGAGAGTTTAAGAAGTTGTTTTTATTTGTTTTGGAGTGTTAATGATGCCTAAAAAGGGTTTTAAGTCATGGGTCACGATTGGGGAAAAGGGAAAATGTCCAAAGTGGCCTTAATTAAAAGATGAAAAATTATCGCCAGTGACTATGGGTCACTATACGACTCTCAAGGACTTATTACGACTTATCATCATGAGTTGTAGTCAAGACAGTAGCTGAAGGACCCTTCTCTGGTGACCATATGATTCACACCATACGTCTCATCAGGTGACCCTACGACTCATAGGGTCTAAGTTGTAGTCAAGACAAAAACACTTGAGACATACACTGGTTTGGCTATGGATGAGACCATACGATTCGTTTAGAGTTTTTACGACTCATTAGGAGCCACCTGTAATCCGGACAGTAACTTAGTCTACCTTCACTGGACACCCTATGATTGGGGTCTTAATACCCGCAATAAGACGTTACGACCCGTAAGGAGAGTCGTAGCATGGGTTGTGAGTTTAAAACTCAGAAATTTTTCAAGGACCAAATTCGGGGTGTTTCAATAAATAACTCATGTATTTTATATCAATTAAATATAAAATAAAATAAAATTATCTTAAAATTAATTATTTTTTGTACCATACGAGTACTTAGGGCAACATAAGGATAATTTTGAAATACTAATATATATATATATATATATATATATATTACTTTATTATATATAAGAGAGAAAAATAATCTTTGGTAGTCCTCACAAGGCTAATTTAGTAATTTCAATAAATTTGTTAATCCACTAAAATTATGACATGTAGTTGATATAGATAAACCTACTTTATTTCTTTGTTCGCCAAATGAGACTTTGTAAGTGGTGTGTCATAATATGAGAAATTATTATTTTCTTATATTTTAATTGTTTAACTATTTTTTTTAAGAAAATAAAAATAGAAAGGAAATTACAAAGTGGGAATCAAACCTTTACCAATAAGGTGAGAGTTCAAGCTGACAATCAACCGAATTATTTAGATTTTCATGTTGTTTAACTAATCATTAAATATTTAGCTAATTTTATAAGGTTATATTTATTTCTGATGAACTACGTATGGTTCTCAATATTTCCTAATTACTTTTTTAAAATTGAATAGAATTTCTTTATGAAAATTTTTATTTTGCTTTGGCAATTATTAATAAAACCTGTCAAATATTGAAAGTTGAAATTATCGATAAAGCTAAAAATGAAGGTAGTAGTATCAATTAAGATCAAATTATTTAAAATTCTTTTCTGGTTAATTGAGAATTAATATATTTAGGCATAAACAAATATAAACAACTAATATATTCTTGAGTTTTTTTGTATTAATTTATTTTTTCCCCTTAATTTAAAGTAAAACTAAGCTTAAACTACCATATTAACTAACTTAAATTCTTGCCACGTGAAATGATGAATAAAATTATGACTTAATAAATATCTGAAGAAATATATTTCTACTTGTAGCTATAGAATAAATATTCACAAACTCATAAAATTATTAATGTTTTTCAATTTATGATCTTTGCGAGTAGTAATTATTTTATATATTTAATAATATTAATATATAAAATATTAAATTACTTGAGTTTGGGCCCCGACTTAGCACGAGCCTTATAAAACTGATCTGTGTGTGTATATATATGTGTGTGTGTATATATATATAAATATATATATATATATATATATATATATATATATATATAAGCACCGGAAAAAGTCATGTGACAGAAGAATATAAATTCATGTAGCAGTTTGTAGGACAAAGATCGATAGTATTTAATAAAATTTTTGAATTAAAGGATATTAAATATTTGCATTTAAAAATATTAAGACTTTAGATGCATTAAAAAAAAGAATTTCACTATCTTAATGCTAGGAACTTAGAGTTGAAAAGTACTAAATAAATTCTTACTATTTCATATATTATTATTATTATTATACTAATACTAATACTAATATTCGATTTAATAAATAATAGTCAAAGTCATAATATCAATACATACATCAATAATTAATAATAATAATAATATGGATAAGAAAATAATAATAATAATAATAATAATAATAATAATAATAGATAAATAAATAAATAGTAGGATTAGTAGTAATACTAAAAATAATAATTATAATAAATAAAAAAAATCATTTGGATTGATTTCAAAAAAATTTCTAATTAAAATTTATAGATTATAGGATAAATATGAATTTTATTTGAAAAAAATAAGGATAAGAAAAGGATAATAAAATGATTTCTTATAACGAGTTGATATGATATAATATTTAGATTTGAACTTAAATAGAATTTAATTGGCAATGGAATGCTAACTTCTTCAGATCTCTTAAATTTATAATATTCACTATTATTATTATTATAAATATGCATTAATAATAATAAAAATTTAAATATTAAATTAAAATAAAAATATTATAATAATAATAATAATAATAATAACATAGTAATAAAAGAATAATTAAGTAAACAAATAGTAGTACTAGTAGCAACAACAACAACAGGAAGAGGAGTAGGAAGAGTAGGAGTAGGAGTAGTAGTAGCAGCAACAACAGGAGGAAGAGTAGGAGGAATACGAATAGGAGTAGCAATAACAACAACAACAACAGCAGTAGCAACAACACTAGTAACACCACCACCACCAACAATAATACTAGTAGGAGTAGTAGTAGTAGCAGCAACAGTAGTAGTAGGAGGAGGAGCAACAACAACACAAGCACCACCACCACCAACAACAACAACAACAGTAACAACAACAGCAGCAGCAACAGTAACAACAACAATAACAATAACAACAACAACAACAACAATAACAATAGGAGGAGGAAGAAGAAGAAAAAGAATTAAAACCATAAAAGACCTACCCGTTCCCTTATCCCCCAATTACCGCCACTAATAACGGTTGTTATAAATTTTAAATTAAAAATTAATTGTTTGGTTGTGTGTTCCTTTTTTGTAGAATATTTTTATAGTAGAAAATTTTTAATTCTCCTTAGGCTTTTTTTTATTAGCAACTAAAAGTTCTCTTTTATTTTTAGTTTATTTTTAAAATTTGTATTTATGCAAATCAATATCCTAACTATTTAGTTTTTTAAATTTAAATTTAAAAGAAATTCGAGTTGGATTGGAATTCTAGCTTCTTAACTTTTACTATATATACTTTTACAATAATACTAGATTAACCGTATGTGCCTCACACGTATAACGTTTGATTATTTAAAATTAAATAATTTTGTCTATTGAGGAGATTTTTAATGAAGTGCAAAAAGTTCAAATCACTTTTTAAAGATTCTTAGCAATTTAATACAATAACGTAAACATAAACATATATTTTAGTGTAAGCACATTTATATATTACCAACAGAAGTTCAAGTGGTTGATGGATCATCACTTTTGCATTTGTCATGTAGTAATGTCATGTCCCGAACCAGGGCCTGGCTGTGACAAGTATCTCAAGGACAATGAGGACCAGAGACCACCCCTTACACCTTTCGACAAAACATAATACCCCAATATCTGATGTATTCTGAACATATAACAAGATAGC
The DNA here is from genome assembly GCA_030864215.1 of Capsicum pubescens. Lineage (NCBI taxonomy): Eukaryota > Viridiplantae > Streptophyta > Magnoliopsida > Solanales > Solanaceae > Capsicum > Capsicum pubescens. The sequence goes on from CM061544.1 coordinate 121,622,859, forward strand.
ATAAGATGAGTTCAAGAAATTTTAAACGTGTCTATAACTGATAACCGGTAACCGACCAAACACAACCAACCAACATCACCCAAGTCCACAGTAATCCAATAAAACCTTCTAAACAAAACAAAAATCAATAAAGCATCGGGACATGCCCTCGACTCTTACAATGACAATGACAATGTTAATGATAATGTAAACTCTCAATTCTAGTTTATGAAAGGAACTGATGAAATGTCTAAGTCTTTCGATTACTGAAAGCTCACCACTTCACCACAGCGAACCGACGAACCGAGCCGATCCACCTAACACTGCACAGGAAAAGTAGAAGTATCCACACACATACCTTAAGCACGATTTTCCAAAATAGGGAATAGGAACAGATACTTTGACTTCATGTCCTCCTCATCTTCCCAAGTAGCTTCCTCATACTTTTGGTTCCTCCAAAGAACCTTTACCGAAGCCACATCCTTCATCCGGAACCGATAGACTTGCCGATCCAAGATCTCTACTGAAACTTCCTCATAAGACAAGGAATTCTAAATGCCCACACCTTTCAAAGGAACAACTAATGAAGGGTCACCCACGAACTTTCTCAACATCGATACATGGAAGACAGGATGAATGAAGCTCAAACTAGAAGGCAACTCCAATTCATATGCAACATTGCCAACCTTCTTTAAAACAAATATGGACCAACATAACGGGGACTGAGCTTTCCCTTCTTCCCAAACCACATCACGCCCTTCGTAGGAGACACCTTTAAGAACACCTAGTTACCAACATTAAACTCCAACTCCCTTTGTCTCACATCCGCGTAGGACTTTTGGAAACTTTGGGCAGTCTTAAGCCTATCTCGAATCACCTTCACCTTCTCTATGACTCGGTGAACCAAATCGAGGCCAAATAACCTATTTTCATCAACATCAAACCACCCAATAAGAGACTTATACCTCCTACCATACAAGGCCTCAAATAGAGCCATACCAATGCTAGGGTGAGAACTGTTGTTATATGTGAACTCTATCAGAAGTAAGTGATCAACCCAACTACCACCGAAATCAAATACACAAGGTTGAAGTATATCTTTCTATTTTTCGTATTTCTTCTGTAGTTTGTTGTTTTATTTTATCTATTTTCTTTTTTCTATCTATCTCTTCATTTTCTTTTTCTATTCTTACCATGGCTGCCAGCTTATCTTCTAATTTTAATTCTTCTTTTTCTAACATTAAATATAAATGTTCACCTATTTTCTTATACCTTCTTCCAAGATTAGAAAATACTATTTTTATTTTTAATCCTTCACGGTTTTCATATGTTTTTTCATCTATTATAAATTCTTATTTGTTCATTTTATTTAAATATATATAAGTTATGTTGATATATATATTCTAGACTATCTATTGTTGATTCTAAATTTGATATTTTTTTTTTGTGCATTTATTGAGTTTTTACTAACTCCGACAATTATGTTATACTGTAGTCTTTCTATCCTTATTTTTAATTCTTTACGTTTTTCTGATATTATTTGTTTTAATTCTTTATATTATTGTGGTTTTTGTATGTTATCCATCTAAACAAATAAAATATTATTTTGGTAAATATCTAAATTTAATTTTTTTCATAATCACATAAATCCAATAAAATATATACAATTTCTCAGTGAAAATATAGAAGAATTAATAAGATTAAAAAAAAAAATTAAAAAATATTATAATAAAGTATTTAACCAATTTTAAATGACAGATAATCTGCCCATCTATCTGCGGGTGGAAATGTATACTAAGGGTTACCTTAGTCCCCAAACCTCGCTGGAATGACCTCCAAAAGTGAGATGATAACTGGGTACCACGATCGAAAATAATAGAAGTTGGAGCACCATGTAACCTCACGATCTCTTGGATATACAACTTCACATAGTCCTCACTAGAAAAATTAGTCCTCACAGGCAAGAAATGAGCAGACTTAGTCATCCCATCCAAGATGACCCAAATAAAATCAAACTGATAGCGAGACCACGGAAGATCAGTAATGAAATCCATATTAATTATTTCCCATTTTCGCACTGGCAACTCAATATCTTGAGTTAACCTACTGGGCCTCAAGTGCTCCACCTTCACTTGCTAACACACCATGCACTTAGCCACAAAGTTGACCACATCCTGTTTTATATTATTCCACTAATAAATCTCCGTAAGATCATGATATATTTTTTCCACTTCACCACAATGAATCAATGAACCGAGAATATCCACCTAACATTGTATAGGAAAAGTAGAAGTATTTCTGGTGCCTATATCGCGCGGGGATGCAACGTCTGTAGATGGTTAGTGGTTTGAGCACTAGCGTGTAACTCAGGGTAAGAGAGCAAAATAAAGACATGATCAATACTTCAACATCAGTTAAAATTCAATGCACATAACTAGATGCATATACATATATAAATATATATCACATGCTGGGGTAAGGAATAAGGATTAGCATGAACCTTTAAAATCTTAGCCTGGGTTATGTAGCTCAGCCGTCATAATATACGAAGGTACCTACAGGATATATGGGCCCAACTTTCCCCAGCTAAAAGGGCATTAGTATGTGTAGCCACACGAACCAAAATATATATGCATGCGCCATGGGGGACTCGAACCTCCCAGCATACCAAGGTGACTGAAGAATCCAATCATGTAATTTAATATGGGAACTCAAACTTCTCAATCATGTGGTAATAATAAAGAAGGACTCGAACCACCCGGTCATGCAGACTCCCGCGTCGACAACCACAGTTTTCGGTGTTGGTCCCTCGGGACCTCCACTTTTATGACTCATCTACAAAACCCTCATTAAAATCTAATTAAAGCATTTAACGCACATTCTCATTCATTGAACCATGATACACATTAGGCATACACTATTGGTATCTTCATACTAACTACACTTGCAAGGTAGCATCAACATGCCAAAACAGTTATCACCACTTGGGGAAATTCACAAACTTCTTTGTTCAATTATATATTAGCTTGGGGAATTACACAACCCCATAAGTTCAATTCGATATCATTATTCTTCATTAACTGTTCATATTATGCAACAGTTCAAGAGTAATTCAATGTGCATACTTTTTATATTCAAAACAAATTTCACAATAGGGGTTGAGATTATTTCCAATTCAACTGTCATTATTCACAAAATTTGGGGAATTCACAATCCTATAGTTTATTCACCATACCCATACATCAAATTTATTTCAAAAACCACTATTTAAACATAACCAATGCATATACAAACATGAAACATCACATAAACAACAATCATTCAAAACCCTCAACTCATGTTCAAAATCAACATTGAAACCGTATGAATAATACTTTAAAACGCATGCTTTTAGCAAAGTAACAATTTGAAAAGAGTAACATTCCTGAAATACCCAAGATTATGGAGAGAATTCAACCCTTGAAGCTCTACTTGACCCACTTCTTGGAAACCCTAAGTATGGATGCTTGAGATACTTGAAAGAGAAAAAAGAGTGTTTGGAGTGTGTTATCGATGAAAAATAGTGCCCCAAGTATGTTTATAGTTCATGGGTTATTATTGAGATAAAAGGAAAATGTCTAAAATCCCCCCATTTAAAAAGATGAAAAAATAAACTGTCGGTCATTACGGGTTTCATAACGACTCATCACGACTTATTACGACTCATCTCCAGGAGTTGTTGTCAAGACAGTGTCACCTGACACACACACTGTTGACCTTACGACTCATATACCATGGATTGTAATGGGATTTTCTGACTCGTAGGGTCCAACCGTGGTTAACACAAGAACCATTTGGGTATATACACTGGACATCCTACTATTTGCACACATCGACCCGAGTCCTCATGACTCATAGCGATCCACTCGTACTCAAAGTAGAAGACTTAGCCACACACGATGGTCAGACTACAATTTGGGCCCAATGACTCGTCAAGACTCCCTATGACTCATAGGGTAAGTTGTAGTCAGGACAGTGAGGATAAAATTTCAGAAATTTTCAAGGACCAAAAATTCAGGGTGTTACTAGTAGACATAACAAACATATCCAAACAGTTTGGAAAGAAAGGAAATACAGAAATAAGAGTAGTAACTACAATGGAATAATATTCTTGAATGTTGTTTTAAAATAGCAGCAAAAGGGGTGTCAACAATGTACCCCAAAGGCTCTTTGCTCTATTGCAGCTTGTAGGCATATTACTCATTTTTTTCTGCTTCTGAACTAATCGGGCTTCTATCCGTATACCTAATGAAGAATTAGCCATAAAAAAGAATGTAAACATGAATATTTCATAGACTATGTCTATATATTAAACAAGAAGTTCCTAAACATGACAGAAATTATATTTTTCCTCCCATAATATAACATATGTAGAAAAAAACAATTTTTATTGCAAATATTATATTTACTGTATCAACTACAATATAACTACATAAATTATTCAGAGCTAAAGTAAGGTGAATTATTGATCGGAAGATAGAAACTGAAAAAAAACTTATGACCTGGACTACTTTACTACAAACTTCTGTGGTCATCAATTTTACCTCTTGAATCGTTATGTATAAATGTTGATGCAACCTTGTTCATGGAATTGATATAATATTTAAACTTAAAATAGAGGTAGGATAAAATATGTCAAAGTTAAAATTAATATATATGATTTCTATATATACCATATAGTTTTTCCTAGGGTATATCCACTTTAAAACTTCCATTAGTATAATATTAATTCTAAGACACCTAAAACATTGGGAGTTGGTAAATTTGTTACTTGTTAAATTTTTCTTATTCTAACGATTTTATATTTATTTCTAATTTTTTTAAATCTTCTTAAAATCAAATTTAGTTGATTTAGAATTCTTAAACTAATGAAAAAATATTTAATTGTTACTAATGTTGATGACTTTTAATAAGGAAATGTTTTATCATAAATATATTTAATTAATTTTTAACTCTTAAATATTAGAAATATAAGGAAAAAATGATTTTATATAAAGTAAAGACTTTTAATGAAGGGCAAAAGGTTTAAATGATATTTCTAAGACCCTTCACACTTTTAATATAGTATAGATATAATACTAAGCTTTCTTCTTTTTCTTTTTGTTATTCATTATTCATTATTGATCATTAGCTTTATTCATGAATTTATTGACAATATTCTTTATATTTTTCATTTTTTAGATTTTTTTTGTTTTAGCATTTTCAATTTTTATGAAGATAACTGATGATGATACTATAGGCTAATATGTTTTTCTATTATATTAAGGCTTGAATTCAAATAAGTAATGTTTGTCATAGAAAATAAAGAAATATATATTAAAAACATTCATGATTGAAATTTGAAACGAAGAATATAAATTGATGTGTTATTGGGAATAAATTTGTTTTGTTGTGTATACAGATGCAGTATCACTCAATAATTCTTTCACATATTAATAAAATGAAATGTTATTTGCCAAAAAAACGATTCCTTCACATAATCTTTAATTCTTTTAAATTGAGTGTTGTTATGGACTTGAATGGTAGGATAAATCTTTAAATTGTCTATAGTTAATATTTTGAAGTTTGATATAAAAAAAGAATAATCTATATGCATTTTGAATTAAAACATTTCAAACAATAAATAAAAACAGCTGAAATCTTTATTATTTATTGCAAGACAACAATAAAATTCTCCTTACTATTTTGGCTATTCATTATATTAATAAAACATTGGACAACTTAAAAAAAAGTAGTTTGTTGCATATTTTTTAACATAAAAGAAAACAGATGTAAACAAACTCTTTATGAAATTTAATATTTAAAATTATATTATGGATGAAGATTTGACATATTTTGCTTAATTTGACTATGAATGTGAAAAATCTTATTCGAATTTGAGATGAAAATTTTTAAATTATGAAAATAAAGTTATGATGTAGATAAGATAAAATTAAGTAAAAAGAGAAGCTAACTGGCAAAAGAATACAAAATCATGTGGCAGTTTTTAGGACAAAGTTTGACAGTATTATAATAAAAATTTTGAATTATAGGATATTAAATATTTGCATTTAAAAATATTAAGATTTTAGAAGCATTTAAGAAAAAGAATTTCATTATCTTAAAGCTAGGAACCCATAGTTGAAAAGTACTAAATAAATTCTAACTATTTCATATAATAATAATAATAATCTATATGTATATCTTTAATCTTTAATCTATAATATATTAAAGGCGTAAAGACCATCAGAAAAGTGATTCAAATTTATTACCCTTCATTAAAACACTTTTTAATAGACAAAATCGTCTTTTTACTATCTTTTTACAATTATTATTTAGTTATTTTTTGTCACAACCCAAATGGCCATGAGTGGTAACCACACTAATCTTTTTGTGGGAGAATCATCTGAACCGAATCATTATCCAATCACTTAGTCACTATTAAAATGAGATTATCATAAGATCACCTTAATAACAATAATCCGAAGCTAATCATTATTAATGCAAAATTCAAACAAACTACATACTGAAATTCCCAAGATCCGAAAGTCATCGTACAAGAACTTCTAAACAAAGATCATATCTAAAAGAGATATCCAAAATAAAGTAAATAAAAATATTTCATTACCTGAAAGATGGACAAGAACGAATAGGATGACCCATATGATGAGTGGAAAATTTATCATAGACATCCAAATTCATATACTACTATGGCTAAAATTATGTACGTGAGCCTGATTTCCTATCGAAATGTGTTAATTTATGGAGTTTGTGATAATGCAGGTCTTATGATGAAAATAAATGGAAATCACGATGAAAGGCAAGGGAACTAGGCAAAAAGGGACAACATATGGAGAATAGGAGGCCCTCAGTTACTGAGATCGCGATCCTCAGAATCGCAATCTAAGTCAATCAGTCAGAGATTAGAAGATCCTCAAGTGACTCAATCGCGATAAGATTCTACGTGATCGCGGTAGGGCGCCTAAATGTCCTGGGGGCACAAGTGTCAATCCACACAACTGAACCAAATTCCAAAAAATGAAAAACCCTTACACATTTTTGGGGTATCTTTCAACCACTTTAAAGCTATCATAGAGATAAAAATTTTCACTTAGTGAGAAGAAACAATTATTATTAGATCTCCAAAAGATATTTTTAGTTGTAATTTGAGATTGGAATTTTGGGATTACTCTTGCTTTATTTTCAGTGGAGGAAATGAATGTCAATTTAGGTAATTCTCTTTTCCCTATTTTCATGAGTAGCTAAAAACATAAACTTGGGGTTATGTTTGAATAGGGTGCAAATGTGTGTGAGTTTTGATTGTTAGTTTTAATTCTTGATTGATGATGTTGGGTTTTACTAATACTTTATTGTTAAATTAGAAATTGTGGGTGAAAGCCCCAATTTCCCTAAATCCAACATCATCCTTGAAAGAGGAATGTGGGTGACAAGTATTAGTGAACAATAAATTAGATATTAGATCATTTCTTTACATTGTCTTAGAAATAAGGATGGATGGTGAATTTTCTATTTCTTGGTCATCTTCCTAAAAATAAGGAGGCCCAATTGAGGTTTTGGATTGATTTACTTGCCATATCCATTGGTATTCGAAAGAATCTATGGAAAATATTTTTGGTGTTTGGTTGAAAGACTAACATCAAAAGCCCTAACTTAGCCTACCCATATATTCATTAACTAGAGTTTGAATTTAACTCTTATGTACCCATGCACTATTTGCCCCTAGGAAAACATAATCCCAAGACTATTCTCCTATTGACATTTTATCTACAATTATTATTTTAAATTGGTAGTTCAAGTAGATTTTGTTTAAACAACCTTTCAAACTATACCCCCAATTTTAATTTATGTCTTACTTTATGTTTATATTGCGGGTAAATACTTAGTATTTTTCAACATACATAGGAATTGAATACTAGTTACACTCCCCGTGAATTTGACCCCAACTCAAGTTGGGTTATTATATTGACAATGATCATCCTACACTAAGTGTGTGTGTATGTGTGTGCTTTCTTTAAATTTATACCACACAAAGTTTGCTATTGATGGCACCAAACCAAGCCGCCATCTCATATTTTGGCTCTCATAAGGGCAAACCATATGGCTACTCAAAATTCACCATAGGTATAAGGGTAATCTCAAAGCTCCAATACTACGGGTACTTAGATTTCCCCTGCATCTATGGATCAAGACCCAAGCATGACAGATTTCCTTTAATAGTGTCATCACTCAGTCTATCATAGGGAAAGTATCATCAAAAATCAATCAAAAAAAGCACAAAAATCTCTATGCTTAGGGAGACTTTGGATTACTAGACCTGAACACAAATGTTAACACACAGTCCAACTTAAATAGTTGAAGTTCCTTCACTGCAACATATAAAAGAATAATAAGGGTTAGAAAAGGCTCCCTTAGGTTACAACTCATAATTTTCTAGATTACCATAATCGCAATAGGATTTACCAAAATTGCGAGACTGCGATCGCGACCCACGTATCACAATCACAATAACTGATATCAATTTTCCCCTCTTTTCGATCTATTTTTCTAAACAACTGCCAATTTTCCAACTCTATTTTTCCCTTGCTTTTCGCACTTCCAACCTGTGTCAAAACACCACAAAACATTAAAAATGCAATAAGTATGTAACTGATAGGTTGCCTCCTATCAAACACTTGATTTAACAGCATGGCACGACACTCCTTTATCAATATTGAGGATCTTTGAAATGAACCAACTCCACCTTGGCTTCCCGGGGCCTCCTACATTATAGTGTTTCAACCTTTGCCCGTTTACTACAAATCTCTTTTTCTCGTGGTCCTCTAATTCGATTGCACCAGTAGGATAAACACTCAAAATCACAAAGGGACCCAACCACTTAGAACAAAGCTTCCCGTAAAAAGCTTCAAACAAGAGTTGTAGAGAAGCACACTATCGGCTATATGAAATTCTCGCCTTAGGATCTTAGAATCATGCAATTTCTTTATTTTCTCCATATATAAAGCAGAATTTTCATAGGCCTTGAGTCATAAATCCTCCAACATGTGAAGTTTAGTGACCCTTGACTCAAAAGCTTCTTCCTAATTCATATTTAACTTCTTCAATGCCCACAAAGCTTTATGCTCAAGCTCAACGGGCAAGTGACATGCCTTCCTAAACACTAATTGGTAGGGGGACATGCCAATTGGGGTTTTTTAGGCCATCCTATACGCCCAAAGTGCCTCATCAAGCTTCTTTGCATAATTAGTTCGGCCTACATTTATGGTCTTCTCAAGTATAACTTTAATTTCCCAATTGGACACTTCGACTTGACCACTCATTTGGGGTGTTATGGGGACACAATCTTATGATTCACCCCATATTTTTCAAGAAGATCCCAATAAAGTTGGTTGTAAAAGTGTGACCTTCCATCACTAATAATGGCACGTAGCATTTCGAACCTTGTAAAAATGTATTTCTTCAAGAAGAAAGTGATGCATTTGCTCATCATTTGGAAGGGCCACGAATTATAACCATTTGAAGACATAATAAACCACCACCAATATATATTTATTACCAAAGAAGCTCACAAAAGTTCCCATAAAATCAATCCTCCATTTGTTGAAAAGTTTGACTTCAAGATTGGGCTTAAGGGGCATTTCATGTTTTCTTGAGATGCCACCTTGCATTTGACATTGATGACACGCTTTGACCCACATAATGGCATCTATATGAATGGTGGGCCAATAATAACCACATTGAAGTACTTTGGCGGTGGTTCAAATCTCCCCTCACTGACCACCGAAAGAGGAGGAATGAAACGCTTCAAGAATGTCTTTTATTTTTACTTCCCTAACACAACGCCGAATCATACTATCCGCACATTCCCAAAATAGAAAGGGTTCATCCCAAAAATATTTATTTACGTCGAACAAGAACTGCTTCCTTTGATGATAGTTAAGACCTCAGGGAGTACTTCACTCACCACATAATTAGCATAGTTGGCAAATTACAATGTAACTTTCCCCGAGATTGACATGACTAGCTCATCAGGAAAAGCTTCATCAATCAAAATCTCACCATGCTTTTCATTATTATTCTCAGGGCGTGAAAGATGGTCGGCCACTTGGTTTTCACAACCCTTTAGATCCTTTACCTCAAAATCAAACTCTTGCAAAAGTAGGATCTATCTAATTAAGCGCAGTTTAGCTTCTTTATTTTCCATGAGGTATTTAAGGGCAGCATGATCTGTGTGAACCACCTCTTCCATGCCCAAAAAATAGGTGCAAAACTTCTCAAAAGCATATATAACCACCAATAATTCTTGCTCTGTAACCGTGTAGTTACATTGAGAATCATTCAATGTCTTACTCGCATAATTGATCGGATGAAATAACTTTTCTTTGAGTTAACCCAACACTGCCCCTAATGCAATTCCTCTTGCATCACTCATCACATCAAACAAAGATGACTGATCTGAGGTAACAATAAAAGGAGCTGATATAAGAAATTCCTTGAGACAATTAAGGACTTCAAGCATGCATCATCAAAATTAAATTTTGCCTCCTTTCAAGGAGTTTGCACATTGGATGAGTTATTTTGGAGAAATCCCTAATAAATCACCAATAGAACCCGGCATGCCCAAGGATTTTTTAAACACCATTTACGAAAGTGGGAGGGGTGATTTGTCAATGACTTCTACCTTAGCTTGATCAACTTGTATACCCTTTCCCAAGATATTGTAGCCCCAAATGATACCCTCCTTGACCATAAAAATAATATTTCCCCCAACTAAGTATAAGGTTGGTTTCCACATATCTCTCAAGTACCTTGCTTAGATGCTCAAGTCATGAATCAAATGAGTTCTCCTCTACTAATAAATATCCCATGAATAATTCCATTGAATCCTCAACCATATCCACAAAAAAAGTGATAACATACACCATTGGAATGTTGCCAGTGCATTGCACAAACCAAAGGGCATCCTCTTGAATGCAAATGTTCCATAGGGGTAAGTGAATGTGGTCTTATATTGGCCTTTCAAGGCAATACAAATTTGGTTGTACCCCAAATAACCATCTAAAAATCAATACCACCCCCGCCCGTCCAACCTATCTAACATTTGGTCCATAAGAGGCATGGGAATGTGGTCCTTCTCGGTCCAAGAATTCAACTTGCGGTAGTCTATGCATACCCTCCACCCTTTGACCGATAAAATAAGAACAAAATTTTCCTTTTCATTCATAACTACCATAATGCCACCTTTCTTTGGAACACATTGCACTGTGCTTACCCACATGCTATTGGAGATTGGATAAATGACTCCCCCTTCAAGCCATTTTATAATTTCTTTCTTTACCACATTTTACATAGGTTGATTTAGCCTTCTTGGATGTTCCACACTTGGTACATGATATAGTTATAGCTTTATCTTATGGGAAAGAATGCCAGGAGGTATGCCTATGATATCCACAATTGTCTATCTGATGGCTCGAATGAACCTTTTTACTACCAATTTCAAAGCCTCCACTTGGTAGGGTTCGAGACCACTTGCTATAATGATAGGAAAAATGTCACCATCACCTAAGAATATATATTGAAGGTGGGGCGGAAGCAACTTTAATTCAATTTGAGGTGGATGGATTTACGGGTGGAGTTTCATGGTTTTTAGATCAAGGTCCAACTTTATCGAGTTCTTGGTATAAGATCCAAGTCCCGTTAAAGATGCAACCTCTTTATTGAATGCTTCAACGTCATCACTTTCACAATTTAACAAGACTCCCACTAAGGGGTCATTCACTAAACTCACATCAATTTAATTCGACACCTCATTATTGATGGCATCGATCATCGAAATTACTTGCAAGTCCATTGATTATTTCATGAATTTGCATACATTGAAAGAAAGATCTTTATTATTTAGGCAAAAATTTATTTCACCGCACTCTAATCTACTAATACTCTCCTAGTCACTAAAAATAACCCTCTAAGAATAATAGGGATTTCATGGTCTAATGCACAATCATGGATCACAAAGTCGGGCGGGAAGATAAACCAATCGACTTTAACTAGAACATCATGAAGTATACCAATAGGTTTCTTGATGGTCTGGTCGGCCATTAGTAATCTCATTTTGGTAGGTTGCAGTTTCCCCAACCTTAGCTTGTGAAATATGGCATTAAATTTACACTCACCCCAAGGTCATAAAAGGCCTTTGAAAACTTGAACATTCCAATGGTGCATGGGATTGTGAAATCTCGGGGGTCTTTCTTCTTTTCCGCCATTGTGCTTGATATAATTTCACTATAATGATGAGTCACTTCTATTGTCTCATCCTCCACAAGCTGCTTTTTGGAGACTAATTCCTTCATAAACTTAGCATACCCCAGTATTTCTTACAAGTCTTCTATCAAAAAAGGTTAATGGAGATGTTGCAAAATTTATCAAGAAATTTTTTGAACTTGTCATTTTCCCCTTTTTCTTGAGCCGTTGAGGAAAGAAGGAGGAATTGTAATTAGTGGCACGGAGATAATTTGGGATTCTTTCACCTTTGAATTTTCAATGATAACTTGATTTGTCTTTAACTCATCGTCATTCGACCTCTTTTTCTTCACTTTTGTTCTCTCATCATTTTCTCTTTCGCTAGGGTCATCATCAAACTCCATGCCTTTGCCAAGAATTTTCCCACTTTGAGTGACAATAGCTTTTGTTACCATACCACTCGACATCTCTTTATTTTGTCTTTCCATAAGGTACACCGATATTTGATTCAATTTCACCTTTAGTTATTGGATGGAAATTGAATGAGAGTCTACCATTTGGTATAACTTGGAGAAGTCACTCCTTATTTACCTTGCCATCATGTCGATTTCCTCTACTCCCATCAAAATTTGGGCTAAAATATCTTGATTAATATGCCTCTTTATTTTGCATGGACACATGTCTCGGTTATCATTGTTTCGACCTTGATTCCTACCTTACCTTTGAGAGGCATCATGGAAACCCTCCGAATAATATGGAAACAATCCCATCTTGTCATCAAGTATATCATCTTCCATATTTTCATGCCATAGTGTCCCTTGCATCTATAGCGTTAACTCTTTCATTAGAGATTCCTATAACATGTTTAGTAAGAAGTTCAAGGTGTGATATCACCTTGATCATATTTTCATCCCTCTTTTTTTTTTAATCTTATCACACAAAGGCTGAGGAGGGAGCCGCCACAACCCCCTCAGCATTCTCTATATGCCAACCCCTAGCTAGACTATCCACTTGATCTATCACACTTGATGTAACTCCATAAGGCAATTTAATAAGGGATCCCAGCGGATGCATTTTCCACTATGTATTTATTGACTTGATCTAATTCCTGATAGAATATTTGGAGAAGCATCTTCTCTGGTACACTATGGTTAGGACATTTCATAAGCTTTTCTTAAATTTCCCCTATGCTTCATACAAAGGCTCCTTATTGAATTGACGAAAATTTGTGATTTCGTCATGCAAATATAACATCTTTGAAGGGGGAATTATTGATCCAAGAAAGCATCCGTAAGTTTGACCCATGATGTGCTGAACCTGGCGGGTAAAGATCTAAGCCACAACACCGCTTCGCCCGTCAGAGAAAATGGGAAAATTCTCAAGCTAATAGATTTATGTGTGATATGGGCAAAGTCAAATGGTAGGCATATTTCCACAAAGTTCCTCAAATAGAAGTTAAAATCTTCATGTGGTTGACCCTCAAACAAACCATTCATACAGAGCAAGTGGAGCATGCTATGACATAAAATACTCCATTTCCCCCGATAGTGGGAATATGAATGGCACTAGCATGCTCCTTATCACAAAAATAATCCATAACTTCAACATATTCATATGATGGGTCATGGATGATCCCTTCTTGGCTCATGGTTATTTGGAAAAAATAATAATCACCTAATTAAAAATAAAAAATAAAAACAAAAGTGAAATACGACACCACGGGTGAACCCAAAGTTACTATCAACACCACACAAGCGAAAACTAAGTTTCACTCCCTAGAAAAGATGCTATTTTGATCATGATCACCTTTGCCATTATTTTGGTGTAGGATGATTGTTGTCAATATAATAACCCAACTTGAATTGGGGTCAAATACATAAGGAGTGTAACTAGTATTCGATTCCTATGTATGTTGAAAGCTACTAAGTATTTACCCACAATGTAAACATAAAGTAAGACATAAATAAAAATTGGGGGTGGGGGGTGGGGTGAGGGTATGGTTTGAAAGATTGTTTAAACAAAATCTACTCGAACTACCAATTTAAAGCAACAATTGTAGATAAATTTCTATAGGAGAATAGTCTTGGGATTATGTTTTCCTAGGGGCAAATATTGCATGGGTACATCAGAGTTAAATTCAAACTCTAGTTAATGAATATATCGGTAGGATAGGTTAGGGGTTTTGATGTTAGTCTTTTAACAAAACACCAAAAATATCACCTATATATTCTTTCGAATATCCTATGGGTGTGGCAAGAAAATCAACCCAAAACCTTAATCGGGCATTCCTAATTATAGGAAGATGCCCAAGACCTAGATAATTCACCATCCATCCTTATTTCCTAGACAATGTAAAGGAATAAGCTAACATCTAATTTATTGTTCACTAATACTTGTCACCCACATCCCTCTTTCAAGGATGATCTGGGATTTAGGTAAATTGGGGCTTTCACCTACAATTTCAATATGATAATCAAGTATTAGTGAAACCCAACATCATCAACCAAAAATTAAAACTAACAATAAAAATCCACACACATTTTTACCCTATTCAAACATAACCCCAAGTTAATATTTTTAGCTACTCGATAAAATAGGGAAAAAAGAATTACCCAAACTGACATTCATTTCCTCCATTGTAAATAAAGCAGGAATAATCCCAAAATTCTAATCTCAAATTACTACTAAAAATATTTTTTTGTATATTTAATAACAATTGTTTCTTCTCACTAAGTGAAATTTTTTCTCTCTATGATAGATTCAAAGTGGTAAGTGTAAACACGTAATTTTGTCCCTCAAAAAATTATTTTTCACCTTTTTACCCTGCCTTATCACGCACCTTCACCCATGTGATAAGTTTCACAAAATAACAAATCCAACAAATTTCTAACAACTTTGACACCTTACCCTAACAAAAATAACAACTTCTTATCCTACCCCTACCCCAAAACCACGTACCCCTACCTAACCACACTTATATTTTTTACACTCACCACCAGATACATACACACGACATATACACACACACTACACCAGAGAAGGAAAACACCATTGGAAAATTAGAGGGGAGACCATTACACAATCCATATTTCTTTTCTTCTCCACAAGCAAACATACATAGAGAAAATACTAGACCTCACAATATTCACATGATGCAATGATATACACATTTAAACATAGAGAGCTGGGAGGTGATCATAAAATAGAGAGATAGAGGGATATATATTGAGATATTAAGAGAGGAGAGGTAGCCGGCGAGGATCACTGTTTCAGCGGTAAATCCACCGCCAATGCCGACCAAACCCACTCCCAAAATAACTCCATCAATACACCAGAGAAAGATGACCAAACCACACCTAGAACCACCAAAAAACGTCCATCACAGAATCTCCCACGACCCACGTTCCATTAATTCCTATTTTCGACAAAACCACTCCATCAAAACCTCTCACCAGAATCAAAATTAGAGAACAAATTATCCCAAAAATTGACTCCACTCTAGTTTCCAGCGATATCCACTATAAATGGATGAGACAACAAGTTTGTGCATGAATTAGGGTTTGGGTATTTTGTTATTTCTTAATTTCGATCCGAGTTGATGAAAAATAGAACAAAAAGGGTATATCGAGTTTGGTTTTATTCATTTTTTTGAGGTTTGGTTTGAGATCTTGGACGCGGTTTTAGTCTCAAGGAGCAATTTAATTGAAAGCAACATTAAGGTCTATTTCTCATCTCGTTTACGATTAATTTTAAGTTTTTGATACTTCGCGTGGTGAATTCATAATGTGTGCACCTTGATTTATCTGATTTGGTTGTGCTTGAATCATGAATGATGTTGGATATTAGTTGATTGGTCACTTGATTTGGATAATTGAATGATTTAAATCCAATTGGGAATAAATTGGGATCGAAATTGAAAATTAACAAAGGTGAATATTGGTTATCTTGATTCATTAAAGATTCTTTAATTTGGAATAAATATTGATATTTGTTAAATGTATTAGTATCATGATGGTTGAAATTAGTAGGCAAACGATAGTCTGGGTAGGAAAATTTAGGAATTATGAATTGTTGGATGATTTGAAATGTGTGTTGAATAGTTTTATTTACCGCATTTGGATCAATTGTATTCATTTAGATGGGGAATGCCTCGAGGAAATTTGTATTTATTCACCGGGTAATACCCCAATATATTATGTTGGTGGAATATGATCGTGATCAAGGCCCAAGGTATCGGTTAGAGCATAGTCTAGGATAAGTTTAGAATAGGATTTACATTTCAGCATTTTTCGATTTTTGGGAATGTATAATTCGGAATGGACATTATCTTAATTTTGAATTTTATTTTATTTGTTTTGTTTTCTTGTTATGTATTTTGTTTGGTTTATATATTTTATAGTGTCATACTAGTCGATATACTCTACAGAGAGACTGTGGTCGAACCACGGGATCGAGGGGTGCCTAACACCTTTCCCTCGATCAACAGAATTTCATAACTAGAATCTCTGTTCGTGGACCAGTTTTAAAGAGTTAAATCATTTTGAAAATGGATTTCCAAATGTAACATACCATACCCGATTTATGTCAAGTGGCGACTCTGAGTTCAAATGAAAAATAATTCTTTTTGAAATAAATTTTATCTTTTGTCACTTAATAATAAAAAACCTTTCAAACTTAAAATAAATCTATCTTTTTTGGAAAAGGGGTGTGACAGCTCTGGCAACTCTGCTGGGGATATTTCAGAATTTGAGCTTATTTTTGAGTTATATCGGCTTAGTTTGACACTATAGGTGTATAGATATTATTTTTGTGTTATTGTCTCATCATTGATGGATGCCTATGTGCTCTTTGTTTACAGTATTTCTTTTATGTGTTTTCTCTTTATATCTGACATCATTTGCATAACCTGAGTCATTTCTTTCGCAAAAACTCCCAGAGTACATGTCATCTACACGAAATCTAGTTGAGTCACCCTTATTTTAGGAGGGGGAGCCATCATATATATGAAGTGAGTGGAAAGCTATCACAGCCACTATCGACCATACGCTCCCCCGAATAGCCTTGTTAGTGGACTCCAGCCTAGGTCAGCCTTTAAAGTCATGCGTATCTGCATCATATTGAGACTTAGCGAGACCCATTTGGTCCTTTGTAGGAGACTCACCCCTAAAGCATCCTTACATACTAATTGTTGCATCTTTGAGGGTAATGGGGTCATTTGATAGATTGATTTGGGGAAAGCGTGTGCTAGAGTTAAAGAAAGCGTGTAGCCAAGGAAAAGTTTTAAAAAAGGGTAAATTAGAAAAGGTGAATCAAAAAATAGTTTCGTAGTTTTTAGAGTTCTTTATGACTTTTGTTTTTCACAATCTAAAATTCAAAAAAAGTTTTTTTTACCTTTTGCACTCAGTTTTCAAAAAATCAAAATCATTAAAAAAAATTCTTTTTGTTTCCTTTAGAGAGCGTTCATAATTCAATAATCTTAAAAAGATTTTTTCAATAGGAGCTTTTTATAAAATTAAAATGTAAAAAAAAGGATGGTAGGAGTTTTGTACATTTCGTATAATGAAAATACCAAAAAGATTTTTCTTTCATAGTTGTTGTGTTATTTTTATGTGAAGTGTCAAATTGAAAACTCAAAAATAATCTTATTAATGTTTTTATCTTCTGTTTGTGGTCGTGTCTCTCAAGTTAGGGTTCAGTTGATTATTTAATCTTCAATTGTCCAATCTGGATGAACTACGCATACCTGATTCTCCTCTTTCGGGAGTGAGATACGTAGGCAGCCCTTCGTGTGTTCGGTGATCTTATTTAAAAATCCAAAAAAGATTTTCTTCACTCTTTATTTAGAGTAGGTGTTTCATATACGCCTTAAAAAGTAAAATACAAAAAGATTTTCCTTTAATAGCTTTAAGTTTCATTTTCATATGAAATTAGAAATTGAAAACCCCAAAAATAATTTTCTTTGGTAATCATAGGTTTCATTTTGTATAGGGATTTAAACCTTAAAAATGCAAAAAAGATCTTCGTCAAAAGCTTTAAAAAAAAGAGAGAGTTTTATTGGCCCTTTTGTGGTCAAACTTCATGAACTATGCACACCTGATTCTCCTATCTAGGGAGTGAGATACGTAGGTTCCCTTCTTGGGTTTGGTGATCGTTTTAGAAGAAAAAATGAAAAAAAAAGTTTTGAATAGTGTTACATTCTATCACCTTTGTTATTTCTTATTCAGTTAGTTTAAGGCGGTTGGTTTTTGACATTCTGGCTAGTCCTCCACATCATACCAAATAAAAGAAAAGGTTATTTGTGTCCAACAAGGATATATAGAGTGACATCATGGATCAAACAAAGAGTCAGGAAAATGAGAGTTTAAAGCAAGAGATTGTAAGGCCAAGGAAACAAATGATGGAAATGTATCGAGCTTAGGACAGTGGGATGCCTCCCTCTTTATTTTCAACTATTGACCCAAAATATACCTTGAGTTTTCCATCACAATTTCAAAGTCAGTTTCCTACTGTTGTTCATGAACCACAACATGCCTTAGAATTCACTCTAAGACAAAAGCATCCCAATACTTCAATCACCCCTTCTCTATCTCTTCAGTGTAAATCTACCACATTGATAGCCCCACTTATCGTCTCTGCTTCTATTGCTCAACCCTATACTGAGGCTCTTACCTAGATTTTCATCCAACGATTGTGGTTCCCCAATCTTCTAGTGAGTCAATATTCAATACTCTTGATGATCACCACTATACTCCTGAGCTTACACCAATGTTAATTGGACCACCAAATTTCTTACCAAGAAGTATGACATGACAAAAGAGCAAGAGAAAATTTCTAGGAAGATGAAAAACACAGAAAAGTCTATGAAAAATTCTTTGAGACTTGCGAATTATGAAGATGTTGCATATAAGGACTGGGGCATGTCTTCAAGTGTTAATCACCCTCCTAACTTTGAGCTACCAGAATTTGAGGAACATAAAAGGTATGAGTAATCTGTAAAACACTTGGGATGGTACTGCCATCAGATAAGGGGGATCAAAGGGATAAAGAAAGAAAACATACTTATTCTTGTTCCAGGGGAAAAACAGAGCTCGAGAGGTCCAACTCAGTAATATTGTCAGTCTTAATCCCGAGCTTACACTCAAATCCACATACTCACATGCAACAAGGTTCCTCTTTTCAAAATCCAAGATATTTCATTCCACTTCCCCAGTATCCTTTGAACAATGCACAATTGTATACTCATCCATCTTCTTATCCACAATGGCATGCACCGGTCCCTCAACATCGTACTCGACCCCTACATATTTACCAAGAAACTTCTAAGTCCAAGTTTCAACCGAGGTCGGAGATTGCAAAGAGGAGAAAGTCAAAGGATAATTTTACACCAATTAGGGAATTGTATGCCAGTTTATTCCAGAGATTAAGAGAGTTGGGCATGATCACTCATTTTTTTGGGTGTACTCCTAATACAAAGTCAAGAAATTTTGATCCTCATGTACAATGATGTTCAGGGTCACAGTGTTGGAGGTTGTAATGCTTTGAAATTTTTTTAGAAAAGATGATTCAAGAAAAATTGATCGTAGTGAAAAACATTGACACTACAAAGGTCACACAAAATCTTTCACCAATGCACGGTAATGCACAATATGTGGGAAGAAATGAGTGAAGCATGGATATCTAGAACTTATTTTTTGAAGAGAATATGTCTGATAGTGGTAGAAGCTCTAGTCATGCTGATATGCAAACCAGTGGCTAAGATGTCAGGCTCAGCAAATTGAGAAGTCACTCCTCTCCTCACTAGTGAGAAGTCACTCCTCTCCTCACTAGGAAGAAGTCTGGTAGTTTTTTTTGTTTTTTTCTGTTATCTAAATTATTTTAGGGTTGTAGATTCGTATCTAACTTGTTTTGTCTCTTAGTCGTTTATGTTCAAATCCTTTTATCTTTTATTTTAACTTAATGGAGTGCCCATTTTCCCTTTGTGTTTTAAATATGTGTTTTTTGTTTATTTTCTTTACATAGTACATTTTATGTTGGTTCTAGTGATATGACATTCTAGCAGAATTTTCAGCCAGATCTTAAAATCCAGTTTAAGCATGAACATTGAATCAGATGGTTAAAATTAATTTTTTTTTTTGAGAAAATAGGTAGAGTGTTGAAGCATTTGGTGATCTAGTTGAAGCCTTTTTTTTTTTAAATTAAGGTAATTATCTTTGAGAATCACAAGAATAACTTGGTCATCAATTGAAAGACATGTCTCAATTAGGTCAAACAATAAATGTACAATTCTATATCAAGAGGAACAAAAAGAAAATTAACTCCACTAAAGCATGAGTCATTTGATGTGAGGGATATACAACAAAGGTGGATTTGTATGTTTGACAAGTGTAGAAGAAGAAGTGGAACACATGCTTAGTTAAAGTTAGTGTTGTTAAAGTGTCACAAATGATCTTCATCTTTCACTTCATATTGCATGATGTGTACTTGCATTTTAAAGGATTGATATGACAAAGGCATTTCATTCTTCTATCCAAATATTATGTCATCCTTTGTTTACCCCATTTGAGCCTTAGTTCTATTTTATTTCATACCCCTCTTTAGGAATCAAGATAGAGTCAGCAAATCTCTAAAGAAAAGTGTCTAACAAAAGAATAGTGTCAGAAAAGTTTCAAAAAAAAGAGAAACATGTGTCAAAAAGGAAGAAAAAAGAAGAGTGTCAAGAAAAATAGAGTCAGAAAAGGTCTCAAAGAGAAAAAGAGTCAACAAAAGCAAAAAAAAAGAAATCAGAATCATCAAAAGAATGAGTTGTCGACTACGCGTGACTTGATTCTCCTCTCTCGAGGGTGAGATACGTAGGCTGCCCTACTCTGTGCTCGGTCCAACCAAATAAACAATTTGGAATTGCCCAATCAAAAGAAACTGGGGCATTAGTTAATCCTCATTGTTTGAGTTGATTCCAAAAGTTATAAGTCCAACCCCACTTCAAGTGTCATTTGGGACTTATGCCATTCTTTCTTTCTAATCTTATCCAAAAGCCAAGTTACAACCGAAGAAAGACTTTTAGATCAATCTTTGAGAATATTAAGGCTAAGCATGCAATGGATATGATGACGTATTTTATGTACTACTTGTCTTTCTTAGCATAACCAATTAAGAGAGAAATAAAAATAAGAGAGTTTTATTGGTGAAAACCCTCACGAGCAACGTAAGACGATGGTAAGTTGAGAGAGATAAAAATGAGAGAGTCTTATCAGTGATAACTTGATGTGTGAGTAGATGCTAACACATTTGAGGATTTTAATTGAGAATAATAGCAAAGTCTTAAGCAACTTTTGTCGTTTTTGATTTTTTATGTTTGATTTTACAGTGGAAGCAAGAGGCAAGAGAACCAACAATGATGGAAGTAAAAGAGTTGAAATCTATAGCAAATAGAAGAGAAGTGTGGCTGAAGACATTCCTGATAAGTCATCATCACTCTAATGGATTATCAGCTTCATCATCATCCTTAAACAGATAATGGGATTCAGTTGGAAGAAGTGACGACGACATGTGAGAAGCCGTCAGCCTTGTGATAAGCTGTGAGATTCGCCGTCAGCCTTAGACTGAACATGGGAGCTGAGGTGGAGAAGTGACGACATTAACTGATATGTCGTCACAGTTTTTGATAAGCCGTCAAGATCGTCGTTAGCCTAAGGTTGAACATGGGAGATGAAGTAAATCATCGACGACATATGTGATAAGTCGTCAAAGATCTAATAAGCCATCACGCTTCATCGTCATCCTAAGGCAACAAATGTCAAAAGCGAAGAGGAGATGACGGCACCTGTGATAAGTTGTCAGACTCCTGATAAGGCATCATAAAATGTCTTCACCTGTCCGAGAAATTACTAAACTTTGTGATTTTATTTCCATAATTATGATGAAGTATTTAAAGCATATGTTAGGGTTTTCTAATTATAAAAAGAGGCTGCACATATCGGGAGGCTGAACTTATTGGGGTACTCGACATTCAGAACCTATTTTTACAACACACGTATTTTGTTATTTTCTCTCTAGTTTCTTGGCTTGAACAAAACAATTAACTTTAAAGATATTATCATAAATATTTTGGGATTTCTACTTTGAACTAATCCGAGAAACACTCATTGCTATTCATCTTGGTGTAAGTTCATCTTTCAAATTATGAATTCAACTTGTTGTATCAATTATTACATTATGAGTGGCTAAATCCCTTTAACCTGAATTATGGGATCTATGGATTAGGTCTTGGTAAGTTGCTAAGTGTTCAAGATTCTATAGGTAATAGGACTCCTTGATAATTCTGAGGTTTTAATTATTGTCTATTGGTTGCAAATGATAGATAACACCTGCTTTGATTTGCTTAAGATAAGAAATCAACTATAGTAGGAAGTGAATTATTGACAGGGACTTGGAAGCTACCAACCTTCTATTTAATAATTGATGTTGTAACAAGGTTAATTAACCTAAGGTGAAGTATGGTCAGTGAATATAAATTCCCTAAGTCCGAGAGGATTAGGTAATTAAATGCTTAAGTAGGTCGATAGACATTTAGGCATAACTTTGATAAAAACAATCTGTTGTTCCTACCAATCGTGAGAATCTTGAATCACTATTAACATCTGTCAAGTACCAAAACCCATAGTGAACATAATTCTGGTTTTCCATAAACTCTTGATTACAAATACTGAAACTAAAGTGACCAACAATTATTTGCCAATCTCCAAAACCCCCATTTCATCTTTTCGTATCATTTGTTTGAATTCAACTTGTAGCTATAGTTTCAAATTCGTTTAATCACCACTTACATTGTTCCCTGTGGATTCGACCCCGACTCCAAAAGTTGGGTAAATATATTGACGACGACTGCCTTGCACTAAATTGATGTGTAAGTTGACGTTATAAAAAATGGCGCCGTTGCCGGGGAATAATTTGGGGTATTGAGTTGGCTTGGAATTTTCTCCTACTTGCTTGAATTCAAAGTTGTAAATATTTGTTTAGTTTATTTTTTTATTTTTTTTATTTTTATTTTCTTTTATTTTTATTTTTATTTTTATTTTTATTTTCACACTTTTCTTGAGATGTCAGCCTGGATAGATGGTTTTTTAAGTGATGACGATTCTTGTTATTATTGTGGGGGACCTTCACAATATGTTGCGGACACTATTCTAACTAGGGAACAGACTGTAACTTGGTGTTTGGCTTGTGGTCAAAGTAATCATTCTGAAGATATGTGTGCTATCACGATTCAAATGGATAAATTGACAAAATAAATTTTAGAGAATCAAGCACAGTTGTGAGAAGAGATGAAGGAGTTACCAATGCCACCATGTCTACAATGGATAAACAAAGAATAATATGATGATGACATTAGCCAATTTATGGAGTAAACATAAGAATCACAGCCACTCGATTGCCATCTCGATCTTGAGACTGACATTGAGAAGGTAAATAAAAGTGAGTGCGTAGTAAATAGTGTAAATTTTGAAGTATAATTAGTTGGGCCTCACTCAAAGTATTTTTCCACATTATTTTTAGATGATATCTTGTCTGTGGAATCATCTAAAATAGTGGAAGAGTGTGAAGATGACGAACAAAAATCCTCTATTCTTTATTTTACACTTGATAAGAAACATAAAAACACACCTCACTTTAAGTCCGAGTGGTTTACCACACTCAATCCATTACTTGACTTATTAATTTTTGTACCACCCCTTATGATCGAGGCAAGAAAATGGACTCTAAGTTGGGGGTGACATTCATATCCTCAAGATGGAGGAAAAAACTGAGTTGGGTCATGCCGCAACATTAAATTAAGCGCTGCTTGGGAGGCAACCCAAGGTATTTTGTTGTTTGTATTCGTATTATGTGATTGACATCAGATCTTCGCACCCATGATGCCACAGGTATATTTATGACTCTCTTGCTTTGGTTTGATGCATTAGGGACATTGCATGATTTTAAGTTGAGGGTTGGGTTACTAATGGATGTTGATGTCCTCTTGGGGTTTTTGTTGCCGTGCCTATTTTCCCTGGAGTCTTGTTCCTAGTAGAGCTGGCATGTTTAGGCGTATTGTGATTTGTTGTAAAATGTTGTAGTTGACTAGGAGAAATACAAGTACCTTAGGCAGTTAACATATTTTTGTTTATTTTTGAACACCTCTCCAATGGTCTATTTTATAACTGTGTGATATGCATTTATGTGTAACCACTGTACATCTTGTTATGGCATTTGTACTAGTGACATGATAAACATTTCTAAATAATTGCATGAACCGAATGGGTAGTAGCTTGTGATGTACCTTTGTGCCATGTGTGTGTGAGATACTACCTAGTTCCAGTTGTGTGTTAAATCCAGAACTTGCCCGATTGGTCTTGCCTTAGTTATAGGATAGCGATTAGGAAATGATCATAGGCCGTTGTTGATATTAGTCCACTTTTAGCCTAAATGACCTTCCATGTGTAAATAATATCCCTTGATCCTGATTTTGAGCCTGAATGCCTATTTTTTTTATTATACCTATCACTTTCCCATTTATATCATAATGAACCTGTTTTGGCCCTGGTCCTCCTTGGATATTATGCACTTTGACATAGGCAAATAGCCTAAGTTGAGGGTGGCTATCATAGGGGTGCGTGATATTAAATGAGTATGAAAAAAGGTATAATAAAAGGAAAAAATAAAAAGCTAGGTGCGGTGGAAAAGAACAAGAAAAGAAAAGTTGTGAAAAAAAAGTGATAGTAGAAAAGACTGCACCCATCCTAAATATGTGTGATCAAGAAAAGAGAAGAACAGAAAAAGGTTAATAAGTGAGACCCCAAAAGCTAGTGTAGTGTCCAGGAGGCTTAGTCACATTAAATATCATCGAGTATCATACCGGCCCCTAACCTACATTACAATCCAAAGAGAAGACCTATAGTGATCCTATCTGACCTGCTAAAAATCTTGGTAATGAAAATAAGGGCAAGCCTATGGTATTTGGCATATATTGATTGGAACTTTATTCTAAGGGTGAGCGCCTTTTGATTGTCCCCATGGTTACATATGTGATGTTTGATAAAAGTGAAGTGGGACTACTTTGTAGTGAGGGCATAGTGGTTACGTTGCTAGTTGCTAACTTGTTTGGATAGTGTAATCTTGGTACATGCATGGTTGTTGTTGCTGAATTGATACCATAGCTTGATTCCTGTGTGTCGCATTATTGTTCTTCAATAATATACACAGTTGTTTTTAAATTAATTGACCTTGGAGAAGGTGAAGATGTTTTCAGATAATATGGATGGTTGACTGCCGAATGTACTTTGTATCCTCTTAGTTGTGTTTTAGTTGCTTGAGGACAAAATATTATTTTAAGTTGAGGGTGTTGATGTGAGAGAAGATGCTAAAACATTTGAGGCTTTTAACTGAGAATAATTGCAAAGTCTTAAGGAACTTTTATCATTTTTGATTATTTTCTCTTTGATTTTACAGTGGAAGTCAAGAGGCAAGAGAACCAACAATGATGGAAGTAAAAGATTTGAAATCTGAAGCAAATAGAAGAGAAGTATGGCTGACGACATTCCTGATAAGTCGTCAGTACTCTGATGGGTTATTAGCTTCATCATTATCCTTAAACAGAGAATGGGATTCAGTTGGAAGAAGTGATGACGACATGTGATAAGCCATCAGCCTTGTGATAAGCCATCAGAGTCGCCGTCAGCCTTAGACAGAATATGGGAGCTGAGGTGGAGAAGTGAAAACATTG
Organism: Capsicum pubescens; assembly: GCA_030864215.1. Lineage (NCBI taxonomy): Eukaryota > Viridiplantae > Streptophyta > Magnoliopsida > Solanales > Solanaceae > Capsicum > Capsicum pubescens. The sequence continues at coordinate 121,648,873 of CM061544.1, forward strand.
TCTGATATGTCATCACAGTTTTTGATAAGCCATCAAGATCATCGTTAGCCTAAGGCAGAACATGAGAGCTGAAATAAATCATCGACAACATCTGTGATAAGTCGTCAAAGATCTGATAAGCCATCACGCTTCATCGTTAGCCTAAGGCATCGAATGTCAAAAGTGAAGGGGAGCTGAAGACACCTGTGATAAGTCGTCAGACTCCTGATAAGGCATCAGAAAATGTCGTCACTTGTTCAAGAAATTAATGAACTCTGTGATTTTATTTCCATAATTAGGATGAAGTATTTAAATCATATGTTAGGGTTTTCTAATTATAAAAGGAGGATGAATATATCAGGAGACGGAACATTTCGGGGTACTTGACATTCGGAACCTATTTTTGCAACGCACGTATTTTGTTATTTTCTCTCTAGTTTCTTGGCTTGAAAAAAACAATTAACTTTGAAGATATTATCATAAATATTTTGGGATTTCTACTTTGATCTAATCTGAGAAACACTCATTGCTATTCATTTTGCTGTAAGTTCATCTTTCAAATTATGAATTCAACTTGTTGTATCGATTATTACATTATGAGTGGCTAAATCTCTTTAACCCGAATTATGGGATCTATAGGTTAGGTCTTAGTAAGTTGCTAAGTGTTCAAGATTCTAAAGGTAATTGGACTCCTTGATAATTTCGAGGTTTTAATTATTGTCTATTGGTTGCAAATGATAGATAGCACCTGCTTTGATTTGCTTGAGATAAGAAATCAACTATAGTAGGAAGTGAATTATTGACAGGGACTTGGAATCTACCAACCTTCCGTTTAATAATTGACGTTGTAACAAGGTTAATTAACCTGAGGTGAAGTCTGGTCAGTGAATATTAATTCCCTAAGTCCGAGAGGATTAGGTAATTAAATGCTTAAGTAGGCTGAGAGACATTTAGGTATAACTTTGATAAAGACAATCTGTTGTTCCTACCTATCATGAGAATCTTGAATCACTATTAGGATCTGTCAAGTACCAAAACCCATAGTGAACATAATTATGGTTTTCCATAAACTCTTGATTACAAACACTGAAACTAAAGTGACCAACAATTATTTGCTAATCTCCAAAACCCCCATTTTATCTTTTCGTATCATTTGGTTGAATTAAACTTGTAACTATAGTTTCAAATTAGTTTAATCGCCACTCATATTGTTCCCTGCGGATTCGACCCCGACACCAAAAGTTGGGTAAATATATTAACGACGACCTCCTTGCACTAAATTGACATGTAAGTTGAGCGTTGTCAAAACCCTCATGGGCACCGTAAGATGAATGTGAGTTGAGAGAAATGAAAATAAGACAATATCATTGGTGAAAACCCTCATGGACACCATAGGGCAATGGTTAGCTGAGATAGAGAAAATGAGAGAGGCTTGTTGGCGAAAACCCTTCAAGGTGTCACTAGCCGAATGGGATCTTTAAATATGATTGGCACTAGGAAGTAACTCAATTTTAGGTCCATTAACTCAACAACATTTGCTGAAAGTTTGGATGGAAAGATCAGACAGTTTAATCCTAAATTCATGTCATAATCATTAAAGGTTACTGACACTTTCAGGTAAATTTTTCTTTTCTCTGTTTTCAATAGGGACATTCATTTTCTGTTCTTTCTTCTTTATATTTTTATTTTTGTTTTCTTGAGTCAGTTATTCAAATGTAAAGTCATTTTTATTGTGTCTTTGAGTCAAATCAATGTCAAAGCAAGTGAGAAAAGATTTCAAAATTGGCTACCAACTTCTTCAATTGCACAAAGCAAGACAAAAAAAATCCAGCACATAAAAGAGACATAATTGCGAGCTGAAGTAAGGCATACATAAAGTTTTATCAATAGAAAAGTCTGAGAACTCATGGAAATACAGAGGCTCAAAGGGTTTATTTGAGGAGCATGGCCAAGCAGAGCTACTGTATTTGTTTTAGAGTGCCTCTTAATGATATGAGTTTAGATCAATGATGTAGCAAGTCAATGACAATTCCAATGGTTGGAAGAAATATTGAATGTGACCAGTGCAAGATCTATCGCCTCGAAAGCCAAAGCCACAAACCAGCTACCCTGTTTTAAACTCACAAGTTTTCTTTGATGAAACAGGAAATATGTCACCTTCAAATCAAGGACTTCAGAGCATAAATATCAAGGGCTACAATGCCTCACTTCTACAAATGTAGGAAGCAATTTTGCTGCATAGGTTTGATAATCAAATCATGGTAATAATTTATCATTCTATGTCCCTCGGAGACACACTTCATTGTCCAAGTATTTCAGTTTTCAATTACAAGACGATACACTTCTTGAGTTCCCCCTGACTCCTAGAAGATGTACTTTCTAGTTGAGTCATTTCCCTTGACTTCTAGAATATGTACCATCTGGTTGAGTCATCCTCCTTGACTCCTAGAAGATGTACCTTTCGGTCGAGTCATTGCCCTTGACTCTTATAAGACATACATTTTGGTCGAGTCATTCCCCTTGACTCCTAGAAGACGTACCTTCTGGTCGAGTTGTTCCCCTTGACTTCTAGAAGATGTACATTTTGGTTAAGTCGTTCCCCTTGACTTCTAAAATATGTACCTTCTAGTCGAGTCGTTCCTCTTGACTCCAAAGAAGACGTACCATCCAGTTGAGTCATTCCCCTTGAATCCTAGAAGATGAAATTTCCGATAAAGTTGTTCCCCTTTACTCCTAAAGGATTTACCTTCCAGTCGTGTCATTCTCCTTGACTCTTAAAAGTTGTACCTTCCGATCGAGTCATTCCCTTTGACTTCTAGAAGTTGTACCTTTCGATCGAGCAGTTCCCCTTGACTCTTAGAAGATGTACCTTTCGGTCAAGTCCTTCCCCTTGACTCCTGAAAGATGTATCTTCCGGTCGAGTCATTCCCCTTGACTCCTAGAAGATGTAACTTCCGGTCGAGTCATTCCCCTTGACTCCTATAAGATGTACCTTTCGGTCGAGTCTTTCCCTTTGACTCTTAGAAAATGTACCTTCCGGTTGAGTCATTCCCCTTTGTAACACCCCGTATTTCCATAGCATAATCTAAGTTCCAGTGCAAGTATTCATAAATAAAAATTTTGAAAAACTCATTATTCTTTTTAGTTTAGAGCCTGCCATTGCATAGGAAATTCAAGTAGCTTTCCAATGATATAAAATTTGACTAAATTCAATAACCGAGTGAGAAGTTATGGTGATTTTAAGTTTCAGTCATTAAACATAGCCATTCAGGCCAGTAAAATGTCGCGGGGCATATCAAAATGGCAATTGTTAGATTTCAGTGAGGTACCGTGATACCGGCTCATCGCGCCACAACTTATTTTCACATTTGTCAGTTACCAGTACACAAACACGATCCCACCGCATCGCGATGAACTTCTAGGTCGCATCCAAGGGGTAATGCGATTCCACCGTATCACGTTAATGGTCCAATTCCTAGTTGTCCACTTTCCAGTGACACGACGCGATAAATCCGCGTCGCGCCAAGGGCCTAGATCGGAATTTTTCTAGATAATTTCCAATTTTAAATTCCAAGTTTTTAAATCATTCTAGGGGTATTTGAGTCTTTTTCTACTACCCTAGTCAGCCTTTAACACAAAATTCAACTCTAATAAACCTAGTGACACCATTATTTATTCAGTTTTTCCTCAAATAAAATCATTCTCTCTAAAGAGGTAAAAAAACCCTAGTTCAAGAATCAAGGTCAATCCTCAAGAATCTCTCTAGGAACCTTTAAGAACTCTTCTTCTCAGGTATGTTAGGTGTTCATCTATGGGTTCCTTTCACCCATAGAGTCCAAGAATCCATTTTTAAATATACAAGATCTCAGATTTATGATTTCTATGTTCTAATTAGATTGAATTCATGTTCATGATAGTAGTTGGGTTTCAAACCATGATTTAAGTGCAGGCTTCATGAAATTGAATAGAATGTGTGATGAATATGTGATTATCTTGATAAACCCTTGAATTTACAAAGTGATTAGTGTGTCTATAATCTTAATTGAGTTCTAATCCATGATTATTATATGATTCATGAAATTAGATTAGTATTTTATGGGGAATTATATGAATTGCATGCTAAACCCATGGAATTGTAAGTTGGGCATTGTAGTTGTCATGTTTATATGTTATCCATGATTATGTGCATGAATTTGTGCTCCGTAAGTGTTTGATAGAATGTTCATGGGGATAAAGTGTTGAAATCATGACATGTTAGTACATGAACAAGCTTATGCCCTACAAGTGTTTGATAAAATGTCTCTATAGATGATATATGAACATGTATACATTGTTATGCTTTGCAAGATCATGTGATGCTTTACTTTTCATGCTATCGAGTCTTGGGGGTATTTAATACCCGATAATTTAGCTGTTTATTTAGAGCCGGTGTCAGTTACAGAGTAGTATCAGTCTTGTCATGATCAATAGTACTCTCAGTTAGATATACAACTCCGTAGAACTCAGTCAGTTATACCACTCAGGAAACTCAATGAATTCAGTCCAGTTCAGTCCAGTATAACAGTTCAGTGTCTATTCAGTTGGGAGTAGGATTTAGAACTTAGCGAGTGTAGGGATGATAGCTTTCCTATCAGATAGGTAGAGTTGTTAGCAACAGTCCCTATACTCTAGAACTGCATAGACATCATAGGATGAGGAGTCACCCATCAGACTAGGCTTGACTACTTTCCAGGGGTCACCCGTTAGAGTAGGCTTGGCTTTGCCCAGGCATCGCCCGTTAGTTAGGTTTGGAATCCTTGTTTTGTAGTGTTAGTACCCGTGGCACGGTATTAGCACCCTTACAGCTGGGGTTATCTATTGGAACCCAATCAGTTCAGAGAGGGGTATGTCGATTAGATGATTACCTCCCATAGTTTTAGTTTCATTCTTCAGTTTAGAACTTAGTTAAGTTTTACAAAATTAAGACTGTCAAATATAGTCAATCAGTATCAGTAATTTAGTTATTAGTAACTTCAGATATCAGTTACTCAATCATTAGGACTCAGTATTTAGCTTCAGAAAAGTTTAGATACAGTATACATCTATGTATGTCCACATTATTATGTACTCAGTGATTTCAGAAGTATCAATTATTCACTCACTCTTATATATATTTACTCAATATCATTTAGTCATTTACTATTCATGCATATGAGCCGTTGTATTCAGTCTTACCTCATCTAGCATACCAGTACATTCCATGTACACATACTCTTTCTTTGCGCTATCATGTCTCATATCATAGGTTCAGACACTCAGGTTTCCCAACGTGTATAGATAGATCCAGTCAGCAGTCATAAATTTAGTAGTGAGTCCTCATCTATCGAGGATATGCCTTTATTTTAGCATTTCAGTAGTTTCAGTATTGTAGTAGTTGAAGTTAGTTAGGGGTTTGTCCCATCAACTCCATATTCAAATAGTTCAATTAGAGGCTTTCAGACTAGACTAGTTCAGATAGTATTTTAGATACAGGTGTTTTATCAGATATTATTATTTATCATTATTTTAGATTTTGAACCTTATGACATTTTAGCTTGTTTTTAACCATTTATTCATCATTATTGTTTAGTGCTCACAACAGATATCAGTCATGGGTTATCTTGTGGTCCTTCAGGATCATAAGCACCGTGTGACGACTAGGGGGTAGTCTCGGATCGTTACAAACTTGGTATCAGAGCGTAAGATTCAACAGAGTCCTAGGGAACCTGAAAGCCGCATCACGTAGAGTCTTGTGTATGTATATGTAGCGTGCCACACTTATGGATAGAAGGCTATAAGATGTTTTAGGAAAAGTTTCCCTTCTTTCAGTATTCATGTCATGCGAGTGAGCATGAGCTCAAGTTAAACTCACAGTCTAATTCAACTATTCTTTATATTTTTATAACATGCCATCCAGAGAAGCTAATGAAAGAAGTAATGAAAAATAGTCAGTACCTCATCTCGTTCAGGCAGATCCCCTAGACGAGCATGTCTCTCATGCAGAATTCAAAGCTTTTTTTACTACGTTAGCCAATTTAGTAGTTTCTCAAAACAACCTACAAACTGTTGTCCTGTCTAGGCTTGGGTTCATACTTAGCAGAGCAAGGGGGGAAGCACAGGAAGAAAGATAGAAAGAATAAAAATAACAGAGTCAGAACAGGTGGTTTTAGGCCAAGGTCAGAGAGTGGTAATCGGTTCCAAATCCGTCAGAAATTCTCAGCCCCGAATTCTTCTGTAGCTAGTTCTCCAGTGCCAAAGTTTATAAATGTTAGTCCAGATAGCACGTCAGACTCCAAGTCTCATGGTAGCATGTAAAAAGGTCGTACCCACCCACTTTACCAGAAATATGGTAGAAATAATTAGTGTGTGTGTAGGGATGGAAGTGACGTATGTTTCGGGTATGGCAATTTAGGCCATAGAATCAGAGATTGTCCTCAGTCAGGTTCACAGGGTCAGTACAACCATTTTTCAGCTTAGTTCGATCGCCCGAATCAGAAGGGTGTAACTTCCAGTGCTGCCAGTGGGCAATGCCCAAACAGACTTTATGAATTTCAATCCAGATAAGATCAGGAAAGTTCTCCTGATGCGGTCACTGGTATGTTATAGATCTTCTATTTACATATTCATGCCTTATTAGATCCCGGAGCTTCTCTGTCTTGTGTAACACCTTGCATAGCAGACAACTTCAAGTTAGACTAGAAATCCTAATAGAACCTTTCTTAGTGCTTACCTCAGTGGAAAAATTTATTTCAGCCAGACGAGTATACAGGAATTGCTCGGTTACAGTATTTTAAAAAATCTCTTCAGTTAATTTCAGTAATAGAGTCATTCCATTTTAGTTTCTTGATGAACCAGTCCTTGAATGAAGGGGTAGTACCTCAGTTTTAGTTGATTTAAGTTTGAATCTCTAGATTGAACTAGTAGAAAGAGAAGTTAAAAATTCTAAGTTAGTTAGTATTGAGGTTGCTATAAGATGATTGTTGGGGCAATAGAAAGCTAAGAATCATGTATCAGACCGAAGCACTAGCTTTGGACCGTACATTATCAGGAGTAGTCCTTCAGAATAAGTTTAGTGTTTATGAGCATTGTCATATATCAGACTCTAGAGTAAAGTGGTCTCAGATTGATTTAGAATTTATTAAGGGGTTCACAGACTTAGAATTACGGCTTTAAGCTAAGAGGGAGATAGCAGAACTAGTAGCCAAGTCAGACATTCAAATTTTATTAGTAATGTCAGTATGTATAGAGAAGCAGTGGGAGAGGTTGATGCCCAACCCGTCCTTACTTCAGTGAAAAGTTTTATACTTTAGTTATCACGATATCTACTCATACCTTACTTGTCAGCTCTGTGATCATAGTTCCTACTCATGCACATTATTGAAAATTATGTACATTTAAAGTTTCTAGTATAAAAAGTTCCAGTTTCCTCAGTATTACGAATCATGATCCATGAATACAGAAACTCCAAACTTAGGTCATGCAACTCATGACTCATGTACTCATGTCTTACAGTGTGCTTAGTTTCCATGAATTATGCTATACTCCTAATGATCAGCTAAATTCAAAATTCGTCATGTATATCCTCAGTTTAGATCTCTTGATAAAGTCCAAGATGTTGATGTTCTATTCCTCAGGCCTCAGTTATGTGTCAAGTTTAGTATAGTGTCCATTCATGCTTCAGGTCCCCATGTTTTAACTTTCAGTGAACTCTTCATATGAAATGATGTAGTGATGAGTAGTTACTTAGAAGAGAGAGAATAAATGCTTCATATTAAGAAAAGATTATTGCATGCTAGTTTTACACGAGGCTGCAGTTATGAAGATAGGCTTGAATGTCATGTAAGTGTGCGGATGAATAGCTAGCAAGATGTTGTATTTAGTTATAGGAGGAAAAATCAAAATTCTTCCTAAGATAGAAAGTTGAGAAAATGCAGAATGTGAGTGTACATTTAGATCCTCAATTTGTGCCAGTCCCTATTATGTAGCTATCAGAACCCAGTCACAGTCTCAGTTCAGTATTCAGTACAAAACTCAATCCAATTTCAGGTTTGCTTGACCAAATCATACAGTTACCAGTTATTCAGTTGTCAGTCTCTCAGCATTTCAAAATCATGTAATGCGCCTAGTCTCACATTCCTAGATAATGCTATTACCACGAATTCATACTCAGTTACCTCACGTTCCTCAGTTAGTCCTTAACCCATAGCCATAGTACTTTATAGTTTCAATCCAGTTATTCATGTTAAGTACAGTTTAATCTTACATAACTAGTATTCAAGTTTCAATCATCCAGTTAATCAAATAGGTTAGTATGTTTACCTATTTGTGCTTAGTGCCCATGTGAATATTTTCATTAGTCTCAGGTGAAGAATTGTGTTAAGGTGGAGGGTATAGTTAAGAGAGTATTCGAGAAATATATTTAAGCTTGAACATTTGTTGCGGTAGTACATAAGGCTTAGTCACTCTATTTTAGGTGATGTTTCGTAGGCCTTGCCTCATATTATAGAATTTTAGCGACGTTGTGATTTCTTATGTCTCATTCAGACCATGCCAAGATTTCCTTGCTCCCTAACGTCAGTAGAACTTTATAGAAAGAGTTTTAAGAGATGCTCCAGTTAAGTATAAGTTTTCAGTATGATTTGGTCCATAAAGACAACAATTCAGTTTAGCAGTCAGGCGGACAACTTTGGAGGGTTTCCCATCTTTCCATCTAGTCGCCCTATCCCAAAATAGAACAATCCTAGTAGTTACAAATTCAGCCCAGTTTATGTATCATGTCTCAGTTTCAGATATCAGATATTCAGTCACAATTTAGTTCGTAGGCGCCCTGTGCATCGTCTTAGCCTTTCCTTAGTATCCCAATCAAGTCAGCATTCTTCAAGGGACATAATGTCCCAAAGGGGAGATGCACTATAACCCTCGATCTTTCAGGTCCTAAACCGTTCAATTTATCTCCACGTAAAAAATCCAATTTGGAGTAATGGGTACTCATAATTTGACCCTTTTATTCCATTCTTAGCCGAATGACCATTCCCAATTTATGGTATGTATTCAAGGGCCTAGTACCATTCATGATAATCAGTCCATGTATTATGTTTCAAACTCAATCATGTTCTCATGTTCCCATTCATGCATGTTCAGTGTGAAAGCTCAATTTGTCAGTAGCTCAGTCATGTTGTCATGCATCAGATATGCATGTTCAGTGTGTAAACTCAGTCTATCAGTGTCTCAGCTTAACCAATTTCATTCGAGGACGAATGATCCCAAGGGGGAGATATTGTAACAACCCGTATTTCCCTGGCATAATCTAAGTCTCAGTGTATGAGTATTTGTATATAAAATTTTCAAAAAACTTATTATTATTTTCAATGTAGAGCCTGCCATTGCGTAGGAAATTCAATTAGCTTTCCAACAATAAAAAAATTGCCTAAATTCGATAATCGGGGCATGTCAAAATGGCAATTGTTAGTTTCCAGTGAGGTACCGCGATAACGGCACGTCGTGCCATAACTTATTTTCATATTTGTCAGTTTCCAGTACACCAACGCGATCCCACTGTATTGCGGTGAACATCCAGGTCTCATTCAAGGAGTAACGCGATTCTACCGCATCAAGTTAATGGTCCAATTCCCAGTTTTCCACTTTCTAATGACACAAAGCAATAGTGCCGCATCACGCCAAGGGCCCAGATCGGGATTTTTCAGTTAATTTCTAATTTTAAATTCTGACTTTTTAAATCATTCCAGGGTATTTGAGTATTTTTCCCTGACCCTAGTCAACCTTTAACAAAAAATTCAATCCTAATAAACCTAGTTACACCATTATTCATTAAGTTTTTTCCCAAATTAAATCATTCTCTCTCAAGAGGCAAAAAAACCCTATTTCAAGAATCAAGGTCAATCCTCAAGAATCTCTCCAAGAACCTTTAAGAACTTTTCTTCTCAGGTATGTTAGGTGTTCATCTATGGGTTCCTTTCATACATAAAGTCCAAGAATCCCTTTTTAAATATACAAGATCTTAGATTTATGATTTCCATTTTCGAATTAGATTGAATTCATGTTCATGATAGTAGTTGAGTTTCAATCCACAATTTAAGTGCAAGTTTCAAGAAATTAAATAGCATGTGTGATGAATATATGATTATATTGATAAACCCTAGAATTTACAAAGAGATTAGTGTGTCTATGATGTTAATTGGGTATTAATCCATGATTATTATATGATTCATGGAATTAGATTAGTATTTTATGGGAAATTATATGAATTGCATGCTAAACCCATGGAATTGTAAGTTGGGAATTGTAGTTGCCATGTTTATATGTTATCCATGATTATGTGCATGAAGTTGTGCACCCCAAGTGTTTGATAGAATGTCCATGTGAATAAAGTGATGAAATCATGACATGTTAGTATATGAACAAGCTTATGCCCTACAAGTGTTTGATAAAATGTCTCTATAGATGATATATGAACATGTATACATTGTTATTCTTTGCAATATCATGTGATGCTTTAATTTTTATGCTATCGAGTCCTAGGGGTATTTAATACCCGATAATTTAGCTATTTATTTAGAGCCAATGTCAGTTACAGAATAGTGTCAGTCTTATCACGATCAATAGTACTGTCAGTTAGATACAGAATTCAGTAGAACTTAGTCAGTTATGGCACTCAGGAAACTCAAGGAATTCAGTCCAGTTCAGTCCAGTATAATAGTATAGTGTCTATTCAGTTAGGAGTAGGATTTTGCACCGAGCTAGTGTAGGGATGGTGGCTTCCTCGTCAACTAGGCAGAGTCGTTAGCAGCAGTCCCTGTACCCAAAACTGTATAGCTAACACAGGATGAGAAGTCACCCATCAGACTAGGCTTGACTACCTCCCAGGGGTCACCCATCAGATTAGGCTTGGCTTCACCCAAGTGTCGCTCGTCAGTTAGGCTTGGCATCCTAGTTTTTTAGTGTTAGTACCCGTGGCACTGTATTAGCACCCTTCCAAATGGGATTACAAGTTAGACCCCAATCAGTTCACAGAGGGGCATGTCAGTTAGATGATTACCTCCCACAATTTCGGTTTTAGTCTTCAGTTTAAAACTCAGTTCAGTTTTACAGAAATAAGACTGTCAGACACAGCTAATCAGTATCAGTAATTCAGTTATCAGTAACTTCAGATTTTAGTTACTCAGTCATTAGTACTTAGTACTTAGCTTAAAAAAAGTTTAGATATAATATACATCTATGTTTGCCCACAGTATTGCGTACTCAGTGATTTCAGAACTATCAGTTATTCACTCACTCTTATATACATTTACTTAATATCATTCAGTCAATTACTGTTCATACATATGATTCCTTGTATTTAGCCTTACCTCATCTAGCATACCAGTACATTCCACGTACTTACACATACTCTTTCTTTGCACTATGATGTCTCATATCATAGGTTTAGACGCTCAGTTTTCCCGACCGCGCATAGATAGATCCAGTCAGTAGTTGCAGATTTAATAATGAGTCCTCATCTATCGGGGATATACCTTTACTTCAAAAATTATATAGTTTTAGTATTATAGTAGTTGGAGTTAGTTGGGGGCTTGTCCCATCAACTCCATATTCAGATAGTTCAGTTAGAGGCTTTCAGACTAGAATAGTTCAGACAATATTTTAGATACAAGTGTTTTATCAGATATTGTTATTTATCATTATTTTATATTTTGAACCTTATGGCATTTCAGTATATTTTTAAGCATTTATTTAGCATTATTGTTCAGTGCTCATAGCAGATATCAGTCATGGGTTAGCTTGTGGTCCTTCGTGGTCGTAAGCACCGTGTGACGACTAGGGGGTTGTCTCGGGTCATTACACTCTTGACTCTTAAAAGATGCGCCTTCTTGTTGAGTCATTCCCCTTGAATCCTAGAATATGTGTCTTCCATTCGAGTCATTCCCCTTGACTCCTAGAAGATGTGCCTTCCAGTCGAGTCATTACCCTTGACTCCTAGAAGATGTGCCTTCCAGTCAAGCCATTTCCCTTGACTCCTAGAAGATGTGCCTTCTAGTCGATTCATTGACCTTAACTCCTAGAAGAAGTGCCTTCTAGTTGAGTCATTCCCTCTGACTCCTAGAAGATGTACTTTCTAGTTGATTCATTCCCTTTGATTCCTAGAAAATGTACTTTCTAGTCGAGTCATTCCCTTTGACTCCTAGAAAATACACTTTCTAGTCGAATCATTCCAATTAACCCATAGAAGATGAATTTCCTTGTTTGGGTTTTTCAAGTAGTTATGATGTGACTTTCACTAAAGTCCTCTGATGATAAACTGGTGCAAAATTTAATTCCTATGTTTGGAACTTCACTTTTCTGAAAAATAGAATCTTTCTTTATCATAATCTTTGTTTGAGATAACACTTGTTCTAGTTTTGACATTGATATAGGATTCCACCCAAGCAACATGGAGATTAAATGGAAAGTCAAGAAACAAGGTGAAGAAATTGAAAGTCAAGAAACAAGGCGAGAAAAATGAAAGGCAAGCAACAAGCGAAATAGCAAGTCAGGAGCCCGCCTGGAAAATAGGGTGAAGAAATTGAAAGCGAAGAAACAAGGTAAATAAATAGCAATTCAGGAGTCCGCTTGGATAATAGGGTGAATAAATTAAAAGCCAAGCAACAAGGTGATAAAATTGCAAGTCGGGAGCTCCCTCGTAGAATAGAGTAAGGAAATTGCAAGTCAGGATCCCACCTAGAGAACAGGGTGATGAAATAGCAAGTCAAGAGCCAAGGAAGCTGCATAGATAGGACTTTTATAATTTTATTTATGTTTTTAACTTGTAATTTTAATTTTTGATGTAATGACAAATCTGCGGAACGGAACCTTAACAGGACCTAACTCGACTCTACAACTCGGTATAGTCCTTATCATTGTCAACCCTAGAGCTACATATGACTTGACTCCTACATAACTTGAGAAATGCGTAGAATGTCCCAAATCGAGACTCAATTTCCCTTCTTCCTTTTGTTTCTTTCTTTTGAATAATGGTCGGGAAGAAATTCTATCTCGTTGTCTACTTCTTTTTTTGAAAACACTTTGTGTTTACATCCAAAGACGGACATGATGTAGACACGTAATTTTGTCCCTCAAAAATTCATTTTTTACCTTTTTTCCCTGTCTTATCACGCACCTTCACCCATTGATAAGTTCCACACAATAACAAACCTAACAAATTCCTAACAACTTTGATACCTCACCCAAATAAAAATAACAACTTCTTACCCCTACCCCAAACCCACTACCCCTACCCAACCCTACTCATATCTTTTATACTCACCACTAGATATATACACAGAGAGAGCAAATATGCACACACTACACCGAAGAAGGGAGACACCATTAGAAAATCAGAGAGGAGACCATTACACATTGCATGTTTTTTTTTCTCCAACAGCGCGCGCACACACAGAGTACACTGGACCTCATAATATTCACATGACACACTAATATACATACTCAAATAGAGAAAGCTGAGAGGTGAGCATAAAATGGAAAGATAGATGTATATACGGTGAGAGATTGAAAGAGGATAGGTAGTCAACGATGATCACTATTTCGGTGGTAAATCCACCATTGGCGCCAACCAAACCCACCCCCAAAATAGCTCCATCGGAAAAAGCCGACCAAAACATACCTAAAACCACCGAAAAACTTCTATCACCAAAGCTCCTGTAACCCACACACCACCAGTTCTCATTTTTTACCAAACCACGTCATCAGAACCTCTCACCAGACCCAAGTCAGAGACCAAATTGTCCCAAAATCCGACTCCACTCCAGTTTTGTATGAGATCCACTGGAAACGAATGAGACATCTAGTTTGTGTACGAATTCGGGTTTGGTTTTTTTGTTATTACTCTATTTTGGTCTAGGTTGATGAAAAATAGAGAAAAAAGGGTACATCGCATTTGGTTTTATTTGTTTTGTTGAGGTTTGGTTTGAGATCTTAGACGTGGTTTTAGTCGAAAGGAGAAATTTGTTTGAGAGCGATATTAAGGTCCATTTCTCATCTCGTTTGCAATTAATTTTAAATTTTTGATACTTCGTGTGGTGAATTCATAATGTGTGCACCTTGCTTTATCTGATTTGGTCGTGTTTGAATCGTGAATGATGTTGGATATTAGTTGATTATTCACTTGATTTGGATAATTGAATAATTTAAATCCAATTGGGAATATGTTTGAAGATCAGTTATCTTGATTCATTGATGATTATTTAATTCTAAATAAGTATTGATGTTTGTTAAACACAATAGTATCATGATGGGTTGAAATTGAAAGGAAAATGATAGGCCGGGTAGGCAAATTTAGGAATTGCGAATTGTCGGATGATTCAAATATGTGTTGAATGGTTTTGTTTTCCGCATTTGGATCAATTTTATTCATTTTGCCGGGGAATGCCCCGAGGCCATTTGTATTTATTCACCGGGGAATGCCCCGACGTATTATGCTGGCGGAAGATGATTGTGATCAACGCCCGAGGCATCAGATAGAGCATATTCTAGGATTAGCTTAAAATAGGATTTACATTTTCACATTTTCTATTTTTTGGACTGTATAATTAGAATCAGACATTGTCTTGGTTTTGAATTTGTTTAATTTATTTTGTTTTCTTGTTATGTGTTTTGTTTGGTTTAAACATTTTATAGTATCTTACTAGCCGATATACTCTACAAAGTGACCGTGGTCGAACCACGGGATTGAGGGGTTCCTAACACCTTCCCCTCAGTCAACAGAATTCCTTAACTGGAATCTCTGTTCGTGAACCAGTTTAAAAGAGTCAAATCATTTTGAAAAAGTATTTTCAAAGGTGACTTGGCACACCAGATTTATGCCAAGTGGAAACTCTAAGTTCAAATGAAAAAGAATTCTTTTTGAAACAAATTTTATTTTTTTCACTTAATAATAAAAATCCTTTCAAACTTAAAATAAATCTATCTTTTTGGTAAAAAAAAAGGGTGTGATAGCTAGAAGATGCCTAAAAAATGTGTAAATGTTTTCCATTTTATGGAATTTGGTTTAGTTGTGTGGAATGAAACTTTTTACCCAAGTACATTTAGTTGCCCTATTGAGATCATGATATTATGATCACGATCACGCTTCCGCAATCACATAGAATATTATCGCGGTCGTGTCACTTGAGGGTCTTCTGATATCTGACTGATTGACCGCAATCGCGATTCTGAGGATCGTGATTGCGGTAATTGAGGGCCTCCTGTTATCCATCTTTTGTCCCTTTTTTCCTAGTTCCCTTGCCTTTCAGCTTGATTTCCATTTATTTTCATCATAGGACCTGCATTATCAATAACGCCAGAAATTAACATATTTTGATAAAAAAAATAAGCTCACATACATAATTTTAGCCATAGTAGTGTATGAATTTGTATGTCTATGAGTGATAAATTTGCCACTCATCACCATGGCAGCGTGGATACAGAGTTCTCATCCTTGGATTGAGATCTACTATCAAACTCTAAAGGTGAGATTGTGTTAGAGCCTTTGAAACACTTTCTGCACTTAATAAAAAAAGAGTAAAGTGTAGTATTAGTACAAACCACTATGTACGGTAGATATCATAGGTCAACGTAATTTAATAGCATGTACACAACATAAATCACATAACAAAAATACATGCATCGTTACATAACAGGTATTCAATAAATCAACAATACATCAATAACAGGCCAAATAGTGTTTACCAACACTCCACATAACCATCAAGAGTATCAATCATACTGTAAACATCCAAAGAATCAACAAAAATACCATAAGTAACAACCATATCCTTCGAAACCTCACAATTGGAACACCATTAGTTCGTTATCAACTTATTAAACTCCACAAACTCTCGAATCAATGCAAATTTTACACACATGCTAAGGGATTTATTTTTCCAAACTAGTCATGACCTGCAGGGGACAATTTAAGTCCATTTACCGTATTGGCATGGTACCCGATCCTCCATGATTAAATTATATCAATATCCATATTTGTACTGGCGTGGCACTCGATCCTCCATGATTAAATAATATCAATATACATATCTGTACTGGCGAGGTACCCGATCCTCCGTCATCATATGATGTATGTTTTATTAAATTCACACTATCTATTAGGAAATAATACGATGTACTAAATTTATAAGTACACTTGAAATCTCAAGGTAATCTCATCAAGTTGATTTTCAATAATTATTCATACAAACTTCAACTACCCAAATATCATCAAATTCAAGTATATTCGAAGATCAATCAATAAACATTCAATTTGGAAGCATACACATAATAAGGTCGAGGCTAAACTCCAATTAAATTATAACCTACCTCAAAGAATCAAAACGTCAACTAACAAACTTGTCCTTCCTTAACACTTCGGAATGGTTAATACCTATGCAAATATGAAATCTCCAATTTATAAATTTTACTTTAAGGAACCTAAGCCTAAAACTATCATGCAAATACATAAAAATAATTAACTTTTCACTCACTTTATCCTTGATTTTCAATGATTACTAAATTATTAATTATGTCCTCAAACCTAAGAAAAATTAGCTTTAGAATTTACAAAAATTCCTGTGAATGCTTTCTGCCAACATACTAAACCAGAGGTTAGTATGAACACCTTATCATTATTATCTCACTGTTATTCACTTATTCACACGAATTTCAATAACATATAAACTGCTCCTTCACCCATACTAACACCCATTTAAGTTACTAAAATTCAGAACCTAAACCTTAATTTCTTTAATTTCAAAATATGAAGCAGATTACGATGATAATAATAGTAATAATAATAATAATAATAGTAATAATGATGACGATGATGACGATGATTATAATAATAATATTAATGAAATGGTATGTAAAACCTTGTTCACAATTAATAATTCAAACACTTAGTTTTTCTTTAATGCCACTTTTGGCTCATCATAATTTTAAGAAAAACTCTTACTAAGGACAATTTGAAAAACTCTTAATAAGAATAAATTTGAATTATTACTAGCACATCATAAGGTGCAGAAACAAATGGTAGAATTAGTGGAAATTTTTGCTACCTGATGTCGTTTCTTGCTTCTCTTTTATATTATGTGAAGAAAAAAACCCTATGATATAACTTCTGCGCCCCACTTCTCAACTTTACGTTCTCATTTTTAATAAATATGACCAATTCTTTTCACTTAAATCCATTCTTATACATAGGTCTCACGAGTTAAGAAAATATCGATTTGGCCTAATAACCACCAACTAAAATAATATCTAAAATACCTGATAAATTTTTGGATATTGTTCCAAACCTCAAAAAAATATATTAAATATTTACATTAATTAAAAATTACATTCGAGACCTATTGAAAATATTAAAATACCAAATCGAGGTCGTCTTGACCAAAGGTTAACTATGATCAAGCTTAAATTTGTTAAAACTCAATAATCTAACAAATGACTTAAATTACTTTGGAACACCTCAAGAATTGGCACTACTCATCCCGTGAATCCTAATTCACGTACACCAGCTACGGGGAGAGCTAAAATAGAGAAGATGAGAAAATTTCACAAATGGCCGGGAGGGTCGCTACATTCCAATTAAAAAACCGTTCGTCCACGAACGGGAAAACAAAAGACAAGAAGCGGAAACAGGAAACTACCCGATTCAATAAAAAGATGTGTATACTATCTACACATGTCTACTTCGGTCTCCTAATGGCCTCCTCAATAGGATGATTCTTCTGTCGAACCTTCACAAATGCAATCTTCTTGGCCTTCAACTTACGGACATCTCTATCAAGAATAAGAATAGGAACAGGTTCCTCTTTATAAGAGAGGTTTTCATCTAACAAGACCGAATCCCAATGAATTATGTAGCTACCATCACCATGAAACTTCTTTAACATAGATACATGAAACACAGGGTGAACTTCTGACAAACTTGGAGGAAATGCCAACCTATTGGCCACGATCCCACATGTTGAAGAATCTCAAATGGACCAATATATCTAGGATTAAGCTTACCTCACTTTCCAAAATACATGACACCCTTCATGTGTGATACCTTGAGCAACACATGCTCTTTCTCCATGAAGTGCATATCTCTCACTTTATGATCCGCATACTTCTTTTGCCTACTTTAAGCCGCTATAAGTTTCTCCTAGATGAACCTAACCTTTTCCAATGGCTCAATAGATCAGTACCCCATGGTCTTACCTAAAAGGCATCATACCACCTAATGGGAGATCTACACCTCCTCCCATACAAAGCCTCAAACTATGCCATATCGATACTCAAATAATAACTGTTATCATATGCAAACTTGGCCAAAGGTAGAAACTGATCCCAATGACCTCCAAAATCTATCACACACGTATGAAGTATATCCGCCAATACCTGACATTTGCTCGGACTGCCCATTAGTCTGAGGGTGTAAAGCTATCTAAGGTCTAACCTTATACCCAACTCCTCGTGCAACTCCATCCAAAAGATAGAGGTAAATTGGGTACCTCTATTCGAGATAATATAAATTAGGACCCCATGCAACAGAATAATCATCTTAAGATAAATCTTGGCCAACTTTTCTGCATTATAAGCCACCTGACTTTGTCAACCTATCCATAATAACCCATATAGAATCATACTTCCATAAAGTCTTGGGAAGACCAACAGTGAAATCCATAGCTATTCTCTCCTATTTCTATTCAGGAATGGGCATCCTCTGAAGAGTACCATTCGTTTTCTATTGCTCGTACTTTATCTATTGACAAATCTAGCATTTAGAAACAAAATCAACTATATCATGCTCCATTCAACCCCACCAGTAATGCTGCCTCAAATCACGATACATCTTAGTCACTCCAAGATGTATGAAATACTTTGAACAATGAGCCTCAGCTAGAATAGTAGGGAATTAAATCATCAATACGAGGAACACAAACTTGCTTCTTCATCTGAAACACACCTTCACTATCAAGAATGGCCTCCTTGGCCTCACTATGCAAAACCTTATCACGAATCTTGCTCAATTTAGCATTCTCAAATTGTTTAGCCTTGATTTAATCAAGAAATATGAACCTTGCCTCAATGCTAGCTAGAATTCCTCCTCTCTCAGTCACCTCAAGTCGAATAAACTTTTTAGACAGAGTATGAATCTCTCTAGCCAACGAACGCCTAGAGTATTCAAGTAAGCCCAGCTGCCCATACTTGCTGACTTTTTGTTCAATACATTAGCTACCACATTAGCCTTCCCCGGATGGTATAGAATGGTGATATCATAATCTTTTTGCAATTCCATCCACCTATGCTCTCTCAAATTCAAATCCATCTGTGTGAACACGTACTATAAACTGTGGTGATCAATAAATATTTCATAATGAACCCCATATAAGTAATGTCTTCATATCTTAAGAGCAAAAACCATAGCAGCCAACTCCAAATAATCAGTTGGATAATTCCTCTCATTAGGCTTCAATTGTCTTGAAGCATAAGAAATTACATTATTTTCCTACATCAAAACAACACCCAAACCAGAACATGAGGCATCACAATACATAATAAAATCCTTACCCTCTATCGGTAAGGCAATAATATGAGCGGTAGTTAATAAGTTCTTAAGTTTTTGAAAGCTCTCCTCACACTTATAAAACCAAATAAAAGGTTAATTCTTCTGAGTCAACCGCATCATATGAGTAGCAATAGAAGCAAACCCTTTCAGGAACCCTCGATAATAACTTGCTAATCCCACAAAGCTACGAACCTCCATTACTAAAGTAGGCCTAGCCCAATTCTTAACCACTTCAATCTTCTGCGGATCTACCATTACTCCTTGTTTTGAAACTATATGCCACAAAAAGGATATAGAAGCCAACCAGAATTCACACTTAGAAAACTTTGCATAAAGCTTTTTCTCTTTTAACAAACCCAAAACAATCCTTAAGTGATTCTCATATTCCTTGTTACTCTTAGAATAAACTAGAATATCAGCAATAAAGACAATTATGAAAGAATTCAGGTAGGTTTTAAATATCCCATCCATCAATCTCATAACAACAGCTGGGACATTAGTCAGCCCAAAAGACATCATAAGAAACTCATAGTGCCCATACCTGATTTGAAATGCAGTCTTACGAATATCATACAGCCAAATCTTAAGCTGACGATTCCCTGACCACAAATTAATCATAAAAAATATGGATGCATCTTGCAGCTGGTCAAATAAATCATCGACACAAGTTAAGGAATACTTATTACAGATCATAACTTTGTTCTACTGCCCATAATCTATACACATACGAAGACTACCATCATTCTTCTTCACAAACAAGACAAGAGCACCTCATGGAGAAGCACTTGGATGGATAAATCCCTTACTTAATAAATCCTACAATTGATCATTTAGCTCCCTTAACTCAGTCGAGGCCATCATATAGGGAGGAATAGAAATAGGACAAGTACTTGGCTCTAGATAAATACATAAATCATTGTCGTAATCTGGTGTCATTCCAGGAAAATCTATAAGAAAGACCTCTTGGAACTCACACACCATAAAAACTGACTCAATAGATGAGACCTCTGCAAAAGTGTCCCAAAGATGTGTTAGAAAGGCCAAACAACCCTTTCCAATTAACCTATTTGCATGTAAAAATGAAATAAAATTCATTAGAGCAGGGCTATAATCACCCTCCTACTCAAGTCTATTCATTCTCAGTATAGCCACAGTTACTGTCTTAGCATGAAAATATAATATAGCATGATACAGAGACAAGCAACTCATACCCAAAATTATGTCAAAATATACCATGTCTAGAATCACTAAATTTTCCCAAGTTTGATACCCCATAAATATAACAGAAAAAGAATAATAAACCCTATCAACAATAACAAAATCACCACAGGAGTAGAAACGTGAATAGTAAAGTCAAGTAGATCACACACCTTGTCCAAACCCATAATAAAATTGATAGATACATATAAGAAAGTAGGGCTAAGATCAAATAATATAGTGGACTTCTGGTCACAGACAAGGATAGTACATGGAAAAGCATAGATATGAGTCCTACCACCAATACGAGAGTCATTTCTATTGAGCTGGAAACCACTTTGATAGGGCTGATTACCACCCTACCTGCCTGATGACCACCATGACCACCCTATGGATGATATTTACCATTACCACTACATCTCCTACCTGCTAGAACTAAAGATCGAGGATCCTACTACTGGATAGACTGACCATACTGCCTCAAATTAGGACAAAACCTCTTGATGTAATCAACTTCACCATACTCATAACATATACGATCAAAGGTTGGTCATTGAGCTGACAATGAAGTGAGGTAACTCCAACGTCTGAAGATGGCTGGCTAGCTCCTGACAGACCCCTAACAGACACTTATATCATTGAATTAATAGGGTAGGTAGGGTATCTCTATGAATTCTAACCCCTAGAATAAGAACCGCTAAAATTGTCCCTTCTGCGGGCCTTTTTTTCTATTGCCTTAGCATAAACCTCTTGCCTCACACCCTTTACCTTCTCAATAGAATCAACCATCTTCTGAAAACACTAACCTAAAGATGTCATTTGAAGAGTAAACATCTGGAGACTTGTATTCAAATCCTTCATAAAGAAATGGACCCTCTCCTCCTCAATTTTAAGCAAATAAGGTTCATACTGAGATAATGAATAAAATTTGGCCTCATAGGCTGCAACTAAGATATTCCCCTGCTTAAGACTAGTGAAATCATCTATTTTTTTATCTCTCAAAGTACGAGGCACATACTTTTTTTAGAAAAAATAAGTAAAATTGAGTCCAAGTCAATGGAGGCAAACCTGCATCCCACACTATACATAAGCTCTCAACCACATCTTGGCATCCCCCTGAAACTAAAAAGTAACCAATTTTACACCATACCTCTCAACCACACCCCTCTTGTGACGTCTCCCGTGACAATTAATAATAAACTCATAGGCATCCTCAGACTCGGTGCTAGGAAAAATAGGAGGCTTCATTTTGATAAACTTACAGAGCAAATCATGCTCATCTCTAGTTATCACTGGACCCATACCTATCTTAAAAAAATATCCAACCCTAACACATCTTCCATTTAAGAAAACATAATAGCAGCATGTTTCACCCCTGGATGCTGAATTATAGGCTTTGCGGGCATAGTCTTGATTCCTGCCACCCCACTTAAAAAGCTTAGAACATGCTGAATCATAGCAGAAGACATTTGAATAGGAATTGTACCTCCTTGAATTGGTGCAACCCCATCATGAACCAATATCCTCACATCTGTACTGGCATCACTCCATCCTCTGCTATTCTAGGAATATCCATATATGGGGAAGGAGATAATGTCCTCTGTCTAGCTTGTCTTATGGCCTAAGCTTTGCCCTTGGTAGGCGATTCTCTCTTTACTCTGCCTCGTTCTTTCTTCACCTATCCTCTACCCTAAACCGCAGCCCTAACAACCGATCGAGCACCTTAACTCTTGATCCATATGCTCACGTTTTTACTATTTGCGAGAATAAGAGTGAAAGAAGTCAAATACCAATTAGAATTTCCAGATACCAATTGAAATCAAGTAATAGCATATAAGAAAGAAGAATTTGAATTTTTCTAGTATCCTGTAGCCCCTTGAAGAAAAGTGACCCAAACCATTCCACGAGACTCTACTTGACATATTCTTGTATAGTGAGGTCGACAAAACTAGGGCTCTAATACCAACTTTTTCACGACCTAAATATCCATGAGTAGCACCCACACTAATTTTTTAATGTGAGATCCCTCTAAACCAAACCATTACCCATTCACTTAGTCAATATTAAAATGAAATTATCATAAGACTACCTTAATAACAATAATCCAGAGCTAATCATTATGAATGTGTAAATCAAACAAACTACTTATCCCCAAGATCCAAAAGTCATCGTGCAAGAACATCTAAACAAAGATCATGTCTAAAAGAGATATCCAAAAGAAGTAAATAAAAAATATTTCATTGCCCAAAAGATGGACAAGAACGAATAGGATGACCCATGGTAGTCTGGAGACGGAGTGCTCACCCTTGGATCAATCTCTTCTATCAAACTTTATAGTTGATGTCGGGTCTGATACTCTAGAACACTTTTTGCACTCAACAAAAGAAGAGTACAGGATAGTACTAGTATAAACCATTATGTACTGGTAGGTATCATAGGCCAACTAACTTTAATAGTATGTACACAACATAAATCAAATAACAAGTAGACAGGCATCGTCACCTAACAAGTATTCAATGAATCAATAATACATCAATAACAGGTCAAACAGTGGTTACCAATAAGAACATAATAATCAAGATTATCAACCATACTATAAACATCCACAGAATCAACTACAATACCATAAGTAACAACTACATTCCTTCTACACCTCACAATTAGAACACCATTAGTTCGCTATCAGCTTATTAAACTCCACAAACTCTCAAATCAATACAAATTTGATTACACATGCTAAGGGACTTATTTTTGCCCAACTAGTCATGACCTGCAGGGGATAATGTAAGTTCATGTACTGTACTTATGTGGTTTTCGACCCTCCATGAATAAATAATATCAATATCCATATCTGTATCGGTGTGGTACCCGATTCTCCATGATTAAATAATATCAATATCCATATCTGTACGTGGTACCCGATCCTCCATAGTCATATTATGTATGCTTTATTAAATTAACACTATCTTTTCGGATACAATACAACTACTAATTTATAAGTACACTTGAAATCACAAGGTAATTCCATCAGGTTGATTTTCAATAATTATTCATACAAACTTCAACGACCCAAATATCATCAAATTCAAGTACGTCCAAAGATTAGTCAACAAGCATTCAATTTAGGAGCATACACACAATTAAATGGAGTCTAAACTCCAATTATATTGTAACCTGCCTCAATCGAAGAATCCAAACGTCAACTAACAAATGTTCCCTTCCTTAACACTTCAGAATTGTCAATACCCGTGCAAATATGAAATCTTCAATTTATAAATTTTTACTTTAAGGAACCCAAGCCTAAAACTATAATCCAAATACATAAAAATAATTAACTATCCACTCTCTTTATCCTTAATTTCCAATGATTGTTCATTGACTACTAAATTATGATTTATGTCCTCTAACCTAAGAAAAATTAAAGCTTTAAAATTTGATAACAATTTTCTGTGAATGATTTCTGCCAACGTACTAAACTAGAGGTTGATTTGCAAACCTTCTCATTATTATCTCATTGTTATTCGCTTATTCACACAAATTTCAGTAGCATATAAACTGCATCTTCACCTTGCTAACACCCATTTAAGTTACTACTCAAATTCAAGACCTAAACCTTAATTTCTCTAATTCCGACATATGAAGAAGATTACGATGATGATGATGGTAATAATAATAATACTAATAATAATAACACTAATACTACTACTACTACTAATAATAATAATAATAATGAAATGGTATGTAAAACCTTGTTCACAGTAAACAATTCAGACACTTAGTTTTTCTTTAACTCCACTTTGGCTCATCACGATTTTAAGAAAAACTCTTAATAAGGACAATTTGAAAAACTCTTAATAAGGATAAATTTGAATTCTTACTAGCACATCATAAGGTGCAGAAATAGATGGTAGAATCAGTGGAAATTTTTGCTACCTGATTCGCTTCTTGTTTCTCGTTTATACTCTATGAAGAAAAGAAACCCTATGATATAACTTTTGTTCCCCACTTCTCAACTTTATGTTCTCATTTTTAGTAAATATGATCAATTCTTTCTACTTAAATTCATTCCTATATATAGGTCTCAAGAGTTAAGAAAATATCGATTTGACCCAATAATCACCAACTAAAATAATATCTAAAAAATCAGATAATATTTGGATATTGTTCGAAACCTCAAAAAAATATATTAAATATTTATTTTGACTAAAAAGTATATTCAGGACCTATTGAAAATATTAACACACCAAATCGAGATCATCTTGACCAAAAATCAATAATCCAACTAATGAATTGAATTACTTTAGAACACCTCAAAAATTAGTACTACTCATCCCGTGAGTCCTAATTCACGTACACCAATAATGGAGAGAACTAAAATAGGGAAGATGAGAAAATTTGACAAACGATCAAAAGAATTGTTACATTTTTATAATATTAAATATTGACTATAATAACTATTTCACAAGGACAATTTACAATAGGACTTACCTTATATGAATTATTGTAGAGTTTAAAAGAAAATCGGCCAAATTTTGACACAACCATCAAATGTCGGCTAAGAAATCGCTCAAAGTCATCATGTTACTTAGAATGATAACATTGTCCTACTAGACCCCAGAACATATTAGGATTATTCATATTATAGGAAATTTTCCTTCATACCAATTAGGATTTCTACTCTTTATGTTGAAACTATAATTTCAACATACTTGCATTTCTTTTACTTCTACTTTCTCCTTATTTTGATTATTTTGATTCAAATTATTTTCTTACCTTCATTATCATCATGTTGTTTTTCCTTTCTTTATCTTAATATTTTAACTAAGAGTAATAAAGATTATACATAACCAACATTGACAATGGATTCTCCTCTATTGATAGTTTTTCAGTTGAAAATTTGTGATCGAAATATTGAATGAAACAAGCATATTGCCCTGAATGAAGTAGTCGAAAAAATGTAAAGATTTTTTTTTGTTACAATTATTTAAAAATTAGAGATAAAAGAAAGTAAAGTCAATATTCATTTTTCATGTTTGAATTTATGGTAGGTGATTCAAATGTTAAGTTTTATATTTTCTTTTTTTTCATCTATAATGCCTCCATCAACTCTTGATCGTCTAGGTCAGTAACCTTATTCAGTATACTATTATTGTTAGTTGTTTAAATTATGCACTTATATCAGATCTATAGTAGGTGATACAAAACATTAAATTTTATGTTATTTATCCCTTCAATTTAAATGTCTTACTCTTAATCGTCTAGATTATATTTCGTTTAAAGTTAACTTCTATTTTCAATTATTTATTCTTCTTTTTATGTTTTTCTATTGACTAATATAGATCTATGGTAGGTGATACAAATATTAAATTTTATCTTTTTTTTTTCTCCTATTCTAATGCCTTGCTCTTAATCCTATAAAATATATTTTTATTTAATATGCGTAAAGTTTGAGGGTGTTTTAACCACTTCACTATTTTATTATTTCAAAGTGAATAAGCTAACATTATTTAATGCATATTTTTAATAAAATCCTACGACAAGGAGGGACACACCGCTATGGTCAACTTGGCTTTCTTTGATCTTGATTATATCAATTGATCCAACCATTTTTTTAGAAGTTCACTATTGAATTTCATACTTAGAAATTGGGTTATTAATTATTTTTTTTAACGGACCTTATCCGGGGCTCTCACCTCTCGTGGCGGCCAGGGGTTGAGCCACACACCCCTAAGCCTTATCATAAATAAAAATAAAAGAAAGTACAAAGAGGGGGACATAAACCTTACCTTCGATCCTATGGTGGTTCAAAGTCAACTAGCCTACTAAGGCCGGTCGATTTATCCCTGATTCAAAAAAAAAAAACCTAGATCTAAACACCTAGAGGAGAGGACTCCTCTCAGTAAAAATTGGGTTATTAATGGTTTAATCAAAATTATTTAATTAGGATATTATAGCTTAATCACTCCAAAGTATATACAAAAAATTTTAGTTCCAGAAAATCTACTGATTCTGTATGCTTCATCTTAATATGTTACTGGATAAGTTGTTGTTTTTTGTCAAACTACAATTTCTTTTCCAGCTCCTTTTCTTACACATAAGAGCATCATGGAATCTTCATTGACGGATGTTTTCCTCTAAATTCAGATACCCACTAAATATATATCTATCATATTGTAAGGCCTTTTCTCTTTAGCGATCTAATACCTGCTAGAAGATTATATGATTATCCTTGCCCAAGTAGTGCAATGTCTTTTCTTCTTAGTGAATAGTTTTTGTTTAAGAATGCTAAAGACGGTTTCTACAGAATGGTGGTTATATTGGTTATCTTGTATGTAATGAACTAGATGCAAGTTCATCTTACTGAAAATATGAACTTAGATAAGATGTTATGGAGGACTCAAAATAGGGTAGAAGATTTGTTAGATAGTTAAGTTAGTGTTGTCTTGCTTATTTGTATTACTAATAGCATCAATAATCAAATCTTTAAAAATTAAGTGATAACTATCATGTTTTTTGTATACAAGTGATCTTATAAAATTGATTTCACTAAAGTGAGGTACACGTGTAGGGCGCGTACACCTAAACTAGTAAACAAATAATAGTAGAAGTCATAATATCATCACATACATTTAATAATAATAGATAGATAAATAAATAAATAAATAAATAGTAGTACCAACAACAACAATATATGGTAATACTGGTTAGTAGAAGTAGCAATAATAACAAAAATATTAATTATAATAAATAAAAAAATTGTTTGGATTGATTTCAAAATTTTCTCTAATAAAAATTTATAGCTTATAGGATAAATATCCATTTTATTTGAAAAAAAATTAAGGACAGGGAAAAAATAATAAAATGATCTTCTTATAATAAATTGATATGGTATAAGAGTGTAGGTTGTGCTAGCCTATGTCGTCTATGACTAAGAAGCGAGGTAGATCTCGAAAAGAGATAGACATAACAGTGGGAAGCTCAATCAGCGCTACAGTTATTGCAGAAACAGTAGAACAAAGGAACAAACAGAGATTTTCCACACCCAAGCATCCGGGCAATGGACAATCGTTAGGCATTCAAGGGGAACAAAGAATTTCTAACAAGACGGGACACGTACAACACCTAGGATTATCACTACCGTAGTTGAGTATAGTCAATGAAGGGACATCTTATAGGAACATACAAATCTGACCAGGGGTGGGTTCTATAGGAAGTAAAAACACAGATTTGGAGGCGAAAGCTTTGGGAAGGAAGATCCATGGTTGTAGTAGCTTTAAAGGGGTACATGATATGGATGGCCAATGTAATACCCTGTACTTCTACCTAGATTAAATTCGTCCTAAAGATGTTAAAGACTTGTTTTAAAGATGAATCCACTTTTATATATGTGGTATTTTAAAGATTTTCACTTTTTATCATGTGGGAAATTGAATAAGATTTCCATCGATACCAAATTCTCCCAAATCCAACACCTGGGCAAAGAGTTAGAGCCTTTTTAGTAAGACAGTGTATCACCTGAGCCATCAGTGCGCCACGAAGCCAGTTTAAATGGCAATTGTCAATTTTCAGTGTTGTTTCGCGATAATGGCATGTCGCGCCAAAGGCCTAGTTCACAATTCTTCTTTTACCAGTGAATCTCTGTGATGTCTCCGCGTCGCGCCAAACTTCCAGGTCGCAAACAAAGTGGCAACGCGATAGCTCTACATCGCGCCACCATGCAGATTCCCAATTGTCCAGTTCCAGTGGCTTGGCGCGATAGTGGTGCTCGCGCCAAGGATGAAAATCGAGAATTTTCCAACTTTTGCGATATTAATCTCAGGGCCCGTTTGGTCTTTTCCCATGACTTCAATTTTGCCCAATCATGAGATTTAACCCTAAGAGTGCATTATTTGCTCACTTTTGCATTAGTCTCTCAAATTAAAATCAACTCTACTCAAGAACACGAACCCTAGCTCTCAAATTCAAGGGTCAAATCACCAGAACTCTCTATCAATCCTTCTAAATTCATTAACTCAGGTATGCATAGTGTTCATTCATGGATTCCTTTCATATATGAAGCCCTAGAATCAAGTTTTAAATCATGTATTATGAATATTATGTTGTGGGTAGATTATGTTTATGTGATTGTTGTTGTATGGTTCCCAAGTTGGAATCTTAATGTGTTTTTATGAAATTAAGTTAGTATATGAGTTTAAATCCATGAATTGAGTGGTTTATAATGTGTTAATTGATGATTATACCTATGCCCTAAGTGGTGCATGTAAGGTGTTCGATAAAATGCCCAGAAGACTAGAAATCATGTAATATTGTTCAATTGTGACTTAAGTGATGGATTCATGTTTTACCCTTATGTTCAAAGAACTCCCATGCTATAAATGTGCCTTGTAAATATTTGTTGGATTGCTCATGAATTAGACTTATGAAATTATACCATGTTTACATACAATCCTATTTATGTATAAGTTTGTGATAACCATGTACTTCATGAAATCCCCAACTTATTGTATTATGTATTGTTGATGTTGATCATGTACTCAAGAATGTCACGCCTTGTCAGTTTCCTTCTATTGAGTCCTGGGGGTACTTGTACCAGAAAATTTAGCTGTGTTCCTAGAGCCAGTGTCATGTTTTCACGGTATCCTCAGTCAAGCCATGTTCAGTAGAATTCAACCAGTCATGTGACTCAGGAAAATTCAGAAAACTCAGTAATCCCAGTAAATCTCAGAAAGCTTAGTAATTCAGTAATCTCAGTAGTATTTAGTCAGTCAACGAAACTCCATGAACTCAGTCCAGTTCAATTTAGTTAATCATGTTCAGTATCTATCCAGATGGGAGTAGGAGTTAGCACCGAGTGAGCCCAAGGATAGGAACTCTCCTGTTATTAGAGGGTGTGATTCTTAGAAACAATCTTTGCGCTCCAGAACTACATAACTAGCGTAGGTTGAGACATCATAACCTATTAATGAGGATAGATGAGGTGGCTTAACCTGTTATATGAGGGTCCCACCATTCTCATTAGAGTAACCTATTATATGAGGGTCACTCATAGATTGTCCTTACCAGTGGTGCGGTATTGACACCCTTCCAATTGGGGTTACAGATTGGACCCCAACTCAGCCATAATGGAGTATTAGGGGCATGTCGGTTAGATGACTACTTCCCACAGTTACAGTTTCAATCTCAGTCTCAGTAATAGAACTCAGATAGTTCTTTGAATTTCAAGACTGTCAGATACAGTCAACTCAGAACAGTATGGAACTCAGCTAGTTCTATCAGAACCTAGACTGTTAGATATAGTCGCTCAGTATCAGTTATTTCAGTTATACAGTTATCGGTATCTCATGTTATTAGTACTCAGACTCAGTAATCATGTTATTACGAATTCAGTTACAGTCTCTTATTCATGCATGTATTCTCACGTTCATGTTATATAGTCAGTTAGTATAGTTCATACATATGTAACCTTTGCATTCAGCCTACCTCACATGCATACTAGTACATTCAATCATACTGACATATTAGCGTTATGGTGTTTTACTTAATGCCATAGGTTTTGAATTATGATCTCCAGAGCATCAGTAGTATTCCAGTACTCAGCAGTCAGAGTTAGTAGTGAGTTCTCATCCTTCGAGGACCTGGGCATTATTTTATCATTTCAGTTCTAAGTTTATTTCAGTAGTTGGAGTTAGTTAGGGACATGTCCCACCAACTCCTTATTCAAACAGTTAGAGACTTTTCAGACTATCATGATTAGACAGTTATTTCAGTTGTTTTGGGGATTTCATACCCTACCTAGATGTTATATTTTATTAGATATTATGTCTCAGTTTAGAACCTTATGGCCTTTCAGCCTTTATTTCCACATTTATGCGGTATGTTATGAAATGTTCAGGTACAGATAACAGTCATGGGTTAGCTTGTGGTCCTTCGGGGTCATGAGCACCGTGTAGCATTCCGAGTACCAGATACCGGGCGTTACAACCAATCTGAGGCACCGTTGGAAGTTTCCTTTGCTAGCCCTTGGAAAGACCTATCACAGGTAATCGTATAGTTGAGAATGGCTTAACGTTATCTTATATAGCTCAAGAGTTGTTAATGGGAAAGTAGTGGTCTAGTTAGATAAAAATGTTGTTGAGCGAGAGACGCAAAAATAGAAATCTACCTTGATTGCGTATGTTATAGGAGAGGCACCTCATTACAGGCACATGTGTCAATATATATCTTATAATTGTCCTAATGCCGGGGAATCTAACGTTTATCTCTATGATAATGGGTTCTACATTATAAAGTTCAAGAGTGTACATGACATGAAAGAGATGCTGAGCTCTAGTCAGTATATAATCAATAATCACACAATCATTTTGAAACAATAGACCCCAAAGTTTGATTTCAAAGCCTAGTCCTATCGAATATCCCTATTTGGATGAAATTTCCAAAAACTTCCCATGAATTGCTGGGGAGTGATTCATTTAGTAGAATGGCAAGTGCCATTGGGATCCCGATATATACTGTTGCTTGCACTACCAATCAAACGCAAATATCCTTTGCCAAAATTTCAATAGAGGTAGATGTGACCAAGCCACTTCCTTATAAGGTAGAAATTTGAGATTCTTTTGGGAAAACTTTCACATAGCCAATCCACTACAACTGGAAGCCTATATTCTGTGAAAAATATTAAAATTTAGGCCATGAATGTAGTGTGAATAAAGGGATAGGACCAGGATGACAAGTGGTACAACAATGAAAAAGGTTTAGGTAAGAATGGTAAAAAATAGGAAAGAGGGTGACATCACAATCATCTACCAAGCCACAACCTGGAATTGAGATTGGAAAAATACTAGATTATACGGTAGCAGTTACAATAGAGGTAGTTTAAATAGATGCGAAGAGGATTTGCAATCCCCAAAATGATATAGATGAGCAGGCAGTCGTAGTATCATAGTGCCCATAACGAATTCCTTTAGTGCTATTCAAGAGGAGATATACGAAACTATCAGCCACCACCTAGTGATAAGGGTATTGACACCCAACACTTAGCATGAAATAACTAATTTAGAATGTTAGGGGCATCAACAAGAGTTACAAGCAGAGAGAGTTTACTAAATATTGTAAGGAGCAACATGTTTCTCTTGCTGGTTTGGTGGAAACAAGAGTTAAAAGAAACAAAAACCTCTAAAATTATAAATATGCTTGCCCCAAACTGGGTGATGCTGCATAATTATGATCAAGCAAGAAATGTAAGAGTGTGGCTTATCTAGGACACAAGAATGTATATAGTGAGATTAGTTCAGCAAGATATACAATTTTTGCACTGTCATCTTATAGGAACACAAAGTCAAGTAAACTGCTACCTAACAGTCGTATATGGTTATAATACACTTGACCAACGTAAGGAACTTTGGTCATAGTTGGAGTTATTGTCAGCACAGGTCACTCTCCTATGGATCCTAAGTGGTGATTCCAATTCAATGCTGCACCCAGGAGATAGACTTAACGGTCAGCCAGTAACCTCTATAGAGGTAAAGGATTTTACTGAATGCCTACAAAAATTGGAGCTTAACTAAATCTCATGGAGAATTCCTTATTACACTTGGTCAAATAGGCAACTATGTCATAAAAAAATTCAGTGCAGGATTGATAGAACAATTAGGAATAATGATTGGTGTGTTAAATATAGAAGTGGTGAATCATATGCTAAAAATATTTTCTCTGACCATGAACCAATGTTAATAACTTTCAAGTGTGGTGATGAACTCACAAAGAGTATGATTTAAGTTCTTTAATGTATGGGCTGAGCATGACCAATTTAAAATTATAGTAAAGAAAGTATGGAGGGCCACTCAGGCTAAGGGGAAAATGAAGATAGTGTGGAGGAAGCTCAAGCTAATAAGACTATTTTTTAAGAAGCTTAATGATGTATAATTTAAAGGGATCACATAGAAAATTTAAAAAGCTATAACAGACCTCAAAAGTATCCAAGAACAGCTGAACCTACAATATAGTGATGCATTAGTAACAGCTGAGAAAACCACTTTAATGCAATTAGAGAAGTGGTCACGGAAAGAAGAAGGTGCTCTGAAGAAAAAATTAAGAGCTTCTTGGATAAAACAAAAGGATTCAAATAGCAAGTATTTTTCTTCCATTATTAAGGAAAGAAATCAACAAAAGCAGATCATTGAGGTAACAACACTGACCGACAGAAGGTGTATGAGGAGAATGCAATTACAGAAAAAATTGTGAATTTTTATAAATCTCTTATGGGTTCAGCAACCCAAACACTTCCAACAGTTAAGTCAAGCAGGGTTCATCCTAGGGAGACACATTGCTGATAATATAATTCATTCTCATGAAATTATTAAATCTTACACTATAAAGAACATTTGTCCTAGATATACGATTAAGGTGGATCTTCAAAAAATGTACAATGTTGTTGAGTGGATTTACAATGATAAAGTCATGGTGGGGCTAAAGTTTCCTTTCCAGTTTATAATTTGGGTGATGGAATGCATTCGGACTGTTAGTTACTTAATAATGGTCAACGGAGAGCCTAATATACCCTTTAATGCTGCTAGTAGCCTTCAATAGGCGATCCAATGTCTCCTT
The DNA here is from genome assembly GCA_030864215.1 of Capsicum pubescens. NCBI lineage: Eukaryota > Viridiplantae > Streptophyta > Magnoliopsida > Solanales > Solanaceae > Capsicum > Capsicum pubescens. The sequence continues at coordinate 121,682,264 of CM061544.1, forward strand.
TCCTCTTTACATTGTTAATGGAATACTTGAGTAGGTTGATGGCTACATTGGCTAGTGACAAGAGATACAAATTCCACCCAGACTGTGCAAGATTAAAGATCATCCACCTGAGCTTTCTGATGATTTATTATTTTTTTCAAGGTGTGATAGTTTATCAGTCCAGATGATTCATAAAAGTTTGGCATTTTTTCACAAGTTTCTCGAGTGCGGGCTAATTTAACAAAGAGTATTGTATATTTTGGAGGTGTGAATAGAGAGGAAACAGGTAAAATCTTATAGATTTTAGGGTATATCGGGGTGATTACCTTTTAAATATTTTGGTGTACCAGTATCATCCAGGAAACTTACCTTGATCCAAAAGAAACTGTTGATAGATAAATCATCACACGAATTTCTTCTTGGACTTCAAAGAAGTTATCATATGCACGGAGGATCAAACTTATCAAGATAGTGATATTTGGAGTCCAAGCATATTGATCCCAACTATTCCCATTGCCAGCCAAAGTGATTAAATTGATTGAAGCCCATTATAGAAGCTACATATGGTCGATCATTGGAACTATCACAAAGAGGGCTCTTGTTTCATGGGATAAGATATGTCTACCTAAGGCTGCATGCGGCTTGTTCATTAGTGATCTTAGATTACGGAACAAGTTTGTTATAGTAAAACCTTGCTGGGAAGTTGCTCAGAAGAAAGATAAATTGTGTATCAATGGATTCACAGTTATTATGTCAAAGGCAGTGATTTTTTGTAATGGAAATCTCGGGGCAAGCGAGCTAGATGGTGCATATATTAGTATCTAGAAATGAATTTATTAAAGATAAGCAAGTCGTGCGTGAACCCAACAAAAGTAAAATTCAAGTCTTATGTATGCAGTCTTTGAGTGATCACCCTAAAGTAGACTGGAGACATATGGTTTTCTGTAATGAGGCTAGGTTATAGACGATTATTACACTTTGGATTCACCTGCACAGGCGAATAAATACAGTTTATAAACTTATTAATTAGGGCATTGATGTGAATCCAACATGTTCTATGTGACAAGCATATCTTGAAAATGCTACTCATTTATTTGAAGACTGTTCTTTCACCACCCAACTTTAGATGCGGCTTATGCAGTAGATGCAAATAGTACCTTCGTGTAATCAAGGGAATAACTGTAGCTCCTCTAGACTACCCCCGAACATCACACGATGCTTAGAACCACAAGTGATCGCAAGCTAATCCATGATACTGACATAAGTCATGAGCAACTAAATAAAATATATAAAACTGGTAATAATAAGTGGAAGAGATGTCTTTAACTGAAATTTTGTTCAATACAATACTATTTAAAAACTTAAAACACCGGTTATACAAAAGAAAACTAAAACTAAATACATCAACTTTGACCGACTATCAATGAATCCACTACTAATACTGACTATAGGTAGCTGGGACATGACCCCCTAAGTATCCCTAATCAATATAAATGAATAGAAATAAAATAGTGAATTTCTAAACTAGTTGGAGTCCTCGAATAAAGAGAAGTCATCTCCTGCTAGCTGGAAGCTATGAACGACTTGATCATGATGACGTGGGCTACAATAGATACCTACATTATACAATAATGTAGCCGCACAGACGCATATTTGGTCAGTACTTCTAAAATGTACTGAGTAAGTGGGAGTGAATGCAATTAGTAAAACTGAATTAATGCATAATCTTAGAACATACATGCTAAGTGTAAATAGATTCACCAAGACACTGAAATAAACTGAAAATTAAAATATCATAAAACATGAATAACAAAGCACAATCTGATAAACTGAATGAGTCACTACACTTAGTTTCTGAAACTGTTTTTTCTATGGGATAAGTAAAAATGAAGCTGAACATACTTTGAAATCATGCAAGCTAGGTGTAAAAGGACTCACCTTAATTATAAGTAACACCGAAAGCTGAAATCTCATAAAAGATAACCTATAAAATAATATATGAACAAAAACGGTAAGTCATTACTCTTAATTTCTAAAATACCATTTTCTTTGGGAGATTCTTACAATCGAAATAAACCATGTGAGCTAGCATGGATTCCAATGTCTGACCTATATTATGAAGGGTTGTTCTATCCTTGCCATAGGTATAGAACCTAAACTAAACTGGAGAGATCACTAAACTAAGCCCCTTGGATAAATGAGACACTCTCTGATGAGGATCCTTAAAACTATAGTGGAATGCAGTTTCTGGAAAATAGGATGCGCTGAACCCACATTCCTCTCTCGATGCTAAATTTTACTCCAAAAATATATGCTGGTGCTCATAACATATGAAATTCACCTTAAAATAAGCAAATGAGTTTATAAACTTGAAAATCAATCATGCTTCTATTAATAAATCAGACTCATGAATATTGTGTGAATTTCATATCATGTTTGAGATCATAAGATCAAAATTAAATTCTGAATCATACTGTAGTAATTTGAAAACTGAATTAATAAGTTTGAACTTCTTTTAAACCGAGAGAATATGCTCAAATCACATACTCCTGATTGTAAACTGATCTAATCATGCTGAAAATCATGTATATTTATCAACTCATGAATCCTCTTGTCGAAATGCTGAAACTCATCTCATAATATAAATTTTGTGGATAAGAAAATAAGTAAACATGAAATCTTGTGTTAAATAAAGTGATACTCCTGAGGAAACATCACAATCTCAAAGCATATGAAAAGTGGGTATGAACCTTAGTTATCAATTTTTTAAAACTCATGTAAAAATTAAACTTTTTAGAATAGGGATGCAAGAGTATCCTTTTTCAAACCCCACATACCTGGACTTAGTGAATTTCTTGAGAGAAACTCGAATTGGGACCTTGCAAGCTTGAATTTTTAGGGAAAACTCTTATTTTGTGTTCTTGAGGGTTTTTGGGAGAAGCGGGATCAGATAACTGGAGTTATGAGGGTGGAATTATGTTATATATGATTGGGAAGTCGAGCCCTCAAACCCATACTAAAAAAATAAAGATGGCATTTCTTCTCCCTTAGGTGTGGCATACCCTTATCGCGCCACTCCAAGGGCATGGCACACCCTTATTGTGGCATGCCCAGAGCGTGGCACACTCTTATAGTGGACCCTCACTAATTTGGGGTCCCAAAAAATCCCCAAATGCATTTGGAAAATTCTAAAACACCTCCTAATGGTCTTGTTATCACCCCTTATAATAATTCAACTCGAAATCACCCTTAAACACGAGGGAGGTATAAAAATAAAGATCGTAGAAATTTTGGGTCTAACTTTATCTCCATCTTAGGACCATTCCTCCTTGAATAAAGGTCGGGAAGGAATAACAGCTATCTCATGGGGTCTTTAGGCTAAGATATAAAATTTTCTTTACTCTAAGACGGAAAACACAACAATGAATTTCTAAAATTTGATCATGCTTCGTAATTGGAATAGCCTCTTTAAAAGGTACTGACTTAGCTGATACATATGGAATAGGTAAACTTACGTAGGAATCATATGGAATAATGTAGATATGACATATCTTCTAATGAAGGATATAACTAAGCTGAAACGCTAAAAATTCTATCATGAAATTAATTTCTAAGCTGACTTGATTGACTATAGGGAACCGATTCATGCTGAGAGTTTAGAACTCACTTGAAACATTCATGACACAATCGTACATATAAAACTATTAAGCAATAGCTAATGCGATAAGATTTTCAAGAGTTACTAAGAAGGAAATATGAGTTTATTCATACTATCCTTATCATAACTTCTAATAACAACAGAGAGGAAAATATTTTTGGCATGACCTGAATATGGAATTCGAATAAGGAATCACAACATGGATACAACTACATAACATAAAATATAGGAATATAGAACAAAAACTAGAATAAGATTACTCAGCCTTAGGAAATGCAACTATTAACCTTCAAGGTTAGCAACACTTCTCAAACACTTTTATCAACTATACTCTTCCTCTTAAGTACTACTCTTCATGCGATGCAACTTTTAACCTTCACATGGGCATAGGTGACTACTCCTACCAAAGTTTGAGTTGAACTACATATCCTTACCATGCTCAAGACTATATCAAAGGCACAAGGTACTACACATACCAAAATAATTTTAGTATAAACTACGGGATTCAATATCCTATGTCTTTTTAGAGCTCCCATCTCAAGAACAATACTGGTTACCACTTCAACAATTAACTCCAAGATTTTACTAGGAATTCACTAGAGCATAATGAATTTATCTACTTATGTACTAACATGACATTCAAGACTATCGTTTTAACCACATATGAACTTCTAGGAAACCAACCCAGCTAGAAATCTTTCCCATATTCTCTAATACATCGATTAATATCACTAGCGTGAATTATCCCCAAGAAGACACACCAAGGATTGTAAACTAGTTATGACATATACCAAATCTTTGCGTCAATCTTCCCTAATGAGGGGCATCTACTCTCTGTCATCTAAACTATTATTCATTCATTTTCAACACCTTTATCTTAACTAAAGAGGGTCACTAAAGTGATGGAACATGAGGATCTAAAGTATGAAGGATACTATACACAACTTTGTCACTTGATATGGCCTGAAGAATAAAGTATCTTTGGCATGGATTCGTTAAAGAGATCTAATTGAGGATATACATGGCATAATGTAAATTTCACTAGTCATTAAAAGTGTACCATGAGTTCAGAAAACTAATCATACTCTGAAACATGAGTTTATACTTATCATAAGTTATTTAACATAAGACTGGAACTCTTAGATTCATAGGGGTAACTAGGACCACGAAGTAAAGCTATTCCTTATTTTACTAGGAGATGAGAATAAACATAAATATGCATAAAGTGTATAAGCATGGGTCAAGGGAGTTTGTCTATCACACAAGATATGAATAGGGTGCCACAATGACTGAAATCAAAGGAATATTCTAGAGTAAGAATGGATCACTATCTCATTACAACTCTTATTGACATGCCTCACAATCTAATTCACAAAACTCAATTTGGTTCTCCACCTTATCATCTCCCCCTTAGATCTAAGACGACATTCTAAGACTATAGTCCTATCCCATATCATCAAGACTGATCCATACTTTCTTTAATCCAACATACACTTGAATGCTCAAATCATTCGGATAAACATGATTTGGAAAAATACTTAATTCTTGGACACTCATTTTATATATACCACCCTTAACTTTCTCTAGCTTTAATAATCATCGTCATATACTTACACTCTTCTTGGTAAACATCCCTGCCTCACTAAATATATAATATACCCTTATTTTTATAGTTTTGTAATATCACACCTCTAAATTCATATTTTTCCCTAAGCCATGAGAATCAAAACTATACCAAAAGACTCAACATCCTCAACCTATAACTCCCTACTTAGTTATTAATGACACCAAATACTATATAACTAGCCTTCTTCACACTTAGAAACTCAAGGGTACTATCTAAGCACATACAAAACTTAATACTCTAAGATAAGATAATACAACCATATATTACCTTAGGTATACCTCTATATCATACCTACACCGTCATACTTAATTGAAAATAAATGAATACTTAATTGCAAATAAATGAACTTAAATTCTTGCATAAACTATTTCAAGCCTACTAGATTACCTTCCATATAACTAGCATCACTATCCCAAGCAGTCATCATTTCCACCTTGATGATCATCCACTGTTCAAACATAATGTTTAGTACTAGACATGACTAACCACAACCTTACACACTATTGTTTCTTGGAAAAACATCAAGAAACACTAGTACACTTAGACCTTATAATAAGAACAATTGATCATAATCTTATGACCTATCTTATTATAATCCATTAACATACCCCCTTTAATGCATCACTACTACTTATCCATCCGAATAGGTAAATTATAATCCTAACTCTACAAGAATCAACTAATTTCCTTTTCACAACCACAAGGGGAATCCTAAATTAACAATCATTAACCACCAAAACTTTCGTTAATAACCTATACTTTTATAACATAATAAAATACCACCATGAACTCCTATCCTACTTCAAGCATACTCTAAGTCACCATAACTACTAACTCCTTCTCTACCTTTTACCGTGAAATCTACACCATACTTACTACCCTCTAGTTAACACCCAAAAATATATTGCTTTAATACTAACTCAATAATATACATAGATCTATCTATATACTTTTAACCAATCGCTATCCCCACCTTTCATGTCACTACACTTCTAAATCCATACTTCCAACTCTAAGGATATTCTAATACCTATGAATTATAATACTCCAAGTTACAGTATCCTTAGTGAAAACTATATCCAATAATATAGGTACATACTCTCTCCTCTCATTAATGCTATCTGTAATGAAGGGTAAGATAAATCTGAATACCTTTCATATCACGTCTTAATTGTACAATTCATGTGGATGAGGGAATAATATTTTGAATTAAAGGACTTTAAACACACTAACGGGCTCCTCTCAAGTCCTTTCTATGATTTTTAAAGTTACTGATGTTAAATCTGAGAGCATCATCTCAGGAGGAATTGGAATTTACTACTTACATAAACTCAAGGATAAATCATAGTTAGAGGATTTTGTAGTAACACACAAATCAACAAAAAATTCTAAGAGAATAACTTTACTGCACGATCTAGAGTATAAAAGTAGGAAAATATTTCTTAAATGCCTAGTATCCTCTCAAAGAAAAGTATAGACTGTGATGCCCCGAAAAAAATAAATTCCGGTAAGATCTTGGATGAAAATGTGTTGAATTCTGTTCTTTATTGTGATTAATAATTTTTCTGTGTGGAATTTCTGGATATGCGACCCGTCATCGCGTAGAGCATCGAATAAGCTTTCCAAATATATGTGAATCATCCAAAATGGATACTCGAGCGATGAGTTATGATCATTTCGATCTAACCATGAATAGGGGTGAACAGTAAATGTGCAGGAAAAAAATACTGAGGCCAGGCGAATTTTAAGGTCAACTTCAAACGATCATTACTCTTTGAGCATAACGATCTGGGTGAGCTACTATATATCAACAAAAAGCTCTGAAAGTTCTCTTTCCAATGAAATTTGTTTCATCTAAATTGTCCATCGGATAAAAAAGTTATGGTCGATCTACTTCAGCCGATCAAAACAGTCCACCAAAGGACAAATTTGACATTATTTTTTTTAAGGGTATTTTTGTCATTTACACTCCAATCCATCCGGGTAAACCATGGATTTAATTCCATTAAGAGCATTCAATAGCTCATTTTTCTTCAAAATTTTCTAAGGCTCAAACCCCAACCCTACTACTCCAAATTTCATCCTCCTATGTCTCTTGATTGAACCGTAGAAATTTTAAATTGATTTGGGATTCGAGTTGATCATGTTAAGGGCTTCGAGAAGCACCCTTTATTTTTGTGAATAAAGTTCCAGAGTCGGAATTTCATATCAATCTTCCATTTTTAGGTATGTGGGGCTTTGAACAAGATTATCCTTTCGATTTTGTGCCCGGTATTTTTGTTGAATTACATTGACATGAGATTTTACATATTTTACCATGAGTTGGAAATATGGTTTTATATCTTATATTATTGTCCATGATCTATGGGATTATGTCATCCGATATGTGTATGATGTTGAGATGGAATTATGTCCAAAAAGTATTTGATTATGAGAGTATGATAATTTAATTTGTTAATCCTTGATTTATATTATCATTCCACTATTTTCTTATTATGAATTTATAATTGATATTGGAAATTCTATATCCCTACTATGGGTTGATGTCTCAAGTACCTTTAAATGAGAGTTGGATGGAAAATTGAGAAATGTTGATATTGAAGTTGCAATGAGTCTTGGTATTTTCCGGATGGTTTTGATGAGTTAAATTATTGAAAATATTATGTATTGATTCTTCATATCCTTGTCCAAATGTCGAGTCGGTTATGGTTCAATGCATTGATACCTTGTTGATGTTGAGGAAGATTAAGCTGTTTTGAGCTGAAATGTGTTGAGTTAGGAATCTACAAATTGATATGATTTGATAAATGAGAAAGAGATTTGATTTGGTCTTTATGATAGACACTTTTGATGTTGTGGTGGATTTCCTAACGCGTTCTGAGTTTGTCAGGGAGTAGTACATAGCACTGAGAGGGAAACTTGGTATTTCCCCAAACCTATGTGCCACCGTAGGGTTGTTTGATTATGATATTATTGGCTAGAGAGCCCGATTGTCATTATTGCAGTTTTAAGGTCGTACTCCCTGGCAAAGAGTATGACTGTAACACCCCGTAAATTTTTTTCGTACACTTATCGCGATTATATGGAGTCCTAAAGGCTTGCCTATGGGTTAAATTAAGTTTATGGTGTTCGGAAGTATCCCGTCAATAGTTGTATGTGTAGGTATTGGAATAAGCTTTCCAACGATATAAAGTTTGCCCAAAAAAGAGGAGTATTTCATATAAGCGAGCACATTCGAAATTTCAAAACGGTGGTCGGGAAGCCTGTGAACAGTAATCTGCAGGAAAATTACTGCAGCTAGGCAATTTTTTTTGGATCAACTTTAGACGATCATAACTCCTTGTACAAAAAGAACTGTGTGATCTGATATATATCGACGAAAATATCCGAGAGTCTTCTTTCCGATGAAATTGGTTTCATCCAAATCCAATGTCTGAGTAAGGATCTATACCCGTTTTACTACAGCCTATCAAAAAAAAAAGAATTTTGGGACAGATTTTTGGGTCAACTTTAAACGACCATAACTCCTTGTACAGGAAGAACTGGGTGGTATACTTTATATGAAAATGAAATCCCTCTGAATTCTCTTTCCAATTCAATTGGTTTCACCCAAATCCGATACTGGAGCAAAGAGTTATGATCGATTTACTTCAGCCTGTCAAAACTGTCCACTGGGGACAGATTCGGATTTATTTAAATTTTTAGGGCAAAATGGTCATTTTCTATTACCTCTTGGACGAAAAATTGGTCTTTATAAACATACAATTAGCCTCATATATATCATATATCATCCAATTATTAAGAGAAGGTGAAACCCTAGCCTAATTTCAACTTCAAATATTTTGTGATTCAACCGTAGAAAATTCGAATTGGTTCCGTAGTTGTGTTCACCATCTCGAAAGCTTCGAGAAGCACCCCATGGTTATGTAAGGAGGATTCTAAATACAAGAGTTCATTGTTAAGGTATGAATATTGTTTATTCTTGATTCTTATCCATGAATAAGTATTGATAAGGGATTATGAGTATTGTCTTGATGTTGGAAGATAACTAGAATCATAGTTATGAATTGTTTTGTATAAATTGTTAGTAGTAAATTATGGAAGTTGTTGTATTGGATTATGGAGGATGAATCGTGGTGATATATCATTATATTAGTGGTTATGTATGCCTAGTGATCATGTTGGTGTTGGATGGTGATTAAGAGGGGAAATAAAGGCTAAGAGTGATGTTGAGGGATATTGCATGAAAATGCATGATATGTGAATGTAATAAGAGTATAAGAGGATGTATGTAGCACTCTTATTGATGAGTTAAAGGATTACTTCCTAGACATTATTTGGTGAAGTTAATACCTAAATGGTAAGGTTTGGTTGCTAATACTAGTTTGCCACAAATGACTTATTATAGATAAGTGTTCGAAGAGTACGGGAAGTCAAGTTGGACTTGTATTGAAGTGGTTATATCAAGGTATGTAAGACATACTCTATCAAATTTTTGGCATGAATAATGACCCATGGCACTCTCAAGTAAGCTTCCAACATTGTCCTACGACACATGACACATAATAACATCATATGATCTTCGACACTACCAATTGAACTTGTTTTCACTTTTAAGATGTCCGGCTAGTAAAAAAAATGTTCATATACTATTGTTGACTCCGAAATGGTTTAATGAGGTATCCATGATTCTCTACTTCATTTTCATGATATTGATTACCTATTTACATGTTTTTCCTATTGAGGTATCATGGTTTCAAGTTCCATAAGGTGTGACCACAAAGTAACCAATCTCAAAGATTAATTAAAGTAAGAAATGGAATGTCTTTATTTTAAATTGTTGATATGATGTATTGTATTAGTACCACTGATCAGTTGGCCATTGTATTATAAAGATTATGTATATATGCTATTCCAGGGGTGGTCCCTGATGTATTGTATTAGTACCACTGATCAGTTGGCCATTGTATGACATATGTTATGTATTGATAAGGAATACGGGAAGTAATGATATGAAAGTAATGTGCAGGTATCCCATCAGCTCTTTTAAGTGTGGTCTACTCATACTGTTTATTCACTGGTATCTGGGTTCTGTTGATCTTTTGTATCTCATCTTGATACTCACTGCCTTACATACTCAGTACATATTTCCGTACTGACGTCCCTCATGGGGGACCTGTATTTATGCCTGCAGGAACAAGTACTTCAGGTCGTACACCTCCGCAGTAAGAGCCAGGACATTCTGTTGATAGTGGTGAGCTCCAGTTGTTTTGGGGCATCCCAAGTCGTTTCTATATGTATTTTTGGTATTTGTATAAAAGTCTTTTGTGGGCGGGAGTTTGTCCCGACCCTAACTCAGTTGTGTATCTATGTAGAGGCCTTTGTAGACATATTGTACAGCCATAGGATTATTTGGTTGATAGACGTGATGGCTCTGACGGCCAATTACTGTTTATATATATATATGCGTGTCTGCTGGGCTGATATAGGTACTATTTTCTTCTATTTACAACGAAGTGCTGCCCAAATTTCTATTTTTCATAAGTAATGTAAATGTGAAAGTATAGGTTATGAACGAGTTCTCCCGGGCCTCCTCAGCTACGGGTGCCAGTCCGCTCCAATGGGATTTGGGGCGTGAAAGAAGTGGTATCAGAGCAGTTCGTCCTAGTGAGTCTACAAAGCCGTGTCTACGTAGAATCTCGTTTATCGGTGTGTTGTGCACCACATCTATAAACAGGAGGCTATTGGACATCTAGGGATTGTTTCCATTCTCCATTTCTTATATCGTGCAATAGAGCCCATATTAGAGATAAAGTCATAATCGATCGCTTAATCTAATTGTTTTTTTTTTATTATAGTAACGATGCCGGTTACAAGGAGAAAGAATAAGTGGAAGCGAGTAGATGTAGTGGACGGAGAAGGTACTAGTAAGTCACCACCGGCACAAGCTGAACAAAGTGAGTCTCAAGCTGAGCATATATCAGGAGCTTCTTCTCCTCCGGAAGGGCCATCTATTAATGCTGTTGATCGAGATTTGAGGGATGCAGTACAACTTCTGACGCGTATAGTTTCTGGTCAAGTTCAAGGGCAAGCTATTCCTACCACAGGTTCTAGTGGTACGGATAGAGCAGCTAGCCTTCAGACACAGGATTTTCTGAAACTGGATCCTCCTACTTTTACCGGATCAAATATTAACGAAGACCCGTAGGACTTTGTCGATCAAACCCAAAGGGCTCTAGATGTTATGCACATATCCGGTAAAGAGATGGTTGAGCTAGCAGCATATAGACTGAAAGGAGAGGCTATATTATGGTACGAGGATTGGAAACTATCTAGGGGTATTGATGCACCTCCAACTACGTGGGGAGAGTTCAAAGATGCATTTATTGATCATTATCTTCCATTTGAGACTCGTCAGGCCCGTGCAGATCAATTCTTAAATCTTCGTCAGGGTAATATGAGTGTAAGAGAGTATAGTCTTCGATTTAACTCCTTGTCTCGATATGCTTCTAATGTGGTAGCTACTATGGATGACAGAGTTCATTACTATGTGGATAGATTGGAACCATACTTGGTTAGTGATTGTACCATTGCTGCTTTGAACAAGGACATGGATATAGTAAGGATACAAGCTTTCACTCAGAAAATGGAAGATCAGAGGCAAAGAAGAAGAACCCAGGAATCAGAAAAAGGATATTCTAAGCGAGCCAGAGCTATAGGGCAGTTTATGGCATCTCAGGGAGGTTTTAGGCCTTTGTTTTCTCATAGATTGCCTAGCACGTTATCTTTTTATCCTGCAATTAGTGCTCCACCGCAATTTCAAAGGTTCAGAGGTAATCAGTTCGGGCAAAGCAGTGAAAATCAGAGTTCGCGAACAGTGGGGTATCAAGGGCAAGGGAGTATGAGTCAATTGAGACCTCCACGACACCCGTGCCCCATATGTAGAAGATTTGACTTTGGAGAATGTCGGCTTGGAACGAACAATTGCTTTTGGTACGGTAAGCCGGGGCATATGGCTAGAGATTGCCCATGCAGGACCACAGGTGGTATAACACGACCTACCGGATCAGCTGTTACGTCATCATCGGTGCCTACTTTGAGTAGGGGTACACAACCTATGGGTCACGGTAGAGGTGATAGAGGAGCAGCTAGTTCTAGCAGAGCTCAGAACCGTGTGTATGCCCTAGCAGATCGGTAGAATTTAGAGGCTTCTCCAGACGTGGTTACAGGTACGTTGTCCATCTTTGCATTTGATGTGTATGCCTTAATTGATCCTGGTTCTACATTATCGTATGCTACTCATTTGGTTGTGGGAAGGTTCGGAAGAACACCCGAATTATTAGCCAAGCCATTTGAAGTATCAACGCCAGTGGGGGAATCTCTTATATCTAGGAATGTTTATCAAAATTGTGTTGTGAATATTTGTGGTCGTGATACGATGGCCGATCTTGTTGAGTTAGAAATGGTAGATTTTGATGTTATTATGGGCATGGATTGGTTAGCGTCTTATTATGCTACAGTAGATTGCCGTTCTAAGAAGGTATATTTCCATTTCCCAAATGAGGCAATCCTTGAATGGAAGGGTAATGTTGGCGCGCCGAGAGGTAGATTTATTTCTTACTTTAAGGCAAGAAAAATGATTTCCAAGGGGTACATATACCATTTGGTTAGAGTAAGGGATACAGAGGCAAAGCCGCCAACTTTTCAGACCGTTTCGGTTGTGAATTAATTTCCTGATGTATTTCCTGAAGAACTACCAGGTTTACCTCCTGAACGAGAAGTGGAGTTTGGTATTGATATGTTGCCAGACACACAGCCAATCTCAATTCCTCCTTATAGAATGGCACCAGCAGAGTTGCGAGAATTGAAAGAACAACTGAAAGACTTGCTAGAGAAGGGATTCATCAGGCCTAGTATGTCCCATTGGGGAGCACCAGTATTGTTTGTGCGTAAGAAAGATGGTTCGCTGAGGATGTGTATTAACTATCGGCAATTGAATAAAGTGACTATCAAAAATAAATACCCTCTTCCCCGAATTGATGATTTATTTGACCAGTTGCAGGGTGCCCAGTGTTTTTCCAAGATTGACTTGAGATCAGGCTATCATCAAGTGAGAGTCAAGGATAAAGATATACCCAAGACAGCTTTCCGAACACGGTATGGTCGTTATGAATTCCTGGTTATGTCATTCGGGCTGACAAATGCACCCGCAGTTTTTGTGGATCTGATGAATAGGCTGTTTAAGCCATTTTTAGATGTGTTCGTGATAGTTTTCATAGATGATATTCTGGTCTACTCTAGATCAGAAGAGGATCATGTTAATCACTTAAGGCAGGCGTTGCAGATTCTTCGTGATCGTAAGCTGTATGCGAAGTTTTCTAAATGTGAGTTTTGGCTCAAGTCAGTGGCATTTTTGGGCCATATTGTATCCAGTGAAGGAATAAAAGTTGACACTCAGAAGATTGAGGCTGTGAAGAATTGTCCAAGACCCACGACGCCTACGGAGATACGTAGTTTCCTCGGGTTGGCAGGTTATTATAGAAGGTTTGTTGAAGGTTTTTCTTCAATTTCTTTACCCTTGACTAAGTTGACGCATAAAGCCTCCAAGTTTCAATGGAATGATGCCTGTGAAAAGAGTTTCCAAGATCTGAAGAGCAAGTTGACTTCTACACCGGTATTGGTACTTCCTGAAGGAACAGAAGGGTATGCAGTGTACTGTGATGCTTCGAGAATTGGCTTAGGATGCTTATTAATGCAACATGGTAGAGTAATAGCCTATGGATCTAGACAGTTGCGACCACATGAGAGGAATTATCCCACGCATGATCTTGAGCTAGCTGCAGTTGTATTTGGTTTGAAGATATGGCGCCACTACTTATATGGGGTTCATGTTGATATATATACCGATCATAAGAGCCTTCAATATATCTTCAGTCAGAAAGATCTAAACTTGAGGCAGCGGAGATGGCTTGAATTGTTGAAAGATTACGATGTTGATATCTTGTATCATCCAGGGAAAGCGAATGTGGTAGCGTATGTACTAAGTCGTAAGTCTAAAATGGCATCTATAGAAAAGCAGGGGATGATTAAGGATCTTCACCAACGAGCTAATTTGGGAGTTCAACTTCTCGAAACTCCAGATGAAGAGGTTATTGTACGTAATGCAACGGAATATTCATTGATAGCTGAAGTGAAAGAGAAGCAGTATGCAGATCCAATTTTATTGCAGCTTAAGGAGGATGTGCAGAGTGGCACGACAAAGGCATTTGAGCTTACGCGAGAAGGAGTGCTTCAGTGTCAGAATCGTTTATGTGTACCTGATGTAGTTGAGCTAAGAAAGAGAATTATGATAAAAGCACACTGTTCAAGGTATTCCATCCATCCAGGGTCGACTAAGATGTATCAAGATTTGAAATAAATATATTGGTGGAATGACATGAAGAAGAATATCGTCGAATTTGTAGCTGAATGTCCGAATTGTCAAAGAGTCAAAGTAGAACACCAGAAACCCGGTGGTTACATGCAATGTATAGATTTTCCAGTCTGGAAGTGGGACAAGATCAATATGGATTTCATCACGGGTTTGCCTCGTACATTTCGGAAGTTTGATTCCATATGGGTGATCATTGATAGGCTTACCAAATCCGCGCACTTCTTACCAGTTAAGACAACTTATACGGCGGAAGAGTATGCGAAGTTGTATATTAAGGAGATTGTTCGTTTACATGGAGTTCCAATTTCCATTATATCCGATCGAGGAGCCCAATTTACCACGATTTTTTGGAAGTCTTTTCAAAGGAGTTTGGGGACACAAGTAAATCTAAGTACGGCTTTTCATCTTCAAACGGACGGACAAGCAGAACGTACCATCCAGACACTTGAAGATATGCTACGAGCATGTGTATTAGATTTCAAAGGCAACTGGGATGATCACCTACCTCTTATCGAGTTTGCCTACAATAATAGCTATCATTCAAGTATCAAAATGGCACTATATGAAGCATTGTATGGAAGAAAGTGTAGATCGCCAATAGGATGGTTTGAAGCAGGTGATGCGGTCTTGTTTGGACCGGATCTTGTTTATCAAGCAATGGAGAAGGTTAAAGTGATCCAACAATGGCTTGAAACAGCTCAAAGTCGACACAAATCTTATGCGGATGTTAGAAGAAGAGGACTTGAGTTTTCTATCGACGATTGGGTATTCATGAAAGTATCACCAATGAAAGGAGTGATGAGGTTTGGAAAGAAAGGAAAGTTAAGTCCACGATACATAGGTCCGTACAAGATCATTCAAAGATTTGGACAAGTTGCTTATGAGTTAGAGCTACCTCAAGAGCTCTCAGCAGTTCATCCCATATTTCATGTTTCGATGCTTCTCAAGTACATCGGATATCCATCACACATCACTACTAAGGAAGATGTACAAGTTACAGAAGATCTCACTTTTGAAGAAATGCCTATTGCTATTCTTGATCGCCAAATTCAAAAGATAAGGAATAAAGAGATAGCATCAGTAAAAGTACTTTGGAGGAATCAACAAGTTGAGGAGATCACATGGGAAGCCGAGGAAGCGATGAAGATTAAGTACCCTTACCTATTCAACGATGAGGAGGAAGTTCATGAGACGGAAGAAGAACAATAACAGGTAAGTGTTTATTTTTATGCAAGTATGTTATGATGATGAATATGTTAATTGTAAGCTTGGAAATGTCTTAATTGAGTAACTATGCTAACATTCGAGGATGAATGTTCTTAAGGGGGGAGAATGTAACACCCCGTAAATTTTTTCATACACTTATCGCGATTATATGGAGTCCTAAAGGCTTGCGTATGGGTTAAATTAAGTTTATGGTGTTCGGAAGTATCCCATCAATAGTTGTATGTGTAGGTATTGGAATAAGATTTCCAACGATATAAAGTTTTCCCAAAACAGAGGAGTATTTCATATAAGCGAGCACATTCGAAATTTCAAAATGGTGGTCGGGAAGCCTGTGAACAGTAATCTGCAGGAAAATTACTGCAGCTAGGCAATTTTTTTTGGATCAACTTTAGACGATCATAACTCCTTGTACAAAAAGAAATGTGTGAGATTCTATATATCGACGAAAATCTCCGAGAGTATTCTTTCCGATGAAATTGGTTTCATCCAAATCCAATGTCTGAGTAAGGAGCTATACCAGTTTTACTACAGCCTATCAAAAAAAAAAACAGAATTTTGGGACAGATTTTTGGGTCAACTTTAAACAACCATAACTCCTTTTACAGGAAGAACTGGGTGGTATACTTTATATGAAAATGAAATCCCTTTGAATTATCTTTTCAATTAAATTGGTTTCACCCAAATACGATACCGGAGCAAAGAGTTATGATCGATTTACTTCAGCCTGTCAAAACTGTCCACTGGGGACAGATTCGGATTTATTTAAATTTTTAGGGCAAAATGGTCATTTTCTATTACCTCTTGGACGAAAAATTGGTCTTTATAAACATACACTTAGCCTCATATATATCATATATCATCCAATTATTAAGAGAAGGTGAAACCCTAGCCTAATTTCAACTTCAAATATTTTGTGATTCAACCGTAGAAAATTCGAATTGGTTCCGTAGTTGTGTTCACCATCTCGAAAGCTTCGAGAAGCACCCCATGGTTATGTAAGGAGGATTCTAAATACAAGAGTTCATTGTTAAGGTATGAATATTGTTTATTCTTGATTCTTATCCATGAATAAGTATTGATAAGGGATTATGAGTATTGTCTTGATGTTGGAAGATAACTAGAATCATAGTTATGAATTGTTTTGTATAAATTGTTAGTAGTAAATTATGGAAGTTGTTGTATTGGATTATGGAGGATGAATCGTGGTGATATATCATTATATTAGTGGTTATGTATGCCTAGTGATCATGTTGGTGTTGGATGGTGATTAAGAGGGGAAATAAAGGCTAAGAGTGATGTTGAGGGATATTGCATGAAAATGCATGATATGTGAATGTAATAAGAGTATAAGAGGAAGTATGTAGCACTCTTATTGATGAGTTAAAGGATTACTTCCTAGACATTATTTGGTGAAGTTAATACCTAAATGGTAAGGTTTGGTTGCTAATACTAGTTTGCCACAAATGACTTATTGTAGATAAGTGTTCAAAGAGTACAGGAAGTCAAGTTGGACTTGTATTGAAGTGGTTATATCAAGGTATGTAAGACATACTCTATCAAATTTTTGGCATGAATAATGACCCATGACACTCTCAAGTAAGCTTCCAACATTGTCCTACGACACATGACACATAATAACATCATATGATCTTCGACACTACCAATTGAACTTGTTTTCACTTTTAAGATGTCCGGCTAGTCAAAAAAATGTCCATATACTCTTGTTGACTCCGAAATGGTTTAATGAGGTATCCATGATTCTCTACTTCATTTTCATGATATTGATTACCTATTTACATGTTTTTCCTATTGAGGTATCATGGTTTCAAGTTCCATAAGGTGTGACCACAAAGTAACCAATCTCAAAGATTAATTAAAGTAAGAAATGGAATGTCTTTATTTTAAATTGTTGATATGATGTATTGTATTAGTACCACTGATCAGTTTGCCATTGTATTATAAAGATTATGTATATATGCTATTCCAGGGGTGGTCCCTGATGTATTGTATTAGTACCACTGATCAGTTGGCCATTGTATGACATTGTTATGTATTGATAAGGAATACAGGAAGTAATGATATGAAAGTAATGTGCAGGTATCCCATCAGCTCTTTTAAGTGTGGTCTACTCATACTGTTTATTCACTGGTATCTGGGTTCTGTTGATCTTTTGTATCTCATCTTGATACTCACTGCCTTGCATACTCAGTACATATTTCCGTACTGACATCCCTCACGGGGGACCTGTATTCATGCCTGCAGGAACAGGTACTTCAGGTCGTACACCTCCGCAGTAAGAGCCAGGACATTCTGTTGATAGTGGTGAGCTCCAGTTGTTTCGGGGAATCTCAAGTCGTTTCTATATGTATTTTTGGTATTTGTATAAAAGTCTTTTGTGGGAGGGAGTGTGTCCCGACCCTAACTCAGTTGTGTATCTATGTAGAGGCTTTTGTAGACATATTGTATAGCCATAGAAGTGTTTGGTTGATAGACGTGATGGCTCTGACGGCCAATTACTGTTTATATATATATATATATATGCATGTCTGCTGGGCTGATACAGGTACTATTTTCTTCTATTTAGAACGAAGTGCTGCCCAAATTTCTAATTTTCATAAGTAATGTAAATGTGAAAGTATAGGTTATGAATGGGTTCTCCCGGTCCTCCTCGGCTACGGGTGCCAGTCCGCTCCAATGGGATTTGGGGCGTGACAATGACGCTCCCGCCAACGGGGGTTTCAAACATTGGTATTCGACGTAGCTCATGTGGGGTTGTTGGCTATAGGAAACTCCCCTGTCCATAAGAGTCATGTTTATTGCAATACCGAGTCACTCCGAGTTTTGATGTGGTAAGTCAAGTTGCCTATGATGATCTATAATAATTTATGAGGTTTTTCTCCTACATTTACTATCTAAGATGTTATGAGTTGCATGATTCAATGTCACTCAAGACAGGTATGTCATTATGGTCCGTATGTACGTTTTTATGAAATTTATGATATTATTTATATTTTGCATGCGCCCCCACATACTCAGTACGTATCTTGTGCTGACCCACATATTTCTCTATGGGCTACATTCTTACCATGATGTAGGTTTAGGTACTCAGCCGCAGTCGCGACAGTGATATCCGAGTGCCGCTTCTACGTTCCTTCAGTGGTGAGTCCTCATGGTTCGAGGACCAAGTTGCTAGTTTTGGTGCTGTTGTTTTGTGATCCCTTTTGGTCTGTTGAGTAAGTTAGGGGTTTGTCCCAATGGCTCGTTGATTTCGCTGTATAGAGGCTATGTCAGACTAGTGTATTGTCTGGTTGGTTTGCGTATAGACATTCCATATATGTACAGTCTAACGATATTCCGTTGATATGATATGTACTTATATATATATCCTTAGCGTAGCATGTATGTTGTTGTGTTGGAACCCAAGGGTAGTGTTTTGGCGTAAAGGGTTAACTTGAGGCTATATGTAGCCTTGGGCACCGTGTGGCATCTCAGGATGATATTTTGGGGCGTTACAAACTTGGTATCAGAGCCTAAGGTTGTGAAGATTCCTAGGGAGTCTGACAAGCTGCGTTATGTAGAGTCTTGAGCATTGGTGTGTAGCGCGCCACACCTATGATGAAGAGGCTGCGGGGTGTTCTAGGAAAAGTCATTTCTTTCTTTCTACAAGAGTCTATTATGCTTACATCTGTTTCCTTCTGCTGTTAATTCGTGCGTTCTTACAACAAAAAATGCCTCCACGTTGAGCTCGCAGAAATAACAACCTCAACCCGTTGATTCGTTACATGAGATGGTATCCCGTGCCAAATTTTGAGCATCTTTTTAGGTGCTAGCCCAGGCAGTTACCGCCAATACTCAGGCCAATGCTACACCTCTGCGGGAAAATAATTTGGCAGCAACATAAATTTGTGATTTTATACGGATGAATCCGCCAGAGTTTCATAGGTCGAGAGCAGGTTAGGACCCGCAGATGTATGTTGATGAAATAAAGAAAATTACACAGATTATGTACATGACCGAGGAAGAAAGTTTAGGGCTGGATTCTTATTGGTTGAAGGATGTTGCCTATGACTGGGTGCAGATATGGAATAAGGGTAGAGAGAAAGATACCGCTCCGGTGACTTAGCAAGTGTTCCAAGATGCTTTATTGGATAGACTCTTTCCTCTTGAGTTATGGGAAGCTAAGATAGAAGAGTTTATGAATTTGAGACAAGGCTCCATATTGGTTAAGGAGTATTGTCTTAAGTTTAATAAGCTATCGAAGTACGCTCCTAATATGATGGCTGACTCGAGGACTAGTATGAGCAAGTTTCTAACTGGGGTGTCGAGTTATGTGGTGAAAGAATGTATATATTCTATGGTTAACAGGGAGATTAATCTTCCTAGGTTAATGATTTACGCCCAACAGATTGAGTCAGACAAGATAAAGGAAAGAGAAAGAGTAAGAGGGATTAAGAGATTCAGATCGGAGCAACAGGGGTCTGGTCAGACTAGATTCTCCAGAGGGAGTCGCCCTCAGTTTTAGAGACGTCTATTTATACCTGCACCTTCCTCAGCTAGTGCTCCCATATATCGGGGTAGGCAGGAGCTCGGGAATAGGTCGGTACCTTCTAGATCTCAGGACAGTGTAAGCAACCGGCCTCATCTTCTTTCGTGTACTAAGTGTGGTAAAGACCATTTTAGGAAGTGTTATATGGGGAAGCCGGGATGTTTTGGTTGTGGCAATTTGGGCCACATACTTAGAGACTGCCCGTATGCTAGACAGAGGAGTCGTGATGCCTGTTCCCAGAGTCAGGCTACCGTACCCCGCCTCGCCTCCCGCATCCCGTCCAGTTCCTCCTCAGGGTGCTTCATCTGGTACTGCTGGCAGTCAATGCCAGAATTGTTTCTATGCTATACCATCTCATCAGGAGCAGGAGGACTCTCCCGATGTTGTAACTGGTATGCTCCGTATTTTCTATTTTGATTTCTATATGTTGATGGACCCCATTTTGAGTTTTTCTTATGTGACACCTCTGGTTCCTGTAAATTTTGAAATGGATTCTGAAATAATTTTTGAGCCTATTTTGTTTTCTACTCAGGTAGGAGAGTCTGTCATTACTAAGCCGGTGTATAAGAAATATCCCATTACTGTCTTTCATCGGGTTATGTATGTTGATTTGATTGAGCTAGGTATGGTTGACTTTGATATCATTCTAGGTATAAATTGGCTTCACTCATGCTATGCGTCTATTGATTATCGTGCCCGTGTGGTCAAGTTTCAGTTTCCTGATGAACCTATCCTTGAATAGTCCGGGAGTTTTGTGATTCCTAAGGGTCATTTCATATCCTATCTAAAATCTAGGAAGTTGATTTCCAAGGGTTGCATCCATCATTTAGTTCGGTTTACAGACACTAAGTCTGAAACCCCGACCATTCAGTCAATTAATGTTGTTAATGAGTTTCTTGATAACTTTCCGAAAGATCTCCCTGGAATACCTCTTGATAGAGAGATAGAGTTTGGTATTGACCTTCTTCCCAATACTCAGCCTATTTCCATTCCTCCGTATCGCATTGCTCCCACGAAACTTAAAGAGTTGAAGGAGCAATTAAAAGATCTTTTAGACAAACGCTTTATCATACCTAGTGTGTCCCCATGGGGTGCACCTATCCTGTTTGTGTGTAAGAAAGATGGTTCTTTGCGGATGTGTATTGATTACCGACAGCTTAATAGGGTTACTATCAAGAATAAATATCCGCTTCCTCGAATTGATGATTTATTTGATCAATTGCAAGGTGCGAGCTACTTTTCGAAGATAGACCTCAGATTCGGTTATCACCAACTTAAGGTTAGGGAATGTGATATCCCCAAGACAGCCATCCAAACCCGTTATGGTTATTTTGAATTTCTAGTGATGTCTTTCGAGTTAACTAATGCTCCAGCGGCTTTCATGGATCTTATGAACCGTGTATTCTGGCCATATCTAGATTTATTTGTAATAATGTTCCTTGATGATATTTTTATTTACTCTCGAAGTGAGGGTGATCATACGGATCATCTCTGAATCGTGTTGAAAACTCTTCGAACTCATCGATTGTATGCTAAGTT
Source organism: Capsicum pubescens (assembly GCA_030864215.1). NCBI lineage: Eukaryota > Viridiplantae > Streptophyta > Magnoliopsida > Solanales > Solanaceae > Capsicum > Capsicum pubescens. Next base: position 121,704,273 of record CM061544.1, read on the forward strand.
CACTAAGTGTGAGTTCTGGCTGAACTCTGTAGCCTTCTTGGGTCATGTTGTTTCTTCCAAAGGTATTAGAGTTGATTCTCGAAAGATAGAGGCTATAAATAGTTGGCTTAGACCTATTTCTACTTCTGATATCCAAAGTTTCTTAGGTCTAGATGGTTATTATCATTGTTTTGTTGAAGGGTTTTCATCTATTGCGTATGACCCATTTGACCCAAAAGAAAGTGAAGTTCCTGTGGTCCGAATCTTGCGAGAATAGTTTTTAGGAGTTGAAGACTCGACTCACTTCAACCCCTGTGTTGACTTTGCTTGATGGTGTTGATGGTTTTATGGTGTATTGCGATGCTTCCAGTGTCAGTTTGGGTTGTGTATTGATGCAAAAGGGCAAGGTTATAGCTTATGCTTCCAGGCAGCTAAAGGCTCACAAGAAGAATTATCCAACCCATGACCTTGAATTAACTGTCGTGGTTTTTGCTTCAAAAATCTGGAGACATTATTTGTATGGTGTCCATGTCGACGTCTTTACGGACCATAAGATCTTGCAGTATGTATTCACCCAAAAGGAGTTGAATCTTAGGCAGAGACGATGGTTAGAACTGTTGAAAGAATATAATATGAGAGTGCTATATCATCCGTGCAAGGCCAATGTAGTAGCATATGCCCTTAGTCGGAAGTCCATGGGTAGCGTAGCACATGTGGAGATTGGTAAGAAGGAGTTGGCCTGTGAGGTACATCATTTGGCTAGATTGGGGGTTAGGTTGTTTAGTAATACTAAGGGTAGTATAGGAGTGCAAAGCAGTTCCGTATCCTCTTTAGTTTCGGAAGTGAAGGTGAAGCAAGACAGGGATCCTACCTTGGTCAGGTTAAAAGAGCCAGTTAAAAACCAAAAGGTGAAGGTTTTCTCCCAAAGGGGAGATGGCATTTTGAGACTCCGAGAAAGATTATGTGTTCTTGATGTTGATAACTTAAAGCAGAGGATTATGGAGGAAGCGCATGGTACGCGATACTCCATCCATCTTGGTGCTACCAAGATGTACCATGATTTAAGGGAAATCTATTGGTGGAATGGTATGAAGAGGAACATAGTAGAATTTGTGGCGAAGTGTTCCACGTGTCAACAGGTTAAAATAGAGTATCAAAGGCCCAGTGGCGTGATGCAAGAGTTTAGCATTCCTTCTTGGAAGTGGGAAGAAGTAAATATGGAATTCATAGTTGGTTTGCTTCCTTCTCGTCGCCATCATGATTCGATTTGGGTTGTCGTAGATCGGCTGACGAAATCAGCTCATTTCTTGCCTGTGCTTTTATCATATACAACTGAAGATTATGCTAGAATATATATTCAGGAACTTATCATACTTCATGGAATCCCTTTGGCTATTATTTCTGACAGAGGTACTCAGTTTACCTCTCAATTTTGGAAATCTTTCCAGAAGGGTCTCGGTACCCAAATTCGTTTAAGTTTTTCTTTTCATCCGCAAATAGATGGTCAGGCCGAGAGGACCATTCAGACTTTAGAAGATATGTTGAGGGCTTGTGTGCTTGATTTTAAAGGTAGTTGGGATGAGCACTTAGCATTAATCGAGTTTTCTTACAATAACAGTTTTCATGCTACTATTGGAATGGCCCCGTTTGAAGCTTTGTATGGTAGAAGGTGTAGATCACCCATTGGTTGGTTTGAAGTTGGTGAGGCTTCCGTGACTGGATCGGATGCGGTGTTCGAGGCCAAGGAGAAGGTTAAGTTAATTCGGGAAAGGTTGAAAACCGCCTAAAGTCATCAAAAATCATACGCAGATGTAAGGAGGAAAGACCTTAAATTTGATGTTGGTGATTTAGTGTACTTGAAAGTTTCACCCATAAAAAGGGTGAAGATATTTGGGAAGAAAGGGAAACTAAGCCCCCGTTACATTGGTCCCTATAAGATTGTGGATCGCATTGGGAAGGTAGCGTATAAGGTTGAATTGCCCGAGGAGTTATCTAACGCCCATTCGGTTTTCCATGTTTCTATGTTTAAGAAGTATACTGGTGATTCTGTTGTGATTGATCCTTCCGAAAGCTCGGGTGTTCAAGATAGTCTATTATATGAAGAGATTCCGGTTGAGGTTTTTGACTTTCAAGTTCGTAGGCTAAGAAACAAGGAAGTTCCTTTGGTTAAAATGCTTTGGCGAAATCAATCCGTGGAGAGTGCTACTTGGGAAGACGAAGCGGATATGCATGCCAAATATCCCCACCTCTTTCCTACGAATCCTGAGCATGTCAAAGGTATCGTTCTCTTTTGATTTAATCCTTATTGCTATGTTTATCTTTGCTTGTGTGTTTTCTACGGTATCCAAAAAAAATCTAGAATGTAGTATATGCTTTGGGCAAGATGATTTTTTCTCTATATACTCATTTTCATAGTATTATTGACCTACCCATCAACATTCGAGGATGAATGTTTCCAAGGGGGAGATGATGTGATACCCCGGGAAAAAAAATTTTCCGTTAAGATCTTGGACGAAAATGTGTTGAATTCTGTTCTTTATCGTGATTAATAATTTTTTTGTGTGGAATTTCTGGATATGCGACCCGTCATCATGTATATCATCGAATAATATTTCCAATGATATATGTATCATCCAAAACGGACACTCGAGCGATGAGTTATGATCATTTCGATCTAACCGTGAATAGTGGTGAACAGTAAATGTGCAGGAAAAAAATACTGAGGCCAGGCAAATTTTAGGGTCAACTTCAAATGATCATAACTCCTTGTACATAATGATCTGGGTGAGATACTATATATCAACAGAAATTTCTGAAAGTCCTCTTTCCAATGAAATTGGTTTCATCCAATTTGGTCATCGGAGAAAAAAGTTATGGTCGATCTACTTCAGCCTATGAAAATAGTCCACCAAAGGACATATTTGACATTATTTGATTTTTAAGGGTATTTTGGTCATTTCCACTCCAATCCATCTGGGTAAAGCATGGATATAAGTCCATTAAGAGCATTCAATAGCTTATTTTTCTCCAAAATTTCCTAAGGCTCAAACCCCAACCCTACTACTCCAAATTTCATCCTTCTATGTCTCTTGATTGAATCGTAGAAATTTTAAATTGATTTGGAATTCGAGTTGATCATGTTAAGGGCTTTGAGAAGCACCCTTTATTTTTGTGAATAAAGTTCCAGAGTTGGAAGTTCATATTCATCTTCCATTTTTAGGTATGTGGGACTTTGAACAAGATTATCCTTTCGATCTTATGCCCGGTATTTTTGTTGAATTACATCGACATGAGATTTTACATGTTTTACCATGAATTGAAACTATGGTTTTATATCTTATATTCTTTTCCATGAGCTATGGGATTATGTCATCCGATATGTGTATGATGTTGAGATGGAATTATGTCCAAAAAGTATTTGATTATGAGAGTATGATGATTTAATTTGTTAAGCCTTGATTTATACTATCATTCAACTATTTCCTTATTATGAATTTATAATTGATATTAGAAATTCTATATCCCTACTATGGGTTGATGTCTCAAGTACCTTTAAATGAGAGTTGGATGGCAAATTGAGAAATGTTGATATTGAAGTTGCAATGAGTCCTTGTATTTTCCGGATGGTTTTGTTGAGTTAAATTGTTGAAAATATTATGTATTGAGTCTTCATATTCTTCTCCAAATGTCAAGTCAGTTATGGTTCAATGCATTGATAGCTTGTTGATGTTGAGGAAGATTAAAATGTTTTGAGCTAAAATGTGTTGAGTTAGGAATCCACAAATTGATATGATTTGATAAATGAGAAAGATATTTAATTTGGTCTTTATGATAGACCCTTGTGATGTTGTGGTGGATTTCCTAACGCGTTCTGAGCTTGTCGGGAAGTAGTACTTAGCACCAAGAGGGAAATTTGGTATTTCCCCAAACCTATGTGCCACCATAGGGTTGTTTGATGATGATATTATTGGCCAGAGAGCCCGATTGTGATTATTCTAGTTTTAAGGTGGTACTCCCTGGCAAAGAGTATGACGCTCCCGCCAAGGGGGGTTTCAAACGTTGGTATTCCACATAGCTCACGTGGGGTTGTCGGTTATAGGAAACTCCCTTGTCCATAATAGTCATGTTTATTGAAATACCGAGTCACTCCAAGTTTTGATGTGGTAAGTCAAGTTGCCTATGATGATCTATAATGATTTATGAGGTTTTTCTCCTACCTTTCCTATCTAAGATGTTATGAGTTGCATGATTCAATGAGACTCAATCCAGGTGTGTCATTATGGTCTGTATGTACGTTTTTCTGAAATTATTGATATTATTTATATTTTGCAGGCGCCCCCACATACTCAGTATGTATCTTGTGCTGACCCTTATATTTCTCTATGGGCTACATTCTTACCATGATGCAGGTTCAGGTACTCAGCCGCAGCCGCGACAATGATATCTGAGTGCTGCATCTACGTTCCTTCAGTGGTGAGTCCTCATGGTTCGAGGACCATGTTGCTAGTTTTGGTGTTGTTGTTTTGTCATCCCTTTGGTCTGTTGAGTCAGTTGGGGGTTTGTCCCAATGGCTCGTTGATTTTGCTGTATAGAGGCTATATCAGACTAGTGTATAGTTGGGTTGGTTTGTGTATAGACATTCCTTATATGTATAGTCTAACGATATTCCATGCCATGTGTGACGTGATATGATATGTACTTATATATATATCCTTAGCGTAGCGTGTATGTTGTTGTGTTGGAACCCAAGGGTAGTGTTTTGGCGTAAAGGGTTAGCTTGAGGCTACGTGTAGCCTTGGGCACCGTGTGGCATCTCGGAATGGTATTCTGGGGCGTTATATAGACGTTGTTTTGACATTTTTCAAGACCGTACTAGACATGACTTAAGGATACCCTAGGAAACTTGGACTCTGTGTGCTCTGATACCAAGTTTGTAACTCTCTGAGACTACCCCTTGAACGTCACACAATGCTTAGAACCATAAGTGATCCCAAGATAATCCATGATACTAGCATAAGTTTTGAGCAACTAAATAAAATATATAAAACTAGAAATAATAAGAGGAACAGATGTCTATAGCTGAACTTATTCAATACAATGTTATTTAAGAACTTAATACACTGGTTATACAAAAGAAAACTGAAACTAAATACATCAACTCTGACTAACTTTCTATAATGTCTCTATTAATACTGACTATAAGTAGTTATGACATGACCCCAGGTATCCCTAATCAAGACAAATGAATAGAAATAAAATATTGAATCCCCAAACTGGTTGGAGTCCTCGAATAAAAATAACTTATCTCCTGTTGGCTGGAAACTTGAACGACTTGATCATAATGTCGTGGGATACAACTGATACTTACATAATGAAATAGTGTAGCCATACATACGTATATATGGTTAGTACTTCTGGAATGTACTAAGTAAGTGAGGGTGAATGCAATAAGTAAAACTGAATCAATACATAATCTTAAAACATGCATGATAAAGGTAAATAGACTCACTAAGATACTGAAATAAACTAAACATTAAAATGTTAAATAACATGAATAACAAAGCATAGTCTGATAAACTGGGCGAGTCACTACACTTAATAGCTGAAATAGTTTTTTCTGTGGGATAAGTAAAATTGTAGCTGAATATACTTTCAAATCATGCATGCTATGTTTAAAAAGACTCACCTTGATCATAAGTAAGACTGAAAGATGAATTATCATAAAGAATAACTCATAAAACAATATCTGAACAACAATTTTGAGTCAATACACTTAGTTTCTAAAATACTCTTTTTTGTGGGAGATTCATATAATGGATAAAAACCGTGTGAGCTAGCATGGATTCCATTGTCTGACCTATGTTGAGAAGGGATGCTCTATCCTTGCCATCAGTATAGAACCTAAATTGAACTAGAGTATTCACTAAACTGAGCCCCTGGGCAAGGAGACACTCTCTAGCGAGGTCTCTTAAACCTATAGTGGCACGTAGTTTCTGGGAAATATGATGTGATGAACCAATATTCCCCTCTCAATGCTAAATTCTACTCCCAAAATATATACTGGTTCCTATTATATATAAAATTCACCTTAAATCAAGTATATGGGTTTATAAATTTGAAAATCGATCATGCTTCTATTAATAAATCAAACTCAAGAATAATTGTGCAAATTTCATATCATGTATGAGATCATAAGATTAAAACTAAAATAAAAAATCATACTATAGAAATTTGAAAACTGAATTAGTAAATCTAAACTTCTTATAAACTATCACGACCTAAACCAGGGCCAGGCCGTTACGAGTATCTCGAGTCCACCATGGACTGGAGACCACCCTATTTGCCAAGCCAAATGGAACACAATACAGCTAGAAGCGAATGAATTTCGAATATATAACAAGATGAGTTGAGTTACTAAGAAGAAAACACTAAAAAGAATTTAAGAATTTCAACACATCCCAATCCATAGTAATACATAAAGTCTCTACGACAAAACCGAATATAATCTAAGTCGGGATATGTCCTCAACAATAGCCAAAAAGAAACCATATGAATAGTCGTTGACATAATAGAATCACAGAAACATGAAATGAAGCTCTTCCAAATAATGAAAGTTCACCACTTTAAACTAATAACGGATAACCCCAAAATCCAATCACTGCATAGGAAAAGTAGAAGTGTATCTATGTCCTGAATCGTATGGGGATACAACGTCCGAAGACGGTTAGAGGGTTGAGCACTAGCATGTAACTCGAGAATAACGGGACAAAATAATATAATCATTCCAAAAACAATCCAAAATCAATGCCCATGTACACATATATGCTTATATGTATAAATATATATAAGATGCTTAAAGAGGGAACAAAATTTGGTATGAACTTTAAAACATTAGCCTAGTCAGGCCCCAGTGCGTGTTAGCTGCCTGTATCGAAGATATCATAGAAGGCTAGGAATCCTCGTATCCTACTCTATCCATGATATAGGTATGGATAGTGTGACATAAGCACATAGCCATCAAGGCCAACCCTCATATCAACAAATATGGGTTTCAAGTGTCAGCCCCTTCGGGACCTCCACCTTCACGACTTGTTGCACAACGATCTTTAAGCCTAATTAAAACATTTAACACATAACCTATCTATTAATTCAAGGAGTAAATTATTAAGGCTTTATGAAGTAGTATCATCATATCAACTAAATCTTCTGAGTGAATGTTATTAAGACATCAATCAAGGGAATCCTTGTACCCCCTGACTCCGTTATTAAATCAACTTGGGGGATTCCTAGTACCACACAAGGTTTTAAAGAAAATCATTCACTTGGGGGAATCCTTGTACCTCACAAGGTTTTCAAGATCATTCTTATCCATTATCCATTTATGCAATGCATTAGTTTTAAGAAAAATAGGCCAAGCTAAAAGATTATTCACATATCAAAATTAATTGTGCAAGTGGGTTGAGGTTCTCATCAATTTCAATACAAAAATCCAATTATGTTGGAGAATCCTTCTACCCCATCACCATTCCCATGAACCCCAATGAGTTCACAAAGCATCAATTCAAAGAATAATAAATTAATAATAATCATAGGAAAAACATTTAAACAATTTTCATCCAAAACCCTCAACCTATCATTCAAAACCCAAGATCAAAACCATGAGAATATTAAACCAATTCATGCCATGATGAAAACATAAGTTTAGGGAGATAGATACATGCCTTAATCACCAAGAAATTAGAAGAAGAAACCACACTTGAGCCCTAAAAGACCAAACTCTTAAAACCTTAGATTTACCTTTGAATGGGGAATTTGAGAGAGTTTGAGAGAGTGTTTACAAGTGATAAGTGTTGAAAATAGGGTACCCAATATAATTTAAGGCCGTGGGTTTTAAGTGGGGAAGGAGGGAAATTATCTAGATGTCCTTACATGAAACCTGAAAATTCACCGCCCAGCCGCTATGGGTCTCAAGACAACTCCTTAAGACTGACTACAAGTCGTCACTATGTCTCGTAGCCTGGGTAGTATCATTGGCCATCCATACTGTTGATCCTATGAGTCGTACCCTATTTCTCAAAGTCACACATTACGTATCGTAGGGCCTAGTCATAGTCAAGGAAGAATTACTTGGGCACTATACAGGGTTGACCACAAAAGGTACACTACGACTCATTAAGAGTATGTACGACTCATCACGTCTAATCTTAATAAAGATAGAAAACTTGGGAAATTACACTGGTCACCCGATGATTGGTACCTTACGACTCATAAAGAGTCCTTACTACTTATTGGGCTCAATTCGTAACCAAGGAAGAAGCAAGGGAAACCTTCACTGGTTAGGCTACAGTTTGGGTCATACGACCCGTATAGAGATCTTATGACTTGTATAGTCATTCGTAGTCAGGGCAGCGAACTCAAAGCTAAAGGACTTTTCAAGGATAAAAATTTGGGGTGTTACATTCTCCCTCCTAGGATCATTCATCCCTGGATGATGAGACAAGGCATCCGTTTGCATGATTTCAAATAGAACACAACCACACTTTCCTTTAACAAAGACAAAAAATAATGATACTAATGAATACATATACCTTAAGCAAGATTATCCAAAATAAGGAAGAAGAATGGATATTTGGAGCTCATGTCCTCTTCAGCTTTCCAAGTAGCTTCTTCAACCTTATGATTCCTCCATGAAACCTTCACCGAAGACACATCCTTTAGTCCTCAAATATCCAAAATCTAAATCGCGACGTTCTCATATGAAAAGGAATTTAAAATACCAACACTCTCCAATGGGACAATCAAGGAAGGATCACCCACACACTTCTTCAACATCAACACATAGAACACCGGGTGAATGGAACCCAAACTAGGAGACAACTCCAACTTATATGCAATATTACCTACTCTCCTTAAGATCAAGTATGAGCCAACATTATGAGAACTGAGCTTCTCCTTATTTCCAATCCTTATCACCCTTTCATGGGAGACATCTTCAAGAACATCCATTCGCCAACATCAAACTCCAATTCCCTACGTTTCACATTTGCATAGGACCTTTGGCAACTTTGGGTGTTTTTAAGCCTATTCCTAATCACCTTCACCTTTTCCATGTCCTGATGAACTAAGTCATAACCAAACAATCTAGTCGCACCAACTTCGAATGACCCAATAGGAGAACGACATCTCCTACCATACAAATACTCAAACAGAGCCATATGAATACTAGAATAATAACTGTTATTATATGAAAACTGTATGAAAGGTAAATATCAACCCAACTACCACCAAAGTCGATCACACAGGACCTTAATATCTTTTCCAAGGTCTGAATAGTCCTTTCCACTGGTCCATCCATTTGCGGGTGGAAAGCGGTGCTAAGGTTCACCTTAGTCCCTAATCCTTCATGAAATGATCACCAAAAGTGAGATGAGAACTAAATACCTTGATCAGATATAATAGACATTGGAGAACCGTGGAACTTGACAATCTCCTGAATAAAAATGTTTAGCATAATCCTCTGCAGAATAATTAGTCCTTATGGGCAGTAAATGAGCAGACTTGGTCATCCTAGTGGATGATCCAAATCAAATCGAACTGACTATGAGGCCGTGGAAGACCGATAATGAAATCCATATTAATGACTTACCATTTCCACACAGGCATATCAATCTCTTGAGACAAACTACTAGGACACAAGTTCTTTGCTTTCACCTATTGACAAACCATACACTTGGCCACAAAATTGGTCACTTCTCTTTTCATGTTGTTCCACTAATAGATCATTTTCAAATCTGGTACATCTTTATCGAATCAGGATGAACAATGTAATGCAACTCACGAGCTTCAGCTAAAATTCTTTCTTGCAACCCATCAACATTGGGAACACATAATCTACCTTGGTACCTTAAGATACCATCACCACCAATATCGAAGGCCATTACCTTCTACCGATCCACATCATCCGTGATTTACATCAAGACGGGATCCAAGACCTGTTTCACTTTTACCTCAGCACTAAGAGATGACTTCACTACCTCTTGAGCAACCACAACTCCATCATCAGAATCTAAAAGACAAACTCCAAGGTTATCTATTTGGTGAATATCCTTTACCAACCCTTGCTATTCTTCCTCCACATGCAACACACTCCCCATAGATAACCTGCTAAGAGCATCAACAACCACATTAGCTTTACCTAGTATCAGAACCTAATTTCTTGGAACAATATAGTGCCTACTATAACCCACCAGTAGGCAACCTAAACCTATTGTCCAAAATAGCTTATAACGGACTACCTAATAGAAAAAGGCAAGAAAGCAGAATAAGTGTAACAAAAGATCAATTACATAGATAAATCCCAAAACCTGGTGGGGTGGTATCAGTACAAGAGCCTCTAATATAATAAGAGTATAGAAGTGAAGTACAAAAAAATACGCTAATATAACTTGTCTCCAAATACATAATAGAGACCAGTCTAATACATAAGAGAGAGATAACTCCGAATGTCAGAAGCTCACTCTAAGTCTCCAAACCATGGTTGCGCTACATGACGCATACATCGACAGTGATACCCTATACTATGATCTCCAGGCTGCAGAAGTGTAGTATGAGTACCAAATGAATAATACCTAGTAGGAAACTGCCAACTGAGCTCGAAAGATAAAGAAGATATATATAACATATAAAAAGAATGGAAACTACACCAAATGTCCAGCATCCACATAAGACGGTCAATAAGATAATAAGAACAAACTATTCTATAAATGTACAAGAGACTAATATATTAAGACTAAGAGACTAACATATTATGACTAAGGAAGTAATAAGGATGAACTATCCTATTCCAGTCATCCTTAAAAATATACAAGGCCAAGGAATGAGTATACAATATCAACAATTTAAGGAAGAGATATACGGTAGTTCCATAGATAAATATAGCTAGGTATATATATACGTATAGATGTGAAGTCAAATCAAAGCATAACTTAAATCATCATGCCATAACTTTTAAGGCCTCATTATAATCCTATCAGGATCTAGTACCATCATAATCAGAGTTTTTAATCCGTATGTCTAAACATGAGATAAACATGTATAATAATGCAATCGTAAGGTAGAAGAGTCTGGAAACATACCTCTAATATCGATACCGAATCAATGAATAATTTTTCATAAACTAGCCATAATAATGATCATAATAATGATAATAACAATACCAATAACAAAGAAAGTAACGGGCTATTTTGGTCAACCAAATACCTAGTCGAGCCTATGCGTACTCCCACCACCCCAAGCTCGGAAGGTTTAATCAGCATACAATCAACACAAGGCATAATATTCACCCAGTCCCATACCATTTGGTAGACATACGCGCATACTGGTGATAGGCGATGCGCATGTAAGTATAAATGGAAGAAAATTCACAATACCATAACTATAATCATAATTATCACCCTCATCATATCCATCCTCTGGCCTTTTAGGTATCAATATCATCATCGTAACCTCCTTCAGCCTGGTCGGGTATCAATATCATCATCGTAACCTTCTTCATCCTGGTCGGGTATCATCATATCATTTAATATCTTTCAGATTTTTTGGGTAACATCATAATATCCTTCTGCCTTGTCGGGTATCATTATATCATCATAATATGCTCTAACCTTGCTGAATATCAATATCATCATCATAAAATAAAACTTAATTTCAATAATAATAGAGAGCAAGCCCCATAAGGGCCAAAGTAAAGAACAAGCCCCATGAGGGCTAAAGTAAATGACAAGCCCCACAATGGATAAAATAAATAGATATGAAAATAGAAGCAAGGTAGATTATATTTCCATAAACTATCCCTCATCATCAATATCAATTATCACTAAGCATATGTATATTACAGACCCACAATAATGATCGTTGGGACTAAATCATTATGAAGTATAGAAAGGGTTGGCATATCTCACGACCGGAGTAATTAGGAACGAAGTAGCTCTTTTTTACACGTATTTCTCTTGGTATACCCACCTACATGCCTTCTAATTTCGTGAAGTCCTTAGTATCAACTCATTAACTAGAATTTATCTCGGTCAAGGCCTTAAAATATCATATTAACCTCTTTTACCTATAAGTTATTCATTATAGATTGACATTTATTTTTATGAAGAAATCCATTATTAAGGTAGAAAGTGGGTTTTAACCCTTGGTCACTGGAAACCATAATAATATTATAATCTAATCGGAATCCTATCAACCATCGATGCAACGATTATGACTGTACCAAATCTATGTTTGCCATCACAAGTATTCAAACATTGGAATCATAAATATCATACCACATCTTCCTCCTCCCATACCGAAGAGATGAGTATAAACACACACGCACGAATATATATATATATATATATATATATATATATATATATATATATATATATTTATATATATATGAACTACAACTATATCGTATATGAGGGTAATTACTTACCGGATGTCCAACCAATATCATAACACGACCTTCACCTAATAATATGTTTGAAATAATCGAAACATCGAGATCACAACCTTAGGTCCATATACATATCCAAAATTCATGTTGATAATCATATTCATACATCATTTTATTTTTATAATCCATAGCATATTCACGAGGCCTAACATCTTTATAAACCAAAAACCATATCTATAATCGTCTCACACATAGGAGGCATCTCTAAAAGCCTAATATCATCAATAAGAGGAATTATCATCTCTATAAGCCAAAAATTATTCCATATGGAAATCATGGCCAAATGTGGTTCCCACACTCATACTTTCCAATTTTCAACTTTCTGACCAATAGGTAGAAATGAGTTCAGGCACATTGGGACACAAACCAAAGGTCTACCTAGCTTAAAATCTATATTCCAAAGCTACTGGCATAGTCAAAATTTGCATTTGATATCATTTTACTGACGTTTTTTCTCGGTGACCATTTGAAACCAGGAAAGACTTCCAAATAGAGAATTGGTTCTAAAAACCAAACGAACTACCCGATAACCAAACAGTCTGTCCCATCAAGTCATAAATGATTTGGGGCAGCTATGGAGAATCATAAACACCAAAAATAAATGGAATTATGCAAAATTACCGAAAGGGTCATTATAATATCCACTACTAAATGGAGTTTCATCCTCAATAGTCTACGGATAGAAAGCATCTCAAAAGCTTGAAAGGATGAGGTGCTGGGCCCGCATATTTCGAGCATGACTTCCCAGATAACCATTGCAAAGAGAGAAAATTTGAAAGGGATCTCTCAAAATGTATCCCTTTTTTCCACCAGTACCCTTGCTTTACTTCCAAACAACCAAAGCTCAACTTCAACCACTAACTGACCTTCAACTAAACTGAAGAGACTGGTGCATTAGAATCTAAACCATAACTCACTGATACCATCTCAATATCCTTACAATATCAACAGAGGCTTATTCAGGACAAAAGGAAACCCAAGACATGAGTCATGCCACTGACTCTTAAATCTATATATGACCTTCCTTTACTATTTCACACTTGCTATCCACTCCAAGCATGGAGGAAAATCACTTGAGTCTGATCTGTGCAATCTCACCACAAAGAACTCAAAGAACTGAAGCTGAAATGCTGAAAGTCCGTACGACAAACATGAGAATAAGCCCATACATACAAATGGAGATAATCAAGGAATGCAATCTATTCCAATAGTAGAACTAGTCTGAATGGTAACCAAGACTGGAATCTAAAAGGTTAAGGCACAACTACCCATTACTGAATAATCCATACCAGGATGTACCATTACCAAGAATGAAACCATATTGAATCCAACTCAAGTGTACTACTCCCAATGAGTATATATTCCAAAATTCCCAAAGAAAACTAGAAACTTGAGATCAAAGCTAGAAGGACCAATATCGGATCCATAGGCCATGATATGAAGACTTATCAGCTACAACCCATCCGAAGTTAAGAAGACAAAATAGGTAACCATGGAGTAGGATCAACCAACCAATAAATAAAATCCAAACTGAGATAAAATTAAAATAAAGGCTGCACGCAGGCTCTACTACTTCAAGAATTTTTTTTAATATCATGACTGAACTACTCAGTCTCAACCACCCAAACCAAACCTAAAGACCGGTAGGCATACCCACTCCAAATTTATCATAACTTCCAAATCACATTCCAAGGGGTCAAGTCATAACTAAGCCAATAAGCCTATATCAATTCCAACCATTCAAATTGACTTTAGTATCCAAATTTGACATATCCGAGGTAAATCATACTAAGCCAAAATCAAAACTTAGCTGAGGAACAAAGTCACCACACGGATAAACTATCAACTGAAAACACAACAACCAACTCTAGATCAATTAGAGGGTACAAAATTTAGCGACAAAACAAATATCATGCAGAAGGGTAAATCACCAGCTGAAAATGCAAATAACCCACTCCATACCGGTTGAAGGGCATAGACTATCAAATACACTAAGAAACTCCCTAAGGATGAAAACCAAACTAGCAATTAGCAATAACTTTAGCAACTCGAGGAAACATAACTTTAGCCGACAACTAATCAATCCAATACTCTATCTCTGCAAGAATAGTTATAGGCTTATATTATTAAGGATAATCACTCCACCAAGCCTCATTAGGCCGAACAAATTCTAAAATAAGGATTTCATTGATCTACTCAAGTATCACAACATCGAAGAAGAAATATACCAATCTCGAAACCAAGGTCAAAGTCAAGACCAACACCAGAAAATCAACAACTTAAGATAGAGAATTCCTAATTTGCCAACTTAAGAACTGATCACAGGAATGGACACCTATCTCTAAATTTCTAACTCTACTAGATAAAACCATACCACATCAGAAAGGAGCTTCCAATCTCCACACTAATAACAAGGGCAACCATCACAAGGGAATCAACCCAATAAGTCTAAGAGGTGAACTCAGTGCATCTTAATCTCAAAGTCAAACTCTCTATCGAGCGATGAAATAGCCATAAATAAAGAATGGGCCAAAACTGGTCAAGCTAAAAAATGGGCTATATATAAAAGGGATAGCCAACACAAGAGACTTCGCAACCCAGGAGGCAAGTCTAAGAATCTCAAACTCAAGATCGGGCAATATAACTAGATTGCCAACTCTAGAACCATAAAGAACCATTGAAGATAAACTTATATTTAATACCATAATTAACTCTATAATCAATCTAACATTGCTAACCAAGAGGGAAACAATCAACCTCGCTACACTATGGGAACAAAGTCACCAAATCGGGCTATATCTACTCAAGCCACCTAATAAGAATCACAAGGAGATGAAATTCTAACTAGATAACACTAGTCTAAACAACTACCTAGAGAGGATCAATCACATCAATTAATAATGTCAAATAATATCAATAACCTCAAGTAGTGATAACAATAGTAATAACAATATAAATATTAATGTAAAGAATAGGCGGTACCAAAATCAACATTAATATCATGTACTACTCAAGGGCCATAATAAGGCCAATGTGCCAAGATAATAGGACTCAAACCTAAATGCTACACTCATAATGAGAAATATCAGCACAAATCTATTCCCTCCACTACTAAAAGAAATAAACCACAAAGTAGTAACATAATCATGAATTTGATAATAAGTCACATAATAACCAATATTAATTCATCAAGTCATATAATCAGCAATGGGTATGAAATCCCTAATACACATCATAAAAGATAAATACGGGAAATAAAAGCACACCTATCATGGTGAAATTTAGAATCACATGCCTAACAGATATAGGAAGAATAAATCTTAATGGGTCCAAACTCGAACCGACTGACTAAATCATCAACTGAGGCGCCAAATGTACTATCTCTAAATGAATATGCCACAATATTATGGGGCTGATTTGAATGAGTTGAATGACTAGAAATCCCATGTCGAGGATACTCTTTAGTCCAGTAGCCGATCTCTCTGCAGTCGTAGTAAATCTTGAAGCATCAATATGGAGAGAACACAAACTAAGCCCAAGTAACTGTCCAACTGACACTGAGAGCAAACTCTAGTAGAATATCTATCTTTCTCAAAATCATAGCCTATCTCAGGAACTCTAGGCAGACAAGGAAAGCATGCTAACTCCGTTTGATCAACTAAATTATATTTGGGCACTTTTTGAACTATTGTCTTATCATGACACCACCAAAACCAGATCTTAGAATACTCTGAGATAATGCCACTCATAATCCAGAATGACTGTCATGGCCTGAAGACCTATACAAACTCTGCAAGGTCTGAGAACTACTCAAAGAATCAAATGTCATCCATGGCTATGAGGGATCTGCAACATGACTTAGATCCCCACTGTTGAACCTCGAAGGGCGAAAATATTCATGAGCTTAACTGGAGCCTAAGTTGGCCTTAAATCCTTTTTGGCTGACAATGAAAATCTTAAATATCCTTCTCTGACTCTGTAGTCTGATGCTGTGAGATACATGGAGTCCAACATTTTTCTCTCATAAGGAGAGAACCCTACATTATCGGGAACATCGTAATCTTGCTAGGGAGTACAACCTAAATTTAGTGATCACAATCTCATACTCGACCTATGGCCCATAATTATCAATATTAATCCTATGGTGGCATGTAGTTTTGGGGAAATACCATATTTCCCGCGTGGGCTAAATACTACTCCCAGACACAAGCTCAGAACGCGTTAGAAAATCCACCATAAACATCACAAAGGTCTATCATGAAGACCAAATCAAATCTCTTACTCATTTATCAAATCATAATCAATTTATGGATTCTTAACTCAACTCAAATCAAATCAATCTTTCTCAATAACAAAATATATCAATTCATTAAATCATGACAACATCACTAACATTGAGAACATATCAAGACTCATTGTAACAACTCAATCTCATAAATTAATATACTCAATAATCTAGTTTGTCATAAGGAAGCTTAAAGCTTGACACATATCTTGAAAGCACTTGAAATATCAACTCATGGTATAAATATGAAATTCACAAAAATATCATCATAACTTGAGAATAGCAAAATAATCATGTATAACAAAGCTTGAACAATTTATATTCTCATAATCTCATGATGAAGAAATTTGGGTATAAACCCACTTGCAAAATCATATAAATCCATGATAGAAATCAAAGCTTTGGACACAAGAATGAAAGGATTGCTCTTGTTCAAAACCCCACATACCTTAATATTTGAAATTGAATTAATTCTAGTGCTTGAGACTCTATCCGCACTTGTAATAAATGATTCTTGAAGCCCACACTATGAGGAACTTGATTCTTGAAGAAATCTGAAAGATTTATGGATGATTTTTGAAAGATTAAATTTCCTTAAATAAAACCCTAGATATATTTCTTAAGAGAATTGGAAGAGAGAATGAAGAAATTGGGTTTGGATGGGGATTCTCATATTTATATAGGACTCCAAAAGATGGGAAAAAACCAAAATACCCTTCCAAAACATCCCTTAATTGCTAAAAATATAGCTGACGACATTCGTGACAAGCCGTCAAACTTGTGACAAGTCATCACAAAATGTAGTCACAAAAGGGTGGATTTTATGATTTTCTGCTTAAGGTTGACGACATTGGTGATAAGTCATCACACTTGTGATGACTTGTCACAAATGTCATCACTGGGGGTGGAAATCTGCCTAAGGCTGATGCATTGGTGATAAGTCATCACACTTGTGATGACTTGTCACAAATGTCGTCATTGGGTTTTCAAGCTTGACATGCTGGAGTAAAATGGGCATAACTCTTGGCACCGATACTGGATTTGGGTGAAATTATTATCGTTGGAAAGCTAATTCAATTATCTATATTTTGGTAGGTGATGAGACTAATAATTCATAGTATAACGAGAGTTATACTCATTTGAAGTTGAATATGGCAATATCCTTCCCAAGAATTCAATCGGTAAGGAATGTTTTGATTTACCTAATCGCTAGGACATCTTTGAGGCCTTAATACACATCACGCTTGATCGGAAAACAATCAAAGAACTATAATTTACTTATCATGAGTTTGAGTAATGGTTGCACTATTGGTTAGACTCTCGGAGTATTACAGTATCTCCCCCTTGGAAACATTCATCCTCGAATGTTGCCAAATAGGCCAAGAACAAGAGAAAATGAGGACGTATAGCTGGAATGACTCACTCAAAGGGATTACTCACTCTATACCTTCGAGTACTCTACAAAATACACGAATTCGTGATGAAAGTAGACACATAACTGAATCTTTAATAAGAAGGGGGCAGAATTAAGAAAGAATGGTATCTTCAGCTCGCTCCGAACTCACACAAAAGAGGTGAGGGTACTTGGTTCGTATAACAGCTTCGGCTTCCCAAGTAGCACCCTCAATAGATTGATTTCACCAAAGCACTTTAACCAAAGTAACTTTTTTGTTCCTTATCCTCCGGATCTAAAAATCCAAAATCTTAACCGGAATCTCCTCGAATGAAAGGCTATCTTGAATATCTAAGCTTTCGAAAGAATCAACCCCGACAAAATCACCAATACATTTCTTAAGCATAGAAATATGGAATACCGGATGAATGCAAGACAACTCTGCAGGTAACTCCACCTCATATGCTACTTTCCTAACACAGCTCAGAATCCTGTACGGACCAATATAATGGGGACTAAGATTTCCCTTCTTCTCAAATATCTTCATCCCTTTCATGGGTGAAACCTTTAAGTACACCAAATCATTAACATTAAACTCAAGATCTTTTCTTCTCACATCCGCATACGACTTTTGATGACTTTGAGCGGTCTTTAATCTTTCTCGAATCAACTTGACTTTTTCCATAGCCTCGAACACAGCATCAGGCCTAATCACAGCTGCTTCTCCTACTTCAAACTAACCTATAGGTGATCTACATCTTCTCCCATACAAATCTTCGAATGGGGCCATCTGAATACTAGCATGGAAACTATTTTTATACGCAAATTCGATCAATGGAAAGTGCTTATCCCAACTACATTTAAAATCAAGCGCATATGCCCTCAACAAATCTTCTAAAGTCTGAATGGTCCGCTCAGCCTGACCATCTATTTGCGGATGGAAAGCAGAACTTAGACGAACTTGGGTACTGAGACCCTTCTGAAAATCCCTCTAAAACTGGAAAGTAAACTGAGTACCCCTATCAGAGATGATAGCCAAAGGAACTCCATGAAGTCTAAAAAATTCTCGAATATACAATCTAGCATAATCCTTAGCTATATAAGACGAATGCACTGGCAAGAAATGAGCTGATTTAGTCAACTGATCTACTACAACCCAAATTGAATCATGATGACGATGAGAAGGAGGCAAACTAATTACGAAATCCATATTCGCTTCTTCCGACTTCCAAGTAGGAATGCTAAACTCTTGCATTACACCACTGGGCCTTTGGTGCTCTACCTTAACTTATTGAAAAATAGAACACTTTGCCACAAATCCTGCTATGTATTTCTTCATACCGTTCCACCAATAGATTTCTCGCAAATTACGGTACATCTTGGTAGCACCGGGATGAATAGAATATCGCGTGCCATACACTTCAACCATAATTCTGTGCCTTAGATCATCAACAACGGGAACACATAATCTACCCTGCAATCTCAACACACCATCTCCCCCTTGGGAGAAAACCTCTACCTTTGGTCCTTAACTAATTTATACAGTTTGACCAAACTAGGATCCCTGTCTAGCTTCTCCTTTACCTCCAAGACCAAAGAGGACTCAGAACTACTCTGAACTAAAATACTCCCTTCAGCGGAATCAAGTAATCTAACACCCAACTTAGCCAAATGATTCACATCATGAGATAATTCTTTCTTATCATTCTCTACATGAGCTACACTACCCATAGACAACTTGCTAAGAGCATCTGCCACAGCATTGGCCTTGCCCGGGTGATACAACACACTCATATCGTAGTCTTTTAGCAACTCTAACCATCTTATTTGTCTAAGATTCAACTCCCTCTAAGTAAACACATGTTGCAGGCTTTTGTGATCTGTAAACACATCAACATGAACACCATACAAATAATGTTTCCAGATTTTCAAAGCAAAAACTATAGCTGCTAATTCAAGATCATGGGTTGGGTAATTCTTCTCATGCGGCTTCAACTGTCTAGAGGCATAAGCTATAACTTTACCCCTCTGCATCAACACATAAGCCAAACCAACTCTAGAAGTCTCAAAATATACCACAAAACCATCAGTACCAATGGGTAAAGCTAACACTGGGGCTAAAGTGAGTCGAGTCTTTAACTCCTGAAAACTCTTCTCGCAAGGTTCCGACCACAGGAACTTCACTTTCTTTTGGGTCAACTGGGTCATGGGAGACGCAATGAAAGAGAATTCCTCAATAAAACGATGGTAGTAACCAGCTAGACCCAAGAAACTCCTAATATCAGATGGGGAGGTAGGTCTAGGCCAATTTTTTACATCTTCTGTCTTTTGGGGATCGACTCTAATGCCTTCGGCAAAAATAATCTGACCCAAAAAAGCAACTGGACTTAGCCAAAATTCACACTTGCTAAATTTAGCAAAAAATTAATGATCTCTAAGAGTTTGCAAGACAATTCTAAGATGGTCAGCATGATCAACCTCATTTTGGGAATATATATGAATATCGTCTTTGAATACAATGAAAAACATATCAAGATATTGCTTGATCACTCGATTCATGAGGTACATGAAGGCTGCTGGAGCATTGGTTAACCTAAAGAACAGGACAAGAAACTCAAAGTGACCATAACGAGTTCAGAAAGCTGTCTTTAGAATATTACACTCTCTCACTTTAAGCTGATGATAGCCGAATCTAAGGTCTATCTTTGAGAAAGAACTTGCACCCTGTAGCTGATCAAATAAATCATTGATTCTAGGAAGAGGTTACTTTTTCTTGATAGTTACGTTGTTGATTTGATGGTAGTCAATACACATACATAATGTACCATCTTTCTTACGTACGAATAAAATAGGTATACCCCATGGGGAAACACTGGGTCTGATAAAGCCTTTGTATAAGAGATATTTGAGTTTCTCCTTCAACTCTTTAAGTTCTGCGGGAGCCATACAGTACGAAGGAATGGAAATAGGCTGAGTGCCGGGAAGGAGATCAATCCCAAATTCTATTTCTCTATCAGGTAGGACCTCTGGGAGATCTTCTGGGAAAACATCGAGAAACTCATTAACAATGGTAACTGACTGAATAGTCGGAGTCTCGAAATTTAAGTCTTTAAATCAAACTAGGTGATAGATGCAACCCTTGGAAATCAACTTCCTAGCTTTGAGGTAGGATATGAAATGGCTCTTCAGAGATACAGAACTCCCGGACCACTAAAAAATGGGATCTTCAGGAAATTGAAACTTAACCACTTGGGTATGACAATCTATAGACGCATAGAACGAGTGAAGCCAATCTATACCCAGAATGACATCAAAATCAACCATATCTATCTCAATCAAATCAGCACATATGACCCGATGAAGGACAATGATAGGACATTTCTTATACACTCGCTTAGCAATAATAGATTCTCCTACTAGGGTAGAAACCAAATAGGCTCAGGAATCCATTCAGGGTTCATCACAAAATTTACAGCAACTAGAGGTGTTACATAAGAGAAACTCAAATCGACGTCCATCAATACATACACATCAAAATAAAAAATGTGGAGCATACCAGTGACAACATATGGAGAATCCTTCTACTCATAGTGAGGTGGTATAGCATAGAAGAGATTCTGGTGCGAACCGCCAACAGTACTAGAAGAGGCACCTTGAGGAGGAACTGGGCAAACTACGAGAGCGTAGGCACTGGTAGCCTGACTCTGGGGATGAGCATCTCGACTCCCCTGTCTAGCATACGAACAATCTCTAAGTCAGTGACCTAACTTGACACAACCAATGCAATCCCTCTGATCAACAAAACACTCGCCAAAATGATCTATACTACACTTGGCACATGAAGGAGGACGAGGTCTTTTACTTACACTTTCTTGAGACCTGGATGGGATAGGCCTGTTCCCCTGATCCTGTCTACTTCTAGGTGCAGGAGCACTAACTAAGGAAGGCACGAGCATAAATAAATATCCCTAGAATTGAGGGCGGTTCCCTCCATGGAATCTGGACTGACCGAATCCCTGTTGCTCTGATCTAGCTCTTTTATTCCCTTTTACTCCCTCCCTCTCTTTCACATTATCAACTTTAATATGTTGGGCATGTATCATCAACCAAGAAAGGTCCATCTACCTATTAATCATAGCAGATCTACACTCTTTCATAACGTAACTCGACACACCAGTCACGAACTTACTCATTATGGTCCTGGAGTCAGCCATCATACTAGGAGCATATTTGGATAACTAATTGAATCTAAGACAATACTCCTTAACAGTCATAGATCCTTGTCTCAAATTCATGAATTCCTCTATCTTTGCTTCCCTCATATCAAGAGGAAAGAATTTGTCCAAGAACGCATTCTGGAATAACTGCTAAGTCATGAGAGCGGCATCCTCCCCTATACTCTTCCTCCACATCTCCACCCAATCATATGCAATATCTTTTATTCGATAGGAAGCCAATTCAACACTCTCCTCCTCAGTCATATGCATAATTTGGGTGATCATTCTCACTTCATCCAAGTATATCTGTGAGTCTTCACCTACCTTCGACCCATAGAACTCAGGCGGATTCATCCGCATAAAGTCATAAACTCGACCTGTAGTAGAATTATTCTCTTGCAAAGGCAAAATAGTAGCCCAGATGTTAGCTTGAGCATTGGCAGTAACTTCCTGGGCTAGCGCCTGAAAAGCTGCCCGAAATTCTGCATGAGACACATGCTCATTCAAAGGATCAACGGGTGGAGGTTGCTCGTTATTTCTACAAGCTTGACGAGGAGTTATTTTCTATTATAAGAGAGCATGAGTTAATCGCAGATAAAGAGACAGTTGTAGGCACAATATTTTTAGAAAGAAAGAAACGACTTTTCCTAAAATATTTCATAGCCTCTTGCTCATAGATGTGGCATGCTACACACCGATGATCATGACTCTACGTAATGCGGCTTGTCAGACTCCCTAGGACTCCTTAAACCTTAGGATCTGATACCAAGCTTTGTAACGCCCCAAAATTTTATTTCGAGATGCCACATGGTTCTTAGGGATACACATAGCCCCAAGCTAACCCTCGGAGCCAGACACTACTTGAAGGAATTTAATTCAACAATAGTCATTCACAACAAGAGATATACCACATCGGATTAAAGAGAAATACTGGAGAATACTAGACTGTACAACCAAAATATATTGAATGTCTGTACATACCAACCCTATAGTCTGACAAAGCCTCTATACATCAGAATCAAGGAGCCATTGGGACAAACCCCCAACTGACTCAACAGTACTGAAAACCATAACAAAAAAATGATATCACAAAAATATAGACATGGTCCTCTAACCATGAGGACTCACCACTGAGGGAATGTAGTTGAGGCACTCGCATATTGCTAACACGGCTATGGCTGAGTACCTGAACCTCCATTACGAGAAAATGTAGCCCATAGGAAAATATATGGGTCAACACTTTGGAATATACTGAGTATGTAGGGGTGCATACAACAATGTAAATATCATTGGTGGGAGCATCGTACTCTTGCCAGGGAGTACAACCTAAATTTCATAATCACAACTCTGTAATACCCCGTAAAATCGTCTTCCAATCTGAGCCTTAGAGCGTATTTGGTAAAGCGAAAATCCGAGTCAAAATGTTTCAAAAATATCCTCCCAAGTATGAAATACTTCAATTCGTGTGGTAATATATTTAAGCATTAATTAAGATCATAGAGGTCCCCTAACTCATGAACGAGTTGAAAACTTTCCTATCATTCAAGTTTTAGTGACAGTAAAAATTTGTGTCAACTTCAATCAATCATAACTCGTTGTATATGAATAACTTGGTGGATTGATATATATCAAATGAAATATCTTTTTATTATTTTTCGAACGATACCAATTTCGCCTAAATCAGATATCGGAGCAAAGAGTTATCCCCATTTTATTCCAGCATGTCAAGCTGAAAAATGGTGACGACGTTTCTGACAGGCTATCACGTTTCTGACGACCTTTTTGATGACGTCGTCACATTCTGACGACATTTCTGATGACATCATCATCCCTGGGAAGATAATCAAGAATTTGGACCCCTTTTGTGACGACCATTCATGACGGCCTATCTCGGACCTGACGGCCTGTCACGGATGGCGTCAAGTATATTTTTTCAGCAATTCAAGGGCATTTTTCCAAGGGTATTTTTGTCATTTCCCACCTTTTTGAGCCTCTATAAACATGAGGAACCCTAATTCAAACCCTAATTCCATCATTTTCTTTTCTAATACTCTCAAGAATATCTAGGGTTTCATTCAAGAGCCCTAATCTTACAAAATATGCCATAAATTCTTCAAGGTTTCTTCAAGAATCAAGTTCCTCATAGTGTGGGCTTCAAGAATTTATTTATTTCAAGTGTGGATAAAGTTTCAAGCACTAAAGTTCATCCAATTTCAAAGGTTAAGGTATGCAGATGTTGATTCTTGGGTCCCTTTCATTCAAGAAGCTCAAGAACCCTTTTTAAAACTAAAATATTTTTATGTTTATGAGTTATAAATAATTTGTATGAGTTGAAATGGATGCTTAATGTGTTGTTGAGTTTTGATTTATGTTTGCCTACAAAATTTATGAGCTTTGACCCTAGTATGTGGAATTCATGTGATGTTTGTGATAGACCCTCTTGAAGTTGTTTTTCC
Organism: Capsicum pubescens; assembly: GCA_030864215.1. NCBI lineage: Eukaryota > Viridiplantae > Streptophyta > Magnoliopsida > Solanales > Solanaceae > Capsicum > Capsicum pubescens. Next base: position 121,729,105 of record CM061544.1, read on the forward strand.
ATGTGATGTGTTCATGACTTTTGGGTGTAAAAATGGTTGAATAAGTGAAGAACGTTCCCCATAGGTTTGATAAAGAGCTTAGGTAAAGCATAAGGGCCACTATAGTAAGTTGAATGGGAAACCTCAAATTGTGAGCTAGTCCATGCATGCCTAGTGTTTGATAAAATGCCTTAGTGAGTGAAATGTGCCAAGATAGCATGAAATCTCCAAGTAGGTGTAAAATCGGTCGTGTCTAGTGGTTGTTGAAAGACCCTAGTGAACAAGTTGAGATATGAAGGTTGTAAATTCCCCGATTTTGTGATATTTGATATATGCTAAGCTTTTAATACATGTCAAGTGGTTAGCTAGTAAATAGTAACGTGTTAGTATGAAGTTTCCCCCAAATCAAGTGATATCCAAATACATGACAAGACTGATATAGGTATGAAGTACTTGATATAAGATCTCGTTGAATAGTGTATAATCTAATAGTATGTCTTTCCTAGGATAGTATATGATGGTGAACCGATGTTGATGATCCTTAAAGGTTTGGAGTGACCCTTTTGCAGTTGTGATAATGAATAGAGGTCTATGTTTCCTAAATGCTTAATGCGATGTCCTAAGCATCTTGAGAGGGAAAGTATGTTATGATGCCCAACTACTTGAAGTGATGCTTTAACGATTGTGATGATACATGAATGATTATAATGATGAATGAATTCTTGTAATGATGAATGAATGATTGTAGTGATGAATGGATAACTGTGATGATGCATGAATAATTTGTGATGAAGAATGATTATGTCTTACTTTTATGTTATCAAGTCCTGGGGGAATTTATACCCGAAAATAAAATTGTTGTCTAGAGCCCGTGTAAGTTTCTTGATAATTCCAATCGAGCCATGATTCTCGGAACTCAGTGAACTATAGAACTCTGTATCCTCAGACAAGTGCAAAGCTTAACAAAGCTCAGTAATCTCAGTTATCTCTGTAATCTCTATATCGCTAGTAATCTAGCCTCAGACCTATAATCAGCTCAGTTCTAATAGTATTCAAGTGATTCAATTCTAATCTCAGTAGCAATTCGAGTAATCTATTCAAGATTTGTATCGTCAGTTAGATACCATGATTCTATATCTTTTCCGTCAGATATGGAACCAAGTGATCTCAGCGTAACTCAGTCAGACCTTTTGAGTAATATGATCAGTGTCAAATTCAGTTTAGCCAGTGTTCAGTTGAGAATTCATTTCTGAGTCTTTCAGTTGGGAGTACTAACTAGCACCGAGCGAGCTCAAGGATGGGAACTCACCTACTAGTAGAAGGTGTGATTCTTAGAAGAAATCCTTGTACTCTAGAACTACGTAGCCAGCGTAGGTTGAGACATCACACCTGTTAGTTGAGGGTGGATGAGGGATATCATACCTTCTAGATAAGGGTAGATGAGGTCACTTGACCTGCTAGATAAGGGCTCCACCGTTCTCGTTTGAAAACTTGCTAGATGAGGGTCACATAGAGTTGTCTTTACCACGGGAGCGGTAATGAAAACCTTCCAACTGGGGAACAGGTTGGAATCCACATGTGGTAGATCGGGGCATGTCGGTTAAGTGACTACTTCCCACAGTTTCAGTTTCAGATTCAACCTCAGTTTCAGAATCAGTCTTCAGAAATCAGGACTGTTAGATAAAGTCATCTATCATTGTGAGGAACTCAGATAGTTCCATTGATTTATGGACCATCCTATCAGATAGACTTGGTCTCACATACAGTTATTTGATATTATATTCAGAGATATGCTGTCAGATAGGCTTGATCACAGTATCAGATTTCTATTGAGTATTTTTGTTGTCAGATTCAGATATAATCATATTTCTTATCATTGATAAAGCTTCCGAAATCATCTGTTAGAAACGCTGATCTCTAATCCTGTTAGTCGAAAGAAGTAAGTCCAAGAATTCATTCATTGATGTAAGCATATCCAGATCCTCAGTTATCAGTATCAGATGAGTCAGTGATTCAGTATCTCAGTGTCAGTAGTGAGTTCAGTCTGTAGTAAAGTGATATGCGAGTTTTAGTATCTAGAGTTGCGATGATTGTGTTCATGTTTTGTGCATTCATGTATGTGTTATTATGCGGCATATTTCATGATTATTCAGTTTAGATATTGTGTATGCATGAACCCTTGCATTAGCCTACCCCGTCTACATACTCGGTATATTTTTGTACTGACGCATTTGCGCTATGGTTTTTTATTTGACACCATAGGTTCAGAGGCACAGGATCCAGTTTATCCTCAGCAGTTTGGTCCCAGTCAGTAGTAGTAGCAGTGAGTCCTCTTCTTTCGAGGATGAGTCTCAGTTTACTACTATTGTTTCAGACTTTTTTTATTTTCTATTGACAGAGTTAGTTGGGGACATATCCCATCAACTCCATAGTTCAGACAGTTAGAGGCTTTTCAGACGGATGTATTAGTATTCAGTTTTCAGTTTTGAGTATGTATAGATGTGTTGAACCTTTTGGAAAGTTTCCGCATTTTTTCAGATATTATGCAGTGTACAGGTACATATATTAGAAAATGGTTAGGTTGTGGTCCTTTGGGTCCATAAGCACAGTGTGACATCTCGGGATGGGATCTCGGGGCGTTACAATCTCATACACATCCTCTGGACCACAATTATCAATATCAATCCTACGGTGGCACATAGATTTGGGGAAATACCACATTTCCCTCTCGGTGCTAAATACTACTCCCAGACACGAGCTCAGGACGCATTAGGAAATCCACCACAAACATCACAAGGGTCTATCATGAAAACCAGAGGAACTTGAATTTTAGTCCTACATACCGTAATATTTGAAATTGGATGAATTTTAGTCCTTGAGACTCTATCCGCACTTGTAATAAACAATTTTTGAAGCCCACACTATGAGGAACTTGATTCTTGAAGAAATCTTGAAGATTTATCGATGATTTTTGGAAGATTAAATTTCCTTAAATAAAACCCTAGATATATTTCTTAAGAGAATTGGAAGAGAGAATGAAGAAATTAGGGTTTGGATGGGGATTCACATATTCATATAGGCCTCCAAAAGATGGGAAAATACCAAAATACCCTTGCAAAAATGTCCCTTATTTGCTAAAAAAAATAGCTGACGACATTCATGATAAGCCGTCAAACTTGTGACAAGTCGTCACAAAATGTCATCAGAAAAGGGTAGATTTTATGATTTCCTGCTTAAGGTTGACGACATTGGTGATATTTCTTCACACTTATGACGACTTGTCACAAATGTCATCACTGGGGGTGAAAATCTGCCTAAGGCTGACAACATTGGTGATAAGTCACCACACTTGTGATGACTTGTCACAAATGTCATCACTAGGTTTTCCAGCCTGACATGCTGGAGTAAAATGGGTATAATTCTTGGCTCCGATAATAGATTTGGGTAAAATTAATATCTTTAGAAAGTTAATTCAATTATTTATCTTTTGGTAGGTGATTAGCCCAATAATTAGTAGTATAACAAGAGTTATGCTCATTTGAAGTTGAATATGACAATATCCTTCCCAAGAATTCAATCTGTAAGGAATGTTTTGATTCACTTAATCGCTAGGACATCTTTGATGCCTTAATACACATCACCCTAGATCAGAAAACATCATGACCCAATTTCATAGATCATTATGGCATCTACTATAACCAACCAATAGGTAAGACAAACCCGTAGTCCGGAATGGCTAGTACCGGACTATGAAATAGAATAAGGAAAGAATGCAAAATAAATCTAACAAAAGATCAATTACATAGACAACACTCAAAACCTGGTGGTATTGGCACAAAAGCCTCTAATATAATAAAAGTGTAGAACTAAAGTACAAGTGAATAGAGTTATATAACTTATCTCAAAATACAATATAGAGACTAGTCTAATACATAAGAGAGAGATAAGTAATACTCCAAACGTCAGGAGCTCACTCTAAGTCTCCAAACCATGACTTCTCTAGATGGCACACACATCAATGACCATAACCCATACTATAATTATAGGCTGTAAAAGTGTAGTATGAGTACCAACCGAATGGTACTCAGTAGGAAACTGGCAACTGAATTCCAAAGATAGAGCCGATATATATAACATATAAAGAAAATAGAAACTACACCCAATGTCAAGAATCCATATAAGACTGTCAATAAGATAATAAGGATAAACTATCCTATTCATGTCCAAGAGACTAACATATTAAGACTAAGGAAGTAACAAGGATAAACTATCGTATTCTATTCATATTCATGAATCTCAATACTATACCGTATATCACTGGCTAGTATGCAAAGTACAAGAGGAAGAAAGATACATATAAATATACAAGGCCAAGGAATAAGTATACAATATAAAAAATTTAAGGAAATGATATACGGTAGTTCCATAGCTACATATAGCTAGGTATATATACACACATATAGATATAAAGTCAACTCAAAGCATTTCACAAATTATCATGCCTTCACTTTTAAGGCCTCATTATAATCCTATCAAGATCTTGTACTATCATACTCAGGGTTTTTAATCCGTATGTCTAAACATGAGATAAATATGCCTCAAAGCATTTCACAAATTATCATGCCTTCACTTTTAAGGCCTCATTATAATCCTATCAAGATCTTGTACTATCATACTCAGGGTTTTTAATCCATATGTCTAAACATGAGATAAATATGCATAATAATACAATCGTAAGGTAGAAGAGGACAAAAATATACCTCAAATATCGATACTGAATCAAAAACTAATCTATCATAAACTAGCCATAATAATGATCATAATAATGATAATAACAATACCAATAATAGTGTTAGTAATTGCTATTCCGGACCATCAAATACCTAGCTGAGCCTATGCATACCCCCACCACCCCAGGCTCTAATGGTTCAACCAAAATACAATCAACACAAGGCCTAATCATCACGTATATCTATGCAATCACCCTATACCATCTGATAGACATAGGCACATACTGGTGATAGGAGATGCGCATGTAAGTATGAATGCAACAAAAATCAGAACACCATAACCATTATCATAATCATCAACCTTATCATCCTCAAACCTTATTGGGCATCAATATCATTATCATCATAATATCCTACGATCTTGTCGGGTATCATCATATCATCATAATATCCTCCTACCTTATCGGGTATCATCATATCATCATATTATTCTCCATCCTTGTCGGGTATCAATATCATCATCATAATATCAATTTTAATGTCAACAATAGAGAGTGAGACGCACAAGGGATACAGTAAAGAATAAGCCCCACGAGGGCTAAGTAAATAACAAGCCCCACGAGGAATAAAGTAAATAGATATAAAAAGATAAGCATGGTAGATTATATTTCCATAATTTATCGCTTATCATCAATATCACTTTATCAATAAACATTTGTATATAACAGGTGAATGACTCAAGCTGTGACAAAAAAGAGTATAAATTCATAGGTCCATTACCTAGAGTGATCTTCGAGACTAAATCATTATGAAGTGTAGAAAGTGTCGGAATATCTCACGACCGGAGTAATTAGTAGTATCAACTCATAAATCGGAACTTATCTCAATCAAACCCTTAAAATATCATTATTAACCTTTTTTACCTATAAGTTATTCATTAACGATTGACATTTATTATTACAAAGAAATCCATTATTAAGGTAGAAAGTGGTCTTTAACCCTTAGTTAGTGGCAACCAATATAATATTATAATCTAATCAAAATCGTATCAACCATCGATGCAATGATCATGAATGTACCAAATCTATGCATCCCATCACCAATATTCAAACATTGGAATCATAAACATCATACCGTATCTTCTTCCATCCCATACCAGGGAGATGTATATAAAAACACATACATATATATATATATATATATATATATATATATATATATATATATATATATATATATTCAGAAACTACAACCATATTGTTTACAAGGATAATTAATTCCTGGATAACCAACCGATATCATAACACGACTCTTGGCCTAATAATATGTCAAAATAATCACAACATTGAGATCACAGCCTTAGGACCATATACATATTCAGAACTCATGTCGATAATCATATTCGTACATTATTTTATATTTATAAGCCGTAACATATTCACGAGGTGTAAAATATTTATAAACCAAAAAGCATAGCTATAGTTGTCTCACACATAGGCAGCATCTCAGATCTAGGAGGCATAATGCCTCAATAAGCATAACTTAAAAGCATATCATATCTGTGAGGAATCTCATATAAATAGGTCATGTATCATAACTACGAGTAATATCATTTCTATAGACCAATTATCATATCTACGAGGAATATCATCTCTAAGGACCAAACATCATGTCTAAGAGGAAATAACATCTTTAAAGGCGCAACATCATCTCTAAGAGGGAATATCATCTCTAAAGTCCCAATATCATAATTAGGAGAAAATATCATCTTTGTAGGACAAACATTATTCCCATAAGGAAATCATGGCCATAAGCCATTTAATCATTATCCGGGGAAAATACTATCACAATTCACCAAGCCACAAAGTAAAATTATACTAAAGGGTCAATAATGTCAACTAAGCCTAGAATCCGCAACTAAATCCCCAAGGCTAACACAAGTCTTAGCCTAAGTGGGCCAGAAAATCCTACTTCTAATCCTCGATTTCCATGTTTAGGCAAACTATTGCCCAAACTAGGCTGAGGATCTTCTTCAATTTCTAGATGTCAAAGAAGCCATAATCAATCCTAAGGTAGGAACTCTGCTTAAAAATATGGGAATTCAAGACACTCTACCCAAATTATGATTTCAAGACCACTAGACTAGCCCAACCAAGGTTAATCATACTCACCCATGATTCCAACACTTATACCACATCCCAAGCCTAACATTAAATCATAACCATGCCAAAATTAGTTCACGCTAGGGATAAGGCAACAGTATTATAAAAGGGTCATAAAATGTCTTACGGGTACAAAACCCTCATCTAATCCGAAAAATATCAATAATCAAGGCTAAGTTATTCTAATCATAATCAAGCCTACTATTTACATTCACACGCAATATATATCACACATCATCTTTGAAGAAGAGTGGGTAGAAGCCTACCTCAAAACAGAACTGCAAAATCTCATATCATCTCCAACACCCATCTTCACTTCACAATCCCAAAATGCAATTAAAGTATCAAAATCATAACCTACTCATCAATATGAGTCAACGATACCCCTATTGCACTATTAAGCTTCGGGTCTAAAAACAACAACAAAAACTTCAACTGGGTCCTACTTATAGAAAATGCATTTTTGTGGTCAACCCAACGTTCATACATGAACAAGGAATCATAACCCTTAATAAATAGGTGAAAACAAAGCTAATGTTTTGGCTAAAACCAAGACCTAAGATAAATTTAGGTTTTGGGTCCAACGAAGAATTCACCAAGAAAGATGAAGTCTTACCTTAATTCAGATATATTCATGATAATAGATGATAATCAAGCTCCTAAGTCACCCACATAACTCAATTTTGAGTTATCATACCAATTTAGGATTTTTGGCTCTCAATGGAGAAGAGAAAATAACGCAAATCATGACCAAGGGTCTAATTAGAGACCCCTACATGTATAGAGATGTGGAGATTACCACACCTTGGTCTAAAATTTCCATGCCGCAATCATTATGACCTATCTGCGATAACCATAGTGCGATCCCATCCACCTTGCGCGATCGTCAAGCACCAAATGTTAGCCAACTTTGAAAATTTTCCAAGTTTACAATAAAGTGTTAGATTCATTTGAAATCTATTTTTTTACAAATGAACTATGTAACCACACTAAATTTGATATTTTGAACGCCTTGGAAAAGTTAGATTTTCAATACAAGGTTGTTTTAACAAAATAGGGGTCCCACACCCATACTTACTGATTTTCAATTTTCTGACCAATAGGTCGAAATAAACTCGAAAGCATTAAGACCCAAACTAAAGGTCTACCTAGCCTAAAATTAATATTCGGCGTTGCTGGCACAATCATAATTTGCATCTGAGATCAATTTACTAAAGTTTTTGCTTGGTGGCCATTTGGGACCAACGAAGACTTCCAAACAAGGAATTGGTTCTAAAAACCAAATGAACTATCCAGTAACCAAACAATTAGTCCTAGCAAGTCATAAATAACTTGGAGAAACTATAGAGAAGCTCAAACGACAAAAATCAATAAAATTATTAAAAATGACCGAAATGGTCTTTACACTTGGGTGATAATGGAGACTCATGCCATAATCCTTGAGTAAATCATGACATCTTCTTTGCCTAAGATTCAACTCCCTCTGGGTGAATACATACTGCAAGCTCTTATGATCAGAATATATATATCTACATAAACCCCATACAAAAAATGATGTCAAATTTTTAATACAAATACCACATCTAACAACTCCAAATCTTGATTCAGATAGTTCTTCTCATGCACCTTAAGCTACCTAGAAGCATATGCTGCCACCCTACTACACTGCATCAACACACAACCAAGTCCTACACGGGATGCATCACAATAAACTTCAAAACCATCAGTACCTTTGGGTAAGGTTAACATAGAAGCCGAAGTCAACTTATCCTTCAACTTGTCAAAGCTAGTCTCACAAGCATCAGACCACAGAAACTTCACCTTTTTCTGAGTCAAAATAGTCAATGGAGCAGCAATCAAAGAGAAACTCTCCATAAACCTCCTATAATACCCAGCTAAAACAAAGAAACTCCGAATATCAAATGGAGTTGTGGGTGTAGGTCACTTCTTCACTGCCTTAACTTTCTGTGGATCCACCATGATCCCCTAACTAGAAACAACATGACCAAAGAAGGTCACAACATTCAACCAGAATTTACACTTAAAAAATTTAGTGTTCAACACTGATTTTTCAAAGTCCGCAACACTATACAGAAGTGACTGGCATGGTCCTCCTCACTCTTATAATAAACTAGGATGTCATCTATAAACATAATCACAAACAAAAGAAACTGAAAGAATACCCGGTTCATAAGATCCATGAATGTCTCTGGAGCATTAGTCAATCCAAAAGACATCACCAAAAACTCATAATGACTATATCAAGTTTGTAAAGAAGTATTAGGGACATCCACCTCCCTAATTTTTAACAAATGATAACCCAAACAGAGATTAATCTTAGAAAAGTACTTAGCACCCTGAAGCTAATCGAACAAATTATTAATTCTAGGGAGAGTGTACTTATTCCTCACAGTCACCTTATTCAACTGGCGATAATCTATACATATCCGAATGGAACCATGCTTCTTATGCATGAATAACACAGGAGTACCCTACGGAGAAATACTAGGGCAGACAAAACCCTTATTAAGAAGATCATTCAACTACTCTTTCATTTCTTTTAACTCAAGTGGAGCTTTCTATACAGGGAAATGGAGGTAGCATGGGTATAAGGGAGAGGATCAATCGCAAAATCTATTTTTATATCGGGAGGAATGTCGTGAAGTTCATCAAAAATGACCACCGGAAATTTATTAACCACAGAATGGTTTGCAAAGAAGGACCCTTCAAGTTAGAGTTTTTTACCCAAACCAAATGATAAAGACACTGCTTAGAGATCAACTCTTAGTCTCTAATATAAGAAATAAATCTTCCCATTCTATAATCGGCTCATTAGAAAAATTGAAAATGACCTTATGGGTTCGACAATCTAGAGAGGCATAGCATGAATGAAGCCAAACCATCCCTAAGATAATATCAAATTCAACTATGTCCAATATTATCAAGTCTACCAAGGTCTCCCTACCATAAATAGATACCACACCACTCGTATAAACCCTTCTCGACATAATAGAGTCATCCACCTAGGTAGATATAGATAAAGGTCGGAATACACTTGAGACCAAAACTAAAATAAATATCTACATAAGGGGACATAGAAGAAAGAGTAGACCTCGTATCAAGTAAACAGTACAAATCACGAGAGAAGAGATCTAACATACCAGTTATAACATCAGGAGATGCCTCAGATTCCTAACTGGTGGCAAGAGTATAAAGATGATTCCGGCTAGTATCAGTACCAAAATTAGCACCTTGTGGTGCAGGAGCTAATAATGTGGCAATTGGAACTTTATTAGCCTAGTAGCAGCCCTTGAAGGACACTCCCGCTGTATTTGACTAAGATAACCACACTTAAAGCATTTATTCCTCCCCTCACTACAGAAACCATGATACAACTAACTACAAAATCGACAAGGAGGATAGGGTGGGGCTGACTGAGCTCCACTGGCCTGAGATTGGGCACCCTATTCCCCAAACCCACTGTTGGCCAAAAAGTGACCATGACTAGAAAACCTAGGATAAGAAGCACCGATAGTCTCATGGGAACTCCTGCAATTCCCCTTGTTATACCCCTATTTACCATGTCTACCATTATTTTTTAGACCTCTATCCTGCTCTGAATAGCTAAACTTCTTACTCTGCCTATTCCTTACCTTTGCATGATTCGTTCATCCATTAATAAGACTGGACTGGTATGACAGAGATACCATTATCTAGGTTAGCAGATGAATAGAATGGCAAAACTTAATATTAGAAATATATCCATGAGGTAACTAAGCATGAGTGCACCATCTAAAGAAGAATCAGTGGGAACCGATGGAACTCCATGAGGGAATTCAGAAGCATAGACCCTACATCGGGTTCGTACCCTAAAAGTAGGATGAGTTCCATATACATTGTCCACAAGAGTATGGAAAGAGTCTCTACAAGCATCAAATCTTTAAGGAGGCATGATCTAAAATATGATTAATTAGAAGTTAGAGAGTTTTGAAGACCTTCGACTGTATAGCTAAAAAATAGAACAAAAAAGAGAAACATTCCTGAAGGCATTGTATCCTCTCCCTTATAAGTGTGGCGCACTACACACCCATAAAAGAGACTCTACTTGACATAGATTTATGGAAAATCAAATAACCATAAACCTGGCTCTGACACCAACTTTGTCACGACCCGAACCAGGGCCTAGCCGTGATGGGTATCTCGAGTCCACTATAGGCTAAAGACCACCCTCTTTTCTTAGCTAAATAGAACATAATACAATGAGAAATGAATGAATTCTTAATAGATAACAAGATTAGATGAGATTTGAACATATAAAAAGATTAGAAACTCAGAAAAAAATTTAAGAAATACATCTCATTCCACAGTAATCTACAAAGCCTCTATGACAAAATTGAATATAATCTATGTCGGTACATGCCCCAATAATAGCCAAAATGAAACCATATGAATAGTCTATGACATAAGAGAATGATAGAACCATTAAATGAAGCTCTTCTGAAGAATGGAAACTCACCTTTTCAAACTAATTGTTGATAACCCTTAAATCCTATCACTGCGCTGGAAAAGTTGAAGTGTCTATGTTTCCTACATCGCATGGGGATACAACATCTGGAGATGGTTAGCTTGTTGAAATATAGCATGTAACTTAAGTAAAAAGGGATAAAATAATGCCACCATTCAAAAACCAATCCAAAATCGATTCTTATGTACACATACAAACATATACGTAAAAATATATATATGATGCTGGGAGTGGGAACAAGTTTTAGCATGGACTTTAAGACATTAGCCTAGGTTGTGTAGCTTGACCGTCATAAAATTACCCATAGGTTATGATACAATTCAAATGGACTCCTTAGCTTTCAATGACATCATTCAAAGTCAGTACATGGGGCATCAAACATTGGTCACTTTAAGTAAACGGGATCCTACATGGAGGGGCCGATTTGAGTACACCAAATAGCAATCCCACGTGTGAAAGATTGCTCGGAGCATTAAAGATTGAGGACTCATGGTTTTGGGACTTCATTAAGGACATTTTGGTTACTTAGCCTTGTACAAGTAACATTCCATGACCACCCCTTTTCATTAAGGGTATTGTGGTCATTTTGTTATGTAATAAGTTAGACTATAAATAGGTTCTATTAGTTCATTTGCTAGTTAGTTTATTAAAGATGAAAGATTAAAATACTTGAAATCCTCTCTCTTGAGATTAGACCACCTTAGTATAGTCTTAGTTAGGACTTGAAAAAGTCATCCTTAGAATAGGTCTTGGAAAAGTCAATATTTTTCTTCGCTTGGAAACAGTGGATCTTGAGGTGAGTCGATTACCTTGGCGGTCACCGTAAGAGTGTGGTTTTGATTATTACATTCATTAGGGGTTAATGTTGAAATATACTTGGTTCTTAATCTTTTAATAATCGTGGTATCACTATCTATCCTTTCATTATTTTGTAAATCCGTGTGTTTTTGTGTTTGTCATCTTGTATCCCTTTGTGTTGCTTGTTCTTCCCACGTTTTGTGGACTATTTTGGCCTCTTGGTGGACTGATTTGTATCATTTGGTATCATAGCATAGATTTATATTATTCCCACAAGATCAATCTTGGGCTCGTCAACTTAAAAATAAAAAAAAAAGTGTTAGAAAACTGAAAAATAAAAAATAGGCAAATCTGTCCATTTTTTGTGTTCTTGGCCAAAATTGTGTTCTTGTTGTTGTTGTTGTTTTGGCTGAGATTTTTGTCTAAATCTAGGTGTGTTTTGATTGTCTTAGTTGTTTCTAAGTGTTAGTTTTGTCTTCACTAACACCCTTGAGTCTAGATCTAAGTTGAGCTTGAGCATTGTTGTTGATGTTGTTGTTACGGTTTCAAGAACTTGAACATTGTTGGTGTTGTTATGTGGACCAAAATTTGAAGGTGGTTTGAGCTCTGGTTTTTGGTATTTTTTTGTGGTTTTTAAGCTTGAAAATGGTGTTGTTGATTGTTGGAGGTTCAACGTGAGGCTAGGTTTTCAAACTTCTATTGAAAGTTCTTGTTGTTCTAGACTATCTTCATGTCTAGTTGCAAAAAAGCTCTTCAATAGTGTTGTTTGATCCTAAAGTCAAGTGGAAAGAAGTGAGGCCTTTTTTAGTCTTTAAAACAAATCCAAAATACCTACCAAAAGGGAAGGGGGACAAAAAAATCTACAAAAGACTTGGTACTAAAAGAGGGAAAAAACACTTTGCTTGAGGAAAGGGCCACCAACCCTTCAGAAAGGTGTTTGCCCAAAAGGTGTAAGACAAGTCAAACCTTTTTGAATGTGAAAAACGGCTCCAATATTGATATTTTTATTCCCCAAGGCCGAAATACACTTCTTCAAGAATTGAAAATTGAACCAAAATTTCAAACTTGGAAAAATAAGAACCTTTCAAAAACCGTAACCAATCCTAGACTGCCACATCATCAATTTTTGTACAATACCAAAACTTAGGGCTCAAAATCTTGGATTCTTAGTTTCTTAGTTTCATTTTTTTATTCTTATACTAATTAGAAACTAGTAAATACCTACTAAGTTGTAAATTAGTTTTTGAATACGTTTCTTTCGTGTCTTCGTTATTTGTGTACTTTTATTGTTTGTAACTCGTAGTAACTTCTTTATTTTAAGTTCATAAGTGAATTTTTTTTTTTTGAGTCAATCAAAACAAGAATCCATTTTGGTCGCCAAGTAGGATTGACATCTTATTGACTACCGGAGTATTAAAAACTTTTAATAGTCGCTGCTCCAGTTATGAGAATCACAAAGGTGAGTGTATCGAGTGTTGGTAAGGAGCTTTTTGTTTATTTTGTTTGTTGTTGTCTTTTTTTTATATTTTTTTAGGTACCATGGCTTCACATAATTTCAAGGCCACAAGTGATCGTATCCATGATGATCTTGAAGATATGCAACAACACATTGAAATTATACGCCAATTGTTACCCAAACTCTTCCCTCAAAATCCAATTGTCCAAACAACTTGCGATAAGAGATTTATGAAGGAAGTTGCTGCCCAATATTGTGATAGACTTTCACACTGAGGTAAAGAAGAACATTCTCATGAACGTCAAGGTAAAATAGCTAACCTTTACACTTTTGTGCATGTGAATGATAATGTATGGCTAGTAGCCCATTGAGTATGAGTTATAGCTTTCCTATATGTGAGTCTATTCTTTCTTTGACACTTGATAATGACGTACTTGTTGTGAGTGTGGATACACAAGTTTATCCTATTGATGACCGAATCGACTTTTCTTGTAAGATCGATTTATGTCCACCTAGTGTTGAAACCATTGTGTTGAATGAAAGTACATCGTCTTGTGAAATTTATGTTGATCAACTTTTGTGTGAAAATTGGCCACACTTGAGGATGTGTGTGATGTGATTAATGAATCTCAAGTGTGTGATGATGTTGAAGATATTGATCAAATAAATAGGAGTGAACCCGAGAGCTATTCTTAGGATAATCTTGCACTTGAAATCTCTTTGAAACTTGATATTGATCTTTTTGAGAGTGATGAACGTGTTTGTTCCGAATCTTCCCGTGAAATAGATAATTACCTCTTAAGGTATAATGTCTTATTTTAAGATAATATAACCACTCCTAATGAACCTAGTGGTGGAAATGATGGTATATCTTGCCTTAGAAGCTATAGCCGATATGCTAATCACTATGGTGTCACAACATTTCTCCTAAAGAAGGAAATCTCTTCTTGGAAGATGAGAGTACTCTTAAGGGTAAGGGATGTGTGGTTTTGGAAACTACTTCTCCATCTACTTTGTGTGACTTTATTGTTGAGAGTACTCATGGTGATGATTATAAAACTAGTAGTGAGTACATACATGAGGTCACCTTAGTAGAAGTTGACTTGAGTGATACCTTTCTCCACATTCAATTTGCTCGGGATAATATGTATGCTATTGTAGAGAGTATGCCATTTATTTTGGGTGGAGACCACGGGAAAGAGGAGTATTGTCTAGACCCGTGTCTATGGCCACTCTTCCCGTTTGACCCCGGTGCCAAATATAGAATTGGTGATGATGGTGCACCCAACTTGTTGCTTGTTTTACATGACAAGTAAAGTATCATTTTTGGTGAATTCTATAGCCAAATCCTTTGTGCATTTTTCATTAATTATGTAATATTTAGTTCAAAGGATTGTTGGTTATATTGTAAATATGTGCAACCTTGGCATGTTAAGGTGATTTGTCGTGCTTACCCTAACCCTCATGCCATGAGGAGTTTGTATTTGTGTGTCCTTTCTATGGTTTTAGAAGGTTTAGATTCGAGGTCGAATCCTTTTCAAGAAGGGGAGGATAATATGATTCAAATGGCCTCCTTAGCTTTCAATGACATCATTTGAAGTCATTACGTAGGGCATCAAGCTTTGGTCATATTAAGGAAACGGGATCCTACATGGAGAGGCTGATTTGAGTACACCAAAGAGCAATCCCACGTGTGAAAGATTTCTTGGAGCATTGAAGATTGAGGACTCATGGTTTTTGTCCTTCATTAAGGAAATTTTGGTTACTTAGCCTTTTCTATAACTTGAAGTCTAGAGGCTTAGAAGCAGGAAAGAAAAAAGGGTCGTGGTCACTAGCATCTATGACAGTGCTTCAGTAATTTGGCCATAACTTTTTACCTCGATATTGGATTAAGGTGTAATTGGTATCATTTGAAAGCTAATTCAAATATTTATCTGATGATGCAAGAACTTCAACATACAAAGTCAACATACGGACCGTATGTTCAATATACTAATTGTGTATGGCCACCGTATGTCCTGAAGTGAAAAATCCAGAGATAACTTGTTAGCCTTCTAAGCCTACGTTTTAATAATGACAAACTTCTTTGTTGACATAATACTGAAACTTCCAATATTGGAAGGATAAATGAAGTTGTCTCCAAAAATAGGAGGACATTGGGAATGGAAGGACATCCACGATATCCAAGTAAAACCAATCAAAAGAGAACAAATAGAAGGAGAATCATAGTACAAAATGTTAAGGAAAATTGAATCAAGATAAAAGAATATCTGGCCAAAGATATGAAGGATCATGACATGGAAAGCAGATCAATCAAACATCACTAAAATAGAAGAAGGATCAATAATCCCAGATTCACGACAGACCAAATCAATAAAGAAGAAAAGATCGTAAGTAGAATAAGTAAAGTATTAGTCTCTACAAAACCAAAGAGAAAAAGAGACCATAGATTTATCTGATATGGACGAGATCCAAATCCATATATCTGATATGGACATATCACATGGATACATTCCTCAATCAAGTAATCAATTTAAATCCTTGATTGAAAAGAAATCTCTTAGGTTTCCTTATGAAGAGTAGTAATGGAAGACTATTAAAGAAGAAGACCGCAGACAGACACTACTCATACAACTTCAAGGAGAAAATTCAAAGTACCTCATTCTTAGTCTTACAAAGCTTTGTAACTTTAGTTTACAATTTTTATATAAAGAGTAGGATCGAGTCAACATTGTAACATCAACTTAAGCTGTGTCACAAGATATGAAGAGAAAAATAAGTATTCAGAACTTTTTTCCTATCATTGTACTCGAGCCAAAAATTCAACGATCTAAGGGAACTTAAACCCAAAGGGACTGGACGTAGGCACTACATTGGTGAGCCAAACAAGGATAAATCTTTCTGTTATTACTTTACTTTTTGTTACTCTTTTGTTTAACTATTTTGAATTTAATTTTTTTGTGAAGTGTTCTGATCTGCAGACGAGTCGACTGTGAAGGGTCAGTAGTCGACTCATAGAAGAAAATTTCAATTCACCCCTCTTGAATTTTAATTGGTATCAGAGCAGGTATCACCAAATGTATTACTTAAACGCAAGTGAACAAAGATCAGATGGCAAAGTATCAAATTCTCGATGCCTTTCTCAAAGATGGTCATTATTCCATAAGACCACCATACTTTAATTGACAACATTACTCATACTGGAAGAATAGGTTTAGAATTTTTGTTCAATCAAATGACTTCCAAGTCTGGGCTGTCATAAAGAAGGGTCCAAAGCTGATTCTTGGACTCAAGGAGAATTCAAAGCACAAAGATAATGAATCTAGTAACTCTAATATAGAAGACCTTGAAAGCTTCAAGCTCACCAAAGAACAACAAGAGGTAATTCAAACTAAAACATGTGCTATAAGTTTGCTTTTGTGTACAGTTAGCGGGGAAGAATACAATAAGATATCAACCTGTGAAGCTGCTAAAAAAATGTGGGACAAGTTGGAGGTAACCTATGAAGGAACTACGAAAGTCAAGAAGTAAAAAATTACTGCCCTGGTCAATGAATATGAGTTATTTAAAATGGAAGAAAATGAGGACATCGAAATAATGTTTGCCAGATTCAGTAAAATTGTATACGAACTGAAATCTCTGGGGATGATCTATCCACACAGCTTGAAAGTCCAAAAGATTGTCCAAAGTCTCCCAAAGACTTGGGAAACCAAGGATACCATTTTGGAAGATGGAGATCTTCACAACATGACATATGACAAACTACGAGGTAACCTTATCACATATAAGAAAAATTATAAGGTTTCCCAAAGGAGAAAAGAAGAAAATAGTAGCCTTTAACGCTTTTCCAATCGGAGAGAAGGACATTCTGGAAGATGCTAATAGTGAAGGAATGACCCTCATCAATCATGGGGCAAGGCAGATCATGTGACAAAAATAGTAAAGATCCCAAGGAGGCAGAAAAAATTGACTCTACCAAAAATGATGATCTCTGTTACTATTGTGGAAGGCCAGGACACTTCAAACAAAATTATCCAGAATTGAGATGACGATCATCAAGAGAAAATCAAAATTTTGGAGCATGGATTGATGAAACTGAAACTAAAGAAGAAACTAAGGCTGCCAATATGTGCTTTATGGAAATAGGCAAACCTAGTGAGGTAAGATCACATGACTGTCATAACTGTAACACTCTTGCGTAAAATTTGGATATGTTAATCGATGAACTTTAAAAAATCATAGATGAATATAATAAGCTCACTTAAGAAAAGAAAAGTTATGAATCTTTATTTAAATAAAGACTTGTAGAGGAACGACAAAACTGGAAAAAAAAATTGAAGCATGTCAAGTTGAAATTGACTTACTTCATAAAGAGCTTGGTAATGAAAAAATAAAATTGAACAATCTTAAAAAATCTCCAAGCACAAGTTTCATAGGAATAAACTCCTTCAAAAGGAATCCAAGTTCCTTCTCAGGGTCATTTAAATTGGCTAGGACCCCCTTTTTTTCTCGAGGACCCATCTATTTTACTTGTGGATAAAGAGGGCACAAACCCTACATTTGCTGGCGTAATCCTAAAAGTATATGGGTTTGTAAGGCTAAAGAAAGAACATCTAACCCGTAAGGACCCAAGACCTCTTGATTACCTAAACAAAATTAAATTTCTTATTTAGTAGGAACAAGTCTGTAAGAGCAATAAAAAGGGAATATGGGTCATTGACAGTGGATGTTTTAGATATATGACCAGAAAGAAGAAGAACTTTTTCTCCCTAAAGAAAATAGGTGGGCGATCGGTCATTTTCGGTGACAAATGCCATAGGAAACGTCATTGGAGTTGGCTCAGTGAGACTCAACTCATTGTGTGAATTCACCAAATATACCTAGTAGTCAGTCTCAAACACAACCTGTTCAGCATCAGTCAACTATGTGACACTGGATTTGGAGTCCTCTTCAAAGCTAAAACTGCTCTATCAAACACGACAAAAGAAATATCTCTCTTATCAATGAACGAGTTGATAACATCTATGTTTTAACATAAATGTTTTAAATGTTGTATGAGGCTGAGTGTTGACCAGTTAAGCACATTCACATCTAAAAATTGAAGGTGAAAGAAATGAGAATATTACGTTGGATGTGTGGGCTTACTAAAGGGGACAAAGTTAGGAATGAGATTATTTGGGATAAGATGGGAGTGGCTTCGGTGGAGGACAAGATATGGGAAGGAAGGTTGAGATGGTTTGAGCATGTGATGAGGAGACGTGTGGATGCCCCAGTTCGGAGGTATGAGAGACTAGCATTGGATGGTTTCAAAAGGAGAAAAGGTAGGCCAAAGAAATACTGGAGGGAGGTGATTAGACATAACATGGAGAAACTTCAGCTTACTGAGGATATGACCTTAGATAGAAAGGCATGAAGGTCGAGGATTAGGGTAGAAGACTAGTGTTAGTGTGTAGGTTGTAGCTAGCAGTCAGGAGTGTTCTTGTGTAGTTGGATTTAGTAATCATCTGATAGTGTACATAAGTGTCTTTGGTATGTGAGTGTATGTCACTACTAGGTGGGTGTCCTATTTTCTATTGCTTAGTTCTTATTTTCTTATTCCGTGTTGCTCTTATTTACCGTATTTCATATTTCTATGATTTTATTCTATTATTTCCTATTCTTTATTTTGGTTATGTCGTCCATCTCATTATTTATTATCCTTTATCTTGAGTCGGGGGTCTATCGAAAACAACCTCTCTACTTTTTCGTAGGTAGCGGTATAGACTACGTATATCTTACCCTCCCTAGACCCCACCCTGTGGGAATATACTGGGTTTGTTGTTGTTGTTGTTGTTGTTTTCTATCTTAACCCACTTCACTGTGCAAGAAAATGATACTTGGATGTGGTACTGAATGATCGGGCATACTAGTATGCACATTATTGAGAAATTGTCTAGACTTGATTTGGTGAAAGTTCTGCCAAAGCTCAAATTTGAAAAGGATCACATCTGTGATGGCTACGAATTGGGTAAATAGACTCAAACATCTCATAAAGTCAAAGACATTCTGACTACTACCAATCTTCTCCAAACAATCCTCATGGATCTGTTTGGTCCCACCAAGACTAAAAATATTGGTGGAAAAGATATATTTTGGTCATAGTTGATGATTATTCACGATTTACTTGGGCTATGTTTCTATCACATAAACATGAAGATTTCACAAACTTTGAGATTTTTTGTAGAAAAGTATAGAGAGAAGCCGAACACCTCATCACCTACATTCACAGTGATCATGGAGGAGAATTTAAAAATAAGGCATTTGAGAAATATTGCGCTCTGAATGGATGCTCTCAAAACTTCTCTTCATCATGTTCTCCTCACCAAATGGTGTAGTAGAGAGAAAGAATCGGCCCCTCCAGGAAACTGCTAGGATAATGTTGTTAGAACATAATCTCCCTGATCACTTTTGGGAAGAAATGGTTAGTACAACATGTCATGTCATTAACAAGTGTCTGATCAGACCTATTTTGAAGAAAATACCTTATGAACTATGGAGAGGAAAGAGGACCAACATCGGCTACTTCAACCCCTTCCACTAGAAATTTTTTATTCATAATAATGGTAAGAATATCCTAGGAGAATTTGATCCACAAAGTGACAAGGTATTTTCCTTGGGTAATCTCCCAGGAAAGGGTTTGGGTGCATCTGTACACGGTATAGTTCATCCCATATGTTCGAGTGAGAACGTGGGCACGTTTGGTCTGGGATTTGAGCCTACAACTGAAGATCTGAAGAAAGCCAAGGGAAGGAAAAAGGAAATATGGTCACTCCCTCGCCCAATGCCACTACTCAGTGAATCATTTGTTAAGAGCGATGTCACGAAGCATGTGGAATTTGAGGTTGAATTGGTTGATGACTTCCAGGGATTCTGAGGTAGAAAGCTCTACTGTATCTATTGGTATGACGGCAGAACAGAGGCGAAGAGAAGAGGGACGTGACCAGGGAATGGCTCACATGAAAACACAGATGGACCTTCTCACTAAGCATTTATTATCAGGAAAGACAGAGAAGGTTAAAGCTGTAACATCACAGGGAAGGGCTGACTCCGATCCTGAGGAATAAACCAATTACTTGAACAATTAGATGGGTTTCCGAGGTGGTGGCCAAGGAAACCAAGGTTGGAACCATCAAGGAGATTGGAAGAATAAAAGTGACAGGAGTGGAATGTATGTACCTCCTGGAAGCCGTGATAATGCTGCTACCAGTTCAGGCAAAATGTCTATGGAGGACATGATGGAGAAAGTATTAAAGGGAGTTGAGGCGGCAATTTCTGGGGTGACTACAATAAAGAGTGACGTATCTTCCATAAGTCAACTTGTAAATTCGCACTCAGTTGCTATTAAACAATTGGAGAAGCAGATGAGCCAGTTATCCGCAACATTCAACCAAAGAAAGAATGGGACTCTACCAAGTGATACAGTTCAGAATTCGAGGACTGATGGATAGTGTATGGCCATTACCACTAGGAGCGGTAAGATGTTATCTAGTCCAGGTTTGGGAGCTTCCTCTTATACTGATGAGGTTGAAATAGATTAGGAGATGGTTGATGAATCTCTAGTGGTGCCTGTGGAGTTGGGAAGTTTGAAAAAGAAAAGTGCGGAAGTTGAACAACCAACTAAGCCGAAGCATGTTAGTGATGTGGAGCAAGGCATAAGAAAGGAGGTAAAAGTTGGTCCAACTGAAATTCCAAGGCCGCCACCTCCATTTCCACAATGATTAAAGAAGAAAAAAGATGATGGAAAGTTTAGCAAATTCATGGCTATGTTGAAGCAGTTGACAGTGAATGTGCCCTTAGTTGAAGCACTGGAACAGATGCCCGGATAGGCTAAGTTTATGAAAGACCTGTTGACAAAGAAAAATACTGTGAGCTATGAAATGGCAGACAATCTTCATCATTGTAGTGCTATTGCTACAAGATCTATTGTCCAGAAGAAAGCTGATTCGGGAGCATTTACTGTTCCATGTACGATTGGATTGCTAAAGTTTGAATCTTATGCCATTGACGGTTTTCAAGAAATTGGGTTTAGGAGATCCTACGCCCACTAATATGCAACTTCTAATGGCAGATAGATCAGTAAAAAAACCGATTGGGATTCTACATGATGTACTTGTAAAAAGTTGCTGATTTTATATTTCCTGTCGATTTTGTAAGTCTTGATTGTGAAGTGGACTTTAAAGTACCCATAATTTTGGGTAGGCCATTCTTAGCAACTGGAAGGGTGTTAGTTGACATAGAGCTGAATGAGCTAAAATTTAGGCTCAATGAGAAAGAAGTTAGCTTTGAAGTTTGTCGGTCTATGAAACAACAAAAAGAGATGAGTGTCTTCTCTATAGTTGATGTATTCTATGAAGATAAACGAGATGTACCAGTTAAGGATATGTCTTTTGTGGAGACCATAACTGGTTTGGTTAAATTTGCAAGCAAGGATGTGAGTGACTTCAAAGTGGATGGACTAAGAATAAAGCATTGTCTTGATCCAATAAATGAGGTACAAATGGTATCATCGATGTATCTTGACGTAGTCTGAGTAGTCAAGATAATCGAGTCATGCCGCGACGTTAAATTAGGCGCTGCATGGGAGGCAACTCATCTTTCTAATCATTTTTGTTGTTTTTGATTAAGTGTAGGTGCACGAAGTACTAAGGAGAATATTAGTACCAATTTTTATTTGGAAGCGAGACATGTCAATGGTGGTAAGTTTAGGAGTGATGGAACAATACAGGTAAGTGGGAGTAGTCAAATGTGTAAGGTTCAAGTATGATTTGCATTAGAGTCGCACCTCGAATTATGAAGATTTGACCCAAAAAGTTTTGTGGTGCGACTTTATTTTGTGACTTTCAATGAGGTCTGTGGTGGTAGCATAGGGATCGGGCCGACAGGCTCGATCCCAAAGACCACCAATGACCTTGATGGGGGTGCGGGGGAGAAGCCCCATGCGGTATGGACCTTTTCGACCAAGAGTGCGCCATTTTTCCAATTGCCTATGCCAACATAGGCAATAGGCTAGGCGCCGCCTATGCCTACATAGGAAATAGGCTAGGCGCCGCCTATGCCAACATAGGTAATAGGTTAGGCGCCGCCTATGCCATTGCCTATTCTCACTGCCTCACATAGGCAATAGGCTAGGCGCCGCCTATGCCATTGCCTATGCTCACTGCCTCACATAGCCGGTAGGCTAGGCGCCGCCTATGCCAACATAGGCAATGGGTTAGGTGCCGCTTACTTATGCTTAGTCAATGCTATAGGCGCCGCCTACTTATGCTTAGGCAATGCTATAGGCTCCGCCTATCAACATAATTTTTGCCCACTAACCCATTTGTGAATGGACCAACCCGACCCATGTCTCATCTTTTAAACATATTCTCTACTCTTAAATCCCACTCCATTTTTCTTTCACCTAAGATCCTCCCAACCCCTCCTCTCTCAAAACCCTTCTCTTTGCTCTACTAATCTTACAAGCTCCTCACCACTTTCAAAACCCAAGAACAACGACTCACTTTCTTCAATCCTTCATCTTCAAGGTAAGTGTTCTTTTCTTAATCCTTAGGTGTTTTGAATTTATGCTGTAGTTATTAATTGATCAATTGAGTATTATGAATTAAATTTTTGCCATGGCTATGTTGGGAAAGTGATGGTGTTTTGTATATCTTGATATGGTTGAAAGTGTAGGGTATGATTTTGATAAAAAAGTGTTTCATTGAAATAGACATGGGGAAATTGAAGTGATTGAATTGTATTGTGACTAACGTGGTGCACCATATCAAATTGTATGTCGGTGAAGTCTGAGTACCCGCTAATAACACGAAATTAGTTGATACTAACAAATTAAGTGTGGGGTGGTGACTTCACCACCCTCATATTAATTATATTTAGTTTCATTATGTTTGGCTGACATGGATGACAGGATGAATACAGGAAAAATGGCTCCAATGATGATCTCCATGCAGGTGGCATGACTCCTAATGTGGATGAGAAGTACTACTATCCAGGTTCTTTATCTTGTTATTTACACTGGGGACAGTGCAGAGCTTAAGTGTGGGGTGGCTGGTTACTTTGCTACTTGTTTCGTAAGAAAATAGGACCTTCTCCTTAGTATACTTGTGGATAAGATTAGTTATTTTGTTCATTTTGTTAGTTATTTAGTCATAATTAGGTGTTTTTCTCAATGATGGATGGATGACGACCGTCTTAAGAGAAAAGTAGTCTTTCAATTACATATAACTTCTCCTGTGGATCATATGACATTATAACCTAAATATGTGATGGATCATTACGTTTGAAACACCTAGGCTCTAGTTGTGACTCTTGTTGTGATTGTTGGTTTTAATTGAATTCATGTAATTGTTCGGTCGATAATCTATGATGCTCCTAATTGAGTTGACCATGTGCCATGAGTGTGTAAGACTGTTGTATATTCCTTATTGTAACTGATGCTAGAACTTTCCTGGTGTGTATGAAAAGGGAAATAAAGATTATGAGTTTAGGAGATGATTTAGGCATTTCTTTGATAGCCATTGTTCATACCTTCTTTTGACCTACCTCTGTAAATTATCTTAGATAGCCCCGTTGATCCTTTACCTTGTTCTTTTGTTAGCCTCATATGTAGCCTAATCCGTTCTTTAATAGACCGTAATTTGATCCAAAAAGCTCCTAAGCGCTTTAATGTAAAATCAATGTGAGTTAAGAGTTTGAAAATAAAAGGAAAAAGGTGAAATTGATGCCCCAAAGTCTTGTTATTGGCGTGAACAATTGATGTGGTTGGGAGTAGCTAAAATTGTTGAAAAAGTTCAAAATTTTATCCCGGACATGTTACAATGAACCTTTTTTTTGGCCCTGGTCCTTCTTGGACATTGTGCACCTCAACTAAGGCAAATTGCTTAAGTTGAGGGTGGTTATTATAGGGGTGCGTAACGTGAAAAGGGTGAATTTTTTTTTTTTTTTTTTGAAAGGGTTGCATACTCCCACCATAGTGTTATTAATTAACCTTAACGAGTTGGGTGAAAAGAAAATCTGTGAAGATAGAAGAAGTGGAAATTGGTTGTTTGAGATTGATCTTAATTGCATAATGTAGTGTATTAAAGAGCTTAGGGAAGATAGTCATTATTTCTGGCCAAAATAGTTCCTACCCATCCTTTAGCCTGCATTACAACCCGTAAAAGACCTATTTGATCCTAATCTTAGCATTCTGATATTAGTGGAGTATTACACTAAGGGAAAACATATGGTCATCAGTTCTAACTTGAGAATTCTTTGTGAGAGTGAGCGCAACTTGATTCTTGTGCCCATTTTGTTAGAAATTGCATAATTGTGAGGGATTATGGGTAACTCTCTTATTGTGAGGGCACATGGTTGATGAAGGTTGGGTAATTTATATGATTTTCTTGAATGATATGCATGAAATTTCCAACTTAATGAGTCTATTCTTGAGGGTAGGTTGTATCTAGGAATGATTCCTGAAGCTACTTCTTGTTCATAATTATTGTGTGAGCCTATTTGAGCATCTTGTCTTCCTTTGTGGGTGATAAGGCTTGTGTAGTATGCATAAATAGATATGTTGTTCGAGGACAAACAAAGCTTTAAGTGTGGGGTGGTGATGTTGGGCGTATTTATACGTCTAAGCACCATAACTTACCCATGTTTTGAGGATAAAATACATAATTCTTGCACTTTTAGTCTATTTTTAGTTAAGTGAGCTGACCTATGTGATTAGCATGCTTTTTAGGTACTAATGAGGAAGATTACAACACTTTGGGGACCTGTGGACAACAAAGAAAACTTCACATAAAAAGGAAAGCAACTTTTGGACTGAATGTGATGTATGGGAACTTTTTTCCGGGCAAACACAATATTTTTAAATAGTTAAGGATGCAATAGCAATTTATTAGAGAAGGATGTTATTAAAAGCCTAATTGCTGAATTTTTAGGGATTATTCAGATTCTGTATTAATTTTGAAAACAAGAGAAAGCGGCTTAGCTTGAGGACGGAGAGAGAGAAATGCTTTTCTCTCTTATTTTCGCTATTCATCTTTATCACCAAGATCGTTCTAAGTTTTGGTATGATGAATATTTCTATTTTGATTTCCGTTTTATTCATGAGTAGCTAAGTTTATTTGTTAGGGTTATGGAAACCTTGTAGTATACTCTCTATTGCTATGGGTTTTTGAATTTATGATGTGTTAATCCACTTATATCATTACTCTCTTCATTTTGATTGAATTCTCATGGTTGCAAACATAGTGAATGCGCCATTATAGCAATAACTTGTTCGATAGAAAAGTTACTGTTTGGAAAAGAGAGTGTGACAAGAAAATAGGGTTTCCAACCTCTATTTTACTCGTTAATGCCTTAGAAGGATTAACTTCTTGGAGAGTTCGTACAATTGGTTGTACACTTTGGATTCGAGAGAACTAAGGTGAATAAATCCTTGATGGTTGAGAAACAATTGGATTTAGAATTAGAATACGTCTCTCTATAAGTGAATGCATGTATAAAATCCGTATTACTCATAGTTAATAGAGAAGTAGAAGCTACAAGGTGGACATAACCCTAATTTGTCATTCTCTGTGATCAAATATTATTACACATATCATCTCATCGTTACACTGATAATATTATTGTGCACCTAAACTGAAACCCCCTTACCTTGGAACCTTCGATCAATAGTCTAATAATAATCGCAATACTTAGTGATCATAGTATTCCCTGTGGGATTCGACACCCAACCCAGTTGGGTTCTATATTTGAGAGCGACCGCTTGCACTTTCTAACGAGAGTTGTAATTTGGGCGTATCAACTTTTAATAAAAGAACTCCATGTGTTGAGGAATCTATGCATATTGTATTTGATGAATCTTTCTACCTGGATATGCGTATAAGCATTAATGAAGAACAGGTGAGTAATATACAAACTGGAGAAAATCACAGTACTACTCTAGAGCCTTCGCAAGATAAGTCGACTACTCCCTAGAAATAGTCGACTCCCAAAGCAAAAATAATAAAACCAAATATTCCAGAAGAATGGAAGCATGAAGACATCCATCCAAATGAGCTCATCATCATAAATCCTAAAGACAGAGTACAAACCAGAGCGTTATTAAGGAGCCAAGCATCTATTTCCCTTGTGTCCTAAATTGAACCAAAGAAGACCGATGAAGCTCTTAATGATGAATCAAGGGTTGAAGCTATGAAGGAAGAATTTGAAATAAATAAAGTTTGGACTCTAGTTGAAAGACCAAGAAACTGCTAAGTAATCGAAACCAGACGGGTCTACAAAAATAAGGTGAATGAAGAAAGTAAAGTCATTAGAAATAAATCCAAGCTCGTAGCTCAAGGCTATTCTTATTAGGAAGGTATTGATTATGATGATACCTTTGACCCCATGGAAAGGTTAGAGTCCATACGAATTTTATTAGCCTTTGACGCGTTTAAATAATTTAAGTTATATCAAATGGACATAAAAAGTGCTTTCTTAAATGGCTTTATTCATGAGGAAGTCTTTGTCAAACACCCCCCTGTATTTGAAGACCCTTCATTTCCAAATCATGTTTTCAAGTTATCAAAAGCACTCTATGGCCTCAAATAAGCTCCAAAATCTTGATATGAGAGACTGAGTACTTTTCTACTAAGAAATAATTTTCAAAGAGGTAAAATTGACACAACTCTGTTCATTCCAAAGGTTGATTCAAATCTTTTCATAGTCCAAATTTAAGTTGATGATATCATTTTTGGTAGTTCTAACATCTCTATGTGCGAGAATTTTGCTAATTTGATAAAAGGAGAATTCGAAATGAGTCTTATGGGGATGCTCACATTCTTTCTGAGTTTACAAATCAAACAAACTCCCAAGGGCACCTTCATCAGTCAGGCCAAATATACAAAAAAACTCACAAGAAAGTTTGGCATGGAAAAAGTAAAGACTTATGAAACACCCATGAGTCCATACATAAATATTAATATTGATGAAAAAATGTACCAGGGGATGATTAGATCTCTACTCTACTTGACTGCAAGTTAGCCAGATATTATGTTCAGTGTGTGTAAATGTGCCTGATTCCACTCAACTCCCATAGAGTCTCATCTCACTGCCATCAAATGAGTCATCCGATATATAATAGGAACTTAATACCTTGGTCTTTGGTATCCCTGCTCCTCACATTTTGATTTAATCAATTACTCAGATCCTGATTTTATAGGAGACAAAAGTGATAGGAAGAGCACCAGTGGAACATGTCAAATTCTTGGTGGTGCCCTTATCTCATGACATAGCAAGAAATAAACTTTTGTTGCTCTTTTAACTGCTAAAGCTGAATACATAGCTGTTGGAAGCTGTGGTACCAAAATTTTGTGGATTATGCATCAGCTTCTTGACTTTGATTTATCCTCTAAATCTGTTTCTATTATATGTGATAACACTAGTGCCATTAGCCTATCTAAGTATACTATGCACCACTCTAGGGCTAAACATATTGATATTAAACATTATTTTGTTTGAGATCATGTAAAGAATAGTGATTTTTCTCTGCAATTTGTTGACTCTGAAAATCAACTAGCAGATATTTTTACAAAACCCCTGCTAGAAGAAAGATTTTTCTTTGTTTGAAGAAATCTTGGTATTCTCAGCATTAATGATCTTTAAATTTTTTTAGCAAAATCATATATCCATCGAAGTGTTGTTTGCATATTGTTTCATTTCTCTGTCTTCATACAACGTGCGTATTTTCTTCTTCTTTTTGATTATTTCAAAGGGGGATGTAAGGCACAACATCATAATAGCCCATCAGTCGGGGGAGAAAAACAAAGCAAGTTTACATGTCAACCAATATGTATACAAGATAGGGGAGGAAATTGACAAATAGGGAAGTCGACTAATGTTTACTTTTGTTGTCATTATCAAAAAGGGAAAAATTGTTAGCCCTCTAAGTTTACATTTTAATAATAAAAAGCTTCTTTGCAGACACAATACTGAAATTGCCAATATTGGAAGGAGAAAAGAAGTTGAATCTAAAAATAGAAGGACACCAGGAATGGAAGGACATCCATGATATCCAAATAAAATCAATCACAAGAGAACAAAAGGAAGGAGAATCATAGTACCAAATGTCAAGGAAAATTGAATTAAGATAAAAGAATATCTCACCAAAGATATGGAGGATCATGAAATGGAAAGCAGATCAATCAAACATCATGAAAATGAAGAAGGATCAACAATCCCAGATTCATGATAGACCAAATCAATGAAGAAGAAAAGATCATAAGCAAAATTGGAAAAACATTAATCTCTACAAAACCAAAAAGAAAAGGGGATCACAAATATATTTTATATCGACGACATCCAAAGTTATA
The DNA here is from genome assembly GCA_030864215.1 of Capsicum pubescens. Classification (NCBI taxonomy): domain Eukaryota; kingdom Viridiplantae; phylum Streptophyta; class Magnoliopsida; order Solanales; family Solanaceae; genus Capsicum; species Capsicum pubescens. The sequence goes on from CM061544.1 coordinate 121,758,138, forward strand.
TATAGATATATCTAATATGGACATATCACATGGCTACATTTCTCAGTCAAGGAAAAAATTTAAATCCTTGTTTGAGAAGCAATCTCTTGGGTTTCCTTATGAAGAGTAGCAACGGAAGACTATAAAAGAAGAAGTCCGCAGCTCACGCAACTTTAAGGAGAAAATTTAAAGTGTCTCATTCTTAGTCTTACAAAGCTCTGTAACTTTAGTTTACCATTGTTATATAAAGAGTAGGATCGAGTCAACTTTGTAACATCAACTGAACCTATTTCACAAGTTTTGAAGAGCAAAATAAGTCTTCAGAACTTGTTTCCTATCATTGTACTCAAGCTAAAAATTCAACGATCTAAGGAAACTTGAAACCCAAGGGGACTTAATGTAGGCACTACATTGGAGTGCCGAACTAGTATAAATCTTCATGTTATTACTTTACTTTTTGTTATTATCTTGCTTAACTATTTTGAATTTAATCTGTTTGTGAAGTATTCTGATCTGCAGGCAAGTCAACTGTGAAGGGTCAATAGTTGACTCATAGAAGAAAATTTCAATTCACCACTCTCTTGAATTTCATAACTAACACTACATAACTTATCCCCATAAGCCACAAAGAACAAAAAAGTAAAAAACCCAACACAGTGCCTCCATAAGCCCAGAGGGTGCAATCAAAGAGAAGTAATAATAAAAATTACACTAATTAGTTGTATCTTAAAATAATAATCTTGGATCCTTCCATACCGTAAACACCAGAGTCAAACTGGTTCCATAACAGTCATAAATAACCTCTCAATGTAGGACTTAAATTAAAACTCATATCATCATTTTTCGGACTTGAATCGAAACTCATATAATAATTTGTTGGACTTGAATCAAAACTCATATCATGAATATTGTCGAAATTGAATTGGTCTAAATGTCATAAATCTCCAGACTCAAACCAAAATTAATATCATCTCCCAAGTACCAATCCTCAATAAAGAATCATGTATCTAACCTTTTCAAGATCCAAAATATAAATTTAGATGATGTAACACGTCTATAAAGTCTACAAGGTGCTAATAGTATCCTTAGCCTAAGGTAGGCTGGAGGGCCCCACTTTTAATCCCCAAAATGCATTCTAAGGAAAATTATACCTCGAACTAGGCTAAGACATCTAATTTCACAAGTAGATATTAAAAAGCAACATTCTAGTCCTAAGATAGCAATTCTACCTTAAGAATGAGTAGCTAAGTCAATTATGCCTAATTTACAATTTCTTAATCGACTAAATTATCTAGTTCACATTAAGTATAACTCCAAGTCCTAATTTCCAAACCACATCTAGCACATTATCATAAATATACTATAATTTAACCCAATCTATGTGAAAGGTAATCCTAGACTACCTAGACACTAGAGAAAATCCACAAAATCAATGATTTTCCCTTTTGAGAAGCTTCTGCATGATTCCATGCTATCAAAATAATAATATACTCATCAATAAAAAACAGCGGTACCCATATTGCATTTTTATGCTTTGGGTCTAAATCTAGCTAAAATCCCATGTAGGGCCTGCTTGAGATTTTGCACTTTCGAACCGTCAATACGTACCTCTATGATCAAGTAACATTTACCCTCAAGAAATGATAAATTTCAAGCCCAAATGCTAAAATAAAGAAAACAATAATATAGGGATTTTGGGATTATCTTAAGAAATTAGCCATGAGTTTAATAAAAACTTACAGAGATTTTGATGAAGAAATGAGAAATTCGAGTTCACAGACACCCCAAAATTTCCTAATAATGTTTCTCGCAATTTACCACACTCTCTAGGGTTTTCACTCTTGATATTGTGAGAAAAATTCGGTATATGGGGTATTTAATGCCTCTCAAGTGCCGCTTAGGCGACCAAGTGCTGCTAAAGTGGTACCCGCTTAGCATGGAAAAACGCTAAAGAAGGTAAGTTGCCACTAAAGAGGCATCCACATTAGTGGTCATACTATAATTAATAAGCTCACTGGGCAAGCCAGGACTGCTTTAGGAAGTGCTCCAGCTGTGAGACTTGGAAAAATTTCATGTCTCCACTGACCCCTCAGGATTCATTAGTAATCTCATATACATAAATGAACTATACTACCCTACCAAATTTGATATTTTGAACTCAATGGAATAGTCAAAATTTCTATCAAATCTCGTTTTAATAAAAAGTAGGCCCCACACCCATGGACCATTTTTATCAATTTCTAGCCAATAGCCCGAAATGAGTCTGGAATCCTTGGGAACCAAACCAAAGGTGCCCCTAACCTAAATTCAACTTTCCAGAGCTGATGGAGCTATCAATATTGGCATATTATGTTGTTAATATTAAGTTACTGACTGATAGCCAATTCTTATAGTGAAGACTTCAAAATAAGAAATTGGCTCTAAAAACCATATAAACTGCAAGGTAATTGAACTGTCAGCTCCAACAAGTTATAAATGACTTGAGGTAGAGATAGGAAAGATCTAAATGGAAAAAATATATGGAAATACAAAAAATGACCTAGAGGATCATTACATCTAATGACAAATTTAATTTTTGAATTTTATATGCGGGTTCCACAGGCCTATTTTTGACCTGATTCTTGGCCAGAGTTTATTATTACAACATGATTATTGTTTTAATAATATTAAAATGTATTTTATAAAATATATGGAACAATGACATTCAGAGATTGAGAAATAGAGATAAGCAATTTATGGACGGTTCGACACTATGGTTCATCAATGAGGTAGGCTATAATTTACATTTCTCTATGAGAATACGTATTATATAGAATCTATGCATGGTGGGGATGTATAGGGTATTTTTAAGGTTATCTTATCTCCTTTTTCGTCTCAGCCTTCCTTAGGGAATTTTAGTATTAAATAGTAGTTTGAGCCTTAGTTTAGAATATGCTATAACTGTAGGGTTGCGTCAAGCTTGATTATAAACTTTCTTTGAACTTATGTTAGTGATAATAATACTTAGTGTAGGATTTGAGGTAATACCTTTCTATAAATACATATTCATCGCTAGATTCTCCTAGTAGCATGATACCCCTATTTACCTGTAATACCCCAACCTTTCTTTAATTCAAATCTAGTCTCCAGGAAAAGTTATTGATGACTTCCTAAATGATTAATGTTTAAATCAGACAGAATTTACAAAATTTCAACTTTTTATCATGTGGTAAATTGAATTTTCTTTCCAATGATACCAATTTTGTCTAAATTCGGTATCAGAGTAAAAAGTTATGAACATTTTACAGAGAATTATTGGAACTGCCCAGAAGCAACGGTCAGGACGACGAACAATTGAGCAAGCGATGGACCGTCGCCTAAGCCATCATGAATAAGGTAGTGAACCCATCTTCTGGCCAAGTGCGACGGTCAGGACAGAAGGACCGTTGAGCTAGCGACGGACCATCACCCAAACTGTCACAGACGAGGTAGGATGTTCAGGTTCTGGCCAAGTACGATGGAATGGACCAACGGACCATCGATCCAGTGATGGACCATCGCCCAAACCATCGCCACTTCCGATAAGAGATTTTATACCATTATTTATAGGGGTATTTGGGTATTTTTCCATCCATTTTAACCTCTAATTATACCAGACCAGAGCTCATAACTTTATTATTCATCCTTAATACCAAATTAGGGTTTATCTCACAGATTAATCTCCAAGAACAAAAAACCCTAGGTGTTTAATCCCAAGTCAAGAATTCAAGATTTCCTCCACCAGTCTTTAAAAAATCATCCACCCAGGTATGTCAAGTGTTGATTCATGGGTCCCTTTCTCCCATGAAGCTCAAGAATCTCTTTTCAAAATCAAAGATTTGTGTATTTATTAATGTTCATGATTTAGTTGAATTAAAATTCATTTCCATGTTATTGTGGGATTTTGATTCATGTTTTAAATTACATGTTCTAATGATTGATCCTAGTATGTAACGATTTGCATAATATTCATGATAAAACCTTCAAATTGAAAATTTAATTATGCAACCATGATAATTAGATGCATTGATAATGGTATAACCAAAGTATGCTCCCCATGTGTTTGATTAAATGCCTATGTGGAGGAAAAAGTGCCATTATAGTATGATAGTATGAAATCCCCATTCATGTACAAGTTAGTGCATGTCAAGTGTTTGATGAAATGTCTTAGTCAATGAATTATGGACATATGTATAGCCATTATTGCATTTTCAAACTTGTGCCATTAGTAACTTTTATGCTATTGAGTCTTGGGGGTATTTATACCCGATAATTTAGCTGTGTACCTAGAGCCAGTGTCAGTTTTCAAGATACTCTAAGTCAAACCATGTTCAGTAGAATTTAGTCAGTCTCATGACTCAGGAAAAAAATAGTAATCTCAGTAATCTTAATCAGTTATCAGATCTCAGTAATATTCCATCAGTTAACGGAACTCAGTGAACCCAGTCCAGTCAGTTCAGTATAATTAATTCAGCATCTAATCATATGGGAGTATGATTCTGCACCAAGTGAGCCCAAAGATAGGAACTCACCTGTGAGTATAGGGTGTGATTCTTAGAAGCAATCCTTGCTCTCAAGAACTACATAACCAGCGTAGGTTGAAATATCTACCCTGTTAGATAAGGGTTAATGAGGTGACTTAACCTATTAGATGAGGGTCACACCGTTCTCCTTAGAGTACCTGTTAGATGAGGGATTACTCAGAGTTTGTCCTTACTAGTAGTGCGGTATTGACACCTTTCTAATTGGGGTTATAGATTGGAACCCAACTCAATTATATTATCTTATTTGGGCCATGTCAGTGAGTTAACTATTTCCCATAGTTACAGTCTCAGTAATAGAACTCAGATAGTTCTACAAAATTCAGGATTGTAAGATACAACCACTTAGCTAAGTACGAAACTCAGCTAGTTCCATAAAAAATAGGACTGTCAGACACAGTCATTCATACAATAATATATCAGTCATATGAAAATTATGTTATCAGTATTCATATTCAGTGATGTCATGATCTCAGTTACAGTTCATGTATTCATGCATGTATTCTCACGTTCATGTTATTTAGTCTGTTAGTATTGTTCATGCATATAAAACCTTTGCATTCAGCCTACCTCACTTGTATACCAGTACATTCAATCCTACTGACGTATTTGTGCTATGGTGTTTTTATACCATAGGTTCAGAAGCACGAGCTCCAGAGCATCCTTAGTAGATCAGACGTTCAGCATCCAGACTAGCAGTGAGTCCTTATCATTCGAGGATAGCAAGATTATTTTATTACTTTATTATATTAGTAGTTCAGATTTAGTTGAGGACATATCCCATCAACTCCACAGTCTTTAGACAGTTTAGAGACTTCCAGACTATAGCATGTTCAGACAGTTATTTCAATTTTTTTTTGGTATTGATATACTGTATTTTCAAATGTTATGTTTTATTAGATATTTGAACCATATGGACTTTTAGTTTTTTTCGCATTTATACAGTATATTATGCAGTGCCCAATTACAAATATCAGTCATGGGTTAGCTTGTGGTCCTTCGGGGTCATGAGTACCATGTAGCGTTCTAGGTACCAGATTTGGGGCGTTACATTACCTTAGCTTTCTAATTTATGATCTCGATATCCTTTCACTTTATATAATATTGGTCTAGAGGTATTTATTACAAAACTAGTTGGACATCGAGTTAATTTTGTATGCTCTCTGAGAGCTGAGATGTTAGTTTATAGACACGAGCACTTACATTTCTATTATTTAGATACTGGTGATGTCATGCATATATTTATACATGCTAACACTTATTTCATGGTATGATTCTAGTTAAAATCTTGATTTTTACTACTTCTTTCCAAAGAGAGAACTTATTCACGCATTTTACCTTTAAAATTAACTTTTAAATTGAAGTCGTACCACACTTATTATTGGTTTATGCTATTTTAAATTTAACATACCACTTTGGAAACTCAAACAGAGGCAAATTCTAATCTATTTTTTATTTTCTCACATATCACTAATCACTTATTTTGATCAAGAAAATTTTCAACCTACACTGCTCGACTATTTTTAATCTTGATTTGATCTCGGGCATTAAATTTTATGGATCTCTACTTGTTTAGTATCAGATAAACCTCGAGCACTTATTATACTTTTTTTATCTCCATTATTAGATAAAGAAGGTTTGTGTTGGTCAGTAATTAGAAGTCTTAATTTGGGACTAGGAAGTATATATGGATATTTGAGTTCCTTATGGGGCTCTCTTTTTGAGAACCACGTGCCAGAAGATGGAACACCACACAAGTCCTGTATTGTGAGCCAGTGAACCGAATGAGGTGTATATACTTGGTATGTTATGGCTATCTATGGAAGTATTGGTTTTACTTTGCATTCATTCATTCATTCATATACATTGCATATCACCAGTATGATTGATTGTTGCTTATACCTACCAGTCTTATGGGGGGTTTGTGAGGTTATATTTGTTATTGTGTACCATTCGGGCTTATGGGGGTCCATTTGGGTTATTCTTTTCCCAGGCTTGTCCACTTTTTTATTGTTTGGATATTATTGCATTGTTTTTGATAGGATGATTATGGATTAGTACCCGAGGTTATAAGTATGCTTCTAAGTACTTTTTAACTTTATATTATGATCCTTGTTACTAGACTACCTTGTGATTATTTATATTTTGAGTTTGATATTTTGATTTTGCTATGGCTAGCTCTCTTCGTATCTATAATCCTCTCGATATTTAGGTTATTAGGCAGATCCCTCAAGTCAGTACTTTTGTGTTTATCTCTCTATCTAGTACTTTCGTGTATCCTTTTTCTTCTCTACCTATTCTTATTATACATCACTTTCTTCCTTCAGTACTACTATTGTAAACTACCTTAATCCTTAGCTATTTATATTATATACTACTTTGGTACTAGTTACTGGTAAAATATGACAGTTTATATTTACCTCTCTATTATCCTTACTGTGTTTCAATTCTTAGTTCATTTCCTCTAATGTATATTCTTGTCTTATGTGTTATTTATACTTGCATTATCTTTAGATCTCAGTCAGTTGATGCCTACTGAGTACCTTATTTTTAATACTTATCTACACTTCTGCATCCTGCAAATCATAGTATTAGTTATCACCATTGATATATGCATCATAAGGAACTATCTTCTATCGGATATTTTGGGTGAGCTCCTAACCTCCAAAGTTGTTCCTTCTCTCCCATTTTTGCTGGAATGATCTTTGTTTTGATTTATAGATATGGTTCCATATATATATATATATATTATTTTACCTTATATTTTTGTTATATTAGTGTCTCCTGTATCAACTGATAACCAGTCTTGGGGGAATATTTTTTTTCTTCTAGTTCTCTTTCTCTTTTTACTTAGGTTTGGCTATATTTTATCTTATTAGCCCGCTACTCGTTGTTTTGAGCTATGAGTCGGCTAACCTACTTGTGGATTATGGTAGGTGCCATCCTGACCTAAGAAATCAGATCGTGACACCATATTATACTCTCTATTTTTTTAACTTACCTCTCTTATTAAAATAGTTGCTTCAATTTATTTGTCCAATTTATGAAATAAAAAAAACAAAGGATCTAATTTACCCTTCAAGTATGGAAAATGGTATAAATATACCCTCCTTGCACCTTTGGGATCTAAAGTGCGATTCTCATCCACTTTTTGGGGCCTTTTGCCATTTTAGTTAACATATAGTTTAAGAAAAATAGTTAGAATTTTTATTTAACACATGATACCTTCTTATTAGTTGAAACTAGTGCTTTAAAAGGCGGGGACATGAGAAGAGGCATTTTACATACCATGGGATGAGGTGTAAGTCCCGGGGCATGGGGAGTAAGCCTTTTGGATCTTCAATTTTAAATTTATAATATAGTAAAAATAGTATAATAAACACAAAAGTTATAAAAAAAATACATAAGTCATTTTTTAAAATTTAAAACATGATAAAAAAACTCTTAGAAATTAAAACTCCTAACACTATTCTACAAGTAGAAATAATGCAATGGAATAAAAGCTATTATAGGATGTAGATGAACTCTAAAATCTTAACTTTAAAATAATAAAATAATTACAATTCTTAAAATATATGACTATCATACTATGCAACTTACCTCCCAAAAAGAGATAATCAATAAACTATTAATATTAAATTACAAAATTATTTCTTCATGAATGAAAATAAAATAGTTTCAAATAACGGAATTAATAAAATATGATAAGGTTGAGATATAGGACAAAAACATAATGACCAATGATAAGTAAAGATGAAAGAATTTGGATATGTATTTTTTTAAAAAATGTTAAGTGATATTCACGCTTACACCATTCTCACATAGTAAATAAGCAATAGTATGACTTGTTATTTTCTAAAATCACTGGATATTAGCATCTCGTATTCATAACATGCCAAGCTCTATGAATGAAAATCAATCCATATGAAAGTACTCTGAAATTAAGCTAAGTACCAATTCATGAAATATTAGGTGATGTAAGACATAAAAATCATAAAAAATACATAATTGTGCTTATGAATCATGGGGGAATTGAAATAATAGGGAATCATGAACTACATAAAACCTTAAACTTTAATATACGAGAAATTTGAGTAATTTTGAGTTATTTGGTACTCAATGGGTGAAAGGATATCCACTGATGAAATCTAACATACTTGGAAGATGAGTTGTTGCTATGAACTTGAAGGATTTTGAACTTGATAAGAAACCCTAGATTCTTTAGACTTGAGAGAGTTTGAATCTCTTTTGTGATATTTTTCTAAGTGTTGGGAGAAGTAATGAGGGAAAGAAGTGTCTATGCCTCTTTAAACCTTTCCCAATATGCCATAAAATGACATAGTATTGTAACACCTAAAAAATTCAATCCAAGATTAGAATAATGATTCAAGTACATTTTGGATTAAACATAAAGTTTTAACAGTATACAAAGGGATTTGACCATGTACCAAGGCCACACGAACCTCCTAACCCTTACCCAAGACAAAACCTCCCTTACTAATCAATTCCTTAAGAAATGGTCAAATTAAAATGAGCATAAATTCTAGATTCTAATTCATATTTGATCTCTATACCCACATAATTATATATATTTGAATATCTTTCCAGCGTATCCAATTTTACCTTAATCCGACATCAGAGTAAAAGGATATATCCTTTTTAGTGAAGCACTGTACTACAGTGAGATATCGCGAGCCAAACCACAACCGTGGTTACATAGTACAACCATAAAATGGTGTCATCTAATCTATAAAACCCTAAAATATAAATATTTACAAGTATTCTTTCCAACCACATAAAGAAACCATGATTCTAGGCACGATCGTGAGTCTCACCAGATGTCCTTGATTAAATCTTCAAACATATGAACCATGGTATGACCATAGGTAGATCCCATAATCATATCAAGACTCATATGATCATGTTCATAGATTTTTCATCTAGCTCCCAACCATGAGGGCAACCCATAATAGTAGGTTGGTCTTACAATCATGGGAAGATCCTGTATGTCCCTTCAAGCAGTTCCCAGTTATGAATTTTAAAAGGGGCATATCAGTCTTTTTTCACTCTTTTAACATCAAAACTACTTCGTTTTTGTTTCCTCAAGCATGATTATTGGGGTTAATATTACCCTAATCCCTTATTACTTAGACAAATATCAACACATAGTTTTAAATAGAGAAAAGAGGCAATTTTTTTATTAACCCTCTAGGTTATTTCCTTAATTTATGGATATTTCCAGAATCTTAAGACTTCACACAACTACTATAGGTTATTTATGACTTGTTGAAATTTTTGGTTAGGTTACCAGATAGTTCGTTTAGGTTTTAGGCTTATTTTTCTATTTTGGAGCTTTTACTGTTAAGGAATTTGTCTTAGACCGAAACTCCTAGAAAAAAACCTTGAATGAGAATTCTGATAGATCCATCTACTCTAGAACATTGAATTTAGTCTATTGGGACACTTGGTTCAGGTCTCAAGGCTTTCAAACATGTTTAAAGCTATTGGGTGGATTCTGTGAAAAAGGAACTATAGGTGTGGGCCCCATATTTAGTGTAAATGATCACAAGTAAAAGTTCCAATTATTATATTGAGTTTAAAATGTCAAATTAGGTATGGTAGGATTGTTCTTTTTCACACATGGGGTTCTAAACAAATTTTGAGCACCCAATTAAAGTCCATTTGGACATAGTGAAATCTGGTTCATGGCACCATTTAGTGCATGACATATCTTGTCTAACCGCTTAAGCAAACATTTGGGCTCTTAAGTACCGGTGCTTAAAATATTGGTATATTGCTTTAGATATCGCCCTTGGAACCGCTCAACCGCTTAAGCAATGGCCTTGCTACTTAAGCGGTACTCGATTGCTTAAGCGGAGGTTGGATATTTATGGTGGATCGCTTAAACGATTATTTGACCACTTAAGCAATTATTGGGTCACTTTACAGGCACCCAGGGATTGCTAAGTACCCTTTATTCATTTAATTTTCCTTATTTTTCTTCACTATTTTACACCATATTTGGGAGCTTGAAGAGAGAAAATAGCGGGGAATCATACAATAAAGTAAAGTAAGTTAGCTGCTACTATTTTTCCCATCAATTTCTATTGTATTTCATTGTAAATTCTTAAAAATTAGGTCTATAAATCCCTAGAACTTAGGGGATAATTATGGCCCCAATTTATGCACCTATTGTTCTTAAGTTCTTAGCATACAATATTTATTCTTTGAGGGACCTCGTGGCAGATTCAATTTTAGATTTTATTTGTGGGCCCATTTCATTACCTCAATTTTGACTTGAACCTTTATATAGAAATATAGATCTCATTTTACTCCTAATGATATGTACATTACTATTTTAATATCGTTGTGGCATTTTGGAATCATGGAGGAAAGACAGATGGTTTATGGATGATTCAAAGATTTATGATTTGGCATTGAGGTAGACTTTGATTTACTCCTTTTCATGAGATCGTGTATGATATATATTTCATGTTAGGTAAGGATTTTAGGATATGATTAACACCATATTTAAAAGTTTCGGGATAGAAGGGTGAATCGACCCTTAAGATGAAATACTTATTATGACTATAGGATCTTATCACCCTAGGTTATTAGTATGGTGATCATAGTTGATGCTAAAGACCCTTAGTATAAGGTCTAATAGTTGACTTAGTGGATTGGATCATAATTTCCTTGGATTATAGAATTACCTTTACATTAGTTATATGCTATTGGGCCCGAGGCCATAGTTACGATACCAGTTGGACTCTATATGAGTATTTTATCTTTATAAAGGATGTGGTTTTAGTCTAAAGATGCGTAGACACTTATGATTGTGTTGTTTGGATATTGGTGATGGCATAAATTGAATATGGTCTATTCATGCTCACTTTGTGGTACGATTCCTAACAAAACCATGATTTAACTACTATTTTATGAAAAAGGATTGTCTCCCATATTCCACTTATAAATGGGTTCTTTTAAAATAGGAATCGTACCACTTAATTGATGATTTATGGGGTTTTAGATGATAGATCGAGATTGATTCTTATTTATCCACTTTTGTGCTATTATGATTTACTTTGGTTGTAAAAGATTCCAACCATTCCTACTCTATTATGATGATTTAGTGTTGGACTTAAACCCGATCAATGGATTTGTAGACTTACACTTTAAGCCACAATTTAAGTCCATGCATTTATTTTACATATATATACATATTTGTGTTATTAGACGTAGTAAACTAATAAGGATGACTACTGGAAATCCTAGATTGGGACCAGGTCAGTGTATACACCTACTCCCAAATTCCCTAAGACCCTTTAATCCATGAGTCATTATGCTGGATAAGAGAGGTTGTTGTGGGTCCATCATTTATAAGCTATCAAGCTTGAAAAGACGTGTATATTGGGTATGTTTTGGCACTTGGATTAGTATGGTATAATTGATTTAGTTTGCATTCATTCATGTATATGCATTTTCTATCACCAGTATATTTTTTGGTGCTTAGCCTTTTGGGGGATTGCATATGTATAGGCTAAGATTGCTATTTGCTGGGTGTTGATTGAACCTTTTGGTTTATGGTGCCTAGGTTAGGTATTGTTTGGGATAGCCGGTTACTTTATTGTTGTTATTATGGTTAGTTCATGATAGGTTGATTATGAACTATTATTGAGGTTGGAGGTATGATCCTGATCCCTTTACTTTTAATGGTAATTTACATTATGAATAATGTATTCGTGGTTAGACATTTGGAATATAGGATCAAATCATCTTAGCATTAACTTTCCAACTTGGTTAGGTTTTCCTAGAGAGGTTAGGTTGGCTACCTTAGGTTGTCTGTTACCCTAAGTTAGCCTTTTGTATCTATCTATATGTGTGTATGTATGTATGTATTAATCTCTCTCTCTCTTTTTCTCTCTCTCTTTATCTCTCTCTATATATATCTAGCAATGGTATTACTATATATGCCTTTTTTCCCTTGTTTATTCATATTTTATATGTATTCCTTGGCCTTGTATACTACTATTTATCCTTCTTCTACCCTTTAGTTATATATTGGCCAGTGATATATGGTATAGCACCTTAGTTTCTGATACTGCTAAAATAGAATAATTTATCCATATTGTCTCTCTAGCTTAGCTATATTAGCTTCCTAGATAGTTGCCTATAGTTCATATTCCTTTCTTTTCATATTATTTATATTTGCATTATATTTGGAGCTCAATCAGCAAATCCTGCTACATACCATGTTTTTTAACTAATACTACACTTCTGCGACTTGCAGATCATAGTACAAGTTATCATTATTTTCGTGCACATAGTGTAGAGCAGCTATGGATCATTGATTTAGGTGAGATCCTAGCATTTAGAGTACCACTATTCTCTCTCTTATGGTTTAGAATGATCTGTATATTATTTTTAGATATAGGGTATAGTTGTATATTTATTTAGTATTAAACCTTGTCCTCTTATTTTATTATAAGCACTTGTACTAACTTTACTAGGGCTTGGGTTATCTTATATATATTATCCAATTTATTATACTTATTGTGTTGTTCCTTTCATTTTCCTTGATAGTCCGTTACTAGTAGTTCTAGACTATAGGTTGGCTGTTGGGTAATAGTAGGTGCCATCATGACTTGAAAAATTAGTATAAGAAGCTAGGTTTTTTGGTGTGTTGGTACAAGAGCTTGGTGTTTATTAGAATCTCATGGATCTAGGCAAAGACATTTATATCCCATTTTTGGGAGGCGCCAGGGCTTTATAGAAATTCTATTCTTGACTCTTGGTCGTGTGATATGAAGTTTTCAATAGATGGGTGATATGAAGTTTTCAATAGATGCAAATGGGACTTCAACACGTGTTTCCAAATCTTCAGCATAACATCTAAATAGGGAGTCAGAGGTTAATATCATAGATCTCCAGTATCAGTTGGAGGATTTAGGGTGAACCCAAGCTCTGGTAGAGTCTATGACTTCTTTATCCTTTCAAAATTCAGCATTAGGGATTCTGAGTCTTTTTATGAATACCTCACAACCAGATATAACATTTGGTTGATCAAGTAGTTCTCAGGCCAGAGTTAGGTTTGTTGGTGATCAGTAAAGTTCCTTATTGGTTTCAGAGTTTGATATTGGGTTTCTTAAGTGGGACAAGCATACTCTTATGCTATATCCTTCAAACCATGCAATAGTGCATGGACTTATTGGAGGATTATCTTTACCACTCCATTTTACATTAAAGCATTTAAAAGCAGCTAGTTTTTTCTTTTCTTAGGTTGTTGATCACGCGAGGGACATAGAGAGTGAGAGAATATGTTGAGACTTATAGAGTGGCAGTAAGAGTCCATATTATCAGTACAAGGCTATTGGTATTCCATAAAGAAGTAGGAATCCTTCTAATAGGGAACAACTTAACTTAAACCCTATCAGTTCTGTACATGCAACATCTTAGACTATAGGTGGCTCTTATTATGGTGATCACAGTGGATAGAGTTCTTGTTGGACTTTGTAGAGTATTCTACATGGATTCTTTGGTCGAAGAATCTATTCTAGATTAGTTGGTGCAGTACCTCAGAGTATTCCAGGATCTTACTTTGGGTGCACCGAGATTGGCCACTAGTCCAGGGAGTACTCTAGATGTGAGTTGGTTGTTCATACTAGTTCAACATATGTTTATCACCAGCCAAATGATCCTTCGGTATGTTATGACTAGTGGAGGATTGTCATTCCAGTAGGGAGTGTCACTGGCATTAATTGGTCAACTAGTTAGGGTCAGCTCATGTTTTTTACCGGGTTAGAGCTTCAGCAATTTTCTACGACTACAGAGAGAATTTGAATGGCCCAGAGAGTGTCTCAAGCATGGGACTTTAGTCATTTAGCTTATTCAAATTAGTTTTGTAGATATGTGGCACCCTCAATTAGAGGTAGTCCACTTAGCATCATGATTGGTGATTTAGATACTCAGTTCGAATTTTAAACCCTCTAAGATTCATGCTTCTTTAGGAATATTAGGCATGTGACTTAGGATTCTACCGTGATATGTGCGCATTTTATTTTCTACCTTTACCTTTTCATTTGAGTGTATTGGGATTTTCGTACCCATTGTTGATTATATGCCTTGATAGGTTTATATTGATTGGCATGTGCCTTGGTGTAGAGTTCATGATTATGTGACTTCCCCCGTAGATGATTTATTTTAGTAGTAGATAGAGTAGATCAGTAGTGGTGTTTCCTTAGAGGTGTAGCATTTGGGTTTGAGTCCTATTTACCTTGGCATATTGGCCTTCTTATGGCCCTAGAGTGGTACTTTTCTTTGATTTCCATTTTTGGTGTCACCTACTCATTATAATGGTATTTCTATGGCTATTGTTATTATCTTCATTGTTTGATATTGATTGATGCTTTCTTGATTGGTGGCCAGATAGCATTATCTATTTAGAATTTCCTTCCTCACAATTTTTATTCGTGCCCTAGTTGTCTAGATCAGTTTGATGGTTTTCTCTCTTATAATGGGTGAGGTTGGTTGTTTTCCTCTTTTATTGGCAAGGTTAGATTGGTTGTTGATGTAATACCCCTTACTTCTACCTAGCTTGAAATTGTCCCAAGAATGTTAGAAACTTACTTTGAAGTATGAATTCACTTTTGTACAAATGGAATTTTTAAGATTTTCACTTTTTATCATGTGGGAGATTGAATTAGTTTTCCAACGATACCAATTTCATCCAAATTCGGTATCATAGTAAAAAGTTATGGATATTTTACTCAGAGTTGTCAGAATCGCCCAGGTGCGACGGCCAGGTTGACAGATTATTGATCTAGCGACGGACCGTCGCCTAGACCGTTGCATCCAAGGTAGTGAGTTAACCTTCTAGAAGAGGTGAGACAGATAGATTGATGGAACATCGAACTTGCGATGGACCGTCACCTAAGCCATCTCTTTTCGACAATGAATTTTTTTTCGTCCACGTACGACGGTCGAAATGACGGACCGTCGAGCCTGCGACGGACCATCGCACGACCCATTATAGGTCCCGTTCAGAAAATTTTAAGTCATTTTTAAAGGGTATTTGGATATTTTTCCACCCATTTTAACCCTTAATTATATCAGACCAAGGCTCATAAGTTCATTATTTATGCACAACATCAAATCAGGGTTTCCTCTCAAAGATAATCTCCAACAACAAGATCCAAATCCTTCTTCAAGAAACTAAGAGATTCAAGTTCTTCAAGAAACTCATAACCCAAGTATGTCATGTGTTGATTCATGGGTCCCTTTTACCCATGAAACTCAAGAATCTCTTTTCAAAATCCAAGATTTGTGTATTTATGAATGTTCATGATTTAAATTGAATTGAAATTCATGTTCATGATGTTGTGCGGTTTTTATTCATATTTGAAATTACATATTCCAATGATTGACCCTAGGATGTGATGATTTGCATAATAATCATGATAAACCCTTAAATTTACATGTTGATGGATGTATCCATGATTATTAGATGTGTTGATGATTGTATAACCAAAGCATGCTTCCCATGTGTTTGATTAAATGCCTATGTGTAGGAAAAATGATATTCTAGTATGATAATAAGAAATCCCCATTCATGTACAAGTTTATGCATGTTAAGTGTTTGATAAAATGTCTTTGTCAATGAATTATGGATATATGTGTAGCCATTGTGGTGCTTTAGCACTTGTACTTCACGAAATCCCCATCTTATTATATTATGGATTGTCGATGTTGGCCATGTATTCAAGAAAGTCATGCTTTGTCAGTTTTATGCTATCGAGTCCTGGGGGTACTTGTACCCAAAAATTAGCTGTGTGCCTAGAGCCAGTGTCATGTTTTTAAGATACTCTCAGTCGAGCCATGATCATAGACATTCAGTTAGTCATGTGACTCAGGAAAACTCAGTAAACTCAGTAATCTCAGAAACCTTAAAAATTCAGTAATCTCAGTAGTATTCCGTCAGTCCACGGAAATTTAGTTAACTCAATCTAGTCAGTTCAGTTAATCATGTTCAGTGTCTACTCAGAAGGAAGTAGAAATTAGCACCGAGCGAACCTAAGAATGGGAACCCACCTTTTATATGAGGGTGTGATTCTTAGAAGCAATCCTTGCTTTCCAGAACTACATAGCCAACGTAGGTTGAGACATCATAGCTTGTTATATTAGGGAAGATAAGGTGGCATAACCTGTTATATGAGGGTTCCCACCGTTCTCACAAGAGTTACCTGTTATAGGAGGGTTACTCACAGATTGTCCTTACCAGTGGCATGGTATTGACACCCTTCTAATTGGGGTTACAGAATGGATCCCAACTCAGCCATAATGGCATATTAGGGGCATATTAGTTAGATGAATACTTCCCATAGTTCCAGTACAGAATAAGAACTGCCAGGTACATTCATTCAGTCTCAGTAATAGAACTCAGATAGTTCTACAGTATTCAAGACTGTCAGATATAGTCAACTCAGAATAGTACGGAACTCAGCTAGTTCCATCAAAATCCAGACTGTCAGATACAGTTGCTCAGTATTAGTTATTTCAGTTATACAGTTACCAACATCTCATGTTATCAGTACTCAGACTCAGTAATCATGTTATCATGAACTCAGTTACAGTTATTATGTATTCATGCATGTATTCTCACATTTATGTTATTTAGTTAGTTAGTATAGTTCATGCTTGTGAACCTTTTGCATTCAGCCTACCTTACATGCATACTAGTATATTCAAACGTACTGACGTATTTGTGCTATGGTGTTTTATACCATAGGGTCAGAAGCACGAGCTCCAGAGCATTAGTAGCATTCAAGTCTCAGCAGTCAGAGTTAGCAGTGAGTCCTCATCCTTCGAGGACATGACCGTTACTTTATTATCTCATTAATTAATTTATTTTAGTAGTTTGAGTTAGTAGGGGGCATGTCCCACAACTCCTTATTCAGATAGTACAATCAGTTAGAGGCTTTTCAGACTATAGTATGTTCAGAAAGTTTATTCCAGTTGTTTTGGGTATTTCATATCCTCTCCAGATGTTATGTTTTATCAGTTATGTTACAATTTTGAACCTTACAGTATTACATCCTTTATTTCTACATTTATACAGTATATTATGCAGTTTTTAGGTACAAATATCAGTTATGGGTTAGCTTGTGGTCCTTCGGGGTCATGAGCACAATGTAGTATTCCGTGTAACAGATTCAGGGCATTACAAACTTGGTATCAGAGCCTAAGGTTCAATAGTGTCCTAGGAAGTCTGAAAGACGTATCAAGTAGAGTCTTGTACATGGGTGTGTTGCGTGCCACATTTATGTACATGAGGCTATAAGATGTTTTAGGAACAATTTCTTTTCTTTCAGTATTCATGTCATGCCAGTGAGCATAATCTTTAGTAAATCTCTCAATCTGGTCTAATACATTTCTCCCTTTCTTTTACAGAACATCCCTCATAAAAGAAGAAATGAGAATCAGCCAGCCCCTCAACCCGAAGATCCTTTGGGCGAACATGTCTCTCATGCAGAGTTCAGAGCTACATTCACTACTCTTGGTCAGTCAGTTGCTGCTTAGAATGAACGACCAGTTGTCGTTCCAGCCAACCAAGTGGCCAATTCAGCTGCAGTGAGGATTTAGGACTTCATCTGAATGAATCCTCCATCCTTTCTCGGGTCTAAGTCAGATGAGGACCCTCAGGAATTCATCGATCAGGTTCAGAAGGTTACTGACATTATGGGGGTGTCAGCTGTTATGAGTGTTGAGCTGGCTGCATATCAGTTGCAGGATGTTGCTCACACTTGGTACAAATAGTAGAAGTTAGAGAGGACTTTAGATGCAGGGCCTATTGAGTGGGAAGAGTTTTCTACTGTATTCTTAGATAGATTCTTTCCCCTAGAGCTGAGAGAAGATAAAGTGTTAGAATTTATCAACCTCAGGCAGGGCAACATGACAGTGAAAGAGTATTCTCTTAAGTTTACTCAATTAGCCAGATATGCTCCTCATATGGTTGTAGATAGCAGGGACAAGATGAGTATGTTTGTTTATGGGCTGAATGATAGTGTAGTCAATGAGTGCAGGTCCGCGATATTGAATAGTGACATGAACATAGACAGGCTTATGAACAATTCTCAACAGATAGAAGAATAAAAGATTAAGATGATGGAGAAGCAAAATAAGAGAGCAAGGACAGGTAGTTTCAATTTTGACTAATTTTGATGTCATTCTTGGCATAGATTGGCTTTATTCCTGCTATGCCACAGTCGACTGTGAAAATAGAATAGTTTAGTTTTAATTTCTAAATGAACCTATCCTAGAGTTGAAGGGTAGTACTTCAACTTTCAGAGTTCAGCTTGTTTCCTACCTTTGGGCACGGTAAATGATATCTAAAGGATGTGTCTATCATCTTGTTTGAGTTAAGGACACTATTTTCAAAACTCCCAGTCTTGATTCAGTCCCACTATTGAATGAATAGTTAGATGTATTTCCGGAAGATCTTCCAGGAATTACTCCCAAAAGGGAAATAGACTTCAACATTGATCTTCTTCCAGATACTCAGCCCATATCTATTCCACCATACAGAATGGCACCAGCAGAACTCAAAGAACTAAGAGAGCAATTAAAGGATCTCTTAGATAAGGGATTTATTAGGTCTAGTGTGTCCCCGTGGGGTGCACTAGTCTTGTTCGTGTGCAAGAAAGATGTTTCTCTCAGAATGTGCATTGATTACTGTCAGCTCAATAAAGTCATGGTCAAGAACAAGTATCCTTTTGTCAGAATCGATGACTTGTTTGACAAACTTCAGGGTGCCATCTTTTTCTCTAAGATAGACATTAGATCAGGCTACCATCAGCTTAGAGTCAGAGAATATGACATTCCAAAAACAGCCTTTCGTACTCGGTATGGTCACTTTGAATTCTTAGTTATGTCCTTTGCTCTTACCAATGCTCCAGCAGCTTCCATGGACTTGATGAACTAGTTGTTCAAGTAGTACTTGGACATGTTCATCATAGTTTTCATAGATGATATTCTGGTCTATTCTCGTAGTGAGCGTGATAGTGCAAACCATCTGAGAATCGTACTTCAGACTCTTTGAGATCATCAGATGTTCGCCAAATTCAGTAAGTGCAAATTTTGGCTAAGTTCAGTAGCATTACTTGGTCATATCATTTCTGGTGATGACATTAGAGTTGATCCTTAAAAGACCAAAGCAGTAAGAAACTGGCCTCTCCCTGTATCTCCATCGGATATCAGGAGTTTCTTGGATTTGGCTGGCTATTACAGATGGTTTGTTAAGGGATTTTCTTATATTGCATCCCCTATGTCTAGATTAAATGAGAAGAAAGTCAAGTATCAGTGGTCAGATCCTTGTGAGAAGAGTTTTTAGGAGTTGAAGACTTGACTTATCTCAGCTCTAGTCTTAGCTCTTCCAAATAGTTCTAATAGGTTCGTTGTGTATTGTGTTGCATCCAGAGTAGGTTTGGGTTGTGTCCTCATGCAGCATGGTAATGTCATAGCCTATACCTCTAGACAGCTTAAACCCTATAAGAAGAATTATCCTACTCATGATCTTGAGTTAGCAACCGTAGCATTTGCCTTGAAAATTAGGAGACATTATCTATACGGAGTTCATATGGATATGTTCATAGATCATAAGTCTTCAGTATGTCTTTTCATAGAAAGATCTCAATCTTTGTCAGAGAAGGTGGTTAGAGCTCTTGAAAGATTAAGACATGAGTGTCCTTTATCATCCGGGAAAGGACAACATCATGACCAACGCTCTTAGTAGACTATATATGGGCCATGCTGCTTATGTTGAGGACAATAAGAAGAAGTTATCTTAGGAAATCCATCAACTTTCTAGACTAGGTGTTCGCTTAGTTGATTTAGAGGAGGGTGACATATGGGTTCAGAGTAGTTCAGAATCATCTCTAGTTTTCTAGGTAAAAGAAAAGCAAGATAAATATCCCAAACTTGTCAAGTTAAAACAGTCAGTCAAGGATCAGAAAGTAGAGGTTTTCTCCCAAAGGGGAGATGGTGTTCTGCGTCGTTAAGGTCATCTATATGTTCTAGGGGTAGACGACTTAAGGAAGCAAATTCTTGCAGAAGCGCATGATACGCACTACTCTATTCATCCAAGGGCCACAAAGATGTAACGCAACTTGAGGGAAATCTATTGGTGGAGTGGGATGAAGAGAGATATTGTAAAGTTTGTGGTTAAGTGATCTACATGTCAGCAGGTTAAGATAGAGCATCAGAAGACTAGTGGGTCCATGCAGGAGTTCAGTATTCCTACTTGGAAGTAGGAAGAAGTGAACATGGACTTCATGACGGGTTTTCCTCGTACTCGGCGCCAACATGATTCAGTTTGGGTCATTGTAGACAGAATGACCAAATCAGCTCATTTCCTTCCAGTCCATACCTCTTATTCAGCCGAGGATTATGGAAAACTCTACATAAGAGAGTTGGTCAGATTGCATGGTGTTCCGTTATCTATTATCTCAGACAGAGTTACCCATTTTACCTCTTATTTCTGGAAAACATTCCAAAAGGGTCTTGGTACCAAGGTTTATCTCAGTACGATCTTTCATTCTCAGTCAGATGGTCAAGAAGAAAGGACCATCGGATGGATCTGTTCGAAGCTCTCTATGGTAGGATATGCAAATATCTAATTGGTTGGTTCAAAGTTAGTGAGGCCTTATTTATAGGTCCTGACTTAGTATTCGATGCCTTAAGAAAAAGTCCAGTTGATTAGAGAAAGACTCTGGGCTGCTCAGAGCCGACAAAATTCTTATACAGATGTGCACAGTAAAGATCTCAAGTTTGAGTTTAGTGATTATGTCTATCTAAAGATCTCTCACATGAAGGGAGTGAAGAGATTCGACAAGAAGGGAAAGCTCATTCCCTGATATATCGGTCCCTTCAAAATTCTCAGTCATTTAGGCAAGGTAGCTTATGAGCTCAAATTGCCTTCAGATCTAGCCTCAGTTCATCCAGTCTTCCATGTCTTTTAGCTTAAGAAGTGCATAGGTGACCCATTAGCCGTAGTCCCTATTCAGAGCATAGATGTTTAAAACAGCCTCTCTTATAAAGAGATTCTAGTTCAAATTCTTGACTACCAGACTCGTAGACTGAGGAACAAAGAAGTCCCTCTAGTCAAAGTTCTTTGGCGAAATCAGTCTGTTGAGGGAGCTGAATAGGAAGTAGAAGCAGACATGCATACCAAGTATCCTCACCTCTTCTCCGCTAACTCAGATATGGCTGAAGGTAACAGTTCTCCTTAAGCTTTTCAGTTTCATGTTCAGCTTTCATTTACAAGCTTTGTATTCAGTTCATGTTCAAAATTCCACTATAAACTTGGTATAAAGTACCATTGCATAGTCAGTCATGCATTCATGTATCAGTTCAGTTATATAATCATGCATCAAACATGCATTCTTATTGTGAGAACCTTGGTTCATTGATAACACTCAAACTACACCTCTCATGTGAGAATGTAAACGATCGTTGTCAATATATAACCAACTATGTTGGGGTCAAATCTAGTGGGAATATAGTGTGAATCTGAGTTGTATGCGAGTTAATCAACTGAAAGTTAGTAGTTTATGGTAAATTGGGGGTTATGAAAATTTAGCAAATAATTGTTGGTCACTTTAGTTTCAGTGTTTGTAATAAGAGTTTATGGAAAACCAAAATTATGTTCAGTATGGGTTTTGGTACTTGACATATGCTAATACTGATTCAAGATTCTCACGATAGGTAGGAACAACATATTGTCTTTATCGAAGTTATGCCTAAATGTCGCTCGACCTACTTAAGCATTTAATAACCTAATCCTCTCAGACTTAGAGAATTTAGATTCACTGACCAGACTTTACCTTAGGTTAATTAACCTTTAATAGCGTCAATTATTAAATGGAGGGTTGGTAGCTTCCAAGTCCCTATCAATAATTCACTTCCTACTATAGTTGATTTCTTATCTCAAGCAAATCAAAGAAGGTTCTATCTATCGTTTGCAACCAATAGATAATAATTAAAACCTCGAAATTATCAAGGAGTCCTATTACCATTAGAATCTTGAACACTTAGAAACTTACCAAGACCTAATCCATAGATCCCATAATTTGGATTATTGGGATTTAGCCACTCATAATGTAATAATCGGTACAACAAGTTGAATTCATAATTTGAAAGATGAACTTACAGTAAGATGAATAACAATGAGTGTTTCTCAGATTATATCAAAGTAGAAATCCCAAAATATTGATGATAATCTCTTCAAAGTTAATTGTTTTGTTCAAGCTAAGAAACTAGAGAGAAAATAACAAAATACGTGCGTTCCAAAATAGGTTCTGAATCCTACCTAGAAAACCCTAAACTATGCTTTAAATACTTCAGCCTAATTATGGAAATAAAATCACAGAGTTCAGTGTTTCTTGGATAGGTGATGACATTCTGTGATGCCTTATCATGAGTCTAACGACTTATCACAGATATCATCAGCTCCTCTTCGTTTTTGACATTTACTGCCTTAGGCTGATGATGAAGTGTGACATCTTATCAGATTTTTGATGACTTATCACAGATATCGTCGATGATTTATTTCATCTCTTATGTTCTGCCTTAGGCTAATGGCGACTCTGATGGCTTATCACAAGGCTGGCGACTTATCACATATCATCGTAACTTATTCCAAATGAATCCCATTCTCTGTTTAAGGATGACGATGAAGCTGATAACCTATCATAGTGCTGACGACTTATTAGGAATGTCATCAGCCACACTTCTCTTCTATTTGCTTTAGATTTGAACTCTTTTACTTCCATCATTGTTGGTTCTCTTGCCTCTTGACTTTCACTGAAAAATCAAAGATAAAACAATCAAAAACGATAAAAGTTGATTAAGACTTTGCAATTATTCTCAGTTAAAAGCCTCAAATGTTTTAGTATCTGCTCACACATTAACACCCTCAACTTAAATCAATTGCTTATCCTCAAGCATCTAAAATACAACTAAGTGGATACAAAGTACATTTGGCAGTCAATCATCTATACTATCTTAAAACCATGTTTACCTTCTTCAAGGTTAATTAATTCCAAATCAACTTTGTATGCTACTGAAGAACAACAATAGGACACACCAAAATCAAGATATGGCATCAAATCAGCAACAACAACTATGCATATATCAAGCTTAAACTATTCAAACAAGTTAGCAACTAGCAACATAACCAGTGTGCCCTCACTGTAAAGAAGTCCCATTGCACTTATATTAGACATCACACATGTAACCATAGGGACAATCACAAGACACTCACTCTCAAAGTTAAATTCCAATCAATGTATGTCGAATACCATAGGCTTGCCCTTATTTTCACCAATATCCTCAGACAGGTCAACTAGGATCACTATACGTCTTCTCTTTAGCTTGTAATGTAGGCTAGGGGATGGTATGATACTCGATGATATTTAAAGTGACTAAGCCTCCTTGAGACTACACTAGGCTTTGGGGTCTCACTCATTTACCATTTTCTACTCTTCGCTTTCCTTGATCACACTTATTCAGGATGGGTGCAGTTCTTTTCTACAATCATTTTTTTTCTCAAAACTTTTCTTTTCTTGCTCTTTTCCACCGCACCTAGATTTTTATTCTTTTCTTTTAATCTACCTTTCTTCATACTTATTTTACATCACGCACCCCTATGATAGCCACCTTCAACTTAGGCCATTTGCCTAAGTCTAGGTGCACAGTGTCCAAGGAGTACCAGGGACAAAATAGGTTTATTATGATATGAAAATGGGACGGTGATAGGTATCATAAAAATAAATAGGATATTCAGGCTCAAAATAGGGATCGAGGGATATTATGCATATATGGAAGGTCATTTAGGCTAAAGTGGGCAAATATCAAAACGGCCTATGATCCTTTCTTAACCACTATCCCTTAACCTAGGTAAGACTAACTGGGCAAGTTCTAAATCCAACATACAAAGGGAACTAAGTAAAATCTCACACGTACATGGCACACAAGTATATCACAAGTTACTACTTATTCGATTCATGTAATTGTTTATCAATGGTTATCAAGCTACTTGAACTAATACCATACAAAGATAAACAGTGGTCACAATTAGATGCAAATCACACAGTTAAAGAATTAGACCACTTGAGAGGTGTTCACAAAATAACAAAACTATGTTAACTGCCTCAGGTACTTGTATTTATCATAGTCAACTACAAAATATTACAACAACAACTCACCCTACACCATCAAATTAAAATCAAAGAAAAAATGAACTAAGGGTTAGGGTATACCTGGAGTAGATCAAGCATGAGAAACATGGATCCCTGACCCTGCTTCTCATCCTCAGCTGCCTTTTCTCCAATGGGAGTCTCCCCCCGTTCTCGTCTAGCAGTTGTTCCAGGCCTACTAGTTGAGGCACCCATGACTCTCACTCGTATGTCCTCATCCCATTTTTCATTGTCAACTAGTGACTTGATCATCTCTTTTTTTTAGCCTTCTTTGTTTCCCTCTTCTCTACTTTTCTTTCTTCATCACTATCAGGATTTTCTCTCTTACACTTACCTTTCTTCTCACCCTTCTTCTTATTTTTCTTCATTGGTTCCCCCGTGAGATCAAGCAATGGGATTTCACCCTCAGACTCATCAATAGCCAGATTTACCAACACCATAAGTTGGTGTTACTGTAATACTCCAACATCCGCCTTCACCTTGTCCAGGGCTTCTCTAAATTGTGAAAGGTATGATCCCGATATTTCTTTTACTCGTGTATTAAAACAATTTTCTAATTCATTAATTCGACCGAGCAAGGCTCGAAAGAGCTCCAGTGTGACCTTAATCCTCTTGTCCACGACAAAAGAAAATTGCTTGGCAAAAAGTTGCAGTTGGGCCTCACACCACTTGTCTTGTTTGGCCACTCTCCTAAAATTTATTAGGTTAAAGGAAAATTCTGTGGTAGATACAAAAGCTGATGGATTTGTTTCATTTCTAGGCACTGATTCTGCTATTGCTGAGGAGGTCAGTGCTGTAGCCTCAAAATCTTACACCGCTACATTAGGTGCTGAGCTAGTACCTATAACTGGTGGGTCTGTTTCAACCCCTGATCCTCTGTAAAGTGTCAGTTTCAGATGGTTTTCATCATATCGAACGGGATTATGGGTCTTCTTGGCAAGAAGTTCATCATCTAACTCCATAACCTCAGGTACATGGGCTTCCTTAAATAACCTTGTAATTAGACAAGGGAAAGGATATGCCGTATCAGGACTTGAGACTCAAATTTTCACCTCCTCAGCAATGATCTCCCCAA
Source organism: Capsicum pubescens (assembly GCA_030864215.1). Taxonomy (NCBI): domain Eukaryota; kingdom Viridiplantae; phylum Streptophyta; class Magnoliopsida; order Solanales; family Solanaceae; genus Capsicum; species Capsicum pubescens. Next base: position 121,784,000 of record CM061544.1, read on the forward strand.
AGTTCAACTTGAATTTAGACATAAGACTTGCGACCAATATTGCTCTAACATCTCTAAGGATATTATCTCCCTCAGTAGGCATTAAATGGGTGCGCACTACACCCCACCAGAACTTTGCCTCTTAAGTCAAGGAAGCCTTTAAAATCCTCTTATTAGGGTTGGTCATCCATTCAGGTTTTCCTTTAGCTATGAGGATTGCTAACCAAGACCGTTGATTCTCATAGTGCTTCAACCGAGCATAGAAAGTAGGTGAAGTGGCCTGAGGAGTGAATCCGGGGCCATGAAGAAATCTATTAATTGTCGTTTCTGAGAGATCTACCATCACACCCTGTATTGGAACTCTATCCAACAAGGGTTGATCTTCTGATTTCTCCCCTTCTTTACACATGATTTCCAATCGAGCCTGATAGTTTGCATAAAACTCCCTAACTAGTGTAGGGAAAAATGATCTTCTTTTCTTCAAATATTGGCCTTTTAATGGTCCTTCGTTTTGTTCTGCGAAGCCTATCATAGAAGATTTTCTATGACTTGGGAATTTTCCACCTAGCACCGTCTTGAACCTCAGGGTTCTTGTATTTAACCATAGTTACTCAAATTAGAGATTCTTTATCATCTTTTTGCTCAGCAGAAGGGGACTTAGATAATGGTCCCTCAGAGTCATGTTGCTCAGACTCATGTTCCTCAGAATCAGGATGATCTAAATCATACTTTTCAGATTCAGTATGTTTAGACTTTTGTTGCTTAGAGGCCGTCTGCTCAGAAGCTGTATGTTTAGATATTGTTGGCTCAGTATCACTCTCTTTACTCTCCTCCACCTCAACTAGTGGAAGTGGTGAAGGCTTTTTTGATCTTTCATTTTTCTTTTATTTCCTGAGCAGTGGCTCTTCCTCCTCATAATCAGAGCCCTCATCGAAGAGTCTCTGAGGTACACTTTCCCTAGCCTCTTTCTTTGTAGATTTTGGGTTCTTTCCTTTGGGTTCCATTATAAGTCCTGTAGCAAAATGAAAACCATTAGTCGATACTCTAGAGTATATACAAAAACATATCAGTCATTGAAGTTCCAAACCCTTTGAAAGGGTTTATTAATGCTTCAGGTCAAAGGTGTGACGACATGTCTGATAAGGCATCACAGTTGTGATAGCTTATCATGAATGTCGTCAGCTCTAAACAAAACCCACAAAATTGTATCAATTTTTAACGACGTGTCTGATAAGCTATCACAAATATGATAACTTATCAACCATGTCGTCGACTCAGTACACAACCCCAACTCAACTTTAACTTGATTTTTAATCCAATTTCTTCTTAAAATCCCATCAATTCGCATTTTTGAGCTAATATTTAAGTTCCAAGTTTGCACAGCAAACCCTAGTTCTCAATTTTCACATATTGGCAAGCTAACCTTGACTCAATCTTCTTGGGAACCTTGGTTTACATCAGTTTATTACTTACTAACTAAAGAGAAAAGTTAGGTTTTGAGCATAACTGATAAGTTCCTTCAACTTGGTTACATGAGTAAGAGGAAGTAGATGAAACAAGAACTCTTAATTTTGGCTTCAACCCACACTCACAAGGAATGAAGCTTTATTTTGTTTTACTTGGCAATACTTTAGAAAGGGAAGAAAATAAACTAAATATAGAAGGAAATAAAACTTAAAGAAAAGAAAGGAAATACGCGGGAAGGTGGAAAGAAAAAGTTGTGGGCCGGGTCAGGTCTTTTTAATTTGGCCCAAAATTTTAGCTACTCTTTTAGGATTTCTAACGACAAAGGCTGACGACTTATCACACTTTTGATAGCCTATCACGAATGTCATCATCCTTAACAGAACATGCCTCAGGTTTGATTTCTCTGACGACGAATCTGACGGCTTATCATAATTATGACAGCCCGTTAAATATGTCGTCAGGAATACTTAGCTGGATACATCATTTCACCTTCTTTGAACTAGAACCTAAGTACAAAAGTAATCACTTTGCTGGAACATAAAAATTTTGGGTTGCCTCCCAATAGCGCCTGATTTAATGTCGCTGCATGACTTGGTTTTCTTGACTACTTAGAATTCGTCAAGACAACCTGCTGATATCTCTTTACTATCTTCATAGAATATATCCATGATTGAGAAAACACTCATCTCCTTTTGCTGGGTCATGGATGAGTGTATTTTGAATCTTGCTTCTTTGTCATTGAGCCTGAACATCAGCCCATTCAGCTCTATTTCCACGATCACTCTCCCAGTTACAAGGAATGGTCTACCCAGGATGATGGGTACTTCAAAGTCCACCTCACAATCTAGGACTACAAAATCAGCAAGCAGTATAAAGTCGGCTACTTTTACCAATACATCATGTAATATGCCCACTGGCCGTTTTACAGATCTATCCTCCATCACCAACCACATGTTTGTCGGGGTAGGATCCCCCAAACCCAGTTTTTTGTACATAGCACGTGGCATTAGGTTTATACTGGCTCCCAAATCGTATAGAGCTGTTGTAAAATTCAGGGACCCAATAGTGTATAAGATGGTAAATGCTCCTGGGTCTTCCTTTTTCTACACTAAAAACCTTGTGGAGATAGCACAACAATAATGGAGTTTGTCCTCCGACTTAAGGCTAACCTTCCATTTCTTTGTGACAAGGTCTTTCATAAACTTAGCGTATCCTGGCATTTGCTCAAGTGCCTCTACCAAAGGCACATTTACTGTTAGCTGCTTCAATATCACCATGAATTTACTAAATTTTATGTCCTCAACTGTCTTCTTCAATCTTTGAGGAAATGGTGGTGGTGGTCTTGGGAGAGTTTTCACCACTACTTCCTTTTCCTTCTCTTTCCCTTTTTTTGGAGCATCATCAAAACCATCCAGCTTCTCAGACTCCACCAGACATTCTTTTTTGGGTTCATTCTCATCTTCAATCAAACTTTTTCCCATAGAAGGGCCAGGTAATATCTTACCACTTCTAGTGGTAATCTCCATACATGAGCCATCATTCTACAGATTTTGGATAGTGTCACTAGGTAATGTTCCACTCTTTCTCTGATTTAGTGCTGTGGAGATTTGGCTCATTTGTTGTTCCATCTGCTTGATCGAAGCGGAGTCCGAGTTTACCAACTGACTAATAGATGACAAATTAGTCTTCATGGTAGTCACTCCTAAGTTGGTATCCTCCACTACCTTTAACAATCTAGCCATCATGTCATCCATGGACATCTTTTCAGAACTTGTTGTAGCAGCCTCACAATTTCCAAGAGGGACATATAGCCTTCTCCTATCATTATTGGTCCTCCAATTTCCCTTCACCCTACCTTTATAACCAGGCTTATCATAATAATTCCGACCTTGATTCCCTTGGCTATTGCCTCGAAAACCCCCTTGATTATTAACATAGTTTGCCTCCTTTTCTGGATCAACATCAATTGTCTCTTGAGATCCCACAACTTTCACCTTATAAATCTTGCCTGATATCAAGTGCTTGGTTAGCAAGTCCATCTACATTTTAAGGTGTGCCATGTCTTGGTCACGCTCATCATCTCTTCTGTGTTGTTCCACAGTTATACCTACAGAAATAGTGGGGCTCGCTACCACAGAGTCTCTGTTATGCCATGCCCAACTCTGTTTGGTCATTCTCTCTAGTATTTCTGAAGCTTCTCAGAATGTAAGATCAATAAATGAACCACCAGCAACATTATCTACAATTGGTTTTGTCACTGAATTAAGAGCCCTATACAAAGTCTCCATCTAGTGTATGTCCGTTATATCATGGTTTGGACATTGTGTCAGCTTCTTTTTTAATCCCTCCCAGGTTTTATGCAAAGCTTCGTTCGGGAGATGTCTGAAATTACTGATCTTGTCCCTCAACTGTACCTCCTAGAGGGTGGAAAGAATCATTCTAGGAACATATCTTTCAACTGTCTTTAGTTGGTTATCGAATCGGGTGTCAACTCATTTAACCATATTGTTGCCTCTCCAGACAGAGACAACGGGAACAATCTCAAGTGGATAGCAGTCTGACCCACACTTGGGTTATCAAAAGATTTATAGATGGAGAGAAATTTCTACAGATACAAGTTTGGGTCATCCCCAGGAAGGCCACCAAACAACCCCTTCAGATTGAGGAGTTGAATCATAGTACTCGTAATGTTGAATTTTCCCCCAGGTGCCAACGGTGGAGGAATAATTTCACCCATTTCACCTACTCCATTCATTCCATCATCATCATCATTGAGGTTATACTGGACCAACTGGTAATCTTGCCTTTCTTGGAATGGATGGTTCCTGTTAGCATTATGTTGTACTGGTGCAACAACTTGCTCTGCATGCCTTGGGTTACCACGGTTTAGAAACTCCTTGTCTCCCAAATCTTTATTCTCAGGATTTGGATGCCATACTTGTTGATCAACATTCTGCACATTCACCTGAGCTCTAGCTAAGGCTGCTAACCTGTCAGCCTCCTGCTGGTCTGCCATTCTCCCAATTCGTTGTGGTTCCAGAATAAATGGTAATAATGGTTCTCTGGAACTTCTGATTATTGGCATACACTACAAAGATCCTATAATAAACAAAAACAACAAATAAATATAAAACTAGGAAACTTGACTAACAGTCAATTAGCACATAGAAACTTTAATCTACAACCATACTCCCCGGCAACAGTGCCATTTTTTATAACGCTCAAACTATACCTCTCATGTGAGAATGTAAGAAATCGTTGTCAATATACAAACTAACTAGGTTGGGGTTGAATCCCACAGGTAATATGGTGTAAATCTGAGTTGTATACGAGTTAATCAACTGATAGTTAATAGTTTCTGGTAAATTGGGGTTTATGAGAATCTAGCAAATAATTGTTGGTCAATTTAGTTTCAGTGTTTGTAATCAAGAGTTTATGGAAAACAAGAATTATGTTCACTATGGGTTTTGGTACTTAACAGATGCTAATAGTGATTCAAGATTCTCGCAATAGGTAGGAACAACAGATTGTCTTTATTAAAGTATGACTAAATGTCTCTCGACCTACTTATGTATTTAATTACCTAATCCTCTCAGTGTTTGTAATCAAGAGTTTATGGAAAACCAGAATTATGTTCACTATAGGTTTTGGTACTTGACAGATGCTAATAGTGATTCAAGATTCTCACGATAGGTAGGAACAACAGATTTTAATTATTGAAGTTATTCCTAAATGTCTCTCGACCTACTTAAGCATTTAATTACCTAATCCTCTTAGACTTAGGGAATTTATATTCATTGACCATACTTTACCTTAGGTTAATTAACCTTGTTACAACGTCAATTATTAAATGGAAGGTTGGTAGCTTCCAAGTCCCTGTCAATAATTCACTTCCTACTATAGTTGATTTCTTATGTCAAGCAAATCAAAGCAGGTGCTATCTATCCTTTGCAACCAATAGAAAATAATTAAAACCTCGATATTATCAAGAAGTCCTATTATCTTTAGAATCTTGAACACTTACAAACTTACCCAGACCTAACCCATAGATCCCATTATTTGGGTTGAAGGAATTTAGCCACTCATAATGTAATAATCAATACATCAAGTTGAATTCATAATTTGAAAGATGATCTTACAGCAAGATGAATAGCAACGAGTGTTTCTCAGATTAGATCAAAGTAGAAATCCCAAAATATTGATGATAATCTCTTCAAAGCTAATTGTTTTGTTCAACCCAAGAAACTAGAGAGAAAATAATACAATACATGTGTTTCAAAATAGGTTTTGAATCCTCCTTATAAAATCCTAAACTATACTTTAAATACTCCATCCTAATTATGGAAACAAAATTACAGAGTTCAGTGTTTCTCGGATAGGTGACGAAATTTTATGATGCCTTATCATGAGTCTGACGAATTATCACAGATGTCGTCAGCTTCTCATTTCTTTTGACATTCACTGCCTTAGGATGACGATGAAGCGTGATGTCTTATCAAATTTTTGACGACTTATCACAGATGTCGTTAATGATTTACTTTAGCTCTCATGTTCTACCTTAGGCTAATGGTGACTCTGATGGATTATCACAAGGATGACGACTTATCACATATCGTCGTCACTTCTTCTAACTGAATCTTATTCTCTATTTAAGGATGATTATGAAGATGATAACCTATCAGAGTACTGACGACTTATCAGGAATGTCGTCAGCCACACTTTTCTTTTATTTTCTTCAAATTTCAACTCTTTTACTTCCATCGTTGTTGGTTCTCTTACCTCTTGACTTTCACTACAAAATCAAAGATAAAACAATAAAAAATGACAAATGTTGCTTAGGACTTTGCAATTATTTCTAGTTAAAAGACTCAAATGTGTTAGCATCTTCTCATACATCATTCATCAGAACACTCAGTCATGCATTCATGAAACAGTTACACATGCATCAGATATGCATGTTCAGTATAATATATTCAGTTATCAGTTATGTCAGTCATGAGATCATGTTACAGTTATTCATGTTCAGTATGTACGTCAGTTTATCTTCTCCCCTCTCACTCAATCTCATTCGAGGATGAATTTTCTCAAGGGGTAGATATTATAATACCCCATATTTCTACCTATCTTGAAATCATCCCAAAAATATTAGAAAATAACTTTGAAATATGAATCCATTTTTGTACACGTTGAATTTTTAAGATTTTCACTTTTTATCTTGTGGGAAATTAAATTAGCTTTCCAATGATACCAATTTCGTCCAAATTCGATATCAAAGTAAAAAGTTATGGATGTTTTACTCAAAGCTATTAGAATTGCCCAGGTGCGACGGCCAGGTTGACGGACCATCGATCTAGCGACAGATCATCGCCTAGACCATTGCAGCCAAGGCAGTGAGTCAACCTTCTGGATAAGGTGCAATAGACAAGTTTATGGACCGTCGAACATGTGACGGACCATTGCCCAAACTATCGCTATAAGGTAGTGAGTCTTTTTTTTTGGTCCACGTACGACGGTTGAAACAACGAACCATCGATCCAACAATATCAAATTTTAAGTCATTTTAAAGGGTATTTGTGTCTTTTTACACCTATTTTAACCCCTAATTATATCAGACCAAGGCTCATAAGTTCATTATTCATTCACAACATCAAATTAGGGTTTCCTCTCAAAGATAATCCCTAAGAACAAGATCCAAATCCTTCTTCACGAAACTAAGAGATTTAAGTTCTTCAAGTCCAAGAACATTAAGAAACTCACAACCCAGGTATGTTATGTGTTGATTCATGGGTCCCTTTCACCCATGAAGCTCAAGAATCTCTTTTCAAAATCCAAGATTTGTGTATTTATGAATGTTCATGATTTAAATTAAATTAAAATTTATGTTCATGATGTTGTGGGATTTTGATTCATGTTTGAAATTACATATTCCAATGATTGACCCTAGGATGTGATGATTTGCATAATAATCATAATAAAATCTTAAATTTACACGTTGATGAATGTATCCATGATTATTAGATGTGTTGATAATTGTATAACCAAAGCATGATTTCCATGTGTTTGATTAAATGCCTATGTACAGGAAAAATTCCATTCTAGTATGATAATATGAAATCACCATTTATGTACAAGTTCATGCATGTTAAGTATTTGATGAAATGTCTTAGTTAATGAATTATGGATATTTGTATAGCCATTCAGGTGCTTTAGCACTTGTACTTCATGATATCTCCATCTTATTATATTATGGATTGTCGATATTGGTCATGTATTCAAGAAAGTCATTCTTTGCTAGTTTCATGCTATCGAGTCTTGGAGGTACTTGTACCTGACAATTAGATGTGTGCCTAGATCCAATGTTATGTTTTAAAGATACTCTCAGTCGAGCCATATTCATAGAAATTCAGTTAGTCATGTGACTCAAGAAAATTCAGTAAACTCAGTAATCTCGGAAACCTCAGAAATTCAATAATGTCAATAGTATTCCGTCAGTCCACAAAAATTCAGTTAACTCAGTCCAGTCAGTTCAGTTAATCATGTTCAGTTTCTATTCAGATGGGAGTAGAAATTAGCACTAAGTGAACCCAAGGATGGGAACCCACCTATTATATGAGGGTGTGAATCTTAGAAGGAATCCTTGAATTCCTGAACTAACTAGCCAGCGTAGGTTGAGACATCATGGCCTGTTATATGAGGGAAGATGAGGTGGCTTAACTTGTTATATGAGGGTTCCCACCGTTCTCACTAGAGTTACCTATTATGCGAGGGTTACTCACAGATTGTCCTTACTAGTGGTGCGGTATTGACACCCTTCTAATTGGGGTTATAGATTGGACCCCAACTCAACCATAATGGTGTATTAGGAGCATATCGGTAAGATAAATACTTCCTACAGTTTCAGTATAGAATTAGGACAGTCAGATATAGTCATTCAGTCTCAATAATAGAACTCAGATAGTTCTACAATATTCAGGACTGTCAGATAATGTTAACTCAGAACAGTATGAAACTCATCTAGTTCTATTAGAAACTAGACTGTCAGATACAGTCGCTCAGTATTAGTTATTTCAGTTATACAGTTACTAGATCTCATGTTATCAGTACTCAACCTCATTAATCATGTTATCATGAACTCAGTTACAGTTATTATGTATTCATGTATGTATTCTCACGTTCATGTTATTCGGAGTTTTACAACCTTTATTTGTACATTTATATAATATATTATGCTAGCATATTTCTTTGGAAGTTTTTGGAAGTTTGCTAGCGTAGCAAGATTGAGGTGGCTAACATATTTGTTTAACAACATTTTCAAGACCGCTAAGATGCCCAAGGCATGAAGATGGAGCACGATGATTCCTTTATATAAGAACAAAGGTGACATTCAGAGTTACAATAACTATCGCGGTATTAAATTGTTGAGTCATATAATGAAGATTTAGAAGAGGGTGGTAGAGCAGAGGTTGAGGAAGATAACACCTATTTCAGAGAATTAATTTGGTTTTATGCCTGGTCGCTCGACGATTTAGGCAATTCACCGAGTGCAGAGGATTGTAGAACGGTATAAAGAGAGGAAGAGGGACCTGTACATAGTGTTTATTGACTTAGAAAAGATGTATGACAAGGTACCTAGGAAGGTTCTTTGGAAATGCTTAGAGGTGAAAGGGATCCCAGTGGCGTATATTCGTTCGATTAAAGACATGTATGAGGCAACGAAAACTCAAGTAAGGATGGTAAAAGGGGACTCTAGACATTTTTCGGTCTTGATAGGGTTGCACCAGGGATCGACGCTTAATCTATTTTTATTCTCCTTAGTGATGGATGTATTGACACAGAATATACAAAGAGAGGTACCTTGGTGTATACTTATTGCGAATGATGTAGTTTTGATTGATGAGTCTCGCCGAGGTGTTAATGATACGCTGGAGGTTTGGATATAGACTCTGGAATCTAAAGGATTCAGGTTGAGTACAACCAAGATGGAGTGCTTGGAGTGCAAGTTTAGTGACTCGAGGTAGGAGGACAAGGTGGTAGTAAAGTTGGAGTCGCAGGTGGTTTGTAAGAGGGATAGTTTTAAGTATCTTAGGTCTATGATCCAGGGGAATGAAGAGATTAATGAGGATGTCTCCCACCGTATTGGGGCAGGGTGGTTGAAATGGAGGCTCACCTATGGAATTTTATATGATAAAAAGGTTCCTCTCAAGCTTATAGGTAAATTCTATAGAGCTCCAGTCTGGCTGGCCATATTATATGGGGTAGAGTGTTGGCCTGTTAAGAATTCTCACATCCCAAATTTAAAGGTGGCAGAGATGAGAATGTTGTATTGGATGTGTGGATTTATGAGGGCTGATAGGGTTAGGAATGAGACTATTTGAGAGAAGGTAAGAGTGGCTTCGGTGGAGGATAAGTTGTGAGAAGTGCGGTTGAGATAGTTTGTCCACGTGATGAGGAGGGGCACGAATTCCCCAGTTCATAGGTGCAAGAGACTAGATTTGGAGGGTTTCAAGTGAGGTAGGGGTAGACCGAAGATGTATTGGAGAGGAGTCATTAGATGTGACATGGAGCAGTTACAACTTACTGAGGACATGACCCTTGATAGGAAGGTTTTGAGGAAAAGTATTAATCTTGACGGCTAAGTTATGTGGTCAAGTGGTAGTTTGTAGATAGGAGGGTTAAGAATAGCTTAGAGGGTGGTTCTAGTTTTGGTGGAGGGGGATCCTTGATTTTTTTATTATACTTCATTTTTGTGGATGTTGCTTCTTTGTTACTTTATCATGTTGCTCTTCTTTTGGTCTACGGTCCTTTGTCTAAAGCCGAGGGTCTATCAGAAATAGCCTCTCTATTCCTTCAGAGGTAGTGGTATGGACTACGTACATTCTACCCTCCCCAAACCCCTCTGTGTGGGAATATACTGGGTTTGTTGTTGTTGTTTTTGTTAATACAGTATATTGTGCAATATTCAGGTACAAATATCAGTCATGGGTTATCATGTGGTCCTTCAGAGTCATGAGCATCGTGTAGCATTCGGGGTACCAGATTTGAGGTGTTATAGTTGAGTAGGCTGTGAAAGTGAAGGTAGATTATCCTTCCATGGTTCTGTTATGGTTCTAGAATTGGGGATTTGATGTTATTTCTCATTTCTGAGGTTGACAAATTTGGGATCCGTTCTTCCAATTTGGCTAGTTTATTGCCTCATAGTAGTTTTGATGTTGATGTAGAAAGTTCTAGGGCTTTCCTTTTGGGTTTCTTGGGTTTTTCTTCTCATGATAGTTTGATCTTAGTATTGGTATGGAGTTAGATAATCTGTTCTTGTCATGATGTGTTTCTTGTTCTAGTGGAGTTAAGGGAGGTGTATATATATGATCTTTCCTGTGATCTCTTCTTAATTTGGCAAATTGCGTATTCATTGCTGTGATAAAGTATTAGATTGATTAGTTTCTAGCTAAGGTTGCATTTCACTGAGTTGCTAGAGTTTTGGTTATCACTAGTTCTGTTTGCATCCTTGGCGAGTTCTTAGATAGGTCATGGTGTATTATGCCTTCTAGTAGATATGAATTTGATTGCTTATTCTTTCAGCCTATGGTTTATCCTCCATTGTGATTTTGGTTCTCAATTATCTTTTGATTTTGGCTATGGTAGAATCTAGTGGGGACATGCCTAATCATAGATAATGAAGTTAGTTGGGTGTTTGCCTTTGGTGTGAACTTGTTGTCTTAGGTTTGGAATCCTTACTCTTTTGAACGACGGATTGAAGGTTATAATGGATTTGTAGTATGGATGCTTACTCACCTACATAATTGGTTTGGATGGTCGAGATCGAGCAGTTCATCCTTGGTGTTGAGATTTCTATTGGGAGTTGTAGATATTGGGTGCAACCTTCATTATTAGATTTTTTAGTTGGGGTTAACCTATAGGCTGGCTAAGTCTGCCTTTTGCCTACCGATTTAGTCTTCTTTAGTTCAGTTAGATTATGGTTGAGAGATGTTCAGGTGATAGCCTGTTCATATTGGATGATAATTTCTTTCTCTTTTGACCTTGATTTTCAATTTTTGTCAGTATTTTAGATTGTCTACTTAATAGAATTAGTGCACTTGAGTTGCATTTAATATGGCTTTATCCTCAGTTGATGGGACATTCTAGAGCGAATAGTTTGGGCTTCGGACTTCTAACTAGCAATTTTGAGGGTCATCCGAATTAGTTACCGGCTTGGGCATAAGATGCAGATATTGTTCTTTACTATTTTTGTACCAAGGTAGCACCTTATATGCTTATTCTTGTGCTCACAATTATGGAATTTTGTGGGTCAGCTTCAGTTTTTCGAGTTCAGTATGGTGGGGTTGCGCAGATAGGACTGGGGTAACTTTTTAGGTATTGCAGAGTAGATAACAGGTTTTGAAAGGTAAAAGAAGGTTATATTTTGATTTGGAGTTGGTTGGATAATTCATGCCTTGTATTGCTTTGGGCTTGGATGAGTTTTTTCTTGGTTGTGCTGGTATAGGTGTGGTATCAATTTATTATGGTTTGATTGAATGCATCAACTATCCTCAATTCAATCGGAGGCAAGCTGGTTGTTGAGATAGATTTTTAGTTGTTTGGAAAGTGAAGTAAGCAAATTGGTTGATAAAGAGATACCTATGGAAATATCCTTTGAAAAAGTTTTTTCTTCTTAAAGGTTACCCGGGGAGTCTTGTTCTGAGCATGTAGATCAAGTACCTCATACCTTTGAGCTTTTGAGCTCTCTATTGACTTTTGTGGATGGAAGTCTTTTTAGTAGTGGATATTGTAATGAACCTTTAGGTTATTTCTTTAATGTATGTCCATTTTTGGCATTTTAAGCAGTCCCATAGTTGCTATTGGTCATTTATGACTTTTTGAAATAGTCGATTTGATTACCAGACAGTCTGTTGGGTTTTAAGCTCATTTTCGTATTATGGAACATTCACTATTAAGGAACTGGTCTCAGACTAAAACTCTTAGTAAACGACCTCGTATGAGAATTTCAATAATACCATCAACTCTGGAACATTGATTTTAGGCTAGGGGTCTTTTGGTTTAGGTCTTAAGGTTTCCAGACTCATTTGGGCTGTTGTGGATTGTATAAAAATAAAACAATAGGTGTTGGCCCCATATTTAGTTGAAATAATCCCGGATGAAAGTTTTGATGGTTCCATTGAGTCTGGAATGTTGAATTTGATATAGTAGCATAGTTTGTTTGTGTTCATAGGTTTTCAAATGAATCTCGAGCATTTGGTCAAAGTCCATTTGGACTTAGAGAAATCTGGTGCAACCTCTTAAGTGGACCGTTGGTCAATTAAGCGACCGGGGGATCACATTAGAGATCACCCTTGGACCTATCCACCCACTTAAGTAATGGCCTTGCCGCTTAAGTAGAGGTCGGTTAAGTGGTACTCGACTGCTTAAGCAAAGACCAAATATTTATAGTGGATTTCTTATCGATCATTTGACTGCTTAAGCAGTGATTGCTTAAGAAATCATTGGGTCTCTTCAACGACACCTGGGAATTGTTAAATCTCCTGTCTTCATATTTTAGGGAGCTTAAAGTGAGGAAAGAGTGGGGAATCATCCATTGAAGCTAAGGTAAGTTAGCTTCACAACCCGTCTCTTTATATAGAAATTTGGATCTTATTTTACTCCTAATAACATGCACATTACTATTTTTATAGTGTGGCGGTATTTTGGGATCGTGAAGTAAAGGTAGACAATTATGTATGATTCAAGGATTTGTGGTTCCGCATAGGGGTAGGCTTCAATCTACTTTTCTTCACAAGGTAGTGTATGACATATATTGCATGTTAGGTATCGATGTTAGGATTTTATTATGAGTAGAACACCATGACTTAGCGTAATTTAGAAGTTTGGGGATAGAAAGGTGAATTGACCCTTGTGATGAATACTTGTTAGGACTATAGGATCCTGTAACCCTAGGTTATTGGCATATTGATCATAGTTGATGCTAAGGACCCTTAGCATAATGTTTAATACTTGACTTAGCAGATTGGATTATAATTTCCCTAGATTATTGTATTACCTTTATGCTAGTATAAGCTATCGAGATTGAGGCCGTGGCTACAATATTAGTTGGGTTCCAGGTGAGCATTTTATCCTTAAAAAGGACATGGTTTAGTCTGCAAATATTTAGACACTTATGACTGTATTATTTGGATATTGGTGATGGCATGCATAGATTATGCTATATTTATGCTCACTTGGTGGTACCATTCCAACTAAAACCATGATTTCACTACCGTTTTATAAAAAAGGTTTGTCTTCCACTTTCCTCGTTTAAATAACTTCTTTTTATTGGGATTGTACCACCGTAATTGATGATTTATGAGGTTTTGGAAATTAGACCGAGATTGATTTTGGTCTATAATTTATCCATTCTTTTGCTAATATTATTTACTTTGATAGTGGGAGATTCCTACCCTTTCACTCTATTATGATGATTTTTTCCAAGATTTAACCCCAGGCAATGGATTTACAGACTTAAACTTTTAGTCATAGTTTGAGTCTGTGCATTTTTTATATATATATACACACCCTTTTGGTACTAGGCGGAGTAGACTAATGTTGATGACTATTAGAAATCCTAGATAGGTACTACGTTAATGTATATGGATATTTTTTAGTCCCTTGCAACACGTTTATCCATAAGCCATCTTGAAGGAGAAAAGAGGTTATCATAGGTCTTGCCTTTGCAATCCATTGAGCTGGATTAGGTGTGTACATCCGGTATGATATGGCACTTGGAATGGTTATGGTATTATAGATTTACTTTGCATCCATTTATGCATATGCATTGCCTATCATTAGGTTGTTATTTAGTGCTTATATTTATCATTCATGGGGTTGCATAAGTATAGGTTGTGATTGTTGTTTTCTGAGTATTGATTGAACCATCCGAGTTTATGGGGCCCCAATTAAGTATTGTTAGTCTGGATTAGCTGATTTGATACTTGATATGATTTGATAAGCAAGCGTACTTGATGATGAGAAAGATTATTTTGAGATTTAGTCGAGTTAGGAATCCACAAGTTGATTATGATTTAAAAGTGAGATATATATTTATATTTTGGTCTTCATGATAGACCCTTGAGTTGATTAAGGTGGATTTTCTAACGCGTTCTGAGCTTAAGTCTGGGAGTAGTATTTAGCACCGAGCGGGAAGTATGGGTTCAGCGCATCCTACTTTGCTAGAACTACGTGCCACCGTAGGATTAAGATTAAGGGCCAAAGGCCAAGACAGTTATCACTAAAGTTAAGGTTCTACTCCGATGGCAAGAATAGAATATCTCTCCCCAACGTGGGCAAGACGTTGGACTCCATGTAAGTTCACATGGTTTATGTCGGTTATAAGAAACTCCCAAGTTTCATGAGTTACCCAGTCACTCTAAGTCATGAGTCAAAGAGTTTGAGTTGAGTCCAACAGTTTGTGAGATTTATGAAGCATGTGTTATTATTGATAATTAATGGAAAATATGTTTTAGGTAACACTAGCGAAGAGAGTTATTATTATCAGTATGGATGATTTTCTTATACATTTATGATATTATTTAAATGTTGCCTGCACCACCACATACTCAGTACATTCCCAAGAACTGATTCCTATACTCTTCTGTGTTCTATATTTTCTCGTGATGTAGGTTTAGGTGCTCAGTCTCACCAGCGATAGTGATCTTCGAGTACCTCCATCTATATTCGTACAGTTAGTGAGTCCTCATGGTTCGAGGACCTATGTCTCCGATTTTTGTTTTGATAATAGATGGTTGTTTATTTCTAGTTCAGTACGGGTCAGTTGGGGATCTGTCCTAATGGCTCCTCAGTCTTATGTAGTAGAGGCTTTGTCAGACTAGAGTACCAGTTTGTACAGAACTTCAGCATTTTAATTGTATAGGATAGTATTTCTTTGTATTCCAGTATGTTGATGACATGATTATTCTTCTTTATTATAGTTTGATTATTGTCATAGTGAGTTATAGAGGTGATAACAGGTTCATAGGGTTAGCTTGAGGTCGCGTGTGGCCTTAAGCACTGTGTGATGTCTTGGGATCGGATCTCGGGGCATTACAAGCTTTGTATCAGAGCCTAAGGTTTAAAGGAGTCCTAGGGAGTCTGACAAGCCGCGTTACGTAGAGTCTTGATCATCGGTGTGTAGCACGCCACATCTATGAGCAAGAGGCTATGGGGCGTTTTAGATAAAGTCATTTCTTTCTTTCAGAAGTCTTTCGTGCCTCTGAATGTTTCTCTCTGCTATTAATTCGTGCTCTCTTATGATAGAAAATTCCTCCTCGTAGAGCTCTCTTAAACAACGAACGACCTCAACCCGTTGATCCTTTAAATGAGACGTTGACTCATGTTGAATTTCGGGTAGATTTTCAGGCGCTAGCCTGAGAAGTTACCATCAATGCTCAAGCTAATGTTTAGGCCGCTGTTCCACCTCTACAAGAAGGTAACTCTGCAACAGCTCAAGTTTGGGATTTTATGCTGATGAATTCGCCAGAGTTTTATGGGTCAAGGGTAGGTGAGGACCCACAGATGTATCTTGATGAGGTAAAAAGGATCACCCAAATTATGCATGCAACAGAGGAAAAAAGTGTGGAGAGAGCTTTCTATCGCTTGAAAGATATTGCTTATGATTGGGTGGAGTTATGGAGGAAGAGTATAGGGGAGAATGCCACTCCCATGACTTGGCAGTTATTCCAGGACGCGTTCTTTGACCGATTCTTTCCCCCGGAGCTGAGGGAAGAAAAACTAAAAGAATTTATGAACTTGAGACAAGGCTCCATGATAGTTAATGAATATTATCTTAAATTTAACCAGTTGTCTAAGTATGCTCCTGGTATGATGGCTGATTCTAGGACCAGTATAAGTAAGTTTTTAACTGGCGTATCGAGTTATGTTGTGAAAGAGTGTAGGTCCTCTATGCTCAATAGGGACATGGATCATTCTAGATTGATGATACATGCCCAGCAGATTGAAGGGGACAAGGTGATAGAGCGAGAGAGAGTGAGAGGGAATAAGAGAGTTAGATCAGAGCAACAGGGGTATAGTCAGAGTAGATTTTCTGAAGGGATCCTCCCTCAATTTCAGAGCCGTTCTTTTATACCAGCACCGTCATCAGCTAGTACTCCCGCATCCAGAGTCAAGTAAGAGCAGGATAATAGACCTACTGTATCTAGGTCTCAGGATAGTGTGAGTAATAGACCTAACTATCGCCCGTGTGGTAGGATGCATCCTGGAGAGTGTATGGATGAGGAGAGAGGTTTTTTTGGTTATGGTAAGTTGGGCCACAAATTTAGGGATTTCCCATATGCTAGACAGGGGAGCCGTGATGTTTATCCCCAGAGTCAGGCTATTAGTGCTCCATACCCTTGGGTTCGTCCTACTCCTCCTCAGGGTGCCTCATCTAGTACTGTCGGTGGTCAGCGCCAGAATTGCATTTATGCTATACCACCCCACCAGGAGAAGGAGGATTCACTAGATGTTGTTATTGGTACGCTCCGTGTATTTTATTTTGATGTGTATGTGTTGATGGACCCTGGGTCAAGTCTTTCTTATGTGACTCCGTTAGTGGCTGTGAATTTTGAGATCAATGCTGAAAAGATTCCTGAGCCTTTTCTAGTTTCTACTCCAGTAGGTGAACCTGTTGTTGCTAAGCAAGCATATAAGAAGTGTCATATCACTGTCCTTCACAAAGTTATGTTTGCAGATTTGATTGAGCTAGACATGGTTGATTTTGACATTATTCTTGGTATGGATTGGCTTCACTCTTGTTATGCATCTATAGACTGTCGTAGCCGTGTAGTCAAGTTTCAGTTTCCTAATGAGCCAGCCTTTGAGTGGTCCAAACATTCTGTATCTCCCAGGAGTCATTTCATATCCTATCTTAAGGCTAGGAATTTGATATCTAAGGGTTGCATCTATTATTTGGTTTGAGTTAAAGATACTAAGTTTGAGACTCCGACCATTCAATCGATCAGCATTGTTAATGAGTTTTGTGATGTTTTCCAGAAGATCTCCCAGGGGTACCTCCCGATAGAGATATAGAATTTGGGATTAATCTTCTCCCTGACACGCAGCCTATTTCTATTACTCCATATCGTATGTCCCCTGCAGAACTTAAGGATTTGAAAGAGCAACTCAAAAATCTTCTAGATAAGGGTTTCATAAGGCCTAACATATCTTCTTGGGGTGCACCCGTTCTGTTTGTGCGAAAGAAAGATGGTTCATTGCAGATGTGCATTGATTATCGTTAGCTTAACAAGGTCACTTTCAATAACAAGTACCCTCTTCCTTGAATTGATGACCTATTCGATTAGCTGCAAAGTGTTAACTATTTCTCAAAAATAGACTTGAGATCTGGTTATCACCATCTTAAAGTTAGGGAGTGTGATATTCCAAAGACAACTTTTCACACCCGATATGGTCATTTTGAGTTCTTGGTCATGTCCTTCGGGCTAACAAATGCCCCATCAGCCTTTATGGACCTCATGAATCGGGTGTTCATACAGTACCTGGATATGTTTGTTATTGTGTTCATAGATGATATTCTTGTATAATCCCGAAGTAAGAACGACCATGCAGATCATCTCCGAATAGTCTTGCAAACCCTTAGTGATCATCAACTATTTGCCAAATTTATCAAGTGTGAATTTTAGCTAAGGTCAGTTTTTTTTTGGGTCATATTGTTTATTCTGAAGGTATTCAAGTTGACCCTCAAAAAATAAAAGATGTGAAAAATTGGCCTAAACCTATTTCTCCATCTGATATTAGGAGTTTCTTGGGTCTAGCTGGCTACTACCATCGTTTTGTTGAGGGTTTATCCTTCATTGCATCTCCTTTGACTTGGTTGACCCAAAAGAAAATTAAATTACTGTGGTTCGACTCTTGCGAGATGAGTTTTCAGGAGTTGAAGAATCGACTCACATCGGCCCCTGTGTTGACCCTTCCAAATGATGTAGATGATTTTGTGCTGTATTGTGATGCTTCTAGAGTTGGGTTAGGTTGGGAATTGATGTAGAAAGGTAAGGTTATAGCCTATGCCTCCAGACAGTTGAAACCACATGAAAAAAACTACCCAACCCATGACCTAGAGTTAGCTGCAGTGGTTTTTGCCTTGAAAATCTGGAGACACTATTTGTACGGTGTTCATGTTGATGTCTTTACGGATCACAAGAGTTTGCAATATGTGTTTACTCAGAGAGATTTGAATATTCGTCAGAGGCGATGGTTAGAATTGTTAAAGGACTATGATATAAATATGTTGTATCACCCGGGCAAGGCCAATGTAGTGGCAGATGCCCTTAGCAGGTCGTCCATGGGTAGTGTAGCATAGGTCAAGGAAGATAGAAAGGAGTTAGCTCATGAGTTGCATCTTTTGTCTAGGTTGGGAGTTAGATTGGTTGATTCATCCGAGGGTAATATTTGGGTCCATAGTAGTTTTTAGTCTTCTCTAGTTTCAGAAGTAAAGGAGAAGCAAGATATGGATCCTAGTTTGGTCAGACTGAAGGAGTCAGTTAAAGACCAAAAGGTAGAGGTTTTCTCCTAAGGGGAAGATGGTGTATTGAGATTTCAGAATAGATTATGTGTGCCTGATGTTGAAGATTTAAGGCAGAGAATTATGGCTGAAGCTCATGGCGCACGATATTCTATTCATCCCGGTGCTACCAACATGTACCGCAATTTGTGAGAAATCTATTGGTGGAATGTATGAAAAAGGATATAGCAAAATTCGTAGAGAAGTGTACAACTTGCCAACAGGTTAAGAGAGAACACCAAAGACCCGGTGGAATGATGCAAGAATTCAGTATTCCTACTTGAAAGTGGGAGGAAGTAAATATGGATTTTATGACTGGTTTACCTACTTTTGACGTCATCATGATTCAATTTGGGTCGTTGTAGACAGGTTGACTAAGTCCGCACATTTCTTGCCAGTGCATACATCTTTCACTGCTGAGGACTATGCTAAGCTGTACATTCGAGAGTTAGTCAGGTTGCATGGAGTTTCTTTGTATATTATCTCCGACAGGGGTACTCAATTTACTTCTCATTTTTTGAGGGCTTTTCAGAAGGGTCTTGGTACCCAAGTTTTTCTTAGCTCCGCTTTTCATCCGCAGACTGATGGTCAGTCTGAGAGGACCATCCAGACCTTAGAGGATATGTTGAGGGAATGTGTTCTTTATTTCAAAGGAAGTTGGGATAAACATTTTCCATTGATTGAATTTTCTTACAACAACAGTTTTCATGGTAGCATTGGAATGGCTCAATTTGAGGCTTTATACGAAAGGTGATGTAGATCACCCATAGGTTGGTTTGAAGTGGGTGAAGCTACTGTGAATGGAACTGATGCTGTGTTTGAGGCTATGGAGAAAGTTAAGCTGATTCAAGAAAGGTTGAAGACAACCCAGAGTCGTTAGAAGTCATATCCATATGTGAGAAGAAGAGCTCTTGAGTTTGAGGATAACGATCTGGTGTACTTGAAGATTTCACCCATGAAAGGGGTGAAAAGATTTGGTAAGAATGGAAAGCTTAGTCCCCGATACGTTTTCCTTTATAGAGTTTTGAATCGTGTTGGGAAAGAAGCTTACGAGATTGAATTGCCTGCCGAGTTGTCAACTGTCCATCCTATCTTTCACGTTTCTATGCTCAAGAAGCACATTGGTGATTTTGTCGTTGTTGATCCGTCAGAAAGTTTCAATGTTCAGGATAGCCTTTCGTATGATGATGTTCCAGTTGAAATCCTAGATTATCAAGTTCGTAGACAAAGAAATAAGGAAGTTCCCTTGGTCAAAGTTCTGTGGAGAAATAAATTAGTCGAGGGTGCTACTTGGGAAGCAAAAGTAGATATATGAACCAGATACCCTTATCTCTTCTCCACGAGTTCAAATTAAGGTGAAGGTACTATTCTTCCCTAATCCAGTTTCCTTCTAATCCAATGTATTCAGCTATATGGTTATTCTCTCTATGATTCATGCATTTTGTGAAGTACTCGAAAGTTTAGAATGAATTAAGCACTTTTAGTGAGTCGTTCCAGCTATACGTCCTCATTTTCTCTTGTTCTTGGCCTATCTAGCCACATTCGAGGACGAATGTTTCAAACGGGGAGATATTGTAATACCCCAAGACTCTAACCAATAGTGCAACCATGAATCAAGCTCATGAGAAATAAATTATAATATTTTGGGTTGTTTTATGATCAAGGATGGTGGGTATTAAGGCGTTAAAGATGTCCTAACGATTGGGTGAATCAAAACATTCCTTACCGATTGAATTCTTGGGAAGGATATTGGTATAGTCAACTTCAAACGATAATATCTCTCATTATACTTGGAATTTTTTAGATCATAACCTATCAACATATAGTTAATTGAATTATCTTTCCAACGATACCAATTTCACCAAAATCCGATACCGGAGCAAAAAGTTATACCCATTTTACTCCAGCATGTCAATCTGGAAAAGGGTGACGACGTTTCTGACAGCCTGTCACGTTTCTAATGACATTTCTGACGATGTCGTCATGTTTCTGAAGACATTTCTGACAACATCGTCACCCTTAGTCAAACAATCATTAAATTCGACCCTTTTGTGACGACATTTCGTGACGGCCTATCACGGGTCTGATGGCCTGTCACAGATGTCGTCAACTATTTTTTTCAGCAATTTAGAGACGTTTTTGGAAGGGTATTTTGGTATTTTCCCATATTTTGGAGGCCTCTATAAATATGAGAATCCCATCCAAACCCTAATTCCATTATTTTCTCTTTCAATTCTCTTGAGATAATATATCTAGGGTTATATCAAGAACATAAATCTTCCAAGAATCATCCATAAATCTTCAAAATTTCTTCAAGAACCAAGTTCCTCATAGTGTGGGCTTCAAGAATTATTTATTTCAAGTGTGGATAAAGTCTCAAGAACTAAAGTTCATCCAATTTCAAAGATTAAAGTATGTGGGGTTTTGAACAAGAACACTTCTTTCGTTCTTGTGCCCAAAGATTTGATTTCTATTGACTTTCATGAATTTTGCAAAGTGGGTTTACACCCAAAATACTTTATCAAGGATTTATGAGATTTGAGCTATACAAGATTGACACATATGACTACTTCATTGTCTTATTTCTTAAATTAAGAATTTATGTCATGAGTTGTATATTGTTATCATGAAATGATAATTTCTAAGTGATTTATGATAAGTGTCATGATTTATGTTTTTCCATGAGAAGTTTGTCTATTGAATATATATTGATATTGAGATTGAGAGTCAAGAACGAGTTCTATGATATTATTTGGAAGATTTGATACTTGATATGATTTGATAAGAAAGTGTACTTGATGATGAGAAAGATTATTTTGAGATTTAGTCGAGTTAGGAATCCACAAGTTGATTATGATTTCCAAGTGAGATATATATTTATATTTTGGTATTCATGATAGAACCTTGAGTTGATTAAGGTGGATTTCCTAATGCGTTCTGAGCTTAAGTCTAGGAGTAGTATTTAGCACCGAGCTGGAAGTATGGGTTCAGCGCATCCTACTTCGCCAGAACTACTTGCCACCGTAGGATTAAGATTAAGGGCCAAAGCCCAAGACAGTTATCACTAAAGTTAAGGTTTTACTCTGAAGGCAAGGATAAAATAGCTCTCCCCAATATGGGAAGACGTTGGACTCCATGTAAGCTCACATGGTTTATGTCGGTTATAATAAACTCCCAATAATAGTCCAAATTTCATGAGTTACCGAGTCACTGTAAGTCACGAGTCAAAGATTTTGAGTTGAGTCCAACGGTTTATGAGATTTATGAAACATGTGTTATTATTGATGATTTATGGAAAATATGTTCCAGGTAACTCAAGTGAAGAGAGTCATTATTATTAGCATGCATGATTTTCTTATACATTTATGATATTATTTTAATGTTTCCTGCACCTCTACATACTCAGTACACTCCCAAGAACTGATTCCCATACTCTTCTGTGTTCTATATTTTCTCGTGATGTAGGTTCAGGTGCTCAGTCTCAGCAGCAATAGTGATCTTCGAGTACCTTCATCTACATTCGTACAGTTGGTGAGTCCTCATGGTTCGAGGGCCTATATCCCCAATTTTTGTCTTGATAGTAGATGGTTATTTATTTCTAGTTCAGTAAGGGTCAGTTGGGGATCTAACCCAATGGCTCCTCAGTTTTATGTAGTAGAGGCTTTGTCAGACTAGAGTACCAGTATGTACAGAACTTCAGTATTTTGATTGTACATGATAGTATTTCTTTGTATTCTGGTATGTTCATGACATGATTATTCTTTTTTTATTACAACTTGACTATTTTCATAGTGAGTTATAGAGGTGATGACAGGCTCAGAAGGTTAGCTTGAGGTCGCGTGTGGCCTTAAGCACCGTGTGGCGTCTTGGGATGGGATCTTGGGGCATTACAGTTTAGGTTATCGATATGATCCTGATCCCTTTTCTTTTTACGTTAACTTACATTATGGACAGTGTATTTGTGGTTAGACATTTTGACTACAAGCCCAAATCATGGTAGCCTTAGTTTTCCTATTTGGTTTGTATTCCTGATGAGGTTAGGTTAGCTACCTTAGGCTGTTACCCAGAGTTAGCCTTGTGTACCTATATATATATATGTAAATATATGTATGGTATTACCATATATCCCCCTCTTTCCTTATTTATTCATATTGTATATGCATTCCTTGGCCTTGTAAACTACTATATATCCTTCTACTACCCTTTATTTCTATATTGGCTATTGATATATGGTACAGTACCTTAGTTCCTGAATACTTCTAAAATAGGATATTTTATCCTTACTGTCTCTCTATCTTTGTAAAGTTGGCTTCCAAGATAGTTTAATGTAGCCCATATTTATACTTTACTTGTTATCTAAATTTTCATTATCTTTGGAGCTCAGTCGACAGTTGCCTACTAAGTACCACATGTTCGGTACTCACACTACACTTTGCATCCTATAGATCACAATACAGGTTCTTGCCGTTGTTGTGCACATTGTGCCGAGCAATTTTAAATCAGATATTTGAGGTCAGATCCTGGCATTCAGGAGTACTACAACTCAACCTTTTGTTGTTTAGACTTATCTTTATATTATATCTAGATATGGGTTGTAGTTTTACATTTATTAAGTATTAAACCATGTCCTGTTATTTTATTAGAAGCTCTTATACTAACTTCACCAAGTCTTGGGATTTCTTATATATATATTACCGCCTTTGTTATATTTATTCTTTTGTTCCTTTCATTTTCTTTGATAGTTCATTACTAGAAGTTCCAAACTACGAGTTAGCTTACCTACTGGTGGGTTATTGTAGGTGCTATCATGACATGAGAAATTGAGTCGTGAGAATTTCTTTCCCCATGGTAGAGTTAGGGTTCATCCTCTCCAGGCATCTAATTTTAAAGAATTCTCCAGGGTTCTCATCTTCGGATATTTTGGATTTCATCAATGGGTCCCTTTCACCTATTGAGTCCCAAAGTTAACTCAATTCTCTAGTCCAATTCCTTCTTCATAATTTACGGTGTATGGATATTGATAAATTTAGTGATATCTTAGTATCTTGGTTTCATTGAGTTATAATCCCTATTTTATCACAAATTTCAGTATTATTACATGAACATGATCACAAACCCTTGTTATATGGTGATATCCATGATTGTTGGAATTGAGTCATTAAATTTTTTAAATTCAGCCAGTTTATGTAATTGTCATAATAGTTGCATTCTTTAGATATGGTGGGTTATGAACACCCGATGACCTAGGATTTCATTCATGTACTTTTGTGTACTATATCTCCCAGTTTACATTCTTGGAATGCTTTTAGATAATGTATTTACTTAATCTTCAAATTATTATCAACATTGAGCACTGTAGTTAATAGTTTTATTAAAATGGGAGTATTACTTAGCGCTGAGTGGACCGAGGGATGAAGGATCATCCTCTAGTTAGGATGAGACCTTTAGTAGAAGTCCCTAAGTCCCAAAACTAAGTCACCACCGTAGGTTCTAAAGGGTCACCCATCAGGTCAGGCTTGATGTCTTAATCCTTTTGGGAATCAGTTTAGTAGATCTATGTCAATCAATGTTCGTACCCTTGGCAAGGTACTGAATAGACTTCTAAATGGGGTTATAGATTGGACCCTAATTATATCAGATTAGGGTATGTCGGTTATTAGTAGCTCCCATGGTTCACAATTTATAGTCTGCTATTCAGATTCATATTCTTGCATGACCTTGCATTCAGTTATTCAATTTATTATACAACACATGTTCATTACTTGGTCTTGCATTAGTTACCCTGATACGTGTACCATGCTCAGCTTATATCAAAATATGACTTGGGTAGGATGATTTATATACTGGACAGTGTTGGTTCCAAGGGTTGAGGCTTAGGATACGAGTGATGGGTATCACTCGTATCGAAGGGTATGACCCGTAAGGGATAGTCGTACCCCTGTAATGGCATTTTGTATAACTTAAGTGGGGAAATTTGGAAATTTTCCCACATATCCTTATAAGGTCCCATGACTTATATTCCTATTGGGAGGTTATTTACCCTATTATTCTATTCATTAACACTTAGAAACTCTTCCTAAACACTCTATAATTCTCATAAGAGGTTTTGGGAAAGAAAGCTAAAGTTTCAACTAGAGGACTAAATTGGTGATCTTGTTAGTGGTTTTTCTCCATCTAATTTGTCAATTAAGGCATGTTCTCTTTCCTCATTGTTAGTTCCAACTACAGGCAAGGTTTTATACAATGTTTTTATGACTTAAATGTTGTATGATTTTGGGTTTTTAAATATGATTTGGGGGTTTTGGTTATAAATGCTTGGTTATGGTTTTACCATGTTTTTATTGTGCTTTTATATGCATTAATAGTGGTTTTAGATAATTGTTTGCATGGAATAGTTCATTCGGAATGGACTTTATTTTGGAAATACTATGCCCCCAATGTGTTTGATAAAATGCCTTTAACAATGTTTTCACTAAAATATTGGTTTTTCAATGGAACTTATGCATGGTTTAAACTCTTTAATGGAACCCTAAATGGTATCAATGGTTTTAAATGGATTGGAAAGTCCTTGTAGGACATGGTTTTGGTTTATTGTAAATCATGAAGGGCACATGGAATCCCTTACACCTATATATGGTTGACTATGAAAAAAACTTGCAAGAATAGTTGGTACGACGATACCACTACTAATGACCTTGGTTAATAAATGGTTAATGGACTGGTTGGTTTCATGGTAATGGTTTTAATTGGGCAATAATGGTAGGGTGTGTAGCAAAGCCGTGGAAGGTGGAGGTCCCAGGGGGACCAAAACTGGAAATTCATATTTCCCGATGTTAGGTTGGTCTTTTTTACCGTGTGCATGATGTCACACTTTATGTTTGGGGGATGTACTAGTTTTCCCAGGTTTTCTTCCCTGGTCGTGCAGCTTCACGGAATGGGGCCCTTTCAGCAGGGGGAACTGAACCCATATAGCTCGTGGGTAGTTTAGTACAGCAAAGCTACACAGCCCAGGTAAAGGTTTTAATGGCATGCTAAACCCATTTCCCTTTCCCGGCATGTATATATATGCATGGTTTGTGAGCATATGGATGGTTCTAGTTGGTTTTATAAATGGAATTATTTTTTCCTTATCCTGAGTTTATGCTAGCGATCACTCGTTAACCCATCTTCAGGCATTATATAGCCACACTATGCAGGAACTGGTTGTTCTACTCCTACATAGTGATTGACTCGGGGACATCTGTTGGATTAAAGAGGTGAGCTTCCATCTTTCTGAAAGGCTCCATTTTATGTTATGGATATTTTTAGACATTATGATTTATTTATGGATGTTGGTTTTGGCTATGGTTGGGGGAATGTCCCAACCAGATATTCTTACTCTTTTGGTTAGAGGCTTTGTGGTACTTCTATGAGTTGGAATGGGTGGGATCGGTATTGGTGTCAGCCTTACAATTGACATTGGTATTGGGGCTGATACTGGATGACGATTGGTTGTTCCATCGCATTTCATTTTGGGATTAATCAAATTATGTTTTGGAACTTATTTGGTTATGGCCTAGTTTATGGACCTTGTTTTGGTATTGGTTTTATTTGGTATGGTTGGAATGTTGGTATGGGATGGTTGGACTCTTTTGGGTCGGTAAAGGTTGTGATCCTATCTCAGAGTCTTCATGTGAGCTATTACTCTATCTTGTTATATGCTCGGATTCAACCAACTTAGGGAAAATAGATAGAGCTTGGGTTGGGTAACGGGGGTGGTCATCGGTCCCAGTCGAACTTGGGATGCCAATTAGTACAGGGCCTCCTAGTCGGGTCATATCATTAGAGACCACAACAAAAGACCTACCTGTAACAACCAAACTCTATGTATACATGTGAAGAGGAAGTCTCAATCTTCAGACAAAGCAACGAACCTTCTCATCCTCAACTATCAGAATAGAAGTAGCACGCCTTGCCAACTCATAAAATCTAGCCTTATACTCCACAATAGTCATGGAACACTTCTCCAACCTCGGGAACTGATCTCTTAAATGATCCTTAAGACTATGATCATGTACTTTTCTAAGAAGATATCATAGAACTTAGTCCATATCAAAGGGGGAGATCCAGCTGACATAGAATCAAGATGACCTCTCCACTAATGTCAAGCTATCAAGTCAAACTGAAAAGTAGTCTCAATTAGGCCCTAGTCCCAATTATGAAGCCTATCCTTTAAAACAAACAAAAACTTATATGCATCCTATACTGGACCCTTAATGGGGACATTTATCTAGAAAATACCCAACATTTTTTGTTCCCCAAAAGACATAGCAGTCTGGGCAACTACTAGCTGGAACATAGAGTCTAAAACAAGAACTCTAGTTCATTCATGAACAATGACAGGATCCCAAGCTCGATCTTGGGACTCTTGTCACGTGTAGTAGTAGCACGTGTCCTAGCCTTATATGAAAGATCGAAACCAAGGAAATAATTTAGAAACCAACTCAAACTCTTAGTACAAAATAAGTGAATGAAGTGAAAAACTCTCAAGAATTTTTTATAGCCTCCCAAAGATAAGAAAAAGACGTCATCATTCCAATCCGCGAGACTCTACTAGACACTTTATCTTGTACATATAATACTGATGAAACCTAGGATTTGATACCAATTTTTCACGACCCAATTTACAAGTCATGATGGTACCTGCTCCATCCTGAAAGTAAGTAAGTTGAACCATAGCCTAGAGCTAGAAATAATGGGCTAACTTTGTCAAAAATGGCGTAAAAGTTGGAAATTAACAATTTAAGGACTTAATTAGAAATAATATAGTTAAAAAGGTCTTATAGATAGATAGGAAATCAACAAACATCCCAAGACTCACTAATACCGGTACAAAAGTAACTACAACTAAACTATGAGTACTTTATAACGCTCAACTTACAAGTCAATTTAGTGCAAGGCGGTCGTCGTCAATATATTTACCCAACTTTGGAGTTGGGGTCGAATCCATGAGGAACAATGTGAGTGGGGATTAAACTAATTTGAAACAATAGTTATAATTTGAATTCAAACAAATGATACGAAAAGATAAAATAGGGGTTTTTGATGATCAAACAAATGTTAAAGTTTTAACGTGCTTCAGAGCTCAAAATTAAAATTTCAATGGTTCAAATCAGTGATAGAGAAACTAGGGTTGTGATAACTATGATTATTAATCCCCATTAAATAATAGTTGTAGTGTTAGGTTCTCATGAATTGAGGGAAACACCAAACTATCAGTTTCGACAATCCATCTAAGTGTTTCTCAACCTACTTAGATGTTGAACTCCCTAATTCTCTCGAACATAGGAAATAATTCTATTCATACTGATTTTATCTCAAGTTGATCAATCTTGTTACAACATTAATCATTAGATAGGAGCTTAACCTTCCCAAATCGTTGTTGATAATTCCCTACCTTTAGTTTATTTCTCAGTTCGAGCAAATCAACATACGGTGGGATTTATTGTTTGCAACTAATAAATAACAATCATAACAAAGGAATTATCAAAATGTCTCCACAATAACTCAAACCCTAGCCAACTATGAAGACAAATAGGAGGAATAATCATAGATCCTACAACCCTAGTTGTGGGTTTTAGTTCCACATGAGAAATAAAGAGATAGAAATGATTATACTCATCATTTAAATTAATTAAGCTTACAAAAGATGAAGTCTGAAGTTGATGCTCTTCCAAGTTCAAGGGAAAAATCTCAAAACCTAATCAAAGAGTTGAATATTGAATTTTAAGTTAAGAGAGCCAGAAAGATAAGTAAACTCCCTTGGAATAAGTTCCAGATGTTCCACCCTCCCTTTATTAGAAAACCCTTACATATGCTTTAAATACTTCATCTTAATTATGGAAACAAAATCACAGATCATAGTATTTTCTCGGACAGAAGACGACGTGTGTGATGTCTTATCAGGAGTCAGATGCCTTATCAAGAATGTCGTCAAATCCTCTTCACATTTGAACAAGTTTTGTCTTCAGCTGACGATGAAGCCTGACGGCTTATCAAACATGTGAAGACTTATCATAATTGTCGTCTCTTTTTCACTTCAAGTTCTCAAGCACTACCTAAACCTGACGAAAATCCTGACAACTTATAACATCTTTGGAGGCCTATCACAGGTTGTCATCACTTCTTCCAGCTGAATCACATTCTCTGTCTAAGGCTTACGGAAACTCTGATAACTTATCACAAGGCTGATGACTTATCAGTCAAGTCGTCAGCTATACATCCCTCTCCACTTGCTTAGAAATAAACTCTTTTACTTCCATTATTTTTGGTTCTCTTGCATCTGGACTTTTACTGCAATATCAAAGAGAAAACAATCAAAAACAACAAAAGTTGCTTAAGACTTTGCAATTATTCTGAGTTAAAAGCCTGAAATATGTTAGCATCTGCTCACATATCAGTACTGAATAGTTAAATACAATCCATCTCAAATATGAAAGACTAGAGATTGATAAATAGAAGGAAAAATGGGTAACTTCGACTCCAAGAGTTCACCCAATCTCTAAAATCAACCATGCACAAATTTCAAATCAACGGTGGAAACTAGTACTTTAATTTAAACCAAAAAGGTACAAAAGTGTAGTATGAGTACCAAAACCATGGGTACTTAGTAGACATCATTGATTGACCAAGCTAAATCATGATATAAATATGATAAGATGCAAGATAGAATAAGCTAAGTCAAGGAAAAAAGGGTTAAACTTATAAATAAGCCTCGACACAACTGAATATAAATAAATGAATGCATACGAGATAAATACATAAAAGGTCACACCATTATAACTACAAGATTGGCCCCCAAAATTTAATAAGTACAAAAAGTAAATAACACAACACAAGCCGCCATAATCCTGGAGGGTGCAACCAAAGAAGATAAGAAACTCAAAAGCCATAATTTACCAAATTACCATGCCATAACCAAGGATCTGTTCGGATTGTATCATCTCATACATAATTCTAAACGCCGTACTTGAATCGAAACTCAACAGTATCATCATTTTATCATCATTTTTTGAGCTTTAACTGGAACTCATATTATCAAGATCATTATCAACTGCATAACTCAAATCGAAACTCATATTATCAAGATCATTATCATTTGACAGGCACGAACTGAAACTCATACTTATAAACTGTATCAACAAACCATATCAACAAGCCATACTAATAAACTAACCCAATAGACTATACCAATACCACATCATTAAGTCATGCCAATAACCATGACCATAGGCCATATTAATAGTCATAATCATAAATTATTTAAAAAATCGTATCTATAAGCTATTAATCATATCTAATAGCCATTAATTATATTCATAAGTCATATCATATCCATTAGAAGTTAATCATATCTATGAGTCACTTCATATCTATAATCCATTAATTATATCTATGAGTCATTAATCATATCTATAAGCCATATCGTATCCATGCACCATTAATAATATCTATGAGTCATATCATATATATGAACCATTAATCATATCTATGAGGCATTAATAATTAATCATGTTCATATTTATATCATTAAGTATGTTGATAGGTAATATTATTAATCATATTCGAAATCCATATCGATAATAATTTATATGTAAGCCATATCATTAGTAATACTCAAAATTAGCACCAAACTTTCAATATATAACAACAAAATCATTAAATATATTCAATCTCCTCAAGTCCCCTAATTATTTATAAGGGCATATCATATGAATAATCTACAAAGTAAACACAAGTCTTGTCTTAGGGTGGGTTGGAGCACTTCTGATGCCTGAAATCCATGTTAGAAAACTTCAACTCGGGACTAGGCTAATGTATCTAAGTTCATTTCTAATTGTTAAACAAGACATAAATAGCATTAATATAGTAGTACTTCCCAATTATGAACAACAAGTTAATCCCACATAAAATAATAGCAACTAAGGAAATTTTCTCTAACTTATGCAAATAATACCAATTTCACCCTAACATGAGTGACTAAGAAAATCTATACTATCTTAAGAAAATAAGGAATTTCTATTCCAAACAAGATCCCCATAGACAATTAACCTAATACATGAGTAACTAAGCTAATTAATCATAATTTATGATTTAAAGATGGCGTAAATAGTTAAACTAATCCAAATATTCTCATTCATACTTCCAACACCTGAATCCCATCCCATATCTAACATAATATCATAATCATACTACAAGATATCATAATTCATGGAGAAGGTAAACCTAGCCTACCTGGACGCCAAAGAAAAACCCAAAAAAACTACCAAATTACTGATTTCCCTTTTTGAGAAGCTTCTGCAAGTGCCATGCTATCTAAATCACAATCTAATAGTCTAAATGAGAACAATGATACATATATTACACTATTATGGTTGGGTCTAAAATTATGTAAAAATCCCATGTGGTGTCCACTTGGGGAAATCATATTTCCAAAACCAACACAAAATCCCTCTATGCTCAAGGAACCTTTGCCTACCAAAATGGGTGGATTTTGAGATATAATAGTTATAAATTAAGTTTCCAAGATTTTAGGGGTTTTAGAAAAGAATGGAGAATTTAAGCATAAAATAATGGAATCCTAACACAATTTCAATGAAGAATTGCGTAAATAACTTTTTTCCAAGTTCCAAGATTACCCATAAATGTTTATCATATGTTTCCACACTATTTAGAATTGTAGTCCCTAGAGAAAGGGAGAATAATGGTGAAAATTGGGCTAAGTGGTGTATTTATGCCCTTTCTAGGCACACAGCCACTTTAGCGATCACCAGTTGTAACACCCTTGAAATTTTGGGTATTTTATTCTGACCTTACCATACTTTAAATATTTATTTTTGACTTAAATTATGTTCGGGGATGTTAAAAGGGTAACCCCAAAGAGTTTTAGAATTTTCGAATGGGGTTCTAGGCAAGTTTGGGTCACGAGGGTAGTAAGCCTCTGCAGTAGCCTCATGTCATGGAGGATTGTCATAGAGGTTGGGTGTCTGCAATAAGGTTCATGGAACGGATTCTAGCCTCCGTGATGAGGTCCAAGACACAGACCTATGCTATTTTACGACTATTTTGTTTAATTAAAAAGGAAAGAGAGGTAGTGAGGTATTTTCACCCATACACAACTATTAAACATAAAAGGACCAATCCTCTCTCATGATCCCTATTTCAACTTAAGGCTAGGGTTCAATGAGGTTATTATCTTGGGTTCTAAGGGTGTGGTTTTATTCAAAATTATTTAAAATTAAGGCATGTATCTCTTTCCCTATACTTTGTATTTTATTAATGGGTTGAAATTGGTTATAATTCATTATTTTGATAGTGGGGCTTGAACTATGGATTGAGGGTTGTGAATGTGATTGGTATAAATATTTTCTATGGTTTATTGTGCAATAATTATGATTCATTTATGATTTTGAACATTGGGGGATGCATGAGAATTATAATTAAATTAAGGGGTTATGATGATTTTGCCTTGATATATAGTATTGGAAATCATGTTCCTTCAACCTATTTGTGAAATTGACAATAAATATGATTTTGTCATATAGTTTGACTATTCTTGGAAACCTTGCTTTGCATTAATAGTAACGGAACATTAATTCGTTTGGTTTGTTTT
This sequence comes from Capsicum pubescens, assembly GCA_030864215.1. NCBI lineage: Eukaryota > Viridiplantae > Streptophyta > Magnoliopsida > Solanales > Solanaceae > Capsicum > Capsicum pubescens. Next base: position 121,816,654 of record CM061544.1, read on the forward strand.
TTAAATGGTTTTCGAAAGGCCTTGGTGGCCAAAATTTTTGTTTAATAGGTAACTTTGGAGTAAAATTTATTTTAATAGTTCCATATGGTATAAAGTGATAGACTTGCAAGCTCTAATTTTTGGTATAAAGATACCAATGGGAAATTCCTAATTAAAAGACTCCTTGGTAAATGGTTGAGAATGTGTAGATAATTTTAATATGGTCTTAAAGGTGGTTGTGTAGCAATGTCATGGAAGGTAGGGGTCCTGAGGGGACCAAAACTTGAAACTCATATTTGCCGATGTGAGGTTTGGTCATTGTGCATGAGAAATACTTAATATTTTTGGGATTGCATTAGAATTCTCAAGTTTTCTTTGGTATATACGGCTAACATACACTGAGGCCCTTTCAGTTGGGGGAACTGATCCTATATAGCCCATAGGTGCCTCTAGGATGATAGAGATACATAATTCAAGTTAAGATTTTACTCTCATGCTAAGTCTTGTTCCTTTTCCCATCCTATGAAATACCCACATATATATACATTTATATATATTACATATGATTTTGTGCATTATATTATGGATTATGGAATTATTTTATCTCTTATCCCTGAGTTACATGCTAGCGCTCTAACTGCTAACCGTCTTCATACGTTGTATTCCCATGTGATGTAGAAACTAGCCATACTTCTACCTTTCCTTCATAGTGATCAGGTGTTTATGGTTAGATCAAGAGTTGGCTTGAAGTGGTGAGCTTTCATTCTTTGGAAGACTTCATTTTATATTTGGTTTCCCTTGTCTTGGACTTTATTTTAGATTTGTTTTGGCTATAGTCAGGGGCATGTCCCAATATTTCTATGGAATTTTGTTTTGTTAGAGGCTTTGTTGGACTACTATGGACTTTGGAATTATGGTTGTCATTTGGTATTGGTTTTGATATAGTGGGTAGTTTTGGATATTGATTTTTTAATAGACTTTCAAGTTTATCTTTCATGTCTTGCTTTATAATGGTATCCATCCGCTGCTAGGTGTTCTTGGTTATATTAGTATAGGATCAAGGGGAGGTATCCAACCCTTGGTGGACTTGAGATACCCAACATGTTCAGTCCCTGGTTCAGGTTGTGACACTAGTAAAATGCCTTGGTGCAGCTAAAACGGTACTCGTCCCATAAGTCAGGTCACTAAAGTGGACCATGGGCTACTTTAATGCTAGTCGCTAAAGTGACTAGGTGCTACTAAAGTGGTACTTGTTGGCTGAGATAGGGCTGCTACAGTGCCCAATGTTCCGCTAAAGTTCCCTCTGCTTAAGCGCCCAAATGGTCGCATTAGCGGTCACACTAGATATCATACCCCAGCTGGAGACTTGGAATCTTTTTGAGTAACTGCCAAACCCTTGGGATTCATCAAAAAATCCATATGCGCGAATAAAATATGCTATCCTATCAAATTCAACATTTCGAACTAAATAGAATAGTCAAAATTTCCATCCGAGGTCATTCCAATAACAAGTGGGTCCCACACCCATATGTCATTTTACTTAATTTTTGGCCAGTAGCTCAAAATGAGTTTAGGAGACTCAAAACTTAAACAAGGGTTCACCTAACCTAAAATATCAGATCCAAAGCTGTCGGAACTGTCAAAATTGACATATGAGGTTGTTTGACTAAAGTTGTTGCCTTGTAAACAATTTCAACCAGCGAAGGCTTCAAAATAGAGAATTGGCTCTAGAAATCAAACAAACATCCCAATAACTGATCTGTCAATTTCAGCAAGTCATAAATGACTTAGGAAAGCTATAGGAAAACTCTAAATGGTGAAAATAAGAAAAATATAGAAAATAACTTAGAGGGTCATTATAGGGGTAGAATTAACCTAAGAATAAACTTTTGGGGTTATAAGTGGGCTCTCCAACCATTTTTGGCCAAGATTATAATTGATAGATCCTTATAGATTTGATAGGAATTTATACATTATCTTTCTTATATTCTTAAGCACAAGGAGTTTTTAGATATATTATACCTTATTCTCGATATGTGCTTGGGAGATGTTAAGAACTATTCTTGTCTGGCATACATAATATTAAGATAGGTTCATGTTTGGCAAGCAATGATGTTACACCCAGTTCAACTATAGTATTCATAATATTAGTTTCAATTTAAGTATGGCTTATGAGGTACTATTTTTTTATTTGAGTTCGACATTGAGAGGTTATTTATGATGATTATGAGACTAGCTTGTGTCCAACATTTATGATAAGTAAAGGGATAGAGTTATGGTTTTGAGACATGGATGGTTGGTGAATCTATTATTTTTACATTTTCATTATTAGATCTACCTGACTTATGGTAGCCCGTGTAGGGTAACTTACATTGTTTGCATCTTCTAGGCTTATGGGGCCTAGTTATGTTAGAGATAGACGTGTTCTATTTATTGTTATCTATTAGGTTGTGTACTTTTATTATTTGGAGATTATTTTCGAATTTTCATGATTTCCTTGACCTAGCTTATTTACCTCATATTTCATTGTATTTTGTTATGATTTACCTTAGTCGGTTGATGATGCCTACTGAGTAACCATGGCTTTGGTACTCATACCAAACATCTATAGATTTTTGGTGAAGATCTGAGTATTGGGTGCCGCCATTGATGCCATGATTTTGCTGGTCAAAGTTTAGAGATAGGGTGAGCTCTCTCAAAGCCAGAGTTTACCTACTCCCTATCTTATTTTTGAATAGTCTTTCTATTTCGGGACTATTGTAGATTTGAATTTGATAGTACTCGTATTATTTTTATTGAGGCTCTTATACTGATTTTACTAGGTTGTGGGATGACATTGCTCTCCTCTTTATTTCTCTCTATTTATGATATTGTTCTTGGGATTTATGGCTTATAAATTATTACTTGCATATTTCTAGCATTTATGACATTTCCACCAACTAGCCCATTACTTATAGTCTGGGCTACAGTTTGGCTTTCCTATTTGTGGGGTAAAGTATGTGACATCATGACTTGGGAAATCGGGTTATAACATGGTTATTATAGTATCCACTACTAAAAGTACTTTAATCGATGAAAGAATAGGATCAAGATGTACCTGAAGGCTAAAATAGGTAGGGATACTAGGCCTGTATCTCACTCTTGATATCCTAGGTAGACTCTTAAATTGGACGATGTCTCCACTGAACTTTAACCACTGGAATATCTCTAGAGTGAAACAACCTAATATCCCTGACTAACTTAAAAATTGGTTCCTCCATGAAGGTTAACCTTTCATCTAATAGAACTGAGTCCTACCAAAGCACATATGACACATTAGGAATAAAATACCGCAACATAGAGATATGGAAAACTAGATGGACAATTGAAAAATCTAGGGCAAGGCTAACTCATAAGCTACTTCTCTAACCATCTAAATTATCTCAAATGGCCCAATATACACAGGGATGAGATTACCCCACATTTTTAACCTCATAACATCATTTATGAGAGATAATCTAAAGTAAACCTTATCACCAACTCCAAACATCAAGGCATGATGTCTACAATCAACATAACTCTTATGCCTCTTTTGAGCTGACCACAACCTATCCTTGGTTAGTGAATTTTCCATTTTTATGTGATTTCACCATTTTACCTTCCTCATAGTGTCTACATATAGATATTAAGGTTCAGGGATAAGTGGCATGGTTCTTAAGGTGATCAGAAATGAGGTGTGTGAGTTTGTGGTTTTAGAGGATTGTAAAGCCACATAGTTGACTTTGGTCAAGACTTATTATTTTAAGTACAGAATGGTAAAAATGAATTATATCAATAGACCCATAATTTTAAATTTTGGTTGGTAGTGGGGTTGGATCATTTTGGGACCTTTATATCTTATATGAAAATAGATAAATATAGTATCGGTGTTAATTTTGTAAAAATGACTTTTTTTCAAAAGTCCAACAGCATCATTTAAAATGGAAAATCAAAATTAGCCTAGTATAACATATGTTTTTTCTCAGTGGAATCCAGATCAAATCTTGAGGGTCTGATCGAAGATTGGTAGGTTTGCACAAAAATCATCATCAATTGATATCTGGCACAACCTCTTAAGTGACCTAGGTTTGCTTAAGTGGTAACCGCTTTAGTTGCCCAATACCACTTAAGTGATAGTGCTTTAGCAGTAGAGAGTCACTTACGTGGTAGTGACTTCTGAGTCCTGGTACCACCTTAGAGGTTGTTACTTAAGTGACAACTTAGCTTCTTAAGTGACAATCGCTGTATATAACCCCATTCTTTTCTCAAATTCTCTCAATTTTGGACCTTCAAGTTTTGGGAAAGGCTATCTTTGAAGGTTTCAACATTGGTGTTTGTGTAGTGATCTTCTAAACTCATAATCCCACTATTTCCCATTGATTTTATCTATAAAAAAACCTTTAAATCATGATTTCAAAATAGAAATACAGATTTTTATTGGTAATGTTTTAAAAGGGTGTTTGTAACGCCCAAAAATTTGGGTCCCGGAACATCACACGGTGCTTAGAGGTGCAAGTGACCCCAAGCTAACCCTCCTACTGGCATAACTCATAAACAACTGGATAAAATCCTTAAATCTATATAAATTTAGCAAAAATATAGAACTTCTCTGAACTTGATCAATATAAACATGAACTTTACAAGATTACAACTATACTTTTACAAATGAAACTAAAACTTAATACATCAACTTCTACTGACTATCTATGAAACCTCTACTGGTACTAACTTCAGATATATAGGTCATGACTCCAAACTACCCAATGTCAATATGACAAAAGTAAGAAAAAATACAACACTTCTCAAACTGTATAACTGACTCAAGCCCTCGAATCAAAAGGACTCATCACCTGCTGACTGGAAGCTGCGAACTGACTGAATGTGGTACCTGCACTACAACTTGTACCTACATTATAAGGCACTGTAGCATATAGAAAAATATGGGGGTCATTACTATAAGGAATGTACTGAGTATGTGGGGGTGCAATGCAACATTAAAAATAATATCATAAGTGATTATGAACATCATGCATTCTGACGATAACAACTTTCTTCGCTTGAATTAACTGAAATATATTCCAGGTAAATCATCAATAGTAATACAAGCATTATAAATCTCATAAATCATTATACTTAACTCAAACTCTTTAAATCATGACTTAGAGTGACTCTGTAACACATGAAACTTGAACTCTTATGGACTTGGGAGTTTCTTATAACTGACATAACTACACCATGTGAGTTGCATGGAGTCCAACGTTTTGCCCTCCTAAGGAAAGAAACCCACATTGGCGGGGGTATAGTAGTCTTGCCAAGGAGTACAAACTTAATTTCTTAATCATAATTCCATGCTCAGCCTCTGGCCCATAATCATTAATATCAATCCTATGGTGGCACGTACTTTTGGGGAAATACCATATTTCCCGTTCGGTGCTAAATACTCCTCCCAGACTCAGCTCAGAATGCATTAGAAAATCCACCTTAATCAATAACAATTTGTGGGTCCATCATAAAGACCAAAACATAAATATATATCTCATCGGTAAATCATATCCAAATGTGGATTCCTAACTCGACTCAAAATCAAACAATCTTTTTCAACATCAAGATGTATCAATTCATTTAGTCGTGGAAACATCAATAACTTTGAGGAAATATCAAGACTCATTATAACAACACAATCTTATGAATCAATATACTCAATAATCCAATTTGTCATAAGGAAGCTTAAAGCTTGACATATGTCTTGAAAGCACTTGAAATACCAATTCATGGTAGAGCATGAAATTCACAATATTAAATATCAAGTCATAATTTGGAAGTTATTAAATAATCATGTATCAAAAACTTCAAGAAAAAATCATAGAACTCATTCTTGAATCTCAAGCTCAAATATCAATATATATATATTCAATAATAAAAATTCTCATAGAAAAGCTTAAATCATGACTCTTATCTCAAATCATTCAGAAATCATCAACTCATAATAATAATATTCAACTCATGGCATAAGGTCTCAATTTATGAAATAAAATGATGAAATAGTCATGTGTATCGATCTTGAATAGCTCAAATATCATAAATCATTAATAAAGTAATTTGGGTGTAAACCCACTTTGCAAAATCATGGATTTCAATTGTAGAAATTAAATATTTGGGCACAAGAATGAAAGAAGTGTTCTTGTTCAAACCCCACATACCTTGATTATGGATTTGAATGAAGAAACTTGTTATAGACTCCTTTTCCACTTCTTGAGTTAGGGTTCTTGATGCTTTTGACTTGGGTACCTTGAATCTTGAACAAATTTATAAAATCTATGGTTGGATTCTTGATGTTCTTGGGAAATTTGGATTGGATTTTTGAGAGAGAAACCCTAGTATTCTTGATGAAATGGAAGAAGAATGAAGTTTTCTTATTTACTTGGATATATATAGAGGGTCAAAATGGGTGGAAAAGACCAAAATAACCTTTTAAAAACGCCCTTTAATTGCTGAAAAAAAATGGCTGACGACGTCCGTGATAGGCCGTCACGAAATGTCGTCACAAAAGTGTCGAATTTTTTATTTTCTTCCTAAGGCTGACGACGTCATCAGAAATGTCGTCAGAAAGTGACGACATCATCAGAAATGGCGTCAGAAACGTGACAGCCCGTTAGAACCGTCGTCACCGTTTTCCAGCTTGACCATGTTGGAGTAAAATGGGAATAACTCTTTTCTCCGATATCGTATTTTGGAAAAATTAGTATCGTTGGAAAGATAATTCAATTATATATCTTTTTGTAAGTAACGAGATAAAAAATTCCAAGTATAATGAGAGATATGCCCATTTGAAGTTGACTATACCAATATCCTTCCCAAGAATTCAATCGGTAAGGAATGTTTTGATTCGCCCAATCGTTAGGACATATTTAAGGCCTTAATAAACACCATCCTTGATTAGAAAACAACCAAAGAACTATAATTTATTTATCAAGATCTTGATTCATGGTTGAACTATTGGATAGAGTCTCGGGGAATTATAACATGGCTCTAACTTTCTCACTGGGTGTCCGATTTGGGTGAATCATATGTCGATGGAAAGATTATCCAGTTCTCCACATGATCAAGAGTAGAATTTAGGGAAATAAAGCATGAGATAAATAAATATCAATTGGGAATTCATCCATATTCACTCAAAATATGGATTTAGTCTTAAGAAATGATCGGGGTATTACAATATCTCCCACTTGGAAACATTCGTCCTCGAATGTTGCTTTTTGGCCAAGAATATAGAGAAAACTGAAGACACACAGCTGAAACAACTTGCAAATCTAAATCTATATCTTTTTAAACTTTGAAGTACTTCGTTGAATGTATAAACTGATGATGCGAATAGCTATACAGCTGGATCCGAGACTGGAAAAAAATAGATAGAGGACAACTGTAATTCTCGACTGAATCTGAGTTGATTTTCCTTCTTCCTATATTAAAGAGCAGGCTCATACTGAGAGTTTAGAATTCACTTGATCTGATAAGGGTGGAATCGTACTCAGAGACGGCGAAAAGATAATTTCTGCAGGCATAGGTCATGAGAAACAAGGATAAGACTACACAATGGGTATTACATTGTCTGGACTAGAATACTTGGAAAACAAAGATTGTTCAATGAATGCTCACAGACAAAATCACAATTATATATCCGAATCTGAAACTGATGCCTGATACACATACGGAACTGAATTCATATATTTTGGGCGTGAGCAACTACTTATCGAATTGCTAATACCTATGAAATTTTGAGTGGTAAGACCAGACTAGTTCGAAAAAAATGGAAAACCATAGAAATCTATCTGCCAAATTTTAAAAACTGGGTTGCTAGCTATGCAAACTGAATTGTACTAGATACTCATACTTAAGTAGAGGATTTCTTCAACACCCTCCCAAGGAATTCTAATGGTATGAAGGAGCAAAGAACTTTAGGCAAGATCTAAATAAGACATCTGAATCAGAGATCATAAAATTACCATAATCCCATAACTTGAGACCTAAACCTATGAATCATAAGTCAGGATAAAAGTACTAAGCTTCAAGCAAGGCAACTCCTTACTCTCAACTCAACAACACTTCTCAAACACTCCCTCGACTATACTATACACTTCTGATACTATATTTGATCGATTTGACTAACAATCCCAAATGACACTAATACTTCCATCTACTCATATCCTCTTGAACCAAACCCTCTCATCATTTTCATGCGTAACCTAGAACCAGAAGATTCACCACATAACCCCATTCTGAATCATGAGCTCTCACACATCTACATTCTTACAACCTCTGACTTCAAGAGTAATTCTCATTACCACTTCAACAACTCCAATCCACCTAGCACTAGACATTTACTAAGGTGCAAGGCACCCATCCGCATGCACACAAACACGACATTCTAGCCTATCTTCATAACCACATGCGCATTCCTAATCAAACACTTATAAAGCCTCTTATTCATACCCTACACAGCTCTTATCAAGAAAATTTCCATGCACTCACGTCAAGCACACCTGACATACTCCTTGCTAATCGAGTCCTACACAAATGCTTCACTCCAATATTCCTTCCAACTCATGGAATTACAACTCTTGGAATTACACAAAATGAACACACCACAATCTTCCCAATCATAACACATTAAACTTCAACTAACCATAACATGTATCAAAGACATAGCCTCAATCTTACTTCATATTACCGCTAAGCCAAAGTAGGCATGGTACCCTCTATCATTGATAAGGAAATATCTCTTCTCTCCCGACTAAACAACTATTCACCACCACTATCTTAGGTAAGGAAAGATAACTAAAAGATTAGAGCATGAGGATCTGACACATGAATAGATACTATGAATAACTTGACACTCAACTGAGGCTTGAGGAATAGAGGATTTAACATCATAAACCCATCAAAGAAATACGGCCAGGGGACATGTACGATATGAATCTGAATTCCTTTCTTGCTGATCATTAAAATTAGCGCTTGAACATTGGAAATGATCATATCACAAACTTCGAGTACATAAGTCATGCGTTGCATGACCTAAATTGGGAATTCATAACTATGAAATGTGATTCCAACCGGTGAAAGATCTGAGACTCCGCATTTTGGTAACTAAGTGAGAACTGGAATCTTTATGGCATGCCTGGACGTGAACCATGATCATGGAATCAAAATGCAAAGCATGAAAAAATACAAGAATGAATGAAAATACTAAAATAAAAATAGGTCGAGTAGTATCCCTTCTTACAGTTATTCCACAACTTATTGGCATACCAACTAGAACCTGCAAACTAACATGGTCATTTGTTCTACTATCTCCCCCTTAGAGTAAAGCCATCACACTTCTTCACTCAATTATTAGGAACATAGTTCATTGCCTAACTAGTGTTCCTCCACCTAGAAACTCCACGACACTTACTAATTACGCCACATACAATGACCCTAGGAAAAAAATAAAATAAAGCAGCCCCACAGAACCATGGGAAAGATTTCTCACCAAGAACACAAAATCAAACTTAATTACAAGTTGATCAAACTCAAGCTCTCGCATGTACTGTCTAAGCCCATTAGATCACTTCCATGTAACTAGCACCATTAACCAAGAAATCATCACATCCACCTTCATAGCCACCATCCATTCAAGCTTAATGCCTAGCGCTAAGCATAACTTATAACTCCACCTCACACACACCATTCTCACTTGGAAACTATAAAATAAAACGTCAATAAACACTAGTCCACTTAAACCCCCTAATAACAATAATTGGTCATAATCATATGGCCTCTCTCATTTATAATCCATCAACACACACTTCTTCTACACATCATTACTATCTATCTTATATTCACAGCTTAACTTAGTTCATAACTCTCTAAGCCTCAACTTAACTTTCCCTTGCAATCTCAGGAGCATCTAAGTTAACAACACTCATCCACTAAGTATCATCATACATAACTTATACTTATCTTGTGCAACACACCGTCAACAACTCTTTTCATACCTTAAGTAAACCATTATTTACCTCCACCAATAACTCCTTCTCTTTCTTCTATGAGCTGACACACAAAAACAATATCACTTCATCACTAACTCGATCACATGCAAAAGGCTCAGGTATACATAGTTTTAATAAATCACACTTTCCACCCTTTCTTGCCACAACACCTCTAAACCAGTTCCAACCAGCACGAGGAAACAAGATACACAAGGAGTTGCTAGTGAATCAAAATAGGCCCCACCCGGCTTCACTAGTCTTTAATTTGCATTTTGAAAAGAATTTGAGATGGACAACAAAGCAATTATGCTAGTTAATCGAAAGACATCCACACGGCTTCACTAGACTTTCAGTTCCAATATCATGAAGATAACAAGGTTACAAGAGATAGAAACTCGCCATACAATATTTGATAATCTAAGAATACACATCTTACTCTATCTCAATTGAAAGAATCATAAGGGAGAGGGCATAACATTGAACTTAGGAAACTTATAACACGTTGGTAAGCTCTTCTCAGGCCGCTTTGTGAGACTTCTGAAATTTCTCTCTTGTAAGTCTAACAGCATTGTTAGGAAAGAAAATTGAAAGTTGCAGATCATGTTACCTCAAGAATAGTACATAGATAAAGAAGTATAGATTATCATTATGAATTCTGAGAAGGAATACGGAAGCGCAACTGACTTGGGCTTATCATACGATTCATAAGCAAGGCATGATAAGACACTAATAGGATACTTTCTAGATCATTTACAACTTCATAACTATCTGTGGGGACTGTTTAAGAAAGTACTACCTACAAAGAATTGAGTTTGACTGTCTCTAATACCTTAAAAATAAGGCGGGGATGCCTCGAATAGGGTAGGATGAGAATCTTTAATAGTTTCTCAACGAACCTTTCTATAGCACGATCTAAGACTTGAAAGAATAGAGACCTTTCCTAAATGTCTTGAAGCCTCTCAAAAAAAAGTACAAACGTCTCCGTACCGTTCTTCAAGACTCTACTAGACACGACTTCATAGATGCCCTAGGACACTTGAACTCTGTACTATGATACCAAGTTTGTAATACCCCAAAATTTGGGTCTCGGGACGTCACACGGTGCTTAGGGGTGCAAGTGACCCCAAGATAACCCTCCTACTGGCATAACTCATATATAACTGGATAAAATACTTAAATCTATATAAATTTAGCAAAAATATAGAACTTCTCTAAACTTGATTATTATAAATTTGAACTTTAAAAGATTACAAATCTACTTTTACAAATGAAACTGAAACTGAATAAATCAACTTCTACTGACTGTCTATGAAGCCTCTAATGGTACTGACTTCAGATAGATGGGTCATGACTCCCAACTACCCAATCTCAATATGACTAAAGTAATAAAAAATATAAAACTTCTCGAACTGTATAACTGACTCAAGCCTTCGAATCAAAAGGACTCATCACCTGCTGATTGGAAGCTGCGAACTGACTGAATACGGTACCTGCACTATAACTTGTACCTACATTATAAGGCACTATAGAATATATAAATATATGGGGGTCAGTACTTTAAGGAATGTACTAAGTATGTGGGGGTGCAATGTAACATTATAAATAATATCATAAATTATTAGGAAAATCATACATGCTGACGATAACTACTTTCTTTGCTTGAATTAACTGACATATGTTCCTTGTAAATCATCAATAGTAATACAAGCATTATAAATCTCATAAATCATTATACTTAACTCAAACTTTTTAAATCATGACTTAGAGTGACTCGGTAACTCATGAAACTTGAAATCTTATGGACTTGGTAGTTTTTTATAACCGACATAACTACACCATATGAGCCACATGGAGTCAAACATTTTGCCTTCCTAGGGAGAGAAACCCACATTGGTGGTGGTGTCGTACTCTTTTCAAGGAGTACAACCTCAATTTCTCAATCACAATCCCATACTCGGCCTTTGTCCCACAATCATCAATATCAATCCTTTGGTGGCACTTAGTTTTGGGGAAATACCATATTTCTAGCTCGGTGCTAAATACTCCTCCTAGACTCAGCTCAGAATACTTTAGGAAATCCACCTTAATCAATATCAATTCGTGGGTCCATCATAAAGACCAAAACATAAATATATATCTCATCGGTAAATCACATACAACTGTGTATTCCTAACTCGACTCAAAATCAAACAATCTTTCTCAACATCAAGATGTATCAATTCATTTAGTCATGGCAACATCAATAACTTTGAGGAAATATCAAGACTTATTATAACAACTCAATCTTATGAATCAATATAATCAATAATCCAATTTGTCTTAAGGAAGCTTAAAGCTTGACACATGTCTTGAAAGCACTTGAAATACCAACTCAAGGTAGAACATGAAATTCACAATATTAAATATCAAGTCATAATTTGGAAGTTGTAAAATACTCATGTATCAAAAACTTCAAGAAAACATCATAGAACTCATTATTGAATCTCAAGTTCAAATATCAATATATATATATTCAATAATAAAAATTCTCATAGAAAAGCTTAAATCATGACAATTATCTCAAATTATTCAGAAATCATCAACTCATAATAATAATATTCAACCCATAGCATAAGTTCCCAATTTAAGAAATAAAATGATGAAATAGTCATGTGTATCGATCTTGAATAGCTCAAATATCATAAATTATTAATAAAGTAATTTGGGTGTAAACCCACTTTGCAAAATCAGGGATTTCAATAGTAGAAATTAAATCTTTGGGCACAAGAACGAAAGAAGTGTTCTTGTTCAAACCCCACATACCTTGATTATGGATTTGAATGAAGAAACTTGATATAGACTCCTTTTACACTTCTCGAGTTAGGGTTCTTGATGCTTTTGTCTTGGGTACCTTGAATCGTGAACCAATTTGTAAAATCTATGGTTGGATTCTTGATGTTCTTGGGAAATTTGGATTGGATTTTTGAGAGAGAAACCCTAGTATTCTTGATGAAATGGAAGAATAATGAAGTTTTCTTCTTTAATTGGATATATATAGAGGGTCAAAATGGGTGGAAAAGACTAAAATACCTTTTTAAAAATGCCCCTTAATTGCTGAAAAAAATGGCTGACTTTAATTGGATATTTAAGATAGGCCGTCACGAAATGTCGTCACAAAAGGGTCAATTTTTTGATTTTCTGCCTAAGTCTGACTTTGTCATCAGAAATTTCGTCAGAAAGTGACGACCTCATCAGAAATGGCGTCAGAACCGTTGTCACCGTTTTCCAGCTTGACCATGTTGGAGTAAAATGGGAATAACTCTTTGCTCCGATATTGGATTTTCGAGAAATTGGTATAGGTGGAAAGATAATTAAATTATATATATTTTTATAAGTAACGAGATAAAAAATTCCAAGTATAATGAGAGATATTACCATTTGAAGTTGACTATACTAATATCCTTCCCAAGAATTCAATCGGTAAGGAATGTTTTGATTCGCCCAATCGTTAGGACATATTTAAGGCCTTAATACACATCATATTTGATTATAAACCAATAAAATCAATATAATTTATTTCTAAAGAGATTGATTCATGGTAGCACTATTGGTTAGAGTCTCGGGGAATTATAAAATGGCTCTATCTTCCTCACCGGGTGTCCAATTCGGGTGAATCTTATGTCGATGGAAAGCTTATGCAGTTCTCCACATGATTGATAGTATAATTTTGGGAAATAAAATATGAGATAAATAATAATTTTGGAAGCCATCCATATTCACTCAAAAGATGAATTTAGGCTTAAGAAACGATCGGGGTATTACAGTTTTTTTGGAACTCAATTTTAACACTTTTTTGCATGGGTTTTCTCTTATAGTATCCCATAACCTTGGGGAATCTATTTTGAAACTAAATTTTGATTATACCTATTTTATTTTCAAACCTAAATTTTGAACCCCTTTTGACCAAGCCTAAATATGGGCAATATAGGTATCATTTTCTTTCCTTTAATGTACAAATGCTATATTTAAATGATGTAGTTAGTTTTTAGGTCATTCATGAGGTAAAGACTCCATGTTAAAGTTGTTTAGACTTGGATTTTATCATATTTAGGTAGATTGTGGCTTCAATTCTTTCAGATTGAGCTGGGTAGATAATGAATAAGTAAAACATGTTATGGGTTGGGAAAAATTTAATACAAGGTTTTTAATTTGAGACCATTTATACTGTTATGTGTTCTTGTAGGTGCTTATATGTTGTTCTTATCAACTCGCGATATCTGGTGTTGTGTATTTCCCGTGTTGGGATTTATTTGACATCATTAGTCTTATATGTACATCTAAATACTTTTAATTCTAGATAGGTGGATTATTTTGCTAATTTAGGACTTATTTGAGCATTATTTTATAATGATAAAATTCCTGGGTTAGGGTTAAAACAATAGTAATGGTATCTTATATGCGTATTTATTTGAATGGTATCGAATTGGAGTTGATAATAATGAATTATTGACATACTGAGCTAATTTTTTCGGTTTACTTGTATATTTCATGTTGGATAGATTTGATATCATCATTTGAGTTGGCTGTGAACACTACATTCTCATTCTATACAATATATTCATTAGACACTAGTAGCACTTAGAATCATGATTTGACAGAAAATAAGACATTTTTATGAAAATCCTCTTTTCGTGAACACGATCCAAAGAAAAGAGTTGAGATTGAGATTGAGATTCAGCTATAGTAAATAAATTTCTAATCCCCCATGGGTCCTACCTGGTAGCAGTGAGCTCAGTTTTGTATAAAAATATCATGTGATGGATTTCACCATTTATTCTATCCACATTGCATTGCATACATATCTTGATTGGTTTTATTTATTTCCTTTATTTTTGTATGGTTTTCATGTACTTTCTTCTTTATATTTGTGTTGTTACTGCTTTTGTATACTTATATATGTTAAAACTATCAATGAAGACTATGTGAGCTACCATTGGGGGCTTTTTTGTTTGTAGGTAACATGCTTATATTATGTTTTACTTATTTTATTTTCAAATTTGCTAAGTCAGCCTATGATACATACTGAGTATAAGTGGATCATACTCACTCCTACTATGCCCTTTTGTTTCAGAACCTACCATGAGTACGACATGCAGAGGTTGAGATCATATTTTTGACTGGTAATATTCGAGGTATTAGACCATTCTAGTGTTCAAGGTAGATTTTTAGATCTCACTCTATATTAATTATGTCATTATTTGGGCCAGATTCAGATTTTTTACTTTTAATTTTTTATTTGTACTTATAATGATCTTACATTATGATGCCAGGTTTTGCGGGTTTATGTTATTTCTTCAAACTTTCATGTATAATGTGTATATTTTGTGATTAGCTTGACATTATTCTAGAAGTATCGCTTGGGTTTATATTATTATAATTTTTGTTCGTTTTATCAATATGGATGATTGGCTTACTTGTCAATTCTAGGCCACGACAAGTGCCATCATGAACTTGTTATTGGATTGTGAAAAATTATTATTAGAGCAGCCAGGTTCACTAGCCTCATAAGCGTAAGAGACGAATGTCTAGTAGAGTCTCACGAATTGGTATGTATATGTCTATATCTATCTTCGAGAGGCTATAAGATGTCATTAGGAAAAACTTCTATGTTTTGATTCCTTATCGTATGGGTTATTGATACCCCATGTTTGAAGTTCTGTTCCATTCTTATCTGCAAAGATTATGAGGACTATATCTTGAGATGTTAGGGATGCTAATTCAACACTAGAGGTTGGAGCCCAGAATAGAGGTAAAGGTAGGGGTTTTGGAGGGTCTAGATATATAGGACAGTCATGGGGAGCTTCCCTAATAAAAGGTAGTGCTTGAGGGATCTGCCTTGATCTTGAGGTTGAGTGTGCAGGAGATGCGGGGATAGCTCAGGTCCCATAGGTTTCAGTTGCTACCCCAGTTCTTGAGGATTTTATTGATTTTGTTATTGACTTTTTTAGATAGTATTACCTTGAGTGCACCTCATGTTTCTTTAGTTCAAAGTATGGTACTATCATTACTATTGATGTCTATTTATGGTATTCCTCTAGCCTCGAGTGGTATTTTATCATCTGTACCAATATTTGCTTATGAATTCCTCAGACTTCAGGTGGTATTCCACCTTCTGTGCCAGTATCTGATCATGGTATTACTAGTTCTGGGGTACATCCTTCATCAATCGTACCCCTATGTATGGATTCCCAGCCTGCCAAACATACTATTCCTATAGTTTCTTAGAGTACAATTTTGTCTTCTACTAATTAGAAGAAAGGTTTGGGAGATTTAGTCACTTTGTTCCACCCAAGTGCAGTTGTGCTATTGGTGAGGATTACTATGTGTTCTTGAATGATTTTTAGGAGAAGTTGCATAATCTTGGATCCCTTTAGTCCTATGGAGTTTTATATACTACGTATAAGTTAAGAGATATGGATAGGGATTGATGAAGATTGTATGCTAGTTGTAGACCATTGAATTTACCTACTATGACTTGGAATCAATTTTTTGAGGCATTACTTGAGAGTTTTGTGCCATATAGTATGATAGAATAGAATTAGAATGAGTTTTATCACTTAGAGTAGGAATCTATGATTATTGTTGAGTATGAGGCTTTTTTTCACACTTTATGTAATACCCCAGGAAATTTTTGGTTGAAATTTTATGCGTAAACGTGTTGGGATCTATCTTCTAGAATGAATTATAAATTTTCCGTGCAGAATGTCTTAGATTATGACCCAACATTGAGTAGAGTATCGAATAATCATCCCAACGATAGGTGGATCATCCAAAACGGACACCCGAGCGACGAGTTATGAACATTCCGATCGAACTGTGAATAGTAGTGAATAGTAAAACGTGCAGGAAAAAAAAGTATCGAGGCCTGGCGTATTTTTGATCCAACTTTAAATGATCATAACTCTTTGTACATAATGATCTGGGTGATCTACTATATATCAATGGAAATCTCTGCGAGTCCCGTTTCCTATGAAATTAGTTTTATCCAATTTGTCTATCGGAGAAAAAAGTTATGGTCGATCTACTTCAGCCTATCAAAAGTGAATTTTTGGGTCAACTTCAAACAATCATAACTCCTCGTACACAATAATATGTGTGAGATACGATATATCAATAGAAATATATGAGAGTCCTCTTTCTAATGAAATTGGTTTCATCCAATTTGGATATCGTAGTAAAACATTATGGTTGATCTACTTCAGACTATCAAAATAGTCCACCAAAGGACAGATGCGAGAATTATTTGATTTTTAGGGGCGTTTTGGTTATTCCCCCTCACCCAAAATCCGTCCAAACCCTATATTAAAGCCTATTAAAAGCATTATATGTTATATTTCATCAAATTCCCTCAAAAAGAAAACCCTAAGCTCCTACATCCAACTTCAAGAACCTCCAAAGTTCACCATTAATTCTGCAAATTTATTCAAGATTCAAAGTTCCTAGTTCAAGAACTCCAAGAACCATCATTCAAAGGCACGATTAACATCTCAAAAATGAGTATCGATCTAAAGTTCATCATTCAAGGTATGTGGGGTTTTTCAACAAGAATTCTCTTTCGTTCTTGTGCCCAATAGTAATTTTCCTTACAAAGGCATGATTTTTATTTGATTTTTTTATGAATTTAAAGCATGACCCCATATCTTATGATGATTATTATGAAATATTGATGTTTATAATTTTGAAAGATGAATTTACATGTGTGATGATATAAATCATGAATCTTGAATGATATTTATCATGATTTTGATATTTGGGTCGCGAACCCCATTTGAAATTGTGTTTTTGAGAAAATATGTGTTATAAGCACGTTGATGTTGAATATTTGAGATGTTTTGAATGATTTGACCTTTTGGTCGTGAATGATTTATTTTGAACTCGACTGTGAAAGAAATCCACGTTTTTATTGATTATGATAAAGGGGTAGTAAATTGGCTCCCGATGAAAATTGTTGAAGTGTTTATTGTGGATTTTCTTTAATGTGAACCTGAGGCTGAATTAAATTTTTGAGCTAAGTCCAGGAGTAATATTTAGCACCGAGTGGGAGGTATAAAGTGACCTTACTTCCCTAGAACTACGTGCCCCTATAGGATGTGAGCCTAAGGATGATTTATATAGTGATCACTAGTGTTTTTGAATTGATACTGGAAGTCCTACTCCGATGGAAAGGATATGAAGGCTCTCCCCAACGTGGGTTGTACATTGGACTCCATGTAGCTCACATGGTTTATGTCGGTTATAGGATCTCCCAATGTGTGTGTGTGTACTCTTCTATCTGAGATGAAAACATATTTGCTTAAAAGGCTGAGTTTGAGAAAGTCATTAGCCTTAAAAGATTTAAGGAATATATTCTAATGAGAATTGACATGAGATTTGATTGTTTTGATGATTTGAAATTGAGATGAAAGTGAATTGAGAATGTATTGTAGTGACTCACTTGTTTTACTTTACATGTATTATTCATACAGGATTTTGATGATTTAATTCGAGCTAAGTGAGTCATCTATATCAACATGCATAATTTTATAAACTGTGATGATATTAAGATATTATTTTATATATGCATTGCACCCCCATATGCTCGGTATTTTTCCATGGTACTAACCCACATATTCGTATATGGGCTATATTTTCTCAGAATGTAGGTATAAGGTATAGTTGCACCTTCGGATCCAGTCAGTTCGGGGTATCCGGTCAGCAGGTGATGAGTCCTTTTGATTCAAGGGCTTGGGTTAGTTATGCAAAGTTTATAGTTTTGTATTTTCTTTATTCAGTCGTATTGAATTAGGGTAGTCGGGAGTCATGAACCAGCTACCTACAGTTAGTACTAGTAGAGGTTTCATAGACAGTCAGTAGAAGTTGATGTATTTTGTTTCAATTTTGGTTGTAAAGGCAGAATTGTAATCCTATAAAATTCCATTTTTGTATCGATCAGATTCAGAAAAGAGTTAATTTCTGTTGATTTGTATGGATTTGTATTTTTATTCAGCTGCTTATGAGTTATGCCAGTAGAAGGGTTAGCTTGGGGTCAATTATGACCCTAAGCACCGTGTGACGTCTCGGTACCCGATTTCGGGGCGTTACACTTTATCTAGGTATTCACCTGCTAGCATCTCCACCGAGCATGAAAAGATTCAAAAGATTATATGGGGATTAGATGGTACTTATTAGTTGGCTACAAATTATATGGTTGTTTCAAGGGATTTATTTCATAGTGTTACTGAGCATGCAAGGATGCTTGAGTTGATTAGGCAGAATACTCATGGAGGCACCAAAATAGTGCATCATTATGGTGAGTTTAGTGGAAATCCCCCTCGAGGTAGATACTTTTTCTAGTAGAGGGTCCTAGTGTTACCATGGTACTCATTCCAGGTCTCTTTGCATGGATCAACTATTAGGTCTTCAGGTTTAGTAGTTTCATGAAGTCAAACATCTAGTTAGGATGGTCATCCTATTTTCGCTGCACCTCCTCAGATTGAATCAAGCAGCAGAGGGTGTTTTATATGTCATGAGTTTGTCTATGTGGCTAAAAATTATCCTCAACGTATTCTTAGACCTACTCCTACATTGTTAGTAATAGGTGTTGCATATAGTAGTAAGGGTGAAACTAATGGTACTTGAGAGAGATGTAAAGGTACTCACAGTAGTGGTTGAGGAATTATTCAGTTTGGTAGAGGGCGTGGATAGTTCTATGCTATTTATTTTATGCTCTAGACAGAGGTCTCTGTGTCTATTATTATAGGTATCATCTTGATTTTCTACAGGTCTACTTCCATATTATTTGACCCTAAGTTGACTGTCTTCAATGTGTCTATATATTTTTCTTCTGGTTTTGATTTTGTTTATGCCTCTTTATGTTTCTACCCTAATAGAAGATTCTTTAGTGATGGATCGGGTATTCCGATCTTGTGTGGTTGCCTATGTAGGATGTGAGACCTGGTCAGACTAGACTATCTTAGAAATAATTTATTTTGATGTTATCTTGGGTATGGATTTTTTTATCTCCTTGTCATTATATTTTCAACTGTTATGCCAAGACCGTTGATTTTTGGCATATTTATGTACCTAAGTTTCATTATATAAGCATGTTTAGCTTAGGTTTGAGGAATTATTGACATGATTCTTGATTTATTAATGGTGTAATTGATTAATAATATGTTAAGTGACATGCTTAGAGTGTTTAAGGTTCTTTTGAAACAAGTTAAGAGTCAAAATGATCAAATATAGTTTAGACGAGAAAACTAGTTGTGGTAGCTTGAGCTATGCTTTCTCAAGTATATTTCGATGAGCTCTATTATGTTGTAAGAACTAATTCTTGTTATATGATTTATTTTGAGACCATTGGAGGTATTTTCAAAGCTAGTTTAATCCAACAAACAAGTCCTAAGAAGTGGTAAACAATGGTCAAACATACGTGTAGAGAGGAGCTAAAACAGAACAAATTCCCTCTTTATTAGGAGTGCCTTGCGTTGCACCCCCAAAATGGGATTTGGGGTGTGAACTACACCCCGTAGAGAGACCCCTAACTTCCTTAGACTTGATTTAGGTGGCTGCTGCACCCCAAAGGCTTGCTTTAGGCCATGCAGCGCGGGGCCTCTCCCAGGGCACCCAAAAGTTAATTTTTTAAGTCTTTTTAAGTAAGGGGAAATGTGATAAATGCATGTAATTAGTTTTGGGATTACCATGGAATACTTAAAGCACTATAAAAGGAGTACTTAGTCACAATTATATAATACTTTTGGAACACCTCAATATTGGAGAGAAGATAAGGCATCCAAAGGATCAATACTAGGGTTCTTTCCTCTTTATTTTAGTTTTCTAGTAGTTTTTACTTATGGATTCCGTTATTGTGATTCCTGGTAATACTCTGAGTGGATAAATACCTTAATTTTAGGTTGAGTATATAAACATGATTGTGTAATTATGGTTTGATTATTGTTTTGTATGTTTATCAAGTCATGTGATTTTTCAAACATTCTTATTTTACTATTCTAAAGCGTCATGAACTTTACGATAAAACGAAGTCCCAAAACAAATTGGCATAGGAGTGGAGGGACAGATTTAGGAATATAATAAGTGTGGATATATCTTTAATTTTTAGATACTATTAAAGGATGGTTTGCATTTAGGATAGGTATATACCTGAACACAATAGGAAAATAGCCTAATGCATCTGAATTAAAGACTCATATCCCCACTCAATGATGTAGTTGTGAGGTTAATTTGGGTAGATGAGTTAGAATATGACAATACCCAAGTCATACTATCAACCCCATAAATCAATGATCACTATATACACCAACACCGCCTAGAAACCATAGTTATGCATGAATGTGAAGTAAATGACTCAACCCTAGAACTCTTGCCGTATAGTTTACAATCCAAATTTCATATCGTTGTTAAGTTTTGTTTCTTAGTTATAAGTACAAAGCTCTGACTCTTATTACAAACCCACACTTTTTTTTCTCATAAGTAACACAAGAATTAGATAGCTTCCTAAACATCAAGTCCTTGTGGATTGATAAATAACTCACAAAAGTCACCTTACTACATGGTTTACCATGTGCACTTTCTTGTAAAGTAGGACACAACAAGTTTTTTGTGCTGTTACTGGGGATGTGAAAATTGGAATCTTTCTGATTTTTAGTTTTGCCATTTTGTATTATAAGTGATGATAGATTGTTCTTAGATTCTGAACTTGCAGGTAGAGGTCTATACCTCAACTAAGTTGGAAAGGGAAAGGGAGTTGGTTGAACCATATCCCAAACTTGAGCAACACTTGCATCTAATAAAGACAGAAAAAAATACTTCTCTATCCTATCCCACAAGTTTGACTAGATGAATTCATTCCCATAGTAATGGATGAGGAACAACCATACCATAGAACTGTATGCAAAGTGTCAATCCCAATCACAACTAATGTCACCTCCAGCATCCGCAAAGAAAAACCCAAGGGTATATTTGTGAAGAAGTAGAACATAGGGAAATTATTACAAACAAGTGGGCAATTCACAGGCTCTTAACAAGAGGATCCACAGGTCCACCTACTAAATGTTTTAGAGACTAGTGACACTTAGATTCCCACAAGAGTCTCCAAAGATTATATGATGCTCACTCTTCTCGTCTCACTATTGGGGGATGTAAATAAATGGTTGAAGGAAGAACTTTCAAACTCAGTTACAAGTTGGGACCATATGTTAAACAAGTTTCTTGTCTAATTCTTTCCGTCTGGAGAAACTACAAGGTTGAGAAGTGAGGTCCCGAGTTTCAAACAAAAGTCAGATAAGAATCTCTATCATGCATGGCAAATTTTCAAGTCTCTTCTTAGGTATTGTTCTCATCACCAGTAGATCAATGATTTTTGAGATCATACTTTTGTTAAATTCCATTTCCATAACACAAAATTTTTTCTACATTCAGCTGCAAGTGGTTAAGCTTTGGAGAGTACTTATAAAGAGCTATATACTCTCCTGAATTAAATTGTGCAAGGTGATCCCAAATGGAAGGGTGATATTCCTAAAAGTATATTCAAGAATCCTGCCAGTATGATTGATATGGATAGTGTCACAATATTGTTTGCTCAATTGGTATCCTTTTAGAACCAAATAATGATACAATTTGGTAAGTTAAATCTGAATCAACCTCAGGCCCAAGTGAAAGCAATTCAACATACTAAAACTTGATAAATCGTGAGGTAAAGGTAGAATTGGTATAATAGAAAGTAGATGAGAAACAAGTGGCAACTAAAGAAGCTAAAAATTTAGGAAAGTTTGAGTACCCAAAATTAAAGACAACTGAGCATACACCAGAGAGACCACCATTACTATTCTCTCAGAATCTTAAAAATTCTAAAGAGGATGAGTGTTTTAAGAGGTTCTTTGAAACATTCAGAGAACTTCACATTAGCCTTCCTTTGTTAGATGTTTTGAAAAGAATGCCTAAGTACATTCAGTACTTGAGGATGTGGTGAGAAATAAGACGAAGCTGGCTCATATTGAGATGGTAATACTTATCGAGGAGTGCATTTCAGTGGTCTTGATCAAGATGCCCAAGAAGTTCAAGGTCCCTAGGAGTTTCTCCCTCCCTATACAAATTAGTAAAAGTGATATAGTTGACAAACATTAAATACATGCTCCTCTTATTATTTAATACTCTTTGTTTGGGTAAATTAAGGCCCTGTTCAGTGGTGCTTAAATTAGTAGATAGAATAAGAGTGGTTCCTAAAGGAATAATAAATGATATTCTTATTAAGATTGGTAAGTTCATTATTAATTCATGCTAAATTTATTGTCTTGATTATGATATAGATGATAGGGTACCAATCATACCGGGACGTCTATTCTTAGCAACTAGAGATACATTAAAAGATGTGAGAGAGGGTGCTCGAAAATGATATTGAATGATAAAGTGGTGTTTTTAAAAGTGTAAAAAGCACTCAATACACCCTCACATTGCAAGTATTTATGCATGATCATAGTCATAGAAGTGGATGTGTATGGGGTTGAGAAGTGCAAACCTCTATGCCTTGTTCAAACTCTCTCATAGAGTTACCTAAATCAATAATTAAACATGAATTTGGGAAAAATAAAGAAGAGCCTAAAAAGGCAAGTATGGATAGAGTTGCAACCATTGAGAGTAATCACTTAAAAGGTCTTTAAAGAGTAAGAAGATGGGCTCTAAGTAGGAGGAAAAGGATGAATGAATATGGTTGAAATTTATGACTTGAGTCATGCCGTGATAATAAATCAAGCACTGTCTAGGAGTCAATCCAAGTTAATGTAGTTGTTTTTATTTTCTAATTTTCATTAGTATCTCCTTTGTCTTTGTTTTTTTTTTGAGTCAATAGGTTACAAAAAAATTTGAGTACTAGAGATCTAAGCTAAGAAGCATGGCAAAGATTGGGTGTGGGGTCCTCCAGACCATCCTTGATGATCATGATGCTACTAGATAGGCCTAGATGCCTCGGGGAGTATTTTTATCCTTACTTTTATTTTAAAAGTTGGAGACAAAGTGTGATTTCAAGTATGGGGTGGGGAATCTTCTGATTTGTTTAAGGTGAAGTGTTGATATTGGATTTCTATTTTTTTATTCTCTATTTTGTGACTAAATTTATTAGAAAATTCAAAAACATTTTATCTTTGTTATTTTTAGTTATTGTTGGTGTTGGTCTAGTAGAAGCACACTGCACCCACCCCATGGTTTTTCTTTTCCATTCTTTTCCAAGGGGATGCCCTATGAACAAAGTATCACTTATTGATTTTTAGGATAAATTTTAAAGTTTTTGTTATTAGGAATAAGTGAGATGTACTTGCTAAGTGCTATTCATGATTAAATGATGGAAGTTGATGCTGATTATGAAGCCGTGTAAAGTGAATTGAATGACTATTTTTGAGACACCTAGGATCATTTATATGACACTTATGCAATGTTGGATAAATTTTGAATTCATGTTATTACTTAGTAAAGAGTCTATAGAGATCCTTCTTAATTTAAGCATTTTCCATGAGTGAGAAAGGCCTTTTGTTATGCTCATTATCGATATTAATGTCTAGAACTTACCTGGTGTGCTTACAAAGAAAAATAGATAATGTTGGATTTAGGAGGTGATATAGGCATTGATAGCGATGTTTATACCCTCTTTATCTACCCTTGTTGTATGACCTTAGTTAACCCCGTTTAGCTTTTAGCATGTTTTTTGATACCCTCATATGTAGTTTATTCCCTTTTTTCAATTGACCATAATTTGATCCAAAAATACTAAGTTGTTTAGTTAAAATAATGGGATATTAAGGATTGCAAAATTGAAGAGGGAAAATGAAAATGAAACCACAAAATACGGGCTCTTGGTGTGTGGAAAAAAAGTTCATGTGTTGTGGTTGGGAG
The DNA here is from genome assembly GCA_030864215.1 of Capsicum pubescens. Classification (NCBI taxonomy): domain Eukaryota; kingdom Viridiplantae; phylum Streptophyta; class Magnoliopsida; order Solanales; family Solanaceae; genus Capsicum; species Capsicum pubescens. Next base: position 121,841,598 of record CM061544.1, read on the forward strand.
TAATATAATGAAAAGGAAATTGATGTAAAGTGAACCATGTGCTTATAGAAAATACTCCCTACTAAAGATATGTGAACCAGTTTTAAGAAATGGGGAAAAACAAAAGAGAGATAGGAAGATAAAAGTGGTGAAAAATTTGGTTGGTCAGAGCGGTGTTTAATTCAAAGTTTGATTTATTAAAGCTCCTTGGGAATATTGTAACTATTACCTGCCAGAATAGTTCCTAACCATCCCTTATCCTACGTTGAAACCCTTAAAGTTCTACTTGATCTTGAGCCTCAATATTCTGTTATTAGTGGAGTACTACACTAAGAAAAAACTTATGGTTCATATTATGTGAAATGTGAATTCCTTGTGAGAGTGAGCAAAAATTTAATTCGTACACCTATTCTTATGATAAATTATATATTTGTTAGTGAATATGGGTGACTCTCTTATGGTGAGGTTGTATTTTTAATGATTGTTAGGTAAGTTATATGATCTCTTGGTTGAGTAATGTGCATGAGTTTTCTAACTTGGTGTGGTCAATTCTTGAGGTTAAGAAGTTTTGAAGTTGTGTTCATGAGTTTTCAATTGCAATATTCCATGCTTATTGTTGAACTTGCTATTCATGTAGTCATTATAACTATAGCTTGAGTATTATAGTTGTAGTGTTGATATTAGAGTCTTCTTGGATGATGCTTAATTTTAAGAGTTGTTCGAGGATGATCAAGGCATTAAGTGTGGGGTAGTTATCTTAGGCTATTTATACACCTAAGTGTCCTTATCTATACATGCTTAGCTTAGTTTTGAGGGATTCTTGATGTGATTAATGAGTTATTTAGGGTTTATTTATGTAATTATATGTTAAGTGACATGTTTAGAGTGTTTAAGGCGCTCCTGAAGCAAGTTAAGAGTTAAAATGATCAAATAGTGATTAGATAAGAAAATTAGTTTCACTAGCTTGAGCTATGCTTATTCTAGTGTACTTTGATAATCTGTATTGTGTTGCATGAACTAATGATTATTATATAATCTGATAAGATAAAATAAAGGTATTTTGGAAGCTAATTGAATCCTATAAACAAGTCATAAGAAGTGGGGAAATAAGGGTCAACCATACGTAAAGAGAGGAGCTAAAATGTAGTAAATATCTACCTTGTAAGGATTTCCTTGCCCCTTACCCATAAAATCTGGCTATGGGATACTTGGTGGATCCCCTATAGTAACACTTCATAGCCTTATCCATTATTTGGGTGGGCTTTATCCCCTCAAAGTCTGGCTTTAGGCCATCCAACATGAGGCCTTAAGTCTTTTAAGTGTGGGGCAATGCTATTAATGCATATAATTCGTGTTGGGATTACCATGGAAGTCTTAAAGAACAATAAAAGGAGTAATTAGTCACAATTATATGAAACCTTTAGAACACCACAATATTTAAGAGAGGAGAAGGAATCCAAGGGCTCTATAGTAGGTTTCTTTCCACTTTATTTTAGTTTTCTTGTAGTTTTTACTTATGAAATTCATTATTGTGATTCTTTGTTAATCTAACAGTGGCTAAAAACCTTAATTATTAGGTTGAGTCTATTAATTGTATTTTGTACTTATTCTTTGATTGTTTGTTTATATTTTTATCAAGTCATGTGATTGTTCTTACATTCCTATTTTACCATTCTAAAGCATCATGAATTTTAGGATAAATATAAGTCCTAGAACAATTTTTCCCTAGGAGTGGAGGGAAATAATGAGGAATGTAAGGAGTGTGGATCATATGTGCAATTGTTAGATACTTATTATTAAAGGATGATTTGTGGTTAGGATAGGGATATACCGAAACATGCCACTTGGTTAATAAAATAGGAAGATAACCTAGTGTATCAAAACTAAATATGGAAATCCCCACTCAATGATGTAGTTGTGGGGTTAATTTGGGTAGATAACTTAGAGTATGACCATTTCCAAGTTATACTATCAACCCCATAAATCAGTATTCACTATAAATACCAACACTGGCTAGAAAACATAGTTATACCTTAATGTGAAGTAAATGCCTCAACCCTGGGACTCTTTCTATATTGTATACATTCTGACTTTCATATAGTTTATATGTATTGTTTCTTAGTTATAATTACAAAGCTCATACTCTTGTTAAAAAACCCACACTTATTTAATCTCATTAGTAATTCTAGAATCAGATTGCTTGCTAAACACAAATCCTTATGAGATTGATAACCAAATTACATGACTAACTTTACTACTTTTTTTACCATGTTCACTTTTGTGTGTGGAAGGATAAAACAACCATTACCTTAGCTACACTAAGTGTGTAGATGATAGCTTGGAAGAGTATATATAATTTATGTTTGAAGGGTGTTATATTTTTTTTTCATGCCCTCTGCATGATAGATAGAGTGTCTCTATATTATTTAACTCATATTTGTGATACTATTTTTTCCCTATTGCCTTCTATGAATTCTATTTTAGTTGTTCATGAGTTCATGGATGTATTTCATATGTGTTTGCCTGGTATGACTCTAGACCATTATATTGACTTTGTTATTTATCTGAGGCCGAGCACCATGCCCATTTCTATTTCTCCCTATATATGTCCTCTATAGAGTTGGGGGATTAGAATGAAAAGTTGTAAGATTTGTTATGTAAGGGGTTATTGGACGTAGTGTATCTCCTTGGGGTGTACCTATCCTGTTTGTGAAGAAGAAGGATGGTTCTATGTTTATGTGTATTTATTATAGGTAGTTGAACAAAGTGGTGGTTAAAAACAAGTATCCTCTTCATCACATTAATGATAAATTTGACCAGCTTCATGGTGCTTCAGTGTTTTCAAAGATTGATTTGGGATTTGGGTATCATCTGTTGACGATTAGAGTTTTAGATATTCCAAAGATAACTTTTTGAACTCAATACAGTTATTATATGTCCTTGGCTATGTCATTTGGGTTGACCAATGCCCCAACAATATTCATAGATTTGATAGGTTGGGCATTTCAATCGTATTTTATCTCCTTTGTGATTGTATTTATAGATGACATCTTTATTTACTCCAAAAGTAAGGCTGACCATGTGAAATATTTGAGAATTAAACTTCAGATGTTGTATTATGGGAATTTATACCTAAGTTATCTAAGTGTGCTATTTAGTTAAATTATATCTCTTACATGAGTTAGGTAGTTACTAAGGATAGCATTATGCATGATCCGACCAAGATAATGATGATTTTTGTTTGGGATAGACCTACTTCTCATACTGAGATTCATTACTTTGTAGGTTTAGATGGTTATTATTAGTATTTTGCTGAGGGTTTCTCATCTATTGTGGGTCCTCTAACCAAGTTGACTAAAAAAATGGTATTTTAGTGGTCGGATGTGTATGAGAAAAGATTTCAAAGCTCAAAGAGTTGTTGACATCAATTTTTTTTTACTTTGACTAAGGAGGGTATGGGGTTTTAATCTAATTTTTTATACTTCGAGTGTTGGTTTGGGTGTCGTGTTGATATAGGAAGGCAATGTGATTTCTTATGCCTCTCATAATTTGAAGCCTTACAAAAAGAATTACCCTACCCATGATTTAGAGTTGGCTGCCACAGTGTTTTTGTTGAAGCTATGGTAACACTACTTGTATGGGTTCCTTGTGAGATCTTCTCTAACCATTATATCCTTCAACACTTCTTCTGACAAAGTGATCTTAATATAAGGCAGAATTGTTGACTTGAGAAGCCCAAGGATTATCCCATCAATATTTTGTATTATCTAGCCAAGGCTAATGTGGTCGCAGATGCCTTTAGATGAAAGTATACTAGTATGGGGAGTTTAGCGCATATATTTACCTAGTAGTGTCCTTTACCCTTGTAGGTTTAGTCTTTAGCAAACCAGATTGTTAGGCTTGATATTTTTACACTTGGGAATATTTTATCCTTAGTTAATGCTAGATATTCCTTGATAGAGCAGATGCAATCTCACTAGTTTGATGAAGTTAGTTTGAGGTGATTTGGAATAAGGTGTTGAATGGCATGGCTAAGGAACTCTATCTTTATTTTGACAATATATTAAGGATTGGAGGTTGAGTTTATGTGTTGAGAGTTGGAGATCTGGTAAGATTGATATTAGAGGAGGCTTATGGCTCTAGATATTCTATCTATCCAGGCGTGACCAATATGTATTATGATTTAAAGCAACTTTACTGGTAAGGAGTTATGATGAAGTATGTGGAAGATTTGGCAGCTTGTTGCTTGTCTTACTAATAGGTGAAGGCTGGGCATCAGAGACCGGGTGGTTTGCATTGGAGATTGGACATTCCTTACAGAAGTAGGAGAGGATCTCTATATGTTTCACGACTGGGTTGTTTCGTTCTTCTTGAGGTTTTGAATGTATTTGGGTCATTATGGATAAGTTGACCAATCAACGCATTTCATTCCTATTCATATTTCTTTTAGTTTTGAAGGTTGGACCACACCTATGTTTGTGAGATAGTTCTTCTTCATGGTGTACCCATGTCTATTATTTTAGATGGAAGATCAGTATCCACTTCTAGCTTTTGGCAAACTTTATATTAGGAGTTGCATACTTGGGTTGCCCTTAGGACAACCTTTTACCACTAGACTGATGGTCAGTTGAAATGAACTATTCAGGTTTAGAAAGATAAACTATGCTCTTATGTTATGGATTTTGGGGGTTAGTGGGATAAATATTTGGCTTTAGAGGAGTTCACTTATAATAATATCTACCATTAAAGTATTGAGATAGCCCCTTTCAAGGAATTTTATTGTAGACTTTGTTGGTCTTGTTTTGGTTGTTTGAGACTTCAGAGGTTAGGCCTCATTGTATTTACTTTCTCGTGAGTCTTTTGATAGAGTTTAGGTTATTCAAGATAGGTTCTAGATGGCTCAGAGTAAGCAAAAGAGATATGTAGACTGCAAGCTTCGTGCCTTACAGTTTGGCATTGGTGATAGGGTCTTTCTTCCTGTGTTATCCGGGAAGGGAGTGATGAGGTTTGGAAAGAAAGGTAATCTTAGCGCCAGGTATATGGTATCATTTGATATTATTTAGGAAGTTAGAAAGGTTCTTATAAGTTGGCCTTACCTCCAGAATTTCATCCATTTCTTTAGTTATTTATGTATCTATGCTTTAACGCTATGCTTCCTTGGGACTCGATTTAGTCTGATTAGATGTTGACCTTTGTTGAGGAGCCAGTATCCATTTTAGCCATGGATGTAAGATAGTTGCATTTTAGATACATTTTTTTTATAATGACTTAATTCTGTGAACTTTCCCTTTTTATGTATTTGTACTAATTTACCCGTCCCCATGGTTGCTATGTGTTTTCTATGGTGAGGGGACGGTTGGAATGATTCCTAATGTGATCAAGAATAATTTGTGCGACTTTGTGGTTTTTAGAGGTTAAAAGGGCTCATATTAAGTTCGGTCAACATTTTCTATTTTATGCATCAGATGGCATAAATCGACATATCCGAAACGTTGATTTTGGGTTGGTAGCATGGTTAGATTGATATGGATTTTGGATCTCGTTTTGATCCTTGGTTCAGAAATTATTGAAATTAGGTCTCGAGGGTTAATTTTTTGGAAGCAATCTCATTTTGAAAATATGATGTCATCATTGGGTTCAAAACATCGAGTTTAGTCTAGTAGTATATTTGTTTTGCCTTCATGAGATTTTGAACAAATCCTGCTGGGTTATCAGAAACTTTGCAACTTAGCAAAGTTTTTTATCAAGTTGAATATAGCGTAACCTCTTAAGAAGCGAAAGGACCATTTAACGGGTAGTCGCTTAAGTAGCTCATGCATTGCTTTAGCGGACCCCGACAGATAGGGAAACTATTGCTCAAGTGGGAATTTAACTACTTTAGTATCCACCACTTTAGTGGCAGGGGTCTAGAGTTAGCATCCTTGTGCATGGGGCTAAACCTCTTAAGTAGTCGACCCATCGCTTAAGTGATGACCACTTAAGTGGTTATTTGACCGCTTTAGCAGTCATAGCTGTAATGATATACAAATCCCTGTTCTCGGTTTTTTTCCATTTTAAAGACTTTGAACTTTGGGTTTAGATATTTTTGGAAGGTTTCTTCCATTTTTGAGCTTGGGTAAGCTCCAAAACCCTATTTTAATTATGTTACTTCGACTACATTGTTTAAAATCTTTAAATCACAGTTTCAAATTAAAATTTGTGGATTTTGGCCCAAAAATATATTTCTTTAATTAAAAGCCCACTTTTAACGTATTTTACTTGAGTTTTCTCCTATGGCTTCTTTTAACCTTGTGTATGGTTTTTCGAAACAAAAATTATGATTTTACTTCTTTTATTTTGGAAACTCATTTTGGGGGTCCATTGTGTCCTCGACTTAAAAGTAATCAATATGGGCATCATTAGCTTTCTTTTAATGCATAAATTCATTATTTGCATGTTTTACTTTATTTTGAGGCCATTCAAAAAGGGAATGTGCTATATTTTGTTTTTATGATGAGCAACAGATAACAAGGGACCAGTTCCCTGGATCTTCAAGCCTACAAAATAGCTAGCATGAGTCTGCACAGTTTTGTCCTCTAGTGTAACAAACTGCACAGGTGAAGCATGTACTATTTAGGACACCTGGTCATATTGCATTTCAACCCTAATCATCACTCAACTATAAAACAAAAATAATGTTTCTCTATTAAGTAGGTTTTGTAAAAATCATAATTGAAGAAATTGAGAGAGGCGAAAAGTCCATCTAACTTTATTGCTTAAGTATAGATCAAGTTCCTATTTCTTAAGCACTAAAAGATTGAGTGTTCTTGAATTGAGTCCTGAATTGTAAATTAATTACTCATGCTATAAGAGTAATGTTTTATTACTTTATTGAGTGAGCTTAGATAGAGTTACCTAAGATGGATATTGGTTAGAGTTAATCAATATCAAGGTGTGCTCTTGGAAGAGTTGTAAAGATAGGCTTGTAGTAGAGTTATTACAAGTAGAAGGATCCTAGAGTTAGGTTCACAGAAGTCTGTAATCAAGAGTTTGATTATAGTAAGGTTTTGGGTTCTTGTAAGGTGAAGCCATAGTTTTTCCTCCTTTGAGCAAGAGAGTTTCCACATTAAATCTTGTATTCTTTAAGTTTCCTACACTATTTTGTGTTCCTGGTTAGTTTACTATTTTATTTCCTATGACTAACTTTGAGGGACCTGGTCCCTCACTGTGTGGTGCAACCCTTCAAAGTTTCAACAATTGGTATCAGAGCCAGAACACTAAAAGGTTCACACCTAGAGTGTCTTGGTTATCACGGCTAAGGATGAACTAGATTTTTAGTGATGGATACTTTAATGACTTTTGTTTCTAAATTTTCCATTTTGATGTGATTTGACTATTTTTCCCTATGTTGAAACCCTTGGGGGTTGCACCACACAGTGAGGGACCATGTCCCTCAAAGTCAATCACAGGCAATCAAACAATAGAGTGCAGGAAAACTAAAGATAATGCAGGAAGAGTAAAAACACAAATTTTTTACGTGGAAATCCGGGAAGGGAAAAACCATGATTTGACCTCACAAACACCAAAGAAATCCAATATTATCAAACTCATGATTACAGTCAAGATTTTAACCTAACTCTAGGCTCCTTTCGCTAGTATCAAGTCTACTATAAGCTCATAGTGGTAACTTTATTAAGGACTCTCTATGCTGATTAACTCTAATCAGCCTCACCCTTAGGCAACTCAACCTAAGAAGTCTCTACTCAAAGAGAAAAAAAGTCATTACTCTTATAACACGAGTAATTCATTTAAAAATTAGAACTCACTCACGAACTATTTCTATTTAAGAACTTATAAAGATAAGAAATTGAGCAGTGTTGCAATGGGATTTTTGCTTCCTCTCTTCACTCTTTGTAATTGAAAAAAACCATTTGATAAATAGGCATCTCTTTCCTTTTATAGCTAAGTGATGATTAGGGCCGAAAGATCATTGGACCAGCTGTCCTAATCAGTACAAAATAGCACCTGCAAGTTTGTTACACAAGATGACAAAACTGTGTAAACAATGTGTGCCAGCTATACTATTCCTTGCACATTTAGGGACCTGGTCCCTTGAAGTTAGTTTCTCATCATAAAAATTACATATAATAATTTCCCCCCTTTGTGATGATAACAAACCAACAATACAATTTTGATAATTAATGCACATTAATCATATTTAATTAGTGTGATTACCACCTGAAGATGAATGTTCCCCCTATCATCATGCTTCCTTCATAATCATGCAACACAGGGACCGGGTCCCTTGTTCTCTTTTGCCACAAAAACCTCTTGCTTGCTTCCCTTTTCACTATACCTTAACATATCATTCTTTCCCCCTATTATTATGCCTACTTATCTGGGCACACACACATGTCTGCTGACCTGTTCCTCACACATGTAGTTAGTATCAGTTCCCCTTTTTAGGCATTATTGAAAAGGATTAACAGTCAACCATAAGTAAAGATAAGTACAGGCTAATTAAATCATGGACACTAGGGAAATACTAACATGAAGAACATCTTTAAAGTATGAAAAACAAAGGAAGTTAACAAGAAAAATTCATTCATTCATAAATAGAGGTTAGTACTAGTAAAATCATACCAAAATAATACAAAAGTTAACTATCTTTAAAATCTAATACAAGAGTAAGATATGAAACTGACAATTGATTAATTTAGAGGACAGGGATCATACGACTTAGGTAGAGGTAGGTTTGGGGGAGAGGGATTTAAGTGACATCTCTATTTTTGAATTTCTATCATCGTAAGTATCCAACAATTGTTTTGTAAGATACTTCACTTCAACATTCAGTTCCTAAACTTTACCAGTTAGTTAAACAACTCAAAGTTTTATATTTTCAGCGACAAATATGGAAACCCTTCCTACCTTATATGCATTGACCATAAAATCAGTTAAGGGATGATGGTTCATAACTATATTCACACCTATTATAGCTATATTTAAGATCTTTCCCAATAATCCTTTATACAAATTGATAAGCTTACCTTGAACCTGGGCCTTCAATCTTATCTCATCTTCTGTGAATTCCATGGTGTAATAAAATTCCTTATCTCTTTTTAAAAAACCATTGGTGTTGTTTCTTCAAATAGATGTAACAATCCTTGATGCCTGACATATGCTATCAACTTCACCATCCCAGGATTCTCATAAATTCAAGGATCAAAAACTCTACCTGGAAATTTTTTTTGAGTTCTCAAGTTTCCAATCCTTCTTTCTCTCGACATTTCCTTTTTTTCCCCTTCATTTTTCTTTATTTTAAGGTCACTTTTTGTCTCTTATTTCTTATGAATCTATTATTTTCTCTTCATAGGACCAGGTTACTCAGAATTTTTTTCTTTTTACAGTTATGTGCTTCTTCCTACATACAACAGGGTTGCCATACCTTGACATAGAGGACCTAGTCCTCTCAGCTGTAGGAACATCCTTTATTCCTTCTTTGATAACAATAATATCCCCTAATTTCAAGTTCTCTTCTCTATCAGCCTCAAGAACTTTAACATTTTCATTCTTCCTTTTTCTATTTCCCCTGAGTTTATTGACAGTCCATATCAGAGGATAACAAAATATATTTTCCACCATTTACTTCGTCATATCACATACTTCCTGTTCTTCTTACTAACTAAGGTGTCATGTCCAAGCAGAAGTAAGTTATCATCCACTCAGTTTTCATTAAAAGAAAGATCAACCCTTTTAACCGATATTTCTTTACCATATAATTAAGAAAAAATATGGTTTTAATCTAAGGTAGTAGGAGAACCTAATGCTTGTTGTGTTTTAGAGAATTCATATTTTTTGGATTTTTCAAATGACATTGGAAAATGTGAGTTTTTAGGTTGAGAAATTTCTTGTTCTATTAGTTACCTAAACTATTGGTTTGAATTGCCTATCATAATTTGCTTAGCATAAACTTTCAGGGTTAAGGAGGGTTCAATGAAGACTGACTCAATTTCGGTTTTTGGATTTCTTATAGAGTTAGGAAACTAGTACTACTATCCTTATGGTTTTGAGAAAAAGAATGAACTAGTTTAGTTGAGAAAAAAGAATGAACTTGTTTTGTATATGGAAGATTTTAGTTTTGGTAAGATAAATTTGGAATAATTGAAGAACAATGACATAATAGTCTGATTTAGCAATTTTAAGAATGGTCAGTGTCATTAAAAATGTTCCTTTTAAATTGACATGTCTGAACTTAATAAGTGCGACTCTTTATTTTGCATAGAAATTGACAACTTAGAGAAATATATATGGTTTTAGACAATATTTTGTGATTACTTAAGCATCTTGTAGGTACTAAGATAAGAGATATGACCAGGTCCCTCTCCTTTGAATTGAATTACCCGCTTGTGTTAGCTTCATATATTTCCTTCTCAAACTGTTCCTATGGATATATACCTGCAAAGGTATGAAACAAAGTTAGATTATACTGCACCTACTTTATCATGGATACCTTCCTCAAGAACATATCTAATTCTTAGAGTTACAGTTATTGGAACTTTTGTTTCTAAGAAGTCTTCTAAGGACCAGGTCCTTGAATCAACTGTTTCAAAATATGACACATCCACCTTGGAGTACCTTGAGAGAGATAGAAAACGTTAGTCAAATCTTCTAAGATCAAGCTATGAACACCTACTTTTAATGAACATTCTTGACTGAAATCCTCTTTCTCCAACCTGGACCCATTATCACTTGTTTGATTTAGGAACCCACTTGAGTTTGAGTTCCCAGTAAGAAGACAATGGTGTAATTAAAATCTTATTAGCTCATTAGGTGTAGAATTTTTCTTCATTTTATTCAAAGACTAGAATTCATTTGGCAGTGTATAGTTTTCCTGGGAATATCTGAATTTGTTCATTCTAGCACTTATCTAGGTTTGACAATTTTCCCTTGTGTGCCTATTTTTCCCACAGTGATTGCACATAGGTTTGGAAACCTTATTTCTAGAACCACTGACAGTCTTTCCTTACCACCCAGCAGGTTGGAGTTCTCCTTGATTGCCCAATCCTTTTCCATCATTAGCACCCTGACTAATCGTATTAGAAAGAATATGTGAAGAAATAGTCCATTTAAGAGATTTATTCAACTCTTCTCTTAAGTGGATTAGGTCCTTCTCTAATTTTTCATTCATATAAAGTGCAGTCATAAGGTGCTTTTGGGAATCCCTTAATCTTTCCTCAAGATCAACTTGAAGCCTTGAAGATTCTTTCTTCCCTTTTCCATCTACATCATTTAGTTTCTTCAGATTTCTAATTAAACTTAGATTTTTGGATTTCATCTTTGTGAACAACTCTTCAGGTTCAGAAATTTAGAGAGTTAAAGAAATAATCTCACGCTCTTTATTCTCTACTTTATCTTCTAAGTCATTTTTCTCAGAAGATAGTTCAGATATAGAGTCTATCAACACACTTATAAGACTTTTTATCTTCCTAGCAGTGTAATTATCTATAGTCTCCTTAATATCAGATAGAGTTACCTCTTTTTCTTTTTCAACTTCTTGTGTCTTCCATGAGTGAAAACAAAGAATCATAGATAACTAGACCTTCTTCCTATGGTAGCATAGAAGCATCTCCAGTCTTCTCATCTTTACTTGAATCACTGGAAGAATCTTCCCATGCTCCTAGTGCTTGCTTTGCAGTATACTCAACTGCTACCTTCCTTCTTGAATTTTCAGGGACCTGATCCCTATTTTTTTGCTTGTCACCTCCATTCTGGAGGTAACCCTAGAAATCTACTTTGTGCACTAGACATTCCTTAATGAAATTCTCAGGAGTTCCACATTTGTTACATACATCCGTACTGTTTTCTCTTTTGCCGTTGCTTATATTTTTTTGGAACTGACCACTAATTTTCATGTATCTAATAATCCTACTTGCCAAATAGGCAACATCTGTACCTTCTTCACTTAAGTCATGTTTTGAGCCCTTCAAAGCCAGAGATTTTTTTATTTTTACTTTCTTTTTCACCTGTTTTTGCTCTTTCTTGAGCTCATAGGTAATTAGAAATCATATCAAAGATGCTAGTACTTGCTTTGAAATACAAATTTATTTTTTGTACCTGTGGTATTTTTGAGATTTCTACTTTCTATCACGTGGGAAATTGAGTTATATTTCTAACGATACCAATTTTGTCCAAATCCGACACCAGACAAAGAAGTTATAGATGTTTTACTCAGAACTAACCGAAACGCCCATGTGCAACGTCTAAGTTGACGGACCTCCAAACAAGCGACAGACTACCACATTAACCGTCACAACCAAGGCAGTAGGGCCACGTTCTGGATAAGGATTGACGGACTAGTTGACGGACCGTCATCCAGGCCGTCAACTCTTATCTAGTGAACCCTATTTGGGGTCCACGTATGACGATCGAAATGACGGATCGTCAAGTTCCTGACGGACTGTCGGTCGGGTCATCACATGCCAATTTTAATTTACTTCATGGCCATTTTAACAAGGGTATGTTGGTCACTTGCCACTCGCCTATATATACCTAGATAAGTCCGAATTCATCCATTTTCTCATTATTATTTCACAAATAAAAATAGGGTTTCTCTCTAAATTTAATCCCCAAGAACAAGACCCAATCTTCTTCAAAAATCAAAGGATTTCAAATCCTTCAAGTTCAAAAACATCAAGAACCTTGAGTCAGGTATGCGTAGTGTTCATATATGGATCTATTTCGTTCATAGAGCTCAAAAACCATGCTTTAAATATTATTTTTTGATTGTCTTATTGTGATATGATCATATACATGTTGATGATTGTTGTTTAAGTTTCAAGATGATATCTAAAGGTGATTTCATGAAGTATATGTGTTTGTTAGTTGAAACCCATGATCCTTATATGGTATAATATGGTGAAATTTATGAACACACTTAAGATGAAAGAATGCATGCAAAGTGTTTGATAATATGACTAGATGATAGAATTTATGTCCTATGATTTAATAGTGCTTAAATGACAAGTCCATGCTCTATGCTCTACCATTTCCCATGAATTCCATGTGAGTGATATCAGTTGTTGTTGTGATATGGATTGACCATGATATTGAAGCTATGCAAGTATATACATGTTGTATGAATTTCCCTTTCATGTATAAGATATTGAGAACTATGCTTAGTGTGAAATCCCCTACCCATGATATGGTAAATTGTGCACTCTACTCTTATGACCAAGTCAGTCATGTGTGTCAATTTCCTTCCATTGAGTCCTGGGGGTTCTTGTACCCAAAAGATATAGTTGTGTGCCTAGCGTCATGTCTTGTTATCACGATAATCTTATTCACGCCATGATCTACAGAACTCAGTCAGGCATGTGACTCAGGAAACCTCAGAAATCTCATAATCTAAGTTAATTCTCAAATAGTAGCACTAATCCGTCAGTAAACGGAAGTCAGTTACTCAGTCCATGTACTGTCAGTTAAATCACATTTAGTCTCTTCAGATGGAGTATAAGTTAGCACATAGTGAACCCAAGGATGGGAGTTTCCCTGCCAGTTTAGGGTATGATTCTTAGTAATCATCCTTGTGTTCCAGAACTACGTAGCCAGCATAGGTTGAGACATCTTAACCTGTCAGATTTGAGTTGATGAGGTGGATTAATCCATCAGTTTAGAGTTCATACAATTCTCATTTTAAGTACCTACCAGCTAAGGGTCACTTACAGTCGTCCTTACCAGTAGCACGGTATTGACACCCTTTTAGACGGGGAAGAGATTAGACCCAATCTTAGCTATATGCGTTATTGGGGAATGTCGGTCAAAAAACTACCTCCCACAGTTTCAGTCCAAGTCTCAGTAAAAGAACTCAGATAGTTCTTCAGATTTCAATATACCAGAACTGTCAGATACAATCAATTCAGTTATAGAACAGAATACAGATAGTTCCATTAGATTCAGAACTGTCAGACACAGTCATCTATGTTATTAGAATTTTAGTAGTTGTCATATTAGATATCAGTAGAGCATGTATTTGTGTCCAGATCTAGATATCATGTAATCATGATCACAGTTACTACGTATGCATGCTTGAACTCTTACGTTCATATCAGTCAGTCAGTTAGCATCGTTCATGAATATAAACCCTTTTGCATTTAGTCTACCTTACTCATATACTCAGTACTCCTAGTTGTACTGACGCATTATGCTATGGTGCTTTTTTTCACATTACACCATAGGTTCATAGATACGAGCTCTAGATTAACACTAGCAGTAGCATTCCAGTCGTAGAGTTGCAGTGAGTCCCCATCCATTTAAGGACGATATTATTTATTTCATTTATTAATTCAGTTCAGTTTTACTAGTTGGAGTTAGTTGGAGACATGTTCCTTCAACTCCTTATTCAGATAGTATTTAGAGGCTTTCAGATTTAGCTCAGATTTGATTCAGATTTTAGATGTTTTGGTTATTCGTTACCCCGTATAAATGTTATGATTTTTTAGATATTCTATGCAGTTGAATATTATGGACTATTGTTCATGTTTTCCATATTATGACATCATATATTACAGTGTACAGGTACAGATATCAGTCACGAGTTAGCTTGTGATCCCTTTGGATCATGGGCACCGTGTAGCGATCTGGTTCAGAAAACTGAGGTGTTAGAATTTTGATATCAGAGCCTAAGGTTCAATCAAGTCCTAGGAATTCTAAAAGCAGCATCTAGTAGAGTCTTGTGCATGGGTGTATTGCGCTCCATATTTATGTGCAAGAGGCTATAAGATGTTTTAAGAACAGTTTCCCTTCTTTCGGTATTCATATGGTGCTAGTGAGCATAACCTTAAGTTAAACTCTCAGTCTAATCCGTTCTTCTCTTATTTCAAAATATGCCTCTGAAGAGAAGAAACCATCCAACTCCTCAGTTTAAAGATCCTTTTGGCATACATGTTTCTCATGCGAAGTTTTGGTCCACATTCACCACACTTGCTCAGTATATGGATGAACTATATGAACGGCCACAAGTTATTCCGGTCGATCCAGTGGCCAACTCAGCCACATCTAGGATTCAGGACTTCACCCAAATTAACCCTCCATCTTTCTTTGGGTCTAAGTCTGACGAAGACCTTCAGGAATTCATTGTCCAAGTCCAGAAGGTCATAGACATCATGGGAGTTACTTTTTGTTAGAGTGTCGAGTTAGCCGCAAACCAGTTGCAGGATGTTGCTCATACTTGGTACAAATAGTGGAAGTTTGAGAGGTTAGAGGATGTAGGTCCTATAGAGTGGTAGGAATTTGTCATGACTTTCTTAGATAGATTCTTTCCCCAAGAGCTGAGGGAGGAAAAAGTTTGAGAGTTCATCAACCTTAGGTAGCGAAATAGGCCGATTAAGGAGTATTCTCTCATATTTACTAAGCTAGCCAGATATGCCCCTCATGTGGTTGCAGACAACAGGGTTAAGATGAGCAACTTCATGTCAGGGGTGGATAATAATTTATAAATGAGTGTAGGTCTGCGATGCCGAACACTGATATGACTTTAGCCAGGCTCATTACTCATGCTCAAAAAATAAAGGAGAAGAAAATTAGGACTAGGGAGAGACAGAACAACAGAGCAAGGTCAGGAAGTTTTAGTTTTGCTCCACCAAAATCAGAAGGAGAAAACCATTCAAAGTTTCGTCCTAAGCCAAAAATTCCAGCTCCTTCCTCCGCCAGTTCCCCAGTGCCAAAATTCAGAGATAACAACATAGATCGAGCACCAAGATCTAAGTTTTAGGGTAGTGTTAGGCATGCCCGAACTAATCCCCTGTGTCATACTTATGGTAAGAGCCACAAGGATACCTGTAGAGCTGGTAGTGATGTTTGTTTCGGTTATGTCAAGCCAAGACATAGGATTAAAGAGTGTCCGCAGTCAGATCTACAGGGTCAGTAGAATCGCTCCACAGCCCAGTCTGGTCGCCCAAATCAACAGAGTGCCGCTTCCAGTGCTACTAGTAGGAAACTCCCTAACTGACGCTATGTTTTTCATACCCAACAGGATCAGGAAAATTCTCCTAATATCATTACTTGTATGTTACAGATTTTCCATGTTCATGTTTATGCTTTGCTAGATCCAGGTGCATCCTTATCTTTTGTTACTCCTTATATAGCAAGCAATTTCAGAATCAGTCCTAAAATTTTAGCAGAGCCCTTTCCAGTCTCTACCCCAGTGGGTTAAACCATCATAGCTCGTTGGGTATACATGAACTTCCCGATTATGATATTTTAGAAAGCCACACCAGCAGATTTAGTCGAGTTAGAGATGATTGATTTTGATATCATTCTCGGCATGGATTGGCTTCATTCTTGCTATGCCACAGTCGACTACAGAACCAGGATAGTTCAGTTTCAGTTCTCGAATGAGCCCATCCTAGAGTGGAAGGGTAGTACTTCATCTTTTAGGGGTCAACTTGTTTCCTACCTTCGGGCAAGAAAAATGATTTCTAAGGGGTGTGCGTATCATCTCGTGCATATTAAAGATTCCAGTTCTGAATCTCCTAGTCTTGCATTTGTCCCAGTTGTAAATGAGTATTCAGACGTGTTTCCTAAAGATTTTCCATGCATTCCTCCCAAAAGGGAAATAGACTTTGGCATTGACCTTATTCCAGATACTCAACCTATTTCTATTCCGCCATATAGAATGGCCCCAGCAGAACTCAAGGAACTATAACATCATTTGAAGGATCACTTAGATAAGGGATTCATCAGGCGCAGTGTATCCCCGTGGGGTTCACCAGTCTTATTCGTGTGCAAGAAAGACGGTTCTCTTAGGATGTGTATTGTTTTCTATCATCTCAACAAAGTTACGATCAAGAACAAGTATCCTCTTCCCAGAATAGATAACTTGTTTGACCAACTTCAGGGTGGCAGTTATTTCTCCAAAATAGACCTCAGATTAGGCTACTATCAGCTCAGAGTTAGAGAATGTGACATCCCAAAGATAGCTTTCCGTACCCGATATGGTCACTTCGAGTTTTTAGTTATGTCCTATGGTCTTACCAATGCCTAGCCTCTTTCATGATTTTGATGAATTATGTGTTCAAGAAGTACTTAGACATGTTCGTCATAGTTTTCATAGATGATATCCTAGTCTATTCTCGCATAGAGCGTCTTCATTCAGACCATCTCAGGATTGTTCTTCAGACTCTCAGAGATCACCAGCTATTCGCCAAATTTAGTAAGTGTGAGTTTTGTCTAAGATCAGTAGCATTGCTTAGCCATATTGTTTCGGGTGATGGCATTAGAGTAGATCCTCAGAAGACCGAAGCAGTAAGAACCTGGCCTCACCCCGTCTGTCCATCAGGTATCAGGAGTTTCTTGGGATTGGCTGGCTATTACTGATGGTTTGTTGAGGGATTTTATTATATTGCATCCCCTATGTACAGATTGACTCAGAAAAAGGTCATGTTTTAGTGGTCAGATCCTTGTGAGAAGATTTTTCAAGAGTTGAAGACTCGACTCACCTCAGCTTGAGTTCTATCTCTTCAAGATGGTTCAGATGGGTTCGTGGTATATTGTGATGCATCTAGAGTGGGTTTAGGTTTTGTCCTCATGCAGTATGGTAAGGTCATAGCCTATGCCTCTAGACAGTTAAAGCCCCATGAGAAGATTTATCCTACTCATGATTTTGAGTTAGCAACCGTAGTATTTTCCTTAAAGATTTGGAGGCATTATCTATATGGAGTTCATGTAGATGTATTCACGGATCATAAGAGTCTCCAGTATGTATTTTCTTAGAAAGATCTCAATATTCGTTAGAGAAAGTGGTTAGAGATTTTGAAAGATTATGACATGAGTGTCCTTTACCATCTGGGAAAGGCCAACGTTGTGGACAATGCTCTCAGTACATTCTCCATGGGTAGTGTTTCTCATGTCGAGGACAACAAGAAGATGATAGTTCAGAAAATCCATCAGCTCGCCAGACTAGGTGCTCGCTTAGTCGATTCTTCGGAGGGTGGTGTTGTATTCAGAGTAGTTTAGAGTCATCTCTAGTTTCCAAGGTGAAAGAAAAGTAAGATAGTGAACCTAGCCTTGTCAAGCTAAAAGAGTAAGTTCAGAATCAGAGAGTAGAGGTTTTCTCCCAAGCAGAGATGGGGTTCTTCATTGTCACAGTCGTCTGTGCATTGCAGGTGTAGATAACTTAAAGCAGCAAATTCTTGCAGAAGCACATGGTGCGCGATACTCTATTTATCTAGGGTCCACTAAGATGTACCGCGACCTGCAGGAAATCTATTGGTAGATTTGGATGCAGAGAGATGTTACAGAGTTTGTGGTAAAGTTCTCTACATGTTAGAAAGTTAACATAGAGCATCAGAATCCTAGTGGACCCAGGCAGGAGTTCACTATTCCTACTTAGAAGTGGGAAAAAGTGAACATGGACTTCGTGACGGGTTTGTCTCGAACTCGTCATTAGCACAATTTAGTTTGAGTCATTTTTGATAGGATGACCAAGTCAGCTCATTTCCTTCCAGTTCATACCTCTTATTCAGTTGAATATTATGCCAAAATCTATATCAGGGAGTTGTTCAGATTACACGGTGTTCCATTATCTATTATTCTAGAAAGACCTACAAAGTTCACCTCTTACTTTTGCAAAGCATTCCAAAAGGGTCTTGGTACCCAAGTTCATCTCAGTACAACCATTCATCCTCAGAAAGATGGTCAAGAAGAAAGGACAATTCAGACTCTTGAAGATTTGCTAAGGGCGCGTGTAATTGATTTCAAGGGAATTTGGGATGACCACTTGCCTTTGATTGAGTTTGCATACAACAATAGATATCATTCCAGTATTAAAATAGATCCATTCGAAGCTATCTATAGGAGGTGTATATCTCCAATTGGTTGGGTTGAAGTTAGTGAGGCCTTATTCATAGGTCATGACTTTGTTTTCGATGCCTTAGAGAAAGTTTAGTTGATCAGAGAGATTCCGGGCTGCTCAGAGCCGACAGAAGTTTTATGCTTATGTTCATAGAAAGGATCTCGAGTTCAAGTTCGATGATTATGTCTATCTCAATATCTATCCCATGAAGGGAGTGAACAGGTTCGGCAAGAAAGGAAAACTCAGTCCCCACTATGTCGGTCCATTCAGGATTCTCAGTCATTTAAGAAAGGTAGCTTATGAGCTTGAATTGCCTTCAGATTTAGCCTCAGTTCATCCGATATTCCATGTATCCTTGCTGAAGAAGTGCGTAGGTGACCTAGCAATTGTAGTCCCTATTCTGAGCGTTGATGTTCAGAACAATCTCTCTTATGAAGAGATTCGAGTCAAAATCTTAGACTGTCAGACTGTTGATTGACTAACAAAAAGGTTCCACTAGTTAATGTTCTTTGGAAAAATCAGTCCGTCGAGGGAGATACTTGGAAAGCACAAGTAGATATGTCTAACAAGTATCCTTACCTCTCTCCACCGATTTAGATAAGCTCAAGGTAATGTTTCATCTTAAGCTTATTCAGTTTCATATTCATGTTCCCATTATAAACGTGGTATCTACTACCATTTCATACTCTATCATGCATTCATGTATCAGTTCATTTATAAAATCATGCATCAGTTATGCATTATCATCTTGAGAAACTGAGTTTATCAGAACACTTAGTCACACATTCATGTACCAGTTAGCCATGCATCATATGTGAAGGAGTTCAGTATATTTAGCATGTCAGTCATGAAGTCATGTCTCAGTCACTCATGTTCAGTTAATGTTCATTTATTATTTTCCCTCTTAGTCAGTCTAATTGAAGGACGAATGTTCTCAAGGGGGAGATATTGTAATACCCGTGCTTATTCCTAGATAGAAATCATCTAGAGAATGCTAGTACTTTCTTTGAAATACAATTCTATTTTTTGTACCTATGGTATTTTTTAGATTTCTACTTTCTATCACGTGGGAAATTGAGTTAGCTTTCTAATGATACCAATTTTTTCCAAATCCTACACCAGACAAGGAAGTTATGAATGTTTTATTCAGAACTGACCGAAACGCCAAGGTACAAAATCCAAGTTGATGGACCGCCAAATAAGTGACGGACCGCCACTTTGACCGTCACAGCCAAGGAAGTAGGGCCACGTTCTGGATAAGGATTGACGAACGAGATGATGGACCATCAGATTTTTGATGGACCATCATCTAGGACGCAACTCTTATCCAGTAAACCCCATTTCTAGTCCACATATGACGGTCGAAATGACAGACCATTAAGTTCCTGACAGACTGTCAGTCGGGTCATCACACACCACATTAATTTTACTTCCAGGCCGTTTTAACAGTGGTATTTTGGTCACTTTCCACTCGCCTATATATACCCAAATGAGTCCGATTTTTTCCATTTTTCTCATTATTATTTCACAAACAAAAACTAAGGTTTATCTCTAAATTTAATCTCCAAGATCAAGACCCAATCTTCTTCAAAAATCAAAGAATTTCAAATCCTTCAAGTTCAAAAACATCAAGAACCTTGAGTCAGGTATGCGTAGTTTTTATCGATGGATCCATTTAATTCATAGAGCTCAAGAACCATGTTTTAAATATTATTTTGTGATTGTCTTGTTGTGATATGAGCATGTACATGTTGATGATTGTTTTTTAAGTTTCAAGATGATATCTAAAGGTGATTTCATGAAGTATATGTGTTTGTTAGTTGAAACCCATGATCCTTATGTGGCTTAATATGGTGAAATTCATGAACACACTTAAGCTAAAAGAATGCATGCAAAGTGTTTGATAATATACCCAAATGATAGAATTCATGTCCGATGATTTAATAGTGCTTAAATGACAAGTCCATGCTCTATGCTTTACGATTTCTCGTAAATTCTATGTGAGTGATATGCGATGTTGTTGTGATATGGATTGACCTTGATATTAAAGCTATTCAAGTATATACGTGTTGTATGAATTTCCCTTCCATGTATAAGATGTTGAGAACTATGCTTAGTGTGAAATTCCCTACTTATGATATGGTAAATTGTGGACTCTACTCTTATGATCAAGTCAGTCATGTGTGTCAGTTTTCTTCCATTGAGTTTAGGAGGTACTTGTACCAGAAAGATATAGCTGTGTTCCTAGAGCCATGTCATGTTATCATGATAATCTCAGTCAAGCCATGATCTATAGAACTCAGTCGTGCATGTGACTCAGGAAACCTCAAAAATCTCATGATCTTAGTTAATTCTCAAATAGTAGAACTAATCCGTCAGTCAACGGAAGTTAGTTACTCAGTCCATGATCCGTCAGTTAAATCACATTCAGTCTCTTCAAATAGGATTAGAAGTTAGCACCGAGTGAACCCAAGGATGGGAACTCACCTGCTAGTTTAGGGTGTGATTCTTAGTAATCATCTTTGTGTTCCATAACTACGTAGCCAGCGTAGGTTGACACATCTTAACCTATTGGATTGGGGTTGATGAGGTGGCTTAATCTGTCTGTTTATTGTTCCCACCATTCTCATTTTGAGTACCTTCCAGCTAAGGGTCACTCATACCTGTCCTTACTAGTGATGCGGTATTGACACCCTTCCTGTCGGGGCAGAGATTAGACCCCAACATAGCTATATGCATTATTGGGGAATGCCAGTCAAATAGGTACCTCCCACACTTTTAGTCCCAGTCTCAGTAAAAGAACTTAGATAGTTCTTTAGATTTTAGTATATCAGGACTGCCAGATATAGTCAATTCAGTTACAGAATAGAACACAGATAGTTCCATTAGATTTAGGACTGTGAGACACAGTCATCTATGTTATTAGAATTTTAGTATTTGTCATGCTATATATTAGTAGATCATGTATTAGTGTCTAGATGTAGATATCACATAATCACTATATCAGTTACTATGTATGCATGTTTGCTCTCTTATGATCATATCAGTCAGTCAGTTAGCATCGTTCATACATGTAAACCCTTTTGTATTTAGCCTACCTCATTCATAGACTCAGTACTCCCAGTTGTACTAATACATTTGCGCTATGGTTCTTTATTTCACGTTATACCATAGGTTCAAAAATATGAGCTCCAGATCAGCTGTAGCAGTAACATTTTAGTCACAGAGTTGCAGTGAGTCCCCATCCATTTGAGGACGATATTATTTATTTCATTTAATAATTTAGTTAAGTCTTTCTAGATGGAGTTATTTGGAGACATATTCCTTCAACTCTTTATTCAGACAATATTTAGAGGCTTTCAGTTTTAGCTTAAATTTGATTACGATTTCAGTGGTTTTGGGTATTCGTTACCCTATATAGATGTTATGATTTGTTAGATATTCTATGCAGTTGAACCTTATGTCCTATTGTTCATATTTTCCACATTATTATGTCATATATTGCAGTATAAAGGTACATATATCAGTCATGGGTTAGCTTATGGGCCCTTGGGATCATGGGCACCATGTAGCGATACGGTTCAGAAAATCGGGGCGTTACAAATTTGGTATCATAGCCTAAGGTTCAATAGAGTCCTAGTAAGTCTAAAAGCCACATCTATTAGAGTCTTATGCATGGGTGTGTTGTGCTCCACATTTATGTGCAAGAGGTTATAAGATGTTTTAGGAATAATTTCCCTTCTTTTGGTATTCATATCGTGCTAGTGAGCATAATCTAAAGTTAAACTCTCAGTCTTATCTGTTCTTCTTTTATTTCAGGATATGCCTCCAAAGAGAAGAAGCCAGAAAGCTTCTCAGCCTGAAGATCCTTTGGGCGAACATGTTTCTCATGTGGAGTTTAAGGCCGCATTCACCATACTTTCTCAGTTTGTGGCTGGCCAAAATGAATGGCCACCAGTTATTCCGGTTGATCCAGTGGCTAACTCAGCCGCAACTAGGATTCAGGACTTCACCCGAATAAACCCTCCATCATTTTTTGGGTCTAATTCTGATGAAGACCTTCAGGAATTCATTGACTAAGTCCAGAAGGTCATAGACATCATGGGAGTTTCTTCTAATCAGAGTACCGAGTCAGCCGCATACTAGTTATAGGATGTTGCTCATACTTGGTATAAACAGTGGAAGTCTGAGAGGTTAGAGAATGTAGGTCCTATAGAGTGGGAGGAATTTGTCATGAATTTCTTAGAAAAATTCTTTCCCCAAGAGCTGCGGGTGTCAGGAAGGGAAATATGACGGTTAAGTAGTATTCTATCAGATTTACTCAGCTAGCCAGATATGCCCCACATGTGGTTGCAGACAACAGGGATAAGATGAGAATGTTCATGCCAAGCTCATGAATCATGCTCAAAAAATAAAAGAGTAGAAGATTAGGACAAGGGAGAGACAGAACAAAAGAGCAAGGTCAGGCAGTTTCAGTTTTGCTCCACCAAAATCACAAGGAGAAAACCATTCACAGTTTTTTCCAAAGCCAGTAATTCCATCTCCTTCCTCCGCCAGTGCCCCACTTCCAAAATTCAGAGACAACAAAAGAGATCGAGCACCAAGCTCTAAGTCTTAAGGCAGTGTTAGCAGTGCCGGAACTAATCCCCTGTGTTAGACTTATGGTATGAACCACAAGGGTACCTGTAGAGCTGGTTGCGATGTTTCTTTCAGTTATGGGAAGAAAGGACATAGGATTATAGAGTGTACGCAATCAGGTCTATAGGGTCAGTAGAATCGCTCCACAGCCCAGTTTGGTCGCCCAAATTAGCAGAGTGCCATTTCCAGTGCTACTAGTAGGCAACACCCAAACAGAATCTATTTTCTTCATACCTAATAGGATCAGGAAAATTCTCCTGATGTTATTACTGGTATGATACATATTTTCCATGTTAATGTTTACACTTTTCTAGATCCAGGTGCATCCTTGTCTTTTGTTGCTGCTTAT
This sequence comes from Capsicum pubescens, assembly GCA_030864215.1. Lineage (NCBI taxonomy): Eukaryota > Viridiplantae > Streptophyta > Magnoliopsida > Solanales > Solanaceae > Capsicum > Capsicum pubescens. Next base: position 121,865,393 of record CM061544.1, read on the forward strand.
ATAGAAGGCCATTTTGGAATCAATCCCAAAATTTTAGCAGAGCCCTTTTTAGTATCTACCCCAGTGGGTAAAACCTTCATATCTCGGCGGGTATAAAGGAACTGCCCGATTATGATATTTTAGAAAGCCACATCAGCAGATTTAGTCGAGTTAGAGATGATTGATTTTGATATCATTCTCGACATGGATTGGCTTCATTCCTGCTATGCCACAGTCAACTACAAAACCAGGGTAGTTCAGTTTCAGTTATCGAATGAGCCTATCCTAGAGTGGAAGGGTAGTACTTCATCTTTTAGGGGTCAACTTATTTCATACCTTCGGGCAATGAAAATGATTTCTAAGTGGTGTGCCTATCATCTCGTGCATATTAAAGATTCCAGTTCTGAATCTCCTAGTCTTGCATTTGCCCTAGTTGTAAATAAGTATTCATACATGTTTCCTGAAGATTTTCCAGGCATTCCTCCTGAAAAGGAAATAGACGTTGGCATTGACCTTATTCCAGATACTCAGCCTATTTCTATTCAGTCATACAGAATAAAACCAACAGAACTCAAGGAACTGAAAGATCAGTTGAAAGATCTCTTTAATAAGGGATTCATCAGGACCAGGGTATCCCCATGGGGTGCACCAGTCTTATTTGTGCGCAAGAAAGATGGTTCTCTTAAGATGTGTATTGATAACCGCCAGCTCAACAAAGTTACGGTCAAGAACAAGTATCCTTTTCCCAGAATAGACTAATAGTTTAACCAACATCAAGGTGGAAGTTATTTTTAAAAAATAAACCTCAGATCAGGCTGCCATCATCTCAGAGTTAGAGAATGTGACATCCCGAAGACAGCTTTCTGTACTTGGTATGGTCACTTCGAGTTTCTAGTTATGTCCTTTGGTCTTACCTATGCCCAACCGCTTTCATGGACTTGATGAACCGTGTGTTCAAGCAGTAGTTGGACGTGTTCATCATAGTCTTCATAAATGATATCCTGGGTTATTCTCGCATAGAGCGTGTTCATTCAGACCATCTCAGAATTGTTCTTCAGACTCTTAGAGATCACTAGCTATTCGCCAAATTTAGTAAGTGTCAATTTTGTCTATGATCAGTAGCATTACTTGTCCATATAATTTTCAGTGATGGCATTAGAGTAGATCCTCAGAAGACCAAAGAGGTAAGAACCTGGCCTCACCCTGTCTCTCTATTAGGTATCAGGAGTTTCTTGGGATTGTCTAGCTATTACAGATGGTTTGTCAATGGATTTTCTTCTATTGCATCCCCCATATCCAGATTGACTCAGAAGAAAGTCAAGTTTCAGTGGTCAGATCCTTGTAAGAAGAGTTTTCAAGAGTTGAAGACTCGACTCACTTCAGCTCCAGTTCTAGCTCTTCCAGATGGTTCACATGGGTTTGTGCTATATTGTGATACATCCAGAGTGGGTTTAGGTTATGTCCTCATGCTATATGGTAAGGTCATATCCAACTCCTCCAGACAGTTAAAGCCCCATGAGAACAATTATCCTACTCATGATCTTGAGTTGCAGCCGTAGTATTTTCCTTAAAGATTTGGATGCATTATCAATTTGGAGTTCATGTAGATGTCTTCATGGATCATAAGATTCTCCAATATGTCTTTTCTTAGAAAGATCTCAATCTTCATTAGAGAAGGTGGTTAGAGCTTTTGAAAGATTATGACATGAGTCTCCTTTACCATCCGGGCAAGGCCAACATTGTGGCCAACGCTCTTAGTAGACTCTCTATGTGTAGTGTTTCTCATGTCAAGGACAACAATAAGAAGATAACTCAGAAAATCCATCAGCTCGCCAGACAAGGTGTCCTCTTAGTCGATTATTTGGAGGGTGGTGTATGTTTTTAGTGTAGTTTAGAGTCATCTCTAGTTTCTGAGGTTAAATAAAAGAAATACAAGGATCCTAGCCTGGTCAAGATAAAAGAGTCAGTTCAGAATTAGAGAGTAGAGGTTTTCTCCCAAGGGGGAGATGGGTTCTTCGTTATCAGGGTCGTCTGTGCATTTCAGGTGTAGATGACTAAAAGCAGCGGATTTTTGAAGAAGCTCATGGTGCGCGATACTCTATTCATCTAGGGGATACTAAGATGTACCACGACCTATGGGAAATCTATTGGTGGAGTGGGATGAAGAGAGATGTTGCAGAGTTCGTGGCTAAGTTCTCTACATGTCAGCAAGCTAAGATAGAACATCAAAAGCCTAGTGGACTTATGCAGGAGTTCACCATTCCTACTTAGATGTGGGAAGAAGTGAACATGGACTTCGTGACGAGTTTGCCTCAAACTCGTCATCAGAATGATTCAGTTTGGCTTATTGTAGACAGGATGACCAATTCAGCCTATTTCTTTCCAGTTCATACATCTTATTCAGTAGAGTATTATGCCAAACTCTATATCAGGGAGTTGGTCAGATTACATAGTGTTACATTATCTATTATTTCAGACAGAGGTACCCAGCTTAACTCTCACTTTTGGAAAGCATTCCAAAAGGGTCTTGGTACCCAAGTCTATCTCTGTACAACCTTTCATCCGCAGACAGATGGTCAAGAAGAAAGGAACATTCAGACTCTTGAAGAAATGTTAAGGACGTGTCCAATTGATTTCAAGGGAAGTTGGGATGACCACTTGCCTTTGATTGAGTTTGCATACAATAATATCTATCATTCCAGTATTAAAATCGCTTCATTCAAAGCTCTCTATGGTAGGAGGTGTATATCTCCAATTGGTTGGTTTGAAGTTAGTGAGGCCTCAGTCATAGGTATTGAATTGGTTTTTGATGTATTAGAGAAAGTTCAATTGATTAGAGAGAGACTCTGAGCTTCTCAAACAGGACATAAGTCCTATAGTTATGTTCATAGAAAGGATATCGAGTTCGAGGTCGTTGGATACGTATATCTCAAGATCTCTCCCATGAAGGGAGTGAAGAGGTTCGGTAAGAAAGGGAAACTCATTCCCCGCTATGTCGGTCCCTTTAGGATTCTCATTAGTTTAGGCAAGGTAGCTTATGAGCTCGAATTGCCATCATATTTAGCCTCAGTTCATCCGGTCTTCCATGTATCCTTTCTCAAGAAGTGCGTAGGTGACCTAGCAGTTGTATTCCCTATTCAAAGCATTGATGTTCTGAATAGTCTCTCTTATAAAGAGATTCTAGTCAAAATCTTAGACTATCAGACTCATCGATTGAGGAACAAAGAGGCCCCTTTAGTTAAGGTTCTTTGGAACAATCAATCCATCGAGGGAGCTAATTGGGAAGTAGAAGAATATATGCATACCGAGTATCCTTACCTCTTCTCCGCCGATTCAGATCAAGCTTAAGGTAATAGTTTGCCTTAAGATTATTTAGTTTCATATTCATGTTCCCATTATAAACGTGGTATCTACTACCATTTCATACTCTATCATGCATTCATGTATCAGTTCAGTTATAAAATCATGCATCAGTTATGCATTATCATCTTGAGAAATAAAGTTTATCAGAACACTTATTCATATATTCATATACCAGTTAGCCATGCATCATATGTGCAGCAGTTCAGTATATTTAGTATGTCAGTCATGAAGTCATGTCTCAGTCACTCATGTTCAGTTCATGTTCATTTATTATTTTCCCTCTTAGCCATTCTCATTCAAGGACGAATGTTCTCAAGGGGGAGATATTGTAATACTCATGCTTATTCCTAGCTAGAAATCATCTCAAGGATGCTAGCACTTGATTTGAAATACAAATCTATTTTTTTTACTTGTGGTATTTTTGAGATTTCTACTTTCTAACATATGGGAAATTGAGTTAGATTTCTAACGATACCTATTTTTCCCAAATCCGACACCAGATGAGGAAGTTATGGATGCTTTACTCAGAACTGACCAAAATGCCCAGGTGTGACGTCCAAGTTGATGGACCAACAAACAAATGACGGACCGCCACTTTGACCATTACTGCCAAGTCAGTAGGGTAACGTTCTAGATAAGGATTGACGGATGAGTTGATGGACCGTCAGATTTTTGACGGACCATCATCCAGGCTGTCAACTCTTATCCAGTGAACCCCATTTCTGGTCCACGTATGATGGTTGAAATAAAAGACCATTAAGTTCCTAACAGATCGTCAGTCGGGTCGTCACACGCCATGTTCAGTTTACTTCCAGGCGATTTTAACAAGGGTATTTTGGTTACTTGCCACTCACATATATATACCCACATGAATCTGAATTCAGCCATTTTGCTCATTCTTATTTCACTAACAAAACCTAGATTTTCTCTCTAAATTTAATCTCCAAGAACAAGACACAATCTTCTTAAAAAATCAAAGGATTTCAAATCATTCAAGTTCTAAAACATCAAGAACCTTGAGTCAAGTATGCGTAGTGTTCATTTATGGATCCGTTTCATTTATAGAGATCAAGAACCATGTTTTAAATATTATTTTATGATTGTCTTATTGTGATATGAGCATGTACATGTTGATGATTGTGTTTTAAGTTTCAAGATGATATCTAAAGGTGATTTCAGGAAGTATATGTGTTTGTTAGATGAAACCCATGATCCTCATGTGGATTAATATGGTGAAATTCATGAACAAACTTAATCTAAAAGAATGCATGAAAAATGTTTGATAGTATGCCTAGATGAAAGAATTCATGTCCTATGATTTAATAGTGCTTAAATGACAAGTTCATGCTCTATACTTTACGATTTCCCATGTATTCCATGTGATTGATACGCGTTGTTGTTGTGCTATGGATTGACCATGATATTAAAGCTATGCAAGTATATACATGTTGTATGAATTTCCCTTCCATGTATAAGATGTGGAGAACTATGCTTAGTGTGAAATCCCCTACTCATGATATGGTAAATTGTGGACTCTACTCTTACGATTAAGTCAATCATGTGTGTCAGTTTCCTTCCATTAAATCCTGGGGGTACTTGTACCCGAAAGATATAGCTATATGCCTAGATCCATGTCATGTTATCATGATAATCTCAGTCAAGCCTTGATTTGTAGAACTTAGTCGTGTATGTGACTCAGGAAACCTCAGAAATCTCATGATCTCAGTTAATTCGCAAAAAATAGCACAAATTTTTCAGTCAATGGAAGTCAATTACTCAGTTCATTTACGGTCAGTTAAATCACGTTCAGCCTCTTCAGATGGGAGTAGAAGTTAGCACCGAGTGAACCCAAGGATGGGTACTCACCTGCCAGTTTAGGGTGTGATTCTTAGTAATCATCCTTGTGTTCCAGAAATACATAGCCAACATAGGTTGACACATCTTAACCTATCATATTAGGGTTGATGAGGTAGCTTAATCCATCAGTTTAGGGTTCCCACCATTCTAATTTTGAGTACCTTCCAGCTAAGGGTCACTCACACCTGTCATTACAAGTGGCGCGGTATAGACACCCTTCCATTCAGGGCAGATATTGGACCCCAACTTTGCTATATGTGTTATTGGGGCATGTCGGTGAAACAACTACCTCCCACAGTTTCATTCCCTATCTCAGTAAAAGAACTCAGATATTTCTTTAGATTTCAGTATACTAGAACTAACAGATACAGTCAATTCAGTTACAGAACGGAACACAGATAGTTCCATTAGATTCAGGACTGTCAGACACAGTCATCTATGCTATCAGAATTTTAGTATTTGTCATGCTAGATATCAGTAGATCATGTATTAGTGTCCAGATCTAGATATCACATAATCATGATCTCAGTTACTACGTATGCATTTGTGCTATCTTACGTTCATATCAGTCAGTCAGTTAGCATCGTTCATGCATGTAAACCCTTTTGCATTTAGCCTACCTCACTCATATACTCAGTACTCCCAGTTGTACTGACGCATTTGCGCTATGGTGCTTTCTTTCACATTACACCATAGGTTCATAGATACGAGCTCCAGATCAGCAATAGCAGTAGTGTTCCAGTCGTAGAGTTGCAGTGAGTCCCCATGCATTCGAGGACAATATTATTTATTTCATTTATTAATTCAGTTCAGTTTTTCTATATGGAGTTAGTTGGAGATATATTCCTTCAACTCCTTATTCAGATAATATTTAGAGACTTTTAGATTTAGCTCAGATTTGATTAAGACTTAAGTTGTTTTGGGTATTCGTTACCCCATATGGATGTTATAATTTGTTAGATATTCTATACAGTTGAACCTTATGTCATATTGTTCATGTTTTCTGCATTATTACATCATATATTGCAGTGTAATGGTACATATATCAGTCATGGGTTAGCTTGTGATCCCTAGGGATTATGGACACCATGTAGCGATCCGGTTTAGAAAAATGGGGCGTTACAGTTATAGCATCCACTATTCTTTCCCAGGACTTAAGAAGAACACCAAGAATGTTTCGCATATTCTTACAAAATGGAATCATTTCTCCTAGATAGTGAAGCTCATGTCTTATAGAAGTGAATCTAGTATGCATATCTTAAATTATTTCTCCTTCTTTCATGGTGAAGTTTTCATAATAAGTGGCTACCATGTCTACTTTAGAATCCTTCACATCAGTAATGCCTTTATGAGTAGTCCTAGAGAAATCCTAGAGCTCTTTGGCATTTTCACAAGCTGAGATCTCGTTATGTTCATCAGGATCTATCCCACAGATTAATAATTTCTTAGCTTTGTAATTATATCAATCTCCCTTCTATCTTTATCATCATACTCTCTCCTACTTTTTGTAATAATTATATTAATTTCTCCTTCCTGGACTTCTTTAATGATAACATAAGGACCATCAAGGATTATTTCCATCAGTTAATTATCTTCAGGCATAATGAATCCAAACATCCTTGTTTTCCATCACCCATAATACTTTCCATTAAATCAAGGTGGTCTAGTGGTTTATTGCCTTTCTTCTATGTTAGGTAGAGCAGCCATGCTAACCAAGACACTCTAGTTATGAACCATTTAGAGTGAACTTGCTCTGATACCAATTATTGAAACCCTTTGAGGTTGCACCACATACTAAGGAACCAGGTCCCTCAAAGTTAATCACAGAAAATCAAACAATAGAGTGCAGGAAAACTAAAGACAGTGCAGAAAGAGTAAAATCACAAGATTTTTACGTGGAAATCTAGGAAGGGAAAAATCATGTCTTGCACCCACAAGAACCAAGGAAATTCATTGTAATAAACCTCCTAATTATAGTATATATTTCAGCCTACCTCTAGGATCCTTTCACTAGTATTAACTCTACTATAAGCTCATCTTAGTAATTCTACAAAGGACTCTCTATGCTGATTAACTCTAATTAGCCTCACACTTAGGCAACTATACCTAAGTAGTCTCTACTCAAATAGAAAAGTCATTACTCTTATAACATAAGTAATTCATTTACAAATTAGAACTCACTTAAGAAATAATTCTATTTAAGAAATCATAAAGCTAAGAACTTGAGCAGTGTTGCAATAGGGTTTTTGCTTCCTCTTTTCACTCTTTGTAATTGCCAAAAACTATTTGATGAAGAGGCTTCTCATTCCTTTAATAGATTAGTGATAATTAGGGCTAAAATATCATTGGACCAGCTATCCTAATTAGTACAAAATAAAACCTGTAAGTTTGTTACACAAGATGACAAAACTGTGTAGACAAAGTGTGCCAGTTGTACTATTCTTTGCACATCCAGGGACCGGTCCCTTGAAATTAGTTGCTCATCATTAAAACTACATGTAGCATTCTATCCTATAGTTTCTACATGCGGATATTTAGGTTTGGGGATTGTATGCATGTTTTATAAGGCAATTAGGAATGAATTGTGCGAGTTTGTTTTAGAGTTTTGAGAAGTGATATAGTTGACTTTGGTCAAAACTTGTTGTTCTGAGTGTTAGATGGAAAAAATGGATCATACCAACAAATTTAAAATATCAATGTTGGGTTGGTTTTGAGGTTGGATCTATTGTGGGACCGTTATACGTCATTTTGACCCTTTATTTGTAAGTATATTGAAATGATGTCCAAGGGGTTAATTTTGTGAAATTGTTTTTTTTTTTAAATCTGACATTACCATTTAGTTGGAAACATCAAAATTATCCTAGTATCATATATGGATTATCTCGGTGGAATCCTAATAAAATCATGAGGGTCCAATGAAAGCTTGGTAGGATTACACCAAAATCAACATCAACTGATATCTGGTGTAGCCACTTAAGCTTTCAAGGTCGGATTAGGTGGTAGCTGCATTAGTGGACTAAGATCACTTAAATAGTAGCCACTTTAGTGGCCAGGTGTTGCTTTAGCAATGTTGTATTAATTTAGCAGTAGTCGTTTAAGCGACCACTTATCCGCTTAAGCAAGAATCGATATATATATAACCCCCTTCTTTTATTGATTTCTATTTATTTTTGGATCTCAAGGCTTTGTAAATGATAATTTTTTAGGGTTTCAATACCTATTTTCATGTGGATAACTTCTAAACTCATAATCCCACTATTTTTCATTGATTTTATCTTCAAAAACACCTTTAAATCATAATTTCAAAAGGGAAAAATTGGGCTTTTATTGATAAAGTTTAAGAGGATTTTTCTTTTTTTTACCTCAATTTTAACCCATTTTTCATGGGTTTCCTCCTATAGGCTCCCGTAACATTGGGGAATGTGTTTTTTAAATAAAATTTATGTTTTACCCCTTTACTTTTCAAATCTATTTTTTGGACTTGTTTTGGTCCCAACCTAAATATGGATAATATGGGTATCATTACCTATCTTTTAATGCGTCGAAGCTATAATTGAGTCTTGTAGTTGGTGTTAAGGTCGTTTGTGAGGGGTAGACTTTATGTTGAAGCACTTATACTCGGATTTCATCATTTTTATGTTGGCTATGGATTAACTTCATTTAGATTAAGATAGATAGTTAATGCATAAGAAAATCATGCTATTGATTGGGGAAAATAGGTATAGAGTTTATATTTATGACTACTTATATTGTCGTGTGCTCGGTGGGGCAATATATGTTATTATTGTTGACACACGATGTTTGGTATTGTGTGATGCCTATATTGGGCTTTATTTGAATTCATTACTCTTATCTATGCAACTAAATGACTTTGATTCTAGATAAGATGCATGTATATGGGCATGTTTATCGAATATAGGCCTTTTTGTGCATTTGTTTCTTTTATCATGATAAAATATATAAGGTAGGGGTTACAATGATATTAATAATATCATGCATGCATATTTATTTAGATGGTCCCTAATTGGAGTTGGTAAGCATGAATTATGGATATTTAGAGCTGATTTTCTGGCTCACTTGTATATATTTTGTGTTGGATGGATTATATATCATTATTTTAGTTGTCTGTGAGCATTACATCCTCATTCCATACATATATACTTATGAGATACTGGTACCACTAGGAATCACTATTTTGATGAAAATGACACACTTTTATGAAAACCCTCTCTATGAACACGAGCCTGAGAGGAAAACTGAGATTGAGATTAAGGTATGCGATATAGTATATGGATTGGGAACCCCCCATGGATCCTTCCTAGTAGATACGATCTTGGTGGGTGTGCACAAAAATTCATGTGATGTATTTCACCATTCTTCCATCCACATTGCATTACATACATATTTTGCTTGCTTTTCTTAGTTTTCTTGATCTCTATGTGGTTTTCATGTATTTCCTCCTTTATATTTGTGTTGTTATTTCTTTTGTATACTTATATATGGTAGAACTATTATTGTTATGTGTTTGACTAATTGTATTTCCTACTTTGCCCAGTCGGCCTGTGATACCTACTGAGTGCAAGTGGATCATACTCACTTCTCATGTGCCCTTTTAGTGAAGATCCTAGCATGAGTACAACATGTGGAGGTTGACATCATGTTGTTGATTGGTGATATTGGATGTACTATATTGTTCTAAAGATCCTAGCATGAGTACAACATGTGGAGGTTGAGATCATGTTGTTGATTGGTGATATTCGATGTACTATATTGTTCTAGTGTTTATGTCATATTTTTTAATCCCACTCTATCTAAGTTATGTCTTTATTTGGTTCAGAGATAAATTTTGTACTTTCGACTTCAAATTTGTAGTTAGATTGCTCTTAAATTATGACACAAAGTTTTGGGTGGTTATTTTTTATTCAAACTAATGTTTGTTATGTGCATATTTTGTGATTGGTCAGACTTCATTCTAGAATTCTCACTTGGGTTTTTGTTATTAATGTTTTTATTCCTTTTATTAGTTCTGAAGATTGATTTACTTTTCAAGGAGAAACCATGACAAGTGCCATCACGAGCTAGTTTTTGGGTCGTGACATAGATATTATAGGGTCCACCCTCTATTGTATTAAATTTTTAAGTGTGGAGAAAGTGCTGGCTCCTTTCTTTTAATTGAGGATGTTCTATCCCTTATGGATCTATCATGTATCTGTTGCTGGGTTCACTGGCATGCAAAGATGCTGTATCTAATGACTATATTATCTTCTTTGATTCTATTTCTTTATCTAGACTTGATAAGGCTTCTTTGAGCCTTTTTTAATTCCTCTTTTGAAAGGTATGATTCCATCCATGCAGATGAAGTTTATGTTGGCCTTTCGATGGGGTACTTCTATTAATTTTTATGGTCTTGATTAAATATTTTATCCTCTCAATTTCCTTAATATCAAATAAGAAATTTACACCATTTAACATTTTTTGGTAGTGTATAAATATTCTATTCTACCTACAAGTTTACATCTGAAATTGTGTTGATAATACTTTTTTATTTCCTACAAATTGGCTCTACGATTTGTAAGCCAATGGAGGACTTACTACCTTTTTACCTACTCATTTATGCTTAGTTTGTACTGAATCGGTATCTATTAAGATAAACTCATAATATCTGTGAATATTTTAGGAGATTATCTGTCTCCATATAGTTTTAATTTGTATAATAATATTTTCCATTTCTAGTAGTCGAAAATAATCATAAATTTTTATCAAGTTCAATAATTGGCATTGCTTCAAAAACTGTCATATAAAATTACATTTCATTTGGATTAATATTTTCATCTTTCATCTAGAGGGTCACTAAAGAGTCAGTTTGCTTGTAAATATGTCTCTGGTGGTTTTATCTCCAAATTATCTTTTGATTGGGTAGAAATATTTTTACTGGTTGATGAAAAAGGTTTTTCTTTAAAAACTTATTTAAGTGGATGTAATTTGGGTAGAGTGGTTATGGGTTATTTTAATGGTAAGGGAATGGTAGATTTTGGCAGATATGGAAATTCTGCCAGTACTGAATATCTATTTTCTGTGTCTTCTTCAAATAGTCTTTTTATTTTATTATCAGGTTGGGCGGGTTGAAACGAAGGCCTCAAAGGTTTCCTATTTTTTTGGTCTCATTATTTCCCTGTAGATATTGTTTTGTCAGAAAAACTGGGAGAGAATTATTTTCTTCCTTTATAAATTTTATTTGAAAATCAAAGTTGGACAATAAAGTCTGCCATCATGCAAATATCTCCTTCTAGATCAAATTTTTAACATCTTTTGTAAAACATATATGGCTGCTTTGTAGTCTACTCCTAAAAAAATTTTGTTCTTTATTTAATCATTTTGAAATTTAGTAATATATAGTACAAAAGCCAAAATTTCATTTTTAATAGTACTATTATTTTTTGTGTATCAATCTAGATTTATGAAGTGAATCTCACTAATTACTCAATAGACTCTATGAAAATTCTCTGTGTAAGGATGCCTCTATATCCTATGTCCGAGGCATCAATTTCTACAATTATAACAACCTCTGGATAGGGTATTTCTTGTCATAACTCAATTTATCAAGTCATCATGGGACCTAATATAACCCACCAGTAGGTAAGCCAACCCGTTGTCTAGAACTACTAGTAATGGACTACAAAAAGAAATAAAAGAAGAATGCAAAATAAATATATTAAAAGATTGAAATACATAATATAATCCCAAAACCTAGTGGAATTAGTGCAGGAGCTTCAAATATAATAAGACTACACATGAAGTGCTAAAGAAATACACTGATACAACCCGTCTCTAAATACAACATAGAGATTAGTCTAGTCCATAAAAGGGAGAATAGTAATACTCTGAATGCTAGGAGCACACCCTACGTCTTTGAATCATAGATGCTCCGCATGATGCACACAATAATAATGAGGACCCGTACTACAATCTGTAGGCTAAATAAATATAGTATGAGTACTAAACAAGTGGTACTCAGTAGAAAACTTTTGACTGAGCTCCAAAGATAATGAAGATATAAATAATATACAAGAAGGAATTTAAACTACACCCAAATATCCAGGAAACATAGTAATGCTAGGGAGGTTGTGAGGATAAATTGTACTATTCTAACCATAATCAAAACCTAAGTACTATATAGTATATGAATGGCCAATATCCGAATAAAGAACAGAAGAAGGATATATATATATATGTATGTATGTATGTATACAAGTCCAAAGGATGGATATAAAACATGATTAAATGAAATAAGAGAGGGATATAGGTAACACCATAACTACAATAGGTGTATATATATATATATATACAAAATCAAGGCCAACTCAAAGGTAGAACCTAAGAAGTCACATTAGCATCTCAAGGACACTAAATCATAGTAGGAACTAGTGATAACAAAATTAGGGTCTAAACCCATAATGCCTAACCATGGGACAATAGTGCTTAATAAAGTAACTTCAACATAAAGGAGTCAGAATCATACGTTAAATATCAATACCTATCCAATAATTAACCTATCATGAGTTAATTATAATAACAATAACAATATAAAGTAGATGGTCATCCTGGACAAATAATACCTGAGTAGGCCCCATACCCTGAAAGGGCCAATAAACATACAACACACCACAAGACATACCATCACCTATACCTATGGAACCTCCCTTAAAACTTGTATGTCTAGGTGAATACTAGTGATAGGTAATGAAAATGCATGGATGAATGCAAAGTGGATCCATAATACAATAACAAAAACAAGTACCATAATGTAACTTAGTGTATACAACTTTTCTAGCTCGATGGCTTGTAGAGGAAGGACCTATGGAGACCTCTCTTCTCTGCAATGATAGTTCATGGATAAAGGGGCCTCTAATGGGTTTGGGAGTACACATATTGAAATACCCTAGGTTCTGTCTCTTGCAAACATTTGGTGAGATAAAATCTTCTATTGATCATACGACTAACCATACTAGTCGTATAGTATGGGTACGGTTCTGGGGACCCTAGTCGTATGTTGGTTAGTCTGATATTTTCTAAGTTCTATTCTTTGTATGAGAGAACTCCATATGAGTCATATGTACATAATACGAGTGGTGGGGTCCAACCATATATTTTCCAATGTCTAACCTAGATGTTTCTTCTTAGTGTACGACTTGAAGGGTACTAGTCATATGGTTAGGGTACAAATTAGGCTAAGGATTCATATGTTTGATAGAATATGATGTCCAACTTTATGATAAAGGTACGAGTAAAAGGTACCACTCATATAGTGTGGGTAGGAGTGAGAGGTTCAAATCATACCCACCTATGGGAATTTTCACAGTGTAAGTAGGGGGTATTCTGGACATTTCTCCCTAATAAATCCTTTTGACATGATGAAATAAAATTTGTTTGGAGTCTTTCTTAATCTATTATTCACAATCAAACACTCTCTAAGCACTCTCAAATCTCTCTCAAGCTCTTGGTTCAAGAAAGGCTAGGTTTTTCTTCAAGGCAATCAATTAAGGCTCTAAAGGTGTGGTTTCTCTCCATCTCCCTTGTTTTCTAAGGCATGTTACTCCTCCCTCATTATTAGTTCAACTAAAAGAATATTTTAATGGATGTTTTTTTATAGTGTTATTGTGATTATGTTTATGTTTTGAAATATATACTGGGGTTTTTGTTTATTCTTTTTTGGATAATGTTTTCCCATTTTTTCTTATGGTTTTGATTTTATAATTATGGGTTGGGATGTTTTGTTGCATTGGAATGATTAGTTGATACTTGGTTTTGGTTTTGGAAACTATATGACATCAATATGTTTGTTAAAATGCCTATGACAATGCTTTTGTCACAATGCTTCACTACAATAGAAAACTTTGCATTCAATAATATGGTAATGGAGCTTAAATTGGTTTGGTTGATTTTAAGTAGATTGGGAAGGCCTTGGTGACCATGACTTTTGTATAATTCGAAATCTTATAGGGTACATGGAAATCACCTAAGACTTGGCGAATGACATTGCTTGCAAGCTATAATTGATATAATGATACAACTTCATAATGTCAGGATAATTGACTCTTGAAATTGGTGATTTGGTTATGTGCTAAAAGTTTTAATTAGGAAATAATAGCGGGTTGTAATAACTAACCATGAAAGTATGAGTCCGGTAGATAGATACTGGAAACTCATGTTTGCCTATATGAGGGTTGGTCATGGTAACCATATGCTTGTTGGGGTACACGGGAATACCCTAAGTTATACTTGTAAAAATGTATTATGGAGGGAGAAGGGTACATGGGAATCCCTACCCCTATGATATCTCCAGTCTGTGTGGCTACATGCACTGTGGCCCGCTCAGGGGGTAATACATAACCCATATAGCCCATGGGTTGATTATGATAGTAAAGGTATACAATCCAGATTAAAGGTTTTAAATACATTCTAAACCCGGTTCCTTTTCCCGACATGGTATATATATATGTATTTATGTTATTGCATATGACTATTTACTTTGGTTTTGAATAATGGAATTATTTTATCCTTACTCTTGAGTACATGCTAGCATTCACCCATTAACCCATCTTCGAGCACTATATCCCCACACGATGCAGAAACCGACCATACTACTCTTCTTGATCAGTGATATTAGATTCGGGAACAACTTTGTATTGGACTAGAGTGATGAGCTTCCATACTCTGGAAGACTCTATTTCAAGGTATGGCCTTCTATTCATACTTTAGTTTCTTTCTTGGACATTGGTTTTAGCTATAGTTATGTCATGCCCCAATTAGATGTTCTTGGATTTCAGTTAGAGGCTTTGTGTTTCTACTATGGGCATGGGGGGTATCAGTATTGGTGTAAATCTTGGCATTGTTATTGGTATTGGGGATGACACCATTTGTATGCTTGGTTAGATGTTTTGATGGAGATAGTTACAAATTTTAATAAATGCCTATCAATTATAAATGTTCTGTCTTGTTATATGTTTGAAATTCATCCGACATAGGCAGGGGCGGTTGTTGTTGGGTCTTAGGGGTAGTCTCCATTCCAGATTGGGCTTGAGTCACCCAACATGAATAGGCCCTAGTTTGGGTCATGTCATATTGATATCAGAACCCTATGTTCATGGTCACTTGGGTGTCCATAAAGTTGTGTCGAGTGGAGTCTGTTTTAAGAGTGTGTAGAGCACCACACTTAAAAGGGAGTGTCTACAAGGAATTTAGGAATGTTTCTCTTTCTTGTGTTCTATTTTAAAGATGTAAGGTCTAAGGTATTGAATTTCCTCTAATACCTATTTCTTTGTTTTTCAGATCATGCTTTCTCTATGATCGATGCTTACAGAAACTCCTCTATCCCACCCGTGGACAATGCTGATGGGACCCATTCTACTTATAGGGTCCAGACCTAGTCTAAGGGTCCATTTTATTATTATCATCCTAGAGTTCCACTGGTTCCCTCTAATTGTTCTTGAGATCCTCGGGCTGAAGTGACGAACGATGAGTTTTGTCAGTCGATTCATATGTTGGCATAGTTGGTAGTTTCTTAGTATGAGCATTGTGTTCCCTTTACTCCATCTTCTAAGGCCATAAGGGTTGGCCAGTTCATGAGGTTGAACACTCCAACCTTTACTGGTGTTAAGATAGAAGAGTATTCTTAGGGTTTTCTGGATGAAAGACAAAGTTTTTTTATGTTATGTATGCCACAAATGTGGAGGGCATAGAGTTTGCTGCCTACCAGCTGAAAGATGTGGCATACTAGTGGTATGAGAAATGGGATTAGTAAAGGGGTGATGATGCTTATTAAGACTTTTGGGATGATTTCTCTAATTCTTTTCTGGACCGCTTATTTCCTCAAGAGTTGAGGAAAGCTAAGGCGGAAGAGTTTTTTAATCAGAGGCAAGGCAAGATGTTAGTCAAGGAGTATACCTTAAAGTTCAACCAATTATCTCGGTATGCACTGGAAATGGTCTCTAAAATGAGGGATAGAATGATGAAGTTCATTTTTGGGTCATTTAGAGATTTGATATTGGAGAGTAAGGCTAGCTTATAGATCAAGGACATGGGAATCTCCAGGTTGGTTGTGTATATACAGTAGGTAGAGAAAGAGAAGAAGAACTAGGCTCTGGTATGGGAGACACAGGGAAAGAAGTTTAGGTTCTCTAAGTAGGGTAGTGACCAGGAATAGATCGGTAGGGATGGTGGTAAGTGGCCCAAGAAGAAGTGGGGAAATTTTGGGTCATACTCGACGGCTAGTTCTCCTTACACAAAGTCTTCGGGTGGAGGGTATTTCCAAGGTGATGAAAACTTTAGGATGCCGGGTGACCAATCTCAGGCTAGTAGGGCCCAATTAACTCCAGCATATCCTCTTTTCAGGTTTTATAGTTGATTGCATCGGGGTTCCTGTGATGGGGGTAGGGACAGGTGCTTAAACTATGGTCATCCATGGCATATTCTTTGAAATTGTCCTGTTGGTAAGGTTGCCTTCGGGGAAAACAAGGTTCCAATTGCTTTGACAACGCCCAAGACTATACGCAAGTGTACGTGGTCTGATCAAGTAGTAAAGTGACCTATTAAATCCAAGTATTGATCGGACAAAAATTGGTTAAACAACAATTCAATTCTAGTTGACAGTTTAGATTAATTTGATACAAGAGTAACCGCAAAAATAGTTTGGAATTTGTAACTGTAGGTAAAGTAAATAATGTGTAAAGTACCAATCTTGTACAATCAATAGGAGTTAAACCCAGGGTTGAAACACATTGAACACTCGTACTATGTTATTGAACATCATTTACTAACTTGCTTATCGTGGTTGTCGATTGGTACGGTTAATCACATGATCATGATATCCCGACTTCTAACCAATTACCTAATGTGGACATTACAACTACATCATTGATCAAGGATGTAATAATCCAATTAAGTTCTTTAAGCTATCATCCTGTGTTTGAATCAAGTAAGGTATCTAAGTACATTCCTGTCTTTGAAGCTAATTTGAAATCCTTATTTTATTAAAGAATACAAACCATACTTTGTTCAATCCCACGTTCTATCTCCCTATTCCCTCTCCTGAGTTCTCAAGGTTGATAATAGGTGTATTATAAGGGTGATCAAACCTCAAAATAGTTAAAATACGATTGAACACATAACGAACAATGATAATCAAATCAATGAACTAAACTCATAACAATAGTACTCATGTTCTTGATTTCAACCCCGAAAAGGGAGTTTTTAGCCACTCATAGTCATAATCATGATCCAATTGGTTGAAATCATGTTATGATCTACCAGAATGTTAAATAAATTATGTATAAACCTAAGTTATGAAGTTGTATAATCATACTTGATGTTCCAATACATCCAAATATAATTAACAATGACTACAAATATGTATTTATAGTAGATAACAAATCCCAAGCCGTGTAGGATTCAAATTGCACTCATGGTCGTATTTGATGTTGGGGTCACGCATCGATGTTCAATTGACTTGAGTGAGGTTTGTGATGAAAAATTTGTTCAATTCATTCTAGGTTCGCATCTCCTTAGCTGGTTGGGTCATGTAGGGTCCGCGATGCACCCCTATCGCGACACCTTACTAGAAATTACATTTTGAAATTTTGTTAAGTGTTGGTCGTTCCTCCTCTCATCCTTAATTTTGTGGTATGTTTCAAATGATTTTACAGTCTCCAAATCATCCAAATATCATAATATTAAGATCAAAAAGGATCCTACAAGAACACACCACATGAAAAATAGGTTCAAACAACACAATATCCATCACGATGAATCAAAAAACAAGAGCTAAGACAAGGAAAATTTCCATGATCTTTCACTTCATGTTTCGACTCTTTACTTGACTCGCTTTAGCTTTGTGCACTCCAAAAAAGTTGTTCCACTAATAATAACACAATTAAAACCATTTAGAACACATTAAACAGAATATAATCCAACAAAAGAGACTAGACAAGCACCTAGGTCAACCTAGTAACACTAGTTCCATCGATTGAACTCTAAGTGACCTAATTAAACCCAAACCATTTTGAAATACACTTTGCACATTATAATCACACACTTTATCACTTAGATACTTATTTATACTAATATGAACATTTTAAGAACTCAAGTTTCCCTCAATATTAGGAAAAATAAGCTAGAATGATGATACAGAAGTGTATAAAACCACCTCAGATCATCACCCCACACTTAAACCCATGTTCATCCTCGAACAACTCTTTACTCTAAGCATCATAAGATGAGGTGACTCTACGCTTCTACTACTATAAAGACACTCAAGCAAGTACTACAATGACTACACAGAATTCAAGTTTCTATACTAAGAATGATAGATTCACAAATGAAAGCTCAAGAATCCTACTTCAAAACATCCTACCCTCTAGAATTGACTCTACTAGTGCCAAAATCATTCATATATATCAATCAAAGACATCACACGACTCACACACATTCATCAACACATGTGCCCCTCAGAACAAAGAGATTTACCCAAAATCACTCACATAAATTCAATTCAAAACACAATGGGTACAAGAGTCAAGTTACACTCACTCTCACAAAGAATTCACCAGTTACACATAATGAACGGTAGGCTTTCCCTTGGTGTAGTACTCCACTAATATCAAAATGTCATGTATAGGATCAAACGAGACTTTTCCAGGTTGTATTGAAGGTTAAGGGACAGGTAGGAACTATTTTGGAATAGTGAATATATTCCCAAGCACTTTAATGAAACACATTTTTGATTAAAACTACCCTTCAACAACCAATTTGCACAACTTTTGTCTATGCATATCTTTTGTTTTCACCCCATCCTATTTAAGCATTTTTACAAAACACTATGGTGGGAGCATGCTATGAATAACTTATTCAGTATGAACAAATTTTATTCTTTTATTACTCCACTCCCAACCACAATAGAACATTTATATACACCAATAACTATTTCTTTTGGGGCTTCAAATTAACCTTTTTCCTCTTGTTTTTCAAATTCCTAACTCAAATTGATTTTCCAATAAAGTGCTTAGGAGCTTTGGATAAAATTTAGGTCATTCAAAGAAGGGATTAGGCTGCATATAAGGATTTTAAATAAAAAGCTTAAGGCTCAACGGGGATGACTAAGATCATGCGCAAAGAGTAGGTCAAAAACAAGGTATAAAACAAGGCTATCAAAGAAATGCCTATATCATTTCCTAAACTCACATTCTTTATTTCACTTTGCACACACACTGAGAAAGTTCTATATTCCACATGCAACAAGGAATATACAAAAACTCACATCACACTCCGCACATTCTTGACTCACACAAGATCATCATAGACTCTAAACGAACAATAACCTGAATTCAAATTTAATCCACAAGAACAAGAATCACAAACATGAACCTACGAGTATCAAAAGTAGTAATCAAATAATTTAACATGATCTTTACAATCAAAGAATTGCACCATGCAATCAAAGATAGCACCAACATGAATATCTTTGCCGAAATACTTTTAAATTAGGCCAAATTTTGGGAATTTCCCCATCACCTAACACTTTAAAATCTATTGTCCCTAAAGTGAACTTAAAATTAGGAGATAGAAATACTCCCTGAGGCCTCTAGGCCTAGGTAGTAGCATTTTTTTTTATTAAAAGGATCCACGGGACCCCATACTCACTTTTTTTCATGCTTCGTAGCTCAAGTTTCTGGTACTCAGACTTTCCATCAACCTGTGACTCGACAAAAACAAAAACTACGTGATGTAAAAACACTTAAAATAAAACATACCTACTTAACTTGAGTTTCCTCCCAAGTAGTGCTTGATTTAGTGTCGCAGCACGACCCAACTCAACATCTTAGTCATTCTTTTTTATTCTCTTTCCATGTTCTTATTCTCTTCACCCCTCTTGGGTGTGGCTTCTCAAGGGAAGCAGATTTTTCAACTTTAGCCTTTCCAGGCTCATTAATTAGTATTAAATCAAGTGGTGGTGGTAGTATCTTAGGCAACTCGATGAGGGTGTCAAAAGAGGTCTTTTGTAGGATAACTACCCCACACTTATCCCTTTCAATAACAATGATCATGTATAAGTATTTATATTGGGATAGTTCTGTGAGTGGTTTGTATACCTTAAAAATTACCTCTTCATCATTCAACCTCTTAGTCAGTATTTCTTCTCTCAAATCAATCAATGCTCCTCCTGCCGCTAAAAATAGGTTACCCAAAATGATCGCTACCTGTTCGTCTGCCTAAAAGTCTAGAACAATAAAGTCTGCAAGAATAATGAATTCACCAACCTTTATATGGACATCCTCTATAATTCTTTCAAGATAGAAAATGGACCCATCTGCCAGCTGCAGAACCGCAGTGGTATGTTTAGTCTTTACCAAGCCCAATGTATTGAACAAAGATAGAGGAATCAAATTTATGCTAGCTCCCAAATCACTAAACGTGTGGATCACCTTACTACTCCCAATTTGAATAGCGAGAGTGAACTTTCCAGGGTCCCTAATATTCATAGGAATTTTCTTTGTTACCACCGTACTACACTCCTCAGTGAGTATTAATTAACCTCATATCCTGCAATTTTACCTTATTAGTAACCACATCTCTCAAGTAATTAGCGTACTTTGGCATACCCTGCAAAACATCTAACAAAGGTAAGTTAATGTGAAGCTCTTTGAATATGTCAAAGAATTTCTTAATCATTTCATCCTTTTTCACTTTTATCTGCCTCTAAGGGTGATGTTGGGCGTATTTATACATCTAAGCACCATAACTTACCCATGTTTTAGCTAAGTTTTGAGGATAAAATACATAATTCTTTCACTTTTAGTCTATTTTTAGTTAAGTGAGATGACCTATGTGATTAGCATGCTTTTCAGGTACTAATGAGGAAGATTACAACACTTTGGGGACCTGTGGACAGCAAAGAAAACTTCAGATAAAAAGGAAAGCAGCTTTTGGAGTGAATGTGATGTATGGGAACTTTTTCCCGGGCAAACACAATATTTTTAAATAGTTAAGGATGCAGTAGCAATTTATTAGAGAAGGATATTATTAAAAGCCTTATTGCTGAATTTTTAGGGATTATTCACATTCTGTATTTTTTTGAAAACAAGAGAAAGCGGCTTAGCTTGAGGAGAGAGAGAGAGAAAAATTTCTCTCTCTTATTTTTGGTATTCATCTTCTCCACCAAGACCGTTCTATGTTTTGGTATAATGAATATTTCTATTGTGATTTTCGGCTTATTCATGAGTAGCTAAGTTTATTTGTTAGGGTTATGGAAACCTTGTAGTATACTCTCTATTGCTATGGGTTTTTGAATTTATGATGTGTTAATCCACTTATATCATTACTCTCTTTGTTATGATTGAATTCTCGTGGTTGCAAACATAGGGAATGTGACATTATAGCAATAACTTGTTCGATAGAAAAGTTACTATTTGGAAAAGAGAGAGTGACAAGAAAAGAGGGTTTCCAACCTTTATTTTACACGTTAATTCCTTAGCAATATTAACTACTTGGAGAGTTTGTATGATTGGTTGTACACTTTGTATTCGAGAGAACTAAGGTGAATAAATCCTTGATGGTTGAGAAACACTTGGATTTAGAATTAGAATACATCTCTCTATAAGTGCATGCATGTATGAATCCTTATTACTCATAGTTAATAGAGAAGTAGAAGCTACAAGGTGGACATAACCCTATCTTGTTATTCCCTTTGATCAAATATTATTACACATATCATCTTATCGTTACACTGATAATATTATTGTGCACCTAAACTGAAACCCCCTTACCTTGGAACCTTCAATCAACAGTCTAATAATAATCGCAATACTTAGTGATCATAGTATTCCCTGTGGGATTCGACACCCAACCAGTTGGGTTCTATATTTGACAGCGACCACTTGCACTTTCTAACGAGAGTTGTAATTTGGGCCTATCAGAGGGAAAGGAAATAGTGGAATCTTCTTCTTCTCTAATTCATCAACTTTTGTTTTCAAGTACTCAAACTTTTTTGAACTATAAGAAACTTCTTCGAATACCCGTTGGGGGATAAAATGTACATTTACCTCCTTGGTTTCCTCTGGAGGTTCTTCATTCAGCTCCTTAGCACTCATCAAGGTAATTTTCATGACTTGTTTTGGATTTTTTGTGTCACTTGGTAAACCACCTTAAGGCCTGGTACTTAATTGTAGTTGTAACTATCCCAACTGCAACTCTAATCTTCTCTATACAAATAGCTAATTTTTTTACATCTTCAGCCAACTTTGTCTGAATAGCTAGATCCTACTTTATCATCTCTTCTAATTTTCTAGTTGACTGAATTGGTTGTGCCTGTGGTTGGTGAAATTGTTGTTGTTGGGCAGACCATGCTTGATTTTATGGATGAGTCTGCCACTTGTAAGTATTTCCATAGTTATTCCATTGAGCATGTACCACGAACATCGCTGATTCTGAATTTGATGCACACATGGCCTCTTAATGCCCATTATTACCGCAAACTTAACACCAACCTGTAGCTTGTTGGATTGCATTTACTGTGGATTCCGATTGTTCTACTCCCAACTTTAGACTGCTAATTTCATTTTGCAAGACAGAGATTTGTGAGGCTATGACACTGAATTGATCAACCTATAACACCCCTGCAATTCTTTTAATAGAGCTCCTCGAGTTTGAATGCAACTTTGGATTACCTTGAGCTATGTGGTTCAATAGAGTGTATATCTCATCATAAGTCATCTCAAGGGATTGACCACCTGTAGTTAAATCTAACAATATTTTCGTATTGTGGTCAAGAGCCTCTACAAAAGTATGAGAAAGTACCTAGTTGGACTGTTGATAGTGTGGACAGTCCCTAAGAAGATCCTTGAAGTGCTCCCAAGCATAATAGAGATTCTCATATGGCTTCTATTTGAAGCACACTATCTCACTGTGAAGTCTCGCAGTCTTACTATACAGGAAGAGCTGAATAAAGAATTTTCTTGCCATGTTATCCCATGAGGTGATTGAGTTTGCAGGTTCTGCATTCAGCTACTTTTTACTTCCCCAATCAGTGAAAATGGGAACAAAGTCATCCTCAGATAATCTGCATTCACACCTGTGGGAATGAATGTGTCCCTTATTTCTAGAAAATTCCGCAAGTGGACCTGCCAATCTTAATATAAAATCCCTGTGAGCTGTCCACTTCTAAGTAGAAGTTGTACCATATTCTGGTTAAGCTTAAAATTGCCTCTAGCGGTCAGCTTCTGAAATAGGGAGGTCAAATTGGTTGGAAGTAGGATTGCCACTACTCTGACTGTCCTATGAGCTTCCTGTTCATCAGCTATTATGGCAGGATTCTCTTGGTTTTCTTGGATTTGCGGAATTTGAGGGATAAGGTTTTCTTTTCTCCTTCTTTGATAAAAAAGTTACTCAAGTTCGATGCTTGGTTCAACCAAGTACTGATCCCTTGCCAGATTTTGTAACCAGTTTCCTACAAAAACACAACCCATACCAAGCGTAAAACCACCAAATAAAACTAAAATAAACAGTTGCCAAACAACAAGTCCCTGGCAATGGTGCCAAAAGTTTGGCAGTGCCCAAGCGCACACACAAGTGTACGGGGTATTATCAAGTAGTAAAGTGGCCTAATAAAAGCCAAGTATTAATCCTACAGGTACAGGGTTAAATAACAATTAAATTTTAGTTCACAATTTAGAATAACTTGATACAAGAGTAACGAAAAAAGAGAGTTTGGAATTTGTAACTATAAGTAATGTAAATAATGTGTAAAGTAAAGATCTTAATAAATCAATAGGAGTAAAACCCAGGGTTGAATCACCTTGAACAATCATACTATGTTATTGAACTTCATTCATTAACTTGCTTATCTTGGTTGTCGATTCGTAGGGTTAATCGCATGATTATGGTCTCTCGACCTCTAACTAATTACCTAATGTGGACATTGCAACTACATTGTTGAGTGAAGATGTAATAATTCAATTAAGTTCTTTAAGCTATCATCCTATGTTTGAATCAAGTAAGGCATATAAGTAAATCCCTTTTCTAAATGCTAATTTGAATTCCTTATTTTATTAAAGAATACAAACCATACATTGTTCAAGCACACATTTTATCTCCCTATTCCCTTTCCCGAGTTCACAATGTTGCCAATAGGTGTATTCTAAGGGTGATCAAGCCTCAAAATAGTTAAATAAGTTTGAACACACAATGAACAATAATAAGCAAATCAATGAACTTAACTCAAAATAATAGTACTCATTTTCTTGGCTTGAACCCAGAAAGGGAGTTTCTAGCCATTCATAGTCATAATCATGATCTAATAGGTTGAAATCATATTATGATCTAATGAAATGTTAAATAAATAATGAAAAAAACAATGTTATGAAGTTGTATAAGTCTCCTTGATGTTCCAAGATGTCCCAAAATAATTTAAAATGACTACAAAGATGTATTTACAGTAGATAACAAGTACCAAGCCGTGTAGGATTCAAATTACACTCATGGACATTTTTGATGTTGGGGTCGTACCGCGATGGTCAAGTGCCTTGAGTAGGATTAGTGATGAAATATCTTGTCAAGTAAAGATAAAGTCATGTTGCATTGTATTTTTGGGTCAACTAGGGGTCACAACGCATCCCTATTGCGACACCTTACTGGAAATTGCATCTTGAAATTTTGTTAAGTGTTGGTCGTTCCTCCTTTCATCCTTGACTTTGTGGTGCATTTTCAATGGTTTTATAGCCTACATATGATCAAAATATCATAATATTAAGCTCATAAAGGATACTACAATAACACACCACACTAATTAGAGGTTCAAACAACACAATATCCATCATGACAAATAAAAAAACAAGAGCAAAGACAAGGCAAATTTCCATGATCTTCCACTTCTTGTTTTGACACTTTACTTGACTGAATTGATATTTGTACACTACCAACAAGTTTTTACATATATAATAACACCTTTAAAATCATTTATAACATATTTAACACAATAGAATCCAACAAAAGACACTAGACAAGCACCTAGCTCAAGCTAGTAAGACTAGTTTCATCGATTGAACTCTAAGTGATTCAATTAAACCCAAACTTGTTATAAATACACTTTTAACATTATAATAACACACTTTATCACTTAGATGCTTATTTATACTAATTTTAACATGTTAAGCACTCAAGTTACTCAGAAAACAAGGCAAAATAAGCTAGAATGATGATACAGAAGTGTATGAAACTACTTTAAATCATGATTCATCATTATATATATCTCTAAAGGGTGAACCATCTAGTTTTTGCTTTATTATGAACCATCTTTATGCTCACACTATCCGATAAGAGTCTGAGGCATCGTCTGATGTCGTGACTGGTATGTTGAAACTCTTTTTCCGTGATGTATACTGTATACATCATCTTGTGTCAACTCTCTATTATGTGACTCCATTTATGGCTGTGCATTTTGGTTTTGGTCTGGAGTGTGTTTTGGACCCTTTTTTCTATTTCGACCCTGATAAGTGACTTTGTGATTGCTAAAAGAGTCAATAGGGGGTGTGTGGTATTTGTTGGTAGCAAAGGAACTATATTGGACCATTTTAAATTAGATATGGTAGATTTTGATATTATATTGGGGATGGATTGGTTGCACTCGTGCTATTCTTCTTTAGACTGCCGGACTAGTAAGTTCGTCTTTAAATTCCCTAATGAACCAGTTAGTGAGTGAATGGGGGGTTTCCTAGTTACTAATGGGAATTTTAATATCCTATCTTAGGGATCTATGATTAATCTCCAAGGGGTGTCTCTATCATCTAGTTTGGGTTAAAGATTCTAATTCGGATGGTCCATCTTTGCATTATGCCCCGATGGTGAATTCATTTCTTAAGTTCTTCCCTAATGAACTTCCTGGTATTCCTCCTGATAGGGAGATTGAGTTTTGGATTGATCTTGTTCCGACTACTCATTCAATTTTTATTCCTCATATAGAGTGGCACTAGCTGAGTTGAAGGTGCTTAAGGAGTAACTCAAGGATCTTTTAGATAAGGATTTTATCCATCCTAGTGTGTCCCTATGGGGTGTACCAGTGTTATTTGTGCATAATAAGTATGGTTCCCTTTGAATGTACATTGATTATCGATAGTTAAACAAGGTAATAGTAGAGAATAAGTATCCTTATTCAAGGATAAATAGTTTGTTTGATCAATTGCAAGGTGCTAAGTTTTTTTCCAAAATTGATCTTCGATCCTGGTATCTACAGTTAAAGATTAGGGAGGTTGATATCCCTAAAACTACCTTTCATACTTGGTATGAGCACTTTGAGTTTCTAGTTATGTCTTTTGGGTTGACCAATGCCCCTATGACATTCATGGATTTGATGAATAGGATATTCTTTTAGTTTATGGATCTGTTTGTCATTATTTTTATAGATTACATTTTTGTGTACTCTATGAGTGAGGTGGATCATGTCGATCACCTCTACATTGTGTTACAGACCTTAAAAGAGCAGCAGGTGTATGCCAAATTTTTGAAAATGTGAATTCTTATTGAACACTGTCAATTTCCTATGTCATATCATTTCTAGTGAAAGGATAATGGTTGATCTACAAAAATAGTGGTGAAGAAGTATCCTTGACTTTCAACTCTGACCGATATTTGGAGCTTTTTGGGTTTAGCTGGTTACTACATGAGTATTGTGGAAATTTTTTCAACTCTAGATGGACCGTTAACTAAGTTGACTCAGAAGAAGGTAAAGTTCTTATGGTTTGATGGTTTTGAGGGGAGTTTTGAGAAGCTGAAGGATAATCTAACCTCAAAACCTATCATGATATTACCTGAAGGCACTGATGGGTTTGTGGTCTACTATGATGTGTCCTGTGTGGGACTTGGTTTATTCTGATACAATATGGAAAGGTGATAACTTATGACTCTAGATAGTTGAAGGTGCATGAGATGAATTATCTAACTCATGACTTCAAATTGCTAGCTATGGTATTCGCGTTGAAAATCTAGCATCACTATTTGTATAGGGTGCATGCGGATATCTTTTTTGATTAGAAGATCCTGCAATATGTATTTTCTTAGAAAAAGCTTAACCTCAGGAAAAAGAGATGGCTTGAGATTTTCAAAGATTATGACATGAGTCTTCTCTACCACCCAGGTAAATCTAAAGTGGTATCTGATGCTCTTAGAAGGTTATCCATACGAAGTCTAGCATATGTGGATCAGTAGAAAAAGATGTTGGTGAAGGACATCAATCACTTAGTTAGCCTTCGAGTTTTCCTCTTAAACTCTAAAAATGGTGGTGTGTTGGTGTAGGAAGTGGAACACTCGTCTCTTGGTGCTGAAATCAAGGAGAAGCAAATGTTAGATCCAGTTTTGATGAGGATTGAGAGTGCTATAGATGGGTAGAAGGTGATGGACTTTGAGATTAGTGGTTATGGTACTTTGCAGTACCAAGGGAGGTTATGTGTTCCTGATATAGATGGATTGCAAGAGAGGATCTTGGATAAGGCACATGAGTCGCGCTATGTTGTTTATCCTGGTTCGACGAAAATGTATCATGACCTTAAAGAGGTGTATTGGTGGAACAATATGAAAAGGGATGTGGCTAATTTTTTAGCCAAGTGCATGGTGTTCCAACAAGTAAAATTTGAGCACATGAGGCCCAGAGGATTGTATCAAGAAATTGAGCTGCCTAAATGGAAGTCGGAAATGACCAACATGGATTTCATTATTAGTCTCCCTAGGTCTCGAAATTAATTTAATTTTGTTTGAGTCATCGTGGATGGGATGACTAAGCTGGCTCACTTTTTTGCCAGTAAGGATGAACTTCTCGATTGATATTATGCAAGGTTGTACCTCCAAGATATTGTGAAGTTTCATGGGGTACCTGTTTCTATCATTTCTGATCATGGTATACATTTTTTATCTCACTTTTGCTGGTAATTTCAGAAAGGGTTGGGGACTAAGGTAAGTTTGAGTACTGCTTTTCACCCATAATTGGATGGGCAAGCAGAAAAGACTATTCATACATTGGAGTATTTTCTTCAAGCTTACTTGATTGACTATGGTGGTAGTTTGGTTGAGCACTCTCCTCTTATAGAGTATGATTCCAATAATAGCTACTACTTTAGCATTGGGATGGGTCCATTTGAAGTGTTGTATGGTAGGAGGTGTAGGTCTTCTATTGGGCTGTTCGAGCTTGGTTAGGAAGACATGTTTGGACCATACTTGGTTAACCAAGCAATGGATAAGGTGAAGGTTATTTGAGATAGGCTTAAGGCTACCCAAAGTCACCAAAAGTCCTATACGGATGTGAGGCATAGGAAATTATAGTTTGTGGTTGGGGATAGGGTGTTCCTGAAGGTGTCTCCCATGAAGAGAGTGATGTAGTTTGGGAAGAAAGTGAAGATCAGTCCTCGATATGTGGGTCCTTATGTGGTTTTGAAGAGGGTTGGTAATGTGGCATATAATTTGGAATTGCCTCTAATTTTAGCTCTATTTACCCAATATTCTATGTCTCTATGTTGAGGAAATGTATTGGTAATCCATCGAAAGTTATTCCTATCAAAGATATTGGTATTTTGGATTCCCTATATCCTAAAGAGATCCTGTTTGAGATCTTAGATTGTCAAGTTCATCGGTTGCGAACCAAGGATGTGTCCTCGATAAAGGTTTTATAGAGGAACCACAAGGTAGAAGAGGCTACTTGGGGAGCTAAATAGGACATGACATCCAAGAATCTGTTCTAGTTTTCTACTCCAAGAATTTGTGCGAAAGGTATGTGTTCTTCATAATGTCTTTATTTCCAAGCATTGTTAAAGAAAAGATTGAATTCCTTGGTATCTTTGTTTTCTAACTTGGTTAAAGGTAAGGGTACAGAAGTTTGGGGGTTTAATCATACTAATATTGTCTTGATCCATTATTTGAAGATTAATGATCCAAGTAGGGGAGAATTGAAAAATACTAGGTTCTGTCCCTTGCAAAAATTTTGTGAGTTTGAGCCTTCTGTTGATCATATGACTCACCATACTAGTCATATGGTGTGGGTACAGGTCTGTGGACCCTAGTCATATGTTAATCTTTGTGATGTTGGATAAGTTATGTTCTTGGTATGAGAAGACTCCATATGAGTCATATGTACATAATACGAGAAGTAGGTTCCAACCTTATGTTATCCAGTATCTAACCTAGATGTTTCTCCTTAGTGTATGACTTGGAGGATACTAGTCGTATGGTTTGGGTACGAATTATGCTAAGGAGTTGTATGTTGGGCAGAATATGATGTCCAACTTTCTAATTAAGGTACGAGTGGAAGGTACCACTCGTATGGTGTCAGTACGAGTGAGGGGTTCAAACCATTCCCACCTACGGGAATTTTTTCAGCGTAGGTTGGGGGTATTTTGGACATTTCTCCCTAATAAATACTTTTGACCCCATGACATAAAACACCTTTGGAGGCTTCCATACCCTATTATTCACTATATAAGGACTCTCTAAACACTCTCAAATCTGTCTCAAGCTCATGGTTCAAGAAAGTCTAGGTAAGGACAAGATGATTCCCTCTATCTCTCTTGTTGTTTAAATCATGTTAATCCTCCCTCATTGTTAGTTCAACTAAAAGCATGTTTTAATGGATGGTTTTCATGGTGTTATAGTGATAATGTTTGGGTTTCGAAATATATGTTGGGGGTTTTGGTTATTCTTGGTTGGATGATGTTTTCCCATGTTTTCTTAAAGTTTTCATGTTATAATTGTGCTTCGGAACATGTGGTAGCATGGTAATGGTCAATTTATGCTTTTGTTTTTGGAAACTATATGCCCTCAACATGGTTGTTAAAATGCTTATGAGAATGTTTTTGTCACACAGTTTGACTATTATTGACAACTTTGCATTGCATAATATGGTAATGGAACTTAAATTGGTTTGGTTGATTTTAAATGGATTGGGAAGGCCTTGGTGTCCATGACTTTGGTTTAATTGGAAATCTTATGGGGTACATGGAAATCCCATAACTTGGCTAATGACATTGCTTGCAAGCTATACTCGGTATGACGATACCACTTCATAATGTCGTGATAATTGACTCTTGGAATAATTGTTTGGTTATGTGCTAAATGTTTAAACTGGGTAATAATGGCGGGTTGTAATAAATAACCATGAAGTTGTGAGTTCGATAGACGGACACGAGAAATATATGTTTTCCGACATGAGGGTAGGTCATGGTAACAATATTCTAGTTGGGGTACATGAGAATCCCCCAAGTTATACTTGTATATATATATCATGGAGGGAAAATGGTACATGGGAATCATCGACCCCTATGATATCCCCAGTTCGTGCAGCTACACAAAATGGGGCTTGTTCAGGGGTAACACTCTGCCCATATAGCTTTGGGAGGATTATGATGGCAAAGCTATACAACACAGGTTAAAGGTATCAAAAGCATGCTAAACCCAATTCCATTCCTGTCATGGTGTATATATATGTATGTATGTGATTTCATATGAATATTTACTTTGGTTTTGAACAATGGAATTATTTTATCCTTACTCCTGAGTACATGCCAGTGTTTACTCGTTAACCTGTCTTTGGGCGTTATATCCCCACGCGATGAAGGAACCTGCCATACTACTCCTCCTACTCATTGATCTTGTATTTGGTAACAACTTTGTGTTGGATTGAAGTGGTGAACTTCCATACTCCAGAAGACTCCATTTCATGTTATGACCTTCTTTTTATACTTTTATTACATTTTGGACTTTGGTTTTGGGTATGGTCGGGGGCATGTCCAGACCGGATGTTCTTGGATTTTAGTTAGAGGCTTTATGTGACTACTATGGGCATGGAGATGTCGGTGTTTATGTCATCCTTGGGATTGGTATTGGTATTGGGACTAACACCGTTTGGAAGTTTGGTTGGATGTTTGGATGGCGATGGTTATGAACTTTAATAAATGCCTTTCAATTATAATATTCTATCTTGTTATTTGTTCGAAATTCATCCGACATTGGTTGTAGGGAGGTTATGGTAGGGTCTTGGGGGTAGTCTCCGGCCCTGGTTTATCCTGAGGCACCTGACATGACTAGGCCCTGGTTTGGGTCTTGTCACGTATACACCATCCTAGTCCCGATCTAAGATTTTGAATAGCCATTATCACTAACAAACTACTCCCACCAATACTATATTTATATATATATATATAGTATTGGCGGGAGTAGTTTGATGGTGATATAGATATATGTACATATACATATACATATATATATATATATATATATATATATATATATGGGAATGAGTGTAGAAAGGGTCAAAATCTCTCACAACCGAGGTAAATAGTTGTAGGAAAATCGTGGACCGAAATCTATCTGGATCAAATCTTTAAAACTTCATTTTTAGTTTTAAAGGATCAAAAGTTTTTCATTATGATCATACGATTCCCGTTATGAAGGAATTTGGTTCAAAAGTGAAAAGTGGAAAAAAATCCCTTTTTAGAAAAAATAGTAATAAAACTATATTTTTTGTTGGAATCAAACCATTTAGAATTTTAATGAGCATGAATGTATCGAATCTATCCATTCAATCACCATTATCTAAACAATACGATTATAAGCATGAACGTCTATCAACTACGATCACATCCTTTACAAGGATCAAACACTTTTTGGAATCCAACCAATATGATAATCATGGCCTTGGGAACAATAATATATATCCGGCATAACCATAACATCATAATTTGGGGAAAACCATTACAATCCACCGAGTATATTATTAAACATCATACTAATAGTTAACTAGTATTAACTATACCTAATATTATGGCAACCTAGTGTTATAGGATTCTAGAATAATAATAAGTATTCACCTTAAGGGTTGATTCACCCATCTAATAACCAAGTTCATAATTTAGTCTAAGTCATGGTGTTCTACCAACAATCCCATCCTAACATACCTATCTAACATTCAACATATATAATACACCATATCGTGAATAAGAGTATATAGAAGGATACCTTGATACTGAACCACAATAATTCAATTAACTACAAATTATTTACCTTCACTCCACGATCCCAAAATGATGCCAGCCTATAAAAATAGTAATCTACAAAACATTAGGAGTAATACGAGACCAATATTGCTATATTCAAGACGAGTCTAAAAATTGTCCCAAAAATGCATTGAAATTAAAATGGTAAAACCGTAATTTTATTTTAGAAATATGTTCCCCATACTCACAGGAGTCTATATACAAAAACCCATGCAAAAAAGTGTTAAAACGAGGTTCAAATAAAAGAAATATTATTTTCAAGCTTTATCAACAAAAACCCTTAAAACCCATTTTGAATTCAAGAATTTGAAGTTGTTTTGAAGTTGAAATCGAGGGGAAGGTAATAATCATAAGGTTGAAACACTAAAACATGGATGAAATCTAGGTAAAATCCTTTGAAATTGCCCAAACAATGGTGAAAATATGGGGTTTTGATCTCAACTTGGGTGGAAATCACGAAATATAAAATATAAGTTCTTATGAAATGGGGAAAAAGAGTTATTAATTTATAGACAATGATTATAAAGGTAAAACAAATAAAAAATTGTCAAAAATTAGAGCTATCAGCTCCCAAAATGTCAAAAATACGAATTTGGGTCTTTTACACAGGGATGGTCTCTTAAGAGATCTGATCAAAGGTTCAAAATGTCGGTTAAGTATCCAAATGTTCGCTTCAGCGACCCGGTCAAATGGTAAATGGTTGCTTAAGCAGCCACACCTGCACCAACAACTTTCGAAGCTTGTTTTTGATCCTCGAAATTCATCTGAAACCTATGAACACGACTTAATTGTGCGAATTCATTATAAAACATGTTTGGATCCAATGGAATCATTATAACTTTCATCTGTTATCATTTCAACTAGATGTTCCGCCCACTCCTACAGTTCTATTTTTTATATAATCCGCTCAATATCCCAAATGAATTTGACAGCTTTGGAATCTGAACCAAGGGTCCCCTAGCCTAAAATCAATAGTTCGAAGTTGGCGCAGTCGGAATTCACATCCAAGGTCATATACTAAGAGTTTTGGTCTGAGACAAAATCCTAAATAGTGAAAGCTTCAAAAAAGGGAAATGAGCCTAAAATACAAACGAGTTGCCCGATAACTGTACCGACAGTTTTGATAAGTCAAAAATAATCTATATCCACTAAGGGAAGGTTATAAATGCCAAAAATGCACACAAATTGAGAAAATGACCTGGAGGATCATTATAATATCCACTACTAAAAGGACTTTCATCCGCAAAAGTTACTGGATAGAAATATCACAAAAGCTTAAACGAAAGAGGTACTGGGCCTACATGCTCCAAGCATGACTTTTAAGATAACCTCACAGAAGAAATGATGCTTCCAAGGGATTATGCCACAGGTATCCCCTTTCCAATCAACTTTTGCACTTCACTCTCAAATAGCCTAAACTCAACCTCAACCACCTACTGACCTCCAACTAAATCGAGGAAGGCCGATATGCGCGATTTCAAACCACGACACACTGATACCACAGCTATACCATCACAATTAAATGAAAACTCATCTAATCCAATCAAGGCATGGGTCATGCTACCAACTCCAAATCCAAATTTAACCTTCTTTTGCATTTTCAAACCTACTATCTACTCCAAACAAAACAGAAAGTCACCTAAATCCTGTCCTCGCATTTTCATCACACTTAACTCGAAGAACTGATGCTAATACACTAAAAGTCTATGATGGAAAACATGAGAATAAGCCTATAAGGAGCTACCTGGGCACAAAAATGGAGACAACCAAGTCTAAAAGTTGTGCCAATAGTACTACTGGTCAAGATGACCACCTAAATCAAAACCTAGAAGTTCGAAGTACAGCTACTCATTACTGAACAATCCACTCAATTATGATCCATCAACTAAGGATGATGCCACGTTGAATCCAACCAAAGCATACTACTCCTACTGAGTAGATCATCAAATTTTTTGACAAAAGTTGAAACTCGAGGTCAAAGCTGAAGGAACAAGTATAGTGTCCATCGGACTACCATATGAACACCTATTAACCACAATAAAATTGAACAAAAAAAGACTGAATATGCAGGTAAAGAGTAGGCTTGTCCAATCTATAGATGAAATCCCAACTGTGACATATCTAAAAATAAAGGCTATACCCAAGAATTAAAACAGCAAGCTAAAATCTTGGAAACAAGGTTGAATTGCTCATTCTCTACTACCCAAACCAGAGCAGAAGACAGATAAGCATCCATAATAGGAATCTATCATAGCCTCCAAATTACCATTCCAAGGTGTCAAATCCAAAATTGAGCTAATGAGTCTAATCTAAGGCTAGATACCCAATCAATATTAGAATCCAAATCATACATATCTCTTTTTGATTATGTCAGAGCCAAAATTAAGACATATATGAAGAAACTAATCACAATACAGAATAAATCACTAGCTAAAAATACAAGCAGTCAACTTCACATTTGTTGGAGAGCCAAAAAACAAATCATACCTAAGATCTCACCAAAGCTGCAGGTGTACTAGAGATAACCAAACTCTTGCAACTTGGAGAAATGTAACTTTAGCTAGACACTAATCAATCAAATACTCCATCTAGACAATGAATAACCAAATTGCCAACATAAGAAGTGATCATAGGAAATATTACCTATTCTATCTCTCTAAACCC
The DNA here is from genome assembly GCA_030864215.1 of Capsicum pubescens. NCBI lineage: Eukaryota > Viridiplantae > Streptophyta > Magnoliopsida > Solanales > Solanaceae > Capsicum > Capsicum pubescens. The sequence continues at coordinate 121,900,333 of CM061544.1, forward strand.
CACTATGTCAAGAACCACATCACAATAAGAATAGAGTATCCAACTCCAAATCAATACCAAGAACAAACCATCACTAGGAAAAGAACTTGATAAACCTAAATGATCAATCCAAAGCTTCTCGTTATTAAGATCAAAACCTCTCCAACTGATGAACTAGTCAAATCAGAAGGACGAACCCCAAACTAGTCAACCTAAAAATAAGCTATATATCCCAATCGCTACTACTTAAACCACAATCGAGACATGGAAGGTCAATCTACCTCCACGGAAATAATCCACTCCATAATCAATCTAGCATAGCCAACAGAAGAGGGAAATGACCAACCTTGCTTTGATACAAGAGAGAAATCATCAAACCAAGCCTGATGCCCAAGCCAATGCCTAAGAACCATGAGGAAGAGAATTCAAACTATATAATGCTAGCCTAATTGTATACCAAGCAAAGATCGATAAATATTAAATAATGACAATAATAAAAATGACAATATAATATCAATAACAAGGATAGGTGGTACCAACAATTAAAATCAATAACAAGTAATCTCTAGGGATATAAGAAGGCTAATATGAAAATATAAATAGGACTCTAACCAAAATGCTACACCTCCTAGGAAATATCAACACCAGTCCACTCTATACACTACTAGAAAAAGTTAACTATAGGGGTAGTCACATAATCATGAGATCTATATCAAGGCACACGACAATCAATATAAGTAAACCAAGGCATACAATCATCGATGGGTATGAGAACCCTAATACTTAAAAATGAAAAGGTAAAGGCATGAAATAAAAACATATATATCACATTGAAATTTAAAGTCAAGGCATGACGGGTCTGAGGGAGAATGAATTTGAATGGGTCAGAACTAAAATTGACCATCTCAATTACTAACTGCAGTACTATATGTACGGTCTCTGACCGAAGGTACCACAATACTGTTAGATTAATCTGAAAAAGCTAAACAATAAATAATCCCATGTCAGGGGCATGCTCGGGACCCATGACCAATTTATCAATAGTCATAGAAAACCCTAAAGATCTAAACTAGTGAGAAACATGAGCTAACCCCAATTATTTTTAGGGCACCCCCTATTGAAATGACCATTATCCTCGTAATCATAACACAACTCAAGGACTCTAGGCTAGTGAAAAACAAACACTAAATCTATCCGAACAACCAAATCATATGTGGGTACTCTCAAGACTAACATCCAATCTCTCCACATCCAAAACAAGCTCTTGGAATACTCTAAGGTGCTGCCCCTACTAATTCAGAACGACCGCCACGACCCAATGACCCATAGAATAAACTTTGCATGGTCCAATAAGAACTCTTCCTATTATTATCACCATGACTAATATGAGATCTACCCATATTCTAAAATTCTACCTATGCAGAACTGATAGGCTGCAAGCAAAGGTGACATCTGTTAGGAGGATTCTCGCTCATGAATGGAATGCCAATAGCACTATACTAATTACATGGACTCTTACCACTACCTTTATAAGTCTTTATAGATTATCTCTCTATGTTACTTGCATGATTAACAACCTAAGAAAAGGGAGACCTAAAAACTATCAAGTGCTCAAACGCTAATTAGAGTGGGAATAATAATCCAATAATAAATCCATGCACCATGTCATGCTCTGAGTGATATAACATAGGAATATGCTTGTCCCACTCAAGAAACCCAATCTCATACTTTGAAAGTGACAAGAAACCCTACTAGACAATAATATAACCAACTTTGGTCTGAAAATAACTCAAAGAACCAAATGTCATCCAAAGCTATGAGGTATTCACAAAAAAACTTAGGATCTCTAATGCTGATTCTCAAAAGGCTAAAGCAGTCATAAGCTCCATCGCACTATAAGCTGGCCCCAAATCCTCTGACCGATACAAAAGATCTTTGATATCGATCCTTGACTCCTTGGATTGATGCTATGCAGAAGCTCTTTAAATTTTGTGTCAAAGTCCCATCCGTATATATAAAATACCTCATATCATCCTTTAAGGATAAAATAGAGTCATGGAATATACTAGAGGTTCATAGAAATATAGACACACGATAAAAAGTCAAGAACAAAATTTCCTAAGAATGCTTTGTAGCCTTCTAAAGATAGGTTACAGGCCTCTCTGTACCCAATTTATAGCACTCTCCTAGACAACAAGATTTTCAACTAACACTATGATAAACCTAGGCTCTAATACTAATTTTTCATAGACTTATTTCTCAGGTCATGATATAAAACACCTTGGGTTTTGGCCCTTGGAAAATTCTTGAGCTTAATGCTTACTATCCTAGTAATGACTCATTATATAAGTTGTATGGTATGGTTACATGTAAGGTGAGCCTAGTTTTTAGGTATCCAATTGGTGTTGGTTGTATTCTTGGTCTTGGTAATGACTTGGTGGTACAACTCATCAGGGGTGGTGACGAGTCGTAAGGACGACCCTTAACCAAATCAGTAACATAGTGACTTGACATGGATAAGAGTAAAAGTGGCTCACTAAGATCCACGAGGATAGGTTACGAGTGGTAGGGTTGAGTCGTATATTGTCCAATGTCAAATCCCTTGGGTTCTATCATGGATACGACTAGACTATACAAGTCGTATGAATACGTCATTAGTGGGGTTATGGAGTCATATGGTGGAAAGTGTATGGATGACTCACTCACTGTCTTGGTAATGACTCAATGGTACGATTCATATATTGCGGTCACAAGTCAAAGGGGTCGACTCATGACCAAATGCGGTCTTTTTACAATCTTTAGCTAGGGGCACTTTGGATATTTCTCACTTAAAATACTTAAGAATCCACATACCTATAAAAAAATTTGTTATTCATTCAATACTTTAAAAGACTAAACATCTTCATTACTCTCTCAAATTCCTTTGAAGCAAAATTGGCTAGGGTTTCTCCAACATAGTCATTTAAGGGCTTAAGTATCTGTTTCACTCTGTGAATCCTTGTAATTCCGGTATGTGACTCTTCTTTAATTATTAGTTTACTAAAAACATATGTTTAATGTATTTTTTATGAATCATTAATGGTGGTTTTGAAACCAAGGTTTAGAGGTTTGAATGCATATCATTGAATAGTGTTTCCTATGTTTAAAATTATGACAATGCTTGTTTTTAATTATGTTTTTACTTATGTGGGTGCATGGGAATGGTTATTTAATTAAGAGGTCATAGTTGAACCCCAAATTTGATGATTTTGGCTATGATAATGACATGTCCTCAACCTGTTTGTGAAATTGTCAATGAGAATGATATTGTCTAAAGTTTGAATTTTGTTTTTAACAAAGACTTTGCATAAAATGTGAATGATTAATGAATGAATTTAAAGGGGAATTTGTGGCCATAAATTGAATTATATTTAAAACATTATGGGGTGCATGGGAACCCCCCAAGTGATTTTAATAATAGAGTCTACGGGGTACATGGAATTCCTCTAAGTGTTGGCTAATAACAATTCTTGTCAGCTATAGTTGGTATGATGATACCACTTTATAATTCCCTAATAATAGAATCCTAGAATTGATGGTTTGGTTATGTTATAATGGTTTTAATTGGGCTATAATAGGGGTTTTGACAGCTAGCCGTGAAGGTGTGGGTCCGATTGATGGACACTGGAAACTTGTTATTTCCATCACGAGGTTTGGTCTTGATGACCTATGTGTATGGTTCACAGTATTTATATGATTGTATCTTGATTTACATGGGGTCGGGGCATTTCTTTGTTTTCCTTCATACCCTTGGTTTATGTGACTACTATACACGGGGACCTTTCAGCAAGGTGAGCTAAATCTATATAGCAAATGGGTGGATTAGTATGAAATTTAAACTACAAAACCTAGGTTAAGGATTTAAATGTATGTTAAACCTTGTTCCCTATCCAGCTATGATATGTATATGTATATATATGATTTATTATGGTTATTTTATTTGATTTTGAATGATGATATTTTTTTACCTTTGTCCCTGATTTACATGCAAGCGTTCACTTTTCTAATCGTCTTCAGGCACTGTATCCCCACGTGATGTAGGAACTGGCCGTACTACCATTCCTCCTACTTAGTGACTTGGATTCGGGGACAACTTTGGGTCAGATTAAAGTGGTGATATTTCATACTTTGAAAGACACCATTTCATGCAATAGACTTCTTTTTATTATTATTATTATTATTATTATTTCCTTGGTTTTGGTTTTTCCTATTTTCAGGGGCATGTCCCAATCAAATGTTCTTTTATTTTTGTTAGAGGATTTGTTAGACTACTATGGGCTTGGGTGGTGTTTATATTAGTGTTAGCATTGGTATTCGTATTGGAATTGGGATTGGTATTGGTTGGATAATTAGTTGTGGCTTTTTGTATGATTATAGACTTACTTTATTGTGTTTGGATAATTATTGTTTTATCTAATATATGTTCGTAATCCATTCAACAAGGAGTGTAGTGTGGTTAATAGTGGGGTACTTGGGGGTGGTCTATACTCCTAGTTGGACTTGAGATACCCTATATGACTAGGCACTGTTTTAGGTCATGTCAAATTGGTATCAAAGACCTAGGTTTATAGTTAATTGGGAGTCAAGGAGTATTCTTTACAGTTTCACCAATTGTCTCAATATGCTTCAGAGTTGGTTTCTAGCGTGTGGGATAGAATGAGGAAGTTCAGTTTTGGGTTGTCCAGAGACTTTATTTTCGAGAGTAAGGTTGCCTTGTTGATCAAGGACATATATATTTCTAGGTTTGTTATGTATATGTAGTAGTTTGATGAAGAGAAAATGAAGTAGTTGAAGATAGGGGAAAGGCAGAGCAAGAAGTTTAGATTTTCTGAGTAGGGTGATGGAAAACAATAAAGTGGCAGGGATGGTTGAAAGTGGTCCAAAAAGAAGTGGAGAAATTCTGGGTCATACTTGATGGCTAGTGGTCCATACCCAAACAAGTTAGGTGACAGGCATTTTCATAGTGGCAACAATTATATGGAACATGGTGGACAATCCCAGGATAGTAGGGCCCAACCATCTCTTTCCTATCCCTTTATAGATTTTATGGTCTATTGTATTAGGGTTACTGTGATGAAGAAAAGGAAAAGTTCTTCAACTATGGTCAGCCAGGGCATATGCTTAGAAATTTTCCTTTTGGTAAGGTTGCTTCTTGGTCAAACAAAGTTCTTATTTCCTCTTCTTCATCTCCAGCACCAAAAGGTACCCTATCTAGCTCTGACAGTGGTTGAAACTGCATCTATTCTCTTACTACCCATAAGGAGTTCTGAGTCATTACTTTATGTCATTACTGGTATGTTAAAACTCTTTTGTGGTGATGTGTATTAGTTACTTGATCCGGGGTCTACTCTTTCTTATGTGACCCTATTTATAGTTGTGTATTTTTAGTTTTGGTCCCGAGTATATTTTCAACCCCTTTTTGTTTCTACCCTTGTGGGTAACTCTGTGGTTTCTAGGATAGTCTATAGGAGTTATGCGGTATCTGTCGGTATTTGGGAGACATTAGTAGATATTTTTGAGTTAGACATGGTTGGTTTTGATTCCCTCTTGGGGATGGATTGGTTTCACTCATACTATGTTTCTTTAGACTATCAGACCCGTTAGGTCATCTTTAAATTCCTTATTGAGCTTGTTACTAAGTGAAACGGTGGTTTCCTAGCTCCTAAATAGAGCTTCATATCATATCTTATATCTTGGAAGATAATTTCCAATAGGTGTCTCTATCATCTAGTCTGGGTTAAAAATTCTAACTTGGAGGGTTCTTCGTTACATTCAGTCCCATTGGAGAATGAATTTCTTGATATCTTCCTTGACGACCTTCCTAGTGTTTCTCCTAAATGGGAGATTGATTTTAGGATGGATCTTCTCCCGAATGCTCTTCCTAATCTATTTCTTGATATAGAATGGAACTAGCCAAGTTAAAGAAGCTTAAGGAGAAACTAAAGAATTATTTAGACAAGGGATTTATCCATCATTATGTGTATCTATGGGGTGCATCGGTGTTGTTCCTGCATAAAAAGATGGTTCCCTTTGGATGTGTATTGATTACCTACAGTTGAATACGGTGGTAGTAAAGAATAAATACCCTCTTTCGAGGATAGATGATTTTTTTGACCAGCTTTACGGTGCTAAGTTTTTCTCCAATACTGATCTTTGGTTCGGGTATCATCAGCTAAAGATTAGGGAGGTAGATCTTACTAAGACTGTCTTCTGTACCCAATATGGGCATTTTGAGTTTCTGGTTATGTCTTTTGGATTGACTAATGACCCGATGATATTCATGGACTTGATGAATAGAGTGTTTGGTCAGTTTCTAGATTTGTTTGATATTTTTGCATATTAAAAGCGAGCTGAATCATGTTGTTCACCTCTGTATTGCATTAGAAAGATCAATAACTATATGCCAAATTTTCAAAATATGACTTCTGGTTGAACACTATCACTTTTTTTAGGTCATGTCATCTCTCGTAAAAGGATCATGATGGATCCACAGAAAGTTGGAGTTGTTAAGAAGTTTCCTAAAACCACGACTCTAATTGATATTTGGAGTTTCTTGGGTTTAGGTGGTAACTACATGAGGTTTGTGGAAAGTTATTTTACTAGCTGCCCCGTTGACAAAGTTAACTTAGAGAAAGGTGAGGTTTTTGTTGTTTAATGCTTGTGAGGGTAGCTTTGAGAAGCTAAATGATAAGTTGACTTCAGCTCCACTCTTGACATTTCCCAATGGCATTGATGGATTTGTGGCATATTATGATATGTCCCATGTGAGGCTTGGTTGTGTCTTAATGCAATAAGGAAAAATAATAGCTTATGCCTACAAACAATTGAAGGTACTTGAGAAGAATTATCTGACTCATGTCTTTGAGTTATTGGCTTTGGTGTTTGCATTATAAGTCTAGCATCACTATCTGTACGACGTGCATGTGTATATATTTTTCAATCATAAGTGCCTGCATTATGTGTTTACTCAAAAAGAGTTAAACCTCAAGAAGAATATATGGCTTGAACTGCTCAAATATTATGACAAGTGTCTTCATTACTATCAAACTAAAGCTAGCATGGTTAATAATTCTCTTAGCAGGTTATCCATGGGGAGTCTAGGTCAAGTGGATGAGGGAAAGTCAGAATTGGTGAAAGATGTTAACCGTTTTGCTAACCTTAGAGTTCACCTATTGGACTCTGAGGATGGTGGTGTTTTTTTTACAAGGTGGGAAAGTCATCCCTGGGTGCTAAGGTAAAGAAAAAGGAAGTGTTTGATCGAATCATGATGAGGATCAAGGGTAATGTAGGAGGGCAAAAAGTAATTGATTTTATGGCTAGTGGTGATGGTACCTTGTTGTACCAAGGGAGATTTCTCATTCTGGATGTGGATGGATTGCAAGAGAGGATCTTCACTGTGGAGCATGAGTCATGTTATGCTAAATAAAAATGTATCATAACCTTAAGGAGATGTATTGGTGGAACAATATGAAGCGGGATGTGGCTAAGTGCATGGTGTGCCAACAAGTGAAATTTGAGCACACGAGGTCCAGAGGTTTATATCAAGAGATTGAGTTTCCTATGAGGAAGTAAGAAATGATTAACATGGATTTTTCTGTTGGCCTTCCTTGGTCTCAGAATCAGTTTGACTCGATTTGGGTCATCATGGATAGGATGACTATGTTTGATTTTTTTCTAGTGAGGACTAATTTTTAGCAGAGGATTATGCAATGTTGTACCTCCAAGTGATTGTAAAGTTGCATAGGGTGCCTATTTCTATTATCTCGAGTAGTGGTACATAGTTTTCATCATACTTTCGGCAGTCATTTTAGAATAGTTTTGAGACAAAGGTGAGTATTAGTACTTCTTTCCACCTGTAATCAGATGGAAAATCAAAAAGAACTATTCAGATATTATAAGATATGCTTCGTCCTTGCACGATTGACTATGGTGACAGTTGTGTTGATCATTTTCCTCTTATAGAGTTTGTATATAATAATAGTTACCACTCTAGGATTGGGATTGCTCCATTTTAGGCCGTGCATGGTAGGAGGTATAGGTCTCATATTGTTTTTTGAGGTTTATGAGGAGGAAATGTTTGGTATGGATTTGGTTCACCAAGCCATATAGTAGGTGAAGGTGATTCAGGATAGACTTAAAGATTCCATAGTCGCTAGAAGTCTTATGTAGATGTGAGGCATAGAATGTTACAGTTTGAGGTAAGGGATAGGGTGCTGTTGAAGGTGTCTCCCACGAAGGGAGTGATGCGGTTTGGGAAGAAGGGGAATCTTAGTCCCCGATATGTTGGTTTGTAATTTGACTTTGGAAGGTCTAGTAATTTTGCATATTCGTTGCCTTCTAGTTTGAGCTCCATTCACTCGGTGTTCTATGTTTCTATGTTGAGGAAATGTGAGGGTGATCCATCACAAATTATTCCTATAAAGGTTATTGGTATTTCGAATTCCCTATCTTATGAGGAGCTACTTGTTGAAATCTTAGATAGACAGGTTCATCAGTTGCGGACCAAGGACGTAGTTTTTGTAAAGGTTCTCTGGTGGAATCACAAGGTGGAATAGGTTACATGGGAAGATGAAAAGAAAATAAAGTCCAAGTATCTAATCCTATTTCTTATTCCCAAAAAATCATGCTTGAGGTATGTGTTGTTCCTAACATCTTTTCTTTCCGTCCTTGTTAAAGGAAAATTATGAATTCTTTTGTAATATATTTTCAATCTTAAAAGTAAGAGTAGAGATGTATGGGGGTTTAATCATGCTAGTCACTCGTTGTTCCTTTTTTCGAGGATGAATGATCCAAGTGGGGGAGAAATTAACAACCTGGGTTTTAGTCCTTGGAAAATTCTTGAGCTTTGAGCTCACGTTCCCTTGTAATGACTCATCATATGAGTCGTATAGTATGGGTACAGGTAACAACTTGGTTGTACGAGTCATTAGGGGTGGTGAAAAGACGTTAGGACGATCCTTAACCAAATTAGTAACTTAGTGACTTGACTTGGCTCTGAGTAAGAGTTGCTCCGTAAGAGCCCTGAGGATAATTTACGAGTAGTAGAGTTGAGTCATATGTTGTCAAGTGTCCAGTCCCTTGTATTTTGTATTAGATATGACTAGATCAAATAAGTTGTATGGTCAGGTCATGATTGTGTCATGGATTCATATGGTTGATAACACTCAACTTACTCCTATGTTTAAGGGGTAAGGCGGTCATTGTCAATATCCCAACTCGTGTTGGGGTTGAATCCACAAGGAGTGAAATGCAAATTTCAAGTCCTATGGGCGTAGGAAGTTACAATTTGAGGTTGGGGATAGGGTGTTGTTAAAGGTGTCTCTCATGAAGGGAGTGATGTGGTTTGGGAAGAAGGGGAATCTTAGTCCCCGGTATGTTGGTTTGTACTTTTCCTTTAGAAGGGTTGGTAATTTTGCATATGCGTTGCCTTCTAGTTTGAGCTTCATTCACTTGGTGTTCTATGTTTCTATGTTGAGGAAGTGTGTTGGTGATCCATTGCAAATTATTCCTATAAAGTATATTGGTATTTTGAATTCCCTATCTTATGAGGAGGTCCCTGTTGAAATCTTAGATAGACAGGTTCGTCGGCTGCAGACCAAGGACGTAGTTTTGGTAAAGGTTCTCTACTGGGACCACAAGGTGGAATAGGTTACATAGGAAACTGAAAAGAACATGAAGTCCAAGTATCTATTCCTATTTCTCATTCCAATAAAATTATGCTTGAGGTATCTGTTGTTCCTAACATCTTTTCTTTCTGTCCTTGTTAAAGATAAATTATGAATTCTTTTGTAATATATTTTTTTTCTTAAAGGTATGAGTAGAGATTTATGGGGGTTTAATAATGCTAGTCACTCGTTGTTCCTTCATTCGAGGATGAATGATCCAAGTGGGGGAGAAATTAAACAACCTGGGTTTTAATACTTGGAAAATTCTTAAGCTTTGAGCTCACTTTCCCTTGTAATGACTCATCATACGAGTCGTATAGTATGGGTACAGTTAACAACTTGGTGGTACGAGTCATTAGGGGTGGTGAAAAGTCGTTAGCACAATCCTTATCCAAATTATTAACATAGTGACTTGAATTGGCTCTGAGTAAGAGTTGCTCACTAAGAGCCCTGAAGATAGTTTACGAGTAGTAGGGTTGAGTCATATGTTGTCTAGTGTCTATTCCCTTGTGTTTTGTATTGGATATGACTAGACCAAATAAGTTGTATGGTCAGGTCACGATTGGGTCATTGATTTGTATGGTTGATAACTCTTAACTTACTCCTATGTTTAAGGGGTAAGGCGGCCATTGTGAATATCCCAACTTGTATTAGGGTCGAATCCATAAGGAGTGAAATGCAAATTTCAAGTCCTATGGGCATAGTAAGTTACAGTTTGTGGTTTGGGATAGGTTGTTGTTGAAGGTGTCTCCCATGAAGGGAGTGATGCGGTTTGGGAAGAAGGGTAATCTTAGTGCCCGGTATGTTGGTTCGTACTTTTCCTTTAGAAAGGTTGGTAATTTTCATATGCGTTGCCTTCTAGTTTGAGCTCCATTCACTCGGTGTTCCATGTTTCTATGTTGGGTAAGTGTGTGGGTGATCCATCGCAAATTATTCCTATAAAGGATATTGGTATTTCGAATTCCCTATCCTATAAGGAGGTACCTGTTGAAATCTTAGATAGACAGGTTCGTCGGTTGCGGACCAAGGACGTAGTTTTGGTAAAGGTTCTATGGTGGGACCACAAGGTGTAATAGGTTACATGGGAAGCTGAAAAGAACATAAAGTCCAAGTATCTATTCCTATTTCTCGTTCCAAAAAAATCATGCTTGAGGTATGTGTTGTTCCTAACATGTTTTCTTTTTGTCCTTGTTAAGGGAAAATTATGATTTGTTTTGTAATATATTTTCTGTCTTAAAGTTAATAGTAGAGATTTATAGGGGTTTAATCATGCAAGTCACTCGTTGTTTCTTTATTCGAGGATGAATGATCCAAGTGGGGGAGAAATTAAACAACCTGGGTTTTAATCCTTGGAAAATTCTTGAGCTTTGAGCTCACGTGCCCTTGTAATGACTCATCATACGAGTCGTATAGTATGGGTATAGGTAACAACTTGGTGGTACGAGTAGTTAGGGGCGGTGAAAAGACGTTAGGTCGATCCTTAACCAAATTAGTAACTTAGTGACTTGACTTGGCTCAGAGTAAGAGTTGCTCACTAGGAGCCCTGAGGATAGTTTACGAGTAGTAGGGTTGAGTCATATGTTTTCTAGTGTCCAGTCCCTTGCGTTTTGTATTGGATACGACTAGACCAAATAAATTGTATGGTCTGGACACGATTGGGTTATGTATTCGTATGATTGATAACACTTAACTTACTCCTATGTTTAAGGGGTAAGGATGCCATTGTCAATATACCAACTCGTGTTGGGGTCGAATCCATAACCAGTGAAATTAAAATTTCAAATCCTATGGGTGCTCTAAATACTAAAAGGATACCCGGAATGCAAGAAAACACAACATATAATAAAAGTTGGGGGATTTGGCTTGTATCAACTTTTGAGTTATAACAAGCTATAATGACACTTTTCGTATAAAAATCATGTTTGGGGAGAATCTTGGGATTATATCTTCCTAAAGGTATAAAGTGTATAGGTTAGAGATGGTTCATCATGATATCTAGTTTTTAAGTGAAAGATAGGTTAGGTCGAAAGTCTTTGTGGCTAGTTTTTCAACTAATCCTAAAATATTTAACCCATTGGCTCTTTTGAGCACCTACCAAGTGTGTCATTCATAGTCACCCAATACCTCAATCGAGCTTCCCTATTTCTAGGAAGATGCCCATGACATGACTTACACTCCATTTACAATTATTTCTAATATTGCAAAAGGTAGTAAACTACATACTTAATTGTCCACGATTGCCTTTTTACCATATTGCCCTTTTTCAAGGATGTTATGGGTTCCCATGTGTTCACCTTCATCCTCTTTCAAGGATGATGAAGGTTTTCTAGAATTTGGGGATTTCTCCCATCAAACCCATTTGGAGAATTGGTATTTTCACCCACAAAATTCCAACTAGTAAACTCAAGCAATGGTGAAATCCATACTAAAAAACTAGAAATCATGTAAACACATCAGCACCGACACATAAATAAACTTTAGTTCAATATAATCCCAAAACTACATTACTTAGCTACTCATGAAGAAAGTAGTGAAAGATATACCAAAAGGATTATTCAAAGCATCCATGCTTCACAAAACACTAAGAATTCAAATCTCCAAAATTAGTTATAATCTTTCCCAATTAGGGTTCTTCTTTTCAATTGAAAAATATCCATGAGGTAAGCAATACCCAAAGAAAAAAGAGTTTTTACTATATAAGGTTTGGGATTCGGCCAAGTAAAGTTACAAAACTGCCATAGGCAACATTACCGCTTAGCCACGATGGCATGAGGTTGAATTTGACCACAGTATGGTTACACGATCACATTATATTGACCATCCTGATACTCAGCGACCACGGACTTTGTCCCACGATCACGGTTATTAGAGCTGATGACTGCTCCAGGTCTTCAGCTGTACTTCATTGCTCCCACTTGATCTCTTTTAGCTTCAATAAACTTCTTTCCATATCACCAACTTTATTCCAGTAAAATTTCGAGATTAGTGCATTAAATCATGATTATGCCTCATTTATTTATACAAAACTTAGTAGTGTGCACGAAATTTGAAGCAAATGATTTTTAAAATCATTACTCATCAACACCCCCAACTTAAACTTTGTTTGTCCTCAAGCGACACCACCCCTTATAATGATATAATTTCATATGTATTCCCACATTCTATTACCCAATGATCATGATAAATTTAACTTGATTATTACACATAAAAATATCTTCATACATGGGCAAAACGATTTTTACTACACCCCTCAACATAAAATGGAATATTGAATGCTGTAATAGACTTTAAGGAGCAACCATGTGAAAACTACTAATTCTCTAGAAATGATTCCTTTCCTTACCTCAACAACATTATACTTCCTTTTGTCTCATTGTTCGAAAGTTTACAAAATCACCTACCTCAACTTGATCACATGCCTCCTCACAAGAAAGAAGATTTCACTCACCTAGGTATCAACCATGCAACGAGGAATTTAAGTGCGAACACACTCTCTCTCAAGAACTCTTAATGCTAATAAGTACCATGCCATAGGCTTACCCCTATTTTCAATCGCCACTACAATGATCACATTTGGTTGGGAATCACGAATGACTTTTTGAGCTTGTAATGTAAGTTTAGGGAAGGGCAGGATATCAATTTTGGACAACAAGGCTAAACCCTCCTTGAACTTCTACAACACACTCTTTTAAATTTTTTATATGGGCCACTTATTTTCTTTCACTATTGTGCCTACATTGCCTTTCTTGGTTTACCCACTTGTTTTCCATTTCTCTTTTTTTTTGTGCATAATTCATGCATTTATTTCCTTTGTTAGATCGTTTATTTATTCTAATCATTTTTTTATTTTCTTAAGCATATCAACACTTTCTTATGACTTCGTGTCCCAAAAATACCTCTTTAAACTTTCACCATCCCCAACTTAGGCTTTTAGCCTCAAATTGCATGCTAAAGTTCAAGGACGATAGGAATTAAGAGAGGGATAATAGAAGGGTCACAACTTGCAATGTATGAATTGGTAGGATTTTTAGTCCAAAATGGGATTCTAATGTCACTAGGATGGCCTAGGATTATTTTACCAACCAAATACAATAAAAATTTAACCTTGAAAGAAGATGATACAGGTACACATGAGATGTAGACAAATATACTCCCACACATGTCATGTAAATCTCATTGAGGGGGTTCAATTTCTTCTCCCGCTCGAGAAAAATAATTTTTCTAAGTCAATTTCCGATGTCATAAAAAGAGAAAAAGTTTTGTAACAAAGTTCCTCACGTCCATGCCCTTGAGTTTTTTAAAAATTTTGGACAGAAAGGGGTGTTTTCTTTGCATTTGTACCATGCATAATTAGTTAATCATGGAAACAACCCAAGATCTTGACTTACATTAAGGATTTAATACGGTCTAGTCCGACTTTTCCAATGGGCATAAATGCGATCACAAATTACAATGCCATAGGTACTCATACTTTCCTTGCATTTGTGACCTTGATGCCATGAGTACTCAGACTTTCACTTCATCCATGACTAAAACCCAATCACAACGCTCTACACTTAAATATTCATCACCCTATATATATAGGGAAAAGCTCTTCAAGTGACCAAAATTAAATAAAACAACAATCTAGGAACAAAGTAACTAATCCATGAAAATGTGGGCACCATCAGAGTGCCCGAATATTACAACCCAAATAAAAATAAGAATGATTTAAAACAGTAGAAAAATATGTAGAAATATCAATAATACAGGCCGAAATCAAATGAATATGGAGACAGACACCCCCAAATTAAAAGGTAGCAGTGTCCCCACTGCATAAATAATAAAGCATAAAAGAGATAAGGGTGCTCCTTGAAAATTCATCAAGGTCTTCTGTCACTCTTAAACACTGTATCATCATCATTCTCCTCAATTCATACCAATCGTCCGGTGCCTCATCATTACTTTTCACCCAGGAGAAAGGAAGTTAATTTTGAGGTTTTAGAACCTTTCATAGGCCCTTCATCCCTTTCTACATTATGATAAAGAACTAATCCCTCTTCTTATCCCTTATGACCATATTTTCATGTGTAATTCGGAGATCTCTATATGATTCATCCTAATATGAGTAGGTTTTCTCAAGCCTAGCAATGGTAACTTTATGTCTATTTTGGTATTCTTTGTACTTCTCATAATAGAACCGTGACAGATATGAATGACGAGTGGTGGAGGGATCTCTCGCTCCGTTGGGAAAACTAGATTAAATCTCCCTGATGGAAGCAATATAAACTCAAATATCCTAAACAGGACTGGGGATGGATGGCCTATGAAACTCAATATAAATACATGCCGACTTCCCAAGTCGATCTTATGCTTCTTGATTTTCCAAGTACGCCCTCCCCACGAATCCTCAAAGGGTAGATGGGGGTATATGGCAAACCCAAGTATCTCCAGTATACTTCTCAACCCCCAATCCCCTACAAAGCTCAGTAATCTATGAGGGAATGAAGATATGCATACCACCTTGGTCCTTGAAGTTATCTATTTTATTGAATACAAGATGACCAAATTCTAAAGGAATGCTGTCTAAAATGCAAGCAACCATTACAGCACACAGATCTGGGGCTGCTGTTATATAGGTGCAATGGGAGACTCGACTACTTATAATCTGCAACCCAATTCCAGCCTCAAAAGTAAGGTCATTCATGGATATGTTGCTTTTTGTTTTCATTCGCGAGACTTCCTTTCCGAAATATAATCTTTCCGCCAACCAACTTCCTGACTTACACCCCTTTTCTTTGAATGCCTCCATGTATGCATGCGGGATCCCATAAACATCATTGATTTTCTTCTCCCTAAAGCATATCATTTTCCCTGGATCTTAATAGTTATGTTTGATGGATCCGAAAAAGAAACATTGCTAATGTTGTCATAGAATTTATACACCCATTACTCATTTGTATTGCATTTATCTGGGAAAAACACCGCCACCCTGTGGTCTCAAGCTTGTCATAAAATTCCAGAAGCTTTTCCAGCACATTGTCTAGGTGAATCCCTTACTCCGGAAGCAACTTTGTCCTCAAATGATCACTATAGAAGTGAGTGTGGCACTTGGGTTCCATGAATCGTATAAGATCATACTTATCTGTGAGATTATCCTGAAAGCACTAGGCATAAATGAAATTAATCATTGACATTTTTATGCACGAACTATGCCACATTTTTCACTAAAGCTCATTGAATGGGTACTTGGTGGTGTTTGGGAAAAAAATTTGAGGTGTAGCATTTTTGGGCATGACATAAAACTATCTTTGGTTACCGCGATTGTGGGACATGACCATGTTTGCATTATCGCGATCGCTATCCACTGACCGTGACCATAATAACTATGGCTAATTCCATACCAGCTTTACATGTTTAAAATTTCCCAATTTTTAGGCCACAAGTATGTTCTACAATATGGATTCACATAAAACCAAAGAACAATATAATTAGGTGTTTGATCATGCCCTTTGAATTCAAAAAATCTTATTGAAAACATCATTTAGGAAATACATCAAATATTTGATATGCACACTCCATTTGTATCCATTTTGTATATATTATTAGGTACTCTAGATTTCCCCACTCATGTGCACACCATATTATAGTAGCAAAACACCACACAAGTACTAAGTATGAAAACATGGAAACATGAGAATCGAAGACTTAGGCCCTTTTTGCATTATGCATCTTTGTCCAATTTTAAAAACTCAAAGCATGATTTCAAGGCACCTACCATATTTGTGATGCAAGAATGATGCAAAGATGTTGTTAGAGAGGTACCAAACCTGGAAAAAATTTGGTCCAATTAGAATGTAAGATTTTAAAAGGGACTGCTAGGGAAATGGGGGATGCAGTTGGTCATATAGATGACGCAACCACAGTCATATTTAAATGATAAAAATAGTGGGTACACCATTGACAACGATCAAGGGAACGTGGGTGACCGCAATTGTGACCAAGGGCCTATGATCAAAGTAACTTAGAGAATTTCTACTCCTATGTTTTCCCCTATTTAGCTCAATTCACAATTTGACAACTTTTCCACTGTTCAATTTTCAATAAAAAAATTCACACTTTTCCTTTTTAAGCTCATCCAATGCATTGTATAGTGCTATAAATACATGGGTTATTGAGATGCCATAATAGAAATCTAAGCTACAATATCATAAAGAAACGTTATGTGCCACTCTTATGGAATTTGTGGGTTCCCTCCAATACAACGCCTTAGTTAATGTTATGGCATGTCATCTTTCCTTTTTTTATTATAAAGGCGGGTCCTCAAGACCCCTTTTTCACTTATTCAATCTCAACATCCACCATAGACACAACATGAAGCTCCATGGATTTGTTTTTTGTCTTACAAACCTTGAAAGTGACTTCATCCTCTTGCACCCTAAACTTTATCTCCCTCATTTCTAAGTTGACAATGGCCCTTTCAGTGGCTAAAAATAGATGAAATAGGATGATGGGTACCTCGTGGTCTATTTCATATTCCAACACCACAAATTCTGTTGGGAGTATAAACTTGTTCACTTTGATTAGGACATCAAATAAAATTCCCACCAGCCTTTTAA
The DNA here is from genome assembly GCA_030864215.1 of Capsicum pubescens. NCBI lineage: Eukaryota > Viridiplantae > Streptophyta > Magnoliopsida > Solanales > Solanaceae > Capsicum > Capsicum pubescens. The sequence continues at coordinate 121,917,614 of CM061544.1, forward strand.
TAGACCAATCCATCATTAAGAGATGCATAAATATTGGGGTAGGAGAATTCAAACTAAGCTTCATGTAGATGACAAAGGGAATCAGGTTGATACTTGTACCAAGGTTGGATAGAGATTTTACAAACACATGCATTCTAATAGTACAAGGAATTGTGAAAGATACGGGATCATCTTTCTTTTCTGTAATATTACCATCTATGACTACACTACAATCATGGTTGACATCAATGGTGTCCCCTTCGACAGGCTTAATTTTGACATAAATTTCAACATTATCTTAGCATATCCTGGGATCTCTTGGATCGCCTCAAGAAATGGATGTTTATCGATAGATGGCTAAGTTTGGCCATAAATTTTTTAGCTTGTCACCCTTCTCTTTTATTTTCAATCATTGAGCGAATTAGGGAGGAACTTGGATTGTAGGACTTGTTTCACTTTGTGTCTTTTCAACCTCAACCACTTCTTCATTATCATTCTCATTTTGTTCTTATTGATTTTGAAGTAACACCCCCTTTGTCTTAGACTTAGGCATATTTCTACTCAAGTATCCTTTCAAGCACCCATCAAGTGTCTTGCCACTCCTAGTGATAATTTCTAGGACTTGAGTGTCATTCTTTGTATTAGAAATTCTGTCACTAGGGAGTCCACCTCTAGGCCTAGCCTTTAATTATGTGGAGATTTAACCAATTTGGGTCTCCAATTACTTGATGGAGGTAGAGAGGGATACCTCGGCTTAAGAGAGTTGATAAAAGTCACTTTTCAATTCACTAACCATCTTGTCCATACCTTCGATGCTATTCAAAATTCAGGCAAAAATATCCTCGATCTTGAACTTTTCGGGGTCAATAGAGATTGACTCTTTGTTCTTAGCTCAATCATGGGGTGGGGGGGATATAGTGGTCATAATCATGCTCTCTATCCCTCTAATACCTATTATGCATATGGTCTATCTAACCTTTATTTCAACTTTCCTTTGATAGGCGGGATGGGAAACCCCTGAATAGTTTTCTAAATACCAGATGTCCTCATACAACTTCTTGTCCTCCTCATCATCCTCATAGGCCTTTGATGCTACGGTGTTTACCTCTTTCACAGGTGTAACCATAATATGCTTTGTCAAGATCTTAAGTTAGGTCATCATCTTTTCCATGCTCTCCTCTCTTTTGTCGTTCCTCTTTTTTTGTTCTTTGTCAACCACAGATGTAGAGGGAGAGATTTTTAGATGTTCGGTATCTCAGGTATGCCAACCCCGATTTTGCTTTATCATCTCTCCTAATAACTGAATTACCGTATAGTACTGTATCTTTACTAAGCAATATCTTTCCAAATTGTCCACCATGGTTTTGTTAAGCGGATCAAGGGCCCGGTAGAAGATTTGGAGAAGCATCTTCTCCAGGACCTCGTGGTTTGGACACTTTGCCAATTTTTTGTTGAATCTTTCCCATGTTTCAAACAATGGTTCTTTGTTCAATTTCCTAAAATTTATGATATCATCCCGCATTTAGGGCATTTACAAAGGTGGGAAGTATCAATCAAGAAAAAACACGATAAGATCTTCCCAAGTAGTGATTGAATTGGGTGGGAGTGAACGGAGCCACAACACCGCCTTACCCATTAAAGAGAACAGAAAAAGGAAAAGACGAATAGACTCTTGAGTGACGTGTGTAATGTTGAAAGGTTCACATACCTCCAAAAAAATTTTCAAGTGAACATTAGGGTCCTCATATGCTTGACCACCTTATATCCCCTTCATTTGTAACATGTGTAACATAACACTAGTTACATGGAAAACTTCGTTCCCTTTAGTTGGTGGGATATAGACTGCACTCATTTGGCCCTCTTAAGTTATCCCTCATCATCGAGAGGAATATCAAAGGGACCCATGGTACTAGTCTTGTCACTCATTGTTGCATTAACACTACGTTCACCGATAAAAATAAAAAATAACAAAGAAAGTAAATCACACCACCCCGGGCATACACAAGTAAAAATCATACTGCATAAGTGAAATTTGTATTCCATTCCCTGGCAATGGCGTAATTTTGAAAATGCTCAACTTAATCCCATGTTTAAGAGGTAAGGCGGTCGTTGTCAATATCCCAACATGTGTTGGGGTTAAATCCACAAGGAGTGAAACGAGTATTTCAAGTCCTATGGGTTCTATAATTAATAAAAGTATACTCAAAATTCAAGAAAACACAATATATAAAAAAAGTAGGGGGATTTGGTTTGTAGAAACTTTTGAGTTATAATAATATATAATGACATTTTTGGTTTAAAAATCAGGTTTGGGGAGAATCTTGGGAGTTTTTCTTCCTAAAGGTATAAAGTATGTAGGTTAGAGATGGTTCATCATGATATCTAGTTGTTGAGTGAAAGATAGGCTAGGTTAAAATTCTTTGTGGATATTTTTTCAACTAAACCTCAAAGATTTCACCCCTTGGCTCTTTCAAGCACCTTACAAGTGTAACCTTCATAGTCACCCAATACCTAAATCTGGCATCCATAATTCTAGGAAGATTCCCATGAAATGACTTACACTCTATTTACACTTATTTCTAAGTTTTCAAAAGGTAGTAACCTACACACTTAATTATCCACCATTGCCTTGTCCCCCTATATCCCTTATTTAAGAATGCTATGGGTTCCCATGGGTTCACCTCTATCCCTATTTCAAGGATGATGAAGATTTTGTAGAAGTTTGGGATTTCACCCATCATACCCAATTGGAGAATTTAGGTTTTCACCCATAAAATTCCAACTATTAAACTCAAACAATGGTGAAATCCATACTCAACAACTATAAATCACGTAAAAACATCAACACCCACACACAAATACACTTTAGTTCAACATAATAAAAAGATTAAATTACTTAGCTACTCATGAAGAAAGTAGAGAATGATATACCATAAGTGTTATCCAAAGCATCCATCCTTCACAAAACACTAAGCATTCAAGTATCCAAAATTAGTTACAATTTTGCCCAATTAGGGTTCTTGTTTCAAATTCAAAAATATCTATGAGGTAAGAAATACCTATAAAATAAAGTTTTTTTTACCATATAAGGTTTGGGATTCTACCAAGTGAAATTACAAAACTGCCCTGGGCAATATTTCTGCTTAGCTGCAATCGCATGAGGTTGTCCATGACCGTGGTTTGGTTATGCGATTGCATTCAATTAAAAATATTGACTGACCGCGACCATGAACCTTGTCCTTCAATCGTGGTAACTAGGGATAATGACTGCTCCAGGTCTTCAGCTGCACTTTTTTTTCCACTTGATCTCTTTTAGCTTCAATCCATATCTTTCGATCTCACCAACTCTATCCCTATAAAATATGGAGAATAGAGCATTAAATGACAATTATGTCTTAATTAATTATAAAAAACTTAGTAGTGTACACAAAAGTTGAGTACAAATGAGGGGGTAAATCACCACTTATCAATGGTGGACAATGTATGTGTGTCCAACTCACTGTCTTAGTGAAGACTCAATGGTACGAGTCATATGTTGTGGTCATGAGTCAAGGGGGTCTACTTGTAACCACCTACGGTATTTTTAAAGTCTTTATCTGTGGTTACTTTATACATTTCTCACTTAAAACCCTTAAGACCCCACATCCTGATTTTGGGTGTATTTATGCATTCTAATGTCATTATTCTAGCCTTTTTAGCCTTGTTTTGAGAATGATTCTATACTATATTGGTATATAATGAGATGAATTCATAAAAAAGTTTTAAATAATGTGTTCATAAGGTTCTAAGTGAATTTCAAGTAAGTTCTTACTTCAACTAGTAAATTAGAGTTTAACAGAGAAAACTAGTCTTTCTAGCTTGAGCTAGTTGCTTTTCTAGTCTATCTTGTTTGATTTTATTGTGTTTAATGTGTTACAAATGGGTTTAAATGTGTTATTATATGTGTGAAAAGTTCTTAGGAGTGTACAACATTCAAGTGATTAAAGGGAAGAGTTGAAAGTTGAAGTGAAAGATCACAGAAATCAACCAAGTAAAACTCTTGTTGTTCATTCATCATGATGGACATTGTGTGTTTATAACTCTAATTCGTGTGGTATTTTATTATAGGATAGTTTTTAGATTAATATTATGATATATTAATGATATATAGGCTATAAAATCATTGTAAAGAAATCACAAGACAAGGTATAAAAGGAGGAAGGACCAACACTTAACAAAAATTCGGGAAGCAAATTCTTAAACTAGCATGCTATAAGCGAGTGTCGCATGTCCCATTACTATGGAATAGAGTATACATCTTATGCTATATTTATATTGAATATATCACGCATCTCATGTTGCATTCCACCCCTGGGATTTCATGCTAATTCAATTACAACACGGGCTGGGATTACTCTTATGCTATAAATACATGTTGTATCACATTTTTACACACTTTGGGACGTCTTGGAGGATTAAGGAGTCTAACACAACTTATTTTTAGGGTTTATATCTCTTTAATTTAGTTTCTTTCATGTTTTGTATCATCAATCCAAGTGATTGGATGATGAATATTTCCATTAAAGTCTAATACTCCCTATCTGGGGTCAAGGCCACGTTCATGATTACTTTTGTTTTGAATTAAGTTTGCTGGATTATTTATCATATTGGTTGTTTTTTATGCTTTTTTTAAATATTTTAAAGATTATTAACCCTTAGAATACATCAATTTTAAACCTTATGAACTCGGGATAAGGAATAGGGCATTAGAACATGGGAATAAGTAAAGTATGGTTTGTGTTTCTTTATGAAATATGAAATTCAAATTAGTATCTACGATAGGAATATACTTATATTCCTTACTTAATTCATATGTAGGATGATAATTTTATAGAACTTAAGTGAACTATCACATCCCCGCTCAACGATGTAGTTGTAAGGTTCAACTTAGGTAAAGGATTAGAGGTTGGGAAATCGTAATCATGGAATTAACAACCAAGATAAGAAATTTAATGAATGAAGTTCAATAACATAGAAGGATTGTTCGTAAGCCTTAATCCTGAGTTTTTATTCGTTGATTGTCCTAAGTCAATACTTTTCTGCATTAGTTTAGTTTTTTTTTAGTTTACAATTCTAAAACATTATTGTTTACTTTTTCTCAATTGTTGAACTAGAATAGGATAGTTGGAAAATGAAATTCCCAGAGATATCGATACTTAGGCTTTCTTGAAGTCACTTTACTACTTGATAAGACCACGTACACTTACGTGTGCGCCTGGGCGTTGTCAAATTTTTTGCATCATTGCCGGGGACTTATAACTAGGCAACTATCTTATTTTTATTTTTTCTTTATTGAGTTGTAATTTTTTTTTTAGTTTATTTTCATTTTCTTTTATTTATCTTTTTATCAACCTTCATGACAAGGCATCCTGGGATAGATGGTTTTTGAGTGATGACGATTCTATATGGTGTATGGTTTGTGGCAATAGTGGTCATTCTGAATATATGCATGTTGTCAACCCTGATTCTGTAATATTTGTGGGATATGATCAAATGTAGTACTATGTGAACACCTACAATCAGTATCGGCAGTATCAACAACCACAGGTTCAAAATTACAAGGCCCCGATTCAAATGAACAATGTGGAAGAAATGCTGAAACAACTTTTAGCTAATCAAGAACAGTTGTCAGCAGATTTAAAGAGTAATGTACCCATTTCAGAGCATCAAAAAAATTTCAGAAGGAACTTGGTGATGCAAGTAGGACAAGTGCAACAGGTATATAATAATAGACTTTAAGATGATTTGTCAAGTGACAATGAAAAAATAGTTGAAATCACTTTGCGGAATGGTACAGAGCTCAATGATGAACCTTCAAAGAAAACTAAGGAGGTAGATGCAGAGTTGAATTCCCAACCTATTAAAGAGAAATTTTTTGACAATTCAAAGAAGTCTGAGTACTCGAAAACTGAAATTGCTTAAATTGTTAAGGAGATGCCACCACCACCATATGAATCAAAACCATTGAGTTTCCATCTTTATTATGAAAATAAAATTGAGAAGGTGAAAAAATGTGAGTGTGTAGTAGATTGTGTTGATTTTGATGTAGTATTAGTTAGGCCATATTCAAAGCATATTCCACATTATATTTAGATGATGTCTTGTCTGTGGAATTATTTAAAATAGTGAAAGCGTGTGAAGATGAGGAACTAGAATCTTATATTTTGGATTTTACATCAGATAAGCAACGTAAAAACACAATTCACCTGAAGGAAGATCAGTTTACCATGTATCATCCATTACTCGATTTGTTAATCTTTGTACCATCTCCCTATAATCTAGGCAAAAAGATAGATGCGATGTTGGGGGGGAAATTTATATCCTCAAGGTGGAGGAAAAAGCATGATTAGGTCGTGCCACAACACTAAATTAGGAACTTCTTGGGAGGCAACCCAAGCAAGGTATGTTTTATTTTTAGTTTTTTGTTTTATTTCATGTGGTTTTTGTTTTTGATTGAGTCGCGTGTTAATGGGAAATTTGAGTACCATACACTTGAGCTAAGGAGCATGACACAAACTGAGTATGGGGTCCCATGGATCTCGTTTATGTGAAGATGCTACTAGCTAGGCCTAGAGGCCTCAGGGAGTATTTTTATCTCTTACCTTTAAAAGTTCACTCTAGGGACAAAGTAGATTGTTAAGTGTGGGGTGGGTAAATTCTCAATTTTTGGCTCAATTTTAAAAAAATTTAAGTTAGAAATAAGTGAGATATTCTTATTAGTGCTATTTCTAATTGCATGATGCAAGTGTATTTGTGTGTAAAACTATGTTTAATGAGTGAATTTCTATTTTTGAGACTCTTAGGCGCATGTTTATGACTCTTGTACTTGTTGGCTTAAAATTAAATTTATGCTATTATTTTGTTAGGAATCTATGATGATCTTATTGAGTTAAGAATGTTCCATATGAGTGTGAGATTTTTATTTATTCCTTGTTGCATGTGATGTCTACAACTTGCCCGGTGTGTGTGTAAAGCGAAATAAAGAGTATGAGTTTAGGAAATGATATAGGCATTTCTTTAATAGCCTTATTTTTACATTATATTTGTTCGACCCTTTATGAATTATCCTAGTTAACTCATATTGAGCCTTTAGATTTTTCTTTGGTAGCCTCATAAGTAGCCTAATCCTTTCTTTGGTAAATCATAATTTGGTCTAAAAAGATCCTAAGTGCTTTAATGAAAAATTAAATTAGTAAGGAGTTTGAGAAATTGAAGAAGAAAAAGGTGAAATTGATTCCCCAAGGTAAGAGTTATTGGTATTAATAATTGATGTGTGGTGAATTGATATGATATAATTTGTTCTAAAAATATTGCCATGATTGTGAAAAAAAGAAAAATTGATTCTTTTGGTAGTAAACTATGCGTCCACCAAGTGTTTATTAAAATGCTTAAAAGTGATGGGGCAAAAGAAAAAGGTATGGATGAATGAATGTGTAATTTGGTTGTTGGATAGTGATTTTAAATGTATAATGTAGTGTATTAAAACGCTTAGAGAGGTTAGTCAATACTTTTGTTCAAAATAGTTCTTACCCGTCCCTTAGCCTACATTACAACCTAGAAAAGTCATAATTGATCCTAAGATTTACATTCAACTATTAGTGGAGCACTACACCAAGGGCAAGACTATTGTTCATTATGTATAACATGTGAATTCCTTGTGAGAGTGAGTGTAACTTGATTCTTGTACCCAGTGTGATAAAGTGCATTATTGTGAGTGATTCTGGGTAACTCTCTTACTGTGAGGGTCATATGTTTGATGAATTTGGGTGATTTGTATTCCTCCCTTGATTGAATAATATGCATGATATTTCCTCTAGGTGAGTCAATTCTTGAGGCTAGGATGTTTTGGAGTAGTGTTCATGAGCTTTCAATTGTGCAAATAACATGCTTAGTATAGTAACTTGCATTCTATATAGTCATTATAGTTCTAGCTTGAGTGTCTTGCAGTTAGTAGAAGTGTTGAGTCTCCTAAGTTTATGATGATTATATTTAAGAGTTGTTCGAGGATGAAAAAGGCTTTAAGTGTGGGGTGGTGATGTTGGGTGTATTTATGCATTCTAACGTCACTATTCTAGCCTTTTTTAGCCTTATTTTGTGGATGATTCTATACTATATTTGTAGATAAGGAGATGAATGTGTAAAAAAGTGTTAAATCATGTGTTCATAAGGTTCTAATTTAATTCCAAATAAGTTGGTACTTCAAAGAGTCAATTAGAGTTCAATAGAGAAAACTAGTCTTTCTAGCTTGAGCTAGTTGTTTGTCTACTCTATCTTGTTGGATTTGATTTAGTTTAATGTGTTCCAAATGATTTTAAAAGTGTTATTATATGTTGAAATTTTTTTTAGGAGTGTACAAAATTCATGTGGGTCAAGGGAAGAGTTGAAACTTGAAGTGAAAGATCATGGAAATCAACCTAGTCTAAGCTCTTGTTTTTTTATTAAACGTGATGGATACTGTGTGTTTGTACCTCTAATTTGTGTGGTTTTTTCTAGTAGGATCATTTATGAAATTAATATGATGATATATGAATGATATAGAGGCTAGAAACTCATTGTAAAGGCACCACAATACAAAGTATAAAATGTGGAAGGACTAACACTTAACCAAAATTTGGGAAGTGAATTCCAGATGCATCGTTCTATAAGCGTGCATCGCATGATCCATCTCTATGTAATTGAGAATTCATCTCATGGTACATTTATATGGAATAGCATTCTCCATTCCACCCCTGTTCTTTTCACGCTAATTCAGCTCAAACATGTACTGGGATTACTCCAATGCTATAAATACATAGTGTATCATGTTTTTACCCACTTTTGGATGTCTTTGAGGATTAATAAGGATACAAAAACTTCTTCTTATGGTTTATATCTCTTTACTTTAGTTTTTTTCATGGTTTTTATCATCAATCCAAGGGATTGAATGATGAATATTTCCATTAAAGGCTAAAACAACCTATATGGGGTTAAGGCCTCGTTCATGATTACTTTTGATTTGAATTAAGTTTGTTGGATTGCTTATCATAAGTGGTTGTTTTTTTATGCTTTTTTTTTTTTACTAATTTAAGGATTAGCTACCCTTAGAACACATCAACTGTCAACATTGTCAACTCGGGAGAGGGAATAGAGCGATAGAACATGGGAATAAGCAAAGTATGGTTTGTGTTTCTTTATGGAATAAGGAATTAAAATTAGTATCTAGGACAGGGATGTACTTTGATGCCTTACTTGATTCATATGTTGGATTATATTTGTATAGAACTTAAGTGAACTATTACAGCCCCGCTTAGTAATTTATTTGTAAGGTTCAACTTAGGTAAAGGATTAGAGGTTATGAAACCATAATCATGAAATTAACCCTATGAATCAACAACTAAGATAAGTGATTTAATGAAAGAAGTTCAATAATATAGTAGGATTGTTCGTAAGCCTTAACCCTGGGCTTTAATCCATAGATTGTCCTAATTCATTACTTTTTCGCATTAGTTTAGTTTCTTTTTTGTTTACAATTCTAAAAACTTTATAGTTTACTTTTTCTCAATTATTGAACAAGAATAGGATAGTCGGCGAACGCAAGTCTCTCAGAGATCCATACATGGTCTTTCTTGAAGCCACTTTACTACTTCATAAGACCACATACACTTGCATGTTCTCTTGGGCACTATCATTTCCCTATAACACTTTTTTGTAATTCATTCCACACTTTACAAGATTAAACATCCTCTCTACTCTCTCAAAATCCTCTAAATTAATGTCTAGGGTTTCTCTAAAGTGGTCATCAAAGGGCTTCAGGATCAATATCTCTCCATTAATCTTTGTAATTCATGTATTTGACTAGTCTATCATTGTTAGTTTACTAAGAACATATTCTTAAAGCATTGTTCATGAATCATTAATGATGGTTTTGAAACCAAGGTTTAGGGGTTTGAATGCATATCATTGAATATTATTTCCTATATTTTAATTATGACTATGCATGTTTTTAATTATGGTTTTGCACATGTGGATGCATGGGAAAGGTGATTTAATTATGTTTTTAATTATGATTTTGCCTTTGATAATGACATTCCCTCAACCTATTTGTGAAATTGTCAATGATATTTATATTGTCTCAAGTTTGAATTTTGTTTTGATCTAAGGCTTGGATAAAAATGTTAATGATTGATGAATGGCTTTAAAGGGGACTTGGTGTCCATAAATTTAATTGAATTGAAAACCTTGTGGGGTACATGGGAATCCCCAAGTGATTTTAATAATGGATTTTGTGGGGTACCTTTGAATCCCCTAAGTGTTGGATAATGACATTGTTTGCAAGCTATAGTTGGTATGACAGTACCACTTTATAATTCTTTAATAATTAACTCCTAAAATTGGTGGTTTGGTTATATGATAAAGGTTTTAAATAGGCAATAATAGGGGGTTATGATTGCTAGTCTTAAAGGTGTGGTTCCGATGGACGGACACTGGAAACTCGTGATTGCTGTCATGAGGTTTGGCCTTGATGACTTGTGTGCATGGTTCACACTATTGATACGATCTTTTCTTGGTTGACGTGGTGTTGGGGCATTACTTAGTATTCCTTGGTACCTTGTTTCATTCGGCCAACATACACCGGGGACCTTTCAGCAGGGAGAGATGAATCCATATGGCCCGTAGGTTGATTTTTATGATGGTAAAGATACACAACCCAGGTTAAGGATTTAAATTCATGTTAAGCCTTGATCCTTATCCTGAAACAGTATGTATATGTATATATATGATTTCATATGGTTATTTGATTTGGTTTTGAATAATGAAATTATTATACCTTTAACCCTGAGTTATATCTTAGCGTTCACTACACTAACCATCTCTTAGCACTGTATCCCTATGTGATGCTGGAACCGACCATACTACCATTTATCATATTCAGTGACTTGGATTCGGGTAAAATTTTAGTCATATTGAAGTGGTGAGATTCTATACTCTGAATAACTCCATTTCATTCTATGGTCCTCTTTTCATTATTTTTATTTCTTTGGTTTTAGTTTTGTCTATGGTCGGGGCATGTCCTGACTGAATGTTCTTTGATTCTTATTAGAGGCTTTGTCTAACTAATAGCATGGGCAGTGTGGGTATTACTGTTATCATTGGTATTGGTATTGACATTGTGATTGGTATTTGTTGGATAATTTCTTGTGGATGTTTGTTTATCATTATAGACTTACTTTATTGTCTTTGGATTATTATTTGTCTATTTTATTATATGTTCGAAATCCATCCGACATAGGGTGTAGGGTGGTTAATGATGTTGGTACTTGGGGATGTTATCCGGTTCGGGTTGGACTGGAGATATGCGACACGACTAGACCCTAGTTCAGGTCGTGTCATGATGGTAGCTACTATAACCTAGAAGTAGCTAAGCTAATATGTAGTCTGAAACTTTTTGTAATGAACAACCAAAGAACTAAAGATAGAATGCAGAATAAATGTAGTAAAAAACTGACATATATAAGATAGTCCCAACACCTAGTGGAGCCGGTTAAAGAGGTTCTAATATAATGAAACTATACATGAAGGACTAAATGAATATACTGATACAACCCAGCTCTGAATACAACATTGAGATTAGTCTGGTACATAAGTGGGAAAATAGTAATACTCAAATGCCAAGGGATCACCCTACATCTCCAAACCGTAGCTATTCCACATGATTAACACAACAATAGCAAGAACCCATACTATGATCAATTAGCTACAGAAGTATAGGCTGTGTCTAAAAACGCCTAACTCAATAGGCAACTACCAACTATGGTCCAAAGAGAATGTAGATATAAATAACATGCAAGCGGGAATGTAAACTACACCCAAATATCTAGGAAACTAGCATAGTAAAGTTAGAGAGGTTGTGAGGATAAAGTATCCTATTCTAACCATACTTAGGAAACTAAGCATTATATCAGTATATCAATGTCCAATATATGAATAAAGAGTAGAAGAAAGATATATACACATCAATACAAGACAAAGGGATGGATATACAACATGATTAAATGAAAGAAGAGATGGGTATACGGTTATACTGTAACAACTATAGATAGATACATATACATAAACAAGGACTATTCAAAGGCACAACCTAAGTAGTCACACTAGCATCTCAAGGCCTCTTAATCTTAATAAGAACTAGTGCTAACATAATAAGGGTCTAAGGCCATAATGTCTAACCATGGGACAATCATGCATAATAAAATAACCTCAAGATTAAGGATTAAGAATCATACCGTGAATATCAATACTTGTACAATAATCAACCTATCATGAGTTAGTCATAATAACAATAACAATATAAAGTAATCAATTAGCCCAGACAAGCAATACTTTAACCGATTTCCATAACCCAAAAGGTTGAATAAGCATATAACATACCACAAGCCATACTTATCACCTATATCTATGTTATCCCCCTTAAGGCTGATAGATATGTAAGCATACTTGTGATAGGCAATCCATATTCAAGGAGGAATGCAAAGTGAATCCAAAATACCATAACCGAACCAAGTACCATAATGTAACGAAGTTTATACACCTCTTCTTGCTTGACAACTTGAAAAGTTAGCACCTACAACGACATCTCTTATTCGACATGCCGATTCACGGATAAAGGGGCCTCTAGGGGTTCAGTAGTACCCGTATACACTGACCTAGTACCGATCAAGAATTTCCAATAACCATTATTACCATCAACCTACTCCATCTAAATACCGATAAATAATATACATATATATATATGTATGATGGATTAGAGACATGGCTTATAGAATATGATCCTATAAATCTATTACTCGGGGTAAACTCTGGGGCTAAATTATCATAGAAGTGTAGAAAGGGTCAGAATCTATCACAGCCGTGGTAAATAGTAGTAGCAAAATTGTGGACTTGAATCTATCTAGGTCAAATCTCTAAGACACTATTCTTAGTATCAAAGGCTCAAAAGTTATTATTTAAGATGGTATGATTCCCCCTATGAAGAAATCTGTATTAAAAGAAAAAAGTGGGAATAAATCCCCTTTTAGGTAAAATAGTTATAAAACCATATTTTTAGTTGGAATCGTACCATTTAACCTTTCAGTGAGCGTGAATGTACAAAATCTATGCATGCAATCACCAGTACCAAATTAATTCATTCCATCAGCAGTATTCAAATTGTATAATTATAAGAATCTAAATGTCTTTAAACTATGACCATGTCCTTTACAAGAATAGTCATTCTCAGAATCCAACCAATATCATAATCACGATATTGGGCCCAATAATATATATATAGCATACCCATTACATCATAATCAGGGAAAACTCATCAAAATCCATGAAAAACCATAACAATCCACCTAGTAGTGTATAAAACGTCATACTAAAGGTTCATTAGTCTCAACTATACCTAATATGCTAGAAATCTTAGGTAATAGGATTCCAGAAGCATAATAAGTATTTCACTTTAAAGGTTGATTCAGCTATCTAATCCCCGAAATCATACTTTAGGCTATGTCACGGTGTTCTACCCAAAATCACATCCTAACTTCCCTATCTAACAGTGCAAAATAGACAATACATCATCTCATAAAGAAGAGTAGACAGAAACCTACATTAATGCCAAACCGCAATCCTTCAACCGCCCTTAAATCATTTTACTTTTCTCCACGATCAAAAATGCCACCATTCTATCAAAATATAATCTACATGTTGTTAGGAGTAAAACGACACCCATATTACTATATTCAAGACAAGTTTAAAAATAAATCCCAAAAATGGATTCAAAAATACAAAGGGAAAAACCATAATTATATTTTTTAAATATTTTTCCCATACTCATAGGAGTCTATATATGAAAACTCATGCAAAAATGAGGTTCAAATCAAATAAGAATTATTTTCAAGCTTTACCGGCAAAATCCCCCAAAACCCATTTTGAAATAAAGAATTTAAAGTTTTTTAAAGATAAAATCAAGGGGTAATTAATAATTATAAGATTTGAAAAGAAAAATTATCCATGAAAGAAATCTTAGATACTCCTTTGGAATCTTCCAAATCCGAGCTCTCAAGCTTAAACATAGTAAAAATTGGATTTTGATTATCAACTTAAGCGGAAATCACAAAAAATAAAATAGAAGTTCCCAGGAAATTAGGAAAATAGAGTTCTATATTGATAAATGATGATTATAAGATAACAATGCATAAAAAATCATTAAACTCGGATCTTCCAAGATCCCAAAAATATCAAAATACTAATTTGGGTCTTATACTCAGCGATGATCGCTTAAGTGAACTGATCAAAGGTTCAATAGATCAATTAAGAGGACTAATGATTGATTAAGTGACCTGGTCAAATGGTTGAGGGTCGCTTAAGCGGCCACACCATCATCAACAACTTCTGAAACATGTTTTTGACCCACGAAACTTATATAAAACCCCATGAACATGAACCAATAGTGCAAAATAATTGTAAAACACATTCCAAATACAATGGAGTATTCAAAACATTCATACGAGATATTTTTGACTAAATATGGGGCCCATACCTATATTTCCATTTTTCATATAATCCTTCTAATAGCCCAAAACGAGTCTAGATTCCTCGGACCTGAACCAAGTGTCTCCTTAGCCTAAAATCAATATTCCAGAGCTAATGACATTATCTAAATTCACATTCAAGGTCATATACTAGAATTTTTGTTATGATACCAAATCCTAAATAGTGAAAGCTCAAAAATTAAGAAATCAGCCTAAAATCTAAACAAACTATTCGATAACCGAAACAAAAATTTTGGCAAGTCTTAAATGGCCTTTAGCTGCTGAGAAAAGTATTAAAATACTAGAAAAACATACAAATCAAGGAAATGATCTAGAGGGTCATTACATTCCTAGACATAGATGTTTTTGACTAATTGATTTAATTTTTTGAATTGTATTAGTGTGCTCTATTCGCCATGACACTAGATTCTTCTTAAAAAGTTGGTAAACGGGCTTTAAAACCTATATAATATTGAAAATAAAATCTACAACATAGTTGATACTTCTTTAAAATAAAATCTGCAGCATAGTTGAGACTTCCTAAAAATCTTTTGAAAATCAGTTAATTCATCAGGAAACTCTAATGAGAACTCCATAGCTCTATAAATGGAGTTACAGATTTCTTGATATAAATCATGACTTATAAATAGAATAGAGCTTTGAAATAATTTAATATTTTGAGCACTAGTTACTATTTCATTTTAATTAACAACTTTTAAAAAGGTTTAGAGATGTTTAAAATGCTGATCAATGTCTTCTGAAAATATTTAAAATATCATATATATAGACTAAAGAAATATTTCTATGTTGGTTGAATATAATATTCATAATATTATGAAATTCAGATAAAGCATTTTTAGTAAAAATAGAATTACATTCCATTCACATTGTCCAAAAAGAAAATTGAATGTTGTTTTATATTTATCTTTTTCAGTGATTTGTATGTACCAAGTCATGATTTCATATCAAACTTGCTATAAATATTAGATTTATAATTTATTTTAAGAAGGTTATGTTTGTTAGCTATTGGGTATCTAATCCATTTATACTTTGTTAAGAGGCTTATAAATGATAACTAGTCTTGCATCACCTCTTTTATTTTAAACACTATTTTTAAATAAAAGGCTGAGGTGATATGGAAAATCTAATAATTTATTTAATCAAGCAAGTCGTTAATTTATTTCTTATAATATTCCCTTAATTCATTGTCAATTTGATGGTTCATGTTATGGTGGGAATGCCCCTTTCATCAAATCACTCAATATAGGGTAATTTAATAATATGCCCTTTTTTGTTCAAAAAGAATTAGGAAAATTCGAGCAGACTTCTCGTTCAATGCCTTCTTGTAACCATTAGTCTTAACTTCTACTTCTGGGGTTTTAAAAGAGAATTCAATTCTCTCAGTTTTTGTTTTATCTTTTAAAATATTTATTTGTTGTTAGAGTAAATTAACCCTAAAGATGGTTTAATCTTTTATAAGGTCACTGTTCTCTTTTGATATATTATTTAGATAGATAAATAAACTTTTTTTCCAATATAATGGTCTGGATGCCATTAAACTCGGTGGTATAAAGTTTTATTTGGTTTTCAAATAGAATACATAAAATTATTTTTTTATTTATATCTTAGGTTATTATGAAATCATTTATAAAATAGATTCCATTATTATAAATGTGTACCCCATATAGTTTATAATTTATTTTTAATATTTCTCTCGTGGCAGAGAAAATCTTATAATAATGTTTTCAAGGTACTTAGTAGAAATTATTCCTTCAATAATGTAGTTTTGATTTGTATCTATATCTAATTATCCAATCTTGAGAATTGAGTATTTTTAATTTGTAACTAATGAAATGTGTACATGGTAACATTGAGCTTTAACTATTGTAATTGTATTAATTTTGATTTGCTTATTAGGTTTCTTCCAAAGACTTTATATCTTTAATATCTTTTCTTACTCTTGATGTTTGCGAAGACTCTAATTGGCATGATTTTGGTTAATTGTTAGATGTTAGCTCATTTAGTATTTTATTAGCAAGTGATTCTGATTTTAAATCACTAAGTATTTGCTTAACTTTTTTAACTTCCATTTTAAGGTGTAATAATTCTGTCTAAATATCTTGTGTTGTTGTTTCAAACTTTTGTTCTTTAAATTTTGTTTAATATATCTTTAGTGTTAAAGGGTTTGATGATTTTCTTATTGAATTATCTATTAAGAGTAATTTCTTTTAATGCTATCAAATAATTTTTCTTATGTTCTGGATCTTCAATATGGTAAACCATATCAAAGAACACCTCCTTGTTACCACTGGTGATGACATTTAAAGAATGACTATCGTAAGTTCAAATTATGTCACTGCATTTATAATGGTTATTTTATTCACCACAATAAAGATTGTATGTGCTATTGATGTTTTGAAAATCAATAAGATTTTCTTCTGAGGAAAACGTGTTTTTATTTTCTCCAAGAACAAGATATAATTTATTCTTCAGTTCTTCCTTTAGTTCTAAGATATTTATATTGTCTTTCTTTTTTATTAGGGGCTCTACAATCTCTATTCCTATGTCTTATTTTTCTGCATTTCCATCATGTATCATTATTATTTTTATATACATCTTTATTAGTTGTTTTTTTAGACTGTAAATCCTCTTTTATAATAATGAGATTCTTTAGATTTACCTTTATATCTTTTATGTTGTCTTTTCATTTTCTTGGAAGTTTCTTTTGAAGCGGATGATAATTAATATATCCAAAATCTTTGTAAAAGGTTCTTAACTCATTTTTAGATATTTTATTATCTCTTTTTATTTTATTTTTATGTTTAATATTGATACATTGTTTAAGTCCTATGACATCTGCAAAACTTATGTTATGACCATAAGTTAAGTGGTTATATGAAATTTTTCTTCCAAATCTATCTTTTAATATTGTTCTAATCTTTTCTGTAAATAATGTTAGTTAATCGATTATAAATTTTTCCTTCCAATATTCAAGATTAAGTACTCTCTAATCATGTCCTTGTAGAGGAAAACATCTTTATACCATCTAAAATTGTTCAAATTTGGACATGATAAATTAGATAATATTTCTGAATTCCTATCTTGAAAAAGTTGAGATTCTCCTATAAATTTTTTAGCTATACTATAAAAGTAACAACCCACAAATCCAACTAAGATTAGAACCATAATTCAAGTACATGTAAAATTCATCATCATGTTTTGATGGTATTGGTGTAATTTAGACATGTATTAAGGTCATAAGTAACTCCTAGATATTGGTCAGGCCAAAAGCCTTTCGTACAAATTTTTTTCCTTGAGAAGTATCTTCCAATGGTCAGCTTCAAATGATCATAACTTCTAGATTCTGAAACATTTTTGAGCTCAAGACTGGCCAAATGATATATAATTGGATATCCTTCCAACATACCAAGTTTTGCTTTAATTCAATATGGTGAAAAGGTCATGGCCATTTTAGTAAAGCATTATCTAATAGTGATATATCACGATAAAAAATACGATTATGGTTGCATTGTCTGACCATACAATGATCTCATCTGATCTAAACAACCTCAAACTCATAAAAATTGAAAAGTATACATTCCATTTATGGGAGGGAACTACGACTGTGGTTATCAATCACAATCTTAGGTACGATCTTGGCTCCTAAATCTGACCCAGTTTGAACCTTCACCTATGAAATAAAGTACAATCATATGTAGATACCACGATCATACCTAGGCTAATCTGATCAGGTAATAGATCTTGTATCCTGCTCCCAACTACTATCACGATCTGAATTACCAATCATGGTGGAACCTACAGACACGCCCTGGACTTTAGGACGTGTCGTATGGGCACCTCAAGCAGAAATGTGCCGAAGGGCACCTTGTAACCCAACCAAAACACCTCATCAACATATAGGAGTCGAAGGAACTCTAACTCACAAGTCAAGGTAGCAAAAATAACAACAATAAAAGTCATATCTTAGATATGTCTATACATTTCGTTAGGTTCGTCAAAATAAATAATATAGCTAAGCCCACAGCCATTCACAATGCCTCTATACAAAATAGATGTCAATAAAAGTATATGTCGGGATAAGACCCTGACAATAGCTAAACCAATTCCAAAAGAGACTAAATCTAAAGATAAGAGACAAAGATATGAATGTCTTTCGAAGAAAGGAAGCTCACCACTTCAAGTTAATGCATGATCCGCTTCGATCACCCAATCACTACCCGGGAAGAGAAAAAAAGCTCTAAACCCTATGTTGCATGGGGACATAGTGTCCGGGGATGGTTAGCTACTGGAATGATAACATGTAACTCAAAGATAAGGAAAAAATAGTACATTTTTTCAAATCTATGTCGATTCATCATAGGCGATCACATTTACATAAGAATAGGCATATTGAAGACATATATAGGTATAGTGACACAAGTAAATTTGTGAAATAAGATATAACATGCATTTATGATACATTCATTCATAAGACATGGGGTAAAGGACTACCAACCCTCCACCCTTATATCTTAGACACATAGGATACTGTACACTATAATAGGCAAGTAGACATGAGCCTCTAGCCGACACATTTTATATGGTTAGCGGACTTGGACCACAAACTCATATGTCTTGCATGGTAAGCAGACATAGACAAACCAACACACCGTATATAGTAAGAGGACTTGGACCACAAACTAATACTCCTTATATGGTAAGTAGACTTAGACCACAAACCAACACACCTTATTTGGTAAGTGGACATAGACGACAAACCAAAATGCCTTATTTAGTAAGCATACTTGGACCACAAACCAACGCGCCTTATATGGTAAGAGAACTTGGAATACAAACCAACACATCTCTACACATATACTAGAACCCATTAAATACATCACATAGGAACTAAATCCATCTAGAGGCATTCAATCCATTGAGGCTACACATCAACACCATGGACCATCACATGACTCCTTCCAGCTCATATAGTCATTGCTCATAATGCTAGGCCTAAATCCTTAGTTCTTAACACAATTCAAGTTCATTCATGGTCATCAAGACTCCTACCAACAATCATTTATACTTATTATCTTATATGCACCTTTTATTAAAAAATAATTTGATTTCATAATTTAGGGACTATGACCATTTAGTCAACCAATTATCAAGGATATGTATTTACTCATCATGTGGCAAGCAAGGCCTTTACCAATCATTTACCAAGCATTCACATTCATTAAATTCCACACATAAGGGATTTAACATATTTAGCTAAATTCAACACTATATATGGTCATATGGCTCTCAATTTATTCTCATCATGACCCATACAAACTATTCACCTTTAATTATAAATGTTAAATAGCATTTTCACCCTGCTTGGTTCAATACACAACTTAAGCTCATTATCTTGCCTAGGGTATCACCCTCTCAATAACCATTAAAAAACTAGTTTGTAAACTTTACAATAAAAGTCTTTCAATACCTTTTATAGCTTCATTTATCAATCATTCATACTTATTTGGTCCATTTCCCTAACTCAATACACCATCAACATCTAACTAGTCATTTCACATTGACATTTCACAAACACCTTTTGAGCAAATATTTAACAAGGTCATTTTCAAGGTAAAAGTCATCAAGATTAGGGTTACTCAAGACCCTTATGCTAAACAACAAACAATAAGCAACCTAATATACCATCTACCATCAATATAATATATAAATACAAGTATAAGCAAGAATCATCACTATTCATTGTTAGATAGTGAAACCCTTTTTCATTTGATTCAAAACTACCATGTACATTTACTAATTCAAGTGTAAAATACATGGTTTTAGAGTTATTTAAAGAGGGTAAGATATACATGACTTAAACAAGATGAAACACCAACCATCTTGACTCCTTCTTGCCAATAGATGAGCTCGTTCAAAACCCTAGCCTCCAATCTTAGTTCAAGAACCTTTTAGACTGTTTAGGAGTGTTTGATCCTTACAAATAATGAATTAGCAGGCTACCATGCCCCCTATAGTGCAAGGACTTAGGGTTTTAGGTGTGGGAAATGACAAAAATGTATTTGGTTAAAATCTGGAAAATCCACACGTGGAGGGGTACGACTCCCCATTATGGTTCATATAGCAATCATGACCTAGGGTACGAGTTGTACCCTGACTTATACCCTAGGATTCTCCTAGATCAACCCAACAGTTGTGCGTACGAAATGGCACCCTTGAGTAATATTCAATGGGTATGGCTCATGACATAACTCGTATTGATCACCCATAGCAAAAATAGTCCACTAGGTTTGAGGCCTCTCTCTTCACGGTTGAGTTGCATACGACTCATATGCATTGGTTACGACCTAGGGATGCTCAAATCATATAGAAACCAGTATACTACTTTAGTATTTTGTCTAGAATACGTGAGGGGAGAGGGATAAGGCTACGAGTCATTACCAAGGGTACAACTCAAGCCATTCAATTGTGACCACTCCAGAGACATCCAATGTTGTTGTTTTCTGAATGGTTTGAGGTCTAGGTGTTTGAATCCTCTCCCACTTTGATAGGTACATATAGATACAAGTTAACACCTTATCATACACCAAGGAAATATTAAAACAAGTTAAAAACAATACACAACAAGGATATCACACAACACGTATGATGATCATTACCAATCAACCCAATATATTTGAAAGGCCGCATTCTTGGGTGTTTCATTCTACCCCACTTAGGATCATTCATCTGTGAATGATGGGTAAGGAAAGCATGGACAAAAGACAACACATTAGCACACATCAAAACCAAACTCCAAAAAGAATTAGGTACAAGCATACAACAATGTTACAACATAAAACAACACATATCGTGATCATCACCAATGAACCATTTTATTTCATTCATTATGGAATCCAATCCCATTATAAGTTTTCGGAATGGAAAACAAATACGGATACTCGGACTTCATATGCTCTTCCGCTTCCCATGTAGCTTTCTCGAACTTTTGGTTCTTTCATAGGAACTTCACCGAAGGTACTTCCATCATTTGAAACAAGAAAACTTTCCAATCCAAGATCGCCACCAGGATCTCCTCATAGGACAAGGATTCTGAGATACCAACATCCTCTATGGGAACAACAAACAAAGGATCACCTACACTATCAATACGAGGACATGGAACACCAGAAGAATGAGGCTCATGCTAGAAGGCAAGTCCAATTCAATTCGGACAATTATTAGGAGAACCATCCTTTTAGCTGCTCAAGGGACCTATTTTCCCTACAGTGACAAACTCATTAGGAAAGGTACGACCTTAGGGGCCTAAGAATTAAATGAAGTATATCACAAATTTAACCGATTTACCCCCAATTGACATCAAACACAATTATGTCCACCTCTATTAATCAACATGACTTCTTTGATTACCAGCAGTTATCACACATCCTTGATAGACTCCTAACAACCACATAGTCTCTTATCAGTGTAGGAATAGAGAAAGAAGTTCAAATGACTCAGAACCAAATTGAAATACACAATAATAGATGTGGCAAAACATACCAGGAAAAGCATAAGTATACATAACACGAAAAAGGAGTTTTCGACATACCAGTAACAACATTCAGAGACAACTCGGACCCCTAGTGAGTACAAAGTGCAAGCGACTCTGGACAGTGTTCGTATAGGAAAAAGAAGCAGAGATAGCACCCTTCATGCAGGAGTAGATGAAGTACCAATAGGGGTTCTGTCACCCCAGGCAGCCACATGAGAAGGGCACTATCGCTGCATGTGCCCAAACTAGCCACAATAGAAATATCTGTTCTTCCACTTCTCGCACTCATCACGGTGATGCTGACCACAGAATCTACAAGGAGGGTAGGTCAGCTCTAACTAGGCCCCACTGGCCTTAGAGTCACTACTCACACAGTTCTTCTTCCTAGACAACCTATCACTAGACTGCTCTCCCTCAATTAGCTCAGATGGTCAAGTTCTCTTACCTTGTCTCTTAATAATATCACCCTATTTCATTTACTCTTCTTCCACATGTTGATATTCACAGCCAACCTAGAGATATTCATGTCATTAAACAGCAAGGCTGCCTTACTCTCAAGGACCAAATTGGGAGACAATCCCGAAATTTTTTTACGCATCCTAGCCCTCATAGTAGACACCATCTCAGGGGTATAACTTGAAAAAAAGATGGAATTTCAAAGCATTCTCCTTGAAGGACATGCCACCTTTCCTCAAATTCATAAACTCTTCCACTTTTTCTTCCCTCAACTCTTGAGGAAAAAAGCAATCAAGAAAGGAACTAAACAAATCTTCCCACTCGGCCGAAATAGCACTCACTCCTCTAGACATCTCTCACTCTTCATACCATTGATACGCTACTTTCTTTAATTGGTAGGAAGCAAACTCGATACCCTCCACCTTCAACACATGCATAATCTGGAAGATCTTTCTCATTTAATCAATGAAACTTTGGAGATCTTCCTCAACTTTCACACGCAAAAATAGAGTAGGGTGAAACTTCATGAATTGGCCACCCCTTGTAGCCTTAGAGGATAGATAAAAAGAGGAACCACACCTGAATTGAGAAGCTAAAATTGAGTAAAGAGGTTGATATAGCGACAAAAATCTGCATTAGCAACATTTGTTTAAGGTGACTAAGGAGGAATGCCACTCTCATGAAAAGGGTAGTTTGGTGAAATCCGATGAGGTTGTCCAGATGGCATAGCCCTAGCCTGAGTATGAACTCTAGAAGTTAGACAAGCTTTATCCATAGGACCCTCATTCGAGGCCGAAGTGTTTACCTGAGTCTCATATCTTCTTTAAGGCATGATCTAAAAGGTAGCAAATAGAATCAGGGGAATTCAAGACCTTAGACTTTATAGTATGTGATTGAAACACATGAAATAAAAGTATTCATAAGATATCTAATAGCCCCTCTTTTATAAGTATGGCGTACTACACACCCTTAAAAGACACTCTACTTGACACGATATTTTGAATACCCAACTGACCATGAACCTAGGCTTTGATACCAACTTGACACGCAGCGAACTTTAGGCCATTTTATATGGTCACCTCAAGCACGCATGTGCCGGAGGTTTCCCCGTAACCCAACCTAAACACCTCATCATCATAAAGGAGTCAAAAAAACTCCAACTCATAACTCATAACTTAGATATGTCTATACATTTTATTAGGTTCGCCAAATTAAACAATATACCCAAGTCCATAGACATTAACAATGCCTCTATAGAAAATTAATGTCAATAAAAGTTTATGTCGTGGCAATCTCCCGACAATAGCCAAACCAAGTCCAAAGGAGACTAAGTCTAAAGATAAAATACCAAGAGATGAATGTCTTTCGAAAAAAGGAAGCTCACCACTTCAAGTCAATGCAAGATCCACTTCGATCACCCAATCACTGCACGAGAATAGCAAAAGAATCTCTGGGCCATACATTGTGTTGGGACGTAGAGTCCGGGGACGATTAGTGGTTGGACCAATAGCATGTAACTTAAGAATATAGAGAAAACAGTACATTTGTTCAAATCCATTTTGATTCATCATAGGCGATCACATTTACATAAAAATTGCCATATTATAGACATATATACATATAGTGACACAAAAAGTCAAATCATGAAACAAGTCGTAACATATATTTATGATACATTCATTCATGAGACATGGGGTTAAGGATTACCACCCCTCCACCCTTATATCATTTACACATAGGATGGTTTATGCTATAATAGGCAAGGGGCATGAGCCTCGAGCTAACACATCTTATATGGAAAGCAGACTTGGACCACAAACCCACACGCCTTGAATGGTAAGACAACGTGGACAACAAACCAACACGCTGTATATGGTAAGCGGACTTGGAACACAAACCAACATGCCTTATATGGTAAGCAGACTTCGACCATAAACCAACTCGCCTTATATGGTTAGCGGACTTGGGCCAAAAAAAAACACACCTTATATGGTAAGAGGACTTGGACCCCAAGCCAACATGCCTTATAGGGTAAGAGGACTTGGACCACAAATCAACATATTTTTACATATATATTAACATATAAATTTCTACATATATATTAGCCCCCATTCAATACATCAAATTGTAAATCAACCCATTTCGAGGCATTCCATCCCTCAAGGCTACACATCGACACCATGGACTATCACATGATTTCTACTGACTCATTTGTCCATTGCTCACATGGCTAGGCCTAAGGAATTAGTTCATAACATAATGCAAGTTCATTCATGGTAATCAAGTCTCCTACCAACAATCATTTATACTTATTAATCTTATATGCACCTTTTATTTAAACACAATTCAAGTTCATACTTTAGGGACTATGACTATTTAGTCAACCAAACATCAAACATATGCATTAGTCATCATGTGGACAAAAAATCCTTTACCAACAATTTACCGAGAAACCACATGCATTCAATTCTAAACATAAGGGCTTTAACATATTTAACCAAATTCAACATTTTACATGATCATATGGCTCTCATGGGGGCCTTTATTGCTCAACCATTTCAATAGGCCAATGACTTAACTCATTTCATAACACAATTTAAGTAATTTTCATCATGACCCCACATACTATTCACCTTTAATTTGAAATGTCAAATTATATTTTCACCCTGTTTGGTTCAATACGAAACTTAAGCTTAATATCTTTCCTAGGGTTTTACCCTCTCATGAACAGTTAACCAACAATGTTGTCAATTTAATAATACAAGGATTCCAATACCTTTTAAGACATAATTTAAAAATTATTCATACTCATTCGGGCCATTTCCCTAACTCGATACACCATCAACATGTAACTAGTTATTTTACTTAGATATTTTCACAAATACGGTGTGAGCATACCTTTTAAGAAGGACATTTATATGGTAGAAGTCATAAAGATTAGGGTTAATCAAGAACCTCATGTTAAACAACACACAACAATCACCCACATATACAATCTACCATCAATATCATATATCAACACAAGTATAAGCAAGAATCATCATTATTCATTGTTAGATAGTGAAACCCTTTTTCATTTGATTTAAAACCACCATGTACAAATACTAATTCAAGTATGAAATACATAATATTAGAGTTATTTAAATAGGGGAAGATATACATGCCTTAAACAAGATGACACACCAATAATCTTGACTCCTTCTTGCTACTAGATGAGCTCCTTAAAAACCCTAGCCTCTAATCTTGGTTGAACAACCTTTTAGAGTGTTTAGGAGTGCTTACATCTTGTAATGAAGTTTTAGGAGGAAACTATGCCTTATATAGTTCAAGGAATTAGGGTTTTATATATGGGAAATTACCAAATGGTCCTTTGTTAAATGATTGAAAATCCACACGTGCAGGGTTATGAGTCCCCTTACGGTTCATATAGAAATCATGACCTAGGGAATGAATGGTACTCTAACTTGTATCCTAGGCTTCTCCTAGGTCGACCATACTGTTATGGGTATGAAAGGGTACCCTTGAGTCATATCCAAAGGGTAAGAATCGTTACCTAACTCTTATAGACCACCCATAAACAAAATAGTCCACTGGATTTGAGGCCTCTTTATTCACGGTTGAGTTGCATATGACTCGTATGCATTGGTTACGACCAAGAGATGGTCAAATCATATAGAAAATAGTATACTTAGTATTCTATCTAGTATATGATAGGGGAGAGGGAGAAGGCTACAATTCGTGACCAAGGGTACGACTCAAGCCATTCAATCATGACTACTCCATAGACATCCAAATTGTTGTTTTCTCAATTGTCCGAGGTCTAGGTGCTTTAATCCTCTCCCACTTTTATAGGTACATATAGATACATGTTAACTCCTCATCATGCACCAAGGAGATCTTTACACAAGTTAGAAACAACACACAAAAAGGTTAAAATACAACACATATCATGATCATTACCAATCAACCAAACATTTTTGCAAGACCACATTCTTAGGTGTTTCACCTACTAAATCCCTTCATTATGTAAGCTAAAACTATCACCCATAGCTAACACAATGGGTTAATTTTGTAGGAAATTCCCAACATAGGCATAATTCATGAAACACAAGTTATAAATAAACCATGTGTTCAAAATAGATAAAATATACAATACAAGATACCAATCCTATGACCTAGTAGATGCAGTAAAACAATATCTAATAGTATTAATACAACACAAAATTCTAGAAAGGTCAATACATCTATCTCAAACAAAAGACTAAAAATAAGGATAGAGGGGAATGGGCTACTCGAACTCCAAGCGCTCTCCCTTTCTCCGTTAATTAGACATCATATTAAAGATAATCAATAATGACATCTAGTACTTAGATATGCTCCAAAAAGGGTACAGAGGAGTAGTATGAGTACCAAAACAACGGCTACTCAGTAGGAATTGTTAGTGAACTAAGATAAATCATGATATAAGTATGATAAATTGCAAGATAACTAAAAGAAATCAAGGTACAAATATAAACCTGAATTATATCCAACATCACTATATATAATAAGTAATTAAACTAGAATAATAATATAACATGAGACACAACATATACCAATATCTTTGTGCAAACATACCTAAGCAATTTGGAATAATAACATATTATCATATGCACCTAACTACAAAATTGGCTCCCATACTCCAATTGGTGCAAAAGAGTAAGGAAATTATCACAGCCTCCCATATGACTGGAGAGTCACTCAAGAGAAGAGTAGAATGGTCAACTAACTCAATAGTCAAATTTTAATGTTATTTAATAATCATTTCGCAGTTATCATCAATATTTCATTTACCAACATTATCCCAACTCCCCAATATTAGACAAAACACTCAAATTCCATAATATTATCGTCATATTTCAATCTTAGCATCAGTATACACTAATCACCATTTACTAGTTAACCATCCTTTATTAGCTAATCTATTTGACTACTAGTTATCATATAACCACGAATAATCATTCAGCAACTATTTACATTATAGCCATGAGCCATTATTCATTTGAAAAAATTATCATCACTAAGAAAACATCATTTATTATCTAGTCCACATTAACCTATAAATCTCGATTGTCAACGAGTCATTATTAGTCACTTAAACAATATCCAACACTAATCATAAACTATCACTAGTCCTTCATTATCATAAATCATTAAATATCACTAATCATAAATTATCACTATTCATCAATTATTCCTCTTTATAAATATTTAACACTTACGGGCTATAACCAAAACCACTAATATCAACAACATACCCTAATTTCATATAAGTTAATATAAACATATAATTACCATACATAGGGCTAGTCGGACTCAAACCGTTAGATGTACACACGGTCACATCAATATAATTATCCTCCGACCTAGATGGGTATCAATATAATTATAATGTCCTCCGGCCTTGTTGGGCATCATCAAGTCATTATAATATCATCTGGCCTTTGTGGGTATCAATATATCATAATAATATCCTCTGGCCTTGTCGGGTATCAACATATCTTCATAAAATCCTTCAGCCTTTGATGTGTGTCGCCTAAAGTATGCTGAAATTCACCAACTGCCTCTTAGCATACTTTGATGAATTTCACTCATCTCCTCTCGATCTAAGAGTATTCCATACTAACCCTTACTTTAGCCCCCAGTTTTAACTATCTCCTCTCGATCACAAGTTGAGTAGACGTAAGTTAATCATCTTAAGTAGATAATGTAGGTATGCTTATTTTGGCAATTAATCCAAACTCACTGTTGTGATCTAATTTTCCCATTATCTACCTCCCTCTAAGTATCTTAGTGGATACAAACTGGATCCT
Organism: Capsicum pubescens; assembly: GCA_030864215.1. NCBI lineage: Eukaryota > Viridiplantae > Streptophyta > Magnoliopsida > Solanales > Solanaceae > Capsicum > Capsicum pubescens. The sequence goes on from CM061544.1 coordinate 121,946,041, forward strand.
AACATTAGCGAATGTTAAGAAAGAAATAAGTATGAAGAAAACCACCATGCATGCAATAATAACTATCTAGAAGTATTGAACACTTCTCCTACTTTGATATTTAACCAAGGTTCCCACAACTCTAGGTATGGGAATTAGCCACTCATGTTTGAAATACGATCACAGGAATTCATAATAGAAGTTTGAAACAATATCACAATAATCAGCGAATAAAATCCAAAGTCTTTAACTAAGTAAATGACCAAAATCAGCACAAAGCAATTCCAAGACAAAAAATGAATCCTGGAATCAAATTAATGTTTGTAACTATATAGAGAGCTTAAGCTAACTAAAAATTGTCAAAACGGTATATATACGTTGCAAGGAAACCTAAAAATCAAATCCCAAACAAAAGGCAAAACTGAGGTTGGTGGCCACCTACTAAGCCACCTAGGTGGCACTTATAGACTATAGGTGGTCCCACGTAGGTGCCCCATTTCTCTAATATCTCTTGAAATCTCTAGATTTGGCACCGTTGGAATCTACTCTATCACCTATGGACCGTAGGTGCCCTATGTAAGTGACAGAGTAACCTTTTCTGCACTTTTGAACCTCTAGACTTCCAATTTCTGAAACCTACTATGGTACCTCACCCAGTAAATTGTACATACGGGTCGTGGTTCCCAGGTAAGTAGCCAAAAATTTCAATTTTCATCCTTTTCTTCAGTTTAGCATCCAAAACCTGATTTCCTACAAAACATGACATAAAACACATCATCTCTAAAAAAAATCTAAGTAAGTTGCATATTTTTGTTAGTTTAAGCATTGAAAGTTCTAGGAATCCATAGCATATCAACACCCTCAACTTAGAACATTTGTATGTCCTCAGGCAACAAAATAACAACATTTAGCTAGGTGAATTCTAATTTGCCTAAGGCAGTCAATCAAAACTTTAAGCTAAAAAACATTACCCCCTTCAATTTCAACATTTAGAGACAAACTATGTGTATGCTTGAAGCATAAAAATGTGACACACGAGAATCAAGATATCGCATAAGATTAGCATAAGATAACCATGAATATATTGAAGTTACACTACCCAAACAAGTAAGCAGCAAGCAATACAACCCATTTACCCTCACAACTATGAAGTCCCACTCACTCATATGAAATAATGTATGTCAATTTAGGGACGGTCAAGAAACACTCACGCTCACAAGAGAAGTTCCACCATTACACATTAACTACCATAGGCTTTCCCTTATTTTCTTTACCAAAGATTTCAGACAGTCGAGTTAGGATAGCTATAGGACTTTATATGGCTTGTAATGTAAGATTGGGGGGGTTGGTATGGTACACATACATATGTTAAATGATTGAGACTCCTTGGTACTACACTAAATTTGGGGTTCACTCAACCTATTCTCCTTTATTCCACCCTTATTTCTCCCTTTTTATTCTTTTACCTCACATTCAGGTCGAGTATGGTTTCTTTTATTCATTTTTTTCTTTTTCTTCTTTTTTTTTCTTTTTATTTTTCTACCACACCCAACCTTACTATCTTTTTTCTTACTTTACCCTTCTCTATACCCACTTTACATTACATACCCTTATGATAGCCACCCTCAACTTAGGCAATTTGCCTGAGTTGAGGTGCATAATGTCCAAGGATGACCAAGGCCCAAATAGGATCATTGTAACACATATGAAAAGTTGAAAGGTGTAATAAGAAAAAAATTGGCTATAAGGTTTAATATTTGGGATCAAGGGATACTTATTCACACATGGAATGTCATTGATAATAGTGGACTAATAACAAAAACAACCTTTGATTCTTTACTAATCGACTATCATACAACCTATGCAAGCCTAATCGGGCTAGTTCTAGATGTAACACACAAAAGGAACTATGTATCATCTCACACACACATGGCATAGTGTAACATCACAACATAATACCTATATGATTCATGCAATTGCTAGATATGATTATCATGTGCCTAATCCTAATGCCATAACAAGATCCAAAATGGACACACATACATATATATATATTCAAATAGTTCTAAAACAATTGTTTTGGATGGGTATCATTTTTCTCAAAAATAAACAACAAAAATATGTCAACTACCCTAGATAATAAAAACTCTCCTAATTACATAAAAACATAATACAATACAAAACAAAACACAATAAGACACAAAATTAACCTAGACATGTAGGTTCTACAACCATACCATGACAGACAGGGAAAGAAGCACAATAATAAAAACCCACAGTGGTTTGGGTATATCCCACCCCCTACTAAAAGACTGCGTACTATCCCCAGTGCATGTAAATAATGTAAACAAAGGAAATAAGGGCATATCTGGGATGCACTAGCCATCCATGTCATGATAAGAAAAATTAACATATACCTTGGTTTGCCTCCCAAGAAGCCCCTGATTTAACGTTATGGCATAACTTAGTTACCTCAACTACTCAAACTTCATGAAGGCTAACCTTATCAATTACCTTTACATATCCAATATTACCCAGATAGTGCTTCACACGCTACCTATTCACTTTGACCGGCGCTTCACCATCTCTTTTTAGCTCTACAACACCATGTGGGAATTCCTTAACCTTATTGAATGGTCCAAACCACCTGGACTTAGACTTATCAGAAACAAGCGAGGTCTTGCATTATATAAAAAAACTAAATCACCAACTTTAAATACCCTTTTTTCAATTTTCTGTCATGATACATCTTTATTCTTTCTTTGTATTTAGCAGTGTTATCATAAGCACAAAGATGAAATTCATCCATCTCCTCCACCTTGCTCAACCTCATCTTAGCTGTATCATGACACTCAAAATTTAGCTTTTTCAACGGCCATAATTCCTTGTGCTCAAGTTCAACCAGAAAGTGACATGACTTGCCATATGCAAAATGATAAGGAGAAGCACTTAAGGGGGTCTTAAAATATATTCAGTAGGACCACAAAGAAACATGTAATTTTTTTGACCAGTCAGTCCTATTGGCATTCATTGTCTTTGCCAATATGGACTTGATATGTCTATTGGAGACCTTACTGTGCTCTCTTGTTAGTGGATGATAAGGAACTTACACCCTATGCCTTACACCATATTTGTCAAGCAAGGCCTTAAATAAATGGTTATAGAAGTGGGACCCACCATTATTGATAATCGCATATGGAGTACCAAATGAAAAAAATATGTTTTTCTTTAGAAAGGAGGTAACACTTTTACTTTTATTGTTTGGAAGCGAAAATGCCTCTATTCATTTCAAAACATAGTCAACCACCACAAAATTTTACTTCATACCATAGGAGCTCATGAACAGGCCCATGAAATTAATCCCCCATACATCAAACAACTCCAACCCTAAAATTGATGTCATGGGGAGGTCATGGCATCATGAAATATTGCCTTGACACTAAAACTGGTCATAGTCTTGTACAAAGTTGTGAGCATAGTTATTGATTGTAGGCCAATAAATCCCACACTGAAAAATTTTGTGGGTAGTATGGGTACCACTATGATGTCCTCCAACTGGTGATGAATGACAAGGTTCAAGAATGATCATTATCTCCATCCCAGGGATACATCTTCTAATCACACCATCCTCATAAATCTGGAAATGTTATGGATCATCCCAGGAAAACTTCCTCACCTCATGCATAAACCTCTTACGTAGCTGGAAAGATCGATCTTTGGGACAAGATTGCTTCCCAAATACTTGGAGAAATTAGCAAATCATGGGATTAAGTTTTGAGATGCTGCCAAGACCCGCTTATCTGGAAAAGTATCATCTATTTCAAGCTCATCCCCTACTTTCTGCATTTCCTCCTCCTCAAGCCTAGGCAAATGATCTGCTACTTGGTTTTCACTGTCTTTCTGGTCCTTCACTTTAAAGTCTAACTCTTACAACAAGAGAATACAACAAATCAATATTGGTTTGGCATTTTTTTTATAATTAGATACCTCAAGGATGCATAGTCTGTATGGACTATTACTCTGGTCCCAATCAAATAGGACCAAAATTCTTTGATGGCTAAAGCCACTACAAACAACCTTTGCTCTATACCTGTATACTTATTTTATGTATTTTTTAATACCTTGAATTCATAGTAAATAATATGAAGGATCTTCTCTCTCCTTTGGCGTAATATAACACCTAAGGCCACTCTACTTACATAACATATGACCTCAAATATCGTAGACCAATTAAGGGACACAATGATAGGAGTAAAAATCGGATTCTTCTTAAGGCACTTGAAGTCTTTCAAACATGCATCATTAAATACAAATTTGATCTTTTTAATTAAAAGCTTGTATGGAGGATTTGCAATTTTTGAGAAGAACTTGATGAACCTCCTATAAAAACCTGTATGAACCAAAAAGCATCGTATTCCTTTTACTGTGACTTATGGTGTTAACTTTTCAATTACCTAAATCTTTGGTCTCTCCACCTCGATACCCTATTGTGAGATCCTATTCCCAAGAATAATCCCTTCCTTAACCATAAAATGGAACTTCTCCTAATTCAGCGCAAAGTTCCACTCTCCACATCTCTGCAGTGCGTTATACGGATGGGACAAACAATCATCAAAAGATTCCCCAACTTCCAAAAAATCATCCATGAAGACCTCAATCGCGTCCTCCACCATGTAAAAAAATATTGACATCATGTATCGCTAAAAGGTGGAAGGAGCATTACATAATAGAAACTGCATTATCTTGTATGCAAAAGTACCATAAGGCCAAGTAAATATTGACTTTTTTTGGTCCTCGAGAGAAATAGTGATCTGATTGTAACTCAAATACTGGTTAAGAAAATAATACCAACCTTGGCTTTCTAGTAGATCTAGAATCATATCCATGAATGTCATAAAGAAATAGTCCTTTTGGGTTAAAGTATTAAGCTTCCTATAATGCATGCAAACTCTTCACTCTGTCACCAATCTCATGGGAACAAGTTCATTCTTCTCATTGGGAACTACTATAATTCCACCCTTCTTCGACACAGATTAAATAGAGATAACCCATTTGTTATCTACAATGGGGTAAACCACACAAGCATCTAACAATTTGATAACATCTTTCTACACAACCTACTTCATAGAAGGGCTAAATCTATGCTGATGCTCAATGTTGGCAACATATTCTGCCTCAAGCTATATTTTTTTGAATACAAATACCTGGTGGAATTACCATAATGTTTGATATAGTGCACCCAATGGCTCTTTTCAATATCTACAATTGAATATCAATGCCTCTACCTGTGACTATGCCAAATCTATAACAATGATCACCATTTAGGTATTGTTAGCCCCGAAGAGTGCATACTGTATGTGAGATGAAAGGTCTTTTAATTCCAAAATTTATAGCTCATAAATGGATGGTTTCGCAGGAGTTGTGGTTCTATTATTTAGATCAAGATCAAACTTCTTTAGAAAATATATGTAAGAACCTCTAACATATAATGTATTAACAATCTCATCATATTCTTTAATTCTATCACTCTTGAAATTCATGATTACCACTACTAATTATTCGACCATAAGTCTCTCATCAATGGGCATAAACCAAGAATTAACATCATCTTCAATAGTGTCTATTACCGATACTACCCACATATCATTTTCCTGCTGCTTTGACTGACACACATCAAAAACTACTTGCTTATCATTAAGTCTAAATGTCATCTCTCCAGATCTATATCAACCAATGCCCTACTTCTGGCTAGAAAGGTTCTACCAAATATAATAAGATCTTGAAAGTCCACCTCGCAGTCAAGAATCATAAAATCAGCTATAAAGGATGACACCCTTACTACTACATCACACAAAATACCCACTAGATTCTTCAAAGATGAGTCAACTATCAACAACTTCATGAATGTACGTTTGAGCTCCCCCATCACCAAAAACTTGTACATAACTAGTGGCATTACATTGATGTTATCTCCCAGGTCACACAAAGCCTTCCTGACATTAAAAGGCCTAATAGAACATAAAATAATGAAAGCTTTGGGGTCCTCCTTCTTCTCTACTATGGGTAAGGAGATTGTCACGACATAATAATAAACATTATCATTGGGATCACAGACCCTACCCTTACAGTTATCATTTTATGAATCATCATCAATCTCTATTGACTCTTCAGACTCTACCTCAGGTGACTTTTCATGCATAAAACTATCATTCCTCAACTCATCACGAGTAGACACAATGAGATTAACATTAGATGCACAACTCCTAAGGGTTATGGCTAGATAATAACCGTAATTTGAATTCGGAAGCATGTTTCTCAGAAGGGTACCTAGCTGCCTCTAATTTAAAGTAGAAGATATTTTCCCAAACTGTTGCTCTAACTGCTTGACTGCATTCTCAAAATATGTCGTGACAAGCTTGCCCTTGAAATATGATGATTGGGTACCATGCTCTACTTTTTCTTAAACTAAAACCAAGCCTCAAACATTGACTAAGAATGTAGCTATTTGAAGTTATATATCTCATCCTTTAGCTACAACATTTTCTCCAGAGGAATGTAATGGTTTAAAAATTTCCTGCAACACTCATTCCAAGTGGCGATTGATCCTTTAGAAAGTTCCCCACCCCGAAAGAAGCTTGTCCAATCAATGAAAAATGGAACAACATCAATCTGAGGGCCTCCTGATATACCACCAAAATGGTATAAAAAGTTAAAATCCAAATAAAATTAGAAAAATACATATTTACGTTATCTGTAGTTGATCCTGAAAACTCACCTTTCATGTTCAAGAGTCGGTTTATGGCACTGGTAATGACAAATTTTACATTAGGGGGAAATATATGAGGAATGATAGCTCTTGTTTCTGCCGTCTCAACATATCCCATATCATCTTTATCTTCATATGGTTGAAAATGCTGCTATGCTGGGATCACTTGATCTTGACTACCACAAACTCTATTAATTATCGTCAAGCTCTTGATGATCAACTGGCGGTCTTGGCCTGGTTAGCTATGCTTGCTATGTAAGTTGGGCCTTCTCGTCCCTTCACCAGTTAGCAACTACATCTACCACTAACTGCACCATTTGTTGATTAATAATGTTCTGAGGATCACCTAGGGAAGGGGAAGGTACCACATTAGGATCAACTCAAACCCCTTCAAGTTGTCCTGCACATACTGGTTTTGTCAACGTACGATTAGGCTACAAGATTCTGTTTGTGTTAGGATTCAGTAGGAGTAAGGGATTTACTTAACTCCTGGTGGAAGGCATACACCGGTTACACCCAATAGAAAACAAAAAACAACAACCCAATAACTTCAGCAGCTTTAATTAGCAAGTCAACACTATATTCACTGGGAACAACAACAAAATGTTGATCAACACACAAACTACAACTCCAATTGAACAGAAAGAGGTCGTTGTCAAGTAATGTAACCCAACATAGGTTGGGGTTGAACCCACAAGGAATATGTAAACTTGTCTCTCTAGATTGCTGGAATTAACAGGAGTACTAAAATTAAATAGGGGGTTTGTAGTAGTAATAACGAATAAGTAACCCAATTCCAATGTTTTGGTGGTAAACAGTCAGAAACAAACACTAGGCTTGTGTTCCCCTAGCTTCTGACTCAGTTGGATTCTCGTGCTCAATCTAATAATTAAACTGCTGCACATGTAAAATCTGGTAAGTTAGGTATCACCAACCGGCTCTAAGAATACTTTGGTGAATTTCACTTATCTTCTCTCCATCTCAGAGTGTCACCTCACTAAACCTTACCTTGGACCCCAGTTTCAACTATATCCTTTTGATCTCAAGTTGATTAGATGTATGTTAATCATCTTAAGTAGATAATGTTGGTAAGCATATTTAGGACATTAACCCCAAATTATTGTTGTGATCATCTTTTCCCAAACTCTACCTCTCTCTTGAGTTTGTAGAGAATACAAGATGGATCCTAATATTTGCAATGAATAAGAAATCAATAAATATAAAGAAAACGGTAATGCATGGAGAAATAACTATCTATAAGTATTGAACACTTCCCCTATTTCTTTATTTAGCAGTGTTCCCACAACCCTAGATAAGGGAATTAGCCGCTAATGTTTGATATACTATCAAACGAATTCATAATTGAAGCAATTCAAACAATATCACAATAATCAATAAATAAAATCAAAGTCTCAAACAACCAAAATTAGTACGAAGCAATCCCAATAGTAAAATCGAATCTTGGAATCAAATATAAGTTTGTAAGTATATACAGTGCGTAAACTAACTAAAAAATGTCAAAAGGGTATATAGGTTATAAAAATCCTAAAAATCAAATCTTAGATAAAAAAGAAAAACTGAGGTCGGTGGACATATACTAAGACACCAACGGGCCATATGTGGAACCTACAGATCATAGGTGGTCCCATGTAGGTTCCCTATTACACTAATAGCTCCTGAACTATCTGGAGTTGGAACTACTACCATATACCCTATCACCTACAACCCATAGATGGCACCTACGGACAGTAGGTTCCCGACATAAGTGATAGAGTCTTCTTTTCTACAATTCTAGCCCTATGTACTTCCAATTTATAACACATACTTTGACAGCTACGCCAAGTAGATATGAGTTGAGGTGCCCAGGTAAGTAGCCCAAAACATATAATTTTCATTATTTTCTTAAGTTTAGCATAAAAAAACATAGTTTCCTGCAAGAAAACATGACATAAAACACCTCATATCTAACAAAAAAACCTAAGTAAGTTGCATATCAAAAGTGGTATGAATCTATAGGACATCATTGGTAAAGAAATCATCAAAATTCTCTAAGAAAAGGGTCGAATCTTACTTTGAATTGGAATATAATCACGAAAATAGATGTTGATCGGGCTTTCCAATCACCAACAATCTTTATTATTGACATATCACACTTATTAGGGTTTTTGATCTCAAGAGATGGGTGAGAAATGAGTTATTTTTTGACCTAAGGGGTCTATTTATACCCCTTCCAGATAATCAGGTGTTGCAATTGCAACATGCAAGAGTGTAATCGCATAACATGGAATAAGAAGAAGGTGTTGCAATTGCCAAAACCTTAGTGCGACTGCACACAGTCCTCTACACATAGAGGTGTGATTGCCCTTCAAGATGTTCGATCGCAGAGGCACGAGATATCAGCTAAAACTTAGAAAATTACCATGTTTCCGCAAAGGCCTCAGGATTCATTAATAATTCAATATACGCATATGAACTATGTAACAACACTAAGTTCAATGTTCTGGATACAATGGAAAAGTCAGATTTTCCATCCAAGGTCGTTTTGAAAAAATATGGGTCCCACACCCATATTTCTAATTTTTCAACTTTCAGACCAATAGGCCAAAATAAGCTCAGGTGCATCGATACCCAAACCAAAGGTCTACCTAGGCTAAAATTGACATTCTGGAGCTGCTGGCATAGTCAGAATTTGTATCTGAGAATTTGTTTGCATTGGTTTTTGCATAGTGGTCATTTGGAACCAATGAAGACTTCAAAACAAGGAATTGACTCTCAAAAACAAACAAACCGCCTGATAACCAAATTGATAGTCCTAGCAAGTAATAAATAACTTGGGGCAGCTACGGAAAAGCTCTTACAAAAAAAATTATTGGAAATATGAAAAATGACATGAAGTGTCACTATAATATCCACTACTAAAAGATGTTTCATCTTTGAAAGTTAAGGATTAGGATGTACCTAAAGCTTCAAATAGGTGAGGATACTGGGCCCATATCTCTCTCTCGATCTCCCAAGAATCCTTCTCCACTGGGGGGTGTCTCCGTTGAACCTTAACTAAAAGAATCTCTCTAGAGCATAATCGTCTTACATTATTAGCCAAAATAAGCACCGACTCCTCTACAAAGGTCAAATGCTCATTAAACTAGACTTAGTCCCAGTTAAGCACATGTGATGGATTGGGAACATATCACCGCAACATAAAAACATAGAAAACCAAATGAATAAAGGCAAAATCTTGAGGTAAAGCTAACTCGTAGGCTATATCACCAACTACGCAAAGAATTTCAAAAGGGAAGATATATCTAGGACTGAGCTTTCCCTTTCTCCGAACCTCATCACACTCTTCATAGGTGATACACGAAGGAATACATGATCATCAACTCCAAATCTCAAGGCATGAAGCCTATGTTCTACAGCCTATGGTCTATATAGGCCTTCTACCTACTCTAAGCCACACTTAACCTATCCTGAATCACCCTACCTCTATCGTAAATTACTAAATCAAATCAGTACCACGAGGCCTAACCTCGATTGCCTCAAACCATCCAATCAGAGAATGGCATATCATACTATACAAAACCTCAAAAGGCAACATTTTAATACTAGAATGATAGATGTTATTACATGCAAACTCTGCCATGGGTAAATGCTTCTCTCATTGGTCTCCAAAATCCATGACACAAGCTCGGAGCATATCCTCGAGAACCTGAATATTCCGCTCAAACTTGCAATCCATCTACAGATGAAAGGTTGTACTCAGATCACCTGACTGCCCTACGTCTCCTGAAAAGCTATGAAAAACCTTCAAGTAAACACCAAACCATAATTTGAAATAATAGAAATGGGCAACCCATTCAAATGGACTATCTCCTAAACATTAATATAGGCTAATCTTTTAGAACTGAAAGACATCTCAAAAGGGGTAAATGTGGTGACTTGGTCAGACAATCCATAATAACCCAAATACTATCAAAACCATTAGAAGTATGAGGCAACCCACTAACAAAATCCATGGTAATCTAATCCAATTTCTGCTCGAGAATGGGTAATCTCTGCGTCAATCCACAAGGACGTTGATGCTCAGCCTTTACCTACTGACAACAAAGGCAATATGCTACAAAGTCTAGCATACCTCTCTTCGTACCACTCCACCAATTATGTTGTTTCAAATCTGTATAGATCTTGGCTCTGTCAGGGTGAATGGTATATCCACAATTGTGAGTTCCATGCAAAATCAAATAAATCAAGTCATCAATCTGAGGAACACAAATATGACCATCAAACCTTAAAATACCCTCAAAATCATTAGTGTGCCTCTCAGACTCACCACTCAACACTCGATCACGAAGGAAGTGAAGCTTACTATCCTAAAACTAATGGTCATAAATCTGCTTAGATAATGAGGACCTCACATCAATATTAGATTAAATCCTCCTGGGATCTAAAATATCAAGGAGAACTATCAAGTTAGCAAAGGACTCAATGTACAGTGCCAACGGTATCTGAGAAACTAAAATACAAACCATGTTATCCATACTTACTACCTTCCGACTCAAGACATCTACTACAATATTTTTCTTGACTGGGTGATACAAGATTGAAATACCAGTCCTCAAGAAACTCCATCCATCTACACTATTGAGCATTAATCTCTCGCTAGATCAAAAGATGCCAAAGCCTGTGATTACCTATGAAAATCTCATAACGCACACCATAAACATAATGCTTCCAAATCTTAAGCGCGAAAACTATCACGACCAATTCCATATCATGAGTAGGGTATTTATGATCATGAACCTTAAGATATCTTGAAGCATAAGAAATAACACAACCCTACTACATTTATACACAAACTAGACCAATACCCGAAGTATCAAAAAGCATGGTGAATCCCTCAACCCCTACATGAAGAGCTAAAATTAGAGATGAAGTGAGAAAGTGCTTGAGCTTTCAAAAGCTCAACTCACACTTCTCAAATCATCAGAAAAGAACCCTCTCTCGAGTCAATCTGGTCATAGGGGCTGAAATAATAGCAAAACCCTCGGCAAAGAATCAAAAATAACTGACCAAACTAATGAATCCTTTATCCTAATCACAAATTCCCTTAATCTTTATGGATTTTATCATTATCCCATTCTTAGATATCACATGTCCAAGGAATTCCATCGACTCAAGACATAACTCACAGTTGGAGAACATGGTAAAAAACCTGTGATCTATTAGAGTCAGGATCATGATCCTCAAATATTGCGCATGCTCCTCACTATTCCTAAAATAAACATTGATGTCATCAGTGATCTTAATCATAAAGGTGTCCAAATAAGGCCTAAATACTTAATTCATCAAATCCATAAGCGCAATAGAGGCATTAGTCAACCCAAATGACATCACTAAGAACTCATAGTGACCATAACGGGTCCTAAAAGCTTTCTTTGTGATATCTTCAGCTCGAATCCTCAACTGATGGTAAACAGACCTCAAATCAATCTTAGAAAAGATAGCTGCATCTTGAAGTTAGTCATACAATTCATCAATGGGAGGCATACGATAATGGTCCTTTCCCATCACCTTATTAATCTGTCTATAGTTAATACACATATGAATAGATCCACTTTTTTTCACAAACAATGTAGGAGCTCCCCAAGAAGACATACTTGGTATAATAAAACCCATACAGAAAAGATCCTGAAGCTGAGAATTTAGCTCCTTATTCTCGGGATGAGCCATAACGTAAGGTGCCATAGCAATAGGTCGGGCGCTAGGCTTAAGATCAATAGCAAAGTCAATTTTACGGATATGGAGAACACCAGGCAGGTCGGTAGAGAACATAATAGATAGATCACAAACAATAGGAACAAAGTTAAGAGATGGACTCTCCTCACTAGTATCACAAATATAAGCGAGATATGACTCGCAAACCCTCGATATAAGTCTACTAGCACATATAGAAGAGATAATCCCCATTGGCTCGCGGCTAATAGCTCCCTGCTGCACAACTGGGGGTATACCATGAATGGTTAAGGTAATGTTCTTTGTAAGGCAATCCATAACCACATGATAGTGGGATAACTAATCCATGCCCAGAATCACATCAAAATCCACCACTCCAGAATAATAAAATCAGCATAAGTATCAATATTACTAACTGTCATAACACATTATATGAAAACTCAATCCACTACTAAAGAATCACCCATAGAAGTAGCTAAACGCAATAAAAAAGATAGAATATCAAAAGTCAACTCCAACCATGGTGTATAATAAATAGATATATAATAATAAGTGGATACCGAATTAAATAAGGTAAGGGACAGCTGGCGAAACACACAAATTGTACCTTTAATAATAGCATCTAACATCTTAGCCTTTAGTATATTAGGTACTGCATACAACTTACAATGCCAGCCACCTGGCTAGGCACCTGACTGACCTTCTGTCCTTCTTTCCTAAGAACCTCTCGAGTACCGTGGAAACCACCCCTACAACTATGAGAACCCCCTCTAGCTGAGGGATGAACTTCTCTAATTTGGGGAATACTCTGAGATAAAGTAAAAAATGCCCCCCTAACTAGAGAAATCTCACAAATAGTGACTAGGGAGTCCACAAGTAAAATAGGAAACATGAGGTGAACTAGAATTAATAGATCTGGCTGACTTAGAGTAACCACCACGATAAGAATAACCAAAAGATTACCCCCTTCAAGACTGAACACTTCCCTTACAAGGGTGATTACTAACACTAGATTTATCTCAGCCAATAATCTGAAATGCCGCCTGACTCAATCATTCATGATGACTTTGAGTCTAAAAGGATTAACATGGAGGATACCTACTATGAGAACTACCATCTATGGGTTGAGAACTACGGCGGCTCCCACTGAATCTACCTTTAAAACTATGCCTCATATCATGACCCTCACGACCATCATGGTACATTTTATCCATCACCTTAGTATTATCCAAAACCTTAGCGAAAGATCTATCACCAACAACCAAACTCAGAATAGATATACAAATAGGAAAACTCAATTGTCTAATAAAGCAATGAACTCTCTCATTCCTAGATAACTAATAAATATGAACCCCATACTCTACAACTATCATGAAGCCCTACTCCAACATAGAGAACTAATGCCTCAAATGATCTCTAAGGCGGACATAAACTACACTAAGAATATCTCGTTGAATTGAGACCCTAACAAGGGAGAAGATCCAACTAGCCTAGAATTTGTATAACCTTTCCACTAATAAAGAGAAGATAAGCCTAAATGAAATATGGTGTATTCCACATCACGAGTCTCAAAGGACCTAAACCGTGAAGCCTATCCTTACAAGCAATTAAAAACTCATATATATCCTTTCTTGGTGCAATAGAAAACCTGGGTAGAGCAACTCTCAAGAATTTAGCCAGCATCTTCTGCTCCTCAGAAGACTTGTCAGGCTGAGAAACCACTAGCAGAGCAACTACTGATTAAGCAACCACTAGTGGAGAAACTATTAGCTGAGTAACCTGTAACACCCCGAAATATCATCCCGAGATGCCACACGGTGCCCAAGGCTACACGTAGCCTCAAGTTAACCCTTTAAGCCAAAACACTACCCTTCGGTTCTAACACAACAACATACACGCTACGCTAAGGATATATATATAAGTACATATCACATCACAATGCCCATGGCACTGAATATCGTTAGAATGAACATATATGGAATGTCTACACACAAACCAACCCAATAATACACTAGTATGACATAGCCTCTATACAACAAAATCAACGATCCATTGGGACAAACCTCCAACTGGCTCAACAGGCCAAAAGGAATCACAAAACAACAACAACAAAAAGAGCAACTTGGTCCTCGAACTATGAGGACTCACCACTGAAGGAACGTAGATGCGGCACTCGGATATCACTGTCGTGGCTGCGGCTGAGTAACTGAACCTACATCATGATAAGAATGTAGCCCATAGAGAAATATGTGGGTCAGCACAAGATACGTACTGAGTATGTGGGGGAGCATGGAAAATATAAATAATATCATAAATTTCGTAAAAAAGTACATACGGACCATAATGACACACCTTGGGACTTCTCGTCCCTTCACCAGTTAGCAACTACATTTGCCAATAACTGCTCCATTTGTCAATCAATGTTCTGAGGATCACCTAGGGAAGGGGAAAGTACCACATTAGGATCAACTCAAAACCCTTCAAGTTGGCCTGCACGTACTGGTTTTGTCAACGTACGATTAGGCTCCAAGATTCTCGTTGTGTTAGGATTCAGTAGGAGTAAGGGACTTACTTAACGACTGGTGAAAGGCATACCCTGGTTACACCCAATAGAAAACAAAAAACAATAACCCAATAACTTCAGCATCTTTAATTAGCAAGTCAACACTATATTCACTGGGAACAACAACAAAATGTTGATCAATGCACAAACTACAACTCCAATTGAAGATAAAGAGGTCGCTGTCAAGTAATGTAACCCAACATAGGTTGGGGTTGAACCCATAGGGAATAAGTGGACTTGTCTCTCTAGATTGCTTGAATTAATGGAAAGTACTAAAATTAAATAGGGGATTTGTGGTAGTAATCTGGAATAAGTCACCCAATTCAAAAGCTTTGGTAATAAACAGTTAGAAACAACCAGTAGGCTTGTGTTCCCCCTGTCTTCTGACTCAGTTGGATTCTCGTGTTCAATCCAACCATTAAACTGCTGCATATGTAAAATCTGGTAAGTTAGGTATCACCAATCGCCTCTTAGCATACTTTGGTGAATTTCACTTATCTTCTCTCCATCTCAGAGTGTCGCCTCACTAAACCTTACCTTGGACCCCAATTTAAACTATATCCTCTTGATCTCAAGTTTATTAGATATATCTTAATCATCTTAAGTAGATAATATAGGTAAGCATATTTAGGCCATTAACCCCAAATCATTGTTATGATCTTCTTTTCCCAATCTCTACCTCTCTCTCGAGTTTGTAGAGAATACAAGATGGATCCTAATATTTGAAATGAATAAGAAATCAATAAGTATGAAGAAAATTGCAATGCATGGAGCAATAACTATCGATAAGTATTGAACACTTCCCCTATTTCTTTATTTAGCAGTGTTCCCATAACACTAGATAAGGGAATTAGACGCTAATGTTTGTAATATGATCAAAGGAATTCATAATTGAAGCCATTCAAACAATATCACAATAACCAATAAATAAAACTCAAAATCATTAAATAAATAAACAACCAAAATTAGTACAAAGCAATCTCAATAGTAAAATCCAATCTTGGAGTCAAATATAAGTTTGTAAGTATATACAGTGAGTAAACTAACTAAAAATGTCAAAAGGGTATAAAGGTTACAAAAACCCTAAAACTCGAATCCTAGATGAAAAAGAAAAATTGAGGTCAGTGGCTATATACTAAGACACCAACAAGGCATATGTGGCACCTAAAGATTGTAGATGGTCCCATGTAGGTTCCCTATTACACTAATAGCTCCTGAACTATCTGGAGTTAGAACCACTACAACATACCCTATCACCTACAGCCCATAGATGGCACCTACGAACATTAGGTGCCTGACATAAGTGATAGAGTCTTCTTTTCTGCAATTTTAGCCCTATGGACTTCCAATTTCTAACACTTACTTTGACAGCTATGCCAAGTAGATATGAGTTGAGATGCCCAGGTAAGTAGCCCTTAACATACAATTTTCATCATTTTCTTCAGTTTAGCATCAAAAACCTAGTTTCCTGCAAAAAAACATAACATAAAACACCTCATATCTAACAAAAAATCCTAACTAAGTAGCATATCAAAAGTGGTATGAATCTATAGGACATCATTGGTAAAGAAATCATCAAAATTCACTAAGAAAAGGGTGGAATCTTACTTTGAATTGGAATATAATCACGAAAATAGATGTTAATCAGGCTTTCCAATCAGCAAAAATCTTTATTATTGACATATCACACTTATTAGGGTTATTGATCTCAAGAGATGGGCAAGAAATGAGTTATTTTTCGACCTAAGGGGTCTATTTATACCCCTTCCAGGTAATCATGTGTTGCAATTGGAACATGCAGGTGTGTAACCGTATCACATGGAATAAGAAGAAGGTGTTGCAATTGCCAAAACCTTAGTGCGACCACACACTGTCCTCTACACATAGAGGTGTGATTGCCCTTTAAGATGTACGATCACACAGGCACGAGATATCAGCTAAAACATGGAAAATTTCCATGTTTCCACCAAGGCCTCGGGATTCATTACTAATTCAATATACGCATATGAACTATGTAACAACACTAAGTTCAATGTTTTGGATACAATGGAAAAGTCAGATTTTCCATCCGAGGTCGTTTTGAATAAATATGGGTCCCATACCCATATTTCTAATTTTTCAACTTTCTGACCAATAGGCCAAAATAAGCTCAGGTGCCTCAATA
Source organism: Capsicum pubescens (assembly GCA_030864215.1). Lineage (NCBI taxonomy): Eukaryota > Viridiplantae > Streptophyta > Magnoliopsida > Solanales > Solanaceae > Capsicum > Capsicum pubescens. The sequence goes on from CM061544.1 coordinate 121,963,243, forward strand.
CCCAAGCCAAAGATCTACCTAGACTAAAATCGACATTTTGGAGCTGCTGGCATAGTCAGAATTTGCATCTGAGAATTTTTTTACATTGGTTTTTGTCTAGTGGTCATTTGGAACCAATGAAGACTTCAAAACAGGGAATTGACTCTAAAAACAAAATAATTTTCTCGATAACCGAATTGTTAGTCCTAGCAAGTCATAAATAACTTGGGGCAGCTATGGAAAAGCTCTTACGAAAAAAATAAGTGGAAATCTGAAAAATGACATGAAGTGTCACTATAATATCCACTACTAAAGGATGTTTCATCTATGAAAGTTAACGATTAGGAAGTACCTGAAGCTTCAAACAGGTGAGGATACTTGTCCCACATCTATCTCTCGATCTCCCAAGAAGCCTTCTCCACTGGGGGGTGTTTCCGCTGAACCTTAACTAAAAGAATCTCTCTAGAGCATAATCGCCTTACATTATTAGCCAAAATAAGCACCGACTCCTCTACAAAGGTCAAATGCTCATTCAACTAGACTTAGCCCCAACTAAGCATATGAGATGGATTGGGAATATATCACTGCAACATAAAAACATAGAAAACCAAATGAACAAAGGCAAAATATTGAGGTAAAGCTAACTCGTAGGCTATATCACGAACTACACAAAGAATTTCAAAATGGCCGATATATCTAGGACTGAGCTTTCCTTTTCTCCAAACCTCATCACACTCTTCATAGGTGATACACGAAGGAATATATGATCATCAACTCCAAATCTCAAGGCATAAAGCCTATGGTCTACATAGGCCTTCTGCCTACTCTAAGCCACTCTCAACCTATCCTGAATCACCCTACCTCTATCTATAAACTACTAAATCAAATCAGTACCACGAGGCCAAACCTCGATTGCCTTAAACCATCCAATCAGAGAATGGCATATCCTACTATACAAAACCTCAAAAGGCAACATTTTAATACTAGAATGATAGATGTTATTACATGCAAACTCTGCCATGGGTAAGTGTTTCTCTCATTGGTTTCCAAAATCCATGACACATTCTCGGAGCATATCCTCGAGAACTTGAATATTCCGCTCAAACTTGCAATCCATCTGCAGATGAAAGGCTGTACTCAGATCACCTGAGTGCCCAACGTCTCCTGAAAAGCTCTACAAAACCTTCAAGTAAACACCAAACCACAATCTAAAATAATAGAAATGGGCACCACATTCAAATGGACTATCTCATAAACATTAATATAGCTTAATCTTTCAGCATTGAATGACATCTCAAAAGAGGTAAATATGCTGACTTGGTCAGACAATCCAGAATAACCTAATTACTATCAAAACCATTGGAAGTATGAGGCAACCCACTAACAAAATCCATGGTAATCTAATCTAATTTCTTCTCGAGAATGGGTAATCTCTGCGTCAATCCACCAGGACGCTGATGCTCAGACTTTACCTACTGACAACAAAGGCAATGTGCTACAAAGTCTAACATACCTCTCCTCGTATCACTCCACCAATTATGTTGTCTCAAATCTGTATAGATCTTGGCTGTGTCAGGGTGAATGGAATATCTATAATTGTGAGCTTCATGCCAAATCAAATGAATCAAGTCATTAATCTGAGGAACAAAAATATGACCATCAAACCTTAAAATACCCTCAAAATCATTGGTGTGCCTCACAGACTCACCACTCAACACCCGATCACGAAGAAAGTTAAGCTTACTATCCTAAAACTGATGGTCATAAATCTTCTTAGATAATGAGGATCACACCTCAATATTAGTTGAAATCCTCCTAGGATCTAAAATAGTAAGAAGAACTATCAAGTTAACAAAGGACTCAATGTACAGTGCCAACGACATCTGATAAACTAAAATGCAAGCCAAGTTATCCATACTTACTACCTTCTCACTCAAGACATCTACTACTATATTTTCCTTTTCTGGGTGATACAAGATAGAAATACCAGTCCTCAAGAAAATCTATCCATCTACACTATTGAGCATTAATCTCTCGCTAGATCAAAAGATGCGAAAGCCTATGATGATCTATGAAAATCTCATAATGCACACCATAAACATAATGCTTCAAAATCCTAAGCGCGAAAACTATCACGACCAATTCAATATCATGAGTGGGGTATTTGTGCTCATGAAACTTAAGCTATCTTGTAGCATAAGAAATAACACAACCCTACTGCATTAATACATGAACTAGACCAATTCCCGAAGTATCACAAAACATGGTGAATCCCTCACCCCTACAGGAAGAGTTAAAATTAGAGCTGAAGTGAGAAAGTTCTTGAGCTTTCAAAAGCTCAACTCACACTTCTTGAATCATCAGAAAAGAACCCCCTCTCTAGTCAATCTAGTCATAGGGGTTGAAATAATAGCAAAACCCTCGGCAAAGCGTATAGAACAACTGACCAAACTAATGAATCCTCTAGCCCAATCACAAATTACCTCAATCTTTATGGAGTTTACCATTATCCCATCCTTAGATATCACATGTCCAAGGAATTTCATAGACTCAAGCCATAACTCACAGTTGGAGAACATGGTAAAAAACATGTGATCTCTTAGAGTCTGGATCTTGATCCTCAAATGTTGCGCATGCTCCTCACTATTCCTAAAATAAACATTGATGTTGTCAGTGAACTTAATCATAAAGAAGTCCATACCAAAATGATCCTAAAGCTGAGAATTTAGCTACTTAAGCTCGGGATGAGCCATAACGTAAGGTGCCATAGAAATAGGTCGGGTGCTAGGCTCTAGATCAATAGCAAGTTCAATCTTAAGGATAGGGAGAACAACAGGCAGGTCAGTAGAGAACATAATAGAATGATCATAAACAATAGGAACAAAGTTAAGTGATGGACTCTCCTCACTAGTATCACAAATATAAGCGAGATAAGACTCGCAAAACCTCGATATAAGTCTACTAGCACATTTATAGGAGATAATCCCCATTGGCTAGCAGCTAATAGCACCCTGCTGCACAACTGGGGGTATACCATGAATGGCTAAGGTAATGTTGTTTGTAAGGCAATCCATAACCACATCATAGTGGGATAACTAATCCATGCCCAGAATTACATCAAAATCCACTACATCTATAATAATAAAATCAGCATAAGTATCTATATCACTAACTTTAATAACATATTATCTAAAAACTCAATCCACTACTAAAGAATTACCTATAGAAGTAGCTAAACGCAATGAAAAAGATAATAAATCACTAGTCAACTCCAACCGTGGTGCATAATAAAAAGATATTTAAGAATAAGTGGATACCGGATCAAATAAGGCAAGGTCCATCTAGCGAAACACATAACTTGTACCTTTAATAGTAGCATCTGACATCTTAGCCTTGAGTATAGTAGGTACTACATACAACTTACCAATCCTTCCACCTGACTAGGCATTTGACTAACCTTCTGTCCTTTTTGCCTAAGAAATCTCGAGTACCTTGGAAACCATCCCTACAACCATGAGAACCCCCTCTAGTTGAGGGATAAACTTCTCTAATTGGGGGAATACTCTGAGATAGAGTAAAAAATGGCCCCCTAACTAAAGAAATCTCACAAATAGTGACTAGGGAGTGCACAAGTAAAATAGGAAACATGAGGTAAACCAGAATTAATAGATCTGGATGACTTAGAGTAACCACCACGACAAGAATAACCTAATGATTACCCCCTTAAAGACTGACCACTGCCCTTACAAGGGTGATTACTATCACTAGATTGGCCTCAGTCAATAATCTTAAATACTGCTTGACACGATCGTTTACGCTAACCTTGAGTCTAAAAGGATTAAAATGGAGGATCACTACTATGAGAACTACCATCTCTGGGTTGAGAACTACGGCGGCTCCTAATGAATCTACCTTTAAACCTAGGCCTCATATCACGACTCTCACAACCGCCATGGTACATTTTATCCATCACCTTAGTATTATCCAAAACCTCAGCAAAAGATTTATTTACAATAACCAAACTTAGAGTAGACATACAAATAGGGAGACTCAACTGTCTAATAAAGCAATGAACTCTCTCATTCCTAGATAACTCATAAAAATGAACCCCATACTCTACAACTATCATGAAGCCCTGCTCCAACCTAGAGAACTAAGGCCTTAAACGATCTCTAAGACAGCGAGACATATACTACACTTAATATATCTCGTTGAGCTGAGTCCCTATCAAGGGAGAAGATCCAACTAGCCTAGAATCTGTATAACCTTTCCACTAATAAAGAGAAGATAAGCCTAAATGAAATATGGTGTATTCCATATCATGAGTCTCAAAGGACCTAAACCGTGTAGCCTATCCTTACAAGCAATTTAAAACTCACATATATTCTCGCCTAGTGCAATAAAAAACCTAGGTAGAGCAAATCTCAAGAATTTAGCCAGTATCTTCTGGTCCTCAGAAGACTTGTCAGGCTGAGAAACCACTAGCAGAGCAACTACTGATTAAGCAACAACTAGTGGAGAAACTATCTGCTGAGCAACCACTAGTGAAGAAAGAACATTAAATCTACAAACTGCAGTTGTAGGTAGCGCCCCTGCCTCAGTACCACTCTAATTTCAAAAATTATGCACCATCAAATGACATACCACAAGCTAATCCCAAAAGCTCAACCACTGCATCTCTGAGCAATGAAGAATAAATAAATCTAGGTGGAGCTTGGTCTAATCCCTGGCTCACTGTTGGATGGAGTAGAATATTAGTTATCTTAGGAGTTGTAATAGACCTGGGGAAAGCGACCAATCCTAGACCCTAGCAAAGGACACATCACATAGTTTCCCACAACCTTTAGGCCATGCTCGAATAGTAGAAAAATCCCTAGGATCAGTCTTGATACTCTCGTCTCGGGTAGTAATAAAATGTGTCCTGACCATATGCAAAAAAGTAAAGTCTAGGTAATGCTTTTATAAACCAACTTAGTCTATTAGCACAATATTAGTGAAAAAAGTTATGAAATCATATGAATTTCATATAGCCTCCCGAATATAGGAAATAGACGTTATTATTCTGATCGGTAGGACTCTACTAAATACTTTCTCTTGTACCAACAATACCGGTGAAACCTAGATTCTAATTCCAATTTGTAACGACCCAATTTATGAGTCATGTCAGCACCTAATAAATCCCTTTATTCGGCTAGCCAAAACCATAACCCAGAGTTAGCGCAATGGTTAATTTTGTATGAAATGCCCCACATAGTCCAAATTCAAGAAACACACACATAAACAAACCAAGTGTTCAAAATAGATAAAATAGATGACACAAGATACCAATCCCACGACATGGTAGATCTAGTACAAGACCATCTAATAGTACAAATACAACTCAAAAGTCTAGAAAGGTTAATACACCAGTCATAAAATAGAAGACTGAAAATTAGGATGAAGGGTAATGGGAAACTCGAACTCCGAGAGCTCACCCTATCTTAAGAAATCAATCATTGCACGAATAAAAATCAACAACAACAACTAGTGCTCGGGTATGTACCAAAAAGGGTACAAAAGTGTAGCATGAGTGCCAAAACACCGGGTACTCAGTAGGCATCATCGACTCACTGAGCATAATTATGATATAAGTATGATAAAATGCAAGGTATCATAAACTAAGTCAAGGTACAGATACAAACCTAAATAATTTCCAACATTGTTGTACAAAATAAATAACTAAACTAGAATAACAATATAACATAATACATCAAAATATACCAATACGCCATGAAAACAAACATAACTAGTTTGGAATAATAACACATCATAGAGAATCACAAGAAAACACAACTAAAAAATTTGCTCCCATACACCAATTGGTGCAAAAAATAAAAACACTCATCACAGCCTCCTATAATCGGAGAGTACACTCAGGAGAACAATAAAATAATCAATCAACTTAATAGTCAACTTTTATCATCATTTGATCATCATTCCTCAACTACACCAATACATCATTTACCAACATTATCCTAACTCCCCAATATTAGGCAAAGTACTTACATCTCATAATATTATCATTATATAATAATATTTGCATTAATATACACTAATCACGATTTAATAGTTAACCATACCTTATTAGGTATCCATTTGACTACTAGTCATCATATATACTCTAATCGTCAATCAACAACTATTTACCACATAGCCACAAAACCACTATTCATTAGGAAAATTAGCATCACTAAGATAGCATCATTTATTATCTAGTCCATATATACCAATAAATCTCAATTGCGAACTAGACATTGCTAGTTACTTTAATAATATCCACCACTAATCATCAATTATCACTAGTCCTCTATTATCATAAATCATTACTATTCATTGATTATTTCTCTTTATAAATATTTAACACTTATGATATATAACCGGCACCACTATTATCAATAACATATCCAAATTTCAAATAAGTGAATATAAACATCTATTTATTATACATAGGGCTAGTCAGACTCAAACTAGAAGATGTACACATGGGCGCATTAATAAAAATCATCCTCCGACCTTGCTAAATATCAATATTATCAAAATGTCCTCCGGCCTTACCGGGCATCATCATGTCATTATATTATCCTTCGGCCTTGCAGGGTATCAACATATCATAAAAATATCCTTCGGCCTTGCATGGGTATCAACATATCATCATAATCCTTCGGCCTTGCTAGACAACAATATGATATCATAATATGCTTTGGACTTGTCAAGCGTCAATATATCTTAATAATTGTAATTGGTGGAAAAATCAAAAGCATAAGTGATCATATAATGAAGTACCATGATTTTACACATAGTGAATGACATAACATCCCAAAATAATCAATAAACATGACTTCTAATTTTATTCAAGGCCCAATTGGTAATATCATAATTAGGAATATTTTCTAGAATGAGCATAATCATAAGCGATATCATGAACAATTACTCATTAATACGCTATGCATTGACAAATCATTTGCATAAGGATAACATATAAATAGCTTGAGAAATAGCTAATCATGGTATAATCTATAGTTTATTCATATCATGGTCAATAACACAATTTATGGGTTCGACCATATCATAGTCAAGGGCTCATTCAGTAATATATTCGATAGCCCAATAAATAACCATAACTATAACATAATGAATAACTTGACATAATCTTGACCAATAAATCATAAATATGGCATAATCACTAGTCATTACTTCTAACAATATTCATCATAACTAATAAGTACCAACACCCCTCAATACATCCGCAAAAGGGCATTCTCTATGCGTATAAGAAGCATACACAGGATTAAAGATGACTAACATTAATCTTAACTTAAGGTAGGTCAAAGAGCCCATATCCAAATCCCCAAAATACATACTAAATCAATTTCTACACTATAATAGGCTAAGGTATCTTAATCCTCTCTTAGATTTATAGCAAGCCACTATTAGTTTGAAGGTAAAGGTTCTTCTCAAACATAACAACTAAGTAATATAACAACTAATGCAACCTTCTTTTAGTGTAGGTAACTAAGGCCACTTAACACTAAGAATGAGTAACTAGAGAATTTTTCTTAATTTATATCAATTTAATTCATTAATGCTAAACATGAGAAATAAAGTCAAATATACTATGGTTCAAGGCAACAAGCTAAGCATTTATCCTAAACGACCCAACTAAATCCAAGTTTTATATTTCATTAATCCAACACCTAAAACCCTTCCCAAATCTAACACAATATAATATGAATACCATAACAAAGCTCAATCCAACAAGGGATAAACCTATCCTACCTCGATGTCAATGAAAGTTCAAGAAATCTCTAAACCTTCGCTTTCCCTTCTAATAAGCCTCCTCAAGGTGCTAAGTTATCGAAGTAATATTATACACATCAATATGAGAATAACGATACCCATATTGCTTTACTGTGTTTCGAGTCCAAAAATAACATCAAAAACTCTAAGTGGGTCCCACTTACGAAAATCATATTTCCGAGGCCAACCCAATATTACATGATCAGGGAATCATAACCGTTAAAAATAAGTAAAAACCAAACCAAATTTGGGCTAAAATAAAGAAGTCAATATATTAGGTTCTTGGTCAAGAAATCATCAAAATTCTCCAAGAAAAAGGGTGGGATCTTACCATAAAATAAAAAAATAATCGCAAAAATAGATGTTGATAAAGATTTTCAATAAAGAAAAGGCCTCAACTTTGAGATATCACACTCTTTAGAGTTTTATCCCTCAAGAGACCGGTGACAAATGAGCTAATTTGCGACCTAAGGGGTCTATTTATATCCTTTTCGAGGTAATCAGGTGTTCCAATCACAACATGCAGGCGTGCAATTGCACAACCTGGTACCATAAGTTGGTGTTGCAATTTCCACAACCTTAGTCGCACTATCTCTTTTGTACCCAAAGGTGAGATTGCATTCAAGAGTAGCGATTGTAGTAGCACCAGATATCAACAAAAACTTTTAAATTTTCCATGTTTCCATCAAGAACTCGAGATTTATTTGAAATTTGATATATGTAAATGAATTATGTACCTACACTAAATTCGAAGTTCCAGATTCAATGGCAAAGTCAGACTTTCCATTCAAGGTCGTGTGGACCAAATGTGTGTCCCACATATATTTTTCCAATTTTTAACTTTTCGAACAATAGGTCAAAATGAGATCATGTGCCTAGGGACCTGAACTAGTGGTCTACCTAGCCTAAATCGATATTATAGAGCTATTGGCATAGTTGGAATTTGCATCTGATATTGGTTTACTGAAGTTCTTGCTCTGATGAGTTTTGGAACTAGCGAATAGTTTAAAATACGGCATTGACTCTAAAACCCAAATGAACTGCCTTCTAATCAAACTTATAGTCCTAGAAAGTCATAAGTGATTTGGGAAAGCTATGAAAAATCTTCAACGGAAAATATAATTTAAAATATGAAAAATGACAAATTTAAAAGGGAACATTATATTTTATTACTTCTTTAACATCAAAACAACATAGTTTACGGTTCTTCAAGGTTTATTATTAAGGTTAACATTACCCAAACCCCTCTATATTTAGAATAACATTTGATACTTAGATTCAAGTTAGAGAAAAAAAGTTATTTCTTTCCACAAGGCAAAGCAAGGGTTCATCTTCTTCAGTCTAAAAATTTCAAATATTTCTTTAGAGTTATTATCTCCAAGTATGTGTAATTTAATGAATTGGTTTTCTTTCACCCATTGAGTCCCAAAGTTAAACTAATTCTTTAGTTAAGTTCCTTCTTCAAAATTTAGGGTTCATAAAAGTTGTCAAACTTCTTAGAATCTTAGTACATTGGTATCATTGAGTTGTAATCCATATTTTACCACAGTTTCATCACTATTACATTTGTAACGACCCAAAATAACTTTCCGGGATGTCACACGTTGCTTCGGTCTACAAGTAGCCCAAGATAACCCTTTGAGCCTATCACTTCTCATGATAACTCATTCAAGAAGAAATATACAAAACCCTGGTACTGTCATATCAAATGAAAGGAGATATAAAGATAATACTCGTTCCAAACGACCACAATACTGGAAATCTCAACACAACCACAATCTGATAACTAGTATGACAAAGCCTCTACAACTCCATGAACCTCAGAGCCGTTGGGACAGGTCCTCAACTAACTCAAACTAAAGTGAAAGAAATAACATAAACACTCGACTACTGAAATAACTGAAGATAGGTCTGCAAACCATGAGGACACACCATTGTGGTGATGTAGACAAAGGTACTCAAAAATCACTGACGAGGCCGGGACTGAGCACCTAAACCTACATTATAAGACAATGTAGCACATAGACGTATATGTGGATCAACACTTGGTAATGTACTGAGTATATGGGGGTGTATGAATTTACATAAAAAAATATAAATACTCTTTAATCAAATCATGCATGCAATAGGAATGACACACATGGCTTGAATAAGTCAAAATGTAAAGCTCAAAAATCATGTATGACGAAGCATGTAACACAAATCTCGTGTGTCATTATACTTTAGCTTTAAAATTTGTACTCTTCTCTTATTCTCATTACTCATAGGCTGAAGGAAAGTTTAAACAATACTTTCAACTCATGCATATATCTGATGGGGAGTAAAGCTTCTTTAATGCTTAAGAACTTATAACTCTTTTGAACTCAAACACTTAGAACTTGTAATCATATGAGTTTGGTATAAAAACTGATGATCAACACTTATTAGTAAAGAAATCAACTTCATTTTTTGGAAAATACTCAAAAGCAATTCGTTCACTTTAGAAAATATTTCATCTCAACGCTTAAGGAGAATATTCTATCTTAATGGAAAATACATTAGTTTAGGGAGGTTCTCGTAATCGAAATAAACCATGAGAGCTACATGGGATCCAATGTCTTGTCCTCCTAAGGAAGAAACCTCACTTTGGGGAGAGGAATCATACTCTTGCAAAGGAGTATAACCTCAACACAGTGATCATTTATCTTGGCCTCGGGCCCGAACATCTTGGACTTAGGCCCAAAATCTCAAACCTATGGTAACACGTAGTTCTGGGATAAGAAACCTTAGTAACATATCCAAATCGAAGATAAATATTACTCCCTTTAGTCTATCTCTCTCAACTCATGAAATCCACTTTAGAATAATCTCATGGTTCAATAAGAACCCAACTGTAAAATCTGTCATCTCATGTAGTGAAGTGGATTTCAAAGATCTATGACCATTAGGTCAAAACATTTCTCAATAATCTCATAATACTCAAATCATGGGTGCTTATATCATAAGAGTTCATAAAATTGCAAGTCTCAAGTAGGGCTTAATGACCCATAATTCAATCTCAAGTTAAAACTCATCAAAATGCATACTAGATAGCATATAGATTCATAAATCATATAGAAATCTGGAATTACAAAAATTTAGCTAATAATCTAAACATACTCATCTACTTCAATATCTCAAACATTTCAACTATTACCTTCTCAAGGATTAAAATCATGGGGTATAGACCCATCTACAATTTCTCAAAAAAACATGTAAAAATCATTCCATTAGACTCTCAATACATGGGAAACATCAAAAGCTTGAAACCAATAACAATGGGTTAAAACCCCCAATTCAATTTCATGTAAAATCTCATAAATTGCGGAAAATTATAGTTGAAATAATCCTTTGGGAACAAGGGGTGAAAAAATTAGATTACTCTTGTTCAAAGTCCCACATACCTTAGATTATGAAATAGGATGAACAAGCTTGTTTCAACTCTTCTTGTTACACTTGAGAGAGGGTTATTGCAACCCTTGAACTTGGGGAACTTAAATCTCAACTCAATTTATACAATCTATGGTGAGTTCTTGGATTTCTTGGAGAAGGTTTTTAGATTTGATCTTGTGGGAGAAACCCTAGATCTCTTGTGTTTTGTAAGATGAATGAAAATATTTTCTTCACTTGGAATATATCTGGTTAATAAGAGAGTGGAAAGATCGAAGAGTCCCTTTTAAAAATGACTTAAAATAGCAAACGGGGGCTGTGAAGGTCGGAGCGACGGTTCGTCGCTACCCTGACGGTCCGTCGGATCATCCGCCGCATGCCGGTCAAAAAAAGAACACACTTCCTCGATGTGATGGTTGAATTGATAGACCATCGCAGTCTTGATGGTCCTTCGGAATGTCCGACACACGTTGTCTAGGATGACACCACATTGCCTTAGTGGCGACATTCTCAGTGACTTTCTCAGTGATGGTCTGTCGTAGCTTTGACGTTCCGTCGTCCTTGCTATCACACTTGGGACAAAAAAGGGAGTTACTACCTTTGTTGCGATGGGCTATGTGACTGTCCGTCGAAGACTCGACGGTCCGTTGGGTCATCCATTGTACCAGGGCAGTTCCGATAATTTTCAGTATAATGGCCATAACTTCTTACCCCGATGCAGAATTTGGACGAAAGTGTTATCGTTGGAAAGTTAATTCAATTCTCTACATGACAAAAAGTCATATTTAAGAAAATTCTATATGGTTTAAATACCAATCACTTGGGAAGTCTCTTCTCAATTTTTTAGGGCTGGAATTACACTATATTTGACATGCTCTGAGGCTCGGACTATGAGGGGACATTGCGAGATCTTACACTATATCCCCCTTGGAAAAATTCGTTCTCGATGTCGCTAGTTAGAATAGAAACATAGGAAAAACAAAGTACACATAGCTGAAGAAATTTGCTAAACGGGCTCAAAATCTTTCTAAACTCTTGAATACCTCGGAAATTACAAGAACTCATACAAGAATAGATATGTAGCTGAACTTTAGATTAGAAGGGATGAATTAATGAAGAATAATACCTTCAGATCGATCTGAACTCTCGAAAAAGAAGTTCGGATACTTGTCTCGCATGTTTGTTTCTGCCTCCTAAGTAGTTCCCTCAAATGACTTGTTCTGCCATAACACTTTGACCAAGGGAACCTCTTTGTTTCTCAGTCTATGGATTTGAAAATCTAGGATCTCAATGGGAATCTCATCGAATGAAAGACTATTCTGAATATCAGCACTCTCCAAAGGATTTACCTCAACGGAATCAGCAATATGTTTCTTAAGCATGGAGACATGAAGAATATTATGAACGAATGACAACTCCGCAGGAAACTCAACCTCATAGGCCACATTCCCAACACCACTCAAAACTCTATACGGGAAAACATAATGGGGACTAAGCTTTTCCTTTTTACCAAACCTCTTCACCCCTTTCATGAGTGAAATCTTCTAGTGCACGAAATTACCTACTTCAAACTCAATATCTCTTCTCCTCACATCGATTTATGACTTTTGATGACTATGATTTGTCTTTAACCTCTCTCTAATCAACTTAACTTTCTCCATAGCTTCAAACACTGCATTAGGCCAAATCACGGTAGCTTCACCCACTTCAAACCAACCTATGGGTGATCTACATCGTCTACCATACAAGGGCTCAAATGGTGCCATCCCGATGCTAGCATAGTAACTATTGTTATAGGCGAACTCTATCAATGGCAAATTCTCATCCCAACTTCCTTTGAAATCAAGAGAACACACCCTCAACATGTCTTCTAGGGTCTAAATGGTCCTATCAGCCTTACCATCTGTTTGCGGATGAAAAATGGAACTCAAAAGAACTTGAGTACCAAGACCTTGCTGAAACTCCCTCCAAAACTGAGATGTAAATTGAGTACCCCTATCCAAAATGATAGACGAGGGAACTCCATGCATCCTGACTAACTCCCGGATATACAATCTAGCATAATCCTCCACTGTATAAGATGTATGCATAGGAAAGAAGTGTATGGACTTAGTCAACCTGTCTATAACAACCTAAATATAATCATGATGATGAGGATAAAGGGGTAACCTGGTCACGAAGTCCATATTCACCACCTCCAACTTCCAAGTGGGTATACCAAAATCTTGCATCACACCACCAGGTCTTTGGTGCTCTTCCTTAACCTGTTGGCATGTTACATACTTTGCTACAAAGTCAACTATATCCTTATTTTTATCATTCCACCAATAGATTTCCCGCAAGTTATGGTACATCTTGGTAGTGCCGGGATGAATAGAAAAATGGTACCATGCGCTTCATCCATAATCCTGTGCCTCAGATCATCAACACACGTAACACACAATCTACCTTGTAATCTTAACACGCTATCTCCCCCCCCCCCCCCAAGGATAAAACCTCTACCTTTTAGTCCTTAATTGTCTCCTTTAGTCTGACCAAACTAGGATTTCTATCTTGTTTCTCCTTCACTTCCAAAACTAAAGAGAAATTGAAACTTCTTTTCACCAAAGTACATCCTTCAGCTGAATCAAGCAACCTAACCCACAATCTATCCAGACAATGCACATCACGAGGTAACTCTTTCTTACCTTTCTCTACATGAGAAACACTACCCATAGAAAATCTGCTAAGGGTATTCGCCACTACATTGGCCTTGCCTAGATGATACAACACACTCATATCATTGTCTTTTAACAACTCTAACCACCTTCTCTGCCTAAGATTCAACTCCCTCTGAGTAAATACATACTGCAGGATCTTATGATTAGTAAACATATCAACATGAACACCATAAAGATAGTGTTTCCAAATTTTTAAAAAAAAATCATAGCAGCTAACTCAAGATCATGGGTTGGGTAATTCTTCTCATGCGGCTTTAACTGTCTAGAGCAATAGTTTATAACCTTACCTATTTTTATCAAAACACAACCCAAACTAATTCTAGAGGCATCACAATACACCACAAAACCATTTGTACCATCAGGCAAAGTCAACATAGGGGTTGAAATAAGTCGAGTCTTTAACTCCTGAAACCTCTTCTCATAGGAGTCTGACCACTCGAACTTAACTTTCTTTTGGGTCAACCGGGTCATTGGAGACATAATAGAGGAGAAACATTTAATAAAATGGCGGTAGTATACCGCTTGACCCAAGAAACTTCTAATGTCAGACGGAGAAACCTTCAACAAAATAAAGGTAGTAGCCCGCTAGACCCAAGAAACTTCTAATCACCTATGGACCGTAGGTTCCCTATGTAAGTGATAGAATCACATTTTCTGCACTTTTGAGCCTCTGGACTTCTATTTTCTGAAACTTACTATGGCACCTCACCCAGTATAGAGTACAAACGGGCTGTAGGTTCCCAGCTAAGTAGCCCAAAACTTCCATTTTCATCCTTTTCTTACATTTAGCCTCAAAACCCTGATTTTCTACAAAACATGACAAAAAACACATCATATCTAAAAAGAATCTAAGTAAGCTGCATACTTTTGTTAGTTTAAGCATTGAAAGTGATAGGAATCCATAGTACATCAACACCCTCAACTTAGAACATTTATATGTCCTCAGGGAACAAAACAATGACGCTTAACTAGGTGAACTCTAATCTGTCTAAGGCAGTCAATCAACACTTTAAGCTCAAAAATATTACCTCCTTCAATTTCAACAATTTGAGACAAACTGTGTGGATGCTTGAAGCAAAAAAATGCGACTCACGAGAATCAAGATATGGCATAACATTAGCATCAGATAGCCATGCATATATAGAAGTTACACTACCCAAACAAGTAAGCAACTAGAAATACAACCCATTTACCCTCACAACTATGAAATCCCACTCACTCATATGAAATAATGCATGTCAATTCTGGGATGATCAAGAGACACTCACGCACACAAGAGACGTTCCACCAATACACATCAACTACCATAGGCTTGCCCTTATTTTCTTTACCAAACCTTTCAGACAGTCGAGTTAGGATCCCTATAGGACTTTATTTGGCTTGTAATACAAGATTGGGGGCTGGTATGGTACATATGGATATATTAAATTACTAACACTCCTTGGTACTACACTAACTTTGGGGTCCAATCAACCAATTCTCCTTTATTCCACCATTATTTTTCCCTTTTTATTCTTTTACCTCACATTCAGGTCTAGTGTGGTTTCTTTTATTCATTCTTTTTTTCTTTTCTTCTTTTTTTTCTTTTTATTTTTCTACCATACCCAACCTTACAATCCTTTCTCTTACTTTACCATTCTTCATGCCCATTTACATTATATACCCCTATGATAGCCACCCTTAACTTGGGAAATTTGCTTGAGTTGAGGTGCACAATGTCCAAGGATGACCAGGGCCAAAATAGGTTCATTGTAACACATATAGGAAGTTGAAAGGTGTAATAAGAAAAAAAAATAGGCTATAAGGTTTAATATTTGGGATCAAAGGGTACTTATTCACACATGGAAGGTCATTGCTAAAAGAGGACTAATAACAAAAATAAACTTTGATCCTTTACTAATCGACTATCCTACAACCTAGGCATGACTAATCGGGCTAGTTCTAGATTTAACACAAAAAGGGAACTATGTAGCATCTCACATACATATGGAATAGAGTAATATAATAAAGCATAATAAAATACAAAACAAAACAAAATCAGATACAAAGTTAACCTAGACATGCAGGTTCTACAACCATACCATGACCGACAGGAAAAAAAGCACGACAATAAAAACCTGTGGTGCTTTGGGTATATCCCACCCCTACTAAAAGACTACGTACTATCCCAAGAACATGTAAATAATGTAAAGAAAGGAAATGAGGACATATATGGGATATACTATTCATCCATGTCATAATAAGAAAAATTAACATATACCTTGGTTTGCCTCCCAAGCAGCGCCTGATTTAACGTTGTGGCATAACTTAGTTACCTCAACTACTCAAACTTCAGTAAGGCTAACCTTATCAATTACCATTACATCTCCAATATTACCTAAATAGTGTTTCACACGCTACCCATTCACTTTGAATGGTGCTTCACCATCTCTTTTCACCTCTACAACACCATGTGGGAATGCCTTAACCTTAGTGAATGGTCCAAAACACCTGGACATCAACTTGTCAGAAACAGGAGAGGTCTTGAATTATATAACAAAACTAAATCACTAGGTTTAAATACCCTTTTTTTAATTTTTATGTCATGATACATCTTTGTTCTTTATTTGTATTTAGCAGCGCTATCATAAGAACAAAGTTGAAATTCATCCAACTTGTCCACCTTGCTCAACCTCATCTTAGCTGTATCATGGCACTCAAAATTTAGTTTTTTCAACGCCCATAGTTCCTTATTCTCAAGTTCAACAAGAAAGAGACATGACTTACCGTATACAAGATGATAAGGAGAAGCACCTAAAGGGGACTTAAAAGATATTTGGTAGGCCCACAAATCATCATGTAATTGTTTTTACCAGTCATTCCTATTGGCATTCATAGTCTTTGCCAATATGGACTTGACCTCTCTATTGGAGACCTTAACCTACTCCCCTATTAGAGGATGATAAGATCTTTACACCCTACGCCTTACACCATATTTGTCAAGCAAGGCCTTAAATAAATGGTTACAGAAGTGGGACCCACCATCATCGATAATCGCATATGGAGTACCAAATGAAAAAAAATATGTTTTTCTTTAGAAAGGAGGTAACACTTTTAACTTTATTATTTGGAAGCGAAACTACCTCTATTCATTTAAAAACATAGTCAACCACCACAAAAATATGCTTCATATCATAGGAGCTTATGAACAGGCCCATGAAATTAATCCCCCATACATCAAACAGCTCCAACCCTAAAATTGGTCTCATGGGGAGTTCATGGCATTATGAAATATTGCCTAGTCATTGACACTGGTCACACGCTTGTGCAAAGTTATGAGCATAGTTATATATTGCAGGCCAATAAATCCCCCACTGCAAAATTGTATGGGTAGTGTGGGTACCACTATGATGACCCCCAACTGGTGATGAATGACATGGTTTAAGAATGATTATTATCTCCACCCCAGGGATACATCTCCTAATCACACCATCTGCATAAATCTGGATATAGTATGGCTCATACCAGGAAAACTTCCTCACCTCATGAATAAACCTCTTACATAGATGGAAAGATCGATCTTTGGGACAAGATTAGCTTCCTAAATACTTGGAGAAATTAGCAAATCAGGGGACTAAGTTTTGAGATGCTTCTAAGACCCGCTCATCTGGAAAAGTATCATCTATTTCAAGCTCATCCCCTACTTTCTGCATCGCCTCCTCCTCGAGCCTAGGCAATGGATCTGCTACTTGGTTTTCAGTTTCTTTCTGGTCCTTCACTTTAAAGTCTAACTCTTGCAGCAAGAGAATCCAACAAATCAATATCGCTTTGGCATTTTTTTAAAAAACTAGATACCTCAAGGATGCATAGTCTATATCGACTATTACTCTAGTCCCTATCAAAAAGGACCAAATTTTTTTGATGGTAAAAACAACTACAAACAACCTTTACTCTATAACTGTATAGTTATTCTGTGTAGTTTTCAATGCCTTGAATGCATAGTAAATAATATGAAGGATCTTCTCTTTTCTTTGGCCTAAGATAGCACCTAAGGCCACTCCACTTACATCACATACAACCTCAAATAGCATAGACCAATTAAGGGACACAATGATAGGAGTAAAAATCAATTTCTTCTTAAGGCACTTGAAGTTTTTCAAACATGCTTCATTAAATACAAATTTGATCTTTTTCATTAAAAGCTTGTATAGAGGATTTGCAATTTTTGAGAAGAACTTGATGAACCTCCTATAAAAACCTATATGACCCAAAAAGCATCATATTCCTTTTACTGAGACTGATGGTGTCAAATTTTCAATTACCCAAATATTTGGTCTCTCCACCTCGATACCCTATTGTGAGATCCTCTTACCAAGAATAATCCCTTCCTTAACCATAAAATGGAACTTCACCCAATTCAGCGCAAAGCTTCACTCTTCACATCTCTGCAGTGCGTTATGCAGATTGGCCAAAAAATCATCAAAAGATTCGCCAACTACCAAAAAATCATCCATGAAGACCTCAATCATGTCCTCCACCATGTAAGAAATATTGACATTATGCATCGCTAAAAGGTGGCAGGAGCATTTCATAATAGAAATTGCATTCTTCTGTATGTAAAAGTACCATACGGCCAAGTAAATATCGACTTTTCTTGGTCCTCGAGAGTAATAGTGATCTGATTGTAACTCGAATACTGGTTAAGAAAATAATACCAACCTCGCCTTGGTAGTAGATGTAGAATCTGATTCACGAAAGGAATAAGGAAATTGTCCTTTTGTGTCAAAGTATTAAGCTTCCTATAATACATTCAAACTCTCGAACCTGTCACCGGTCTCATGGGAACAAGTTCATTCTTCTCATTGGGAACTACTATTATTCCACCCTTCTTCGACACTGATTAAATAGAGATAACCCATTTGTTGTCTACAATGGGGTAAACCACACAAGAATCTAACTATTTGATAACATCTTTCTACACAATCACCATCATAAAAGGGCTAAATATACGCAGATGCTCAATGCTGTGAACATTTTTTGCCTCAAGCTATATTTTTTTGGAATATAAATACCTTGTGTAATTACCACAATGTTTGATATAGTGCACCCAATGGCTTTTTTTACTATCTGCAATTGAATATCAATGCCTCTACCTGTGAATGTGCCAAATCTATAACAATGATCACCGTTTAGCAATTATTATCCCTAAAGAATACATATTGTAAGTGACTACCCATATATCATTTGTCCATGCTTTGACTGACACACATAAAAAACCACTTGCTCATCGTTAAGTATAAATATTATCTCTCCAGATCCATATAAACCAATACCCTACCTCTGGCTAGAAAGGTTCTACCAAATATAATAAGGTCTTGAAAGTCTACCTCGCAGTCAAGAATCATGAAATCAGCTATAAAGGATGACGCCCTTACTACTACATTACACAAAACACCCACTAGTTTCTTCAAAGATGATTCAACCATCAACAACTTCATGAATGTACGTTTGAGCGCCCCCATCACCAAAAATATGTACATAACAAGTGGCATTAAATTGATGCAACCTCTTATGTCACACAAAGCCTTTCTGACATTAAAAGTCCTAATAGAACATAAAATAATGAAAGCTTTAGGGTCCTCCTCCTTCTCTACTATGGGTAAGGAGGTAATCACATCATAATAATGAATATTATCATTGGGCTCACTAACCTTACCCTTATAGTTATTATTTTAAGAATCATCATCAATATCTATTTACTTTTAAGACTCTACCTAAGGTGACTCATTACGCATAAAACTATCATTCCTCAACTCCTCATGAGTACACACAAGGAGATTAACATTAAATGCACAACTCCTAGTGTTTATGGCTAGTTAATGACCATTATTTGAATTCTGAAGCATGTTGCTCAGAAGGGTACCCAGCTGCCTCTAATTTAAAGTAGCAGACATTTGCCCAAACTGTTGCTCTAACTGCTTGACTGCATTCTCATGAGACTAAATCTTTTAGGTCAGACCTGAGAAATCAACCATAATATTCTTAAGGAATATTTTTTGATATTCTTAAACCTTCACTAGTTTGTAAAACAATTCCACCATTCTCGATTCAATATCACAGCTACCCGATAGGATAACATGTCTCCTTTATCCTTGTAGTCATCTTTTTGTCTCCAGTCACCATGACGGTCCCTAATGTGATCTCTGTATCTATCTCTATAATAGTTCCAACCTTTGTTTCCTTTACCTTTGGCTCAAAAATTGATAATGCTCAAATTACACTCTTGAATGGGTGTAAGCAATCATTGTCAATATAAAACCCAACTAGGTTGGGGTCGAATCCCACAGGGAATAGGGTGTGAACTTCGATTTTTTTATGAAATACTTTACTGATAGTTTACTGTTTCCGAAGGATGGGGGTTTAAGTTTCACAGAAATTCAAATGTCACTTTCAATACTTCAGTGTTCGTAATCAAGATAAATGGGAAACCATAGTTATGTCCACCATGGCTTTTGGGAGTTGACAGATACTAGGTAATGATTCAGATTCTTGAAGTACGTTGAAAAACAAACAATCCTTGACTATGATACTTTCTGACTTATCTCTCGACCTCACCAGACAATATATTATCTAATTATCTCGAACTTAGATAACTTATCTATTTCAAAAAGGATATTATCACAATTAGATTAATCTAGTTACGGCATCAATCATTAAATAGGAGGTTGGTAGGTTCTGAGTCCCTATTGATAATTCACGACCTCTAGTCTATTTCTCTGTTAGAAGCAAATAAAACCTAAGGCATAATCCAATGTTTGCAACTACTCTTTTAAGATGTTTTACTACTCTTTGAATCCCTTAAACACCTAGCATCATATCAAATCCTAATCCATGGATCCCATAACTCTAGCTAATGGAATTAGTCGCTCATGATTTGATGAACGAAATAACAAGTTGAATTCATGATGATAAGGATCAACTTACGAATGGATGAAAAACAACAAGTAGTTCCTTTAATTTAATCACAAGGTGGAAGACCAAATATAGTTGATATGAAAAAAGAAGAATAATTGATGAAAGAGAGCAATGTACGTCCCTCTCTTCTCAGAGTTAATGTCTCCTAGATAATGACCACTCATACTTAAAAATCCTAAAACAAATCTTTAAATAGTCAACCCTAATTAAGGAAACAAAATTAAAGTTTTAGTTATCTCTTCGGATTAAACAACGATGTTTTTGATGGCGAGTCAGAAACCTGACGACGTGTTCGAGATGTCGTCAAAGATTCCACTGAATTGTTATCTTATAACTCTTTAGACGGTAATTATGACGGCGTGTCAAAGATCTTGACGGCGCTTGCAAACTGGCATCACACTTCAGTGGTAATCAGCATACTCTGCCCTCTGGTTGACAACAATTTTGATGAGATATCAAATATTTGACGGCCCTTCCGAATCATCATCACAGTTCAGCTAATCTTCTCATGTTCTATCTAATCTTAACGGTGACTTAGACAGCCTGTCCAATGTATAACGGTGCTTCAAAATGATTGTCAGATACATTTCAGCATATTTCCACCAGATTTCCACTATTTTATTCTTCTTTCCTTTGGTTTCTTCCCCGATCACTTGTATCTGCATTAACACACTAAAATGATCAAAAACAACAAAAGTTGCTTAAGACTTCACAATTATTCAGAATTAAAAGCTTCAAATATGTTAGCATCGGCTCACACATCAACACCCTTAATTTAAACAATTTCTTGTCCTTAAGCAACCAAAACATAACTCGGAGTAAACAAAGTACATTTTGGCAGCTAAAAACTCTTATCTGTTCAGAATAAATGCATCATCTCCATGATCAATCAAAATAAAATCAACTGTGTCTAATATTTGAAAACAACCATGTAACACACAAGCATCTAGTTATGCCAAAAATCTCAGCAATAACAACCTAGCATATACCAAAATTACATTATACGAACAAAGTAGTTAATAGCAGCATACCTGGTGTGCCCTCACAACAAATAAATCTTTTTTCACTTAGATTTACATGTATTAACATAGGGATGAACATAAGACTCAATCTCAAAACAAAGTTCCAACATTGCGCATCGAATACCATAGGCTTTCCCTTATAGTCAGTACCGAAGTCTTCAGATAAGTCAGTTAGGATCACTATAGGGTTTTTCTAAGCTTGTAACGTAGGGTAGGGTCTGGTATGACATTCAAGGGTATTTCATAGTGACTACACCTCCTTGGAACTACATTAACTCATGGGTTTTCAACTTTTGACCTTCTTTTCTTCCCTCTTTTATTTGTCAAGTACTCTCAAGATGGGTGTTGTCTGTTCACGCATTAGATCAACTTTTTCAGTTTTCTCTTTTTTATTTTGTTTTTCACTACACCCAACTTGTTATTCATTTTCCTTATTTTACCTCTCTTTATACTCATAATGCATCATGCTGTAATGCCCCAAAATATCATCCTGAGATGCCACACAGTGCCAAAGGCTACATATACCCTTAAGCTTACCCCTTAAGCCAAAACACTACCCTTGGATTCCAACACAACAACATACACGCTACGCTAAGGATATATATATAAGTACATATCATATCATATCACACATGGCATGGAATATCATTAGACTGTACATAAATGGAATATCTATACACAAACAAACCCAACAATACACTAGTCTGACATAGCCTCTATAAAGTAAAATCAACGATCCATTGGGATAAACCCCCAACTGACTCAACAGACCAAAGAGATCACAAAACAACAGCACCAAAACTAGTAACTTGGTCCTCGAACAATGAGGACTCACCACTGAAGGAACGTAGATGCGGCACTCGGATATCACTGTCGCGGCTGCAGCTGAGTACCTGAACCTACATCATGGTAAGAATGTAGCCTATAGGGAAATATGTGGGTCATCACAAGATACGTACTGAGTATGTGGGGGTGCATACAAAATATAAATAATATCATAAATTTTGTAAAAACGTACATACGGACCATAATGACACACCTGGTTTGAGTCACATTGAATCATGCAACTCATAACATGTTAGATAGGAAATGTAGGAGAAAAACCTCATAAATCATTGTAGATCATCATAGAAAACTTGACTTACCACATCAAAACTCGGAGTCGCTCGGTATTTCAATAAATATGACACTTATGGACAGGGGAGTTTCCTATAACCGACAACCCCACATGAGCTACTTGGAATACCAACATTTGAAACCCCTATTGGCGGGAGCTTCATACTCTTTTCCAGGGAGTACGACCTTAAAACTGAAATAATCACAATCGGGATCTCTGGCCAATAATATCATCATTAAACGACCCTACGGTGGCACATAAGTTTGGAGAAATACCAAATTTACCTCTTAGTGCTAAGTACTACTCCCCGACAAGCTCAGAACGCATTAGGAAATCCACCACAACATCACAAGGGTCTATCATAAAGACCAAATCAAATCTCTTTCTCATTTATCAAATCAGATTAATTTGTGGATTCCTAACTCAACACATTTTAGCTCAAAACATTTTAATCTTCCTAAACATTAACAAGGTATCAATGCATTGAACCATAACCGACTCGACATTTGGACAAGGATTTGAAGACTCAATACATAATATTTTCAACAATTTAACTCATCAAAACCATCCAAAAAATACCAAGACTCATTGCAACTTCAATATCAACATTTCTCAATTTGCCATCCAACTCTCATTTAAAGGTACTTGAGACATCAACCCATAGTAGGGATATAGAATTTCCAATATCAATTATAAATTCATAATAAGGAAATAGTGGAATGATAGTATAAATCAAGGCTTAACAAATTAAATCATCATACTCCCATAATCAAATACTTTTTGGACATAATTTCATCTCAACATCATACACATATCGGATGACATAATACCATTGCTCATGGACAATAATATAAGATATAAAACCATATTTCCATTCATGGTAAAATATGTAAAATCTCATGTCAATGTAATTCAACAAAAATACCGGGCACAAGATCGAAAGGATAATCTTGTTCAAAGCCCCACATACCTAAAAATGGAAGATGAATATGAACTTCCGACTCCGAAACTTTATTCACAAAAATTAAGGGTGCTTCTCGAAGCCCTTAACATGATCAACTCGAATCCCAAAACAATTTGAAATTTCTACGGTTCAATCAAGAGACATAGAAGGATGAAATTTGGAGTAATAGGGTTGGGGTTAGAGCCTTAGGAAATTTTGGAGACAAATGAGCTATTGAATGATCTTAATGGACTTAAATCCATGGTTTACCCAGATGGATTGGAGTGGGAATGGCCAAAATACCCTTAAAAATCAAATAATGTCAAATCTGTCCTTTGGTGGACTGTTTTGATAGGCTGAAGTAGATTGACCATAACCTTTTTTTCAGATGGAAAAATTGGGTGAAACCAATTTCTTTGGAAAGAGGACTTTCAGAGATTTCTGTTGATATTTAGTATCTCACCGAGATCATTATGTACAAGGAATTATGATCGTTTGAAGTTGACCCTAAAATTCGCCTGGTCCCAGTATTTTTTTCCTGTATATTTACTGTTCATCACTATTCACGATTAGATCGGAATGATCATAACTCATCACTCGAGTGTTTATTTTGGATGATCCTCATATTGTTAGAAATCTTATTCGATGTTCTACGCGATGATGGGTCGCATATCAAGAAATTCCATACAGAAAAATTATTAATCACGATAAAGAACAAAATTTAACACATTTTCATTCGAGATCTTAATGGAAAATTTTTCCGGGTCATCACACACGCACCCCTATAGTAGCCACCCTCAACTTAGGCTATTTTCCTAAGTCAAGGTGCACGGTGTCCAAGAAGGACCAGAGCCAAAATAGGTTTATTGTTATGTAATGAGAAGGTGAAAGGTGTACAAGAAAGAATTAGGCTATTTAGGCTCAAAAAGGGATCAAGGGATATTGTTCACACTTGGATGGTCATTTAAGCTATAATGGGTTAACATGCAAAAACGACATATGATCCTTTCCTAAATACCTATCCTATGACTATGGCACGACTAACTGGGTAAGTTCTAGATTCAATGCACAATGGGAACTGAGTAAGACCTTACACACACATGGCTCACAACTATATAGCACATCACTACTCATCTGTTTCATGCATTTATTTTCTATAGGTTATTTATTTGCCACGCTAGTGCCATAAACAGATACACAGTTGTCATACTAGATGCACTTCACACAGTTCAACGCATATCAGACCACTGGAGAGGTACTCAAAATTCACAAAATGAGCTAATTGCCTATAGTATTTGCACTACTCCTAATTATCCACAGAACATGTTACAATAAGAGTTTCCCTATACCCTCAACTTATAATCAAGAAATAAAAAGCACCAAGGGTTAGGATATACCTGAAAACAGTCAAGCATGTAGGTCCTGGGTCTCCAACCCTGCGATCGCATCATCAACTATCTTTTCCCCACTCGTAGCATCTACCTTTGTAGTAGTTGGAGCCTAGCTTGATGAAGAACCTGCAGCTCTAGCTCTAATGGCTTCTTCATATTTCTCTGTGTTAGCCAGAGACTCCAGTATTTCCCTTTTCATGTTCTCCTTCTCTACCTTCTTCTTTGCATTCTTTTTAGCCTTTTTCTCTTCTTCACTATCAGGCTCATCTCTTTTTCTTTTGCCTTTCTTTTCCCCCCCCTTTCTTCTTTTTCTTTGGCAAATTCGCAGTAAGATCAAGTATAGGAATGTCTTCCTCTACATCATGTATGGCTAATCCTATTGGCACTATAATTTGGTGTTGCTACAGAATCCCAACCACAGTCTTTACCTTGTCCAATGCAGCCCTGAAAGTAGCAATCTCAGCATCTGTCATCTCTCTTGCCCGAGAATCAAATCTATTCTCAAGATCTTTCACCTGCCTAGGAAAGGTCATTAAAGGTTCTAGTGCAGCATCGAATGTAACTTTGAGTCTTTTGTCTACAGCAGCAGAAAATTATTTGGCGAAGGTCTGTAGTAGCACCTCGCACCAATTCGCTTGTTTGGCCATCTTTCTAATATCAATCGGTTGAAATGCCGACCTTGTTGTAGTTAGAGGAACTGAAGCAGTTGGCTCACTTTGCGGCACTGAACCTACCTGAGCTAAATGTGTTGGTGGTGGGGGTGGTACAGTTTTGGGGATTTGCACCCCCACATATGGTGCTGAAATAGTCTCAGTGACTGGAGGATCTACTGCACCTACTGCATCTTGATCAAGTCGCAAGCCCGACCGAATTCTATTTTTGCTGAAAGGGTTGTGAGTCTTCTTGGCATGTATCTATCTAATCATCAATACCTGAAATCTTAGGTACATAAGCCACTTCACACAACCTAGTAATCAGACATGGGAATGGATATGCAATATCGGGTCTTGCGAGTAAAATCTTGATCTCTTCCTCTATAATTTCTCCGAAATCCATGGGGGTTTTATCTATCAAGCTTGAAATAAAGATTGCTAGATCATCCCCTAATATGTTGTCTCCCTCGGTGGGTATCAGATGAATCCATATTAAACCCCACCAAAATCTTTCCTCTTAATTTTGAGATTCTTTGGTAAACACCGCTTCCCCTAGTAGTCCACTTCAGACCATACTCATTGAGTTTATGCATCACCTCAAGGCATCTGATCAACCCTGTAGTGATAATCTTCTTATCCTCTAGAATTGGCCTTCTGGCACTTGGTCGATCTATTCTGCGAAGTCCATCCAATTAGATCATTTCAGCACCAGGGATTTCCCATCTCACATTATTCCTAACCTCAGGGTTTTTGTGTTTCACCAAAGTTCTCCATGCTGGAGAATCCTTATCACCTTGCTTCTCTGAAGATGGTGATTTAGACTCAGTTTCTTCAGTCGTAGGCCTCTCAGAATCTTCAGTTTCAACTTCTTGTTCAACAATCTCGGAGCCCTGCTCTGTGTGTTCGGATCCTTATTTCTCCGAAGCTTGCTCAGATGAGGTTGTCACCTCAGTTTCATCAGTATCCTCCACTTGAATAGGATTAGGTAGAGGCAGAGTCTTTGGACTAGTCCTCTTTCTTTTCCATCTGAGCAAAGGCTTCTCATCTTCATAATCAGAGTCCTCATTGACAAGTTATCGAGGTACACTCTCTTTAGCTTCGTTCCTTGGTGTGGTTGGATTCTTCCTATTGGGTGCCATGCTCAATTCTGTACAATGTAGACATCCTCAATTAGTACTCATAATCAAACAAGAAAAGAAGAAGGATCACCTCAGTTTAACATCAACACTATTTTTAGTTCCCAGGTTTGACGGCCTTTCTGATTTGCCGTCACAGGTGTGACGGCGCTTCAAAAGCATCATCAACCTTATCTAGAATTTACAAAATTTCTCATTTTTTTAACGGCATTTTTGAATGGCCGTCACACAGGTGCAAGGACGTGAAAATTGCCGTCAGACAACATTACAATTTCTAACTTCTTTTTACTTAATTTTTCTTCTACCATTATTCTCAATTTCAACTTAGGTCATGTTCTTTACTGAGATTTCCGTGAAATTATAATGCATACCCCTACAAATCCTCATTTTCGAAGGGGCTTGAAGCATGTTAATGGGTTAAGTTTACTCCATTAAAACCAAGGTTTCTTGTAGTTCACAATTGATCCAAAGAAAGATGAAGTTGAAGCTTTTCTCATACCTGGATGTCGACACTTAGCTGATGTACTCTGAGGACCTAGACTTGTGAGTGAGAAAAGAATGAGATGAGAGAGGGAGAATATTTCTTGGCTTAACTCTTAGGCTTCAACAAGGAAACTCTTAAAATTTTGCCTTAGAAGGAATTAAATTTGAAAAAGGAAGGGAAATAACTCTCTAAGGAAATAAAAATAAAACTAATAGGAAAAGACCAATGGTACGCGGGAATGTGAACAGTTGTGACTGGACCGGGTTAGCCCAAAATTTTTAAGCTGGGCTCAACTTCTTTGACGATATTTTGACGGCGCATCAGATACCTGACGACGCTTTAAAATTGTCCTCAGCCTTAACAGAATAGGGAGAGAGAGTAAAGTAATTAAAAAAGTGGGAGAGAATGTAATTACCTCCAAAAGGATTGGTATTTATGTTATTTTTCAAGTTAGCTTGTTTAGGTGATCGATGAAGCATCTTAGTATATGAAATAAATAATCAGTTGACTTATAAATAAATATTATTATCCTGTTAAAATATGAGGTGATCATAAATAATATTACGTATTTAATAAGTTTAGTTTATTATTATTGCTACAAGACATCTTGTAAGGTAGAATGGCAGATACAAATATCTATTCTTTAAATATGTGCGTGATGTAATCAAGGTAGATACTAAACTTATTAAAACAAAATCAATTTATTATTTATTTAAAAAAATGTTTCTGATAGTATCCTACAATTTTGTCTAGTATTTTTTTTCCCCACTCGATGTCTTGATTTATATTGCGTCCCAACTGGTCCAAATTTATGTTTGTATAAAATCCGTTAGAAAAGGATATGCTTTTAGTTTTCTTATAACAACTCGAACTTATAACCATTAGTGTTAATCGAACACTTCATAAGTCAACAAATACATGTAGAATTCTTAAAAATAGTAAATATTTGAGAGAATTCGATACGAATACGGCATAGAAAATAAAAAATTCAAGTCCAACTTAACATATACCATACATAATGCTAGTACTATATGACATTTTTTTTCTGTCTGTTTCATTGGAGTGGATATTAGAATTCAATATTTCATTATGAAAATTGACTGAGAATCCGTAGAAGAAGTCAGATTTTTAAAATGTTGAATACGACAGCTCGATTTCTTTGATAGATTAATAGGAGCATTGACCTCTCAACCCTTCTAGCAAGCTAAGCTAAAATTATTATCCAAGTTAATAAGTAAATCAAAAGATATTTATATATATATATCATCTTAGTATTATCATTAGAATAAAAATAAAAGAGTTTAGTTAAATCAAGATATTCCAATTATTCCGTTCCTACAGAAAGTTCTCTCGTTAATTTTCACAATTAAGGATTTGCTAGTTAATAGTAACAGATAATCTATAAGCGTTTGAACATGAACAAAGTGATACTTGAAAAAATGTATCTAGTATTTGAAGTTAAGTTTAAGAAAATTAAAGTTGTGTTTGAACAAAATATTAGTAAAATTTCATAGAGATCTTTTTTTACCTTGAAAAACTGGTTTTAAAATTTGGTTTGGAAAATCGCCAGAATATAACCAAACAGCTGGTTTAAAGAGCGAAAAAAAAGAAGAAGAATTTTTATGTCCAAATGGGGTGGAATTGGCCCAATCTATTCTTGATAATATTAGGGAAATTTTGGCAGATTATTCATGATGTGATCGTCTGGATTATAGTGGGAACCTATAATCTTAATACCGATTGTTTCGGTCGCGGTCTTGGCTATTCAGGCATAGGAGACATAGGAGCAATCATTAGGAACAACAATACTAGAGATGGGATTATTTTCTTCACTAAAGGAATCATCAAGGCTACTACTAACAACCTCTTGTGAATCATAGCCTTAATGAAGGGTGATGATCAAGGATTAACACCTCTAACAGTTGAGTGTGACTCAATATAGGTAATTCTATTATTGATGAATGCAGGATCTTGATATAAGACTTAGATATCCATAAGTGAAGAATGTCTACAGGGAAAGCAAAACTAGGTCGTTAAATACTAATGCAATTCAAAGTCCAAAATGAGAGATCAGTCATAATAACATAAATACCAATACTTGATTATTTTGATGTTATTTCTCACGGCTTGTCATACTTGTGACAGCCCATCAAAATGAACGTCACTCCTCCTCAAGTTGACTGAAACCAGTTCACCTCCTTTGTATGACTCTTAGCTACAAATATTAAAAACACAAGTGCAATAAAATTAAAACATTAGATTGCCTCCCAAACAACGCCTGATTTAATATCGCGGCACGACTCGGTTATCTCGACTACTCAGACTTCATCAAGATGCCATAACACTACCTCATTAGCATCTTCCTTGAATACATCGACGACCGAGAAGATATTAATCTCCTCCAACTACTTCATAGGAGGATGCATTTTAAATCTAGCCTCTTTTTTTCCATACGTGAACTTTAGCTCATTGAGCTCCATATTAACCAACACTCTTCCTATGGATAATAATGGTCTACCCAAGATGATGGGTACCTAAAATTCAACATCACAATACAATATCACAAAGTCTGCATGCAGAATAAAGTCATCCACCTTGACCGGCACATCGTGCAATATATGAACTGGTCGTTTCACCGACCTGTCTGCCATCACAAATGCATCATTATAAGGGTAGATTCCCCCAGTCCATTCTTCTTGTAGATATCAACAGGCATCATATTAATAGTTGCTCCTAAGTCACATAAAGCTTTGGTAAACTTCATGGACCCAACTGTGCACGGTATGGTAAATGCTCCAGGGTCAGGGTTTTTCTACACTAAGGATTATGAAGAAACAACGCTATAGTGGTGGATTTTGTCCAGTGTCTCATAGCTTACCTTCCCCTTCTTTGTTAGCAATTCCTTCATAAATTTAGCAGAGTTTGGCATTTGCTCAAGTGCCTCCATCAAAGGCACATTCACTGTCAGTTATTTCATTATTGCCATGAACTTGC
The DNA here is from genome assembly GCA_030864215.1 of Capsicum pubescens. Lineage (NCBI taxonomy): Eukaryota > Viridiplantae > Streptophyta > Magnoliopsida > Solanales > Solanaceae > Capsicum > Capsicum pubescens. The sequence goes on from CM061544.1 coordinate 121,993,880, forward strand.
TAAATTTTTCGTTGTCTGCTTTCTTCTTCAATCTCTGAGGAAAGGGAGGTGGTGGTCTTGGCATTTCTTTCAATACCACTTCCCCTTTCTTTTCATCTTATTTCTCTAAAATATCAACAAAACCATCAATTTTCTCAGACTCCACTGGATTGCTTCCTTCTGATTCATCAACACCTCTTTCTCTACAGCTTTGCCCATAGAAGGGCCAGATAGCATCTTTCCACTTCGAGTGGTAATCACTAAACAAGAGCAATCAGTCCGCGGGTTCTGAACCGTATCACTAGATAAAGTACCAGCTTTTCTCGAGTTCAGAGTAGCCAAAAGTTGGCTCATTTGTTTGTCCAACTGCTTAATAGAAGCAGAGTGTGAGCTAACCAACTGAATGAGGGTAGAAAATTTGCTTTTCATAGTAGTTACCCCCGATTTGGTACCTTCAACTTCCTTCAATAACTTTTCCATCATGTCCTCCATGGACATCTTACCAGAACTAGTCGTTGTAGCATCCTGACTTCCAGGAGGAATATAGAAACCACTCCTGTCATTATTATTTCTCCAATGTCTCTTCTACCTTTCTTTATAATCAGTATTGTCATAGAAAGTCTGACCTTGGTTCCATTGGCTAATACCTTGGAAACCCCCCTGATTACTCACATAGTTTGCCTCAGCATCAGCACCTGTAGACACAGTACCCTGAGATGCCACAGCCTTAACCATTTTAGTCTTGCCGGATAAAAAGTGCTTGGTCATCTAGTCCATCTGCGTATTCAAGTGGTCCATGCCCTGATCTCGCTCCACATCCCTTCTACGCTTCTCCACAGTAATACCACCAGCAACAGTTGGGCTAGCCACTACAGAATCCCTAGTGTGCCAAGCCCAACTCTGCTTGGTCATTCTATTCAGCATGTTAGAAGCATCTAGAAAAGAGAGGTCAATGAAAGAGCCACCTGAAGAATAGTCAATAATAGGCTTCTTCACCAAGTTAAAAGCTCAATAAAAAGTCTCCATCAAGTGAAAATCCATCATATTGTGGTTCGGACATTGTGCAAGTTTCTTCTTTAATCTTTCCCAGGTTTCGTGCAGTGCTTCAGTCGGAAGCTGTCTGAAGTTGCTAATTTCTTCCCTTAACTGTACTCTTCTAGAGGTTGGAAAGAACCGTTCTAGGAACACATCTTTCAACTGTCTCGAGTTTGTTATACAATCGGGCTCTATCTTATTCAACCACATTATTGCCTCCCCAGATAGAGACAAAGGAAACAATCTCAACCTGATCGCATTTTGACTCACTCCCAAATTGTCAAAGGATTTGAAAATGGTGATGAAGTTCACCAAATTCATGTTCAGATCATCAATCAAGCAAGCCTCCAAATAACCCTTTCAGATTCAGGAGTTGGATCATGGTACTTATTATGATGAATTTTGCACCTGGTGCCAACGACGGAGGAATGATAGCACCCGTTGCACCAGCTCCGTCCATTCCTTCATCATCTTCATCAGACTCATATTGCATAGGCTGTTGCCCATATCTTCCTCGGACTGTATAATTTGTGTTGATGTTTCGCTGCATTAGTGCAATAACTTGTTCAGCTCGCCTTGGATTTTGAGGATTCAGCAATTCCCCATCATCCAAGTCTTTATCATCAGGTTTCTGGTGACGTGCTTGTTGACCCAAATTTTGGACATTCACCTGAGCCCTGGCCATAGCAGCTAGTCATTCTGCTTCTTGTTGTTCAGCCATTCTTCCTATCAACTGAGGTTTCGGATTGATTGGTAATAGTGGTTATCGTAAACTTCTCGTGTTTGGCATAAAAAACACAATACCTACAAAAAATTAAAACAACAAATAAACGTAAATCAAGGAAACTTAACTATCAGCAAATTTTCGCATACAAACTTTTTATCTACAACCGTAATCCTCGGCAACGACACCATTTTTTATAATGCTCAAATTACATTCTTGAATGGGTGTAAGAGATCGTTGTCAATATAAAACCCAACTAGGTTGGGGTCGAATCCCTTAGGGAATAGGGTGTGAACTTTGATTTGTTTATGAAATGCTTTACTGATAGTGTACTATTTCTGAAGGATGGGGGTTTAAGTTTTATCACTTTCAATACTTCAGTATTTGTAATCAAGATAAAAGGGAAACCAGAGTTATGTTCACTATGGCTTTTAGGAGTTGACAGATACTAAGTAATGATTAGGATTCTTGAAGTACGTAGAGCAGCAGACTATCCTTGAATATAATACTTTCTGACTTATCTCTCGACCTCACCAGATAATTTATTATCAATTCTCTCGAACTTCGATAACTTATCTATTTCCAAAAGGATGTTATCTCAGGTAGATTAATCCAGTTACGACATCAATCATTAGACAGAAGGTTGGTAGCTTCCGAGTCCCTGTTGATAATTCACGACCTCTTGTCACGACCCGAGCCTAGGCCCTAGCCGTGATGAGCATCCCGAACCATGAAGGCCCGGAACACCCATTCTCTATCTGGTTATCATGCACAACATTCATAATCATAATAAAATGCGGAATTGAAACTGAGTACGGAAAACATGGTCAAGTTCTGCAACATTTCTGAATAATACTATCAGACATCAGTCTGCGAAATCTCTACTAAGAACATAAATATTTGTCTGAAAAGAAACTGGGTCAAGGCCCCCAGTAAACCAAAAACACAATAAATAAGATAATGTATGACATAATTAGGCCTTCCGAATAATAGAAGGCTCACCACTGTGAGATCAAGTCAGCAAATCCGAGAATGTCTACTGAGTAGCTGGACCCCTAGACTGTGCCTCAGAACCTGGAAGGAGGGGGTCAGCACAAAAGTACTGGCACGCGAAGCAATCCAAAAAAATAGTATAATGGAACATACATATATATATATATACCTATTAAGTGAAAGAAATTTTTCATCAAGACATCATGTATAAAACTGTTTCTGAAAAATACATGGGAACTTTTTGAAAACATGTAACCTGTCTGTTCATTTCAAATCATGATCTGTGTTTTACTTCTGAGTTAGGTGGTATTCCCCTACAAGTCTGATATTCCACGGGCTGTATGGAATCCACCATTGACTCGGCGGGGAAGCCCCCAACCCAAGTGTGCCGCAAGGGTTGGAGTGTCTGAGTTTGATACGCCACAGGACATTTAAGTCAGCGCATAATAGTATACCCGGGTCGGCAAACAACGGTTTTAGGCAATGAGTCGCTTGAACTCAAGCCCTCTTCGGGGAACCACCTAATATCTCTGTATGCCCATTTTTAACCTTTTCTGTACATGCAACATTCTGAATGTCTAAAATCATGAAAGTCTGAAATGTATGTTAGTCTGAGTCTGATATGGCATTAGTCTGAGTTAGTATCGTTATACCAAGACTTGCAAGTCATGATTTTTCTGAGCCATAATGTATTAAGCAAGAGCTTTCATTCAAAACATAGTTTAGACCACCAAAACATGTAACTGATGTAAAGGATTTCATATTCCGAAACTTAAAGTTCAATTCATGCAGAAAATTCATCAAACACCTGGTGGTCAAATGTCTTTAGCAAGTTCATGTATTCAAAATTGAAACACATTCATTCATATATGTATATAAATTGTCAAATCGCTTTGGAGATGGTCAAAAGACCAAAACAATGATGTTAAAACATCTTATACATAAATATATATACATAATTTAAAACCCCATTCTAAAACATGATTTTTCTATGCCTATGAGAATTTAGGAAAACCCCGCGTACCTTGTTATCCATGAATTTTGGGTGTCTATCGAAGCCTACGTCAAGAGGATTCCAAATCTGTAATTTGTTTCACGAACCCGCGGATGAATCTTGAGTTGCTTGGGTTTTAATGTTGAAACCCTAGGGAGAGTTCTTGAGCAATTTTGGGAAAAGTATGTGTATTATGGTATTTTAGGGATTAAATCCCGTGTTGGTGGTATATATAGGGGTGGAGTATTACCAAAATACCCCTAAGGAACAATTAAGGTCAAATCTGTCCTTCAGTTGAAAGTTTGGTAGACTGGAGTAAATCGATTTTAACTTTTTACTCATATACTCAAATTCGATAAAACCAACTGAAATTGAAGGAGGACTCGAAGAGATTTTGTTTGATATATTATAGGTCACACATTTCATTATATACATGGAGTTATGATCGTTTGAAATTGACCCTGAAATGCTGAAAACTGGGCAATAGTCTATGCGTTTTGCTACTATTTTTAAATCCAAACGCAGCCTTATGCGTTCCAAAAAATTTCGAAACTTATCCGAGATGTACTATGAGATTTCCCGATCATAACGCAACTTGAAAATCTAAAAGCGGATGTCGGGAAGGTTTAAAAGTTGTATCCCGAAGATTGCCAGCTAAAATGACTCTAAGTCCTCATTACACTTAGAAAAAATTTCAAGTTTTTAAGTCTAAGGGCACTCTATTAAAGGCTAATCCATGCACGACATTTACAGGGTGTTACATTATCTCCCCCTTGGGATCATTCGTCCTCGAATGATGGGTAGAAACTTGTTGAAGCATTAAATATATGGAATAACGCGGACATGACATGTCCTCTAATAAAAATACACTGATCTGAACATTTGGAATCTGAATTTAATGCATGATGCCTGAACTGGGCTATACTCGTAACTACTGGTATACTATATCTTCGACTAGTAGCATGTCTGAGATTTTGAGTAGCATGAATAAGTGCAAAGACAAGAAAACAAGTCATGCGAATCTGACTGCTAAACTGACTTATTGGCCATACAGACTGAATTATACTACACCCTCATACTTAACTGGAGTATTCTCTTCAACACTCTCTCTAAGGAAGCTCTAGCAGTAATAGGGAACCATGAATCTTGGGTATGGATTACACAAAACATCCCACTGAGGAAATCACTACATTGACACTACTCTGCAGTCTGGAATATAGACATATAACTCCTAAATTAGGATAGAATTTTCAGACCTTTGGCAATATAACTTCTTACTTTAAGGCTTAGAGCAATTCCCGAATATCCCTTAACTATACTATTCCCTATAAATATCATATTCATTCAACTCAGCTTAAAATTCTCATATGAGCATTGATAATGTTTTTTTTTTGCTACTAATGTCTAAAATATCTTAATCCTTACCCCGCGATCAAGCCTAACTCTAAATCACAAAAATACAACATGCTACACCACGCTATTATTCTAAACCATATTATGCCACCTTCTATACCTCTTTTAAAAATCACATCCTAAGCATAACATGCCTTACCACTTCAATGACTACACTGAACTCTTAATATGAAGTCGCTAATGCATATGGCGACCTTCCACTACAATCCCAAAATGTCGTTCAAGCCTAATTTATAACCACATGTTAACTTCAAGGCAAACACCCATAAGTAGATACTTCACATAGTTTCTAAACTACTATCAATATAACTCCCACGCGCTATCCTAAAAACATACACACACAAACTTTTCCACTAACCATCACATGTATCAAAGACTTGGCCCCAAATCTTACATCATACTTATGGCCTTATATAAACAAGCATACTATGATCTTCCATCCACAAGAACATTTACATCAACACCACTATTATTGCATAGGAAGGGTCACTAAAAGGTTAAAACATAAGATCCTCAAGCGTGAAAAAGATCTTTATATGTTACTGAGCACACTATAATGAGTGAGTACATGTGTCATGAGTTACATGACCTCAACTAGAGTTCATAACATAAGGAATGTGATTCTGACTACTTGAATGAACCAGAACTCATTATCTTGGAATTGGAAGAGTACGTGACTCTCTATCATATACCGGAATCATGAACTATTATCACGGAACTGCATCATAAGGCATGAGTAAGCATCCGGATAACAAAAAAAATAAAAAAAAAATATTGAGGTAGGAATGGGTTGAGATTCACCCTTACTTTCTAATGTTCTAAATCACACTGCATCACTACTAGAATCTGAGAGCCTTACTTGGTTATTCGTTCTATCATCTCCCACTTAGCTTCAAGTCATCATCTAGCGTTTGGGAGATTCCTTACCAGATTCTAACTGAACTACACTTACTGCACTCTAGGGTCTGAAAAAATTGACAATACATGCATATCATAGAACTCAACCCGAATGACTACCTTCTGGGATACACTCTATCTTTCCATAGACACCAATAGTCAAAGTATAATGCTTGCACACTTATTTCTATCCGTTCAACCTTCAAAACTCAAACTTAGATTCTAACACTTAACATGGATATCACCAAGCCTTTGATGAACCATACCACTTCTGTCCTAGCATACCAATATTGCTACTCCAAACTTATATCTCTCTACCATGAGAATCGAGATCACATCAAAAGGCTCAACACTATCAATCAAGGCTCCTTAACTTGGCTATCTAGAACACAATATATCATCTAACTAGTCTTTTTCCAACTAGCAACTCCATTGTACCACTAGTCACACACAACATGTAATAGTCTTAGAGAAATGCCACAACTCCATATCGCCTTGGGCATACTTACACACCATACCCACAACATTATACTTCATTAAAAATCAATTTAAACTTAAGCCATTTCACACACTGTTCAAGCCTATTAGATCACTTTCATATAACTAACATCATTGATCAAGAAATCATCACATCCACCTTTATGAACTTCAACTATTCAAACTTAATATCTAGTGCTATGCATGACTTACAACCCAACCTTACACAAAATTTTTACTTGGAAACTATAAGTAAACATCACGAAACACTAGTGCACTAGAACTTCATAACCACAATAATCGATCATGACCTAACGATTTACCTTATCATCATTCCGTTAGCATGTACTATTTCAGCACCTCAAGCCTACTAAATTAATCCCACAAAATATGCATCAACAAACTCTTGCGACTATTTACCACCACACCATTTAAATTTAAGCCTATAGTTTAGTATCAATCATCTACCACCAATGAAGAATGCAACATAATATAAATACACTAATCCATCAAATTGGGATATTCTACCCAAATATCTCAAAAATCAACTACATACCTTCTCACAAGTAGCACTAGTTTACAACTACCAATGAAAAGAGGGTCAAGGGGGTTAAAGCCTCATAATAGACATGGTCAACCTTAATCTTATATTATAACCCCGTACAATTTTATCTACTTATACGGATTTCTCACCTCATACTTACTCACTCATTCATATATTTAGACTGCCTTAAAATTCCTCAAAAAACCATGAGTCTATAATCATAACTTACTCGCTAATATAGCCAGTTCCACATTCAAGCAATCAACAAATCACCCTGACCAACAACTCCTTCTCTACCTTCAACTAATAACACACAAGGATGAATCACTTCATTACCAACTCTATCTCATGCAAACAGATTCAGCCATACATATATTAAACCAATGAAAGAACAACAAGTTGGACAACAAGTTGCTAGTGAATCGAAACAGGCCTCACACGGCTTCACTAGACTTTGGTTTTGTATTTTGAACAAGAAAATGAGATGGATGACAAGGCAACTATGCTAGTGAATCAAAAGATCCCCACACGGCTTCACTAGACTTTAATTTTTTTTTTCAAAAACATCATGATAACAAGATTACATATTACAAGGGATAGAAAATTGACACCTAATATTTAATGGTCTAAGAATATACATATTATTCTGTATAAATAAAAATCTGAGTAAAACACTTCCTCCATGGACTACCATACAATCCACACATGTTGCTAGCTATCACATTAGTTTATCACTATAAAAGGGTAAATCATCCTCAAACATCGATTATTCAACTAAAATATTCATTTACACAAAATCACCCTCACTCTGACTTCTAACTTTGTGACTTTACATCACCAACTTCTTGGTCCAATATCACTACCAATAGGTCATGACAACAACACTTTAACTTATGCTACTATTTGGGTAGAAATATAGTTCCAACATTCTTCTATACATTGTGCACAACTGTAACAAGATTTTGAGAGGGACAATATACACTTAATACCTTAAGCTGGAATGCACGATTCCATCAGGATCCATATTTACATCAAAATCAGCATATTTTGATGCACTAACAGACTCCTATCGAGTTTTTCCATATTTTTTTTAAAATCTTATAGAACGTAATCGAAAAGGACTATATCATGTATACTCTAAACTTTTTGCACTTGAATCAACCCAATAATGGGACAGTTTAGACTCTGAAGCACAAATTAATTCATAAAGAAGGGAAACATTCCTAAACGCCTAGTAGCCTCTTATTTATAAGTGTGGCGTGCTACACACCAATAAACAGAACTCTACTCGACGCGATTTCGCAGACACCCTGGGACCATGAACCGTGCTCTGATACCAAGTTTGTCACGACCTGAGCCTAAGCCCTAGCGTGACGAGCATCCCGAACCATGAAGGCCCGGAACACCCATTCTCTATCTGGTTATCATGCACAACATTCATAATCATAATAAAATGCGGAATTGAAACTGAGTACGGAAAACATGGTCAAGTTCTGCTATATTTCTGAATAATACTATCTGACATCAGTTTGTGAAATCTCTACTAAGATCATAAACATCTGTCTGAAAAGAAACGGGGACAACGCCCCCAGTAAACCAAAAACATAATAAATAAGATAATGTCTGACATAATTAGGCCTTCCGAATAATAGAAGGCTCACCACTGTGAGATCAAGTCTGCAAATCTGAGAATGTCTACTGAGTAGCTGGACCCCTAGACTGTGCCTCAGAACCTGGAAGGAGGGGGTTCAGCACAAAAGTACTGGCATTCGAAGCAATCCAAAAAAATAGTATAATGGAACATACATATATATATATACATATTAAGTGAAAGCAATTTTTCATCAAGACATCATGTATAAAACTGTTTCTGAAAAATACATGGGCACTTTCTGAAAACTTATAACCTGTCTGTTCATTTCAAATCATGATCTGTGTTTTACTTCTGAGTTAGGTGGTATTCCCCTACAAGTCTGATATTCCACAGGATGTATGGACTCCGCCATTGACTCGGCGGGGAAGCCCCCAACCCAAGTGTGCTGCAAGGGTTGGAGTGTCTGAATCTGATACGCCACATGACATTTAAGTCAGCGCATAATAGTATACCCGGGTCGGCAAACCACGGTTTTAGGAAATGAGTCGCTTGAACTCAAGCCCTCTTCGGGGAACCACCTAACATCTCTGTATGCCCATTTTTAACCTTTTCTGTACATGCAACATTCTGAATGTCTAAAATCATGAAAGTCTGAAATGTCTGTTAGTCTGAGTCTGATATGGCATTAGTCTGAGTTAGTATCGTCATACCAAGAGTTGCAAGTCATGATTTTTCTGAGCCATAATGTATTAAGCAAGAGCTTTTATTCAAAACATAATTTAGACCACCAAAACATGTAACTGATGTAAAGGATTTCATATTCTGAAACTTAAAGTTCAATTCATGCAGAAATTTCATCAAACACCTGGTGGTCAAATGTCTTTAGCAAGTTCATGTATTCAAAATTGAAACACATTCATTCATATATGTATATAAACTGTCAAATCTCTTTGGAGATGGTCAAAAGACCAAAACAATGATGTTAAAACATCTTATACATAAATATATATACATAATTTAAAACCCCATTCTAAAACCTGATTTTTCTATGCCCATGAGAATTTAGGAAAACCCCGCGTACCTTGTTCTCCACAAATTTTGGGTGTCTATCGAAGCCTACGTCGAGAGGATTCCAAATCTGTAATTTGTTTCACGAACCCGCGGTTGAATCTTGAGTTGCTTGGGTTTTAATGTTGAAACCCTAGGGAGAGTTCTTGAGCAAACTTGGGAAAAGTATGTGTATTATGTTGTTTGAGGGATTAAATCCCGTGTTGGTGATATATATAGAGGTGGAGGATTACCAAAATACCCCTAAGGAACAATTAAGGTCAAATCTGTCCCTCAGTTGACAGTTTGGTAGATTGGAGTAAATCGATTATAACTTTTTACTCATATACTCAAATTGGATGAAACTAACTGCAATTAAAGGAGGACTCGAAGATCTTTTGTTTGATATATTATAGATCACACATTTCATTATATACATGGAGTTATGATTGTTTGAAATTGACCCTGAAATGCTGAAAACTGGGCAATAGTCTATGCGTTTAGCTACTGTTTTTAAATCCAAACGCAGCCTTATGCGTTCCAAAAAATTCCAAAACTTATCCGAGATGTAGTATGAGATTTCCCGATCATAACGCAACTTGAAAATCTAAAAGCGAATGTGGGTAAGGTTTAAAAGTTGTATCCCGAAGATTGCCAGCTAAAATGACTCTAAGTCCTCATTACACTTAGAAAATTTTTCAAGTTTTTAAGTATAAGGGCACTCTATTAAAGGCTAATCCATGCACGACTTTTACAGGGTGTTACACCTCTAGTCTATTTCTCCGTTAGAAGAAATAAAACCTAAGGCATAATCCAATGTTTGAAACCACTAGATCTCAGTTAAAACAACTGAATTTCAAGATGTTCTACTACTCTTTGAATCCGTTAAACACCTAGCATCATATCAAACCCTAATCCATGGATCCCATAACTCCGGCTAATGGAATTAGCCGCTCATGATTTGATGAATGAAATAACAAGTTAAATTCATAATGATAAGGATCAACTTATGAATGGATAAAAAATAACAAGTAGTTCCTTCAATTTAATCACAAGGTGGAAGTCCAAAAATAGATGATAAGAAACAAGAAGAATAATTGATGAAAGAAAGCAATGTACGTCCCTCTCTTCTCAGAGTTAATGTCTCCTAGATAATGACCAATCCTCCTTAAAAACCCTAAAACAAGTCTTTAAATATTCAACCCAAATTAAGGAAACAAAATTAAAGTTTCAGTTTTTTCTTCGGATTAGACGACGATGCTTTTGACGGCGCGTCAGACACCTGACGACGTGTACGAGCTGTCGTCAAAGATTCAAGTAAATTTTTATCTTCTAACACTTCAGACGGTAATCCTGACGGCATGTCAAAGATCTTGACGGTGTTTGCAAATTGGCATCACACTTGACTAGAAATCAGTATACTCTGCCCTCTGGTTGACGGTAGTTTTGACGAGATGTCAAATATTTGACGGTCCTTCTGAATCATCATCACAGTTCATCTAATCTTCTCAGGTTCTGTCTAATCTTGATGGTAACTTTGACAGCTTGTCCCATGTATGACGGCGCTTCAAAATGATCGTCATATATATGTCAACTTATTTTCATAAGATTTCAACTGTTTTATTCTTCTTTTCTTTGGTTTCTTCGCCGATCACTTGTATCTTCATTAACACACAAATATGATCAAAAACAACAAAAGTTTCTTAAGACTTCACAATTATTCAGAGTTAAAAGCTTCAAATGTGTTAGCATCAGCTCACACATCAGAAACCCACTAATTCACGATCAAGATATTTAGCCTCATCTAAAAGTTAGACTTATATGATCTAGAGGTTGCGCCTATTATCCTACCATATTCACATTCTCGAAATTTACTATTTAAATTTGCTTTCTTATAAATCCAATATTAGTTCTCAGTTGCATAATTTCTTGAGACACAGAATCATCAACCACCCTATGGTCACCGGAAGATCCAATGGCATAAGTGCTAGCAACTTTCTAAGCCTCCCGACTATACCACCTCAGTTGGTGAGAGAGCTGGTCAAGAACCTTATATCCTTCTTCCTAGCATAAAGGCGTGAAATCATCTCTAGTGACTATATCGGTCATGGCACTGGAACTGATGTTCAGGGATCTATAAAATATCTCAAACAAGCTTGCCCTTGAAATATGATGATTGGGTACCATGCTCTACTTCATCTTAAATTGAAACCAAGCCTTAAACATTGACTAAGATTGTAACTATTTGAAGTTATATATCTCATCCTTTAGCTACAACATTTTGTCCAAAGGAATGTAATGGTTTAAAAATTGCCTGTAACACTCATTCCAAGTGGTGATCGATCCTTCAGGAAGTTCCCCCCACACTCAAAGAAGCTTCTCCAATCAATGAAAAAAGGAACAACATCAATCTGAGGTCCTCCTAATCTACCACCAAAATGGTATAAAAGTGAAAATCCAAATAAAATTAGCAAAATATATATTTACGTCATCTTTAGCTGATCCTGAAAACTCCCCTTCAAAGTTTAAGAGCTGGTTCATGATATTGGTAATGACAAATTTCACATTAGGGGGCAGTGTAAGAAGAATGATAGCTCCTGTTTTTACCAGCTCAACGTATCCCATATCATCTTTATCTTCATATGGTTTAAAATGTTGCTATGCTGGGATCAGTTGAGCTTGACCTCCACAAAATCTATAAATTATTGTCAAGATTTTGACGATTAACTGCCCGTATTGGCCTGGCTAGCTATGCCTTCTATGTAAGTTGGTCCTTCTCATCCCTTCATTAGTTAGCAACTACATCTGCCAACAACTGCTCCGTTTTTCGATCAATAATATTCTGAGGATCACCTAGGGAAGGGGAAGGTACCATATTAGGATTATCTCAAACACCTTCAAGATAGACTGCACGTACTTGTTTTGTCAACGTACGATTAGGCTACATGATTCTCTTTGTGTTAGGATTCAGTAGGAGTAAGGGATTTACTTAACTCCTGGTGGAAGGAATACACCGGTTACACCCAATAGAAAACAAAAAACAACAACTCAACAACCTCAGCATCTTTAATTAGCAAGTCAACACTGTATTAACTGGGAACAACAACAAAATGTTGATCAACGCACAAACTATAACTCTAATTGAAGATAAAGAGGTCGTTATCAAGTAAAGTAACCCAACATAGGTTGGGGTTGAACCCATAGGGAATATGTGGACTTGTCTCTCTAGATTTCTGGAATTAATGGGAAGTACTAAAAGTAAATAGGGGGTTTGTAGTAGTATTCTAGTATAAGTAACCGAATTCAAAAGCTTTGGTGGTAAACAGTCAGAAACAAACACTAGGCTTGTGTTCCCCCTGGCTTCTAACTCAGTAGGATTCTTAAGATCAATCCAACTATTAAACTGCTGCACATGTAAAATATGGTAAGTTAGGTATAACCAACCATCTCTTAGCATACTTTGGTGAATTTCACTCATCTTCTCTCCATCTCAGAGTGTCTACTCACTAACCCTTACCTTGGACCCCAATTTCAACTATATCCTTTTGATCTCAAGTGGAATAGATGTAAGTTAATCATCATAAGTAGATAATATAGGTAAGCTTATTTCGGCCATTAACCCCAAATCATTGTTGTGATCTTGTTTTCCCAATCTCTACTTCCCTCTCGAGTTTGTAGTGAATACAAGATGGATCCTAACATTTGCAACGATTAAGAAATCAATAAGAATGAAGAAAACTGCAATGCATGGAGCAATAACTATCTATAAGTATTGAACACTTCCCCTACATCTTTATTTAGCAGTGTTCCCACAACCCTAGATAAGGGAATTAGCCGTTAATGTTTGTAATACGATCAAAGGAATTCATAATTGAAGCCATTCAAACAATATCACCATAATCAATAAATAAAACTCAATGTCTTTAAATAAACAAACAACCAAAATTAGTACAAAGCAATTCCAATAGAAAAATCGAATCTTGGAATCAAATATAAGTTTGTAAGTATATACAGTGCGTACACTAACTAAAAAATATCAAAATAGTATATAGGTTACAAAAACCCTAAAAATCAAATCCTAGATGAAAAAAGAAAAAATGAGGTCAGAGGCCATACACTAAGACACCTACGGGCCATATATGGCAGCTACAGATCATAGCTGGTCTAGCGTCGTTTCCCTATTACACTAATAGCTCCTAAAGTATCTGGAGTTGGAACCTTTACAACATACCCTATCACCTACAACCCATCGATGGCACCTACGGACAGTAGGTGCCCGACATAAGTGATAGAGTCTTCTTTTCTGCAATTATGGCCCTATGGACTTCCAATTTCGAACACTTACTTTGACAGCTACGCCAAGTAGATATGAGTTGAGGTTCCCGGGTAAGTAGCCCAAAACATACAATTTTCATCTCTTTCTTCAGTTTAGCATTAAAAACCTAGTTTCCTTAAAAAACAGATGACATAAAACAACTCATATCTAACAAAAAAATCTCAATAAGTTGTATATCAAAAGTGTTATGAATCTATAGGACATCATTGGTAAAGAAATCATAAAAATTCACTAAGAAAAAGGTGGAATATTACTTTAAATTGGAATATAATCATGAAAATAGATATTAATCAAGCTTTCCTATCACCAACAATCTTTATTATTGATATATCACACTTATTAGGGTTTTTGATCATAAGAGATGGGTAAGAAATGAGTTATTTTTTGAACTAAGGGGTCTATTTATACCCCTTCCAGGTAATCAAGTGTTGCAATCGCAACGTGCAGGTGTGTAATCGCACAACATGGAATAAGAAGAAGGTGTGGCAATTGCCAAAACCTTAGTCCGACCATACACTGTCCTCTGCACATAGAGGTGTGATCGCCCTTCAAGATATTCTATCGCAGACACACGAGATATCAGCTAAAACGTGGAAAATTTCCAAGTTTCCACCAAAGCCTCGGGATTCATTAATAATTCAATATACATATATGAACTATGTAACAACACTAAGTTCAATGTTCTAGATACAATGGAAAAGTCAAAATTTCCATCCGAGGTCATTTTGACTAAATATGGGTCCAACACCCATATTTCTAATTTTTCAACTTTCTGACCAATAGGACAAAATAAGCTCAAGTGCCTTGATACCCAAACCAAAGATGTACCTAGACTAAAATCGACATTCTGGAGCTGCTGGCATAGTCAGAATTTGCATCTATGAATTTTTTTTCATTGGTTTTTGCCCAGTGGTCATTTAGAACCAACGAAGACTTCAAAATAGGGAATTGACTCTAAATACCAAAATAAACTGCCCGATAACCGAATTGTTAGTCCTAGCAAGTCATAAATAACTTGGGGAAACTACGGAAAATCTCTTACAACAAAAATAAGTGGAAATCTAAAAAATGACATGAAGTGTCACTATAATATCCACTACTAAAGGATGTTTCATCCCCGAAAGTTAAGGATTAGGATGTACCTGAAGTTTCCAACAGGTGAGGATACTGGGCCCATATCTCTCTCTCGATCTCCTAAGAAGCCTTCGCCATTGGGGGTGTCTCCACTAAAACTTAACTAAAAGAATCTCTCTAGAGCACAATCGCCTTACATTATTAGCCAAAATAAGCACCGACTCCTCTACAAAGGTCAAATGCTCATTCAACTAGACTTAGTCCTAGCTAAGCAAATGAGATAGATTGGGAATATATCACCGCAACATAAAAAAATGGAAAACCAAATGAACAAAGGCAAAATCTTGAGGTAAAGCTAACTCGTAGGCTATATCACAAACTATGCAAAGAATTTCAAAAGTGCCTATATATCTGAGACTGAGCTTTCCCTTCCTCCGAACCTCATCACATCCTTCATAGATGACACACGAAAGAATACATGATAATGAACTCCAAATCTCAAGGCATGAAACCTATGGTCTACATAGGACTTCTGCCTACTCTAAGCCACTCTCAACCTAAACTAAATCACCTTACCTCTATCAAAAGACTACTAAATCGAATAAGTACCATGAGGCCTAACCTCGATTGCCTGAAACCATCATATTAGAGAATGACATATCCTACCATACAACACCTCAAAAGGTGACATCTTAATACTAGAATGATAAATGTTATTACATGCAAACTCTGACATGGGTAAGTGTTTCTCTCATTGGTCTCTAAAATCCATGACACTGGTTTGGAGCATATCCTTGAGAAACTGAATATTCCACTCAAACTTACAATATATCTACAGATGAAAGGCAGTACTCAGATCCACCTGAGTGCCCAACATCTCCTGAAAAGCTCTCCAAAACCTTCAAGTAAACACCAAACCACCATCAAGTACATATTAATGTTGTCAATGAACACAATAATAAAGGAGTCCAAATAAGGCCTAAATACTCAATTAATCAAATCCATAAGCACAACAGAGTAATTAGTCAAACCAAATAACATCACTAAGAACTCACTGTGACCATAACGGGTCCTAAAAGCTTTCTTTGGGATATCTTCAGCTCGAATCCTCAACTAATAGTAAACAGACCTCAAATCAATCATAGAAAAGACAGCAGGATCTTGAAGTTAGTAAAAATAATTCATATATGTGAGGCATACAATAATGGTTCTTTTCCATCACCTTATTAAGCTGCCTATAGTCAATACACAGATGAATAATCTATTTTTTTTCACAAACAATGTAGGAGCTCCCCAAAAAGTCATACTCGGTCTAATAAAACCTATACCAAGAAGATCCTAATGCTGAGAATTTAGCTCCTTAAGCTCGGGATGAGCCATAACATAAGGTGCCATAGAAATAGGTCGGGTGCTAGGCTCTAGATCAATAGCAAAGTGAATCTTAAGGATAGGGAAAACACCAGGCAAGTAGGTAGAGAACATAATAGAATGATCACAAACGATAGGAAAAAAGTTAAGTAATGGACTATCCTTACTAGTATCACAAATATAAGCAAGATAAGACTCGCAAAACCTCGATATAAGTCTACTAGCACATCTATAGGAGATAATCCCCATTGGCTAGCGGCTAATATCTCCCTGCTTCACAACTGGGGGTATACTATTAATGGCTAAGGTGATGTTCTTGGTAAGGAAATCCATAACCACATCATAGTTGGATAACTAATCCATGCCAAGAATTAAATCAAATTCCACCACATCCAGACTAATAAAATCAGCATAAGTATCAATATCACTAACTTTCATAACACATTATCTGAAAACTCAATCCACTACTAAAGAATCACCCATAGGAGTAGTTAAACGCAATGAAAAAGATAATAAATCACTAGTCAACTCCAACCGTGGTGCATAATAACTAGATATTTAAGAATAATTGGATACCGGATCAAATAAGGCAAGGTCCAGCTAGCGAAACACACAACTTGTACCTTTAATAATAGCATCTGACATCTTAGCCTTGAGTATAGTAGGTACTGTATACAACTTACCACTCCTTCCACCTAGCTAGGCACCTGACTAACCTTTTGTCCTTCTTGCCTAAGAAATCTCGAGTACCATGGAAACCATCCCTACAACCATGAGAACCCCCTCTAGTTGAGGGATGAACTTCTCTAATTGGGGGAATACTCTTAGATGAAGGAAAAATGGCCCCCTAACTAGAGTAATCTCACAAATAATGACTAGGGAGTCGACAAGTAAAATAAGAAACATGAGGTGAACCAAAATTAATAGATCTGGCTGACTTAGAGTAACCACCACGACTAGAATAACCAAAATATTACCCCCTTGAAGACTTACCACTGACCTTATAAGGGTGATTACTAACACTAGATTGGCCTCTAACAGTAATTTGAAATACTACCTGACTCTGTCGTTTAGGCTGACTTTGAGACTAAAAGCATTAACATGGAGGATCCCTACTATGAGACCTACTATCTCTGGGTTGCGAACTACGGTGGCTCCCACTGATTCTTCCTTCAAACCTAGGCCTTATATCATTACCCTCATGACAGTCATGGTATATTTTATCCATCACCTTAGTATTATCCAAAAATTAAGCAAAAGATCTATCTATAATAACCAAACTCAGAGTAGACATACAAATAGGGAGACTCAACTCTCTAATAAAGAAATGAACTCTCTCATTCCTTGATAACTCATGAAAATAAACCCCATACACATCAACTATCATGAATCCCTGCTCCAACCTAGAGAAGTAATGCCTCAAATGATCTCTAAGACTACGAGATATATATACTACACTAAAAATATCTCGATGAATTAAGTCCCTGACAAGGGAGAAGGTCCAACTAGCCTAGAATCTATATAGTCTTCCAATATTAAAGAGAAGATAAGCCTAACTAAAATATGGTGTATTCCACATCATGAGTCTTAAAGGACCTAAACCGTGAATCCTATCCTCATAAGCAATTTAAAACTTATATGTATCCTCACCTGTTGCAATAGAAAGCCTAGGTTGAGAAAATCTCAAGAATCTAGCCATCATCTTCTTCTACTCAGAAGACTTATCAGGATGAGAAACCACTAGCAGAGCAACTACTGATTAAGCAACCACTAGTTGAGAAACTATCAGCTGAGCAACCGCTGGTGTAGAAAGAACATCAACTCTACAAACTGTAGCTGTAGGTTTCGCCCCTTCCTCAGTACTACTCTGATTTAAAGATTGTGCACCATTAAATGACATACCACAGGCTAATCCCAAAAGCTCAGCTAATGCATCTCTGAGCAATGAAGAAGAAATAAATCTAGGTAGAGCTTGGTCTAGTCCCTGGCCCACTGCTGGCTGGAGTAGAATATCAGTTATCTTATGAGCAGTAATAGACTTGGGGAAAGTGACCTATCCTAGCCCCTAGCTAAGGACAAATCACATAGTTTCCCACAAACTTTAGTCCATCCTCGAATAGGAAAAAAATCGCTAGGATCAGTCTCGATACTCTAATCTCATGTAGTAATAGAATGTGTCCTTGCCATCTGCGAAAAAGTAATGTCTAGGTAATGCTTCTATAAATAAACTTAGTCTATTAGCACAATATTAGTGAAAAAAGTTATGAAATCATATGAATGTGATAAATCCTCCCAAAGATAGGAAATGGACGTCATTGTTCTGATCGGTAGGAATCTACTAGACACTTGCTCGTGTACAAACAATACCGGTAAACCTAGATTGGAATACCAATTTGTAACGACCCAATTTATGGGTCATGTCGGCACCTAATAAATCCTTTTAGTAGGTTAGCCAAAACCCTAACCCAGAGCTAACACAATGGTTAATTTTGTAGGAAATGCCCCACATTGTCCAAATTCAAGAAACATGCACATAAACAAACCAAGTGTTCAAAATAGATAAAATAGAAAATATAAGATACCAATCCCACAACGTGGTAGATCTAGTACAAGAGCATATAATTGTACAAATACAACTCAAAAGTCTAGAAAGGTTAGTACATCAGTCACAAAATAGAAAACTGAAAATAAGGTTGGAGGGTAATGGGAGACTCGAACTCCAAGAGCTCACCCTATCTTAAGAAATCAATCATTGCATGAACAAAAATAAACAAAGACAACTAGTTCTTGGGTCTGTACCAAAAAGGGTACAAAAGTGTAGCGTGAGTACTAAAACACTGGGTACTCAGTAGGCATCATCGTATGACTGAGCGCAATTATGATATACTTATGATAAAATGCAATGTATCATAAACTAAGTCAAGATACAGATACAAACCTAAATAATCTCCAACATTGTTGTACATAATAAGTAACTAAACTGGAATAACAATATAACATAATACATCAAAATATACCATCATGCCATGAAAACATACATAACTAACTTGGAAAAATAACACATCATAGAGCATCACAAGCAAACACACCTAAAAAATTTGCTCCTATACACCAATTGGTGCATAAAAGTAAAAAAATTCATCACAGCCTCCTATAATCGGAGAGTACACTCAAGAGAACAATAAAAAAATCAACCAACTCAATAGTCAACTTTTATCACTATTTGATCATCATTCCACAATTACACAAATACTTGATTTACCAACATTATCCAAACTCCCAAATATTAGGCAAAGTACTCACATCCCATAATGTTATCGTTATATAATAATCTTTGCATAAATATACACTAATCACCTTTTACTAGTTAACCATACCTTATTAGCAATCCATTTGACTACTAGTCATCATATATCCTCTAATCATCATTCAACAAGTATTTACAATATAGCCACAAAACAACTATTCATTAGGAAAATCAGCATCACTAGGATAGAATCATTTATTATCTAGTCCATATATACCAATAAATCTCGATTGCCAACTAGATATTGTTAGTTACTTAAACAATATCTACCACTAATAATCAATTACCACTAGTCCTCTATTATCATAAATCATTACTGTTCATTGATTATTCCTCTTTATCAATATTTAATACTTACGGGATATAACCGGCACCACTATTATTAACAAATTATCCAAATTTCATATAAGTGAATAAAAACATATAATTACTATACATAGGGCTAGTCAGACTCAAACTGGAAGATGTAAATATGGGAAGATTAATATAATCATCCTTCGACCTTGCTAAATATCAATATTATCAAAATGTCCTCCGACCATACTGTGCATCATCATATCATTATAATATCCTTCGGCCTTGCAGGATATCAACATATCATTAAAATATCTTCCAGCCTTGCATGGGTATCAACATATCATCATAATATCCTTCGGCCTTGCTAGACATCAATATATTATCATAATATGCTTCGGACTTGTCAAGCATCAATATATCATCATAATTGTAATTGGCGAAAAAATCAATAGCATAAGTGATCATAAAATGAAGTATCATGATTTTACACATAGTAAATGATATAACATCCCAAAATAATTAATAAACATGACTTCTAAATATATTCAAGGCCCAATTGCTAATACCATAATTAGGAATATTTTCTAGAATGATCATAATCATAAGCGATATCATGAACAACTATTCATTAATAGGCTATACATTGACAAAACATTAGCATAAGGATAACTTATAAATAGCTTGATAAATATATAATCATGGCGTAATCTATAGTTTATTCATATCATGGTCAATAACATAATTTAAGGGTTTGACAATAGCATAGTCAAGGGCTCATTCAGTAATATATTCGATAGCCCAATAATGAATAGCTTGTCATAAGCTTAAACAATAAATTATAAATATGGCATAATCATCTGCCAT
The DNA here is from genome assembly GCA_030864215.1 of Capsicum pubescens. Classification (NCBI taxonomy): domain Eukaryota; kingdom Viridiplantae; phylum Streptophyta; class Magnoliopsida; order Solanales; family Solanaceae; genus Capsicum; species Capsicum pubescens. Next base: position 122,014,823 of record CM061544.1, read on the forward strand.
TACTTCTAACACCATTCATCATAACTAATAAGTACTAAAACCTTTCAATATATCCTCAAAAGGGAATTCTCTAAGTGTATAATAAGCATACACAGGATTAAAGATGACTAACATTAATCTTAACTTAAGGTTAGGTCAAAGAGCCCATGTCCAAATCCCCAAAATAAATACTAAATAAATTTCTACCCTAGAATATGGTAAGGTATCTAAATCCTCTCTTAGATCTACAGAAAGCCACTATTAGTTCTAAGGTAAAGGTTCTTGTCAAACACAACAACTAAGTAATATAACAACTAATGCAACCTTCTTTTAGTGTAAGTAACTAAGGCCACTTCACACTAAGAATGAGTAACTATAGAATTTTACTTATTTTATATCAATCTAATGCATTCTAATGCTAAACATAAGAAATGAAGTCTAATATACTGTGGTTCAAGGCAACAAGCTAAGCATTTAAACTCTACGGTTTCAATTTAGCCTAAACGATCCAACTAAATCCAAGTTTTACATTTCATTAATCAAACACCTAAACGATCCAACTAAATCCAAGATTTAGGTATAGTGCACCTAATGTCTCTTTTGAATATCTTCAATTGAATATCATTGCCTCTACCTATGGCTCTAGGATCCCTTATCTCAAGCAGAAAGAACATGTCCAAGAATGTATCTTGGAACACCTGCCAAGTCATAGGAGCAACATTCTCACCTCTACCCTTTCTCCATGATATAACCCAGTCATAAGCTATGTCCTTCAACCTATAAGACGCCAACTCAGCACTTTTTTCCTCAGAAACATGCATCACCTGCGTGATCTTTCTCACCTCCTCAAGTTACAACTATGGGTGCTTACCCGCCTTGGACCGAAAAACTATGGAGGATTTATCCGCATGAAATCACGGATCCTAGAAGTAGCTACATTACCTGTCTGTTAATTTTCCACTGCGGCCTAGTTATTGGCCCAAACATAAGCGGTGACTTCTTGGGCTAACGCCTGTTCGAGCTTACTGACCTATAATTCAATCTCAAGATAAATTAACTAATTGAATTAACACTTAGTATCAAGTAGGGCTTACTGACCTATAATTAAATCTCAAGTTAAATTAACTGATTGAATTAACGCCTAGTATCAAGTAGGGCTTACTGACCTATAATTCAATCTCAAGTTAAAACTCATCAAAATGTATATTAGATAGCTTATAGCTTCATAAATCATATAGAAATCTGGAATTTATAGCAATTTTACTCATAATGTCAACAAAATCATATACTTCAATATCTCAAATATTTCAACTATTAACTTCTCAATGATTAAAATCATGGGGTATAGATCCAACTGTATTTTTTGAAGAAAATATGTAAAAATCTTGCCATTAGACTCTCTAATCATGGGAAACATCAAAAGCTTGCAACCAATAACAATGGGTGAAAACCCCCAATTGAACTTTATGTAAAATCTCATGAATTACAGAAAATTATAGTTTAAATAAGCCTTTGGGCACAAGGGTGAAAGGATTACCCATGTTCAAAACCCCACATACCTTAGATTATGAAATTGGATGAATAAGCTTGCTTCAACTCTTCTTCTTACTCTTAAGAGAGGGTTATTGCAACCTTTGAACTTGGGGAAATTAAATCTCATCTCAATTTTTCGAATGGATGGTGAGTTCTTTGATTTATTGGAGAAGGGTTTTAGATTTGACCTTAAGGGAGAAAGCCTAGCTCTCTTGTGTTTTGGCTGATGAATGAAATCATTTTATTTTCTTGGAATATATATTGTGGATAAAAGAGTGGAAAGACCGAAGAGTCCCTTTTAAAAACAACTTAAAATAGTGAACTAGGGCTGCAACGGTCGGAGGACTTTCCGTCGCTAGCCCGACGGTCCGTGAGATCGTCCATCGCACGCCGGTCTGAATAAGAAAATATTGCCTTGATGTTATGGTCAAAGAGATGGTACATCGCAGTCTTGATGGTCTGTCATAATGTTCGTCGCACATTGGCCAGGATGAGACCACACTGCCTTAGTGGCGACGGTCCGTCGCAGCCTTGACGGTCCGTCGTCCTGGCCATCACACTTGGGACAGAAAAGGGAGTTACTTCCTTGTTTGCAATTGGATGAGCGATAGTCCTTTACAGACTCAACGGTTTTTTAGGTCGTCCGTTGCACCTGGGCGGTCCCGACAACTCTCAGTAAAATGGCCATAACTTCTCACCTCAATGCCGAATTTGGACGAAATTGGTATCGTTGGAAACCTAATTTAATTCTCTACATGACAAAAAGTCAAATATAAGAAAATTATATATGGTTTAAATACCAATCACTTGGGAAGTTTCTTGTCAATTTTTTAGGGCCAAAATTTTACTTCACTTGACATGCTCTAAGGCTCGGACAACGAGAGAACTTTGTTGCATCTTACACATGCGCATTATCATCGACCCTAATTATAGTGTAAAATTCATGATTTTGTTATTTAGATATTAAATAAATTAAATTACCTAACATTGTGATAATCGTTGCATTCTTCTGAGATGATGGTTTATGAACACTTGACGACCTGGGTTATCACGTGTTGTTAGTGAATACTTATTCTTTTATTTTTCATTACTTAGGTGCTTTCAGATTGAACATCTGCCTTTCATTTTAAAAATATCAATATTGTTGAGCACTTCAATGTATTAGTTTATTTCTAAGTGTGAGTAGTAATTATCACTGAGAGGACACGAGTTTATATAACCCAAGTCACAAAATTACATTGCCACCATTAGTTGACATTTTAATCCTTTGAACATCAGATTAGTAGATCTACATTAGCCAGTAGTTATGCCCTTGGAAAGCTACTAACTCTATTTAGCATATATAGGGTATGTAAGTTAGTAGTATCTCCTACAGTTCATCCTTATATCTCACATAATTTTATATTCATCTATTTTAGTACATTATGTTGTTTCTTGATTATTACTGGGTTATTGTATCAGTCTATAAATTTTAGTTTAAGTTCAGCTCCTTATGTTATTCTCAACATTCTTTGTGTACATTGTGTGGTGCTTATCTCACATGCTTAGTATATTCAAAGAACTAATAACATACTTTGAATTGTGCTATATTACTTATAATATAGTTTTCAATGCTCAACTTTAAGATAAAGCCTAGAACGATCCCCTGCCCTATCAACAATAGTATGTTAGAGAGTCCTCATCATTCAAGGACCAATATCAATATTTCATTTATTATTATTATTTCAGGTTTTAGATAGTTTGAATTATCTAAGAGCTTTTCCCTGTAACTTATCTTATTTAGAGGCTTTTAGACAGTCAAAAAAATTATGTTTTTAGTTTTTTACGTTGTTCGAATATTGTCACTTAGGGATTATTTCCCCAACTCTTTATTGAAATTTATTATTTCAACATTAGTGATTTTTTGTTATTTTTAGTATTATAAGTTTCAAGTTAGTCCATCAGTCATCTTGGGATCACTTGTGTCTCTAAGAACCATGTTACGACTAAGGGGTAGTCTTGATTTGTAAAAAACTTGTTATAAAAGCATTAGACTTAAAATGCCCTAGGGTGTTATACAGAAGCATTAAATAGATTCGTATTCATGGGTTTAAAGTGTACCACTCTTATGAGAGAGAGGCTGTAAAATATTTTAGGAAAAGTTTCACTCCTTTCATGTTTATATCATGCGATAGAGCGCACCATCTATTAAAACCTTCTTAAAACTCATTCTCTACACATTTATAGAATACTACTTTAGGTAAAAGTGCTTCGCTCATGTACCTCGCTTTATTGAGTTCAAACGTTACACTAAAGAGGATATTTATTTAAATAATAAAGATGAATGCAATAATTAAATTCAACATCTCTTGAAGAATTTATTTATTTAAAACAAACCTTTATCAAAATAAATTTCAAAGTTGATTGACATTAATCTACCACCTGTAACTGCAATAAAATAATACAATGATAGGTACATCAAAATAATATAATTAAATCTAACCTTTACACAAAAAATTTCTCAAAGCCGTCTGACACTTATCTACCATCTGTAAACAATAACAAAATAATACTATAATAGATATATCAAAATAATACAACTAAACTTAACCTTTACACAAAAAAAATTCTCAAAACAAAGATATAAAAACAATACTATTAAACCTAACGTTTACTTAAAAAAATTCTCAAAGCCGACAGACATTCATCTACCACATGTAAACCACAACAAAATAATGCAATAGTGATCATAAAGCTTAAGTTTTGATGAAAATAATTGTTGTCTTGATGAAAATTTTGATCCTAAATAATGACTTGAATGAAAACAAGGAATATATATATTTACACACACATTGAATTCTATTATTTTGACAAAAACATTAAAGAAGTTGAGGGTTAGAAAATTAAGCATCCACCAATCTAGACACCGAATCAAGTAAGATGAGAATCAATCATTTTTTTGATTTTTTCTCTAGTTTAATATGTATCTCAATATTTATAGAAGTATTTCCTTAATAGAGTCCTATTTTAGGATTATTTTTTATCCTATTCTAGGAGTATTTTTCTATTTGATCAGTATCAAGGAAAATATCAATTGATTCTCCTTCCACATATTTTAGGATTCCCATATATTTTAGGAGTCTAGTTAATATAATAAAAATAATTAAATAATAAAATGAAGAAAATAGTAAAAAGACAGTTTTGTCTAAAGAAGAGTCTTTTAATGAAGGACAAAAATTTTAAATCACTCTTTCAAGGGTGTTCACACTTTTAATATACTATAGATTCCTTCAAAGAGAACTACCGAAAGAGGAAGTGAAAATGATAACAATATAAAGAATAAGCAAGCACCACCACCAACTCAAACAAACCCTCTAAATGTACAAGTCGCACATGATGAATTTAGAGATTCTTTGACATCCTTAGCCTAGTTCCTGACCACCTAAAATAACTATACAACTATTGCACTAGCATACGAAGTAGTGAATTCCACAATGTCTTGATTTCGAATCTTGACTCAAATGAATACCTCATTATTCTTTAGGTCTAGGTTTGATGAGGATCTGTGTGAGTTCTTGGATAGTATTCAATAAGTTATTAAGATCATGGGTGTCACTCCAACTAAATTTATTGACTTGGTGTATTATAACTTGCAAGGAATGGCTCACACCTAGTATAAGAAATGAAAAGAGGATAGAGGTGTTGATGTAGGACTGGTAAAGTGGGATAAGTTTGTTGTTTCATTTCGGATAGGTTCTTCCCATTTGAATAAAGGATTCCAATGTGCAGGAATCCAGAAATTTGATGTAGGGTAATGTGAGAGCGAAAGACTATTATCTTAAGTTTATTCAATTGGCAAAGTATTCTCTGGCCATAGTTGTTGAATCTATGACAGGGTGAGTAAGTTTGTGTTTGGTTCTTATGAGGAAGTGGTCAATGAATATAAGAATGATATATTAATTAAGAAGATGGACATCTCTAGCATGATGGATCATGCTTAACAGATTAAGGAAGATAAAATCAATGATAATTAAATAGAGAGTAAGAGGGACAAAATAAGTAGTTTTAATTTCTTTCAATAGAGGTCAGATAGTGGAAATTCTTTCTCCATTTCACTAGAAATCTTTAGATCTATCCCTATATTATACTAATCCTCCAGTGCATAAGTTTAGGCAAGATTATCGAGACAGGGCACCAAGCTCTAAGTCCCTGGGTTCTATCACTAAGGAACATACTAATCCAATTTTAAAGGTGTGTGGTAATAACCTCAATGGAGCGTGTATGGATGGTAGTAAAAATTGATTTGGGTGTGGAAATCCAGGCCATCATTTGAATAAGTATTAGGTGCAAATCAAAAGGATAGAGTGCTCATCAGGATACTCAACACAATATTTCAGCAACTCTAGTAGGTTGCCCTACTCAGCAAGGTGCCTCACATAGTCTAGGTGGAAGCCAACATCAAAACATATTTTATGCCCTGCAAACCTTACAAAATTAGGAAGGTTTTCTTGATGTAGTCATTGGTACATTACAACTCTTCCGTATTAATGTTTATGCATTGTTAGATATTAGAGCCAAAAAGTTATGTAACTCCCTATATAGCCATAGAGTTTGCTGTTAGTCTCACAATTCTTTTTGAACCTTTCTCAGTTTCTACTCCAGTTAAAGATTCAATCATTGCTAGATGGGCATATGGAAATTGCCCAGTCACTATTTCCTAGAAAAGAAAGATAGTGACCCTTTGTTTTTTATATTAAAATTAGTGATCTAGAGTCAAAAGGTTAAGGTTTTCTCCTAAGGGAAAAATAGTGTTCTTCATATTAGGGCAAACTCTCTATCCTAGATATGGATTTCTTAAGACAACGAACTCTATTAGAAGATCATGGGTCTAGATATTCTAATCACCCAAGATCCATTAAGATTTACTATTACTTATGAAAAGTCTATTGGTGGAATTTCATGAAAAGAGATATTGTGGAATTTATGGCTAAGTGTTCGAATTACCTACATGTTAAGATTGAGCTCTAGACACCTTGTGGTATAGCTTAAGACATCAGTATTCATACTTGGATGTAAGAAGTGGTAAATATGGAATTCATTACAATGTATCCTCATACTCCTCATCAACTTGATTTTAGTTTGTTATTGTGGACCGACTGACCAAGTCTCCTATTTTCTGCCAGTTAACATTTTAGATCAATTAGAGGACAATTCTAGTCTCTACCATAGGAATCCAGTGAAATTTCATGGAGTCCATTTGAAAATAAGTTTAGATAGAGGTACTCAGTTTATCTCTTAATTTTTTAAAATATTTTAGAAAGGTCATGGTACCTAAGTTCATCTTAGTACAACTTTTAACCCATTGACAAATAGTCAGGCAGAGTGGACAATCCAGACCTTAGAAAAAATATTGAGAGCGTGTGTGATTGATTTAAAGCTTAGTTGGGATAATCATTCATTACTGATTGAGATTACATATAATAACAACTATCAGATAGATATTTAGATGTCCCTATTTGAGACACATTATGGTTGGAGGTGTAGATAAAAATTTGGGTGGTTTGAAGTTTGTGAAGCTACACTGATAGGGCTAAAATCAGTTTAGGAGGCTACGGAGAAACTTCAATTAAGTTTAGAAAGGCTAAAAACAACTCAGTTATCAAAAATCCTATATAGCTGTGAGAAGAAGTGTACTTCAGTTTGCTATTAGTGATTTTGTCTACTTGAAAGTTTCACCCAATAAAGGAGTGAAGAGATTTGTTACGAAGGAAAAGCTAAGTCCCTAATGTATTGGTCCTTATAAGATTGTGGGTCATTTTGTTAGTGTAGGCTATATGTTAGATCTGCCTAAAGTGCATCTAATATTCCATATTTCCTTATAAATAAATGAATTGGTGATCCCATATAGATTGCTTCCTTAGAGAGTGTGGGTGTGATAGATAGTCCCTCTTATAAAGAGGTTTTAGTTGAGATCCTTGAGTGTTACATTTGTAAGTTTAAAAATAAGGAGGTAACTTTGGTAAAGGTTGAATGGTGAAATCATTTGGCTGAGAGAGATACTTGAGAAGAAGAGGAGGATATGATGACCAAGTACCCCTACCTCTTCCCTTCAAACTCAATCTCAACTTAAGGCAAAAGTTTTCTCTTAATTAACTAAGTTTTTCTACTTCATGTCACCTGACCTTTCTAATTTCATGGAATATATTCAGGTATTCATTTCAATCTATGTTTTAGTTACTGACTTTATTAACATATGTAATAACCTTCTAGGTCATTATTTGTATCTCTGCTTATTTTTTACATTTAGAGAATTCCTATAGATTCCCCAAGTTATTTATGACTTGATCGAACTGATAGTTCTGTTACCAAGTAGTTTATTTGGTTTTTAAAGCCAATTTCCTATTTTAATGCCTTCTCTAATTTAAATTGTCTATTTGAAAAAACCTTCAGCCAAACAACCTCGTATGACAATTCTAACTATTCTAATAATTCTAAAACATTTATTTTAGGTTCGATGGACCCTTGGTTTAGGTTCTGAGGTTCACAGAATCATTTGGGGCTATTGGTCGAAAGTTAGAAAAATGGTAAGAGGATGTGGAAGCCACTTTTAGTTGAAAGTACATTAGATGGAAATTTAACTGTATCATTGAGTCTAGAATATCAAATTTTTAGAGTTGCATAGTTCATTTGTGTAAATGGGATTTTGGGTGAATTCTGAGCCATTGGTGGAGACTCAAAATATACCAAGACTCTAGATGATGCATGAAAATATGGTACAACTACTAAAGTGACCTTTTTGGGGCTTTAGTGGGGAGTATTTCATAGACCTTTGGTGCTTTAGTAGCCCTGATAAACTCGGTAAGAGCTACTTTAGCGCCAACCGACTGCTTTAGCGACGCACCATGTCATCAATGGACCACTTTAGAAGTGGAATGGGTGAATTAGTGCTGACTGTTAAAGCGGCATAGTGACCTGTTTAGAGGCATCCACATACTTATAAAGAGTATAAATACCTTACTTGGCCTAAACTTCACCATTCTTCTTCTATTCTCTAGAATGCTGAACCCTAATAAGCGAGAATTCTTTGGACAATCGATTGTGGGTTATTTTGAAGCTTGGGTAACAATAATTTACATATTTCTTCTTTGAACTTGCTATAAGCTTATATTATATTCATTATTTAATTCTCCATTCTTATCTAAAATCCCTAAACTCTTGGTGGCTTGATTTTAGCACTATTATAGTTCAAAATTAACCTATAATTGAGGGTTAAAAGGTTCTTGAGAGGGATATTTTTTTTGTTTTGAAAGAACAATTTTTCAAGAGGACTCCACATCGAATTTTTACATAATTTTGGACTTGAAGCACAACAGTGTGATATGGGTATAATTGTTCTCATTTGGAGAGTAGATTGTGATACAGATAGTGCGAAACTTTACAAAAGCTTTTCAAAAAGAGAAATCAGTGGTTTAGCAGATTTTTTGTGATTTTCTTCAACTTCAAAGTAAGCTAGGTTTACTTTTTTTATAGATTGAGATATCCTATTGTATAATAATTATATTATATCATATATGGGGTGGGATTTCGGAATTAGAAGTATCAATGAGAATAGTTGGTTTAGTTGAACCATTTGGACTATCTTTAAACCATAAATTAGGAGTATTTAGCTTAGAGACTCATGTCGTAGGTGAATTTGGCTTCATGGACCATGCTTAGGATGGAAATGCCTTAGTTTCTCAAACTAGGAGAAATTTTCTTAGTCACTCATGGCCAGGGTTTAATTTACCTTAATGCTAAAATTAGGTTAAATTGACTTAGTCGCTATTGTTTTAGGTGGGATTGATTTATTTTCTCACAGTTAGGAGGAATTTCTCTCCTAGGTCTAGTCGGGCTTATTAAATATCTAAAATAAATTTAGATACCATAACCTATTTTGTGGTAGAATTTACCTACAAAATGGATATTACGGATAAAAAAGGCCCCCTCCATCCTACCTTATGCCAAGACTATTGATAAATTGCTAGATTTGTGTGCACACACTATACCCTCATTAATGGATTATTTAGAACTTGAGGAGATTGAGAATTTAATTAGTATGTTGGTTAGATATTGAAAAGTTGACATTAAATTTGGGGATGATTAATGATATAGAGTAGTGATATGATTAATGATATAGATAATATATATGTGATATGCTTATTGATATGACTAATGATATGGACTATTGATGTGAATAACGATATGGCATATATATGTGTGTTTTGGCTTATAACTATTATTGATGATATAGCATACAGATATGATTAATGATATTGCTTATTGATATTATTAAAGATATAATTGATGTATATGACAATCAACATGGCCTATAGACATGGCTATTGGCATTTCTTTATAGATACATTATTGGTATGGTTTGTTGTCGTGGATACTAATATGAGTTATGATTATGATTCTTGGTCCAGTGTATAGATATGCATAAAGGGATGGTTCATAATTGATATGGCTTGTGGACATGGTTCATTGAAATGGGTGATAAATATGAGTTCTAGTTAAATTTCAGCAATTGATGATGACACTAATAATATGAGTTCTGGTTTAAGTCCAGTAAATGATGATAATGACAGTGAATCTTTTAAGTTCTGGTTCAGGTTTGGCATTGGCTGTTATATGTGAGATAATACGGTTTGGCTTGATTCTTGGTTTTGGTTTGATAAATTAGTAATTTATGGCTATTCGATCACTTAGCTTCCTTGATTGTGCCCTCCATGCTTATGTGGGCCTGCATTAGCTTATTTACTTTTCTACACTTATTGACTTATGGGGGCTAATCTTATAGCTATATTTGTGTGATCAATATGTTGTTACCTTGTATGTATTTATTAATTTTTGAACTGTAGTGTTAGAGATTGATTCCATGTTTTCCTCTGTTTTACCTTGACTTAGATTATTTTGACTTATATTTAATTATATTTATATTATAATTTAGCTCAATCAGTCGATAATACCTACTGAGTACCTATGGTTTTGTTATTCATATTATATTTCTCTACCTTTTTGGTATAGACTCGAGTATTAGTTGCCATGACTGATTCGACGCTCGTGCAATATTGATTTTGGAGATTTGGTGAGATCTCTGAATAATAATTATCCTTTTTTCTTCCATTTATCAATGTCTAGTCTCTTATCTTTGAGATAGATTGTATGTGTCTATTTAGTCCTCATAGTTCATTTGTAGTAGCTCTTGCGCCAACATTACTGAGTCTTAGGATAGTTTATTGATTTAGTATCTATATATTACAATATTAAGACGTATTATTACTCTCTAAGTCTTTAATCGTTAATTTCTATTTTAGGCCATTTTCCACCATGCTAGCCCATTTCATCTTTTTCTGGTCTATTGTTCACCTTGCATACTGGCGGGGTAAATTAGGTGCTACCATGACTCATAAATCAGGTCATGAAAAATTGGTATCAGAGTCTAGGTTTTATTGGTATTGTTGGTAAAAGATCAAGTGTCTAGTATAGTCCCGTAGATCGGAACAATGATATTTATTTCTTATTTTTAGGAGTCTATAGGACATTCTTAGGAGTTCTTCATTTTTTTCACTCATTTTGTGTTAAAAGTCTGAGTTGGATTTTAAAGCATTCCTTTGGTTTAACTTTTTCACATATGTCTAGGACACGTGCTACCGCTACATGAGACGATGATCTTGAGACCGATATTATGGATTTGGTCACTGTTCATGGATGAAATAGAGGTTGTGTCAATCCAAGAGATGTGTCTTTATCTAGTGGATTGGATAGGGGCATTTACTAGGCCATATTCCTGCTCCTGAGCCAGAGATTCTTTTTCCCAACAAGTGGTATGCTAAGGACCAACCCGTGCCCCACCGTGATTTATTTATTCTTCAGTGCTTAGGGATGTTTTAATTTAGATTTTGGGATTGGTTGTAGATTCACCATCTGACGATGCACTATCCACAGATCAGAGTGGTACTAAGGTAGGGGCATAACCTATAGCTACGACTCCTAGAGTTCAGGTCCCTCATGCATCGATAGTTACTCGACGGGGAGTTATCTGGACTGCTATGTATGCTGAGGAGCAAAAGATATTAGATATATCCTTAATATTATCTCCGCCTTGGTTTTCTAGTTCACCGAGTGAGGATGCATGTGAGTTCTTGAGTGCTTATGAGGGCTCTAAAATTTGGGACTAGTTAAGACTCGTGATGTGTATCACACTATATTTTAGTTGGACTTGGACGCAATACTCCAAGATCTTCTTGAAGAAGTACATTCCTTATAGTCTTAGTGATCTTTTGAAGAATTAGTTTTCGAGGTTGGAACAGGGCTCCATGACTATTGTGGAGTATGAGAATCAATTTCTTTAGTGGGCCAAGCATGCTACTTCAATTTTTTTATACAGAGTATGAGAGGGTTCATTGCTTTGTTCAAGGATTAAAACTTTTTCTTAGCATGTCTACTCAGATTTTGGTTACTTCAACTAGGTCTTTTGCTATGGTTTCATATCATGCCTAGCTTTTGCAGGAAATGTATTTTAAGGACTATTGAGGCATTTATAAGAGGTTGTGATATCATGGTAGGTTTAGTGTGAACCGTAGTAGCTCATGGTTCAAATGCAGGGGTTTTCATAGTAGGTACCCTCTACGTCAATCGTATTAGCACCAAGCTTACTATAGTAGACCCATTTAGGTTGTGCTACATATTACCAATGCAGGCCATTCTAGATTCAGTGATCGACCTAGGTAGGGTCGTAGTCAGCCTTCAAGGGGTTCATCTTTTCGTTATTCTAGTCATGATGGTTATTTTAAGTCAGTCAAACCTTCTAGTTTTCTTCCTGCTCTAGGGGCATGTTATGATGTATACATTTAGATTATTTCTTGAGAGAGTGCCATAGTCTTAGAGATATGGGTCCTTTATTTCAAAGTGTTCTACTTATTAGGGCAGTTTTGTTACTAGCACGATGTGGTATTCATATTCGTAGTGGTGTTCCCCAGAGTGCTCATTGAGGTTCTCAATCAAGTTGGATAGGAGGTTGGTCTGGGCCCAATTAGGTAGAGGGCTTAGTCAATTGTATGCCTTACCTGCTACAACCGAGGCTGAATCTGATGGATGTTGTTATCATAGAAACAATCTTGGTATTCCTTTAGTTGGAATTTGTTTAATTTAATCTGGTATCCACTTATTATTTGTGTCCTCTTATTATGCTCTACACTTAGAGTTATCTTGGGATTCATTATCCATATTCCGTGAATGTACTCCAATGGGTGATTCTTTAATATTGGATCGGGTATTCAGATCATGTTTTGTGACTGCTTGAGAGTTTAATACTCAGGCAGATCTTATAGTGTTAGATATGGTGGATTTTGATGTGATTCTAGGCATGTATTGGTTATCCCACTATCATGCAGTCTTCGATTATTTTTCTAAGGCCGTTACCTTATCCATGACCTTCATACCCATAAACCTGTGGCAAGGAGCGGTTAGTCGTGAGTCGATGGGGATTATTTTTTATATTCCTGCTAGAAGGCTTATTTCAATAGATTATGAGTCTTATCTCACTTACATTTGTGATGTTAGTGTGGAGAATCCTTCGCTTGACTCTATTTTTATAGTTTAAATTTCCTAATATTTTTCCTACTGATATACCTAATCTTTCTCCTGAGCATCATATTGAGTTTGTTATTGATCTTGAGATGGGAACTTGACCTATTTATATGAAATGTTACAATATGGCTCATGCCGAGCTTAAGAAGCTAAATTCTTATCTTTTGGATCTTCTTAGTAAGGGTTTCATTAGACCAAGTGTGTCTTCTTGGGGAGCTCTTATGTTGTTTGTTAAGAAGAAGGAAGGTTCCAAGCATATGTGTATTTATTAAAGGAATCTTAGTAAGGTGAAAGTGAAGAACCATTATCCTATGCCTCATAATAATAATTTTCTTGACCGACTTCAGGGTGTAATTGTGTTCTCTAACATTGGTTTGAGGTTCGGTTACCATCAGTTAAGGATTTGGATTTAGGATATCCCAAAGATAGCCTTTAGGACCCGTCATAATCATTATGAGTTTCTAGTAATTTCTCTTGGATTGACTAATGCACCGACCATGTTTATGAATTTTATGAACAGTGTGTTCAGGCTTTATTTGGGTTCTTTTGTGATTTTGTTCATCGCTGGAATCCAATTATATTTGAGGAATAGAGAGGAGCATATACAACATATGAGGATTGTACTCCAGACTTTGACAAATCACATATTTTTTTCCAAATTCTCTAAGTGTGATTTTTGACTTAATTCGGTGATATTCCTTGGACATGACGTATCAAAGGATGGGATTATGATAGACCTAGTAAAAATTGAGGCCATTCGTGATTGGTCCAATCCTACATCTCCATTTGAGGTTCATAGCTCATTGGTTTGGCCGGTTATTATAGATGATTCATTGAGAGTTTTGCTAATATTATAGGTCCGATGACCTGATTGACTCAGAAGGAGGTTCCTTACCGTTGATCCCAAAATATGAGTGGAGCTTTTAAAAGCTCAAGATATTTATCACTTCAGCTTCTATTTTAGATATTTTTATTGAGGTTGAGATATTTACCGTGCGTTGTGATGCTTTTTCTATAGGCTTGGGTTGTATTTTAGTGCAGCAGGATCGTCTTATTTCTTTTGCATCGAGGCAACAGAAGGTTCTCAAGTATAACTACCCCACTCATGATTTGGAGTTAGCAATGATAGTTTTGCGTTTAAGATTTGGAGGCATTATCTTTATGGCGAGCGTTGTGATATCTGCATGGATCGTTGTAGTCTTTAGCATCTTATGACCTAGAGAGAGCTTACTGCTTGGTAGTGTAGATGGATGGTGTATCTTAAGGATTATTACATCATTATCCTGTACCATTCTGGAAACGTAAATATGGTACCCAACGGCTTGAGCCAAAAGATAGTGATTATGGGTAGCTTGGCTTGTATTTTAGTTTCTCAGAGGCCCTTGAAAAATAACATTCAGTCCTTATCCAACTAGATGTTGTGACTTGAAATTTTAGACTCTAGGGGGGTTCTTGCTAGTGCTGAGGTGAGGTCCTCACTATTTGAGTAGACTTAGGATTGGAATTGTGAGGATAAGAACCTTGTATAATCCATGATCAGGTGTTAAGTGGTGAGTCCAAAGGGCTGCCATGGATTCTTAGGGTGTCGTGTGATTTGATATGCACATTTGTGTTCTAAGGGTTGATGACTTGGCTTAGTTGATTTTGCATGAGGCTAACAACACAAGATGTTCTTTCACCTGGGCATAGTTAAGATGTATAGAGATTTGAGGGAATATCATTGATGGAGTGGTATGAAGGGAGATATGGGTGACTTTGTAGGTCATTGACTATGTTTTCTATCCTTTATAGACGAGCATAGAGACCGAGTTGCTTGATTCAATGATTGACTATTACTGAGTAGAAATAAAAGTGGATTACCATACACTTTGTTGGTGGATTTCCTTGTACTTCCTGTGGTTCTTATGGTATCTGGGTGGATTAGTTTACTAAGACAACATATTTTTTTCTTATTTAGATATCCTTCAGTGCCAAAAGGTTTCTCGTATCTATGTTAGTGAGTTAGACCTTTTTCATGGTGTACCTATATCTATCATTTTATATTAGGGTTCAATGTTCACTTTTAGCTTTTGGAGAGAATATTAAGAGGAGTTGGGCACTCAGGTGGATCTTGGTACAACATTCCATCCTCATATCGATGGGTAGTTGGAGCAGACTATTCGGGTTCTCGAGGATATACTTTGATCCTATGGAAAAGATTTTGGAGGTTAGTTTGTTAGAACCCTTGGAGGTTGCACCACACAGTGAGGGACCAGGTGTCACGACCCAAGACCGGTCCCTGGCCACGACAGGAATCTTGAGCCATCAAGGCTAGAAAGACCCCTATAACTCCCCAACCTACTAGTAATATTGTCATCTCAAAGCCCAGGCCTGCACGACTTAAAAATGTGTCACTAGGGAGTAAGACTTGCTTACTTTTATACCCAGCATCCCTCCCGTGTTTTGTCGATGTGTGATTTCTTCTCCTTAGATGGGGTGTCACATACACCCCTTATGTACTCTGCATCCTCGCTAAGTTTTGCACCACCGAATTATATTTGTCAGTACTCAGGGTAGTGGTTTTCCCCGCCTTACCAGATTTTTCCACACTTAATTTGAACTCTGGCTCACATCGATAATGCTAACCCAAGAGCGGCTCTGATACCATTCTATCATGACTCAATTTGGGGACCTATCCGCAATGGGCATCCCAATCCATTAAGGCCCGAGAGATCCCTATGACTTCCAACTAACTAGTGATATTGTCCACTCTGGGCCCAAGACCACACGATTTAAAATGCATTACTAGGAAGTAAGGCTTGCTTAATTAAATACCCAGCATCCCTCCTATGTTTTATTGATGAGGGACTCTTTCTCCTGAGTTGGTGTGTCAAACTAGGTTGCTCAGAGTCAGTCTCTAGTGATAGAATAGTAAAGCAATTATGAGGTGCTAGAAAATCAAAGGTAGTGCTAGAATATAAAAACATAGAATTTTTACATGGAAACACTAGAAAGGGAAAAACCACTGCTTACCCTCACAAGCATAATATGAGCATAGGTTCCACCACAAAAGTCAATATGTCATCAAAATAAAGGAGGCTACTTGGGAGATTGAGAGCGAGATTCAGACCCAGTATGCTCACTTGTTTGAGGCATTAGTTACATCCTAATCCTATACTCTTGCGAATGAAAGTTCTTTTAAAAGTTGATATTGTAATGACCTTCTAAGTCATTTTTTGTATTTTTTCACTCATATTCACGGTTTAGAACTTTCCTATACCTTCCCCAAGTCATCTAATACTTACTAGAACTGACAGTTCGATTATCAGGTAGTTTGTTCAGGTTTTAGAGCCAATTTCCTATTTTAAAGCCTTTGATGGTTAAAATTAGAAATCGGACAAAATATTTAGTTAATTGACGTCACATACCAATTCTAAATGTTACAACATCTCTTGAACAACATTTTTAGGTTAGGTGGACCTTTGGTTTGAGTCAT
Source organism: Capsicum pubescens (assembly GCA_030864215.1). Classification (NCBI taxonomy): domain Eukaryota; kingdom Viridiplantae; phylum Streptophyta; class Magnoliopsida; order Solanales; family Solanaceae; genus Capsicum; species Capsicum pubescens. Next base: position 122,031,420 of record CM061544.1, read on the forward strand.
GAGGATCCCAGACTCATTTCAAGCTATTGTCCAGAAGTTAAGAAACATGGTAAGTGGTTATGCGACCCACGTTTCATTGAAACAACCTTGGATGGAAATTTTGACAGTGCCATTGTGTCTAGAACATTGAATTTGATAGGGTAGCATAGTTTATTTGTGTATATAGGATTTGGATGAATCTCAAGGGTTTGGTGAAGACTCAAAATATTCTAAGTCACCAGCTAATACACAAAAATCTAGTGCAACTGCAAAATGATCTTTGGGCGTTTTAGCGAGGAGGGGGCGCTTTAGTGGCCCTTCAGGTGATTTAGCAGCCCTGACCAACTCGACAAGAGTCTCTTTAGCGACTAATTGGCCGCTAAAGCTTTAGTTTCTTTAGCTCCAATCGGCCACTTTAGCAGCCTTCCATGTAAGTGAAGGACCGCTTTAGCGGTCAGATGGGCATTTTAGTGGCAACTGCTATAGAAGCCTAGTGTCTACTTTAGAAACATCTACTTACCTGGGAAGGGTAAAAATACCCCACTTAGACCAATTTTCATCATTATTCTTCCATTATCAAAGAATATTGAACCCTAAAAAGTAGGAATTCTTGGGTGAACCGATTATGGGTAATTTTTCAGCTTGGGTAACATTAATTTATGAACTTTTCTTTGAATTTGAGATATGATTACACTATTTTCTTGATTTATATCTCCATTACTATCTAAAATCCCTTAAGGCTTTGTGTCTTGATTTTGAGCACCATTATAGCTCAAAATTAACCTTATTTTAAGGGTAAATGATCATTCAGCATAGAGGGACATTGTGTTGGTTTCCAAAGTAAGATTCTACAATTAGACCCTACATGGGATTTTTATGTAATTTTGGGCCTAAAGAATAATAGTTCAATATGGGTATCATTATTCTTATTTTTATTAGAATTTTGTGATATTAAGAGCGTGATACCTTATGAAAGTTTCTCAAAAAGGAAAATTGATGACTTAGCAGATTCTTCTAGCTCTTCATCAGCGTCCAGGTATGTTAGGTTTAACTTCTTCAAAGATTGAGCTATGTTAATATGATTATGGTATTATTCTAGATATAATGTGCAATTTAGGCGTTGGAAGAATGATTGAAAATATTTTTATCAGTTGGATCATTTTGGATATATTGAAACCATAAATTAGGAGTAATTAGCTTAGTTACTCATGTCTTGGATGAAGTTATCTTCTTGGTCCTTGTTTAGGATGGAAATGCCTTAGTTTCTCAACCGAGGAGAAATTACCTTAGTCACTCATGTTTAGGATGGAATTTACCTTAGTTATTAAATTAGGAGAAATTGTCTTAGTCATTATTATTTTAACTGGGATTGACTTAGTTGCTCACGGCTGGGAGAAATTTCTATCCTAGAACTAGATAGGACATACTAAAAATCTAGAAATGAATTTATATACCTTACCCTAGTTCGAGGTAGAATTTGCCTACAATATGGATTTAAGGGATTAAAAGTGGGGCCCTCCAGCCCACATTATTTGAAGATTTATGATAATTGCTAGATTTACGTACACACTCTATATCCTTATTAATGGTTTGATTAGGACTTGAGGAGATTGATTATTTAATGAGTATGTTGGTTGGATATTGAAAGTTGTATGCTAATTCTGGAGATTATTTATGATACGGTCTTTAGATATGATTAATGATTTGTCTTATATATATGTGATATGGATTATAGACATGATTAATGATATGGCCTAGTTATATGATTAACAATATGACTAATATGTGATATGGCTTATAGATATGATTAATGTTATGACTTTAGGGATATGACTACCGACATGGCCTATGAACATGTCCATTGGCATAACTTAGTAGATACGTATTTGGTATGGTTTGTGGGTGTGGGTACTGATATGACTTATGGTTGTGATTCTTTGTTCGGTGTAAATATATGCATAAAGGGATGGTTCGTAGTTGTAATTTATAGGTATTGACTATTGAGTTTGTTTATCGATTTGGCATGTGGATATGGTTTATTGATACGAGTAATAAAGATGAATTCTGGTTCAAGTATGAAAACTGATGAATATACTTATAATATGAGTTCCTATTCAAGTCTACCAAATGATGATAATAAGGATGGTACTATTAAGTTTCGCTTAAAGTATGTCTTTTTGGTTGGATTCTTTGTTATGGTCTGATAATTTACTAATTTAATGCTATTCAGTCGCTTAGCTTCCTTGATTGAACCCTCTAGGCTTATGGGGGTCTGCGTTTGTTTACTTTTTTCCGCACTGATTGGCTTACGGGGGTCTGCTTTTGGTTATTTACTTTTCCACACTTATTGGCTTATGGGGGACAATCTTATTGTTATAGTTGTGTGATCTTTATGTTGTTACCTAATATGCATTTATTTATTTTTTTACAACAGTGTTGGATCTTGATTCTAGGTTTGCCCTTTTTTACCTTAACTTGGCTTATTTTGTCTTATATCTTATCATATTTATATCATGATTTAGCTTAGTCACCCGATGATTCGTACTGAGTACCTATGTTTTTAGTACTCATACTACACCTTTGTACCTTTTAGGTGACGAACAAAGTGCTAGTTATTTTCGCTAATTCGAGGCCTGTGCATGCTTGATTTTAGAGATTGGGTTAGCTCTTTTAGTCTGAGTTACCATTTTCCTTCTATATATCAATGTCTAGTCTTTCATATTTAAGATAGATTATATTTGTGTGGGTACTGATATGACTTCTGGTTGTGATTCTTTAATCGGTGTAAATATATGCATAAAGGGATGGTTCATAGTTGTAATTTATAGGTATTGTCTATTAAGTTTTTTTATCGATTTGGCATGTGGATATGGTTTATGGATACAAGTTATAAACACAAATTCTGGTTCAAGTATGAAAATTGATAGTTATACTTATAATATGAGTTCCTATTCAAGTCCAACAAATGATGATAATAAGGATGGTACTATTAAGTTTCACTTAAAGTCTATCTTTTTTGTTGGATTCTTTGTTATGGCCTGATAATTTGCTAATTTATTGCTATTTAGCCTCTTAGTTTCCTTGATTGAACCCTCTAGACTTATGGTGGTCTGCGTTTGTTTATTTTTTTCTGCATTGATTGGCCTACGGGGATTTGCTCTTGGTTATTTTTTTTCAACACTTATTGGCTTATGGGGGCCAATTTTATAGTTATAGTTGTGTGATCTTTATGTTATTACCTAATATGCATTTATTTATTTTTGTACAATAGTGTTGGATCTTGATTCCAGGTTTGCCCCTTTTTACCTTAACTTGGCTTATTTGGTCTTATATCTTATCATATTTATATCATGATTTATCGCAGTCAGCTAATGATTCGTACTGACTACCTATGTTTTTGGTACTCATACTACACCTTTGTACCTTTTTGGTGCAGAATTAAGTGCTAGTTGTGTTTTTCTAATTTGATGCCTGTGCATGCTTGATTTTAGAGATTGGGTTAGCTCTTTTAATCAGAGTTACCCTTTTCCTTCTATATATCAATGTCTAGTCTTTCAAATTTAAGATATGTTATATTTGTATGGGTACTGATATGAATTTTTATTGTGATTCTTTGTTCGGTGTAAATATATGCATAAAGGGATGGTTCATAGTTGTAATTTATAGGTATTGTCTATTAAGTTTGTTTATCGATTTGGCATGTGGATATGGTTTATTGATACGAGTTATAAAAATGAATTCTGGTTCAAGTATGAAAATTGATGATTATACTTATAATATGAGTTCCTATTCAACTCCAACAAATGATGATAATAAGGATGGTACTATTAAGTTTCACTTAAAGTCTGTCTTTTTGGTTGGATTCTTTGTTATGGCCTGATAATTTGCTAATTTATTTCTATTCAGACGCTTAGCTTCCTTGATTGAACCTTCTAGGCTTATGGGGGTCTGCGTTTGTTTATTTTTTTTGCTGCACTGATTGGCTTACGGGGGTCTACATTTGGTTATTTACTTGTCCACACTTATTGGCTTATGGGGGCTAATATAATAGTTATAGTTGTGTGATCTTTATGTTTTTACCTAATATGCATTTATTTATTTTTGTACAATAGTGTTAGATCCTAATTCAGGTTTGCCCCTTTTTACCGTAACTTGGCTTATTTGGTCTTATATTTTATCATATTTATATCATGATTTAGCTCAGTCAGCCGATGATTCGTACTGAGTACCTATGTTTTTGGTACTCGTATACACCTTTGTACCTTTTTGGTGCAGAGCCAAGTGATAATTATTTTCTCTAATTCGATGCCTGTTCATGCTTGATTTTATAGATTGGGTTAGCTCTTTTAGTCAGAGTTACCCTTTTCCTTCTATTTATCAATATCCAGTCTTTCATATTTAAGATATATTATATTTGACTATTTAGCAATCGTGGTTCATTTGTAGTAACTTTTGCGCCGACATTACTGAGTCTTGGGATGGTTGTTTATTTTCTATCTATTTATAGACTATTATGATTGTATTATTTCTATCTAAATCATTAATTGTTTATTTTCATCCTTTAGGCCATTTTTCACTGAGTTAGCCCATTCCATCTTGGTCCCAACTATTGTTCGGGTTTTCTACTGGCAGGATCAAGTAGGTTCCATCATGACTCATAAATTGGGTCGTGAGATCATGTTAGTGTTCAACTCTTAGAAACTCTGTGTGGGAAATTAAGGTACAAATAATGTTAAATGGGTTCAAATAATATCAGGAGAAGTGGACAAAAATGTAGGAATCATAGGTCCTTCCCCTAAACTCTTAGCTTAGTCAATTTTCATTCGTGGATGAATTACACTAAATGGGAGATATTGTAAAACTCTAAGAATCCAATCAAATATTAGAATCATGTTTCAAGTACACGTAAAATCGGGCATTATGTTTAGGTGGTTTGAGAAGTTATTTAGACATGTATTAAGGCCACAAGTGACTCCTAGCTCTTGGCCAAGTTAAAAGTATTCCATACCAATTGATTCCTTGAGAAGTAACTTTATATGGTAAGACTCAAACTAGCATAACTTCTAGATTCCAAAGCATTTTTGAGCTCAAGACGTACCAAATGATATATATTTGAATTATCTTTCAAACATATTAAGTTTTGCTTTAATCCAATCTCAAGGTAAAAGGTTATGGCCATTTTAGTGAAGAACTATCTAGTAGTGAATTTCACGAGTTAAATCACAACATGTAACGACTTGCTTTTTTTTAGATTTGACTAAAATATTTATTTCTATGTGATTTGACCATTTTAACCCTCCTCGTGGTTGAATTGTGGTAATTCTGGGGTGTGGCAATTATTGTCATAATTCTTAATGCATTTTGGTATGTTTTATGTGAGATTGTGGTTTTTGTTAGTCTTAAAGGCTTATTAGTTGACTTTGGTTGACATCTTTTGATCTGTTCATCAGATTGAAAAATAAAGCTAGTAGACCAGGAATGTAGATTTAGGTTTGTAACATGGTTGGTGTGGTTTTACGGCTTTTATTTCTAACTTTAACTCTTTGTTAAAAAATAATGAAATTGGGTTTCAGGGGTGAATCTTGTGTCAATGGTATTTTCTCAAATTCTTATATGACAATTGAGTCTGCAGTATTGAATTTAGTGGGATATCATAGTTCATTTGCATACTCGAGATTTTGGATGAATCCCAAGGGGCCCGTGGAGACTTCGATGTGTTTGGCTAGTGCACTACTCCGCTGGTGCACTCGCTTAAGCGATACGTTAGTCCCTTAAGAGACTTGTACAAATAGCCAAAATGCCGCCTAAGAGACACCAAGATCGCTTAAGCGACATCCGCTTATGCGATGGCCTGGTCGCTTAAGAAAAGTGCCATGCCAGATGTTTGTCACTTAAGAGACAACCACGTCGTGTACATGATGAAGCGGTCTTCTCTTAAGTTAGTTGATTATGAGACATTTGCCTAGGACACCTATTAGTCGCTTAGGCAATGTGTGGGTAGTTTATTTTTCTTTTTTTCATATTTATACACCATTTTTGAGACTTGGAGTTTGGGTTTTGCATTTCTTAACATCGTCTTCTAGTTTTAATCTTGTGTAAGCTCCAAATCCATATTATAATTACTTTTGTTCGATTTTATCATTTAAATCTTTTTAAACTCAGATTTAAAGGTAGAACTTATAGATTTTGGTCTAGAAGTCCCAAATTATCGTTTCTTCAATTCAAACCCTAATTTCAATCTATTTTTTCTTTGGTTTACTCCTATGGGTTCCTTTAATCTTGTGAAGAATGGTTTTGGATAAAAATTCCAGTTTTACCCTTCTCTTTCAAAAATCAATTTTTTGGGTCCGTTTTGACTCCAATTTAGAAGTGGGAAATATGGGTATTGTTGGCCTTGTTTTGATGCATAGATTCTATATTTGTATGCTTTAGTTGATTCCAGGTCCGATTATAAGGGAAAGCTCTGAATGAATTCTTTTTCGCCTGGTTTTTGGCATTCGAGGTTGTTTACGGCTTAAATTTCTTCAGGATGGGTTTGGTAGTAAATTATAATGTAAAATCACATTATGGGCATGGGGTTTTATTTTGGAAAGTTTGTTTAGGTGATTTTCATGCCCATGCGGGGGACTATTGATGTGCTATAGAAATATAACACTTTCAACGCTTAAAGCTATAAAAATATGTAAGTTTCTTAGGTTGTTTTGTTAGATATGATGTATTTTTGGTATGTTTTGCAGGAAACTGGGTTTTGGAAGAGAAGTTCAAGAAAAAAATGGAGTTTTCGCTACTTATTTGGGCATTTATGGATTTGATTGGTGTGAGACCAAAGCATGTACCATACGTTGAAGTCCAATAGCTTGGTTGCAAGAATTTAAAAACCTATAACTTACCTATATCTACATGTGGACCTCATGTAGAACTTGTGGTCCATATTTGACTAAGGTAAGTACCAAAATAAAAGATCTAACGAGTACAAAAGCTGAAGATAAAGTTTTGGCTCTTACCTATGTCTATATGTGGACTACATGTAATACTAGTTGACTGTATGTGTGTAAGGTATACAAGAAGTCCAAAGTTCTAGGAGCAAACAATGCAGGAATTTTTTTTGGCTCTTACCTGGGTCTACATACGGACCACATGTAGTACTTGTTGATCGTATGTGGCCCAAGAGAGTTAAGACCGACCCTTTTTGTCCCTTTTTGTCTGGGCTTTGATATTTTGGGTTTCCTTATGTACTATAAATACCCTTTTTGTGTTTCTAGAAGGAGTTGCACACTCTTTATATTCACAAACATATATTTGATTCTTAGATCCATTTTTGGTTTTGATTAAGTTAAAGTTTTGGGTTTTTCAGTTATTGATTATTTTGTGATTATTTAATGTCTTCAAACATGAATTCGTTTAATTATTACACAAGCATGATCGGCTAATCTCTCTTAGCTAGGGTTGTGGGACCCTGGATGCATAACAAAGTACAGGAAGTGTTCAATCCTTCTAGAGTATTGTTGCTACATATATTGGGGTTTCCTTTGCTTTGATTGATTTATTGATGGCTGCACATGTTAGGATCTGTCTTTAATACATTTCAAACTCGAGAGGGATGTAGAGATTGGGAAACGAAATCACAACAGTGATTTGGGGTTAATTGTCAAAATAAGATTATGCGTATTATCTTGTTAAGCTAGATAACTACCATCTAATCAACTTGAGACTGAAAAAAGATAATTGTAAACGGGGTACAAGGTAATAGTTAGTAATGCGATACTCCGAGATCGAGACGAGATGAGTGAAATTTACTAAATAGTGCAAAGAAGCAGTTGGTCATACCTATCTTACTAGACTGTACATGCACAACAGTTATATAGTTGGATTAATCATGAGAAACTTAATGAGTTAGATGCCATGGGGAACATCACCCTAGTGTTCATCTACGTCTGAAATACAACTAGAGTTAATATTTGCTACTTGTTTGATATAATAACTTCAACCCCCCCTACTTTCTAGTTCCACCTGTTGACTAAAGTAGTTAAGATCCATAAGTTGACATACTCCCTTTAGATTTTACCCAAACCGTTATTGGGTTACAATATTTGACAGCGCCATAATCTTAAGATTGAAGGTGTAGCTTGGGCGTGATCAAATCTTAGCGGAATTGCTGGGAAATCGGTGTTGAATTGTGAATTGATGTTTTTCAGTTTAACAAGTCCTTTTATTTTATTTCTTATTTAGGTATACATTGGTGTATGCCTAGCACATAGAGTAAAGGAAATCCGTTACTCCCATGAAATTTGAATCCATATAGGATCCTACAAACACCAGAAAAGATGACAGAGCCAAAAAGAGATGATATTCCTTAAGAGTTGTAATGATGCACACTAGGTGCCTCCCCCTCTTCCTGAAGGAGTTCAGTACATTTTTGATCGATAGACTGAGGATCTATTAGCACAAGATGCTAATCAAAATATGGAAGAATATACTGAGTGCATAGCTCAGGAGGCACCGTTAGCCATGCAGAGGAAAGAAGCTGACTGCCGAGCAGCATTTGATCATAATCAAAATAGAATTAGACGTAGTCATGCTCAAGTGATCCTAACATATCAGTATTTGCATCCATATAAAGATGATGAAGAGGATTTGGGATATATTGAGATGACATAGACTGGAGCTATTATTCCTCCTGTTTTTCCCCCGGGCATTAAGTTTGACATAATAATTGCAATAATTCAGCTCTTAAATATGAAGGGTTTATTTGCGGGTTTTCCTACAGATGATGCAAACATGAACATTACAAATTTCATTGGGATCTACAGCTCATACTCAAATCCAGGGGTGAATCAGGAGTTACTTAGATTGAGGTTGCTCCCCTTCTCACTTACTAGTGAAGCATCTTTATTGGTAGAGGATTCCAAGAGGATCTGTCACTACATGAAATGAGTTATGCAAGTAATTATTGAACCATTTCTATCATCCATCAAGGATGTTGTATCTTAAGGACGAGATTTATAATTTTAGGCAACTACAGTCAGAATCCATTCACGAGGCTTGGTTCAAATTCAAGAAGAAGCTGAGTATGGTGCCCAAACATTATGTTTTAGGGACAAGCTTATTGTATATATTCTATAGAGCCTTGAATATCAATTCTAGAGCCATGGAAAGAACCATCTATAAAAGATATTTTATGAGACTATCTTGGGAGGTAGATTAAGATATCCTAGATCAAATCTCACTCACTAGTCGAGGATGGCAAACTAGGGAGGCTTAGAAGAGATCTTTCACGTATGCTATTGGTTCCTCCTATGACCAGAAACTATCTAATGATTATGTAATGCAAGAAATTGTACTTCTAACAACTGATCTTGGGTTACTGGTGAAATAGTTTGCTGCAGAAAGTTTAGAGAAAGTGATCGCAGTAGGAGAACATGGGTCAGCTTCCAAAGCTTTTGAGTTAAAGTTAGAGGAGGAAACAAAATAGATGGATGGTGAGTTGGTAAGTTTCCAAGACCAAGGTCAAGGAAGCCAAGGTCGGAACTATTGTTATAGATACAAAGACTATGGTAGGAAGAAAAAAGTTGTCTTGAGGAAGAAGTATGACTAAAGAGAGGAGGGAGGTCAGTACATTCTGCCTTGAAGATAAAATATAAAATAAAAAATTGTAGAGATGCTGACAAAGGTGGTAAAAGGTAAAGAAAATAAGGATAACAACCTTAATGATAATAAGTCTGACATTTTAGGTTTGACCTAGAAGGTTTAATAATAGGACACTACTATCAAGTAATTGGAGCACCAGTTTGGGCAGATGTTAGAAACACAGAAACAGAGGGAGCCAGGTACCCTTCCGAGCAACATTGTTCAAAATATGGAAAATTATAATCATGTTCAGGATATTAGCACAAGGAGATCTATAACTACTGAGAATCCATCTTTTACTACGTAAATGTCGAGGCATGATGAAGCTGGTGTTGATAAGACACCTGTTGTGGAGTCAAAAAAGGGAACACGTGGTGATGATAAAGTTAAGGCAGAACTGAGACAAATTCCATGACTACCCCTACCTTTTCCTCAGAGACTGAAGTAGAAGAAAGACAAAAGGAAGTTCAAGCAATTCATCGAGATGCTGAAATCGTTGAGCTTGAGCATCCCTCTTCTTGAGCCATTGGAGAAAATACCATGAGATACCAGGTCTATAAAGCAATTGGTTACAAAGAATAAAGGGGATACAATGTAGGATGTTAATTGGTTGCACCACTGTAGTGTAGTCACGACTAAGTCTCTGGTTTAGAAAAAGGGTGATCATAGAGAATTAAATATACCATACACTATTGGGTCATCCCGATTCTCTAGAGCCTTATGTAAGTTAGGAACCAACATTAATTATTTTTTTCTAGTTATATTCAAGAAATTAGGATTGACCCTTCATGAACCAACTACGATGCATATATTGATGGATGACCTCACTGTGAAGAGACTTGTGGGCATTTCTTTTGATCTGATTATGAGAGTTAATAACTTTATCTTTTCGGTTGACTTTGTCATTTCTGACTGTGAGTTTGATGTTGCATTGCCCATCATATGGGGGAGACCATTTGTGGTAATAGGTAGGGAGATGATTGACGTAAATAATGGGTAGTTAAAGTTCATAGTCAATGGCGAGGATTCCATATTCAACATCAGAAAAAAAATGAAGCAGACGACAGACATGAGGGTGGTGTCGGTGATAGATTGTATTAATGTCCCAAGAGGGTTTTCCTATGTGTATCTTGATGAATTTTGAGTAATCAAAATACCCATATCGTGCCACGATGTTAAATCAAGATCTACATGTGAAGAAACACATGAGTTTAATGGTGAAGTCTTGGTAATGATCATAGACACGTCATGTCATGATTGTCATGACCCAACTTCTCAAGTCATGATGACACCTACCATAACCCACCAATAGGTAAGCAATCCCATAGTCCAGAAAGACTAGTAATAGACTACTAAATAATATAAGGAAAATAATGCGGAATATATGAAATAAATATTAGTACACAGAAGAATCCCAAAAGTTGGTGGTATCAGTACAAGAGCTTCTAATATAAAAAGAGTACAAAAGTGAATGATCAGGAGAAAAATAAATTGAAACAACTTATCTCTGTATACAACTTAGAGACTAGTCTAATACATAACAGATAGATAAGTAAAACTCTAAATTCCATGAGCTCACTCTACGTCTCTAAACCAGGGCTGCTACACACGATGCATACATCAACAGTGATATCCAATACTATGAGCTCCAGGTTGTAGAACTGTTGTATTAGTACCAAACTAATGGTACTTAGTAGGATACAACCAATTGAGCTCCATAGATAAAGCAGATATATACAACATATAAAAAGAATGGAAACTACACCCAAGAGTCTAGGAATCATATGACATGGTAATAAGATAATAAAGAACATCTATTGTATTCATGTACCAGACTCTTAACATAATAAGACTAAGGAAGTATCAAGGTGAACTATCCTATTCCAGCTACATTCAATATAAGTCAATGGTATACCATATATCCTATCTCAATATACAAATAAAGAGAGAAGGAAAGATATATAGTAATATGTAAGGCAAAGAAATAACTACACAATATAAACAACGAAAGATGGGATATTCGGTAGTATCATAGCTTCATATAGCTTGATATGTATATATATATATATGAACATGAGATCATCTCAAAGTATAACCTATATCATCATATTCTCACTTTAAGACTAATTAAAATACTAGAAAGACTTAAATACTATCATACTAGGGGTTCCTAATCCACTTGGCTAGACATGAAATAATTGTACATAGTAATGAAATCATAAGATAAGAGAGGCCAAAGGCATTTCTCAAATATTGATACAGGATCATTGACCAATCTGTCATAAGATATCTATAATAATAATCTTAACAATGATAATAACAATATCAATTGAAGCACGAATAACTGGATACTCCAGGCAACCAAATAACTAGCCGAGCCTATGAATACCCCCACCGCTAGAGGCTGTGATGATTCAAATACCGTACAAGAACACAAGGCATATTCTTCACCCATATATATATGCAACCATACCTTATCAACTGATAAATATAGGTGCATACTGGTGATAAGAGATGCACATGTAGGAATAAATGAAAATTATAGAATCAATATCACAATTCCTCATAACTGTCCTAATCAAAACCATCATCATCATAGTCAACTTCCTGCCTTTTCGTATCTCAATATATCATTAATATCCTCCGTACCTGTTGGGTATCAACATCATCACAACAGTATCCTCCGGCCTTAACGGGTATCAATATCATCACAGTAGTATCCTCCAGCTTTGTCGGGTATCAAATCATCACAATAGTATCCTCCAGCCTTTTCAGGTATCAATATCATCACAATAGTATTCTCCGGCCTCATCGGGTATCAATAGAATCACAATAGTATCCTTCGGCCTTGTCGGGTATCAATATAATCACAATAGTATCCTATGGCTTTGTCGGGTATCACTATCATCACAATTACCAAAACCTAATAAGATACACTAAAATACACTTAAACCTAGACATATCACCATAGAATATCTATCTAGTCAATGCTTCCCAACTACTCGTTATTAGTTAACCAACAATTAAAATTAAAAAATTACTAGTTCACTAGTCATCACATAACCTCTAGTTATTAGCCTAAATTATCCTTACTCACAGGATAGAAACTAAACACTATTTATTAAATAGGCATCATCTACCATACAGTAAAGATTCATCACTAGACCAAAAACGTCATTTATCCACCATTCATTATTAATAACTAATCATGCTATATCCGTTAACATTTACTAGACAACACCTTACTCGAAACCTAACCATCTTTTATTAACTATCTGCATTCATTAACTAACCTTCATTTGTTATCGTGTTTTAACTAAGCAAGATTCATTAACTAATACATTAGCTTCCTAGCAATCAAGTGATATAGTCTCCTAATAGACAACTAGTTACCACATAGCTTAACCATCTAACAAGTTGAGCAATCATAAGATAAGATTTAAGATTTATTCACATTATTTATAATGATAAATAATCATGAACATGCCAAATCTATGCATTCCATCACTAGTATTCAATCAATGGAATAATAAGTATCATACCACATCTTCCTCCATCCCATACCGAAGAGATGTGTATAATAAACATATACATATTCATATTCATATTTTTAAACTATAATCCCATCATATAAAATGATAAACACTTCTCGACTATTCAATCAATATCATAACACGTCCCTTGGACCATTAATTTATCTAAAATAATCAAAATATCATAATCAAAGCCATAGGCACATACACATATCCCTGATTCTTATCAATAATCATATTTATAAGTCATAGAAAATCTCTAATCAACTCAAATATAGGAGGCATCTCACATATAGAAGGCATAATGTCAATAAGTAGGTAATCATCTCTCACACAAGAGATATCTCATATCTAGGAGGCATACTATAGATAGACATATAATCATCTCTCACAAATGAGGCATATCACATCTAGGAGGCATAATATATATATACGTCTAATCTTCTATCGGATATCTCATATCAATAGTTCATACTTCATGACTATGAGGGATATCACATCTCTAGGCTAATTTACATATCCAAGAGAAACATCCTCTATATAGGTCCAAAAATCATGACTAAAGGAAATAGCAACTCTATAGGCCAATCATCAAGTCTAAGAGAAAATAGCATCTCTATAGGCCAATCATCAAGTCTAAGAGAAAATTGCATCTCTACATGCCACATAAAATATCTAGGAGGAATAGAAACTTTAAATGCCCTATATCACTTCCACAAGAAGGACCATAGATGCTCCATCTTCTGATGAAACATTTTACATCTTTTTCTTAGGATAATTGTACATTTTCAAGCAAATGATGTTGTATTTAATACTGGATTTGAGTATTTTTAGGTTAAGGAGTTAGATGAAGGAAAAATCTTGAAAAGTAGAAGAAAAAGGTCACTGATGGGCCAACTGGCGAACCGTAAAACATACAATGAACCGTCAGACTGACCGTTAGAGCTAAATAGAATGATCTAAGTAAAGAACTCAAGCGATGATCCGAGTGGCAGACTGTCAATCTTTCAACGGACCGCCAACTTGGCCGTCAGACCTAACCAGAACTCAGGATTCCAGAAGATCCAACTACAGACCACGTGATGGACCACCAATCCAAAGATGGTCCGCCCGCATGACCATCAGTCCTAAATAGAACCTGACATTCTAGGACCATCAGTGATAGCCCATGCGATGGACCGCCAGTGTTTTGATGGGTCGTCGTCCTGACCGTCAACGTGGACGCAGTTTTTTTGATTTCAAATTTCAAATCTTCTGTACCCAGGAACATATAAATACCATGTTTTAGTTTTTATTTCATATATTTTTATCATATTTTCCAACTCTGAACATTATTGTATGCAGTATTCTCTGAGAAATATCTAGAATTATGGATCTTAGCATATTATTCAGATTTTCCTCTGAAGATTCAAGAACAAATATTTTATCCCTTGTAAGTATTTTCCAAATCTATTTATGAGAAATAAAATTATTCCTTCTTGTTCTTCTATTGAAATGTGTGGCTAATCTCTCATAACTAGGGATATGGATCCTTGATGTGAAAAGATGATTGGGGTTGTGAGAATGTTTGATTTCCATGATTAACTAAGGTTGCATAAACCCTTCTTCACAATAATGACCTTTCTTGGTTGCAAACTTGAAGGGTGAGTCCAAGAGCATCACTTATTTGAATAGAAAAGTGTTTTTTGGAAAAAATAAGACGTTTATGTGAGATCTAAAGGCTTTAACATTTGGGTTAAGGGTTGATGCCTTAACGGGATCAACCCACATAAGAGAATAATTGAATAAGTTAATGTGATCTTTAAGTTAAAGAAAATTGAAGGATAATTTATTTGTTTGGGTTCATAGAAAAATGGGTAAATTATAGGATTCAATAACTCTTTCAATCGTAGTGATTAATTGGAAATTCAAAATAATTCTGAACTCTAGCTGCTTGAACATCTCGATAACCGTATCTCTAGTTTTTCTAATATCATTAAATTACTATTTGCAATAAAAATCACTTTCTTGATCATTCTATATTAAAAATAACGAGATAAAATTTACAAACTTAAACTCCCTTTTTAACTTGGAACCTTTGATAAACAGTCTAGTAACAACCACAATACTTAGTAAACAT
Organism: Capsicum pubescens; assembly: GCA_030864215.1. Taxonomy (NCBI): domain Eukaryota; kingdom Viridiplantae; phylum Streptophyta; class Magnoliopsida; order Solanales; family Solanaceae; genus Capsicum; species Capsicum pubescens. The sequence continues at coordinate 122,046,678 of CM061544.1, forward strand.
AGTATTCCCTATGGGATTCGACACCCAATCTAGTTGGGTTCTATATTTGATAGTGGCCGCTTATTCTCTCTCTAAACAGGTATAATTTTGGCATATCAAATTTTGGTGCCGTTGTCGGGGAATACGATTATCAATTAAGTTTGTGTTTGTTAATTAAACTTTGATCAAGTTTGCTAAACTTTACTTTTATTTGTTGTTATTGCTACTTGCAGGGTAATTATTGTGTATGCCAAGTACATGGAGGTCAGGTGAACCGTTATTACTAGTACATCCAGAACCTCTATTTATAGGGAGAATGACAGATCCATAAAAAGCTAAAAGACTAGCCGCCTTGGCTAGAGCTCATCTTAATCAACAGAATGATGGCTAATCAGTGCCCCATCCTAATCCTAATGATTATGATTTGAGAGATGATAACTTGTTGGATTATGTCAATCCAAGGCATGTAGAGAATATGGCAGCACCAATGAATCGTAATGTAAATAGGAATCATCCCTTCAGGGAATGGCAGGATTGCCAACTTATGAAGTTTGATCTTAATGATAATGAGGATGGAATAGATAGAGCAGGTGCAACTACATCTATTATTCCTCCACCTCTAGCACCAAAGCTAAGTTCAATATTACTAGCACGACGATTCAACTCCTCCATCTCATGGGGTTATTCGGGGGACTTCTAGGAGATGATCCTAACTGCATTTGGTGAAATTTGTCACCATTTGTAAGTTTTTTGAGAACCTAGAATTGGGTCAAAATGCTATACGCTTGTGCATATTTCCACTGTCTCTGTCTGGGTAGGCAATACTATCGTTTAATGGGCTGATTCCCGATTCTATAACCAACTGGAGACAGTTAAAAGAGGATTTCCTAGAAAGGTTATTTCCACCTTCCCGGAGGGTGTAGTTGAGGGATGAGATCAAAATCTTTCGGCATCTTCCAATTAAAGCTCCTCAAGAGACTTGGGAAAGGTTTAAAAAAAAGCTTAAGCAGTGCCCGATTCATAATATGACTGATATTCATTTGATGGAGATTCTCTATACGGCCTTATACTCTATTACGAAGCATGTTATGGATAATGCTATAGGAGTATTATTTGTGGATCTCACTTTTCTAGGATCCTCAGAGATGCTCGATAGGATAACTAAATAAAGTAGAGCTTGGAATACCAGGGATTCTATAGTAGAAATCCCTATTGTGTTTGTTGGTATGACTATATAGAAATTAATGAAATAAGGGGAACATGATTAGGATATGACATATTTGAAGATGAAGATGGATTTGCTGACTAAGCATCTATTGTCTGGAAAAATAGAGAAGGTGAAAGCTATTGTATCCTAAGGTAGAGCTAATTTCAATTTAGAAGAAGAAGCCAACTATCTAAATAATCCAGGGGGGTTTCGAGGCAAAATCCAACAAAATCAAGGTCAAAACTATTACGACAAGGTTGGTTACAAGCATAGGTATCAAGGGAATTAGAAGAATAAAAATGATAGGAGTGCACTATATGTACCTCCTGGAAGTCGAGATAATGCTGCAACAAGCTCGGGAAAATGTCCATGGAGGACATGATGGAGAAGCTACTAAAGGGAGTTGAGGCTACGAACTCTGGGGTAACAACTATGAAGACAAATTTATCTTTTATGAGGCAGTTGGTAAATTCACAATTAACTTCTATCAAACAGTTAGAGAAGCTAATAAGCTAACTCTCAGTAGCATTAAATTAGAGGTAGAGTGGAACATCACAAAGCAATACAGTTTAGGATCCTCGTAATAAAGGCTCTTGCATGAAAGTTACCACACAGAGTGGTAAGGTGTTATCAGGACCTTCTGTGGGAAAAGTTGTGATTAAAGATGTGATCAAAGAGGCTGTTGAGCATAAAAAAAGTCATTCAATAGAGTCTAAGAAACTGGATGGTATTTATATTCCTTCTAGTCTTTAGTAGGTTGATTAGTTACAACAAAAGGAAAGGTAAGGAGAAGGAAGCAGTGGTACCGACTCTCCCAATGACACCACCTTTTTTTCCATATAGAGTGAAGAAGAAGGTTTTTGATACAAAGTTTAGTAAATTTAAGGCAATGTCGAAGAAGTTGTCTGTGAATGTGCCTTTGGTGGAGGCAGTTGAGCAGATTCCAGGATATGCTTAATTTTTGAAGGATCGTATGACAAAGAAGAGAGCAGTAAGCTATGAACTGGTGGATAATCTGCACCATTGTATTTCAATTTCTACAATATCCTTTGTGCAAGAGAAGGCAGACCTAAGAGCATTAACCATTCCTTGTACTATTAGGTCTCTTGACTTTGCTAAGGCCTTATGTGATCTTAGAGCGAGCATTAATATGATGCCGCTAACTATTTCTAAGATGTAGGTTTGGGGAATCCTACATCTATAAACATGTAACATCTGATGGCGGATAGATCAGTGAAGCAGCTTATGGGAATATTATATGATGTGCTAGTAAAGGTGGCCAATTTTATGTTTCCCACAGACTTTGTTATTTTAGATTGTGAGGTGGATTTTGAGGTGCCTATAATCTTGGGTGGACCTTTCCTTGCAGTCGAAAATGTGCTTATTGATTTGCAAGCTAATGAGCTTATGTTCAGGCCGAATGATGAAGTGGTTTGTTTTGATGTATGCCAATCTATGAAGCAGCATAAGGAGATGAGTGTGTTCTCTATTGTTGATATTTATTATGAGGATGAGCAGGAGGTGCCAATAGAGGAGACATTTGTTGTAGAGCCCTGAGCTGCAGTTCTGATGAATTTTGATATTAAACATATAAAAAGGTATGAGGATACTATTTGTGCTTTGACGGGAATATGATCATACTCTTATGCACCTAAGAAGATTGATCAAGATCATAAAAATCACCCAACACCACCTGCTAAGTCGTCTATAGTGGCTCTATCTATTAAGGAGCCATTGGTGTTACAGTTGAAGAAATTGTCAGGGAATCTTCGGTATGTGTTTTTAGGTAGTGTAAACACGTTACCAATAATTATTACAAGTGCTTTGGGAAAGCAACAGGTAAAGGCACTTATTTCAGTGCTTTAGAGGTATAAAAGGGTGATAGGGTGGACTATTATGGATATTTTTGACATTTCTCCAAGTATTTCCACTCACAAAATTAAGTTAGAGATAGAATGCACACCAAAAATTGAGTACCAATGCCGTCTTAACCCACCTATGCAAGAGTTGTCTAAGAAGAAGATCATTAAATAGGTTAATACAAGAGTGGTATATCTCATTTCATATAGTAAGTCGGTAAGCCCTATCTAATATGCATATGAAATGGGGCATGACTATTGTGGAAAATTAGAAGAATGAGTTGATTCCACTAAGACATGTGACTGGGTGGAGTGTTTGTATGTACTATCATAAGATAAACTCATGGACTTTGAAGGACCACATCCTAATGCCTTTTATGGATCAGATGCTTGATTAGTTTACGGGAAGGGGTTGGTATTGTTTCCTGGATGGGTATTCTGGCTATAAACAGATTTCTATTGCACCGGAGGATCAGAAAAAGATGACATTCACTTTCGTGTATGGTACTTTTACATTTAAGTTTTTCCCATTTGGATTGTGTAATGCACCCTCTACCTTTTAATGGTGCATGATGTATATATTTTATGATATGGTCGAAGACACCTTGGAGGTGTTTATGGATGAATTTTTAGTGATTGGTGATTCACTTGAGATTTGTTTGGTAAATTTTAGTAGATCCTTGCAGCGGTGTAAGGAGTTTAATCTTGTGCTTAATTCAGAGAAATGCCACTTTATGGTAAAGGAGGGCATTGTCCTTAGGCACAAAATATCGCCAAGGGGATTGAGGTCGATCGAGCTAACATCATGGTTATTGAAAAGCTACCACCTCCTGTTTCAGTAAAAGGGGTGCGTAGTTTCCTTGGTCACGCGGGCTTCTATCAGAAATTTATAAAGGACTTCTCAAAAAATTCAAATCCACTTTGCAAACTTTTGGAGAATGAGGATATGTTCAATTTGATGATGATTACTTGAAGGCATTTAAATGCCCTAAAAGGAAGCTAGTTGACGTTCCAATTATTGTTGCACAGGATTTGTTAAAACCGTTTAAGATTATGTGTGATGTAAGCAGTTTTGCACTTGGGGTTGTACTTGGATAAAGGAAGGATAAACTATTTCATCCTATCTACTATGCAATCAAAGTACTGAATGTAGCCCAAAAGAACTTCACCGTCAATAAATACGAACTTCTTGCAGTGGTTTATGCTTTTGAGAAGTTTTAGGCTACTTTGCTAAGAACCAAGGTAGTGTTTCACACTGACCATGCAGCCTTAAGATATGTGATGGAGAAAAAGGATGTGAATCCAAGGTAGATTAGATAGGAGTTCCTACTTCAGGAATTTGACTTTGAATTGAATGATCGGAAAGGTTGTGAAAATCACGTTGCGGACCACCTGTTTAGGTTAGAAGGGGAGAAAACAGTTAAATATGAATTTGCGATTAATGATGCATTTTTGGAAGAGGAAATCATGGTTGCTCTTATAGAGAAAATACCTTTGGTATGCAGATTTTGTGAATTATATAGTAAGCAAAGTGATTCCGGAGAATCTTTCTTTCCAACAAAGAAAGAAGTTTCTCCATGATGTGACATGTTACTTCTAGGATAATCCATATCTGTTCCGACGATGTACTGATAATATCCTAAGGAGGTGTGTTCCAGAAGTCGATATACTGAGTATTTTGGAAGCATGTCATGCTTCCCCAGTTGGAGGTCACTATCCAAGTGACCATACTGCTGGAAAGGTGCTACGGAGAGGCTACTATTGGTTGACATTATTCAAGTATGCTTATGAGTTTGTGAGAATATATGACCAATGTAAGAGGTAGGGGTCAATCTCCAAGTGCCATGAGATGCCTTGGACAAAGATAATGGAAGTAGAATTGTTTGACGTATGGGGCATTGATTTCATGGGGCCTTTGTGATCTTATATAGGATGAAATACATTCTAGTTGTTGTTGATTATGTATCAAATTGGTTGAGGCCGTCGCTTTGGCTGATAACGAAGGGAAGATAATGGTTGCGCTTTTTAAAAGAAACATTTTCTCTTGATTTGGGGTGCCATGCACCATTATAAGCGATGGTGGATTTCACTATTGCAACTGAGTATTTTGAGCTGCCTTAGCAAAGTACAGTTGTAAGAAATACAAGGTAGCAACTCCATACCACCCACAAACTAGTGGGCAAGTGGACATTTCGATTAGAGATATCAAAGCCATACTTGCTAAAACAGTGAATGCTAGTAGACAAGACTGGTCTAGGAAGCTTGATGATTCTTTATAGGCATAAAGTACATCTTTAATGATAACCATCGGCATGTCACCGTACTAATTGGTTTTTTGTAAGGCATGTCATTTGCCAATTCAATTGGGCCATAAGGCACTGTGGACACTTAGAAGGATGAATTTGAATTGGAGTGAGGCAACACAACTGAGATTGGGACAAGTAAATGACATGGATGAGTTCCATCTCAATGCATATGAAAGTGCAGATCTTTACAAAGAGAAGATGAAGAAGTACCACAACCGGAGGATTGGAAAAAGAAAATTTCAAAAGAGCAATTGGGTATTTCTCTTCGACTCCAAACTGATGTTGTTTCCAGGTAAGCTTAAATAAAAATGGTCATGCCCATTCCAAGTTAATCAAGTCTACCCTCCGGGAGTAGTTGGACTTGCAAATGACGACGGAAGTGTTTACAAAGTGAATGGGAAACGACTGAAGATGTATATCGATCCAATAGACTTGATAAATTTCATAGATACTATCTATCTCGATGAAGTCTCAGTAATTGAGATAAATGCATCGTTCCGCGACATTAACTTAGGCACTAGTGGGACGCAACCTACAAGGATTTTATGTAAGCATAGTTAGAGTTTATTTGATATTTTTGTGTATATTTTATGTGTTTATAAAGTGTGTAGGACTGAGAATGTAGAAAGAAAGGAGTTACACAGTTGAGAGGGGGTCGCTGGAGAGACTGACGGACCTCGATGGTTCAATGGACCACCAATGAAACCGTCAAAGCAATGGTAAAAAATGGACTTTTTGTTTAAGTCTTTACGGTGGAGTTGGAGGACCGTCACTGATCTGACGGACCATAAAATTATCCGTTGCAATGAAGCAGAGTTTCTCATATTCTGGTATGACGCGACGACTAACTTGACGGACCATCGCAATCTTGATGGACTGTCTGGTCAGCCGTCAATGCAACCCTAGTTATAGGTCGGGTCAGGTTAAGCTTGAATCATATTTAAATCACCCGTACTTGACCCAAATGCTTTTAAAGAGATAAAATAGGAAAGTTACATACGTTGCAACCTCTTCAAATTCTACAACTTATTAACTCCCTCTGAATTCAAAGAATCTGAAATTAGTTATTTCTTCTAGGACTCTCCCTCTTCTTTCTTTTCTCCTATTTAAACAACACCTCTCCTTTCTCTTCTCATCCAAACAAAAGTTATAAATTATTTAGAAAGTCTTTTTCTATCACTTCTACATTTGCAAGAGAGAAGAGTCAAGTTATTGTTCTACAAAGGTATGATCCTAACCTTTTTCTTAATTCTTTGACTTGAAAAACATCAAGTAAAGAAATTGTTGGTTGATAAAAGGATTTACTCTTTCTTTGTTTTTCCTTGTTGTTGATAATTTTACTGTTGAAACTTGGTATACTCTGTTTTTGGTGAAGTCCGAGTAACCATATGCTTAAAGTAAAAAAAAATTGTTTAAATATGGAATTGATGTCACGGTGATGTTAAAAAATGAATGATGTATTTCAGGTATTTGGAAAAATGCAAAAGTGAAGTGTTAAACTGGAAAGTATTGTTGACAGTCACTTTGGCGTTCAATAGAATCTGAGACAAGTCATCAGGGAATCGTCACAAAGGCCCCAAAAATGTTGTTCACTGTATAGACCCAACGGACAACTCGGCAGAAAGTCAGTAACCTGATGGACTGCTAGTCTGACCGTCGTAAGACCCTGGCAAATCATCACTCATTAGTTATAGCTGACGGTTAGCTCGACGGGCCATCACATCATCAATGGACAATCGTGATGACCGTCAAGCCAATTTTTCAACTATTTTCTATCAGTTTGATTAGCCAATTGTTCCCTTGCACCCTTTTCAGGAATTATAGCTTGTAAACTTCCATTGACCAGAGTTGGTGGCTGAGAACGAGGAAGAGCCAAACTTGTTAGGAGTGAGGAGGAACCAGCCTTCAACACTCGCCAAAGATATATGACACTTGCTACACTCTCCCAGTCTGAAGAGGAGAGTGAAAGCAGCACCAACAATACTAGTTCGAGCCCTGATAAGGCAAGGGTTGATACATCTCATCAAAATCTAGTTGAGGCGGAAACTGAGGCTACTAATATAGAGGTACAAAATAAAGTGGCTGAAGTAGAGACTGAACTTGAGGACACCAATGTGATTAAGCGTAAAGATCCTAAAAAAATAGAGGCAGTCAAATGGCAACTCGAGGGAGAAAGATACAAGTTATATGATGGACTGGCACTGATAGAAAATAGTGGAATCAAAAGGCCATTATCTGAGGAGTACAAGATAGTGACAAATGAGCCATATGAGTATCCCGAACTAGAGCATCGGTTCAATGAGTACGAGTTGGCCAGGATGAGCAAGCCACCTAGTTTATATTTTCCAAACCTGGTAAGGGAATTATTTACTAATTATTTAGTGCTAAAAGAGATGGATTATCCGAAGGGGATGAAGCTTTCAGACTTTCCAAACAGTGAGTCAGTCCTAGTCTGAGGAGTTAACATCAATATCTCATCCTGAATAATCAATAGGAAACTGTTTGGACCAGACGACGAAGCTCCACCTACTGTTCCTGATATTGAATATCGGCTAACCTTTACATCAACTCAGATTCCTTGGTTGGCTGGGTTGTTCACTGATGATGGTAATCCCTCCTAGGCAACAAACCTACATAAGAACATAAGGAAGTCTTCCCTTAGCTTTATAACTAAGTTTTGGATGTTTGTGGTTCGATTGAGTTTGATGCCAACAGAAGGTGATGCAAATTTGGATAGTCACAGGGTTGTTCTTATTTCTAGTTTAAATCTTAGGGATGAAAATTGAATTTTAGCCAGATTATTTCTTATGAAATGTTTGTAAGGGCTCATAAAGTTGCAAGTGCACTACCATTCGCTTGCTTGATCACATAGTTATGCAGGCAGGGAGGTGTACCTTTGATTTGGGGGGTTGATAACACAATTCAGGCTATTCATAGACAGGACATTGAGAAATAAAAAGATGACTCAAATTTCGAAATGAGAGTCACCAAGCCTCTAGCCTACCAGACTCAGTCCTAACCAGCACCAAATACCTCAAAAATACCTTCAGGTATGCCATTTCCCATCACTATATATATGCCTCCTGAGTATGTGCCACCATGTACCTCTGCAGGGTCAGGGTCAGTAACCAACTATGGGTGGGGAAGAGTTTCCAGAATATAGGCTAACACAGAAGAAGTTTGCAAAATCTGTGAAGCAACAGAAGAAGTTTCAGAAACAGCTGGAAACATGGGCTTCATAGTTCAAGCCGTTTGTTGATCAAATAGTTGCATAAGAAATCCTTGCATTCAAATATATTCAGTTTAGGATGGACCAAATGGAAGCACGTATGCACAAAAGGTAAGATATAATGTCCATTCCTGGTGATGAGTGATAACAGGCAGTCTTAGCAGCCCATTTTTGACCCATCCCTGGTGATGAGTGATAATGATGAAGTAATTATTGATTTGATGGGAAAGCCATTGAAAGATAAGGGAAAGAAGCAAGTTGATAAGAATGCAAAAAGAAAAGCTTCTAGGAGAAGAAATAGAGAAGAAATGACACCTAAAGAAAAAGAGTTGTATGACATGAAGAAAGATGCAAAAAGGTTGACATGAGATAAAGAGAGAAGAAGGAAGAAAGAAGAAGATGAAGCTACTGGTGTATCTGCTAGTTCAACCCCAGATAGAGAGGAAGGTTTAGACCTGATTCGGGATGTGATTCCCCCAATTCCGGTGGATGAGTTTATGAGTACCCTCATCACAATGAGGGTCAACATTGCAACAGGTGAGGACACCGGATCCTCACCACATTTCACGGACGCCTTAGATAATTAAGAGGTATTACAAGTATTTCTCCTCCTTTGTACCTAAATATAATGTATTTGAGGACAAAGCATGTATTTTTCTGTGTTAGTAGGGGGGTGTAATTGTACCATAGGTTTTTTTATTACCAATGTTCTTTTCATCCCATGTGCTATTTAGAAGAACCGGCATATTTAGAATTGCATTTTCTTTTCTTAGGTTGTGATGTAAATATTTGTTTGTTAATGCTTATTTATAAAACATCTTTTAATTTTAGCATCTTGTTGTATATATGGATGATGAATAATGCTAGTATAAAGCTATGGACATATATGCGTGATTATTTACTCTACTCATTTAGCATATGTGAGCAACCTTTAGTCTTTCTATTAGTAGTATTAACATGTAAGATGTGTATGATCATGCGACAGAAATTCTAAGAGTAGTAGAATGAGTTTGACTCAGTTGCCTGTGCGTGTGATTATTTGTTTAGTTCTTGCATAGTGTAACACCTAGAACTTTCCTGGTTCATTGATGTTGTTTTGTGGTTGAGAGAATAAGATGTGATAGCAGGCCTCCTTATATTTTCAGTCTACTTACCAAAGTAATTAACCCCACCAAGAAGATTTCTCCACTTTTGAACCCTTTTTTGAGCTTGTAGTAAGTTTTCTTCATCACCAATAACTCTAATTAACTATCATTAGGTTGTTAGAACCTAACTCTTTCCCTGGTCCAATATTGGACATTGTGTACCTAAATATAGGTAAATCACCTTAGTTGAGGGTGGCTATTGTCAAAATGTTAGTTTTCTAGTTAAAAGTTGATTTATAACTTAGATTAAAGCATCTGGCCCTGGTCTATTCAAGACATTGTGCTCCTTGACTGACTGCATCAACATAAGTTAAAGGTGGCTAATGCTTTTATATATATATCTATAAGGGGAAATTATTGTAAAGTGTGAATGAATGAGAGATTGGTAAGTGAGATAGTAAAGCAATGGCAATGGTAGGTAGAATTCAAGGGTAAAAGAGAGTTAAACCCTATTTTTGAGTAACTTTTCCCTAAATCTTTCCTTACCTATCCTGAAACCTCATTACAAGCCTTGAAAAGAACTGCTTGATCTTGGCAAATCAACTACAAAGGGGGCGTTAGATGGTAAGGGCAAGACATGTAATGGATCGTTGGAGAGACCGTCAGATCTAAAGAGAATGCTCCAAGTGAAGAACTCATGAAACGGTATAAGTAGAGGACCTTCAATCTTTCGACGGACCGCCAACTTAGCTGTCAGGCTTTACTAGAACTTAGGCTTCAAGAATATCCAACGACGGATCGCTAGTCTAGAGACGGTCCGCCAGTATGATCGTAAGACCTAAACAAAACCTAACATTCCTAGACCATCAGTAATGGCCCATGCGATGGACCGCCAATCTTCCGATAGGCCGCCGTCCTGACAGTCAACATTGATGCTGTTTTTCTGATTTAGAATTTTAAATCCTCTATAACTGGGAACATATAAATACCTAGTTTTAGGTTTTATTTTGTATCTTTTTATCATATTTTCCAACTATAAACTTTATTGTAAGCAGTATTCTCTGAGAAAAAGCTAGAATTGTTGTTCTTAGCATATTATTCATATTTTCCTCTAAAGATTCAAGAACAAAACTTTGATCCCTTGTAAGTATTTTTTGAATCTATTTATGAGAAATACAATTATTCTTTCTTGTTCTTCTATAGAAATGTGTGGCTAACCTCTCATAACTAGGGTTATGGGAGCCTTGACATGAAAAGCTCATTGGGGTTGTGAGAAGGTTTGATTTCCATGATTAACTAAGGTTACATAAACCCTTCTTCATAATAATGACCTTTCTTGGTTGAAAACTTGAAGGGTGAGCCCAAGAACATCATTTATTCGATTAGAAAAGTGTTTGTTGGGGAAAAAAGAGGTTTACGTGAAATCTAGAGGATTTAACCTTTTGGGTAAGGGTTGATACCTTAACGGGATCAACCCACAAGAGAGAATAATTGAATAATTTAATGTATTCTTTAAGTTCGAGAGAATTAGAGTATAATTTATTCATTTAGGTTGAGAGACAAATGGGTAAATTATAGGATTCAACAACTCTTGAAGTCGTAGTGATTAATTGGAAATTCAAAATAATTAAAAACCCTAGCTGCTTGAACATCTCGGTAACCGTAACTCTAGTTTGTCTACTCTTATTGATTACTATTTGCAATAAAAATCACTTTCTGGATTATTCTCTGTTACAAATAACGAGATTAAATTTACAAACAGAAACTCCCTTTATAACTTGGAACCTTTGATCAACAGTCTGTAACAACAAACAATAGTTAGTGAACACATTATTCCCTATGGGATTCGACACCCAACCTAGTTGGGTTCTATATTTGACAGCTACTGGTTACTCTTTCTCTAGAGAGATGTAATTTGGGCATATCACATAACCATAACTCAAAAGCCACAATCCAAGAACATCAATACAACTTTCCAAGTTACAAAGTAACCTTATTTTAATGTTTAATAGCCTTATCTATGTTTAACATACGCACTAAGTGCACAGGACTTAACACAAGTTTAGGCCTAAGTAGGCCGAACAATCACAATTCTAATCCATAATTTCCATAATAAGGCATGGTATACCCCAAACTAGGATAAGGTATCTAGTTCATCTTTTAGATGTCAGTAAGCCATATTCAAGCCTAAGATGGAACTTCCACTAGAAACAAGGGTACTCAAGTCAACTGAACCCAACTTATGTTTTTTACACTACCACACTAGCCCAATAAGGATAAATATACAAATCACGCTTCAAATGCTAAAACCATATTCCAAACGTAGAATTATATCATATCTATGCTATAATAAATCAAAACTAAAGAGACAAGGTAACAGGATACAAAAGGGTTATAAACAAGCCATCTTATGAGTCAAAAACCATTATCTAATCCCCAAACATAAATAAATAAATGCCAAGTTATGCTACTCATAATCAAGACTAAGATCCATATTCATAAGCAACATATATCACACTTCATCTATGATGAAAAATAGACAGAAGACTACCTTGAGGACAAACTGCAAAACCTCACTTCATACACCTTATGCTCGTCTTCACTTTTCAATCCTGAAAATATCATCACACTATCAAAACCATAATGTACTCATCAATACGAGTCTAATGATACCTATATTAGACTATTGTGTTTTGGGAGAAAAAATGACACCAATACCCCAAGTGGGTCCCACATACAAAAAAAGAGTTTTTGAGACCAACCCAATGTTCTAACATGAATAAAGAATCATAACCCTCAAAGAATAGGTGAAAACTAAGCATACTTTGGGCTAAAATTAAGCCCTAAGCTAAATTGGGTTTTTGGATCCAAACTATGAAATTCAAGCATGAATTCAAGAAATTCTTACCTTAATCTTGAAGATAATCGTGATACAAGATGATAATTAAGCTCCAAAGTTACCCCCCCCCCCGACCAATTTTGAGTTATTAAACTCATTTTGGGGTTTTAGGTCTAAATGGTGAAGAGAAAATGCCCCAAACGTGTCTTTTGGCCTTTATATAGCCCCTAGAGCTAAAGGGATGCCGCTATCGCTGTCATATAGGCCGCAATCGTGATACCCATGGTCGCTAAAATCTTGGAAGCGATCGTGGTTACACCAAATGACAACAAACTCAAAAATAAGTTTTTGACCTTGGGAACTCATATGAAATCCAAAGAATATGATCCAATAGTGAATTTTTAGAGTAAACCACATTTAAAATCCATTGGAATCATAAAAATTTTTATTGGAGATTGTTTAGGCGTAAAGTAGGGCCACACCTATGCTTTTATCAATTTTCATAATATTTGTTCAATAGCCCAAAATAAGTTTGAGTGCTTTGGGACTTGAACCAAGGGTCTCACTAGCCTAAAATAACCATTTTGGATATGATGGTGAAGCAAGATTTTCAATCAGAGGTTTTTTTGACTAAATATTGGTCCCACACCTATTTTTTCTAATTTTCAACTTTCTGACCAATAGGCCGAAATGAGCTCAGGTGTATTGGGACCCAAACCAAAGGTCTACCTAGACAAAAATTGATATTCCAGATTTGATGGCACAGGTAGAATTTTCATCCAAGATAGTTTCATTGATGTTTTTTCCCAATGTCCATTTGTCACCAACAAAAACTTCAAAACAGGGAATTGGCTCTAAAAACTAAAGAAATTGCTTGGTAACTAAACCATTGGTCCCAGTAAGTAAAAAATGACTTAGGGCAACTATGGAGAAGCTCAAATGGTATGCATAAATATGGAAAATGACCTGAAGGGTCATTACAATATCCACTACTAAAAGGACTTTCGTCCTCGAAAGTCAACGAACATAAAGAAGGCATTAGGCCCATACATTCCAAGAATGACTTCCCAGATAAACACAGCAGAGACAAAAAACATGCAAGGGATTTTGCCACAAGTATCCCTTTTTCGACCAGCACTCTCATTTTACTTCAAAAATAGCCAACTCAACTTAACCGCTAACTTGCCTCAAGCAAAACTAGAAAAACAAATGCACACACATCTGAATCACATCACATTGATACCATCTCCATATTCACATAAACCAATATAGGATCATCCAAGGCAAAAGCAAACCAAGACATGAGTCATAAAACCGACTCCAAATTCAAAAATAACTTTCCTTTACATTTTTGCACCTACTATCTACTCCAAGCCAGGAGGAAAATCACTTAAGTCTCGTCCACACACTCTCATCACAGAGAACTCAAAGAACTGAAGTTGATCCACTGAAAACATGAGAATAAATTCATAAGGCATTATCTAGGCATACAAATGGAGATAATCACGGAACACAATCTTTGCAAATACTCTAACCAGTACGGATGAAAATCAAACTAAAATCTCAAAATCAAAGGTTACTATTCATAATTGAATATTACACTTCAGGATATTTCATCCACCGAGAATGAAGACATACTAAATCCAACTCTAGAATATTACCCCCACTGAGTAAATCATTAAAAATTCCCAAAGAAATCTAAAACTTGAGGTACAAAAAATATAACCAATACGAGTCCTATGGGATATTATCTGAACACTAATCAACTATAATCCAGTCAAATTCTAGAAGACCAAATAGGAAACCACAAAGTAGGCTCAACTAGCCTATAAATGAAATTTGAACTGAAATAACTCCCACAAGAAAGCTGAATGACAATTCTACAACACCAAGATAAAATTTCAATAGCAAGGATGAACCACCCAATCTGAAATATCTAAATCAAAACTAAAAATATGTAGGCATTAATGATCTAAATCTATTATACTTCCAAATTGCCATTCCAAGGAGTCAAAATCCAAAACTAGGCCAATAAGGCTATAGCAATGTAAACTATCTCAAATTGACTCTTGTTTCCAAATCTGGCATATCCTACATAAATCATACCAAGCCACAGTCAACACATATGTTGAAACCAAAGTCACCACAGGGATAACTACTGACTTATAACACAAGCAACCAACATTATATTAGTTGGAGGGAATAAAATATACCCACAAAATAGGAATCATTCCAATTGACAAATCAATGGATGAAAATGCATATAACCCACTCTATATCCGTTGGAGGGCATGAACTATCAAAACATACTCAAAAACTTCCCAAGGCTGAAAATCACACCAGAAATGACCAAAAGCTCTAGCAACTTGGAAAAATACAACTTAACAAAGAAACTAACCATTCAATACTCGATCTAGGTAAAGAAATAGCCACAAGCATATATCATCAAGGATAATCACTCCACTAAGCCTCACTAGGCCAAACATATGATGAATTAAGGATTTCCTGAATCCACCCAAGAATAACATCATCAAAGAAGAAATACAAATCTCAAAACCAAATTCTGTGTCGATACCACAACCAATGTACCAACAACTTGAGATAAACAGTTTCTAATTTGCCAACTTAAGAAGTGATCATAGTAAAGGTTACTTGCCTCTTACTCTTTAACACAACTTACGACAAAACGACTTTAGATCAACAAAGGAGTATCTATTTTCCAAACTAACAACAAGGTAAACTATCCAAAGTGTACGAACCCAACATACCCATGAGATAAATCCACGATATCTCAACATCAACATCAAAATTTCTATCATACGATAAAATAGCCACAAATAAAAAATGAACCTTAAACTGATATATTTCACAAATGGATTATACCAGAAGGGATAGCCAAAGCAAAATCCTTCACAAGAAACGAGGAAAGTCTAAGGATCTCTAACTCAAAAACAAGCAACATAACTAAATTGCTGACTCAAAAACACAAACAACCATAGAAGGTCAAGTTACCCTCAATACCAAAATATATCCTCAAAATTGATCTAATACAACTAACCAAGAGGGAACACAGTCAACCTCACCGTTCTAAGGGAAAGAAATCATCAAATCAAGATATATCTACACAAGACACAAAATAATATTAGAAGAAAATAAAAGTCTAACTAGATAATACTAGTATATACAACTACCCATGGAGAATCAAATTCATCATGTAACAATTGTCAAGTAATAATATCAAGTAATATCAATAACCTCACATAGTGTTTGTAATAGAAACAATAATATCAATATCAATATATTGAACATGTGGTACCAAAATAAATATCAATATCATGTACCACTCAATGGCCATAATAGGGGTAATGTACCAAGATAAATGGGACTCGAACCCAAAACCACTCCCATAGGGAAAAACATCAATAATATCTACTCCATCCACTACTAAAAGAAATAAACCACACAGTAGTAACATAATCATGAAATCAATAATAAGGCTCATAATGACCGATATAAATTCATTAAGGCATACAATCATCAATAGGTATGAAAACCCCAATACACATAATAAGAGATAAATTTGAGAAATAAAAGAACACCAATTTTGGTAACATCCACAGTTACAAGCCTGGCGAGCATAGTGAAAATAAATTTTAATGGGACTAAATCAGACCAACCGACTAAATCATCAACTTAGGTGCCAAGCATACCATCTCTAACTGAAGATGTCACAATATCATAAGCTGATCTAACTAAGCTAAATGACTAGAATCTCATGTCAGGGACACACCCTAAACTAGTAGTTGGTCCCTCTACATCCACAGAAATTCTTGAAGCATCAATATAGAGGGAACACAAACTAAGCCCAAATAGCTGGCCAACTAACACTGAGAGAAATTAGCAAATTTAGGTCCAACTTCCGAAATCATAGCCTGTCTTAGGAACTCTAGGCTAGCGAGGAATACATGCTAACTATAGTCCATCACCAATACCAGGGGCATTCTCTGAGACACATTGTCTCATTATAACACAACCAATCAAAGATTCTAGAATACTTTTAGATACTACCCATCATAATCTAGAATGGTTTCCATTGCTCGAAGAACAATACCACATTCTGCAAGTTTTATAGGTACTCTACCTAAATCTTTTTGGGCTTCTACTAGAGATCTTTCATATCCATATCTGACTATCCAGTTCGATGTTGCGCTAAAATTTTTGAAACGCGTCTTGGAGCCTTGTCCACATCTGTCGACAATATTGCATCATACATTAGGGATAAAATAAGGTCAAAGAATGTGTTCAAGGTTCATAGGAATGTAAACAAACAATAAGGAGTCATGAATTAAATTTACTAAAATATAATTTTATCCTCCCGAAGATAGGTTATGGACGTTTCTGCACCGATCTGCAGGACTCTACTAATACTTAGCTCTTGTAATACTATATGGATGACACCTAGGCTCTGATACCAATTTGTCATGGTCCAACTTCTCAGGTCATAATGGCACCTACCATAACCCACTAGTAAGAGAGTTGCCCATAGTCTGAAATAACTAGTAACAAACTACTTAGTTATATAAGGAAAAAAATACGGAATATATAAAATAAAGATCAGTACATAGAAGAATCCCAAAACTTGGTGGTATTAGTACAAAAGCTTTTAATATAAAAAAAAGTACAAAAGTGAAATATCAAGAGAAAATACATTGAAATAACATATCATAACTGTCCTAATCAGGACCGTGAAGTCAACCTCTTGCCTTGCCTAATCCCAATATATCATCAATATCCTCCAGCATTGCCAGGTATCAACATCAGCACAACAGTATCCTCCATCTTTGCCAGGTATCAATATCATCATAGTAGTATCCTCTGGCCATGTCGTGTATCAAAATCATCACAATAGTATCCTCCAGCCTAGTCGGGTATCAATATCATCACAATAATATTCTCTGGCCTTGCTAGGTATCAATAGTATTACAATAGTATCCTCAGGCCTTGTTGGGTATTAATATCATGAAAATAGTATCCTCGTGCCTTGCCGGGTATCAATATAATCACAATTACCATGAACGAATAAGATATACTAAAATACTCAAAAACATAGAAATATCACCATAGAATATCTATCTAGTCAATACTTCCCAACAACTCGTTATTAGTTAACAAACTTTTATTATTATAAAATCACTAATTCACTAGTCATCACATAACCTCTAGTTATTAGCCTAAACATTATCATTACTTATGGGAAAGAAACTAAACACTATTTATTAACTAGCCAATATTTAACATCTAGTCAAGGTTCATCATTAGCAACCAACATTTATCAACCATTCATTATTATCAACTAATCATACTATATTCGTTACTATTTACTAGACAACACTGTACTAGACACCTAACCATCTTTTATTAACTAAAACCATTCATTAACTAACCATCGTTTGCTACCATATTTAAACTAAGCAAGAGTCATTAACTAATACATTAGATTCCTAGCCATCAATTCTTATAGTCTCCTAATAGCCAACTAGTTACCACATAGCTTAACCGTCTAATAAAATTATTTATAGCAGTAAATAATCATGAACATACCAAATCTATGCATGCCATCACTAGTATTTAATCAGTGGAATAATAAACATTATACCGTATCTTGCTTTATCTCATACCGGAGAGATGTGTATACAAATATATACATATTCATATTCATAAACTGTAATCACACCATCTATAATGATAAACACTTATCAGATATTCAATAAATATCATAACACGTCCCTTGGCCTATTAATTTATTCAAAATAATCATAATAGTATAATCATCACCTTAGGGAAATGCACATATCTAGGACTCATATTAATGATTATATTTTTAAGTCATTGGATATCTCTAATCATCTCACATAAAGGAGGAATCTCACATATAGGAGTTATAATATCAATAACCATGTAATCATCTCTTACACAAGAAGCATCTCATATATAAGAGGCATAATATAAATAAGCATGTAATCATCTCTCATACAAAAGACATCTCACATATTAAAGGAATAATATATATAGACATGTTATTATATTTAACATAAGAGTCATCTTACATCTAGGAGGCATAATATAGATTGACATGTAATCATATCTAACACAAAAGACAACTCATATATAAGAGGCATAATATATATAGACATGTAATCATCTATAGGAGATCTTATATCAATATGTAATACATAATGACTATGAGGAATATCACTTCTCTAGTCCAATTTACATATCCAGGAAGAAAATAATCTATATAGGTCCAACAATCACGACTAAAGAAAATAGGAACTCTATAGGCCAATCATCATGTCTAAAAGGATATAACATCTCTATACGCCAATCATCAAGTCTAAGAGGAAATAGCGTCTCTATAGGACACATAATGTATCTAGGAGGAATGTCATCTCTAAATGCCCAATATCACTTCCACAAGCAATTCCATAGCCATAACTCAAAAGCTACAATCCGAGAACATTAATACATGTTTCAAAGTTACTAAGTAACCTTATTCTATGGTTTACTAGCCTAATCTATGTCCAACACACATAATAATTCCACAAGACTTAACACAAGTTTAAGCCTAAGTAGGCCAAATGACCTTACTTCTAATCTACAATTTCAATAATTAGGCATACTATGCCCCAAACTAGGCTAAGGTATCTATTTCTTCTTTTATATGTCAAGTAAGCCATATTCAAGTCTAAGATAGCAACTTATACAAGAAACAAGTGTATTCAAGTAAACTCTTCCCAACTTATAGTTTTAAGACTACCACACTAGCCCAATAAGGCAAAATATACAAATCACGCTTCAAATACTAAAACCATATTCTAAAAATAGCATTATATCATATCCATGCTATAACTAATCTAAAATAAAGAGGAAGGAAATATGATACAAAAGGGTTATAAACATGCTATCTTACGGGTCCAAAACCCTCATCTAATCCCTAAATATCAATATATCAAGGCCAAGTTATCCTAATTATAATCAATCCTAACATACATATTCACATGCAACATATATCAAAAACTATCTATCAAGAAAAGTAGACAGAAACTAACATCAAGGAAAAATTGTAAAACCTCACTTCATGCACCACATGATCGTCTTCACTTTACAATAGTCAAAATTCCATCACAGTAGCAAAACGATAATCTACACATCTATTAGATTCTAACTATACCCATATTGTACTATAGTGCTTCGGGTAAAAAAACTACACTAAAACCCCATGTGGGTCCCATATACGTAAAATGAGCTTTCGAGACCAACCTAATATTCACACATAAATAAGGAATCATAACCCTCAAAGAACGGGTGAAAACTAAGCATACTTAGGGCTAAAATCAAGACCTAAGTTAAGTTGTGGTTTTGGGTCCTAACTAAGAAATTCAATCATGAATTCAAGAAATTCTTGCCTTGAACTTGAAGATAATCACGATACAAGATGATAATTAAGTTCTCAAGTCACCCCCTATGACCAGTTTTGAGTTATTACACTTATTTTGGGGTTTCTAGGTCTATATAGTGAAGGGGACATGGCTAAAGAGATGTTTCTATTGTAGTCATACTATAAAACCCTAAAATCTGGTTCCTGGTACACCACCTTATGCTCCAAACTACAGGTATTCTTGACCTAACCCTAGTTTTCTTTTCTAGATCCGAATCTCAAAATAGGGAAATATAGATGAAAAATCATAACATATGCGGAAAACTGTCTGAAATCTTCTGAGTATATCTGAATCATACTAAATCTCAAAAGTCTGATAAAACAAATGCAAAAAATTTGAATACTAACTCAAAGGTCTAAATCCAAATCTAATAGTCCGATAAGACTCTACTATTTAAATCTAGAGAGATACTGAGATGGGCCCCAGCCTACTCGACTGCCTGACATAAGTAAAGACATATTTACTAGTAACTTGTAAATCTAAATAATTGAGCCCTTAAACTATAAGGACTCACCAACTGCAGTAATGTAGATAAGATGCTCGGAGATCAATCACGCTACTGAGACTGAGCACCTGAACCTATATTATGAGACAATGTAGCACATAGACATATATGTGGATCAGTACTTTGATGATGTACTGAGTATATTGGGGTGTATGTAATAAGTAAATAATATAATCACAGTTTATAAAATCATGCATTATATATATGTAAATGGCTCATGTAAGATTGAGTTATCTAAAATCTGGAAGTAAAGCATGAATAATAATTAAATCTTGTGAGTCATCACACTTAGTTTTAAAATCTGTAGTTCTGCTCTATTTCTCAAATAACATAGGCTAAGTACAGTTGAAAAACTTATTCTGTGCATCTAAAAGCTTCAAATCCAACAAAATTGTTTAAGAGTACGGTACATCTTTTTGGAGGTTCTTCAAGCCGACATGTATACCATGTTAGCATCAATGGTGTCCCATGACCAGACCTCATAAGGTTAGGGTTGTTCTACCCTTGCCATCAAAATATAAAAATCTAATCGGTGTGATCACAATTTGAGTCATCCACGTAAAAGTGGGAATAATCTGATAATCCGTACCTACGGTGGCACGTAGTTCATGGGTATGAAACCTTAGTAACTCACCAATCTCAGTGATAAATATTACTCCCAATATGATGCTTAAAATCTTAAGAAATTCACTGTAGAACTTATACAGATGTTTATAGAAAACTAACAATGGTTTGCTTTTTCTATAAATCTCAAATTTTCTAGAATAAAGTGGATTCTTTATCTAAAATCTGAAAATAATCTAATCATGGGGTGCTTATAGCACAAAAAGTCTTAAAACTACAATCTTTAAATGAGGTCCAATGACCCAAGCATCAAGCTCAAGTTAAAACATCTCAAAATTCATACTTCGTGATGTAAACAGTCATAAATCATCTTAAAAATCTGGAAATTACTGCACAAGGTTTAGAAATATGAATAAAGTCATGTAATTCAACTTCTAAATCATGAAAATCTCATAATATTGAAAATAATGATAACGGGATAAACCCTAACTTGAAATACATGGGAAATCCTATAAATTGTAGTAAATTTGTAATAAGATTAAAGTTTTGGGCACATGGATGAAATATTTATCCTTGTTCAAACCCCACATACCTTAATTGATGATCTTTGATGAGAAACTAGAATCTTCGATTCCTAATGATGTTTTAGAGATGGATCTTTAGTGTTCTTGTATTGGGAATCCTTAAATTTGCACTATCTTGGAGAATTAATCAAGAAATTCTGAGTTTCTCGGAGTGGAAGTATGATAAACTAGGGTTTTTCTTTGAGGAGAAAGACAAATAAAGCATAAAGTGCTTTGAAATTTGATAAATCCTCTGTTTTTGGATGGATTGGGGGTTGGAAAATTTATAAAAAAGCCCCTTTTAACTTACAAATGCAATTGGAAAACATATATTTTTCCCGATCTGGGTGGCCACCACGATGCGCCACAATCGCGGTGGCTCACTAGAAAAAGGACGAGTGGAAATTGGGCCTCTCCACGACGTGCCAAAATTGCGGAGTCTCACTTAAAATTGACAATTATTATTTTACGTTTCTCTTTTATGCGCTAAGGACCTAAATCACGGTGATTTACGACTGGAACTTAAAATAGCCATAACTTCTTATCCAGTAATTGGATTTAGGAGAATCTTATATCGTTGGAAAGCTAATTCAATTTCTTATGCCATGGAAAGTACAAATGTAATAAATTTTACATGAAATAAACATCACTCATTCTAGAAACTACTCCTTGTCATTTTTGGGATGAGTTTTGGCTAGGAAAAATTATAGGGTATTACACATACGAGCTGCAATCGCGCTACCCGCGATCGCTACACCATTGGCTGTGATTGCAGTTGTACTTGATGACCGCAAGCTCAAAAATAAGTTTTTGACCCACGAAATTCATATGAAATACAAAGAACATGATACAATTGTGAATTTTGAGTGTAAACCACATTTCAAATATATTGGAATCATCAAAACTTTGATCGGAGATCGTTTAGGAAAAATTGCGGCCCATACCTATAGTTTCATGTCTTTTCATAAAATCTGTTCAATAGCCCAAAATTTTTTTGGAAGCTTTGAAACATGAAACAAGGGTCTCCTATGCCTAAAATCAACATTTTGGATGTGATGAGGAAGTTGAATTTTCAACTCGAGGTATTTTCAATCAAATCTGGGTCCCACACCTATTCTTTCTAGTTTTCAACTTTCTGGCCAATAGGTTGAAATGTGCTCGGGTGCATTGGGACCCTAGACAATGGTCTACCTTTACTAAAATTAATATTTTGGATCTACTAGAATAGTCAAAATTTTCATCAAAGATTGTTTTATTGATGATTTTGCCCAGTGGCCATTTGGAACCAACTAAGACATCAAAAGAGGGTATTGATTCTAAAAACAAATTGAATTGCCCGGTAACCAAACCGTCGGTCCTAGGAAGTCATACATGACATGGGGAAGCTATGTAGAATGGAGAATATAAGAATTAATATGGAAAATTACCTAAAGGGTCATTAGAGTGATGTTAAATCAAGCGTTGGCTGGGAGAAAACCCACCATTTTTGTGTTTAGTTGTGTTTGTTTTTCTTTTGTATATTTATGGAATATGGACTTACTAGGAATATGGTAGGATTGTTACATTCATAATATTCAACTTAAGGGGACTTTCTGACCAACCTATCAAGTTCACAAGTCCCACTAGTCCTGTTAATATTGTAAGATACTTAAAAAGATAGAATTTTTAGGATACTAATGGAAATTTTGGAATTTGATACATAATCCAACTTACAAAGCCGCAAGTAAAAGTTATGTAACCATATGTTGCAAGGTAATCATCGAAATGCAAAGTCCAAAAAAGAAATATATTAGGTAGAAAATTATGGCCCACTTGTAGTTTGCACATACGGACCGCATGTACTACATAGGGCCCACATGTGGCAGATGCAAGCGGTCACTTGTGTGCCATAATTTTATTTAAAATTTTGGGCCCACCCATGCATTTAAAATCCCTAAATTGCCCCTCGCTTTCTATTTAAGCATAGTTTAACTCATTTCAACTCAGCTAAATCCTTAAAATTCTATTCTTTCTGTTAGAATCTAAACTTCCCTCTCGAATTATAAACCTATCCCACGCTAAGAAAAAGGCTAAATTGGCACTATTTTGTGGTACCAACTTTATTAAAAGTTCAATACAAGTGTTCCAACTCTATGTTTACTTCACATCTTTGTAGTGCACTTTTGGTTTTACTCCTAAAAGGTAATTTTTTTTCTCTTACTTGTAGTACTATAAGCTGATAGTGAAAATAAGTAGTTGGTATGTTAATTTTATGCAATACATGTTGTAACCAACTAAGTTGTCGGTTAGGAGCCTTGAACTATAACTCTAACAATAATGAAGGGCATAACTGATGGATTAATCTCTAAAATTATGTCCTACCCGAAAGTGATACTCTAAGAAGTCGAGGAATACTAAGAGTTTGTCCTGCTAGTTAGAGTGAAAAATATGATTATTGATAAAGTGTATGCACTGTCGACTTTTTGGGACTACATTAAAGTATTGGGATGTGAAAATTAAAGGAAATATGATGTTGTCAAACTTAAAGTTTTCTTCAAATTTTACAATCCCTCTCTTTTTGTTGAAAACTAATGTATTTTTTTCTCAAGTATACATAGCATCAAAAGTTCCAAAGAAGAAGTTTGTTTCAAAGAGGAGATGGGATGAGTCCTCTAAGCCTAGTGGCTCGGTACAAGAGTACTCTATTGAACATATTAGAGAAGCTACAATTGGGGAAACACGTATAGTAACTAAAGGCCAGGTGCACGAGGCAGCCGAGATGTTATTTTGGGCACTATGGGAGAGCCGCTGCCTGAGCACCTATTATGGGGTAGAAGTCCATACTTTACCCAGCCTCAGTTTTGGACTGAGATGATTCAGGCTATCCAGGATGCCCATATATATCTACCCCAACCGAGGATGAAGTCATCCTAGAGATCACCTCGACACTTTTCTCCATCTAGTGATGATGATGATAAGGGTGGGGAAGATTTTAAGCTAGTTCCACAAGGTGTAGATTAGGATCCCCAGTTTGAGAAGTGGCCCTAGCATTCATCTGCGGTTGTATATCAAGAGGATCCATCAACATCACCCCAGTCTAAGGAGGGTACAACAGTTTATGTACAACTGTCAGGTGTACTCCAATCTAAAGAGGGTACAAGGCAAGTTTCTATAAGGTGCCCATTGAAGATATGGGTGAACCAGCATAGTAGGGATAAATTTTCTCCCTTACACATGCATCGAAGGTACCTCTTGATGAGGATAACCTTAGATGGTGTGTGGAGGGAATGAAGATGATATTTGATATACACAACCAAATTTTATATACTAGCACGACTAAGAGGATCATTTTTTAGGAGCGCAGGATTGACATTTCTAGATTAAGTAGAATTCCACAGTTGCGGAAGCGTTTGATCATTATCATTTAAAGTAGATGACTAGATAATTCAATTCTTTTAGCCTGACTTTTGTATGAGATTTTTATGCATCATATTGTGCCCTAGTAGTTCTTCTTATGCACAAATTTATAGGTTTGATGAGACATATGGGAAGCCACATCTTGAGAAGAATCTAGTAAGAGAAGTCAGAGTTGATCTTTCAGCAGCGACCATCCGACGAGTTCTCTTTGGTCCAGACTATATTGCCCCAGCATCGACAACAGAGCGTGACTACAAATTGAGAGTAGTACATAACAAACATATTATAAATGAGGCTGAGCATAGACATGAGAGAGTTAAGATGGCTAGGTGGATCGCTGGCTACATTTTACCTTTAGGTTATAAGACCCCTTGGATCGAGGGACAGGGCATGATAAAATAGGCATTATTGACTTTTGCTGCTAAGTTTTGGTGATTGACCATCAGATATAGATTTTTTCCAACTATTTCAGATAATATATTGACCTGGGAGGGATCCACCATGATAACTAGTATGATGTCTAGGGTATGATATCGACTTTGCTGCAATGGTCTGATACGATATTCATGAAAGAGTCTTCACGAAGGCAATGAATTTACCATTTCTTTAGCTCATTTAGAGACTGTCTGGTGATGTCAGTGTACCAGAGATACAAAGATTTGATGAAAGAGTAAAGGTGACAGCCACTTTAGTAAAAAAGATTATAAAGGATTCGACAAGCCCAACCTTTCCCAGGAGACATAGTGGGGCTACTATAGTAACTTCAGCCTAGTCTAAGAGCCTTTCAGTACCTATAGATCCTAGTATAGTATAGAGAGAGGATGTGGGAGTAGGTAAGGATTGTATGATAAGAGAGAAGAAAGGTATCCTAGAGGTTAGTACAGAGGGTGAGGAGACCCCAGCGATATCCACATCGTCCTTGACTTCTACCTCAAGTAAATTGGTGTATATTAAGGGAATACTAACCCATCCACTTCATCTACTTCATCAGGTGTGGTATTAGTTTCTCATGCATACTTGTACAACTGAGTGGATAACAAAAAAACTACGTCTAGATGACTAGAGAATATAGAGACAGATATGGCTATATTGTATGAGCAGATCCATCCATGGGTATTGAATAGACTAGAGATAATTGAGGCTCGAGGAATTTTTGCATATGTGACTGCGATGCCAGAACTATATATTGATCTTCATATGATTATTGTTTTTTTTAAGAAAGATATGGAAGACAGGTTCAAAATGATTGAGATGCAAGATCTAGGAGCTATGCGAAAAGGGATGGATACACTTAGAGACAAGGTACTCTTATAGAATAAGAGGCACACATCAGCTATCCCTCTATTCATACCCCCAGTTGTACAGTCGGTACCTCTAGATCCAAATATTTTGACCTATTTATGAAGGATGATAAGGTGGTTCCCATTGTTTGGACCAAGAGAGGCCGAGAGGGGGACTTACAGGATCCAAATATGCCATATGAGTAGGCCATGAAAAAGGCCACCTATAATTCTTATAAGAATTTATTTTTTGAGAGATAAAATTTTATAACATATTAGAAAGTTCCTCCTCTAGTAGTGCTCCGCCACTACCACCTCTATTAGTGGATACACCCTCATCTAGGTATGCTTATGACACATACACTTAGTGCATCCTAGGTTTGTCTTCATTCCCTTTGTTTTATATTATTTTAGTTATATAGGGATAGTGTGCATTCTTTTGGTTAGGGGCGTAGCCGCCGTAGGTTTTTATTATTGGGCTTATTTTCTGACAATTGTGGTATGATTCTAGAACCTGCACCTCTAGGTTAAAATATTTATCGTATTGTGTTTTTTTTCATATTGTGTTGTGTTTTTGTATAGTTAAGATATTTTTAAATATTTAAGGTATTTGTCATGTTTTTATTGGTTTTTTAGAAAATGATACCTCCCTAAAATTTTTAGAACTATGTGAATGTATATATGTATGAAAATTATGGATATTTTTATGGAATTAGGACTAATGACATTTTAATTATTTTCTAATAATTGCATGAGCTAGATAGGTAGTAGATTTTAATATTGACCCTATTCCATGTTTGTTAGGTGCTACTTAGTTCCATTTGTGCGTTAAATCAAAAACTTGCCTGGTTAGTCTTTCCTAAGTTCTAGGATAGTTTTTTTAGAAAAGGATCATAAGATGTTTTTTATGTTAGTCCAGTTTTAGCCTACACGTCTTTTTATGAGTAAATAACATCCCTTGATCCCTATGTTTGAGCCTTATAGTTGTATTGTGAATGAGAAGATTACTGTGTTAAAAGCTAGGGGAAACACCACCCAATTATTCTTCTTGGACTAAATTATAATAAAAGTTAATATTTCCTAATTGTTTGATATAATCACTTCAAACCCACTATTTACTTTCCAATTTTGCCCATTGACTATAATAGTTAAGAGCCACAAGTCCACATATTCCCTAGGGATTTGACCCAAACATTTTTTTGGATTACTGTATTTGATAGCGACCGCATAGTCTTTAAACTACAGGTGTAACTTTGTTTTGATCCCCTATATGGATAATAGTTTGTGGTTTTAAGATATTATTTCCTTTGTATGATCGTGTCAGGTCTTATATGATGTTGTAGTCTGATATTTGATATATGTATGTTGATTATACTCTTTTTATTGAAAAATATTATATTTTGGGGTTTATATTGTTTCAATGACTTTTCTTGCATGTTTTACTTGTTGGTTTCTGGATTATATTAGATCATGGATGGTTGGTTGATTTGAAGCAATTTTTGGCTTACCTTGTAGATATATTTGTGGGACATTAGATATTCTAATTTTGGTTGGCGGTGAGAATTACATTCGGATATCATTTTCATTAGTGAAATAATGGTACCTCTATGGAAATACTAGGAACGCTGGCTTTTTCTACAGAAAATATGACATCTTTAAAAACCACCTGTTAATATATTTTGCTAGAGAGGTGTCATGGATATTGGTATTTGACATTGGTTGTATATGGATTAACGATCCTAACATCGATCCTACATAAGAAGAATAACTCAGTAGTTGTATACGGACGTTGTACGACAACCTCATGCATCACATCATCATCTTCTTCATTACATTCCATATCTTTAGCTTAATATGTGATTATGTTTCCATTCTTAACTTGATATCTGTCCATTTATCCTAGATTCTTATACTTGTATTTAGTGTATGTGTATATTTGTCTTTATTTCCCTACCTATATTTGTTATATGAGTATAAACTAGAATTGTTAGTGGAGACAATGTGGGCTACTATTTGGAACATTTTCTGATTGCAGGTGATGTGCCCATAGTTTTTGTTTATATTCTTTATTTCCTAATTTAATCGGTTGGCCTATGATACCTACTGAGTATAAGTGGACTATAGTCATCTCTACTATGCCCTTTCAGTGAAGATCCAGGCATAAATGTGCCACACAGATAGCAGATTCAGGTAGACTTCAAAGTATATATGAGGTAACGGATGTCCTATGCTTCAAGAGTTGACCTACTACCTCTTTCGATCTAATTTATGTCTTCATTAATATTTAGAGATTGATTTGGTCCTTTTTGGAATATTATTATATCTTTTGACACTCAAGATCTATTTAGTAGTTCTTACACTATGACACCAGGTTTTGGAGTATTATATGGAATCTTGACTATATCTCTTTGTATTTACTATTTATATGCGTGGTTCGGATCCATTCTAGGAGTCTTGTCTTGGGTTTTAGTATTGATTCCTCATTTCATATTAGTTTGAGTTATAGGTTCATTTATCAATTCTTATCGCGACAAGTGCCATCATGACCCTTGTTTTTTAGGTTATGACAAATTAGTATCAAAGACAGGTTGGTTCATTGGTCTCATTAGAGTAAGAACGTCAAGTAAAGTCTCGCAGATCGATACAGAGTTGTCAGTATCTACCTTTGAGTGTCTATATGATATCTTTAGTAAACTCCCCTTATTTTATTAAATAGCATGCAAATTTTTCATACTATGTGTTATAAATAATGTCCACTCTTTTTTTTAGTGTACGCGGTGACCTTATCATCACTAGGTGTGTTAAGGATAGCTTGGAAGTGTGTTCTTCATTTAGATACCAAGAGAGTTATGCATTTTATTCATGCTTGTCGCTTGATTGAAGGGGTATTTTTCTTTTTTTGGCTCATATTCATAATACTAGTGTTGTTCCACCTCCTTCTTTTAATTTTGTTTGTGTTGTCTATGAGTTTCTTGTTGTTTTATCTATAAACTTTCCTAGTATGCCTCCGAATCATGGTATTGACTATTCTATTAATGTTAAGACACGTACTAAGCCCATTTCTAATCCTCCTTATAGGATGGCCCCAGAAGAGTTGAAGGGATCAAAATATTAGTTGGAGGAGTTGTTAGATAATTGGCTTATTATCCTAGTTTATCCCCATAGGGTTCTTGTGTTGTTCGTAGAGAGAAAGAATAGGTCTATGTGTATGTGTATTGATTGTTGGTAGATAAAGAAGGTGACAGATAAGAATAAGTACCCTCTTCCTCATATAATGATTTGTTTGATCAACTTTAGGGTCTTACGGTGTTTTTTAAGATTTATTTAAGGTCCGAGTATCACTAGTTAAGTATTAGATATTTGGATAACTGGAATATAACTTTTTGGACATAAAACAATCCTTATGAGCTCTTGGTCATGTCGTTTAGGTTGACCAATGCACCATCCACATTCATGGAGTTGATAAATTATGTATTTTTATTGTATATTGACTCTTTTGTCATTGTATTTGTAGATAATATCTTGGTTTATTCAAAGAGTAAGGCAGATCATGAGGAGCATTTGTTGATTATGCTTTAGAGATTTTAAGCTATGAAGTTGTATGCTAAGTCCTCCAAGTGTGAGTTTTGGAAAGAGTCTATCTCTTTCTTGGGTCACATGGTGACCAAGGATGGTATCATGGTAATTACAGTGCTTCATGAATTGGGATAGGCCTACTTCTTCTACTAAGATTCAAAGTTTTGTTTGTTTACCAGTTTACTATTGATATTTTGTTGAGGGTTTGTCATGTATTATAGCTTCATTGACCAAGTTGACCTAGAAGAAGATTTCCATTCAGCGGTCTGATGCTTGTGAGGAGAGCTTTCAAAAGATCAAGAATTTGTTGACTGAATCTCTAATCTTGTCTTATCCCAAAAAGGGCATGGCTTTTACCATCTTTTATGATGCTTTAAATGCTGGTTTAGGTCTTGTGTTGATGCAGAATGGTATGGTGATTGCTTATGCTTTTCGTTAGTTAAATCCCTATGAAAAGAATTACACTACCCATTATTAGAAGTTGTGCACAGTTGTTTTTTCTTTGAAGTTTTAGAGGAACTACCTATATAGAGTTCATTGTGAGATTTTCTGAAATCATCATAGCCTTCAGTACTTCTTCACCCAGTGAGATCTTAACATGAGTTAGTATCGTAGGATTGAGTTTCTTAAGGATTATGATATGACAATTATCTATCATTTGGGAAAGGCTAATGTGGTTGTGGATGCTTTAAGATTAAATTCGAATAACGTAGGTAGCTTGGCCCATATTTTGACTAAGGAAAGACTTATGGCCCTAGAACTTCATTCTTTTTCTAACCATATAGTTAGACATTATATTTCTGCACCTAGGTGTGTTTTGGCATTTAGGGAGGCTATGTCTTTTTCGATGGAGTAGATTCAGGCTCATCAGTTTGATGATGATCGATTGAGAATGATTTGGGATAAGGTGTTAAGTGGTGATGCTAAGGAAGCCTTGCTTAATTCAGATAGTGTTTGAGGATTGGAGGATATGTTTGTGTGCTGAGAATGGGTTATTAGATTTGATTGATTTTGGATGAGTCTCATTGTTCTAGGTATTTTATTCATCTAGTAGTGACTAAAATGTACTTTTATTTGAGACAACATTACTTGTAGGGTGGTCTAAGGAAGGATGTAGCAAATTTAGTAACACGTTGACTATGTTGTGAGTAGGTGAAGGCCAAGCATTTGATACCTTGTTGTTTGCTTCAGAAGTTACACATTCTCAAATGGTAACGGGAATGGATCACTATAGACTTTGTGATTAGGTTGCCTCATACTTCTCATAGTCTCATAGTTCTTGGGTTATCATCGATCAATTGACTAAATTTGCTCAATTTATTCTAGTCAGTTTCTTTTTTCTACTGAGAGGTTGGACGTATCTATATTTGTGATATAGTTTTTCTTCATGGTTTGCCATCTTAGATTGAGGTTCAGTATTCATATATTACTCATGAATGACTTTTCAGGAGGATTTGGGTACCCGAATTAATCTTAGTGTACCTTTTTACACTAAATTGATGACTAGTCAAAGTATATAATTCATGTTTTGGAGGATATGCTCCTCTGTTTTGTGATAGACTTTGATGGTCAGTGGGATCAACATATAGGTTTGGTGGTGTTTGCATATAATAATAGCTACCATTTAAGTATTGAGATGGCTCTGTGCGAGGCCTTGTATGGTAGGCATTATCCTCTCCAGTTTGTTGGTTTGATGTTTCTCAATTTGACCTCGATGTGAGGACTTTATTCATGAGTGTTTGGATAGAGTTTAGGTCATTTAGGATAGACTTTAAACTACTCATAGTTGGCAAAAGTGTTATGCAGATTGTAAACTACGTGCTTTAAAATTTAGTGTTGGTGATCCTGTCTTTCTTTATGTATCATCCATGAAAGGTGTGATGAGGTTTGGAAAGAGGGGCAAGATTTCCACTAGGTATATTGGACATTTGAGATCCTTTGGACTACTAGGAAATGGCCTATGAGTTAGTATTTCCTCTAGATATTTCATCTATTCATCTAGTTTTTCATGTTTATATGCTTTGGAATTACTTTCCAAATGAGACTCATGCCATTCACTGGGATTCAGTCTAGATATATAAGTGATTGTCTTTTGTTGAGGAGCTTGTCTCCATTCTAGGAAGGGATGTTAGAAGGTTGCGTTCTTTAGTTATTCTAGTCGTTAAGGTCAAATGGAGATACTAGCTTGTAGATTATTCTACTTGAGAGTTTGAGTGTGAGATGCATAGTAGTTATCATCAGCTTTTCAATCAATTAGGTATTTTTATTTCCTTTAGTTCAAGGAAAAACTACATTCTTAGTGGTGGTTGATATAACAACCTAATTTTTGGGTGATTTGAGTGAAATATTTAATTTCTTATGATTTGACCATTTTACCCCTCCCCGTGGCAGCATTGTGATAATTCTAGGGTGTAGGGATGATTGGCATGGTTCCTAATGTATTTTTATGTGGTTTATGCGAGATTCTGGTTTCATGGTCTTAAAGGTTAATTAGTTGACTTCAGTTGACATCTTTTGATCTATGCAACGAATAGCAAAACATAGTGCGCCAGTAGATTCAAAACGTCTACTTTAGGTTGGTAACATGGTTGGTGTGGTTTTATGGATTTTATTTCATATTTTGACCCTTTGTTTGGGAAATTATGAAATTAGCTTTTGAGGTTCAATTTTGTGAACATGATGTTTCTTGAAAAATATTATATCACCATTGGGTTCGCAACATTGAATTTAGTGGGGTAGCACAGTTCTTTTGCGTACTTGGAATTCTGGATGAATCTCGTGGGACCTATGGAGACTTTAAATTCTCCAAGTTTTCAACTGGTGCTCCACCTCAGTAGGTACACTTGCTAAAGCAATGCTTTGGTCTCTTAAGTGACTTGGACTGACAGCCAAAATGTTACCTAAGAAATACCAGGCTTGCTTAAGTGAACACTATGATCGCTCAAGAGACAACTGCTTAAGCAATGACCTAGTCGCTTAAGAGACACTACTTGACAGACACCTTTCACGCAAGCAATAGCCATGCCGTGTATACAATGAGGTAGGATTTTCTTATGTGATAGCAGCCTAGGGGACTCGATAGTCACTTAGGTGATGCCTTGGTTGTTTAATTTTCTTTTTTTGATAATTTTACACAATTTTCAAAACTTGGAGCTTGGGGTTTGAGTTTTGGAGAATTTCATCAATTTTTAATCTTGGGTAAGATCCAAATCCCTATTATAATTACTTTTATTTGATTTTATCATTTAAATCTTGTTTAAACTAAGATTCAAAGGAGGAATTTGGGGATTTTGTCCTGGAAGGCCCAAATTTTCATTTCTTTACTTCTAACAACAATTCACTCTCTTTTCTCTTGGGTTTTCTCATATAAGTTTCTTTAATCCTGCAAAGAATATTTTTGGAAAAAACTTCTGAATGTTTTTGGTCAAAACTTCCAATTTTACCCTGTATTTTTGAAAACCCATTTCGGGGATTTGTTTTGACCCCAATTCAGAAGTGGCCAATTAGGGTATCATTGGCCTTCGTTTGAAGTGTAGATTCTATATTTGTATGTTTTAGTTGATTTCGGGTCTAATTATCAGGGAAAAACTCTAAATTGAAGGTTTTTGGATTGATTTTCAGCATTTGAGGTAGGTTATGGCTTAACTTTCTTAAAACTAGGTTGGGTAATTAATAATAATGTAAAATCATGCTAAGGGTATGGGGTTGTATTATGTAAAATGTGTTTTTTTAATTTATGTGCAT
The DNA here is from genome assembly GCA_030864215.1 of Capsicum pubescens. NCBI lineage: Eukaryota > Viridiplantae > Streptophyta > Magnoliopsida > Solanales > Solanaceae > Capsicum > Capsicum pubescens. The sequence continues at coordinate 122,080,309 of CM061544.1, forward strand.
GTGTGGGAGGGCTATCTGGATAATAATTGGTGGTTTTGAGACATTATTTTCTATGTGTGACTGTATTGAGTCTTATATGATGTTGTAGTTTGGAATTTGATATATGTATGTTGGTTGTTCTCTTTTCTTGGGAAAAGCCTAGATTTTGGGATGTATATGGTATCAATGACTTTTCTCACATATTACACTTGATGGTTTTTAGATTTTAGTGGGTCATGGATGGTTGGTTGATTTAAGTGAATTTTTAGCTCACCTAGTTGGATATGGGATATTCTCATTTTAGTTAGTTGTGGGCATTACATCCTCATATCTTATTCATTCATAAAATATTTGTACCACCATGTAATCTAATAGAAAATGTGACAGTTTAAAAAACACTCTACCAATGTATGTGCCAAAAAAGTGTTATGGATATTGGTTGTATATAAATTGAATAACTCCCCGTGCATTTCATCATCCTTTCTTTGTTGCATTCCATATATTGAGCTTATTCTTGGATTGTGTTTGCATTCTTGACTTGATAGCTTTTCATTTGTCCTAACTTCTTATACTTGTATTTGGTGTATGTGTATATTTGTTCTTCTTTTTCTAACTATATTTGTTATATGAGTATATAGTAGAATTATTAATGGAGATGGTGTGGGCTACCGTTTGGGACATTTTATCATTGCAGGTGACATGCCCATAGTTTGTGTTTATATTCTTTATTTCCTACGTTAATCAATCGGCTTATAATACCTATTAAGTACAATTGGACTGTACTAATCCCTACTGCACCCTTTTGGTGATGATTCAGGTACGAGTACACAACACAAATTGTTGATTCAGACGACAGTTGGAGTATATTTGAGGTAGCAGACGTCCTATGTTTACAACCTCTTCCTATATACATCATGTCTTATTTAGTATTTGGAGACAAATATGATCTTTTTTTTACTATTAGTGTATCTTTTGACCCTCGAGATGTGTTTAGTAGTTCTTACACTGTGACACTAGGTTTTTGGCTATTGTATAGTACTTGACTATTTATCTTTACTTTTACAATATATATGAGAGGTTCGACTCTGTTCTAGGGGTCTTTCCTTGGATTTTGCTATTGATTCCTCATTTCATATCAGTTTGAGAAATAGGCTAACTTGTCCATGCTTTCCGCGACAAGTGCCATAATAGCCATTGGTTTTTGGGTCTTGATATGACAGAGGTCAGATTATAAGACCATAAAATTGTCTCGTTGGATCGAACCAACCACAAACATCTGAAATTTGACAAGTATCACTTTCAACTATAAGATGGAACCACGACTATGGTTATCAACCACGATCTTAGGTATAATCTTGACTCCTAAAGCTAACCCAGTTGGAGCTTTTAACCTATGAGCCAAAGTACGATCGTAGGTAATTCCCAGATTGTAGCAAGTCTTATTGGATCATGTTCAAAGAGCTCACATACAGCTTCCAACCATAAACACCATCCACGATCATAGGTTGGTCCAAAAATCATTTGAAGTTCCTTTGCGTTTCTTTCAACAACTTTTCAGTCATGAATTTAAAACTGCACATCTATCTTTTTCTATTATTTTTACATCAAAACTACATCATTTAAGGCGCTTCAAGGTTTATTTTTAAGGTTAATATTACCTTAAGTCCTTATTATTACATAAAACATTCAAACTTAGTTTCAACACAGAGAAAATAGGTGACTTCTTTCCACAAGGCAGAGCTAGGGTTTAACTTCTTTAGGCGTCCCATTTGAAAGATTTCTTTAGGTTCTCATCTCCAGGTATGTATAATTTCATCACTTAGTTTTCTTTCACCCATTGAGTCTCAAAGTAATGCTAATTCTTTAGTTAAGTTACTTCTGCAAAATTTAGGTTACATGGATGTTGTCAAACTCTTTAGTATATTAGTCACTTTGTATAATTGAGTCGTAATATATGGTTTACCAAGAATTTAGTGCCTTTATATATTCATGATCATAAACCATAAGTATAGTGTGAGATCCATTATTTTGGACTTGAGCTATTAAATTCTTTAAATTTACTTAGGATAAAAAAATTCATAATAGTTGCATTCTCTTGAGATGATGGGATATGAACACCCAATCACCTAGATTATCATGCATCTTCAGTGATATCATTCTTTCAGTTTTCATTATTTAGTGTGCTTTCAGATAAAGCATCTACCTTTCATTTTCAGAATACCAATATTGTTGGGCACTTTAGTATATCGATTTATTTATAAATGGGAGTAGAAATTAGTACAGATATGACACAAGTTTAGATAATCCAAGTCCCAAAACTAGGTTTCCACCGTCAGTTGACATTATATTTCTTTGGACATCAGATTAGTGAATCCATACTAGCCAGTGTTCATGCCCTTGGCAAGGTAATGAACGCCTATTAATGTAGGGTTTCTATGGGCCCTATTTAGCTTGGATGGGGTATTTCAGTTAATAGTAGCTCCCACAGTTCAACCTTAGACCTCACAAAACTTCATATTTATGTACTTCAGTATATTATGTTGTTTAATGATTATACCGAGTTATTGCATCATTATATAGTTTTTAGTTCATATTCAACTCCTCATGTTATTTCTCAGTATTCTTTGCTTACATTGTGTGTTGCATATCTCACATGCTTAGTACATTCAATGAACTAATCACACACTTTGTTTTGCACTATATTGTGTTATAATATAGTTTCAAATGCTCAACATCCACACCAAGCCTAGAATGATCCCCCACAATAACATTTGTGACTTTTGATTCAGATTTTAATTTTTTGTTTTTTCCTATAATGTCATCTGTGACTTTGAACTTTACTTAAAATTTAGGTAATTTTTCTTATGAAAATTCTTGTAATTTAAATAATGAACGAATTTCCAACCTTTTATCATGGTAGGAATAACTTGATTTGTATCTAGAAGTTGATTTATTCTCTGCTTTGAGAATTTGTTTAGAAATCACATTTAACAGTTGATTTGTATATTTGTTTTATTAATGTTTTCTATTTGTAACTTTATTTTTGGATCACCTTTTGCGTCTAATTTATCTAATTTAAAAGGTTAAGCAATAACAATTCTATTATCTATTGGTAGGACTATTTCTTCTAATGGAGGAATTGTACCTTCAACTTTCTTATGGATAGTATACCATTTACTAACAATCATATTTAATAATTTTTTTGGATCGTCTAATTGTCCTATGTATTCAAACCTCTTATTCTTTTCATATCGGTGCACCAATTTTCTCTAAAGGATAAGATTTCTTTTGATGAAATTTTTTGTTTATACCATTGCCTTTTTATGAATCTTATAAATTAGTCCATAATTTATCTACTTTGCCAAAGTCAGGTTCAAATACTTTATTTAAACTAAGCACGCCTAAAGAATCCATTATTTCTTTTATTCTTACTATAGTGGTAGAAATACTAGCACTATTTATTATTTTTTGATTTATAGGAGTATCCATTTTCTTCTATTATGAAATTTATTTGTTTGGTAATGTTGTGTAATCATATTAATAAAGAGTTATTTTTATTTATTATAAAGTATCAAAAGTAGATTTCACACTATCCTTGGGCCGATGTGTACTTTAGATGTTACTCTTTATAATTATTTCTTTGATTAATATTTAATGGTTATCTTGTTTTTACATTCTTTTATTATTTTTGTTATGTTTGAAAGTCATTTAATCATGATCTATATGATGGCAAGCATGGATTTTTCATTATATTAGCTATGAGTATGTTGAGTGATAGAGCCAGACCTGGAGGGGCGGATCGGGAAAATGGGATAAAGGTAGTGGCAAAATTAACTAAAATAGGAGCAACGTACCATTAAACAAGCAAAGTAATAATAATTTGTCCTTAAAAAAAAAAACATGCAATGAAAAAGAAGAGAAAAGTAGAAGGAATGGCGTAATGAAAATGCAAGGAAAATAGTAAAGAGAAGTGAAGATATGACATACAAAAAGTTCTATTTATTTGATGCAAAACAGAGAGAACATAGAAAGGTTGAAAAAAATAGAAAGTAGCATGGGTATTTATGTATGTCCTCTACTAATAAAAGTTAAAAGCCTTATATAGGCCTAAAAAAGCTAGAAAATATCTAATATATGACAACTATTTTATATATGTTTGTGTACTAATACATGTTAGTATATTTGTCCATGCACACACCTGTCTAGGAGTAACTCATGAGTATATATCTATTCTCCACGTGTCCCTGAGTAGTTGATATATGAAATTCTTTTATCATTATCTTTAACATGTGGTTTTGTCTGATTTTGAGAAGTTTTTTGCCTTTTCATCCTTGAAGATATAAGCCATTTGTCTTCTAGTCTTCATATTTTTTTGTGGTTGTCTGTGGGTCCATTTTTTATTTACAGAAGCTTTTTAATTCGTGAAGCAATGCTAACATATTTCTTTCAATTAAGGAGGTATACATGTGCTATTCCTTGAGGATCCATCATGTCTATGTTGTTAGTTTAATAGTATGCGAAAATACACTATCTAATAACTCCATTATTTGCTTTGATTCTGTATATTTATCACGACTTGATAAGGATTCTTTGAGACTTGTTTTTTAATTTCATTTTGAAAAGGTGTGATTTTTTTCATGGGGATGAGCATGATATTGGTTGTTCTGCCGAAGTCTATCTTTTGATTTTGATGTTCTTACTTAAAATTTGATCCTCTCAATTTCATGAATATCAAAAGACCAATAAATCAAAAATGAAATTCTTTTCGCAATAAAAAATTAACATTATTTAACATTTTTTTGGTAATGTAGAGGTTCTATTCTACCAAAAAAATTTAACTTTCTTCTTAAATTATGTTTATAATGCCTATTTATTTTCTCCAAATTGGCTCCACCAACCATAGAACCATAGTGTAATTATTGTAGTTTTCATCAACTCTGAATATCTAACTTACCAAGAGTGAGTGTTTTTCCTAACATATATAAAATTATTCCACGCTACCTTATAGTCATACCATTTATACGTTTGAGGTCTTTGAGGTCTAGATAGCGGAATGGGTGTGTGTAGATGGTCTACATATCATTCAAAAATGCTTAATATCCTTTTAATTGTGAACTTTGAAAACTTAATATTATAGGGATCAGTTAAATCTTCAAATTATGCTTAATTTATAGTAAAACGCTATCTATTAAAAAATACTCATAATACCTCTTGGTATTTAAGGGATAATTTTCTCCACATAATCTCAATTTGAATAGTCAGATTTTAATAATTTTTGTACTAAAAAAACATTCTATCTTTTGTCAAGTGAAATGATTAGGAGTAGCTATAAAATTGCTATCTCAATCTGCTTTTTATCGAGAATGATTATTTTCTTTCTTTTTTTGTGGGGCTGTTGTAGAGACTGTCTATGAGTATGCCTTTGGTGGTTTTATCGCATAACTGTCTTTTGTTTGGATTGAAATATTTGTAGTGGATGATGACGAGGAATGTTCTTTTAAAATTTTTTCAAGTGATTTTAATTTGGATAGACTAGTTATGGATTCTTTTAGTGGTAAGAGGATGTTAGGTTTTCACAGAGATATAAATTTTGCCAGGACATAATATATATTTTCTAACTTTTTATCTTTTTCATTGAAGGAACTTTATCTCTTCAGATTGAAAAGGCAGAAATGGAGGTTTCATTATTTTCATGTAGAAATTCATTTTTTAGACATAGGAGGGGATTATTTTCTCCCTTAAAAATTTTCATTAAAAAATTGAAAATTTAAACATCTTTTGTAAATTATTTTGGCTGCTTGATAGTTTACTTTTATAATAATCTTTGTTGATAAAATCTTTTTGACATTTTGTAACACATAGTGCTATAGTCAATTTTTTTCGTTTAAATGATACACTAATTGGTTCTTTTTAATTTGTGTGGGAGTGAATTCTTCTTAAAATGCTGATAAAAAATCTTATGAACATGTTTAGTAATGGGAATATAAATTCTACAACAATGTTGATGTTTCCTAGAAACCTAAGATTTCCTAGAAATCTTTGTGATTGAGTTTCATTTGAATAAACCTTTCATTTTAAGACCTTTTGTATATTTTTAGTTTTATTTTATATTAAAGAGGATTCAATCACTTTAATTTCTATTTTATTGTTTAAACAGTTTAGTTGTTGTGAAAGTAAATTTACCCTAAATATAGTTTTAACATTTATATAGTCACTTTCTTATTTGATATACTATTTAGATTGAAAAAAAAATATTTTTCCTAATAAAGTAATTTGTATGCCATCTAATTTAGCAATGTATGATTTTATTTGTGTTATGAAGTGAATACCTAGAATTTGTTCTTCATTTATATCTATTGTTATAACAAAATTTTGTAAAACAAACTCCATCATGTCATAATTGTTCTTTAGGGAGTTTATAATTTATTTTTAGTCGTCCCCTAATGAGTAAAATAATCGTGTGGCACCTTTTTCATGGTACTTAGAGGCAATCAATTCTTCAATAATGCAGTTTTGATCTGCACCTATGTATATTAATGCAATCTTATGAATTGTATAATCTTTATTTATAACTAATGTATGGATATATGGTGATTGCAGGCTTTAACAACTATATTTCTATTAGTTCCTGATTTATTTATTAGAGGTTACACTAGAGACTCGATTTCCTATTATCAGTTTTTAATTTGGTTGTTTCTGCAATGCTTTAATATTGGGTCTTGGTTAGATGTCAAATCATTTTATATAGTAGTTTATTATATATTGGATGTCCTGCTAGTCTATCAATATTTCATTTGGTGATTTCTCTTAGAGAATGTAAAGTATGAGATAAAAAGTCATTTTCTTCTTATTGTTTATTTAGAAAAGTGGGAGTTTTTATAATAATTCTTTTTATGGAATACTTAGATCTTAATTTCTTAATTATTTATATTTTTTCAGATGAAGATCTTATAACCATATCACCTGTGAATTTTAACCTTTCATTAATTTTTCATATAATATAATCTGTGACGTCAAACCTTTCTTTAAATTTAGGAAATTTGTGCTCTGAAAAGTATGAAAATTTAAATATTGGATGAATTTTTAATTTTTTATCATGATAAGAAGAACTTTGCTTATCTTTAAAAGTATATTTATTCTTAGTAATGGATTTATATAATTATTTTGTTGGAGTATTCAGTTTATAAATTTATTCTTAGGATCACCTTTGGTACATACTATATTCAATTTAAAAGGAAATGTAGTAACAATTCTAAAGGTGATGCAGTAACAATTAAACCTATAATGAGCCTCAAGGTCATTTCCCTCATTTTCTGTAGTTCTCTGCGTCACAAGCTTTCCTATAATTGATCCACGTTATATATGACTTACGTTGACTGATAGTTAAGTTTTCAGGAAGTTCTTGTGAGAATTTTATTAATACCTAATTAGTTGTGATTTAAATTAAATTAGATTTTTGAGGGACGATACATTTAATTAACTTTCTAGTGTTTTTTACATTTATGAATTCTTTAGCTAGGAAATATCTTAGTTACATTATAATAATTTTGTAACTTATTAATATATTACGTGGAGATAGTGAATCTAGACATATTAAAATATTATTATATAATAACTGAGGTTTTAATAGAAATAATTTTTTATTAATTATAACATATTCAAAACATTATATATTTTTACCACGAACCTATGTGATATCTGAGTTAGTTCATATTGAACTATAAATAAGAGGGTAATGTGAGAAGTACCACGTAGAGGACCAGGGTTATGTGTGTGGTACTTGTTAAGTAGGTGGCAAAATTACATTAATAATGTATGCCACCTATCATATTGATCAATATACTCTTAATATCCTTATAATGTCCTTTACTTAGCATATCTTTACATTGTAATATTCAACAAGCTTAAGATTAACATTCATATTCAATATACACATAAATTATTCACTTCAATGTTATTTATACGTGGAGAAATTTTACAGAACCTTCAATATCCTTGGTCCTATACATACAAGTTTGTACATCATATTGTAAGGGTAATTAAGTAAGGAAATATTTTTGATGGTATTCTTGAACACCGAAAAAATATAATTATCCCCATCAAGTTATTCAAGCTTAAGTTCTACTGGGTCGGAGGCTTCTCAAAGAGGTTTTTACCTTTGGCGTTCAGGTAGGATAGAATTATTCTATATTTGGATTGATCTTATTTACGGTAATTGTGTGCTATTATGGTATTGTTTGCCAGGTAGTTGTAATTTGGTTATGTCTTGCAATATCTCATTCCTTATTTACCCGATTTGGGACCCCGTTCTGTTAAATTTTAGTGCCATTATATTTTAATATGATATAGTATTTATAACCTTTGGGCATGGTATTAAGTTGCAAAACCATGGATTTATTCCTTTTAAACTAAGTTATACGGTTCAGGACCTACATAAACTTTATTTCTGTCATTTATTATGAATGTTGGCACAACTTTATCATCAAATACGATATGATTTGGGTTTTAATTTTACAATTTTGGTGTGGTTACTATGAGTTTCAATTCTACTTCGACATCTAGTTACGTTATTATCTAGGAGTTTAGGTACTGGTTATTATTATTTTTGTAGCTGTTGTTCCTCTGAGTTTTTTTTAGTATGAAATTTGATTATGAGTTCTATTGCATATCATATATGTGTCCTCTCGTTATTACCCATTATTCCAATTTGAATCCAACATATGTCCTCTTGATATTATCTACCACTACTTGTTCGAGTCTAGTGTCTCGTCTCTCGTTACTACCTATTTTTGCCGGTACAAGACCGATGCTTATCTAGATGGCTACTATGGTTTTATAGGATTGGTTCTATTAAATATTATTTATGGTATTTTTCTTTAATTACTTCTTGTGTATCCCACTGGCTTATGGGTACACGGTTGGGTTAATTGTCCTCTTCAGTGTGCCTGGCGGGCTTATAGGGGCTCATTTTTTTTTGTTTTCCTTCTCAATACTATGTTACTTAACTTTCTATATCACTTTTACTTTTTCATTTATTTTATTTTCATAGCTCGATAGCTATTTATCTTTCTATTCTTATATACTATTGACTTAGACTAACGTCTCGCATTTTAGTTGTATTTTTTCTACATTGATTTTAATGATAAATGATGCCAAATTACTACTCATTTTATTGGTACTCATACTACACTTCTACATCTTTTCCCCAGCATTAATTCGAGTACTAGCAACCGAAGTTGAAGTGGTTCCTCTTTTGGAGCAGGGTGAGCTTGCTGTCGTCCGAGGCTGATCCTCGTATATCTATTGTTGTTTTATTTTTTATACTCGAGATTGCTTATATATATTTTCTAGATCTTGAACTTCTCTATGAATTTGGGTATCTTTTCGTAGTGGCTTTAGTATCGACGTTTCAAGGAGGGATTCATTTGCATATTTTGGGCTTCTTTCTTCTCTTTCTTTTGATATATTTTGCATGTTCTCCTTCTGTTTCCACTTATTACTACTACAATCATCATTTATATTTTCTATTTTCTAGTTTTTGCCCATTAGCCCATTACCTGTCGTTTAGACTATGTTTTGGCATTCCTATAGGTAGGATAAATTAGGCGCTATCATGACTTGAGAAACCGGGTCATGAATGCTTGGTATTATAACCTAGGTTTCACTAATATTATTAGTACTAGAGTTGATGTTTAGTAGAGTCCCCCAGATCGATATGGAGACGTTAGTATCCTATGATTTGGAGGCTACAGAGCCTTACAGGGGAAAACAATTATTTTCATAATCCATTCTCATGTGTGAAACTGAGTTGTTTTTTTTATCTTTCCTGGTTCACTTATCGCAGATGGCTAGGATGCAAGGTGCGACGTTCGTGGGTTAAGACATCAAGCCCACTTCTAGAGTTTTAGTTAGGGGCCGAGGTCGACCTAGATGTCTAGGGTAGGATAGAGAAGCAACCTAGTTCGAGATCATTCTCAGGATCCATCACCTAATCCTATTACAACTCCTGAGATTGTGATAGCTTTAGGTATTCTACCACCATAATAATAGGTGGTTTAGGGGCAACCCAGGCTCCACCTTATTTTATATCTTCTTAAAATCTTCAAGAAGTACTGGTACAGTAATTAGAGTTAGTTTGGTGGTCTAACGATAGATGAAGCTCAGGCAACAACACAGGGTGTTGTTAATATAAGGCACTGCCTACTGCAGCAATGCCTAAGGAAAAGTTTCACTAGTATAAGTAGTCCCACAACAGGTAGTGTTCCAACTAGTAATGTCTAAGGAGGAGAAAAAGATGATAGGATGATTTTTGATATTAAATCTGCTAGGTTTGCTGGGACTCCAAGAGAGGATGCTTATGAGTTACTATCCAGTTGAAAGGAGAGGTTACATAATTTAGTGTTGGTCATGTTGTATGGAGTGGACTGTTTTCTTTATCATCTAGAAATGATAGTAAGAAGCTGGTAGAGAGGTTATCTTGATTCTAGACTTGCTCGATATTGTCAGCCTAGTAGGACATTTTAGCATTGCTTCAGATATTAGATTGGGGTTATCTTGATTATAGTGGTTCAAATAGTCAAAGAAGTAATAAGCCTTAGATGTTTGTTTAATCAGTGTCGTCTAGTCATAGTGTTCATTTCATATTCGTAAAACTATTTAGAAAGAGTAGGGCGCTCAGTGCATGTTATGATTATAGGATTGTTAGTCACTTTGCCTACTAGTGTACCTAGTGTGGTATGATTGAGCATTTAGTTTAGACTATATATTCTCTTAGATCAGTGTTTTTGCAAGTGAGGGTTAGTGCACAGGCTCATAGCATGGTCCCTAGGGTTCTAGAGGTGGTCGATAGTAAGGTAGGACAAGTGGTTTGACAAACACCCAGTCTAGTAGTGGAAAGGGTCATTTGTATGTTGTAATAGGTAGACAAAATATTGAGTCCTTAAATGTTGTGATTATAGGTGTAATTTCTATATTCCATCAATCAGCTTCTACTTTGTTTGATATTCTACAATTTCATATATTTCTACTTATTTTACATCATAGTTGGATTTATGTTCGGAGTCTTTATCTGTACCATTACATGTAGCAACCCTTATGGGAGATTCTTTAGTAGTGGATAAGGTACATAGGTCTTATTTGGTGAATGTTTGGTATTTTGATACTCCAATTGTTCCTATTTTGCTAGATATGGTAGATTTTGATGTGATTTTAGGCATAGACTGGTTATATACTAACTATGGGCTCTTAGTTTTTTTTTCTAAGATTAGTACCTTAGACATATTTAACATACCCTCGAATGTGTGGCAGGGTTCTTTTAGCCTCATGTCGATGGAGATTATTTCTTACATTACAACTAGGAGACTGATATTTAGAGGTTATGTTATTTCATTCTTATGTTCTGGATGTTAGTGCTGAGATTTCATTGCTTGAATCTATTCCTATTATTTGTGATTTTTCTAATGTTTTTCACACCGACCTTCAACCTGAGCGTGATATAGAGTTTATTATTGAACTTGAGCCAGGAACTGGACCTAATTCTATAGCTCTTGTTAAGGTAAAGAACTGAATAGTTAGCTTTAGGATCTTCTAGGTAAGGGTTTTATCAGATTGAGTGTTTTTCCTAGGGTGATCCAGTCCTATTTATGTGGAAGAAATATTGGTTTGTGAATATGCATATCGACTACAGTTAGTGAAATAAGGCCACAATGTAGAATAAATATCCCATGCCTCTAATAGATGATTTGTTTGACCAGTTTTAGGGTACAACAATGTTTTCTAAGATAGATTTGAGGTATGGTTCCTATCCATTGGGAGTTAAGGCCGTGGATATCCATAAGACTAACATCAAGACTTATTACAACCATTATGAGTTCCTGGTGATATCTTTTGGGTTGACTAATTCCCCAACAACTTTTATGGAATTGATGAATTATGTGTTCAGTCTATCTTTGGACTTCTTTGTTGTAGTGTTCATTGACAACATTCTAGTATATTTAAAGAGTAGGAAGGAGTACAAGAAACATTTAAGGATTATGATCCATACTTTGAGAGACCATCGACATGTTTCCAAGTTTCCAAAGTGCGAGTTCTAGCTTCACTCTATATATTTTTTATGGAACATAGTGTCCAAGGATGGTATTATGGTGGACCAAGTGAAGATTGAGATTATTCGCAGTTGAGAAAGGACTACATCACCTACTGAGTTTCATAGTTTTGTTAGGTTGGAAGGTTATAGCTAATGTGCAATGGTTTCATAGCACTTTCGACACATAAAATCAAGAAATATGCAAATACTTAGGTGTATTTGTTTTTGGATATGATGTGTTCTATATTGATTTTGCAAGAAACTAGGTTCTGGGAGATAACCAAAAGAAAAAGTTAGAAGCTGAAATTTTTTGTTACCTACATTGGCAACAACTAGTTGTAGGTACCACCTGCTAGCCGTTGGTACCAGCTACTGTTTGTAGGTGACAGACCGTAAGTTCTAGAAGCTAAAGTTTCAGATAGATTAAAGTTGCAGAAGATGTCTGCTACCTACGTGGGCCAACCTACAACCCATAAGTACTACCATAAGTCTTCCTTTTTTGTTTAGGGTTTGATTCCTAGGGTTTCCATGATATCTATAAATACTCTTTTAAGTTTTTTACTTAGTTTAGGCTAGTATAGGCCCTTGGGAGAAATTTTACGCACTGTTATCATTCAAAAACATATATTTTTATTCAGCTATTTGATTTTGATCTCGAGAATCTTGTGTTCTTGTTTTTATTTGAATTATTTATCTAAAACTTTGGGTTTTCGTCATAAATTCTTCTAAGATTAATTTAATACTTTTAGTTATGAATTCCATTGATTGTTTCACAACAATGAGCGGCTAAATACCTGCTAGGGTTGTCGGAACTCTTGCTGAATAACAAGGTAGGGGAAGTTAAAACATTGTTCCCAACCAGTATTTTTGTATGTATTGTGCTCTTCTTTAGTTTAATAAATTTCTTAGCGGTTGTAAATGTTAGGATGCTGCCTATATTCACTACATACTTCACAAGAGAGGCAGAGAGTAGGAAAAGAAAATCACAACAACAATTTGGAGTTAATTGTCGATATATGCTAATCATTTTCATCTACTTAAGATAATTATCTTCATAAAATTATCGAGATCCACAAAGGTTAATAGTAAATTTGGGATCTAGGATAAGAGTTTGTAAGGTGACGCTTTGATACTCAAAAGGTAAAGAGTGAAATTCAAAGTTGTTCACAAGATAGTTAGTGATACATAGCTTATAAGATTCTGCACGCAAAATATTGGGTTAGTTCAATGGAGCACGATAAACCTACAGAGTTTGAAAGCAAGGGGGAATATAATCCTAATGATCATTTTAGATTGTTTACAACCAAAAACATTCGAGTTTATTTACTTTCCACTGGTCAAAAAAAATTCTCCCATTTACTTTCCTACACTGCCTGACTGTTTCAACATGTTTGAGAGATAGTTTTGCCTTATTCCCTGTGGTTCAACCCCAACCTAGTAGGGTTACTATATTTTAACATCAACCTCATTATACATCTACGGAGGTGTACATTTTGGCGATATTAAATAATTACCAGCCCTCAACTTAGAGGTTTGCATATCCTCAAGAAACAAAACACAACAAAACAACATAATAATGCTTAACCAGGAGAAACCTAAGATACCTACGGTAGTCAATCATTATCATTAGCTCTAAATATTACTCTATCAAATTTTTTATACTTCAAAACCAACTGTGTTTATCAATTAATCAAAACAATGCGACACAAAGGAATCATGATATGGCATTACATTTGACATGACTCAATATTGGGGCTTTTCATATAGGCATCTCAAGCCCAACAAGAACGAGAGATCACCTCGTATAACCTACCTAACAAACACATCAATCTACAAGCATCAGATAAACTACTAACAAATAATAAGATAGGGAAAACAAAACTCACATTCATAAGTTAAGAATGTCTAGACATTTATTAATATCAATATTAAACATAAAATCTACCCAAGTCCACAGTAATTAACAAATCTATATAAATCTGGAGTCAATAATATTTCCTAAAAATCGCCCGACTATAGTCAAAATCGAACCCAAAATAATTATCTGACATAAGCTAAGATGACCATGAAATGTGTGACTTCCGAAAGATGGAATCTCACCACTTCGATTTCAATTTTCAAACTGCCCGAACACCTGCTCACTGTACAGTAAGATAAAAATATGCTTAGACCCCTATGTTACGTGGGGACACAACATCCGGAGATAGTTAGCAGTTGGAGTGTTAACATGTAACTCAAGGTTAAAGATATAATATTTTTATTATTAAATACAATGTCAAACCAAAATAAGCCACCATATTTATACACATAGACAAGTAAATGCATATGGATACATCAAGTGTAAAAAGATAATAAGGCCTTAGCATGTATTTCAAAGAACTCAAACATGTTACATAAAGTGGCAGAATCTATCCTTCCAGCTCTAAGGTTATATCAAGCAAGAGGGATCTAACCTCAAGCCATCTTATAAAGCAAGTGGGATCTAACCACAAGTGATTTCATTATGCATGCGTACTCTAACCATAAGCTAGTTCATGACACAGGTGACCTCTAACCACAAGCCATATCTTCACGGATGTGAACTCTAGCCACAAGAAATTTCATTATGCATGTGTACTTTAACCATAAGCCATCACTCAAGTTAGTAGTCGACATTGCAACTCTAACTCTTTTTCCATGATTTCTCATAACACCATCAACGTTTGAGGACTTTAACCTATTTAACCATTTTAAACCATGAAAGCCAAAATTCAACATCATACATGACCACAAGCTCTTCATGAATCACATATCAAATAATCACTCTAATAAACCAATACATCAGTTTCAAATATCATTCAAGTCAATATGTTGTCAACACAACCCTTACACAACTATTAATTCTTCATTAGCATTCTTATACCACTCTTTAGTTCAAACACAATTCAAGTTCATGTTGAGGGACTTTAAACCTTTTGAAATCAAAACATCAAGGTCATAAATTGACATGCCCCAAAACTGGGAGATATCGTATGGGGACCCCAAGAACATATGAACCGAAGTTTACCCCGTTAACCCAAACTAATCAACATCATAAAAACTACAAGTGTCGGGTGAATTCCAACCTTATAATAAGATAGTGGAAACATAAGGATAATAGACAATACTTAGACATTAACTAACATTTTATTAATGCCAATAATCTATCCAAAAAACCTAAGTCCACAGTAGTCCACAAAACCTCTAACAAACCAAAGTCAATAATTTATCGGGACAAGCCCCCGACAATATCCAAGTACCAAATCTATAAAAGTCTATGAAACTGAGTAATGTGACTATGAGAGGAAAATCTTCCAAAGTATAGAAGCTCACCACTTCAAGGTTAATGCACGAATCTGCTTGAACACCTGTTCACTACATAGAAGAAGAAAAAGATACTCCGACCCCTATGTTACATGGGGACATAGCTTTCGGAAATGGGTAGCGATTGGATCGCTAGCATATAATTCAAGGATAAGGATAAAACATCATAATCATTCAATAACAAGTCGATATATCATATTCAATCATATTCATACACTTCTTCTTACATATAGACGTATATCATATGCCAACAAGATATCAAGATTTGAAAACATTCTAGAACTCTTCAATCATGAGACATGGAGTGAATAACTTCCAATCCTCCACCCTACCAATTTTATAACCTTGAAATTCTTTGTTACATTAGTAAAAGGGGATCTGAACCCCAAACCAACTCAACCACATACTACCTTTGACCGAGTCAACCAAGTTAACCAATTCAACCAAGTTCATTAAGCGGGGTAAACTCAGGGCACAAGCCATCTCTTTGGACTAGGAACTCGAATCACTTGTCATTTCATCAGACTAGGAGCTCAAATCATTAGCCATTTTATTTGCTGAGGAACTCAAATCACTCGCTATTTAATTGGATTATGAACTTGAATCACTTGTTATTTCACCTGTCTAGGAATTCAAATCATTAGCCATTTAAGTTGATGAGGTATTTTAACCTCAAGATATCTCTTCAGAATACGAGCTCGAATCTCTAGTCATATCACTTGCCTAGGTACTCAAATCACTAGCCGTGTCATTAGATGAGGAAGTCAAACCACCCATTATTTCATGGGTCTATGATCTCGAATCGCTAGTCATATCATTAGACAAAGAACTTGAATCTCCTGTTGTTATTAGTCGCCATTTGAATTGTTGACCTATTAGTTCATGCTTTTTCACTAATCTAATTCACTTAACAGATAAGGATTATAACTCATTTAGTCAATTCAACACGATACGTGACTACATGATCTTTATGGAAGGGTTCATTTATTAACCCTTATAATAGGCTGATGCCTCAACACATTTAATCATACCATTCAATTCATCATCATCAATCCCATACGGGAAAATAAGGTATTCATGGAAATATTTATCTATTAAACACTTAATTAGTCCAACGCCTCAATTCCAGTTATCATTCAATTCATTCGACGATCATCATGACCCTTACTAACTCATTCATTCTTCATTAACATTCCTATGCCACACTTTAGTTTCAAACAAAATTTGAAGTTTAAGCTTGGTGTAATACCCCGTAAAGTCCTCTTCCAGTCTGAGCCTTAGAACGTATTCAGTAAATCGAAAATCCGAGTTTAAAGTTTCAGAAATATATTCTCAAGTATGAAATATTTTGAATCTTGATAAATTTCCCTAATTACTACTTATTTTTATGTAGAGAATATAATAATCTTTCCATCGATACCAAATTTGCCCAAATCGGACTCTCAGATGAAGAGTTAGAGCCATTTTAGTGAGACTGTGAGCCACCTAGCACCTTAGAGCATCACGAAGCCAGCCAAAATGGAAATCATCAAAATATAATGAGCCTCCGTGATTCCACCGAATCGTGGTATAGTTCTTGTTCACAACCAAGGGGTCAATGCAATTTCCAGTGCATCGCGCCATCATGCACTTTCCCAATTGTCCAAATTCCACTGAACCAACACGATTATGGCGATCGCGCCAGCATGTAAAATCGGGGAATTTTTATTTTAATTTTCGAGGGATTTTTGGTCATTTACTATTTTTCCTAGCCTCTATAAATACCCAGCCAAGGGAGCTCAACCTCATTTCTCTTCCACTTCCAAAAAATTAGGGTTTCCAAAATCAAAATCCCCCTATTTTCTCTTCAAGCAAAAACCAAGAAAAATCAAGAAAGATCTAGAGAAATCAAGAAATCCTTCCAAAGGCCTTCAAGAAAAGATTCTTCCCAAGGTATGTAGATGTTGATTCTTGGGTCCCTTTCATCCAAGAAACTCAAGAACCCTTTTTAAAACTTCAAGATTTTTATATTTATGAAATTCCATGATTTCTATGAGTTGAAATTGATGTTCCTTGTGTTGTTAAGTTTTGATTCATGTTTGTGTACAAGATTTATGAGCTTTTATCCTAGTATGTGAAATTTATGTGATGTGTTCATTGTATTTGGTTGTAGAAATGGTTGAATAAGCGAAGCATGGCCCCCATAGGTTTGATAAAGATCTTAGGTGAAGTATAAGGGCCATTATAGTATGTTGAATTGGAAACCCCAAAGTATGGGAAAGTCTATGCACACCTAGGATTTTATAAAATACCTTAGTGAATAAGTTGTGCTATGATAACATGAAATCCCCAAGTAAGTGTAAACCCAAACATGTCTAGTGGTTGTTGAAATACATTACTGAGTAAGATGAGACAAGATAGTGGTAAATTCCACAATTATGTGATCTTTGATATATGCTAAGCTTTTTATACATGCCAAGTGGTTAGAAAGTAAGTTGAGAAGTGATAGTATGAAGTTTTCCCCTAATCATGTGATGTCCAAATACATGTCAAAACTTATTTAGGTGTGAAGTACTTGAGGTAAGACCTTGTTGAAGGAAGTATAATCTAGTAGCATGTTTCCCTACGCTAGTATATGTTGATGTTTCCTAAATACTTGACGCAATGCCTTAATGATTGGAAAGGTGAATTTATGTTATGTTTCCTAAATACTTTAAGAGATGCTTTATTGATAATGATGATGAATGAATGATTGTGATGATGATGATGAATGAATGGTTGTGATGATGGAGGAATGATTATGCTTTATTTTATGTTATCGAGTCTTGGGGGTATTTATACCCTACAATTTAGCTGTTGTCTAGAGCCCGCATTAGTTATAAGATAATTCCAGTTGAGCCATGACTATCAAAACTCAGTAAATTATAAAATATTGTACGCTCAGACAGTTACGAAACTCAAGAAAACTCAGTAATCTTTATAATCTCGGTATCACTAGTAATCTAGCCTCATCCTTGTACTCAACTCAGATCTAATAGTATGCAAGTGTTCAATTCTACTCTCAAAAGTGACCGAATAACCTATTCAAGCTCTGCATCGTCAGTCAGATACTGTGATTCAATACCATTTCCATCAGATACGGATCTAAGTGATCTCAGTGTAGCTTAGTCAGATCTTTTGATAAACATGATCAGTATCAGATTTAGTTTAGTTGTTTTCAGTTAAGAAATCAGTCAGAGTCCTTCAGTTGGGAGTAGAAACTAGCAGCGAGCGAAGAAAGGGATGGAGGCTTCTCCCATCAGAGAGAGATAGGACATAGTCATTATTAGAAATCCCTGACCTCTAGAACTACATAGATAGCGCAGGATAAAAGAGTCATCGTTAGGAAAAGGCTGTCACCTCCATAGAGAGAGTGTTTGACTATTATATTGCCTTAGGTCGACTTCTTAGTAAGGGTCATCCATTAGAGATTATTGACCAGAGAGAGGTCTTTACCCGTGGCACGGTATGGACACCCTTCCAACTAGGGTTACAAGTTGGACCGCACCTATGGTAGGTTGGGGCATGTCGGTTAAGTAACTACTTCCCACAGTTTTAGTTTTAGTTTCAAAATCAGTCTCAATTTCAGTATAAATCTTCAGAAATTAGGACTGTCACATACAACCATCTATCATTATGAGGAACTTAGATAGTTCCATTTATTCATGTACTATACCATCAGATAGTCTTGGCCTTCGATACAGTTATTTGTTATTATATTTGGAGATAAGCCGCCAGACAGGCTTGATTCATAGTCTCTGATTTTATTGAGTATCCTTGTTGTCAGATTTAGATATATTTATATTTATTATCATTGATAATAGTTTCTAAAATCATCCATTAGATAGTTGATCTATAATTCTGTCAGTCGAAAGTTGAAAGCTAAGAATTCAGTCCTTGATGTAAGTACATCCAGATCCTCAGTTATCAGTATCAGATGAGTCAGTGATTCAGTAGCTCAGTGTCAGTAGTGAGTTCAGTCTACAGTAAAGTGTTATAGGAGTTTTCGTATCTAGAGTTGAAAAGATTGTGTTTATGGTCTGTGTAATCATGTGTGTTCTCATGCGGTATTTTCATGATTATTCAGTTTAGATGTTATGCATGCATGAGCCCTTGCATTTAGCCTTACCTCGTCTACTTAATCAGTACACTCCTGTACTGACGCATTTTACACTATGGTGTTTCATTTGGCACCATAGGTTCAGAGGCACAAGACCCAGAGTTTTCTCGGCAGTTCAGTCCCTGTCAACAGCAGTAGTCACAACAGTGAGTCCTCTTCTTTCGAGGATGAATCTTAGTTTACTATTATTGCATCAGACCTTTTTATTTTCAGTTGATGGAGTTATTTGGGGACCTATCCCATCAACTCTATAGTTCAGATAGTTAGAGGCTTTTTAGACAGATGTATTAGTATTCAGTTTTTAGTTTTTAGTTTTAAGTATTCATAGAAGTGCTGAACCTTATGCCTAGTTTCCATATTTATTTCAGATATTATGCTGTGTATAGGTACAGATATTAGTAAATGGTTAACTTGTGGTCCTTCAGGTCCATAAGCACCGTGTGACATCTCAGAATGGGATCTCGGGTCATTACACTTAGGGAATTGAACCTCTTTTATTATCCATCAAACCATTATGGACATAGTTTAACAAATTACATGGGAAGCAACATCAACACATTACCAATTATCAATCATTCATACTTATAGGGACATTACCCCATTTAAAGCCATAAGCTAATACATTACGTGATTAATAAGGTTCTTATCAACTATTTACCAAGCATTTACAATTATTGTGACTCAATAAATGGACAACAATGTCTTTACCAACCATACACAAGTATTCATATTTATCTAGTCATTATTATTACTCGTTTACGTTCACTAGACCGATGCCATTGACACACATTGGACCTTCACAACACCATTTAACTACTAATCACTTTAATAGGCTAAATGTATTAGTTCCACTCATCATTAAGTACATTTACAGTCATCAAGACCCATATAATTATTCCCATTTCATTATCAAGCTTATAATACATTCTTACCGCATTTAGACTCAACACACACATCAAGTTCCTTTTCATGTTTAGCGGCTTTAACCCCTTATTAGTCATTAATCCAACAATATCATCAATTTCATAATCCATGGTTAACATAAACTTTACACTATTATTCATTAATCATTCGTGTTTATTGTACCAATGACCTAGTTTCAAACATCACAAACATAAGACTAGACAATTTACTTAGATATTTTCACAAACACCTTATATACATACCTTTAACAAGGCCATTCTCACGGTAGACATCATCAGGATTAGGGTTAGATAAGACTCTCATATGAAACCAAATACAACAATAATCCACAAGTACATTTCATCATCAATAACATGTATAAACACAAGTCTAGAAATGAATCATCATTATCCATCATTAGGCAACAAAAATCTTTTCATTTGATTCTAAAATAACCATGTACACTTACTAATTCAAGTAAGAAATACATGGGTTTAGAGTTATTTAAAATGGGGAAGAGTTACATACCTTAAAAAAGATGTTCCACCAATACAAATTGACTCTTCTTGCCTCTAGACACACATCCTCCAAACCCTAGCCTCCAATCATGCTTCAAGAACTTTTAGAGTGTTTTGGAATGTTTGAGTTATGTAAAATAAAGAATTAGGAGTCTACAATACCTTATATAGTGAGATATTTTAGGGTTTTAGGAAAGGAAAATGACCACAAGGACCTTATTTAAAAGATGAAAAGTTACCCTGTATAGAGGTACGACTCATCCATATGAATCCTTAATCAATCGTACCCTAGGGTACGATAGGTACCCTTACTCATATCCTAGGATCCTCCTAGGACTTCTATAGTGGGTAGTGTATGAGTGGCACCTTGAGTCATATCCAAAGGTTATGAATGATGCACTAATCGTATGCACCACTCTTGTATAAAACAAACCTCTCCATGGTTCATGTCTAAGCTCTATATGATTCTCTTGGTCGACTCGTATACTTAGGATACGATTGAGGGGAGGGTCACTTATATAGAGGACATAATTCCATCCTTATAGTATTCATATGATATTAGAAGGGAGGGGGAAGTTGGTATGACTCGTATCTAAGGGTACGAGTGGCTTGGCCAATCAAACCTTGGACAACATGCACAAAAATTAAAAAAAAACAAATTTAAAAGGTCATAATATTGGGTGTTTCATAAATTAACTAATTACATGGATAACAAGGTTTTTACAATACAATTTACCAAAAACTCATACTCATTTTACCATTGCCCTAGTTTGAAACATCATCAACATGTGACTAGATATTTCTCTTAGACATTTTTACAAACACCTTGTGGGCATGCCTTTACTAAGGCCAAAATCAAATTAGGAATAATAAATCTTAGGGTTACTTATGACCCACTTGTTAACCCACAAACAACAAGTACCCATATGTGCAAATCATAGCCAAAATCAAGCATAAACATAAGTCTAACCTAGAGAAAACATTACTTAATCTAGGCATCAAAACCCTTAACTTTTAATTTCAATGTTATCATTTATAAGTAATATTTAATGTTTAAAATAAATTATATTTGAGTAGATAATAAGGAAAAGTGTAACATTCCCTAATACAAGATGATTCACGAAAAAACTTGACCCCTTCTTGCTACTTAATGATTACCCTTTGAAACTCTAGATTCAATCTTGGTAGTGATGTTTTAGAGAGTGTTTTTTTTTCTCCATCCAATAAGTGTTTTAGGAGGCCAAAATACATTATATAGTGAAAGGATTGATAAAGATCAATTGACTCCCATGATTGAGGGGTGAGATGATCATTTTCAATAACCAAACTAGAGTTGGGGTCGAATCCATGAGGAGCAAATTATAAATTTTAAGTCTTATGGGTTCTATAATAAATAAAAGTTTATTTGAAATGAAAATAAATAATACATGTAAAATAAAATGGGGGGCTTGGTTTGTAATTATTTTTTACTACCAATGCACGAATATGACACTTTTGATTTAAAATCAAGATTAGAGAGGATCCTGGGATTATGTCAACCTAAAGGTAAAACATGTGGGTTGATGAAGGCTTAGCATAAAATTAGTTATTGACCAAAGGATAGGCTTGGCCAAAAGTCATTGTAGTCAATCTTTCAATAAAGCTACGACGATTTAACACATTGGCTCTTTCAAGCATCTAACAAGTCTGTAACTCGTAATTACCCAAATCGTCAATCAAGCATCCCTATTTCTAGTATGATTCTCTTAACATGATTTACACTCTAACTACACTTATTTCTATGACTGAAAAAGGTAGTAAATAATAGGCTCAATCGTCCATCATTACCTTGTCCCCCTGTAATCCTATTTCAATGATGTTGTGGGTTATCTCAAGTTCACCTTCATCCCTCTTTCAAGGATGATGAAGGGTTTTTAGAATTTGGGGTTTTCAACCATCAAACCCATTTGGAGATTTGGGGTTTTCACCCAAAAATTCCAACTCATAAATTCAAGCAATATTGGAATCCATACTCAGCAACTAAGAATCATGCAAACACAACAACACCCACACACAATTAAACATTAGTTTAACATAATCCCAAGAATAAATTACTTAGCTACTCATGAATAAAGTAAAGAGAGATATACCATAAGGATTATCCAAAATATTTAATCTTCACAAAATTACTAAGAAATTAAGCCTCCAAGAGTAGTTACACAATTGCCCAATTAGGGTTTCTTCCTTTCAATTCGAAAATATATTAAAGGTAAGCAATACCCAAAGAAGTACGGGTTTTTTATTATATATTGTTTTGAATTCGTCCATGTAGTTTTACAAAATTTCCCTGGGGAATAATTCCGCTTAACCACGATCGCGCATGTTTGACCGTGATCGCGGCTACGCAATCGCGGCCGTGCTCCTCGATCATATTATGATGACCATCTATAGTGACTGCGACCGGGGTCTAAGGACCGCTGTCGTGGTAACTGAGGCTGAACTGCTCTAGGTCTCTAACGGCACACCTTTTGCTTCCATTTGACCCCTTTTTAGCTCCGATCCACATCTTTTCACCTGCTCACCTATATACCTACAAAATGTGGTTAGTTTCATATGTATACCCTTATTCTATTACCCAATGATTATAATAACTTAAATTTGATGGCTACAACAAAAGCTCTTTGCACATGGAAAAAATGGTTTCAACAACAACCCTTAATAAAATGGAATATTTGAAAGATGCATTAAACTTTGAGGAGCAACCATGTAAAAACCACTAACACTCTTGAAATGACAAATTTTTTAACAACAACCAAGTTATACCCTTTTTTTATCTCATTGCACGAAGGATGATAAAATCACCCACCTCAACCTTGTCAAATACCACCCCACAAGAAAAAAGATTTCACATACCTTGTTACTAATCACACAACAAGTAATTTTAAGATCAAACACTCTCTCTCTCAAGAAATTCTCCATACTAACAAGAACCATGCCATAGGCTTTCCTCTATTTATCAATCGCCACTACAATGACCACACTCAGTTGGGAATCCCAAAGGACTTTTTGAGCTTTTAATATAGGATTAGGGAAGGGAAGGATATCAACTTAAGTCAATATGCCTAAACACTCCTTGAACTTCTATATAATACTTTCTTCACTCTTTTGCTATTGGGCCACTTCTTTTACTTTTAATATTTTGCCTATTTTACCTTTTCTTTGTTTCCCCACTTTTGTTTCATTTCTTGTTCTTGAAACTTTCATGCAATTCATTCATTTTTATTGGATCCTCTATTTTTCTATAACTTTATATTCAACACTTAGGATTATTTATCATTTCACTAACAACTTTGTGGCCTCCAATTTCTTCCATCAACCTTTACCACCCCCAACTCAGGATTTTAGCCTCAAGTTACATTTCCAAGTTTAAGAAAGGTTTGGTTCAAAAGAGGGATAGGAATAATGGATCACGAGTTGTAATAAGTTTGCCAAAGAAAGGTCCAAAGGCTAAAAGTGGGTACTAGGGATTATAATTATGCATGGGTAGGCTTTTTAGGCTAGAGTGGGTTCCAAAATAACAAAATGGCCTATGATCATTCAACCAACCAAGATCAATTAAAAAGCAGCTTTGATAGACTAATGGGGCAAGTTTTAGATGGTACAAGTATACATGAGATGTAGAAAATTAAGCAAACACACTTGGCCTGCGAATCTCATCAGGGGGGGGCAATTATACATCCCGCTCGAGACAAAGATGGAGTATTCACTATTATTCTGAAATCAATTTTTGGAGTCATAGAAAGAGGAAAAGATTTGTAAAAAGGTTGACCATGTCCATGCCCTCGAATTTTGCAAAAATTTTAGACGGAGGTTTTTTTTTGTTTTGAATCTGCACCACATATAATTTTCTAATCACGGCAACAACACAAATTGATTGTCTCACATTGTGGATCTAGTATGAACGAGCCACCAATATGTCTACTTAGACTTTTCCAATGGGTATGAGCGCATTCTCTAAATTATCAATGCCACGGATACTCAGACATCCCTTACATTGTCCATGATGTCATGTGTACTCTGACTTTCCCTGCATCCACGGTTAAAAACCCAATCACGGCATATTTCCCTTAAAAATTTCATCACTCAGTCTATCATACGGAAAATATCATTGATTAAAACTAAATTTAAGTAGAAAACTAAGAACAAAGTAACTAATCCTTGCAAATGTGAACAAAATCAGAGTGCCCGAATATTACAACCCAAATAAAACTAAGAATCATCCGAAAAAGTAGAAAAGTATGTAGAAATATCGATAATACAGGTCCATATCAAAAGAATAAGGAGAAACCCCCAACTTAGTGGATATCATTTTCCCCACTACATAAATAATCAAGGATGAAAGAGATAAGGGTGCACCCTGAAACTTCATCAAGGGCTTCTATCACTCTTGGATTCTGCATCATCACTATTCTCCTCAAAGATCAGTCCACTCTATTAGGGCCTCATCATCACTTTCCAACCAAGAGGAAGGAACTCTATCTTAGGGTTTTAGGACCTTTCATAAACCCTTCACCCCCTTCTGCATCTTGATAATTAACTCATTCCTCTTCTTCTCTTCTGTAACTATTTTTTCATAGTAAATTCGGAGTTCTCGGCATGACTCTGGCAAAGAAGAGTAGTCTTTGTAAAGATTAATAATGGTAGCCTCTTTCTTCTTTTAGTTCTCCCTGCACTTCTCATAATTTTCATGTAACACATATGAGTGACAGGTGGTGGAATGTTTTGTCAATCCTTCGGGCAAGCTAGACACAACCTCCCTGATGGTTGCAATATCAACTCCAATCTCCTCAAGAGGTATGGTAGTGATTGGCTTATGAGACTCGGGCTCACTGCATGCCAAATTTTTTAAGTCGATCTTCTTTTCTTCCTATTTATAGGTACACCCTCTCCCCAAATCCTCAAGGAGTATATGGGGGAACTAGGACACACCCATGTATCACTAGCATACTCTTCCACCCCTACTTTTCTATAAATCTCAATTATCAAAACTATAGGCCTTCTCTTAATCATGCATTTTAGAACCTATTTTAAAAAATAAAAACATGGATTTATGACACTTACCAGAGTTGTGATGGAAGAGAGGTGCAAGTATGTTATTAGAGATCTCACAAACTTTGACAGAAATAAGGGGTTAAATGACTGAAGTATCCACGTTCACAGTCAGGTCATCACGATCGCGGACACCCATATTATTATCGCAGGAACTGAGAGCAGTTCTTCTCCCTTGTTTTCCCTTGTTCATCTATTTATTTAATTTTCATGAAATTTTAACATATTGAATTTTTAATGCAAAGTTAAACGCTTTCCCTTTTCCAAGGTAATCAAATGCACTCTATAGTTTGACAAATGCATGGGTTATTCATCTTTAAAAGATAAGATCTATCCTAAAAAAACATAACAAAAAGGATACGAGCCACTCTCGTGGAATTTGTAAGTTGTCTCCCACCTAACGCATTAGTTATCATCATGAAACGACGTATTTCTTCCTTTATTCTCAAGGTGGGTCTTCAAACCCCTCCTCATTCACCTTCTCATTTTCAACATCCACCACAAATATTACTTGAAGCTCCGCATTTTGTGTCTTTAACAAGAAAATATTGAAATAGACATCATCCTCTTGCAACCTAAATTTTATCTCCCCCTTCTCTAGATCGACAATGGATCTCTCTGTGGCCAAGAATGGAAGACCAAGGATGATAGGTCCCTCTTTGCCCATTTCACAATCCCACACCATGAAATTCTTCGTGAGTATGAACTTGTCAATGTTCATAAGGACATCAAACAAGATTCCCACCAACCTTCTTATGGACTGATCCGCCATGAGAAGTCGTATAGAGGTCCGTGTAAGGGCATCCAATTTGAGATTTTTGTAGATGAAAAAGGCATTAAGTTGATGCTTGCGTATAGGTCATATAGAGATTTTGTAAACTCATGTGTCCCAATTTTGTAAGATATGGTGAACGCTCCATAGTCATCTTTCTTTTCAGCAATGTTGCTATCCATGATAGTGCTACACCCGAGAGTGACCTTAATGGTCTCACCTTTAATAAGTTTCTTTTTAGACATCAACTTTTTCTTAAACTTAGCATATCCCAGAATCTCTTAGATTGCCTCAAACAACAGGATATTTATAGACAGGTTGCTAAGTTTTGCCATGAACTTCCTCAATTTGTCACCTTCCTTTTTTATACCATCATTGATGGAATGAGGAAAGAACTTGGATTGTGGACCTTGATTTACTTTGTGGATTTTTAATCTCAACCACTTCTTTATAACTTTCTTCAGTTTCTGATGAAAGGCGATTTTACCACTTATTCTCACTTAACATTCATGTACATTACCATGATTTAAATTAGTAAATGAAACATATTCATGATTAAATGCACTAATATCCACTCTTTGTAGATATAGAGTTGATAAAATAGAAATATGTGGATTGCAGCTTAAAATAATCAAAAAAGAGAAGGAAAAGTATGGTTGGAGACCTGCAACAGAAAATCCTTTAGTATCATGATTGTTGTCTGCTGACCACGGTAAAGTAGTTTAAGATGGTCGGTTAATCATAGTCACGTGAGTCTGTCACAGTCGCGATAGCCGTGATCAAAGCCAACTTGGTAAGATCGTGGCTCAGCTAAAATATTTAGACCAAGTTAAAATTTTGAAATGCACATGGATGATCCCAATTCTTACAAAAAGACTCAAATCCTAGCCTAATGTATCATATTCCGTCTTCCCCAATTTTTAGGTTTTAACTTTTGATTCCATAGCCTCTATTTTAGGAGAAGAAAATATTGTGTAAATTTTGGGTGAAGAATATATTGGAGACTTTCTAAGTGGAAGATTTGTTTACTACCGATGTTGATATCATGGGATAGCTATGTTTGAAGTAATATTTGCTTAAATCTTTGACAATTCATTTTTATGGAGATTATGGGTATATCTATGATTATTTATCTTATGTGTAGCTAAATCTAACTCTTGGGGTTATGTGTGAATAGGGTTTAAAGTGTGTGTGTGTGTTTTCATTATTAACATCTATGTCGTAATTTATATTTATGGGTTTTATCGTTGCTATGTTAATTTGGTTGGGATTTGAAGGGTGAAAGCCCCAAATACCCACATGGGTTTGATGAGTGAAAGATCCAAGCTCTAAAAATCTCAAGGCCATCTTCAAGAAAAAGATTTGTGTGAAGTGTAGGAATCCAAATCATCCTTGAAAGAGGGATGTGGAAGCCAAAGCAATGATATACAATTATGTGTGTAGTTTGCTAATTTTTCACTGTCTTAGACATAAGGGTGAATGTGAGGTTGACTATACCACAGGTATCATCCTAGAAATTTGGATTCCTAGATTGAGGTTGTGGTTAAAAATTATTGAACACACCTATTCGGTATTCAAAAGAATCAATGGGTTAATGTTTAGTGTTTTGTTGAAAGAATAGCATCAAAATTCATAACCGAACCTAGCCATATTTGTCTTATTAAATTGATGTTGATTACTAACACCCACATAGAAGTCCCTTAGTAATGCATAATCCTAAGAACCGTACATAATTTTTAAACACTAATTATTTATAGCCCCAAATTTATAATAGAAAAAAACAAAAAAAAACATTAGTGTAGAAACGTATCTCCCCTATTATATATTTTTGTACTTTTTGTTTTAATTTAACTTGTATCTATGATTTTGAATTAATTTGATATCCACTCACATTGTTCCTTATGGATTCGACCCCGACACCAAAGTTGGGTAAATATATTAACGACGACCTCCTTGTATTTAATTTGACGTGTAAGTTGAGCGTTATAAAAAATGGCGTTGTTGCCGGGAACAACTTGGCATATTAAGTTGGTTTGAAATTTTATTTACTTAATTGAATTCAAGCTTGTATATATGTGTTTGTGATTTTCTTTGTAGGTAGATTTTATTTTATTTTTACTTTCCTCTATGACATCATCCACCAAGTATGAGTTGTATCATTGGAAATCCTATCTTGACAACCCATGTACATATTGTGATGGATCACACTTCAGGAGAGATTGTAATTATGCTCCCCAAAAAGAGAACAGATCACCATCTCTATCTTATAGAGAATATCATAGTACCTCATGTGGAAGTCAAGATAGACATAGGGATGATTCCCCAAATACCCCTTCCCCCTTTTATACTAACCTAATTGGTAGTTTATCTTATGAGATTGACAGGTCTTATGAAAACAAGAAGGAGGAGCGACAAACAGTGTCCTATGGTTTTTGAACGATGCTTCAAACTATTTTGGTTCGGGTTACAATAACAAGGGAGAATGCACAAGACCTGCATAAAGCTTACGAGGTGTTCAACTGGGAAAATATCAAGGAAAAGAAAGTTGGCAAAAATATTATTTTAGAAAATCTCACAACCTAGCCCATTTCCCAAGAGTAGATTCTTCAAGAAGAGAAACCAAGATACGATGATGAGCTTGGTAGCAAAGACTCCTTGATGGCATCCAAATCATCCAACTAATATAAGAGTGAATATGTCAAAATAAAAAAAATAGTACTAGAGTCAAAAGAAGAATCAATGCATACCTTTTATAATAACTCTAGTTCATATTGGGGTGAAGATGCTTTGGAGGAAGCAATTCCAACATTAGGGCTTGTACTTCATTCAACCCACTTTTCAACATTGCACCTCAAGGATGTGATCGGAATCCATCCAGCTAGTAAAATGATGGATAGTGGTGAGATGAAATATGATTCCTATATTTTGGACTTTGACATTCCAAAGAAGAACATAGAACCCCATCCATCAAAGGCTAAGGATTTCCAATGTTTAAGGAATGGCCTATTGATGTACTCATTTTTACCCAAGGAGCCAAATCAAAAATTTGAAGTGAAGTTGGGTAAAAGGTTCAAGTCTTCAAAATGGAGAAATCGACGCTTGCTTTCCATGCCCTCACATTTTCCAAGATTCATCTTGGAAAATTTAATTCTTCTATCCCTCTACAACTCATTGCATATTCAACAAAAGTTGGGATGGAGATTCAAATTTTATAAGAGGAAATATAAAAGGAAGGAGTGGAGACATCGCTCCATAATGTTAAACTAAACACTCAATTTAAGGCAACCCATCACGCCACAAAAAGTTGCACATATCCTTTTTAATTGAGCATGCTAGAGTATATTACATCTTTATTTTTGCACATGCATAATCTATAAAATTTTGTGCTAAGAGGTATGTTTATCAAATTTGAGAAGTAAAAGTGTGAAATTGGCAAGTTTTGGAAAAGGTAGGAACCACAGTTGTCTGGTCTCAGTTACCGTGACCACAATTTATACCTCTGCAATCATGGAACTATGACCTCAATCGCGGTCTAATCAACTTCAAAAAATGTTCAAATGTCATTTCTCCCACGCAATTATTCCAATTTTACTCTCAAAATACTCTCAAATTTGTGGCTTTGCATTGCATTTTCAAGTACCAACTCATCTCGTGCATCCTCTAATTTGGTAAGTTATCTCAATTTCATGGGTTTTGTTATAATCACATGCTTGGATCCAATAGTGTAGAAATTGGACTAAATTAGTGTTTTGAATTTCTAAATACATGCCTAGTTGAAATTTTTCCTGTGGTTGGATTTTAAAGTAGGTGTACACACTGATGCTGAAGTCTTGAGTTTCCAAATTTAATCTTTAAAGGTTGAAGCAATTTTGTACCCCATGTGTTCGATTGAATGACCTAATGAATTTAGTTTGAATTCTTTCAAGTTTAAGGGCTACAATCACACATTCTATGCTTTAGCTAAGCATTTATAATGTTGTCATGCCTAGTTGAAAAAACGAATTGGGGTTATAATCACATTCTGAGAAATGCACAAAAGCTGTTAGTTCTGGTCTTAGGTGCCACAATCGCGGTCAACACTCCACGATCTCCATACATTAGGGAAATTCTGGTTGACATCAAAATTTATGCACATCCTTAGCTACCCCCGGAACATTCCATAAAACTTCTACATGAGCTTATCTATTTTTTCTAGAATGGTTTTTGGTTTGATAATTCTAATATTGGCCTAAGATGCATTGCTTATAGATTCTAAGTCATTAAAAAATGGGAGATTTCAATGACACCCAATTCATGGCCGCATAATGCCAACACCAGTACGATACAAACTTCCACAGAACAAATCTACTCCTTGATATGGGCATTGCCCTAGACAAGGTGGAAGAAAAGTTCCTAAAATTCCATACCAGGCTCACTGTAACCCGGTGGATGTGTTTTTCCCCTGATTCCTACTTTGCTAATGATCAATAGGTGCGTGAGTTCTATGCAAACCTTACCAAAGTTTCCCTCGCAAACCCAGTAAAGAGAAATTATGGTAAGCAGGTAAACTTCAGAGAAAATTAGATTAATGTAGTGTATGGGCTCCCAAATGCTGACATGAGGGAGTTTCATGCCAAGGGATGTGAGCTAGGGACTTGGATGGCGGATATCTTATGACCTAGAAAAGTAGTTCCTTTACCACCACCGTGCAAGATATTTTAATGAAGGATGTAAAAGCTAAAGCCAAGCTGTGTCTAAACATCATCTGTTGCAGAGTCTCACTTGGCACTCAAATTACCATTATCATAGACATGAGATCTTCGATGGTAGCCTGCATCCTATCTGGCATTGCTCTGAAATTGGGCGAGATTGCCATCTCCAAAGGGTGGTACTTCAAGAACCATGGAGGTACTCATCTTCTCTTTCCTTCCCTTATCAATGAGTTATGTAGGAGGACAGAAGTGGAGGAATATGCTACAGACAATTAGGTGCGCCCAAGATCCCTCATGTTTCCACTAAAATCCAGAGGCAATGAGGACCTGAGTTAAAGTAATAAGAGGAAGATGGACTAAGGAAAATTAAACCAAGAGGATACAAACTCTTCTATACCCTCATCAGTCTCTGACTTCGATGATATATCTATTTAGATTCGAGGGGTAAGGGAATTATTATCTAGACTAAATCAGGGACCAGGAGAGTCCTCCAGGGCTCGCCATTCATATGTGGCTTGATTAGATTATGAGGAGTACATGGAAGAGAAGAAGAAGCAGAGTGCCACAGTGGCTGTCTCAATAGAGCCTATTATGCCTTAGATGTTTCTCCTAGAAATCTTAAAGACTCATATGAGAAGATGGTGAAGAAAGAAAAGAAAAGAGACATATTTTTTATAAAGTTGTGGAAGGGGTAAAAGACATCTTAAAGGTGCTCAAACCTAACCATCCACTACCTTTACCATGATTAGATAGTGAGTATGAGACACTTATTAAGTAGTCAGCTTATGATGTTGGTGGTTATAATGCTGAGTCAGCAGGAGAAGATAGCTCATGATGCAAATACAGGGATCCTCTTTTACTCTTGTCTTCTTGCACATGCAGTTCGGACACCACATTTCTTTCAGTAGGGTATCACCCCATATTTATTTATATTTTTGGTGATGCGTTGCCGTATATTTCTTTTTATTATTATTTTAGGAAGATATTTTGATTATATTTTTATCTTTGTTTTATGGATGCCACATTTTTTGGGGTACCCGGTCGGTGCTATCTTTTTATGGATTATTATGTCTTTTAGTGTTAGTTTTATTTTTTACCTTAGCATTTAGTTTGATTCTTATTGAGACATAGGTGCAGGGGAATTTTGAGTACCCGTAGCATTAGTGTCAGGAATGAAAGGGAAGTCTAAGTACATGTGATATTTAATTTTGTTAAATTGGGGTCACTTTATACACATCGGCGAAGTATGAGTAGAAATATTATAGGAAATTGTGTGTGGTTCTAATGTAAAATTAATGATTCCCTCCGTCTCAAAATATTTCAAAAGAAATTCAAGGGCATGGATGTGAGCAATTTTGTAAAAAAAACTTTTTCTCATTTTGTGGCTTCATAAAATTTGAATTATTAATGGAAATAGATACTCTCATTTTTTCCCTCGCGGGAGGGACATTTAAGCCCCCTTGCCGAATTTCGCATGCCATGTGTGGAGTGTTATTTACATACGTCTCTTGTATATTTATGTTATCTAGAACTTGGCCCGTAGTCTTTTAAAGCTAATGTTGTTTATATTTGGTTGGAGAAACAATCTTAGACCATTTATATGATTTTGGAAGCCCACTCTAGCCTAAAAAGCCTACCCAAGAATGAATATAATCTTTAGTTACCCAATTTGAGCCTTTGGAACTTTCTTTTGCTATCACATTATAAGACGTAAACCATTCTTCTTATTCCTCTTTTGAACCATACTCTCCTTGAACATTAAAATATAATTTGATGATAAAAGCTTACGTTAGGGGTGGTAATGATTAATGGAAGTAAGTTTGGTGCCACAAAGATGTAGTTATATGCCTAATATGACAAGACATTGAAAAGAACCGAATAGAAGAAGGAACAGTCGAACAAAGGAAACAATTGCATGAAAGTTCAAGAGAAAGAAGTGAAAAAAGTTGGGTAAGTAAATGAAATAAAAGTACACATGATAAAAGAGAGAAAGAAAAAAAGAGTGGCCCGTAGTAAAAAATGCGGATCGAAAAATTGTGATGTAGATGTTCAAGGAAGGATGTATCTATTTTATTCTCCAATGATATCCTATCCTACCCCGATCCTATGCCACATTGTTATAAAGCCCTTTGAGATCTCCAACCATTTACTTTATTTGTGGTGGTGATTCAAAATAGGGGCATTCTTATGGTATGACACTTGTTGCATGGAGATTTCTTTTTTGAGGGAGAGAGTTGTCCACTTTCAATTCCTTGTTGCATATTTTTTTGCTTGATGTGATAAATTCATTTTCTTGTGAGGTTGGCATATGAAACAAGTTGAGGTGGGTGATTTTTCCACCTTCCGGCTACGAGACAAATGGAGTATAGCTTAGGTGTGGTAAAAAAAGAGTTACTTCTAGAGTATTGGTTTTATGTTGCTTGGTTGCTCTTTGAAGGACTATGTAGCCTTGAATAAATCAATTTTATAGTGAGCGGTGTAGTTAAATTTTATTAGCCCATGTGCAATGAATTACTGGCGGTAGTGACTAAGGTAAAAGTCATTGTGACATTGTAGACATAAAGTTTAGGCATCAATGATTGTGTCTCAAGATAAGACGTAATGTTTCTTGAGCTCAAGCAAATTCTTTAAGTTAGGGGTGGTGATGAGAGGTGATTTTACTATTCTTTCTCACTCAACATGTATATACATTACCTTTATTTGAATTAATAATGAGGCATATTCATGAGTAAATGCACTAATATCCACTATTTACAGTCATAGAGTTGAAAAGATAGAAAAATGTGCATTGGAGTTTAAAATGATCAAAAAGGGTGAGGAAAAGTGCAGTGGAAGACCTAAAACAGAAGACCCTTCAATACCGTGGTCGCGGTCCACTGACCGCGGTGACAGTTGTCAAATATGGTCAGTCAACTGCAGTCACGTAAGTTTATCGCGGTCGGGGTAGTCGCGGTCGAAGCCAAGTTTACGCGACACAGCTCAATGGGAATATTCATCCCAAGGGAAAATTTGGAAATGCACATGGTTGATCCCAAATTTGACAAAAAGGACTCAAAACCAAGCTTCATGTATCATATTCCATCTTCTCTAATTTTTTGGTTTAAGGTTTTAGCTTTTGACTCCATAGAATTAATTTTTAGAGAAGAAAATATTGTGTAAATTTTGGGTGAAGAATATACTGGAGACTTTCTAAGTGGAAGGTTTGATCACTACCATTGTTACTCTCATGGGAGAGCGAAGTTTCAATTAGTATTTTATTAAATCTTCGACAATTTATTTTAATGGAGATTTTGGGTATATCTATTTTTATTTAAATTATGTGTAGCTAAATCTTCCTCTTAGGGTTAAAGTCTGTGTGTGTTGTTATTGTTAGCATCTATTTTGAAATTCATATTTATGGGTTTTATCATTGCTATGCTAATTTGGATGGGTTTGATGGGTAAAATTCCCTAAATACCCATATGGCTTTGATGTGTGAAAGCTCTAAGATTTAGAAAGATCAATGCCATCTTTGATAGAAGGGTTTGTGTGATATGTATTAATCCATATCATCCATGAAAGAGGGATGTGGAAACCAGAGCAATGGTAGATAATTATGTGTGTAGTCTTCTATTTTTTCACTATCTTAGACATAAGGGTGAATGTCTGGTTAACTATACCATAGGTATCATCCTAGAAATAGGGATGCCTAGATTGAAGTTGTGGTCACAAACTGTTGAACACACCTATTAGGTATTCGAAATAATCAATGGATAAAAGTTTGGTGTTTTGTTGAAAGACTTCCATCAAATCCATAACCAAACCCACCCATATTTGTCTTACTAAATTGACGTTGATTGCTAACACCCGTATATCACTCCCTTAGTAATGCATAATCCCAAGATCCAGGTATAATTTTTAAACTCTAATTAATCGTAACCCCGAATTTATACGAGAAAACCCCAAAAAGAAATATTAGTGTAGGAACCTATCTCCCTCATTTTATCTTTTTGTACCATTTGTTTGAATATAACTTGTATCTATTATTTTGAATTAATTTGATCGCCACTCATATTGTTCATCGTGGATTCGACCCTGACTCTAAAGTTGGGTAAATATATTTACGAGGGTCTTTCTTTAAGTTGTAAGTTGAGTGTTATCAGTTTCCTTCTCATGATTTTCTTCCTAACTTTGAGGTAACACCTCATTTGCCTTCATTTTGGGCATTTTCTCAATCAAGTCTCCTTTAGAGGGTTCATCAAGGGTTTTCCACTTATTGTGACAATTGCTAGAACTTGGGACTCATTCTTTGGATAAACAATCATGTCACTAGGGAGTCCACCTCTAGGCCTATCACTTAGTTGTAAGGAGATTTGCCCGACTTAGGTCTCCAATTTCTTAATAGAGGCGGAGTGAGACACCATAATTTTTGAAAGTTGAGAAAAGTCACCTTTTGACTCACGGACCATTTTTTCCATACCTTTCACGATATTTAATATTCTTCCTAACATATCCTCGATCTACAATGTTTCGGGGTCAATTGCACTTAACTCCATGCCCTTAACTCGATCATGAGGGGGAAATAATAGTCAAAATTGCATTCCCGATCACTCCAATATCTATCCCTTTCACGGTCCATCTAAAATTAGCTCCCACATTGCCTTTGATAGGAGGGGAGGGAACCCCCCAAGTAGTTAGCCAAATACCGGATTTTCTCATCTAACTTCTTTCCTTCTTCATCATCCTCATATGATTTTGATGCTACAACGTTTAGCTCTTTCGCGGGTGAACCCATAACATTCTTTGTAAAGAGATCAAGTTGGATCATCATATTTTCCATGTTCTCCTCCTTTTGTTTATTATGCTTTCTTTTTTCATTATCGACCATGGAAGTAGCAGAAGGGATCATAGGATCTTTGGTTCTCGGGTATGCCAACCCCGATTTTGATTTGACACTTGTCCAATCAATAGAAAGGCTGTGTGGTGGTGCATCTCACTAGGAAACCGCCTTCCCCATTATCCACCACCATTTCGTTTAATGGATCAAAGGCACGGTAAAAGATCTCAAGATGAAACTTCTCCAGGACTTAATTATTTGGGTATTGAGCTAGCTTACCATTAAAACTCTCCATTCATCTGTCAAAATTTCACATTCTCGTCCTGCTTTTAGAGTAGTTTTTATGGTGGGAAATATCTATCAAGAAAAATTGTCGTAAGATCGTCCTAAGATGTAATTGAACCAAGTGAAATTGAGCGAAGCCATAAAACCACCCCGCCCAATTGTGTGAACGGGAATAGGCGAAGCCAAATGGATTTTTGAGTTATGTGTGCTATATTGAATGACACACACACATCCACGAAATTGTTCAAATGGAAATTTGGATCCTCAAAGTCTTAACACCCATACAATCCTTTAATTTACAACATATGAAGCATGATACTAGTCACATGGAAGACTCTGTTCCCATTAGTTGTTCATCCCGCTTCATTTTGTGGGCCCTCATCTTCTAAAGGGGCATCAAAGGGGCCCATATTGCTTATGCTATCACTCATTGTTCTGTTAACACTTTAATTAACTACAAAATATCTAAAATAATAAATAAAGTAAATTAGACCACCCCGATTATTCCCAAGTAAGAATCACCCCGCACAAGTGAATTCTATTTTTCACTCTCCGACAATGGCACCATTTTGATAACACTCAACTCACTCCCATGATTGAGGGGTGAGGGGGTCATTGTCAATAACCCAACTAGAATTGGGATCGAATCCACAATGAGAAAATTATAAATTTCATGTCTTATGGGTTCTCTAATTACTAAAATGTTACCCGAAATTATAATAAACAAGACTTGTAAAATCAAATGGGGTGATTGGTTTGTAACGATTTTCTACTACCAATGCACGAATATGTCACTTTTGATTTAAAATCAAGATTAGAGAGGATCTTGGGATTATGTCTACCTAAAGGTAAATCATTTGGGTTGATGATGGTTTAGCTTGAAAATTAGTTTTCCACCAAAGGATAGGCTAAGTCAAAAGTCATTGTAGTCAATCTTTTAATAAAACTTCAATAATTTCACCCATTGTCTCTTTCGAGCACCTAACAAGTGTGTAATTCGTAATCACATCAAGCATTCCTATTTATAAGATCATGCTCTTGACATGATTTGCACTCCAACTATACTTATTTCTAAGATTTCAAAAGTAGTAAACCATATGCTCAATTGTCCCCCTTTACCTTGTCCCCTTATAGCACTCTTTCAAGGACGTTACGGGTTACCTCAATTTCACCTTCATCCCTCTTTCAAGGATGATGAAGGGTTTTTAGAGATTGGGGTTTTCACCCATCAAACCCATTTGGAGATTTGGTATTTTCACCTACAAATTCTAACTCATAAATTCAAGCAATGGTGGAATCCATACTCAACAACTAAGAATCATACGAACACAACAACACCCACAAACAATTACACTTTAGTTTAACATAATCCCAAGACTAAATTACTTAGCTACTCATGAAGAAAGTAAAGAGAGATATACCATAAGGCTTATCCAAAACATTCATTCTTAACAAAATTACTATGAAATTAAGCCTCCAAGAGTAGCTACATAATTTCCCAATTAGGGTTTCTTCCTTTCAATTTAAAAATATCTACGACGTAAGAAAAAACAAAAGAAGGAAGTGTTTTTGCTTATATATGGTTTAGAATTAATATATGTAGTTTTATAAAACTTCCCTAGAGTATAATCCCGTAAAACCGCGATCGTGTAGGTTATACCGCGATTGTGGCTACAAAATCATAGTTTTTCTCTGTAATCACATTATTCTAACCATCTTGACTGACCGCGACCGCGGCCTGAGGACCGCGGTCACAATAACTGAGGCAGAACTTCTCCAGGTCTCTTGTTGTACTCCTTTTGTTTCCATTTTACCCTTTTTATCTCTGATCCACATCTTTTTACCTACTCAACTATATACCTGCAGAATGTTGTTATTAGTGCATTTAAATCATAATGTTGTCTCATTTTTTTATACAAAGTATGGTAGTGTGAACAAATGTTTGGTGAAAATAAGAGATAAATTCACCACCAATTATCAGGGACTTAAGGGTTTTGGGGGGCGGGGGGAATGTCTATAAAGCCCTTGTCTTAAAAGCTGAAAAGTGGCTCCCAAGAGGGTACGACTAACTTAACTAAACTGTACCATAGTGTATGAGTGGTACACTAACTCATTTCCTATGCCTCACCATGGACCCTTACACTGCCCAAGGTACAACTACACATACTAGACTCGTATCTTAGGGTACGAATGGTACCCTAGACCATACCTATTAAAGTGTCCACTAGATAAAGACCAACATTCCATATTACTAAGTAGTATATGACCATTTAAGAATGGATTTATATTGTTCATAGACCAACAATATGAAGATGCCTCTTTCATTTGCAGTTGGCGAACTTTTTGATATTAGATCATCACTAAAACCTCCCCATAGGTCAAAGAGTCTGAAAGACCAATATCCTCTATGGGAACAACCAATGAAGGGTCACATACACATTTTTGAAATATGGACACATGGAACACTGGATGAATGAAGCTCAAACTATATGGAAACTCCAATTCACAGGCACCACTACCAACTTTCTTCCAAATCAAATAGGGACTAATAAATCGGGGACTCAACTTCCCTTTCTTACGGAACCACATTACTCCCTTCATGGGTGATACCTTCATGAATGCCCAATCGCCAACACTAAACTAAAATTCCCTACGCCTTACATCTGAGTAGGACTTTTTGCAACATTATGCTACTTTCAACCTATCACAAATTACCTTCACCTTTTCAAAGGCTTGGTGAATAAAAATAGGTCCAAACAACTTACCCTCACAAACCTGATATCACTATATAGGTGATCGACATCTCCTACTATACAATCCCTCAAAATGAGACATACCAATAATATAGTGGTAACTGTTGTTATAAGCAAACTCATTTAAAGTAAAATAGTCGTACCAAATACCACCATAATCAATCACACAAGAACATAACATATCTTCTAATATTTAGATGGTCTTCTCTACTTAACCATCCATTTGAAAGTGTAAAGCAGTACTAAGGAATAACTTAGTCTCTAAACTTTTCTTAAATGACTTCTAAAAATGAGATGAAAATAAATTACCACGATCCTATATGATAGAAACTGGAGTACCATGCAACTTCACATTCTCCGCAAGATAGAACTTAGCATAATTCTCCACCAAATACTAGTCCTTACCGACAAGAATTAAGAGGACTTGGTCATTCTATCCATAATAATCCAAATAGAATCACATTGATTTTGATATCGAGGAAGACTGGTGATGAAATCGATATTAATCACTTCCCACTTCCGATAGGGAAACTCTATCTCTTGATACAAACCATCGGGCCTCAAGTGTTCAACTTTAACTTATTAGCACACCATAGACTATGACACATGGATAGCCACATCCGACTTCATATTATTCAACTAATAAAACTTCTTAAGATCATAATACATCATCATAGAACTAGAATGAATAGCATAAAGAGAACCATGAGCCTCGTCCATAATCCTTTCCATCCATCCATCAATATAGGGAACACATGGCCTACCTTGGTACCTCAAGATACCATCACCACCAATCACAAAGTCAATAAACTTTTGTTGACTCACATTACCCTTAATCTTCACCTAGTTGGGATCCAACATTTACTTTTTCTTTTTTGTGCGA
Organism: Capsicum pubescens; assembly: GCA_030864215.1. Taxonomy (NCBI): domain Eukaryota; kingdom Viridiplantae; phylum Streptophyta; class Magnoliopsida; order Solanales; family Solanaceae; genus Capsicum; species Capsicum pubescens. The sequence goes on from CM061544.1 coordinate 122,120,562, forward strand.
CTCATTAAAGTCCCTGTGTAATTTTTCCAAAGATGAATAGGCTCTCTCCAATCAAGAAATTGTGGCTTCCTTCTTTTTCTACTCCTCCCAATATATTTCATAATCCGAACAAGCTACGTATCTGTGATGAGCGAAGGAGGACTCTTTCAGTCCTTGAGGAAATCTAGAAACTATCTCGTTAATCACTTGCATCTCACCTGAGATCTCATCAAAGGGGTTAGATGAAGAAGTTCTATATGAGTGTGTGTCCTACTGGGTCAATTTGCCCGAGTCAACCTTTCTTTTCTTTCTCTGACCAAGTGCATCTTTAGCTAAGAATTTTAGTGGAAATATGTGGGGCCTGGGTGCACCCAGTTATCTACAACATATTCCTCCTCTTTTCCCATCCTACATAACTTAGTAATAAGGTAAAGAAAGAGAAGATGTGTAACCCCTTGATTCTTAAAGTGCCTCTACTCTGAGATCACAATTTTTCCTATGTTCAAAGAAATGCCAGAGAGGATACAAGACACTATCTAATCCCGCATCTTTATTACCTCTGTCATCTCTGTGCACGATGATACTCTATTGCAGATAACATTCAACCACAACTTGACCTCTGCACTGAAGGTGTTCATAGAAATGAATCTCTTGGTGGTAGGCTAGGAAATTTATTGCTAATACATAATATGTTTGCCATCCAGGTCTCTGGCTCACACTCTTTTGCCTGGAACTGAGTCATACCTACATTCAGGATCTGTAATATCCCATACTTTTTCTATATAAAATCTATCCCTATAATGTTAAATACTAGCTTCCAATCATTTCTAGCCAATAATTTATAAATTTCCAGTGTCCCTCCGCGATATTGGCGCATCGCGAAGAGGGATAAATCCCTAATTATCCGATTCCAGTGAAGGTCCATAATATTGGCGCATTGCGCTAAGTTTTCAGGTCCCATCCACAGTGACAATGCAATACTACCGCATCGTGCCACCATATATATTCCTCGTTTGCATTTTCCAGTAGCTTGGCGTGATTGTGGTGCGTCGCGCCAAGGCCAAAAGTTGGGATTTTTGTCATTTTTCCAATTCTATTTATGAGTTTAAAATCGGTATTTTAGTAAATTACACATACCCAAATCCATCCAAAAATATTAGATTTATTAAATTTCAAAGCACTTTATGCTTTATTCATCATTCCCTCTCAATCAAAACCCTAAGGCTCATAGTTCTTATCCAAGAAAACCCAAAATTCCTCCATTAATTATCCAAGATAATTCAAGATTGAGGATTACCAATAAAATAGCATTAAGAATTCATGCTTAAGAAATGCATCAGTACACTCCCACATTGAGGATGACCATGCAGATCATATTAGACCTGTCTTGCAAACTCTTAGAGATCATCAATTGTTCACAAAATTCAGAAAGTGTGAATTTTGTCTAAGATTAGTAGCCTTTCTCGGTCATATTATTTCTTCCGATGGCATTAGAGTTAATCCCTAAATGATAGAAACCATAAGAAATTGGCCTAGATCTATCTGTCCATCAGACATTAGGAGTTTCTTGGGTCTAGTTAGTTATTACTGATGTTTTGTTGAAGGTTTCTCATCTATTGCATCCCCTATGTCTAGAATGACCTAAAAGAAAGTTAAGTTTCTATGGTCAGATTCCTGTGTGAAGAGTTTTCAGGAGTTGAAGTCTCGACTCATTTTAGCACTAGTTTTAGCATTACCCGATGGTACAGATGGTTTTGTTATTTATTGTTATTCCTCTAGAGTTTATTTAGGTTGTTTCTTGATACTGAGAAGTAAGGTCATATCCTAGGCCTCTAGAAAGTTAAAACCTCATGAAAAGAATTACCCAACCCATAATTTGGAATTTGATATTGTGGTATTTTCTTTGAAAATCTGGAGACATTATCTGTATGGTGTACATGTTGATGTGTTCACAGATCACAAAAGCTTCCAGTATGTGTTCACTCATAGGGAGTTGAATCTTCATCAGTGGAGATAATTGGAGTTGTTTAAGGATTGTGCTATGAGTGTCTTGTATCATTCGGGCAAGGCCAATGTAGTGGTAGAAACCATTAGAAGATTGTATATGGGCACTTTTTCTCATGTTGAGAAAGATAAGAAAGAGTTAGATTGAGAAGTTCACCATTCGGATAGGTTGGGTGTTAGGTTGGCTGATTTCACGGAAGGAAATATTGGGGTTTAGAGTAGTTCCGAATCCTTCCTAATTTCAGAAGTGAAGGAGAAACAAGACCTGGATCATAGTTTAGTCAAACTGAAGAAGTCATTTAAAGACCAAAAGATTGATGTTTTAACCCAATGGGGAGATGGCATGTTGAGATATCAAAGTAGACTATGTGTTCCTAGTGTTGATGACTTGAGATAGAGAATTATGGCTAAAGTCCATGGTGCGCATTATGCTATTAATCAAGATACTACCAAGATGTACCATGACTTGCGGGAAATTTATTGGTGGAATATTATGAAGAAATATATATTGGAGTTCATAGCTAAATGTGCAACTTGTCCATAGGTTAAGGTATTAAAACAAAGATCGGGTGGTAAGTTTCCAGAGTTTGGTATCCTTACTTGGAAGTGGGAAGAGGTAAAATTGGATTTCGTGACTGTCTTACCCCAATCTCGTCATCATTATGACTCGATTTGGGTTATAGTAGACAGATTGACTAAGTCAGAGCATTTCTTTCCAGTTCATTCATCCTATATAGCTGAAGATTATGCTAAGTTATGCATCTGAGAATTAGTCAGATTGCATGGAGTTCCCTTGTCTACCATTTTGGATAGGGGTAATCATCTTACTTTATATTTGTGGAGATCCTTACAGAAGGGTCTTGGTACCCAAATCCATCTTAGTTCAGTTTTCCACCCGCTGACAAATGGTCAAGTAGAGAGGACCATCCAAACTTTAGAACATATGTTGAGGGTGTGTGCTCTTGATTTCAAAGGTAGTTGGGATGAGCATTTTCCATTGATTGAGTTCGTTTATAAAAACAATTACCATACTAGTATTTTAATGGCTCCATTTGAGGCTCTTTATGGGAGGAGATTTAGATCACCCATAGGTTGGTTTTAGGTGGGTGAGGCTGATTTCCATGGGGTCGATGCAGTGTATGAAACTATGGAGATAGTTAAGCTGAATAGAGAAGGATTGAAAACATCCCAGATTCACCAGAAATCTTAGGCAGATGTGAGAAGATGGAACCATAAGTTTGAGATTAGCGATTTAGTGTGTCTGAAGATTTCACGCATGAAAGGGGTAAAGAGATTTGACAAAAAGGGAAATCTTATTCCTCGGTATATTGGCCCTATCAACATTTTAAGTCATGTTGGGAAAGTAGCTTATGATATTGAGTTTTCTGCAGACTTGTCAGTCGTTAATCCTGTATTCCACATCTCTATGCTTAAGATATGCATCAGTGACTTCACCATTGTAGTCTTTTTAAAAAGCTCAGATATTCAGATCAATCTTTCATACGAAGAGATTGCAGTTCAGATCCTAGATCATCAGATTCGTAGATTAAGAAACAAAGAAATTTCCTTAGTGAAAGTTCTTTTGAGGAATCAGTGAGTTGAGGGCATCACTTAGGAAGCAGAAGCAGATTTGCGAGCCAAGTTCCCTCACCCATTCACTACAAACTCACTTCTAGAGGAAGGTAATACTCTTCCTTTATTTAGTTCTTTTCTAATAATATATTAAGCTATATAGTTTTCCTCATGTAAGTTCATACAATCACAGAACTACTTAGAAGCTCAGAATGATATAGATTTAGTTATTGAGTTCATTTCAGTTGTCTATGTTATCTTATATTCTCAGATTCCTTAGAAATTTTAGATTAACTAATAACATTCGAGGACCAATATTGCCAAGGGGTATATATTTTAATACCCCATACTTTTTCTAGATAAAATTCATCCCTAGAATGCTAAAGAATAGCTTCCAAAATTGATTAAGTTTTCCATCGATACCAAATTCATCCAATTCCGACACTTTGTGAAGGAGTTATTGTACTTTTAAGTTGGCAGTGTCCTATCTGGGCCTTTATCCCATCGTGGAGATGAACAAATTTACATTTGTCAATTTTCAGTGGCCCTTCACGATATTGGCACATCGCGGAGAGGGACAAATCCCCAATTGTCCGAATCCAGTGAATGTCCGAGATATTGGTGCATCGCGATAAGTTTCCAGTTCTCATTCAAGGTGACAACGTGATACCACAACATCACACCACCATCCATATTACCAGTTGGCATTTTCCAGTGGCTTGGAGAGATACTGGCACGTCGCGGAAAGGCCAAAAGACAAGATTTTGGTTATTTTTCCAGTTTCAGTTATGAGTTTAAAAGGGGTATTTTGGCAAAGTACCCAATCCTAAATCCGCCCAAAAATTTAAGATTTATAATATTTCAAATCACTTTATTCTTCATTCATCATTCTCTCTCAATTAAAATCGTAAAGCTCATACTTCCTCTGCAAGAAAACCTAAAATTTCCCCATTAATTCTCCATGATAATTCACGATTGAGGATTCTCAATACAATAGCATAAAGAATTCAGCTCTAAAGAATCAGTAGAGATCTAAGATTTAAGTCTTAGCATCTAGTTCATCAATTAAGGTATGTTGGGTTATGAACAAGGATAATTCCTTCTTCCTTGTTCCCAAAACTTTATTTTTATTACAAAGTTACAACAATTTATATGATTTTCCATGAATTTCAACTTAGGGTTTATTTCCATTATCATTATTTGCAAGATTATGAGATTTCCCATGATTAAAAAGTTGAATCACATGATTATGTTAATATTTATATGCATATTTTTGTGATATCCAGATTTTAAGATTATTTATTAATGTTTACATAACCAAGTTTTGAGATATTTTAACATGAGATTGATTCTTGGGTCATTAGACCTCATTTAAAGATTGTTGTTTCAATATTGTTTGTGCTATAAGCAACCCATGACTAGATTATTTTCAGATTTTAGATAAAGATTGTACCTTTTGGTCTCAGAATAGATATGAAATCCATATTTTAAATTTAGACTTACAAATTTAGCTCTACAGATTTACTGCTGGTTTTATTATAAACCATCAGATTACTTTGAAAGTTGATTTTTTAAGATTTTGAGCATAAGATTGGTAGTAGTATTTAGCACCGAGTTTGGTTTGTTACAAAGGTTTCATACACTAGAACTACGTGCCACCACAGTTACAGATTCATAATATTTCCACTTCTACATGGATGACTCTAATTTTGATTACACATATTAGAATATTTTATTCCGATGGCAAGGGTAGAACAACCCTACCTAACGGGGGCCAGCCGTGGGACTCCATGGATGCTCACATGGTGTATGTCAGTTAGAAGAACCTTCTATACAGATATCCCCTACTCTTAAAATAGTTTAATTGATTTGAAGCCTTAAGACATGTAGATTTAGATTTTAGAACTAAGTGTAATGGATCACAAGATTTAGATTGCATTTTTTATTATTCATGATTTGACTTTCACATTTCAGATTACTCAAGCTTAAGTGAGTCATTTACATTTTACATGCATGGTGTTTTCTATAAACTGTGATGATATCATTTACTTATTGTATGCACCCCCATATACTTAGTAAATTATCAAAGTACTGATCCACATATATGTCTGTGTGCTACATTGTCTCATAATATATGTTCAGGTGCTTATTCTTGATAGTGAGAGTGATTTTTGAGAATCTCATCTACATCCCTACAGTTGGTGAGTACTCTTAGTTAGAGGACTTAGCTATTTAGATATCCAGTTGTTAGTAAATGTTTTCATTACTTTTTTTAGGCGGTCTTAGTCAGCTAGGCCTATCCCAGTGACTCTCTAAATTCATTTAGTAGAGGCTTATTGGACTACTAGATTTAGTCTTAGATTTCAGATGTCGTATTTAGACATTTCAGTATTTGTTTTATCAGATTGACGTGATCACTATTTTCAGATAAACTAAGACTTTTCAGATAGTTTTCCATATTGTCAGTATTGTATATACATATTTCACTATTTAGAGATTCAGAGCTAATTGAAAGTAGCCAGGGCTAGCTTAGGACTACTTGTAGTTCAGAGCATCCTATGGTGTTGTGAGATTCAGATTTCGGGGCGTTACAAACTTGGTATCAAATCCTTTAGGTTTAGGGAGTCCTATGGAGTAAGACAAGCCGCATAACGTAGACTCTTGATCATCGGTGTGAAGCATGCCATATCTATGAGCAAGAAGCTATGGAGAATTTTATGAAAATTTTCTATTTCATTCATAATCCATCATGCTTACAAATATCTCTATCTACTATTAACTCTTGATCTGAGATTAAATAAGAAGGCTAGAATAAGACAATTTGATTATGGCCGAAATAAGTCTGGAGGAGGAAATCGTTCGTAGTTTTAGAATCAATCATCTATGCATGCACCTTCTTCAGCCAATGATCCCATACCCAGAAATAGATAGGAATAGTGGGTTAATTCTTCTATGACTAGATCTTAGAATAGTATGAGTGGAAAGCCTAATCATCCCATATATCCAAATTTTGGTAAAAATTATCGAGGTAAATATTTGAGGAGTCAGAAAGGTTATTATGGTTGTGGCCTGAAGGGTCACGGAATCAAGAAATGACTACATGCTACACGGGGAAATAGAGATGCACGTCTCCAAACTTAGGATAATAGTGTACCAGCTCCTCTAGGTCGCCCATCCCCTTCTTAGGGCACTTCATCCAGTACTGGTGGCGTTCAGCACTAGAATCGGTTCTATGCATTACCATCCCACCATGAGTAGGAGGATTCTCTAGATAATTTTACCAGTATTCTTCGTGTGTTTATGTGTTGTTAGAACATGGGTCAAGTTTCCCTAATGTGACCCCGCTAGTTTCTGCAAAATTTGAGATAAAATATGAAAAGATCCCTGAGCCTTTCTTGGTTTCTACTCTGTTAGGTGAGTCAGATGTTGCTAAGCAAATCTACAAGAAGTGACTTATCACTGTCCTTCATAGAGTCATGTTAGAAGACTTGATAAAGTTAGACATGGTTTATTTTGGTCTTATTATTGGTATGGATTGGCTCCATTCCTGTTATGCTTCAATATATTGTCGCATCCAAGTTGTGAAGTTTAAGTTTCCAGATGAGCCATTCTTTGAGTGGGTAGGTAATTTAGTGTCTCCCAAGAGTCATTTCATATATTATCTTAAGGCTAGAAGGTTGATTTTAAAAGGTTACATTTACCATCTAGTTCGATTCTAAGAGTTTAATAGTTCAGTCCGTCAATGTATTAAGTGAGTTTGCTGATGTCTTTCTAGATGATCTCCCAAAGGTATCTCCCGATAGAGAGATAGAATTTGGTAATGGCTCCCGCAGAGTTTAAAGAGTTGAAAGAGTAACTCAAAGATCTTTTAGACAAAGGTTTCATAAGGCCTAGTGTTTCCTGATGGGGAACTCTTGTCCTATTCAACCAAAATTAAGATGGTTCTTTGAATATGTGCATTGACAATCGTTAGCTAAATATAGTGTAACGACCCGATTTTCTAGAACCAAAATGTCACACGGTGTTCATGTTCCAAAAGGAGCACAAGCTAACCCTATACTGATATTTGTACCTGGACACTACATAATATATATAATAAATGTAGAAAATACCCATAAGGTTCAAAACATGTAAAAATACACAAAATTTAAAACTGAATACTGATACATCTGTCCGAAAAGCCTCAAAACTATCTGAACTGTGGAGTCGATGGGATATGTACCCAAATAAGTCTGTCTATAGAAAATAAATAAAATCTGATACAATAATGATAAAAGGATCATCCTCGAATAAAGAGTACTAACTGTTATGTCTACTGCTGCTGACTGGGTCTGAGATGCTAATCATCTCGTGCCTCCAAACCTATGGTGTCAAATAAAACACCATAGTACCATGCATTAGTACAAGAATGTACCAAGTATGCAGACGAGGTAAGGCTAAATGCATGAACAATTACTTAACTGAATGAGAACACATACATGTTTGCACAAACCACAACTACAATAATAACAAATCTGAATATTGAAACTCGTATACTGCATTACTGTCATTTGAACTCACTACTAATATTGAGATACTAAAAAACTTAGTCATGCGATACCTATAACTGAGTACTGGAGTGGAGATCCATCTTATCTAGCGAGTAATCTCGGAATCTAAGGATACTGAAGCTGATTGACTTAATATACTCATGCCATTGACTGAATTTTGAGCTTTCTACTCTTGACTAACTGCATTGGAGATCAAACCTCTCTAACAGATGATTCCAGAATCTACTATTAATGATAACAAAAGATTACGTCTGAATCTGACAATAAGAATACTCAACTGAATCTGAGACTAATATCAAGCCTTTATAATATGTGATCTCTAAGTCTGATAACAAGAATACTCAACTGAATCTGAGACTGAGATCAAGCATATCTGATGGGTGATCTCTAGATCTAATAACAAGAATACTCAACTAAATTTGAGACTGAGATCAAGCCTATCTGACGGGTGATCTATAGATCTGATACTGAATAACTTTATATAAGACCAAGTCTATTTGACGGGTGGTCTACGAATCAATGGAACTATCTGATTTCCTTACTGAGATAGATGACTGTATCTAACAGTCTAGATTTCTAAAGATTGATATTGAAACTGTAAATGTGGGAAGTGCTCACTTAACCGACATGCCTCGAATTTTAACTGGTGGGGTCCAACTTGTAACCCCAGATGTAAGGGTGTCAATACCATGCCATGGGTAAAGACCTCTCTGTTCAAGCCTATCTGATGGGTGACCCTCGTAGGAAGTCAATCCTAAGGCATATAAAAGTAAAGCCTATCTGACGGGTGACCAGCCTTTCCAGATGGATGTCTCCTTCATCTTGCGCTGGCTATGCACTTATGGAAATCAAGGATTTCTCCTAACGACTCAGCCTCTCTGATGGGGAGACACCATCCCTGCCCTCGCTTGGTGCTAGCTCCTACTCCCAACTAAAAGACTCTGAACTGATTCTTAACTGAACACAAACTAAGCTGAATCTGATACTGATCATGTTTCTCAAATGGTCTAACTGAGTTAAGCTGAATTTACTTGGTTTCGTATCAGATGGAATACTACTGATTCTCGTTATCTGATTGAATGACACTGAGCTTTTAATAGAGTACTCAATTACTACAGATGTCAGAACTGAACACTTGACTACTACCAGATCTTAGCTGGGTAAAGAATCGAGGCTAGATTACTACCGATACTGATATTACGATGATTAATGAGATTTCTTAAATTCTGTATCTATTTGAGAATACAGAGTTCTATAACTCGCTAAGTTTTGAGAATTATTGATTGACTAGAATTATCATGAAAACTGACACGGGCTCTAGACAACAGCTAAATTGTCGGGTATAAATACCCCCAGAACTCGATAACATAAAAGTAAAACATAACCATTCTTGAATAATCAAGACCATGGACAATCATTCACCATCATAATCAGTTAGGCATCACTTCAAGCATTTAGGAATCATAAACATGTAATAACATAGGGGAACATGCTATTTGATTATACTCCATTTAATAAGGTCTTGCATTAAACACTTGGTATGGATTAAAGTCTTAGTATGTATTAAAGATCACATAATTGGGGAATTTCATGCTATCCTGCCACAATTAATTCACTAAGGCTTTTCCACAAACACTTGGCATGCATGGGCTTGCACACGATTGGGGATTTCTAGTCAACATGCTATAATGGCTCTAATTCCTTCACATAAGCATTTTATATATCATATGGGGAGTTTGCTTATTAAACAATTTTCTTCACTTAATTGATATGAACACATCACTTAACAAGCAACTTGAAGATTTTTTATAATAAACATCACATGAATATCACATACTAGGGTCAAAGATTGAAAACCATGCAAATAAACATGAATCAAAACTCAATAATAGCATCAACATCAATTTCAACTCACATGAATCATGAAAACCCAAAAACATAAGTTCTTTGAATTTTAGAAAAGGGTTCTTGAGTTTCTTGGATGAAAGGAACCCAAGAATCAATATCTACATACCTTAGAGAAAATCTTTCTTGAAAGTTCTTGGAGAGATTCTAGATTTCTTGATTTCTCTTGATTTTTCTTGAAGAAGAAAGAAGAGTTTTGATTATGTAGAAACCCTAGTTTTTGACGTAGAATATGATAAATGAAGTTGTGATCCTTAATTAGATATAAATAGGGGTTGAAAAGATTGAGAAAATAACGAAAAAACCCTTTTAAAAACATCTTAAAAATACTGAATCGGGGGCTGCGATGGTCAAAGTGATGGTCTATCACTCAGTTTGATGGTCTGTTGGATCGTCTATCGCACAGTGGCACGAAAATGAATACACTTCCTTGAGGTGACGTTCGAAGTGATGTTCCATAGCAAACCCGACGGTACGTCGGATCGTCCATCGCACGTTGGCAAAGATGAGGTCATACTGCCTCAGTGCAACGGTCCCAACAATGGTCCGTCGCAACCTCGATGGTCTGTCGCAGCCTCGGTGGTCCGTCTTCCTAGCCATAAAACTTTGACTAGGAAAGGGATTCACTTCCTTGGTTGCGACGGGCTGGGCGATGGTCGATCGCAAGCTCAATGGTCCGTCAGCCCGACTGTCGCACCTGGGCGATTTCGACTGCTTTCTGTAAAATGGCCGTAACTTTCTCATTTGATGCCATATTTTGAAAAAAAATGTCTCGATGGAAAGATTATTCTATGATCTATATGAAAAAAAGTCGATATTAGGGAAATTCTACATGGTTCAAAATATTTCTCACTTGGGAAGACACTTCTCAACCTTTTTGGACTAGATTAACGCTTCACTTGACACGCTCTAAGGCTCAGACTACGAGAGAAATTTGTGGGGTATTACATAAGGTCAAAGTCAAGAACAAATATCCTCTTTCTAGAATTGAAGACATGTTTGATCAGTTATAAGGTGTCAGTTATTTCTCAAAGATAATCCTTAGATCGGGCATTCATCAGCTTCAAGTAAGGGAGTGTGATATTCCAAAGACAACTTTTAGAACCCGCTATGGTCATTTTGACTTTATAGTCATGTCTTTTGGGCTACGCAATGCTCCAATAGCTATCATGGACCTCATGAATCCAGTGTTCAAATGGTATCTTGTCATACTTATCATACTATTCAATGATAAAATCTGGGTATACTCCCGTAGTGAGGATGGCATGCAGATAAACTTAGAACTATTTTGAAAACTCTTAGAGATCATCAATTATTTGCCAAATTCAGAAAATATGAATTATGGCTAAGATAAGTAGCCTTTATAGGTCATATTATTTCCGTCAATGGTATTAGAGTCGTTCCCCAAAAGACAAAATCCATAAGAAATTGGCCTAGACCTATCTCTTCATCGGACATTAGGAGTTTCTTGGGTCTAGCTGGTTATTACAGATGTTTTGTTGAAGGTTTCTCCTATATTGCATCCCTTATCTATAGACAAACCCAAAAGAAAGTTAAGTTTCTGTGGTTAGATTCCTGTGAGAAACGTTTTCAGGAGTTGAAGACTCGACACATTTTAGCCCCAGTTTTAGTGTTATCCAATTGTACGGATAGTTTTGTTTTATATTGTGATTTCTCTAGAGTTGGTTTGGGTTGTGTGTTGATGCAGAGAGGTAAGTTCATATCCTACGTCTCTAGACATTTGAAACCTCATGAAAAGAATTACCTAACCAATGATATAGAATTAGCTTCTATGGTAATTGCTTTGAAAATCTGGAGGCATTACATGTATGGTGTGCATGTTGATGTATTCACGGACCATAAAATATTGTAGTATGTGTTTACTCAGAGGGAGTTGAATCTTCGTTAGCGGAGATGGTTGGCACTATTGAAGGATTATGATATAAGTGTGTTGTATCATCCGAGCAAGGACAATATAGTCATAGACGCCCTTAGTAGATTGTCAATGGGTAGTGTTACTCATGTGGAGAAGGATAAGAAAGAGTTAGCTAAAGAAGTTCACCATTTGGCTAGATTGGGTGTTAGGTTGGTTGATTTCGTTGAAGGGAATATTTGGATTCAAAGTAGTTCTTAATACTCCCTAGTTTCAGAAGTGAAGGAGAAGCAAGACCGGGATCCTAGTTTAGTCAAACTTAAGGAGTCAATTAAAGACCAAAAGATAGTGGTTTTCTCCCAAGGGGTAGATGGTGTGTTGAAATACCAAAGTATATTGTGTTTGCCTGGGGTTGATGACTTGAGATACAAAATTATGGCTGAAGTGCATAGTGCATGTTATTTTATTCATCTAGGTGCTACCAAAATGTACCGCGACTTACGAGAAATCTATAGGTGAAATGGTACAAAGAAATATGTAGCTAAGTTTGAAGCTAAATATGTAACTTGTCAAAAGGTTAAGGTAGAGCACCAAAGACCGGGTGGTATATTGCAAGATTTTGGTATCCCCACTTGGAACTTGGAAGAGGTGAATATGGATGTTGTGATTACTTTACCCCAATTGCATCGTCATCATGACTCGATTTGGGTTCTTCTAGATAGATTGACTAAGTTGTCGCTTTTCTTTCCAGTTCACACATCCTATACAACTGAAGATTATGCTAAGTTGTACATCCGAGAATTAATCAGATTTTATGGAGTTCCCTTTTCTATCATTTTTTATAAGGGTAATCAGTTCAATTACCAGTTTTGGCGAGCCTTCCAGAAGGGTCCTGGTACCCCAATCCATGTTAGTTCATCTTTCCACCCGTAGATAGATGGTCAAGAAGAGAGGACCATCAAAATTCTAGAAGATATGTTTAGGGCGTGTGCTCTTGATTTCAAACGTAGTTAGGATGAGCATTTTCTATTGATTGAGTTCGCTTATAACAATAGTTACCATGTTATTATTCAAATGGCATTGTTTGACGCTTTTTATGAGAGAAGATATACATCACCCATAGGTTGGTCTGAGGTGGGTAAGGCCACTTTTCTTGGGCTTGATGTAGTGTATGAAGCTATGGAAAAAGTTAAGCTAATTACAAAAATATGGAAAATAGCCAGAGTCACCAAAAATCTTATGTAGATGTGAGAAGAAGGGACCTTGAGTTTGAGGTTGGTGATTTAGTGTGCCTGAAGATTTCTCCCATGAAAGGGGTGAAGCGATTCAGCAAGAAGGGAAAGCTTAGTCCCAGATATATTGGCCATTTCAGCATTTTGATTTGTGTTGGGAAAGTAGCTTATGAGGTTAAGTTTACCGTAGACTTGTCAACCGTTCATCCTATATTCCATGTCTCTATGCTTATGAAATGCATCGGTGACTCCACCATTGTAGTCCCTTTAGAAAGATCAGATATTCAGAACAACCTTTCATACAAAGAGATTCCAGTTGAGATCCTAGATCATCAGATTCGTAGACTAAGGAACATAAAATTTCCATCGGTCAAAGTTCTTTGATGGAATTAGTCAACTGAGGGCGCCACTTGGGAAGTAGAAGAAGATATGTGAGCCAAGTACCCTCACCTCTTCTCCGCAAACTCATATCTATCTGAAGGTAATATTTTTCCTTGATTCAGTTATTTTCTAATCATATATTCATCTATATAGTTGTCCTCATGTAAGTTCATGTACTCACAGAACTACTCAGAAGCTCAGAATTATTTAGATTTAGTTATTTAGTTCATTTATGTTGTGCATGCTATCTTATATTCTCAGATTCCTTATAAATTTATGCTTAACTAGTAACATTCGAGGACAAATATTTCCAAAGGAGAGATATTGTAATACCCTATACTTGATTGGGTTAAAATCCATCCCTACAATGTTTAAGAATAGCTTCCAAAATAGATTATAATTAAAGAAAAAGGCTAGAACAAAACAGTTTAATTATTGTCAGAATAGTTTAGGAGGAGGAAATTATTTGCAGTTTAAGAATCAATCATCTATTCCTACACGTTCTTCATCTAGTTCTCCTGTACCTAGAAATAGACCGGAAAAGTGGGGTATGTCTTCTATGTCTAGATCTTAGAATAGTGTGATTGGGAAGCGTAATAATCTTTTATGTCCAAAATATTATAAAAATCATGTAGCTAATTGGTTGTTGGGTTAGAAAGGTTGTTATGGTTGTGGCCAGGAGGGTCACACAATCAAGGAATGCCAGCATACTAGATTAGGAAATAGATATGCACATCTCCAGACTCAGGCTAATAGTGCACCAACTCCTCTAGGTCGCCCAACAACTTTTCAGGGCACTTCATCCAGTACCAGTGACGGTCAGCGCCAGAATTGGTCTTATGCTTTACCATCCCACCAGGAGTAGGAGGATTCTCCATATGTTGTTAACGATATGCTCTGTGTCTTTTATATTGATATTTATGTGTTGTTAGACCCGAGGTCGAGTTTCTCTTATGTGATCCCATTAGTTGATGCAAATTTTGTGATAAAATCTGGAAAAATCCCTAAGCCTTTCTTGGTTTCTACTCTAGTAGGTGAGTCAGTTGTTGCTAAGAAAATCTATAAGAAATGTCCTATCATTGTCCTTCATAGAGTCATATTAGTAGACTTGATAAATTTATACATTGTTGATTTTGATCTTATTCTTGGTAAGGATTGGCTTCATTCCTATTATGCTTCTATAGATTGTCGCACCTGAGTGGTGAAGTTTCAGTTCAAGATGAGCTAGTGTTTGAGTGGGCAGGTAATTTAAGGTCTCCTATGAGTCATTTCAAACCTTTTCTTAAGGCTAGAAGGTTGATTTCCAAAGGTTGTATTTACCATCGAGTTCAAGTTAAAGACACAAAGTCTGAGACTCCAACCGTTCAGTCCATTAAAGTAGTAAGTGGGTTTGCTGATGTGTTTCCTGAAGATCTCCTTGGGGTGCTTCCCGATAGAGAGATAAAATTTGGAATTGAACTTTTTCCAGATACTTATCCTATTTCTATTCCTCAATATTATATTTCTCCCGTAGAGCTTAAAGAGTTGAAAGAGAAACTCAAAGATCTTTTAGATAAAGGTTTCACAAGGCCTAGTGTTTCCCCATGAGGCACTCTCATCCTATCCGTCCGAAATAAATATGGATCTTTGCATATGTCCATTGACTATCGTTAGCTAAATAAGGTCACAATCAAGAACAAATATCCTCTTCCTAGAATTAATGACCTGTTTGATCAATTACAAGGTGCCAGTTATTTCTCAAAGATAGACATTAGATCCAAATTTGATAAGCTTAAAGTATGGGAGTGTGATATTCCAACGACAGCTTTTAGAACCCGCTATGGTCATTTTGAGTTTTTAGTAATGTCTTTTGGGATAACAAATGCTCCTGCAGCTTATATAGACGTCATGAATAGAGTGCTCAAGTAGTATCTAGACATGGTTGTCATAGTATTCATAGATGATATCCTTATATACTCCTGCAGTGAGGATTACCATGCAGATCATCTTAGAACTATCTTGCAAACTCTTAGATATCATCAATTGTTTTCCAAATTCAGCAAGTGTGAATTTTTGCTAATATCAGTAGTCTTTCTCAGTCATATTGTTTCCGCCGATGGCATTAGAGTTGATCCCCAAAAGATAGAAGTCGTAAGAAATTGTCCTAGACCTATCTCTCCATCATACATTACGAGTTTTATGTGTATAGATGGTTATTACAAATTTTTTTTGAAGGTTTCTCATCTTTTGCATCCCCTATGTTTAGACTTACCCAGAATAAAATTAAGTTATTGTGGTCAGATTCCAACGAGAAGAGATTTCGAGAGTTGAAGACTTGACTCATTTCAACCCTAGTTTTAGTGTTACCCTATGGTACGAATGTTTTGTTGTTTATTGTGATGCCTCTAGAGCAGGTTTGGGTTGTATGTTGATGCAGAGATGTAAGGTCATGGCCTATGCCTCTAGACAGTTGAAACCTTATGAAAAGGGTTACCCAACTAATGATTTGGAATTAGCTGTTGTGGTATTTTCTTTGAAAATCTAGGGACATTAACTTTATGGTGTGCATCTTAATGTGTTCACGGACCACAAAAGTTGGCAGTATGTGTTTACTCAGAGGGAGTTAAATCTTCATCAAAGGAGATGGTTGGAGCTATTGAACGATTATGATATTAGTGTGTTGTATCCTCTAGGTAATGCCAATGTAGTGGTAGATGCCCTTAGTGTATTTTCTATGGGCCGTGTTGCTCATGTGGAAAAGAATTAGAAAGAGTTATCTAGAGAACTTTACCATTTGGCTTGATTCGGTGTTAGGTTGGTTGATTCCGGTGATGGGAATGTTTGGGTTCAGAGTAGTTCCAAATCATCCCTAGTTTCAGAAGAGAAGAAAAAGCAATACCTGGATCCTAGTTTGGTAAAAATAAAGGATCGGTTAAATACCAAAAGATAGAGGTTTTCTCTTAAGGGAGAGATGGCTTGTTAAGATATAAATGTAGATTGTGTGTTCCTGGTGTTGATGGCTTGAGATAGAGAATTGTGGTTGAAGAATATAGTGAACGTTATTCTATTCATCCAGGTGCTACCAAGATGTTCCACGACTTGCGGGAAATGTATTGGTGGAATGGTATGAAGAAATATGTATTGTAGTTCATAGCTAAATATGCAACTTGTCCACAGGTTATGGTAGAGCAGAAAAAATCGGGTGGTACGTTGCAAGAGTTTGGTATACCCACCAGGAATTGGGAAGAGGTGAATATTGATTTTGTGACTGGTTTACCCCAATCGCATCGATTTAAGTTATTGTAGACAGATTGACTAAGTTATCGCATTTTTTGCCAGCTCACATGTCCTATACAGCTGAAGATTATGCTAAGTTGTACATTAAAGAATTAGTCAGATTGCATAGAGTTCCTTTGTCTATCATTTCGTATAGGGGTACTCAGTTCACTTCCTAGTTTTAGAGAGCCTTCAAGAAGTGTCTTGGTACCCAAAAACATCTTAGTTCATATTTCCATCTTTAGATAGATGGTCAAATAGAGAGGACCATCAAAAATCTAGATCATATGTTAAGGGCGTGTGATCTTGACTTTAAAGGTAGTTGGGATGAGCATTTTCCTTTGATTGAGTTCGCTTATAAGAATAGTTACCATGCTAGTATTCGAATGGCTCTGTTTGAGTCTCTTTATTAGAGGAGATATAGATAACCCATAGGTTGGTGAGGCCTCTTTGCTTTGGCCAGATATAGTGTATAAAAATATGGAGAAAGTTAAACTGATTAGAGAAATATTAAAAATAGCCCAGAGTTGCCAGAAAATCCCAGTGAGGCCGCTTTTCTTTGGCCAGATGCAGTGTATAAAAATATGGAGAAAGTTAAGAAGATTAGAGAAAGATTGAAAATAGCCCAGAGTAGCCAGAAATCTTATGCAGATATGAGAAGAAGGGACCTCAATTTTAAGGTTGGTGATTTAGTGTGTCTGAAGATTTCACCCATGAAAGTGGTGAATAGATTTTGCAAGAAGAGAAAGCTTAGTCCCTGCTATGTTGGCCCATTTAGCATTTTGGATTGTGTTGGGAAAGTAGCTTATGAGCTTGAGTTGCCCGCAGAATTGTTAGTAGTTCATCCTATTTTCCACGTCTCTATGCTTAAGAAATGCTTGGTGACTACACCGTTATAGTCCCTTTAGAATGCTCAGATATTTAGAAAAGACTTTCATATGAAGAGATTCTAGTTGAGCTCCTAGATCATTAGATTCGTAGAATAAAGAACAAAGAAGTTCCCTTGGTCAAAATTCTTTGGCAAAATCAGTCGGATAAGTGTGCCACTTGGGAAACAAAACCAGATATGCGAGCCGAGTACCCTTACCTCTTCTCTGCAAATTCAGATCTAGTTGTAGGTAATACTATTCCTTGATTTATTTCCTTTTTAATCATATATTAAGTTATATAGTTGTTCTCATGTAAGTTCATGCACTCACAGACCTACTCAGAAGCTCAAAATTATTTAGATTTAGTTATTCAGTTCATTTCAGTTATGCATGCCATCTTATATTTTCAGATCCTTAGAAAATTAAGCTTAAATAGTAACATTTGAGGACGAATGTTTCGAAGGGGGATATATTGTAATGCCCCATACATTTTCTGGGGAAAATCCATCCCTAGAATGTTAAAGAATAGCTTCCAAAATAGGTGATAATTATTTCGTGAGGAATTATTTGGATTTAGACTTTTCATGGTGTGGGAAATTGATTAAACTTTCCATCGATGCCCTAGTCACCAAATTCCGACACTTGGTGAAGGAGTTATGGAACTTATAAGTTGGAAGTATGCCACCTAGGACTTTAGCGTGTCACGGAGATAAGCAAATTCACATTTTTCAATTTCTAGTGGCCTTCTACGATATTGGAGCCTCGCGGAGAAGGCCAAATCCCCAATTGTCCGATTCTAGTGTAGGTATACCATATTGGCGCATTGCATCAATTTTCCATGTCCCATACTAGGTGACAACGCGATACCACCGCATCGTGACACCATGCATATTCCAAGTTAGCATTTTCTAGTGGCTTGGCAAGATAGTGGCATATCGCGCCAAGGACAAAAGTCAGGATTTGGGTTGTTTTTCCAGTACTGTTTATGAGTTTAAAAGGGGTGTTTTGGTAAAGTACCCAGTCCCAAATCCGTCCAAAAATATATATTTATCAAATTTCAAAGAACTTTATTCTTCATTTATCATTCTCTCTCGAACAAAACCCTAAGGCTCATACTCCCTCCCCAAGAAAATCCAAAATTCCTTCATTAATTCTCCAAGATAATTCAAGATTGAGGATTACCAATACAACAGAATTATGAATTCATCTAAAAGCATCAATAGAGATCCAAGATTCAAGTCTTAGCATCTAGTTCATCAATTAAGGTATGGGGGTGATGAACAAGGATAATTCTTTCTTCCTTGTGGCCAAAAATTTATTTTTATTACAAATTTACTGCAATTTATATGATTTCCCATGAATTACAAGTTATTGTTTATACCCTTTATCATTATTTACAAGATTATGAGATTTCCCATGATTTGAAAGTTGAATCACATGATTATGTTTATATTTCCATGCATATTGTTGAGATTTCCAGATTTTAAGATGATTTATGAATGTTTACATTACCAAGTATGAATTTTGAGTTGTTTATTTACATGAGATTGATTCTTGGGTCATTAAACAACGTTTAAAGATTGTTGTTTCAATATTTTTTGTGCTATAAGCACCTCATGACTAAATTATTTTCAGATTTTAGATAAAAATTTGACCTTTTGGTTTCAAAATAGATATGAAATCCATATTTTAGATTTAGACTTATTGATTTAGCTCTATAGATTTACAGTTGGTTTTATTATAAACCATTAGACTACTTTTAAAGTGGATATCTTACGATTTTGAGCATAAGATTGGGAGTAGTATTTAGCACCGAGCTGGGTGTGTTACCATGGTTTCACACCCCAGAACTACATGCCACCGTAGGTACAGATTAAGATTATTCCCACTTCTACGATGATGACTCTGATTGTGATCATAGAAATTAGAATGTTCTATTCCGATGGAAAGGGTAGAATAACCCTACCTAATGGGTGCCAGTTGTGGGACTCCAATGATACTCACAAGGTGTATGTCGGTTAGAAGAACATCCCAAACAGATGTCCCCTACTTCTAAAACAATTTAATTGATTTGAATCCTTAAGACATGCAGAAAAAGTTTCAGACTTTATTTAGCCTATACGATTTCAAAATAAGATTAAAATACAGATTTCACAACAATGTGTAATTTCTCACAAGATTTAGATTGCATGTTTTATTATTCATGATTTGACTTTCAGATTTCAGATTACTCAAGCTTAAGTGAGTCATTTACATTAACCATGCATAATGTTTTCTATAAACTGTGATGTTATTGTTTACTTATTGCATGCACCCCCATATACTCAATACATCATCAAAGTACTGATCTGCATATACATTTGTGTGTTACATTATCTCATAATTTAGGGTTAGGTGCTTAGCCTCGGCAACGAGAGTGATTTTCAAGCATCTTATCTACATCCCTGCAGTTGGTGAGTCCTCTTAGTTTGGGGATTTAGCTAGAAAGATTTCTAGTTTTTAGTAAATGTTTTTATTACTCTTTTCATACAGTCTGAGTCAGCTGGGGCCTATCCTAGTGACTCTCTAGATACAATTAGTAGAGGCTTGTCGGACTACTAGATTCAGTCTTAGATTTTAGATGTCGTATTTAGACCTTTTACTATTTTTTTTATCAGATTGACGTGATCAATATTTTTAGATATACTCAAAAAATTTTTTTATAGTTTTTTGCATTGTCAGTATCGTATATTCATATTTCCCTATTTTGAGATTCAGAGCTAATAAAAAGTATCCAGGGTTAGCTCAGGACTGCTTATAGTTCGGAGCACTGTGTGACATTTCGAGAATCATATTTTGGGGTTTTACAAACTTAGTATCAAAGCCTAAGGTTTAGGGAGTCCTAGGGAATAGACAAGCCGCGTTATGTAGAGTCTTGATCATCGATGTGAAGCGCTCCATATTTTTTAGGAAAATTTTTTCTTTCTTACATAATCCATCATGCTTATAACTATCTCAATCTTCTATTAACTAATGCTCTTTTATGACAGAATATGCCTCCTCGCGGAGCTAATGCTCGTAGAAATGATAACCAGCCACCTCATCCCGCATATCATTTGAATAAGAATGTACCACATGCTGAGTTCTAGAATACCTTTTAGGTGCTAACCCAAGATGTGACAACAAATGTTCAGGGTAACCATCAGGCTGCAGCCCTACCTCAGCAAGATGGGGACTTAGCCATTTCTAGAATCAGAGATTTTATGAGAATTAATCTGCCAGAATTCTTTGGGTCAAAGGCAGGTGAGGACCTATAGCTTTATCTTGATAAGGTGAAAAAGATCACACAAATTATGCAAGTTTTTGAAGAAGACAGTTTATAATTAGCTTTGTATAGGCTGAAAGATGTTGGTTATGATTGGGTGGTGATATATAAGAAAAGTAGAGAAGAGAATGCAGTTATCATGACTTGGCACTTGAAATGAGGTAAGCTAAGATAAAAGAGGTTATGATCTTGAGGCATTTCTCTATGCCTGTGAAGTAGTATTTTCTAAAGTTCAACCAGTTGTCTAAGTATGCCCCTGATTAGAGGGCTGACCCTAGGTCAAGCATGAGTAATTTTATGACTGGTCTGTCTGGATTGTTAGTTAAGGTGTGTAGGAAAACTATGGTCAATAGAGACATGGATCTTTATAGATTTATGATGTTTGCTCAGAAAATTAAGGTAGAAAAGATGAAGGAAAGAGAAAGAGTAAATAAGAAGGCTAGAACAGGACAGTTTGATTATGAGCAGAATAGGTCTGGAGGATGAAATCATTCGTAGTTTAGGAATCGATCATCTATGCCCGCACCTTCTTCAGCTAGAGCTCTCGCAACCAGAAATACACTAGAATAGTAGGCTAAGTCTTCTATGTCCAGATCTCAGAATAATGTGAGTGGGAAGCCTAATCATCCCTTATGTCCAAATTATGGTAAGAATCATGGAGGTAAATGTTTGTGGGGTCAGAAAGGTTGTTATGGTTGTGGCTAGGAGGGTCATAGAATCAATGAATGCCCCACATACTAGATAGGGAAAAAGAGATGCACGTCCCCTGACTCAGGCTAATAGTGCACCAGCCCTTCTAGATCGCCCAAGCCCTTCTCAGGGTGCTTCATCCAGTATTGGTGGCGGTCAGCACCAGAATTGACTCTATGCTTCACCATCCCGCCAGGAGAATAAGGATTCTCCATAAGTTATTACCGGTATGCTTCGTGTATTTTATTTTAATGTTTATGTGTTGTTAGACCCTGGGTCGAGTTTCTCTTATGTGACCCCATTAGTCGCTACGAATTATGATATAAAATCTGAATAGATCCCTGAGCCTTTCTTGGTTTCTACTCTAGTAGGTAAGTCAGTTATTTCTAAGAAAATCTACAAGAAGTGTCCTATCACTGTCCTTCATAGAGTTATGTTAGAAGACTTGATAGAGTTAGACATGGTTAATTTTGATTTTATTCTTATTATCGATTGGGTCCATTTCTTTTATGCTTCTATAGATTTTCGCACCTAAGTGGTGAAGTTTCAGTTCCAAATGAACCAGTCATTGAGTGGGCAGGTAATTCAGTGACTCCCAAGAGTCATTTCATATCTTATCTTAAGACAAGCAGATTGATTTCCAGAGTGATATGGGTACAATCATGAAGATGAACATTTTTGAGTATGTTGAATATAACTTACGGAGTGTACGAGTTGGAGTGTGAAAAGGGCTCAAAATCCATCCCTCTATTGCACTCTATTGGAGCCATTTTGTTCATTTAACATTAAGGGGCACTTTTGTCATTTTTTCCTATTATTGTAATAAGTTTATAAATAGAACATGTTAGGGTTTATTTCATTTGGTTTCTGAATATTAATGTAAGAATACTTGAGAGAAGGCTCTCTAGGCCGAAAACTAGGGCATGGCAAGTGTGGGAACACTTGTGAATGTGTGCTGCTTGGAAACGTTGGTGCTTGAGCGCTGGAATCCCTCTCGTGTCTTCATAAGAGTGTGGTGTTGCTATTGTAAGTTCTAGGGGTCCTTAGATGGAATATGTCTATGGGTTCTTGGATCTTAATTATAGTGCATGTCTCACTTCCTATCTTTAGATTTCATGTTTTAGTTTGTGTGGTCTAGTGAGCCATTGGTTCTTGTTGTTCTTGTAATCTTGTAACCGTTGGTTCTTGATATCATAGTGTTGTTTCTTCCTATCATATTGTTAATTATCTCTTGTTGTTGTTTCTTTTTTGGTGTCAAATAAACCTACATATCTTGTATTCTTGTTATGTTTGTCGAATCAGAGAGAGGTCCCTATTTGGTCCGTGATTTGTTGTGATTTGTGGACTATTTTGGGGTGTGATTTAGTGTTCCCTTGTTTATTTTATATCATAGAGGTTGTATTTATGATCTACTTTTAGTTAAAGACACAATGTCTAAGACTCTAATAGTTTAGTTTGTCAATGTAGTTAGTGAGTTTCCTAATGTCTTTCCAGAAGATCTCTCAGCGGTACCTTCTGATAGAGAGATAAAATTTGGTATAGACCTTCTTCTAGACTCAGACTATTTCAATCCCTTCAAATCGTGTGGAACCCGCAGAGATGAAAGAGTTGACAGAGAAATTCAAAGATCTTTGATATAAAGGTTTCATAAGGCCTAGTGTTTCCCCATGGGGCACTTCCATCCTATTCGACCAAAAGAATGATGGATCTATTTGTATGTGCATAGACTATCGTCATCTACATAAGTTCACAGTCAAGAAAAAATATCCTCTTCATAGAATTGATGACCTATTTGATCAATTAGGTGGAGCCAGTTATTTCTCAAAGATAGACCTTAGATCCGGCTATCATCAACTTAAAGTAAGGGAGTGTGATATTCCAAAGACATCTTTTATAACCCTCTATGGTCATTTTGAGTTTCTAGTCATGTCTTTCGGGCTAACCAATGCTCCAAAAGCTTTCATGGACTTTATGAATCAATTGTTCAAACCGTATCTAGACATGTTTGTCAAAGTATTCATAGATGATATCCTTGTATACTCCCGTAGAGAGAATGACCATGCAGATCATCATAGAACTATCTTTCAAACTCTTAGAGATCATCAATTGTTCGTTAAATTCAGAAAGTAGGAATTTTGGCTAAGATCAGTAGCCTTTCTTGGTCATATTGTTTCTGCTGATAGCATTAGAGTTGATCCCAGAAAGATAAAAGTCATAAAAAATTGGCCTACACCAATCTCTCCGTCGGACATTAGGAGTTTCATGGGTCTAGCTGGTCATTATAGATGTTTTGTTGAAGTTTTCTCATCTATTGCATCCCCTATGTCTTGACTTACCCAAAAGAAGGTTATGTTTCTGTGGTCAGATTCCTGCGAGAAGAGTTTTCAAGAATTGAAGACTCGACTCATTTCAACCCTAGTTTTAGCATTACCCGATGGTACGGATGGTTTTGTTGTTTATTATAATTCCTCTAGAGTAGGTTTGGGTTGAGTGTTTATGCAGATAGGTAAGGTCATAGCCTACGGCTCTAGACAGTTCAAACCTCATGAAAAGAATTATCCATCCAATGACTCAAAATTAGTTGCTGTGGGTTTTTCTTTGAAAATATGGAGACGTTATCTATATGGTGTGCATGTTGATGTGTTCATGGACCACAAAATCTTGTAGTATGTGTTTAATCATAGGGAGTTAAATCTTGGTCAGAGGAAATGGTTGGAGCTGTTGAAGGATTATGATATAAGTGTGTTGTATCATCCGGGCAAGGCCAATGTAGTGAAAGATGCCTTTAGTAGAATGTTTATGGGTAGTGTTGCTCATTTGTAGAAGGATAAGAAAGAGTTAGCTCAAGAAGTTCATCATTTGGCTTGATTGGGTGATATGTTTGTTCGTCCTACTGAAGGGAATGTTTATGTTCAGAGTAGTTTCGAATCCTCTCTAGTTTCTGAAGTCAAGGAGAAGAAAGACCTGGATCATAGTTTGGTCAGACTGAAGGAGTCAGTTAAGGACCATAAGATAGAGATTTTCTCCCAAGGGGGAGATGGTGTGTGTAGATATCAAAGTAGATTGTGTGTTCCTGATGTTGATAAGTTGAGACAAAAAATTATGGCGGAATCGCATGGTGTGCGTTATTCTGTTCATCCAGGTGCTATCAAGATGTGCCATGACTTGCGAGAAATCTATTTGTGGAATGGTATGAAGAAAGATGTAGTGGAGTTCAAAGATAAATGTGCAACTTGTCAATAGGTTAAGGTAGAGCATCGATGACCGGGTGGTACGTTGCAAGAGTTTGGTATTCCCACCTAGAAGTGGGAAGAGGTGAATATGGATTTTGTGAATGCTTTACACTAATCGTGTTGTCATCAATACTCCATTTGGGTTATAATAGATATATTGACTATGTCAGAACATTTCTTTCCAATTCACAAATCCTATACAACTGAAGATTATGCTAAGTTGTACATTCGAGATTTAGTCAGATTACATAGAGTTCCCTTGTCTATCATTTTGGATAGGGGTACTCATTTCACTTCCCAGTTTTGGAGAGCCTTCTAGAAAGGTTTTGGTACCCAAATCAATCTTTGTTCAGCTTCGTATCCACAGACACATGGTCAAGCAGAGAGGACCATCCAAACTCTTAAACATATGTTGAGGGCATGTGCTCTTGATTTCAAAGGCCGTCTGGATGAAAATTTTTCGTTGATTGAGTTCGCTTATAACAACATTTTCCATGGTAGTATTCGAATGTCTCCGTTTGAGGCTCTTTATGGGAGGAGATGTAGATTACCCATAGTTTGGTTTGAGGTGGGTGAGGCCACTTTTCTTGGGCCCGATACAGTGTATGAAGCTATGGAAAAAGTTTAACTGATTAGAGAATAATTGAAAACAGCGCAGGGTTGTCAAAAATGTTATGCATATATGAGAAGAAGGAACCTTAAGTTTGAGGTTGATAATTTAGTGTATCTGAAGATTTCACCCATGAAAGGGGTGAACACATTTGGCAAGAAGGGAAAGCTTAGTCCCCGGTATGTTGTCCCTTTCAGCATTTTGATTTGTGTTGGGAAAGTAGATTATAAGCATTAGTTACCCACAAAATTATCAGTCGTTCATCCTGTATTCCACGTCTTTATGCTTAAGAAATGTATCGGTGACTGCACTGTTGTAGTCCCTTTAGAAATCCCAGATATTCAGATTAGTCTTTCCTATGAAGAAATTCCAGTTAAGATCCTAGATCATCAGATTTGTAGACTAAGGAACAAAGAAGTTCCCTTGGTCAAAGTTCATTGGAGGAATCAGTCGGTTGAGGGCCCCACTTGAGAAGAAGAAAAAGATATGCGAGGTAAGTACCATCACCTCTTCTCCACAAATTAAGATGTAGCTGAAGGTAATACTCTTCCTTGATTAAGTTATTTTATAATCATATATTCAGCTATATAGTTGTCCTCGTGTAAGTTCATGCACTCACAGAACTACTGAAAAGCTCAGAATGATTTAGATTTAGTTATTCAGTTAATTTTAGTTGTGTATGCTATCTTATATTCTCAGATTCCTTAGAAATTTCAGTTTAAGTAGTAATATTCTAGGAAGAATATTTTCAAGGGGGAGATATTGTAATACCCCATACTTTTTCTAGATAAAATCCATCCCTAGAATGTTAATGAACAACTTCCAAAATATATGACAATTATTTCGTGTGGATTTCTTTTGATTTACACTTTTCATGGTGTGGGAAGTTAATTAAGTTTCCCATCGATACCAAATTCGCCCGATTCCGACAACTGGTGAAGAAGTTATGGCACTTTTAAGTTTACAGTGTGCCACCTGGTCCTTTAGCGCATCGCGGAGATGAGCAAATCCACATTTGTCAATTTCCTGTGGCCCTCCGCGATATTGGCGTATCGCGGAGAGGGCCAAATCCCTAATTATAAGATTCCAGTGAAGGTCCGCGATATTGGTGCATGAGCCAAGTTTCCAGGTCCCATCCAAGGTAACAACGCGATACCACCACATCGCCCCACCATGCATATTCCCAGTTGGAATTTTCAAGTGGCTTGGAACGATAGAGGCGTGTCGAGTAAAGGCCAAAAGTCAGGATTTTGGTCATTTTTCCAATTCCATTGATGAGTTTAAAAGGGGTATTTTGGTAAAGTTCCCAGTCCCAAATCCGTCCAAAAACATAGGATTTATCAAATTTCAAAGCACTTTATGCTTCATTCATCATTCTCTCAATCAAAACAAAAAGGCACATACTTCCTCTCCAAGAAAACCAAAAATTCCTCCAGTAATTCTCCAAGATAATTCAATATTAAGCATTACCAATACAAGAGAATTAAAAATTCATCTCAAAGCATCAGTAGAGATCAAAGATTCAAGTCTTAGCATCTAGTTCATCAATTAAGGTATGTAGGGTTATGAACAAGGATAATTCATTCATCATTGTGCCGAAAACTTTATTTTGATTACAAATTTACTGCAAGTTATATGATTTCCCATGAATTTCAAGTTAGTGTTTAGACCCATTATCATTATTTGTAAGATTATGAGATTTCCCATGATTTTAAAGTTGAATCACTTGATTATGTTTATATTTCCATGAATATTGTTGAGATTTCTAGATTTTAAGATGATTTATGAATATTTATATTGCCAGGTATGAATTTTGAGATGTTTTAACATGAGATTGATGCATGGGTCATTAGATTTCATTTAAAGATTATTGTTTCAATGTTGTTTGTGCTATAAGAACCCCATGACTAGTTTATTTTCAGAATTTAGTTAAAGATTTGACCTTTTCGTCACAGAATAGATATGAAATCCACATTTCATATTTATACTTATTGATTTAACTTTATAGATTTACAACTGGTTTTATTAAAAATCCACATTTCATATTTAGACTTATTGATTTAACTCTACAGATTTACAACTGGTTTTATTATAAACCATCAGATTACTTTTACAGCTGGTGTAGGTCAGTTAGAAGAACCTCCCAAATAGATGTCCCCTACTGTTAAAATAGTTTAATTAATTTGAAGCCTTAATACATATAAAATAATTTCCAGACTTAATTTAGCCTATATGATTTGAGAATAAGAACAGAATAAAATTTCAGCACTAAGTGTAATGGATCACAAGATTTAGATTGCATGTTTTATTATTCATGATTTGACTTTCAAATTTCAAATTACTCGATCTTAAGAATGTCATTTACATTTAGCATGCATGATGTTTTCTATAAACTGTGATGATATTATTTACTTATTGCATGCACCCTTATATACTCAGTATATCATCAAAGTACTGATCCACATATACGTTTGTGTGAAACCTTGTCTCATAATGTAGGTTCTGGTGCTCAGTCTCGACAACGAGAGTGATTTTTGAGAATCTCATCTACATCCCTACAGTTGGTGAGTCTTCTTAGTTCGGGGACTTAGCTATTGAGATTTCCAGTTGTTAGTAAATATTTTCATTTCTATTTTCAAAGAGTCTGAGTCTGTTGAGGCCTGTCCCAGAAAGTCTTTAGATTCAGTTAGTAGAGGCTTGTCGAACTACTAGATTCAGTTTTATATTTCAGATGTCGTATTTAGCCCTTTCAGTATTTGTTTTATCGAATTGACATGGTCAGTATTTTTAGATATGCTCAGACATTTTAGATAGTTTTTTGCATTATCAGTGTCGTATATTCACATTTTCATATTTAGAGATTCGAAGCTAATAAAAAGTATCTAGGGTTAGCTCTGGACTACTTGTATTTCGGAGCACCATGTGTCATTATGAGAATTAGATTTCGGGGTGTAGCAAATTTGTTATCAAATCCTAAGGTTTAGGGAGATCTAGGGAGTTAGACAAACCGCGTTACATAGAGTCTTGATCATCGGTGTAAAGCGCGCCATATCTATGAGCAAGAAGCTATGGAGCATTTTAGGAAAATATTCTTTCTTTTATAATCCATTGTGCTTACAACAATCTCTATCTGCTATTAAATCATGCTATTTTATGACAGAATATTCTTCCTCACAGAGCTAACCCCCGTAGAAATTATAACTAGCCACCTCAGCCTGTAGATCCTTTGAATAGGAATATGTAACATACAAAGTTTCGAACTTCCTTTCAAGCGCTAGCCCAAGCCGTGACAACATATGTCAAAGGTATCCGTCAGGCTGCAACCCCACCTAAGCAAGATGGGGACTTAGCCATAGCGAGAATCAGAGATTTTATCAGAATAAATCTTCCAGAATTCTTTGGGTCGAAGACAGGTGAGGACTTACAGCTTTATCTTGATAAGGTAAAGAAGATCACTCGAATTATGCATGTTTCTGAAGATGAGAGTGTAGAATTTGAATTCTATAGGCTGAAGGATATTGCTTATGATTGGGTGGTGATGTGGAAGAAAAGTAGAGAAGAGAATGCAACTCCCATTACTTGGTAGATGTTTCAGGATGCGTTTTTAGACAAATTCTTCCCACTTGAGATAAGAGAATCTAAGATAGAAAAGGTCATGAACCTAAGGCTGGGCTCTATAATTGTGAAGGAGTATTGCCTCAAGTTTAAAAAGTTGTCTAAGTATGCACCTGATCAGATGGATGACCCTAGGTTAAGCATGAGTAAGTTTGTGACAGGTGTGTCTGGATTGGTAGTTAAGAAGTGTAGGAATTATATGCTCAATATAGACAGAGATATTTCTAGATTTATGATATATTCTTAGAAAATTAAGGTAGAGAAGATGAAGGAATGAGAGAGAGAGTAACTATTAAGACTAGAATAGGATAGTTTGATTATGGTCAAAATAGGTCTGGAGGAGGAAATCTTTCACAGTTTCAGAATGGATCATCTATGCCCGCATCTTCTTTAGCCAGTTCTCCCTCACCCAGAAAAAGAACAAAACAATAGGGTAAGTCTTCTATGTCCAAATTTCATAATAGTGTAAGTGGGATGCCTAATCATCCCCTATGTCCAAATTATTATAAGAATCCTGGAGGTAAATATTTGTGGGGTAAAAAAGGTTGTTATGGTTGGGGCCATGAGGGTTAAAAAATCATGGAATGTACATATTCTATATGGGGAAATAGAGATACATGTCCCCCGACTTAGGCTAATAGTGCACCATCTCCTCTAGGTTGCCCAACCCCTTCTCAGGCAGCTTTATCCTGTACTGGTGGCAGTCACTTCAAGAATCGGTTCTATCATTTACCATCACACAAGGAGCATGAGGATTCTACAAATGTTATAACTGGTATGCTTCGTGTCTTTCATTTTGATGTATATGTGTTGTTGGACCTTGGGTCGAGTTTTTCTTTTGTGACCCCATTAGTTTCTACAAATTTTTAGACAAAACCTAAAAAGATCCCTGAGCCTTTCTTGGTTTCTACTCCAGTAGGTGAGTCAGTTATTGCTAAGCAAATCTACAAGAAGTTTCCTTTCATTGTCCTTCATAGAGTTATCTTAGAAGACTTGATAGAGTTATACATGGTTGATTATGATCTTATTCTTGGTAAGGATTGGCTCAATTCCTATTATGCTTCTCTAGATTTTCATACCCAAATGGTGAAGTTTAATTTCTAGATGAGCCAGTCTTTGAGAGGGAAGATAATTTAGTGTCTCCCAAGAGTTATTTCATATCTTATCTTAAGGCCAGAAGATTGATTTACAAAGGTTACATTTATAATCTAGTTTGAGCTAAAGACACAAATTCTGAGACTCCAATAGTTTAGTCCGCCAATCTAGTAAGTAAGTTTCCTGATGTCTTTCAGAAGATCTCCCAGGGTTACCTCCCAATAGTGAGAAAAATTGATACTGACCTTTTTTTAGACTCTTAGCCAATTTCTATCCCTCCATAACGTATGGCTTCCACACAGCTTAAAGAGTTGAAAGAGCAACTCAAAGATCTTTTATTTAAAGGTTTCATAAGGCCTAGTGTTTCCTCATGGGGTGCTCCCATCCTATTCGTTCGAAAGAAAGATGGATCTTTGCATATGTGCATTGACTATCGTCAGCTAAATAAGGTCACAGTTAAGAACAAATATCCACTTCCTATAATTGATGACCTGTTTGATCAATTACAAGGTGGCAGTTATTTCTCAAAGATAGATCTAAGATCTAGCTATCATCATATTAAAGTAAGGGAGTGTGATATTTTAAAGGCAACTTTTAGAACCCGCTATGGTCATTTTTAGTTTTTAGTCCTGTCTTCTAGGCTAACCAATGCTCTAACAGATTTCATTAACCTCATGAATCGAGTGTTCAAATAGTATCTAGACATATTTGTCATGGTAATCATAGATGATATCCTAGTATACTCCGTTAGTGAGGATGGCCATGTAGATCATCTTATAACTCTCTTGCAAACTCTTAGAGATCATCAATTGTTCACCAAATTCAGCAAGTTAGAATTTTTGCTAAGATCAGTAGCCTTTCTCGGTGATATTGTTTCCGCAGATAGCATTAGATTCGATCCCCAAAAGACAAAAGCCGTAAGAAATTGGCCTAGACCTATCTTTCCATCGTACATTAGAAGTTTCTTGTGTCTAGCTGGTTATTACAGATGTTTTGTTGAAGGTTTTTCATCTATTGCATCCCCTATGTCTAGACTGACCCAAAATAAAGTTAAGTTCCTGTGGTCAGATTCCTACGAGAAGAGTTTTCAGGAATTAAAGAATCGAGTCATTTTAAACCTAGTTTTAGCATTACCCAATGGTAAGGATGTTTTTGCTGTTTATTGTGATGCCTCTAGAGTTTGTTTGGGTTATGTGTTGATGCAGAGAGGTAAGGTCATAGCCTATGCCTCTAGACAGTTGAAACCTCATGAAAAAAATTACCCAACCCATTATTTGGAATTAGCTACTCTGGTATTTGCTATGAAAATATGTAGATATTTTCTGTATGGTGTGCATGTTGGTGTGTTCCCGGACCATAAAAGCTTGAAGTATGTATTTACCCAAAGGGAGTTGAATCTTCGTCAGAGGAGATTGTTGGAGTTGTTGAAAGATTATGATATGAGTGTGTTGTATCTTTAGGGAAAGGCCAATGTATTGGAATACACCCTTAGTAGATTCTCTATGGGTAGTGTTGCTCATGTGGAAAAGGATAAGAAAGAGTTAGCTCAAGAAGTTCAACGTTTGGATAGATTGGGTGTTAGGTTAGTTGATTTCGCTGAAGGCAATGATTTGGTTCAGAGTAGTTCTGAATCTTCCCTTGTTTCAGAAGTGAAGGAGAATCAAGATCTGGATCCTAGTTTGTTCAACCTGAAAGAGTCAGTTAAAGACCAAAAGAGAGAATTATGGCTGAAATGCATGGTGCACGTTCTTTTATTCATCTAGGTGCTACAACTATGTACCGCGACTTGCGGGAAATCTATTGGTGGAATGGTATAAGGAAAGATGTATTAGATTTCGTAGCTAAATGTGTAACATGTCAAAATATTAAGGTAGAGCAGAAAAGACCGGGTGGTACATTGCAAGAGTTTGGTATCCCCACCTGGAAGCAGAAAGAGGTGAATATGGATTTTGTAACTGGTCTACCTCAATCGTGTCATCAACATGATTTGATTTGTGTTATTCTAGACAGATTAACTAAGTCATCACATTTCTTTCCTGTTCACGCATCCTATACAGTTGAAGATTATGCTAATTTGTACATCTGAAAATTAGTCAGATTGCATGGAGTTCCCTTGTCTAACATTTTGGATAGGGGTACTCAGTTCACTTCCCAGTTTTGAAGAGCCTTCCAGAAGGGTCTTGGTGCCCAAATCTATCTTAGTTCATCTTTCTACCAACAGAGAGATGGTCAAGCAGAGAGGACCATCCAAACACTAGAAGATATATTGAGGGCGGGTTCTCTTGATTTCAAAGGTAGTTGGGATGAGCATTTTTCATTGATTGAGTTCATTTATAAAAAAAGTTACCATGCTAGTATTCGAATGGATCCCTTTGAGGCTCTTTATCGGAGGAGATATAGATCACCCATAGGTTGGTTTAAGGTCGGTGAAGCCACTTTGATTGGGCCCGATGCAGTGTATGAAGCTATGGAGAAAGCTAAGTTGATTAGAGAGAGATTGAAAATAGTACAGAGTTTCCAGAAATCCTACGCAGATATGAGAAGAAGGGAACTTAAGTTTGAGGTTGGTGATTTAGTGTGTCTGAAGATCTCACCCTTGAAAGGGTTAAAGTGAATTAGCAAGAAGGGGAAGCTTAGTCCCCGGTATATTGGCTCTTTCAGCATTTTGAGTTATATTGGGAACGTATCTTATGAACTTGAGTTGCACATAGAATTGTCAGTCGTTCATCGTGTATTCTACATCTCTATGCATTAGAAATGCATCAGTGACTCCACCGTTGTTGTCCTCTTAGAAAGCTCAGATATTCAGAACAGTCATTTATATGAAGAGATTCCAGTTAAGATCCTAGATCATCAAATTTGTAGACTAAGGAACAAATAAGTTCCCTTGGTCAAAGTTCTTTGGTGGAATCAGTCGGTTAGGCGCCAATTAGGAAGAAGAAGCAGATATGCGAGCCAAGTACCCTATCCTCTTCTCCACAAACGCAGATCTAGTTGAACGTAATACTCTTCCTTGATACAGTTCTTTTATAATCATATATTTATCAATATAGTTGTCCTCATGTATGTTTATGCACTCACGGAACAACTCAGAAGCTTAGAATGATTTAGATTTAGTTATTCAGTTCATTTCAATAGTGCATGCTATCTTATATTCTCAGATTCCTTAGAAATTTCAGTTTAACAAGTAACATTCGAGGATTAATATTTCCAAAGGGGAGATATTGTAATACACCATACATTTTCTAGCTAAAATCCATCCCTAGAATGTGTAAGACTAGCTTCCAAAATAGATGATAACTATTTCATGGTGTGGGAAATTGATTAAGATTACCATCGACAGCAAATTTGCCAAATTTGGACACTTGGTGAAGGAGTTATGGAACTTTTAAGTTTGTAGTGTGCCACTTGGTCATTTATAGCATCGCGGAGATGAGCAAATTCACATTTGTCAATTTCTAGTGGCCATCCGCGATATTAGTTCGTCGCAGAGAGGGCCAAATCCCCAATTGTTCAATTCAAGTGAAAGTCCGTGATATTGGCGCATCACTCCAGTTTCCAAGTCCCATCCAAGGTGACAACACGATACCACCACGTTGTGCCACCATGCATATTCACAGTTGGCATTTTCCAGTGACTTGGCGCGATAGTGGCGTGTCGCGCCACAACAAAAAGTTGGGATTTTGGCCGCTTTTTAAGTTTCCTTTATGAGTTTAAAAGAGGTATTTTGGTAAAGTACCCAGTCAGAAATCCATAGAAAAAGATAAGATTTATAAAATTTCAAAGAACATTTGCTTTATTCATCATTCTCTCTGAATAAAAACCCTATGGCTCATACTTCCTCTCCAAGAAAACCAAAAATTCCTCCATTAATTCTCCAAGATAATTCAAGATTGAGTATTCCCAATTCAAGAGTATTAAGAATTCATCTCCAAAGCATCAATAGAGATCTAAGATTCAAGTCTTAGCATCTAGTTCATCAATTTCTTAACATCTAGTTCATAAATTAAAGTATGTGGGGTTATGAACAAGAATAATTCTTTCATCCTTGTGCCAAAAAAATAATTTTTATTACAAATTTACAGCAATTTTTATGATTTCCCATGAATTTCAAGTTAGGGTTTATACCCATTATCATTATTTGCAAGATTATGAGATTTCCAGTGATTTAAAAGTTGAATCACAAGATTATGTTTATATTTCCTTGCATATTATTGAGATTTCTAGATTTTAAGATGATTTATGAATGTTTACAATACCAAGTATGAATTTTGAGATGTTTTAACAAGAGATTGATGCTTGGGTCATTAGACCTCATTTAAGGATTGTTTTTTCAAGATTGTTTGTGCTATAAGCACCCCATGACTGGATTATTTTTAGTTTTTAGATAAATATTTGACCTTTTGTTCTCAGAATAGATATGAAATCCACATTTTAGATTTAGACTTACAGATTTATCTCTACAAATTGACAACTGGTTTTATTATAAACCATCAGATTACTTTTAAAGTTAATTTCTTAAGATTTTGAGGATAAGATTAGGATTAGTATTTAGCACTAAGTTGGGTGTGTTACCAAGGTTTCATACCCCAGAACAACGTGCCAACTTAGGTACAAATTCAGCTTTTTTCGACTTCTACATGGATGACTCAGATTGTGATCACACTGATTAGAATGTTCTATTGCAATGGCAAGGGTAGAAAATCCCTCCCTAACGGGGGACAATTGTGGGAATCCATGGATGCTCACATGGTGTATGTCTCTTAGAAGAACCCCCCAAACAGATGTACCCTACTCTTAAAATAGTTTATTTGATTTGAAGCCTTAAGACATGCAGAATAAGTTTCAAACTTTATTTTGCCTATATGATTTGAAAATAAGAACAAAATATAAATTTTAGAACTAGATGTAATGGATCACAAGATTAAGATTGCATGTTTAATTATTTATGATTTAACTTTCAGATTTCAGATTACTCAAGCTTAAGTGAGTCGTTCACATTTATCATGCATGATGTTTTCTATAACCTATGATGATATTGTTTACTTATTGCATGCACTCCCATATACTCAGTACATCATCAAAGTACAGATCCACATATACGTTTGTGTGCTACATTGTCTCAGAACGTAGGCTCAGGTTCTCAGTCTCGGCAGTGAGAGTGATTTTTGAGCATCTGATCTGCGTCCCTACAGTTGGTGAGTCCTCTTAGTTTGGGGTTTTAGCTATTCAGATTTCTAGTTGGTAGTAAATATTTTCATTACTCTTTTTAGACAGTCTGAGTCAGCTGGGGCCTGCCCTAGTCACTCTCTAGATTCAGTTAGTCGAGGCTTGTCAAAATACTAGGTCCAGTCTTAGAATTCAGATGTCATATTTAGAACTTTAAGTATTTGTTTTATTAGATTGACGTGATTAGTATTTTCATATATACTCAGATTTTTCAGATAGTTTTCCATATTTTCAGTATTGTATATACATATTTCCCTATTTTACGATTCAGAGCTAATAAAAATCAGACACGGTTAGCTAAGGACTACATATAGTTCATAGCACTGTGTGGTGTTTCGAGAATTAGATTTTGGGGCGTTACAGGAGCCCATATATGTCATTTAATTTCTCTTCTCCAAAACATACCTCATTTCCCTAAATTATCATCACTGGGTTTGTGAGAGAGACTATGCAAAGATTAGCTTAGAACTCATGCACCCATTGATCATTAGCATAGAAGGGATCCGGGACAAAGCATACCCACCTGGTAACACTGAGTCTAGAATGGAATCACGAGAGTTTATCCTCTACATTATCAAAGTAAATACCCCTTTTGGGAGTAATTTGGTCTTTGGTAGGTCACTATAGTAAAGGTTATGGAATTCACTGGACATTAATTATGTATTGTCCAAGTCTCCCATTTTGTGGATGAGTACCTATAAGCAACATAACTTAGACCATCAGTCGCATTGTCACACAAAAACCATCTTAGCTTAATATGATAAACCTATGTGGAAATGTCAAAGTGAGTTTTTGGGTGAGAAATGGATGTGCATAATTTTTGGCTTCAGGAAAGCACTGATCTCAGTTATGGCGATCGTGGAGCCTTACCATGTTTGTGGTAATTGAGACAATTTTCGAAAGTTGTACAACATAAACCAAAACGCCAGATTTAACCCCAAATTAGTGTTCCAACTAGAATTATAATCATCATGCTCAAGGAACATACTGGGAATGTGCGATTATACCCTCAAAACTCAAATAAATTAACATGTAATTCATTAAGACATTAAATCAACCACATGGGGTACACATTGATTTTAATAGTTTTAGGCCTAAATTTTGGTACTCAAGACCTCCCCGATGATGTGTACACCTACTACAACAACTATCCACAATAATTATCACAAACATGCATGGATTTGGCATTATAAACTCTATTTCAGGCATCTTCCTAAAAATAATTATTAAGCCTAAAATAAATATATAAAAATGAGGGAGTTGAGACAACATACCAAATTATATGATGCAAATGGATTGGAATACTCCCTTGGAAACTTAATACAAAGGAAAAATTCAGAGAGTATTTGAGAGAATTTGAAAAGGGGTGTGTGTGGGGAAAATGACAGTCAGATGGTCTTTTAAGATAATTTGATCGCAATTGAGGTCCTAGTCCCGTGTTTGCAGACACTCGGCTACTACAATCCCAGCGAGCAGACGGTGATTGCGATAATTAAGACTAATTTTTAGGTCCCCGGCACTCCCCTGTTCAGTTCAAAACATGATAATTTTACACTTTTCCTTTTTCAATTTCAATTAACGCTGCTCATAGCACCACAACTTCATATATTATGCATAAGAAAAAATGAAATCTACTCTACCATGCATAAATAAAAGGATATGTGCCACTTTCATGGCGTGATGGGTTGTTTCCCATCTTTGGTGGCTAGACACCATCCAAACTATCACTTATATTTCCACTTAGAAGATATGAATCTTTCTGCCAACTTTCACTCTTTATGATTTGAGTAACATAGAGACAAAATATTGAGATCTTCGAAGAAGAAATATGATAGGGATGAGGGCATAATGAGAGAGCTTTGATCTCACCACTTTTAACACTCGAATCTTTTAGCCAATATCACATCAATATTTCTAATAGGTTGGTTGTGTATTGGAAAAAGCAAAAAAATTCACTTGTTTGAAACCGAATTTTGTATTTATTGGCATTCAAGTAAGGGGCTTCATTTTTTCCTTTTTGAATTACAAACTACAAAATCTAGATATTTTCCTCCTCAACTCCAAAATTCATAATTTGCTTAGGTGGTTCGACTTTCATCATATTCACCAACCATAATGTTGAAAAGTGGTTCCAGTGAGGTTTTCTCCATAATTCTAGAGTTTCATTTGTTTGCACATTCTCTCCCTGAAATGGACTAGAGCTTTCACAAAGGATTTTCTTGGCTTTTTATTTTGACTCTAGTACCATTTCCTCAATATTGGCATTATCCTTAATGTTTGGTTCGGTTGGTTGGGAAATCACCGAGAACTCTTTGCTACCAAGCTCATAATTGATAACATAGCTTTGTTTCTCTTGTTGATTCACCTCCTCTTGGGAAGTAGACATGGTGTTTGTATTTAAAAGATTTGTTTCCTCTACTATTTCCTCTATCTTGCCGATCTCCCATCCAAATACCTTATTGGCTTGATATATGTCTAGCACATTGTCCCCTGTTGTAGTTACCCTACCCAAAATAGTTTGAAGCATTGCTTCATAAATATTGGAATCGACATGTTTCCCTTCCCTTAATGTATCATGATAACTATCAAACTCATGATAATAACTATATATTGGGTTACTATAATTAGGGGAGAAGGAATTTGGACAATCACTCGAATATCCATCTCGACCCCCACATAAAGAACAACCATACTCCCAATATGATCGAGATGGTGATTCCATGTCTCTCCAGGGAGCATATCTATAATCTCTCAAAAAGTAGGGTGTGTCACAATATGGACATGGATCATAAGTATAGGACTTCAAACTATCAAAGTCATAGAAGTCCTGAGATGCCATAGACTAAAATAAATAAAAACAAAAATCTACCTAACACAAGAACAAAAAAAATCACAAAAAATTATTTACATGTTTGAATATAAGCACGTAAGCTAAAATTGCAAACTAACTCAATATTCCAAATACTTTCCCATCAATGACACCATTTTTTATAACGCTCAACTGACACGTCAATTTAAATGCAAGGCGATCGTCGTCAATATTTACCCAAACAAGAGTCAGGGTTGAATCCATGAGGAACAATGTGAATGGCAATAAAATTAGCTAAAATTAATGGACACTCTCTCCACTTTAAACATTGAGTACAGGAATGAAAAAATAGGGAGTGTTGAATAGTATCATACCTAGTGTTTCTTTTTGGGATTTTCTAGTATTAATTTTTGGTTAATAATAATTAGAGTATAATAAAATAGACTTGGATCTTGGTATTATTCTTTTCTAGGGAAACTTATGCATGGGGGTGTAATGAATTGATGATAATTCTAAGTTTTAGTATTGAAGTAGGCTAGATTGAAAGTCCTTGAGGCTAGTCTATCAAAAAAATCTCAAGGGTGTCAATAATTGACCCTTTCGTGTACCTAACGAGTGCATCATTAAAAACCACCTAATACCTCAATTAGGTCCCCTCTATTTCTAGGATGGTGTCGTAAGTATAGTCAACTACACAATTACACTTATGTCTAAGATAGTGAAAATTAGCCATCCATGCTAATAAATTTATCTATTATTGCCTCAGTTCCCACATCCTTATTTCAAGGATGATGTGGGATCCTAAAGTACACCTAAACCCCTTATTCAAGGATGGTTTAATCTTTCAAGATCTTGGGATTTTAACAAAAGACCGAATTTGGGTATTTAAGGCTTTCACCCCCAAATCCCAACCAATTTCATCAAGAAATAATAGATCCCAATATAAAAAACTAGTAAATGCACAAGTAAATCACATCCAACACATAGTTGCACCCTAATCTAGAATAATCCCAAGAGCAAGAACTAGCTACAAATAAAAATAGTATGCAAGATATACCTATTGACCTCCATTGATTTGATTTATAACAGTCTAAGTGAATGTTACTTCAAACATTGGGCTTAAATAAATCTTCAATGGGAGTTCGTTAATTCTCCACATTGAAGATACTCCAATGTATTCTTCACCAAAAATTAATACAATGTTTTCTTCTCCAAGTGTGGAGGCTATGAACTTGAACAATGATCAAATATTTAGGAATTATAGAATGAATGATGTAATGATAGGGTTTGAGACATCTTTAGGGTAAATTTAGGATTGGATCGCTGAAATGACATGTTTTCCCCTAGGAAAAATCCCGTGCTCCCGCGATCGCACCAAATTTTTTGTAATCACTGCTACTCGACCAAACTAGAACTCATGCAATCGTGTTAGATGACTGATCTTGACTAACTGCTATAGTGACCCTCAGACCATGATTGTGGTAACTGAGCGTATTTTCTTCTCCAGGTCTTCAAATTGTACTACTTTACTTCTTTTGATCTTTATTAGCTCGCAACCATAAATTTTATCTCAATATCTATATGCCTTAAAAAGTGGAAGATAGTGCATTTAATCACAAAATTATCTCATTTAGACATGCAAATCATAGTATTATGCACGAAAGTGAAGTGAAAATTAATGGTAAATTCACCACTCATCAGGGCCCTATTGGCCCAAGAATCCACTAAAGAGGGGCACTTTCATTGTATGTGCCCAATCTAGCCACATCTAAAACATTTGTTCCTCTCTTTCTCACACTAGCCATTATGATGCTAACTACAAAATATGCAAGGTTGGTATGATGGAGGTAACTGAGCCACACTATCCTTAGATTGGTAACCCATACCAAAACTGACTATAAACTATGATCGAAGATAACCCGATGGCCATTGGTAGGGAACACTAAATGAAGAGAAAGAACTGAAGCTCCCCCACTCCTTCCTTGGCTATTTACAACTATCTCTACCACTTTGCTCAGAAGGCCAAAATTTCATCCCTTATATTTTGCTGAACTCAACTGGTCTGTTTTTCTTTTCCTCCACTTGTTTCATATACACAACTAATCTAGAGATGTCCATGTCTTTGATCAACAATGTCGTCTTGCTCTCAAGGACCATCTAATGTGAAAATACCTAAGTGAACTTCCTCATTTGATCCCTTATATCTGAAACTACCATTTGTGGAATAAATAGACAATTGATGTAATTTCAAGGCATGCTTCTTGACTGACATCCTTTCTTTCTTTAGATTAACAAACTCCTTTGACTATGCCTTAATCAACTCTTAAGGAATGAAGCAGTGTAGAAATGCATTAGCTAAATCCTTCCACAATGATGACTCATCAATATCAGCTCTTGTCTGATCCCATTCTTCGTACCATTCGTATGCCACATCCTTCAACTGAAAGGCCACAAATTCCACCCTTCCACATTAGTGGCATGCATAACTATAAAAATATTTTCTATCTTATCTAAGAAATCTTAAGGATCCTCCTCCACCTTAACAATAGTAAAGGTCGGAGGACTCATTCTCATGAACTGGTCTATACTTGTGGCCTCAAAAGATGGAGTAACAAAATCACCGCGCTCAGCTTGAGAAGCCACCAATTGTTTTATCGTATGAATGGACTGACAAATCTCAACATTCATCATGCCATCTTGAAGAACTGGAAGACGACTAGAGCGAAATGGTAGAACTTTCAAATTGTCAGGAACTAGGCCCATAGATCGAGTATGAACTCCATAAGTATAGCGAATCATATCAATATCATCCCCACTTAGGACAGAAGAGATTTTGTAATCTTCAGATCATTGAGGAGGCAAGATCTAAAAATGAGCAAGCAAAAATCAAAAGAATTCCAGATCTTAGACTCTATAGCTCAAAATAAGACAAAAGAGTGACACATTCTTGAATTTTTCATAGTCTCTTTCTTAAAAGTGTGGTGTTCTACATACCTAAAAAAAAGACTCTACTTGACACATCTTTATAGACACCCAACTGACCATGAACCTAGGCTCGGATACTAAACTTGACACAACCCAAAATTGGACCTTGTTGTTTGGGCATCTCAATCCCAACAAGGACCAAAGATCACCCTATCAGCCTAACCAAACCATCACATAAATCCAAAAGTGTTGGATAAACTCCAAACATATTATCAAAAAAAAGAAATAAGATTAATAATAATAATGTAAGAACTTCTAATCATTCCATTAATGTCAGCATACCCAAGTGCACATTCATCCACAAAGCCTCTACAAATTTGATATTTAAATATGTCGGGATATGCCCTAACTATAGCCAAAAACCAAGTATAAACAAGTCTATGACATAAGATAGAAAGACCGTGAAATATATTCCTTTCAAATAATGGAATCTCACTACTTCAAACTCAATATATGAACCGCTTGAACACCTGGTCAATGTATAGGAAAATAAGAAGAAGCTCTGGCCTTTGTGTCTCATGGGGACACAATATCTGGAGATAATTAGTAGTTGGAGCACTAGCATTTAATATAAGGGTAAGGATAAAATAGTGCCATTATTCAATCCAAGTTAAACCATCATAAGAAACCCTATATATACATAGGTACATATATAGATATAAAGATACATCAAGTATCAAGAAAGGTAACACAACTTTAGCATTCATCTCAAAAATTAAATCATGAAACATGAAGTCGATAACTCTAACCTTCATCTCGCATATATTAGGAAGTTTGGAATTCCCTATTATATTAAGGAAGAGGACTCTAACCTCAAGCCATTTTACGAAACATATGGACTCTAACTGCAAGTTATTTTTTTAGGCAAAGGACTCTAACCTCAAGCCATTTTATTTGGCAAGAGACTCTAACCTCAATCCATTTAATTAGGCAAGGGACTCTAACCTCAAGATATTTCATTTTTCAAAGGACTCTAACCTCAACTTGTTTTATTGGGAAATGGACTCTAACCTCAAGCCATTTCATTAGGCAAAGAACTCTAACCACAAGCCGTAGCGACCATTATTAGTCGACATATGTACTATAACACTTGTCCATGCATTCACATCTATTTAATTCAACATTTGAGGACTCTAACCCACTTATCCAATTCAAACCATCAAGGTTAAAATTTAACTCCACACAAAACCATATGGTCTTCATGAACAATTTATCAATCAATCACTTTAATAGGCCAATACCTAAGTTACAACCACTATTCAAGTCAAATTATTTTCATCAAGTCCCATACAACACCATTCATTCTTCATTGGTATTCTCATACAAAACTTTAATTCAAACACTATTCAAATTCATGTTTAGGGACACTAACCCTGTTTAACAAATAAAACTAACAAGGTTACCAATTGATTCCTTACATGTCCAAAAATTCTTTTACAAATTCATATACCAAGCATATTTACTCATAAAGCAATTTCCTTAGCCCAAGACACTATTAACATATAACTAATTATTTGTCTTAGATGTTTTCACAAACACCTTGAGGGCATACCTTTACCATGACCAAAACCTAAGTGAAAACCCTCATGATTTGGGTTACTCATGAACCATTTGTTAAACCACAATCAAAAATCACCCACATATGGAAACCATCACCAAAAGTGTGTGTAAACACAAGTTTGAACAAGAATAAACAATCCCTATCACTATGCATCAAAATACTTTAACATTTGATTTTAAAACCCACCATTCAAGAATCAAATCATTGTTTAAAATACATGATATTGAGAAATAACAAGAGGGAAGTGTCACATGGATTTTATACAAAGATTCATAGAGATATTCTTGGTTTCCAAGCACCTAGATGGCCTTCTTGATGAATTCTAGTCCCACTCTTTTGAGAGAAGTTTTGTAGAGTGTTTTGGAATGTTTTGATCTTGTGTATATGAATAATAAAATTCTAGATAAGTTTATAAGTCATGGGTCATAAGTGTTTAATGGGTTGTTAATGACTAAA
Source organism: Capsicum pubescens (assembly GCA_030864215.1). Classification (NCBI taxonomy): domain Eukaryota; kingdom Viridiplantae; phylum Streptophyta; class Magnoliopsida; order Solanales; family Solanaceae; genus Capsicum; species Capsicum pubescens. Next base: position 122,163,769 of record CM061544.1, read on the forward strand.
ATGACTCTAGCTTAAAAGTTAAAAACTTATTCCTAGGAGGTACGACTTATCCAACTAAATCGTACCCTAGGGTAAAAGTGGTAACCTTACTCATAGCATAGGTTTCACCATGTAACTCTAATCTTTCCAACATATGACCATGCATCCATCACTAGTATCCTAATTTACGAGTAGTACCATACTATTCGTACCCAAGATAGTGTCTACTAGACCAAGCTTAACACATCTATGACTTGACATCTTATGACTAGTGCCCAATCATACAACTTGGGAAAGGCTAAATCATACCTTGTACATAATGTAACCCCCACTACACTTCCTAACATATGAATGAGAGGACAAAAAAACATATCCTAGGGTACGACTAGTACCTATGAGTCGTACCCTACCAAGAAATGTCAACAAAGTAAATTTTATTAAGGGTTCAAAGATAAGGTCTTTCATTACCTTGGACCCTTTATAAGCTCTTATGGACATAAATATATATTTATTATTGTGGAATATGTGGCCATTTTAGTGGAAGCTATTGTATGGGTAGATAATAAAGGAAAAAAATAGTTGTATTCTTGAGGAAGTATATTTTTTCATGCTTTCGTATTCCTAGAATTATCATAAGTGATAGAGTATTGAATTTTTACAACAAGATGTTTTGAGATTCATTGTTGAAATATAAGGTGAATTAATTCAAGGTGGCTACCCCTTATCACCTGCAAACTAGTGGGAAAGTGCAAGTATCAAATTGGGTAGTCAAATATATCTTTGCTAAGTTTATAAATGCAAATAGAAGTTATTGGTCAAGAAAACATGAAGATTCTCTTTGGGCATACTGAACAACCTTCAAAATGCCCATAGAAATGTTTCCTTATTATATTATTTTTGGTAAAGCTTGTCATTTGCTAGTTGAAATTTAATATAAAGTATTGTATGTATTCAAGAAGTTGAAATTTAGATGGAAAAAATTAGCTAACTTGAGATTAGATTAGCTAAATGAGATGGATAAGTTCTATCTCTATGCATATGAAAGAGCTGATTTATACAAGGAAATAATGAAGAATTATCATGAGCAAAGAATCAAAAAGAGAGACTTTTATATAGGTGATTGGGTATACCTCTTTAACTCACGATTTAAATTCTTCCCTGGTAAGTTGAAGTCAAAAGGTTTTGGACATTTCAAAATAACACATGTTTTCAATTTAGGGTAGTTGCGTTGGAGAATAAAGATGGAAGTGTGTTTAAAAGGAATGAAGAATGGGTTAATCGATACATAGACTAATGGACAAGGTAAAAATGTTAAGTATGGTTTATCTGGATGAAGTCTGAGTAATCAAGAGAACTGAGTCATGCTTTGATATTAAATAAGGCACTAGTGTGAGGTAATCCATAATTTGTTGTAATATCATATCGATAGTTGTTTTTGTTTTGTTTTTGTATTGTTAATCTGGGTGCTAAGTATGTAGGAGTTGTACTTTGAGGAATTGGGAGTTGGAGTATTCTAGAAAACAATGATTGTAGAACTAATAGACCATCGGGTTTGTGATGGACCATCATATTTTTCATCACTCAATATCCCATAAAAAGGTGTAATCTGGATATGCAAAGATGGAAATAGTGACAAACCGCCACAAGGATGTTGGCTCATCACTTTGAATGTCACAATCAGCCCACTTGAGGTACATTATAGATAAGTACTAAAGATTATACTAGTGGATCATCACTTTGGCGACAAATAATTGCTATGAACACTAATTTGAGGTAAATTGGTCATCATTCTGGTAAGCTACGATGATCAAATGGATGGAATACCACATTAGTGATGGATCATTGCTTAGGCCATCAATTTGAGCTATACTTAAATTAGTTGAGTCGGTACAATCTCCTAATTTTGGTCAATTTGGGACTAATGAACCACCGACCTAATCCATTGATTATTAAAGATAAGAAGAAAGGCAATTTAGTACAAGTATGTGCCTCTTTAACTCCTAAAATAATTGAAACTCCGATTTTATTATTTCCTTTAAATTGAACTGATTTTCTGATGGACTCCTAAGTTTCCTATCTTCAATACTTATACCTAGAAACCATCTCCCTGATTCCCATCATTCACTACTTTCATAATCTTATCAGTCAAATTCTAGGATTATATTTGAGTTAAACCTTAAAACATTTAAAGGAGCGTAAAGTAGCACTGCTAGGGCATGTATGATTTTGTACAGTAATCTTTAATTTTATTATGTTCTAAATCCATAAAAGAAGTGAGTTTGAAGTATTGTACGATTAATGATTCATTGAGTCAAAGTATTGGCTTTGCATTTGAGTCGAAGGATATATTTTACACTGGTGTATCCTATTGTTGGGTAAAGACTGAGTAACTTGTACTATGATGAGGTTTTGGACTAAAATTAAAGAATATTTGAGGGGAATTATTTAATTTATGACATATGAATACTAGGTATTCACTGATATGCCCCTAATAATATGAAACTAAAATGGGTTCATCGACGACCATCCTGACAGACCATCATTGGTGTGGGAGATCGTCACTTCGGTCGTCAGCAAGTAAAAATAACATAGTTATTTTTGTTAACTATGATGTTCATTGCACTGAACCATCACTTGTGTGATGAGACATCAACTCGACTATCAACTTTAGGCTGAGATTGTAATTAACTACAATGGTCATTGCGACAGACCATCAATTTGACCGTCATCTTTGAATAGTTTACAAATTTTTGTTCCATCTATTTTTCATTGATAATCGTGTGTTTTGGCCTGTCAAAATCAAGTACGCTAACTCAAAATCTTTCATCAAGGAGAGGTGGTGGGAGATCTCAACAAGTTCTAGAAATCATCACTTTAAGTGCTAGAAGTGAACAAGAAATGGATGTTGAAGCACCGTCTTACTATATCAACAAAGCATAAATAAACAACAAATTCTCTTCCAATTTAAGGAGAAGAGTGAATAATAAAGTGCTGGAGCCAATATTGAGGGCAGTAGAAGTGACAATATATGTTTGAACTCTGAGGAACAAAGGGTAAAAGAAGGAAATCCTAGTACGATAATAGAGTTAGAATAGGATTAAGGAGATGTACTCTAGAGTAAGGACCCGGAGGTGCGGGAATACATTAGATTGAAGGTCGAGGGTGCATAGAAGAATTTCTTTGATGGTCTACAGCCTACTCAAAATACACCTATGAAGAGGCCCATTGTAGAACAGTATTAGACAGGCACAACAAATCTTTGTGAGTACCCGAACATAGAAAGGATATTTCATGAATATGAGTTAGCCATTTTGAGTAATGCATCTAAGTTGTATTATCCAAATTTTGTATTTGAATTTTTTTCTAATTACTTAGAGATATTGGAGAAGGATTATCCCAAGGGTTATAGAATTTTAGATATGACAAATGGAACATAAATTCTGGTGAGAGGGGTAATGATAGATGTCTCTAATTGCATGATCAACTGGGTGTTATTTAGCGTAGAGTATGTAGGACCTATTATCACATAAGAATTAGAGAATTAGATGAATATGCTAGCTAACAAAAGACCATGGTTAGCCTTGATTCTCACAGATAATGGATTTTATGGAAAAAGCATATAGGAAAGTCTTCCCTAAGTTTTAGGTCAAAAATTTTGTGGGCCATAATTAGATGGAGGCTTATGTCTAAAGGAGGAGATGCTAATATGGATAATCAAAGGGTGGTATATGTGGAAAGCATGATAGAGGGGTTTAAGATTGACTTTGGTAAAATAACTGGTGACGTGATGTTTGTTCATGCTCACAAGACTGCAAGTGAATTACCATTCCCATGTTTGATCATAGAGTAATGTAGGCCAGAAAATGTGCCTATAATTAGAGAGGTGGAAAATGAATTTTGAGCTTCTAGAAGACAAGATAGTGAGCGGGATAAAGATGACTCCAAATTCAAAATTTGTGTCCAACAGCCTCCATCATATTATAGACAAACTGCACCAACTCCCAAGGCTTCAGATGTCCCTTCAGGTACATTATTTGCCTCTAGTCACTTATGTTCCATAGGGTATTTTTGTAGGTTCGAGTTTTTTACCCTCAATGAGAGACACATGAGAAAGTGCTTCTATACCACCGAGATATTTGGACTATAGGTTAACCAGGAGAATTTTGCGAAGATGGTGAAAGCTCAAAAGAAATTCCATTGATAGTTGAGCATTTGGGCAAAGGAATTCAATCCATTTATAGCAGAAGTTATGAAACCGTATGAAAACTTGCATTCAAGGATGGATGACATTGAAGAGCTTATGAATAACAGGTTAAAAGAGTTGCCTTTTAATGATTTCATAAAAGTTACAGCTAAATTTAAACAATCACAAGTAGACATTATTGAACTAAAGAAGTATTCACTTCCAAGTGAATTTGATCAAGTATGTGAAATTTGTAATCAAGTTGAAAATATTATGTACCTCATGAGGAGACCTTTCAAACATAAAGGTAAACATATGGATGGAATCAGTGTCAAATAGTCGAAGAGGAAGAAAAGACGTAGATATAAAACACCAAAAAAAAGAGTTATAAGAAAAGCACTGAAAAGATTAAAGAAATATGAAGAAAATAAAATAAAGAGAGCAACTGATTAAGCTACATGGGTGTCCACTACTTCAGTGCAAGGAAGTGGGCATAGGCTAGAGCTGATTTAGATTCTCATCCCTGTCACTGAAGAATAAACTATTTTGAGTAGCCAAGTCATATAAGAGGTTATTATTGATGCAACCGAGGCCATAAAGGCCTCTCTTGACACGATAGATTCACAAGCCTAAGGGTTATTCAAGTGTCCTGCACCCTTGTACTTTATTTATGATGGATTAAGGATAAAGCATTGTTTCGTGGGAGTAGGGTACTTTTTGTGTGAAGTATGTCACAACGGGGTTTTATTTCATGTGTTCTTTTCCCCCGTGTGCTATCTAGGAGAACTGATATATTTTTTATTTTTATTTTATGGTTATTTTTATGATTATAAATATGTACTGATCCTTTGTGGTTTGCATTTCATTAGGTAATTTGATATTTAAGGAGTTGTCTCTTTATGTACATACCATGTGTGTTGAAGAAAAGTGCTATGGTAAAAAATTATGGAACTATGGATTTTAAAAGTTTGAATAAGTTTCTGTAAAATGTTTCTTTTGGTTATTTGATGTACATACCTTCTGATGGTTGACCATTGTAAATCTATGCTTAGCATTTTAGTGTTGAGCCTGCAAAAACCTGATCATGATAATGTAAGTCTGAAAGTGAGTAATATAATTACTAGTTTATTGTCAAAGGGTGTGAGGATTGGATGCATTTATTACATCATCTATACACCTAGAACTTGCCCAGTTCATTTGTGTAATGTTGTTGTTGATTAAATAGGAAAGGATAATAGGTCATCTTTTAATGTTAGTCCACTCACCTTAAAAGCTCTATCAAAAAGATGTATATTTTTCCTTCGAACACTTTTTGATCCTATAGAATTTTTGTTCAACCCCTTTAACTCTCCTTTATTTTTATTGTTAACATCTTAGTTTGGCCCTGCTCCCTCCTTGGACATTGTATATCTCAACCCAAGAGAAATAACTAAGTTGAGGGTTACTACAATTAAGAAGTTAATAAGTAGAATAAAATGGATTGGTTGTCTGAGCTGTCTCATTCGCCCTTGATATTTTAGGATACACTGTACCTCCACTTATAGCATCAATATAAATTGAGGGTAGATGGTGTCGATAACATGATTACAAGACAATATTTCTATCAAAATGGCGGCGGAGGGGGAGGGGCTTTTAGACAATATAAATTAACAGTAGAAAGAGTGATACAACATGAGTAAGAAACTAAATAAAGTTAAAATGGTGAGCAATATTAATGACATGGAGGGTGAAGTCACTATTCAAAAAACATCCATGACCTGCAACTGAAACCGCACTAGAAGATATGAAAATTCCTGCAATGATATTTGCTAATCAGCTATAGGCAATATAGGATGATAAGGGAAAGAATATGGGTGTGTCTGCTTTGTTTGAAATTTTCTTTATTAGAGTGAGAGTTATGAAATTTAGTTAATAATCTAAATGATAAAGTGCACAATGGGATGATGCAAATTGAACTGTACTTGTCATTACTGGTCCTTTTAGACTTTGTGTCCCATGAGTATGCATGTTAGCTAAGTTATAGAGTAATACGAAGCATGGATTCCTTTCTGTTTAGAATGCAAGAGTAGAGTGCAAATTAATTGGTTGCTTAATGTGAGTTCCAACAACTATTTTTGCTAGTCATTTTCTTATTACACATGTGGTGTGGTGTTGAATTTCTTTAGAACAAACAATTATTTTAAGTTGAGGGGGATGATGTTACGCCATTTGATGAAATATTTTGCATCATTTACATGATATAATTGTTTGTTTTCTAGCAACTACTGAAATATTTGATGTTCAATTTGCTAGTTTTTTGGAAAATAACACAGGAGAAAGAACAAATTGGAAAAGTTAACACTGGTTGCACGCGATTTGTGAACTGACAGACCATAAGGCTTGCAATGGACCATCATCCTGTCTATCACTCATTAGGTAGAAGTCAACATTTTCTAGACTCCTACATCGGGTAGATAGATGGACTTTCAAATTTTTGATGGACTATTACAATGGTTGTCACACTTAAGCAAAAACAATGAATTGATGAGTTTAGTGATGACCAGGATGACGGACCATAAGTGTCATCCACAAATTGCCCGCCTTTGTTCAACGATCCCAAAATGTTAGGACACTATGAAAATATTCATCTACAAATCATTAAGATCAAAATGAGACCTATATTGTTATTTAAAGGGTTGTGCCATCATTTGGGTCAAGAACAGGCCCATGATGCCTACAAATGGAATGTAAAATTTAATCCATCACGAGGTCCCTCGTAGGAAAGAAATGTATACTCAAAAATTCAAAACAAATGGTTCATAAATTGGGACCCAAATAAGCCCCTAAGTCTATCCATTTAAGGACCTAATTTCAAATAATTTACAATGACCTGGGATGGAAAATAATGGGTAAAATAATGGGAACTAACCAAGGAGTATTATGCTAACTTACCTTCGATACAATTGATGATTCACCACTCTTTACCTATCATTATGGTCCTAAAATAGTGGGAAAAAATGGAGACAATATTAGGAAATCAGAAGAAGAAAAGGAATCTAACAATCCCCAGGTTCCCCTAAAGCAACCACTTTTCTGATTGAGCAGATACCGCTTAAGAGACACAATCCCATTAAGGCATTCAATCCATGGAATCCATGTCTTGTTAAAGTGGTTTCTTGGATGCTAAATCGATGTTTGTTTAAGTAGTCCTTGACCGCTAACGCGGACCTCAGCAAAATGGCCAATACCATAAAAGCTTCTAAGGGTCACTAAAGTGTTTGTTGCTTCAGAAACAAGGTCCTCTTAAGGGGTTACACTAGATGGTGCCATGAACCATATTTTGCTAAGTCCAACATGAACTCCAATTGGGTACTCCAGATTCATTCAAAACACAATCTATAAAAATTAACTATGATACCATACAAAGTATAGATTATAGAATTAATAACGCTATTAAAATTTCCATGCAAGATTATTTTGACTCAATATGGGGCCCACACCTATTGTTACATTTTTATAGAATCAATGCAATAGCCCAAAATAAGTCTAGAAGACTTAAGAAATTAAACCAAAGGTCCTTTTAGACTAAAATCAATATTCTAGAGATGATGGCGCTATTAGAATTCTCATCTGATGTTATTTACAAGGAGTTTTAGTTTGAGACCAATTTCTTAATAGCGAAAGTTCTTAAATAAGATAATGAGACAAAAGCAAAAAAACTATTTGGTAAGAAAATCGACTATTTTGACAAGTTATAAAAGACCTACAAAAGTTATGAAATTATTAAAATGATTGAAATGCACATAAATCAAGGAAATTACCTACAGTATCATTACATCTTCGTGGGATAGGTAAAATGTTGAAACACCTTGGCTTTTGACCCTTAGAAAATTTCTTGAGTTTAAGCTTCTAGACATTATACAAGTTGAGAGTATTTATTATATGATGTGGGTACAATTTAGGGTCCAAAACTCCTATGATGATAAGTGTGGTTTGGTTTTTTACTATCAAACATATGAGAAGGCATCATACTAGTCGTATGCTACAGTATGAGAAGTATAGTGCCAAATTTTATGATGTGTTATGTCTAGCCTAGATGATTGTTCCTTGGGTATGATTTATGGGTACCAATCATATGATTGGATATGAGTTGGCCCTTGTGGTTGTATGTAGGAAAGTGTTGGAGTCCAAGTTGATGCCTAGGGTATAAGTGGTGGGTACCACTCAAATATTATGGGTATAGTTTGGGTGGTGTGGTCATACCCTCCTGCGCTCATTTTCTAGTTTATAAGATGAGGATATTTTAGATAATTCCCACCCTAAAACTCTTAAGACCCACTTCCTATAACATTAATTGGTTCCTCATTCTTCTCTTTGAAAGATAAAAATACTTCTAAAACTCTCCCGCATCTCACTCAAGTCTTTTGGTTCAAGAAAGTCTATAGTTTCTTCCATAAAATTAACTCAAGGCTTACAAGGGTTGTTTTTCTTTTTACTCTTTGGTATTTATGGAATGTTACTCCTCCTTCATTATAAGTTTAAGAAAATTCAAGTTTTAATTATGGGTATTGTTTGGTTTTGAATTATATGTTGGGGGTTTTGGTTGTTAGGGATGAATATTGTTTTCCCATGTTTTTCATGTAGTTTTCATGTTAAAATTATGGAATTGATCATGTGGTTTCAAGGGAATGATAAATTAGTTCTTAGTTTTTGTTTTGGAAACAATATGCCCTCAATATATTTAATAAAATGCCTATAAGAATGGTTTTGTCACATAGATTGAATTTTAGTAAAGCTATTGCATTGTATAATATGATAATGGAACTTAAATTTTTTTTGTTTGTTAAAGATAATTTGTAAAGGCCTTGGTGTCCATAGTTTTAGTGTAATATAAAATTATGTTGGGTATATGGGAATCCCTTAATTTTTGGTTAATGACATTGCTTGCAAGCTATAGTTTGTATAAAGGTAACACTCCCTAATGCCCTGGTAAACAACTTCTGGAATTGGTTGGTATGTTGGTTATGTGCTAATAGTTTTAATTGGGCATTAATAATTGGTTGTAATAGCTTATCGTGAAGTTACGTGTTCGATGGAAGAACTCTGGAAACTCATGTTTAACGATATTAGGTTTGGTCATGTAGAACTTATACTTGTGGGGTACATAAGTATCACCAAAGTTTATACTTGTATATATGTATCATGGAGGGCGAAGAGTATATTGGAATCCCCAGCCCCTGTGATATCTCTAATTCCTGTAACTACACATACCAGGGTGCGCTTACGGGTTAACAATGGACCATATTGATAGTGGGTGGATTATAATGGTAAAGCTACTGAAGCCCAGGTTAAAAGTTTTAAATGCATTCTAAAATCGGTTCTTTTTCCCGGCATAGATTATATATATGTATGGATATGATTGCATATGATTATTTACTTGGTTTTAAATATTGGACTTACTTTATCCATACTCCGGTGTAGATACTAGAATTCACCCACTAACCTATCTTCAGGTGATGTATCCCCATGCGATGGAGGAACAGGCCATACTCCTCCTCCTACTCAGTAACTTAGATTCAGGGATAGCTATGTTTCAGATTAAAGTGGTGAGCTTCCATAGTCCATAAGGCTCCATTTCATGTTAAGGCCTTCTCTACATATTGTAGTTATTTCATAGACTTTGGTTTTTGTCTTTGTTTGGGGGAATGTCCCGATCATATGTTGTTTTGATTTCAGATAGATGCTTTATAAGACTACGTTGGGTTGGCATGGGCGGTGTCGGTATTTGAATCAGACTTGGCATTGGTATTGGTATTAGGGATGGCAATGTTTGACTGTATTTGATTTAAGATTGTTCCATCTTTTTATGTTATAAAATTGAAATTTATCCTACATCGAGTATAGGATGGTTATGGTTGGGTATTGAGGGTAGTCTCAAGTCTCGATTGAGCTTCAGTCACCCGACATGACTAGGCCTTGGTTCGGATCATGTCAGGTTGGTATTAGAGCCATAGGTTCATGTAAATTAAAAGTCTCTTTTAATGATGTTTAGCGCGCCATACATTAAAGTGAGAGGCTACAAGGCATTTAGGAATGTTTTTCTTTCTTGTGTTCTATTTTAAAGCTATGGAGTCTAAATCCTAAAATTTTATCTAATTACTATTTGTTTATTTTTAGATCATGTCTCTATGATCTAAAGTTCATGAAAACTCTTGTGTCTTAATTGGGGAAAATGTGTATGGGACACACTCTACTCATGGGATCCATACCTGATCTAGGGGTCCAGTTCTTGATTGTCCTGGAGTTCCACCAATTCCCTCTAGTCCTTCCAGAATCCTTTGGCTGAAGTGACGAATGATAAGGTTCTTCAGTCTATTAACATTATGGCACAGTTGGTAGCTACTCAGTTTGAGATTGGTGTCCCTGTTACAGTATCTTCTGAGGACGTAATGGTTGGCCAGTTCATAAGGTTGAACCCTCCAACCTTTATGGGTGTTAAGGTGAAAGAGGATACTTAAGATTTTCTTGATGAAATGGAAAAGTATTTATGAGTTATGCATACCACAAATGTGGAGGGCGTAGAGTTTTTTGCCTACTGGCTAAAAGATATGGCATACCAATGGTACCAGGAATATGAATAATTAAAGGGTGATGGTGCTAAGTCATCTTTATGGGAGGATTTTTCTAGTGCTTCTTAGACTGCTTCTTTTCTCAAGAGTTAAGAGAAGCAAAAACAGAAGATTTTGTTAATCTAAAGTAAGGTAAGATGTCGGTGAAGTAGTATGACTTGAAATTTGACAAATTATTACAGTATGCTCTTGAGTTGGTTTCTAACATGAAGACCTAAATGAGAAAGTTTTCTTTCGGGCTGTCTTATGTGTCGATTCTTGAGAGTAAGAATGCCTTGTTAATCAAGGACATAGATATTTCTAGGCTGGTGGTACACATGAGGTAGGTAGAGAAAGAGAAGAAGAAGCAGGTTGAGTTACAGGAGTGGTAGGGAAAGAAGTTTAGGTTTTCTGAGTAGGGTGGTGGCAAAAAATAGAATGGCAGGGATTCTAGTAAGTGGCCTAGCATGAAGTGGGGCAATTCTGGGTCTTACTCGATGGCTAGTTCTTCCTAGCCAAGGTCGTTGGGTGATAGGCATTTGTATGCTGGCGACAACTCTAGGGCACAAAATTCTAAATCTTAGGCTAGTGGGGCTCAGTCAGCATCATCATATCTTTTTTGTAGATTTTATGGTCATTTGCATTGGGGTTTCTGTGATGAGGGAAGCGACAAGTGTTTAAAATTTAGTCAGATAGGCCATATGCTTAAAAATTGTTTGCGGGTAAGGTTGCCAATGGGGAAAACCATGTTCCTATAGCATCTTATTCTTCTCCAGCACCAAAGGGTGCACCATCTGGCTCCGACACTAGTTAGAACTGTCTTTATGCTATCGCTACCCTATATCAGTCAGAGTCATTGGTTTATGTCATGACTGAAATGTTGAAAAAAATTTCTCATGATTTGTACTATTTACTTGACTCGGGGTCTACACTTTCTTATGTGACCCCATTTATGGTTGTCCATTTTTGTATTGGTATGGAGTGTATTTCAAACTATTTTCTTATTTCTACCCCGGTAGGTGACTCTGTGATTTCTAGAATAGTCTATAGAGGGTATGTGGTTTCTGTTAGTAGTAAATAAACTTTGGTGGATTAGTTTGAATTATATAAAGAGGATTTTGATATTATTTCAGGGATGGATTGGTTGCACTCATTCTATTCTTCTCTATTCTTTCGGACCCGAAAGGTTGTCTTTAAAATTCAATAATGAGATGATTATTGAGTGGGAGGGTAGTTCTCTAGCTCCTAAAGGGAAGTTCATATCTTATCTTAGCACTCTGAGATTATTCTCCAAGTGGTGTCACTATCATCTAGTTTGGGTTAAAGATTGTAACTCGGATGATCCTTCCTTGCATTTTGTCCCGGTGGTGAATGAGTTTCTTGAGGTCTTACCTAATGACCTTCTTGGAATTCCTGTTGATAAAGAGGTTGATTTTGGGATGGATCTTTTTTTAGACACTCGTCAAATTTCTATTACTCCATATAAGATGGATCTAACTGAGTTGATGGAGCTTAAGAAGCAATTAAAAGATCTTTTAGATAAGAGTTTCATTTGTCCTAGTGTGTCTCCGTAGGGTGCACTAGTGTTATTTTTACGAATTAAGTATGGTTCCCTTTGAATGTGTATTGATTACAAACATTTGAATAAAGTGACAACAAAGAATAAGTATCTCTTTCTAAGGATAGATGATTTGTTTGATCAGTTGCAGGGTGTTAAGATTTTCTCTATAATAGATCTTCCATTTGGGTATCATAAGTTATTGATTACAGAGGATGATATCTCTCAGACTGATTTTCGTACCTCGTATGGGTATTTTGAATTTCTAGTTATGTCCTTTTAGTTGACCAATACCCCAACGACATTCATGAATTTGATGAATAGGGTCTTCCATTAGTTTCTAGACTTGTTCTTCATTGTGTATATAGATGATATTTGGTATGCTCTGAAAGTGAGGTGGATCATGTCAACCACCTTAGTGCAGTGTTGCAGACCTTGAAAGAGCAACAGTTGTATGCCAAGTTTTCAATATGTGAATTATGGTTGAACGTTGTCACTTTGTTGGGTCATATTATTTCTATTGAAGGGATCATTATGGATTCACAAAAAGGTTGAAGAGGTTAAGAAGTGACCTAGACCCACGACTCCAATCGATATTTAGAGATTCTTGGGTATAGCAAATTATTATAGGAGGTTTGTGGATATTTTTTCTTCTATAGCTCCCCTGTTGACTACATTGACTCAGAAGAAGGTAAAGTTCTAATGGTCTGAGGCTTGTAATGGTAGTTTCAACAAACTGAATTATAAGATAACTTTGGCTTTGGTTTTGACTTTGCCTGATAGAACTGATGGGTGTTTAGTTTTTTGTGATGCGATGCATATGGGGCTTGGATGTGTTCTAATATAGCATGGCTAGGGGATAGTGTACACCTCTATAAAGTTTAAGGTTCATAACAGGAATTATCCAACTTATGATTTGGAATTACTAGTCGTGGTGTTTGCATTGAAAAACTAGTATTACTATTTGTATGAAGTGTATATGGACAACTTTTTTATCATAAAAGCTTTCAGTATGTATTTACTCAGAGAGAGATTAACCTCAAGCAAAAAAAATGGCTTGAGACGCTCAAGGATTATGACATGAGTCTTCACTACCATCAAGGTAAAGCTAATGTGGTTGCTGATGATCTTAGCAGGTTATCCATGGAAAGTATAGCTCATGTGGACAAGGACAAGCGAGAGTTCCTGAAGGACATTCACCATTTGTCTAACCTTGGAGTTTACCTCTTGAACTTTAGGATGGTGGTGTGTTCATTCAAAAAGTGGCATAGTCATCTCTGGGTGCTGAAAACAAGGAGAAACAAATGTTAGATCCTATGTTGATAAGAACCAAGGGTGATGTTGGTGAGAAAAATATGATGGCCTTTGAGATTAGTGGTGATGGTACTTTGTGGTATCAAAGTAGGTTATGTGTTCCCGACATAGATTGTTTATGAGATAGGATCTTGGTTGAGGCACATGAGTCGCATGAGTCATGCTATGTTGTTCATCCCGGTTCGATAAAAATGCATCATAACCTCAAAGAAATGTATTGGTGTAATAATATAAAGAGGGATGTGGCTAATTTTGTGGCCAAGTTTATGGTATGTCAACAAGTGATAGTTGAGTACATAAGGCTCGCAGGCTTGTATCAAGGAATTAAGTTTCTACAGTGGAAGTTGAAAGTGATCAACATGGATTTTGTTACTAGCCTTCTTCGGTCTCGTAGTTAATTTGATTTGATTTTGGTCATCGTAGATAGGATGACAAAGTCTTCTCACTTCTTGCCAGTGACGATTTACTTATTGGGTGAGGATTATGCAAGGTTGTATCTTCGTGAGATTGTGAAGTTGCATGGGGTGTCTGTTTCTATCATCTCTTATCGTGGTACATTGTTTACATCTCACTTTTGGTGATCATTTCAGAAAGGGTTGGGGACTAAGGTTAGTCTGATTACTACTTTCCACCCACAGCCAGATGGGAATGCAGAAAGGACTATTTAGACATTGGAGGACATGCTACGTGTTTGTGTGATTAACTATTTATACGTTGGAGAACATTTTTCTTGCTTCATGCTTTATTTACCTTTGGTAAAGTTTGCCTACAATAATAGTTACCACTCTAACATTTGAATAGCTCCATTTGAGGCCTTGTATGATAGGAGGTATAGGTCTCCTAAATGGTGGTTTGTGTTTGGTGAGGCGGAGATATTTTTCTCAAATTTGGTTCACCAAGCTAGGAAGAGGGTAAAGCTGATTCAGGGTAAACTTAAGGCTACGCAAAGTTGCCAAAATTCATATAGGGATGTGAGGAAAATAGAGTTAAAGATTGAGGTTTGGATATGGTATTCTCGAAGGTATCTTCGATGAAGAAAGTGATACAGTTTTATAAAAAAAGGAAAGCTGAGTCCCTAGTATATAGGTCCTTAGTTGGTTTTGAGAAGGGTTGGTAATGTTGCATACGAGTTGGAGTTGCTTTCTAGTTTGAGCTATATCCATATAGTGTTCTCTGTTTCTATGTTGCGGAAGTGTATGGGTGATCTATCTCAAAATATGTATGTCAAGGATATTGGTATTTTGGATCCCTTATCTTATAAGAAGGTCCCGATTAAGATCATTGATTAGCAATCTTGCCGGTAGTGGACCAAGGATTTAGCTTTAGTCAAGGATCTTTGGTTGAACCACAAGGTTGAAGAAGCTACTTGGGAAACAGGAGAACACATGAAGTCCAATTGTATGCATTTGTTCCCTATTTTGGAAATTCATGCTTGAGGTATGTGTTGATCTTAATATCTTTGTTTTATGGTTTTTGTTTCCTGTCTTTGGTTAAAAGGAAGTTTGATGGAAAATATTGTGGTAAATTGTTCTTGTGCTTGACTTTACCCATCATTTAGGGACGATTGATCAATGTAGGGGAGAATTGAAACACCTAGGCTACTGACCCTTAGAAAATATCTTGAGTTTGAGCTTCTGGACATTATACGACTTAAGTGTACTTGTTGTATTATGTGGTTATAGGTTAGGGTCCTCAAATCGCATGATGATCTATGTTGTTTTGTTCTTTACTATTATAGGTACAAGAAGGCATAATACTAGTTGTATATTCGAGTACGAGATGTATATTGCCAAATAATATGATGTCCAATGTCTAGACTAAATGAATTATCCAAGGGTATGGTTAATTGGTAACAATTATATGATTGGATACAAGTTATCCTTTGTGATCGTATATTAAACTGTATTGGTGTCAAAGTTGTAGCTTAGGGTATGAGTGGTGGGTACCACTCTTATGTTGTGGGTACAGTTTGGGTGGTGGTCGTATCGTCCTGTGCTTATTTTTCATCGTATAAGCTGAGGACATTTTAGAAAATTTCAACCACAAAAACCCTTAATACCCATATCCTATAACATTAATTGGTCCCTCATTCTTCATTTTAAAAGATCAAAACACTCCTTAAACACTAAAACACTCCTAAAACACTCTCAAATCTCTCTCAAGGCTCTTGGTTTAAGAAAGGTTAGGGTTTCTTCCATACAATCTATTCGGGGCTTACAAGGTGGTTTCTTTCTGTACTCTTTGGTGTATTAGGAATGTTACTACGCTTTCATTATTTGTTCAACTAAATTCATGTTTAATGAATGGTTTTGATGATTTAATTGTGGGTATTATTTGGTTCCGAATTGCATGTTGGGGTTTTGGTTGTTAATGGATGGATATTGTTTTCCCATGTTTTTCTTATGGTTTTCATGTTAAAATTATGGCATTGAACATTTGGTTTCATGGGACTAGTCAATTGGTTCTTGGTTTTGGTTTTGGAAACTATATGCCCTCAATATGTTTGTTAAAATGCCTATAAGAATGGTCTTGTCACATAGTTTGACTTTTATTGAAACTATGACATTGCATAATATGGTAATGGAACTTAAATTGGTTTGGTTGGTTTTAAATTATTTTAAAATACCTTGTTGGCCATGATTTTGGTTTAATTAGAAATCATGTGGGGTACATGGGAATCCCCTAAGTGTTTGCTAAAGACATTGCTTGCAATCTATAATTTGTATGACAATTACATTTGCTAATGCCTTGTAAACAACGTCTGAAATTGGTTGGTTGGTTATGTGCTAATGGTTTTAATTATGTAATAATAGCGGGTTTTGATATCTTACAGTGAAGGTGTGAGTCCGATGGATGAACACTGGAAACTCATGTTGTCCAACATGAGGGTTGGTCATGGTGACCTTATAGTTGTGGTTTACATAAGAATCCCTTAAGTTTATATTTGTATATCTATATCATGGAGTTCGAAGGGATCATGGCAATCCCCAGACCCTGTGATATCTTTGATTCGTGTGGCATCATGTACTTGGGAATGTTCAGGGGGTTATACTGCACCTATATAGACCGTAGGTAGATTATGATGGTAAAACTACACAAGCCCATGTTAAAGGTTTTAAGGGCAAGCTAAACCCATTTTCCTTTCCTAGCATAGATTATTTATATATATGTATGGATGTGATTTCATATGGTTATTATACTTGGTTCTAAATGTTTCCTTTTGTCTATGGTCGGGGGAATATCCCGACAAAATGTTGTATTGATTTCGGATAGAGGCTTTGTGAGACTACTTTAAGTTGGCCAGAGTGGTGTCAATATTTATATCACCCTTGGATTGGTATTGGGATTGGGGATACATTGTTTGACTATATTTGATTTATGATTTCTCCATCTTTTTATGTTGTATAGAAGAAATTCATCCGACATTGGGTGTAGGATGGATATGGTTTGGTATTGGGGGTTGTCTCCGGTGTCAGTTGGGCTTGAGGCACCTAACACGACTAGGCCCTGGTTTGGGTCTTGTAATATCTATAGAGATTTGAAGGAATCATTTCTTGTAGAGACTGGTACAAAGAAGGTCTTAGAGGAGTTCATAGCTCGATGTTTGAGTTGTTAGGAGGTAATGGTTAAAAATCTTAGACTTGGTGGTTTGATTGAGAAATTACCCATTATTTAGTAGAAATAGGAGCAAATTACTATGGAATTCATCTTTGTGTTGTCTCACTCTTCTCTTGGTTTCGATACTATTTGGGTCATGTCATATCTGTTGAACAAATTTACTTATTTCATCTCTATTCATACTACCTTCAGTGTTAAGAGTTAAGATCATAATATATTTGAGAGATAGTTCATTTTCATGGGGTACCCATGTTTATTATTTTAGATAAATGATCTCATTTCACTTTTACCTTTTGGAGGAGTTGGGAACTAAGGTTGAGTTGCGCACTCCCATCCACCCCAAATCAATAGACAGTCAGAGTAGACTATTCAAATTTTGAGAAAATGCTCTCTGTGTGTGTTATGGACTTTAGAGGTCGGTAGGAGCAATATTTAGCCTTAGAAGAGTTTGTTTATAATAATAACTACTATTTGAGTTTTTAGATGGCACCATTTTGAGGCATTGTATATTAGGCTTTCCCAATCTATGATCAATTGTTTTGGGAATTTTGAGGTTAGACCTCTAGGTACTAACTTGCTTCATGAGTCATTCATAAGATACGGGTGATTTAGGATAGGCTACGAGCAGATTATTGTAGGAAATGAGTTATGCTGACCGTAGTTTCTATGATTTGACGTTCGTTATTTGTGGACAAGTTTTTCTTTGAGCTTAGCCCATGAAGGGTGTGATAAAGTTTGGATGAGGGGTAAGCTCATCCCCAGGTAAATCGGGACATTTAAGATGCTTTGGACAGTTGGAGAGGTATCTTGTGAGTTAGCCATTCCTCTAGAATTTTTAGTTGTACATCGAATTTTCCATATATATACACTGCGGTACTATATTCCCAATGATTCCCATGTGATTCATTGATATTTTGTTCAGTTGGATGAGTGGTAGACTTTTACGTAGGAGCGGTTGCAATATTAGATAGGGATGTCAGACAATTGCGTTCCAAAGATATTCCAGTGGTTAATGCTTAATGTAGACACCTTCAAGCATAGGAAGTTAACTGGGAAATCAAACATAATATGCAGGCGTAGTATCTACACATGTTCGAGCCATCAGGTACTTCTTGATCCTTTACTTTTGAAGATGAACATCTTTTTATTAGTGGATATTGTAATGACCCTTTATGCTATTTCCTGCATTTTCATGCTTTTTTTAGAATATTCCTATAGCTTGCACAAGTCATTTATGGCATAATAGAACTGACAGTTTGATTATCAGTCAATATATTTGGTTCGTAGAGACAATTCTTTATTTTGGATCTTTTACTAGTAAAAATGGGTTTTGGGCCTGAATATTAGGTAAACAGTCTTGGATGACAATTCTAACAACCCCGTCAGCTCCAAAATATTAATTTTAGGCAAGAGGGACCTTGGTTTTGGTCTTGAGACTTTAAGACAAAGTTTGGGCTATTGGGTGGATTTTGGATAAAAGGGATCTTTTTTTGCGGGGCGAAGTTTTTAGCGACATGACCTTATAGGGATATTTTGATGGTTTTATTGAGTCTAGAATGTCAAATTTGGTAGGGTCATATTCATATGCGTTCATAGGGTAATAGAGTTCATATGAGTTCTTAGGCTAGTAGAGTTCATATGTGTGCAACGGTAGGCCAAAAAAGACCTTCGAGTTCTTGAGTCTTTGGTCACATTTCAGAAGGTCAAGAATTCTTGGCCTTTTTGTTGGTGAGCTATCCTTCGCTTTTGTGAAGGAACAACTATCCGATTAGTCTGAACTTCTTCTTTCCATCTGTGGTGGACCGATTGCATTCGCGAAGGGCTGTCTGGGTCAAGCATCACATTCATTGTAGATGTTCCACGATTATGAAGACAGACCTCTAGGAATATTTAATGTTGTTTAGCCCTATTTTTCAGACATTTCTTTATGTCAAAAAGAACATTATAACCCTATACATCTCAAAAATCATGGGATATTAATTATTAGGTTTTGGTAATGAGTTGGAAACATCATTGTGGTCATTTCCTCATATTTATTTCCTTTAGTTTCAACTTGAATTCTATCTTAATTCTCTGTTTTAAATCTAAATCGCTAGATTACTTTATATTCTGTTTTGGGGATGATTTGTGCATGGATTCAACCTATTTCTACGGATAAAAGATCCTTACTATTAGAGGGACGCATTGGCAATTTTGATTTGTGGTTCTGCAAGTGGGCCCCACGAGAGTTTTTTAGTCGAATTTTTGACCTACAGCATTTAAATGCAATATGGATATTAATGTTCTCCTATTACTGCATAGATTATTGTTTTGATAGTGTGAAAGAATTCAGAGAATTCTCATAAAGGAAAAGCTCAAGAGTAGAGGACATAGAAAGATTTTAGCAGCGTCCAAGCAAGATAGACTTATTTTTCTTCAAGACTGAGTTTCATTATGGTATTAGTGTATTATAGTGATAGATATGGATGGGTATTTATGACTCAGTTGATGATTTAGTATTTATTGATTGATTTAGATGATTAGGGGCCTTTTGGTAGAATATGGCCAAGTCTTTCTTCACACTGGTCTCTTGTGATACCTTATGTCACGACACAAAAATCCTAGGATCGTGATGACACTTGACGAGGAGAACCTTGACAAGTAAGCCCATCATACAAACTTAAAAAAAAGAGAAATTAACATGGAAAACTCAAGTCAATACTCCTAGAAAGAAGCCAAACCATATTATTATAATGAAAGTGGAAAGAAGCCTAAACCATAATCCTATATCTCCTTAAACCCTGTGTCATAATGTAAGAACTACTAATAAAACTCAAAAAAAAACAAAATACATATGAATAACCCTGTGTCTCTGAATAGTAATACTGACATAGCCTAATAATAATAGGCAGTAGTACACTCCGAATACATGAAATATATTGCTACCTCATAAAGCTCCAAATATCGCCCAAATCAACCAACATGAGGTGTACCCGAACCAGGATCTGCATTAAAAGGGCATAGTAGGAGTGGGTAAGGTCCACTTGTACTCTGTAGGTATCACACGCCGACTGAACAAAGTAGATAATAAAGTATACAAACACATACTAAGGGCACGTCACCTGCAATTAGAAAATGTCTCAAAATGGTAGCCCAAACCGTTTGCACTTAGTAGTTCTATAATACAAACATATATTGAAACAAACACCTAAAGGGAAAAGAAGTATACATTTATACCATATATATGTAAAGAACAAAAGGATAAAATATACAAGAACATCCAGTACAAGTAAAGGTAGATATAACAAATGAATAGGTAACATGTCAAGACAAAAATATAATCAGATCACCAGCATAGTAAAGTAAAGACAAAGAATATGATGAGGATGATGATAATGCTGGTTATAATAATGATGTAATACACCAGGTCGACACATAACATCCGAGACTGTGGCAAGGATCCATATACACCTATGAAGCTAAAGCATACTGATGTAGGTCCTACGGAGTGTTCGTCAACCCATATACAATGTAAATCCATATCTCCTCCCCGAGACATCCTCAAGTAGGGTTTTTATAATATGTCACATTTTTTTAGAAAAAGCTAGTGTTTCTTAGTGTTTACATTATTTCAATGGTGGTACCAATGTTTCTTAAATGTACATTATATAAGGTTGCAATGCTCACAACCAACCACAATAAGTAGTTTCATATCCAACAAATATACAAACAAAGTGAGCCAAATATTCACTCACTATTTTCAACCATCCACAAAAACCAACATGATTCATATTCCAATAGAGTATGAACATATACAATACACAATTGGTACCACAATAGTTTTTTTACCAAACAACATACAATTATTTTCATGTATTTAGGATAGCAACATCACATAGGAACCCATATGGTCATGCATAAACCATAACATCCCAAAACCATCAAATAAATAACATATAGGCCCCCAAACGGATACAACACAATAAGATAGCCATTTTAAAAATTAGTTACCACACCCTTAACATACTTTTGTATAAAAAAATAACTACCTAGCCCATCCTTAAAGAAGTTAAGCCATAAAATATCTTGAATGCCAAAAATAGAAACAAAAGCCTTTAAACCTAAAGCCTCAATCCTCACAAACAATCCCAAAATTAACTAAAACTGGAGACATAAAATATATGCATCAAAAGAAAGCCAACGGTACCTATATTTCATAGCTTCAAATTAGGGTTAAAATGAACCCCCAAATGGGTTTTTGAAAAAGAAGGGAGAAAATCATAATTTTATTTCAAAAGAATATTCCCCATATTTTAAGGAGTCAACAGCTAAAAAACAATGCGCAAATGAGTTAAAAATGAGTTCCAGTTTGAAGGAAAACCAATTTTAAGCTTTACCAGATAAAAATTCTTAAAACCCATTTAAATCGTGAATTGAAGTTGTTTTGAAGGTGAAATTGAGGGAAAACTAATAATTATTAGATTAAATTTAACCCAATTGAGAAATATTTGAAATTGGGGATTAAATTGTGGAAAAGCAATTTTTTGGCCTTAAATGGCAAAAATCCCCAAATTCCATACTTTATTCCAAGTTTAAAATAAGAAATATATGATGAAGATTGACGAAAATAATAGAAATAGGTGTTATGGAGCTTACCCAAGCATAAAAGTGGATAAAGTTTCTCAACACCATGAAACCCTATGCTCTAAGTCTCAATAATAATGACAATGGCAAAATATTGGTTTTTATATACTCGGCATCACGAGTGCAAACTAGGTGTTGCCATCACGTTGCTGAAGAAGCTATCGCGATTGCAGACTAGGTATCATGATTGAGAATCTTAGCCTGCACGCTAAATTGCAATCGCGGATGCTCTAGTTGATTAGTGCACCAGCTGGGATTTTGTGTAATTTCAAGTCTCTGCTCTAGAAAAGTATGCGATCAGTACTTTTAATATAATGGTCATAAGTTAATGACTGACTGAAATGAATAAGATAACTGAACAAGAATGCTTGAAGATGTAAAGTCTAAGAATGCATGCATGACAAAACATAATCATGTTTCTAAGATAATCTTTAATCTGAAAGACTGAAACCTATATAACTGAATAACTCAAATCGATATTATTTGTTCAATACAACCTGAGTTATGACACACTGAATACTTATTGAGACTGCGGGACGTATCATTTAACCGAGATGTCCATATTTAAGCTAATCGTGATCAAACCTATAACCCCAGGTTTAAGGGTGTAAGTAACTTGCCACAAGTACTAACACTGGCTTTGTGGATCCACCAAACTGGCGTCCCGAAGGACTATGGAGTCACCCTCTACTAGCAGGTACTCTTATGAGATATTTGTCAACCCTCAACTGGAACGATGATATCTCAAACCTACATTGACTACGTTGTTATGGAACTCATGGACTTCTACTAAATGAACACCCTCTACTAACAGGTGAACCCACATCCCTAGGTTAGCTCTGTTCTAAATCCTATTCCCAACTGAGATGACACTGGTACTGAACTAAACTAAGTTTAACTGAACAGTATTTATGATAGTGCTCATCATGATCAATAAATATCTGAGTAAAATGATAAGATTCATGGGTTATCAAACTTATTACTTGAAAGTCAAAAATCATGTTAAACATATTGTTATTTGTTGTTCATAACCAGCCAGCACTGAATGGTAAAACAATACGATATCAAATCTCAGAACACTAATATGTAATCATGGTTCAAAAAGCCAAAACAAAAATATTTCATCAAATAAGTGAGGAGCATGAACCTGAACATATGAATGTGATAATCATGAGAAAACAACAAGATTACATGGCTAAATTCATAATTTAGAGATTTAACAAGAAATCAATGTAATATGACATGGAAATTTACAACCCAAAAGGATAAGAAATTAATGGATTAATTTTATGAGATTCATCGATTATTTCATAAAATAGGATGATATTTATACTCTTAAATTAATATAAGGTTTTTGGGATCAATGAGTTAAAGTTACCCATTGATGAATGCCCCACATACCTGACGTAGAAGCCTTGGGTAAATTTCTTGAAGTTGTTCTTGTTCTTAAGCGAACCCTAACTGCTTTAGGGAGAGGAAGAAACCATTTTGTTGATTTATTTATGATGAATTGATGTTTAATGTTATGAATTGGGGATTTGGGCCCTTTTATACCACCCCTTCTGAAGCCAAAACGACATTGGTTTGAATTTTAAGAGAGTACGGAAAGACATAAAAACCCCTGAAAAATGTGCAAAAAAATGCATTACCAGTCGGTACGAGTCGACCTTACAACTCATATGTTAGGGTACAACTGGTCCCTTGATTCGTAAGCTGGAAAGAATCAAAAAGGTATTCACTAGTCATCATACAAATGGAACATACTACTCGGACCATAGAATACGACTCATATCCCTCCTCTCGTATCCTGAGAAGAATTTCTAGGGATCTACATTTGTGTCCTTACGACTTGATTTATATGACTCCTACCCTTCTTGAAAAATCATAGGGGTTAGGTCGCACTTGTAACAAAATGTTCTCAATGCTACACTAATTTAGGTACGAATCCAACTTATGACTCATATGATGGCATATGGATCATGGGCTAAGACATATGTCATCCTGAGACTAGAAAAGATATGGGGCATTACACTCACAAAAAATAGAAACTTAATCCAAAGATGAAGGTGAAAATGAACTAGTATCATGAATATGAGCCAAGTATGAGAATCATCCCCTATCAAAAAATCGACGAGCCTAAACATATGATATTACCCTTTTAGGACTTGAATGAAGCTCAACCTTAGAAGTTATCCTTTGCACACCCGGAGAAGCTAGAGGCACGATCTTAGTATAAAAATCTTGGACAAAATGGAAAGGAGAAAACCAATACTTACCCAAGATGATTTTTAAAGCAACCATATCAAAGACAAGAAAATCTACCCAAGTGTCACTCCCAGCATAAGTCATAATATAGGATCAATACAACTGCTCCACCAATAAAGAATCTCTTACCGAGTAAATAAATGAATAGGCAGGGTATGAAGCTCACTAATTGAAACAAAACCTGAAGCAAAATATGTAAACACATAGGAGAAAGCCGATTGCAGATCAAATGAAACGGATACAGATCTAAAGCAAATGGGGATGATACTTGTAATCATAGCATCAGAACCCTCTTCCTCTGGTAAGGCAGTTATAGAACATTACTGTCCATGACCACCACCTCAGACTCTACTACCTTTGCCTCTCGCACCTTTCATAGAACTCTTATCCCTTACAACAGAAATAAAAGTAGCTCTAACTACCCAATAGGTACAGTCCTTGGCCAAATAGCAAATCTCATCATACATAAAGCAATGTCTATGGCTTGACTTAATGAAAGAAGGCACTACTAGGATCGGACAATGACCTTGAACTACTGAACTAAAGGAGAAACTACTTGAACCCTACAAATTGTCCTACACTGGTAACCATGATACCCATAAGAACCTTCAAAATCTCTACCTCAAGAAGTGTGACCTTTGAACTCACTAAAATATCGTACCTTCTTGGCTCCTCCCTGAGATGCTCAATGAATACCCTCAGTCATCTTAGCATGATCCACTATTCTTTGAAAAGACACTTCAAATACAACCATCTGTGATGTAGCCAACAAAAGAGAAATATATGTCTTCTATACTATCTTTGAATCTTCTCGGACATGGAGGCAACGCTAGCATAAAAATATCTAGATAAGCCATATAATTAAGCCTCATACTCCGCAACAGTCATAGAGCCTTGCTCCAGGCAATCAAACTCATCTCTTATCCAATCACTCAGACTTTAAGGAACAACTACCTTCCAAATGACCTTGTCAAACTGATCTTATGTCATATTAGGAGAATCGAGAGGTCTGCAACTAACAAGTAATCTCCACCATTCTCTAGCAATATTTCTCAACTTATAAGTAGTATAAGTAACCCAAAGCAACTTAAGAAAACAAATATTACACAACTTCTACAAACAATCAACCAAAAACCCATAAGGATCCTTGCCCACAACACTACTAAATCTAGGAGGACCTAAACAAGTAAATCTCTCAAAAGTATTCTAATCCTCAGAAGACATAACTGTACTCCCAATAAGAGGAGGCATGGTAAATATGGTAGGCTGAGATCCCACCTGAGAAGGTAAATAGATGAATGTTTATCTACTGGCCTTAGAATACCATACCCAGAAATCAGCACTGAAGGATGAGTAATATTTGATCTTTGAGAATTACCAAGGGTAAAAGTAGGTGCAACTGGAGCTTGCACACTCGGGACTGGAGGAACACCAAGAGCAACCAAAGAAACATCCTCTTTATAGGTTAACAAGCGAATTATCGACCCCTCTAAAATTAGGGAAGAAAAAATCAGTGGAACTAAAATAGGAACCACACCTCCAACATGCTCAGCAAGAGTCTCGGGGGAAAGCCCTTAGCCTAACCCAAGATGGAGATGATCCACGTGCTCGTCCACTACCTCAAGTTTGTCCATGACTCAAAATTCACCATCTAGACTTGACTCTTTCCCTTGATAAAGACTCCCCATCTCTAACCTCATAAGATCTAGTCATCACCATCTATGTATAAAGAGAGAAATATGACTTAGAACACAATGTATTTTAGAAAGTTGCACGATAAAGAACAAAATAAGGGAAATTTCCTATTGACATCCTATAGCCTTTCAAAGATAGATATGAACATTTACTTATCAATCTGCAGACTTTATTAGACATCCTATCTTACACCATTAAGATGAATGAACCTGGCTGTTCTGATAACAATTTTTCATGACCCAAAAATCCAAGATTTGTGATGGTACTTATCGCGATGAACCTTAACAAGTATACCCATCACAAAAACTGATACAAAATTGAAATTAACATTAAAAAAAAGGCAAGGATCCTATAATAAATCTGAACCATATCAATATAATGAAAGCATAATAAATAATGCCACAACTCCCAGAACCTAGTGTGATAGTGTAAGAACTACAAATACAACTCAAAAAAACATAATACATAGGAATAACCCAATTTCCAAAAAGTAATAAAAACATAGTGTAATAAGACAAGGCAGTATTAGACTCCAACCACGGGAAATCCACCACTACCATGTAAATCTCAAAATATCACTCGAATCATACAATGTGGGCGTACTTAAACTAGTATTTGCACCGAAAGGTACAGTAGGAGTGAGCATGGTCCACTTGTACTCAGTGGTATCATAGGCCAACTGAGCAAAGTAGATAATAAAGAATACAAAAAGCACACTAAGGGCACGTCACCTATAATAAAAAAATGTCCCACAATGGAAGTACACACCACTTGCACTAACAATTCTATAATACTTATATATATTACAACAAACACCAGAAAGGACAAAAAGTATACATTATACCACATTATAGTAAAGCACAAAATGACAATATATATAAGAATATCATGTACAAGTAAATGTAGATATAAAAAATGTATAGGTAACAAGTCAAGAAAAAAATATAATCACATCACAAGAATAATAAAATAATTACAATGATAATTCTGAGGATGATGATAATGGTGATAATGATGATGTTATGCACAAGGTCATCGCACAACCTTCGGGGCTGATGCACAACCTCCGTATATACCCATAGAGCTAAAGTCTCCCAATGTATGACCCATGAGTGGCTCATAAACGTGTATACAAGACATATCCATATCTTCTTCTTGGTGCATCAAACAGGGAGGGTTTTTATAAGATGTCAGATTTTGTATCAGAAAAAGCTAGTGTTTCTTAGTGTTTCTAGTATTTTCATGGTGGTACCAATGTTTCATGAATCTACGTGATATGATGATGTAATTATCACAACTGGCTTAGTTCTTCTAATATCAGTATACCAGGACTGCCAGATACAGTCAAATTCAGTTATAGTATGGAACTCAGATAGTTCCATCAGACCCAAGACTTCAGACAAACTCACCCATGTTGACAGAACCATTGTTTCAGTCATGTCAGAAATAAGTAAATCATGTATTATCGTACAGATCCACTATTACGTATTTATGTTTCCAGTTATTATGTATGTATATTTGCACTCTCACGTTCATATTAGTCGGTCAGTTAGCATTGTCCATGCATGTAAACCCTTTTCATTTAGCTGACCTCACTCGTATACTCAGTACTCCAATTGTACTAACGCATTTGCGCTATGGTTCTTTCTTTTTATGTAACACCATAGGTTCAGAGGCACAAGTTATAGATCAGCACTAGAATTCGCATTCCAGTATACAGAGCTACGATGAGTCCTCTTCATTCGAGGATGATATGATTTGTTTCAGTTAGTTTTTAGTTTACGGAGTTAGTTGGAGACATATTCCTTCAACTCCTTATTCAGTCAGTACGTCGAGGCTTTCAGATGCAGTTAAGATTTAGTTCAGTTTTGATTCAGACTTCAGTTATCTTGGGTATTTTTCACCCATATGGATCTTATAATTATTTCAGTTGAACCTTATGGTCTGTTGTTTATGTTTTATGCATATTACATGTTTCTTATGCAGTGTACTGGTATGGATATTAGTCATGGGTTAGCTTGTGGTCCCTTGGGGTCATGAGCACTGTGTAGCCTTCCGGTTTAGATAATCAGGGTGTTACAATTATGCACAAGGGTAGGTCAAATAAAGGTATAAAACTAGGCTATCAATGAAATGCCTTAATCATCTCCTAAATCCACTTTCTTAATTTCACTTCGCATACACAGAGGGGAATTTCTATGCACCACATGCAACACAAAATATACAAATACCTCACACGCACATGGAACATGATCAACTTAATAGGATCATCTTAAACACCCAATCAAACAATAGCATGAATTTAAATTTAAGCTAATAAGTACAAGAGTCACAAAAATAAGCCTAAGAGTCTCAAAAGTAGCAATTCACATATTCCATATGCTTTTACCAAACAAAACACTCTTACCATGTAATAAAAAATCGCACCAACAAGAATATCTTACACAAAAAAATATAAATTGAACTAACATTTAGGAATTTGCCCACCCTATACTTAAAAATCGACTTTATCCCTAAAGTTAATTTTAAAGTAAGAGATAGAAATTCTCCTTGGTGCCTCAAGGCCTAGCTAGTAGCATCTTTTGCATTAATGGGAATCGTGGGACCCCCACACTCAGTTTTGCCATACTTCTCAGCTCAGATTTTTGGTAGTCAGACTTCCCATAAACCTATGACTCAATAAAAAAACAAAAACAATGTCAAATAAAAACTAACAACTAAAAAGATATAAAACCTACTTTACTTGGGTTGTCTCCCAAGCAACACCTGATTTAATGTCGCCGCACGACCCAACTCAACTCAACCAAATTCCTACATTTTTTTCCTCACACTTGGGAGTCATCTTCTTATTCTTTTCACCCCTTTTGGGTAAAAATTATAAAGATAAATAGGTTCCTCAATGATAGCCTTCTCAAGCTCATCATTTAGCATCAAATCAAGCTTAGGCGGTAAAAGCTTAGGCTGCTCAACCAAGTAGTCCAAAGAGGTTTTTGGTAAAGTCAACACCCCATACCTTTCCCCTTCAATAATAATGATCATACACAAATCTTTATAATGGGACATTATTTTGGGTTCCTTGTAAACATCAAATACCACCTCTATATCCTCTATCGTAATTTTGAGTATGCCTTCCCTAACATTAATCAATGATCCTTCGGTTGCTAAAAATAAATTCCCAAGATGATTGATACCTATTTATCTTCCTCAAAATCAAGAACAATAAAGTAAGTAGGAATAACAAATTTACCAACCTTTACAAGGACATCCTCAATGATTCCTTTTGGATATGCCATGGATCTGTCTACTAGCTGCAAACCCACAGTAGTTTATCCAGGCTTTCTGAACCCAATATGTGAAATAGAGATAGGGGCATCAGATTTATGCTCCCTCCTAAGTCACTCAATGTATGGACCACTTTACTCCCAATTTGGATAGGTAGAGTAAACTTCCCCGGATCTCTAAATTTCTTACAATTTTTTTGTATCATTATAGCGCTACACTCTTTAGTTAGTGTTATTTCCCCCACATCCTGTAATTTCACCTTATTAGCAACCACATACCATAAGTACTTTGCATACTTGGGCATACCCTGCAAAATATCTTACAAAGGTAAGTTAATGTGAAGCTCTCTTAATGTATCAAAGAACTTCTTAAATATTGCATCCTTTTTCACTTTAATGAGCCTTTGAGGGAATGGCAGTGTCACCATCTTCTTCATTTCTTCTGCAATAACTTTTTCATTCAAGTACTCAAACTTTCTTGATTTTTCAGCAACTTCTATATTTACCTATTCAGTCAACACATCAACTTCTACCTCCTTAGTTGCCTTTGGAAGTTCTCCTTGAAGTTCTTTACCACTCCTTAATATAATTACCATAACCTACTTTGGTTTCTCTATATTTGCTGGCAAACCACCTTGTGTCCTAGTATTTAATTGTTGATGTAATTGCCTTATCTACAACTCTAAATTTCTCTGAGCAGCTAGAAAATTTTTCATATCTGCAGTCAACTGTGCTTGATTAACTAAAAGTTGCTTCAACATCTCCTCCATATTACTAGTTGACTAATTCCCGTGTGCCTGTGGTTGCTGAATTTATTATTGTTGTGCATTCCAAGGCTGATTCTACCAATTCATGTTGTATACATTACCATAGTTTGGCCTTTGAGCATTACCCAGATAAATTACTAATTGCGGATTTGAATCACACATAGCAGCTATGTGGCTGCTATTTCCACAGATTTCACACCATCTTGCAGCTTGCTGGGTTGCATTTATGTCAGTCGCATGTTGTGTGGTTCCAACTTTCAGGCTGCAGAACTGAGCATTTATAAAGTTTTGTAATACAAAAACTTGAGCTGATAGTGTTGTGAGTTGGTCTACCTCCAATACACCAACAATTATTTTTGTGGCACTTCTAGTATCTAAATGCCATTCGAGATTTCTTTGTGCTATTCAACAAGATGTACAGCTCATCATAAGTCAATTCTAGTGCTTGACCACCTACGGCTGAAAATAGTAAAATATTTGTATTGTGATAAATTGCTTCAACAAAAGTGTGAGCAAGTACCTCATTAGACTCTCGGTGGTATAGACAATCCCATAGAATAGCCTTGAAGTGTTTCCAAGCATGATAGAGATTTTCATCAGGCTTCTATTTGAAGCTCACTACCTCACTGTGAAGTCTTCCAAGCTTGCCTAAGGGAAAAAATCTGATAAGGAACTTTCTGGCTAAGTCGTCCCATGAGGTTAATGAATTGGCTGGCTCCACATTAAACCATCTTTTATCTTCCCCCAATAGTAAATGGGGAAAAATGTTTGCCTCATCTAATTTGTATACACCCCCGTCAGAATGAATGTGTCAGTAAGCTCAATTAAAGTCTGGAAGTGGACTTGTGGATCCTCATGTGAAAGCGTAACCTAAAATAGAGTTTGTAATTCAAGAACAATTCTGTTTTAGTTCACAATTTCAATTTAGTTGATGCAAGAATAACCAAAAAGACAATTTGTAATTTATAACTCGAGAAAAGTAAATAATGTGTAAAGTAAAGATCTTGGAACAATCAATAGGAGAAAACCCAGTGTTAAAGAACTTTAAATAATCATACTATGTATTAAATTTCGTTCATTAACTTGCTTATCTTGGTTGTTGATTTGTAGGGTTATTTCCATGATTACTGTTTCCCAACCTCTAATCCTTCACCAAAAATAAACCGTACAACTACATCATTGAGCGGAGAGGTAATGGTCCACTCAAGTTCTTTAATGCTATCATCCTACGTTTAAATATAGTAAGTCATCTATGTCTATCCCTGTCGTAGATTCTAATTTGCATTCCTTATTTCATAAAGAAATACAAACCATACTTTTTTTATTCCCATATTCTCTCTACCTATTCTCTCTCCGGAGATCAAAAGGTAGACAATTGATGTATTCTAAGGATCGCAAATCCTTAAAATAATTATAACAAGAATAATCAAACAACAATTAATGATAAGCAAATCAAATTAACATAATTCAACACAATAGTACTGATATTCTTGGCTTTAACCTCGAAAAAAGGGTTTTTATCCACTCATAGTCATAATAAACATCAAAATAATTGTATGAATGATTAAAACCATAAAAAAAGCTAAATTAAAGAAATAATAATCTGAAAAGAAGTTGTGGTAGACTCCAATATTTTCCAAGTGATCTAGGGTGTTCCAAGATGTTTAAAACAGAATTTAACATGTTATATTTATAGTAGATAAGTCATAAACCTAATGGTATTGGGTTTCCAGAATTTTGTTGTTCAAAAAGGAACTTTTTTTCCCATTTTTATGGTCAATTCTGAGCGGTATAGTGTCGAATGCCATCACTAGGCACTTTTTTCAAATTTTTGTGTTCATTGTTGAGTGGTCAAATAGCGGTGAGCTTCTGTTTTTGGGAAAATGTCAATTGACTAAACACATCTGAGTAGTGGGCTACCATTTCAGGACCCTTCTGAATCCAATGGTGTGAATTATGCACCAAGATTCCTCTCCACACATCCTCACTTGCCCAATACATTTCAGGTGTCCAAATTTGCGTCAAGCTGTGTTTTGTACTTTTATGATCTATTACGAGCCTTTTGGAGTAGTTTCCTCTTAATTTGAAGCTTATATATCCTTCATATATCATAATAGTCCATTCACATGATGACACATGGGGTCAATTCATGTGTTATATTGATGGCTGGTTACATATGGCTATTATGATATATGAAGGATATAAAAGATTCAAATTAAGAGGAAACTAATGTCCATATGCCTTTTGGAGTACCCAGCCATAGGCTTCATTCACTTTGATCTTAAGCTTATTGTTTTGATTGTTATTTTGATCCAATTGACCATTGAACATTGTCAAAAAGTTGTTTCACATATATATACACATTAAAAAGTTTAATATATCATTAAAACTCATTAAAACCGAACACAATAGACAAGACAAACACCTAGCTCAAGCTAGTTACATTAATTTTCTCGGTTGAACTCTAAATGCTCAAAATGAATCAAAACTCATGTGAAACAACAATTAAACATTGTAAACACATACTTGTAAACATAAATGATAATTTATATCATTATAAACACATATATAATAATAATAATAATCCTCAAAACAAGGAAAAATAGGCTAGAATAGTAGCACGAGAATGCATAAATACACCTAACATTAGGGACCTTTTGTAACGTCCCATATACCTGATGTAAGAGCTTTGGGAAAATTTCTTTGAAGTTGTTCTTGACCTTGATAAAACCTAGCTTCATAGGGAAGATGAACAAACCATTTTCTCTTGATACTATTTAGTAAATT
Source organism: Capsicum pubescens (assembly GCA_030864215.1). NCBI lineage: Eukaryota > Viridiplantae > Streptophyta > Magnoliopsida > Solanales > Solanaceae > Capsicum > Capsicum pubescens. Next base: position 122,196,426 of record CM061544.1, read on the forward strand.
AATCTTTAATGATGTAAATTATGAATTTGGGGCCTTTTATAACACTCTTTTGAAGACATGGGTTTGGTTTTTAAGGGAGTGGGGAAAGACATAAAAGGCCCTAGGAAAACGTGCAAAAAATCATATACCAGGTTGGTATAAGTCAACCTTACAACTCGTATGTTTGGGTATAACTGGACTGTGGAATCGTAAGCTTGGCAAATTTTAAGAATAATGTACTAGTTTGGATACGAATCATACTTCTATCTCGTAAGATTCCTATCCAATTTGGTAAAGTCACTCATAATATGAATGGAAAACTTGGGGAACCAACACTGTTATTAATATGACTTCTCTATGTACACGCCATACCCTTTTATATGACTAAATACCCCATAATCGTATCCTAGATAGAACCTCAAGGGGTCAACACTAATGTCCATATGGCTGGGTACCTATGAATCGTACCACTCATGATGACACATGGGTTCAATTCACACCTATAATAGAATGTTCAACATGCTATACTGACATAGGTACAAGTCCAACATAAGACTCGTATGCTGGGGTACAATTGAGGATAATGAGTAGTATGCTGCACAGACACTGAAAAATATATGGGGTATTACAATATCTCCCCCGTGGGAACATTTTTCCTTGAATAAGACTGGTGAGACTGAGACCACTATGGAACTCGAGATCAAATACTAAACATGCATGACTTGAAACATGATTACATAACGAAGTCTAAAACTTGATGCATGAACTGCACTGATTTCCTGAATGCACGCAATGACATGAGATTGGTTACATAGCTGAAACTGAGAACGGAAAAGAGTCAATCAAAGGAAGATCGTTACCTCAAGCTAAATGTGAGTTTTCGAAAAAAAGGTGAGGGTATTTGGTTTGCATATCTTCTTCTTCTTTTGAAGTATCTCCCACAGTAAACTGATTCCACCAAAGATTTTTAACCAATGGAACTTCTTTATTCCTTAGCCTAAGAATCTGTCGATCAAGGATCTCAACTGATACATCTTTGTAGCAAAGGCTATCCTTAATGTCCATATCTTGTAAAGTAACAACTACCGTTGAATATCAAATACATTTCTTCAACTAGGAAACATAAAATACCGGATGTACTGACGCCAAATCTGCAGGAAACTCTATAAAAAAATCCATGTTCACCACTTACCATTTCTATGTGGGGATGCTAAATTCCTGCAAGGTACCACTAGGCCTTTAGTGCTCAACCTTGACCTGCTGACAATTTGGACACTTATCCATAAACCCTAAAATATTCTTTTTCATACCACTCACCAATAGATTTCCCACAAATCAGGGTATATCTTAGTGTCTCCTTTGTTGATAGGGTATCGCGTGCCATGTGTTTCTGCAAGTATCCACTATCTCAAGCAATCAACACATGGAAAACATAGACTTCCCTGATAACGAAGATGGCCATCTACACCTTGAGAGAAAACATATACATTTTGATCCCTAACAACCTCCTTCAACTTAACCAAACTAGGATATTTGTCTTGTTTTTTTTCACTTCATCCACTACTGAAGATTCCAAACCATTCTGAACCCATATACTACCTCCAGCCTAATCAACCAACTCAACACCTAATCTTACTTGTTGATGAACCTCTTAGACTAAATACTTCTTATATTACTCCACATAAGCAACATTACCTATAGATAATCTACTAAGGGCATCTGCCACTTCATTGGCCTTACTCGGATGATAGAACATACTTAATTCATAATATTTCAATAAATCAAGCCACCTTATCTGACAAAGATTTAGATATTTCTGTATTATCAAGTACTCTAAACTCTTATGGTCAACGAACATATTATCATGAATCCCATAGAGATAATGTCTCCAAATATTTAAGGCATAGACAATAGCTGCCAACTCAAAATCATGGATTGGATAATTATTTTCATTGGGTTTAAGCTTCCTAGAGGCATAGTCTATGACATTTCCTCTCTGCATAAAAAATATCCATGACCAACACTTGAAGCATCACTATAAACTACAAACCCATGTGAACCATTAGGTAAAGTCGAGACTGGAGCAAAAGAGAGTCAAGTCTTCAACTCCTGAAAACACTTCTCGTAAAAATTTGACCACTGAAATTTGACTTTCTTTTGAGTCAATCAAGACATGGAGGATGCAATAGTAGAAAACCTTTCAACAAACAGCCTGTAATAGCCAGCCAAACCTAAGAAAATACTGATATATAATGGAGAGATGGGTCAGGGATATTCCCTCTCTGTTTCTACCCTTTGAGGGTCGATTCTAATACCATCACCAGAAATAATACAACAAATAAAAGCTATTGATCTTAGCCAAAAATCGCACTTACTAAATTTTTCAAACAACTGACAGGCTCTAAGGATCTGTAACACAATTCTTATATTGTCTGCATGATAATTCTCACTACTAAAATAGACAAGGATATCGTCAATGAAGACTATGACGAACATGTCCAAGTACTATTTGAACACCCTATTCATCATGTCCATGAAAGCTTTAGGGGCATTCGTTAGTCCAAAAGACATAACTAGGAATTTGAAGTGACCATACCAAGTTCTAAAAGTTGTCTTTAAAATGTCACATTCTCTGACTCTAAGTTGATGATAGCCGTATATGAGGTCTATCTTAGATAAATAACTTCACCGTAAAGTTGGTAGAACAAGTCATCAATTTAGGGAAGTAGATACTTATTCTTTATTGTGACTTTGTTCAACTGACGGTAGTTGATGTACATTATGAGAGAACGATATTCTTATTCATAAATAAGACTGGACTGCCCCATGGAGAAACATTGGGGATAATGAAACCCTTATGTAAGTGATATCTTAACTGTCCATTCAAAAACTTAAGCTTTGCTGGAGCTATTAGGTAAGGTGGAATAGGGATAGGCTGGGTATATGGAAGGAGATCTAATCCGAATTAAACTTCCCTTTTGGGAGAAACTCTGAGAAGATCTTCAGGGACCATATTTAGAAATTCCCTTACCACTGAAGCTGACTTTAGACTTGGATTCACAGAACTAGAGTCTTTGACTCGAACAATATGGTAAACCCACCGTTTAGATATTATCTTTCTTTCCTTAAGATAAGAAACAACCTAACCCCTAAGCACTAAAGTATTACCCCTCCAAGAATGAGCAAGAATGAACATAATTTTATGCATGCCATCACCAGTATACAAAAAATACAACATAAGGATTCTCAACATCCATAACTAGAATAACACCTTTTTCTAAGTGTGGAATACTCACCTGAGTACAACTGGTGTCGTAACCACGGCTTTGGTCCCAATAGTATATAACTAGAATAAAGGTAATAATAAAATCTGGTGAAATCATGATCTAATCCACTAAATTAATTGACAAACCTTATACTAAAGTCACACTTAGCATCAAATACATTTCACATGATTATATTCTAGGGTGATAGGATTCTATAGGCATAACAAGTATTTTGTCATAAGGGTAGGTTCACCCTTCTAACCCGAAACACCTAAATCTGGACAATTCTCTACCCATAATAATATCCTATAATCCTTTCCTAGTATGAAATATATATGATACATTATCTCGTTAAGATAAGTAGATCGAATCGACCTCAATATTGAACTGCAAGTCTTGAGTTATCCGGAAATTGCTCACCATTGTTCCATGATGCCGAAATAATGCCATTCAGTAAAAAATATCATCTACACATAATTAGAAGTAAAACAAGAACCATATTTCTAAATAAATGGCCATGTCTAAATTCAAGTCAAAAACGGTCCTGTGGGCCTCCAAAAGGAATCAACATTTGAATTTGTCATGAGGTGTCTTGAATAACAAAGAATGCGTGCTCAATAATTGAGCATAAGTTGTGCATAAATAGGGGCTAAAATTAGCTCCTAAGGTATTGGGATTTAAAAACCTAATTTTTAAGAATTTACAATAAAATAGGATGGAAATTGTCGAGGAAAATAATAGAAACTGGCCAAGGAGTGTTAGGCTAACATAACGTAGATTCAATGAATAATTCTCCACTCTTTCCCTCTCTTCATGATTCAAAAAAGATAGGAAATAATGGATAAAACAATTTTAAATTAGATGAAGAAAGGGTATATAACAATTACCAACTGCCACTAAGGCGGTCACATGTTCGCTTAAGCAGCTACCGCATAACTGTTTAAGCAGCTACCTCTTAACCAGTATAAGTCTGCTAAAGTTGTCAAACTATGGAATATGGGCTTCTCTAAAGCAGTCTCCTAATTGCTAAAGCAATATCTGTTTAATTGGTCCTTGATCATTAAAGTGAACCTCATCCAAATGGCCCAAGCCACTAAAGAGACTAAGTGTGTCACACACCAGATTTTGCTAAGTCCAAAATGGCATCCGATCGTGTTCGAGCAAATAAACTAAGCTACCATACCAAATTAAACATTTCAAATTGAATGAAACCACCTGAACTTTCATGTGAGAATGTTTTGTCTATGTTTGAGCTCAACACTTATAGTTCCATTTTCATAGAATTCACATAATAGCCCAAAGCAAATCTACAAGCCTCTGTACCTGAATTAAAGGTCCCCCTAGCTTATTATCAATGTTTCAAAGTTGATGGTGCTGTTGGAATTCTTATCCAGGTTTGTTTCCTAGGACTTTGGGTTCAAGACCATTTTCATAACATCAAAATCTCCTAAAAAAGAAAATGATCCTAAAACCCAATCATGTTGTTCGATAACAAAACCCACTTTCACCAAGTCATAAAAGACCAAAAGTAGCTATAGGGAGGCTTGAAGCACTAGAAATATGCATAAATCAAGGAAATGACCTGGAGGGTCATTATAATATTCACTACTAAAAGAACTTTCATCCGTGAAAGACAATCGATCAAAAGTGTACGAAAGCTCGAAGGGACTAGGTATTGGGACCACATACATCGATCAAGACTTCCTAGATAACCTCTAAGAAGAAACAATTCTTCTATGAGATTCTCTATAGGTATTTTTTTTTCAACTAATCTCATTTCTTTATTAATAAACAACCCAAACTCAACCAGAAAAACCAACAAGCCATCAACTGAACGTAGAATGGATGATGCATGCGAATAAAAACCACAACACATGGATAACGTATATATACTAGAACAACCAAGAGAAAACTCATCTAGGATAAAGGAAATCCAAGGCATGAAAAATGCGACCAAATCCAATATCTAAATATAACTTTCTTTTGTCTTTCAAAACCTGTCATCTACGCTGAACCACTCAAAAGTCACCCCAATCCTATTCGTGCAACTCTATCACACTATATTAAGGAACTAAAGTTGATCCACTGATAATCCAAAATGGCTAGCATAAGATGAGCCCATAGGGTGCCACCTGTACACACTAATGGAGATGTCAAAGCCTGCAATCTCCTATTGAGGATACTATTGGTCTAAATGACCTTGTAATTTATGGTCAGGAGTGTAAATATCAATGATCCACTCTAGAATATCTCGCCAACTAAGGATAAGACCATGTTAATCCCAACCAGATCATATAACTTTTCTTGAGCAGATATCTAAAATTTTGGTAAAAATTGAGAAATAAGGCCATGGTAGAAAAAACCATCATTATATATTAACATGATATCATTCGAATACCAATTAACTATAAATAATTTGAACTAAAAAGGGGCCAAACTAGTAGGTATGGAGTAGGCTTATTTATCCTATAGATGAATGCCCAACTAACATAACTTTGGAAATAGAGGTGGTAAGAAGCAGGCTTATCCAACCTATAGATGAATGCTTAACTGACACAAATTTAGAAATAGTGGTTGCACCCAAGATCTACAAGTCACACCTAAAACCTCAACACCAAAGTTGATCCACAAATCTTATAGCTGGGTAAGCATCCAAATTTTAAAATCTATCATAACCCTTGTTGAATCATGTTTTTATGTTGAGAAGATGACTAAAAGAGACTAGGTCCCTTGATATTCAAGAGTACCATACAACTGTCATGTATTTGCATAGTTTTGTCCAATTTTCTAAAAAAGCCAACTGGTGTTTCCTGTATATTTGGGACACCTAGTCCAATTACATTATAACCCTAATATCACTCCTCTATTTAATGAAAAAATGATTTTTAATTGAGTGAATTTTCACAATCTAGAAATTGACAAGTAAAAAAAGAGAAAACTCAACCTTGCTCCATTGCTCTAGTTTATCTCAAGTTCTTAATTTCTTAATGTACTAAAGTTAGAGAGAGTTCTCTATTGTGTCATTGGTTTGTAAATGAATTACTCATTTTATAAGAGTAATGATCTTTCTTTTTTGCTTTGAGAATGCTTTGGTGTAGTTGCCTAAGTTTAAAACTAGATAGAGTTAACTAGTGTTGAATGAGTCTTGGAAGATATTCTATGGTTAGGTTGTAGTAGTGTTTCTACAAGCATGAGGAGCCTAGTTTTAGGCTGAAATTAAGTCTGTAATCAAGAGGTTGATTATAGTGAATTTTGGAGGTGCTTTGTGAGAAAGTTGTGGTTTATCCTTCCACGAACAAGGGGGTTTCCATACTAAATCATGAGTTGTTTAATTTTCCTGCAGTATTTAGTGCTTTTAGTTGATTTTCAGCCTTATTTCTTGTTATTTAATTTGAGGGACATGGTCCATTACTGTGTGGTACAACCCCAAAGGCTTTTAACAATTGGTATCAGAGAAGGTTCACGCCTAGAGTGTCATGATTATCATCTGTGCTTCACCTAACCTAGAAGAAGGGGAATCTACTACTAAACCACAAAGATTTAATGGACCCACAAGCTTGATGTTCAAATAGTGGGATTTATAGTGGGAAACCAGGATGTTTTACTTAATTTTGGCTGAGAATAGTAAGGTGATATACATAATTATTGATGGTCTTTATGTGCTTGGAGAGGAGTCAAAGAAGGAGATGTTACAAAAATGGTTGTCAAAAGAAGGAGGGAGTTCAATGATGAAGATAGAAAGAAATTTGAAAACAACTACATGGCAAAGAAATTACTAGTTTGTGATATAAGACCAGATGAATACAATAGGATTTTTGCATGTGAAAATGCTAAAGAAATCTGGGAATTCTGGAAAATACATCATGAGGGAACTACAGATGTGAAGGATTCTAAAGTTGATATGTTGACTACATATTATGAAACCTCCAATGTTAAATAAGGGGAAAAAATACAAGAAATGCATAAAAGATTCGCTACCATAATAAATGAGCTACACTAGTAAGTAGAAGTGATTCTATTGTATAAGTAAGTTAGAAAGATTCTATATGTTCTTCTTAAGTCCTGGGATAGAAAAATAGATGCCATAATTGATGCAATAAACCTAAAGACCCTCACCATGGATGAATTTATTGGGAACCTGAAAACCGATGAACTCAAGAAGAAGCAAAGGGAAAAGAAGAAGGAACTAAAAAGGGGAAAAAACTTTGGCATTAAAAGCTTCAAGTTCAAATCTAATAAACAAGACACTGATGTTGCCCACTTGGAAACAAAGAATTGTTAGGGCTATGAGAAAAAGTGGCCAGTTTGAAAAAAGAGGAAGCAGCAGTAGAAAATGAGTCACTATGAAGGTATTTCATAAATTTGGTAGTTCTGAGCATTTCATTAAATATTGTCCAATGCACTAAATGGATTATTAGGAATATCTCAATGTGTGAAGTGTAAAGGAAAAAAAGGACTAGGTCCCTATAAAAACAAGAAGACAAGTTCCAGGTGATTTTGTAGTTAAACAAGTTTTAGTTGGTTGGGGTTACTCCGTTAGTGAATCTTATGAATCTTAGAAGTCTATAGATGTTTCCATTATTGCAGTGGAGGATGAGAAAGTGACATTTGATTCCTTATTTGCTTTTATCGTAAATAATAAAGACGAATAAGAAAATGAGGTAACACTTTTTAACCTTAAAGAAAACTTGGACAAATATTATGCTAGAAAGATGTGTTGATTGAGTCTGTGTGAAATGACTGAGAAAAAAATTGCTCTAGAAGAAAATGTGAAAAGTCAAGAGCTTGATTTATTTGCTTTAACTCTCCAAATATCTGAAACTGGGGAGAAGGTTACTAAGTTAAAATTTGAATTTAGTAAGTCAATTAGAGAAAAAAAAAGGTACTTTTGATAAAGAGAAGAATAATGCTCTTGAAGAAAAATTAGAAGATCAGGAACTTGAATTAATAGCTTTTACTCTCCAGATATTTGAAACTGAGCAACAAGTTACAAAGAAGAAATTTAAAAACATGAGTTTGTTAAGACAACTAGAGAAAGTAGATGTTTCTAATAATAAAGTGAAGAAAGAAGCATCAAAGTTTTAGGTTGAGCTTAATGAAAAATTTGAGGATTCTCGAAGGCATATCATGACTGCCCTCTAGAAGAATGAGGAGTTAGAGAGGGACCTGGTCCGTCTGAGGGAAGAACTCAAAAAATCTCTTGAACAGACTTCATTCTCACAAATCACTTCTCTCTTAACTAGTCAAGGAGTCAATAATGGTAAGGAACTTGGGTATCAATACAAAAATCAATTATCTGCTTCACGAGGCAAATTTGTTCATGATATTAGAAATAATGTACATAAATCATTTTTCACTTACTGTGAAAGATATGGAAACATGAAGAAACATTGTCAAAGGTGGAATTGAGCAAGAACGGTCAATGATAGATATATACAGCAAGGAAATACTTATCATAAATATTTTCGACCTTTGAAAAATTAGAATATGGTATCATTTCCTAGATGGGCAAAGAATTCTTTAACAGAACGTCTATCCTCGTATTGGGAACTGAAACTAAAGTAGGTTCCCAAATCTAGAAAATGATTTTTCTTGAAGGAAGGAAAAAGTATTTGTATTTAGAAGTACCTTCTTGAACAAAATTGTTCAAAGCTATGACTGGAAAGTATTATTGTATTATCTCTCTCAGAAACTACTTGGTAAAGATGTTTTATAGTGAAAAGGTAAGAAATGATCAAAAAAGATGTATGTGTGGGGTGATCCTAAATAAGGAAGATGTTGTTGAAGATGAAGGTCAATGACCAATTTAATATAATGAGAAGTGATGAAAGTGATGGGATACAATATCTCAGTCACCAACATCAACTCATATAGAAGAATCTCAAGAAGTGACTTGTCAAAATTGCCAAGGTTCCTACTCTTAGTGGGATTCATCTTAGGAGATAAAACTCGAAACACATATCTTCTCATCCCCTAGACATTTTAATCTGATGGTAGGAGTGCAAAAAAGATCTCAAGTCAGAAATCTTATGGTTATTCAACATTTTTATCCCAAAAATAAGCACACAAAGTTGTAATAGATTCCAAAAGATTCTGGTAGGGTCAAGGTAATGAAGAAGGAACTTTGGATATTGGAATGATGAAAAGTTTGGGACCTGGTCCTTAGACCCATTTCCAAAACAAGTTATGGTACAAAGGGGGGTAATAAATCTAACAAGTTGAGGCTTGGATTGATCAGATTAACCTGACCTACTATCATGTGAATTAGTATCTCTTAAAAAAATTAGATATGATAAGAAGACAGGTATCCTTGATAAGGTAAGTGCATATTAGTCTAACAAAATACCTTACACTTAAAGGTACACACCCATGGAAATAACTATGGTGGAGGATATATGTGACATACACTAGATTTAATATTGAAGATTCTCTCAAGTTAGTATCATGTATGTGTAATATTTGTCTGTTTTGTGAGGAAAAATTTGCATTCTCTCTCTCCTAAGGTCAGAAAATATTGTCTTACTCTAGAAAGGTAGATGAGTCACCCAAAACTTTGAAATTGACTATATCTAATTTAAATAGAAAACACTTTCTTGTTCTTATTGTGCTTATTTGTTACTTTAAATCTTACCACACCAACTCCTTCTCATGTCAAAAAGAAACAATCTATTCCAAAATAACTCTTCTAAGAAAAAGACCTTCCTAATGGATGATGCACCTCAAATTTCAAGTCCTTCATAGAACTCATAACTTAGCATTTATAATTTTTTTATCCCCAATCTTCCTAAAAAACACCCTTTATCTCCAACTTTTCTAAAGCCAAACTACTTTATCACTCAACTTATTGAAGAAGAATAATTCCTGAACTCTCAAAACTTCTCTGATGATGTACAGATGGATGAGACCAGGGTCACTAAAAATATCATCTCTCTATCAAATATATAGAAAAGAGAATTATTGGTCCTAAGAAACACAATATAAGTAAAACACCAAGAATTTCTGGTTAAAAGTTTTGACGTTTTACTAAAAAGTAGTAGATTCTTGCGGAAGCTAGTTCTAAAAAGAGAAAAATGGTTGAAAAGAAATTTGTGATTACTTATACCAGAAGAAAAAATATGGAGAAAAATAATGTTTTTTCACAGGATGTTATAAATAGGTTCTTGAAAAATAAAAAGGTTTTAATTGGAAGGATTTTTTATTCACGTGTGGTAACAAAACCTGGTACGTTGGAATTAGTTGAGCTTGTTGAACATAAAGGTTGGGTGCATCTTATGGAAGGACCTATTCCTACTATTTTTTTTGAGATAGCTTGGGAATTATATTCCAAATCGGATTTCTCAGAAGTTGTGTTGAACAAGATTGCACAGGTCCAAGGAAAAAATATAAAGCTAAATGAAGAAACACTGGTAAGAATTCTGGAAGTTCCTCGCTGTGGTGTGAGGACTATCTCAAAGCAACAACCCTCAATAGATTTTTTAGAAAATATATCAAAGATGAAAGAGAAATATGTGGCTGTAGTGAATAGAAAATTACTCAAGAGTGAGTTTCAATTAGTCTTTAACTTTGTGAACAAGGTGATTCTTTCGAGATCACAAAAGAGAAATATTGCTTTAGCTACTGATTTATATGTGATGGAGTGCCTTAATTGCTTTGAATTCATTATTCTACCTGCATTAATGATAGAATACATTCATAAAGTAGTTCTTGGGAAAAATGGAAAACATGGCATTCCATATGGACATTGGTTGAACAAAGTTTTTGATCATTTTAGTGTTTTGTGTGAAAATGGAACCCCTTGAACTATGCTGCAAATGTTTGGAATGAAGACACTGGTCCAAATGTATTGTGTACAAACAAAATCAGGAATTATTTCTCAAGGAGATTTCAATAAGGAAATAGAGGCATTGAAGTTCAAGTCATCTACCAATGATGAAGAAATTAGCAAGCTCCAAGTAACAGTTCAGTATCTCTCCAAATGAAACCTATGTGTCTCTAAAATATTTAGAACTGAGAATGCTAAACGGAAGAAGAGACTGTCAATCATAACTGATGGGGTACTTATCTTGAATTCATAGATAAGGAATCTCAATAACAACCTGACCCTACTCCTCCAAACACTCTTTCCTAGACCTTCGCCTGTTAATTTTTCTTAATTCCAGTGGCTTTTTCTCTAGAACGTTTAAATTATGCACTGCCATTGATACTTATCCTCTACTTATCAATAAATCTTTCTTTTGTGTGTGACATTTGTTCCCTTTGAATTAAAAAGTTGTTCTTCATGATAGTAATTGCCCAGTGGCCATGAGTTAACTAGTTTGTAATTATTTTACTCTTGGTTTACTGTTTTCACTTTTCAATTATGCCAAATGAGAAACACTGGTTTCATGTGGTAGGGACCAGGTTCCAGGTATAGTAAGAGTTGAATCTGAAGATATGAATATCATGATTCTAGGGGGAAGTGATGAGTTGAATAGATAAATGAAGGAAGACATAATGGCAGGGGGAAATGAATATAGTGAAAAGCGATGTGAATGATTGATTAGATTTGAAAATGATATTTTTTTATGTCAACTAATAACAATGGACAAGGTCCCTTTGTTATATGGAAGTGGAGTCATGTTGATTGAATAATAGTAGAAAAATATTTCTTCAGCAGTGGTAATCGCGCTGATTACATATGATGAATGAATTTTGATTCTCAAAGCTCTGTGGTTTGTTTTTCATCATAAAAAAGAGGGAAATTGTTGTATCTTTTTTGGATGATGAGCAGCTGACTATAAGGGACCAGGTCTCTGGATATTCAAGAGTACAGTATAGCTAGCACGTGTTTGCACATTTTTGTCTTCTTGTGTAACAAACAAAGCAGGTGCTGCCTGTACTATTTATTACACCTCGTCCAATCATATTATAACCCTAATCATCACTCCTTTATTTAATAAAAAAGATGTTTCTCAATTGAGTGAGATGTCATAATACAAAAATTGGCAAGTAAACGAAGATAAACTCAACCTTTCTCTATTGCTCGAGTTTAACTTACGTTCTTAATTTCTTAATGTACTGAAGTTAGACTGAGTTCTTTAGTGTTTCTTTATTTGTAAACGAATTACTCATTCTATAAGAGTAATGATCTTTTATTATTTCTTTGAGAGTGCTTAGGTAAAGTTGCCTAAGACAAAAATTAGTTAGAGTTAATCTGTGTTGAAGGAGTCTTGGGAAAGGTTTTAAGGTTAGGTTGTAATAAAGTTACTACAAGAAGGAGGTGCCTAGAGTTAGGCTGAAATGGAGTCTATAAAAGAGGATAATTAAAGTAGGTTTCTGAGGTGCTTGAGAGGGAAAGTCGTGGTTTTTCCTCCCATGAGGTAGGGTGTTTACACGTTATATCTTGTGTTTTTTTCAATTCTCTACACAGTTTAGTATTTTTGGTTGATTTACAGCCTTATTTCCTGTGATTGACTTTGAGGGACCAGATCCCTCGCTGTGTGGTGCAACCCCCAGCGATTCTTAAAACTCTCAAGCCACCATTCAAAAGAGTCTATATTCCAAACCAGAACCGGCAAGTCTAAACTAATGAAAAACAACCTACTCACCCACGCTATTAAAGATCAGGCATATCCCCACTAAATCCTGCAAGAGCCAAAATTAAAATATAGCTGAGACCTAAAATCATAATAGAGGATAAATCATAGGCTGAAAGTAAAAGCAATCAACTTTATATCTATTGGAGGGTATGAATGATCAAAGCATACCCAAGATTTGACCAACGCTACAAATTATACGATTGATAACCAAAACTCTAGCAACTCAAAGAAATTGTACCTTATCTAGAAACTGGTGAATGCAATACTCCATCTCAACATCGAATACCTATAGGCACATATCACCAAGGAGAAACACTCAACAAAGCCTTATTAGGATAAACAAATACTAAAATAAGGATTTCTTGAATCAACTTATGAAAACAACCTTAGGTATTTATTATCTAGTTAAATTATCGCACCTAATCCGCACCCCCTACAAATGGTATCAGAGCCCAGTAATTTAAAAAGTACAGAAGTAGCATACATGTTTGAAATGAATTTAGATTGGATTTACTTGACAATAATTAATATTTGACAATAATTAATATTGATTAATTATGAGAAGACCATTTAAAAACAGAGAAGCTTTTAGAAAAATTAAAGAATCTTTAATTAGTAATTATTCAGAATATATAAGTCTAAATAAAATAAAAGAAAACCCACAAAGACTAGCCTACCTAATTACCTTAGTATCTAGTATTGCAGAAAAATTAATAATCCATTTAAAATCTAGGAGAATGAGACACATACTACCTAATTATGATAAAATTAGATTTAGGTATCCACCAAGATACTATAAATACGATTTAAATGAATAAAATGCAAAAATACAAAGAACTAAGACAAACTATTTCTGAAAAATGTAAAGAATTAAAAATAAGAATAGAAAGATTAAGTTATAATATATTTGTCGGAGTTAGTAAAAACTCAATAAATGCACAAAAAGATGAAATATCAAATTTAGAATCACAAATAGATAGTTTAGAATATATATATCAACATGAACTATTTACAATTAAATGAACAAAGAAGAATTTATAATAGACAAAAAAATATATGAAAATCATGAAGGACTAAAAATAAGAATAGTATTTTCTAATCTAGGAAGAAGATATAAGAAAATAGGTGAACATTTATATTTAATGTTAGAAAAAGAAGAATTAAAACTAGAAGATAAATTGATAGCTATGGTAAGAATAGAAAGAGAAAACGAAGAAATAGATAGAAAAAAGGAAATAGAAAAAATAAAACAACAAACTACAGAAGAAATACGAAAAATAGAAGAAACTAAAAATAGTAGAATTGCTGAATTAGAAAAAGAATTACAAATGTTAAAAGATCTGTATGAAAAAAGAAAGAAAGAAAAAGAAGAAAAAGATAAAGAACAAAAATTATTAAACGAGATAAATCAATTTAAAGAAAAAATAGAAATAGACAATAAAGAAATAAAAGACAAGGAATTGGAAATAAATAATATAGATGTTGAAGAAACAGATAATTATGATTCAGAAGATAGTGAAACATATACAGAAATATTAACAAATACAAAAAATTTAGAAATCAATGAAAAACAAGAAGTAATTAATGAAGAAAATTTAGAAAACATCAACACAAAAATAAATACTCTTGATAAAAAAGAAGATCAAAATATAATACCTAGTACATCAGAAATAAGAAAACCTACATATTATAAGAATAAGTTTAAAAGATATAATCTAAAGAATGAATGTGACAAATGGACACCCAAGCAAATAGTTAATAAAAATTACAACTTTTTAGACTTAGATTGTGTAATAGATACAGAAAAAACAATACAATTATGGATAGGATATATGACAAAACAATTATTAGATAATAATATAAGTGTAATAGATGCACCAGAATATATAGAAAGAACACTAATAGGAACAGTGGAACTATGGTTTTTAAATCTAACTGAAAATAGTAAAAGAATATTAAGAACCAACAAACCCAAAGAAAGAACATCATCAACAAAATTAACACCTATGGAATTATTAAAAAAATATGAAACAGCTATAAAAGACGAATTTAGTAGCATGACAACAAAAGAAGAAGAACCAAATGAAGAGAAAGATATAAATAGGAATTTAATGTTAAAATTAGCAATATGTAATATGTGCTATATAGATGAATATACTTGCGCATTTAAAGAATATTATTATAAAGGAGCATATAATATAGAAGAAAGTAAAGAAATAAGAAAATTATATTTTAATAAATTACCTGAACCATTTAGTTCAAAAATAATAAAAAGTTGGGATGAAACAAAAACAGTAGATACTCTACGAGCAAGAATAAAATTTTTACAACAATGGTATAGAAACCTATGTGAAAAATACAGAGAAGAAATAAAAATGGAAAAAAACATTAATAAGAAATTTAGCATGTTGCAAAGATAAAATAGCACCTCAATTTGGATGCGAAGAAAGATATTATAAAAAAAGAAAAAGACATAAGAAATATAAGAAATACAAAAAATCAAAATATAAATACAAAAAACCAAGAAAAAGATATTATGTAAAAAATTATAAAAATAAAGACCATATAGAAAGAAAAAATCTATAAAAGAATGTACTTGTTATAATTGTGGAAAGTTAGGACATTTAGCTAGAGATTGTAAATTACCTAAAAACCCAAAAAATAAACAAATATCAGAAATAAAAATAGAAAATATAGAATATATGCAGATAGATTACATAGATTACGAATTAGAAAGTGAAGACAGTATATATGAAATTTCAGAGAATGAAACAGATAACAAAATAGATAGTGAATTAGACGAATTAAATGACTGAAGAAGATATAAAAATATTAACAAAAGAAGAATATTTAAATGACGAAGGAACAGATCAAAAAATAATATTTGATAACAATGTATTTGATGAAATAAAAAGAAAAGAGTTAGACTTAAGTGTAGAAAAAATATTTAAAATACCAACAATAAAAAATATATTTACTAGAAAAAAGGAAGAATATTATGTAGTAAGTCAAAAAGAGTATGTAATAGACTGTAGATATGCAAAAGGCAAAGCTAGTATACCACTAGTAACAAAAAGAATAATTAATAAAGAGATAAACGATATAAAAAGTAGAGACCCAATAAAATATGTACACCTTGGAGGTACAGAAATATTAATAAAAGCATGTTTAAGAGAAGGAATAGATACACCAATAGAATTATATTTAGCAGATGATAGAATAATAAAACCTATAGAAAAAAGTATAATAACTGCCATAAAAGAAAATTTAATATACCAAAAATTTAAATTTATAATAAGTGCAAATTATTCAGTAGCAGTAACAGATAGAAATATAGATAAATCACTAGTATTATATTGGAAGATATCAGGAATAGATAACCCCATGAAGTAAAATATTTACAGCAAGATGCAAAATTTTATATGTATTAACAACAAAACATAAAATAACAGGAAAAAATAAGATTAACAAGATACAAATAGACAGCCCATTCGAAGAAATTGTAAAAACAATATATTATAATGATTATAGCTATAGAGACATAGATGTAGAAGAAAATCTAGAAATAATAAATGATAGAATAAGTACAACAAAAAGAACAACTTATGATAAACCGGAATCATCAAGCTCATCAAAAAGAATAAGTTATGAAACAAGTTCAATGGATAATTCAAACCAATATTACATAACAGGAAAGGTAAATGAAAAAGAATATTTAATACTCTTAAATACAGGACAAGAAGAAAATTATATAGCAAAATATCTAGTAAAAAATGAGGAAATAAAAACTGACAATAATATATGCCCAGATCTACCAAGAAGTTTAATAAATACTAAAAATATAGCAGAAAAAGAAATAATAATAGGAATAAGAAAAATAAAAATAGAATTTGAAGTAAAAGAAGAAATGCAAAAAACAGACATAATATTAGGAATAAAATGGTTAGAACAAGTAAAACCATATAATATAGAACATACACAATTAACTATAACATATAACAGAGAAAAATTATTCTAAAGAAGAGCTTTAACATAAAATGAAAATATACGTATTAATGAAGATAGTAGTAGAAGGATATTACAGTAGATATTATACGCCTATGATAGATACTGGAGCAGAAGATAATTTATGTAGATATAATTGCTTACCAGAAAGTAAATGGGATAAATTAAAAACACCAATAATAGTTAAAGGATTTAATAACGAAGGAAGCTTAATTACTTACAAAGCTAAGAATGTAAAAACACAAGTATGGGATAAAATATTAACAATAGAAGAAATTTATAATTATGAACTAACATCAAAAGATATACTTTTAGGAATGTCGTTTCTACATAAATTATACCCACATATAATAACTAGAACAGATTGGTGGTTTACAACACCATGTAAACAGAAAGTAAGAGCAAAAAGAGTTAATAATAAAATAAGAAAGAAAACTGATTGGATAAAAGGAAGTGAAAAAATTACACAAAAGTTAGAAAATATAAAAAATACCGAAGATACAATAGAACTAGTCGTATTTTCGATAAATAAAACAGAAATAACTATATTTTCAATAAATAAGATAGAAATAGTTAACAGAAAATTAGAACAATTATATAGTGAAGATCCATTAAAAGGATGGGAAAAACATAAAATCATTGTAAAAATTGAATTAATAGACAAAAATAGCATAATAACCCAGAAACCATTAACATATAATTTTAATGATTTAAAAGAATTTAAAATGCATATAGATGAATTATTAGAAAAACAATATATACAAAAAAGTAATAGTAAACATAATAGCCCAGCATTTATAGTAAATAAACATAGTGAACAAAAAAGAGAAAAAAGTAGAATGGTTATTAATTATAGAAATTTAAATGCAAAAACAATAACTTATAATTACCCAATACCAAATAAGATATTAAAAATAAGACAAATACAAGGATATAATTATTTTAGTAAATTTGATTGCAAATCAGGATTTTACCATCTATAGTTAGAAGAAGAATCTAAGGAATTAACCGCATTTACGGTACCACAAGGATTTATGAAGGGAATGTACTACCATTTGGATACAAAAATGCACCAGGTAGATATAAAATTTTTATGGATAATTATTTTAAACAACTACCTAATTGTATAGTATATATAGACGATATACTATTATATACAAAGACATAAGAAGAACATTTAAAATTATTGGAACAATTTACGGATATAATAGAAAAATTGGGAATAAGTTTAAGTAAAAAGAAAGCCGAAATTATGAAAAATCAGATAGAATTTTTAGGAATACAAATAGATAAAAGTGGAGTAAAAATGCAACAACATATAGTACAAAAAATAATAAATTCGAAAGAAGAATTAGATACGAAAAAGAAATTACAATCATTTTTAGGATTAGTAAACCAAGTAAGAGAATATATTCCAAAATTAGCAGAAAACTTAAAACAACTATAGAAAAAATTTAAAAAGGACATAGAATATAACTATAATGAAGAAGATAAAAAACAAGTTCAAAAATTAAAATTACTTTGTAAAGAATTACCAAAATTACAATTTCCAGATGAAAATAGAAAATTCATATATATAGTTGAAGCAGATGCTAGTGAATATTGTCAAGTAAATCCAATCTAAATTTATTTCAAACATGTATGCTACCTCTGTACTTTTTAAATTACTGGGCTTTGATACCATTTGTAGGGGGGTGCGGATTAGGTGCGATAATTTAAGTAGATAATAAATACGTAGGTATTTATTATTATTGATTGGAATAATTTTCATTTTTTATCTTCTTGACTTAAGATGTTTTATTAATTCATATTCTAGATTAGATATTATCGTAATTAAATTATCTAGTGTTTTAGGATCCTCGTTCTTAATATGTAACCTTTTGTATTCTAGGTATAAATTATATAGTTGGTTTTCTATTTCTTTTAATGATTTATTCTTTTCGTAAGATGTATTCATTAATTTGTTTAGTTTATTATTTTATCCTATTGAAATTTTAGCAATTTCTGTGTAGTATTTTATTCTAACTTTGCTATATTCAATGCGTAGATTTATATTTTTTATTTGACTAATTAGTATTTGTTGTTCATGTATAACTAATTTTCCATCTGTATTAAATAATTTTTCGTACGTATTAAATAAATTATTACTTGTATCTTCCTTTTCTAAGGTTAATTTTATTTTACGTAATTTTTCTTCTAGTTGTCTTTTCTGTATTTCAAGTTGATTTCTGTAATTAACATTTTCATATATCCAATTTTGCCTTTCTCTAATTTTCTTTATATATTCTAACATCTTTTAATCTGAATAATATCCATCTGGGTAATTATCTAGGTATAACTGTGTTATCCAATTCATAATTTCAATTTCATAGTCTAATACTTTTTCTAATATTATTCTCTTAATATCTATAATTTCTATATCTCTAAGTATATATAAGATTAAGACTTTAAGATTATCTATCATTTAAAATTGACTAAATATTTTATTATAATATTTTGTAGTTGTTTGTTTTAGGCTTAGTAGTTCTTGTATATTTTTATTATGAAATTCTATGTAATTTAGCATGGAAAGTATTTATAAGAGTAGTTAGGTAGGTATGGTATATAATTTACTCTAGTCATGTAATATTTACCAAATGCTTTTTCTAATATGATTTTTCTTATATCTACTACTTTTATATCTTTAAGTGCATACAAAATAAGTATTTTAAATTTATCTACCATCACATCAGATAAATAATTATTCATTTTCATAAAATTGCTTTTTTCAAAATATTCCCTTCAACCACGTACATAACAAAATATAGTCATCTTAGATTACTATATACTAGATTATTCTTAAATAACATGTTCTTCGGTCACTATTAGCATGGTAATCTGGATATTTTCCCTTAAACAACGCCTCTACTCTGGTTACTCCCCACCACGGCTTCTTGCCTTATTGGTTTCACCTTTAGGATGGCACCGTTCTTAGGGATTTTTCTCCTTTTCCACTTTGCTAATAAACTTCTTAACATATTATTCTTCGAATAATTCTACTATAAAGTAACTAACATGAATTTATTTTATCATACCATGATTGTTGGGAATTATGAATTTAGCTATTCATAATCATAAATAAATATCCCTGTTCGGGTAGGTTTGATATTTCTGAGCTTTGTTCCTCCATAGATTTTTCCATTGAAATATACATGTTTTTTAATTAACTAAGAAAAATATTTGTTGTGGACTTGAGAGAGTATTTGCTTCAACGCATGAAGGCTTTCTTTCCAATGCCTTCTTACTTCTTCATTTATAGAGTGAACGAACTTTACAAAGTATTTTACATGTGTTCTCAAATGATAAAAACAAAAAGGCTAAAAAACAAAAAAGACTCAAAAAGTCCTATAAGCTAAAAAGGCTATTCTACCTAGGCTACAAAAAGTCTTTACAAAAATAGTAACTTTCAATAATTTGAAATACTTTTACGTAAATAATAAATATCTTGTCTCCGTTTATTTTTTCGTATCTGTTGTATCACCATTATTTCTCCTGATCTTATCTTTCCAGCTGTCGCTTTTTATGTCCTTCTTATTCAAGTTGAACTTCTGGTACAATATTATCTTCTCCATTACATTTTGAACATTGATGGTCTGGATATTTATGTCCAATTAACTTGCAATATCTGGTTAATAGTTTTTCCGAAATAATTTTTTCTTTAATGGCTCTGGCGATAGGTTTTTTCTCTGGATTGAGTAAGGTCAAGATCCATTGCCTTACGTCTTCCATATCTGCTTCTCGTAGCTCCTTTGAATTCGAGTATATTATTACATTACCTCTTGAATAATAACTCCATATGGGATTTCTGTTGCGATAATTATTTGCTAATTCTTGAAGAATCGTAGATAGTCCAATAATTCTTTTATTTGCATAAAAATTTGGCATCTCAATTCTAGGTATTTCTGGTTGTTAAGTAATATCTTCTGGTATAGTGGATATTTCATTTCCGTCTTGGGTATATATGGTGCTAAGTAGTCCATATTCGTAACAGGTATTAACTAGACCTGGTTTGGTTTTGGGCAAAACAATTAGCTTATTGTATCCGGTTAGCTTCTGGGTTATGTAATTTGTATGTGGTTCTTGGATGTTTATAGCTCTGAGTTGGTATTTAAGAAGGTTTGTATTTTGTAAATACTTTTTATGTATGTTCGGGCTGTATGGTTGTAGGTCTTTTTGTCTTGGTTTAGACTTTCTCGGTATGTGGTGATTTGTGGGGGTATAAACATGGGATCTTTTGATGTATTTGGTATATATGGTTTATCGAATAGCTTGTTCAGGTTCATATTTGTATTTTTTCTAACTTCTTTGCTTGTACCTGCAGAAGTAGATTGATAAATGTTATGGGTTTTATGGAGTATCCCAACGTCTCCTTCTAGCTCTGGAATTTTAATGTCTTCCGATCGACATAGCTCTGCACACTGCTGAGTTAGCTGATTTGTAGCTATAAACTTCAGTTTATCTTCATTAGTCTTTAGCTTTTCTATCTCATTACCCATACTGTCCACTTTCATTGAAAGCGTAGTTAGGGTGTTGAGTATTTTTTCTAGAGTATCTTCTTCTATTATATCAGTCTGTGTAGCTTTGTCTTGATATGTAATCTGTAATAACTTTTTTGTTAGTACTGATCAGTTCTATTATAAATGTGAAATTTAATATATTTAAAACTAGTCTCCGAATCTCTTTCGTTGTAACTGAATTTTGTATTTTCTTTGTTAGCCACCAGCGTACTTGTGTATTATCTGTTCGCACAATAAATTTGTTATATACAATATATGGCTCAAACACTAACAAACATTTATATAATGAACATAATTCTTTCCTATTTATTTCCCATTTTATTTCTGTCTCGTTGAACGTACCTAAGTAGTATCTACAATGTTGTTCTATTTTTTCTGTTTCATATCTATATTTAAGTACTCCTCCGTAACTATGCGTAATCCATCTTCCAGCCGCGGCCGAAAGAACTACCTTTCACATCCAAACTCGAGGTCCTACCCCTGTCTTTCGCCTTATCGCCCTTACGCTCCTTCCCTTGCCAATGGATCAGAATCTTTTCCAACAACGTCCAGGACTCTATTATCCCAACCCCCCTACGACTGAGGAATCGAACATCAAGAGATAGAATAAGGCAAAAGGTACCCATAATCTTAGTAGGAGGGGTTAGGCATATCACTGCCATTAGCACATTAACATGTGAATTCGTAGAGCGGAGTTAAGCATATTTTGGAATATGTTGTTGACGGAACGTAAATTCAAGGGATACTGATCGAGTGGACCCAAATAGAATCTGTGACAACCCTACTAAAAGCACTCATTAGCTGTAGTGAGGCTTTTCCGTCTTGATAGCCTTTCTCCTTTATTTCACGGGATTCCTGGTTTGGGAAATCCAAAATATAAAAAACATTGCTATATTTCCAACACTCCGGATAGGCGGAAAGATCTATGTCCATCCCCAACTTCCTTTCAATCTGCCTGTCAGAATGGCTACTGACACATTGCACGAGGAATGGGGGGCGTGTGCAATAGTTTTCTTACTTTCTCTCGATCGCTGTACTTCTATGCGTACTGAGCTGAGGTGCGGGTTTTCTTCTCCACCAACAACCAAGACGCATGAAAACGGTTTCCAGCGCTGCTGGGCAGAAAGACATGATGGCATGAAACTCAATTACGTATGCTGATTGTTCGTCCACTTCAAACGCTCAAAACAGACCATTTTCATAGATAGAAAAAAGGAAATAGAAAAAATAAAACAACAAACTACAGAAGAAATACGAAAAATAGAAGAAACTAAAAATAGTAGGATTGCTGAATTAGAAAAAGAATTACAAATGTTAAAAGATCTGTATGAAAAAAGACAGAAAGAAAAAGAAGAAAAAGATAAAGAACAAAAATAATTAAACGAGATAAATCAATTTAAAGAAAAATTAGAAATAGACAATAAAGAAATAAAAGACAAGGAATTGGAAATAAATAATATAGATGTTGAAGAAACAGTTAATAGTGAAACATATACAGAAATATTAACAAATACAAAAAAATTAGAAATCAATGAAAAACAAGAAGTAATTAATGAATAAAATTTAGAGAACATCAACACAGAAATAAATACTCTTGATAGGAATCCGCCCTCATCTGCGGCGACGACCTCTGTGGTACCAGGGCGCTTTCAAATCTTTCATCAACTGTTGGGTTCTCCCGGGGAACTCGCCCCCTTTATTCTCTTTTTAGTTGAGTTGGTGTTCAATGTGCCCCGTGGGTACAAACAATATTGAAAGGGTGATTCAACTATATTCGCGGCGGGGGGCACGGCCCGGGATGAGAATTTTGGCTATCAAGGCTCAGGAAGGGAATACCCGGTTCATCGGAACTTACGTGACACATCAATCCTTTGTACCGAAGTAAGGTTGACTGCGGACGATAGTTATATATCCGCCAGCAGTCAAAATTGAGAAATTGTACATGGTCCAAGCCCGGTGAAAAAATGCAATCAAAAAAGATTATGATGAAAAGAGTAAACCTCTCGGTACTTCTTCCCTCACCCTATCTGACCTTGAAGGTTAAGTTACTGTACCATGAACTCCATCCCACATAATTTGGATGTTGTGGCATCAGTTATCTAGCTACATTCTATTACCGGTTGACACCATTTTGGAAAACTTTGATTCCGGTTACTGCTTGTTAAATTCCGTTAGGTTCTTTGTCAAATACTAACTGATTTGAATCCATATTCTTTGGGGCTCTTATAGAAGAGCTATAGAGGCGGATGCGGATTTAGTCTGAGCTAAGTATAAATCACATCATAAAAGAATAGAGTATGAATCTCAACATCAATGTCATTGTCAAGAACACAACTAGAAAATAAACTAGGTAAGTCAAGATAATGAATTCCCAATTGTCCAACTTAAGAAATGATCATTGGAAAAGAACACCTATCTTTACCTTCCTTAACTCAACTAGAATGATAATAACATCATAGAAATAATAGAGTATCCAACCCATCACCAAAACCAAGATGAAATTATCACTAGGAGATGAACCTAAAAAACCATAAAAGGAAGCCCAATATCTCTAGATATCAACATCAAGACCACTACCATGCAACAAACTAGCAAATTAGAATAACAGATCTCAAACTGGTCAATCTTACAAATGGGCTATATAGAAAAGAGAGTCAGTGTTAAATTATCCTCAAACTAGAAGGCAAATCCTAGAATATCAAACTCAAAATAGGTAGTAAAACAAAATTACCAACTCTAGAGCCATAAAAAACTGTAAAAGGTCAACCTATCTCCACCTTTATAGCACACTTAACAACTGATCTAGCATTTGTAACATAAGAGGAAAATGAAAAACCTCACATCGCTAAAGAAAAGAAAACATCCCACTGAGCTAGCTGTCTAGGCCAACAAATGAGAATCACAAGAAATGGAATTCTAACTATATAATGCTAGTCTAGTCGCCAATCACGCAAGAATCAACCAATATCAAATCAATGACAATAATAACAATTGCAATAGAAATACCAGTATAAGGTCTAGGTGGTACAAAAAATAAAATGAACAATATGTAACTTTATAGGGCCATAAGAAGGCCAATATACCATGGCAAATAGGACTTAAACCCAATACTTTACTCCTAGGAAAATATCCATATTGATCTATTCTATCCTCTACAAAAGGAAATCATCTATAGGGATGGTCACATAATCATGAACTCTACACCAAGGAACACATCAACTAGTATAAAATACTAAGGGATGTAATCATTGATTTTTATGAAAACCCTAATAGGTAAAGTAAGGAAATAAAAGGTGCATCTACCATAGTGGAAACCCAATATCACAAACCTGATATGACAAAAGAAATATGAATCTGAGCAGGTTTGAAATCTAACTGAGCATTTAAATAACTAATTAAGGAACTAAGAGCACTACCTCTAACCAAAGAAGCCACCTATCTATGAGACTAATTTGGAAGAGTTAAATGGATAATAATCCCACATCGGGGAAACTACCTAGACTAATGAACGATCTCTTTGTAGTTGTAATACACCCTTATGTCCAAACCTGGCAAGGAACATAAGCTGAACCAAACGTGCTGACAAATTAAAATTGGGGATACTACAACTAAAATGAACACCCTTCCCATAATAATAACATATATTAGGAGATCTAGGGTAGTGAGAAACTTATGATAAACCCTATATCAACAAATAACTTATGTCTGGGGATCTCTCTAGAATAATGACCAACCTCACTATAACAAAAATAAGCTCTTAAAATACAGTAAGATACTATAATAGTTAATCCAAAATGGATTCATTAACCTAAGGATCCATACCAAATACACCACAAGGTTCAATGATAACTCTACCCACCATGACTACAACGATACATCAAAGAGATACCTTTAATATGAGATAAGACTTGTATGGAACTACCAAGTTGTAAGTGAAGGTGATCTCCATCGAGTAGATCCCTATCTCTAAAATAATACAAATAAAATCATACTAATGATATCGACTCTTATTTCCACCTTCATAAGGAAAAACAAATACTCTTTCTATTGTCCTTGTATGGTCAACAACTTTAGGGAAAGAGGTCCCAGATGCTATTAATTTCTTCAATGATAAACAAAGTGGAAAATCTAATCATTTAATAAATCCATGCACCATCTAATGGTCTGAAGGATATAGAATAGCAGTATGTCTAATCCATTAAAAAAATCCTATCTCATACTCCAACATTGATAAGGAGCCCTATTGAATACCAACGATCCCACATCTGGCTTGAGAATTGCTTGATGCGCCGGATATCATGTCAAGCTATTATGTATCCATAAAAAAGTTCAAAATCTCCAAAGTTTAATTTTAAAGGGATAAAATTGTCACAAGTTCTACCATATCCTAGGCTAGACCCATATCCTCCAGTTGATGCTAAATATCATTAAAATCAATCTTTGACTCCTCGGTCTTATGCTACATTAAAACACTAGAAATATATGTTATAGTCTAATCCATATCAATCAACAACCTTGTATAATCAAAATGGAGCTAAATAGAGTCAACGAATGTACTAGAGGTTCATAGAAATATGGACACGAAATAAGGAGTCAAGAATAGAATTTTTTAAGTATGCCCTATAGCCTCCCAAAAATAGGATATAGAAATCTCCACACCAATACACATGACTCTACTAAAAACTAAGATCTTTTACTAAGACACCAATAATCTTTGGCTTTGTTACTAATTTGTCGACCCAATTTCATAAGTAATGATGAAACCAATTATAACCTACCTTTAGGTAAGAAAAATCATAGTTTGGAACTACTGCCTATAGACTATCAAGAAAATGAATGAAAATAATGTAATAAATAAAACAAAGGGCTAATATATATAAAGAAACCCCAAGGCCTAGCAAAGTTAGTACAAGAGATTCAAATACATTAAGAGTACAAAGTCAAATATCGGATAAACATACATGTACAAACCATTTCAAAACACAACATAGAGATCGGTCCTATTCATTAGGGGTAGAGTAGAAATACTTCAAACATCAAAAGTTTACCCCAATCTCTGATCTATATCAAACCCGTACGATAAATACACTAATAGCGATACCCAGTACTATTATTTATAGGTTGCAAAAGGGTAGTATGAATACCAAACACATGGTACTCAATAGGAAAATGGCGACTGAACTCCAATGATAATGAAAATATAGATAACATGCAAGTAGGAATATAAACTACATGCAACTATTTAAAAAGCTAACTTAATTAAGCTAGAGAGGCAATAAGGATAAACTATCCTATTATAGTCATACTTATGAGATAAAGTACTATACTATATCTAACTGGCCAATATATAAATAAAGGGTGGAACAAGGATAAATAAAAGAATACAAGGCAAAGAAATATATCTATAATATGAATAAATAAGGGAAAAGAGGGATATGCGATGACACCATGGCTATATATATATATGTACATATATATACGTAGATAAATAGATAGATAGATATACTAGACTATCTCAAAGGTAACAACCTAAGGTAGCCAACTAAACCTCTACAATGAAACCAATCTAAGTAGTATCGCTATGACAAGCATGATCTGGTCTTATAGTCAAATGTCAAACCTTAGATACACTGTCGATAATGTAAATTATATTAAAACGGAAAGGAATTAGAATAATACCTCAAACCTCAATACCAGTCCATAATAATAATGATATGAACTAACCATAATAAAAATTAAAAAGTACCCAACTACTCTAGACAAATAATACGTAATCGAGGCCCCATAAACCCAAAAAGTTCAAGCAACAGTTATAGTCTATACAAATATAGACCCTAATAAAACTGATAGTTAGAATAACCAAATAATATACTGGTTATAGGCAACACATATGAATGAATGAATGTAAAGTAAGTCCATAGTACCATAATTTATCGAAGTGATATAATGTACAAAGTGTATAAACCTTCTCCATCTCAACAACTCGCAAAGTCCAGACCTATAATGGCCTGTCTTCTCTGGCATGATGGATTAGGAATAAAGGGCTACTAGTGGCTTCGAGAATATTCATATACACTTAATCAGTCTTGATTCAGGATTTCCAATCATCACCATTATAAATCCACTTCATCCATTCGTAGAAATATGTATATATGAGAAAATACATGGACTCAAACTGTGGAAGAAAAAATCCAAGTTTTTAAATTCATTATCTACGATAAATTCAGGACTAAATCAGCATAATAAAGTAGAAAGGGTAAAAATCTCTCACAACCAAAGTGAATAGTAGTGGTAAATAAGTGGATAAACCATGAACCAAAATTAATCTTGGTCTAATTTCTAAAACGTCATTTTTAGTTCAAAAATCTTAGAAATTAGTAAGTGAAAAGTGGAGATTAACCTTTTTAAAGTATTAAAATCATGGTTTTGGTTTGAATCGTAGAACTAAATGAGCAAGAAAGAACATAATTGAATAAATGTCATCACCGGTATCCAAAAATACAACATAAGGTGCCTAAGCATCCATAACTAGAATTACACACTATTTTAATTGTAGACTGCCCACCTAGAGTCCAACTAGTGTCATAACCATGGCCTTAGACCTAAAAGGTATATATCTAACATAAAGGTAATACCATAATCTTGGTAAAATATGATCCAATACACAAATTCAAGTAAAAAACCCCATACTAATGGTTATAAAGTATCCACAATGATTTACATATTTATATTCTAGGGTGAATGGATTCTATGGCTAGAATAATTATTTTTTCTTAAGGGTTAGTTCACCCTTTATCTCTAATCTCATCTACTCATAATAAAATTCTATTATCCTTACACAGAATAAAATATATACCACACACTATCTTATAAACCTGAGCAGACCGAAGCCTTTCTTGATGCCAAATTGAAAAGTCTTGTATCTTATGTTCTGGCATTTGATGGAATATTTTGCATCTTTTACATGAGATAATTGTTTGTTATCTAGAAACTATTGATGTATTTAATGCAGGTTTTTGATGTTTTAAGGAAATAAACTTAGGTGATAGAACAAATTAGAAAAGTGAGCACTGGTTGCATGCAATGGGTGAACTGACGGACCTCATCCTATAGATTACTAATTAGGTAGAAGACATTATTTAATGGAATCCAGTGAGAGCTAGATTGATGAACCAGCGTACTTGTGACAGTCCATCGTAATGGTCGTCATACTTAAGTAGAAATATTGGAATTGAAGAGTTTAGTGATGACCAAGCCGATAGATCATCGAGCCCATGAATGACTATCACTGTTGTCGTCAGTTTGTCAAAATAGAATTAGCTCAAATCTAAATAAAGTTCACGGCAGAACCAACACACTTTCACTTCTACAATGGACCATCAATTTAACCATCAACCATTGACACAATAGTCTAGATTTGAATTTTAAATCACCACTTTCTGGATGCATATAAATACCAAACTTAGGATTAGATTAGGAATCTTTGTCTATTTTCAAGAGTTGTAAAATAGAATTCACTGAGAAATAATTTTAAATCCTAGGGATTACACTACTTTTCACAGGTAATTTGGGATTTGGAAAACATTTCATATTTTGTATGTATTTTTGAGTTATTTATGAAGTATTTATTGAGTGTCTTATCCTTAATTATGTATGGATAAAGCAATCATAACTAAGGTTATGAGAGCCTTGGTGTAATTCATTACTAGGGTTGTGGTGTTGCTAAAATCCTGAAAATAGATTCTGTTGCATAGCTCTCTCTTCAATTTATTGATTATTCTAGGTTGAAAACATGAGGGATGTGCCCGTGAACAAAACTTACTTAATAAAAGATGTCGGTATTGGGAAAAGGGAAGAGTTATAAGATAATTAGAATAACTACCCTTTAATTTTTTTATTGATGCGTAAATAGGACCAATCTCTCAAGTATGTAGTTGTTGAACCAATCAATCACTTTAAGTTTGAAATGATTAATGTTAATCCATCCTTGAAGTTTGAGAAATAATTACATTGAATTACTTAAGCAATTAACCTTGCAATTGAAATTGTTTACTACAGATTTGTAATAACCCACAACCATTAGTATTGAAAGACCTTGGTGATCATAATTCTAATTTAAACTCATTTATTATAAACAATAGTTCTTAATACAATGTGAACACTCAAACCATTATTTTTAACATTACAAACCCCTTTATTTTGAGAAACTTATGACTGGCAGTCTATTAATAATCATAAAAAATATTTAACACCATATTTCCAGTAAGATTTTACTCCAACCTAGTTGGAATGAATATTTGAGTATGACCTCTTACACTCTTTTTAGAGAGTTGTAATTGATAATATGTGCATTAATTGACTTTTGGTCAAGTTTCCTAATTTTCATTTATTTATTATTTTTGATAGTTGCAGTCTCTGTGTTGTGTATGTCACAAACCCAAAGGTTACGAAGTCCATTATTACCATTCAACTCGGAATCCCAATTAATTAGGAGTATGGCTAAATAACAAGAGGATGCAAGACTATCCGCTTTAGCAAATGCACAAGTCAATCAATAAAATACAGTCAACCCTGGTCGTATGGCTAATGAAGATGATGATGACTTGGGTGATGATAAGTTGGTTGATCCTATAAATAGGTGATGTGTATAAAATGTCGTTGTACTAGAAAATAAAAATTGTCAAGCAATAGAGATAGAGAACCACTAACCTACAATATAGTTCGATATAGACAATGATGATGAGGATGATTTGGATGAAAGCTGGTGATACTGGTGCGATCATTTAAGAACCATTGGGTTCGAGAGTAAAGTTTAATATAACAAGCGCAATGATAAAACTGTTAAATTTAAAGAGACTATTCGGTGGACTACTTGAGGATGATCCTAACATGCATATGGTAAACTTTATGATTATCAATAAATACTTTTAAAATTCCAGAGTGGGGAAAAATGCGAGCTATCTGAGGTTATTTCCTTTGACTCTATCTGGGGAGGCAAAATTGTGATTGAATGAGTTGGAATATAATTCAATAACAAATTAGAATCAATTGAAACAAGATTTCCTAGAAAGGTTCTTTTCATCTTCCAAGATGTTATAATTGAGGAATGAGATCATAACCTACAGACAAATAACAAATAAATCCATTCATGAAGCATGGCTAAGATTAAAAAAGAAGTTGATGTAGTATTTGAATCAAAAGCTAACTAAAGAGCATATGATGGAGACATTTTATAGAGTTGTGAATAATATTACAAAGTCAACTTTGTATAACGCAACAAGAGGATCTTATATGGATCTTACTTTTATTGAAGCTTTAGAGATGTTAGAGAATATGACTAAAACTGGAAGATCTTAGTATACTAGGGATTCTGAGGTAGCAATGAATACTTATTCTATTGGATGTCGATAAAGCAACATAAGTGAGAGGAGAATTATGATCAAGATATGGAGCATATGAAGACCCAGATGGATTTTGTCACAAAACACTTGATATAAGGGAAGGTGAAAAGGTTAAAGTTGTGGGGTAACATAGTAAGGGAGATGAATCTGAATTCGAGGATGAGGCAAACTATTTGATAATCAAAGGGGTTTCTATCCTGGTGGCCAATAAAATTAAGGTCACATTTATTATGATAAACCTGGTTATAGAGATCATGACGAAGGAAGATGGAAAAATAAAAATGATAATTGTTGAATATATGTACCACTAGGGAGTTGTGACAATGTTGTAATTAGTTTGAGTAAAATGTCAATAGAGGATATAATGGTGATGTTCCTGAAGGCACTAGAGTCCACAGATTCTTGAGTGAGGGAAACTATAAGTGATTTTTAGACCATGAGTCAATTAGTTAAATTGCACTCCATATCTATTAAATAATTAGAGCAACTGAAGAGTTAACTATCTGCATCATTCAATAAAAGGAAGAATGGGACTTTGCCTAGTGATACAGTACAGAACTCGAGGAATAATAGTTCTTGTTTTTTTATTACCACTAGGAGTGGTAAGATGTTACTTGGGCCATGTTCAATCACACCTATTTAAGGTAATGTGGTGTTGGTAAAAGAGGAGGTAAATCATGAATATCCAGTAGAGTATGAGAAACTCAAAAATATGGAGAAATTTTCTAAGCAGAAATAGGTTAATGATGTACAGAAAAACAAAAGAAAGGAGTTTTAGACCACTCCAAAGAGAATACTAAAGCTACCCTCTCCATTTACATATAGATTGAAGAAGAAATAAAATAAAAGTAATTTTAGTAAATTCATGGCTATGCTGAAGCTGTTGAAACTCAATGTGCCTTGAGTTGAGGCACTAAAGTAAATGCCTGGATACGCTAACTTTATGAAAGACCTTATGACAAAGAAAAGAACTGTGAGCTACTAACCTTTGGATAACCTCAATCATTGTAGTTCTATTTCTACAAGATCATTAGTATTAAAGAAAGCTGATCCGGGAGAATTCACTATTCCTTTCACCATCGGAACATTTAGCTTTTCAAAAACTCTTTGTGATCTTGGAGAAAGCATTAATTTCATGCCTATAGAAATCTTTGTGAAGTTGGATTTAGGATATCCTAATCCTACTATTATGCAAATTATTATCACAAATAGTTCGGTAAAAAGTCCAATGGGAATTTTATAGGATGTACTTGTAAAACTATCTAGCTTTATATTTCTAATGGATTTCATAATTCTTG
This sequence comes from Capsicum pubescens, assembly GCA_030864215.1. Classification (NCBI taxonomy): domain Eukaryota; kingdom Viridiplantae; phylum Streptophyta; class Magnoliopsida; order Solanales; family Solanaceae; genus Capsicum; species Capsicum pubescens. The sequence goes on from CM061544.1 coordinate 122,228,509, forward strand.
CTTGAGAAGTTGACTTGAAAGTACTCATAATCTAGGGTAGGCCATTTTTCATTACTGGAACAGTATTAGTTGATTTGGAGTTGAATGAGCTGAAGTTTATGCTCAATGATGAAGATGTCAGATTTGATGTGTGCCAATCTATGAAGCAGCTGAAGGAAATGAGTGTACTTTCATTCATTAATGTTATTTATGAAGATTTTCTTGAGGTTCCAATTGAGTAAAGTTTTGCTATGGAAATGATAGTTGCAGTTATAATGAATTTCGATAGCGAAGGAATTAATGACTATGGTGAGAAAATATGTGCCTTGACTAGAATGGGGTCATAGTCATATGATGCAAAAAACTGTTGGACTTGAAAAGTCATCCAATACTGCTTGATAAGCCTTCAATTGTATACCCACCAGTGTTGGAGTTGAAGAAGTTTCCGCGTCATCTTAGGTATATGTTTCTAGTTGATGAAAACACTTTACCAGTAATTATTATAGCAAATTTGATAGAGCACCAGTGGAGGCTCTTATTGCTATTTTGAAATGCTACCAAAGGCCCATTGGGTGGATGATTGCTGATGTCATATACATCTAACATGTCATCTGTACACAAATTATTTTGTTGGAAGAAGAATGCACGTCTACTATTTAGCATCAACACAGGTTGAATCATCTCAGAATGGTGACTGGTTGGCAGTCATGTATGGATTGCAAGAAATTAAATTACTTAATATTGATAGATCATTTTCCAATGCCCTTCATGGACCAAATGCTTGATAAGTTAGCAAGAATAGGTTGGTATAACTTTCTTGATAGATACTTGGGATACAATCAAATATCGATTGCACCTGAGGACCAAGAGAAAAAACCTTCACTTGTCCCTATGGAAACTTCACATTCAAGAGAATGTTATTAGGTTTGTGTAATTCACCGGCTACATTCTAAAGGTGTATTATGTATATCTTCTCGATCATGGTGGAGGACACATTGGAAGTATTCATGGATGATTAGTCTGTGGTAGGCAATTCGTTTGAATGTTTCTTGGTGAATCTAGGTAAGGAATTGTCGTGGTGTAAAGAGTTCAACCTCATCTTAAATTTGGAGAAAGGTGACTTCATGTTTAAAGAGGGAATAGTGTTGGGACACAAAATTTGAGCAAAAAGAATCCAGGTTGATAAAGATAAGATCGATGTCATTGAAAAATTACCTCCTCCTATCTTAGTTAAAGCAATGCCCAGTTTCCTTGGCCATGCAGGTTTCTACAATATATTTATCAAGGATTTTTCAAAAATTACAAACCCACTGTGCAAGTTGTTGGAAAAAAGATCAAGTTAATGATTGATGATGACTGTATGAAGGCATTCCAATTCCTTAAAGAAAATTTGGTTGTTCCACCTATCATCAGTGCTATTGTTTGATCTAAGCATTTGAAGTTATGCGTGATGCAAGTGGGGTTGTACTTGGAGCTGTTCTCAGACAAAATAAGGATAAGATGTTTAACCCCATTTACTATGCTATTAATGCTTTAAATGGAGCACAAAAAATTATACTATGACAGAATAGGGACTCCTAGCTGTGGTTTACGTGTTTGAGAAATTTCAAGCGTATCTATTGGGAACTTAGGTGGTATTTCACACTGACCATGCATCGTTGAGATATATAATGGAAAAAAAAAAGATGCTAAGCTGAGATTTATCTGATGGGTTCTATTTATTTAGGAGTTTAACTTTGAAGTTAATGATAAAAAAAGATGCAAAAAACAAGTAGCAAACTATTTGTCCAGGTTATTAAATGACCAATCGACTATGGAGGAGTCAGAAATTGATGATTTATTTATGGATGAGAAGGTCCTTATTGCTACTCTTAATTTGGTGCTATGGTATGCAGATTTTTCTACTTTTGTCGTTAGTGATAATAACCCAGAAAACCCATCATTTCATCAAAAGAAGAAGTTTGTACATTATGGTACTAAGTATTTTTGGTATGAGCCTTATTTTCTTAGACGTTATGCTAATAACATCATCAGAAGATGTATACCGGAGGTTTAGAAGCCAAGTATTTTGAGGCATGCCATTCTTTTGCAGATATAGGACACCATGTAGGTGATTGGAGTGCACAAAAGATTTTAAAAAGTGGTTACTATTGCCCCTCAATTCATAATGATGCTTATGATTTTGTGAGGGAATGTGATTAATGTCAATGACAGGGATCTATCTCCAGATATCAGGACACGCCATTAACTAAGATGATGGAGGTAGAGCTATTTGATGTCTAGGTCAAATATTCCATGACACGGCCAAAAATTGAGCCTTGTTGTATAGGCATCTCGATCCCTTCGAGGACAGGAGATCTTCTCGTCAACTTAACCAAATCATCACATTAATCCAGAAGTGTTAGATGAACTCCAAAAATACTATCAAGATATTGGAAAAAAGATTCATCATCATAACTTAAGAAAGTCTAATCATTACATTAATTTTATCATACCTACAAACATACCTAAGTCCACCGTTACCCACAAATCCTATACAAATTTTATATTTAAATATGTTAGGATATTCCCCCGACAATAGGCAAAAACAAAGTATAAATAAGTCTATGACATAAGAAAGAAATTCCATGAAATGTATGCCTTTCGAAGTATGAAAGCTCATAACTTCAAAGTAAACACACAAATAGCTCCAACACCTAGTCACTGCATAGGAAGAGAAGAAGAATCTATGGCCCTTGTGTCGTATGCGGAAATAGCTAGCGGAGATGGTTAGCGGTTGGAACGCTAGAATGTAACTCAAAGGTAAGGATAAAATAGTCCCATTATTCAAATCCATGTCAAACTATCATAAGCAACCACATTTATATACATTGGTACATATAGTGATATATAGATACATAAAGTATCAGGAAAGGAAACAAGGACTTAACATGTACATCGAACATCCAACCATGAAATATGAAGTGGAGGAATCTAACCATCCACTAGCATAGCTTAGGAAGTTTGGACTTCCCAGTTATAATAATGTAATACCCCAAAGATTTCTATCAAATTTAATCCCAAGAATGCCTAGTATTAGATTCTAACTTTAATGATAATTATTCCATGAGGAATTTTAAAAAATTTCACTTTTTGTCATGTGAAAAATTTAATAAGCTTTCCATCGATACATGATTTTCTTAAATCCAATAACTGGGTAAGGAGTTATGACTATTTCAAGTTCTCATCGTAAAACAGCACCATATTAGTTAGTGGCACGCCGCGCCACAAGAGGAAATGGCATTTGGCAATTTCCCGTAGGTATTCACAATTATGGCGCGTCGCTCCAGCACTCCAATTCAGAATAATCAATTTCCAGTGAAATGGCGCGATAACGTCGTATCGCACTAGGGTCCTAGTTCGGGAAAATTTTACTAAAATTAAATGACGTGTCCAGGGTTAAAAGGGTCAATTTCCTACCCCTATTTAAACCCAATAACATATGATTTAGCTATTCTTCACCCAAAATATACTATTTTATCTCATGTTTCTCTCAAGAACAAGCTAGGGTTTCTATTGGGGATTCAAATTCAAGAAGGTTTCACCATCACTCTTCACAAATTCACAAACTAAGGTATGCATAGTGTTCATTCAAGGACTCCTTTCGTCCATGAAGCCCAAGAATCCCTTTCTAAATTCAAGTTATGGATTTTCTTATGAATTTCCTGATTGGGATGCTTTTGTTCACATTGATAATGAGTAATTGAATTGTATTCCTTGAATGAGTGCTAAATTCCATATGGGTTTATTTGTATCGGTATAGATTCATGAAACCCTGGGACTAAACCCTTGAATGATTAAATTGGAATTGAATCACAACAATTAATTGTTGTGTGATGTTGTTTACACATTCTATGCCAACTATGTGTTTGGTTGAATGCATAGATGAAGGGAAAGTGTCTAATTAGCATGATATCATGACATCCCCATGTACATACAAGCTTATGCCAATCACATGTTTGATGAAATGCTTCAGTAAATGTAATATGATGATTATTATGTATTCAAGTAAGTCATGTGATTATTATGTAATCAAGTAAGTCATGCTTTGTCAGTTTCCTTCCATCGAGTCTTGGGGGTACATGTACCCAAAACATTAGTTGTGTACCTAGAGCCACGTAATGTTTTCATGATACTCTCAGTCAAGCTATGAATCCTTAGACTTCAGATAGTCTTATGAGTCAAGAAAAATATCCATGATCTCATGACTCAGTCAGTTATCAGTAGTATTTTGTCAGTCAACGGAACTTAGTAACTCAGCTCATGTTCAGTTTAGTAAATCATGTTCAGTGTCTATTTAAATGGGAGTAGGAATTAGCACCGAGTAAACCCAAGGATGGGCATACACACTATCAGATAAGGGTATGATCCTTATAAGTCATCCTTGCATTCTAGAACTATGCAGCCAACATAGGTTGAGACATCAACACTGTCCGACAAGGTTTGATAAGGTGGATAAGAACTTTAAGATAAGGTCCCCATCATTTTCTTTTGGGGCCACTATCAGATAAGGGTCTTCCACATCTTATCCTTACCAGTGGCGCGGTATTGACACCCTTCCAATTAGGTTTACAGATTAGAACCCAACTCATCTATAATGGCGTATCAGGGGAATGTTGGTTAAATACTACCTCCCACAGTTTCAGAACCACTATCAGTAAAAGAACTCAGATAGTTCTTCAGATTCAAGACTATCAGATACAGTCAACTCAGATACAATAGGGAACTCAAATAGTTCCATCAGATTTAGGACTGTCGGATACAGTCACCCATGTTATCTGTTAAATTAAGATACAATTATTTATTCTATCAGTTATATAAGTTATTAGTATGTCATGTCATCAGTATTCTGATTCAGTAATCACAATATCACAGTGTCAGTTACAGTTACATATTTATGTATGCATTCTCGCATTCATGTTAGACAGTCAACTAACATTATTCATGCATGTTAACCCTTGCATTAGCCTACTTCAAATGTATACTCAGTATATTTCATTTTACTGACGCATTTGCGCTATGGTACTTTTTTTTATGTTACACCATAGGTTCAGGGACACGAGTTCAAGATCAGCTGTAGATTGCAGTCTTAACAGTCAGAATATAAGTGAATCCTCATCCTTCGAGGACATGATTATTTCTTCACTATTTAATTGATTAGTTATTAGTTAGAGTTAGTTGGGGACATGTCCCATCTACTCCTTATTCAGATTATTCAGATAGTAGAGGCTTTGAGAATAGATACATACTATTATGTTTCAGACTTCAGTGTTTACAGTTGTTTTTTGGGTATTGTATTACCCCCCAAATGTTATCTCATCCATGTTATGTTCAGTATTGAACCTTGTGGCCTTTCAGTGCATGCTTCTACATTATTCTGTATTTTATGCAGTATACAGATTCAGATATTAGTCATGGGTTAGCTTGCGGTCATGATAACCACGTAGCATTCCGGTTCAAAAAATTGGGGTGTTACTATTAAGAAAGAGGACTCTAACCTCGAGCCATCTTATGAAACATGTGGAATATAACCACAAGCCATTTAATTTGGAAAGGAACTCAACCCTCAAACAATTTCTTTGGGCAAGGGACTCTAACGTCAAGAAATTTTATTGGGCAAGGGACTCTAACCTCAAGCTATTTCATTGGTCAAAATACTATAACCTCAAACCATTTGATTAGGCAAGGGACTAGAACCTTAAGCCGTGGCGACCATTATTAGTCGATATTGGCAATCTAACCCTTTATCCATTCAGTCACATCCATTGAATTCAAAATTTGAGGACTCTAACACACTTAGCCAATTCAATCCATCAAGATGATAATTAAACACCACATATGACCACAAGGACTTCGTTAACAATTTATCAAAAAATCACTTTAATAGGCCAATACCTTAGTTAAAATCATCATTCAAGTCAAATTTTTGTCATCAAGGCCCATAAAACAAAATTAGTTCTTCATTAACATTCTTGTACAAAAATTTAGTTCAAACAAAATTCAAATTCATGCTTAGTGACTACAACCCTGTTTAATAAATGAAACTACCAAGGCTACAATTGAATCTTTACATGGTTGATAAGGCAATTACAATGTCACTTACCAAGCATCCTTACTTATTAAGGCATTTCCTTAGCTCAAAACACTATTAACATACAACAAGTTATTTGCCTTAGACATTTTCACAAACAACTTGAGGGCATACCCTTACCATGACAAAAACCAAAGTGAAAACCATCAACATTTTTGTTACTCATGACCCATTTGTTAAACCACAATCAACAAGTACCCACATGTGCAAATAATCACCAAAAGCATGTATAAGAACAAGTTTGAACAAGAGTAAACACTACCCATCTACATCAAAACCCTAAACATTTTATTTTAAAAACCACCATTCAAGAATCAAATCATTGTTTAAAACACATGATATTTGAGAAATAACAAATAGGGAAGAGTCACATTCCATATACACAAAGATTCACGGAGACATTCTTGATCTCCAAGCTCCTAGATGGCCTTTTTTATAAACCCTAGCCCTAATCTTGTGAGATAAGTTTTGGAGAGTATTTTGGAATGTTTTGATATTGTATATGCAACGAATGAGAGGCCAAATAAGGTTATAAGTCATGGGTCTTAAGGGTTAGGGGTGGGTAATGTCTAAAATATCCCTAGCTTAAAAGTGAAAAACTTATTCCTAGGGGGATACAACTTACCTAACTAAACCATGCCCTACGGTACGAGTGGTACCCTAACTCGTATCCTAGGTATTACCATACACCTCTAATCATCCCAACATATGATCATGCATGCATAAATCTTATCCTAAGGTATGAGTAGTACCATACAAACTGTACCAAGACAGTTTCCACTAGACTAAGCTTAACACATTATATGACTTTATACATTACGACTAGTACCTAATTATATGACTTGGAAGAGGTTAAACCACACCTTGGACCGAATGTAACCCATACTACACTGCCTAACATACGAGTGAGAGGACACCAAACCAATACCTAGGGTACGACTAGTACCCATGAGTCGTACCTTTCCCAGAAACTTCAACTAAAGGAATTTTCTAAGGATTCAAAGCCAAGGTGTTTCAATTCTCCCCCACTTGGATCATTCATCCTCGAATGACAGGATTGACGAGAACAAACATGATTTAACACATCATAAAACATAAAACTAACCTTTAAACTAGTTACAAAAGAGAGACATACAACAAGGATAAGACACATCCCATGACCATCATCAATTAACAATTCATTAAAATGACTTTGGGACTCAAACCCAATGTCTCGGATAACACCCGCTCAGTTTAAAGTTTATACAATTGAACCCATTGCCTATCAAAGACGTAAATTAAGATGAGAAGATAAACACATACCTCAAGAACGAGTTTCTACAATGAAGAAGAAATGCAGATACTTGGACTTCATGTCCTCTTTCGCTTCCCGAGTAGCTTCCTCAGAATTTTTGTTCCTCTATAGAACCTTCACCGAAGCCACCTATTTTGTTCGTAACCGGCGGATATGTCCATCCAACATCCTCACCAAGACCTCCTCATAAGACAATGAGTTTAAAAGAACAACATCCTCCAAGTTAACAACTATGAAAGGGTAACCTATACGTATCTGCAACATAGATACATGGAATACCTGATGGATAGAGCTCAAACTAAATGGCAACGTAAACTCATAGAAAACATTACCAACCCTTTTTAAAATCAAATATGGACCAGCATACTCGGGACATAGCTTCCCCTTCTTAAAAAACCACATCACTCCCTCTGTGAGAGATACCTTCAAGAATACCTAATCTCAAACATTAAACTCTAAATCCCTACGCTTTACATCAACTTCTGACTTTTAGCAAATTTGAGCAGCTTTCAACCTATCAAGAATCACCTTAACCTTCTCCAAGGCTTGGTGAACCACACCATGGACAATCAATTTCCCCTCACAAACTTCATACCGCCTAATAAGATAACGACATCTCCTACCATACATCGCCTCAGATGGAGAAACACCAATTCTAAAATGGTAAATATTATTATAGGAAAAATCAATCAAAGGGAAATGGTCATAACAACTATAACCATAATCAATCACACAAGCATACAACATATCTTCCAATGTATGAATGGTCCTCTCTGCTTATCCATCCGTCTGTGGGTGGAAAATGCTACTAAGTCACATCTTGGTTCCCAGACATTTCTAAAATGACTTCCAAAATGAGATGAGAATGGAGTACCACAATAAGAGATGATTGAAACCAATGCAACATGTAACTTCACAATCTCCGCAAGATACAACTTAGCATAATCCTTTGTTGAATAACTAGTCCTCAATGGCAAGAAATAAGAGGACTTGGTCACTCTATAAACAATGACCTAAATAGAATCACATATATTCCAAGACTGGGGAATATTGATGAAAAAATCCAGTTTAATCACTTCCCGATTGCATTTGAGCAACTCCATCTCATGGTACAAACCACCAGGTTTCAAGACCTCATCTTTTACTTGTTGACATACAATACACTTAGCCACATAGCTAGCTCATATTATTCCACTAATAAAACTCCCTATGATCATGATACATCTTCATAGAACCGAGATGAATATCATATCAAGATCCATTAGCTTTGGCCTGAATCCTTTCCCTCAATCCATCGACATCGGGAACACATAACTATCTTGGTACCTCAAAATACCATCACCACCAATTGCAAAATAAACAACATTTTGTTGACCCACATTACTCTAAATATTCATCAAATTGAGATCCAACATTTTCTTTTCCTTTGCCTCAACCTCAAGAGATGACTCCGATACCAGATACACAAATACACCACCACCCTTAGAGTCCATGAGACGAACTCCAAGATTAGCAAAATGATTAATGTACTTCACCAACTCTTGCTTATTCTCAACCGCATGAGCTAAACTTTCCATGGATAACTTTCAAAGAGCATCTGACACTATATTATATTTACCCGAATGGTAATAGAGACTTATATCACAGTTTTTTAGATACTCAATCCACCTCTTTTGATTGAGATTCAACTACTTTTGAGTAGAAACTTACTGAAGGCTCTTATGATCCGAAAAAATGTCAACATGAACCCCATAGAGTTAGTGACGCCAAATCATCAATGCAAATACCACGACTATCAACTCCAAGTCATGGGTAGGGTAGTTTTTCTAATGAAATATCAATTGCCTAGAAGCATAGGCTACCACACTATCATGTGGTATCAATAAACAACCGATCCCAATACAAGAAGCATCATAATACACTACAAAATCATTGTTACCCTTGGGCATGATCAAAACTAGAGCCAAAGTCAATTTATCTTTCAACTTCTCAAAACTACCCCCACATGCATCCGACGACATTAACTTGTCCTTATTTACAATCAATTTAGTCAATGAGGCAGCTATCATGGAAAAATTCTCCTCAAATCTTCTATAGTAATTGGCTAGACCCAATAATCTTTGAATATCGATTAGAGTCATAGTCTAGCAACTTCTAAACCACCACAAACCTTTAAGGATCCACCATGATCTCTTCACTAGAGATAACTTGGCATACAAACAATGATCATTCAATGTTTGCAACACCGCTTGGAGGCGATCAACATGATCTACCTCACTCTTAGAATGGACCAAGATGTCAATAATCAATAAAATGACAAAAAAATTAAAAAATGGATGATAAAACCTATTTATTAGGCCCATGAATACCTTTGGGGTATTGGTTAACCCGAAAGACATATCTAGGAACTCATAATGACCATACCGGGTCTTGAAGGTAGTCATAGAGATATCCACTTCCCTAATATTAAATTGGTGATAACCCAAGCTAAGATCAATCTTAGAGAAACACTTTGCACCCTGAAGCTGATCAAACTAATCGTTGATCCTAGGAAGAGGATACTTATTCTGTATGGTCACTTTGTTCAACTGACGATAGTCCATGCACATATGAAGGGAACCATCTTTCTTGCGCACAAACAATGTAAGAGCACCCCCAAGGAGGCACACTATGATAGATAAAATCTTTATCTAAAAAATCCTTAGATTTTTCCTTAATCTTCATAAACTCAATCGGAGCCATTCAATAAGGAGGGATAGAAATTTGACAAGTGTTCGGAACAAGATCAATCCCAAAATAATTTTCCCCATTGAGAGAAATACCAGCAAGTTTATAGAGAAAGACCACAAGAAACTCATTAACCACAAGAATGGATTCTAGAGAGAGACTTTCCAAGTTAGAATATTTAACTCAGACCATATCATACAAACACCCCTTAGAAATAAACTTTTGGGCTCTAAGATAAAAGATGATCCTCCTCTTAGGCACTAAAAAACCACATTCCTATACAATAAATGAATCATTAAGGAATTAAAATGTTACCCTACGGGTTCGATAATCTAAGGAAGTGTGACACGAATGCAGCCAATCCATTCCCATAATTATATCAACATCAACCATGTCTAACTCAATAAAGTCTACCAGAGTTTTTCTACCACTAATAGATACCACACAACCCTATAGACTTTTTCAACAACCATGGAGTCTCTTACCAGGGTAGAAATAAAAAGATGAACTTACAAACACTTAGGACAAAAACCAAAATGGCCACAAATAGGGTCGCATAAAAGAGAATGGACCTATATCAATATAATAATACACATTATGGGGAAAAAGTCTTAGCACACCTGTAATAATATTTGGAGATCACCAGTATCGATACTAGAAATAGAAGATGAAGCAGAGGCAGCACCCTTCGGTGCAGGAGCGAATGAAGTAGCTATAGGGGTCATGTTGGTCTAAGAAGCAACTAGAGAGGGGCACTCACTGTATGTGCCTAATTTGACCATATATTAAGAATTTGTTTTTCCATCCCTCACACTGTCCATAATGATGCTCACCATAGAACATGCAAAGAGGGTGGATTAGAATCGACTGTGCCCCACTAGCCAGGAATTGGGCACCCTGTACCTAGAACCCACCATCAAACTGAGATCGACAATGACCTGATGGCCTCGGGTAAGGAGAACTAGCCAATAAGAAAGAACCAGAACGTCTCTACATCTTCCTAGTCTATTTGACACCATCTCTACCACTTTACTTGAAAGGACTAAATTATTTTACTTGCCTTTTAATGAACTCAACCTATTTATTTTTCTCTTCCTCCTCTTGTTATATATACATGAAAAATTGGGAAATGTCCATGTCTTTGATTAACAAAGCCACCTTTCTCTCAAGCTCCAACTAATGGGACAATCAAGAAGAAAACTTATGCATTCTATCCCTCATGGTAGGAACAATCTTAGGAGAATGCCTTAAAAATTGATGGAATTTTAAGGCATACGCCTTGATAGCCATTCTCTCTTGCTTCTAGTTCACAAACTCTTCTGCATTCACTTTCTTCAGCTTTTGTGGAAAGAAATGGTCCAAAATGTCCTCCCAAATGGCAAGACTAGCATCAGCACCTCTCGACAGTTCCCACCATCCATATCATTGGTATGTTACATCTTTTAATTGGTAGAAACAACACTCGAAAGCCTCTACCTTCAAAGCATGTATGATCAAGAACATCTTTATTTCATTAATTAAGCCTTGAGGATCTTCCTCCACCTTTGCACCCATACACATAGGAGGGTGCAACCTTATAAATTGGACAACCCTTGTGGCCTCAGAATATACGCTAGTCAGAGCACCATGCATAGATTGAGAAGCTACCAATTGAGTCAATTGACTAATAGAGTGATAAAACTCAGCATTAGTAACATCCCTTTGTGGTGATTGAATGTGAGTGTCACTCTCATAACTATTGTTAGTGGGGACCGGTGGAAATCCATGAGTATAGTCAGATACTGCAACCTTATCATGGTTCTAGACCCCATAAGTTTGTTGATCACCATCCATTGGGCCCTCAGTCAGGACAGAAGCATTTTCTAATGTATCAAATCTCCTTAGATGCATGATCTGGAAGATGAGCAAGCAGAAATCTGAAGGATCCAAGATCATGAACAATATAGCTAAAAATAAGACAACAAGAAAGTGAAACATTCCTAAATTCCTTGTAGCCTCTCTTTTATAAGTGTGGTGCGCTACACACCCATAAAAGAGACTCTACCCGACAAGGCTTTGTGGACACCTAACTGACTGCAAACCTAGGCTCTGATACAAACTTGCTATGACCTAAAATTAGTCCTTGTCATATAGGTATATTAAGACCAACAAAGATCGAAGATTTCCCCGTTAACCCCACCTAACCAACACATCAATCCATAACCATTGAATTAACTCTGAAATCATAATAAGAGAGTGGAAACTAAACAAACATTCATTACTTAAGAATGTCTAGCCATTAAATAATATTAACATTTAACATCCAATCTACCCAAGTCCACAGTCATCTAAAAGCCTCTATAAATCAAGAGTCAATAATATGTCAGGACAATCCCCCAAAAATAGCCAAACCCTAACCCAAAATAAGTCAATAACATAATCTAAGATGACCTTGAAATGTGTGCCTTCCTATAGATGAAAGCTCTCCACTTCAATATCAACACTCGAACCTCCCGAAAACCTGATCACAATATAGAAAAATAAGAAGATGATCCAACCCCTATATCACGTGGGTACATAGCATCCAGAGAAAGTCAGTGGTGCCATTGCTAGCATGTAACTCAAGGGTAAGGATAAAATTATGTTATTATTTAGTACCAAGTCAAACCATCATAAGCCACAACATTTACACACATAGACATATAAATGCATATGGATACATCAAGTGTCAAAAGATAACAAGGCCTTAGAATGTATTTTAAAGCACTCAAACATGGACCATGAAGTGAAGGACTCTAACCTTACACCGCTTAGGTTATATTGAGCAAGTGAAATCTAACCACAAGCCATTTCACCACTCAGGTAGACTATAACCACAAGCCATTGCATCACTCATGTGCACTCTAAGGACAATCCATTTCATCACGCTTGTGGATTCTAACCACTAGCCATAACACATGTTACAAGTCGACATTGGGAGTCTAACCCTTTGTCCATGCATTCTCATCACAACATTTATGTTTGAGGACTTTAACCGATTTAACCATTTTAAGACATTATGTCCACAATTCAACATCATACATAACCACAAGGTCTTCATGAATAACATATAAAACAATTACTTAAATAATCCAAAACATTAGTTTCAACTATTATTCAAGTCAAATTGTGTTCATCAGGACCCTAACACAACCACTCTTTCTTAATTAGAATTTTTATACCACTCTTTAGTTCAAACACAATTCAAGTTCGTGTTTAGGGACTTTAACATTTTTTTCTATCAAACCATCAAGGTCGTAAATTAACTCATTACATGGCTAAAAAGGACTTTACAATACAATTTACCAATTATTCATATATATTGTACCACTGCCATAGTTCAAAACAACATCAACATATGAGTAGATATTTCTCTTAGACACTTTTACAAAAACCTTTTGGGAATGCCTTTACAAAGAACAAAATCTAAGTAGAAATCATCAATCATAGGTGTAATCATGACCCACTTGTTACAACAACAATAAACCCAGTGTATTCCCACATAGTATGGTATGGAGAGGGTAAGATGTACACAGTCTATACCTCTACCTCTAAAGAAGTAGAAAGGCTATTTACGATAGACCCCCGGCTCGAGACACGGAATAATAGACAAATTCATAGTAAAGCATGGAGCAAGATGACATAACATAAATACGACACCCACAAGTAATAGTAAATAGAGAAAAGTAAACAGATTCGTAATAAAGCATGAAACAAGGTATCATAACAAGAATAATACCCCCACCAAGTAATGCCCTACACTAACAACCCAAACTGACCCTAGCCTTCTTCCCTAATTCGTGTCCTCCAGATCTTCCTATCTAGGGTCATGTCCTCAGTGATATGTAACTGTTCTATGTCCTGCCTAATCACCTCTCCCCAATACTTCTTTGTCCTACCCCTACCCCACCTAAAATAATCCAAAGCTAGTCTCTCACACCTACAAACCATGGCATCTATGCCCCTCCTCATCACGTGTTTGAACCATGTCAATCGGACTTCCCACATTTTATTCTCCACTGGAGTCACACCAACCTTCTCACTGATAGTCTCTTTCCAAACTTTATCCCCCCTAGTCAGCCCACACATCCAACGCAATATCCGTATTTTCGCCACCTTCATTTTTTGAATGTGGGAGTTCTTAATTGGCCAACACTCCACTCCATACAACATGGCCGGACGGACTGCCACCCTATAGAATTTGCCTTTAAGCTTGGGCAGCACCTTCTTATCACACAACACCCCCGAAGAGAGCTTCCACTTCATCCATCCTGCCCTAATATGGTGCGAGATATCCTCGTCAATCTCACCGTTATCCTGAATCACGGAACCGAGATTCTTGGAACTATTTCTCTTACATACCAACTATGATTCCAACTTCACTACCACCTCATTCTCCATCCTTACGTCATTAAACTTGCATTCTAAATATTCTGTCTTGCTCCTAGTCAACCTAAACCCTTTAGACGCAAGAGTTTGTCTCCAGACCTCTAATTTATCATTCACACCCTCCCGCATCTCATTAATCAACACTACATCATCTACAAAAAGTATACACCAAGGCACCTCTCCTTGAATACGCCGCGTCAACACATCCATCACCAAAGCAAACAAAAAGGGACAGAGTAGATCCCTGATGCAATCCTATCAAGATAGTGAGATGCTCAGAGTCTCCTCCTGCCATCCTCACCTGGGTTTTAGCTCCATCATACATGTCCTTAATTGCTCTGATATATGCCACTGGGACTCCACTTACCTCAAAGCATCTCCAAAGCACCTCCCTGTGGACTTTATCATATGCCTTCTCCAAGTCGATAAACACCATGTGCAGGTCCTTCTTCCTTTCCCTATACTGTTCCACCAGCCTCCACACCAGGTGAATTGCCTCCGTCGTCGAGCGACCGGGCATAAATCCAAACTGGTTCTCCGAAATAGACACTATCTGTCTCAGCCTCACCTCGACCACTCTCTCCCAAATCTTCATAGAGTGACTCAATAACTTAATACCCCTATAGTTATTGCAACTCTGAATGTTACCCTGGTTCTTATAAAGGGGGATCATAGTACTCCACCTCCAAGCCTCGGGCATTTTCATTATCTTGAAAATTCCGTTAAACAATCCAATCAACTACCTTAAACCAGCCTCGCCAGAAAACTTCCAAAAATCTACAGGTATCTCATCAGGTCCCGTCGCCCTACCCCTTTGCATCCTGCGAACAGCCTCTCTAACCTCATCTACCTTTAAATGTCTACAATAACTAAAATCCCGACACTTCTCTGAGTGTTGCAGCTCCCCTAACATAATAGCTCTATCCCCTTTGTCATTCAAGAGCCTATGAAAATACGACTGCCATTTATTCTTAATGTGGTCTTCCTCCATCAACACTATACCGTCCTCTCCCTTAATCATGACCCACTTGTTAAACCACTAAAATAAAGTACCCACATGTGCAAATCATCACCAAAATCAAGCATAAATACAAGTCTATGCAAGAACAAACATTACTCAATACTAGGTATCAAAACCCTTAACTTTTAATTTCAATGTCATCATTTACAAGTAAAAATTAATGTTTAAAACACATGATATTTGGTTTCACAATAAGGGAAAGAGTAACATGTCTTAATACTAGATTTTTCACAAAAAAACTTGACCACTTTTTTCTACAAGATGATCACACTTTGAAACCCTAGCTTTAATCTTTGGAGTGAAGTTTAGGAGAGTGTTTTGGAATGTTTGATCAACCAATAAGTGTTTTATGAGGAAACAATACATTATATAGTGAGGGAACTTAAGGGTATTTTAAGGGGTAAGGGCATTTCCATAAAGCCCTTAGCTTAAAAGCTGAAAATTAGATCCTAGGATGGTACTATTCACATGACTACACAGTAACCTAAGGTACGAGTAATACCCTAACTCATACCTTAGGCCTCACCATGGACCCCTACACTATCCAATGTATGACTACACTTACTAGACTCATATCTTATGGTATGAATTGTAGCCTAAATTCTATTCAAAACCATACTCAGGATGTGTCTACTATATTAAGACCAACACTCTATACAACTAGGCAATATACGACCTATAACCAAAAATACAACTATGGGGAGGATAAACCGTATCTTGGATAGTGTGTTAGCCCTACCACACTATCTAGTATACGAGTGAGGGGTCACTAAGTCATTTCAAAGGGTACAACTAGTACCCTGGAGTTTTAGCTAGTCTAGAAGCTTTAACTAAGGGAATTTTCTAAAGGTACAAGGCGTAGGTGTTTCAACATTAAGAACAAACAATCATGCATATATACAAGTTACACTATCCGAACAAATAAGCAGCTAGCAACACAACCTATGTACCCTTACAATAAATAACTCCCACTCACCCAATGGAATTATGCATGTTAATACAGGAATAATTATAAGACACTCGCACTCGCAAGGAAATTCCAATATTGTGTGTAGAATACCGTAGGCTTGCCTTTATTTTCTTTACCTTAGTTTTTTTACCATCGGGTTAGGATCACTATAGGATTTTACTTAGTTTATGACATAGGCTTGGCGACTGGTATGGTATATATGGGCATTTAGTGACAAAGCCTTCTTGCACTAAACTTACTTTTGGATCAACTTATCAACCAACTTTTTTTAATTCTACAGTTGTTTCACCCTTTTTATTATTTTATTGCACATTCAGGTTATGTGTGGTTTATATTGTTTTTTTAATTCTTTTTTAAATTATGTTGTTTTTCTACCACTCCTAGCCCTACTTTTTTTCTCTTATTTATCAATTTTAATACCCACTTCACACTATGCCCCTCTATGATAGACACCCTCAACATAGGTGATATGTCTGAGTTAAGGAGTATAATGTCTAAGGAGGAAACATGCCTAGATAGGTACATTGTAACAAAAATGGAAAGGTGAAAGGTTAAACAAGAAAAATAGTTTATACATGCTCAATATAGAAAATTAAGAGATACATATTCACATTTGGTAGGCCATTTAGGATAAAAGAGGACTAATTTCAAAAAGGGCCTATGATCCTTTACCAATCGACTATCCTACAACCTAGGTAAAACTAATGGGGAAAGTTATGGATTCCACACACAAAGTGAACAAAGTAAGCATCTCACATACACATGACAGAGTGTTGCATCACAAGCTACTACCTATCTGGTTCATGCGATTGTCAACTATGATTGTGATGTCTCTAATCATAATGACATAGTGATATTCATAATAGTCAAACATATATACATAACATATATTTTAAAGACAAATTTTATAGAGAGGTATCATTTTTCTAAAGAATCAAAACAAAGCACATCAACTGCCTTAGATACTCATTATTCTCCTAGTTACACAAAAATACAACATAATATGAAACAAAACACAATATGAACTAAATATGCCGAGTCTTCTATGAACAAACTCCATGGAAAAGAGACACCACAACAAAAAACCTAAGTGGACATTAGTGACACCCTGCATTTTTGGGCTAGAATTTGAATCGTCATTCCTAAGTGTATAAACACTAATCCCATGATTATTACATAAATATAAGTGTCATGATATTTTACCTACTGTCTAAATTGTCAATGAGAAGAAATTTTTTCATAGGAAACACATAGAGAAAAGTTGATTTAAGAGCTTTTGATTCGACCAAATTTTGGTATTTGATCCTACAAGTGTCAAATTCAAATGAGTATAGCATTATTAATGTATGGAGTTTTGGATCCCCAAAACCTACCAAAGTATATATAAATGTTTCCTTTTTCCAACTACTTCAATTTTTCCTTAATCTGATACCCGACTGAAAAGTTATGATTATTTTCGTGAGGAACTAGTGAGGGTCCGTGATTTCAGCACGGCACAGACCATTGGCTCCACTATATAAATGTTCCACCAATATTATGATGTCCAGAAACTCAAACTTAAGAAATTTTCTAAGGATCAAAACCCAGGATGTTTCAACAAAACTCACCAATTTCACAATCCCTCTTCTCCCAGATCCTCTAGAACACCAAATAAGGATTCTTCTGCAAGAATTCAACTTTCAAGGATCCAAATTCATGTTTTTTTTAAGAAATCAAAAGTCTGGGTATTTGGGTATTCAATGAGGATATTCTTTCATCCTCATTCCCAAATTATGATTTTATTCATGATTTTTATATATTCTATAAACAAGGGTTCTATCTAATTATTACTCCAAGCTTGAATTCAATCTCCCATGATATAAAATTCACTTATAAGCATGTTTTAATGTTTATTCATGAATTCTTAGGCATATGATTTATCTTTCATTCTATTCTCATGTCCATGCATGATTTAAGTGTTATTATTTAAAATTTAAAGCATATGATCAAGTTATGAGTGTGATACCTATATTTTAAAGATTTTTCTATCCTCAAGATTAATCCTATTTTGATATTAAGGGTCTTAAGAAAATATTAAATTCCATGATTTCACTATATAATTCTGGAATTCTACCATAAAATAATGTTTTGGCATAATTTCAAGTATTCTTTCATACCCTAATCTTGATAACTTATTTTATTGATGAAATTGTTGGGTTTTGAGCTTATGTCATGAAATTTCCTATTATTTCATGACTTTGAAATTATCGTATGTAATTATATTTTTAGTGTTGGCGGATTATGAACACTCGATACCTATATAGTCATGCACGTTTCAGATTTTCATGTTACAAGTCATCTAGACCATATTTGTATCCTTATATTCAGATTATCATATTCATGTTGAGAATTTATTGGTTGATGAAGTTTTGGGCTTTATTAATTAAATTTCCTTTCTATGACGAGATTAAATGATTTTAAATACATCAGATTATACATGCACTATTATTTTTAAATTACCAAGACTTGCGCATATCAGTTATTAGTGTATGTACTATTTATGCTTCTTTGTCTTTTCAGATGATAGTAGAACTTAGCACTGAGAGAATTTAGGATGAAGGATTTCTTTCCAGTCGAGGGTGAGTCATTCAATAGTAATCCCTATGTTCCAGAACTACGTAGCCAGTGTAGGTATGAAAGGTATTCCTGCCAATAGAGGGTTGATACTCATTTAGGGTAACCTTCCAGTCGAGAGTGACACCCTAGTACTTTTGGACATCAATTTAGTGGATCTACACAGCCAAGATTAGTACATATGGAAAGGTATTGACACCCTCAACTAGGGTTACAGGTTGGACCCCGATTTTAATAGATTAGGGAATATTGGTTTAATGTTAGCTCCCACAATCTCAGTTTAGTATTCAGACGACATCAGCTCAGGTTTGCATAAAAAGATTTTAGTTTATAAGTTATTCAGTTTTAAATATTATTTCATTATATGTTTTACTTGGTCTTACATTCATTTTACATGTTCATGCTTTCATGCACAATAATTATACATGATCCCGAATATGTTTTTGCAACCTATACAACTTGAACTTGAGATTTACATATATTATTCATGTTTGTACCGCTTCCCAACTTATAAAAATATTTTCAGCTCATGATTTTAAAATTTCACTATTCAATAAATTTTTTACATATAGACCTATTTTAAATACACATTTTAGCAAATAGCTTCTATCCTTATTTTTAAAGCATACATAAGTATTTCCATGAGTTAATTCATGTTTCACATACTTAGTACATTCCAATGTAATTACAACTTATATGCGTTTTTGTCTACATTTCTTTATAATAAAGGTACCAAATACATCCCACACCCTAGGGTCAGACAATTAAGAGTATTCAGTCGACAGGTGAGAAATTCTCTTATTTTTAGAACTCAAGTCTGTTGTAGTTCCTGTATTTTATTTTAATTATTCTTAGGTATTGATTTGAGATATTTGGAGGCATGTCCTAGATACCAATAGTTATTATAGTAGAAGTATCTTAAATGGTCAGTTAGAGTTAGTATTTGTAATTTAAGTTTATCTTTGTCTCTTATATTTCAGTGTTGTAAACATTGATTAGTTAGATATTAAAATAGATTCTCTAATGTTGATTATGCTTCCTCTTAGTTATTTAGGTTTTATATACATAGTAAATTAGTTTCTTAAGTATCATTCAAGTACACGGTTTTTCTTGGGATCAGTTTTGGTTCTATGCACAGTGTTACGACTAGAGGGTTATCTTGCGTTGTGCCGACATATAGACATATAAGTATCCCATCCATCAACTTATAATCATTCATTATCCCTAATTCATTAGGACACTACAAAATAAGAGAGTTAGGAACATACCCACGACACCATAGGCGCGGAGATCCGATGTCAATCAAGAACATAAATGCGCAATAACATAATACCTTTGGTTTCCTCCCAAGCAATGACTGATTTAATGTCTTGGCACGACATAGATATGTTGGTTAATTAGGCTTAACCAACAAGAATAAAGATTGACTCCTATGAAATACCTGATTTAACATCTAGGAACGACCTGGGTACTTTGATTACTCAAACTTCATCAATATAGCCAAACTGTTGGTCTCCAATTTTTTGCTTTACTTTGAACTTCTGAACTGCACCTCTAATTGTTTTTCTAGTTCTCTACTATTCTCAAGGCGTGGCAGTATGAAACTAATAAAACTAACCAATAGATGTGGCATGTTAAAATTCTTGGACTTTAAGTGTGGAATGTAGTTTCTTGTTTTTGGCATAAAAATTCAAAAATATAGACATATTTATCCTCTTATTCACAATCTTCTATTTGATTGGGTGGCTCAATTATTATCTTACTATCCAACAAAACGTGAAATTTTTTGAGAATGTATAATATGAACTAACTCATGAGTTGCATTTTTATTTTCATTCTCACATAACTCAGGTGTGATTTTTTGAATTGTGAAAAAATCTACAAAAGTCTGATCAAGTGTTAACTCCTCAATTTTAGCTTCTCAATTTTTCTTATAAGAAGTTTTACAACCTCACACAAGTCAACTAAATTGTTAGGCATTAGGAGCATCAATATTTTCATCCAAATCTCCTTTAAATTTGTGAATGTCAAAGCCAAACGTATCAACCTTATGACTGAAATCCATTTTTTTCTTTTGCAAGGAGCGTCAATGTTTTTAACATGCTCACATTGTGTTCCCATAATATATCTATCATGCTCCTGCAATAATGTACTATATAAAAAGGGTAAGGCTTAATAAATAAGGACTCATCATCACTCCACCCTTCCTCTTGTAAATATAACATATCCAGATGATTAGCAAAATATAAGAAAATAAACTCAAAAACATCAACAACTTCAATAAATAATCACACCGTATTTGCGGACAACATTACCAAAATTTTGATTTCTCCCAAAAGTACACCTATATAGAATTATATAGTGGTCAATGTTAAAATATAGCAACCCAACTAGAGAGGTGTTTAGGGAATATAGGAAAACTACCTCTCAAACTTGTTAAAACTGTCAGGAAGTACAAAAAAGTAAATGGGGGATTTTTTAACAATAAAGAGTAAAAGAAATCAATTGATTTTGATTGTAAATAGTCTAAAATGAATAGTAGGACATTTTTTCCACTGTATTCCTAACACCGTATATTTATCGTGATCCATTGAACAAATGTAATATCTTGTATGTAGAATCTAATATGCTATGTATAAATAGTAGGTAGATCATTTAGGGATTTTCTTCTACTATATCCGTTATGACTAGATCGACATGGCAGAAGGTTCCATATAAGCAGTCTATGAGGCAAGCTTTTTGAATCTCAAGGATTTTCTTATTCAACCCATATTTTGACTCTTCTAGTTTAGGGCTATGGTTTTACTATATATTGTGATGTATCTAGTATTGATTTAAGTTGTTCTCTGATATAACAAGGTTATGTTATTGGATATGCATAGAGTTAGATAAAGGTGCATAAGTGTAACTATGTAACTCATGATTTAGAGTTGGAAGTGATACTGTTTGCACTTAGGATTTAGATACATTATTTGTATGGGATTCATTATGAGATCTTTACTAAAAACTATAATATTTAGTAAATTATGACTCAAAAAGTGCTTAATTTAAGGTATCATAGATGGATTGAGGTGTTGAAGGACTATGATATCTCAATTCTCAACTATTCGGGCAACACAAATATGGTAGTAAATTCCATAAGTTGGAAGGTAGTGAGAAGGGATAGTTTAGACTCTATTTTAGTTTCTCAGTGACTATTGGCTTTGGATAACCAGTCCTTAGCTAAATTAACGGTTAGTTTGGATATTTCTAACCCTCAAAGGATCATTACAAGTTTTGAGGCCAGATTTTTCTTACTAGAGAAGATTTAGGGTCATCAGTTTAAGAATTACAGGATTTGTAGCATTTAAGGGAAGGTATTGAGAAGTGAGTGTATGAGGGCTTCCTTAGATTATAGGGGTGTTATACTGTTTGACGTTCATATTTGTGTTCCAAAATTTAGGGATTTGATTAAGTTTAGTCTATGCTAATATCATAGCATTAAATACTATTTTCACCCTGGGACAACTAAGATCTATAGATATTATAGGAAACACTGCTAGCAGATTGTTATTATGAGAGATATTTCAAGGATTGTTGCTCAATATCTTTATTGTCTAAAATTTAAGGCTGAGATGTAGAGTCCTGGCAGATTACTTTAGCAGTTACCAATTCTCGAGTAGAAATACAAGAGTGTTATGATAGATTGTGAAGGTGTATTGCCTCACAGCTTTAGTTTGGGTTAGCATGGATTGATTAAACATGTCTGCACATTTTAACCCCATTCAATTCTCTTATAGTACCGAAAGGTTAGTCTATTATTAAATTAAAAAAGTGGGTCCATTATTTCAGATCGGGGCTCTTAGTTTACTTCTACTTTATAGAGGACATTGCAGGCGGAGTTGGGTACCCAGGTTTACCTTAGCTTTGTGTATCATCCCTAAACTAATGGGAAATTATTGCAGACTGTCTAGGTCTAGAAAAATATGCTCTACACTTTTGTATTGGATTTTAGGGGTCAGCTGGTCAAGTTTCTACTTTTAGGGGAGTTTACATATAGTAATTACTTCTGTTACATCATTCATATAGCCCCATTTAAGGCATTGTATGGTAGGTAATATTGATATCCAATTGGTTAGTAAAAGACTTTTGAGTTATGCCTCATGGTATGGATTTTCATCGTGAGTCATTAGACAAAATTCGGGTGATTTAGTACAAGCTATGACCAACTCAGAGAAGGTAGAGGAGCTATACAGATAAAAAATAACATCAATTAAGGTCTAAAGTTAGGGATTGGTGTTCTTATGAGTATCACCCAGAAAGATCATGATGAGGTTTTGGAGGAGGAGCAAGCTCAGCCCCAGATATATTAGATCATTTGATATTCTATAGACAGTTGGGGAGGTAGCATATGTGTTTGAGTTGCCTCTTTTCTTCTCATCCATTTACCTTAAGTTCTATGTATCTATGTTATGATAGTACATTATAGATATGTTGCATGTTCTTTAGTGGGACTCAATTTAGTTTGACGAGAGGTTGGTATTAGTTGAAGAGCCTGTGTCTATTTTGGCCACTGATGTCTGACAGTTGAACTCAAAGGACATTCTAGTTCTTAAGGTTTAATGGCATCAACATCTAGTTGAGAAGGATACTTGCGAGATATAGAATAAGATGCGGGCCCAGTATCCCTACTTGTTCGAGACCTTAGGTATTTTCTTATCCTTTACTTTTGCAAACAAAAGTCCTTTTAGTAGTGAATGTTTTAGTGACCCTCCCAGTCATTTCCTTCTTTTTCTTGCATTCTCGGTGTTTAGATATTTTCTATAACTACCCCAAGTGATTAATGACTTATTGGGACTGCCAGTTCAATTTTTGGACAATTTGTGTCAGAATTTTTATTTATATCAAGTTAGTTATGAAATATTTAAATTAAATTAAAGTTTGTTGTGATGATACTATTAATTACCTTTCTAGAGTGTTTTTGATATTTATAAAATTCTTAAGTTATGATATATCTATATTAATTTATAATAGTTTTATAAGTTTTTAATATTTTAAGCAGAGATAGTGAATATAGTAGTTAAAATATTATTATTATTATTATTATATATTAAAGGTTTTATTAGAAATATTTTTCTATTAATTATGGTATATTAGAAAAGATTTATTTATTTACCACTAACCGATGCGATATTCGAGTGAGTACATATTGTATTATAAATAAGAGGGTAATGTGAGCACTACCATGAGGAGGATAATGGTTATGGGTGTAGCTATTGTTAAGTAGGTGGGAAAATTACATTAGTAATGTATGCCACCTAGCATATTAATCATTACTCTTTTAATATCCTTATAATAACCTTTATTGAGCATGTCTTGGTATTTTCATATTCGATTTTCTTAAGTTAACATTCTTATTCAATATACATATATGTTTTTCATTTTCGTGTTATTTTGTACTTGGAGAAATTTTTCTGCAACCTTTAATATCCATGGTCCTATACATACAAGTTTGTACATCATGCTTTGTGGATAATTTGGTAGGACGATATATTTTATGGTATTCTTAAACACTAATAAAAAAATCAATTATTAGTAAAAAGTTATTCAAGCTAAAGTTCTACTAGGGCGAAGGCTTCTTGAAGAGGTTTTCAGGTTTGTAGTCCATGTAGGCTAGGCTTAACCTATCCTTATATTGATCTTATTTATAATAATTGTATGCTATTATCCTAGTTTGGGGTAGGTAGGTGTAGTTTCGTTATCGTTCGCAATATCGCATGCCTTATTTATTCGGTTAGGACGTTATTTTGGTAAGATATGGTAAAGTTATCTTTTAGTATGATGTAGCATTCGTGGCCTTAAGGCGTGGAATTATGTAGTAAAACATTGGATTCATCCATTTCTAATTAAATTATATTATACAAGGCTAACATATAGTTTACTTTTGTAATTTATTATTAATTTTGGCACTACTTTTCATTAGTATGATACAGTTTGGATTTTAATTATATAAGTTGTTTATGATTACTATGAGTTCAAGTTCATGTCCTATATCTTGTAATGATATTATATGGGAGTTCTAGTACTGATTACTATTGTTTGGAGAGTTGTGGTTCCTCTAAGTTCCAGTTTGAGTCCAACATCATATTATGAGTTTTATTATCTATCTTTTATGAGGTCTTTCATAATTACATAGTATTTCCAATTCAAATCCGGTATATGGCCTCTTATTATTATCTACTACTATCAATTTTAGTCCAATGTCCGACCTCTTATTGCTACCTATTGATGTCGTTTCATGCCTGATGCATATACTGATGGTAACTATGGTTTCTTGGGGTTTACTTAGTTACAAATTATTTATGTTCTTTTATTTAATTACTTATTCTGTATGCCACTAACTTATTAGGTAATAGGGTTAATTGTATTCTTTAATGTACTAGGTGGGTAAATAGGTTCTGTGTTAGGTTGTGCTTTCTTTGCCTTCCTATTACCGTTTTATGTATCTTTCTGCATCACTTTTACTTGTTCCATTATTGCATTTTCTTAGCTCGATAATTGTGTACCTTTCTATTCCTATTTTTTGTTGATATATATTACCCCCTAGTATTTTATTGGTACTTTTCTTATATTAAGCCCATTTAGCCGATGATACCTACTGAGTATCAATTACTTTGATACTTATACTACACTTCTACATCTTTTTTCCTGACATAGATCTTAGTACTAGTGCAATGACCCTCAAGGTAATTTCCCCGATTCATGCATTTTATACATATTGGTCCATCTCGTAGTGGATACAGGTCATTCATTAAAACTGGAATCATCAATTCAAGTATTCGAGAATTCATTTGGGGTTTTGTCTCATTTCTCTATTTTTGAGCTTTCATTATTATAGGATTTGGTCTTAGACCAGAATTCTTAGTAGATTACCTCGGATTAAAATTTCAATAGCCCTATCAACTCTAGAATGGTTATTTTATGCTAAGGGTACCCTTGGTTTAGGACCCAAGGCTTCTAGACTATTTATGGGCCATTAGGCAAATTATATAAAAATAGAACTATGAGTATGGGCTCCACATTTAGATGAACAATATTGGATGAAAGTTTTTATGGTTCCATAGATTTTTGAATGCAAAATTTTTAATGGTAGCATATAATTCATTTGCATGCACGTGGTTCTAAATGAATCTCAAGCACCCAGTTAAAGTTTATTTTGAACTCAAAAAATCTGAGGCATCTGGTTGCTTATGTGACCGCTTACTAAATTATGTGACTTCTTAAGTAGTCATCGTGTATTTGAATTAGAATCACTTAAGATACCATGAAAATTTTGTCAAGGACCTCTTAACAATTGTCTGTGTCTACTTAAGTAGGAATCACTTTAGTGGCCTGGGAGTAGCTTATGAGATTCTCGAGCCTCTGGTTCCAGATCACTTAAGTGATCATGGAGCCACTTCAGTGACTGTGTGACAACTTAAGAAACACCTAGTAGCTTTAAATCCTCTTTTCTTTAACCAATTTTCCACCATTTTCACATCAAGTTGAGAGATGAATGAAAGAAAAAAGTTGGAAGTCATTTTTTGAAGCTATGGTATGCTAGCCTAACACTCCTTGGTCATTTCCCATTTGTTTTACCTTCAATCGCCATCATAATTCATGGTAAATTCTTGAAATGATATATTAAATTCTAAACTTTAAGGGTTGATTTTTAGACTCGATGTGTTCTTTATTTGTGCTCAACTTTTGAGCACATACTCCTTATCCTTTTAGGGATCTCGTGTGGTATTCAATTTTGGAATCAATTTGTGGGCTCCATAAGAACATTCTTTCCAAGCATTTTGACCTGACCCTTAATATGACATTATGAGTCTTTCTTTACTCCTAACAAATTATTGATTACTATTTTGATTGTGTAGAAGTATTACAGATCATGGATAAAAGATGAACGATTTATGGGTGATTCAAGGTTTTGCGATTCAGTATCGAAGTATGCTTATTTCTACTCCTCTACAGAATATAGTGTATTAAATTTGTTGCATGTCTTATTGAGATGTTAGGATGTGATATTGGATAGACTACCCTGACTTAGTCTAATTTATGAGTTTGGGGATAGTAGGGTGAATCGACCCTCAATATGAAATACTTATTATTCTTCTACGATCCTATTACCCTAAGTTGCTAACATGTAGACATAGTTGAGGCTAATATCCCTTTAGTATAAGGTTTAGTACTTTACGTTGGTAATTTTGATAGTTTTTTGGATTATGATACAATTATGTTGTTTATGTATTATTCATCCCAAGGCCATCATCATGATATTAGTTTGATTTCAGCTGAGTGATTTACCCTTGTAAAGGGTGTGGTTTATTTTATTGATGTTTAGATGATTATAATGGTATTGTTTGTATAGTGGTGGTGGCATATATATATTTGGTACGTTCATGCTCACTTAATGGTACAATTTCCTCTAAATGTTTTTTTACTACTGTTTTTGGAAAAAAGGATTTATTCCCACTTTTCAGTTTTAAAATGAATTATTTAATAATTAGAATCATACCACCTTAATGAACATTTATGATCCTTTGAGACTAAAAATGTTGTTTTAGAGACTTATTTGAGATAGATTTCAGTCCACAATTTTATTACTACTATATACGACGATCAACAGATATTTCAACTCTATCCACACTTTTGTGATTATTTATCCTCAAATCATTCTCAGGATAATGAATTTATAGATTTACAAAATCTTTTATTCATGGCTAAAGTTCGTCCATTTTTAAATATATCTTAGGTATTTGATGAAGTAGAGTGATGATGATGATTGGTACTGGAAATCTTAGATCAGGACTAGGTCGTTGTATATGGGTATTCCAAAATCCCCCAGAGCCCTATTCATCTATGGGTCATTGTACCAAGAAGAGAGGTCTTCGTTGGTCCTTCCTTTACTAGTCAGCGATCAAGATAAGTTGTATATACTGGGTTACTTTATTATACTTAGATTAGTTATTATATTATGGATGTACTTTGAATTTATCATTATATGTGTATTATCTTTCACCAGTATAAGCCTATATCTATCAGCCTTATAGCGAGTTGCATTAGCATAGATAAT
This sequence comes from Capsicum pubescens, assembly GCA_030864215.1. NCBI lineage: Eukaryota > Viridiplantae > Streptophyta > Magnoliopsida > Solanales > Solanaceae > Capsicum > Capsicum pubescens. The sequence goes on from CM061544.1 coordinate 122,256,747, forward strand.
GAGTATTACTCGAGGAGTATTGTATGGTAATTTGACATTCTTGGTTATAGGCCCTCTTTAAGATATTATTTTTCCAAACTAGTAGGTTACTTTATTGTTATTATAGTTAGTTCATGATAGGTTGGATGATAGACTAGTACTGAATTTAGAGGATGATTCTGATTCCTTTCTCTTATGGTTATTTTATTATGCATGTTTATCCCACGGTTAGGTACTATGGTTTTAGACCCTGTTTAGGTCAAAAATAGTTTCTACTGTTATTAGGAGGCCTTTAATTGTTGGTATGACTACTTTAGGATACACCTTTAAGTTAGCCTTGTTTATGTTCATGTATATATATACATATATACACAAATATATATATCCATTTGTACTTATGGTATTACTGTGTATCCCTTCTTTCCATTTATTTATCATGTTGTATATCCATTCCTTAGCCTTGTATTCCATATATCCTTCTTCTGATCTCTGTTTGTACTTTAGTTAGTGATATGTGGTATAATGCTTAGGTCGCAGATTAATGTAGAATAGGATAGTTTATGCTTATTGTCTCCTTAGTCTTACTTTGATAGTTCTTTAAAATTTGTGTGTAGTTTACATATTTGCTTGTATGTTATTTATATTTACATTTTCTTTGGAGCTTAGTCGGCAGTTTTCTACTGAGTAACATATGTTTTATACTGATACTACTCTACTTTAGCTAGTAGATCATAGTATGAGTTCTCACTATTTTTATGTGCATCCTTTGGATAAGCTATAGTTTGAAGACTAGGGTGAGCTCTTTGTGTTCAAAGTAATACCAGTCTCCCTCTTATGGACTAGACGAATCTCTATGTTGTATTCAAAGATGGGTTTAATCAGTATATTCATTTTGTGTTGCATTTTATACTCTTATCACATTAGAATCAATTACACTTATTCCATCAGGTTTTTGGACTATCTTATGTATTTTACTATGTTACTATATTTATTCCACACTCCGCCTTTATTTATCTTGGTATCCCATTACTGGTACTTTTAGTCTACGGATTGACTTACCTACTGGATCAATATATTAGATGCCATCATAAACTGAGAAATTAGGTCATGAAAAATTTGTATCAAAACTTCGCTTTATTTGTGAGTTGGTACAAGTGCTTTGTGTTTAGTAGAGTCTTGCGGACTGGAGGGGAGACCATAATATCCTATCTTTGGAAGGATATAAGACTTTCTTTCAAAATTCTATTCTTGACTCCTTATCATGTGTCTATATTTCTGTGAGACTCAAATACATTCTTTAACTTTAATCTATCCCATATGGGCAATGTGAGGTTGTAGATAGGTGCGGATATGACTTCGACATTCATTTCAAGAGCTTCAACGTAACTTCTGACAAAGGAGTCAAGGATGGATGTCAAATATCTTTAACGTTAGTCAGAGAATTTAGGGCCAACCCAGGATTTGGTAGAGCTCATGACCGCTTTGTCCTATTGTGATTCAGTATCGAGGATTCTAAATCATTTTGTAGATACCTCGCAGCCAGTGTTGACATCTAATTATTTGAGTAGTTCTTAGTGCAGAGTTGGTTTTGGAGATGTTCAGCAGGGTTTCTTATCAATTTTAGAGTATGAGATCGTGTTTCATGAGTGGTGTCTCTACTAATTATTGCATGATATGGTGCATGCATTTATTAGTAGATTAGCATTGCCACTCTGTTTAGCATTAAAACTCTTGATAACAGCTGGGTCTTCCTTCTGTCAGGTAGTTAATCATATAAGGGACATAGAGAGAGCATGTATTAAGACTTATGTAGGTGGCGGTAAGAGTCTATGTCAATGGTATAGTGCTATTGGTATTCTATCAAGGAGTGAGGATACTATTAATGGAGGTGAGCATTACTTGTAGCCTATTATTTCTATGCAGGTCGATTCATAGGCAATAGGTGGCTCTCAAATCAGTTATGGTAATCACAGTTGGTCGAGTTGCCATTAGATAGTGCAAAGTATTAGGTATGGATCTTTAGGTTGTGGCGGCCATTCAGGATTAAAGGGTGTAACACCTCAGAGAATTTTAGGAGCTTACTGTAGTTGTGGCATTGGTCATTGATCTAAAGTGTTCCTTATACATGAGTTGGTTGCTTAGATAGAGTTGGTACGCATTCCTTACCAGGCTTGTGCTCCTAAGGTTTGTTATGATTGTGGGGAGGATGCCCTATTGATATGGTGTGATATTTGGGTTTGAGTCTCATTTACCTTGGCATACTGTCCTTCTTATATCCCATAGTAGTGAATGCTATTGATTTTTATCTTGGTGTACCACCATTATTGATATTTTATTAATCTTCACTTGTTAGATGTCTAGACTTGCATTATCTAGTAAGAATTTCCTTCCTTGTTGTAATTATTCGATGGCTTGGGTGGCTAGGTTGGTTGTATGATTTCTCTCTTATAGCGAGGTCAAGTATTTAATTTTCCCCTTTTTTTTTCTATGATAGATGAATTTTTGAGTGGATTATGGCAGCGAAAGTAAGATAACCTTCCATGGTTCTATTATGTTTCTAGAGTTTGCAATTAGATTATGTATCTCGTTTCTCAGTTTAACTAAATTAGGGTTCATTTTTCTGATTTGGCTAGTTCATCATAGGTAATGGTCTTTATTTTGATTTTGAGGGGCCTTGGACTTGCCTTTTGGGTGTTTTGAGTTCTTCTCTCTGTGATGGTTTGCTCTTAGTATTTAATTGTAGTAGGATACTCCATTCTTGCTGTGATGTGGTTCTTGGTCAAGTGGAGTTAAAAGGGTTGAAAATAGGTGTTATTCTTGTGATAATTTTCTAACTTGGTGAATTGAGTGTTTGTTGTCGAGATGGATCTTTCGGTTGATTAGTTTTTGGCTAAGGTTATTTTTCTATGTTTCTAGAGTTCTTGGTTATCTCTAGTATGGTTTGTGGCCATGGTGAGTTCTTGAGTATTCCTTGGTAGTTCATTCCCTCCCACAGATATGGAGTTGATTGTTTGTGCTTTTAGTTAATGATTTATCCTGAGTGGTTATTTGTCCTTTAGATTTGTTTTTATTTCAATTCCAACATAATGATATAAGGATATATCTGAGTTGGATAGTAAGGTCCATTGGGTACTTAGCCTTAGATCAGACTTATTAGATTAGTTTTTAATTTGATGCCTTAGAATAGTGGTGTGGATGCTTACCAATTTTTATGTTTAGTTGGGTAGTTAGATAGGGAGGTTGAGTCTTTGTGTTATGATTTAGTTGGGTGTTGTAGAGATTGAGTGTAACCTTTGTTTCTAGACTTATTTTAGTTGGGATTTCAATTAGAGTCTGGCTAAGACTACATCTTATTTACCTAATCGATATTTAACAAATTAGATAGATAGTGGTTGATATGTGTTTAGATGGTAGTCTATTAGCATTGTATTGGCTCCTTTGGCTTTGACCTCTGGTTTTAGTATTTGTTGAAATTTTTTGATGATCTACTCTGTCGAAGTAGTATGCTTGAGTTTTATGGGGAATCCTATAGAGTATGGGTCCTAAGTACATACACTCACCATAAAATGATCCTCTGTTGATGGGGAATCCTATAGAGGATCATTTTATGGTGAGTGTATGTACTTAGGACCCATGGCTATCAATTTTGAAAATCATCCAGACTAGTTGTAGAATTGGCATTGATTGCAGAAGTTGGTTATATCCATTTGTATGCCTAGGTGGCATCGTACAAGTTTATTTGTATGCTTGCTATTGTGGATTTATGGTGGATCAACATTAGTTCCTTAAGGTTAGGGTTTGGTGTTGAATTGACAGGACTCGGGTGACTTTCTCCTTGATTTAATATGTATAGAATAATTGGAAATGGCAAAAGAAATTTATATTTGGACTTTGAACTTTGGGTCATGAGTTATGTCTTGGTTTTAGCGTGTATGAGTTTTAACTTGGTTGTGCTTGTATATATGTGGTATCAGAGTGTTGAGGTTTGGTTTTATATGCATCATTTTTGGTTCAGTTGGAGGCTAGTTGGCGGTTGAAGTTGTGTTCTGATTGTTTGAGAAGAGTAGTGCGAAAGTTGGATAAAAGGTTATACCCATGGCTAAATCCCATGGAAGTGGTCCCTTCTTGGAGGTTATCTGGGAGTCATGCATTGAGTATGCAGGCCTAGTACCTCGTCCCTTGGAGCTTTCATGCTTATCTTATCCATTACCTTTTGTTGATGAATGTCCTTTTAGTACTTGAATTTATAATGACCCTCTAGGTTATTCCCTTAATTTACAGGTATTTTCGGATTTTCAAGCCTTCCAATAGTGGCTACAGGTCATTCATGGCATGCCACAACTGTCGATTCAATTAGCGGATAGTTAGTTTTGGTTTTAGGTTTATTTCTCTATTTTGGAGCTTTCATTGTTTAGTGTTTGGTCTCAGACCAAAACTCCTAGTAAATTACCTTACATGAGAATTGTGATAGCGCCATCAACACTGGAATGCTGATCTTAGGCTAGGAGGACCCTTGGTTCAACTCTTGAGACTTCTAGACTAATTTTGGGCTATTGGGCAGGTTATAATAACATGCAACCATAGGTGTGGCCCCATATTTAGCAAAAATATCTCTAATAAAAGTTTTGGTGGTTCCATTGAGTCTGTCACATCGAATTTGGTATGGTAGCATATTTCATTTGCACGTATGGGGATCTAAATAAATCTTAAGCTCCCAGTTAAAGTGCATTTTGGATGAAAAAAATTGAAGGGATGAGGTGTTTGAATCAACCTGTTAAGCAATCATGTGACCGCTTAAGTGGTCATTGTGTATGAGACATAGTGCCGCATAAGTGACCTTGATTATTTGGTCAAGGGTTACTTAGATGATTTATGTGTACGCTTAAACGAGTATTGATTAAGTGGCCTAGGAGTCACTTAATCGATACCTAACCCTCTCGTGCGAAATCGCTTAAGCAATCATGAAGCCTCTTAAGATACTGAGTAACCGCTTAACCAGCGCCTCGTGGATTTAAATCCCCTTTTACCCACCGTATTGTTCAATGTTTCTTCCATTATTTTCATACAAAGTAGAGAGCTCAAAGAGAGGAAAAAGTGAGAAATAATCCTATGATGCTAAGGTAAGCTTGCCTAACACTCCTTGGTTATTTCCCATTAATTTTCCCTTCTATCTCACTCCTAATTCATGGTGATTTCTTTTAAATTAGGTATTAAATTCCTAAACTTTAATGGATGATTTGAGAGACAATTTGTGCTCTATTTGTTCTCCATTTATGCTCAACTTTTGAGCACACATTCGTTATCCTTCAAGGGACCTCATGACGAATTCAGTTTTGGATTCCATTTGCGGGTCTCGTGAGCTTGTTCTTGACATAAATTTTAATTTGAGCCTTAATATAATAATATAGATCTCATTTTACTTGTAATAATGCGTATATTACTATTTTGATAGAGTGGCGGTATTTTTAGGTCATGTAGCAAAGGTAGACGATTTGTGGGTGATTCAAGGATTTACGGTGCAACATCAAGGAAGGCTTCTATCTACTCTTCTTCACGAGATAGTGTATCATATTTGTTACATGCTTGATAGGGATATTAGGATGTGATTTTCGGTAGACTACAATGAATTAGCCTTATATATGAGTTCAGGTTAGAAGGGTGAACAACCCTTAAGGTGAAATACTTAGTATGCTTCTAGGATCATATTATCGTAATTGCTAGCATGTAGACATTATTGAGAATAATAACCCTTTAGTATAAGGTTTACAACTTTACTTAGTGGATTGATGGTTTCTTGGATTACGATACGATTATGTCGGTTATGTATTAGTTGGCCCAAGGCCATGATCATGACATTAGTAGATTCTAGGTGAGTAATTTACCCTAGTAAAAGGCATGGTTTAGTTTATCAATGTTTTGATGATTATAATGGTATTTTCTTGATAGTAGTGATGTCTTGCATGGATTTGGTACATTTGTGCACACTAATGATATGATTCCGACTAAAACATTGGTTTTACTATTGTTTTCCTATAAAGGTATATATTCCAACTTTTAACTTTTAAAATGGATTCTTTCATAATCAGAATCGTAGTACCTTAATGAATAATATATGTGCCTTTGAGACTAAAAATTATGTTTTAGATATTTGATCGAGATAGATTTTGGTCCTCAAGTTTACTACTAATATCTACCTCAATCAAGAGAAATTTCAATCCTTTCCATACTTTTGTAATGATTTAGCCTCGAAACTTTCCTTGAGCAATGGATTTACAGTTTTAAAGACACTTTTATCCACAGTTTAAATTTGTGTATTTATATATATAAGATCTATGGTACTAGACAAAGTTGAGTGATGATGATGATGATTACTAGAAATCCTAGATTAGGACCAGGCCAGTGTATACAGGTAACCTAAATACCCTAGAAGCTCCTTCATCCGTCGGCTATCATGTTGTAAAAAAAGGTTGTTGTAGCTCTATCCTTTGGAAGTCGTTAGTAAGAGAAGGTGTATACACTGGGTTACTTTATGGTACCCAGATATGTTATGGTATTATAGATTAACTTTTCATTCATCCTTGCATGGGCGTTGTGTATCACTAGTATATGTGTAAATCTATCAACCTTATGGGGGGTTTCATAGTTATATTGTAACACCTCAATTTTCTGAACCGGAATGCTACACGGTGCTTATGACCCCGAAGGACTACAAGCTAACCCATGACTGATATCTGTACCTGTGCACTATAATATATAATGTATTAATGCAGAAAACATAAACATGTAGGCCATAAGGTTCAATTTAATAAAGAATCTGTAAAATAGTAACATCCGTGTGGGTGAAAGATAACCAAAACAACTGAAAACTGAATCTGAAAGCTAAATCTGAGCATAACTCCGAAAGCCTCTAAGTACTGTCTGAAATAAGAAGTTGAAAGAACATGTCTCCAACTAACTCGGTAAAATTGAACTGAAGAAATAAATGAATAAATCAAATAATATCGTCCTCAAATGAAGAGGACTCACTGCTACTCTGTATTCTGAATGTGATTTCTATTGCTGGTCTGGGACTCACGCTTCTGAACCTATGGTGTAACATGAAAAGACAGCACCATACCGCAAATGTGTTAGTACAATTGGAGTACAGAGTATACGAGGGAGGTAGGCTAATGTAAGGGTTTATGTGAATGAATAATATTATTGACTAACTGATATGAACATAATAGTACAAACATACATACGTAGTAACTAAGATCGTGAGTACGTGATGTCTAAATCTTTACGCTAATACATGGCTGGAACCGTAGTTCTGATAACATGGATGACGGTATCTGACAACCTTGAATCTGGTTTAACTCTCTGAGTTCTATGCTATAACTGAATTTGATCATATCTAACAGTCCTGGTATACTGATATCTGAAGAATTGTCTGAGTTCTTTTACTGAGACTGATACTAAAACTGTGGGAGGTAGTTGTTTAACCAACATGCCCCATATGTGCCATTATGGACATGATGGGATCCAGTCTCTTCCCTGACAGGACAAGTGTGTCAATACCGCGCCACTGGTAAGGACAACATGTGAGCAACCCTCATATAACAGGTAATTCTAGTGAGAACGGTGGGAACCCTCATATAACAAGTTAAGCCACCTTATTTACCCTCATATAATAGGCTGCGATGTCTCAACCTATGCTGGCTATATAGTTCTGGAACATAAGGATGACTACTAAGAATCACACCCTCATATACAGGTGAGTTCCCATCCTTGGGTTCACTCGGTTCTAACTCCTACTCCCATCTGAAGAGACTAAACATGATTTAACTGACTGTACATGGACAGATTAACTGAATTCCGTTGACTGATGGAGTAGTACTATTATCTGAGAGTTAACTGGGATCATGAGATTTCTGAGGTTTCCTGAGTCACATAACTGACTGAGTTCTATAAATTATAGCTTGACTGAGATTATCATGACAACATGACATGGCTCTAGGCACACAACTATGTTTTACGTATACGAATAACCCCAGGAGTCGATAGAAGAAAACTGACATACATGACATGACTTGATCATAATATTGGAGTCCACAATTCTCTATATCATAAATAGGGAATAGCATACTTCATGCATTTAATCAACACCTCAGACATGTTAGGTAAAGAATGGATATAATTCTCACACAAAATTCATATTTACGTCATCATACTTACTTCATGCCATCACCATAAGAATATATAAATAGCATGGGCAGTCATATTGAAGTGTATCACTAACCTGGACTTATAATTTAGATATCATGAAATCATGTAAATATGAACTTCTAACATCCTAGGCATTTTATCAAACACCTTACATGCATTCTTTAAGGCATATGTGGATTTCATAGTTGCATTAGTTCAACCCACCCAAACTTCATGATTTTCGACCAACAATCACATATATTCAATGAAAAACATCCTTAGATATCATCTTGAAACTTGGAAAACAATCATCACCCTGTACATGCTTATATAACCACAAAAGTTTACAAAATAACATTTAAAAGCATGGTTATTGAACTCTATGAATGAATTAAATCCATAGATGAACACTACGCATAACTTAAAGCTTGATCTTGAAAGAGATCTAAGGTTTCTGAAAGTTCCTGAAGAAATCCTTAGGCTTTCCCTTGTTTTTTCTTGACTAGGGTTTAACCCCTTTGGGAAAGAATGTTCTTGTTCCTGAGTAGATGATCTTAAGAGAAAATCCTAATCTTGTGATTGAAACTGTATAATAGAGCTTTTTGACATGTTTTAACTAAAGAGAATCGAAGATAATATGTTCATTGAGGGTTATAAGTCGTGGGAAGTGATGGGAAAAGACAAAAATACACTTATGACATAAATTCCCAGTTACTGAAAATCATAGCTGACGACATTTGTGACTATGCATCAAAAATGTGATAAGCCCTCAAAAATGTCGTTACACAGGTGATGGAACTGATGGTTTCTACCTAAGTCTAATGAACTTCATGGTAGGGAATCACAATTTTTGTAAGTTACCATGAATGTCGTCACTTAGGAGCTGGTTTCTGCTTAAGGATGACGAACTTTGTGGTAGGGTATCACAAATGTGGCACGCTACCACAAATGTCATCACACAGGAGTTGGATTCTGCCTAAGGGTGATGACCTTCGTGGTAGGGCATCAAAAATATAGTAAGCTACCACAAATATTATCACACGGGAGTTATATTCTACCTAAGGCTGACGACCATCGTGGTAGGGCGTCACAAATGTGGTAAGCTACAACGAATGTCACCACACAGTTTCCATCCTGACATGCTGGGGTAAAATAGGAATAACTCTTTGCTCCGATATCGGATTTTTGAGAAAATGGTATGATTGGAAACATAATTCAATTATATATCTGTTATAGGTCATGATCTCAAAAATTCCAAGTATAATTAGAGATATGCTCGTTTGAAGTTGACTATACCAATATCCTTCTCAAGAATTCAATTGGTAAGGAATGTTTTGATTCGTCTGATAGCTGGAAGATATTAGAAGCCTTAATGTACATCTAAATTACTCATAAAACTATAAAATAACCATTATATACTATGCATGATCTTGGTACATGGATCTGATATTGGTTTGGATTGTTTGGGGTATTACAATATCTCCTCCTTGGAAATATTCATCCTCGAATGATGACTGCTTGAGAGGGGAGAAAAGCTAAAACGATGCATACACTGATCATGCTCAACTGGCACATGATTTTAGAACTGAATTGAATTCTAAACTGAATATATCCCAACTGAACATGCATATCTGATGCATGACTGATAAGCTGAACTCATGAATGCATGATAAGCTATGCACTGATACTTGATACCAATTTTATACTGGAATTTGAATATGTAACTGAATAAGATTAAGGAAAATGGTTACCTCAAGCTAAGCCTTAATTAGCGGAGAAAAGATAAGGGTACTTAGTTTGCATGTCTGCTTCTGCTTCCCAAGTAACTCCCTCCATGGACTGAATCTGCCAAAGAACCTTGACTAGAGAGATTTCTTTGTTCCTCAGCCTATAAGTCTAATAGTCGAGGATTTCAACTGGAATCTCTTTATAAGAGAGTCTATTCTGAATGTCAACTCTCTGAATAGGTACTACAACTGTTGGGTCACCTATGCATATCTTGAGCAAAGAGACATGGAAGACTGGATGAACTGAGGCTAGATCTAAAGGTAATTTGAGATCATAGGCTATCTCGTCGAAGGGACTAAGAATCCTGAAGGGACCGACATATCGGGGAATGATCTTTCCCTTCTTGCTGAATCTCTTCACTCCCTTCATGGGAGAGATCTTGAGATAGACATAGTCATCGACCACGAATTTGAGATCCTTTTTATGAACATCCGCATAAGACTTCTGTCGGCTCTGAGCAGCCTAGAGTCCTTCTCTAATCAACTAGACTTTCTCTAAGTCATCTAATACTAAGTCAGGCCCTATGACTGCGGTCTCACTAACTTCGAACCAACCGATCGGAGACCTACATCTCCTACCATAGAGAGTTTCGAATGGAGCCATCTAAATACTGGAGTGATAGCTGTTGTTGTATGCAAACTCAATCAAAGGCAAGTGGTCATCCCATATTTACTTGAAATCAGTTGTACATGCCCTTAGCATATCTTTTAGAGTATAAATGGTCCTTTCTGCTTGACCATCTGTATGAGGATGAAAAGTTGTACTGAGATGAACTTGGGTACCAAGACCCTTTTAGAACGCTTTCCTGAATTGGGTACCTCTGTCTGAGATGATAGATAGTGGAACACCGTGTAATCTGACCAACTCCCTGATATAGAGTTTGGCATAATCCTCGGTTGAGTAAGAGGTACGAACTGGAAGGAAATGAGCTGACTTGGTCATTCTATCTACAATGACCCAAACTTAATCATGTCGATGATGTGTTCTAGGTAAACCCGTCATGAAGTCCATGTTCACTTCTTCCCACTTCCAAGTAAGAATAGTGAGCTCCTGCATGGAACGACTAGGATTCTAATGCTCTATCTTAACCTACTGACATGTAGAGCACTTAGCCACAAACTCTGCAACATCCCTCTTCATCCCACACCACTAATAGATCTCCCACAAGTAGCGGTACATATTAGTGGACCCTAGATGAATAGAGTATCGCACACCATGCACTTATGTAAGAATTATCTGCCTCAAGTCATCTACACCAGGAACACACAGATGACCCTAACAACGAACAACACCATCTTCCCTTTGGGAGAAAACCTCTACTTCCTGACTCTGAACTGACTCTTTTAGCTTGACAAGGCTAGTGTCCCTGTCTTGCTTCTATTTCACCTTGGAAAATAGAGATGACTCTGAACTACTCTGAACACATACACCACCCTCTGAAGAGTTAACTAAGGGAACGCCTAGTCTGGAAAGCTGATGAATCTCCTGAGATAATTTCTTCTTACTATCCTCCACATGAGAAACACTACCCATGGATAGTCTACTGAGTGCGTCGGCCACTTCATTGGCCTTGCCAGGATGATAAAGGACAATCATGTCATAATCCTTCAAGATATCAAACCACCTTCTCTGATGAAGATTAGGATCTTTCTGGGAAAATACATACTGAAGGCTTTTATGATCTGTGAAACCGTCTACATGAACACCGTATAGATAATGCCTCCAAATCTTTAAGGCAAAGACAACTGCTGCTAACTCAAAGTCATGATTAGGATAATTCTTCTCATGGGGATTTAACTGTCTGGAGGCGTAGGCTATGAATCTACCATGATGCATAAGGACACAACCTAAACCTACTCGAGATGCATCACAATACACTATGAATCCATCAGAAATATCGGGAAGTTCTAAAACTGGAGTTGAGGTGAGTCGAGTCTTCAACTCCTGAAAACTCTTCTCGCAAGGTTCTAACCACTGAAACTTGACCTTTTTGTGAGTTAATCTGGACATAGGATATGCAATAGAAGAAAATCCCTCGACAGACCATCGGTAATAGCCAGCCAAACAGAAAAAACTCCTAATATATGATGGAGAGATAGGGTGAGGCCAGTTTCTTACTACTTTGGTTTTCTGAGGATCTACTGTAATTCCATCAACGGAAATAATGTGGCCAAGGAATGCTACTTATCTTAGCCAAAATTCGCACTTAATGAACTTGGCGAAAAATTGATGATCCCTGAGAGTCTGAAGAGCAATTATGAGATGGTCTGAATGATCACGCTCTGTGTGAGAATAGACCAGAATATCATCTATGAAGACTATGATGAATATGTCCAAGTAATGCTTGAATACCCTATTCATCAAGTCCATGAAAGCTGCAGGGGCATTGTTAAGACCAAGGACATGAAAAAAAAATCAAAGTGACCATACCAAGTACGAAAAGTTGTCTTCGGAATGTCACATTCTGTAACTCAGAGATGATGATATCCTGATCTGAGGTATATCTTGCAGAAATAACTGGTACACTAAAGCTGGTCAAACAAGTCGTTTATCCTAGGTAGCGGATACATGTTCTTAACCATGACTTTGTTAAGTTGACGGTAATTAATACACATTCTGACAGAACCGTCTTTCTTGCGCATGAATAAGACTGGCGCACCCCATGGGGTAACACTAGGCCTGATGAATCCCTTATCTACGAGATCCTTCAACTGATCTTTCAGTTCCTTGAGTTCTTCTATTGCCATTATATATGGCAGAATAGAAAAAAGATGAGTATATGGGAGAAGGTCTATACTGAAGTGTGTTTCCCTTTCTGGAGGAATACCTAGAATATTTTCGGGAAAGATGTCTGAATATTCATTAAACACATGGATTGATTTGAGACTGGGAGATTCGGAACTGGAATCCTTAAAATGCATGAGATGATACAGAAACCCCTTAGAAATTATTTTCCTTTCCCGAAGGTAGGAAATAAGCTGACCCTTGAAAGATGAAGTGCTACCCTTCCACTCTATGACGGGTTCATTCAGGAACTGAAACTGAACTATCCTATTTCTTCAGTCGACTATGGCATAGCAGTAATGAAGCTAATCCATGCCGAGAATGATATCAAAATCAGTCATCTCTAACTCGACTAAATCTGCTGACGTGGATTTCTGAAATATCATAATCGGGCAGTTCCTGTATACTCGCCGAGCTATGATAGTTTTACCCACTGGGATAGAGACTGAAAAGGGATCTGCTAAAATTTCGGGACTGATTTCGAAATCACCTGCTATGTATGGAGTGACAAAAGACAAGGATGCACCTGTGTCTAGAAAAGCATAAAAATAAACATGGAAAATCTATAACGTACCAGTAACGACATCAGGATAATTTTCCTGATCCTGTCGGGTCTGAAGAGCATAGAGTCTGTTTGGGCGTTGCCCACTAGTAGCACTGAAAGTGGCACCCTGCAGGTTTGGGCGACCGGACTGAGCTGTGGAATCATTCTGCTGACCCTAAGGACCTAGCTTAGGACAGTCCCTAACTCTGTGGACTGGTTTTCCCCAACAAAACCAAATGCCCTGACCCGATCTACACACACCCTGATGGTGCTTATCGCAGGTCAGACACTAAGGATAATAGGGAAACTTTTAACACTTCTCTGAGATTTAGAGCCTAGTGCTCTATCTCTGTTATCTTCCATGAACTTCGGCACTGGTCACTAGCAGGGGAAGAGTCTGGAACTGCTCACTTAGGACGAAACTATGAACAATTATCTCCCTATGATTTGGGCTGAGTAAAACTGAAACTACCTGCTCTTGCTCTCTTGTTCTGCCTCTCCCTAGTCTTAACCTTCTGCTCCTCTATCTATTGAGCGTGGATCATGAGCCTGGCTAAATTCATATCACAGTTCAGCATCGCAAACCTACACTCATTTACCACGCTATCATTCACCCCTGACATGAACTTGCTCATCTTAGCCCTGTTGTCTGCAACCATATGAGGGGCATATCTAGCTAGCTGAGTAAATCTAAGAAAATACTCTCTAACTGACATATTTCCCTTCTTGAGATTGATGAACTCAAGAACTTTTGCCTCTGTCAGCTCTTGGGGAAAGAATCTGTCTAAGAAAGCCATGACAAATTCTTCCCACTCAACAGGACCTGCATCCTCTAACTTTTCTGCTAACCATTGCTTGTACAAAGTGTGAGCGATATCCTACAATTGGTATGCATCAAACTCGGCACTCTAAGAAGAAGTTACTCCCATCATATCAATGATCTTCTGGACTTGGTCAATGAATTCCTAAGGATCCTCGTCTGGATTAGAACCAAAGAAGGATGGAAGGTTTATTTGAGTGAAGTCCAGAATCCTAGCTGCTGCTGAATTTTCCACTGGATTGACTAGAATAGCTGGTGGTGTTTCATTTTGGGCAGCCACAGACTAAGCAAGTATGGTGAATGCGGCTCTAAACATCACATAGGAAACATGTTCGTCCAAAGGATCTTCGGACTGAAGAGATGGTTGGTTTCTTCTCTTTGGGGCCATATTCTGGAACAAGAGAAGAACGGATTAGACTGGGAGTTTAACTTGAGATTATGCTCACTAGCACGACATGAATACTGAAAGAAGGGAAACTATTCCTAAAACATCTTATAGCCTCCTATACATAAATGTGGCGCACAACACACCTTTGTACAAGACTCTACTAGATGCGGCTTTCATACTTCCTAGGACTCTATTGAACCTTAGGCTCTGATACCAAGTCTGTAACACCCTGATTTTCTAAACCGGAATACTACACGGTGCTTATGACCCAGAAAGACCACAAGCTAACCCATGACTAATATCTGTACTTGTGTACTGCAGTATATAATATAATAATGTGGAAAACATAAACATATAGGCTATAAGGTTAAACTGAATAAAGAATCGGTAAAATAGTAACATCCGTGTGGGTGAAATATACCCAAAACAACTAAAACATGAATCTGAAAGCTAAATCTAAGTGTAAATATGAAAGCCTCTAAGTACTATCTGAAATAAGGAGTCGAAGGAATATGTCTCGAACTAACTCCATAAAACTGAACTAAAGAAATAAATGAATAAATCAAATAATGTCATCCTCGAATAAAGAGGACTCACTGCAATGTTGTATGCTGAATATGACTGCTACTACTGTTCTGGGACTCGTTCCTCTGAACCTATGGTGTAACATGAAAAGAAAGAACCATAGCGTAAATGCGTCAGTACAACTGGAGTATTGAGTATACGAGTGAGGTAGGCTAATCCAAGGGTTTACGTTCTTGAATAATACTACTGACTGACTGATATGAACGTAAGAGTACAAACATACATACATAGTAACTAAGATAGTGAGTATGTTATGGCTAAATATGTATGCTAAGACATAGCTGGAACCGTAGTTCTGATAACATGGATGACTATTTCTGACAGCCCTAAATCTTTTTGAACTCTCTGAGTTCCGTGCTATAATTGAATTTGACTGTATCTAACAGTCCTGGTATACTAATATCTAAAGAACTATCTGAGTTCATTTACTGAGACTAATACTGAAACTATGGGAGGTAGTTGTTTAACCGACATGCCCCATATATTCCATTATGGCTAAGATGGGCTCCATTCTCTACCCTGACTGGAAGGGTGTCAATATCGTGCAACTAGTAAGGAAAACATGTGAGCAACCCTCATATAACAGGTAACTCTAGTAAGAACGGTGGGAATCCTTATATAATATGTTAATCCACCTCATCTACCCGCATATAATAGGTTGTGATGTCTCAACCTATGCTAGCTACATATTTCTGGAATGCAAGGATGACTACTAAGAATCACACCCTCATATACATGTGAGTTCCCATCCTTGGGTTCACCCGGTGCTAACTCCTACTCCCATCTGAATAGACTAAACATGATTCAATTGACTGTACATGGACAAATTAACTGACTTTTGTTGATTGACGGAGTAGTACTATTATCTGAGAGTTAACTGGGATCATGAGATTTCTGATGTTTCCTAAGTCACATGTCTGACTGAGTTCTATAGATTATAGCTTGACTGAGATTATCATGACAACATGACATGGCTCCAGGCACACAACTATGTTTCTTAGGTACGAATACCCCCAGGACTAAATAGAAGAAAACTGACACACATGATATAACTTGATCACAAGATTAGAGTCCACAATTCACTATATCATAAGTAGGGGATAGTATAATTCATGCATTTAATCAAAACCTCAGACACGGTAGGAAAAACATAGATATAATTTTCACACAAAATTCATATTTCCATCATCATAAATAGTTCATGCCATCACCATAATAATACATAAATAGCATGGGCATTCATATTGAAGTGTATTGTTAACATGGACTTGTTATTTAGATATCATGAAATCATGTAAATATGAACTTTAACATCCTAGGAATTTTATCAAACACCTTACATGCATTCATTAAGGCATAGGTAGATTTCGTACTTTCATTAGTTCAACCATCCCAAAATTCATGATTTTCGACCAATAATCACATATATTGAATGTAAAACATCCTTAGATATCATCTCTAAACTTGAACAACAATCATCAATGTGTGCATGCTTATATCACCACAAAAGTTTACGAAATAACATTTAAAAGTATGGTTCTTGAACTCTAAGAACAAATTGAATCCATAGATCAACACTACGCATACCTTAAAGCTTGATCTTGAAAGAGATCAAAGGTTTCTGAAGGTTCTTGAAGAAATCCTTAGGCTTGACCTTGATTTTTCTTTACTAGGGTTTAACCCCTTTGGGAAAGAATATTCTTGTTCCTGAGGAGATGATCTTGATAGTAAACCTTAATCTTGTGGTTGAAAGTGCATAAAAGATCTTTTTGAATTGTTTTAACTAAAGAGAATGGAAGATAATACGTTCCTTAAGGGTTATAAGTCGTGGTAAGTGAAGGAAAAACACCAAAATGCCTTTATGAAATAATTTCCTAGTTACTGAAAATCATAGCTGACGATATTTATGACAAGGCATCAAAAGTGTTGTAAGCCGTCAAAAATATCATCATACAGGAGTTGGAACTGATGGTTTCTTCCTAAGTCTAATGACCTTCATAGTAGGGTGTCACAAATATGGTAATCTACCACAATGTCATCACTTAGGAGCTGGTTTCTGCCTAAGGCTGACGACCTTTGTGGTAGGGCATCACAAATATGGTAAGCTACCACGATTGTCGTCACACAGGAGTTGGATTCTACCTAAGGCTGACGACCTTCCTGGTAGCACATCACAAATGTGGTAAGGCACTATGAATGTCGTCACATAGGAATTGGATTTCGTCTAAGGATGACGACCTCTGTGGTAAGGCGTCACAAATGTGGTAAGCTACCACGAATGTTGTCACACAGTTTCCAGCCTGACATGCTGGAGTAAAATAGTAATAAATCTTTGCTACAATATCGTATTTAGGAGAAATTGGTATCGTTGAAAATTTAATTCAATTGTGTATCTGTTAATAGGTCATGAACTCAAAAATTCCAAGTATAATGAGAGATATGCTTGTTTGAAGTTGACTATACTAATATCCTTCTCAAGAATTCAATTGATAAGGAATGTTTTGATTCGTTTGATAGCTTGGAGTTATTTGAAGCCTTAATATATATCTAACTTACTGATAAAACTATAAAAGAACCTTGATGTACTATGCATGATCTTGGTACATGGCTCTAATACTGGTTTGGATTCTTTGGGGTATTACATATATGAGCTTCTAGGTTAATGTTTCTCAATTTAGTTATTGTTTATCTGGACTAGCAGGTTACTTCATTATTGTTGTTATAATGGTTAGTTCATGACAAGTTGATTATTGAAAACTATTGAGATTTGAGGTATGGTTCTGATTCTTTTCAATTACAATTAATTTACTATGCATGATTATCCTATGGTTAGGCATTATGATTTTAGACACCGTTTATGTCAACACTAGTTCCTAATATGATTAAGAGGCTTTAAGATGCTAGTATGACTACTTTAGGTAGTATCTTTGAGTTAATCTTGTCTATATAGATATATATCCATATGTAGTTATGGTACTTTCGAATATCCCTCTATTCCATCATTTATTCATGTTGTATATCCATTCCTTCGCTTTGTATGCAACTATTTATATTTCTTCTACACTTCTGTTGTAATTGGTCAATGATATATTTTATAGTTCTTAGGTCTAGAAGTACGGCTAGAATAGGATAGTTTATCCTTATGATCCCCTTAGTTTTACCATGCTAGCTCCTAGATATTCAAGTATAGTTTACATTCTCGCTTGTAAGTTATTTATTTTTGCATTATCTTTAAAGCTTAATTGTAATGACCCTTCAAGTCATTTCACGTGATTCAACTTATTTTCATTGTTAGAGATATTCTATAGGTGCCCCAAGTCATTTATGACTTGCTGGAACCGATAGTTAGATTACTGGGCATTCCATTTGTTTTTTAGAACCATTTCTCCATTTAGAAGTCTTCGCTGGTTCTAAATGGCCATCGAGTGAAAAATATCAATAAAACCATATCGAATGCAAATCCTGACAGCACCAACAACCTCGCAATATCGATTTTAGTTTGTGTAGACCATTGGTTAGTGTCTCGTAAAACCCAAACATATTTCGACCAGTTGGTCAGAAAGTTGATAAATTGAAAATTCATGTGTAGGGCTCATATTAGGTCAAAACAACCTCGGATGAAAAATCTAACTTTCCCAATGCATCTGGAACATCAAAATCAGTATGGTTGCATATATCATTTGCTCATATTGAACTCTGGATACATTTATAGTCCTTGGCCAAGAGGTGGAATCAAAGTCCATATTTCTTCTATCGTCTAGTCCAACAAGGTACTGTGATTGCGAAAGCCTGCGTGAAATTGCAACACTATAATTTTTACTATCATGGGTTCACGATCGCACTAGCTGAGGGCTCGGGAAGGGATTGTTGAAAAGATATTTTTTGTCCTACAATTGGCCATTTTCTCCATTGTCTTTAGTCCCAAAACTCTAATTGAGTGTGTAGACACTAAAGTGACTCTTGGGTGTTTATTATGAGCTTTTACAACTTACGTAATCTTGATTAACATCAAATCTATGGTATTGATCCATTAATTTTAGTGTTGAAGTCTTAATTGTTTGACCCAAAACCCCAAATTACTTAAGGCATGATTTTAGGCCTTAAAATGATTGATTTGCACCAATTTCTTAAGGGATATTACTCCCTATTGGTATTTGAGCATTGGGTTGCTCTCAGAAAGTCATTTTCTCGATGTGGGACCCACTTTGGTATTTTCGGTATCATTTTGGAATCGAAGCACATGTCGAGGTAGGTTAGATTTACTTGTGTTAGATTGATCTTTATTGTAGTACAATTGGGATATCTTGATAATATTTGGTGGGATCATAGATGTTTAAATGGTATATGGTAATGTTTGGGATTAGTAGAATCACTTAGGCCTTTGAACACATTAAGTGTGATATTTGACTTATAGTCTAGAACCTTGGTTAATTGGCCTTGTAATCTAATGAATATCATGAGAATACTCTAGTTGCTTTAGTTAGATGGGAGTGACCTTGTTCACTTTTATTAAGAGGATCTTGACCTAGATAAGCATTGTTGTGAGTTGGGATTAGATGATTTGGATGAGATGAGAGTAATATATGAGGAGGAATTGTCCATTAGAACTAGTGTGGATTGATAAATTATGTGACATTATTTATATAACTTAGTCAAATTTTGGGTAAAAGTAGTCTTGAAGGAGATAATTTAGAATATTAGAAGTGGAACTTGCCCCACCTTAAGCTTGAACTATGTAGCTTGATAAGTGACCTAGATACATGTTGAACACCCAGGATATGCTTTTTTTTATTTGATGGATAAATCCGATAAACGGTTTATTCATGATGTTTATTTTAAGGATAATGTGCATACTTGATTGATTATCTTATTTTAATTATTGGATAGAATTGGAAAGTCTTGTAAATTAAACCAATGGCTATGATATCACTTAACCTATTGGCTAGTTTACTCTGTGAGTCTTATCTTATGTCATTACCCATGTTATTCTTAAGCCATGTGACTAAACCTATGTTTGTGCCAAAGAATTACTAGTATTTTGAATGATGCCTAATAAGAGAGATTATACAAAGTATAACCATTACATTTAATTGACCATCCTAATAATCATGTCAATCCCGGTAATGTACTGAGTGTTTATACCATATGGATATGCATGTCCATGCACTTACTATTATAAAGTATTGATAATGAATGGTGAGATACTATGATACATCTTTCCTTTCGTCTCTTACACAATTGTTTGTAGGCTTGTACTTGTCAATGATTTTGATATATACATATATATATATATATATATGCATAAGGATATAGATATATGAGATACTATGATACATCTTTCCTTTCTACACTTACACTCTATTGTTTGTGGGCTTGTACTTGTCAATGATTTGTCTATATATATAAATACATATATATACATGTACATATACATATACATAAACATATATATATAGATATATATAAGATAATATGATACATCTTTCTTGCTACTCTTACACTCTATTGTTTGTGGGCTTTTACTTTTCAATGATTTGGCTATATATACATATATATATATATGCATATATATTTATATATATTGATGTTAGGATGAATATTTATGTTATGGTGCTTGTTGATGATAGTACTAAGCCTGACAAGTATATATATATATATGACATATTATGATACATCTTTCCTTGCTACTCTTACACTCCATTGTTTGTGGGCTTTTACTTGTCAATGATTTGGATATATATATATTTATGTATATTGATGTTAGGATGAATATTGATGTTATGGTGCTATTTGATGAAATTACGATGCCCGACAAGTCTAGAGTGTATATTGAAGATATGATGATGCCCGATTGATGAGTGGTGAACATACCACACATTGACATAAAATATTCATGCACACTACTATTATTTAAAGGTATGAATGAGGAAAATTTGTCATGTAATTACACTGATTCCTTTATTTTGAAGGTATACAGATGCTGAGAATAAAAGAAATAAACTGAGCTGAAAAGAGATCAATGAGGGAAAAAGTGGTGCAAAAGCTGAATTTAAGGAGGAGAAATCGACCCTTAGTTACCACGATCACGGGCTGAGTGTCGCGATCGTGGAAGTTCAAAAATAGTCAATGAAGCGATTTTAATGGATTCACCACGATCGCAGGTGTCACAATCACAATCAAATACCAGCGATCGCACGAGAGCGGATAATGGCCCAGGGGTAGAAGTGTAATTGTACACAGCTGACCCTAAATTCTAAGAAAGCACAAAACCCCTGCACATTGATTATGGGGATATATCCTTCTCCCAATCCTAGTTTTCTAGTGTTTTATCACTTGAAGATTGGAGCAAAATTTGCACTAATGTTGAGATAAGAAGACATTAGAGTGACTTCTACATGAAGAATCTGCAAATCCCATTGAGGATTCATTGGAATTTAGAGTGTGGCTTGCATTCTCTTTTTTTCCAAGAATCAAATTGATAGAGAATTTGGTATATTTTTATTTATTATCTGTTTGAGTTTCTCGTTCTTCCTCTTGGGGTTATGTTGGAATAATGTGCAAGTATTTATGGATTGTGATCGTAAGATATAATTTTTAGTTAATATTATTGGGTTTCACTAATGTTTGATTATAAAATGGAATTTGTTGGTGAGAGCCTCAATTTTTCTAAATGCCACAGAATCCTTGGAAGAGAGATATGGGTTGTTTATATCCTACATTATCCTTAAAAGAGGGATGTAGGTGACATTATCATTTGTGAACAATAGGATAGATAATAGTTATTCTCGTTTATTGTGTTAGAAATAATGATAAATTATGGAATTGATATATCTTTGGCATCATCCTAGAAATATGGATGCCCAATTGAGTCTTTGTTATGATTAGTTGACCATACCCATGAGGTATTCAAAAGAATCTTAGGGTGATAATTTTGTACTTTATTGAAAGGCTAGTATCGAAATACCTAACCTAGCCTACCCATGCTTGCTTTAACTAAAAGTTAAAGTTGCTATTCATTTACCCACACATTAGTTGCCTCTAGGAAAGCATAGACCCAAGTTTCTTTCCCAATTGATTATGCTCTAATTATTCTTAGTCTAGAGTTAGTCCTTTAGAAGCCCTAATTTATTATCATTTTGAAAACATTTGAAATTCCCCATAATATTTGTACCTTAGGTTTGAACTTAGCAAGAAACTCTCATTTCGAACTTGGTCGATCACTATTCATATTGTTTTTCATGGATTTGACCCCGACTATTGTTAGGTTTATAGTGACAATGATCGTTTTGCACGTAATTTGATGTGCAAGTTGAAAAATGGTATCATTGCTAGGTAACAATTTAACGTATTGAATTAGTTTGACAATTTAGGTTACATGGTTGGATTCAAACTTGTTAATATTTTTTTTATTTTCTTTTGTTTCTTGTTGTAACGCCCCGAGTCTGTACCGCGGACACTACATGGTGGTCATAATCCTAAAGAATCACAAGCTAACCCATAAATGGTACCTGCTGCAATAACTAAATAGTAATACTGTAATTATGTAAAAATTAGACAGAAACTTGCCATAAGGTTCAAAACTGTAAGTAAGTATAGATTATGGTACATCCATACCAAAAATGAATATCTGTCTATAAATACTGTAGTCTAAAAAGCCTCTACTTTCTGAACAAGGAGATGATGGGACATCTCCCCATCTAACTCTGACTACTGAAATAAACTGAGTACTAAAATACTTAATAATAAATCAGTCCTCAAACAATGAGGACTCACCACTAGTCTGCTACTGAAGGATCAGGCTGCTAAGAATGATCGGGAGCCCGGGCGTCTGAACCTATGATATAAGAATTAATAGTATAAAGAAAGGTATGCGTCAGTACTTTGAATGTACTGGTATGCTAAGTGAGTTAGGGTGAGAATAATGGGTTCATATGCATGAACACTACTGACTAAATAACATGAGTATAACTTAATGAAAGTACATGCATGAAATACATAAATTATAACTGAGGTCATGATGACACTAGATACTGTCTTCTGAATTACAGATTTACTGATATATGAGTTTACTGATACTGTTTAACTGATAGCTGTATGAATATAGCTAACAGTCTTTATTCTGTAGAATTGTTCTGAGTTTTGTACTAAACTGAGTGACTATATCTGACAGTCACAATTCTATAGAACTGAACTGAGTTCTATACTGAGACTGAAACTGAAATTGATACTGTGGTAGGTAATCATCTAACCGACATGCCATTTCTATATAGATTGGGATCCAACCTGTAACCCTAGTTGAAAGGGTTTCAGTACCGTGCCATGGGTAAAGACAAGTTGTTAACCCTCTCTAACAGGAAGTTTTTTCGTCAACCCTCGGTGCTACTAAGGGTCAAACTCTCTGCTAGCAGGAATGCCCCCATCCCTAGGTTCACTCAGTGTTGAATCATACTCCCAACTAAATAGACACTGGACTGATTTCTAAATTATACTAGGCTGGAATGAATTTTTACTAATCGTACTATCTAAATGAACTAAACTGAGTTCATTGAGTTTTGTTAACTGATGGAGTTCTACAGAATTCTATTATCTGATAGAATACTACAGAGTTCTGTTGACTAGCTAGATTTACTGAGGTCTGAACTAAATACTAAACTGTAACTGTGACTATTTACTGAGGCTTCTGTTCAGGACACTACTGAAACTATTCTATAACTACCACATCTTTGGTAAACAGCTAAGTTTTTGGGTATCGGATACCCCCAGATCTCTAAGCATGAAAAGTAAATCATAGCATAAACTTGAAAGGCATAAACATATGCACTTGATCATAACTGTTTCATAGACACATTCCATCAAACACTTGCATGAGATAACTTGCACATAAGCTAACATGACATGATTGTTTTCCCTTTTTCTTTGTTTACATGATCAATTTATCAAAAAGTTGGAGGACATAAACCATACACACGACACTAACCATATATTGGCAAAATTATTAAAAATCCTATGTACCATTTGATGAGTTTAGCCTAGATTTACATGATTCTATACATATATCAAATAACTCCACATGAAACTTGTAGCAAAACATGGATTAGAAACCCAATAAATCATTATAATCATGAATATCATCAAAAATCAATATGAAATTCATGTAATAAAAACACTTGAGGTTTTAAAAATAGATTTTTGAACTCCAAGGGTGGAAAGTACCAGTGAATGAACACTTGACATACCATAACAATTAAATTCTAAAATATTGATGGTAAGTTTTTAAGCCTTGAATTAAATTTGAAATATCCTAGGGTTTGTTTTTGAGAGAAACTTTTGAACAATGAATAGTTTTTTCTCTTAGAAGGATTTAATTTTGTGTTTTGGGGATGATAGACGTGGCAAAAAGACCCAATTACCCCTGAGGACATGGCCTTTTTATGACTGAAAACTG
The DNA here is from genome assembly GCA_030864215.1 of Capsicum pubescens. Classification (NCBI taxonomy): domain Eukaryota; kingdom Viridiplantae; phylum Streptophyta; class Magnoliopsida; order Solanales; family Solanaceae; genus Capsicum; species Capsicum pubescens. Next base: position 122,281,264 of record CM061544.1, read on the forward strand.
ACCTAGTGATACGCAAACCGATGTCCTGCATCATTGACATTAATATGATGGTCAATGCGCCGCGTCGAGTCTGCATAGGTTTACTGGAATTTACATTGGAAACTGGAGGAAATTATTCGTCGACGCAATAGGCATTGTGGCTTATCGAGATCTCGTTGATCCACTGGTTTGTGCTTTAAAATATGATCTAAACGAAGTTTGAAAAATCCAAAAAGTGTCCGAGAACACCCACTGACATTCTTGATCGTTATTCAACCTAAAAATCATTACTTTAAGGTCATGAGGGTCTTCAAATAGAGCTTCCAATCTACAAAGGATAAAATAACACTAAGTCTAAATACTTAGCTGAAATTTTCTAAGTATGGGACCCTTAACAATCTTTAAAGTACTGAGTTAAGCTTAGGATTTTGCGGGGTTCTACGATATCTCCTCCTTGGGAACATTTGTCCTCGAATTAGGCTGGACGAGCTGAGAATACTAATAGACTGGATTTAGATACAGGATAAGCACAACTATAACACGATTTCATGACAGACACTATAGATTTGCTGAAATTTCGTATTGAACATGCATATCTAATGCATGAGTACATGGCTGAAAAATATTTGTGAATGCATGACTGGAATTACTGATAAGATGAGATTCTCAGGCTCAACATACATATCTGAAGCATGAATACATAACTTTAAAATGCAATGGAGAATAATATGAAGTATAAGGGAAAACATTTACCTTGGGCTGAGTATGAGATTGCGGAGAAGTGGTGAGAATACTTGGTCTGCATATTTGCTTCTGTTTCCAAAATAGCTCCCTTAATGGACTCATTTTACCAAAGAACATTGACTAGAGGGAACTCTTTTTTCCTCAGTCTACGAATCTGATAATCCAGGATTTCGACTGGAATCTCCTCATAATAGAGGTTGTTCTGAACGTCTATTCTCACTACATGTACTACAACTGCTGGGTCACCTATGCATTTCTTTAGTAAGGAGACATGGAACACTGGATGGACTGATTCTAAATCTAAAGGCAACTCAAACTCGTAAGCTACCTTTCTAAAATGGCTGAGAATTTTGTAAGGATCGACTTATTAGGGATTGATTTTCCCCTTCTTTCCAAACCTCTTCACTCTTTTCATAGGAGAGATTTTCAAATACACATAATTACTAATCTCGAACTCAAAATCCTTTCTCCGTACATCTGTGTATGATTTCTATCAGCTCTGAGTTATTTTAAGCCTTTCCCTTATTATCTAAACATTCTCTAAGGTGTCAAACACCAAGTCAGGACTTACCACTACAACCTCTTACAATTGAACCCAACCAATGGGAGACCGATATCTCCTCCCATAGATCACCTCAAATGGAGCCATCTGAATGCTGGAATGATAGTTGTTGTTATATGTGAACGTAATCAAATTTAAGTGGTCATCCGAACACCTTTAAAGTCTATCCCACATGCTCGCAGCATATCCTCTACAGTTTGAATGGTCCTTTCTGCTTGACCATTAGTCAGAGGGTGGAAAGCTATACTGAGGTGGACTTAGGTACCAAGACCTTTTTGAAAGGCTTTCTATGAATGAGATATGAATTATGTACCTTTATCTGATATAATAGACAATGGAACTCCGTGTAATCTGACCAACTCTTTGACATAAAGCTTGGCATAGTCCTCTGTTGAATAAGAAGTATGGACTGGTAGGAAAAGAGATGATTTGGTCATCCTATCTACAATGACCCAAACTGAATCGTGCTTAAGATGAGTACGACGAAAAACCATCACAAAATCCATGTTCACTTCTTCCCACTTCTAAGTAAGAATACTAAACTCCTGCATAGACCCACTAAATTTCTAGTTCTCAATCTTAACCTGCTAAAATGTTGAGCACTTGGCTACAAACTCTACAATATCTCTCTTCATCCCACTCCACTAATTGATCTCTTAGAAATAACGGTACATCTTAGTGACCCCTAAATAAATAAAGTAACGCGCACCATGCGGTTCTGCAAGAATCCGCTATCTCAGGTCATCTAAAATTGGCACACATAGCCTAGTCTAACAACGTAATACATCATCTCCACCTTAGGAAAAAACTTCTATCTTCTGATCTCTGACTGATTCTTTCAACTTAACTTTGCTGGGATCCCTATCCTATTTTTACTTCACCTAGGAAACTAGAGATGATTTTGAACTACTCTGCACCCATACATTACCTTCTGCTCAATTGACTAAGCGGACACCTAGTAAGGTAAGCTAATGAAATTCCCGAGATAACTTTTCTAACCATCCTCAACATAAGCAACACTAACCATAGACATCCTACTTAGAGCATTAGCCACAAAATTGCTTTACTCGGATGATAGAAGATGCTCATGTCGTAGTCCTTCAACAACTCCAACCACCTTATCTGACGGAGGTTTAGGTCTTTCTAAGATAACACATACTTTAGGCTCTTATGTTCAATGAACATATCGATTTGCACGCTATACAAGTAGTACCTCAAAATCTTTAAGGAAAATACTACTGCTGCTAACTTAAGATCATGAGTTGGATACTTCTTTTCATGGTGAATAAGCTATCTATAGGCGTAGGCTATGACCTTACCTTTCTATATCAAAACACACCCAAAACCAACCCTGAAAGTATAAAAATATACCAGAAATCCATCTGAACCATCCGGTAGAGTCAAAACTAGGGTTGTAGTGAGTCGAGTCTTCAACTGCTAAAAAATCTTCTCATATGAATCTGAACATTGAAATTTGACTTTCTTCTAAATCAATCGGGATATAGGGGATGCAACAGATGAAAAACCTTTAACAAACCATCGATAATAGCCATCCAAACCTAAGAAACTCCGAATATCTGATAGTGAGATGGGTCTAGACCATTTTCTCACTGCTTTGGTGTTTAGGGGATCAAATCTAATGCCATCATCGGAAATGATATGGACGAGAAAGTCTACTGACCTTAGCCAAAATTTGCACTTACTGAATTTGGCGAATAGATGATGGTGTTTGAGAGTCTATACTACTATTCTGAGATGGTTTGCATGATCATGCTCACTACGGGAATAGACAAGGATGTCATCTATGAATACTATGATGAACATGCCCATGTACTGCTTTAACACACGGTTCATCAAGTCCATGAAAGCTAATGGCATTAGTAAGACCAAATGACTTGAATTAGAATTTGAAGTGTCCATACTGAGTTCTGAAAGTTGTTTTAAGAATGTTACATTCTCTAACACTTAGTTGATGATAGCCTAATTTGAAGTATATCTTAGAAAAGTAACTGTCACCCTTAAGTTGGTCAAACAAATCATCGATTATGGGAAGTGGATATTTTTTCTTAACTGTGACTTTATTTAGTTGACGGTAGTCTATATACATTCTGAGAGAACCATCTTCCTTATGCATAAATAGAATAGGTTCACCCTACCGGGACATACTGGGTTGGATGAAACCCTTACCTAGGAGATCTTTCAACTTTTCTTTTAATTATTTGAGTTTTGCTGGAGCCATTCTATATGGTATAATAGATATGGGCTGAGTATCTAGAAGAAGGTCTATTGTGAAGTCGATTTCCCTTTCTGGAGGAACTCCAGGAAGATCTTCGAGAAACACATCTGGGAATTCATTACTACTAATACTGACTTAAGAGTAGGGATTTCTGATCTAGTGTCCTGTACTCGAACAAGATGGTAGACACATCCCTTAGATATCATTTTCCTTTCCATAAGGTAGGAAATAAGTTGACCCCTAAGTGCTGAAGTACTACCCCTTCATTTTAGGATTAGCTCATTCGGAAACTAAAATTGAACAATTCTATTTCTGCAGTGGACTGAGGCATAGCTGGAAAGAAGCTAATCCATGTCGAGAATGACATCAAAATTGGTCATATCTAAATTTACTAAGTCTACTAAAGTGACTTTCTGAGACACCTTAACCAGACAGTTCCTCCATAGCCGTCGGGATATGATAGATTTAAACACTAAGGTATAGACTAAGAGAGGCTCTGCTAGAATTTCAGGACTCACACTGAAGTCAACAGCTATATAAGGAGTTATAAAATACAAAGAAGATCCTAGATCTTGCAAAGAATAAACATGAAAATGATAAATTTGTAATGTACCAGTGACGATATCAGGAGAATTTTCCTGATCGTATTAGGACTGAAGTGCATAGACTCAGTTTGGGAGTTTCCCTGTGGTGGCACTAGAAGCAGCACCCTACTAATTCGAGCGACCGGACTAAGATGAGGAATAGTTATACTGACTCTTTGAACCCATCTGAAGACACTGTCTAACTTTATGGTCTGGCTTGTCACATTCGAGACATACATCACTGCCAGCTCTACAGACACCCTGATGGTTTATGCCATATTTCTAGCAAAGGGGATTTGTTTGGGCTCTGCAAACACTACCCTAGGGGTTTAGTCCTAACGCCCTATCTCTATTGCCATCTCTAAATATTAGCACGGGAGCAGTGGCTGAGGACGGAGCTTGGACTAAGGATTTTGGGCAGAACTGAGAACGGTTACAACCCTCTGACTTAGGTTGGGTAAAGTTGAAGCTACCTGTTCTAGCTCTCTTGTTCTCCATCTTCTTCTCCTTATTCATAGACTTCTCAATCTGTTGAGAATGGACCATGATCCTGGATATGTTCATCTCCCTAATTAACATTATGGTCCTACACTCCTTGACCATACTACTAGACACACCAGACACAAACTTACTCATCTTAGATCTACTATCTACTTCCACATAAGGAGCGTATCTAGCTATTTGAGTAAACTTGAGATAATACTCTTGTACCGTCAAGTTCCCCTAATTCAAATTTATAAATTCCAAAAGCATTGCTTCCCTCAACTAGAGTGGGAAGAACTTATCCAAAAATGTAATAGCAAATTCCTCCTATTCTATGGGCCTTGCATCTGTGGCCCTCTTTACTTTCCACTATTTTAACCATGAGTGAGCCATATCCTGGAACTGATATAAAGATAACTCGGTACTCTCCCGAGCTTTCACCCCCATAATATCTATAACCTTCTACACCTGATCAAGAAATTCCTATGTATCCTCATCTGACTTTGACCTGATAAAAGATGGAGGGTTCATTCGAGTGAAGTCCCAAAACCTAGATGCAACAGTATTGGCAACTAGGTTGGCTGTAACGGAAGGTGGCCGTTCATTCTTGGTTGCCACAAAATAAGATAGGGTGGTGAATGCTGCTCTGAATTCAACGTTGCAGACATGTTAGTCCAGGGAATCTGGCTGGATGAGCTGAGGTGTTGGTTGGTCTCCCATTTCTCTTTCATTAGTCCTCTTTGGAGGCATATTCTAGAAACAGAAGAGAAACTTGGATTAGACAGAGAGTTTACCTCGAGTTTGTGCTCACCCACACGACATGATTACTGAAAAAAGGGAAATTTTTCCTAAAACATCTAATAGCCTCCAGTCCGTAAGTGTGGCGCACTACACACCCATGAACAAGACTCTAATAGATGTGGATTTCACACTTCCTAGGACTCTTTTGAACCTTAGTATCTGATTCAAAGTTTGTAATGCCCCAAGTCTATACCCCGGATGCTACATGGTGCTCATAATCCAGAAGGATCACAAGCTAACCCTTGAATGGTACCTGTTGAAATAACTAAATAGTAATACTGTAATTATGTTTAAATTAGGCCAAAACTTTCCATAAGGTTCAAAACTCTATGTAAATACTAAGTACGGAACATCCATACAAAAACTAAACATCTATCTATAGATACTCTAGTATTAAAAGCCTCTACTATCTGAACAAGGAGTTGAATGGACATGCCCCCAACTAACTCTGACTACTGAAATAAATTGAGTAATGAAATATTATAATAATAAATTTTTCCTCGAACAATGAGGGCTCACCAATAGTCTATTTCTGATGGATCGGGCTGCTAAGAATGATTGAGGGCTCGTGCGTATGAACCTATGATATAAGAAATCACAGCAGAAAGAAAAGTATACGTCAGTACTTTGAATGTACTGGTATGCTAATTGCGGTGGGATGAGATATGTGGGTTCATATGCATGAACAATACTGACTAAATAACATGAGTATAACTGAATAAGAGTACATGGATGAAATACGTAAATTGTAACTAAGGTCATAATGACAATGGATATTGAGTTTTGATTTACTAATTACTTATAACTAAGTTTACTGATATTGTATAACTTACAGCTGAGTGACTATAGCTGACAGTCCTGATTATGTGGAACTGTGCTAAGTTTCGTACTGAACTGAGTGACTGTATCTGACAGTCATGATTCTGTAGAACTGAACTCAGTTATATACTGAGACTATTGGAGGAAATCATCTAACTGATATGCCCCTTTATTGATAGATTGGGGTCCAACCTGTATCCCCGGTTGAAAGGGTGTCAGTACCATGTCACGAGTAAAGACAAGTTGTGAGTTAACCCTCTTGGACAGGAAGATCTTTCGTTAACCCTCGATGGCAGGAAAACTCAAATGAGATACATCAATACTAGTCTGGCAGGAAAATATATCAACCTATGCTAGCTACGTAGTTCTGTAATGTAGGGATTGCTACTAAGGGTCAAACCCTCTGCTGGCAGGAATGCCCCCATCCCTGGGTTTACTCGGTGCTGAATCCTATTCCCAACTGAATAAACATTGGAATGATCTCTAAACTGTACTAGGATGGACTGAACTATTACTGATCATGATATCTAACATAACTAAACTGATTTCACCGAGTTTTGTTAACTGAGGAGTACTATTAAATTCTGTTAACTGATGGAATACTACATAGTTCTGTGGACTCGCTGGATTTACTAAGGTCGGAAATAAATATTGAACTATAACTATAAATAATTACTGAGGCTACTGTTTATGATACTACTAATATTGTTCTATAACTACCAAAACTCTCGGTAAGCAGCTAAGTTTTTGGTTATTGGATAACCCTAGGACTCGATAGCGTGAAAAAAAAATTATAGCATAAACTTTAAAGGAATAACCATATGCACTTGATCATAACTCATTTATAGAGACATTCCATCAAACACTTGCATGATATAACTTGCACATAAGTTAACATGACATGATTGTTTTCCTATTTTCTTTGTTTACATGAGCAATTTATCAAACACTTGGAGGACATAATGCATGCACATGACACTAACCACATATAAGAACCATAATTGAAATCCCCATTTATAATTTCAAATATTTACATGATTATATACTTATATAAAATAACTCAACATGAAACTTGTAACAAAAAATGATTAGAAACCCAATTAATCATTATAATCCTAAATATAATCGAAACCTAACATGAAATCATGTAATCAATACACTTGAGGTTTTAAAAATAGATTCTTGAACTCCAAGGGTGGAAGGGACCCTTGAATGAACACTTGACATACCTTAACATTTAAATTATGAAAGATTAATGGTAAGTTCTTGAAACTTGAATTAAATTTGAAATCTCCAATCGTTTTTTCTTTAGAGCAAGTTGTGAAGAATGAATAGTTTTGGCTCATAGAAGGGTTTAATTTCGTGTGTTTTGGGGATGATAGATGTGGTAAAAATACCCAATTACCCCTGAGGACTCGTCTTTTTAATTACTAAAAAATGACATAGCGATGCGCAGACCGACACGCCGCATTGTTGGCATCGACATGATGGCCAACGTGCCTAATCGAATTCGAGTCGGTTCACTAGAATTTTTACTGGGAGCTAGAGAAAAATATTTATCGATGCAATGGGCAATGCAAATCATCGAGATCACATCGATCCACTAGTTTGATCTTTAAAATATGATATAAACGAAGTCCGAAAAATCCAAAACTTGTTCAGGAACACTCACTAACATTCTTGATCTTTATCCAACCTTAAAATCATTACTTTAGGGTCATGAGGGTCGTGAAATACAGTCTCCAACCTACGATTGCTAAATAACACTACATCTGAATACTTAGCTAAAATTTTAAGAGTCTAGGACCCCATAACAAGATTAAAAGGATTGAGTGAAGCTTAGGATTTTGCGAGGTCTTACACTTGTGTTAGGTGGATTTTTAATTATTGTTTATTTGTCACTATGACATCTTGAAATTAATTTGAGTTTAGTGATTTCAAATCTTATTTTGATGATCCATGTCCAAATTATGGTGGACCACACTTTTGGCATAAATTTAAAAATTCTCTCCACAAAGAGGTGTGTACACCATCTCAATCTTATTAAAAGTGTGATTTTTCTTTATTTTATGGTCGAGATGGACATTGGATTGATTGTATGAATACATCTCCCCTAGTTATGCTAACAAAAATGATATTTATCGGTCTCATGATGTGATGTCACGGTCCGAGGCTATCCCCTAGTCGTAACATGGTACATAGAACCACAAGTGACCCTATGCTAACCTATGTACTGGTGTGATACTTGAGCAACTAACTTAAAATGTATACACAAGATAAATTGTTGAGCGGAAGTATAATCATGAGAAAATATAAATGAATTTAATATTGATAAAGCTTACAACATGATAAATCTTAAGAAAGAACTTGAACTACATATCATAACTATTACTGAATATCTATGAAATATCTACTACAAAGACTATAGATAGTTGGGACATGCCTCCAAATACAATGAATCAGTACATATGGATTAACAAAATATAACATATGAATTGTGATGGACTGGAGTCCCCAAAATAAGGGAACTCTTCAACCGCTAGCTAAATGTTGATAACTGTTTGACCTTATTGTGTGGACTACATCTAGTACCTACATTATGAAGGAATATAGCCACAAATGCATATATGTCGTCAATACGTTGAATGTACTTAGTATATGAAGAAATGCACAAAATAATGGAAATATTTAAAACATGCTTTAAAATTAAGGACCATCGCTTATTTGTTGACACACACATTTCAAACATGTCTATACGTGAAACCTGTAAGTTATAGTGAAATTTATAAATCATGAGCCAAAAATAATTTTGTGAATTAGGAAGCGTTAAAAACATTAATATTGTATGTAAATCCCATGTAAATCTAAACATGCTATAAAAACTGAACGGAGGATCATATAAGGATACTGAGCATGAGACCATTAACATGTATAACTGAGAATGCAAGACCAAGTTTAGCATGTACTGACATGATCTGAATAACATGAATTATTTGGAAAACTAAATGAATGATTACTAAAATCAGATTACTTTGTCAAGCAAACTTGAACTGAAATAGACTAATTACTGACAAGAATTGTGGGAGCTATCATGTTAAAGACATCCCCTAATCTGAGCAAATCAGAGTCCAACCTGTAACTCCAATTGGAAAGGTGTCAATGCCTTGCCTTTGGTACTAACACATGAATGACAATGTGGATCCATAAGGATGATGCCCTGAGGGACTAGGGAGTCAGTCCTAAACTAGAGGGTGACCCCTAAGAGAGTGTCAGTCCTAAACTTACTATTGAAATCTCATTATCCTACACTGGCTACGTAGTTCTGGAACTTTGGGACGTCTACTAATGACCCATCCCTAATCAATGAGTGATCTCTCATCCCTAGGTTCTCTTGGTGCTAAATCCTACTCCCAATTGAATGTCACTGTTATTATTATAGGTCTAACATGATGTGGTACTATACTAATAAGTGTTCATCATGAACATGGTAGTCTGAGTATAATAATAAAAACATGGTCTTACTGATTTGTAACTTGAAAATGGAAACATGTAAAAACACATAGGTATCTGATGTTGATGATCCTCCAACACTGAATCATTATAAAATAAGATAACAATGTTTAAAATTGTGATATAAAATCATAGTTCAAAGGCCCAACATAACATATTTCACTAAATTAGTGCGGATCATGAATTGAAAATGGGAATGTGTTAAGCTTGAGAGGACAATATATTTACATGGTTTAATTCATAACATGATGATTTAGCATGAAATCAATTGAACATGACATGGTTAATTGAAATTTAAAACATGAAATAACCTAATTTACATTGAAAAACATGTAAACATGGCTTTTATTCGAATTACTAAGAAATACATGGGTTTTAATTAATAAATTGCATGGTTTATTTCATAAAATAGAATAAAATTCATACACTTCAAAAAAAATAGGATTTTTGGGCTTAATGGGTGGAAGACACCTATTGATGAATACTACACATACATCAATTAGATGAATTCTTGAAGAAAGCTTTGAACTTGGAACATAACTTCTTGAGCTCTTGAGAGATGCAACTTGAATCTTTTTTCTTAAGAAGAGGGGAAGGGTTTTAAGTCGTGTATTGAATATTTAGAGTTAAGAGAGTGGAAATAACATATTTTAAGACCCCTTACTTTATTTAAGGATGATTAAAAATAATTTAGGGGTGCGAAAAAACACCAATGCCCTTAACTTAAGTCAAAACAGAGAAACTTTGGCACTTGGATTTTTTTGGGCGAGGCACAACCAAAACACACCTGAGGGTGGATGGCGCATGCCAAAAGGCATACCCCAGGGTGGGCGGCGCACACATAAACCATACCCCATCAAGTGGCTATTAGCATTTGTTATGCGACGCATAACCTTTGTGGAGGGTTTATTTGGCGACGCATACCGAATTCTAATATCCTAAAACACCCCCTACATAACCCACAAATACTATACATCGCGTACAATTGATATAGGGGTCCTACAAGTATTTTTTAAGTCATTGCTAGAGCATTAAATGCACGGGGTTTTAGACTTAAAATTTCTCACAAAATGGCTATAAATTTTTGCTCGAATATTGGATTAAGGAGAAATTGGTATAGTTGGAATGCTAATTCAATTTTGTATAATATGATGGGTCTTGAGATAAAATATTCCACATACGTAAAATGTTATGCACGTTAAAATATGACCTTTGTAGAATTGAATACAAAAATTTGGCTAAATCAAAGGCTTTTAGCACAACACTGTTCTAAGTAATACCTACGTACATTTTTCCCTCCTCATAAGGAAACATAGCACTTCGCTAATGATCATGACACATGTATTCAAATATAGATCCTAAGATTAGAGTTTACACACATAGAAACAAAGGTTCAATTTATAGAAAAAATATGTAGGGAGTTATATTATCCCCCCCAGGAATCATTCATCCTCGAATAATGGGTAAGAACTTACATAATCTTTAGAAGTATGGAATAAGATAAATATGAAATGTTTGCTAATGAATGATGTAGTTGAGCTGAAACATTTAAACACCTATCATGAAGCTGATTTCTAACTGACTTTAGTTAATTAACTATAAGGATATGATTCATGTTGAGAGATTAGAACGAACTTGAAATGCTCATGATATGATCATACATATACAACTAAGAAGAGATAACTGGTGCAACAAAATCCCAAGAGTTACTAAAGATGGAATAAGGTACATAACTTCTCATTAGGAATTGTCCCTAAAAAATAAACGTCTAGAAATTAAAAGTAAAGGTCTTCATGGTATTGGCAAGTACATTATGAAATCATGAATCATGAGATAACTTTACCAAAGAAATATAATGGGTATTAGACTATCTGAGCTGGAATACTTAGAAATCTGAGATCATTTACTTAATATTTATGAACTGAATCATGACTAAATATCTTATAGTAGACATAATGCATGGATTAAACTAAATTTACAATTTTCATGGACATGAATGAATTACCTCATCAAATAGCCATATTCATAAAATTATGAATTGTAAAACGAGATGGAAAAAAGTAGAAGCTTATCAGTATGACTGCTAAACTGAACTATTTTCTATACAAACTAACTCATACTGAAAGTACATACTCAACTGAAGTATTTTCTCAAAACCCTTGTTAAGAAGTTCAAATAACATTCGGGAGAAAAGAATTCTTGGGTATGATCTAAATAATATATCTAAGTAAGGAATCTCGATATGGCTATAACTCAGCAACATGGAAGATAGGTTTATAAAACATAAGCTAGGATAAACTTTCTAGGCCTTAGACAATGGAACTGCTAACTTTCAATCTTAGCCATACTTATCTAATACTCCCTAGACTATACTTTTCCCCTTAAATACCGTTATGATTTTATTAACTTATAATCATTATATGGGTACATATAACTACTCCCGCCAAATTCTGAGTTGAACTACATACTGATGTGTGAGCTAATGCTAACACATTTGAGGCTTATAACTATAAATAATTGTAAAGTCTTAAGCAACTTTTTATGTTTTTTATTGGTTTCTCTTTGATAATGCAGTAAAGTCAAAATGCAAGAAAACCAAAGACAAAAAGAGCAAAAGAGGTGAATTTGGAATAAGTGGCCATGAAAGTGTAGTTGACGACTTGTCTGATAAGTCATCAAATTTTTGATATGTTATCAGAGTAATCTTAAGCTGTAGATAGTGTGAGAAAGTTGGAGTAGAAGTGTGATGACATCTATGATAAGTCGTCATAATTCTAATAAGCCATCGAGAATACCGTCAGCCGAAGGCAGTACATTAGATTTGAAATGAACAAGTGACGACATTGTTAGATATGTTGTCAAAGTAATGATAATACCTCAAGATTAGCTTGTATAATAAGGTACAAACCATCAAAATTAGAGGAGGAGTTGATTATAATGTGCGATAAGTCGTCAAACTCCTGATAAAGGTTCACACTTCGTCGTCTGTTGTGCTAGAGAAAGTTGTATTCTGTGATTTAACTCCTAATTTAGATCTTGGTATTTAAGGTAAAGTTCTTAGGTTTTATTAGAGGCTGACATTCATCTAGAATTGCACGAACTTACACTATTTTATCTCTAGCTTTCTCTGTAACTTTTGAGAGATTGTTATCATAATTTTCTTAGGATTTCTACTGCGATCTAATCTTAGAAACACTTATTGATATTCATTATTATGTATGTTATCATTTATCAAATTATGAATATAAATTGAATTGTTGCTTTTTACAATATGAGTAGCTAATTTCTTTAACCCGAGTTGTGGGATTTATGGGTTTAGTTTTGTAAAGTAACTAGGTGTTCAAGATTCTAAAGGTAGTAGGAACTCCTTGGCAATTCCTCTATTTCACATATTTTCTATTGGTTGAAAATGATAGGTCATTCCTTCTAGTGATTTGTTTTAAATATGAAATCAACCCTAATAGGAAGTGAATTATCAACAGGGACTTGGAAGCATCAAACTTTTTATTTAATAATTAACGTTGTAACAAGGTTAAATAACTTGAGACAATATCCTGTTAAAAAATATAAATTCCCTAAGTTCAAAAGAATTAGGTAATTATATGTCTAAATAGGTTGAGAAATATTTAGATATTACTTCGACAAGGATAATCTGTTGTTCCTACCTACCACAAGAATCTCGTACCGTTACTAGTGTCTGTCAAATACCAATACTCATAGTGAACATAAATCTAGTTTTACATATAATATTGGTTAAAATGACTGACACTGAATTGAGGAATAATAACTTGTTACCCTTTCAAAAAAATCCATTTACAGGATACTGCTAACTATCAATTGATTAACCCATAAACTACTCAAATTAACACCATATTCCCTGTGGGATTCAACTCCAACCTTGTTGGGTTATATATTTGACCATTACTTATTACTCTCTCGTAAGAGAGGTGTAGTTCGAGCATTATCAAAAATGTCACCGTTGTCGGGGAATACCATTGTAAATTTATGTTTATGTGCGCTAATTGACTGTTACTCAAGTTTCCTAATTTTACATTTATTTTTTGTTTTTTTTATTGTAGGAACATAGTGTTGTATGCAAAAATCATGAAGTTTAGGAGAAACGTTACTAACGTTAAATCCGGAACCCCAACCGATCAGCATAATGGCAGACCCACAGGAAGCTTATAGGCTATCCGCCTTAGCTAAAACTTAGCTTCATTTGCAGAATAAAGGTCAGCAAGCCCACCATCCAAATCCGGATGATGAGGAATTATTGAATCCTATTAAATGAAGGCTTGCAGAGGAGGTAGATGCACCAGTGATTAGAAATGTAAATAGAAACCATCCTTTCAGGGAGAGACCTGATCGCCAGGCCGTGCAATTTGATCTTAATGACGAGGATTATAGAATGGACGAAGCTGGTGCTACTGGAGCTATTATTTCCCCACCTCTACAACCAGGAGAGAATATGCATTTAGTGAACTTTGTCATTATTTACAAGTCTTTTGATAACACGAGAGTGGGACAAAATACCATCCTCCTACGTTTATTTCATAACAAAGAATTCTATAACTAATTGGAGGCTGTTGAAAGACGTTTTCCTTGAAAGGTTCTTTCCACCTTCCAGGAGGGTACAGTTAAGGGATGCGATCTATAACTTTAGATAGCTCCAATGAAGATCTCCAAGAGACATCGGAGAGGTTAAAAAAAAGCTCATGCAGTGCCCAAACCATAACATGATAGATATTCACCTGATAGTGACTCTTTATCCGACTTTGAACTCTATAACAAAGCTAGTTGTTGATAATAATGCAGGGGAATATCTGGTGGATCTTATTATTCAAGAGGCCTCAGAGATTCTTGATCGGATGACCAAACAAAGTAGAGCTTGTCATACCAGGGATTCTGTGGTAGCAAGCCCTACTATATCTATTGGCATGACTATGGAATAATGGAAGAAAGAGGAAAAATGTGATCATGACATGGCACACATGAAGACGGAGATGGATTTATTGACGAAGAACTTATTATCTTCAAACACTAAAAAATTAATAGTTGTTGCATCATAAGGTAAAGATAATTCTAATTCAGAAGAAGAAGCCAACTATTTGAATAACCAGGGGGTTTCCGAGCTAATAGCCAAGGAAATCAAAGTCGTACTTACTTTGAGAAGGTTGGATATAAGTATCGGGATCAAGGAAACTATAAGAGAAAGAATGAAAAAAATGGGATGTATGTACCTCTCAGAAGCAGAGATAATGCAATAACTAGCTCTGTTAAGATGTACATGAAGGACATGATAGAGAAATTGTTAAAGAAAGTATAGGATACCAACTATGGGGTGACTACCATGAAGATCTATTTGTCTTCTATGAGTCAGTTGGTAAACTCGTACTCCACTTCGACCAAACAGTTGGAACAACAAATGGGCCAACTTTTTGTAGAATTGAATAAGAGAAAAAGTGAAACATTTCCAAGTGATACAATTCAAAACCCTCTAAATGATGGTTAGTGCATGACTATTACAACACGGAGTGTTAAGGTTTTATCATGCCCTTCTTTGGGCAAAGTTGTTAATGATGCGGTGATCAAAGAAGATGTTGAGCTTGAAGAAGGTAATCCAGTAGAGTCTGAGAAGATGTATAACATTTATATCCCTTCCAATCACCAACAGGTTTATAATGGGGAACAAGGGAAATACAAGGTAAAGGAAGTAGTGGTGAAAACTCTCCCAAAACCACCACCTTCATTTCCTTAGAGATTGAAAAAGAAGGCTGATGATAAAAAGTTAAGTAAATTCATGGAAATGTTGAAGCAGATAACAGTGAATGTGCCTTTGGTTGAGGCACTTGAACAAATGCCAGGATATGCTAAATTTATGAAGGATCTTGTGATGAAGAAAAGAGCGTTAAGCTACAAAGTGAATAACATCCATCATTATATTTCTATTTCTATAAGATCCTTGGTGGAAAAGAAAGTAGACCCAGGAGAATTCACTATTCCTTGTACAATTAGTTCTCTATAATTTTCTAAGGCCTTATGTGATCTGGGAGAAAGAATCAATCAGATGCCGCTAGTTGTCTATAAAAAGCTGGGTTTGGGTGATCCCACACACACCAATATGTGACTTGTGATGGAGGATAGGTCGGTAAAATGAACTGTTGGTATTTTGTGCGATGTCCTGGTGAAAGTGTCGAGCTTCATATTTCCTACAAATTTTGTCATTTTGGATTATGAGGTGGACTTTGAGGTGCCCATAATCTTGGGTAAACCTTTCCTCGCAATCGGAAGTGTGCTGATTGATTTGTGAGCTAATAAACTCTTATTCAAGTTGAATAATAAAGTGGTGTGATTTAATGTGTGGAAATAAATTAAGCAACATAAAAAAATAAGTGTGTTCTCAATTGTTGATGTATATTATGAGGATAAGAAGGAGGTGTCAATAGAGAAGAAACTTGTGGTCGAACCTTTAGCTGCAGTACTGATGAGTTTTGATCGTGAAGGTATTGAAGAGTACGAAGAAACTATTTGTGTGTTGTCAGGAATAGGTTCATACTCTTATTCTCCTAAGAAGCTAGATCTTGATCTTTCTAATCGACCAACACCTCTGGCTAAGTCATCCGTCGAAGAGCCACCGGTGTTGTAATTGAAAGAACTGCAAGGGTATTTAAGGTATGTATTTTTGGGTAGCGGAATCAGTTACCCATTATTATTGTAGTTGATTTAGGAAAGAAATAGGTGGAAGCACTTATTTCGATACAACAAAGGTATGAAAGTACAATAGGCTGGACTACTGCAGATATTATTGGCATTCCCCCTAGCATCTACACTCATAAGATACAGCTTGAAGAGGACTATACTCCAACCATTGAAAACCAACATCGCCTTAACCCACCGATGCAAGAGATGGTAAAGAAAAAAATTATTAAAAGGTTGGATGCAAGAGTAGTTTATCATATTTCTGACAGTAAATGGTTGAGCGCAGTTCAATGTGTGCCCATGAAAGGGGGCACGACTATTGTTGAAAATGAAATGAATAAGTTAATTCCACTCAGGCCTATTACTTGGTGGAGAGTGTGCATGGACTACCACAAACTAAACTCATGGACTTTGAAGGACCACTTCCCGATGCCTTTTATGGATCAAATACTTGATTGATTGGCAGGAAAGGTGTGGTATTTCATCTTGGATGGTTATTCTGGGTATAATCAGATCTGTGTTGCTCCTAAATATTAGGAGAAGTCAATATTTTCATACCCGTATGGCACATTCACATTCAAGCGGATGCCATTTGAGTTATGTGATGCACCTACCACCTTTCAATGGTGTATGATGTCTATTTTCTTAGATATGGTTGACGAAACCTTTTTAGTTTTTATGGATGATTTTTCAGAGGTAGGAGATTCATTTGAGCTGTGTTTGGCGAACCTGAGTATGGCCTTGCAATGATGTGTGGAATTCAATTTGGTACTTAATTGCGAAAAATGCCATTTTTGGTGATGGAGGGCATTGTTCTTGGGAACAAAAGGTCAGCAAAAGGGATAGAGGTAGATCGAGCCTATGTAGAGGTTATTGAGAAGCTACCACCTCCCTTTCAGTGAAGGGAGTGCGTAGTTTACTTGGACATGTTAGATTTAACCGGTGGTTTATAAGGGATTTCTCGAAGGTTACAAATCCACTTTGCAAACTTTTGGAGAAAAAAGTTAAGTTCTCTTTTGACGATGATTGCTTGAAGGTATTTGAATGCCTTAAAAAGAAGCTGGTAGAGGCCCTTATCATTATTGCACTGGACTGGTCAAAACCATTAGAGATCATGTGTGAGGCAAGCGGTGTTACCCTTGGAGCTGCATTACGATAAAAGAAGGACAAATTATTTCATGAAATTTATTATGCTAGAAAAGTGTTGAATGGAGCTCAAAAGAACTACACCATCACCGAACAAGAAATCCTTGTTGTAGCTTATGCTTTTAAGAAATTCAGGGCTTATCTGTTAGGGACCAAGGTGGTGGTCCACACTGACCATGCATCCTTAAGATATTTGATGGCTAAGAATGATCCAAAACGAAGGCTGATTAGTTGGGTGTTTCTGCTCCGAGAATTTGAGTTTGAAGTAAAAGATAGGAAGGGTTGTAAAAAACAAGTTGCAGATTATTTGTCTAGGATGGAAGGTGAGGAAGCAATTAGTGATGAAATAGAGATAGATGATGCATTTCCTGGTGAAGATATCTTGTCTGCTGCTATGGAGAAAATTCCTTGGTATGCTGAATTTTCAAAATATGTTGTGAGCGAAGTCATTCCAGAAAATCTTTCTTTCCATTAAAGAAAGAAATTCCTTCATGTTGTGACATGCTAATTCTGGGATAAGCCATATATTTTTCGGTCATGTGCTGACAATATTTTAAGGAGATGTGTGCCAGAAGTAGATGAATTGTGTATATTGGCAGCATGTCATGCTTCACCAGTTGGAGGTCACCATGCAGGTGATCAAACAGATAAAAAGGAATTGAAGAGTGGCTACTACTGGGAAACATTATTCAAGGATGATCACGAGTTTGTACTAAAGTGTGACCAATGCCAGAGGCAGGGGTCAATCTCCAAGAGGCATGAGATGCCTTTGAATAACATGCTTGAAGTAGAATTGTTTGACGTTTTTGGCATCGACTTCATGGGCGTTTTTGTAAGCTCATATGGAATAAAATACATTCTAGTTGTTGTTAATTATGTACTAAAATGGGCTGAAGCCTTCGCCTTTTGGGATAATGAAGGAAAGAAAGTTTTTGTGTTTCCAAAAAAGAACATCTTTTCCCGCTTTGGAGTACCACATACTATTATAAGTGATGGAGGATCTCATTTTTGCAACAAAGTGTTTTGGGCTTCTTTGGTGAAATATGGGATGAAATAACATAAATTAGCGACCCCATATCACCCACAAACTAGTAGGAAAGTTGAGGTCTCGAACGGGAGATTAAGGCCATCTTAGATAAAACAGTGAACCCTAGTAGGCTAGATTGGTATCTAATGCTAGATGACGCTCTTTGGACATACTAGACTTATTTCAAGAGAAAAATTAGCATGTTACCATATCAGCTAGTCTATGGGAAAGCATTTCATTTACCGATCAATTTGGAGTACAAGGCTTTATGGCCACTAAAAAGGTTAAATCTAAATTGGAAGGAGGCAGCGGAGCTAATACTAGGGAAATTGAATGAGATGAAAGAATTTCACATTGTGGATTATGAAAGAGAAAAGTTATACAAAGAGAAGATTAAGAAGTATCATGATGGAAGTATTGAAAAATGAAACTTTCAAAAAGGTGATTTGTTACTCCTGTTCAACTCCAGACTGAAGTTGTTCCCAGGAAAGTTGAAATCAAAGTGGTCCAGCCCATTCAAAGTGAGTCAAGTCTAATTATCTAGATTAGTTGAACTCTAGAATGAGGACAGGAGCGTCTTTAAGGTAAATGGGCAGCGAGTGAAGCTAAACATCAGTCCAATAGACTCAATAAATTATATAGCAACCTTATATATCGATGAAGTCTGACTAATCGAGATAACTGAGTTGTGTAACGACACTAAATCAGGCGCTACTAGGAGGCAACCCAATGTTTTTATGTTTGATCTAAGTTTTTTTATTTATTTAGTTTGATGTTTAATTTAAAGATTATGAACGTAAAGAAATGATGTGGTTAAATCGATGTTGCCAGCAACGAGTCTTGACGACCAAGTTTGATATGCCATCACACTTGTGATAAGCCGTCACACTAGGTCGTCAGAGATACAAAGCTTGAGGAACGTTCTGTTTAGGGATGATGGCAACATTTGATGGGCTATTGTACTTGTGATAAGCTATCGCACGAGCTCGTCAAGTGAGAGAATTATGAGATATGTTTTGCATAGAGCTGACGACAAATTGTGATGGGCTATCACAACTCAGATAAGCCGACAACGTTAAATGTCATATATGCTAAAATAAGGCAACACTCTGCCTTGAGCTGACGCCAAATATGATGGGTTATCAAACTTATGATAAGCTATCAGCTAATTTTGAGCCTAGAGGAGGAAATCCAACCCGGCCCACAGACCAGTCTTTTCTCTTTCCCAATTTTCTTTTTCTTTAGTTATTTTCTTTCCATTTTTAGTTTATTCAATTACCTATTCTCATTATTTCCTACTAAAACAAGAAAATTTCTTTCCTTCTTGCCCGTTGATTTTGTTTCAAACACAATTGGTTTATTTTCTCTATTTTTCTTCTCTACCTCAATCGAGAATCAGCGTTGGATGTCCATCATCTATTCTAAGTCAACTAACAGGTTTTCTCAGAACTAGTCTCTTTTCTTATTTTGTAAGTAGGAACCTTGGTTTTTCATGGGTATTGATCAATTTTAGCAAAGAATTGAGCTAAAAAATGAAACTAGGGTTTTCAATTATGCTTGGAACACTAAAAGCTGGAATCTCAGCTCAAGAATGCAATTTCATGTGTTGTTGATAAGAATTTGGGATGATGATCATGTTAAAATTGAGCTAGGGATTGTGTTCTAAACTGACGATATTGGCTGATATGCTATCACAAATGTGATGGGTTATCTGATCATGTCGTCACAATATTCCACAAAGGCGCTGACAAAACCCTGCCAAGGAATTGATTATCATTGTTGTGTTCCTTATCCCAGGATACTAAATTATTGCTTTCTATTGCTGTAGAGTTCAGTATGCCTCCTAAAGGAAAAGGGTCCAAATCAGCAAAGAAGGTGGCTAAGGGGAGCGTGCCTCATAAACTTTTGATGAGTCTGATTATGAAGAAGAAGAGCCACAGCTAAAAAGGCAAAGAAAGAAGAAGAGTCTGAAAATGCCTTCACCACCTCCACACGCTAAGGAGGAGAAGAGTGAAGAGTGTGAATCCAAGAAACCCTCAACATAAGAACATACACCTTCGGAGAAGACATCTTCTGAACAACCTAATTCTCAGCACCCTGATTATGTGTAACCTGACTCAGAGTAACCAAATTTTGAGCAACCTGATTCTGATGGAACATTATCTGGGTCCACTCCTTCAGAACAACGGGTTAAGGAG
This sequence comes from Capsicum pubescens, assembly GCA_030864215.1. Classification (NCBI taxonomy): domain Eukaryota; kingdom Viridiplantae; phylum Streptophyta; class Magnoliopsida; order Solanales; family Solanaceae; genus Capsicum; species Capsicum pubescens. The sequence continues at coordinate 122,302,052 of CM061544.1, forward strand.
AACTCTCTGATATGGGGAAATCTGATCAAATGCAAGAACCCAGTGTTTGAGAACGTGCTAGATGTTAACTTCCCGGGGAAAAGATGATTTTCTATGATGGGCTTCTCAAAACTCAAAGAAGACCAGTTAAAAGGCTAATTTTTGAAGAAATCATAATAATTACCACCGAGTTGAGAAGATATCCAGCAATGGAGCAGACATTCGAAGACTATGACCTGGAATGGACTACACAAAGAGGTAATTCATTCAACCCTGCACTAGTTCGAGAGTTCTACACGAACTACCAGGCTACCTTGAAAAACCTGTGTAAGAAAAAGGAAAAAGAGGCAGAGAAGCCCACATTTGAGAAAGTTTCTGTGAGGGGCGTAGCGGTAGATCTCTCAGAAAGAACCATCAATAGATCTCTTCATGGTCTTAACTTCACTTATCAGGTCACTTCACCAACATTCTACTATTGAATATAGGATCGTGAAAAATAACGTCCATCATTAGCCAACATCATAGTTGAAGGAGAACCGAAATGGTTGACCAACCCAAATGAAAGAAAAGCCAAGTCCTCTCTTACTCAAGAGGCAAAGTTCTAGTGGGGTGCAGTATGCACTGGGTTGGTGCCTACGGAGGGAGATAATATTCTGGGTAATGATAGAGCAGTGTTAGTTGTAAGTCTCGTGGCTAAGCTTCACTTAAACTTCGAGGAGATTATTGCTGATGAAATAAAGATTCAGGTATCAAGACCAGACACTGCATATCTTTTTCATTACATCATCACAAAGTTATGCAGGGCTTCTAATGTACCAAAGGTTCCAGGGGTAGACAATGAACTTCCTGCTAAGAAGACCCACAACCCTATGTGATTTGATGAAAACCATCCAAGACTGGTGCTAAAAAAGTGAGCATGGGTTGCATCAAATCCAGTGAGGGTTGTAGAAGTGCAACTAGATTTTATTGGTACTGACTAAGTACCAAATATAGAGGTGTAAAATTCTAAAGATTTACAATGAACACCCCTCTGCGGGGGTGAGTTTAGTGCATGAGGCTGAAGCAAACCCTGCAGAAATTGCTTAGGTATCGGCGTTGACTTTTAATGCTCTAAATTTTAGGAGAGTGGCAAAAGAAGTAAGGCAATGTGAGTCACAACTACAACAACTATCCAACCAGTTTTCCTCAATTGTAGATACGAGGATCAAGGTAGCCCTTGAACCCTTCCAAACTTTGCCTGGTTGGGTTGATGATTTGGAGAACCATTTCAATGCACGGTTAAGAAAAATGGCGGACCCAGATCTTGCACTATTAATTTCAACACTAGATAAGTTGAAAGCAGATGTTGGGGTATTGTAGTAGCACCAATTTTGATATCTGTGGATCCAGTTGCAGATGAGTCTGAGGATGAATTTCCCTTACATGACCTTAATAGGAAACCGATGAAGCAGAGTAAAAAAAGAGTGATAAGAAAGACAAGGGTAAACAAAAAAGATCTAACAACAAGGATTAAAGAAAATCAGAAAGGAAGGCATGGAAGAAGGCGTAAAAAGCATAAATGAAATTAGCGATACGAGCATCCAAGGCAGAAGCGGAGAGATGGGAGGAAGATCTACGATCTAGGGTTATAGGAGCATCAGCTTATGGACTCCCTCCAGAGGCGGTGATAGCTGTGCCAGCCCAGCAGTGGGCCACTGATGTGAGTATTCCAGTGGAAGACACCGCTGCAGGGTCAGGGACCCATGATTCCCGTGCTTGAACAACTCAAGATATACCCTAACCCTTAGTTTAATTTCTCTTTTCATGTACAATGAGGAAAACTCTTGATTTTAAGTTGAGGGTGTAGGGTGATTTGTTGAAAAATATTGCAGTTAACTAGGAGAGATACAAGTACCTTAGGCAGTTAACATGATTTTGTTGATTTTTAAAAACCTCTCCAATGGTTTATTTTATAACTGTGTGATATGAATTTATGTGTGACCACTGATGGTCAACCTAAAAATCATTACTTTAGGATCATGAGGGTTGTGAAATAGAGTCGCCAACCTACGATGTCTAAAATAACACTATGTCTGAATACTTAGCTAAAATTTTCCAAGTTTGGGACCCCTTAACAATCATTAAAGGACTGAGTTAAGATTAGAATTTTCTGGGGTCTTAAACTTGTGTTAGGTAGATTTTTATTTTTTTTTATTTTTCACTGTGACATCTTTAAATGAATATGAATTTAGTGATTTCAAATCTTATTTTGATAATCCATTTCCATATTATGGTCGACCACACTTTTGGCAAAATTATAAATATGCTCTCCACAAAGAGGTATGTACACCATCTCGATCTTATTAAGAGTATGATTGTTCTTTATTTTGTGGTTGAGATGGACATTTGAATGATTGCCCAAATGCCCCTCCCCTAGTTATGCTAACAAAAATTCTAGTTTTTCTTATGATTTTGATTGGTCTCATGATGTGATGTCATGGCCCGAGGATACCCCTTAGTCATAACATGGTGCTTAGAACCACATGTTATCCCATGCTAACACATGTACTAGCATGATACTTGAGAAACTAACTTAAAATGTATACATAAGCTAAATTGCTGAGCGGAAGTATAATCATATGAAAATAAGAAAGAATGTTATACTGATAAATCTTACAACATGATAAATCTTAAGAAAGAACTTGAACTACATATCATGACTCTTACTGAATATCTATGAAGTATCTACTATACTTAATATACATAGTTTGGACATTCCTCCGACTACCACTAATTATTACATATGGATAATTAAAATATAACATATGAATTGTGATGGACTAGAGTCCCCAAAATAAGGGACCTTATCAACCGCTAGCTAAATGTTGCTAACTTTCTGACCTTGTTGTGTGGACTATATGTGGTACCTAAAATATAAAGAAATGTAGCCACAAATGCATATATGTCGTCAGTACGTTGAATGTTCTTAGTATACGAAGACATACACTAAATCATGGAAATATTTAAAACACGCTTTAAAATTGAGGACCATCGATTATTTCTTGAAACATACATTTAAAACATAGCTATACGTGAAAACTGTAAATCATAGTTAAATTTATAAATCATGAGCCAAAAACAATTTTGTAAATTGGGAAACATTAAAAACATGAATATTGTATGTAAATCCCATGTAAATCTAAACATGCTATAAAAACTCAACTAAGGGTCATGTATAGATACAGATCATGAAATCATGAACATGTATAACTGAGAATGCAAGACCAAGTATAGCATGTACTAACATGATCTGAATAACATGAATTATCTGTAAAATGTAATAAATGATTACTAAAATCAAATTACTTTGTCAAGCAAACCTGAACTAAAATACTCTTATTGTTGATAGAAATTGTGGGAGGTATCATTTAAGTGACATCCCCCAACCTGAGTAAATCAGGGTCAAACCTATAACTCGAATTGGAAGGGTGTCAATGTCTTGCCTTGGGTACTAACACATGAATAACTATATGGATCCCCAAGGCTGATGCCACGACGGACTTGGGAGTCAGTCCTAAACTGGCGGGTGACCCCGAAGAGAGTGTCAGTCCTGAACTTGATAGTGACATCTCATAATCTATACAGGCTACAGAGTTTTGTGGACTAGATGGATTTACTAAGGTCTGAACGGAATACTGAACTGTAACTATGACTAATTACTGAGCCTACTATTTGTAACACTGATGAGACTGTTCTGTAACTACCACAGCTCTAGGGAATAAGCTTAGTTTTCGGGTATTAGATACCCCCAGGACTCGATAGAATGAAAAATAAATCATAGCATAAACTTTAAAAGCATACCTATATGCACTTGATCATAAATCATTCATAGAGACATTCTATCAAATACTTGCATGATATAATTTGCACATAAGATAACATGACATGATTGTTTGCCCATTTACTTTGTTTACATGAGCAATTTATCAAACACTTGGAGGACATAATTCACGCACATGGCACTAATAACATATACACACCATAATTCAAATACCCATTTATAATTTCAAAAGTTTAGCATGGATTTACATGATTCTATACTAATATAAAATAACTCAACATGAAACATGTCAAAAACATTGATTAGAAACCCAATTAATCATTATAATCATGAATATAATCGAAACTCAACATGAAATTCATGTAATCAATACACTTGAGCTTTTAAAAATACATTCTTGAACTCCAAGGGTGGAAGGGACCCTTGAATGAACACTTTACATACCTTAAGAATTAAAGTATGAAAGAATGATGGTAAGTTCCTGAGACTTGAATTAAATTTAAAATCTCCTAGGGTTTGTTCTTGAGAGCAACTTGTGAAGACTGAATAGTTTTAGCTCTTAGAAGGGTTTAATTTAGTGTGTTTTGGGGATGATAGGTGTGGGGAAAAAAACCCAATTAACCCTGAGTACATGACTTTTTAATGACTAAAAATAGACATAATGAAGCACAGACCGATGCACCACATCTTTGGCATCGACATGATGGCCAAAGTGTCTCATCGAATCCAAGTCGGTTCACTAGAATTTTCACTGGGAGCTAGAGAAAAATATTCATCAATGCGATGGGCAACGTACCGCATCGAGATCTTATCGATCCACTGGTTTGAGCATTCAAATATGATCTAAACAAAGTTTGAAAAATTCAAAACTAGTTCGGGAACACCCACTGACATTCTTGATCTTGATCCAAACTAAAAATATTACTTTAGGGTCGTGAAATAGAGTCGCCAACCTACGATGGATAAAATAATACTACAACTGAATACTTAGCTAAAATTTACTAAGTCGGGGACCCCTTAATAAGCTTTAAAGTATTGGGTGAAGCTTAGGATTTTGCGGGGTCTTACACTTGTGTTAGGTAGATTTTCATATTTTGTTTATTTGTCACTATGACATCTTGAAATGAATTAGAGTTTAGTGATTTCAAATCTTATTTTAATGATCCATGTCCATATTATGGTGGACCGCACTTTTGGCAAAATTGTAAATATACTCTCCACAAAGAGGTGTATACACCATCTCGATCTTATTAGGAGTGTTATTGTTTTTTATTTTGTGGTCGAGATGGTCATTGTAGTGACTTTACGAATGCCCCTCCCCAAGTTATACTAACAAAAATTATATTGATCGATCTCATGATGTGATGTCACGGTCCGAGGCTACCCCCTAGTCTTAACACGGTGATTAGAACCACAAGTGACCCTATGTTAACCCATGTACTAGCATAATACTTGAGTAACTAACTTAAAATGTATGCACATACTAAATTTCTAAGTAGAAGTATAATCATGAGAAAATATGAATGAATGTAATACTGATAAAGCTTACAACATGATATATCTTAAAAAAGAACTTGAACTACATATTATGACTCTTATGAATATCTATGAAATATCTACTATACTGACTATAAATAGTTGGGACATGCCTCCAACTACCACTAAGCAGTACATATGAATAATCAAAATATACCATTTTACTTGTGATGGACGTAAGTCCCCAAAATAATGGAACTCTTTAACTGCTAGCTGAATGTTGATAACTGTCTGACCTTATTGTGTGGACTACATCTGCTACCTATATTATGAAAGAATGTAGACACAAATGCATATATGTCGTTAGTACGTTGAATGTACTTAGTATATAGAGATGTGCACTAAATAATAGAAATATTTAAAACATGCTTTAAAATTGAAGACCCACGCTTATTTGTTGAAACATACATTTAAAACATGGTTATACGTGAAAATTATAAGTTATAGTAAAATTTATAAATCATGAGCCAAAAATAATTCTGTAAAATTGGGAAGCATTAAAAACATGAATATTGTATGTAAATCCCATGTAAATATAAACATGCTATAAAACATAATGGAGGATCATATATGGATAGTGAGCATGAAAACATGAACATGTCTAACTAAAAATAAAAAAACAAGTATAGAACATGATCTGAATAACATGAATTATATGGAGAACTAAATGAATGATTACTAAAATCAGATTACTTTGTCAAGTAAACTTGAACTGAAATAGACAGATTGCTGACAAAAACTGTAGGAGATATCATGTTGCTGACATCCTCCAATCTGAGTAAAACAGGGTCCAACCTGTAACTCCAATTGGAAGGGTGTAAATGCCTTGCCTTAGGTACTAACACATGAATGACAATGTTGATCCCCAAGGTTGATGTACCGACGGACTGGGGAGTCGGTACTAAACTAGCGGGCAACCCTTAATAGAGTGTCATTCTGAAACTTGCTGGTGAAATCTCATTATCCTACACTGGCTACGTTGTTCTGGAACTTAGGGACGTCTACTAATGACCCAGTCCTAATCAACGAGTGAGCCATGGTCTGACTGACTTGTAACTTGAAAATGTAAACATGTAAAAACACAAGTATCTGATGTTCATAATCCTCCAACACTGAATGATTACAAAATACGATGACAATGTTTAAAATTGTGATATAAAATCATAGTTCAAAGACCCAAAACATAAGATATTTCTATAAATTAGTACGGATCATGAATTGAACAGGGGAATGAGTTAAGCTTAAGAGTACAACATATTTACATGGTTTAACTCATAACTTGATGATTTAGCATGAAATAAATTGAACATGACATGGGTAATTGAAATTTAAAACATGAAAAAACCTAATTTACATTGGAAAACATGTGAACATGTCTTGTATTCGAATTACTAAGAAATACATGGGTTTTAATTCATAAATTTCATGGATTATTTCATAAAATAGAATAGAATTCATACTATTAAACCAAATGAGGATTTTTGGGCTCAATGGGTGTAAGGAACCTATTGATGAATACTCCACATACCTCAATTAGATGAATTCTTAAAGAACGCTTTGAATTTGGAACATAACTTCTTGAGCTCTTAAGAGATGCAACTTGAATCTTTGTTCTTCAGAAGACATGAATGGTTTTAAGTCGTGTATTGAACATTTAGGGTTAAGAGAGTGGAAATAACATGTTTTAAGACCCCTTACATTATTTAAAGATGATTAAAAATTGTTTAGGGGTGCGAAAAAACCTCAATACCTTTAAATTAAGTCAAAACAGAGCGACCTTATCACTTGGATTTTGTTGGGAGAGGCACAACCAAAGAAAACCTGAGGGTGGATAGAGCATGACAAAAGGCATACCTAGGGTGGGCGGCACACACATAAACCAAACCCCATGCAGTGGCTATTAGCATTTGTTATGCGACGCACAACCTTAGTGGAGGGTTTATTTGGTGACGCACACCAAATTCTAATATCCTAAAACACCCCCAACATGACCCACAAATACTATACATGGTGTACTATTTATATAGGGGTCCTATAGGTCTTTATTAAGGCATTGCTAGAGCATTAGAAGCATGGGATTTTAGACTTAATGTTTCTCACAGTACTGGTTATAATTTTTTTCTCTAATATTGATTAAGACAAAATTGGTATAGTTGGAATTCTAATTCAATTTTATATAATTTGATAGGTCTTGACATAAAATATTTCATATATGTAAAATTTTATAAACGTTAAAATTTGACCCTTGTAGAATCGAATGCAAAAATTTGGTTGAATCAAAGGCTCTTAGCACAACTTTATTCTAAGTGATACCTACGGACATTTTTCCCTCATCATAATCACACTTAGAACTAGGCTAAAGATCATAACATATGTATTCAAATAAAAATCCTAAGATTAGAGTTTACAAACGTAGGAACAACAGTTCAATTTATAGATAAAAAATATAGGGTGTTACCTCATCCCCCCTTGGAATCATTCATCCTCGAATGATGGGTAAGAACTTACATAAATTTTAGAAGTATGGAATAAGGCACACATGAAATGTCTACTAATAAATGTAGTTGAGCTGAAACATTAAAAAAACTATCATGATGATGATTTCTGAGTTGACTTGACTTAATTAACTATAATGAGATGATTCATGGAGAGGGTTTAGAGATCACTTGAAATTTTACTAATACGATCACTCATATACAACTAAGAAGAGATAACTGGTGCAACAAAATCCTAAGAGTTACTTAGGATGGAATAAGGTACATAACTTCTCATTAGGAATTCTCCCTAAAAAGTACACGTCTTGAAATTAAAAGTAAAGGGCTTCATGGTATTGCCAAGTACATTAAGTAATCATGAATCCTGAGATAACTTGACTAAAGTGATATAATGCGTATTACCCTATCTGAGTTGGAATACTTGGAAATATGAGATTATTTACTTAATATTTATGAACTAAATCATGACTAAATATCTTATAGTAGACATGATGCATAGATTAAACTAAATTTATAATTTTCATGAACATGAATGAATTACCTCATCAAATAGCCATATTCAGGAAATTATGAATAGTAAGACGAGATGGAAAAAGGTAGGAGCTTTTCTTTATGATTGCTAAATTGAATTTTTTGCTATACATACTAACTCATACTGAAAGTTCATACTCAACTGGAGTATTTTTTCAAAACCCTTGTTAAGAAGTTCTAATTACATTAGGGAGCAAAGAATTCATAGGAATGATCTAAATAAAATATCTGAGTAAGGAATCTCAATATGCCTATAACTCAGCAATATGGAACATAGGCTTATAAAACATAAGCTAGGATAGACTTTCTAGACCATAGACAATGGAACTGATAACTTTCAAGCTTAGCCACACTTATCAAATACTCCCAAGACTATACGTTTCCCCTTAAATACCATTCTCATTTGATTAAACTTATAATTATTATATGGGTACATATAACTACTCCTGCCAAATTCTGAGTTGAACTACATACTGATATGTGAGCTAATGCTAGCATATTTGAGGCTTTTAACTAGAAAAAAATGTCAAGTCTTAAGCAACTTCTGTCATTTTTTATTGTTTTGTATTTGATAATGCAGGAAAGTGAAGAGGTAAGAAAACCAAAGACAATAAGAGAAAAAAAATTTAATTTGGAACAAGTATCCATGAAAGGGTAGTTGACGACTTGTCTGATAAGTCATCAATTTTTTGATATGTTATCATAGTCATATTAAGCTATAGACAGTGTGAGGAAGTTGGAGAAGAAGTATGATGACATCTCTGATAAGTTATCATAGTTCTAATAAGCTGTCGAGAATTCCATCAACCTAAGGCAGTACATGAGATTTGAAGTGAAGAAGTGATGACATTGTCTGATATGTCATCAAAGTCCTGATGAGCCGTCAAGATTCATTGTTATCTTAAGGTAGAAATCAGCAAACTTAGATGAGGAGTTGACTACAATGTCTGATAAGTCTTCAGGCTCCTGATAAGACATCACACTTCGTCGTCAATTGTGCGAGAAAACGATGTATTCTATGATTTGACTCCTAATTTAGTTCTTGGTATTTAACAAAAAGTTCTTAGGTTTTATTAGAGGTTGAAATTCATCTTGAACTGTATGAACTTACACTATTTTCTCTATAGTTTTCTTTGTAACTTTATTATTAACTTTTGAGAGATTATTATCAAATTTTTCTTGGGATTTCTACTGCGATCTAATCTGAGAAACACTTGCTGATATTCATTATAATGTAAGTTATCATTTATCTAATTATGAATATAAATTGAATTGTTGCTTTTTAAATTATGAGTAGCTAATTCCTTTAACTCGAGTTATGGTGTCTATAGGTTTGGTTTTGTAAAGTAACTAGGTGTTCAAGATTCTAAAGGTAGTAGGAACTCCTTGGTAATTTTGTTGTTTTACATATTGTCTATTGGTTGAAAACGATAGGCCATGCCTACTAGTGATTTTTCATTAAATAAGAAACCAACCCTCGTAGGAAGTGAATTTTGAACAGGGATTTGGAAGCATCAAACTTTCATTTAATAATTAATGATGTAACAAGTTTAATTAACTTACAAAACACCCTGTTATGAAATATAAATTCCCTAAGTTCAAAAGAATTAGGTAATTAAATGTTAAATAGGTTGAGAAACATTTAGACATTACTTCAACAAGGTTAATCTGTTGTTCCTACCTACCACAAGAATCTTGAACCATTACTAGTGTCTGTCAAATACCAACACTAATAGTGAACACAACTCTGGTTTTCCATATAATATTGATTAAAAAGTCTGACACTGAATTGAGAAATAATTAATGGTTACCCTTTCAAAAAACCCCATTTATAGGAAACTGCTAACTATCAGTTGATTAACTCACAAAAAACTCAAAGCAACACCATATTCCCTGTGGGATTCAACCCCAACCTAGTTGGGTTATATATTTGACAATGACCGCTTACTCTCTAGTAAGAGATGTGTAGTTTGAGCGTTATAAAAAATGGCATCGTTGCGGGGGAATACGATTGAAAATTTAAGTTTGTGTGCTCTAATTGACTGTTAGTCAAGTTTCCTAATTCTACATTTGTTTGTTGTTTTTGTTTATTGCAGGAACACTGTGATGTATGCCAAAAACTAGAGGTTTAGGAGAAACGTTATTACCATTCAATATGGAACCCCAACTGATTGGCAAAATGGCAGACCTATATGAAGTTCACAGGCTTGCCGCCTTAGCTAATGCTCAGATTAATCTGTAGAATGATGGTTAACAAGCTCGTCATGTGAATCCGGATGATGATGACTTCAGAGATGAGGAATTGCTTAATCCTATTAACTAAAGCCATATAGAGGAGGTCGCTGCACCAGTGAATAGAAATATAAATAGAAACCGTCCTTTTAAGGAGAGACCTAATCGCCATGCCGTGCAATTTTATCATAATAAGGATGTTGATGGAATGGATGGAGAAGGTTCTACCGGAGCTATTATTCCCACACCTCTAGCACCAGGAGAAAAGTTCAACATTACTAGTACAATAATTAAACTTCTTCACCTAAAGGGGTTGTTCGGTGGACTCTTGAGATATGATCCCAATCTGTATTTAGTGAACTTTGTCACTATTTGAAAGTCTTTTGATAACTCAAGAGTGGGACAAAATTCCATCCACCTATATATATTTCTATTGTCTATGTCTGGGGAGGCAACATTATGGCTTAATGAGCTGATGCCTGATTCTATAACCAACTGGAGCCTGTTGAGTAAGAATATTTTCTAGAAAGTTCTTTCTACCTTCCAGGAGGGTAAAATTATGGGATGAGATCAGTAACTTTAGGCAGCTCCCAACTGAAACTCTATAAGAGTCATCAGAGAGTTTTAAAAAAAAGCTCATGCAGTTCTCGAATAATAACATGATAGATATTCACCTGATGGAGACTCTTTATCGAGATTTGAACACTATAACAAAGCCATTTATTGATAATGATGCAGGGGAATATTTTGTGGATCTTACTATTGAAGAGTCCTCGGAGATGCTTGATCAGATGACCAAATAAAGTAGAGCTTGGCATACCAGTGATACTGTGGTAGCAAGCCCTACTATGTCGGTTGTCATAACTACGGAACAACATATGAAAGAGGGAGAACATGATCAATACATGGAACACTTGAAGACATAAATGGATTTATTAAACAAGCCCTTATTATCTGCAAAGACTGAAAAAGTAAAAATTATTACATCACAAGGTAAAGATAATTCTAATTTGGAAGAAGAAGCTAACTATTTGAATAACCAGAGGTGTTTCCGAGGCAATTGCCAAGGAAATAAAGGTCGACCTTATTATGAAAAGTATGGATATAAGAATTGGGATCAAGGAAACCAGAAGAGCAAGAATGAAAGAAATGAGATATATGTACCTCCGGGAAGCAGAGATAATATGACAACTAACTCTGGTAAGATGTCCATACAGGACATAATGGAGAAATTGTTAAAAGGAGTTGAGGATACCGACTCTAGGGTGACAACCATGTAGATCAATTTGTTTTGTATGAGTCAGTTGGTAAACTTGCACTCTACTTCAATCAAACAGTTGGAACGACAAATGAGCCAACTTTCTACAACATTGAATCTGGAGAAAAGTGAAACATTATCGAGTGATACAATTCAGAACCCTAAAAATGATGGTTTGTGCATGGCTATTACCATATGGAGTGGTAAGGTTTTATCAGGCCCGTCTTTGGGCAAACCTGTTAATGATGAAGTGATCAAAGAATATGTTGAGCTTGAACAAGGTAATCTAGTGAAGTCTGAGAAGCTGGATAACATTGATATCCCTTCTAGTCACCAATAGGTTAATGAGGTGGAAAAGGGGAAAGAGAAGGAAAATGAAGAAGTGGTGAAGACTCTAACAAAACCACCACCTCCCTTTTCTCAAAGATTGAAAAAGAAGGCTGATGATATGAAATTTAGTAAATTCATGGAAATGTTGAAGAAGCTAACAGTGAATGTGCCTTTGGTCTAGGCACTTGAACAAATGCCAGGATATGGTAAATTTATGAAGGATGTTGTGACGAAAAAAAGAGCGTTAAGATGCAAAGTGGATAACATCCATCATTATATTTCTATTTCTACATGATCCTTGGTGGAAAAGAAAGTAGACCCAGGAGCATTCACTATTCCTTGTACAATTGGTTCTCTAGAATTCGCTAAGGCCTTATCTGATCTGGGAGAAAGAATCAATCTGATGCCACTAGATGTCTATAAAAAGCTAGGTTTGGGTGATCCCACACCCACCAATATGTGACTTGTGATGGAGGATAGGTCGGTAAAATGACTTGTTGGTATTTTGTATGATGTATTGGTCAAAGTGTCGAGATTCATATTTCCTACAAATTTTGTAACTTTGGATTATGAGGTGGACTTCAAGGTGCCCATAATCTTGGGTCAAACTTTCCTTGTAACCAGAAGTATGTTAATTGATTTCCAAGGTAATGAGCTCTTATTCAGGCTGAATGATAAAGTGATGCAATTTGATGTGTGAAAATAAATGAAACAACATAAAGAAATGAGTGTGTTCTCAATTTTTGATGTATATTATGATGATGAGCAGGACGTGTCAATAGAGGAGAAACTTGCTATCGAACCTTTAGCTGCAGTACTGATAAATTTTGATCGTGAAGGAATTACAGCATACGAAGAGACTGTTTCTCCATTGTTAGGAATGGGTTCATACTCTTATGATCCTAAGAAGATAGATCTTGATCTTGATAATCGACCAACACCACCAGCTAATCCATTTGTCAACGAGCCACCGGTAATGGAATTGAAAGAACTGCCAAGGCATTTAAAGTATGTGTTTATGGGAAGCGGAATCATGTTACCCATTATTATTACAGCTGATTTGGGTGAGAAACAAGTGGAAGCACTTATTTTAGTACAATAAAGGTACGAATGTACAATAGGATGGACTATTGCAGATATTATTGGCATTTTCCCTGGCATCTATAATCATAAGATATATCTTGAAGAGGACTGCACTCCAACCATCGAACACCAACATCATCATAACCCACCAATACAAGAGGTGTTTAAGAAGAAAATTATTAAATGGCTGGATGCAGGGTAGTTTATCCTATTTCTGACAGTAAATGGGTGAGTGCAGTTCAATGTATGCCTAAGAAAGGGGGCATCACTATTGTTGCAAATGAAAGGAATAAGTTCATTCCACTCAGTCATGTTACTGGGTGGAGAGTGTGCATCGACTACGGAAAACTAAACTCATTGACTTTGAAATACCACTTCCCGATGCCCTTTATGGATCAAATGCTTAATCGATTGGCAGAAAAAGGGTGGTATTACTTCTTAGATGGTTATTCTGGGTATAATCAGATTTGTGCTACTCCTAAAGGTCAGGAGAAGAAAATATTTACATACCCGTACGACACTTTCGTATTCAAGCAGATGCCTTTTGGGTTAGGTAATGCACCTACCACCTTCCAATAGGGTATGATATGCATTATCTAAGATATGGTTGAACACATCTTCAAAGTGTTTATGGATGATTTTTGGGTGGTAGGAGATTCACTTGATATTTTTTTGGCGAACCTAAGTATAGCCTTACAATGATGTGTGGAATTCAATTTGGTTCTTAATTGGGAAAAATTCCACTTTATGGCGAAGGAGGGCATTTTTCTCGGGAACAAAATTTCAGCAAAAGGGATAGAGGTAGATCGAGCCAAGGTAGAGGTTATTGAGAAGATACCATCTCCCATTTCAGTGAAGGGAGTGCGTAGTTTCCTTGGACATGTTGGCTTTTACTGGAGGTTTATAATGTATTTCCCGAAGGTTTCAAATCCACTTTGCATATTTTGGAGAAAGAAGTTAAGTTCTCCTTTGACGATAATTGCTTGAAGGAGTTTGAATGACTTACAAAGAAGCTGGTAGAGGCCCCTATCATTATTGCACTAGACTGGTCAAAACCGTTCAACATCATGTGTGATGCAAGCGGTGTTGCGATTAGAGCCGTGTTAGGATAAAAAAAGGACAAATTATTTCATCCAATTTATTATGCTAGCAAAGCACTGAATGGAGCTCAAAAGAACTACACTGTCACCAAACAGGAACTCCTTGTTGTAGTTTATGCTTTTAAGAAATTCAGGCCTTATCTGCTATGGACCAAGGTGGTGGTCCGTACTGACCATGGAGCCTTAAGATATTTAATGGCTAATAAGGATACAAAACCAAGGCATATTAGATGGGTGTTTCTGCTCCAAGAATTTGACTTGAAGTCAAAGATTGGAAGGGTTGCAAAAACCAAGTTGCAGATCATTTGTCTATAATTGAAGGTGAGCAAACAGTTAGTGATGAAATAGAGATAGATGATGCATTTCCTGATGAAGAGATTTTTTCTGCTGCTATGGAGAAAATGCCTTGGTACGCTGATTTTGCAAACTATGTTATGAGTGAAGTCATTCCAGAAAATCATTCCTTTCATCAAAGAATGAAATTCCTGCATGATGTGACACACTAATTCTGGGATGAGCCGTATTTTTTTCGGTTATGTTCTGATAATATTATAAGGAGATGTGTGTCTGAAGTGGATGTATTGTGTATATTGGAAGCATGTCATGCTTCACCAGTTAGAGGTCACCATGTAGGTGATGGAATGGATAGAAAGGTGTTGCAGAGTGGTAACTATTGGCCAACATTATTCAAGGATGCTCACGAGTTTGTACTAAAGTGTGACCAATGCCAGAGTCAGGGGTCAATCTCCAAGAGGCATGAGATACCGTTGACTAAGATGCTTGAAGTAGAATTGTTTTATGTTTGGGGCATCGACTTCATGGGCGCTTTTGTAAGCTCGTATGGGATGAAATACATACTAGTTGCTGTTGATTATTTATTAAATCGGGTCGAAGCCATCGCCTTTGCGGATAATGAAGGAAAAAGAGTTGTTGTGTTTCTAAAAAAGAACACTTTCTCTCGCTTTGGAGTACCACGTACTATTATAAGCGATGGAGGATCTCATTTTTGTAACAAAGTGTTTTGGGTGGCTTTGGCAAAATTTGGGGTGAAACAACATAGAGTAGCAAACCCATATCACCTATAAACTAGTGGGCAAGTAGAGGTCTCGAAATGGGATATTAAGGCTATCTTAGATAAACCAGTGAACACTTGTTGGCTAGATTAGTATCGAAAGTTAGATGATGCTTTGTGGGCGTATCAGACTGCTTTCAATATAGCAATAATCATGTCACCATATCATCTTGTCTATGTGAAAGCATTTCATTTACCGATCTATTAGGAGCACAAGTCTTTATGGGCACTAAAACGGTTAAATCTAAATTAAAAGGAGGCAGCGGAGCTAAGACTAGGGAAATTAAATTAGATGGATGAATTCCATTGCGAGGCTTATGAAAGATCATAATTATACAAGGAGAAGATGAAGAAGTATCATGATCAAAGGATTGAAAAATAAAACATTCAAAAAAGTGATTTGGTACTCCTCTTCAACTCCAGACTGAAGTTGTTCCCAGGTATGTTGATATCAAAGTAGTCTGGTCCATTCAAAGTGAGTCAAGTATACTCACCTGAAGTAGTTGAACTCGAGAATGAGGACGGGAGAGTATTTAAGGTAAATGGGCAGCGAGTGAAGCTATACATCGTTCCAATGGACTCAATAAAGCGTATAGCAACCTTTTATCTCGAAGAAGTCTGAGTAATCGAGCTAACTGAGTTGTGTCGTGACACTAAATCAGGCGCTATTTGGAGGCAACCCAAAGTTTTTATGTTTGATGTAAGTTGTTTTATTTATTTAGTTTCATGTTTAGTTTAAAGATTATGATTGTAATTAACCGATGATGTGAAATCGATGTTGTCACAAAGGTGTCTTGACGACCAAGTCTGATAAGATATCACACTTATGATAAGCCATCACACCAGGTCGTCAGAGATGCAAAGCTTGAAGCACGTTCTATTTAGGACTGATGGCAACACATGATGGGATATTGCACTTATAATACGCTGTCATACGAGGTCATCAATTGAGCAAATTTTGAGATATGTTCTAGATAGAGATGACGACAAAATATGACAGGCTATCACAAATCTGATAAGCCGACAAGATTAAACATCAGATATGGTAAAATAAAGCAACACTCTACCTTAAGCTGACATCAAATGTGACGGGCTATTACATTTGGGATAATCCATTATATAATTTTGAGCCCAGAAAAGGAAATCAAACCCGGACCACAGACCAGTCTTTTCACCTTCTCGTTTTTCTTTTTCTTTAGTTATTTACTTTCATTTTTAGTTTATTCTATTGCATATTCTCATTATTTCCTAGTAAAACAAGAAAATTTCTTTCCTTCTTTCCCGTTGTTTTTTTTTTCAAACACATGTGGTTTATTTTCCGTTTTTATCTTCTGTACCTCGATCGAGAATTAGCATTGGAACTCCATCATCTCTTCTAAGTTAACTAATAGGTATGCTCAGAACTAGTCTTTTTTCTTCTTTTGTAAGTAGGATACTTGGTTTTTCATGGGTATTGATCAATTTTGGCAAAGAATTAAGGTGAAAATTTAAACTAGGGTTTGCAATTATGCCTCGAACACTAAAAGCTGGAATCTCAGCCCAAGAATGCAATTTCTAGTGAAGTTGAGAAGAATTTGGGATGATGATCATGCGAAAATTAAGCTGGGGATTGTGTTCTGAACTGACGACATTGGCTGATAAGCTATCGCAAATGTGACGGGCTATTAAATCTTGTCATCGCAATATTTCACAAAGGCGCTGACAAAACCCTTCTAAGGAATTAGAAATTTATTATCATTGTTGTGTTCCTTAACCCTGGATACTAAATAATTGCTTTCTATTGCTGCAGAGTTTAGTATGTCTCCCAAAGGAAAAGGTTCAAAATCATCAAAGAAGGCGGCTAAGGGGAGCGTGCCTCGAAAACTTTTTGATGAGTCTTATTATGAAAAAAAAGAGCCACAACTAAAAATAAAAAGAAAGAAGAAGAGTACAAAAATGCCTTCACCACCTCCACAAGCTGAGGAAGAGAAGAATGAAGAAAGTGAATCCGAGGAACCCTCAACATCAGAACATACTCCTTTGGAGTAGACAACTTCTGAACAACCTAATTCTAAGCAACCCGATTCAAAGTAACATTATTCGGAGCAACCTGATTTTGAGGTACCATCATCTAGGTCAACTCCTTCAAAACAACGGCCTGAGAAGAACTCTTTGATATGTTGAAATCTGATCAAATGCAAGAAACCCGGTGTCGGAGAAAGTGTTGGATAGCAACTTACAGGGGCATAGAAGATTTTCTATGACGAGTTTCTTAGAACTCAAAGAAGATCTGTTAAAAGGACAATTTTGGAAAAAATTAGAATTATTACAACCGTTTTGAATAGATATCCTTCAATGGAGAAGACATTTCGAGACTACGACCAGACATGGACTACACAAAGAGGTTATTCGTTCTTCCCTACACTAGTTCGGGAGTTCTACGTGAACTACTAGGCTACCTTGAAAAACAGGTGTAAGAAAAAGGAAATAGAGGCAGATAAGCCCATGTTGGAGAATGTTTTGGTGAGGGGCGTAATTATAGATCTCTCAAAAAGAACCATCAACATATTCATTCATAGTCTTAACTTCTCTCCTCAAGTCACTTAACCAACATTCTAATATCGAGTAAAGGATCATGAAAAATAGCATCCATGGTTGGCCAACATCATAGCTAAAGGAGTACCGGAATGGTTGACCAACATAAATGAAAGAATAGTCAAGTCCTCTCATACTCAAGAGGCAAAGTTCTAGTGGGGTGTAGTATACACCGGTTTGATGCCTATGGAAGGAGATAATATTCAAGGTGATGATAGAGTAGTGTTAGTCACAAGCCTCATGGATAAGCTTCACTTAAACTTAGGGGTGATTATTGCTGATGAAATAAATATTCGGGTATCCAGACCCAACACTGCATATCCTTTCCCTTGTCTCATCAAAAAGTTTTGTTGGGTTGCTAATGTACCGGAGGTTTCAGGGGGGGACGATGAACTTCCTGCTAAGAAGACCCATGACCCTATGGGATTTGATAAAAACCACACTAGGCTAGTGTTATTCAAGAGAGAAGGGGTTGCATCATATCCAGTGAGGGTTGCAGAAGTGCAACCAGCTTTTATAGGTGCTGACTAAGCACCAAATGTAGAGGTGCAAAATTCAAAAGTTGTACAGTGAACACCCCCTGCGGGGGTGATTTTAGTGCATGATATTGAAGCAATCCCTGCAGTTGTTTCTTTGGTATCGGCGTTGACTTTTAATGCTCTAAATTTTAGGAAAGTGGTAAAATAAGAAAGGCGATGTGAGGCACAGCTGCAATAATTTTCCAACCAGTTTGCCTCAATTGTGGATCATAGGATCAGGTTATCCCTTGAACCCTTCAAAACTTTTCCTGGTTGGGTTGATGAGCTGGAGAACCATTTCAATGAATGGTTAAGAGAAATGTCAGCCCCAGATCTTGTTCTATTCAGAGCAATACTGGATAAGTTGAAAGGTGATGTTGTAGCATTACAGTAGCACCAACTTTTGATATTTGTGGATCCAGT
The DNA here is from genome assembly GCA_030864215.1 of Capsicum pubescens. Classification (NCBI taxonomy): domain Eukaryota; kingdom Viridiplantae; phylum Streptophyta; class Magnoliopsida; order Solanales; family Solanaceae; genus Capsicum; species Capsicum pubescens. The sequence continues at coordinate 122,321,003 of CM061544.1, forward strand.
TACAGATTAGTCTGAGGAGGAAGTTCCCTTACATGACCTCAATGGAAAACCGGTGAAGTAGAGTAAATAAAAGAGTGATAAGAAAGACAAGGGTAAAAGGAAAAGAGATAACAACGAGAAAGAAATAAAAGAAGAAAAAAAGGCAAGGAAAATTGCGGAAAAAAAGAAATAAAATGGGCGATGTGAGCATCCAAGGTAGAAGCGGAGAGAAGGGAGGAAGAGCTACGAGCTAGGGCTATAGGAGCATCATCTATTGGACTCCCTCCAGAGGCTGAGAAAGTTGTGCCAGCCCAGTAGTGTGCTACAGATATGAGTATACCAGGGAAAGACACCGTTGCAGGGTCCGGGACCCACGATTCCCATGCTTGAACTACTCTAGGTATACCCTAACCCTTAGTTCAGTTTCTCTTTACATGTACATTAAGGACAACTCTTAATTTTAAGATGAGGGTATAGGGTGATTTGTTGAAAAATATTGTAGTTAACTAGGAGAAATACAAGTACCTTAGGGAGTATATATTTTAGTTGATTTTTGAACACCTCTCCAATAGTCAGTTTTATAACCGTGTGATATGCATTTATGTGTGACCACTAAGGGTCAGCCTAAAAATCAACATACAAATCAACGTAAAATTCATTAATTTAGGGTCATGAGGTTCGTGAAATAGAGTCTCCAACCTACGATGTATAAAATAACACTACGTCTGAATACTTAACTAAAATTTTCAATGTCCGGGACCCCTTAACAAACTTTAAAGGATTGAATTAAGATTAGGATTTTTGCGGGGTTTTACACTTGTGTTTGGTTGATTTTTTATTTTTGTTTATTTGTCACTATGACATCTTGAAATGAAAATGAGTTTAGTGATTTCAAATCTTATTTTGATAATCCATTACCATATTATGGTCGACCACACTTTTGGTAAAGTTATAAATATGCTTTTCACAAAGAGGTGTGCACACCATCTCGATCTTATTAGGAGTCTGATTGTTCTTTATTTTATGGTTGAGATGGACTTGGACTGATTTCCCGAATTCCCCTTCCCTAGTTATTCTAACAAAAATGCTAGTTCTTCTTATGATTTTGATCGGTCTCATGATGTGATGTCATGGCCTAAGGCTACCCCTAGTCGTAAGACGATGCTTAGAACCACAAGTGATCCCATGCTAACACATGTACTGTCATGATACACGAGCAACTAACTTAAAATGTATACACAAGTTAAATTGTTGAGCGGAAGTATAATCATGAGAAAATAAGAATGAATGTAATACTGATAAAGCTTACAACATGATAAATCTTAAGAAAGAACTTAAACTACATATCATGACTCTTATTGAATATCTATGAAGTATCTACTTTACTAACGATAGATAGTTGGGACATGCCTCCGGCTACCACTTGTTAGTAGATATACATAATCAAAATATAACATATGAATTGTGATAGACTGGAGTCCCCAAAATAAGGGACCTTATTGACCGTTACATGAATGTTTATAACTATCTGACCTTGTTGTGTGGACTACATCGGGTACCTATATTATAAAGGAATGTAGCCACAAATGCATACATTTCATCAGTACGTTAAATGTACTTATTATATAAAGACATGCACTAAATCATGGAAATATTTAAAACATGCTTTAATATTGAGGACCAACGCTTATTTGTTGAAACATACATTTAAAACATGGCTATACGTGAAAACTTTAAATCATAAGCCAAAAATTATTCTGTTAATTAGGAAGCATTAAAAACATGATTATTGTATGTAAATACCATGTAAATCTAAACATGATATAAAAACTTAACTGAGGATAATGTATGGATGTTGAGCATGAAAACATGAACATGTATAACTGAGAATGCAAGACCAAGTCTAGCATGTACTGACATGATCTAAATAACATGAATTATCTATAAAACTAAATGAATAATTACTAAAATCAGATTACTTTATCAAGAAAACCTGTACTGAAATATATTGATTGTTGACAGAACTTTTGGGAGCTACATGATATCCCCCAACCTGAGCAAATCAGGGTCCAACCTATAACTCCAATTGGAAGGGTGTCAATGCCTTGCCTTGGGTACTAGCACATGAATGGCAATGTGGATCCCCAAGGATGCTGCCGTGAGGTACTAGGGAGTCAGTCCTAAACTTTCTGGGGACATCTCATAATCCTACACTAGCTATGTAGTTCTAGAAGTTTGGGACGTCTACTAAGGACCCAGTACTAATCAACGTGTGAGCCCTCATCCCTAGGTTCAATTGGTGCTAAATCCTACTCCCAATAAAATAACACTATTACTTTTGTAGGTCTAACATGATGTGGTTCTGTACTGATAAGTGCTTAACATAAACATGGTAGTCTGAATATAATAATAAAAACATGGTCTGACAGACTTTTACCTTGAAAATGGAAACATGTAATCCTCCAGCACTGAATGATTACAAATTATGATAGAAATGTTTAAAATTGAGATATAAAATCAAAGTTCAAAGAATCAAAAAATAAGTCATTTCAATTAATTAGTGTGAATCATGAATTGAACATGGGAATTTGTTAAGCTTTAAGAGGACAACATATTTACATTGTTTAATTCATAACTTGATGATTTATCATGAAATCAATTGAACATGACATGGGTAATTGAAATTTAAAATATGAAATAACCTAATTTACTTTGGAAAACATGTGAACATGGCTTGAATTTTAATTACTAAGAAATACATGGGTTTTAATTCATAAATTGCATTGATTATTTCATAAAATAGAATAAATTTCATACGAGTAAACCAAAAGTGGATTTTTGGGCTCAATGGGTGGAAGGAACCTATTGATGAATACTCCACATAGCTCAATTAGATGAATTCTTGAAGAAAGCTTTGAAATTGGAACATAACTTCTTGAGTTTTTGAGAGATGAAACTTAAATCTTTGTTCTTTGGAAGAGGGGAAGGGTTTTAAATCGTGTATTGAACATTTACTGTTAAGAGAGTGGAAATAACATGTTTTAAGATCCCTTACATTATTTAAGGATGATTAAAAGTAGTTTAGGGGTGCGAAAAAACCTCAACGCCCTTAAATTAGGTAAAAACAGAGCAACTTTGGCCCTTGGATTTTGCTGGGTGAGGCACAACCAAAGCACACCTGAGGGTGGATGGCGCATGCCAAAAGTCATACCACATTTTGGGTTGCGTACACATTAACCATACCCCATCCAGTGTTTATTAGTATTTTTTATGCTACGTACGACCTTAGTGGAGGGTTTATTTGGCGACGCATACCGAATTCTAATATCCTAAAACACACCCAACATGACTCACAAATACTATACATGTTGTACAATTTATATAGGGGTCCTATGGGTATTTTTTAAGGCATTGCTAGAGCATTAAAAGCACGGGGTTTTAGAATTAATGTTTCTTACAAAAATGGTTATAAATTTTGGCTCGGATATTACATTAAGGAGAAATTGTTATAGTTGGAATGCTAATTCAATTTTATATAATTTGATAGGTCTTAAGATAAAAAATTCCACATATGTAAAATGTTATGCACGTTAAAATTTGATCCTTGTAGAATCAAATACGAAAATTTTGATGAATCAAAGGCTCTTAGAACAATTTTGTTTTAAGTGATACCTATGAATATTTTTCTCACCTCATAAGTACACTTTAGCAGTAGTCTAATGATCATGACACATGTATTCAAATATAAATACTGAGATTAGAGTTTACACACGTAGGAACGATGGTTCAATTTATAGACAAAAAATGCAGGGTGTTACATTATCCCCCATTAGAATCATTCATCCTTGAATTATAGGTAAGAACTTACATAAACTTTATAAGTATGGAATAAGGTACACATGAAATGTGTACTAATGAATGAAGTAGCTGAGCTGAAACAGTAAAACACCTATCATGAAGCTTATAATGGAGCTTATTTGACTTTATTAACGTGAAATGTTCCTGATACGATCATACATATACAACTGAGAAAAGATAACTGGTGAAACAAAATCCCAAGAGTTACGAAGGATGGAATAGGGTACGTAACTTCTCATTAGGAATTGTCCCTAAAAAATACATGTACAGAAATTAAAAGTAAAGGGCTTCATGGTATTGTAAAGTACATTATGTAATCATGAATCATTAAATAACTTGACTAAAGTGATATAACGGGTATTACACTATCTGAGCTGGAATACTTAGAAATCTGAAATCATATACATAACATTTATGAACTGAATCATGATTAAATATCTTATAGAGGACATGATGCATGGACTGAACTAAATTTACAATTTTCATGGACATAAATGAATTACCTAATCAAATAGCCATATTTATGAAATTTTGAATAGTAAGGTGTAATGGAAATAAGTAGGAGTTTATCTGTATGACTGCTAAAGTGAATTAGTTTCTATAAAAACTAACTCATACTGAAAGTTCATACTCAACTAGAGTATTTTTTCAAAACCCTTGTTAAGAAGTTCTAATAACATTAGGGAGCAAAGAATTCTTGGGCATGATCTGAATAAGATGTCTGAGTACGGAATCTCAATATGGATAATACTCAGCAACATGGAACATAGGCTTATAAAACATAAGCTAGGATAGACTTTCTAGGCCTTAGACAATGGAACTTCTATTTTTCAAGCTTAGCCACAATTATCAAATACTCCCTAGACTATAATTTTACCCTTAAATACCATTCTCATTTGATTAAACTTATAATTATTATAAGGGTACTTCTAACTATTCCTACCAAATTTTGAGTTGAACTAGATAATCATCACCATATTCAAGCCTAAACCATAATCATAAAGTACTACACATAAAACCATAAGTCTAGTCTAATCTATCAATTCAATGCCCAACGCATGTTGCATAACTCTCATCTAAAGAATAATTCTTCTTACCACTTCAACAACTAAATTAAACCTCTTACTAGGAATTCGCTAGCAGACAATGAATCCATCCACTTATATACAAATATGACATTCAAGCCTATCATTATAACGACATATAAATATCTAGGATAACAATCCACCAAAGAATCTTTCCCATTTTCTCAAATACCTTTATCAATAAAAATTTCCGTGCACTATCCCTAAGAAAACACATAAAAAATTTCAACTAATCATGAAATTTATTAAATTCTCTACATCAAAATTCCTTCAAACTTATAGCCTTACATAGAATAAGCATACAATGATCTTTTGTAATACAAAAAATTTACTCTCTTCCATCTGAACAATTGTTCATAATGACTATCTTGACAAAAGAAAAGATCACTGAAAGTGTAGAACATGAGGACCTGAAGCATAAAAGAATACTATGCATAACATGGACACTTAACTGAGGCCTGAGGAATATAGTATCCACGACATGGATTCATTAACGAGATCTATATTAAGAACATACATGAAATAATCTGAATTTCACTAATCATTAAGAGTGTATTATGAAAATCTCGAATAGAACATACTGTAAAGCATGAGTACAAGAGTCATGATTTGTATGACTTGAGTTTGGAATTAATAAATTCATGGAATATGATTCATACTGCCAAGTGAATTGGAACTCCTTATACTAGGTACTAGAAGCATATATGATTCCACGGAAAGTGTATAAACATGAGCTATAATTATGGAGTTAACTTGTAAGGCATGAGTAGATGGTGTGATGGATGAAGTACAAAATTTGCACTGATATAAGCAAGGGTCGGACATCTTCCTCCCTTACTAATGTCCTACAATACACTTGCATCACTACGAGAATCGGAGTGCCTAATGAAGTTCCTTGATCTATCAAATCCCCCTTAATTCAAGCTACCATTCTAAGTCAGTGGACCCCTTTAATAAACTCTAGACTTAACTGCAACTACTTTACTCTTGAGTATGAGATATAACAATACAAATGAAAACTCACCCTGAATGACCATACTTAAAAATGTAAAGTCCACTGCTAGTACTTCCATCTGAGAAACAATTCTTAATATTCTATAGCACCACTAGTCATCATATAATATCTTGAACACTAACTAACTTAGAATCTTCATGAGTATCACCAAAGCTTGAGTTCACACAATCTAGAATTTCAACTCTTATGTTTATTTGCTTAATCAATGAAGATTTAAACTTACTTTCTAATACTTCAAATGGATATTCCCAAACATTTAATGAACCATACTAACTTCATTTTTGAAAAATCCCTTAATCTATACTATCCTTAACTTTCCTTAGCTTCAACAATCATCATATGCGTACACCCTTCTTGACAACATACTTTCCTCACTTAACACATAATCTTACTCTTTTATTCATAGCTTACTATTATCACATCTCTAAACTTATATTTTCCCCCTAAACTATGAGAATTACCACTACACCACATACCCAACATTATAAACCTATAACCCATAACTTAGCTGGTAAGAACATCATAAACTACATGGCCTCATTCACACTTACAAACTCAAGGGTACTTTCTAAGGACACACAATGTTAAAACTTAGAAATAATACAATCCCATATAACCTTGGGTACACCTCTAGATCATAACCACACCATCTTACTTAATATCAAATCAATAAACTTAAATTCTTGCATGAATTATTTTAGGCCTACTTGTTGACCTTTCATATAACTATCCCCATGGATACATAACCTACTCAATCTAGATAAACGCAATCCCAATTTTACTTCTTCTATACTTCTGAGTTAATGCTTATAGCTCTGGATCATACACTGTCATAGGATTCTGATAAGGGATTTGAGGGCACATATGACTTTTGCTCAATGCATGATTTTTCACCATTATGAATCTGTAAGACGCCACAAAAATCCTATGCTTAACTTAGTCAGTTAAATTTTGTAAAGAGGTCCCAGACTAAGAAAACTTTAGCTTAGTATTTGTACTTAGAATTTGTTTTAGCCCTCATACGTTGGCGATCCTATTTTATGATCCTTATGACCTTTAAGGTTTGATTTTTAGGTTGATTCATGACCAGGAATATCAGTAGATCCACTAAGTCTTAGCTCCCAGTGCAAATTCCAGTAAGTCGATGTGGTCTCGATGCATCGCGTCGACCATCACATCAACCCTATCGATGCGGCATGTCGGTATATGCATCGTAGGGCATGCTTTTTAGGGATTTATTCAGCATCTAGATAAGTATTTGGGACATTTTCCCCACTTGTGTCTAGTACCAAAACACAAGATTAAGTCTTTCAATAGGCAAAATACCCTCATTAATCACTAAAATCCTCTCAAGAACAAACCCTAATCCATCAAGTCAAGATTAAGATTCAAGAAATTCATCATCAATATTCATGAATTTGTTTACCAAGGTATGTTAGGCGTTCATCAAAGGGTTTCCTTCCACCCTTGGAGTTCAAGAACCATTTTTAAATTACAAGTCGATTTCTTTCATTAATTTCATATTGAATTTGATTATATTCATGATTATGATGTTAGATGGGTTTATAATCCATGATTAATTAAAAGTTTCATGAGAAATAAATAGTATGTGGCTTTTGTTATATGGTTTCATGTGAAAACACCTTGAATTTGTAAGTTGATATTATTAATCATGATGCCTATATCTCCCAGTTTGCTACACCAAAACTCAAAAGATGACCTCATTCCAACCACTTTTCAACATTAGGCTTGTGGATGTGATGAAAATCAAACAACCTGAGTAACATACAAACCTGGGAGATGAGGTACAAAGCCCTTATATTTTTTAGTTTGTTACTCCAAAAAAGCAAAATGACATCCCTCACTTGAAGGACAAGAAGCTTAAAATCTGATATTCAACTAGTGGTCCCTTTATTTATTACCAACACCCAATGATCCTATTAAGAAATCTAATATTTCCTCTTTCTTGCATCTTTATTTGGTATGTGGCTTAAAATGTCTCCTTAATTACATGTTTGTAGAACTTAGAATGCATGTTATAGGTGTGGCTTCAAATTGTACTTTTTATTTCTAAATTGTGGATTTTTGGTAATTGTGTGGTGGTTCACTATAGTGACATGGTGTGCACACATATGGGGAAGTCTAGAGTAGAAAAATTGTTCTCAAAATTGAGAGAAATATATTTTGTGCACCAAGTATTCAATCAAATGCCCTAGCAAACTCATAGCAAGTTGTTTTCACATTATAAGGGCATGATTGAGTACCTAGGAACCTTGTTCAACATCTTATTGATAAAGTTTTTTTTGTTACCTGATTTTTCCTTGAAATTTGAAATTTGAGTTTTTGAAAATTTTGACCAACTTTTCCCCTGATACCACGATCGCGGTGATTATATGGCGACTGCGGCTCAGTAATCAACAATCGCCATACCTGAGGCCAATTCCCATCCCGAGCCAAAAATCATACACTTCCAATTATTGTCCGAAGACCACTATGTAACCATCCCATAAGCCTATTTGGACAGCATAGCATAGTTTTTTCATGAAAATGTTAAAGATGAATGTTGTTGTATTGTTCTCATATCGTGGGTTAATATGACCAAGTCTTTTTCATGGTATCTAAGTGCCATAATTAGTACTATGTTTATTTTCTAATGAAAAAGATACTTCCAGAAAGAGGCATAGGTTTAGAGAATGTGTGAAAAAATCTTTTGGCATTTTATGAAAGGCTCATAGCCTTTGGGTGGAGATGTTTTTCCCCAGATCCTTATTGGGCAAATGAGCAGTTGGTAAAGGAGTAATACGCTATCCTTGGTGTAGTATCTCTTTCTCACACAATCATTAGGATCTGAGGGAATGAGCTATGCTTTGGAGATGAATAGATCAATGACTTATATGGGATTCAAAATATGGATATTTCTCAATTTAAGGCAAAGGTATGTGAATCAAAGAGCAAGATAACTGAGAAGTTGTGCCCTGAAAGGGAGGTTTCATGGGTGGTAACCAAGAAGGGGATATCCATGAATAACTTTACTGCAGAGGCAAGGATTTGATTGAACATCATCTATAGCAGAGTCTCTCTATGTACATACATGACTGCTGTACCAATCATGAGAGGTCAGATGATTACTTATACACAAGAAATAATTCCTTTGAATGTTTGTCATTTTGTGATCTCAGACATAAAGTTCTTAAACACTCATGGTGGTACACATCACTTATTCCCTTCTCTAATTACTGACCTATCTAAGAGAGCTAGTATGGTGGTATACCCCAAAGACACTTGGGTACACCCAAGCACCCCTATTTACCCACTAAATATTCGAGGTGAAAGAGAATCAGGCAAAAGTAAAAAGAAGAAGAAGAAGATCGACTTGGGTAAGTAATCATATGAGAAGACATACTCATGAGGCTATAAATAGCTGAGACAATTGTTGAGATTTCAATAGAGATTAGAGCCACTAAGGAGATCGTAGTAGGGTTGCCTTAGGCAATTCTAGATCCTTTCAACACCCTCTAAGGATCTCCTAGTAGGTTGGAAAACATATCATGTCTACATTATTCTATACTTTTGAAACTTCACCAAGTTCATATCCATCATTCGAGGATGTATGATACCACGGGAGAGATAGTATAACACCACACATCTTCGAGCTAGACTTTGAACTATTTTTCCTATGTGTGTATACTATAATACTATGATTTATATTTGAATACTTGTGTCATGATCATTAGTGTAGCGTGAACAGTGCTTATGAGGTGGAAAATGTTCATAGGAATCACTAAGGTCAAAGTTGAGCTAAGAGACTTTGATTCGGCCAAATTTTGGTATTTGATTCTACAAAGGTAAACTTTGAATGTGTAAAACATTTAACATATGTGGAATTTTATACTTCAAGACCCACCAAGCTACATATAATTGAATTATCTTTCCAAATATACCAATTTCACCTGAATATTATATCTGAACAAAAAGTTATGACCATTTTTGTGAGGAAACGTAAGTGTAACGCCCCATTTTTTTACCGCTCTAATAATGCATTCAAAATGACTTTTAGGACCCTTATTTAGATGGTAAACTATTTTTAGGTGTTATGGGTTGTGTTGGGGGTATTTTCTGATGTTGGAATGAGTAGTGTCTCGCAAATAGACACTCCGATAATGTTGTGCATCGCATGACAAACTCTAATAGCCACTAGATGGGGTGTGATTTTGGCATACGTCGTCCATCCTTAGGCATGATTTTGGTGTCTTACACCCACCCTCAGTTGTGCTTTGGCTGTGTGCCACCCATCAAAGGACAAGTGCCAAAAATACTCTATTTTTACTTAATTAATGGGCATTGAGGTCTTTTCACATCCCTAAACCATTTCTAATCATTCCTAAATGAATTAAGGGGTCTTAAAATATGTTATTTCTAGTCTCTTATCCCTAAAAGTTCAATACAAGACTCAAAACCCTTCCTCTCTTCCCAAGAACAAAATTTAATTTTCTTTCCTCAAGAAGTCAAGAAGTTAAGTACCAATAACAAGATTTCTTCAAGAATTCATCCAATAAAAGTATGTGGGGTATTCATCAATGGGTTCCTTCCACCTATTGAGACTAAAAACCCTCTTATTGTTTTAAGTATGAATTTTACACTAATTATGATCACCTTTCATATAATTTACAAAATTTATCCATGTTTTCTCATTAGGTTTACATTAAAGCCATACTAATAGTTTTATCCCGTGTGAATCATGTTCCTACATACTTGAAGTTCCAAAACCCTAGATCATGTTCAGCTAACATGATGCCAAATTCTCAAATTATGCTTTAAACTATATAAACATGATATTATCCCAAGGTTAACTCATTCCCATGTTTAGATTAATGTAATTTATTAGTTTATTGAAATGTCCTATGGTTTGGGTCTTTGAAATATGATTTTATATCATTGATTTAAGTGTTTTTATTGAATTCTAGTAATTATTCAGTATTGTAGGTTTATGAACAGCTAATACCTATCTATTGGTACATGTCCTTATTTCTAAATTACAAGTCAATCAGACCATGATATTATTTCTATGTTCAAATTACCTTGTTCGTGTTGAGATCTTATCAATATAGTATCATGTCATGATACACAATCAATAACAACAGTGCCACTTCTGTTGGGAGTATGATTTAGCACTGAGCAAACATAGGGATGGGGGCTCGCCCACCAGTTAGAACTGAGTCCTTAGTACCAGTCCCTAAATTTTAGAACTATGTAGACGACATAGGATTATGAGATGTAATCCGCTAGATTATGACTTAAACTCTCTTAGTGGTCACCCTCCAGTTTATGACTGACTCCCTAGCCTATCGGGACGTCAGATTAGTGGATCCACATAGCCATTTGTTAGTACCCATGGCATGGTACTGACAACCTTCCAATTGCGGTTACATGTTTGACCCTAATTTACTTAAATTGCGGCATATTTATTACATGATATCTCCTACACTTTCAGTCAGTACTCAGTCTATATAAGTTTATGTTTGCTTGAACAAGTAATATGATTTTTAGTTATTAAGTTATTCAAATCTTTTCAATACATGCTTTACTTTGTCTTGTATTCTCTATTTTACATGTCCATGTTATCATGCTCAGTATCTATACATGATCGTCAGTTTAATTTTACAACATGTTCTGCTTTACACGAGTAAACATACAATATTCATATTTCTAGCGCTTCTCAGCTTACATAATTATTTTCCACTTATGAATGATAAATTTCACTATGACTTATTGTTTTCATGTACAACTATATTTTAAATGCATGTTTCAATAAATAGCTTATATCATCAGTTATAAAGTATGTTTTAAATATTTCTATTATTTAGTGCATGTCTCTAGATACTCAATAAATTCCAATATACTGAACAAATATTTTTGTCTCTGGATACATTTCATTATAATGTAGGTACCATAGGTAGTCCATATATCATGTTTATACAGTTCTAAGCATTCAGCCAACAGGTTATGAGTTCCCATATTTTTTGGACTCCAATCCATTATAGTTCATGTTTTATATTTTATTAGCCATATGTATTGATTAGTGGTAGATGGAGGCATGTGTCAGCTATCTATAGTCAGTCTAGTAGAGGCTTCATAGATAGTCAGTTAGAGTCATGATATGTAATCCATGTTGTTTCTTTAGTTTTATCATGATGTAAACTTTATTAGTATTATACTTATTCAGATTTCCTAATGATCATATTTTCATACTATAAATTTAGATATTATATACATTATAAATTGGTTGATGAAGTATCATGCATTTTCATAGGTTAGCTTGGGATCACTTGTGGTTCTAACTACAATATTACGGTTTGGGGGCAACCTCAGGTCCTGACAGATTGCAACAAAAATAAGTGAATAGAATGTGCCTTTAAATGGATGGGTAAATAAAGGTATCTAAAATAGGCATGTGTAAAGTGTGAAAATAAAAGAAGTGGCCTATGGTCAATTATTGGATGAAATAGTATGATGTAGATGTTAAAAGAGGGTGTAGCTACTTTTTTCCTAAATAAAATCCTACCCTTCCTAGAACCTCCATTACAAGCTCAAAAATTTCATCAATATCTCAAACTTAGTGTATTAATTATTGTGGTAATTTTAAATAACGGAAAGTCTATGGTATAGTACTTGTTAACATCAAGAGTCTTTGTGTGATAAAGAGCTTCATACTTAAATTCCTTTCTAATTATTAGATAATTTGGCGTGTGTGAGATTTTCCTTATTTTGAGGAGGCATGTAAAAAAAATAGGGTGCATGATATTGTCATCATCAAAAGAATGAGATAAATTGATTATAGTGTAGTTGAGATCAAAAGAGAGTCACTTCAATAGTGTTAGTGATTGTTGCATTGTTTTTCTTTAAAGTCCATTGCATCTTTGAAATTGTATTTCATGTTGAGGGATGTCATGAGAATAGCTTTGCCAATGTTTGAAGAGTTGCTTGTGGTAGAAATCAAGTTTGAGGTCATTGTGACCATTGGATTGTATAAAATAGGCTTAAATGTGCATTGTCTTATTGAGTAAAAAGTAGTGTCGCTTGAGGACAAGCAAAGGTTTAAGTTGGTGGTGTTAATGAGAGCTGAATTTACCACACATTTACATGCAAAATTCGTGCACACTACTATGATTTGAAGATATGAATGAAACAAATTTGTCGTGTAATTGCACTAATTCCCATATTTTGTAGGTTAATGATGTTGAGAAGAAAAGAAGTGAACTGAGATGATAAGATATCAAAGAGCGAAAAAGTAGTGCAAAAGCTTAAATTAAGGAGCAGAAATTAAGCCTCAATTACTCCAATTATGGGCCGAGGGTTGCGATCGTGGGATGTCTGAAATAGTCAAAGTAACAATCACGATAGATTCACCGCGATTGTGGGAAAATGCCAGCGATAGCGATAGAGTGGATTATATCCCAAAGGCGGAAGTGTAATTGTAGATAACCGACCCTAAATTCTAAAAAATCTCAAAACCCTTGCTCATTGATTAGGAGGATCTATCCTTCACCTTATCAAACTTTTATATGGTTTTATCAATGAAAGCTTGGATTAAAAATTGTACTAATTTTGAGATAAGAAGACATTAGAGTGACTCCTAATTGAAGAATTAGCAAATCCTATTGATGATTCATTGTAATTTAGAGTGTGTCTTGAATTCTCTTTATTTTTCATGAATTAAATTGATGGAGATTTTGGTATATTTTTTGTTTATTATCTTTATGAGTTTCTAGTTCCTCCTCTTGGGGTATTGTTTGAATAAGGTCCATGTGTGTGTGGGTTGTCATTATTTGCTTTAATTCTTAGTTTATGTTGTTGGGCTTCACACATGTTTGATTATAAAATGGAATTTGTTAGTGAAAATCACAATTTCCCTAAATCCCACACCATCCTTGATAAAGGGATATGGGTAGTCTAGATCGTACATTATCCTTGAAAGAGGGATAAACGTGACAAGAGCAATTTCTAACAATGAGATAGATAATAGTTATTCCTTTTTATTGTCTTAGAAATACGGATAAATTGTGGAGTTACTATATCTTGGGCATCATTCTAACAATAGGGATGCCCATTTAAGATTTTTTTATGATTAGATGAACATACCCATGAGGTATTCAAAAGAATCTAGGGGTGATAGTTTTGTACTTTGTTGAAAGTCTAGTATCGAAATTCCTAATCGATCTTACCCATGAATGCTTTAACTAAAAGTTGAAGTTAATTTTCGTGTACCCAAAAATTAGTTGCCTCTAGCAAAGCATAGTCCAAACATCTGTTCCAAGTTTATTACTCTCTAATTATTCTTAGCCTTGAGTTAGCCCTTTAGAATCCCTAATTTTTAATCATTTTGAAAAGATTTAAAATTCATCAAAATATTTGTGGAATAGATTTGAACTTGGAAAGAAACTTTCATTTCAAACTTCTCGATCACCATTCACATTGTTCCTCATGGATTCAACACAAACTATTGTTGGATTTATATTGACAATGACCGTCTTGCACTTAATTTGACGCGTAAGTTGAGTGTTATAAAAAATGAAGTTCGGAGGATATGTTGATGGTATAAGGATGCTCGGAAAGTACAAAGGAGACATTGATGAAATTATGATTCCCGGTACATCAAAAGGATATATTTATGATATTGTGATGCACAGTAAATTTGGAGGATACATTGATGATATTATGATGCCTAGTACATCCAAAAGATATATGGATTATATTGTAATGCCCGATAAGTTCGGAGGGTTTACTGATGATATTATGATATTAAGTCCAGAGGGTTTACTGATGATGTTATGATGATGCCTGATAAGTTTGGATGATCTATTGATACCCGGTACATTCAGAGGATATATTGGTGTTATGTATGGTAAACAGGTGTATATATGTTTATATGTGATTCTGACTTTATAAAATTACATTTGTGTGTGCCTTGAAGATATAATGCTAATCGTGGGATGTGATTTATAATTCTTCAATCCGAATCACTTATATAGTGGTGTAGTTCTCACTAGTGATAAATGGTGAGTAGAAACAAAATTTGCCGAATAAAGAGTTAAGGATAATTGGCAAGTGAAATCTTCTGGAGAAATAATAATTCACGTAGTGGGTATATTTTTCTTGAATAAAGAGATTAACTAAGGAATATTGCCTAGTTAAATGAGTTTTATGGTAATTAGTAGACTACAAAGTGACTATTTAATTTGATGACTAAAAGTCTAGAATGCTAGATAATGGACCTTGTTAGTTTAAATGTGATAACTAGTAATTGTACTTGTTATGTGGTCAAATGTGATAATAGGTGAGCATTGGTGATGATTGATGGTATTGATGACTAAAGTATAATGTGTTAGGTTGTTAAATATGGTTTTTTCGATTATTATGCTAGGTAATAAGAGGCGTTGGTTGATAGATAGATATGTTCAATTGATAATATGTAACCTTTTCCTATATGATTACTTGTGTGCCAATGATAACTAGGAATAAGCTTTGGACTAATAACGCCTATGGATTAGTAGTGCATCTTGAATAGGTGTGGATATTTTATATTTAGTGAATAATAGTTAGTGCTAACTCATGGTTGATGTTTATGTAAAGAATCGGTTACGCTATAATTGGAGTTCCTACAAAGACTAGTGAATTAGTAACATAGTAATAATATGTGTTTGTTAGTTTATAATGACTAGATCTAGTGAATTGATATTATATATAAATCTAAATGGTTATATGACTATGTCTATGATTACCTTGGTTTAGGTTATTTCAATTGTGGTAAGTTATGACGATTATGAATCTTTGTAAATGACTTATAATGGGAATTTTGGAAACCATGGAAATTGAGAACATTGTTATATGTCTATACACTCTGATGATTTGACCCTTTGATGTACTCTCCAGTGGTATAGGACACCGTGATGAGTTCCTTACTATATGTTCTTTTAGGTGTACTCCTCGGTGGTATGGGATGCCGTGGTGAATTCTTTTACTTTATACTCTAATGCTTATATGTGTGTTGAACATTCTATTTATGCTATTGTAATTGTATATTGGTCGCATTATTCTTCGACATAAATTACACATTTGATGTGACAGTTTTCATATTTATTGATATAAGATGTCGCATTATTGTTCTAGTTTATAAGTTATTTTATATAGTAATGATGACGATGATTCCGATTTTATTCTTTACCTTGACTTAGAGATATATAATCTTTATATCATAATTTATCTCATACAGTCGATGATGTCTACTGAGTACCCATTGTTTTGGAATTCATACTGCACTTTTTTACCTTTTTGGTGCAGACCCAAATACTAGTTTTCGTTGTTGAGTTTAGATCATGTTGTGTTGATCATTTGGAGGAAGGGTGAGATCTTAGAGTTTTGAGTCCCTTGTTTCCCTTCAGCATCTTATGACCTAGCGAGTGCTTAATGCTCATTAGTGTATATGGTGGAGTTTCTAAAGGACTATGATATTTCCGTGTTGTATCACCTCGGTAAGAAAAATGTACTAGCTAGTGCCTTGAGTCAATAGGCAGTGGTTATGGGTAGCTTGGCATTCATATCAGTTTCTCAGAGGCCAATAGCACGAGACATTCAGTCCATAGCAAATTTGATGGTTCACCTTGACCTTTCGGATCCTGCAAGAATTTTGGATTTTAAGGAGGCGAGGTCCTTCTCATTTGAATAGATTCTTAATTGTCAGTATTAGGATAGTAAGTTTTGTTTTCTCCATGGTCAGGTGGTGAGTGGTCAGTCTAGGCGGCACACCATTAATTCCAAGGGTATCTTGAGATTCCAAGGTCATATTAGTGTTCCCCGACTTGATGATTTGATTTAGTCTATTCTTCATGAGGCTCAAAACTATAGATAATCTATTCACCCCGGTACAACAGAGATGTATAAATATTTGAGGCAGCATTACTGATAGGATGGTATGAAAAAAAATATGGTAGACTTTATGACTCGTTGCCTATGTTGTCAGCAGGTTATGGAAAAGTATCAACGTCCAGGTAGATTGACTCACATATTTCCCATTCTTGATTGGAAATGGGAAAGGATTACAATAGACTTCTTTAGTTATTTTCCTCGTACTTCTTGTTATCATGACAGTATTTGGGATACTGTGGATCATTGACCAAGTTGGCATATTACATTCCTATTCTAACGACCTTCAGACCTGGGAGATTAGCCTAGATTTATGATTTGTAGATATTGCATGGGTTTCCCATTTCTATCATATCAGATCATGGTTCTATATTTATTATGCAATTTTGGAGAGCATTTTAGGAGTAGTTGGGTACTTGAGTGGATTTGAGTATTGTCTTTCATCCATAGACAGATGTTCAGTATTAGAAGACTATTTGGGTCCTCAAGGATATGCTCCGAGCATGTGTTATGGATTTTGGAGGATAGTGGGATCAACACATCGCATTGGCAAAGTCTACTAACAACAATAACTATTATTCGAGTATGAGATAGGAACTTATGAGGGTTTTTGTGGAATGAGATGTTGTTCTCTAATAGGATGGTTTGATACTTATAAAGGTAGACCTCATGGTACAAATTTTGTTTAGGAATTATTGGATAGATTTAGGGTAATTCACGATAGGCTGAGAGCATCCCATAATAGGCAGAAGGCCTATCCCGACCAGAGGATCCATACCTTGAAATTTGGAGTTGGTGGCCATGTATTCCTTCGCATATTGCCTATGAGAGGTGTGATGAGGTTTGGATGGAATGTTAAGATGAACCCTTGATATATTTTTCCTTTTGAAATTCTCTGCGCAGTTGGCGAGATGGCCTATGAGATAGCCTTGCCTCCAGATTTTTCTGTTGTACATTTGGTTTTCCATCTCTATATGTTGCGGAAGTATATTCCTAATCCATCACATATGCTTTGGTGGGATTCAGTCTAGTTAGATGAGCAGTTGACCTTTGTGGAGGATCCTGTGCTAATTTTGGCTCGTGATGTGAGATGGATGCGTACAAGGAAGATTCCTATAGATAAGGTTCAGTGGAAGTACCGCCCAGTAGAGGAAGCTACTTAGGAGATTGAGAGTGATATGCAGGCCCAGTATCCTCATTTGTTCGAGACTTCAGGTATTTTCTTCGTCTTTAATTTTTGGAGATAAAAGTTTGTAGTAGTTGATGTTGTAATGACCCTTCATGTTATTTTTTATGATTCCTCTTATTTTCACCGTTAGAGGTTTTTCATAGATCCCCTAGCCATTTATGAATTGCTGGAATTAATAGTCCGGTTAGCGAGGAATTTGTTTTGTTTTTAACCATTTCCCCATTTAGAAGTCTTTATTGGTTCCAAATAGCCATCAAATATAAACTTCAACAAAATGTTATTGGGATCAAATTTTAACTGCGACAGCTGCTTCAAAATATAGATTTTAGGTTGGTAGATCTTTCGTTTGGGTCTCGCTTCACCCAAACGCATTTTGACTAGTTGGTCAGAAAGTTGATAAATTAGAAATTTTGGTGTAGGGCCTATATATGGTCGAAATGACCTCGAATGGAAAATACGACTTTGCCAATGCATTTGGAACAACAAAATTAGTATGGTTGCATATATTGTTTGCTCATATTGTACTCGGAATACATCCCGAGTCCTTGGTTGAAACTTGGAATCAAATTCTGAGTTTCAACTGTCCTCTAGTGCAGCAAAGCACCGCGATCACGGAGGCCTTGGGCGATCGATTCCCCAATTGCACCTAGCATGGTTGCGGGATCACACTAGCTTATAGCCTGGGAAGGGATTGTTTAAATACTTGTTTTGGATGAGAATTATCCATTTTCTCCATTGCCATGAGGTCCAAAACACTAAAAGAGAGTGTAGACCTTGAAGTGATTCTATGGTGTTGATTGGGATCATGAATAACTTGTGTAATAGCGATTAACGTCGAATATAAGGTATAAATCATGTAATTACAGTGTTGAATTCTTTATTGTTTTACTTAAAGCCCGAAATGGACTGAGGCTTAATTTTATCCCCAAATATAATTGGTCTGCACAAATTTCCTAAGGGGTGTAATTCCTAATGGGTTGGTCTCAAAAACTCATTTTTCATATGTGGGATCTCCTTGGGTTTTTTGGTGTTATTTTGGACCCGAATCACAATGGTGCAATATGGGTGCTGATATTCTTGTAATAATGCATAGATTATGTTTTAGATAGCTTGGCTTGCTGAAGAACCTTTGAGGAAATGGAAAGTGAAGATTGTTGGTTCATGAGCTATATTTGGATCGATGGTAGGTTAGTCTTTCTTATGTTAGATTGAGCTTTATTGTAGTATAATTGTGATATATTTATAATATTATGGAGGGGGGCTTAGATATTGAAATGGATGATGGTAATATTTGGGATTAGTTGAATCAGTTAGGCCTTTGAACACATTCAGTGTTATATTTGTCTAATAGTCTAGATCCTTAGATAGCTAAACTTGCTATCTCATGAATAGCATAAGAATGCTCTAGTTGCTCTAGTTAGATGGGAGTGACATTGTTTACTCATTTTAAGAAGATTTTAACGTATATATGCATAGTTGTGAGTTGGAATTAGATGCTATGGATAACTTGAGAGTAATATTGGAGGAAGAATTGTTCTATAAAACTAATGTGGATTGATAAACCTTTGACATATAATTTTGATAACTAAGTCTAATTTTGGGTAGAAGTATACTTGAAGATGATAATTATTGATATTAGAAGTGAATCTTGACAAGTCTTAAGATTTAACTTGTAACTTAATTAGTGACCTCGATATGTGTTGAACGCCTATAATATGCTTTTGGTAATAAGATGGCTAAACCCTTTAAATAGTATATTCATGGTGTAGATTTTGATGATAATGTGCATACTTGATTGATTATCCTTTATTTTGATAGCATTGGAATGTCTTGTATATCTAACCTATGGATATGCTAGCACTTAACGTATTGTCTAGTTTACTATGTGAGCCTTGGATTATGTCATTTCTCATATTATTATCAAGCCTAGGGACTAAACTTATGTTTGTGCCAAAAAATTCCTTTTGTTCTAGTATTATTAATCCTGCCAAACATGAGAGATTCTAGAAAGTATAACCATGACTTGTAATTGGCCATGCTAATAATCATGTCAAGCTCAGTAATGTATTGAGTGTTCACACCATATGGATATGCATGTCCATGCACTTACTATTATGTATTGATAATGAATGTTGAGATACTATGATATGTCTTTCCTTGTTTCTCTTACACTCTATTGTTGGTGGGGCTTTAACTTGTCAATGATTTTACTATATATATATATATATACATATATATATATTGATATTCTGATGAATATTAATGATATGGTGAATGTTGATGATATTATAATGCTCGATAAGTTCGGATGGTATATTGATGATATGATGATGCCCGGTAAGTCCGAAGGACATGTTGATTGTTTGATGATGTTCGATAAGTCTAGAGATACATTGATAATATTATGATGACTGGTACATCTGGAGGATATATTCATGATATTGTTATTCCCGCTAAGTCCGTAAGATTTATTAATGATAATATAATGCCTAATACATCCGAAGGATATATTGATGTTTTGATGATGTCCGGTAAGTCTGGAGAATATATTGATGTTATGATGATGCCTGGTAAGTCCAAAGGATATTTTGATAACATTATGATGCCCGGTACATTCAGTGGATATATTATTGGTATTCTGATGTCTGGTATATTTGGAGGATATATTGATGATATTATGATCCCTGGTACATACGGAGGATATATTGGTGTTATTTATGGTAAGTAAGTGTATATATGATTATGTGTAATTATGGCATTATATGATTACATTAGTGGTTCCTTGAGGATATAATTATAATCATAGAATGTCGGTTATAATTCTTCACTGCTAATTATTTCCTTAGTTGTGTAGTTCTCACTAGTGTTAAATCGTGAGTAGAAATAAAATATGTTGAATAAAGAGTTAAGGCTAATAGGAAGTAAAATCTTGAGTAGAACTATGATTTGTCCTTGTGGGTATGATTGGCTTGGATAAAGGGATTAACTAAGGAATGTTGCCTAGTTAAATGAGTTTTATGGTAATTAGTTTACTATTAAGTGACCATTTTACTTGTTGAATAGAAGTTTAGAATGCTAGATAATGCTCGTTGTCAGTTGAAATGTGATAGCTAGAAATTGTAGTTGTTATGTTGTCAATGGTTATAATAGGTGAGAATTGGTGATGATTGATGGTATTCATGACTAAAGTATAATGTCTTGGGTTGCTAAATGAGGATTTGTGGATTATGATGCTAGGTAGATAGAGGAGTTTTTAGATAGATAGATATGTGTAATTGATAATATGTATCCTTTTCCTATATGATTACTAGTGCGCCTATGATAACTAGAAATACACTTTGGTCTAATGGAAACTATGGATTAGTAGTGCATCTTGACTAGGTGTGGATATTGGCTATTTAGTGAATAATAGTTTGTGATAACTCATGGGTGTAAAGAATCAGTTAGGCTATAATAGGAGATCCTATAAAGACTAGTGCATTAGTAGCCTAATTATAACAAGTGTTGGTTAGTTAATAATGACTAGACATAGTGTATTGATATTATAGATATCTAAATGGTTATATGACTATGGTTATGATTACTATTGTATAGGTTGTTTCAATTGTGGTAATTGATGATTATTATGAATTTTTTTAAATTACCTTTGATGGGAATTAAGGAAATTGGGGAAATGGAGAAGTTGGTTATATGTCAATACATTTTTATAATTTGATTCTTTGAAGTAATCTCTGATGGTATAGGATAACGTGATGAGTTCTTTACTTTATATTCTTTTGGGTGTACTTCTTGGTGGTATGGGACGTTGTGGTGAGTTCCTTTACATTATTTTCTAATGGTTGTATGTGCATTGAACTTGGTATTTATGTGATTGTAATTATATATATGTAATTTTATGCTTCTAGCTCGATTACTCATTTTATATGAAGGTTTTGGTATGTATTGATATGAGATGTTGTATTATTCTTCAAGTTGATTACTTATTTTGTACAGCAATGATGAAAATGATTTAGGTTTGATTTCGTACCTTAAATTAGAGATATTTTCTTGATTTAAATGATTTTTATATCATAATTTACCTTAGACAGTCGATGATGCTGACTGAGTATCCATAGTGTTGGTATTCATACTACACTTCTATACCTTTTTTGGGCAGAAACGAGTACTAGTTACCGTTATTGAGTTGAGATCGTGCAGTGTTGATCATTCAAATACAAGCTGAGCTCTTGAATTTTTGAGTCACCTCTTTCCCTCCTATCTTTATTTAGTCTTTTGTAGTCAATATGAATAAATAGAATATTTTGAAAGACGAATGTATAGACTATTTAGACTTTGGGTTTTATTTCCTATTATAATAATTGGATACTCTTGTACTGATATTACTAGGTCATGGGCTTGGTATCCTTAGTTGATTGTCTTTGTGGAAAATTGTTGTAAATGATTGTGTTCATCTATTATGGCACTTGTCAAGTGTTTGTACTGAAGTAACTCGTTGCCTTAGCTCCGGGTTATGAAGTTGGCATACCTAATACTGGGTTTTAGTAGTTTCTATCATGACTTGTGAATCTGGTCGTTAAATTAGTCGGCATTTCCCTACGGAGTTCCACATGTTTGATACTCATACAACACTCTTGTAGCCTATAGATCATTGATTTGAGGTGATTTTATGCCCCTTAGTATTGTTATCCTAGCTTATTTAGACTTATTTTGAGGAAAATTTGTTTTCTTAATGTGTTAATTGTTTTATAAGTAATCATCTAAGTGTTTAAGTATGTAAATATAATGTTAAAGGTGTGTTTCAGTCAAGTTTTTACTCAATTTGGTCACATTCAATTAAAATGAGAAAACTAGTGTTACTAGCTTGAGCTAGGTGTATTCTAGTTGATCGCAATGGATTCTAATGTGTATAATGAGTTACCAACGGTATGATGGTGTAATTATTTGAGGAACAATATGATTATAGTTTTTAAAGTCCAATTGAAATAAGCCAAGAGTCAACTATGTGAATGATCGAAAGGGGCAAAACTACTATTCTTAGCTTAAGTTTCTAGTTCATCGTCTTGGAGGTTGTGTTGTTTTGAGATCTAATTTTTTTAATGGTACATGATGCTTGGTGATCTGATTATTATTATATATTATCGATATACAAGATTCAAAACAAGTGGACAAATGACAAAAAGGCTTGGAATGGATCAACGGAAGCACAAGACACAACTTGACGTGAGTTGGATACCTTGGATATCAAGGATGAATCGCGGATAAAAGATAGGGATAAATTGTTTGTTCCATACACTAGTATATTCATATAGAACAAAAAATAAGTGAGTCTCTGGTGTAAGGGAACGTCGCACAGCTAGTCGTGAAAAATTAACCCCGCGATGCAGACTAGTGCAAAAACTCGACAGTTTTGTTCTCCTATAAATAGGACACTTGTACTTAATGTTATAAACCTTTGATGCCTTTAAAACATGGAGAGGGTATGGAAAACACGTCAATTAAAGTTTTTCTTATTTTACTTTACCTTATTAATGGATTTTATCTTTTAATCAATTATCTTGATTATGAATATGTCCACGTGTAGCTAAAAGCCCTATTCTGGGGCTAATGACAACAATATGATTACTATTGCCTTGAACTGATGTGGTTTTGATTTATTATAATAATTGGTTATTTATTTATCCTTTTTATAACTATTTTAAGGATTATCTACTCTTAGGATACATCCATTGTCGACATTATAAGCCTTGGAGGGGGAATAAGAAGATAAAACATAGTTATAGATAGAACATAGTTCTTATTCTTTTATAAAATTAGTAATTTGAATTACTTTCTAGGATTGGGATATACCTAGAATAATTGTTTGCTTCACATGTAGGATTATAGATTCATGCATCAAATTGGATTATTACATCCCCACTCAATGATGCAGTTGTAATGTCCAAGTTAGGCAAATGATTAGAGGTCGGAGACCATGATCATGCGATAAACCTTGTGAATCATCAACCAAGATTACTAGTATAACTAATGAAGGTCAATGGAGTAGTATGATTGTTCATAATCCTTAACCCTAGGTCATTATCCATTGATTGTCCAATGTCATTACTTTTCCGCATTTGTTACTTCACTTTTAGTTTGCAAAACTCTCTAGGTTACTTTATCTCAATAGTTGAACTAGAATTGGATAATTTGTCCACACAAGTCTCTAGGGGATAGATATTCACCTTTATTTATAGCCACCGTATTACTTGGTGAAACCACTTACACTTGCTTATGCGCTTGGGCACAACATGTTATTTGCGCCATAGCCGGGGGCTTGTAAATATGCAACTATCTTGTTTTTAGTTTAGCTATATTGAGTTGTATATATTTAGTAATTCTTCGTTTTAGTTTCTTTTACTCTTTTTTATCACAATTCCTTATATGTCAACCTTGAATAGATGGTTTTCGAGTGATGAGGATTCATGCTGGTTTTTTGGTGAACCCAATCAAGAGGCTTTTTGTCGAGATTTTTATAAAAGCGCATGGGCAGGACCTTCACAATATTAGGTGGATACTATCCTATCTATGCAGCTGACAACATATTTGTGTTTGCTTTATGGTAACAGTGGTCATTCTACATCTATGTATCAATCATTGAACAACAAGCATCAACTGTTTCAGCAACAACAGGTGTAAGGAAATAAGATCACGACTCAAACTAGCAATATTGAATAGATGGTGAAATAAATTTTAGTGTCTTACACATAGTTGGCGACAAACATGAAAAACCAGCAGACTGCTACAAAGTAGTTAGAGAATTAGCTGGGGCAGATGCGGAAGGAAGAAAATACTACGACTCAATGTAGTTTTCCAATTAACACTAAACCTTCTTACCAAGTAGTGGAAATTACTTTGAGAAATAATAATGAGTTGAATAAAGAACCTCTAAAGATAACTAAGGAGGAAGATACAAAGTTGAATCTCTAACTAAATGTAGATAAAGTTGCTAATTATTCTAGGAAGTCTGAGTACTTAAAAATTAAAATTATTGAACAGGTTAAGGAGATACAACCACAACTATCTCCAAAGAGGCAAAGTACAGAAAAGGAGAAAACCAACCAATATCTCGAACAAACACAAAAATCGCAGCCATTAAGTTTTCATCTTTCACTTGAAACTGATATTGAGAAGTTGAATAAGAGTGAAGCTGTTTTGGACTGTGTAAATTTGGAAGTGGCATTAGTTAGGCCTGTAACACCCCGAAATTTGGGTCCCGGGATGTCACACGGTGCTTAGGGGAGCAAGTGACCCCAAGCTAACCCTCCTACCGTCATAGCTTATAAACAACTGCATAAATGATTAAATATATAAAGTTAGCGAAAATATAGAACTTCTATGAACTTGATCAATATAAATATAAATATACAAGATTACAACTCTTCTTTTACAAATGAAACTAAAACTGAATACATCAACTTCTACTGAATGTCTATGAAGCCTCTACTAGTACTAACTTTAAATAGATGGGTAATGACTCCCAACTAACCAATCTCAATACGACTAAAGTAAGAATAATACAACACTTCTCGAACTGTATAACTGACTCATGCCCTCGAATCAAAAGGACTAATCACCTGTCGACTGTAAGCTGCGAACTGACTGAATGTTGTAGCTGCGATATAACTTGTACCTACAATATAAGGCACTGTAGAATATTGAAATATATGGGGGTCAGTACTTTAAGGAATGTACTGAGTATGTGAGGGTGCAATGCAACATTATAAATAATATCATAAATGATTATGAAAATCATGCATGCTGACGATAACAACTTTCTTTGCTTGAATTAACTGAAATATATTCCCTGTAAATCATCAATAGTAATAGAAACATTATAAATCTCA
The DNA here is from genome assembly GCA_030864215.1 of Capsicum pubescens. Taxonomy (NCBI): domain Eukaryota; kingdom Viridiplantae; phylum Streptophyta; class Magnoliopsida; order Solanales; family Solanaceae; genus Capsicum; species Capsicum pubescens. Next base: position 122,346,932 of record CM061544.1, read on the forward strand.
TAAATCATTATGATTAACTCAAACTCTATAAATCATGACTTAGAGTGACTCGGTAACTCATGAAACTTGAACTCTTATGGACTTGAGAGTTTTTTATAACCAACATAAATACTCCATGTGAGTCGAAGGTAGTCAAACGTTTTGCCTTCCTAAGTAGAGAACCCCATATTGGCGGGAGTGTCATACTCTTGTCAAGGAGTAAAACCTCAATTTCTCAATCACAATCCCATACTCGACCTCTGGCACAAATTCATCAATATCAATCCTACGGTGGGACGTAGTTTTGGGGAAATACCACATTTTTTGCTCGATGCTAAATACTCCTCCCAGACTCAGCTCATAACGCATTAGGAAATCCATCTTAATCAATATCAATTCGTGGGTCCATTATAAAGACCAAAACATAAATATATATCTCATCGGTAAATCATATACAACTGTGGATTCCTAACTCAACTCAAAATCTAAAAATCTTTCTCAACATCAAGATGTAACAATTCATTTAGTCATGGCAACATCAATAACTTTGAGGAAATATCAAGACTCATTATAACAACTCAATATATGAATAAATATACTCAATAATCATATTTGTCATAAGGAAGCTTAAAGATTGACACATGTCTTGAAAGAAATTGAAATACAAACTCATGGTATAACATGAAATTCACAATATTAAATATCAAGTAATAATTTGGAAGCTGTAAAATAATCATGTATCAAAAACTTCAAGAAAACATCATAGAACTAATTCATGACTCTCAAGCTCAAATATAAATATATATATATTCAATAATAAAAATTCTCATAGAAAAGATTAAATCATGACTCTTATCTCAAATCATTCGGAAATCATTAACTCATAGTAATAATATTCAACTCATGGCATAAGTTCTCACTTTAAGAAATAAAATTATTAAATAGTCATGTGTATCGATCATGAATAGCTCAAATATCATAAATCATTAATAAAGTAATTTGGGTGTACACCCACTTTGCAACATCATGGATTTCAAAAGCAGAAATTAAATCTCTGGGCACAACAAAAAAAGAAGTGGTGTTGTTCAAACCCCACATACCTTGATTATGGATTTGAATGAAAAAACTTTTTATAGACTTTTTTTTCACTTCTTGAGTTAGGTTTCTTGTTGCTTTTGACTTGGGTACCTTGAATCTTGTACAAATTTATAAAATATATGGTTGAATTCTTGATGTTCTTGGGAAATTTGGATTGGATTTTTGATAGAGAAACCGTAGTATTCTTAATGAAATGGAAGAAGAATGAAGTTTTCTTCTTTACGTGGATATATATAGAGGGTCAAAATGGTTGTAAAAGACCAAAATACCCTTTTAAAAATTCCCCTTAATTGCTGAAAAAAATGGCTGACGACATCCGTGATATGCCGTCAGACCCGTGATAGGCCGTCACGAAATGTCGTCACAAAACGGTCAAATTTTTTATTTTCTGCTTAAGGCTGTCGGCGTCGTCCAAAATGTCATAAAAAAGTGACGATGTCGTCAAAAATGTCATCAGAAAGTGACGACGTCATCAGAAATGGCGTCAGAAATGTGACAACTCGTCAGAACTGTCGTCACCGTTTTCCAGCTTGACCATGTTGGGGTAAAATGAGCATAACTCTTTGCTCCGATATCGGGTTTTGGCGAAATTGGTATCGTTGGACAGCTAATTCAATTATATATTTGTTGATAGGTCATGATCTCAAAAATTCTAAGTATAATGAGAGTTATTCTCGTTGGAATTTGACCATACCAATATCCTTCCCAAGAACTCAATTGGTAAGGAATGTTTTCATTCGCCCAATCGTTAGGACATCTTTAAGGCTTAATACACACCATCCTTGATTGGAAAACGACCAAAGAACTATATTTTATTTATCAAGATCTTGATTCATGGGTGCACTATTGGTTAAAGTCTCGGGGAATTACAAATGGCTCTAACTTCCTCACCGGTGTCCGATTCGAGTGAATCTTATGTCGATGGAAAGCTTATCCAATTCTTCACATGATCGAGAGTAGAATTTTAGGGAAACACAACATGAGATAAATAAAAATGAATTTGGAAATCATCCATTTTCACTCAAAAGATGGATTTTGTCTTAAGAAATGATCGGGGTATTACAATATCTCCCCCTTGGAAACATTCGTCCTCGAATGTTGCTTTTTGGCCTAAAATATAGAGAAAACTAAAGACACACAGCTGAAACAACTTGCAAATCTAAATCTATATCTTTCTAAACTTTGAAGTAATTCATTGAATGTATAAACTTATGTTTAGAATAGTTATACAGCTGGATCCGAGAATGGAAAAAAATAAATAGAGGACAACTATAATTCTCAACTAAATCTTAGTTGATTTACCTTCTTCCTAAATTAAAGAGCAGGCTCATACTGAGAGTTTAGAATTCACTTGATGTGATAAAGGTGAAATAGTACTCATAGACGGTGAAGAGATAATTTCTGTAGGCATAGGTCATGAGAAACAAGGATAAGACTACACAATGGATATTACATTGTTTGGACTATAATACTTGGAAAACAAAGATTGTTCAATGAATGCTCACAGACTGAATCACAATTATATATCCGAATCTGAAACTGATGCCTGATTCATATACTAAACTGAAATTGTAGATTTTGGGCGTAAGCAACTACTTATCGAATTGCTCATACCTATAAAACTTCGAGTGGTAAGACCATACTAGTTCGGAAAAAATGGAAGACCAAAGAAATCTATCTGCCAAATTTTAAAAACTGGGTTGCTAGCTATGCAAACTGAATCGTACTAGATACTCATACTTAAGTAGAGGATTTATTCAACACCCTCCCAAGGAATTCTGATGGTCTGAAGGAGAAAAGAACTTTAGGCAAGATCTATACAAGACATCTGAAAAGGAGATCATAAAATTACCATAATCCCATAACTTCAAACCTAAACCTATGAATCATAACCCAGGATAAAAGTACTAAGCTTAAAGCAAGGCAACTCTTTACTCTCAACTCAACCACACTTCTCAAACACTCTCTCGACCTTACTATACCCTTCTGATACTATATTTGATCGATTCAACTTATAATCCTCACATGACACCGATACTTCCATCTACTCATATCCCCTTTAACCAAACCCCCTCATCGTTTTCTTGCGTAACCTAGAACCACAAGATTTTCCACATAACCCCATTCTGAATTATGAGCTCCCACACATCTACATTCTTACAACCTCTCACTTCAAGAGTAATTCTCATTACAACTTCGACAACTCCAATCCACCTAGCACTAGCTATTTACTAATGTGCAAGGCACCCATCCGCATGCACACAAACACAACATTCAAGCCTATCTTCATAAAGACATGCACATTCCTAATCAAACACTTATAAAGCCACTTCTTTATACCCTACACACCTCTTATCAAGAAAATTTCCATGCACTCACTTTAAGCACACCTGATATATTTCTTGCTAATCGAGTCCTACACAAATGCTTCACTCCAATATTCCTTCCAACTCATGGAATTACACAAAATGAACACACCACAATCTTCCCAATCATAACACATTAAACTTCAACTAACCATAACAAGTATCAAAGACTTAGCCTCTATCTTACTTCACATTACCACCAAGCCAAAGTAGGAATGGCACCCTCTATTGTTGATAAGGAAATATCTCTTCTCTCCCGACTAAACAACTATTCACCACCACTATCTTGGGTAAGGAAAGATAACTAAATGATTAGTGCATGAGGATCTGACTCATGAATAAATACTATGAATAACTTGACACTTAACTGAGGCTTGAGGAATAGAGGATTTAACATCATAAACCCATTAAAGAAATACGGTCAGGGGACATGCACGATATGAATCTGAATTCCTTTATTGATGATCATTAAACGTAATTCTTGAACATTGGAACTGAACATATCACAAAGCTTGAGTACATAAGTCATGTGTTGCATGACCTAAATTGGGAATTCGTAACTATGAGTTGTGATTCCAACCAGTGAATGGTCTGAGACTCCGTATTTCGGTAACTGAGGACAGGATTTTTTTTATGGCATGCCTAGACATGATTCATGATCATGGAATCAAAACGCAAAGCATGAATAAATATAGGAATGACTGAAAATACTAAAATAAAAATGGGTCGAGAAGTATCCCTTCTCATAGCTGTTCCACAACTTACTGGCATACCCACTAGAACTTGAAAAACTAACCTGGTCACTTGTTCTACTATCTCCCCCTTAGACTAAAGCCATCACACTTCTTGACTCAATTATTAGGAACATTGTTCATTGCCTAACTAGTCTTCCTCCACCTAGAAACTCAACGACACTTACTAATTATGCCACATACAATGACCCTAGAAAAAAAATAAAGCAGCCCCACAAAACCTTGGGCAAGATTTCTCACCAAAAAAACAAAATCAAACTTAATTACAAGTTGATCAAACTCAAGCTCTTGCATACACTGTCCAAGTTCATTAGATCACTTCCCTATAACTAGCACCATTACACAAGAAATCATCACATCGACCTTCATATCCACCATTCATCCAAGCTTAATGCCTAGAGCTCAACATAACTTACAACTCCACCTCACACACATCATTCTCACTTGGAAACTATTAAATAAAATGTCAAAGAACACTAGTCCACTTAAACCCCCTAATAACAATAATTGATCATAATCATATGGCCTCTCGCATTTATAATCCATCAACACGCCCTTCTTCTACCCATCATTACTATCTATCCTTCATACAAAACTTAACTTAGTTCATAACACTCTAAGCCTCAACTTAACTTTCTCTTGCAATCTTAGGAGCATCTAAGTTAACAACACTCATCCACTAAGTATCATCATCCATAACTTATACTTATCTTATGCAACACACCGTCAACAACTCTTTTCATACCTTAAGCAAACTATTATTTAACTTCACCAATAACTCTTTCTCTTTCTTCCATGAGCTGACACACAAGAATAATATCACTTGATCACTAACTCGATCACATGCAAAAGGATCAGCTATACATACTTTAAATAAATCACACTTTCCACCCTTTTTTGCAACAATACCTCTAAACCAGTTCTAACCAGCACGAGGAAACAAGATACATAAGGAGTCGCTAGTGAATCAAAATAGGCATTTCCCGGATTTACTAGTCTTTGATTTGCATTTTGAAAAAGAATTTGAGATGGATAACAAAGCAATTATGCTAGTGAATTGAAAGAGCCCCACACGGCTTCGCTAGACTTTCAGTTCCAATATCATGAAGATAACAAGGTTACAAGAGATAGAAACTCGCCATATAATATTTGATAATCTAAGAATACATATCTTACTCTGTCTTAACTAAAAGAATCATAAGGGAGAGGGCATAACATTAAACTTAGTAAACTTATAACACGTTGGTAAGATCTTCTCAGGTCGCTTTGTGAGACATCTAAAATTTCTCTTTTGTAAGTCAAAAAGAATTATTAGAGGGAGAAAATTGGAGCTCACTGATCATGTTACCTCAGGAACAGTACATAGATAAAGAATTATAGATTATCAATATGGATTCTAAGAAGGAAATCTGGAAGCGTAACTGACTTGGGCTTATTGCACAATTTATAAGCAAAGCATGATAAAGCAGTAATAGGGTACTTTCTAGCTCATTTACAACTTTATAACTATCTGTGGGGATTGTTTAAGAAAGTACTACCTGCAAAAAATTGAGTTTGACTGTCTCTAATACCTTGAAAATAAGGCAGGGATGCCCCGAATAGGGTAATATGAGAATCTGTATAAGTTTCTCAACGAACCTTTCTACAGCATGATCTAATAATTGAAAGAACGAAGACCTTTACTAAATGTCTTGTAGACTCTTGAAGAAAAGTACAGACATCTCCGTACCGTTGTGCAAGACTCTACTAGACACGGATTCATAGACACCCTAGGACCCTTGAACTCTGCGCTCTGATACAAAGTAAGTAACACCCCAAAATTTGGGTTCCAAGTCGATACATGGTGCTTAGGGGCGCAAGTGACCCCAAGCTAACCCTCCTACTTGTATAACTCATAAAAAACTGGATAAAATGCTTAAATCTTTATAAAGTTAGCAAAAATATTGAACTTCTCTGAACTTGATCAATATAAACATGAACTTTACAAGATTACAACTATACTTTTACAAAAGAAATTAAAACTAAATACATCAATTTCTACTGAATGTCTATGAAGCCTCTACTGGTAATGACTTTTGATAGATGGTTAATGACTCCCAACTACACCAATCTCAATATGACTAAATTAAGAAAAATAAAACACTTCTCGAACTGTATAACTGACTCAAGCTCTAGAATAAAAAAGACTCATCACCTACTGACAGGAAGCTGCGAACTAATTGAATGCAGTATTTGTAATATAACTTGTACCTACATTATAAGTCACTATAGTATATAGAAATATATGGGGGTTAGTACTTTAAGAAATGTACTTAGTATGACGGGGTGCAATGAAACATTATAAATAATATCATAAATGATTACAAAAATCATTTATGCTGACGATAACAACTTTCTTCACTTGAATTAACTGAAATACATTCCTTGTAAATCATCAATAGTAATACAACAATTATAAATCTCATAAATCATTATACTTAACTCAAACTCTTTAAATTATGACTTAGAGTGACTCGGTAACTCATGAAACTTGAACTCTTATGGACTTGGGAGTTTTTTATAACTGACATAACTACACCATGTTAGCCACATGGAGTACAACATTTTTCCTCCTACGGAGAGAACCCCATATAGGCGGGGGTGTCGTACTCTTTCCAAGGAGTACATCTCAATTTCTCAATCACAATCCCATACTCGACCACTGGCCCATAATCATCAATATCAATCCTATGGTGGCACGTAGTTTTATGGAAATACCACATTTCCTGCTCGATTCTAAATACATCTCCAAAACTCAGCTCAGAACTCATTAGGAAATCCATCTTAATCAATATCAATTCATGGGTCCATTATAAAGACCAAAATATAAATATATATCTCATCGGTAAATCATATACAACTGTGGATTCCTCACTCAACTCAAAATAAAATAATCTTTCTCAACATCAAGATTTATCAATTCATTTAGTCATGGCAACATCAATAACTTTGAGAAAATATCAAGACTCATTATAACAACTCAATCTTATGAATCAATATACTCAATAATCCAATATGTCATAAGGAAGCTTAAAGCTTGACACATGTCTTGAAAGCACTTGAAATACCAACTCATGGTAAAACATGAAATTCACAATATTAAATATTAATTCATAATTTGGAAGTTGTAAAATAATCATGTATCAAAAACTTCAAGAAAATATAATAGAACTCATTCTTGACTCTCAAGCTCAAATACCAATATATATATATATTCAATAATAAAAATTCTCATCGAAAAGCTTAAATCATGTCTCTTATCTCAAATCATTCAGAAATCATCAACTCATAATAATAATATTCAACTCATGGCATAAGTTCTCAATTTAAGAAATAAAATGTTGAAATAGTCATGTGTATCGATCTTGAATAGCTCAAGTATCATAAATAATTAATAAAGTAATTTGGGTGTAAAACCACTTTGAAAAGCATAGATTTCAATAGTAGAAATTAAATCTTTGGGCACAAGAACGAAAGAAGTATTCTTGTTCAAACCCCACATACCTTGATTATGGATTTGAATGAAAAAACTTTTTATAGACTCCTTTTCATCTTCTTGAGTTAGGGTTCTTGATGCTTTTGACTTGGGTACCTTGAATCTTGAACCAATTTATAAAATCTATGGTTGGATTCTTGATGTTCTTGGGAAATTTGGATTGGATTTTTTAGAGAGAAACCCTAGTATTCTTGATGAAATGGAAGAAGAATGAAGTTTTATTCTTTACTTGGATATATATAGAGGGTCAAAATGGGTGGAAAATACCAAAATATCCTTTTTAAAATGCCCCTTAATTGCTGAAAAAAATGACTGACGCCATCCGTGATAGGCAGTCACGAAATGTCGTCACAAAATGGTCAAATTTTTGTTTTTCTACCTATGGCTGACGACGTCGTCACAAATGTCATCATAAAGTTACCACATCATCCGAAATGTCATCAGAAAGTGACGACGTCGTCAGAAATAGCGTCAGAAATGTGACAGCCCATCAGAACCGTGATCAGCGTTTTCAAACTTGACTATGTTGACTAAAATGGGCATAACTCTTTGCTCCGATATTGGATTTTGGAAAAATTTGTATCTTTGGAAATATTATTCAATTATATATCTTTTGATAGGTCATTAGATAAAAAATTACAAGTCTAATGAGAGATATGCTAGTTTGAAGTGTACTATGCCAATATTCTTCCTAAGAACTCAATCGATAAGGAATGTTTTCATTCGCCCAATTGTTGGGACATATTTAAGGCCTGAATACACACCATCCTTGATTAGAAAACAAAAAAATAAATATAATTTATTTATCAAGAGCTTGAATCATGGTTGCACTATTGATTAGACTCTTGGGGAATTACAAAATGGCTCTAACTTCTTCACCGGGTGTCCGATTCGATTGAAACTTATGTTGATGGAAAGCTTATCCAATTCTCCACATTATCGAGATTATAATTTTAGGAAAATAAAACATGATATAAATAATAATCAATTAGTAAGTCATCCATATTCACTCAAAAGATGGATTTAGGCATAAGAAATGTTTGGGGTATTACAAGGCCTCAGTTAAAGAACTTTCTACATTATGTTTAGATTATGTATTGTCTATGGAATTATATAAATTAGTAGGAGAGTATGAATAGGAGGAAAAATAATCCTATATTCTTAATTTTTCACAAGATAAGCAATATAAGAACACGCCTCACATCAAGGCCAAGTGGTTTACCATGCACATTCCATTACTCAATTCCTTAATTTTTGTAGCTCCACCCTATGACCGAAGTAAAAATATGGATGTAAAGTTTGGGGTTAAATTCATATCCTAAACGTGGAGAAAAAAGTTTATTGGGTCGTGCCACAACACTAAATCAGGCATTGATTAGGAGGCAACCTAAGTTAAAATATGATTTATTTTTAGTATTTTATTTTTTATTTCACTAGTTTTGTTTTTGTTGAGTCACGGGTTGATAGAAAGTATGAGTACCAGAAACTTGAACTCTTACGGACTTGGGAGTTTTTTATAACTGACATAACTACACCATGTTAGCCACATGGAGTACAATATTTTGTCCTCCTACGGAGAGAACCCCACATTGGCGGGGGTGTCGTACTCTTTCCAAGGAGTACATCTCAATTTCTCAATCACAATCCCATACTCGGCCACTGGCCCACAATCATCAATATGAATCCTATGGTGGCACGTAGTTTTATGGAAATACCATATTTCCCGCTCGATCCTAAATACTACTCCCAAACTCAACTTAGAACGCATTAGGAAATCCATCTTAATCAATATCAATTCATGGGTCCATTATAAAGACAAAAATATAAATATATATCTCATCGGTAAATCATATACAACTGTGTATTCCTCACTCAACTCAAAATCAAATAATCTTTCTCAACATCAAGATGTATCAATTCATTTAGTCATGGCAGCATCAATAACTTTGAGGAAATATCAAGACTCATTATAACAACTCAATCTTATGAATCAATATACTCAATAATCCAATTTGTCATAGGGAAGCTTAAAGCTTGACACATGTCTTGAAAGCACTTGAAATACCAACTCATGGTAGAACATGAAATTCACAATATTAAATATTAAGTCATAATTTGGAAGTTGTAAAATAAGCATGTATCAAAAACTTCAAGAAAATATAATAGAACTCATTCTTGACTCTCAAACTCAAATACCAATATATATATATTCAATAATAAAAATTCTCATCGAAAAGCTTAAATCATGTCTCTTATCTCAAATCATTCAGAAACCATCAACTCATAATAATAATATTCAACTCATGGCATAAGTTCTCAATATAAGAAATAAAATGTTGAAATAGTCATGTGTATCGATCTTGAATAGCTCAAGTATGATAAATAATTAATAAAGTAATTTGGGTGTAAACCCACTTTGCAAAATCATAGATTTCAATAGTAGAAATTAAATCTTTGGTCACAAGAATGTTAGAAGTATTCTTGTTCAAACCCCAAATACCTTGATTATGGATTTGAATGAAGAAACTTGTTATAGACTCCTTTTCCACTTCTTGAGTTATGGTTCTTGATGCTTTTGACTTGGGTACCTTGAATCTTGAACCAATTTATAAAATCTATGGTTGGATTCTTGATGTTCTTGGGAAATTTGGATTGGATTTTTTAGAGAGAAACCCTAGTATTCTTGATGAAATGGAAGAAGAATGAAGTTTTCTTCTTTACTTGGATATATATAGAGGGTCAAAATGCGTGGAAAATATCAAATTATCCTTTTTAAAATTCCCCTTAATTGCTGAAAAAAATGGCTGACGCCATCTGTGATAGGCGGTCACGAAATGTCGTCACAAAATGGTCAAATTTTTGTTTTTCTACCTATGGCTGACGACGTCATCACAAATGTCATCAAAAATTTACCACATCATCAGAAATGTCATCAAAAAGTGACGACGTCGTCAGAAATAGCGTCAAAAACATGACAGCCCATCAGAACCGTCGTCAGCGTTTTCAAACTTGACTATGCTAGAGTAAAATGGGCATAACTCTTTGCTCCGATATTGTATTTTGGAAAAATTGGTATATTTGGAAATATTATTCAACTATATATCTTTTGATAGGTCATTAGCTAAAAAATTACAAGTCTAATGAGAGATATGCTAGTTTGAAGTTTACTATACCAATATTCTTCCCAAGAACTCAATCGATAAGGAATGTTTTCATTCGCCCAATTGTTAGGACATATTTAAGGACTGAATACACACCATCCTTGATTATAAAACAAAAAAATAAATATAATTTATTTATCAAGAGCTTGATTCATGGTTGCACTATTGATTAGACTCTCGGGGAATTACAAAATGGCTCTAACTTCTTCACCGGGTGTCCGATTCGATTGAATCTTATGTTGATGGAAAGCTTATCCAATTCTCCACATGATAGAGAGTAGAATTTTAGGAAAATAAAACATGATATAAATAATAATCAATTTGTAAGTCATCCATATTCACTCAAAAGATAGATTTAGGCTTAAGAAATGTTTGGGGTATTACAAGGCCTCAGTTAAAGCACATTTCTACATTATTTTTAGATTATGTATTGTCTATGGAATGATATAAATTAGTAGGAGAGTATGAATAGGAGGAACAATAATCCTATATTCTTAATTTTTCACAAGATAAGCAACATAAGAACACGCCTCACATCAAGGCCGAGTGGTTTACCATGCACCATCCATTACTCAATTCCTTAATTTTTGTAGCTCCACCCTTTGACCGAAGTAAAATTATGGATGCAATGTTTGGGGTTAAATTCATATCCTCAAGGTAGAGGAAAAAGTTTACTGGGTCGTGCCACAACACTAAATCAGGCATTGATTAGGAGGCAACCTGAGTTAAGATATGTTTTATTTTTAGTATTTTATTTTTTACTTCACTAGTTTTGTTTTTGTTGAGTCACGGGATGATAGAAAGTATGAGTACCAGAAAACATTATCTAAGGATCATGGTGAAGACTAAGTGTGGGGTCCCTAGTCCATCTTGATGGGTAAAGATACTACTAGTTAGGACTAGAGTCCTCAAAGAGTATTTCTATCTCTACCTTTTAAAGTCTACTTTGGGGAAAAAGTAGATTTTTATGTGTGGGGTGGGGAAATTCCAATTTTTAGGGTAAATTTTAAAAAAAATTGTTAGGAATATGTGAGATATTCTTTTTGGTGCTATGTTTGATTACATGATACAAGTGTTTTAATGATAAAAAAGTATGTTGATTGTGTGAATTACTACTGTTGAGCCTCCCATGCTCATATTTATGACTTTTTTACTTGTTGGATTAATTGGAATTCATGTAGTTGTTTGGTTGAGAATCTATGATGATTTTTCTTGAGTTGAGCATGTGTTATGTGTGTGTGAGGTGTTGTATAGTCCTTGGTTCATGTGATGTCTAGAACTTTCCTGGTGTGTGTGCAAAGCAAACTAAATAGTATGGGTTTAGCAGATATAGGCATTTCATTGATAGCCATACTTTCTACATTCTGTTTACCTACCCTTGTGCATAATCCTAGGTAGACCCATTGAGCCTTTAAATTTTTCTTTGTCTGTCTTATATATATAATAATCCCCTTCTATGATTGTCCTTAATTTGATCCAAGCTCCTAAGTGCTTTAGTATATAATTAATTCAGATAAGGAGTTGAAACTTAAAATTGGAGAAAGGTAAAATTGAAAACCAAAAGTGATAGTTATTAGTGTGTGAAAATTATTGTGTTGTGGTTGGGAGTTAGAGAAATTTGTTCTAAAGAAATTCCCATTTTTAGCCCAGTCGTGTTACAATGATCTTGTTTTGGCATTGGTCCTTCTTGGACATTGTGCAACTCAACTAAGGCAATTAATTAAGTTGAGGGTGACTATTATAGGGGTGGATAATATATAATGGGTGTTAAGAAGGGTATTATCGAATTATTTGTACATAACATGCTCCTACCTTATTATATGTTAATGAGCTTAATTAGATGGGACAAAAAAATAGATGTGGGTAGACAAAAGTGGTGTAAGTTTGTTGTTAGAGATTGTTCTTAATTAAAAATTGTGATGTATTGAAACGCTTAGAAAGACAGTTACTATTCTTGTCCAAAATAGTTCCTACCCATCCCTTAGCCTACATTATATCCATTAAAGACATATTGCATCCTAAGCATCATCATTGTGATATTAGTGAAGTACTACACTAAGGTAAAGCCTATGGTTCATTATGTGTAACTTGTGAATTCTTTGTGAGACTGAGCTTAATTTGATTTGTGTACCCAATTGGTTAAAAGTACCATTTATGTAAGTAATTATGGGTAACTATATTATTTTGAAGGCAGTTGTTTGATGAATTTTTGGTGATTTACATGATGTATTTGATTGAACAATATGCGTTCTTTTGCTAACTTGGTGAGTCAATTCTTAAGGCTAGGATATTTTTGAGTGGTGTTCAAAAACTGTCAATTTTGTACATAACATGCTTAGCGGAGAAACTTGCATTCTTTGTAGTCATTGTAGTACAAGCTTGAGTGTCTTACGTGTAGTAGAAGTATACACTCACCTTAGCTTATGATACTTATAGTAAAGAGTTGTTCGAGGACAAACAAGACTTTAATTGTGGGATGTTGATCTAAGATGAATTTATGCATGGTAGTGTTGTTATCCTAGCTTGTTTACCCTTGTTCTAAGGAAATCTTGTGTACTTAATGAGTTAATTATGATATAAGTAAGCATCTAAGTGTTAAAGTCTGTTATTATAATATAAAAGGTGTCTTTCAATCAAGTTTGTACTCAAATTGGTCACTTATAATTAAAACGACAAAACTAGAGTTACTAGCTTGAGCTAGGTGATGTTCTACTTGATCTCAATGAATTCTAATGTTTATAATGAGTTATTAATGTTATTATGAGATAATTATGTGTAGAACAACTTGTTTACAGTGTTTAAAGTGCAATTAAATCAATCCATGAGTTAAAACTAAGTGAAAGATCAAAAGAGGCAAAACTAGTTTGGAACAACTTGTTTATAGTGTTTAAAGTGCAATTAAATCAATCCATGATTTAAAACTAAGTGAAATATCAAAAAGTCCAAAAGTGTAATTAAATTTTCTATGTAAAACCATTTACAAAATTTGATAGTTTGTCTTATTTTTTAATAATGGTGCACCAGTTTTCTCGATAGGATAATCTTTTCTTGAAATGAATATCTTGGTTTATGACCTTGCCTTTTCATGAAATTTTCTGGACTTGTCCATAGTTTATCTAAATTCAGAAAGCCGGGTTCAAATTAAACTATCATGCATAGAGAATCCTTTACTTCTAGTATTTCACTGGCAGTGGGACTTATTGATATTTTAGGTTTAAAACTTCTAAGTTCATATTCTACCATAGGAATAGTTTTGGAGGAATCAAATCCTTTTATTTTTATTTTTGTATTTCCTAAAGTTACTTCCCTTTCGTCTGTAGATTTGGAAATTTATGATATTGAAAAGGACATTCTTTTACTTGAAGAGACTTGACTAAAAGACTAGGATCTTAGAAAATTCATATCTATATATCCATTTGGATACTGAATTACTTGTTCTATATTTGAATATTTCTACTTCCATTTCTTGCTCAATTATGAAATCAAAATTCCGATAATTATTTATTTATATGTCATCCCATTTTATCATTTTTTTGGACAAAATGTTATTGTGATTATGATTTGCTTACATAAAAATAGTAAATCCTTTATTGCTTTCTATTTTAGACTTAGGGGCTAAAGTTGTTTCAAATAATCTAAAATATATCCTACATATTATGGATATTTCTCTTGTATTTACCTGGATATTCATGTTTTTAATTTTACCATTTAATGTTAATGTATTCATAACATTTTGATCATTCATAACTCTAGAAAAATTAGAATAACAATTAAAGTATATTAGGTCGTTGGCGATGTTACTTTGTAACATAACTAATAATGAATATCAGAGTTTAATAACCTATTATCTATTAAGAGGAGAAATATAAGATTAACTAAAACTAATCTATATAATGGTTTAACTACTACTTGGACAATTTCTATGTAAAGAAACTTTATAATTTTTATATAAAGTCAAAGTGACAAATCTTATAGACCCTTTTAAAATGTTCTTTTTGAATGTTCCAATTTTATCGTTAACTTTTAATTTTACCTCTTTTTTAGAAGTATCAAAAGCATTAACAATATTTATTATGTTTTTATTTATACGAGCATCCATAAAAATATGTAAATGGCTATTATTGTATAGTAATAACTTGAGATTTTACGAATTATCACAAGAGATTTAGCAATCTCCTTGGGCCAATATCTACTTTAGATATTACTCCTTAATAATTATTTCTTTGAGTAGTATTTTATAGTTATAGTCTTCTAACATTCTTGTATTTTACTCTTATACGCTTGTCAATGGGAACACCCTCCATGTCTAGCTCTATCACACAACATACTCAATACCCATACAATAGAAAATCCATGCATGCCAATATCTAGACCGTAATTGAACAACTTCTTTGATTTAAGGAATAAAATTAATAATACAAATTAAGAATAACAGTAATTACTAACTAGAGAAATGATCATTTAACGAGTAACATTAAATTTTACTATCTCTAGGAAAGGATAGGGACCTAGACTCTCCAACTCATACTCATATCCCCTCCCAGAAAACATAGCTCTGATACCACAGAGGGATGTTTAGAATAAAAACTTTGGTCAAGAAAGTTACTAAGAGGAAAATCAAAAACCAATGATGAATAAGTTTTAAAGCTAACATAAAAGAATGTTAGAAGAAGAAATACATTAATCACTGTTTAAAGAAATTATTATTAAGGAATAACATTTAAAGTAGATATTGGACCAAGGCTAGTGCTAAATCTCTCTTGATATCTCATAAAATCGATATTTTTTATATTATACAATCATATCCATCTGCACAATTTAAATGGAAGATCCTATAAATAAAAATATAATAAATTAAATTAATAGCTCTGGATGTGGTATTTCTAGACCAAGAAGTTTTTGTACTAGTTATTTAATTTTTTGGGTAGTATTACTATGCTCTATTCTCCATAGCACAACATTCTTCTTAAGACGCTAATAAAGAGGCTTACAAATATGTCTTAAATTAGGAATTAAATATATAACATTGTTGAAATTTCCAGAAAATATTTTGAGTTGAGTTTTATCATTTAATTCATAAAAAACTAAGATGAGAACTCTATAGCTCTAGAAATTGGTTTATAGGTTCATTGATATAATTTGTGACCATGAAATCAAATAGAGGTTTGAAATAATTTAATATTTTTAGCACTAACTACTACTTTATTTTTTTAACAACCTTTAAAAAGGATTGGGTATGTTTAAATTGTTGGTCAATGTCTTCTGAAAATATGAAAACATTATCTATATAAACTATAGAAATATGACTACACCTAAACTATATAAGTGACAAATTTCACCCCAAACTATACAATAAAAGTTGAATCTACACGTAAATTATATAAGTGACCTATTACACAGCTAAATTATAAAAAAGAGAAACTCTTTACACCCTAAATCTGACGTAGAACAAACATAACTATTTAAATTAAAAATAGCACGTCTATGTTAAAAAATACCAAAAGAAAAAAAATATTCCCCACCTAGCCCCAACATCCATCATCCATCTTTTTCTTCTTCTTCTCCAAAGTAAACAATCCCTAAACCAAAAATTCCAATTGCAATTCCAAGTTGCTAATGACTTTCGAACGATTAACAATGGCTTAAATTTCTTCTCCTTCTTCTTCCCTAATTTAATTCAACCAACGAATCTAATTATCGACCTCAAATCTAAATGTCTGATAACTCAAACACTTAACCCTCAAATTAAACTCAACTATACAATACTCACATTGTCCATCACCATCACAAGTATTACAATCAATAAAAAATTTCATACTCATAGTACGTTCAATCGTTAATGGTATTAGATCTAAATGATGTGAAATAATGTAATGCCCCGCAAAATCCTCTTCCAGTCTGAGCCGTAGAGCATATTTGGTAATGCAAAAATCCGAGTCAAAATATTTTGAAAGTATCCTCCCAAGTAAGAAATACTTTGAATATAGTGGGAATCTATTTTAGCATGAATTAAAATAATTGAGGTCCCCTAACTTATGGACGAGTTGAAAACTTTCCTATCGTTCAAGTTTTTGTGACCGTCAAAATTTAGATCAACTCCAGTCGATCATAACTCGTTGTATATGAATAAATGGGTGTATTTCTATATATAAAATGAAATATATTTTAATTATATTTCCAACGATACTAATTTATCCTAAATCTGATATCGGAGCAAAGAGTTATGCCCATTTTACTCCAGCATGTCAAGCTGGAAAATGGTGACGACATTTCTGATGACCGTTTTGATGACGTTGTCACATTTTGACGACATTTCTGACGACATGGTCATCCCTGGGAAGAAAATCAAGAATTGAACCCCTTTTGTGATTACCATTCGTGACGGCCTATCACGGACCTGACGAACTATCACAGATGGTGTCAAGAATATTTTTTTCCAGCAATTCACGGGCATTTTTTCAAGGATATTTTGATCATTTCCACCTTTTTTTTGATCCTTTATAAATATGAGGAACCCTCATTCAAACTCTAATTTCAACAATTCTCTTCTAATTGTCTAAAGACAGAATATCTAGGGTTTCAATTCAAGAACCTTAATCCTCCAAAAATTCATCCATAAATCATCAAGCTTTCTTCAAGAATCAAGTTACTCATAGTGTGGTCTTCAAGAATTTATTTATTTCAAGTGTGGATAAAGTTTCAAGAACTAAAATTCATCCAATTTCAAAGGTTAGGGTATGTAGATGTTCATTCTAGCGTCCCTTTAATCCAAGAAGCTCAAGAACCCTTTTTAAAACTAAAAGCTTTTTATGTTTAGGAGTTGTTAATGATTTGTATGCGTTGATATGGATTTTTAATGTGTTGTTGAGTTTTGATTTATGTTTGCCTACAAAATTTATGAGCTTTGACCCTATTATGTGGAATTCATATGATGTTTGTGATAGACCCTCTTGAAGTTTTTTTTCCATGTGATGTGTTCATGAATTTGGGGTGTAGAAATGGTTGAATAAGTGAAGAACATTCCCCATAGGTTTGATAAAGATCTTAGGTGAAGCATAAGGTCCACTATAGTATGTTTCATAGGAAACCCCAAATTGTGAGCTAGTCCATGCATGCCTTAGTGAGTGAAATGTGCCAAGATAGAATGAAATCCCTAAGTAGGTGTAAAATAGGTCGTGTCTAACGGTTTTTGAAAGACCCTAATGAACAAGTCGAGATATGATGGTTGTAAATTCCCCGATTTTGTGTTCTTCAATATATGCTAAGTTTTTAATACATGTCAAGTGGTTAGAAATTAAATAGTGATGTGTTAGTATGAATTTTCCCCCAAATCAGGTGATCCAAATACATGATAAGACCGATATAGGTATGTAGTACTTGATGTAAGATCTCGTTGAATGGGGTATAATCTAATAGCATGTCTTCCCTTGGATAGTATATGATAGTGAACTGATTTTAATGATCCTTAAAGTTTTGGAGTGACCCTTTAGTGGTTGTGATGATGAATAGAGGTCTATGTTTCCTAAATGCTTAATGCGATGTCCTAAGGATCTTAAAAGGGAAAGTATGTTATGATTCCCAACTACCTGAAGTGATTCTTTAACGTTTGTAATAATACATGATTGATTGTAATGATTAATGAATGCTTGTAATGTTGAATGAATACTTGTAATGATAAATTAATGATTGTAGTGATGAATGGATTACCGTGATGATGTATGAATGATTTGTGATGAATAATCATTATGTCTTACATTTATGTTGTCGAGTCTTAGGGGTATTTATACCCGAAAATAAAGCTGTTGTCTAGAGCCCATGTTAGTTTCTCGATAAGTCCAATCAAGACATGGTTCTCAGAATTCAGTAAACAATAGAAATCTGTATCCTTAGACAAGTGCTAAGCTTAATAAAGCTCAGTAATCTCAGTTATCTTTGTAATATCTGTATCGGTAGTAATCTAGCCTAAGAACTGTAATCAGCTCAGTTCTAATAGTATTCAAGTCATTCAATCCTAATCTCAGAAGCGATTCGAGTAATCTATTCAAGCTCTGTATCGTCAGTCAGATACCATGATTCAATATCTTTTTCGTCTGATATGGAACCAAGTAATCTCAGCATAACTTAGTCAGACCTTTTGAGTAATATAATCAGTGTTAGATTTAGTTCAGCCAATGTTCAGTTTAGAATTCAGTTCTGAGTCTTTTTGTTGGGAGTAGAAACTAGCACCTAGCGAGATCAATGGTGGGATCTCACCTACTAGTAGAGGGTGTGATTCTTAGAAACAATCTTTGTGCTCCAGAACTACGTAGGCAGCATAGGTTGAGACATTACACCTGTTAGTTGAGGGTGGATGAGAGACATCATACCTCCTAGATAAGGGTATATGAGGTAGCTTTACTTGCTAGATGAGGGCTCTACCGTTCTCGTTTGAGGACATTCTAGATAAGGGTCACATAGATTTGTATTTACTAGTGGTGCGGTAATGACACCCTTCCAATAGGGGAACAGATTGGACCCCACCTGTGGTAGTTTGGGGTATATCAGTTAAGTGACTATTTCCCACAGTTTCAGTTTTAAATTCAGTCTCAGTTTCAGAAACAGTCTTAAGAAATCAGGATTGTCAGATACAGTTATTTATCATTGTGAGGAACTCAGATAGTTCCATTGATTTATGGACCATCCCATCAGATAGACTTGGTCTCACATACAATTATTTGATAACATATTCAGAGATATTCCATCAGAAAGGCTTGATCAAAGTATCAGATTTCTATTGAGTATTCTGGTTGTCAGATTCAGATATAATCATATTTTTTATCATTGATAAAGCTTCCTAAATTATCTGTTAGAAAGGTTGATCTCTAATTCTGTCAGTCAAAATCTGTAAGTCTAAGAATTTAGTCATTGATGTAAGAACATCCAGATCCTCAATTATCAGTATCAAATGAGTCAATGATTCTGAATCTCAGTGTCAGTAGTGAGTTTTGTCTGCAATAAATTGGTATCTGAGTTTCAATATCTAGAGTTGCGATAATTGTGTTCATGTTTTGTGCATTCTTGTATGTGTTCTCATGCACAATTTTCATGATTATTCAGTTTAGATAATGTGCATGTATGAACCCTTGCATTTGCCTACCCCATCTACAAACTCGGTACACTTTTGTACAGACGAATTAGCGCTATAGTATTTTATTTGACACCATAGGTTCAGAGGCATAGGATCCAGTTTATCCTCAGCAGTTTGGTCCCATTAAGCAGCAATAGAAATGAATCCTCTTCTTTGGAGGACGAGTCTCAGTTTACTACTATTGTTTCAAACTTTGTTTGTTTTCTGTTGACGGAGTTAGTTGGAGACATATCCCATCAACTCCACAGTTCAGACAATTAGAGAATTCTCAGACGGATGTATTAGTACTCAATTTTCAAGTTTGAGTACATAGATGTATTGAACCTTATGGCAAGTTTCCATATTTCTTTCAGATATTATGCAGTGTACAGGTACAAATATCATAAAAGGGTTAGCTTGTGGTCCTTCAGGTCCATAAGCACCGTGTGACGTGTTGGGATGGAATCTGGGGGCGTTACAAACTTGGTATCAGAGCCTAAGGTTCAATAGCGTCCTAGGGAGTCTGAAAAGCCGCATTTAGTAGAGTCTTATGCATGGGTGTGTAGCGTGCCATATTTATGTACAAGAGGCTACAGGATGTACTTAAGAGTAGTTTCCCTTTTTTCAGTATTCAGATCGTGCGAGTGAGTATGAGCTCAAGTTGATGTTCAGTCTAATCCACTTATTTCTTCAAATTACAGAGTATACGTCCTCTCCGAGATTTTGTCCTTGGGGTAGAGGACCAGCCCCCACAGCTAGTAGATCCTGAGAATGAGGGTGTGTCGTATGAAGAGTTTAGAGCTGCATTCACTACCTTAGCCTAGGTAATAGCTTCTCAGAACAGTTTGCAGAACATTGTCCTATTAAGTCTTTTAGCTGACACTCAGTAGAATGAAGAAAGAGAGTGTAGGACTAGAACTAATAACTCGTCGCCAAGATTAAGGAGTAGTAACCGCTCCCAATTCCATCTGAGATCCTCAGAACCAGTTTTCTATCATTCCAGACACTGGTACCTAAACCTAAGAATGGTAGTCGAGAGGGAGCATCAATCTCTAAATCACTAGGTCATGGTAAGAGTGTTCTTACCTTCCTGTGTTGCAAAAAGTATGGTAAGCAGCACAGGGGTGTATGTAAAGCTAGCAGTAGGGGGTGTTTTTGATGAGGTAGGTTAGGACACAAGTTGTGACAGTGTCGAATACTAGCTCAGAGGGGTAGAGATTCGCTCCAGTAGGAAGCCACTTCCAGTACTACTAGTGGTGTTCATACCCATCCGTATTGTGGAGAGTGTGGAAGGAGACACCAAGGTGTGTGTAGAGACAGTAGCAATGTGTGTTTCGGGTGCGGTGAATCAGGACATAGAATGATAGAATGTAGAGTTCTGACTCAAAGGGGTAGACTTCAGGCACTTCAGACTCGCCTTGATCAAGAAGGATTTCCTGAAATAGACCCGGGTAGGTTATGAGCCCTTCTTCGTTATGATATGCATTGTTAGGTCCTTTGCTTCAATTTTGAGCTTATTATATGTTAGCATGAGTCATGAATAAGTTTTAGATATTGATTGGTCAATCATGACCCAGTTGTAGGGGCCCGGGCACCGCCCCAGTATTTAAGCGAAGTTTGTTTAGTGGGACATAGAGCCCCAACGGGGAGATACACCATAGTATTATGATGTTGCATGCCATTAGATTCATCCAGATGCATGTTCAGATCTTCTTTATGAAATTAGCATCAGTTGTCTCTGCATTGTCAATCAGTATTGCATTGTCAGTCGTGCTTTCAAATGTTAGCTTAGTCGGACATTAATGCATTAGATATGCACATTCAGTAGAAATAGTTCAGCTTGTCAGCATGTGTTCAGTCGTGTATTCATGAGATCATCCCAGTTATGAGTCCTTGCATCAGATATGCATGTGTATTTTGAGAATTCAGCTATGAGTATCATCAGTAGAGTATTCCATGCATCATATCTGCATGCCCAGTGTGAGAACTCTATATGTCAGTCATTCCAGTTGCGTAGTCTTGATCTGAGATGATTTCATTTCTTGAGTAAGTTCTGTTGATCCATATTCTCAGTCTATCAAGAGACATTAAAGTATGAATGTTCTCAAGGGGGAGATAATGTAATGCCCCGAAAAATTCTCTTCTAGTCTGAGCCTTAGAGCGTATTTGGTAAAGCAAAAATACGAGTCAAAATGTTTCGAAAATATCCTCCCAAATATGAAATACTTTGAATCATGTGGTAATATATTTGAGCATGAATTAATATCATAGAGGTCCCCTAACTTATCGACGAGTTGAAAACTTTCCTATCGTTCAAGTTTTAGTGACCGTCAAAATTTGGGTCATCTTTAATCGACCATAACTCGTTTTATATAAAAAACGGGGCGGATTTATATATGTTAAATGAAATATATTTGAATTATCTATCCAACAATACAAATTTCTCCTAAATCCAATATCGGAGCAAAGAGTTATGCCCATTTTACTCCAGCAGGTCAAGCTAGAAAATGGTGACGACGTTTCTGACAAGCTATCACATTTCTGACGACCTTTTTGACGACTTCGTCATAGTTTGACGACATTTCTGGAGACGTCGTCAGCCCTGGGGAGAAAATCAAGAATTGGACCCCTTTTAAGACGACCATTCTTGATGGCCTATCACTGACCTGACGGCCTGTCACGGATGGCATCAAAAACATTTTTTCCATCAATTCAAGGGCATTTTCGCAAGGGTATTTTGGTCATTTCCCAATTTTTTTAGCCTCTATAAATATCAGGAACCCTCATTCAAACCCTAATTTCTCCATTTCTCTTCCAATTCTCTAAAGAGAGAATATCTAGGGTTTCAATTCAAGAACCTTAATCCTCCAAAAATTCATCCATAAATCTTCAAGATTTCTTCAAGAATGAAGTTCCTCATAGTGTGGGCTTCAAGAATTTATTTATTTCAGGTGTGGATAAAATTTCAAGCACTAAATTTTATCCAATTTCAAAGGTTAAGGTATGTAGATGTTGATTCTTTGGTCCCTTTCATCCAAGAAGTTCAAGAAACATTTTTAAAACTAAATGATTTTTATGTTTATGAGTTGTTAATGATTCGTATGAATTGATATGGATGTTTAATGTGTTTTTGAGTCTTGATTTATGTTTGCCTACAAAATTTATGAGCTTTGACCCTAGTATGTGGAATTCATGGGATGTTTGAGATAGACCCTCTTGAAGTTGTTTTTCCATGTGATGTGTTCATGACTTTGGGGTGTAGAAATGGCTGAATAAGTGGAGATCGTTCCCCATATGTTCGATAAAGAGCTTAGGTGAAGTATAAGCTCTACTATAGTATATTGAATAGGAAACCCCAAATTGTGAGCTTGTCCATGCATGCCTTAGTGAGTGAAATATACCAAGATAGCATGAAATCCTCAAGTTGGTGTAAAATCGGTCGTGTCTAATCGTTGTTGAAAGAACCTAGTGAACAATTTGAGATATCATGGTTGTAAATTCCCCGGTTTTGTTCTCATTGATATATGCTAAGCTTTTAATATATGTGAAGTGGTTAGCAAGTAAATAGTGACATGTTAGTTTGAAGTTTCCCCCAAATCAAGTGATATCCAAATACATGACAAGACCGATATAGGTATGAAGTACTTGATGTAAGATCTCGTTGAATGGGGTATAATCTAATAGCATGTCTTCACTAGGCTAGTATATGATAGTGAATAGATGTTGATGATCCTTAAAGGTTTGGAGTGACCCTTTGGTGGTTGTGATGATGAATAGAGATCTATGTTTCCTAAATTCTTAATGTTATGTCCTAAGGATCTTGAGAGGGAAAGTATGTTATGATGACCAACTACTTGAAGTGATGCTTTAATAGTTGTGATAATACATGAATGACTGTAATGATGAATGAATGCTTGGAATGAATAATAAATGATTGTAGTGATGAATGGATGACCGTGATGATTCATGAATTATTTGTGATGAAGAATGATTATGTGTTACTTTTATGTTGTCGAGTCTTGGTGGTATTTATACCCTAAAATAGAGTTATTGTCTATAGCCCGTGTAGGTTTCTCCATAATTCCAATCGGGCCATGATTCTCACAACTCAGTGAACTATAGAACTCTGTATCCTTAGAGAAGTGCAAAGCTTAATAAAGCTCAGTATTCTCAGTTATCTCTATAATCTCTGAATCGCAAATAATCTAGCCTCTGACTTGTAATCATCTCAGTTCTAATAGTATTCAAGGCATTCAATCGTAATCTCACAAGAGATTCGAGTAATCTATTCAAGCTCTGTATCATCAGTCAAATACCATGATTCTATATCTTTTTCGTCAGATACGGAACCAAGTAATCTCAACGTATCTCAGTCAGACCTTTTGGGTAATATGATCAGTGTCAGATTTAGTTTAGCCAGTGTTTAGTTGATAATTCAGTTCTGAGTATTTTAGTTGGGAGTAGAAACTGGCACCGAGTGAGCTCAAGAATGGTATCTCACCTACTAGTAGAGGGTGTTATTCTTAGAAGCAATCCTTGTGCTCTCGAACTATGTAGCCAGCGTAGGTTGAGATATCACTCCTATTAGTTGAGGTTGGATGAGAGACATCATACCTGCTAGATGAGGTGTCTTAACCTGCTAGATGAGGGCTCCACCATTCTCATTTGAGGACCTGCTAGATGAGGATCACACAAAGTCTTTTTTACCAATGGCGCAGTAATGACACCCTTCCAACTGGGTCATAAGTTGGACCCCACCTATGGTAGGTCGGGGCATGTCGGTTTAGTGACTATTTCCCACAGTTTCAGTTTCATATTCAGTCTTAGGTTCAGAATTAGCCTTCAAAAATACAATCATCTATCATTGTGAGGAACTCAGATAGTTCCATTGATTTATGGACCACCCCATAAGATAGACTTGGTCTCACATATATTTATTTATTTGATATCATATCCAGACATATATCGTCAGACAAGTTTGATCACAGTACCAGATTTCTATTGAGTATTCTGGTTGTCAGATTTAGATATAATGATATTTCTTATCATTGATAAAGCTTCCAAATTCATCTGTTATAAAGGTTGATCTCTAATCCTGTCAGTCGAAAGCAGTAAGTATAAGAATTCAGTCATTGATGTAAGCACATCCAGCTCCTCAATTATCAGTATCAGATGAGTCAGTGATTCAGTATCTCAGTGGAAGTAATGGGTTCAGTCTGCAGTAAAGAGGTATCTAAGTTTCAGTATCTAGAGTTGCAATAATTGTTTTCATGTTCTGTGAATTAATGTATGTGTTCTCATGTGGCATTTTCATGATTATTCAGTTTAGATATTGCGCATGAATAAACCCTTGCATTTTCCTACCCTGTCTACGTACTCGGTACATTTTTGTACTGACGCATTTGTGCTATGGTGTTTTATTTGACCCCATAGGTTCAGAGTCATTGGATCAAGTTTATCCTCAGCAGTTTGATCCCAGTCAGCAGCTGTAGCAGTGAGTCCTCTTCTTTCTAGGATGAGTCTCAGTTTACTACTGTTGTTTCAGACTTTGTTTATTTTCTGTTGACAGAGTTAGTTGGGGACAAGTCCCATCAACAACACAGTTCAGGCTGTTAGAGTCATTTTAGATGGATGTATTAGTATTCATTTTTCAGCTTTGAGTATGTCTAGATGTGTTGAACCTTATGGAAAGTTTCCGCATTTTTTTTAGATATTATGCAGTGTATAGGTACAGATATCAAAAAATGGTTGACTTGTGGTCCTTCGGGTCCATAAGCACCGTGTGACATCTCGAGATGGGATCTTGGGGCGTTACAAATAAACTCATCATTTAAGACAGAATAATTCACTTCGATTTCGTCGAGGTCGATTTCTATGGTTGGGACTTCGTCTAGAATTATACGACGAAGTGCATTGGCTATGCTGGAATATGTGTCTCGGAGCTCGAATTTTATGAAGTTGTGTTTTTCTTTGAAGATTTTGATACGGGGGAAACATTGGTAAGAGACACTGTCCATTGTTGTTGTTATTTGAGGATTGTGGTTGTTATTGGTGTTTTGATGGTTTTAGTTTTGTGGGAAAGTATAGTAATACTGAGGTAGTGAGGTTTTGTATTATGTGGGTAGTGTGTAGAGTTTAGGTGTGCGCGGTGATATATTAAGTAATCGCCGCCGAAGCTGTGTCGCCAGCAATGAAATTGACGCAATTTCAATGCCCCACTTTTTCTATTAAACAAGGTAAATATCAAGTTAGAAAAAAAATAGATAAAACTTTTCTGCACATATAATTAGATTTCACTATGCAGAAAAGTGTATCTATAATTGGATATTGAAGAAAATGAAAAAAAATTGAGCTCATACCAATGGAGGTTTTGGACAACAATGGAGGTTTTGGATATTTAAGAACAACAGCAACAACAACAAACCTAGTGTATTCCCATATAGTGAGGTCTGGGGAGGGTAAGATGTACGCAGTCCATACCACTACTCCCGGGGAAGTAGCAAGGCTATTTCTGATAGACCCCCATCATAAGACGAGGAATAGTAATCAAAGTCATACCAAAAAACCTAGAACGACACAAAATATAGAGACGCCACATACAGGGAAAGAGTAAACAAAGACTAGTAAACAATCGTAATACTACAAGAAACAAGAAATCATATTAAGAATACTACACCAACTAAGTAATGCCCTACCCTACCTACCCAAAATGGCACTAGCCTTCTATCCTAATATGCGTCTTCTAGATCTTCCTATCTACATTCATGTCCTCAGTAAGTCATAACTACTCCATGTCCCACCTAATTATCTCTCTTCAGTACTTTTCAGCCTACCCCTGCCCCGTTTGAAACCATCAAAAGCAAGACTCTCACACCTATGAATCGATGCTTCCGTTCCCCTACTCATCACGTGTACGAACCATCTTAAGAGAACCTCCCACATCTTGTCCTCCATCGAAGCTACTCCAACCTTTTCTCGGATAGTCTCATTCCGAACTCTATCACCCCTAGTAAGCCAACATATCCAACACAATATCCGTATTTCTGCCACCTTCAATTACTGAATGTGAGAGTTCTTGACTGTCTAACACTCTGATCGATATAACATGGCCAAGCGGACTGTCACCCTAAAAAATTTTCCTTTAAGATTCGGCGGCACCTTCTTATCAGACAACACCCCCGAGGCAAGCTTCCACTTCATCAATCCCACCCCGATACGGTGAGGGACATCCTCATCAATCTCACCATTCCCCTAAATCATGGACCCAATATACTTGAAACTATCCCTCTTACACACCACCTGAGACTCCAGCCTTTCTACCACGTCATCCCCCTACCTCGAGACATCAAACATACATTTCAAATACTCGGTCTTGCTCCTACTTAACCTAAACCCTTTAGACTCAAGGGTCTCTCTGTATAGTTCTAATTTATCATTCACCCCCCCTAAGTCCCATCAATAAAAATCATATCATCTGCAAAAAGCATACCCCAGGGCACCTCGCCCTGAATACGCCGTGTCAACACATCAATCACCAAAGCAAACATAAATGGGATAAGAGAAGATCCCTCATGTAACCCTGTCAGGACAGGTAAATGTTAAGAATAACCACTTGCCATCCTCACCTAGGTCTAAGATCCATCATACATGTCCTTAATTGCTCTGATATATGCCATCAGGACCCTACTTACCTCCAGGAATCTCCAAAGAACTTCCTTAGGGACTTTGTCGTATGCCTTCTCCAAGTGGATAAACACCATGTGAAGATCCTTCTTTCTTTCCCTGTACTGTTCCACAAGTCTCCAAACCAGGTCAATTTCCTCCATCTTTTAGCGCGTGGGCATTAATCCAAACTAGTTCTCCGAAAAAGAGACTATCCTCCTCAACCTCAACTCGACCACTCTCTTCCAAATTTTCATAGTGTGACTCAATAACTTAGTACCCCGATAATTGTTACAACACTGAATGTCACCCTTATTCTTATACAGATGGATCATAGAGCTACACCTCCATGCGTCGGGCATTTTTGCAGACTTGAAAATGTCGTTAAACAAATCAGTCAACCACCTTAAACCATTCTCTCCAGCAAATATCCAAAAATCCTCAGGGATCTCATCAGGACCCATCACCCTACCCCTTCGCATCCTGCAAACATCCTCTATGACCTCTTCCACCTTAAAACAACTATAATAACTGAAATCACGATGCTCCTCTGATTTCTCAATCTCCCCTAACACCATAACTCTATCCTCTTCAGCATTCGAGAGCCTATGAAAATATGACTGCCATCTTTTCTTACTGTGAACATCCTCCACCAACACTCTACCATCCTCCCCCTTAATGTACATAACCTGATCGAGGTCATGACTCTTCCTCTCCCTAGCCTTAGCCAGCCTAAACAACCTTTTTCCCCCTTCTTTCTCCTCTAACCCTGCATATAAGCTCTCAAATGCCGTCGTCTTAGCAGTCATAACTGCTAGCTAAGACCCCCTCCTCGCTAACATGTACTCCTCCCTATTTACCCATTTTTCTTTTTCATTCTTACTCTCAACAAACTTAGCATACGCCTCCCTCTTAGTCTTCACTTTCTTCTTAAATTCTTCATTCCACCACTAATCCCCCTGATGGTGACCGGCCCAGCCACTAGACACACCCAACACTTTAGTAGCCATCTTTTTGATTCACCTAGATTCCTTATCCCACATACCAGCTATGTCTCCCCTACCCTCCCACACCCCCATGCCCGCCAACTTCTCCCTTATCTCTCATGAATTCACCGACGTCAAGCTTTTCCACTTAGTTCTCGGTCTACCATCCGCACCCATATTCTTCTTATACTTCCTAATATCCAAGTCCATTGCCAAAATCCTATGCTGGGTCAAAATATTCTCACTCGAAAAGACCTTACAGTCCTCACACAACACCATATCCCCTTTCCTAAGCAGCAAAAAGTCAATTTAGGTCTTGACTATCGTATTTCAAAAGGCGATGAGATGATTATCCTTTTTCAGAAAGATCGAATTCACCACCACCAGCCCAAAGGACCTCGCAAAATACAATAGAGCAGCTCCCTCTTCATTTCTCACCCCAAAAACAAAACCACCATGGACATTACCAAAGCCTCCCAATAACGCCCCGATGTGCCCATTGAAATCCCCTGCTACAACGATCTTCTCCGAGCTATGTACGCCTCTCACCACCTCATCCAAAACCTCCCAAAACCATATTTTCTCCTCCCCCTCCAAGCCCACCGACAACGCATACACACTACATACGTTAAGGGTAAACCCCCGTAAGACCAACTTAATAGTCATCAGCCTATCACTAATTCTCTTAACCCCCACTACCTGATCTCTAATCTTTTCATCTACCAAGATTCCAACTCCATTCCTACGCCTTTCGCTTCTAGAGTACCAAAGTTTGTAACCATCCACATCCCAATCCTTAGACCCTACCCACTTGGTCTCCTGGATAGACGCAATATTAATCTTTCTCCTCTTATGAATCTTCACCAATTCTATTGACTTACCCTGAAGGGTCCCTATATTCTAAGACCCTACTCTC
This sequence comes from Capsicum pubescens, assembly GCA_030864215.1. Lineage (NCBI taxonomy): Eukaryota > Viridiplantae > Streptophyta > Magnoliopsida > Solanales > Solanaceae > Capsicum > Capsicum pubescens. The sequence goes on from CM061544.1 coordinate 122,376,493, forward strand.
AACCTATCTACTTTTACCTCTCGCCTCTCTCTACCACCCCTCATCTCACCAGCCCTAACACTCGACCTAGACCATACACCTACCCCTTTCCTCCCCTTTTTACCCCTTAGACATGACCCTATTCCACCATCAACCCCTACAGCCACCACTTAAGAACTGAAACTAAGTCCAAACAGAGCCTCAAACCAATAGACTAAAAGAATGTAGGTTTTGGACAACAATGGATGTTTCGTATAATTAAAGAAGAAAGAAAAAGAATTTAAATTAAAAAGAAAAAAGAAAAAACTATGAAAATAATAAATTTATTATTTTTTCGTATCATGTTGACGAGGCGCTGACGTGGCAGGAACGTGTGCAATACCACACCACATGCAAGTGGTATAATACTTTACAAGGTGTAAAAAGTTTCACCTTTTATAGTTTAGGTATGTAATAGGTCACTTATATAGTTTAGGTGTGGATTCAACTTTTCTTATATAGTTTGGGGTGAAAACGATGCCTTTTCCTTATTATTTATAATATTTTGAATTTCAGAAGGAGCATTCTTTTAGTCCAAAGGGCATTACATTCCATTTATATTGTCAAAAATGGGCATTGAAAAATGTTTTATATTTATCTTTTTCTCCGATTTGTAACTACCAAAATCTTAATTTTACATCAAATTTGCTATAAATATTAGTTTTATGACCTAGAGGGATTTTTCTTAGTTCATTTTGCATCGAATTTTTATTCTTTATGATATATTAGAGGCAATAAAAATTAATGATACTCTCTTCTCTCTAGTTAGTAGTTACTGTTATTTTTCATCTATATTCTTAGTTTATTCCTTAAGTTGGGTAGCAGTTTAATCATTGTATGTATATTGGCAAGTATCTATTTTTCATATGATTATCTATGCATATGTTGATTGAAAGAGCAGGGCCCAAAGTGTAATGACCCTTTAGGTTATTTCTCATATTTTTACTTATCTTTTCATTTAGGGATTTTAAATAGCTTCCCAATTCATTTATAACATGTCGGGACTTACAATTTCATTATTGGGCAGTTTATTTAGTTTTTAGAACCAATTCTATATTTAGAAGTTTTCACTGGTTTCAAATAAACACTGGGCAAAAATAAAAGTAAAATGACCTTGGATTCAATTTTGACTTCACCAGTAGCTTTTGAATACATATTTTAGGCTAAGTAGAACTTTGGTTCGGGTCTCAAATCACTCGAGCTCATTTTGACGAATTGTTCATAGATTTGAAAATTGATAGGTATAGATGTGGGACCAACATTTGGTCACCTGACACTTTAGCGCATCACAGAGCTAGCCAAAATGGCAATCATCAAAATCCAGTAAGCCTTCGTGATTTTGGCATGTCACGCCAAGGATTAATTTCAAAATTGTTAATTTCCAGTGTACCAACATGATTTCACCGCATCGCGGTGCCTTTTCAGTTCACAACCAAGGAGGCAACGCAATTTCCACCGCGTCACGCCATCATGCAGTTTCCCAATTGTCCAATTTCTAGTGAACTGGCCTGATTATTGCGCGTCACTCCATCATGTAAAATAAGGATTTTTCATCTTAATTCCAAGGGCTTTTGGTCTTTTACCAATCTTTTTCGTCCCCTATATATACCCTATAAAAGGCTCTCAACCTCATTTCCCATCTTTAACATAAAAACTAGGGTTTTACAAAATCAAACCCCTTATTTCTTATTCAAGTAAAATCAATAGAGATCAAGAGAAATCAAGAATCTCTCCAAGAACTTTCAAGAAAAGAGTTTCCACAAGCTATGTAGATGTTAATTCTTGGGTCCCTTTCATCCAAAAAGCTCAAGAGCCTTTTTCTAAAATTAAAAGATATTGTGTTTATGGGTTTTCATGATTCATGTGAGTTGAAATTGATATTGCTTCAATGATTAAGTTGTTATTCATGTTTTTTTACAAGGTTTTCAAGTTTTGACCCTAGTATGTGATTACTAAATGCTTAAAGTGATGCCTTAGTGATTGTGATGTGAATATATGGTTATGATTCCTCACTGCTTAAAGTGATACCTTAGTGATTGTGATGGTGAATATATGGTTGTGCTTCCTAAATGCTTGAAGTGATTCCTTAGTGATTGTGATGAGAATATATGGTTGTGATTCCTAAATGCTTGAAGTGATGCCTTGGTGATTGTGATATGAATATATGGTTATGATTCCTAAATGCTTGAAGAGATTCTTTGGTGATTGTGATGATGAATGAATGACTGTGGTTATGACTAGTCAAGAATGGTTATGTCTTACTTTTGTGTTATTGAGTCCTGGAGGTATTTATACCTGATAATTTAGCTGCTGTCTAAAGCCTGTGTAAGTTTTCACGATAATCCCAGTCAGGCCATGAATCTCAAAACTTAGGGAATTATAGAAATCTATATCCTCAGACAGATACAGAACTTAACAACTCTCATTAATCACTGTAATCTTCATAATCCCCGTATCGCTAGTAATATAGCCTCAGCACTGTACTCAGCTCAGATCTAGTTGTATTCTAGTGTTCATTTTCGACCTCGGTAGTGACCGAGTATTCTATTCAAACTATGTATCATCAGTCAAATACCGTGATTCAGTAGTATTCTGTCTGATGTGGAACCATGTGAATTTAGCTTAACTCAGTAAGATTAATTGAGAAACGTGAACAATATCATATTTAGTTCAGTTTGTGTTTAGTTGAGAATTCAGTCCAGAGTCTTTCAGTTGGGAGTAGGAGCTATCACCGAGTGAAGGAAGGGATGTCGGCTCCCCATCAAAGAGAGAGGATGAGTCGGTAGGAGAAATCCTTGAACTCCAAAACTGCATAGCCACCACAGGATGTAGGAGTAACCGTCAGTTGAGGTTGTCACCTATTGAGAGATGTTTGACTATTATATTGCCTTAGGCTGACTTCCTTTGAGGGTCAGCTACCAAAGAGGCTTTACTAGAGAGATCATTACCCGTGGCACAGTATTGACACCCTTCCAGGTGGGTTACAAGTTGGACCCCACATATGGGAGGTTGGGGCATGTCGGTTAAGTAACTACTTCCCACAGTTGCAGTTTCAGTATCAATCTTTGGATATCAGGACTGTGAGGTACAATCGTCTATCTCAGTGAGGAACTCAGATAGTTACATTAATTTATGACCATCCGTCAGTTAGGCTTGGTCTCATATATAGTTATTTCTTATCAGATACAGAGATCTCCCGATAGATAGGCTTGATTTCAGTCTAATATTCTATTGAGTATTCTTGTTATTAGATTCGGACATGATCAATTTGTTATCATTGATAATATATCCTGGAGTCATCCGTTAGAGAGGTTGATCTCCGATTCTATCAGTCGAGAGCAGTGAGCTCAGAATTTTGTCATTAATGTGAGTATATCCAGTTAATCAGTTATCAGTATAAGATGATTCAGTTATTCAGTATCTCATTGTTAGTTGTTAGTTCAGATAACAATAAAGCAGTATCAAAGTTTCAGTATTTAGAGTTTTGATGACTGTGAATATGGTTTTGCATTCATGTATGTGTTATCATTCAGTACTCTCATGATTATTCAGTTAAGTAATTGTCCATGCATAAGCCCTTGCATTTAGCTTTACCTCATATTCATACATGGTACATTCCTACACTGAAGCATTTGCTCTATGGTGTGTTATTTGACACCATAGGTTCAGAGGCACGAGATCCAGAGTACCCTCAGTAGTTCAGCCCCAGTCAGCAACAGTAGGCGTAGCAGTGAGTTCTCTTCATTCGAAGATGATCCTTGTTTTTTTATTTCATCAAATTTTTCTTATTTTCTATAGAAGGAGTTAGATAGGGACATGCCCCATCAACTCTATAGTTTAGACAGTCTAGAGGATTTTTGGAAAATGTATCAAAATTCTGTTTTCAATTTTGGAGTATGTTTAGACATTTTGAACCTTATCGCTAGTTTTCCGCATTTATTATCTATATTATGCAGTGTTGAGGTAAAAATATCAGTAGACGGTGGGATTATGGTCCTTCGGGATCATGAGCACCGTGTGACGCTCCGGTTCCATAAAATCGGGTTGTAACACTGTCAATCCTGCACCCTCCGCTTAAGTGGACCATCAACAAGTTAAGCAACCTTTTCTTAAGTGGACAAGGCTTATTTTAAGTGACCCTCAGATGGGATGCCTATCATATAAGAAATTGACTAGCCACATAAGCTTCCACCACTTAAGCAAACTAAGTGCCACTTAAGCGGATGCACCACCTGGGGACATGGAAAATTCCAAGTCTCCACCGACTCCTTGGGATTCATGCAGAATCTTGTGATCGTAAAAATCTATGCTACTCTATAAAATTCAACATTACAAACTCAATGGCACAGTAAAAATTTCTATTTAAAGTCGTTTTAATAAAAACTTATCCCCACACCCATAGTCCATTTTTTATCATTTTTAGGCTAATAGCTTAAAATGAGTATGGAAGCATTCAGACCCAAACCAGTGGTCTTTCTAGCCTAAATTAAATGTCCCAGAGCAGATAAAACTATAAAAATTTATGTGTGAGGTTGTTTGACTAAATTATTATCAAAATATCCAATTATTACCAAGTAAGTGTTCATTTTAGGAAATTGGCTCTCAAAACCAAATGATCTATCCGGTAATCAAACTATCACCTCCAGAAAGTCATAAATTACTTGAGGTATCTATAATAAAGCTTTGGAGGGTATAATGCATGGAAAGATAGAATATGACATAGAGGGTCATTACATGATAACTTAAGCAACACTTGAGAGGACATTGCATTAATCTCTAGCCAAATGTTCTCTAATTTTCTCATAAGTCTCATGAACCAAAAACCCTAGGGAGTGTCGAGAACTGGTAGATGAATCACTGGGTGATTGTGGGGTGTTTTTGATCTTGAAATAACCATTTTCTCATCAACATCCTTCTAAGTTTCCATTTGATTCTTAGATTAATTCTTTAAAATTAGTCATAAATCCCTACTCTTTGGTGAGTTGATGTTTTTAACATTTAAGCACAGAATTTGTTCGTCCTTGAGGTTAAATGATTCTAAAGCATAGAGGGACGTGTTGATAGTTTTGGAAGTGTTATTCTTCCTCCTATAGGATTTTGTCTTTATTTTGGATCCTAAGCATAAAATACAATATGGGTACCATTTTTATCGTATTAATGATGATATTTCTATCTTGATAGCACGACATTAAGCGGAAGATTCTCAAAAGAGGAATTACTATTTTAGCAGACTTTTTTGAGCTTTCTGTGATGTCCAAGTAGTCTAGGACAAACCTTCTCTTAGATTAATCTTAATTATAGTATTGATATGACAATATTCTAGTTTTGGGTCGATAATTATGTCTTGTAGGTGTATTTAATATGATTTGGATTATTTAAGTAATCATAATTAGGTGTATTTGACATAACTACTTATTCTTTAGGTATAATTTATATCTTAGGACTCAACGGGACTTATTTAGCATCTCGTAGTAAGTTTTGACACCTTAGTCTAGTTCATGGTAAAATTTTCCTTATAATAAATTATCAGGCTAAAAATGGTCCCTTTCGACCCATCTTAGGCCAAGATTACTGTCAATTAGTTCCTTGTAGATCCATATAACCTTATACATTATTTTAAATACATTCTCGAGTCTGAGGAGGTTTTAGGCATATGTGATCTTAGATGGATTTATGCACCTAAGTGTTGTTATCTACGCTTAGTTAGCTCAGTTTTATGGATATCTTTTGTGAGTAGTGATGTAATCTTTCTAAAAATGATCATATAAGTGTTGTTTTATGTTTTTTTAGAGTTTGAGGTGTGTTCATAATGATTTTTGAGTAAAAACATTATGTTAAAGATCAAATGTGAAAACTAGTATGCTAAGCTTAAGCTTTGTTCCTTTCTAGTTCATCATGTTAGATTCCATATCATTTTGAGCTCTAATTTGTGGTAGTTGATGTATAGGATTCTCGGTGAGTTCATCAAGATTATAAATGAACAATGCACAAGCTAGAAATCAAAAAGAAACACCACCACAAATCTTGGAATAAAAGGATAAATGCATGGAGTATACAAAGTGTGAAACTAGAATTTATGGACACATAAACATGCTATTGCGGTCTATTGCAAATATAAGTGCATGTGATCGTACAAGTAATATAGTGACTAAATGAATCGGATATCGTTATCAAGAGGACTACTTGTTTGGTAATTTACTCAACTTCAGTTTTGACAATAAATTATTTAAGTGTCTTAGAGTATCTAGATGATTGTGATATTTTAATGAATAATCAACTAACTAAACAAATAACAAAGTGTGTGTCAATAGAAATGAAAGTAAGGTTGTAAATAATATGAGTGAGAGTTACAGGGTTGAGACACTATTAACAATCTTATAAATCTCTATCCTTATCGTGGTTGTATTGATTATTTGGTTATCGATTCACAAGGTTTAAGTTACAATGATGGTATTCCGAGCCTCTAATCTTTTACCGAAATAGATATTGCAACTACATCATTTAATGGTAATGCAATAATCTATTTAGATGCCTTAAGTTATCTTCCTGCAATTGAACCAACCAAGGCTTCTAGGTATATTCCTTTCCTAGTCGCTACCTCATCTTCTTTGTTATGTAGAAGAATGCAAACTTGCTCCTTAAACTCTTGTTCTATCCCTAAGATTCTCCTTCCGGGTTCACATAGGAAATATAGATTCATTCTAATGGTGGATAATCATTAAAATAGTAGAAACAAGAGAAAATGAATAACCCATGTGATAAGTCAATGTTAACCACTCTAAGAATATCAAAATATAATCATGTTCTTGGCCTCAACCCTAGAACAAAGGTTTTTAGACACTCATGTTAAAAATCAATATCAAACAAATATAATTAATCAAACCAAAATTATTGTTGAATGATGTAAGTTAAAAGAACTCTAAGAGAGGTATTGTAACAATTTTTGTCTTTGTTATACATATGCAAAAAGATTTTGTTCCAATTGATTTTAAGTGTTCCTTTTATAGTAGGACATAATTGGGTAAAAAATTATCTTTACCGCACCACGGAGCTCATCGCGAGGACTAGGGTCCGCGTCACGGAGCGATTGTGGACCCTCACTGAAATATGGCATGAAATATAATTCATCCTCCACGATGCGGTGCCATCGCGAAAGCTTATAGTAAATTGCAATCCACTAATAATCTCTTGGCGCGACACAAAACTTATTATGGGGACTAAGGTCCACAATGCAGATCTTGACATTTTACTTCCTTTCCAGCTTTTAACCAATTTACTTGATCTTGTATTTAGTTCCATGCATTTTGAGCCCCATTCCCAACATCCCCACGCTCAACAAATCACTCCCAACACTTCCATTGACCATTATCTATATGTTAATCATTAAATTGCGTCCAATCTCATCAAAATCAAACCCTGTATTATATAATCATGTCTATTAGATAGAGAATACAAATAAAATTATATCTCAAACACAATAAAAATAATACATTTTCTCTCATAGAACAAGTTGTAATATGGATAAATCTTGGCATTTGGATGTATAAATGCACACAAGATCATATGCCACATTATTTAGATGGTGCGTTAAGGCCATGGCATGCCCTTGGTTGCAACTTTAATGGAAACTTCTTATATCTATGCATGATAGTGGCATTCCATAGAACCTAATCCATTCTATAAGAGCATGGCACGCCCCTATGTTAAAATCGAGCAACTTTGTCCAAGAATAAATAGGACACTTAAACATTATTGTACATACCTTGGATGATATAACGTCTTAGAGACACAATTGAGAAGGTTGAAAATAGGTTTATCTCCCTATAATTTAGTTAATTTATTGATTTTTACATGGATTCATTTATTGTGATTATGTGTATGTCCATGAGAAGTTAAACACCTTTTCAGTATTAAGGCAAAGAAAATTATAACTTTTGTTGTTTATTGATTTGGTTTCTATTATTTATCATTGTTGGTTGTTTTTTATCCTTTTCATCACCATTTTTCGAATTCACAACCCTTAGAAAACATGTTTGATTCTATCATAAACCCAGAAGGAGGAATAATAGGATAGAACGTGGGATAGATAGAATAGGATTGTAATCTCAATTGAATGATATTATGATTTACATTTAGTATAGAAATATACCTAAGTTCCCTACTTGGTTCAATTATGGGATTAAATATGAATGCATTTAACTTAGTTCACACATCCCCTCTTAACGATGTAATTGTGGGGCTAAGTTAGATAATTGATTAGAGGGTTGGAAGGGCATAGTCATAATATCAAACCCTATGAACCTACACCTAAGATAATTAACCTAACCAATGAATTATATATCTTACTAAGATTTTTTGCAGTGCCTTAACCTTGGTATTCTCTTATTGTTGTTAAAGAATATTTAATTTACTGCATTATCTAAGGTTACTTTTATTGTTAACTCTCAAACTTTTGTGGTTACGTTTTCACTTGTCTAATCATAATAGTTGAACTAGTATTGACTAGTTTCTTAACACTAGTACTTGTGTGAACAATACTTGGCTTTCTTTAAGGCAACTATATTACTTATGTGGACCACATACACTTGCAGTGTATGCTTGCACAAAATAAGTTTTTGGTGCCATTGATGGGGACTTGTAAATAGGCAACTATCATAGTTTAGTTTTTCCTTTTGATTTCTTAAGTGCTATTTACTTGATCTTAGATTCTGAATTTGCAGGCACGAGTTTCAAGGGCTAGTAAATTAGCAATGGACAGGGAGTTGGTTTGTAACTCTCCTAATCTGGCACCCAGAATGCTACATGGTGCTTATGACCATGAAGGACCACAAGCTAACCCATGACTAATATCTTTACCTGAACACTGCATAATATAATAAATAAATGTGGAAATAAAGGTTGTAAGAACATAAGGTTCAAAACTTATAAAATAATCTCTAAATGATATGGTATCACAATACCAAAATGAAACCAGAAATAAACTGTCTGAATATGATAGTTTGAAGAGCCTCTAACTGACTGAACTGTCTAAATAAGGAGTTGATGGGATATGTACCCATCTAATTCCAACTAATAAATTAATGAATTAGATAATAAAGTAATGGTCATGTTCTCGAAGGATGAGGACTCACTGCTAACTCTGAATGTAAAGATTGGAATGCTACTGATGCTCTGGAGATCGGGCTTCTGAACCTATCGTATAAAACACCATAGTGAAAATCCGTCAGTACGTTTGAATATACTGGTATGCACTTGAGTTAGGTTGAATGCAAAAAAGTTCATATGCATTAACTCTACTAACAAACTGCATAACATGAACATAAAAATACATGTATGACTACATCATAACTATAAATGAGTTTGTTATAACATGATTTATGATTCTAAGTATTGATAACATGAGATACTGATATCTGTGTAACTGAATAACTGGTACTGAGTGACTGTATCTAACAGTCTAGGTTCTGATGGAACTAGCTTAGTTCCATACTATTCTGAGTAGACTGTATCTGACTGTCCTGAATTTTGTAGAACTATATGAGTTCTATTACTGAGGCTGAATGACAGTACTTGACAGTCCTGATTCGGTACTAAAACTGTGGGAAGTAGTCATCTAATCGATATGCCCTTAATATGCAATTATGGCTGAGTTAGGGTGCAATATGTAACCCCAATTAGAAGGGTTTCAATACAGCACCACTGGTAAGGATAATCTGTGAGTAACCCTCATATAACAGGTAAATCTAGTGAGAACGGTGGTAACCCTTATATAATAGGTTAAGCCACCTCATCTACCCTCATATAATAAACTATGATTTCTCAACCTACACTGGCTACTTAGTTCTAGAATGCAAGGATTGCTTCTAAGAATCATACCCTCATATAAGTTGTGGGTTCCCATCCTTGGGTTCGCTCGGGGCTAATTTCTACTCCTATATGGATAGACAATGAACTAACTGGATTGAGTTGACTGAGTTCCATTGACTGGCAGAATACTATAGAGATTACTGAATTTTTGAGGTTTCTTAGATTACTGAGTTTACTAATTTTTCCTGAGTCATATGACTGACTAAATTTCTGTGAACATCTCTCGGCTGAGAGTATCTTGAAAACATGACACTGGCTCTAGGAACACAACTAATTACTTGGTACAAGTACCCCCAGGACCCGATATCATGAAATTGACAAAGTATGACTTTCCTGAATAAATGACAAACATCACAATCCGTAATACAAAAAGTTGGAGAATTCATGAAGTACAAGTTCTAAAGAACCATAATGGACACACATATATCCATAACTCATTGACTAAGATATTTTATCAAACACTTGACATAATTAGGGATTTCATATTATCATACTAGTATGGCACTTTTCCTTCCCATAGGAATTTAATCAAACACATGGTGAGTATGCTTTGGTTATACAATCATCAACACATCTAATAATCATGGATACACCAATCAACATATAAATTTAAGGGTTTATCATGATTATTATTCAAATCATCACATCCTAGGGTCAATCATTGGAATATATGTAATTTCAAACATGAATCAAAACCCCACAACATCATGAACATGAATTTCAATTCAATTTAAATCATGAACATTCATAAATACATAAATCTTTGATTTTGAAAACAGTTTTTGAGCTTTATGGGTGAAAGGGACCCATGAATCAACACATGACATACCTAGTTTATGAGTTTCTTGAAGATTGATGAAAGAAAACTTGAATTCTTGACTTCGAATTAAGAACCTAGGGTTTTTGGTTCTTGGGGATTATCTTTGAGAGAAAACCGTAATTTGATATTATAGATGGATAATGAACTTATGATCATTGATCTAATATTATTAGGGGTTAAAACGGGTGGTAAAATACCAAAAAGACCTTTTAAAAATGAAATAAAATAGCTGAAAGAACTATGAGATGGTGGGTGCGATGGTCCGTCAGTCCTGACCGTCGCACCTGGGCAGAATAGGGGTTCACTGCCTCTGCTGTGACGGCTTGGGTGAAGGTTCATCGCTAGATCGACAGTCCGTAGTCCTGAGACATCGCTCTTAAGAAGAAGGTATTCTCACTACATCCGCTGCGATGACTTCTGCGACGGTCCCTCGCCAGGTCGATGGTCCGTGTGCTCTCACTGTCGCACCTAGGCAGTTTTGACTGCCTTCTGTTTTTCATCCATACCTTTCTCTTTCAATGTTGGATGTCGATGAAATTGTTATCATTGGAAAGATAATTTAATTTCCCATATGATAAAAAGTGAAAATCTTTAAAATTACACATATATAAAAGTGGATTCATTTTTCAAAGTAAGTTTCTAACATACTCAGGATGATTTCAAGCTAGGTAGAAGTACAGAGTATTACATGGTTTAACCATATACCAAACCCGAGAAATTCTTGAATAAGTTGAGTAGAGAAGCAATACTTCTCTATTGGATTCTACAAATTCACCAGCAAGAAGATGATCATCATGCACCTATGGTTGAAGAACACCAGACCGCAATACAGTTCACGAAATGGAAATACTACTTGCGACTAATATTTCCTCCTCTATCTAAATTCCTACTGTAGAAGGTATATTTTAGTTAAAATAAAACATACTGCAGCTTTTTCAAAGCAGCGGGCAGTTCACCGACTTGTAACACAAAGATCCACAAGTTCACTTACTGATATTTTTGGAGATCAGTGACACGTTCATACCTATAGGAGTATCCACTAATTATGTAAGGCTGAAATTATTTTTACTCTCACTTTTAGGGGAAACAAAAAAGTGGTTGTACACAGAGCTATAATGGTAGATAACTATATAGGATGATTTGGTCCAAAAATTCCTCATCTATTACTTCCCATCAGGAAAGACTGCAACATTACGCAGTAATATTTCTAACTTCAAGAAAAAGCTAGATGAGAATCTCTATCATGCTTGGGAGAGATTCAGGTCTCTTTTTTGGGACTTTCCACATCACCAGAAGTCCAGTGAGGTATTATCCCATACCTTTGTTGTAGCCCTTGACCATAACACAAAAATTTTGCTAGATTCAACTACAGGTGGTCAAGCACTAGAGAAAACTTATGATGAGTTGTATACTTTGTTGTACTTTATTGGTAAAGGAAATCCTAACTAGCATGGTGACATGGCTTGAAGCTTAGTGAAAAAATGTTGCAGGCATGATAAATTTGATAGTATCACAACCATATCTACCTAATTATTAGCTATAAAAAACAAGATGATAACAATTGAGTAGATATGGTTATGATACTATAGTCAGGGTTGTAGGGTGGTAACCGTTCTCAACATAGTCAGAATTTTTCATTACCAACTCCATCCTTAGCTAGTACACCAATACCAAAGTTCTAGGATAGAAATCTTGATAGGGCACCAGGCTTTAAAGCCTAGGGTAGTGTGAGAAGCGATGATACCTATCTTCTTTGTGGAGAATATGGTAAGAACCACCTAGATACATATAGATCAGGTAGTGAGGTATTTTTTAGTTTTGGTAAGCTAGGCCATAGGGTACGGGAGTGTAGAGTACTAGCCCAGAGGGGTAATGATTTGCGTCAGCAGGGTGCTACTTCTAGTACCACTAGTGGCCAGCTTCAGAATAGATTTTATGCACTCAAGACCCATTATGATCCAAAAAGATTACCTAACATATATTCAGGTATGTTATAAGTCCTTCATTTTCATGATATGCATTGTTAGATCCTTTGCTCCCATTTGCTCTTAATTTTTTAGCATGAGTTAGTTAGTAAGGACAATAATGCAGTTTAGCAGTCAGATAGTTAAATTTTTATAGTTTATTTTTCCTATCTTTCTATCTAGACATATTATTAGAAATCTTAGGAATGAAACTATTCGAAGATAGAAAATTCTAGTAGTTCCAAGATCAGCTCAGTTTATGTATCATGCATTAGCTTCAGATTCCAGATGTTAAGTCAGTATCCAATTCATAGGTGCCTTGTGCGTCACCTCAGTTTGACCGGTATCTTAGTAAAGTAAGCGTTCTTAGCGGGACATAGTGTACCAAGGGAGAGATTCTCTATAATTCCCTTATGCTTTCATGTCATTAAGCCCATTCAGTTGCATTTTCAGATGTACCTTACAAAGTCAGTATCATTTATCATTGCATATTCACTCATGCATTTGAGAGTCAGCTCAATCAGATATTCGTTTATTATATTTACATGTTCTATAAAAGTAGCTCAGCTTATCAGAAATTTCAGTCATGCTTTCATGAGAATAGCTCCGTCAAGTATCCATGCATCAGATATGCATGTTCATTATGAAATTTTAGTATATCAATAGTTCTAGTCATATAGTCATGTTTCAGATGTTCATATCCAGTAAGTAAGTTCATTTTATCCATCTTTATGGTCTTGTCAGTCCCATTGGAGGACAAATATTCCCAAGGGGGAGATACTGTAAGGCCCCAAAAAATTCCAAGCTTTAATCACTCCGTTAAAACTTAAAAAGATATCCCAGACTTAGAAACTTCAGCTTGATGTTTAAACTTAGAATCTTTTTAGCCTTCATAAGTTGGCAATCTTATTTATTGACCCATACGACCCTTAAATGTCGATCTTTAAGTTGATTCATGATCACCTATGTCAGTAGGTATTCCTGAAAAAGTTTTAAATTTTTCAGACCGAATTTAGACTACGTTTGAGGTCTCAAAATAGTAGACCAACGCGATATTGGCGCATCGTGTCACCTATCGCGTTAGTTAACATTGTTGTAGGTTGTAAGAGCCAAAAGTACCGAGGCTCAACGCGATCATGAAGCGATGCATCAGGTATCGCGTCGGTGCAATTGACGCGGCGTATCGACCAACGTGTTGGCACACAGTTTTCCTGTCATTAAAATAGCTGCGACCCCAGGGTTATTTCAGTCTTCTTCCCACTCTTCTATAACCTTAAAACACGTGATTCAATCATATTTCACCCAAACTATAGTGCTTTCTCTCAATTTCTCTCTAGAACGAGTTTAGGGTTTCCAATTGAAGATCCAAATTTAAGAAAATTCCACGTCAATCTTCATAAAATTAAGAATTAAGATTTTTTAGATGTTTATTCTTGGGTTCCTTCCACCCAAGAAGTTCAAGAATCCTTTTATAAATTCAAAGATTATATATTTATGATTTTTCATGATTCATGTGAATTGAAATTGAAGTTCATATTGTTATTTAGTTTTAATTCATGTTTTGTTTACAAAGTTCCAAGCTTTGATCCTAGTCTGTGATATTTATGTGATGTTCATGATAAACCCCTTCAAGATTCATGTTGATTGATTTAACCATGTTAATTAGGTGTATTGAATAAAGTATGCTACCCATATGTTTGATAAAATACTTATGTGACGAAAATAGAGTAATTATAGCATGTTGACAAGAAATCCTTAATTATGTATAAGTTAATGCTTGCCAAGTGTTTGTTGAAAGGCCTTAGTGAATAAATAATAATATGTTGAATGCATTCCTACTTATGTACATTCCTTATTGAATGAATTATGAGATAATAGTATGCACTCCCTATATATTTATATGTTTAAGACTTCCAAGTTCTTGAAGAGATGCCTCATTGATTGTGTTGTGAATGATAGTCTATTTCCATGTTATGTACGAGTTGTCCTGTCTTGTATTATTTATGTTATCGAGTCATGGGGGTATTTACACCCGACAAATTAGATGCTTGTCTATATTAAGTGTTATTTTTACGATAATCTCAGTCATTCCATAATTAGTAGTACTCTCAGTTAGTTATAGAACTCAGTAGAACTCAGAGAGCTACAGAACTTAGGAAATCTCAGTATTCTCAATATTTGTAGCATTCCAACTTCAGTTCAATAATTGATTTAGAACTCAGTAATATTTCATCAATCAACAGAACTCAGTTAATTCAGTTTAGCACAATCAAACAAGTACGATCAGTAACAGTTCAGTCAAGCCTAGTATGAATTAGTAATAATTTCAGTGTCTTCCAGTTGGGAGTAGGATTTAGCACCGAGAAAACGTAGGGATGGGGGCTCACCCGCTAGATAGGACTGAGGTACCTATAATTAATCCCTAAGTTCTAGAACTACGTAGTCAGCATAGGCATGAGACATCACCCATTAGATAAGACTGACATACTCGAGGATAACCCTCTAGTACAGGACTGATCTCAGGTGTCACCCGCTAGATTAGGACTGACTCTATAATAGTCAACTTTACCCATGGCAAGGTACTAAAACCCATCCAGCAGGGGTTATAGGTTGGACCCCACTAGTTCAAATTTAGGGCATGTCGGTTAGATGACTACCTCCCACAGTTTAAGTTTCAAATTCTGTCTCAATAAAAGAACACAACTTAGTAGCATAGATTTGGGACTGTTAGATACAGTCACTCATTAGTATTATAATGGATTTAGAGATCACCCTCTAGATAGGATCGATCTCACATTTAGTCAAGCAGTATCAGTATCAGTTCCTACAGATTCAAGGATCACCCATTATATAGGAAAAATCTCAAATACCGTCATTTAGTATCAAGTACCTTTAGATTTATAGATCACCCACTAGATAAGAATGATCTCAAATTCTATTAGTCATCTTCATTAATAGTATAATCATAGATCATCTGCTAGATAGGAATGATACCAACCTAAGTCAATTAGATATTAGTATCAGTAGACTCAGTTATTAGAAATCCAGTTCTTAGAATTTGGTATTTTGTGTTCCTACGATTTCAGTTATAGTTTGTGCATTCATGCATTTATCCTCATTAAGTATACTCAGATTATTTAGCCATTATTGTTCATGCATATGAACCCCTGTATTTAGCCTTACCTCCTCTATCATACCAATATATTCTATCATACTGACGTATACTTTTCTGTTCTATGGTGATTTATACCATAGGTTCAAAAGCACGAGATCTAAAGAGCCCTTAGCAGTTCAGATTCAGTCAGCAGCAGTAAATATAACAGTTATTCCTTATCATACAAGGATAATCTTTATTTTATTATTGTGTTAGATTTAGTAATTTAGTAGATGAAGTTAGTTGGGGACCTGTCCCATTAACTCCACAGTGTAGACAGTTTAGAGGCTTTTCAGATAGATGTATCAGTATTCAATTGTAATTAAGATATTTGAACCTTATGGAATGTTTTCCGCCAGTTTTCTGCATTTTTATAGTGTATTATTTAGTACTTTGTTACAAATATCAGTCAAGGGTTAGCTTGTAGTCCTTCAGGATTATATGCACCGTGTACCATCCAGGGTACCAGACTCGGGGCGTTACAATGCTTCTCTTAAACTATGTTCCTTTCTAGTTCTTCGTGTTATATTCTATGTTATTTTGGGCACTAATTTATGGTAGTTGACATTATACAATGCTTTTGAGTTCGTTAAGATGATAAATGGATGATACATAAGCTAGAAATCTATAATACAAACCACCACAAAGCTTAAAATTAAATGATAAAAACATGGAATATACACTGTGTGAAGCTTCAATTTGTTGACAACTTGGCATGCCATACTGCCTAGATGGCGCGATAATCCATGGAACACCCTTGGTTTCAACTCAAGTGGAAATTTTCAGTAGCTATAAGCAATAACAGCATGCCACTATGTAATTACTTTCTAGGTCATTTTCTTGATTTTTATGTACTTTTGCTATTTCAAGCCTTCCCATAGTGGCTACAACTCATTTAAGACTTTTTGGATCTATTTGATGGGTGATCGGATAGTTTGTTTGGATTTTAGGATTGTTGCACTATTTTGGAGCTTTCGCTATTTAGGATTTGGTCTCATAAAAAAATTCCTAGTAGATGACCTCAAACGAGAATTTCGATAGAGCCATCAACTCTGGAACATTGATTTTAGGTTATATGGAAGCACAATACGAGTTATTGGTCGAAGAGTTAGGAAAATGGAATACGGGTGTGGGACCCACTTTTTAGTCAAAATAACCTTGGATGGGAATTTTAACTGTGTCATTGAGTGTAAAATGTTGAAATCTACAGGGTTGCATAGTTTTTTTTATAAAAACAATTTTTGACGAATCATGAGGGCTTGGTGGAGATTTAGAGATTTTCCAAGTCTATTTTTGTATTTGGTGCATCACTTCCTTGGTACCAAGGGTCACGATCGTGATACCCCTGGAATTCACCAAGATATCATGATTACAGTATAAATGTTTTGATCGTAATAAGTCTGATCAGGTCCCATATGTTGCAATCATGAGTATCTTGTTGCGATCACGTTTAGCATATGCATACACAAGATTTGGCGATCGCAAAGCTAGTGTCGTTATAGTGACACCGGAGAATCTGATATGGGTCTAAACAGACCTCTTTTCTTATTTTTGCCCATTTTCATCCATAATATTGAAATATAAAACACTAAATAAAGAGATAAAGTGGGATTGAAGCTTTTAAATGATTTTGAGAGCTTGGTTAACAATTATTCCAAGATTTTCCTTCAAATTCATGGTATGATTCCTTCGCCGTCTTGATAAATCCTTCGAAATTAGGGGTTTGTATTCCTAAACTTTAATGGACGATTTGAGACCCAATTTATGTTCCATTTGAGGTCAACTTTTGAGCACACATTTCTTATCCTTCAAGGGACGTCGTGATGAGTTTAATTTTTTAATCTGTTAGTGGCATTTGTGGGCTCCTTCTTGGCCAAAAATTTTACCTGACCCATTATATGGTGATATGTGTCTTTGTTTACTCCTAATAATACATAGATTATGATTTTGATAGCGTAGAAGTATTTCAGGATCGTGGAGTGAAGACAGATATTT
This sequence comes from Capsicum pubescens, assembly GCA_030864215.1. Taxonomy (NCBI): domain Eukaryota; kingdom Viridiplantae; phylum Streptophyta; class Magnoliopsida; order Solanales; family Solanaceae; genus Capsicum; species Capsicum pubescens. Next base: position 122,394,311 of record CM061544.1, read on the forward strand.
TGAAGATCATTCAAGGATTTATTGTTCAGATTTAAGGTAGGTTTCTATTTATTCTTCTTTAAAAGATGAAGTGTTTTATATATTTTATGTGAATGAGAATGGTAATATTGATTATGGGTAAAATACTATGACATAGTCTTGTTTATTAAAGTTTGGGGACTAGATAAGGGATTCGACCTGTACGATGAAATACTTACAATGTTTCTAGGATCCTACCACCTAAGGTTGTTAACATATTAGATATTGTTGAGACTAATGAATCTTAATAAATGGTTTATATATTATTTGGTGGATTGTGTTGGTTTTTCCCTAATTATGATGTTATGTTTATGATGGATATACATCACAACATAAGGTTATGATTATGATGCTATTAATATTCCAGACATATTTTTAGGCCCAAGGAGATGTTCATGATATTGATTGGGTTCCTACAAGTATTTTATCCTTCTATAGAAAATCATTGTATTTTATCAACATATTGAGGCTTATGATTTCATTGTTTGAATGCTGGTGATAAAATGCATAGATTCAGTAAATTCATGATTCACTAAGTGCAGAAAATGGATTCTAACTAAATTATGATTTTTTCAATTCTTTTTCTTAAAAAGGGATTAAAGCCCACCTTTCTCTTTAAAAATAGATTTCTTCATAATGGTAACCGCACCATCTAAATGGATGAATTATGTGAATTGAGATTTAAAATGGTGTTTTAAAGATTAAGCCGAGATAGATTTTGGTCATTGATTTTATTACTATTATTTACTTTGGTCATGAGAGATTATTACCCTTTATATACTTTTATAATGATTTAGTACCGAAGTTTACCCTGGATTGATTATATATTTATCGGTTCAACTTTGGATATAAATTATATATTTATCGGTTAAATTCCAGATATTGATTATATATACCGATTGATGTATGTATATTGATTGTAATGTTGATGATGAAATGATAGTTAGTATTATGTATTATATTTGGTATTTATTCTTCTATGCACATTACTTATCACCAGTAAGTTCCTATATCTATCAACCTTTTAGGGGTTGTGTAGGTATGGGCGATGTGTATGGATTTTGGTATGTTGAATGTTGATTGAACCTTCTGAGGTGGTGGTGATGTGCTCAGTTTGGTATTGTTTGTCTGGATTAGCCGGTTACTCGCGTTGTTATAGCTATTTTTATTATTATTGTTATGATCATTATTATGTCTAGTTTGTGTCAGATTAGTTAATGATTCGGGTATCTAGACTTGAGGAATGATTCTAGCTCCTTTATCTTATGATTAGCTTACTATGCATAATTATCTCATGATTAGATGTATGAGTTAGGAACCATAAGTTTACTAGCACTAGTTCCTACTATGATTATAAAGGTCTTAAAATGCTAGTTCAATGATATAGGTGGTATCTCAGGTTTTCCTTGATTATATATATTTGTGTGTGTATATCTAGCTCTATATAGCTATGGTATTACCATATATTCCTTTCTTCCTTTATTTATTCTTATTGTATATTCATTCCTTAGCCCCGTATATGGTTAAATATCCTTCTTTCGCCCTTTATTTTGATATTGGCTGGTGATATATGGTATAATGTTGAGATTATAGAGTATGGATGGAATAGTATAATTCATCCTTAATACTCTTGAATCTTTGTTATGTTAGCCTCTTGGACAAGAATATAATAGTTTATACTTATTATCTCATTGTCTTTACTATGTGGTAGTAGGACATTTTGGTGTAGTTTCTATTTCTGTTTATATGTTGTATATATTTTCATTGTCTTTGGAGATTAGTCAGTAGTTGCATACTAAGTACCATGTGTTTGGTACACTTACTACAATTTTGTAGCCTGCAGATTATATTACACATTATCGTTGATGTTGTGTGCATCGTATTGAACAACCATGGTTTAGATATATAGAGTGAGCTCCTGACATTCGGAGTATTACTTTCCTCCCTCTTACATACTAAACTAGTCTCTATATTATATTTATAGAGGAGTGCTTTAAAGATTATCTTTTGTATGTTAGCCTTTTATTACACTTATTCAACATTCATTCCTTTATCTCTCTTGGTAGTCCATTACTAGTAGTTCTGGGCTCCTAGTTAGCTTGCTTACTTGTAAATTATAGTAGGTGTCATCATGACTTAAGAAATTGTGAATAGAGATAGGTTTCATCGGTGCGTTGGTACAAGAGCTAAATATTTAATAGAGACCTGCGGATCAATTCAGAGATGTTCGTAACCTATCTTTGCGAGGCTATAAGGCATTCTTAAGAAATTCATTTCTTGACTCCTTGTTATGTTCACATATTGCTATGAGCCTCAAGTATATTCTCTTACCCTATTATATCCTTAATTGACGATGCGAGGTTATCGATAGATTTGGATTGGACTTTAGCGTGCAGTTTTAGCAAGACATTACACTAGAGAGTTAGACATGGATATCAAAGATCGTCAGCGTTAGTAGGGATGGCAATTAGTTTATCGAGCATTTGTAAGACTAGAGTTGGATCCATTGGTGTTCATCAAGGTTTTGTATTATATTTTGAATATGAGATTGGGTTATTTGAGTGGGCCAGGCACATTTTATTGCTATATCTCTCTAAGTAGGACATAGTGTATGGATTTATTAGATAATTAGTATTGCAACTTGGTTTAGTATCAAATCACTTGACAGTACTTGGGTCTTCCTTCTTTCAGGTTGTTGATCATGCAAGAACCACAAGAAGAGCATGTATTAAGACTTATGGAGGTGTCAACAAGAGGCAATGCCATTAGAATAGTGCTATTGGTATTTCATCTGGGAGTAAGAACCTTCTGGTAGAGGTCATCATAAATTGCATCCTACTGGTTCTATGCAGGTATCATTTAATATTATGGGACTCAGACCACAAGCCTTTTGGAAAATATACTTGAAGAGCTAGCCATCTCAATGGGCAAGGGACTCAAACCACAAGCCACTTTATTGTGCTAGGGACTCAAACAACTAGTCACTTTATGGGAAGAGGTATTCAACCTAAAGAGATCTCATTAGGTGAGGAAATCATACCACAAGTTATTCCATTGAGCGAGGGACTCGAACTGCAAGCCATCTCATTGGACGAGGGACTCGAACGACTAGTCATTTCATTGGTCAAGGTACCCAAACGACAAGCCATTACGTTTGACTAGAACCTTGAATGACTAGTCATATCATTATTATTACTGGTAGTTATTGAACTCTTAACCTGTTAGATCAAGCATTTACATTCATACAATCCATATCACATTCAAAGGCTTTGGCTTATGTAGCTAATTTAAATCTATACATGATCACACAGTCCTAATTGGAGCCTTTATTGCTCTACTATCTCAATAGGTAAAATGCCTTCATTCATTTCATCATACATTTAAATTTGTGCTCCTCAAGACCCATATAAACATTCATCGTTTATTAACAACACTATTTCATATTTTCACCACACTTGGTTCAATACACAATTTGAGTTCTTCTTTATGCCTAGGGCTTTACCCTCTCCTTAGCCATCAACCAACAAGGTTGTCAACTTCAATATATATGGAACATAATGCCCTTACAATATCATTTTTTACTTATTCATATATATTGGAACTTTACCCTAGTTTAAAACATCACTAATATATAACTAGACAATTTACTTAGACATTTTCATAAACACCTTATATTCTTACCTTTAACAAGGTCATTTTCATGGTGGAATTCATCAATATTAGGGTTACTGATGAGCCACATGTTAGAACATATACAAAAAGAATCCACATATGCAAATAATCATCAATAACAAGGACAAAGATAAGTCTATGTAGGAATCATCATTGTTCATCATTTAGCAACAAAACATATTAAATTTGATTTCAAAACCACCATGTACACTTTCTAATTCATGTTTAAAATTCATGGTTTTTAGAGTATTTTACGAAGTGGAAGACATACATGACTTAAACAACCTAAATCACCAAGAATATTGACTCTTTCTTCCCACTTAATGAGCACCCTTGAAACCCTAGCCTCTTATTCTTTAAAAATAAACTTAAGAGAGTGTTTAGGGTGTTTGATTTATCCAAAATAGATTTTTTGGAGGATATACATACTTATATAGTGAGAGGGATTAGGGTCTTAGGCATGGGTATTTACCACAAGTCCCTCAATGAAAAGTTAGAAAGTAACCTCATCTAGGGTATGACTCCCCCATCTGACTCTCTTAGTAATAGTACCCTAAGGTATGAGTGGTACCTTGACTTATACTATCGTATTCTCTTAGGCCACCTACACTTCTAGGGGTATGAGTGGACATACTTGAGTCATATACAAAAGGTACAACTCACCCCTAACTCGTATAGACCAATTGTATAGAAAATAATCAACTTTAAGTTAGGTCGTCACTCTATATGATTGAGTTTCATATGACTCATATGTATTGTCTATGACTAAGGGTAAACCATGTCTTATTACCGATAGTATTTTACCCTCATAGACTACTCAAGGTATGAGAAAGAGAGAGCAAGATGGGTACGACCCATTTCTATAGGTGCGACTCAAGCTCCTAGTCGTACCTAACTTACAAACACAAAAATGAAGTGGTTTCTGAATGGTATGGGTAGAAATATACCCACTTTGCTCATTTTTTCCCATTTTTCAACCATTCTCTTATGAGTTAAAATTCTAAATAGTGAGATAATGTGGGATTCAAGCTTTTAGATGATTTGGAGAGCTTGGTTAACAATTATTCAGTGTCTTCTTTCGAATTCATGGTAAGATTCCTTCGATTTCTTGATAAATTCATAGAAATTAGGGCTTTAAATTCCCAGACTTTAAGGGTTGATTTGAGACTTAATTTGTGTTCCATTTATGGTTAAGTTTTTTGATGACACATTTCATATCCTTCGAGGGACCTCGTGAAGGATTTAATTTTTTATTTCATTAGCGAGCCCCGCAGGCTCGTTCTTAACACAAAATTTTACTTGACCTATTATATGTGATATGGATCTTTTTTTACTCCTAATTATTTGTAGATTATGATTTGGATAGCGTAGAATCATTTCAAGATTGTGGAGTAAAGACGGACATTTTGTGGATGATTCCAGGATTTATGGTTTGGCTTCAAGGGAGGCTTCTATCTACTCTTCTACACAAGATGATTTTATTTTATACATTGCATGCGTATGAGAATGTTAAGATTGATTATGGGTAGAATACCACGAATTAGTCTTGACAATTAAAGCTTGGGGTTAGATGAGGGTTTTGACCAATAAGGTGAAATACTTACTATGCTTCTACGATCCCACAATCCTAGGTTGTTAATATTTTAGTTATAGTCGAGACTAATGAATCTTTAGAAATTCTTTATATATTATTTGTTGGATTATGATGGTTTTTCCTTGAATTATGATGTTATGTTTATGTCGGATATACATTGGAGCTTAAGGTCGTGATTATGATGCTATAAATATTTTTGACATATTCTTAGTCCCAAGGCCATGTTCATGATATTGATTGTTTGTGTTTCGGGAAGTATCCCATCCTTGAATAGAAAACAGTCGTAGTTTATCTACATATATAGGCTTATGATTTTATTGTTTCAATACTAGTGATGGAATGCATAGATTTGGTACATTCATGATTCACTAAGTGCAGAAAATGATACTATTCCAACTAAAATATGATTTTTTAACTCTTTTTCCTAAAAAGGGATTAAAGCTCACCTTTTACTTTAAAAATGGATTTCTTCATAATAGGAATCATACTATCTTAATGGATGCCTAAAGTGCATTGAGATTTAAAAGAGTGATTTAAAGATTTAGCCGAGATAGCTTTTGGTCCCTGATTTCATTACTATTATTTACTTCGGTCGTTAGAGATTCCGACCCTTTCTACACTTTTTTAATGATTTAGTACCAAATTTTACCCCGTTCAATGGATTTAAACTCTTTTTAGCCACGACATCAGTGCATGCACCTATTGTATATCTAAATACACATATCTATGGTATGGGATGGAGGAGGAGGATGGTATTTATGATATGAATTATGGGTAAAGCTTGATGATTGATGATGTTAATGGTATTGATGATGTTGAGGATATTTATTATGTTGAGGATATTGATTATTTATTTACCAGTTCAATTCCATATATTAATTATATATTTATGGGTTCAACTCTGAATATTGATTATATATCTACGGGTTCTAGTTCGAATATTGATTATATATTTACCTGTTCAAGTCAGGCCATTGATAAAATATTATCAGTTCAAGTTAGGATATTGATTTTAATATTGATGATGATATGGTGGTTTGTATTATAGATTGTATTTGGTATTCATTCTTGCATATGCGTTGCATATAACCAATATGCACCTCTATCTATGATAACGCTCAACTAACACATCCAATTTAGTGAAAGATAGTCATTGTTAATATATGTAACAAAATTTTGAGTCCGGGTCGAATCCATGAAGAACAATGTGAGTGGACATCACGTTAATTCGAAATAATAGACACGAGTTAAATTCAAACCAATTTTACACGAAGATAAAAATAGGGGAGATAGATATCTACACTTCTATTTCATTTTGGTTTTTTCTAGTACAATTCGGGGCTACGAATAATTAGAGTTTTAACACTTATGCACAAATCTTGGTATTATGCATTACTAAGCGAGTGATATGTGGGTGTTAGAAATCAACATCAATATTTTAAGACAAATATGGGTAGGTTTCGTTATAGATTTTGATACTAGTCTTTCAACAAAACACCAAACTTTCACCTATCGATTCTTTCGAATACCTAATAGGTGTGTTCAATAATTGGTAACCACAACCTCAATCTAGGTATACCTATTTCTAGGATGATACCTATAGTGTAGTCAACCTCACATTCACCCTTATGTCTAACATTGTGAAAATTTAGCATACTACATACACAATTGTCTATCATTGTTTTGATTTCCAAATCCCTCTTTCAAGGATGATATGGACTCCTAAACTTCACCTAAAACCCTTCTTCTGTAGATGGCTTTGGGTTCTCTAGAGCATGGAGCTTTAACCCATCATACCCATGTGGGTATTTGGGGCTTTCACCCATCAAATCCCAACCAAATTAGCTTAACAATGATAAAACCTATAAACATGAATAGAATCTAATCAATAAAAACCCACACATACTTAACCTCATTGACACATAACCCCAAGAGGGAGATCTAGCTACACATAAGATAAAAAAGCATAGATATACCCAAAATCTGCATTGAAATGACTAGTTGAAGATTAAGTAAATGTTACTTCAAACATGACATTACCACAAATCAACAATGGAAGAGAGGTAATCCTCTACTTAGAAAGTCTCAAATGTATTTTTTACTCAAAATTTATACAATATTGTCTTCTCCAAGAATGGAGGACATGAATCAAAGAACTAAAACTTAAGAAAAATGAGGAAGATGGAATATGATACATGAATCAAAGATTTGGGTCTTTTTGGCCAAAATTAGGATCAGCCACATACATTTTAAGATTTTCCCTTAGGCTTAACTCTTCTGCTTAGCCACGATCATACTAGCATGGCCGCGCCCACAGCCTCTGCAACCGTATAGGTAAGCACGACAACGATGTATTGACTCGCTTGACTTCTATGATCGTAGTCAGCAGACCGCGATCACGGTAACTGAGGACCGTTATCTCCAGGTCTTCAGCTTCCCTTTCTTTCTCCAATCCATATCTTTCCACCCCTGCAACTTTATCCTGAAAAGAGTGGATATTAGTGCATTTAATCACAATTATGTCTCATTAATTTATCCGAAACAAGTTAATTTTTATGAAAGCTAAGTGCAAATGAGTGGTAAAATGACTACTCATCAATGCACCCCCAACTTAAAGTTATTGCTTGTCCTAAAGCAACACTACCTCTTACTATGAGACACAATCGTTTATGCCTCAACTTTATGCCTTGAATATCACATTGCCTTTAACCTTAGTCATTACCACAAGTGGATTATTTCACATGGTCTAAGATAATTTCACTACACCCCTCATTATAAAATGCTATATCCAAGGCTACATAGGACTTCAAAGAGAAACCAAGAAATAAAAAACCAATACTCTAGAAATGACTCCCTGTTGATCACAACTAAGCTATATTAAATTTTCTTCATTGTCGGAAGGTTATAAAATCACCCTCCTCAACTTTTTTCACCTTCCAACCACACAAGAAAAATAATTCCTCACACCAAGGTACAAAATATGCAACAAGGAATTTTAAGTGAACAACTCTCTCCCTTACAAAAGAAATTTCTATGCAACAAATGTCATACCATAGGCTTGCCCCTATTTTCAATTTCCACTACAAAGAAACTAAGTGATTAGAGATCTTGAAGGACTTTGTAAGATTGAAACATAGATTCAGGTTAGGGTAGGATATTATTTTTGTAACAACATGGCTACTCCCTTCCTTGAGCGTCTAAATCAGATTTTTTCAATCTTTTTTTTTACTATAGGCCACTCTTATTTGTTTTCTCTCTTATATCATGCCTAACTTTTATTTTCATTGTTTACCCAACTTCTTTCATCTTTTTTTCTTGAACTTTCCCTCAATTCTTTTCTTTGTTCAATTCTTTCTTCTTTTATTCGATTCTTTTCAAAGTCTAGGCAAATTAGGCATTTAACTACATCTTCGTGGAAACAAACTTACTCCCATCAGCCTTTACCACCCCCAACTTTTGCTGTTATCCTCGAATTACATTGTCAAGTTCAAGAAGGGTATGGTTCAAAGGAGGAATAAAAAGAATGGTTTACGGCTTGTAATGTGTTTGCCAAAGAAAGGTCCAAAGGCTCAAAGTGGGTAACTGGGGATTACAGTCATTCTTGGGTAGGCTTTATAGGATATCGTGGGCTTCCAATAATCCCAAAGGTGGCCTAAGATCATTTTTCCAACCAGAATACAATCAACATTAGCTTTGAAAGTAAACAGGGTAAGTTCTAGATAACACATGTATACAAAAGATATATGCAAATATCTCTCTACACATGGCATGCTTAATTTGCGAAGGGAGATCAAATATCCCTCCCACTAGAGACAAATTTGGAGTATCTATTTCTATTCACAAGTCAAAATATTGTCGAGCCACAAAAAAGAGATAAAGTTCCATTACCAAATTGCTCACGACTATGCCCTTGATTTTGTTTTGAAAACTTTTTGATAGAGACTTAGGAGTTCGATTATTTTACATTATCTCAACACATAATTTGCTAAAATATGGAAATAAAAAAATCCTTAGTCTCACATTGAGGCTCAAAATGGGCAAACTACCCATATGGCTACTGAGACCTCGCCAATGGCGTATAATATGATCCCAAACTTACAACTTGCCATGCTAAAGGTACTCAAACTTTCCTTGCATTATTCAACATTTATGCTATGGGTACTCAGAATTCCCCTACATCTATGGCTCAAAACCCAAACACGATGATTTACCCTTAAGAATGTCATCACTAAGTCCATAATAGGGTAAAGCTAGTCATGTATCACCAAAGTCAAAACAAAATTTAAACTAAAATAACACTAGAGATAAAAGAAATTCTTGATAATTCATAAAACATGGGCACTAACAGGGTGTCAAAAATGTAGCATATCACAACAAGAATAATGTAATATAAAAAATGTCATCTCAAATCAACAACATAAAAAGAAATGTCCAGCATCATAATATAAAAACACTACAAATATGGGGGCACCCCCAACTAAATGAAATACATTGTCCCCACTACATGTGCAATAAAGAAAGTGTAAAAGGGGTCTCCCTGAATCTACCTTAAGAGATCCTCTCTCCTACTGACTCTGCACCATCACCACTAGCATCAACAATCGACCAATCAGTAGAGGCCTCATCTTCACTATCAAAACTCAGTAAAGGTAGTCTCTTATAGGGTTTGATCACCTTAAAGATTAACTTTACCCATTTCCATAGATTTTTGATGAATTTGTCTCTTTTCTTCTATATCTTTACTATCTTTTTATAAGATTCCTTGATGTCCCTGTGTGATCCCTCTACAGCTTAGTAGGCTCTCTCTAAACTAGCAATAGTGTCTCATTGCTTCTTCTTCTGCTCACAATATATGTCATAATCCGACCGAGTTACATATGAGTGGCGAGTGGTGGATGGAAATCCTGGTCCCTAAGTCAATATAGACACTAGATCCCTAACCTTCCTCATTTGACCTGAGATATCATCAAAGGGGTTGGCTGACGAAGGTCTACAAGAATCTGTGTCCTCTTGGACTTATTTGCCTGTGTCCATTTTCCTCTTCTTACTCTGACCTGGGGCTCTCTCACCTATAAATTTGAGTGGGTAGATGAGAGAACTTTGATGCACCCAAGTATCTATAGCATATTCTTCCACTTCATCCCTGTTACAAAGCTCAATGATAAGGGAAGGAAAAAAAATTATGTACCTTCATGAGTCTGGAAACACCTCTACTTTAAAAGAACAATCTCACCCACATTTCGAGGGATTCCAGATAGGATGCAAGAATCCATACGAGATCTCAAATTTGCGATAATGGTCATATGGGTGGATGACGATACTCGGATGCATATGATGTTCAACAAACACCTTACTCTTGCTGTGAAGTCCTTTGTTAGAATATCTCTCTTGGTGATGCACTAGGGAACTTCTTTCTATGATATAAAATGTTGGGCATCCAGGTCCTCGGTTCACATGCACTTGCTTGACTTCCCCATGTCATCATCTGGGAGGCCATACACTACATTAACCTTCTTTGATCAAAAGTTCACCTTCTTAACCTAAATTATCATCTCAGGGTTTGTGAGAGAAACTATATTGAGGTTTCCTTAAAATTCATGCACCCACTACTCATTAGCATAGCAGGGTTCTGGGTTAAAACATATCCATTGTGTCACAGTGAGACTGGCATGGAATTTTGGGAGCTTCTCCTCCACGTTGTCTAAGTTAATGCCCCTTTCAGGGAGTAGCTTAGTCTTGTGATAATCTTTATAGTAGGTGTGCTTGCATTGTGCAACCATGAATCAGGTATTATAAAAATCTACTATCTTTGATGTTGAGAACCTGTAAACAAAGAATCCTCAACCAACATTATTATTATTACACCAAAAACATACTAAATTAAATAAGTAAGGTCATATGGTAGTGTTATACAAGTTTCGAGGCCAACGAGGGATGTTCAAAAGTTTTGAAGTCTACCTAAAACGGTCCTCAGATATGGCAATTGTGAAGCGTTACCCGCGATTGTGGTCAGTAGACCTCGATCGCAGTACCTGAGACCAGGTTTTACAATTTATTCACAATCGTTGAGATGCAGTTTTACCCAAAAATTTTAGCTTAAACTAGACATGATAACATTATAAACAGAGAATTTCAAGCCTAGAGTATGTGATCACATCCCCGAACTTAAATAAATTGAACATTGGATTTGTAGGGGCATTCTAATGGCACATGTGGTGTACACTTTAAGTTAAAAGGTTAAAGGCTTAATTTTGGTTACTCAAAACTTCCCAAAATAGTGTGTACGCTAACTAAAATAGCTAACCATAGATCAATAACAATCAACCATGGGTTTTATAATGAAAATAATATTTAAGGTTCTTTTTATACATTACGAATTTAAAGTATACAATTACATCCAAATGAAGGGAGTTGAGATAACTTACCAAGTTAGATGATCCTATTGGAATGAGATGACCCTAGTTTATGGAATGTAGTTCTAAATTTCATATAGGATTTTGAGAGAAAGTGAGAGAGGGGCATGGGAAAAAATGGGCAGTTGGATAATCATTTAAACTAATTTAACCTTGATCATGGTCTTAGTCACGCAGTTGTGGTCACACGGCCTCCATAAATGCGGTGTCATATAACGTGGTCATGGTAATTGAGACCAAATAATCTGGTTTGCAACACGTTTTTTTCAGTCCAACTTGCCAATTTCACATGTTCCCCTCTCAAATTCAACCAAAATTCTAGTTAGCACCAATATTTCATGTATTGTTTATGCTTAAAAAATATGAAATATACTCTATCATGGTAAATTAAAAGTATATAGGCCACGTATCATGGCATGATAGGTTGCCTCCTATGTAGCGCTTAGTAAAACATTGTGGTACGACGTCTCCATAATTTCTTTCTGTGTTTCTTCTTAGAAAATTAGAATCTTCATCCCATATTTCATTCAATATGAAATGAGCAGCAGAGGTACAGGGGATTCAAATTTTCCAAGATAAAAATTGGAAGATATGAGAAAATGGAAAGCAAGCTTCGATCTCGCCACTTTGAAGATTTAAAAGTTTTACTTTACTTTACATCAAACTTTATAATAAGATGATTGGGCATTGGTGAGATCATCATAAGTTCACTTGTTACACACCAAATTTTGCATTTATTATCCTTCAAGTGAGGGGCTTCATTTTTCCTTTTTAGAATGACAAACTCCCAAATGTAGGAATTTTCTTTCTCATTTCCAAAATTCATCATTTTCTTAGGTGGTTCGACTGCCATCACATCCACCAAGCATAATGTTGTAAAATTGTTCGAGTGAGGTCTTCTCCCTAATTTTGGGGTTGTATCTATTTTTAAATTCTCATCCCGAAGTGGACTATAGTCGTCATAAGGGATGTGCTTTGATTCTTCTTTTGACTCTAGTACCCTTTCCTTTATACTTGCATCTTCGTCATCATTTGATTTGGTTGGTTAGGAAATCAAGGGTTATTTGTTTCCAAGATCATCATCATAGCTTTTTTTTCATTTTTGATTAACCTTGTCTTGGGAAGTGGAAAGGGCAATGGAATTTGCAAGTTTTGTTTCCTTTCCTCTTCCATTTACCTTGACAATGTCCTTTCCAAGTGCCTCATTGGATTGATGTATGTCTTGAATGTTCTCACCTATTGTAGTTTCCCGATCCAAGAGTTTGGATCATATCTTCAAATATATTGGACCCGGTATGTTGTTATTCCTTCTTCTCATCTTAAGGCGTATCAAACTTATAAGAAGAACTAGTATTTGAGATAACATCACGAGGGGGGAGGTATTTGAAAAATCACTCTAATTTTCTAATTCATCCTCTATTGATTTTGCCCGTTCCAATATATGTTGAAGCATTGCTTCAACACCAATACTTTTTCTGCTTCATTATTTATTTGCTTTTTTATAAGACCTATCGAAGTCAGGAAAAGAACTAGCAACCGAGTTTGTATAACGAGGGGAGGGGGCATTTGTACAATCTTTCTCATGTCCATTTAGACCACCATAGAGAACAAACATACTCCCTGTAGGATTGAGATGGTACACACATCTCTCTTTAAGGAGTCTATCTTTAACCTTACAAAGAGTGGGGTCCACCATAATATGGACATGATTTATCAAGATACATTTACAATCACCAAACCCACATTCATTCCTTGATGCCATTGTAAGAAATAAATAAAAATAAAGAAAATATACCTAACACGTGAAACAAAGAAAATAAAAAAAAATATTTATAAGTTTGAATCAAAGCATGTAAGATAAAATTTCAAACTAGCTCAATACGCCAAATTATTCCCCGACAATGACACCCCTTTTTATAATGCTAAACTTACATGTCCAATTTAGTGCAAGGTGCTCGTTGTCAATATATTTACCAAACTTTGGAGTCGGGGTCGAATCCATGAGGAAAAATGTGAGTTTAAATAAAGTTGATTCAAAATAGTACACAAGAGTTAAATTCAAAACAATGTTACACAAAGATAAAAATAGGGGAGATAGATATCTACACTACTATTTCTTTTTGGATTTTTCTAGTACAAATTTAGAGCTATGAATAATTAGAGTCTGAACACTTATGCATTGATCTTGGGATTATTCATTACTAAAGGAGTGTTATATGGGTGTTAGCAATTAACATTAATTAAGTAAGCCAAATATGGGTAGGTTTGTTATAGATTTTGTCGCTAGTCTTTCAACAAAACACCAAACTTTCACCTATCGATTCTTTTGAATACCTAATAGGTATGTTCAACAATTGGTAACCACAACCTCAATCTATGTATCCCTATCTCTAAGATGATACCTATGGTTTATTCAACCTCTCATTCACCCTTATTAGTAAGATAGTTAAAATTTAGCAAATTACACACACAATTTTCTATCAATGTTTTGGTTTGCACATCCCCTTTAAAGGATGATATAGACTCATAAACTTCACCCAAAACCTTTCTTATGATGATGACTTTGGGTTTTCTGGAGCATGGAGCTTTCACTCATCATACCCATAGGGGTATTTGGGTCTTTCACCCATCAAATCCCAACCAAATTAGATTATAACTGATAAAATCCATCAACATGAACTACCAAGTAGAAGTTAATCAATAACAACCCACACACACTTTAATACATATTCACACATAACCCCAAGAGGGAGACATATCTACACATAAGATAAATAAACATAGATATACCTAAAATCTCAAATGAAATAACTTGTTGAAGATTAAGTGAATGTTACTTCAAACTTGACACTACCATAAATCAACAATGGAAGTGAGCTAATCCTCTGATTAGAAAGTGTCTAATATATTATTCACCCAAAATTTATACAATATCTTTTTCTCTAATAATGAAGGCTATTCATCCAAGAACTAAAACCTATGAAAATTGAGGAAGATGGAATATGATACATTAATCAAGGGTTTGCGCCTTTTTGGACAAAATTAGGATCAACCACGTACATTTCTGGATTTTCCCTTGAGCTGAACTCTTTCTCTTAGCCACGATCATGCAAGCATAGTCGTACACATGACATCCACGACCTTAGTAGGTAATCACAATCGCGATATATTAACCTTACTTAACTACCATAATCGCAGTTAATAGACCGCGACTGTGGTAACTGAGGCCCTTCTGCTCTTGGTCTTCAGCTGTACTTTCTTGATCCTTTTTTGATAATTTTGAACTCTAATCCACATCTTTACATCCCTTCAACTATATACCTACCAAGAGTGGATATTAGTTTATTTGATGACAATTAGGTCTTGTTAATTCATCCAAAACAAGGTAATGTGTACAAATATTAAGTTTTAATGAGTGGTAAAATCACTACTCATTAATCTATCAGCCTTATGAGGGTTTCATAGGTACAAGTGATGAGTATGGTTTCTGGTGAGTTATATAGTTATTTAATCGTATGATCTTGGGGCAGTTGACTCGGTTAGTTAATATTTTTCTAGACTAACCGGTTACTCACGTTGTTATTGATATTGTTATTATTGTGGTCATCGTTATTGCTAGTTTGTGATAGATTTGCTAAGGATTCAGTATCGAGACTTAAGGTATTATCCTGGCTCTTTTATCTCAAGATTCAATTACTATGCATGATTATATCATGATTATATGAATGGATTAGAAACCTTGAGTATACTAGAATTAGTTCCTACTATGATTATGAGGTCTTAAAATGCTAGTTTGATTATTTAGGTTGTATCTCGGGTTGATCTTGCTTATATATATATATATATACATACATAAATATATAGCTATGGTATTATCATATATACCTTTCTTACTTCATTAATTTAGATTGTATATTTACTTCTTCACCTCTTATACTATTATACATCCTTTATTTTCCTTTTATTTGGATATTGGCTGGTGATATACAATATAGTTTGAGATTCTTGAGTATGGATAGAATATGATATTTCATCCTCAATACATTCTTATATTTATTATGTTAGTTTCCTCGAGATAAATGGAATAGTTTGGTAATGCCCTGGGTTTTCGGTCCTTGAAAATTTCTAAATTTTTATCCTCACTATCATGACTACGACTCTCCTGACGAGTTGCAAGAAGTCTTGACAAGTTATTGGCCAAAATTGTAATAAAACCAGAAAGCGTGTGGCTGAGTTTTTCTCTGAGTATGAGTGGCTCACTATATATCATAAGGACTTGTTATGAGTCATTGGGTGCAAACCATAGGGTGTACAGTGTATACCCCAAATGGTTATTTGGTTGACTGCGACTGGACCCTAAATGTCATATGGTCTCATCACGAGTCATATAGGATGAGGCACAATATCAACAGATTATGAGTGACTTCGAGACTATCTTGGCTACTACTTGTTGTGACCAGTTATAATTAGACTATACGAGTCATATAGTGAATCGTAGTCATTGACGACTAAATTTTAATTTTAAATTGAGGGAACTTTGGACAATACCCTTCTAACCCAATTAAAATCCCACCTTATAAAAAACTTAAGAATGGTTATTTCTCATTCATAACATACTCAAACATTTCCAAAGCTCTCTTAAATTCTCTCAAGCAGCCATACTTAGAGTTTCATAAAAGTAGGCCATCCAAGGGCTCAAAGGTTGAATTCTTTTTGTGAAACTTGGTATTTTGGGCATGTTACTCTTCCCTAATTATACATTTGCTAAAATCATAAATTTTAAAGTAT
The DNA here is from genome assembly GCA_030864215.1 of Capsicum pubescens. NCBI lineage: Eukaryota > Viridiplantae > Streptophyta > Magnoliopsida > Solanales > Solanaceae > Capsicum > Capsicum pubescens. Next base: position 122,410,796 of record CM061544.1, read on the forward strand.
TTTTCATATGGTATTAAGGTTGGTTTTAAAAACATGGGTTGTGGGTTTTGAATAACTGTTGTTTATGGGCTATTTAATGTTTATCCTTACAAGGGTTATGTTTATAATGTGGGTTTTAAAAATCAAATTGATGCATGGGAATGGTGAATGAACTAGGGATTTTGATTTTCCAAACTTGTGACTTTTGAAGTGGTTATGACCCCAACCCCATATTGTGAAATTCGTTTTTAATATAAAAAAATGCATATGAACGACTCATGAACTATTTCATAATGTGAAAAGTTTATGAAGTACAATTATTATAAATTGATCCTGATGGGGTTGTATAATACAAAAAGCTAATGAGAAATTAAACCTCAGGGGGTTGTGAAGTCCCTTAAGAGATGGAAATTGGTTTGGCATGTTGATGTTACCTTGCAAGTGCAAATGGTATGATGATACCAACAATATATGCCAAAATGTATATCATAGTTCAATATGTCATAATGTATGTGCTAATTCTTTTAATAGGGCTTTAATGAAAGTTGAGTATCCAATTCTTTAAAGTAGAGGTTTCGAAGAATAAATACTGGAAATTGTGTTTACTGACACGGTGGTCTATATGACCGGGTGGTTTGAGTTCCCCTTATTATTATTAGTTGATTATGAGTTTCGAGTCCCCCACATCATACAACATGATTAGATTCTTATGTCACCTTGATGTTCCGGGAGGTTTGAGTTCCCTATAGTGCATAGTTATACCTTCTGGTTTGTGAATCCATACGCATTGGGGCCCTACCAGCTGGGGGATAGCTGGGCACATATAGCTCGTGGGTGCCTTCTTTTGTTATGGCGGCTGGGATATGCAATATAGGATAATGTTTTAAATAGCATGTTAAGCCTTGTTCCCTATCCTAGCATGTGATATGTATATTTGCATATGCATTTTATTATGTGCATTGGTTTGAATGATTTTGAACTGTTGATCACGAAATTAAGTTATCCTTATCCCCGAGTTACATGCTAGTTTTTACCCTACTAACCTTCTTCGAACACTGTATCCCCATGAAATTTAGGCACCGAAAATATGTTTAATTTTTCTGTGCATAGTTAGATGCATTGGCTCAATTCGTTGGTTCGTTATGGTAAAGTAGTAATCTTCTATTCTTAGAAAGGCTTAGACCTTTCACCCTTTATTATCATAGAATAAAATTATGATTTTTCATTCTCATTAACAGTATCATTTTTATTGCCATCTATCATAGTTGGGGACATGTCCCGACCAAGATTGGATTTGTTAGAAAGATTTATTGGATTACTATGCACTTGGGTGATGTTAGTAGGTTGTTTTGGTTGATCGATGGTTATTGGTTATAGACATACCATTTATTCATTAAACTTATATTGTTATATATTTATAATTTATCCAACATTGAGGATATTATGTGGTTTGGTTAGGTACACAGGGGTTTTCTCTGGTTCCCAGTGGACTTTTGATACCCGTCACAACTAGGCCCTAATTTGAGTTATTACAAATATGGTATTAGAGCCTAGGTTTGGTGTCATTGGGTATCGAACAAAATTGTGTCAAGTAGATCCTCATTTATGGGTGTGTAGTGCACCATATTTATAGAGGAGAGGCTAAGAGGAATTTAGGAATGTTTCCCTTTCTTGTTGTTCTATTTCAAGCTATAAACTCTAAAGACTTTAATCTCTTTAAATTTTTGAATGTTTGACTTTTAGATCATGCCTTGTAGGATATCTGTTGTTTGTTAAAACATTTCTATCCCATCTATGGACAATGTGGATAAAGCTCATCCTTCTACTGGAGTTCAGACCCGGTCGAGGGTCATTTCTTTTTATTGCCCTTAGGGAGCTCCACCAGTTCCCCCTATCCCTTCTCACGTACCCTATGCTGGTGTGTTTGCTATTGAGTTTTTCTAGTTGATTCATTCGCTTACCCAATTGGTGGACTCCCAGTCTAAGCATATTAGTTAAGTAGCTCCTTCCTCTAACGCGACTAGAGTTGATCGATTTATACATTGATTCCTCCTATATTCACTGGTTTTAAATTTAAGGAAGATCCTTAAAATTTTATTAATATAATGGAAAAGATATTCTATGTCATGCATGCTACTAACGTGGATGGTGTAGAACTCATAGCTTATCAGGTAAAGGATATGACATATTATGGTATGAGGAGTGGGACTAGTGTAGGGATCACAATACTGAGTTTGCTTTGTGGGATAATTTCTCTAGTGCTATCCTAGATTTGTTATTTCCTCTTGAGTTAAGAGAGCGAAGGCTGAGGAATTCATGAATTTAAAGCAGGTCAAGATAATAGTAAAAGAGTATGCCTTAAAATTTCATTAGCTATCGCGTTATTCTCCGGAATTGGTGTCTAGCATGAGGGATAAAATGGGGAAGTTTACCTCTAGGGTTGTCCTATGAGTTGATATATGAGAACAACGCTGCCTTATTGCATAATGATATAGACATCTCTAGACTTGTTGTGTATATGCAAGAAGTTGAAAAGGAAAAGAAGAAGCGAGCGAAGATTAGCGAAAGCTAGACTATGAAGTTCTGATATTTAGATCAAAGAGAGATCGGTATAAAAGTGGTAGAGATAGGTGGAAAGTGGTCTACGAAGAAGTATGGAAATTTTTGTTCCTATTCTATAAATAGTGCTCCATATCCAAAGCCATCAAAGATTGTTGTTCTCAGTACGATTATGGGTTTAGAGAACCAAGAATCCAATCTCAGTCTAGTGGGGCTTAGTCAACTCCATCGTCTTCTCATTGTAGATTTTATGGCCAGGTGCATCGTGGTGTTTGTAAAGAGGGGAGGAACAGGTAATTTAAATGCGGTTAGATTTTTATGTGCAGAGGGATTGTCCTTCTAAGTTTTCTTCTGGGTCAAATATGATTCCTGTCGCTACTTCATCAACTCTTGCACCAATAGGTTTTGTTTCTTTTTCAGGCTTCGGCACTAGTCAGAACTATTTGTATGCTCTTGCCACCTGCTATGATTTTGACGCATCCCTCGATGTTGTTACCTGTATGCTAAATACATCTTTTCTCATAATATATAATGTCTTCTTGGTCCCATGTCTACCCTCTCTTATGGACCCTTTATATGGCTATTTGTTTTTGTTTTAACCGTGAATGTATTTTGGACCCCTTCTATATGTCTACCATAGTAGGTAACTTTTTTGAGGCTAGAAGGGTCTATATGGGTTTTGTGATGTTGATCTATGGTAGTGAAACCTCGGTGGATCTGATAGAGTTGGATATGTTAGTCTTTAATGTGAATTTGGGTATGTATTTGTTGCATTCGTGTTATGTTTCTCTTGATTATCGGACCAAAGGGTCAATTTCCATTTAACAAATAAGACAGTGATTAAATTGGATGGTAGTTCCCTAGTACCCAAGGGAAGGTTCATTTCATATCTTAAAGCCCAAAAATTGGTTTCTAAAGTGTTCCTCTATCACTTCATTCAACTTAAGGATTCTAGGTTTGAAGGTCCTTCCTTACAAACTATCACTGTGGTCTGTGGATTTCCCGAGGTGTTCCCTAATGATCTTTTTTGTGTTCCTCCTTATAGGGAAACTAATTTTGGGGTTGATGTTCTTTCAGTCACTCGTCCTATTTCTATCCCTCCTTACAAAATGGCTCTAATTTATTAAAAGAACTCAATTTTCAATTGAAATATCGTTATAACAAGGGTTGTATCCACCCTAGTGTGTCTCCACAGGGTGCTTTTGTTCTTTTTGTGCATAAGAAGGATGGTTCCCTTTGGATGTGTACTAATTATCACCAACTAAATAAGCTGAATGTTAAGAATATGTATCCTCTTTTTAGGGTTGATGATCTATTTGATCAACATCAGGTTGCTAGGTTCTTTTCTAATATTGATCTTTGGTTGGGTTATTATTAATTGAATATTAGGGTGGTAGATATCCCAATGACTTTCTTTCGAACGTGGTATGGTCACTTTGAGTTTTAGATAATGTCCTTTGGTTTGACTAATGCCCCAAAACATTTATGGATCTTATGAACCGAGTTTTGTCTTAGCTCTTGTATTGTTCATAATTGTCTTTATCAATGGTATTTTTGTGTATTCAAAGAGTGAGTTGGATCATGCAAATCACCTCCACCTTATGTTGTAGAGCCATAAGAATCAATAATTGTATGCTAAATTTTCTTAGTGTGAGTTCTGGTTAAATGTTTTGACATATCTGGGACATCTTGTTTCTAGTCAATTGATCATGGTGGATCCACAGTAGGTTGCTATAGTTAAGAAATGGCCTAGACCCATGACTCAATTCGACATTCGAAGCTTCCTTAGTTTAGCCAACTATTATAGAAGGTTTGTGGAGAGTTTCTCTTGTATTGCCGCCCCATTGACTAAGATAACTCATAACAAGGTGAAATTCTTATGGTCTAATGCTTATGAGGGTAGTTTTAAAAAGCTAAAGAACAAATTGACTTTGGCTATATTCTTAACTCTCTATGGGGACAATAGTGGTTTTGTTGGAAATTATGATACATCCAAGGTGGGACTGGGTTCATGGTGATAAAGCACGGAAAGGTGGTTTCTTCTTCCTCAAGACAATTGAAAGTCCATGAGAAAAATTACCTGACCCATGGTTTGGAATTATTAGATATGGTATCTGCATTAATAATATAGCGACATTATTTTTATGGGGTCCATGTTGATGACTTCTTATCATAAGAGCCTGTAAAATATGTTCACATAGAAGTAGCTAAATCTCAGGAAAAAGAGATGGCTTTAGTTGCTCAAGGACTATGATATGAGTTTACACTATAATCCAGTAAAGATAATATGGTTGCTGATACTCTTAGCAGGTTGTCCATGGGAAAATTTTCTAATGTGGATAAGAGAAGTGGGGTTTAGTGAAGGATATTAAACATTTGGCTAATCTTGGAGTTTGCCTTGAGGACTCCTAAATTGGTGGTTTGATGGTTCAAGAGGTGGTGAAGTCATCTTTTATTGTTGAGGTAAAGGAGAAATAGATGTTGGATCCTATCTTGATGCAAATCAAGAATAATGGGGGTAGGCAGAAGGTGATAGTTATAGAGATTAGTGGTGATGGTATATTGAGGTACTAAGGTAGATTATGTTTTCCCGATGTTGATGGGTTATGAGAAAGAATTTTGAACAAAGCTTATGAGTCGTATTATACTATTCATTCTCATTTGACAAAGATATATTATGATCTTAATGAGATTTATTGGTGGAATATTATGAAGGGAATATGGCCAATTTTGAGGCTAAGTGCATGGTGTGTCAACAAGTAAAGGTGGATCACTTGAGGCCCAGTGGGTTGACTCAAGAGATTGAGATATCAATATGGAAATAGGAAATAATTAAAATGGATTTTATTACTGGTCTTCCATGTTCTCTCTAGCAATTTGATTCAAGTTGGGTCATTGTGAATAGAAAGCCTTAGTCTGCTTACTTCTTCAGTGAGGACTAATTTATCCTTAGAGTATTATGTCAAGTTCTTCATCAAGGAGACCGTGAAGTTACATAGTACTCCTAGTTTCAATCTTATCTTATTAGGTTACTCAGTTCTCATCTTAATTTTGGAGGTTGTTCCAGTGAGGCTTGGGGGACTAAGGTGATCCTAAGTACCAATTTCCACCCGCAGATGGATGGGTAAGAGAAAAGGACATTACAAGCCTTGGAAGATATGCTCTGGTTTTGTGTTTTGGTTTTTCTTAGTAGTTGGGTTGACAAATTGTCTCTCAAAGATTTTTTCTACATCAACAGTAATTATTCTAGCATTGGTATGGCCCTATTTGAGGCCATATATGGTAGGAGGTGTAGGTCTCTTATTGGGTGGTTTGAGTTTGGTAAAAATAAGTTATTTGGTCTAAATTTGGTTCACCAAGCCATGCAGAAGGTAAAGGTGATTTGAGATAGACTTAAGGGCGCCCAAAATCACAAAAAATCCTATGTGGATGTGAGGCAAAGGGAGCTGGTGTTCAGCATTGGTGATTGGGTGTTCTTGAAGGTGCCCCCATCTAGTGAGTGATGTATTTGGTAAGAACAGGAAGCTCAATCCCTATTATATTGGTCCATACATGCTTTTGAAGAGGGTTCGTAATGTTGCATATTAATTTGAGTTGCCTTCTAGTTTGAGCTTCAATCATCCGGTGTATCAAGTTTTAATGTTGAGAAAGTGTTGGGTGATCCGTCAATGGTCGATCCTTTGGAGGAAGTGGTTATTGCGGATTTCTTGTCCAATGATGAAGTTTCAGTTAAGATTTTTGATCGGAAAGTCTGCCGGTTACGGAATAAGGATATGGCTACGGTAAAGGTCCTTTGGAGGAACAAAAAGGTTTAAATACCTATGTGGGAAGATGGGGTAAACGTGATGTCCAAGTATCTGTTGTTGTTTCCTATTCCAAAATATCGTGCTTGAGGTATGTGTATTCCTTAACATCTCTATTTTCTATCTTTGTTAAAGGTAAATGTGGTGGTGTTTGGAAATCGTGTGAATAAATACCTTGTATTGTCATTGGAGGGTGAGTGATTCTAGGGGGAGTTGTAATGCCTTGAGTTTTTGGTCTTTGTAGATTTCTAAAATTTTATCCTTACTATCTTGACTACGACTCACTTGATAAGTCGTAGGGAGTCCTAATAAGTTGTTGGACCGAATCATAACCAAATCAAAAAGTATATAGCTAAGTTCTATTCTGAGTACGAGTGGCTCACTATGATTTGTATGGACTTACAATGAGTCATTGGGTGAAAATTGTAAGGTGTCCACTGTAAACCCCAAATGGTTGCTGGGTAGACTACGATTGGACCCTAGTAGTCATAGGATCCCATTATGAGTCATATAGGTTGAGTCATAAAGTCAACAGATTATAAGTGTTGTGGAGACTGTATTGGCTACGACTCGTGCTGACCATTCATAATGAGTCTATAAGAGTATGAAACACCCTGGGTTTTTGGCCATTAGAAAATTTCCTGGTTAGTCATGTGTTGACAAGTGTTGGTTGGTAGGGTGGATTTTGCTTCTAAAATTAATATAACTTGTGTGGTATGAGTCATATTGGTGGATACGGGTTGTTTGGTCACTTTAACTAATCTTAGACTTGGTAGACTAAGTTGGATCTGAGTACGGGTGGCTCACCATGAGCCGTAATATAGGGTATGAGTCGTACCATGTACTCTTATGGTGGGCATTGATCAATCCTCTTCAGATACTATTCTGTTAGGGGTACAGATCATGGGTACCAGTCGTATGCATGGATATGACGTAGGATAGGTTGAGTCATACCTTGGACAGTGTTAGGTCTATAGGAGATGATAATATGTACGAGTGATGGGTATAACTCCTATCTGAAAGTACGACTGGTATGAATTGTTGTATCCCTCTAACGAGATTTTAGTGTAGTTTAAGTGAGGGAAATATGGACATTTCCCCCTTAACATAATAAGGGCCCATGAATTTTGACTCACTTGGGAGGTTATTTTCCCTATTATTCTATTCATTAACATTTAAAAAATATTTTTAAAAATGCTACAATTCTCTCTAAGGCTTATGGGTAAAGAAAAGCTAGGGTTTCACCTTAAGGATTAATTTGGGGCTCTTGTTGGTGATTTTTTTCAATCAATATTGTCAATTAAGGCATGTTAGATTCCCTCATTATTAGTTCCACTAAATGCATGGATTAATTATTTTATGGCTTTGGGTTCTCACATATAATTTGGGGATTTTTGTTATAAATGCTTGGTTATGGATTTCCCATGTTTTAATTATTCTTTTATATGTTTAATGGAGGTTATGGATAATTGGTTGCTTGGGAATGGTTATTTCGTAATTGGTTTTGGTTTTGGAAATAATATGCCCCCAATATGTTTGATAAAATCCTTATGAGATTGTTTTCACTACATTTTTGGATTTTAATGGAACTATTGCATGGTTTAAACTTAGTAATGGAACCCTAAATAGTTTAAATGGTTTTAAATGGTTGAATGGAATGGTTTGGTTTAAATAAACATCCTTGTTTGGTACAATGGAATCCCTCAAGAAAACATAATTGAACATTTGTGGGGTACTTGGGACTCCTCCAAATTAACTTGGTAAATGGGTACACCGGAATCCCTGTACCTTCAAAGGTTTGGCTAAGGACAATACTTGAAAGTTATAGTCGGTAGGAAAATACAACTTTTATTAGCCTTGGTAAATGATAAATGGTGTAATTGATAGATTGGTTGAAATGGGTATTAATTGGGTAATAATGGAGGGGTGTGATAGCTAGTAGTGAAGGCGAAAGTTCAATGAATGAACATTCGAAGCTCATATTTGCTAACATGAGGGGTAGGTCATGGTGACCTTATATGATACTATAAGGTACATGGGAATCCTCTAAGTATATTGTACATATGTATAATGGAGGGTAAGGGTACTTGGAAATCCCTTACCCTAATGGTATCTCCAGTTCATGCGGCTACATGCAATAGGGCCCATTCAGGGGGTTACCCTGGACCCATATTTCCCATGGGTGGTTAAGGATGGTTAAGCTACACATACCCAAGTAAATTGTTTTAAATGCATTCTAATCCCGGTTCTTTTTAAAGGAATGGTCGTATATATATGATTGATTGGTTCGTATGCACATAGATGGCTTGCTTTGTTTTATAAAAAGTCATTATTTTATCCTTATGATGAATTAAGCTAGCCTTCAACCGCTAACCCATCTTCGAGCATCTATATCCCCACGCGATGCAAGAACCAGTTGTTCTACTCCTCCTTCTTAGCAATTGAACTTTGGGATCAGGTATTGGATTGAAGTAGTGAGATTCTATTATTCTGGAAAACTACATTTCAGCGATGTTACTTCATACTTTGGTTTATGTATAAATATTAGTTTTGTCTATGTTTAGGGGCATGTCCCAATCAGATTTCTGTATTTTTTTGGTTAGATGGTTTTTGTTGAACTACTACGGGTTGGTATGGGTGGGATAAGTATTGGTGTTAGCCTTGGTATTGGCATTGGTATTGGGGTGGATACCTTTGGACTAAATTTCTCACTGTTCTATCCTCCTTTATTTTGGGATTATATATAATTATTTTGGAACTCATATGGTTATGGTTTGGACTGTTGGACTCGGTTGGGCCCGTCTTGGTTATATACCTTTCTGAGAGTCTTGGATTATGCAATAACTCTATCTTGTTATATATTCGAAATTCAACCAACTTGGGGAAGGCGTATGGAGGTTAGGTAAGGTAATGGGGGTGGTCTCCAGTCCTGGTCAAACATGGGATGCCCATAACGATAAAGCCCTGGGTCGGGTCCTGACAAGTTGGTATCAGAGCTTTTATTTCATTGTCAATTGGGAGTCCACAAAGTCATTTCAAAAAGAGTCTCTTTTAGGGGTGTGTTGCGTGCCACACCTATAAGAGAGAGTCTATAAGGCATTTAGAAATGTTTCCCTTTCTTGGTATTCTATTTTGAAGCTTGGTGTTTAAGTGCGGTTATTTCCTTTAATCTTTGTTTGTTTAATTTTCAGATCATGCCTCGATTATTTAAAATGTAAGGAAATTCTTCTGTCCCATCTGGGGATGATGATGATAGGTTATGTTCTACACCTAGAGTTCGCACTCGATCTTGGGGTCCTATCCCTGCTCCTTCTTGAGTTCCCCTGGTTACTACTAGTCCTCCTCAAGTTGAGGTTACTAATGCATAATTTTGCCAATCAATTCATGTTATTGCTTAGTTTTTTGCTGATCATGCTCAGCAGGATACATCTGGTTTTTTATCTGCTAAGGACACAAGGGTTAGCTAGTTTATGAAGATGAATCCTCATACTTTTACTAGTGTAATGGTGGAGGAGAATCCTTAGGATTTCTTAGATAAAAGGGAGAAAATATTCAGGGTGATGCAAGCCACAAATTTGGAAGGGGTAAACTTTACAGCATATCAGCTCAAAGATATTGTGTACCAATGGTACGAGGAATAGGATAAAGATAAAGTCAATGTTGAGGAGTTGTCATTATGGGAGGACTTTTATAATGATTTTCTAGATTTCTTCCTTCCTTAGGAGTTGAGGAAAGCAAAAATGGAGGAGTTTATGAATCTTAAGTAGGGATGAATGTTTGTCAAGGAATATGGCTTGAATTTCCATCAGTTATAAAGGTATGCTCCAGATTTGGTGGCTTATACGAGAGTGGGGATGATAAAGTTGTTTTTTGGGATATCTCAGGATTTGATCATTAAAAGGAAGACTACTTTACAGATTAAGGATATGAATATTTTAAAGTTAGTTATCCGTATACAACATGCAGAGGATGAGAAAAGGTAATAGGCAGTGTTTAGGGAAAGAAGGGGTAAGAGAAACAGGTTTTCTGAGCAGGGTGTTGCTCAGCAATAGGGTTATCGAGATGGTAGTTACTGGCCTAAGAACAAGTGGAAGAGTTCTATTTCCTTCTCCACTACTAGGGCTCCTTACCTGAAGCAGTCGGGTAATAGGTGTCTGCAAAGCAGTGATAATTTCTAGGAATAGGGTGCCCAATCTCAGGTGAGTAGGGAACAGTCGACTTCTTCGTGTCCTCTTTGCCAATTCTGTGGTCGTCTTTATTGGGGTTTTGCAATGAAGAAAAGGACAGGTGTTTTAAATTATCCGGTTGGTAAGGATGTTACAGCAGTGATCAAAGCTCCAGTTGGTTCCTCTTCTTCTCCTGTACCTAGTGGTGTTCTTTCCTTATCTGCTCATATTTCTGGTAGCGGCACAGGTCTAAATTGATTATATACTCTTGCATCTCAGTAGGAATTTGAGGCCTGACCTGATGTCGTTATTGGTATATTACCACTCTATTCTCGTGACGTGTATTTTCTGCTTGATTTGGGGTCCATTCTTTTCTATGTGACCCCATATTTAGTTGTAAGTTTTGGTTTTGATCCTAAGGTTATTCTGAATCCTTTTTTTATTTCTACCCTTGTAGGTGACTTAGTTATTACTAAAAGAGTCTATAGGTAATGTGTGGTATATGTTGGTAGTAAGCAGAACTTGATAGATAAATTTGAGCTTGATATGATGGATTTTGACGTTATTTCAGGGATGGATTGGTTAAACTCTTGCTAGATATCCTAAGATTGTCATACTTATAAGATTGGCTTTAGGTTCCTTGGTGAACTAGATATAGAGTGAGAGGGTGGTTCCCTAGCTCCTAGGGGATATTTATTTCTTATCTTATTACTCGAAGATCAATCTCCAATGGGTGTCTTTATCACTTAGTATGGGTTAAAGATTCTAACTTGGGAGGTCCTTATTTTCATTATGTTTTGATGGTAAGTGAGTTTCCTTATGTTTTTCCCGATGATTTCCTTATGTTTCTCCGGATAGGGAGATTGATTTTGGTATTGATTTGGTTTCGGACACTCATCCAATATCAATTTCTTCTTATAGAATCGCTCCAACTAAGTTGAGCGAACTCAAAGAGAAACTTAAAGATATTCTGGATAAGTGGTTTATTTGTCCTAATGTATCCCTGTGGGGTGCACCGATGTTTTTTGTGTGCAAGAAGGGTGGTTCCCTTCGGATATGCATTGAGTAACGGCAGTTGAATAAAGTAACAGTCAAGAATAATATCAACTTCCAATGATAGATGACTTAGTTGATCAGTTGCAAGATTCCAAGTTCTTTATGAAGATAGATCTTCGGTTCGAGTATCCCAAGCTTAAGATTAGGGATTAGGATATCCCTAAGACAACTTTTCATACACGGTATGGGCACTTTGAGTTCTTGGTCCTATTATTTGGCTTTGACTAATGCCTGGACGACATTTATGGATTTGATGAAAATGATTTTCAAGCAGTTATTGGATATTTCATTATGTTGATTGATGATATCTTGGTGTATTCTAAAAGTGAGGAGAGTAATTCCAATCACCTCCGTGTGGTGTTGTATACCTTGAAGGAACAATTGTTGTATGCCAAGTTCTCCAATTGTGAGTTTTTTTTTGAATGATGTAACTTTTCTTAGGCGTATTATTTGTAGTGGGGGGATCATGGTGGATTCTCAAAAGGTGGTTGTGGTTAAAATGTTGCCTAGACCCACGACTCAAACTGATATTTAGAGGTTCTTGGGTTTGGCTGTGTATTATAGTAGTTTTCTAGAGGGGTTTTCTTTGATAGTTGCTCCTTTGACTAAGTTAACTCCGAAGAAGTTAAAGTTCTCTTGGTTAGAGCATGTTAAGGGATTTTTGAGAAGCCTAAGGATAAGCTAACTTCAGCTCTAGTTTAGACATTTCCCAAAGGCAAGGAGGGGTTTATGGTTTATTGCGATTGTAAGACCCCGCAAAATTCTGTCGTAGTCTGAGCTTTAGAGTGTGTTCAGTGGAGTGTAAATCTGTCCCTAAAATGTTAAGAAGTGTCTTCCCAAGTGAGAAATATTTTAAACTTTTTGTTATGTAGAGCATTGAATAAGCTTTCCATCGACACCAATTTCTTCAAAATCCGGCATCGAATGAGGAAGTTATGACCATTTTACTTAAAACAGTCGGAACTACCCAGGTGTGACAGCCGGGTTGATGGACCGTCGATCATGCGATGGACTGTCGCCCAGCCTGTCACAACCAATGCAGTGATGCCCAAGTGTGATGGCCAGGACGACGGACCATCAAGACTACGACAGATCATTGCTGGGACCGTCACGCTGATGCAGTGTGGCCTAATCCCAGCCAACGTGCGACGGATGATCTGACGGACCGTCGATTTACGACGGACTATCGTTGAGACCGTCTATGGAGGCAGTGTGTTCTTTTTCTGATGTAGGTGCGATGGACAATCCGACGGACCGTCAGACTAAGTGACGGACCGTCGCTTAAACCGCCACAACCCCCGTTCTGCATTTTTAACTAAATTTTAAAAGGGATTTTTGGTATTTTTGCACTCTTTTCAGCCCCCATTTATAACCGATCAAGGCTCACAACCTCATTTATCATCTTCAACATCAAAATATAGGGTTTCTACAAAATCAAAACCCTTCTTTCTTCTTTAAGAAAAATCAAGAGAAATCAAGAAATAAAGAATCTCTCCAAGAACCTTAAAGAAAGAGTTTCCTAAGGTATGTAGACGTTGATTCTTGGGTCCCTTTCATCCAAGAAGCTCAAGCATCCTTTTCTAAATTTCATAAATTTTATGTCTATGTATTTTCATAATTCATGTGGGTTGAAATTGATGTTCATGTTATTATTGAGTTGTGATTCATGTTTATTTAAAAGGTTTTCAAGCTTTGACCCTAGTATGTGATTTCCATGTGGTGTTCATGATAATCCCTCTTCAAGTTTCTTGTTAAGTGAAGCGTTCATGTCAATTAGGTGTAGAAATTATTGAATAAGCAAATCATTCTCCCCATATATTTGATAAAATGCTTATGTGAAAGAATTAGAGACATTATATCATGTTGACTAGAAATCCCCAATTGTGTACAAGTCCATGCATGCCAACTGTTTGTTGAAAATCTTTAGTGAATGAATTATCACATGATAGCATGAAATTTCCCAATTATGTGCTCTTCGATACATGGTAAGACTTTAATACCTGCTAAGTGTTTGATGCAAGACCTTGATGAATGGAGCATGATCCAATAACATATCTCCCTATACTATCATGTGTTTATGATGTCTAAATGCTTGAAAAGATGTTTTAGTGATTGTGATGGTGAATGAACGTCCATGCTATTGATAATTCAAGAATGGTCATACTTTACTTTTATGATATTGAGTCCTGGGGGTATTTATACCCAATAAATTCGCTGCAGTCTAGAGAAAGTGTTAGTTTTCTCGATAATCTCAATCGAACCACAATTCTCAGAACCCAGTGAGTTATAAACCCTGTAGTCTCAGACAGTTACAGTGCTTAAGAAATCTTAGAAATCTCGGTAATCTTAGTATCGCTAGTATTCTTGTGTCAGTTCTGTATGCAGCTCTGATCTAGTAGTATTCAAATTTTTAGTCCAGAACATAGTATCATCAGTCAGATAATGAGATTTAGTAGTTTTTCGTCAGATATGGAACCAAGTGAATTTAGATTAACTCAGTTAGATTATTTTAGAAATATGATTAGTATCAGATTCAGTTCAGTTTAAGTTAAGAATTATCTCAGAGACTTTCAGTTGGGAGTAGGAGCTACCACCGAGCAAGCGAAGGGATGGCAGCTCACCATTAGAGAGGCAGAGTCGTTAGGAGCAATCCCTGAACTCCAGAACTGCGTAGCCAACGTAAGATGCAGGAGTCACCCATGAGAAAAGTCTTGTCACCCGCTAGATAGGCTTGACTATTATATTGCCTTAGGCTTGACTTCCTGCGAGGGTTATACATTAGAGAGGGTTGACTAAAGAGGTCTTTACCCGTGGCATGGTATTGAGACCCTTCCATCTAGGGTTACAGGTTGGATCCCAACGGTTTAGATTTGGGGCATGTAGGTTATGTGAGCACTCCTATAGTTGCAGTTTCTGTATCAATCTTCAGAGAAGAAATCAGAAATCAGGACTATCAAATACAGTCGTCAATCTCATTAGTAACTCAGATAGTTCAATTGACTCATGGACCACCCGCTATATAGTCATGGTCCCACATAAAGTTATTGAGTAATCTCATTATCAGATCCAGAGATCACCCATTACATAGTCTTGATATCAGTCTCAGATTCAGTTGAGTAATCTCATTATCATATCCAGAGATCACCCGTTAGATAGGCTTGATCTCAGTCTTAGATTCAGTTGAGTAATCTCTTTATCAGATCCAAAGATCACCTGCTAGATAAGCTTGATCTAAGTCTCCACTTTAGTTATGTAATCTCATTATCAAATCAAGATATCACCCATTAGATAGGCTTGATCTCAGTCTCAGATTCAGTTGAGTAATCTCATTATAAGATGCAGAGATCACCCATTAGATAGGCTTGATCTCAGTCTCAAATTCAGTTGAATAATCTCATTATCAGATCCAGAGATCACCTATTAGATAGGCTTGATCTCAGTCTCAAATTAAGTTGAGTAATCTCATTATCAGATCCAGAGATCACCCGTTAGATAGGCTTGATCTCAGTCTTAGATTCAGTTGAGTAATCTCATTATCATATCCACAGATTACCCGTTAGATAGACTTGATCTCAGTCTCAGATTCAGTTGTGTGATCTAATTATTAGATCTAAAGATCACCCGTTAGATAGGCTTGATCTCAATCATAGATTCACTTGAGTAATCTCTTCATCAGATCTAGAGATCACCCATTAGATAGGCTTGATCTTAATCTCAAATTTAGTTGGGTATTCTCATTATCATATATAGTGATCTTTCTCCTGATAGGTTTGATCTATGATAGAATTTTTTCTTATCAGTGATAGTAGATTTCGGGATCATCCATTAGAGAGGTTTAATCTCCAATTCAGTCAGTTGAGAGTAGCATATTCATAATTCAGTCATTGATATGAGTAGATTCAGTTAGTTAGCTTCTGTATCATCAGTTTTTTAGATCACTCGCTAGATAAGATAGATATTACCTTCAGTACTCAATATCAGATGATTTAGTTATTCAATATCTCAGGCATAAATAGTGAGTTTATATGGCAGTAAAGTATTATCCGAGTTTCAGTACTTCGAGTTGAGATGTTTTGAGTTATGGTTTGTGAATTCCAGCATGTGTTCTTATTTAATGCTCTCATGATTATTCAGTTAAGTAATTATTTATGCATAAGCCCGTGCATTTGGCCTTACCTCATCTCCATTCTTTATACATTCCCGTAATGATGCATTTGTGCTATGGTGTTTTATTTGACACCATAGGTTCAGAGGCACGAGATCCAGAGTAACCATAGCAGCTTAGTCCGAGTCAGCAGCAGTAGACATAGTTGTGAGTCCTTTTTATTCGAGGATGATCATTAATTTACTATAGCATCAGACATAGTTTATTCTAAGTAGACGGATTTAGTTGGGGACATTTCCCATCAACTCCACAGCTCTGACAGTTTTTAGAGGCTTTTCGAATAGATGTATTAGTATTCAGTTTTCAATTTTGAGTAATTTTAGATGTTTTGATCCTTATGGCCAGTTTTCATATTTATTATCTATATTATGAAGTGTTCAGGTATAGATATAAGTTGAGGGTTGGATTGTGGCCCTTCAGGATCATGAGCACTATGTGATATTTCAGTTCCAGAAAATTAGGTCGTTACAGCGATACCTCTAGGGTGGGCCTTAGTTGTGTTTTGATGAAACATTGAAAGTGATTTCCTATGCTTCCAGGCAATTGAAGGTGCATTAAACGAATTATCCTACACATGATTTGAAGTCGTTAATAGTGGTTTTAACTTTAAAATTTTGGTGGCATTATTTGTATAAAGTGTACATAAACAGCTTTTCTGATGCTAAGAGTCTACAGTATGTGTTCACTCATAAGGATCTAAATATCATGCAAAGAAGATGGTTGGAGCTTATCAAGGACTATGATATGAGTCTATACTATCACCCAAGAAAAGCTAACATAGTTATTGATGTTCTTAACAGGTTATCCATGGGAAGTTTTGCTCATGTAGAGGAAGGAAAATGGAAATTGGTGAAGGATATTCACCATTTGGACAATCTTGGAGTTCGTCTCTTGGACTCCAAAGATGGTGGGATAATGGTTCAAAAATTTGTTAGGTCATCTCTTGGTGCAGATATCAAGAAAAAGCAAGTGCTAGATCCTGTCTTGAGGAAAATCAAGAGTGATATTGGTCAGAAAAAAGTTAATGGCATTCGAGATGAGCGGTGATGTACTTTATTGTACAAAGGGAGGTTGTGTGTTCTTGATATCGACCATTTACAACAAAGGGTTTTTTCTAAGGCACATAAATCATGATATGTTGTTCATCCTATTTTAAAAAAATGTATCATGATCTCAAGGAGATATATTGTTGAAATGGTGTGAAAAGGGATGTGGCTTATTTTGTAAACAAGTGCTTGGTGTGCCAACAAGACAAAGTTGAGCACATGAATCTTGGTTGGTTGTATCAAGAAATTAATTTTCCCAAATGGAAATGGGAGGTAATTAATATTGATTTCATTATCTGTCTTCCTCGATCTGTCTACCAATTTGATTTGATTTGGGTCTTCATGAATAGCACGACAAAGTGTGCTCACTTCTTTCCAGCGAGGACTAAGTTTTCAGCAGAGGACTATGCAAAGTTTTATCTTCATCAGATAGTAAATTTGCATGGGGTACCTATTTTGATTATCTCTGATCATGGTATGCATTTTTCCTCTCACTTTTTGTGGTCTTTTCAGAAGGGATTGGGTGCTAAGGTGAGTCTGAGTACTACTTTTTTCTGAAAGGACAATTCAAACATTGGAGGATATGCTTTGAGAATGTGTGATTAACTATGGTAAAAATTGGGTTGAGCATTTACCTTAGGTATAACTTACTTACAATAATAACTATGATTCTAGTATTAGGATTGCCCCTTTATTCCAAGTACCTGCCATAGAACCTTAACTGAGGATATATCCTTGGTCCATAAATGACGAACCTACCTATCCAGTATCTCAAATGGGACCTCTTCATATGACAGAAAATCTAAGATACCCAACCCTTCAAAAGAAAAATCTGAAGAAAGATCACCAAGACACTTCCTCAACATAGATACATGAAATATCGGATAAATGGAGCTCAAACCAGAAAGAAACTACAATTCATAATCCATATTTCCAAACCTCCATAAGATTTCATAAGGACCAACAAACTGGGGACTGAGATTCCCTATCTCAGCGAACCCTATAACACCCTTCATGAGAGATACCTTTAGGAATACCTTATCCCTAACATCAAACTCCAAGTCTCTATGCCTTACATCGTATAGTACTTTTGGTGACTTTGTGCACCCTTAATCCTATCCTAAATCACATTCAAATTTTCCATATTCTAATGAACCAAATATGATCTAAACATGTCCACCTTATGCAGCTCAAACCAAAAAATAGGATATCTGCACCTCTAACCATACAAGGTGGTAGAGACTACATGGGAAGCAGAGGAGGACATGAAGTCAAAGTATCAGCATCTATTTTCTCCTTCTAGGATTTATGTGGAAGGTATGTGTTTGGGAACACATCTTTTTTATCTGACATTGTTAAAGGAAAGGTTAATTCCATGGCATCTTTGTTTTCTAACATATTTAAAGGTTGGATTGATATTTGATAATGAGAATAAATCATACCTGTGGTTACCCTACCATGTCTATTATTCGGGGATGATTGTTCCTCGTGGGGGATACTGAATCCCCCTGGGTTTCTGGCCCTTAAAAAATTTCCAAGATTTATGGTGTTTGGATAGGATAAGACTAGGGGAAATGACATATACACTGGGATACGAGTGGTATGGATTAGGCGTTTGCTGACTAGAGTTGGTTGGTAGTTTGGATTTGGTTTCTAGAATGGATACAACTTGGGTGGTACGATTCATATTGATGGATACGGGTTTCATGGTTGCTTCACTTAATCTTATACAGAGTAGACTAAGTTAGATCTGAGTATGACTGGATCATGATGAGCCACAAGATAAGGTACGAGTCATACCATGGTGTCGCATAATGAGAAGTGTTCAATCCTCTTTAGATTCTATTTTGTTAGGGGTACGAATCATGGGTACCGTACATATGCATGCATACGACGTGGGTTAGGGTGAATAAGATCTTGGACAGTGTTGGGTCTATGGGAGATGACCTTGTGTACAATTGGTGAGTACCACTCATATTGGAGAGTACGACTGGTATAGATAGTCCTATCCCTCTGATGGGATTTTTTTGTAGTTTAAGTGAGGGAAATCTGGATATTTCCCCACTTAACCTAATAAGGCCCAATGACTTTTAATTCGTTTGGTAGGTTATTTTCCCTATTATTCTATTTTTAACACTTAAAAGCTTCTTTCTCTATAATTCTCTCTAAGGCTTTTATGTAAAAGAAGGTTAGGGTTTAGTTTTAAGGATTAATTTGGGGCTCTTGTTGGTGATTTCTCTCCAACTATTTTTTTAGTTAATGCATGATCTCTTCCCTCATTGTTAGTTCCACTACAGGCATGGTTTTATTCGATGTTTTCATAGTTTGATTATTTGTATGGTTTTGGGTTGTCAAATATAATTTAGTCATTTTGGTTATAAATGTTTGGTTATGGTTTGCCCATGTTTTAATTATGCTTTAATGGTGGTTTTGGATAATTGGCTGCATGGGAATGGCTATTTGGTAATTAGCTTTGATTTTGAAAATACTATGTCCGCAATATATTTCATAATATATTGTTGGATTTTAATGGAACTATTGCATGGTTTGAACTTGATAATGGAACCCTAAATTTTTTAAATGGTATGTAATAGTTAAATGGAATTGTTTGGTTTAAATGAACATCCTTGTGGGCTATAATTGTATCCCACAAGAAAACATAATAGAACACTTGTAGGGTACATGGGACTCCCCAATGTTAACTTTGTTAATGGGAATACGGGAATCCCTTTACTGTAAAAGGTTTCTCTATGGACAATACTTGCAAGTTATAGTCGGTATGTGGATACAATTATTAATACCCTTGGTAAATGATAAATGGTATAATGGATTGGTTTGTCGAAAATTGTTTTAATTCGGCAATAATGGCGGGGTGTGATAGCTAACCGTGGAGGTGGGACTTCAATGAATATATACTAGAAACTCATGTTTTCCAACAAGAGGGGTAGGTCATGGTGACCTTATATGATTCTAGGAGTTACATAGTAATCCTCTAAGTACACCGTACATATGTATTATGGAGGTTATGGGTACATGGGAATCCCCTACTCTAATGGTATCTCCAATTGGTACAACTACACGCATAGGATCCCGTTTAGGGGTTTACATTGTACCCATATAGCCCGTGGGTTGTTATGGAAGGTTAAGCCAC
The DNA here is from genome assembly GCA_030864215.1 of Capsicum pubescens. Taxonomy (NCBI): domain Eukaryota; kingdom Viridiplantae; phylum Streptophyta; class Magnoliopsida; order Solanales; family Solanaceae; genus Capsicum; species Capsicum pubescens. The sequence goes on from CM061544.1 coordinate 122,430,721, forward strand.
ACATACCTAGGTAAATAGTTTCAAATGCATACTAAACCCAATTCCCTTTCTTAGAATGGTTATATATATACATGTATGTATGGTTTGTATGCATATGGAAGATTTTCTTAGTCTTATTAAATTACATTATTTTATCCTTATCTTGAGTTTATGCTAGCATTTAGCCACTAACCCATCTTTGGGCGGATATATCCCTACGCGATGCAGGAACGATAATTTTACTTCTCCTACCTACCGACCTAACTTCGAGATTAGCTATTGGATTGAATAGGAGACCTTCCATCATACTAGAAGGCTCCATTAAATTGATGTTACTTCATACTTTGGTTTATTTATTGATATTAATTTTTGATATGGTTAGGGGCATATTCCAACCAGATTTTGGTATCTTTTTGTTTAGAGGCTTTTGTGGAACTACTAAGGGTTGTTATGGGCGAGATCAGTGTTGGTGTCAGCCTTGGTATTGGCATTGTTATTGGGGATTATACCGTAGGACTAAATTTCTCACTTGTCCATCCTCTTTTATTTTAGGATTATATATAATTATTTTGGAACTCATATGGTTATGGTTTGGTTGGTTTGGTTATTGGTTGGGTTTAAATGTTTCGACTCGGTTGGGTCGGTCTTGGTTATAAACCTATCCAAAGTCTTATATTATGCAATAATGCTATCTTTTTATATGTTTAAAATTTAACCAACTCTGGGCAGGCGTCTGGAGGTTGGGTTGGTTAATGGGGGTGGTGTCCGGTCCCAGTCGAACTTAGGATGTCTATTACAACAAGGCCTTGGGTCAGGTCAGAGTCGTATAGTGACCCATAATCACTAACAACTAAATTTTAGTTTTAAATTGATGGAACTTTGTATAATTTCCTTCTCACCCAATTAAAACCCCACATTAATAAAGCACTTCAGAAGGGTTATTTCTCATTCATAACAAACTCAAACACTTCCAAAACACTCTTAAATTCTTTGAAGCAGCCATACTTAGGATTTCCAAGAAGTAGGTTATCCAAGGGCTAAAGAATTGAATTCTTTTCTTGAAACTTATGTGTTTCAGGCATGTTACTCTTCCCTAATTATAAATTCTCTTAAAGCCTAAGTTTTAAAGTGTTGTTCATATGGTATTAAGGTTTTTATGAAAACATGGGTTGGGGGTATTGAATAACTATTCTTTATGGGGTGTCTAATGTTTGTCCTGCATGGGATATATTTATATGGTTGTTTTTAAAAAAAAATTGATGCATGGGAATGGTGAATGAACAAGGGATTGTCATTTCCCAAACTTGTGACTTTTGAAGTGGTTATGACTCTAACTCAATATTGTGAAATTTGTAATGAATATGAAAAGTATAAATATTGAACTACTCATTAACTATTGCATAATTTGTTAAGTTAATAAAGTACAATGATTTTAAATTGAGCCTTATGGGGTTGGGTAATTCCCTGAGCTAATGTTAGATTGAACTAAAGAGGGGTGTAAATTCCCTCAATTAATGGTAATTGGTTTGGCAAGTTGATATTTTCTTGCAAGTGTAGTTAGAATGACGATTCCAACAATGTATGCCTAAATATATATCATTGTTCAATATATGATAATGTCTGTGCTTACTGTTTTAATGAGCTTTTATGTGGGTTGTGTAGTTGATTCATGAAAGTGGAGGTCTTGAAGAACCAATACTTGAACCCACAGTTGCCAATGCGGGGGTCTATATGACCGGGTGGTTTGAGTCCCCCTTATTATTATAATTTGATTGGGAGATTTAAGTCACCAAAATTATACTACATGATTTTGTGCTTGTGTCCCCTTGATATGTTGGGAGGTTTGAGTCCCCCATAGTGTAGATGTATACCTTCTGGTTTGTATGACCATATGCATTGGGGCCCTACAAGCTGGGGGAGAGTTGGGTTTATATAACCTGTGAGTGCGTTCTAATTTTATGAAGGTTAAGCTATACAATCCAAGCTACGGTTTTAAAGTGCATGTTAAGCCTTGTTCCCTATCCCGACATGTGGTATGTATATATGTATATTCATTTGATTATTTTCATTAGTTGGAATGATTTTGAACTGTTGATAAAGACATTATGTTATCCTTATCCCCGGGTTACATGCTAGTGTTCACTCTACTGACCATCTTTTAAAATTGAATCCCCACATGATGTATGCACCAAAGATACTTTTACTTATCCTGCACAGAGTTAGGTGGATCATGTTGGTTCGTCGGTTAAGTGTGGTAAACTAGTAAGCTTTCATTCTTTGGAAGACTTAGACCTTTCATCTATTATTAGCATAGACTATAATTAAGAGTTTTCATTATCATTCTCAATATCATCTATTAGAGTCGGGGATATATTCTGACCAAGAATTGTTTTGGGTTCTTTTGTTGAAAGGCGTTCTTGGATTACAGTGCACTTGGGTACTTTTGGTTAGTTGTTTTGTCGGTCTATGGTTATTGGTTATAGACATATCCTTTATTCTTCAACCTTATTTTGTTATATGTTTGAAATTTATTCGACATTGGGGATATTGTGCGATTTGGTAAGGTGCACAGGGGTAGTCTCTGTTCCTCGGTGGTCTTGAGATACCCGTCACGTCCAGGTCTTGGTTAGGGTCATGACAAGTTAATCTTTACTATGTCCTTGGCTTTACTATGTTGTTTTTGGACATTTGGTAGTAGTTTCATTTTTTGTTTTTATGTTATATAAATAAGCATTATCTTTTGAAACCAGTCGACAATTGCCTATTGAGTACCACATGTTTAGTACACTTACTACACTTTTACAGCCTGCAGATCATAGTAAGGGTCATCACCGATGTTGTCTGCATTATGTAGAGCAGACATCGTTTGAAGATATAGAATGAGCTCCTGATGTTTGGAGTATTAATTTCATCCCTCTTTTGTACTAGACTAGCCTTTATGTTGTATTCGTAGAGGAATTGCATCAGTGTAATTTCCCTGGTACTTTATTTTGTATCTGCATTATGTTAGAAGCTCTTATACTAATTTCACTAGGTATTAGAATTATCGTATGTCCATTATCATTTTATTACACTTGTTTTGCATTCTTTCCTTTATGTCTCTTGGTAGTCCATTAATAGAAGCTTTGTACTATAGGATGTCTTGCCTACTGGTGGGTTATAGTCGGCGCCATCATGATCTAAGAAATTAGGTCGTGACACACAAACCCTAAGCCACACTATAAGAGTGTGGCACACCCCTATGTTAAAGCTGAGCATATTTGTCCTTGTATAAAAAAGACACTTAAACATTATTGTACACACCTTAGACGACATTACGCCTTGGAGACACAATTGAAAAGATTGCAAATAGGGGTTTTCTTCCTTTACTCTAGATTGCTTATGGATTTTAATATAGATTCATTTATTTAGATTATGTGTATGTCCATGAGTGGCTAAATATCTTTTTTCGAGGTTAAGGCAAAGAGCATGATTACTCTTTTTATGTATTGATTTGGTTTTGGTTATTTATCATTGTTGCATGTTGTTTATCCTTGTTATCACTATTTTAAGGATTCGTGACTCTTAGATATATGCTTAATTCTATCATGAACTAAGAATGAGAAATGATAGAATAGAACATGGGATAGATAGAATAAGATCGTAATCTCAGTTGAATGATGTTATGATTTGCATTTAGGATAAGAATATATCTAAGTTCTCTACTTGGTTCAATTATGGGATGAAATATGAATGCATTTTACTTAGTTCTCGCATCCCCACTCAATGATGTAGTTGTGGGGCTAAATTAGATAATTTATTAGAGGGTCGAAAGGCCATATTCATAATATTAATCCCCGTGAACTAACAACAAAGATAATTAATCAAACAAATCTAGTATATAGCATAGTATAATTTTTCGCAGTTCCTTAACCCCGGGCTTCTCTTCATTGTTGTTCCAGAACCTTTAATTTACAACATTATTTAAGTTTTCTTCAATTGTTAACTCTTAAAATTTTATGGTTACATTTGAACTTGTCGAATCTGAGTAGTTGAACTAGTCTTGTTTATTTGCTTGGCACTAGTACTAGTGGGATCGATACTTGGCTTTCTATAAGTACACTATATTACTTAGGTAGACCACATACACTTGTATGTGCATTTAAAAGAAAAATTAGGATACCTTATGAGTGATTAGCATTATTGTCGATATTAAGACTGATTCGATTCTGACATAATTAATGATATTACTTTTGATTCAACTCTATATTCATAACACTAGTTTCAATTAAAGTTTGGCATATAAGATACTAGTTTTAGTTCCAGTCCGACATTGAGAGATTATTTATGGTAGTTATGGAATCGATTCGACTTAATTTTTTACGGTAAGTAAAGATACACAGTTATATTTCTGAGATATGCATAGATGATATAATTAATATTATAACTTCTTCATAATTCCATCCACTGGGATTATGGGAGCCAGCATTGGATTATTTACATTATCCATGTCTTCTAGTCTTATTGGAGCCCAGTAATGATAGAGATAGATTTGTGTTCAACTTATTGCTATCTATTTTCGTTGTTTACTCTTAGTATATGGAGTCTTATTCCAAAGCAGTTGGATCTCCCCAATTGACATGGACATATTTCTCTGAGGTTTTCTTGGAGAATTATGTGTCTCATAGCCTTAGAGATCATTTTAAAGATCAATTCTGAAGTTTATAGTAGGGTTTTTATGACTGTTCTAAAGTGTGAGTCTTAGTTTTATGAGTTGGAAAGATATGCTATGTCTATTTTACCTAAAGAGTATGAGCAGATTTGGTGTTTTGTTCGAGGATTTAGACTCTCTCTTCACATCGCTACTCAGAGTTTGGTTACCACTAGTAGGCCTTTCACTAAGGAATCTTATCATGCCTAGATTATGGAGGAGATGCATTGCGAGGCCAAAGGGGGCAGTGATAAGTGGTCGTGTTACTATGGTAGTTTCATTGGGAATCGAAGTGGATCACAATTCAAAGGTAGTAGTTCTCAAGGTAGGTACCCTCCACGCCATTCCTATCGGTATCACAATAATTATAGTAGGCCAATTGATGTCATACTTTATATTACTAATGGAGGTCAACCTAGCTACAGTGATCATCCTAGCTTGAGTAGTAGCCAGCTTTTGAGTGGTCCATATTCTGGGTCTTCTAGTTGAATAATTTATTCTAGTTAAGCTTGATCTTCTAGATATAGTACAACACCTGGGACGTGTTATGATTATAGGGCCTTCAATCATTACTAAGTGAGTGTACCAAGCGTAGGGCAGTAATCCCTGCAGTGCCGAGTGTTCCACCAATTAGGGAAGTACCGCCCCTAGCTAGAGGTGGTATGCAGGATCATTGAGGAGGTCTCTATGATTCTTATAGAGGTACATAGACATGTAGGATAAGTGATCAATCAAGAGCCTAGCTAGGTTATAAGTGAGGTCATTTATTTGTTCTACATGTTAGATCGGAGGTAGTCTTTTGATATGGTTATTATAAGTATGATCCCAGTGTGCCATCAACCCACTTTTACTTTATTTGATCTTGGACCCACTTATTTTTTTGTGTCTTCATATTATGTACCATAGTTAGGGTTGTCTTGGGATTCTTTATCTATGTCGTTATGTGTATCTACTCCTATGGGTAGTGTGTGCACCGATCGATTTGGTTCAGTTTTATGTAATATCAGTTTGTTTTATTTGTTTTTGGCTTTTGGTTTTCTAACCAATAACCAACCAATATGATATTTTTTATTGGTTTTGGATTATCAGTGTTTAGTCGTTAACGGTTTGATTGTAGGTTTATTCGATAAAAAATGCTCATAAAACAAATATCAATTTGACGCAATGATTTTTAGTGTTATGCAATAGTAGAAAATAACATGAAATCAATAATAATGCTCACAAAATAAAAATAATAGAAGGTAACATGGCATATGTCTTATGGTGCTAAATTCCATAATATAAGACATCCTCCATCTTGTCCACAAACTATGCAGTTGTCGTTGTCACTAACTTTTTCCGCTAGTTTACTAGAGAGAAAATTTAAAAGGTTTAGCTTTATCAGGTTCTAGTTTTTTAGAAAATTAAGTAGGTTTGTATAAATTAAAGAGAAACTTTAGAAATATATAATAAGTAATGTAATATATATTGTATATTATTACTGGGTTATCTGCTTATCCAATAACCGATTAATAAAAAAACAAACCAAACCAACAACTCAACAAAAAAATTATAAAATCATTACAAAAATTTTAACCCAATAAAAATATTGAGTTTAACATCAGGAAAAAACATACCATGTGCTTTAATGTTGGCTTCACAGAAAAATATATTTTTGAGCAGTGTAGGAGAAAAACATATGAAGTGTAGCTGAAAGGCTACTTATGGACACACTTATAGGCTGTAAATAGTACTTATGCCCCCTGCAAGTGATCCTATAAGTAGTAGATTGAAGTTTTTGTAAGCTGATTTTTATTCAAAGACATATCAACACCTACTTACAAGGCGTAGGTGGCACCTACGACCTCGTGAGTTGAGTTTGAATGCTGCTAATTTTCTCTCAGACCTACGAACCCACCTAGGGCCCATAGGTAGTACCAGTGGCATGTATGTGGGGTTGTAGGTTGATGCTGACGTAATTTTACTATTTTATTTTGGTTAGGACTTTTAGGTTTTTTGCTGTAAACTATAAATACCCCATCGATGTTTTATTATTAGTTTATACACTTTACATACTTACAACATTATATTGAGTCTAAGATACACTTTTGTCTTGGAATTCTTATTCTTGACCTTTATGGTTCGATATTAATTTGATATTTTTTTTCATTGTTAATTCGATGTGAGATTATTCATATGCTTTCTATCGTGAATTCAATAGTTGTTCTTGCAAACATGAGCATCTAAACCTCTTAACTAGGGTTGTGGGAACCTTGATGGAATAATAAAGTAGAGAAAGTCCAAAGTCTTTCTTCATTGGTGTTCTTGAATGTATTGTGATTTTCTTCTTATTGATTAGTTTCTTAGCTACTTCAAATGGTAAGAACCCACCTTTATTCGATACTATCTCAAAAGATAGTTGAGATTAGGAAAAGAAGATCATAATAGTAATTTGAAGCTACCAACCTTCTTCTAATTAACTTCAGATCGATAGGAGATAGTTAATTTTGGATCCGGAATAAGGGTTTGTAATGCGACTGTCTAAGATTCAGAGAAGATTAGTGAGATTCACCAAAAGGTTTCGAGAGACGATTGGTGGTACATAACTTGTTAGATTCTACATGCAAGGCACCGAGATAGTTTGATGAGAATGATAAGTCTCCAGAGTTAGGAAGTTAGGAGGAACACAATCCTGGTGTTCATCTCACATTAAATTCAAACTAAAGTGTTCAAGCATTTTTACTACTACTATTGTTCTTACAAAATCCGCCCATTTAACTTTTATACTTTCTGACAACATCAACAAGCTATTGAAAAAATTCATCCTATTCCCTGTGGGTTTGACCCGAATCACTGTTGAGTTTTTTTATTTTACAGCAACTACATTATACTTTTTAGGAGGTGTAATTTGGGTGACATCAAATTTTTGTGTCGTTGCCAAAGATTACAGTTATATATTGATTGATTAAGGTTGTTGGATTTTAGTTTTTTGTTGTTCTTATGGTGTACACTAGTGTATTCCCAATACTTGAAGTCATGTAAATGCCTTGATCCCACTTGAACTTGAGCTATATTGGACATTATGACACAATCATAGGATCGAAGATCTTCTCAACGAAGGTCGGCAAGATAGGGTTCAAGATAACGCAAATTCCTTATATCTGCCACCTCCGCATGGTGTCCAAGAAATAGTTGTACCGACCATTACTAGGCTATAAGCTAGAGAGAATATGACATTTGGATGTTACCCATCATGTATCTTAAGAGGAAAGAGATATACAGGAAGAAGTGCATCGATCAACACTTAAAAAAGACAGAGCTATAAGGGATAGACCTTAACCACCCCTAGCTTATTAGTGTTTAACAATATTTGATGATCAAAAAGAACAATTGGGTTATATTGATCATATCGAGAGAGGCTATATCATTCATTTTAAGTTGCCTTAAGGGGAAAAGTTTGACATTTCGAGTGCAATGATTCAATTACTTAATCTGAGGGTGTGTTTGCTATTTTTTTCGATGGATGAAGAAATCCTGCACATCATGAATTTTATTGGGATTTCCACTTTATATAATCTACCTGGAATAAGTAAAGAAGCTATGAGACTTAGGTTTTACCTATTTTCTTTTTCCGATGAAGTGATGTTATGGTTAAGGGAACTAACTCGTAAGTCTATTACCTCTTGCAATGAGTTGCAGGCGTAAATCTTCAATAGATTTTCCAACCTTCTTGTATGCTTCAGGTGAAGGATGTAATGACCCTTTAGGTTATTTTCAATTTTTCCACTTATTTTTACCGTTAGAGCTTCTCTATAGCTTCCCTAAGTCATTTATGACTTGCTGGAACTGACTATTTGGATAGCGAGCAGTTCATTTGGTTTGTAGAGCCATTTCCCTATTTTGACGTCATTTCTACTGGGACAAAATATTCAACCATAAAATCTCGCATGAAAATTTTGACTACTCCAACTGCTCCAGAATGTTGATTTTCAGCTTAGAGGACTCTTGGTTCAGGTGTCGAGGCACCCAAGCTTATTTTGACCTACTGGTCAGAAAGTTCAGAAAATGGAAATTGGGTATGGGACTCCCATTTTCTTGAAACGACCTTCGATGTAAATTTTGACTGCATCATTGAGTTCATAATGTTTAATTTGGAATGGATACAAAGTTTGTTTGCATATACGGGATTTCAAATAAATACAAGCACCAGGTTGATGTCCATTCCGGACATGGAAAAAATCGGGTGTATTAGGTTTCTAGTGCACTGCGACAGCGCCTCATTTGATCATGATCGCTACATGATCAATCAGATCTAGATACAACAATCACATACTGATGGCGTGATCGTGACTAGTGTTGCAGCGAAAATATATTACGATCGCGATAGCCCGAGTTGAAATCACAAAACTCGAGGGCCTAGGATGAGTATAAATGGACCACTTAATTTATGACTTTAACCATTTATCATCCATTTCTTTAAAGTTTAAACCTTAATGAGTGATATTAAGTGGGATTTAGTCTTGTGGGTGATTGAGAAGATTGATTAACACTTGATTCCGCGATTATCTTTCGATTTAAGGTAAGAATTCACCATTTACTGGGTAGATTTTCTTGATTTCATGTTCAAAACCCCCAAAACCTTGTGGCCTCGAATTTAGCCCCAATTTATCTTAGATTTAATCCATTTTTATGGTAATTATTCCTTGAGAATGTGATAAGGTTGGGTTGGTTTCAAAAATATGATTTCCATGAGTGGTACCTGATACGCCCAAATTACACCTCTTTTGCGAGAGAGTAAGTGGTCGCTATCAAATATAGAACTCAAATAGGTTTTGTGTTGAATCCCACAGTGAATACTATGTTCACTAAGTACTTCATTTTCTATTAGACTGTTGATTAAACATTCCAGAGCAAAAGAGGATTTGGTTTACGAATTATATCTAAATAGTTGTAATAGAGTTGTTCCAACTAGTGATTTCTTTATAAATGGTAATTCAATGGGATTAAAAAAACTAGAGTTATGTTTACCAAGTTGTTTAAATAGCTGGGATTGTGAATCATCTTTGAGTTCCAACTAATAACTTCAATTGCAAGAGTAGTTGAATCCTACTGTTTACCCTTTAGTTTCTCAACTTAAATGGATAGTTTATCCTTTAATTCATTCGAACTTAAAGAATGTATTGATTATTCAACTATATTCTCATATAGGTCAATCTCGTTAAGGAATCATCCCTTAATACAAATGTTAAAGCCTCTAGATTCCATGTAAAATCTTTGTTTCCCCAACAAACACTTTTCAATTCGAACAAGTGATATTCTTAGGATCACCTTTCATGTTTGAAACCTAGTAAAGTCATTAAAGTGAAGAAGGGTTTATGCAAGGTCAATTACCCACAAAACTCAATTACATTCACAACCAAAATCAGCTATTCACATCAAGGCTCCATTACCCTAGTTATGGGAGCTTAGCCATACATCTCCATAGATGAACAACAAAGAGTCATTGTATTTCTCATAAATATATTCAGAAAATACTTACAAGGAGTCAATGACTTGTTCTTGAATCTTCAAAAGAAAGTATGAATAATTTATTTAGATCCAAAATTCTAGCTATTTCTCAGAGAATACTACTTACAATAATATTCAGTGTTGGATAAATATGATAAAGATAATAAAATAAAACCTAAACTGGGTATTATGTTCCCAGGTACAGAAATTTAAAATTTAAACTCAGAAAAAGTCGTGTCTAAGTTAACAGTCATATCAATGACTAATCGGTAGACTAACGGTCTGTCGAGTTGACCGTCACTGAATATCCCAAAATATCATGTTCTGTTGGGGGTTAACGGTCCTGTTGGCAGACCGTCACTTGATCGGTGGTCCGTCGACTGGTCTGTCACTTGATTTTCTGAAATACTAAGTTCTGGTTATTCTTAATGGCCAAATTGGCGGTTGGTCGCAAGTATGACGGTCCACTACTTGGGTCATTGCAGAATTCACTTGGTTCCTTCATTCTATTTTTGGTTTAGCGGTCGCCCTGGTGGTCCGTCTCATGGCTAACGGTCCAGCATTTTTCCCGTCAGAGGTCTTTTTTGCTATCTTTCCAAGTTTCTTGTGTGGCTCATTCCTTATCCTGAAAACACTAAAATACAGTGTTAAATACAACATCAGTTGCTCAAAAATGTACAATTATCCGAAGAAAAAGATGTAAAATTTTCCATAAAAATCTGGAACATCAATACCCTCAACTTAAGGCAATTGCTTTTCCTCAAGCAACTTAGCAACAAATTGCATACATGTGCAATACAATGACAGGCATGCAACTATTGAACTAGATTCACACAAATATTTACTTATCATCTCACCCATAAGGGCTCAACACATTAGTGTCTATAACCGGCATTGTTCCAAATTCAGCACCCATACACAATCATGAACATAATATCCTTCGAAGATTGGTAAAAGTAGGTGTAACTCTAGTTTCCCTCACAGTCAGCGAAGTCCACCACTCACTATATTTTATGGATGATGTCAAGACTCTCACACTCAATAAGGAAGTAACAAGCCTAGCATACATACCCATAGGCTTGCGCTTATCATTTAATGCTCCCTTATGGTTGATTGTCCAAGATTAAGCAGGTATTTGTCAAGCTTGTAATGAGCCTCCAGGGCTATATGAGGACAAATTTTAGGACTAGTGACTCAAAATAAAGACTTAACTCGCTTTGATCTTACATTTTACCCACCAAACTACTATTTTACCAGCTAATTTACAACCTTTATTTCTTCAGACTTCACCGTAACACCCCTTTTTTACAAGTATCATCCACCGTCAACTTATGTTGATGTAGTTAGTCAAGGTGCAAAATAGGTCCAAATGCTTTAGGCTAATCTCTAAACTAACTTTCAGTTAGACGGCTAACATCTTGACAATAACCACTCTCAACATAGGTGTTTTGTCTAAGTTAAGGTACACAATGTACGATATAAGACTAGGGCTAGAATTGGGTGTTAACAACCTAAAGAGAGTTAATAAGTGTTATTAGTGACTGAAAAAAAACTACTACAAGCTCAAAAAGATTTCTAAAATGGAAAAAGTTTTTTGGTCGGGTCAATTATTTTGGCTAAGTGGACTAAAAGTACAGGGAGGACTGCTATAAGATCTTATTCCCTCAACCTAAAAAAACATCAATAAGCCAGATAAGTTCTAGGTACTACACTATGCAAGAACTAACACAAATACTCACCCACACATGGAACTATGTCAAACTCAATCTACTTCTCTTCGGATTTCTATCACGTGATCATGCACATTTTACATATTACTGCCAATTATAGAATCACTAAAGGTTGTTGACATATGCTAAATGACTAGAGTAAATAATCACACAAACACGTTATTAGCTTTATGTCAACATCATTTATCATCCATATATACATCAAGATGCTAAAAATAAAAGAAACATTATAATTAAACATTAATAAATAGATATTTACATCACAACATAAGAAAAGAAAATGTAATCCTAGACAATTCGTTTTTCCTAAATAGCACATAGGAGAAAAGAAACATCGGCAACAAAAACCCCCATTGTACAAGTACAACCCCCATAGAAAACTACTTGCTTTGTCCTCAAATGCATAAAATTAAAGTACAGAGAAAGGGAAATACTTGTAATGCCTCTTAGTCATCTGAGGCATCTATCAAATATACTGAGGCTTCATTGTCCTCACCTATGGAAACTTTGACCCCCATGGTGGTGGGCGTACTCATAAACTCATCCTCCAAAATTGAAGGGATCACACACAAACAAGGTCTAAACTAGCCTCTCTAGCTGAGGTAGAACTAGTAGATACACCAGCAACATTATTTTCCACTTTTTTATATGTTCTTTGTTCATATTTCCTCAACCTTTGTATAGCTTTCTTCATGTCATAATGCTCTCTTTCTTTCTGTGTCATTGCTTTTTTTTCTCCTAGCAGTTTTTCCTTCCGCACTCTCATTAACTTGCTTCTTTCCTTTATCATTCAATGAATTTCCCATCATTTCAATGATCTCTTCATTGTCATCACTAATCACCAGGGCTGGGTCAAAAATAGGCTGCTGAGATCACCTACTCTTAAATTCTGCTAGATCAGCTTATGCATGTTTGAACTCAACCATGAACTTGGCCAGGTCGGAAATGGATATTGTATCTAGCCTTTTGTCAATATGTTCTACCATGTGGTACATCCTCTAGTGAATTTTTTGGAACAGACGTATTGCTTCTGCATCAATTTGATCAACAAATGGCTGAACTGTGAAGCCCATGTGTCCAGCAATTTTTGAAACTTTTTCTGTAGCTTAACTAACTTTGTGTATTTCTCCTGTGTTAGCCTATATTCTATGAACTCTTCCCCACCCATAGGTGGTTCTAAACCTAAACCTTTAGAGATACTTGGCGGTACATACTCAGGTGGCATATATATAGTTTTAGGCAATGGTATACCTGAAGGAATTTTTGAGGTATCCAAGGTTGGTGCAGACTGAGTCTGGTAGGCTGGAGGCTTGCTGACCCTCATCTCGAACTTTGAGTCATCTTTCAAATTCTCAATGTCCTATCTATGTGCATCCTGAACAACATTATGAACCCCCCAAATCAATGGCACACCTATTTTCCTGCATAACTCCGTGATCAAACAAGGAAATGGTAGTGCACTTGCTAATTTTTGATCCCTCACAAACATTTCATAAGAAATAATCTAGCTGAAATCAATTTTCACCACTGAGATCAAACTAGTAACAAGAATAACCCTATATCTATCCAAGTTTACATCACCTTCTATTGCCATTAACCTCAATTGAACCACAGCCCACCAAAACTTAGCTCTTAAGCTAAGTAAAAACTTTGTTATGCACTCAAGTGGGCTTGTTTCCCAGGAGGTATTACCATCATCAGTCAACAACCCAAACAACCAAGGTCTATGAGTAGATGTGGAGGTTAGATGGAACTCAAGATAAATAAAAATAGGTTGAGCTTCATTGTCTGGTCCAAATATCATCCTATAGATTGTTCAGGCTGATATGTCATTGTGAACTCCTCGAAAATGAACTGACTCCCTTTTTAGAAAGTCTAAAAGCTTTGTCCCCTTTGGATAATCTTTCTCTATCAACACTAAATAATTGGCAAATAATTTTCTTACCAGATTCGGCTGATTTGAACTAGGTGGCTTGCTCATCCAGGACAACTAGTACCCATTGAACAGTCACTCTAGTTTGGGATACTTATGTAGCTCAGTTGTCACTATCTGGTACTCTTTGGAGAATGGTATTTTTGTTGCCCTACTTGCTAGCGGTGCCAATCCATCATAGAATTTCTCTCGTGCTCCCTCGAGTTTCTATCTGACTGTCTTCCTTAATTAAGGATCCTTATGTTTAATCACATTGGCATCCTTAATTTCAATATCCACATCAACCGTTATATATTGTACCTCTGTAATAGTAGCCTCAGTTTCAGCCTTAACAGGATTTGAATAAGATGTCTCAACCCTTGCCTCATCGGGGCTCGAGCTAGTACTGCTGGTGCTACTCTCACTCTCCTCTTCAAACTGGGAGAGTGTAGGAAGTGTCCTGTCTCTTTACCAAGAATTAAAGACTGGTGCCTCCCTACTTCTGGTGGGTTTGGTTCATCCTCATGCTCGTGTACCACCCCTGGTCAATGGAAATTTATGTCCAATAATGCATAAAAAAGTACAAATAATCAATTGGCAAATCAAACAGATAGAAAAAAGTTGAAAAATTTGCTTGACGATCATCCCGATAGTCCGTCGACGCTGTGACAGTCCATAGGACTGGCCATCAGCTTTAAGCAGTATGCTATGATTTGTCAAAGGCTTGCGACGGTCGAACTGACGGTCCATCGGGTTACTGACGGTCCACCAAGTTGTCTGTCTCACCTTATCTAATGAGCAAAAATTTTTGTTTCTTTTCGACGATTCACTTAATGGTCTATTGGAAGTACGATGGTACGGCAAGGTGTTCGTCAGCCTCAATTTTTGGTTTCAAACTTCATTTTGACAATTTGTCGAGCACCTGACGTACTTCACTCTATTATCATTATAATATGTACATCAATTTAGCATTAAAGTACAAATTTGCCTAGTTTAATCTCATGGGTTACTCAGACTTCACCCATCACAGAGGATACCGGAGTTTAACAATCAAAATGTCAAAAATAAGGCAAAAGAAGAGAACAAAATGAAATTCTTTATCAACCAACAACTAATTTACTTTACCCTTTGCAATTCAAAGAAGTGAAAAAATTTTATGATCATTCCTTGGTAGCACAGTAACTTTGCTCTTCTCTCTTGCAGATGTAGAAACAACAAAAAATTAAAGCCTTTGTAAATGACTTCTAGCTTTTGTTGTGATAAGAGAAAGAAAGAGATGCTAGTGCTTAAATAAGAGAGAAAAAATAAAAGGTAGTCTTATGAGGGAATAACTGAGAACAGGTTCTTTGAATAAAGTGTAAGTTAAAAAGTTGGGGGTTTTAATAGGTAGAAACGTATGTAACCACCTCTTCTTATTCGTTTAAAAAAATTTAGGTCAAGTTCGGAGAATTTATATAAGCCTTAAATGTGACCCGACCCTAACCCTCAGACTAGGGTTTAATTGACGGTCAACCCGATGGCCTGTCGGATGTCCGACGATTCGCCAGCTGGACGATCGAGTCTTATAGAAATATGTATTCCAGGCATTGTTGTGATGGTTAGACTGATGGTCCATCGATGATTCAACAGTCTATCGATCTGTCCATCAGCATGATCCAGCAACTTCAAAATTCATCTTCCGATTGATAGGTTGTCCGTTAGTCCGCTAGTCCTTTGCTGGTCTTCCAACTTGACCATGAAGCTTAATCTATAATGTTCATTTTTTACCATGACTTTGACGGGTCTAGCGGTGGTCCGTTGAGTGTAGGACGGTCCGTCAGTATCTCTGTCGACCCCTTATCAACTGTGAAACTCCATTTTTTCTTTATTCGTAGTCCTGCACACTTCAAAAACACATTAGATTTCACAAAAACAACAAATAAATTCTATCTACGATTACAACAACACTTGATGGGTTGCTTCCTACTAGCGCCTGATTTAATTTCATGACACGATGCAGTTATCTCAATTACTCAGACTTCATCGAGATTGATTGTAGATGTGTACTTTATCGAGTCCATTGGATCAATATACAACTAAAATCGTTGCCCATTCACTTTGAAGACACTTTCTTCTTTATTTGAAAATTCAACTACTCCAGAAGAGTAGACTTGATTAACTTGGAATGGGACCGACCATTTTGATTTAAGCTTAACTGGGAATAACTTGAGTCTGGAGTTGAAGAGAAGCACACAATCACCCTTTTGAAATTCTCCTTTTACAATCCTCCGGTCATGGTAGTTCTTTATTTTATCTATGTAAAGATCTACCCTTTTATACACACTGATACCAAACTCATCTATCTCACTCAGTTGTCGTAATCTCAACTCTGTTGCCTCACTCAAATTCAAGTTTAGTCTCCTAATTACCAACAATGCCTTATGTTCCAATTCAATTATAAAATAACATACATTGATATAAACCAATTGGTATGGTGACATGCCGATAGGTTTCTTGAAAGCCATCCTATATGCCCATAAGACATCATCAAGCCTTCGAGATCAGTCTTGTCTTCTTGCATTCACCATTTTCCCAAGAATGACGGTGATCTCTCTATTCTAAATATCCTTTTGCCAACTAGTTTTTGGGTGGTGTGGAGTTTTTACCTTATGTTGGTTAACACCATAATTTTCTAAGGTAGCTTAAAATACTCAGTTGCAAAAGTGAGATCCACCGTCGCTTATAATGGTGCGAGGAACCCCAAATCAAGAGGAAATACTTCTTTTAAGGAATGCAACAACTCTCTTCCCTTCATTATTTGCCAAAGTGATGGCCTCAACCGATTATGATACATAATTGATGGAAACTATGATGTATTTAATTCCATAAGAGGTCATGAAGGGCTCCAAGAAGTCGATGCCCCAGATGGGAAACAAGTCTATTTCCATCATTTTTGTCAAAAGCATCTCATGGTACTTTGGGATAGACACTTGACATTGGCATTGGTCGCATGTCCGCACAAACTCAAATGTATCTTTGAATAAAGTCAGCCAATAGTAGCCACTTTGCAACACTTTCCTAGAAATCCGGCCACCCGTATGGTGACCACCAACCGGAGAGGCATGGAAAGTTTCAAAAATGTTCAACATGTCTACCTTTGGGACATACCACCTTATAATATTATCTGCACTACACCGAAACAAGTATGGATCATTCCAAAACTAATGTGTCACATCATGAAGAAAATTATTTCTTTGATGGAAAGAAAGGTTCTCCGAAATAACTTCGCTCACCACATAGATTGCAAAGTCTGCATACCACAACACTTTTTATAAAACACAGGTAAGATTTCTTCATATAGAAATGAATCACCAATTTTTAACCCATCCTCAAGTTCTTGACCTCCTACTAGTTTGTACAAGTGGTCTACAACTTGATTCTCACATCTCTTCCTATCTTTGACTTCAAACTTAAATTCGTGGTAAAGCAATACCCATTTGATTAACCTCGTCTTAGGGTCTGTCTTGGCCATCAAATATCTCAAGCGGCATGGTTTTTGTGAACCACCACCTTGGTGACCAATAGGTAATCCCATAACTTCTTAAAGGCATAGATAAATTTAAGAAGTTCCTGTTAAGTAAAAATATAGTTCTTTTGACCACCATTTAAGCCCTTGCTTGCATAACAGATGGGATGAAATAAATTATCCCTCTTTTGGACAAGTATAGCCCCAAGTGCAACACGGCTTGCATCACATATAATCTCAAGCAGCTTTGAACAATCCGGTGCAACAATAATAGGAGCATCAACTAATTTCCCTTTAAGGAATTCAAATTCCATAATGAGCTCATCATTAAAATTTAACTTAGCCTCCTTCTCGAAAAGTCTACAAAGTTTATTTGTAGTTTTTGAGAATAACTTTATAAATCTTTGATAGAAGCCCGCGTGACCAAGGAAACTACGTACCCTCTTTACTAAAATGGGAGGCAATAGCTTCTCAATAACCTTGACCTTAGCTTGGTCGACCTCGATACCCTTGGCTGAAATTTTGTGTCCAAGGACAATTCCCTCCTTCACTATTGAGTGGTATTTCTCCTAATTAAGTACAAGATTAAATTCCTCACACCGCTTCAAGGCTCTACTCAAATTCACCAAACAAATCTCAAATAAATCACCAATCATTGAGAAATCATCCATAAATACATCCAAGGTGTCTTTGACCATATCCAAAAATATAGACATCACGCACTGTTGAAAGGTAGCATTACATTAAACAATCAAAACATCCACTTAAACAAAAATGTACCATACAGTCAAGTGAATGTCATTCTTTCCTAATCCTCCAAGGAAATATAAATCTGGTTATAGCTAGAATACCCATCCAGAAAATAATACCAATATCTTCCCGCAAACCGATGAAGCATCTGATCCATAAAAGGAATCGGCAAGTGGTCCTTCAAATTCCACGAGTAAATCTTGTGATAGTCCATAAAAACTCTCCACCAGTCATCGGCATGAGTGAAATCAACTCACTTTTCGCATTTACTACAATAGTCATGCCCCTCCTCTTGAGCACAGATTGAACAGGGATTACCCACTTACTATCTGAAATGGGATATACAACTTCTGCATCAAGCCATTTGATGATCTACTTATTAACCACCTCTTGAATAAGTGGGTTAAAACAGCGTTGGTGCTCAATGGTTGGTGTGCAATCTTGTTCAAGTTAAATCTTGTGTGTGCAAATGCCTCGAGAAAAGCTAATATTATCCACAATAGTCAAACCAATTTCCCTTTTGTATCTTCAAAGCACAAAAAGAAGTTCCTTCACCTGCTGCTCATCCAAATCAGCTGCAATAATCATAGGTATGTGTTTCCATTGCCTAGAAACATACATCAGATGCCCAAGCAATTCCTTCAACTCCAACATCGGTGGCTCCTAAATAGATAACTTAGCCGGTGGTGCTGGGTGATTTTTACGATCTAGATCCAACTTCCTCAGAGAATAAGAATGTAATCCCATTCTCATCAAAGAACAAACAGTCTCCTCATAATCTTCAATGCCTTCGCTATCAAAATTTATCAGAACTGCAGCTAAAGGCTCAACAATAAATTTTTCCTCTAGTAGCACATCCTGCTAATCCTCATAATAAACATCAATGATAGATAAAACACCCATATCCTTATGTGGATTTATAAACTGGGACACATCAAACCACACTATTTCATCATTAAGCCTAAATAAGAGCTCATTAGCTCACAAGTCAATAAGCATGCTTCAGGTTGCAAGGAAAGGTGTACCCAAGATTATGGGCACCTTAAAATCCACCTCTCAATCAAGAATAACAAAATCTAAAGTAAATATAAAGTTGGCACCTTTACTAACACAACATATAATATCCCAACTGGCCGCTTCACCGACCTGTCCTCCATGACTAGCCGCATATTTGTGGGTGTAGGATCTCCCAAGCATAAATTCTTATAGAAAATGACTGACATCAGATTGATACTTTCTCTCAGATCACAAAGAGTTTTGGAAAAATCAAGAGACTCGATAGTACAAGGAATCGTGAATGCTCCTGGGTCTGCTTTATTTTGCACCAAAGACCTTAGTGATATAGAAACACCGTGATTTATATTTTCTATTGGTTCATAACTTAATTCTCTCTTCTATGTCACTAGTCCTTTCATGAACTTACAATACCCAAGAATCTCTCTAATACCTCCGTTAAAGGCACATTCACCATCATCTACTTCAGCATAGCCATGAATTTGCTGAACCTTGTATCATCTGCTTTCTTCTTCAATCCATAAGGGAAGTAGGAAGTGGTTTTGGAAAGTGGTAACCACTGCTTCCTTCTTTATTCTTTTTTCTTAACTTAACGCATCTGCCTACTAGTGGTTTGAAGGAATGTCACTACCATCCAGCTTCTTAGGCTCTATTGTATAACTTTATTCATGTTCAAATTCCTCTTCAATAACATCTTCAATCATAGCTTTACCCACTAAAGGGCCTGATAATACCTTACTACTTCATGTGGTAACTACCATACAAGAACCATCAGTATGAGGATTCTGAACTGTATTGCTTGGTAATGTTCCACTCTTTTTCTGATTTAATGCTGCTAAGAGTTGGCTCTTCTATCTCTCTAATTGTTTGAATGAATTTGAGTATGAATTTACCAACTAAATCATGAAAGATAAATCACTCTTCATAGTAGTCACCCCAGAGTTAGGTACCTCAACTCACTTTAATAGCTTCTCCATAATGTCTTCCATGGATATTTTTCCTGAGCTATCTATAGAATTATCTCAAATTTAGGGAGGTACATATATTCCACTCCTATCATTTTGGTTCTTCCAATTCCTTTGGTCCCTATCCTTGTAACTAGCCTTGTCGTAATAGTTCCGAACTTGATTTCCTTCGCTATTGACTCGAAACCCCCCCTGATTATTTAGATAGTTTTCTTATTCTTCTTAATTGGAATTAACTCTGTCTTGGGATGTAATAGTTTTTACCTTCTTTATTTTTTCAGACAATAGATGCTTAGTCAGCAAATCTATCTGCGGCTTCAAATGTTCCATATCCTGATCACTCCCCTCCTCTTTTTTGTGTTGCTCTATAGTCATACAAACAGACACAGTAGGGTATGCTACCATAGAATCCCTGGTATGCCAAGATCTACTTTGTTTTGGCAACCTATCGGGAATTTTTTAGGCTTCTGGGAAAGTTAGATCCACAAATGAACCACCTAGAGAATTATCCACGACTGGGTTTCTAATAGAGTTTAAGTCCCTATAGAGAGTTTTCATCAAAAGAATATCAGTCATATTATGATTTGGGAACTTAATTAGCTTATTTTTAAACCTCTTCCAGGTCTAGTGAAGAGCTTTGGTTGGAAGCTGCCAAAAGTTTTTGATCTCATCCCTCAACTATACACTCCTGGAAGATGGAAATAACCATTCTAGGAAAGCCTCGTTCAACTGCCTCCAGTTGGCTATAAAATCAGGAGTCAGCCCATAAAGATATAGTGTTACCTCTCCAAATAGAGACAATAGAAATAAATGCAAGTGGATGGAATTCTAGCCTATTCCTGGGGTATCAAAAGTCTTGGAAATAGTGACAAAGTTCACCAAATGCATGTTAGGATCATCTCCTGGTAGATCACTGAATAACCCCTTTAGATGAAGGAGTTGAATCATTATGTTGGTAATATTGAACTTGGCTCCGGGTTCTAGAGGTTGAGGAATAATATCTCTTGTTGCACCTTCACCATCTATTTTATCCTCGTCGTCATTAAGATCAAACTTCATAAGTTGGCGATCCTACCTCGCCCTGACGGGATGATTCCTGTTTACATTATGATTCCCTAGTGCAGTTTCATGCTCTGCACAACTTGGGTTGACAGGATCCCAAATCTTCATCATCAAGATTAGAATGATGCATAGGTTGACAATTATTCTATTTATTAAAATGAGCTCTATCCAAGGCGGCTAGTCTTTTAGCATCTAGTGGGTCTGTGATTCTGCCAATCAACTAAGTTTTAAGATGTACTAGTAATAACGGTTTACTGGAACTCCATTTACTTGGCATACAAAATAATTACCCTGCACAGTAAAAAATAACAAATAAAAGAAAAATTTAGGAAACTTAACAAAAGGTCAATTAACAAACACAAACTTAATTGACAACAGTATTCCCCGACAACGATGCCAAAATTTTGATACGCTTAAATTACACCCCTCTTGCTAAAGAGTAAGCAGTCACTGTTAAATATAGAACCCAACTATTTTGGGTGTCGAATCCCATAGGGAATACCGTGCTCACTAAGTATTACGGTTGTTATCAGACTGTTGATCAAAGATTCCAGAGCAAAAGGGGTTTTGATTTCCTAATTATATCTAAATAATTGTAACAAAGTTGTTCCAACTATTGATTCCTTTATAAATGGTAATTCAATAGGATTAAACTAACTAGAGTTATGGTTACTAGGATGTTTAAACAGGTGGGGTTGTGAATTATCTTTGACTTCCAATTAATAACTTCAATTGCAAGAGTAGTTGATTCCTACTATTTACCCATTACATTCTCAACCTAAATTGATTATTTTTCCTTTAATTCTCTCAAACATAAATAATGTATTTATTATTCAACTATTTTCTCATGTAGGTCAATCCTGTTAAAGAATATTCCCTTAATCCAAAGGTTAAAGCCTCTAGATTCCATGTAAACCCTTTTTTCTCCAACCAAACATTTTTCGATTCGAACAATTGATGCTCTTGGGCTCACCTTTCAAGCTTGCAATGAAGAGAACTGATTAAAGTAAAAAATGGTTTATTCCAGGTCAATTACCCAAAGAACACACTTAGATTCATAACCCAAATCAACAATTCAAATCAGGGCTTCCTTAACCCTAGTTATGGGAGCTTATCCACACGTATCCATAGAACAACAAGAAGGAGTCATTGTTCATGAGTAATTTATTAAGCCTTGAGTTTGAAATTTGATCTCCTAGGGTTTTTATTCATGACTAATTTCTGAATAGAGAATGAATTTTTCCTCTAAAGGGGCTTAATTTTGTGTTTTGGAGATGATAACCCTGTGTAAAAGACCCAAATACCCCTGAGGAATACAACTTTTTTAATTACTAAAAAATTAACTTAGTGACACGTAGACCGATGCATTGCGTCGATGGGGTTGACGTTATGGTTAACGCAACGCATCGAGTCTGCATCAGTTCGCTAGAATTTCCACTGGGGATCTAGTGAAAATTATTCATCAATGCGATAGACGACTTGTCGCGTCAAGATCGCAATGATCCTTTGGTTTCGACTTCCAAACGTGCCTCAAATGAGGTCTGAAAAATATAAAACTTTTCCGAGGAAACCTACTGACTCTCCTGATCATGATTCAACCTAAATACTGATATTGTAAGGCATAGAGGTCATGAAATAGAGTTTCTAACTTACAAAGGCTAAAATGACTCTAAGTCTGAGTACTTAGCTAGAATTTTCTAATTCTACGACCCCTTAACAAGATTTAAAGGACTATGTTAAGCTTAGCATTTTGTGAGGTCTTACAATATCTCCCCCATGGCAATATTCATCCTTGAATAAGACTGACTAAGCTGACAATGTTGATTGATTTAATTTAGATACGAGACATGTACAACTGATGCATGATTTCATTACTGAAATTACTGATAAACTAAAATTTCATACTGAACATGCATATCAGATGCATGAGTACATAGCTGAACCTAATTTAAGGATGCATTACTAGGATTGCTAATAAGCTATGTTTTTCAAGATAAACATGCATATCTGATGCATAAAGTAACAACTGAATATGCAATGGTAACTGGTACCAAATCTATAAAGGAAAATCTGAGCATGGAACTAAGTAAATTTAAGGAAAAAATGTTACCTTGGACTGAGTCTGAGTTAGTAGGGAAGAGGTGAGGATATGTAAGACCCCATGAAATTCCTATCTTAATTCAGTCCTTTAAGTTTGTCAAGGGGTCCCAGACTTAGAAAATTCTAGCTAAGATTCAATACTTAGTTTAGTTTTAGCTATCGAATGTTGGCAAACTCATTTCCTGACCTTAACGTTCTTTAATGGTCTATATTTTTATTAATTCATGATCAGTAAGGTATATAGGTGTTACCGAACAAGTTTAAGATTTTTCGTACCTCATTTAGACGATATTTGGAAGTCCAAAATAGTGGACCAACTTGATCTTGGAACACCACATCGACTATCGCATTTGTTAATATTATTTCCAGACTGCCAGTCAAAAGACCTGAGACACGGCGTGATGCATCGATTATCGCGCTGATTCCAACGACCCACTGCAACACCAAACGCGTTAGTGACCAATTTAAGTCATTAAATAACCACATACTTGCGAGTAATTAGGTTATTTTACCCAACCTCCATCCCTCATAACATGAAATTTAGCCTTCTTTTGGCTATGTAAATTCATTATTTCACAATTGCTCAAGAACAAGAAACCCTAGGAGATTAATTTCAAATCAAGAACTAGCGAATTCCTCCTATAACCTTAAAGAAATTATCTACTAAGGTATGTAAAGTGTTCATCCAAGGGTCCCTTTCACCCTTGAAGCACAAGAAACCCTTTTCAAAATATGAATTTTGAATTCCATATTGTGGGTTTGATTGTACACATGTTTATGTTGTGATATGATTTCTAAGATTGAATCTTTATTGAATACTCATCACATAATATTAGTATATGGATTGAAATCCTTAAATTTGAAGTGCTTGATATAGCCATGATGTATTAGTTGTTGATTCATGCCCTAGAAAAGTTATGCATTCCATGTGTTTATAAAAATGCCTAAGTCAATAAGAATTGTTTATTATGACCAATTTGTTATTTCAATGATGAATTCATGATGTACCCACATGTTCAAAATGAGTCCCATGCTAAAGCTATGTCCTGTAATGATTTGGTGGAATGCTTATATGTATGGATTAGGGAAATTATATTACATTAGCATGTATTCGCATTCATGTGTAAGTTTATGACTTGTGAATGCTTCATAAAAATCCCTCAATGATAGTATTATGAGTTGTTGATTATGGTCATTTATTCAACAACTTTCATGTCCCATTTATTTTCATGCTATCAAGTCTTAGTGGTATTTAATACCCAATAATTTAGCTTCGTGCCTAGAGCCAATGTAAGTTTTCAAGATAACCTCTGTTAAGCCACAATCAATAGAATTCAGTCAGTCTGAGAATTCAGGAAAACTCAATAGTATTCAGTTTAGTCCTTAGTAACTCAGTTTGTTAACAGAATTCAGTAATATTTTGTCAGTCATAGAAATTCAGTGAACGCAATCCAGTTCATTCCAGTATACTCAGTTTAGTATCTATTTAGCTGCGAGTAGGATTCAACACCGAGTGAACCCAAGGATGTGAACTCACCTACCAGCAGAGGGTGTGATTCTTTGAAACAGTCCTTGCATTATAGAACTACGTATCCAACATAGGTTAAGACATCAAAACCTATCACTTAAGGGTTGATAAGGTGGCCTAACGTGTCAGATGAAGTTCCTATTTTTCTCATTAGAGTACCTTATAGGTGAGGGTAACTCATAGCTTATCCCTACCAGTGGCGCGCTATTGACAACCTTCTAATTGGGGTTACAAATTGTATCCCAACTCAGTTATATTATCTTATTTGGGGCATGTTGGTTAGATGACTACCTCCCACAGTCTCAGTCTTAGTCCTCAGTCAAGAACTCAGATTGTTCTACAGATTTCAGGACTGTCAGATACAGTCACTCAGCCTAGTATGAAACACAGCTATTTCCATTAGAATTAGGACTGTCAGACACAGTCATTTATTTATCAGTTATATCAGTCATCAGTAATCTTTTTTAGCAGTAAACTAAGTATTCAAAATCCTTATGATTTCAGTTACAGTTATGTATTCATACGTGTATCCTAACGTAGTCATGTTTATGTTATTCAATTTCTTTAGTTCATGCATATGAACCCATTCACTCAGCCTTACCTCACTTTGCATTCCAGTACATTTTCATATTCTGAGACTAACTTTTCTCCTGTGCTATGGTGTTTTATACCATAGGTTCAGACACTAAGGTTCCCGATCATGCTTAGTATCCCAGATATCAGCAGTCAGAGTCAGTTGTGAGTCCTCATATTTTGAGTACATGATTTTGTCATTCTTTTAGTATTTCAGTACTTAGTATTTTTTTGTAGATGGAGTAAGTTGGGCACATGATCCATCAACTCCTTATTCAGATAGTTTAGAGGATTTTAGACTATTGCATGTCAGACAGATATTTTAGTCTTGGTATTATGATACCTTGTTCAGACATTGTTTTATTCAGTATTGTTTAGTATTTGAACCTTATGGAAATTTTCCGCCATATTTCTGCATTAATTACAGTTATAATGTTATTACAATATTACTATTATCCAGTGCTTAGTTACAGATATCAGTCATGGGTTATCTAGTGGTCCTTCGTGATTGTTAGCACTGTGTTGCATCTAGGGTACCAGACACGGGGCATTAAAAACTTGGTATCAGAGCCTTAGGTTCAATAGAGTCCTAGGAAGTCTGAAAGTCGCATCTAGTAGAGTCTTGTGCATGGATGTGTAGCATGCCACATTATTGTACATAAGTCTATGAGATGTTTTAGGAATAGTTTCCCTTTTTTCAGTACGCATGTCGTGCAAGTGAGCATGATCTCCAGTTAAACTCTTAGTCTAATAGTTCTTTCTCTTCAATCTACAGAAAATGCCTCTAAAGAGGACTCGAGGAAGAGGAACGGGAGATCAGCCGGCCCCTCAGCCCATTTAACCTAATCCTTTATGCAAACATGTCTCCCATGCAGAGTTCAGAGCTACATTTACTACTCTTTCTCATTAATTTTCTTCCTAGAATGAACATCCAGTTTTCATTTCAAACAACCCGGTGGCCAATTCTGCTGCAGCCAGAATTCGTGAGTTGACCCGAATGAATCCTCCTTATTTAACTGGGTCTAAGTCATAT
This sequence comes from Capsicum pubescens, assembly GCA_030864215.1. Lineage (NCBI taxonomy): Eukaryota > Viridiplantae > Streptophyta > Magnoliopsida > Solanales > Solanaceae > Capsicum > Capsicum pubescens. The sequence goes on from CM061544.1 coordinate 122,457,049, forward strand.
GTGGACCCTCATAAGTATATTGATCAGGTGAAGAATATTAGAGACATTGTGGGAGTGACAACTAGTGAGACTGCTGGGCTAACTACAAATTAATTGCAGGATGTGTCTCACACTTGGTTTAAATAGTGGAAGGCAGAGAGGGCCACAGATGCAGGGCCAATTGAATGGGAGGATTTAAACACTCTTTTTTAGATAAATTATTTCCCCTAGATCTTAGTGAAGCCAAGGTATTAGAGTTTATCAACCTTGGGTAAGGAAACATAAAAGTGAAAGAGTATTCTCTAAAGTTTACTAAACTAGCTAGATTTGCTCCTCATTTTATGGCAGATAGCAGATCCCAAATAAGTAAGTTTCTGTCTGGATTGAATAATAGTGTGGTAAAAGTTTGCAGGACCGTTATGTTGATTAGTAAGATGGACTTGGGTAGGCTCATAATCTATGCTAAGTACAAAAATAAGGAGAGAGAAAAGCAGAATAAGAGAGCTAGAATAGGCTGCTTCAAATTTAGTCAGCCTAAGTCAGAGGGTGGGAATCATTCTTAGTTTAAACAAATTTCGAAGTTCCAGCTCCTTCCTTAGCCACTCCATCAGTCCTAAGTTTAAGAATGGTAACAAAGATAGAACGCTAGGCTCTAAGTCTCAGAGCAGTGTTAGCATTGCCTGAACTCATCCTCTTCATCAGACTTATGGCAAGCACCATCAGGGTATTTCCAGAGCGGGTAAAGATGTTTGTTTTGGATGTGGCAAGACATGCCACATAATAGTCAGATGTGTTCCTAGAATATCATCCTAAAATTTCTCCCAAAAGGGAAATAGACTTTGGCATAAACCTTTTTACATATGATCATCCCATATCTGTTCCGCCATATAGAATGGCACCAGAAGAACTCAGACAACTAAAAGAACAGTTGAAGATCTCATAGACAAGGGGTTTATTAGACCTAGTTTGTCCTCATAGGGTGCACCAGTTCTATTCGTGTAAAAAATGGTTTTCTCAGAATGTGCATAGACTACCGTTAGCTACATAAGGTGATAGTGAAGAATAAGAATCCACATACCAGAATCGGTGAATTGTTTTACCAACTCAAGGGTTCCTGTTACTTCTCTAAGATAGACTTTAGATCAGGCTATAATCAGCTTAGAGTTAGAGAATGTGACATTCTGAAAACAGCCTTCCGTACATGGTAGGGTCACTTCAAATTCCTAGTTATGTCATTTGGTCTTACCAATGCCCCAGTAGATTTAATGGACTTGATGAACCGTGTGTTCTATCATTACTTGGACATGTTCGTCATAGTCTTCATAGATGAAATTCTTGTTTATTCCCGTAGTGAGCATAATCATGCAGACCATCTCAGAATAGTATTGTAGACTCTAAAAAATCATCAGTTATTCACAAAATTTAGTATGTGCAAATTTTAGCTAAGGTCTATAGTATTCGTTGGTCATATTATTTTCGGTGATGGCATTAGAGTTGATCCTCAATAGACTGAGGCAGTGAGAAACTGGCCTAAACCTATCACTCCATCATATAGCAGGAATTTCATTAGTTTGGATTTCTATTACAGAGGGTTTGCTGAGGTATTTTAATCTATTGCATCCCCTATGTCCAGATTGACTTAGAAGAAAGTCAAATTTTAGTGGTTAGATTCATGCTAGAAGAGTTTTTAGAAGTTGAAGACTCGACTCACCTCAGCTTAAGTTTTGACTCTTCTAGATGGTCCAGATGGGTAAGTCGTGTACTGCGATGCATCTAGGGTAGGTTTGGGTTGTTTCCGCAAGCCGCACGGTAAGGTCATAGCTTACTCCTCTAAATAGCTTAAGCCCCATGAGATGAATTACCCGACTCATGATCTTGAGTTAGTAAAAATAGTCTTTGCCATAAAGATTTGGAGGCACTACTTATATGGGGTGCATGTATATGTGTTCACAAATTACAAAATCCTCTAGTACATGTTCTCACAGAAATATCTTAACCTCCGTCAGAGAAGGTGGCTAGAGCTCTTGAAGAATTATGACATGAGTGTCATTTATCATCCAGGCAAGGCCAATATAGTGGTTGATGCTTTCAGTTGACTGTCTATGGGTAGTGTTTCTCATGTTGAGGATAGTAAGAAAAGGTTATTCCAGGAAGTTCATGTAAGACCCCACAAAGTTCCCATGTAGTTCGGGCCTTAGAGCGTGTCATGTAAAGTGTAATTCTAGCCCTAAAAGATTTAGAAATGACTTCCTAAGTGATTGTTTTTTAAACCATATAGAATTTTCTAAATTATACTTTTTCATGTAGAGAATTGATTTTCTTTCCAATGATACCAATTTTGTCCAAATCTGGTATCGGGGTGAGAAGTTATGGTCGCTTTACTGAGAGTTGTCAAAACCACCCAGGTGCGACGGACGATCTGACAGATAATCAAGTTTTCAATGGACCATCGCTCGTACCATCGTAACCAAGGTAATAACTCCCTTTCCTAGCCCAAGTGTAATGGCCAACATAACAGACTGTCAATGCTGCGATGGATCGTAGCTACTGAGGTAGTGTGGTCTCATACTAGACAACATGCGAAGGATAATCCGACGGACCATCCAGACTGCAATGAACCATATCTTTGACCTTCACACCAAGTCAATGTGTTCTTTTGCTGACCCACGTATAACGGACGATCCGATGGACTATCAGACCAGCGACGGACCATCGCTTTAACCATCGCAACCCCCATTCATTATTTTTAACTCATTTTAAAAAGGTATTTTTAGTATCTTCCACTCTTTTATCAACCAGATATATTCCAAATGAAGAAAATGATTTCATTCAACATCTCAAACAAAAGATAGCTAGGGTTTCTCCCTCAAGATCAAATCTAAAAACCTTCTCCAAGAAATCCAAGAACTCACCATAGATTCTACAAATTGAGTTGATATTTGAGTTCCCCAAGTTCAAGGTTTACAAGAACCCTCTCTCAAGAGTAATAAGAACAGTTTGAAGTAATTTTGTTCACCCAATTACATAATCTAAGGTATGTGGGGTTATAAACAAGGGTAATCCTTTAACCCTTGTGCCCAAAGGCTTATTTAAACTATAATTTTCTGCAATCTAAGAGATTTTACATGATATTGAATTAGGGTTTTTCACCCATTGTTATTGATTGCAATATCTTGATGTTTCCCATGAATTGAAAGTCAAATAACATGATTTTGCATGTTTTCCTAAGAAATCGAAGTTAGGTTTATACCCTATGTTGTTACTCCTTGAGAATTTAAGAGTTTCAATGTTCTAGAAATAGAATTATATGAGTACATTGATATTTTGAGACAAATGGCTGTAACTTCCAGATTTCTACATGAATTATGAATCTATATGCTATCTATTATGAATTATGATGAGTTTTAACTTGAGATTGAATTATGGGCCATTAAGCCCTACTTAAGAATTTAAATTTTATGATACATTGTGCTATAAACACCATTATTTTGAGTATTTTGATATTATTGAGAAATATTTTGACCTAATGGTCATAGAGTTTTGAAATCCACACTACCACATGAGATTAAAAATTTAATTATTGGGTTCTTATGAACCATGATATTATTTTGAAAGTGGATTTCCATGAGATAAGAGAGATAAACTAAAGGGAGTAGTATTTAGCATCAACTTGGGTAAGTTACCACGATATCTTACACCAGAACTACGTGCCACTATAGGTTTGAGATTTTAGGCCTGATCCTGAGATGATTGGGCCCAAGGCCAAGATAAGTGATCATTGAGTTTAGGTTATACTCTTTGGCAATAGTATGATGCCTCTCCCCAACGTGAGGTTTCTCCTTTAGGAGGACAAGATGTTGGACTCCATGTAGCTCGCATGGTTCATGTCGGTTAAGAGAACCTCCCTAAAACTAAAGTATTTTTTTGTTATGATAGAATATTTTCTCTAAAGCTTTGAGATGAGCTATTTTTCTAAAATGAATGAATTGCGCTTAAGTATTTTCCCAAAAAGGAAGTAGTTTTCCCTACTAACACGAATTGATCACCGATAGTTTAAACCAAATTTATATGATTTTGAGTTCCAAGTGTTTGAGTTCAAAAGATTTATAAGTTCTTGAGAAATAAAGAAGTTTTATTCTCCATGATATATATGCATGAGTTGAACGCATTGTTTAAATTTTCCTTCATCCTATGAATAATTAGAATAAGAGGAGAACCCAAATTTTAAAGCCAAAGTATAATAGCTCATACGATTTGTGTTACATGCTTCATTCTACATGATTTATGAGCTTTACATTTTAGACTTATTTAAGCCATGTGAGTTATTCCTATTTTTATGCATGATTTTATTAAAGAGTATTGATATTATTTTATGTAAATGCATACACCCCATATACTCAGTACATTCCCAAGTGTTGATCCACATATACATCTATGTGCTAAATTGTCTTATAATATAGGTTTAGGTGCTCAGTCCCACCCTCGTCAGTGATTTATGAGTACTTTGTCTACATCTCATCAGTGGTGAGTCCTCATGGTTTGAGGGCCTTTCTTCAGACATCTCAGTATTTCTGTAGTTATGTTATTGTTTCCAGTTCAGTTTGAGTCAGTTGGGGACCTGTCCCAATGACTCTCTATTTCATGGAGTAGTAGAGGCTTTGTCATACTAGTTATTAGACTATGGTTGTGTTGAGATTTCTAGTTTTGTGGTCATTTGGACAGAGTATTACCTTTGTATTTCCTTTCATTGGATATGAAAGTGCTAGTGTTTTGTGTATTTCTTCTTGAAAGAGTTATTATGAGAAGTGCTAGGCTCAAAGGGTTAGCTTAGGGCTACTTGTAACCCTAAGCACTATGTGACGTCCTAGGACCCATTTTTGGGGCATTAAAAACTTTGTATCTGACAAGCCGTATTCAGGATTCTTGATCATCGGTGTGTAGCGCGCCACATCTATGAGCAAAAGGCTACCAAAAGTTTTAGGGAAAAGTTGTTTCTTTTTTTTAGATTCTATTATATCTACAATTGTCCCTCTCAACTATTAATTTGTGTTCTCCTATATTAGAAAATGCCTCTTCGAAGTGTGAATGCCTGCAGAAACAATAATGAGAAACCCCAGCCTATTGATCCTTTAAATGAAGTTGTGTCTTATGCTGAGTTTTGGGTGGCCTTTCAGCTGTCAGCCCAAGCAGTCACCACTAATGTTCGGGCCAATAACCAAGCCCTAGTTGCAAATTAGTAGTGGAGTGATGCAGCTGCATCTAGGATCCATGATTTCACGCGAATGAATCCGCCAGAGTTTGATGGGTCTAGGGTATATGAGGACCTATAGTTATTCCTTGAGGAGGTGAGAAAGATCACACAGGTGATGTATGTTTCTGAGGAAGAAAGTATTGAGTTGGTGTCTTACAGGTTGAAAGACATTTCTTATGACTTAGTTGTATTGTGGAGCAAGGGTAGAGGAGAGTATGCTTCCCCTATGATTTGGAAGGTGTTCTAAGATGCATTCTTGGACAAGTTCTTTTTGCTTGAGATGAGGGAAGCAAAGATTGAGGAGTTTATGAATTTGAGGCAGGGCTCTATAACTATTAAGGAGTACTATTTGAATTTTAACCAGTTGGCCAAGTATGCCCCTGATTTGATTTCTGACACCTGAGCTAGTATGAGCCAGTTCGTGACAGGTTTTTCTAGTTTGATGTTGAAAGAGAGTAGGATTGTGATGCTACATAGGGATATGGATCTATCTAGGTTGATGATGCATGCATAGTAGATAGAGGCAAATAAGATTAGAAAGAGAGATAGAGTGAGTGGTAACAAGAGGGCTAGATCTAAGCAGTGTACGTATGGCGATGCTAGGTCCTATAGAGGGAACCACCCTCAGTTCCTGAGTTGTTCATCTATGTTAGCGTCTTCATCAGCTAGTGCTCCCATGCCTAGAGGCAAGCAAGAGTAAGGGAGAAGGTCTTTTATGTCTAGGTCACAGAACAGTGTTGGTAATAGGACACGTTATCCTCCTCGTGCTATGTGTGGTATATTTCATCCCGGTGAGTGTTTCACAAATTTTAGGGGTTGATTTGTTTATGGAAAGTAGTGCCACAAACTTAGAGATTGACCGTATGCTAGGAAGGGGACCAAATATGCCCGACCTTAGGCACAGACTACTAGTACATCAGCTATTGTCCCTAATCCCACCCCTGTTCAGGGCGCTTCATCTAGCACTGCTGGCGGTCAGTGCCAGAAAATATTCTATCCCTTACCATCCCATCAGGAGAAGGAGGACTCTCCCGATGTTGTTTCTGGTATGCTCCACGTCTTTTTTTTATGTTTATGTATGGTTAGAACCCAGGTCAAGTCTCTTATATATGACCCCACTTGTGGCAGTAAATTTCAAAATGAGTCTCAAAAAGTTTCCTGAGCCTTTCCTTGTCTCCACACTGGTAGTGGAGTCATTTATTGCTAAATAAGTGTATAGAGATTCTCCTTCTACTGTTCATCATAGAGTCATACTTGATGATTCGATAGAGATAGACATGGTGGACTTTTACCTTATTCTGGGTATGGATTGGCTTCATTTTGGTACCCGTGTGGTCAAATTTCAATTCCTTGATGAGCTAGTTTTTGAGTGGTCCGGGAGTTTGGTATCTCCCAAGAGTCATTTTATTTTCTATCTCAAAGCCAAAAAGCTAATATCTAAGGGTTGCATCTATCACCCAGTTAGAGTTAAGTACACTAAGTCCGAGGGATAAGTATTAAGTCAGTCGACATTTTTATTGAGTTTCCAGATATTTTTCCGAAAGATCTCACAGGGGTACCTCCTGATAGAGAGATAGAATTCAGGATTAAACTTCTTCCCAACACTCATCCCATTTTATTCTACCATACCGTATGGAACCTGCTGAGCTTAAGGAGTTGGAAGAGCAACTCTTGATCTTTTAGGCAAAGGTTTCATAAGGCCCAGTATTTCTTCTTGGGGCGCAATTTTTCTATTCATGCGAAAGAAAGATGGTTCTTTGTGTATGCGCATTGACTATCGTCAGCTTAAAAAGGTCACAGTAAAAAATAAGTATCCTCTTCCGAGAATGGATGACTTATTTGATCATTTGTAAGGTGCAAGTTATTTCTCTAAGATAGACCTTAGATTCGGCTATCATCAACTTAAAGTGAGGGAATGTGATATTCCAAAGACAACCTTCTGAACCCGCTATGGTCACTTTGAGTATCTAGTCATGTCTTTTAGGATAACCAATGCCCGAACAACTTTTATGGACTTCATGAATTGAGTGTTCAAGCAATATATTTATATGTTTATCATAGTGTTCTTAGATGACATCTTTGTTTACTCCCATAGTGAGCATGTTCATGAAGATCACCTTAGAATTTTCTTGGAAAATCTTAGAGGTCACCAGTTGTTCGTCAAATTCAGTAAGTGTGAACTTTGGTTAAGGTATGTATCCTTTCGGGGTCATATTGTTTCAGCTGAAGGTATTAAAATTGATCCCTAAAAGACAAAAGATGTAAGTAATTGGCCTAGGCGTATCTCTCAATTTGATATTAGAAGTTTTATGGGTCTAGTAGGCTACTACCTCTATTTTGTTGAAGGTTTCTCTTATATTGTGTCTCCTAGGACCCAGTTGATCTAAAAGAAAGTTAAGTTCCAGCGGTCAGATTTTTGTGACAAGAGTTTTCAGGAGTTAAAGACTCAACTTTCTTCACCCCCTATATTGACTTTGCCTCAAGGTACAAATGGTTTTAGTGTGTATTGTGATGCCTCTAGAATTGGTTTGGGTTTTGTATTGATGCAAAGAGGTAAGGTTATAGCCTATGCCTTTAGGCAGTTAATGCCGCATGAGAAGAATAACCCAACCCATGATCTTGAGATAGCTGTTGTGGTCTTTGCTTTGAAAATTTTGAGACACTATCTTTATAGTGTTAATGTTTATATGTTTACTGATCATAAGAGCCTGCAGTATGTGTTTACTCAGATGGAGTTGAATCTTAGGCAGAGGAGGTAGTTAGAGTTGTTAAAAGACTATGATATAAATGTGTTGTATCACCTAGGCAAGGCCAATATAGTAGCGGATGCCCTTAGCATATTGTCTATGGGTAGTGTTGCTCATGTAGAGGAAGGTAAGACAGAGTTACCTTGTGATGTGCATTGTCTAGCTAGATTGGTAGTTAGGTTGCTTCATTCATCTAAGGGAAGTACTTTGGTTCAAAGTAGTTATGAATCCTCTTTAGTTTCGGAAGTGAAGTTGAAGCAAGATACAGATCCTAGTTTGGTCAGACTGAATGAGATAGTTTAGGACCAAAAGGCATTGATTTTATCCCAAGGGGGAGATAGTATGTTGATATTGTAGGGTATAATGTGCATTTTGTGTCTTAGTAATCTGAGGTAGAGGATTATGGCTGAAGCGCATGGGGTGTGGTATTCTATCCATCCCGGCACTACCAAGATGTACCGTGACTTGAGGGAAGTCTATTTGATTAATGGTATGAAGAATGATATAGCTAAGTTTGTAGAAAATTGTGCAATGTTCTAACAGGTTAAGGTAGAGCACCAAAGATCTGGTGGTGTGATGCAAGATTTGGTATACCCACTTAGAAGTGGGAGGTGGTGAATATGGACTTCGTGATCGGGTTACCTCTTTCGCGTCGTCATCATGATTATATTTGGGTTGTTTTAGATAGGATGACTAAGTCCACATACTTCTTGCCCATGTAAACATCTTATACAGTTGAGGATTATGCTAGATTGTATATTCGGGAGTTAGTCAGGCTGCACGAAATTCCCTCGTCTATCATTTCAGATAGGGGTACTCAATTTACTTCTTAGTTTTGGAGGGAATTTCAGTAGGGTTTTGGTACCCAAGTTCTTTTGAGTTATTCTTTTCATACGCAGACAGATGGTCAGGCTGAGAGGACTATTCATACCCTAGAAGATATGTTGAGAGCGTCTTCTCTTGATTTCAAAGGTAGTTGGGATGAGCATTTTCCATTGACAGAGTTCTCCTATAATAATAGTTACCATGCTAGCATTAGGATGGAACCATTTGAGGCCTTGTATTGTAGAAGATGTAGACTACCCATAGGTTGGTTTGATGTGGGTGAAGCTACCATGATTTGTCTTGATGTAGTGTTTGAAGCTATGGAGAATGTTAAGTTGATTAAAGATAGGTTAAAGAAAACTCAGAGTCGTAGAAAGTCATATGTCGATGTGAGAAAAAGTGATCTTTAGTTTGAATTATGTTATTTGTTATACTTGAAGATTTCTCCCATGAAAGGGGTGAAGAGGTTTGGTAAAAAAGGAATGCTTAGCCCCCGTTATGTTGGCCCTTATTGAGTTTTGAGCCATATTGGGAAAGTAGCCTATGAGGTTGAGTTGCCTGTGGAGTTGTTAGCCGTTCATCCTGTTTTTCATGTCTCCATACTTAAGAAGCATATTGGTGATTCCATTATCGTAGATCCTTCAGAGAGTTCTAATATTCAGAATAATTTTTCATTCGATGAGATTCCTATTGAGATACTAGATTTTTTGATCCGTAGACTGAGGAACAAAGAGGTTCCTTTGCTCAAAGTGTTGTGGAGGAACCAATCAGTTGAGGGTGCTACTTGTGAGGCAGAAGCAGACATGCGATCCAAGTACCCACACCTCTTTTCCGCGAGTTCAGATAGATCCGAAGGTATTATTCTTTCTTAATTTAGCCCTTCTAAATCTAAAGTTCAGCTAAATATCTATTCTTGCATGAGCTCTTGCAATTTATGAGGTATTCATGATCTTAGAGAGATTTTTAGCCGTTTAACAAATTGCTTCAGCTGTGTGTACTATGTTTCCCTATGCTCCTACTCTAACTAGTGACATTCGAGGATGAATGTTTCCAAGGGGGAGATATTGTAAAACCTCGCAAAGTTCCTTCATCGTTCGGGCCTTAGAGCGTGCCAAGTGAAGTGTAATTTTTGCCCTAAAAGATTGAGAAGTGACTCCCCAAGTACTTGGTGTTTAAACCATATAGAATTTTTTTAAATTCCATATGGTTAAAGCAATACTTACTTAGGAAATCACTTCTCAATCTTTTAGGGATGAAATTACACTTAACTTGACACATTCTAAGGCTCAAACTAAAAGGGAACTTTGCGGAGTCTTACAATATCCCCTCTTGGAAACATTTATCCTCGAATATCGCTAGTTAGAATAGGAACACAGGAAAATAGAGTACACATAGCTGAAGAAATTTGCTAATTGGCTTTTGAATACCTCAGAAATTGCAAGAACTCAGCTAGGAAGAGACCTCACATTGGGGAGAGGCGTCATACTCTTGCCAGAGAGTATAACCTAGGTCCAGTGATCACTAAACAAACTCAGCCTCGGGCCTAATATCAACTCAGCCTTAGGCCTAATAATAATCATAAATTCGGCCTCAGACCCAACCTACGGTATAGTTTTAGGGTAACAAATCATAGTAATATACCTGCTCGGTGCTAAATACTACTGCCTTTAGTTTATCTCTCTCATCTCATAAAAATCCACTATTAAATAATCTCATGGTTCAATAAGAACACAATAATCAAATCTATAATCTCATGTATTAGAGTGGATTTCAAAACTCAATGACCATTAGGTCAAAATATTTCTCAACAATCTTAGAATACTCAAATCATGGGTGCTATAGCACAAGAGTTCATAAAATCTCAAGTCTCAAGTAGGGATTAATAACCCATAATTCAATCTCAATTTACAACTCATCAAAAGCATAATAGATAGCATATAGATTCATAACTCATGTACAAATTTACAAATTTTAGCAATTTATTTCAAAATCTCAACATACTCATATACTTCAATGTTTCAAACATTTCAACTATTAACTTATCAAGGATTAAAATCATGGGGTATATACCTAGCTGCAATTTCTCAACAACACATGTAAAAGTCATCCCATTAGACTCTCAATTCAAGGGAAACATCAAAAAATTGCAACCAATAACAATGGGTGAAAACCCCCAATTCAATTTCATGTAAAATCTCATAAATTGTAGAGAATTATAGTTTAAATAAGCTTTTGGGAACAAGGGTGAAAGTATTACCCTTGTTCAAAACCCAACATACCTTGAATTAGAAACTTTGGATGAACTCTTGCTTTTGGAACTCTATTCGTACTCTTGAATGAGGGTTCTTGAAGCCCCTGACTTAGGAACCTTGAATATTGACTCAATTTAGAAAATCTATGGTGGATTCTTAAGATTCTTGGAAGTTGTTTTGGATACTAAGGGGTTTTTTTGATAGGGAACTTGAGAAAAACTTCATAGAATGCTTGTAAATGACTTTGATTTGGTGTTTGCACGGTTTAAGAGGATTGGAAGAAGTTCAAAGTTCCCTTTTTATCTTTTGTATGAAGCTGGAAAAATATTGAACTAGGAACCCAATTTCATGGGCCACCGTGATGCACCACTATTGTGGTGGCTCACTAGAAATGTACAAATGGGAAATTGGTAGTCACCGCGATGCTGAGCACTCGCTTTGTTCCACTAGTTGGGATCTGGAACTTCAATGCGACGTGTCACAATCGCGCCGGGCCACTGGAAGTTGACTATTGGGAAATTGGGGTCCTCCGTGATGCATCACTATCATGGAGTTCCACTGTAAATTTAAAATTGTAGAATAGACCGTCTCCGCATTGAGCCAAGCGCCAAAATTATGTTATTTTACGACTAGGACTTAAATTAGCAATTACTTCTTACTTGGGTATCGAATTTGGGCGAATCTTATATCGACATAAATCTTATCAAATTTTCCATCTGATAAAATAAAATTGGGAAAATTCCATATGGTTTCCACGATACTTACTTAAGAAGTCACTTATTAATCTTTTAGGGATAGAATTATACTTCACTTGACACGCTTTAAGAATTAGACTACGGGGGAATTTTGCGGGGTCTTACAATTAGTGGAGCATTACACTAACGGCAAGCCTATGGTTCATTGTCTGTAACTTGTGAATTGATTGTGAGAGTGAGCGTAATTTTATTCTTATACCCATCATGTTCTAAGTTGCTTAATTATGAATGATTATGGGTAACTCTCATGTTGTAAGGGCACATGTTTGATGAATATGGGTGATTTTTATGATGTATTTTATTTAATTATGTGCATGAATTTCCCAACTTGGTGAGTAAATTCTTGAGGCTAGGATGTTTTATAGTAGTGTTCATAAGCTTTCAATTGTATTTGTAACATGCTTAGTATAGTAACTTGGACGTGTAGTCATTGTAGTTCTAGTTTGAGTGTCTTGCATGTAGTAGAAGTGTAGAACCTCCAGCTCATGTGGTTTCTATTAAAGAGTTGTTCGAGGATAAACAAGGCTTTAAGTGTGGGGTGGTGATGTTGGGTGTATTTATGCATTCTAGCATTACTATTCTATCTTTTTCAGCCTTGTTTTAAGGATGATTCTTGTGATATATGGGTTGATAATAAGAAAAATATGAATATAAGTATTAAAGAATGTGTTTATGATGTTTGAAGTTATTTCCAAAAAATTTTGTACTTAAAATATTCACTTAGATTTCAACCCAAAAAACAAGCGTTAATAGCATGAGCTAGGTGTTTGTCTAGTTGATTACGGTGGATTCTGTTGTGTTTAAAGTGTTCCAAATGGTTTTTATAAGTAATAATATGATAAACAACTTGTTGATAATTCTCAAGGGTCAATTGGATCAAGCCAAGGGTCAAAACAATGAGTCAAAGATCAAAGTTAAATTAGCCTATGCTTAGCTCGTGTTTCTAGTTCATCGTGTTGTATGTTGTGTTGTTTTGAGCTAAAAATTGTTGTTTTTAATGATATATGATTCTTGTTTAATGTATTATGATTATATATGAAGGATATAAAAGCTTTAGATCAAGTGGGAACAACTCAAAAAGTCTCTGAATGGCTCAACGAAGGCACAATACACAAATTGATGCACTTTTTTACCCATGGAATGTTTTGGGTGTGTATAGACTGTAGGAGTGGACAATATATTCTTCTAAAACAACATTGTATTCATAAGAGGCAAAAATTTTAAAAAAAATGTCATCTTGTTGTCGTAACCTCAATTATCCCTTGACACGAGCTCATTTCGGTGCTCTCGTGCCTTAGAAATATTCTGAACAACAAATTCTAGAGAGGTAGGGAGATTTGGAGGATATGTCTCACCTGGAGAGGGGCTCTTCCTATGGATATGCCCCACCTAGTCCCGGGCTCAATACCTGAAGGTTTTCTTATCCAACACGGAATGGGCTTACTCTAATACTATAAATATATGTTGTCTCACATTTTTACACATCTTTTAGCATGTTTTGGAGAGCAAAGGGCATCTACAACTTCTTCATTAGGTTTTTATTATTTTTATTTAGTTCATTCATGTTTTTAGTAGTTAATTACTATTTTATGATTACGATTATGACTATACATGGCTAAATTCCCTTTTTGGGGATTAAAGCCAAAGACATGATACTTTTGTTTTGAATTAAATTCATTAATTTTTCTCATCATTATTGGTTGTGTGTTCATCTTTGATTTAACTATTATAAGGATTCGCGACCCTTAGAATACATCAATTGTCTACCTTTCAATCTTAGGAGAGGGAATAGGGAAATATAATAAGGAGATGAACAAAGTAGGGGTTTTATTCTTTTATCAAATAAAGAATTAAACTTTGTACCTAGGACAAGGATGTACTTATGATCCTTACATGATTAACATGTAGGATGATAGGTTTAAATCAGTTAATTGGATTATTGCATCCCCGCTCAATAATGTTATCGTAATATCCAAATTAGGTAAATAGTTAGAGGTCGGGAAACCATAATCATGAAGTTAACCGTATGGATCTACAACAAAGATAAGTGAGTTAATGAACGAAATTCAATACATAGTATTATTGTTGAAGTTCTTTATCCTTAAGTTTTCTCCCTTTTATTGTTACAAGATCTTTGCTTTCCGAATTGTTTACTTTACTTACGAATTACAAACTCTCTTTTGGTTAATCTCGCATCAATTGAATCTAAATTGTGAACTGAAATTGAATCATTTCTAAATCAAGTCTCTATAGGATCGATACTTGGTTCTTGAAGGCCACTTTAATAGATGATTAGAACATGTACACTTTAGTGTGTTCTTGGGCATTGTTAGCTAGGAATTTAGCTCCTTAAGTTCAGTAGAGAATTGAATTAGCTTTCTAACAATACCTATTTTGTCCAAATCTGGTATCGGGGTGAGAAGTTCTGGTCATTTTACTGAGAGTTGTCGAAACCACCCATGTGAGACGAACGATCCAACAAATAATCGAATATGAGACGGACCATCACTCGAAAAGTCGCAACCAAGGAAGTAACTCCCTTTCCTGGCCCAAGTACAACGGCCTGGATGACGGACAGTTAAGGATGTAATGAACCATCACTGTGACCATCGCCACTGAGATACTGTGGTCTTAACCTGGCCAACGTGCGACGGACGATCAAAAGGACCATCGAGACTGAGATGGACCATCGCTTTGACCATCACAACAAGGTAGTGTGTTCTTTTTCTGGACGACGTGCGATGGACGATCCGACGGACCGACAAACTAGGGATGGACCGTCGCTTCGACCGTCGCAGCCCTCGTTCAGTATTTTTAACTCATTCTAAAAAGGGATTTTCGGTATTTTCCACTCTTTTATCAACCAGATATTTTACAAATGAATAAAATAATTTCATTCATCATCCAAAATACAAAAGATCTAGGGTTTCTCTCTAAAGATCAAGTTTAAAAACCTTCTCCAAGAAATCCAAGAACTCACAATAGATTCAACAAATTGAATTGAGATTTGAGTTCTCCAAGTTATAAGTTTGCAACAACCCTCTCTCAAGAGTAAGAAGAAGAGTTTGAAGAAATCTTATTCACCTAATTTCATAATCTATGATATGTGGGGTTTTGAAAAAGGGTAATCCATACACTCTTGTGCCCAAAGACTTATTTAAACTATTATTTTCTGCAATCTATGAGATTTTACATTATATTGATTTAGGGGTTTTCACCCATTGTTATTGATTGCAATATCTTGAGGTTTCCCACTAATTGAAAGTGAAATAACAAGATTTTGCATGTTTTCTTAATAAATTAAAGTTGGGTTTAGACCCTATGTTGTTACTCCTTAAGAATTTAAGAGTTTCTATGTACTAGAAATTGAAGTATATGAGTACGTTGATATTTTGACACAAATTGTTGTAACTTCCAGATTTATACATAAATTATGAATCTATATGCTATCTATTATGAATTATGATGAGTTTAACTTAAGATTGAATTATGGGCCTTTAAGACCTACTTGAGACTTGAAATTTTATGAACTATTGTGATATAATCACCCATGATTTGAGTATTTTGAGATTATTTAGAAATGTTTTGACCTAATGGTCATAGAGTTTGGAAATCCACTTTACCACATGACATTACAAATTTGATTATTGGGTTTTTATGAACCATGAGATTATTTTAAAAGTGGATTTCCATGAGATGAGTGAGATAAACAAAAGGGAGTAGTATTTAGCACCGAGTTGGGTAGGTTACCATGGTTTCTTACACCAAAACTATATGACACCGTAGGTTTGAGATTTTGGGCCTGAGGCTGAGATGATTCGGCCCGAGACTGAGATAAGTGATCACTGAGTTGAGGTTATACTCCTTGGCAAGACTATGAAGCCTCTCCCGAATGTGAGGTTTCATCCTTAGGAGGACAAGATGTTGGACTCCATGTAGCTCGCATGGTTTATGTCAGTTAAGAGAACCTCCCTAAAACTAAAGCAATTTTTGTCAAGATAGAATATTTTCCCTAAAACTTTGAGATGACATATTTTTCTAAAATGAATAAATTGTTTTTGGGTATTTTCCAAAAATGTAAGAAGTTTTCCCTACTAACACGAGTTGATAATCGGTTTTTTAAACAAAAGTTATATTATTCCGACTTCCAAGTGTTAAAGTTCAAAAGAGTTATAAGTTCTTGAGCAATAAAGAAGTTTTACTCTCCATGAGATATATGCTTGAGTTGAAAGTATTGTTTAAAGCTTCGTTCATCCTATGAATAATGAGAATAAGTGGAGAGCACATATTTTAAAGCCAAAGTATAATGAATCACAAGATTTGTGTTACATGCTTCATTCTACATGACTTATGAGCTTTACATTATACATATATTCAAGACATGTGACTCATTCCTATTTGCATGCATGATTTGATTAAAGAGTATTGATATTATTTTATGTAAATGCATACACCCCCATATACTCAATACATTCCCAAGTACGTATCTACATATACGTCTATGTGCTACATTGTCATATAATGTAGGTTAAGGTACTTAGTCCCAGCCTTGTCAGTGATTTTCAAGTACCCTGTCTACATATTTTTAGTGGTGAGTCCTCATAGTTCGAAGGCCTTTCTTAATACATCACAGTATTTCAGTAGTTATGTTATTATTTCTAGTTCAGTTTGAAGCAGTTGGGGACCTATACCAATGGCTCTATAGTTCATGGAGTAGTACAGGCTTTGTCAGACTAGTTATCAGACTATGGTGGTGTTGAGATTTCCAGTTTTGTGGTCATTTGGATTAACTTCGTATTTTCTTTCATTAGATATAATAGTGCTAGTGTTTTGTGTATTTCTTATTGTATGAGTTATTATGAGAAGTGATAGGCTCAAAGGGTCAGCTTGGGGATACTTGTAGCCCTAATAACCATGTGACGTCTCGGGACTAGTTTTTGGGACATTACAGTTCATCAGTTAGCTCGACTAGGTCTTCTCTTTGTCTCTTTTGCAGAAGGTAGTGTGTGGTTTTATAACTATTCAAAATCATCTATAGTTTTCGAGGTAAACAAAAAGCAGGATAGAGATCCCAATTTAGTCAAGTTGAAGGAATCAGTCAAAGATTAGAAGGTAGAGGTTTTCTCCTAAGGGGGAGATGGTGTTTTGCATTGACAGGGTCATCTGTGTGTTCCAGGTGTTGATTACTTAAGGTAGAGAATTCTTCCAGAAGAACATGGTGTGTGTTACTCTATTCATCCAGGGGATACCAAGATGTACCACGACTTATGAGAGATCTATTAGTAGAGTGGGATGAAGAGAGATATTGCAAAGTTTATGGTTAAGTTATCAATATGTCAGCAAGTTAAGATTGAGCATCAAATCCCAGTGGGTCTATCCAGGAGTTCAGTATTCCTAATTTGAAATAGGAAGAAGTAAACATGGACTTTGTGATGAGTTTGCCTCGTGCTTGTTGTCAGAATGATTCATTCTGGATTATTGTAGATAGAATGACCAAATCAGCTCATTTTCTCTTAGCCATACATCATATTCAACCGAGAATTATGCATAAGTCTACTTTAGAAAGTTGGTCAGCCTGCACGGTGTTTCGTTGTCTATTGTCTCACATAGAGGTACCTATTTCACCTCTCATTTCGGAAAAGCATTTCAAAATGGTCTTGGTACCTGAGTTTACCTCGAGTTGCTTTCATATCTAGCTTCATTGCATCCAGTGTTCTATGTCTCCTAGCTTAAGAAGTGCATAGGATACCAAACATTTATAGTCCCTACAGAGAGCGTAGCTATTCAGAATAGTCTCTCATACGAAAAAATTCGAGTTGAAATTTGTGACTATCAAAGAATTTGAAACTTTGTATCCTTTAACTCAAAATTAATCAAGTAACTCCAAATATATACTACTCAGTTTTCCATTTGAAACTTTGTATATTTTAACATTGCATGTTTAGTCGAATGTTAATGAGTCAGTTAAGTTATGTATTCATGCATCAGATATGTATGATCAGCTTATTAGTTCTCCCAGTCATGCATTCATGTATCAACTCAGTCATGAAATCAGGCATCAGATATGCATGCTCTATTTGAATCTCAGTAAATCAGTAATGTCAGTCATGTAATTATATTTCATTTGTTCATGTTCAGTATGTACATCAGCTTAGCATTTCAACCATCTCATTCAGTCTCATTTGAGGATAAATATTACCAAGGGGGAGATATTGTAAGACCCCACGGAATTCCTAGCTTAATTCAGTCCTTTAAGCTTGTTAAAGGGTCCCAAACATAGAAAATTCTAGTTATGTTTCCAGACTTAGTTTATTTCTAGCCTTCAAAAGTAGGCAATCTCATTTCTCTACCTTAATGTCTTTTAATTGTCTATATTTTTGTTAATTCCTGATCAGGAAGGTCAATAGGTGTTTCGGGAAAGGTTTTAGATTTTTCGGACATCGTTTAGACCATGTTTGGAGGCCCAAATTAGTAAACCAATGCGATCCTAGTGCACCATCACATTATATCTTTGGTTAATATTGTTTCTAGACTACTAGTCAAAAGTCCAAAGACATGGCGCGATCATGGTGCGACTCCTCGAGTATAGCATCAATGCCATCGACGAGTCGCATAGCTAAACACGTTTGTGCCTACTTTCACTCATTAAATGACCGCATCGCTGAGGATTATTAGGTTATTTTCCACCGACCTTAAGTCTTAAATACATGAAATTTATCCCTATTTTGGCTAAATAAATTCATTATTTCACAATTGCTCAACAACAAGAAACCCTAGGAGATTAATTTCAAATAAAGAACTCAAGAATTTCTCCATTAACCTTCTAGAAATTATCTACTAAGGTATGTAAAGTGTTCATCCAAGGGTCCCTTTCACCCTTGGATCTCAAGAAACTCTTTTCAAAATATGAATTTTGAATTCCATGTTGTGGATTTCTTTGTACACATGTTTATGTTGTGATATGATTTCTAAGATTGAATCTTTATTGAATTCTCTTGACTTTATGGTAGTATGTGGATTGAAATCCTTATATTTGAAGTTCTTGATATATCCATGATGTATTAGTTGTTAATTCATTCCCTAGAAAAGGTTATGCCTTTCATGTGTTTGTAAAAATGCCTAAGAGAATAAGAATTGTGTATTATTACCTATTTGTGATCTCAAGGATGAATTCATGATGTACCCACATGTTCAAAATGACTTCCATGCTAAAGCTATGTCTTGTAATGATTTGGTGGAATGCTCATAAGTATG
Source organism: Capsicum pubescens (assembly GCA_030864215.1). NCBI lineage: Eukaryota > Viridiplantae > Streptophyta > Magnoliopsida > Solanales > Solanaceae > Capsicum > Capsicum pubescens. The sequence goes on from CM061544.1 coordinate 122,476,112, forward strand.
CATTTGTAAATGATATTACATTACCATGTATTCCCATTCATGTGTAAGCTTATCACTTGCGAATGCTTCATGAAATCCTTCAATGATAGTATTATGAGTTGTTAACTATGGTCATGTGTTCGAGAAGCGTCATGTCCTATTTATTTTCATGCTATCGAGTCCTGGATATATTTTTTACCCAACAATTAATCTATGTGCCTAAGGCCAATTTCAGTTTTCAAGATAACCTCAGTCAAGCCACGATTACTAAAATTCAGGAAAACTCAGTAGTATTCAATTCAGTCCACAGTAACTCAATCTTTTGACAAAATTTAGTAATATTCCATCAGTCAATGGAATTCAGTGAACTCTGTCCAATTCAGTCTAGTATACTCAATTCAGTGTCTATTCAGTAGGGATTCAGATTCAGCACCGAGTGAACCTAAGGATGGGAAATCACCTACCAGCAGAGGGTGTGACTTTTAGAAGCAGTCCTTGCATTCCAGAACTACGTGACAAGCTTAGGTTGAGACATCAAATCCTATCAGATGAGGGTTGATGAGGTGGCTTGACCTATTAGATGAGGATCCCACCATTCTCGTTAGAGTACCTGACAGATGAGGGTCACTTACAGCTTGTCCTTACCAGTGGTGCGGTATTGACACCCTTGTAATTTGGGTTACACATTAGACACCAACTCATTTATAATATCTTATTGGGGGCATGCCGATTATTCGACTACCTCCTACAGGATCAGTCTCAGTCTTCAGTAAAGAACACGGATAGTTCTACAGATTTCAGGACTGTTAGATACAGTCACTTAGCTTAGTACAGAACTCAGTTGGTTTCATTAGAATTAGGACTATAAAACACAGTCACTAAGTTATCAGTAATCCATGTTATCAGTAAACTCAGTATTCTGAATCCTTATGATTATAGTTACAACTATGTATTTATGCATGTTTCCTCACATAGTCATGTTCATGTTCTTCAGGCAGTTTAGTTCATACATATGAACCCTTGCTTTCAGCCTTACCTCACTTTATGTACCAGTACATTCTCACATACTGACATATACTTTTCTCTAGCGCTAGGTCTTTTATACCATAGGTTCGGATGCTCAGGTTCACGATCGCGCTTAGAAGCTCAGATATCAGAAGTCAGAGTCAGTGGTGAATCCTTATATTTTGAGGACATGATTATTTCATTGTTTCATTCTTTCAGTACTTAGTCATTTTTAGTAGATGGAGTTAGTTGGGGACATGTCCCATCAACTCCTTATTCAGATAGTTTAGAGGCTTTCAGACTATAGCATGTTAACATAGATAACTTAGTCTTGGTACTATCATACCTTGTTCAGACGTTGTTTTATTTAGTATTTTTTAGTATTCGAACCTTATGGCAAGTTTTCCGCCATATTTCCATATTTATTTGAATTATATTGTTATTACATTATTATTACTATCCAGTACCCAGTTACAGATATCATCATGGGTTGGCTAGTGGTCTTTCAGGATTTTTAGCACCGTGTATAATCCAGGGTTCTAGACTCGGGGCATTATAGGATACTGGGTACGCATGTGTGCTTTTGATTCCCAAATATCTTCCTCAATGGACTGATTCCACTAAAGAACTTTGACCAGAGGGACTTATTTGTTCCTTAGTCTGCAGATCTAAAAATCAACGATTTCGACTGGAATCTCTTCATAAGAGAGGTTATTCTGAACATCTATGCCCTCTGTAGGGACTACGGCTGCTGGGTCACCTATGCATTTCTAAAGCAAGGAGACATGGAACACTGGATACACTAAAGCTAAGTCTGAAGGTAACTCAAGCTAATTAGCTACCGTTCCGAAACAACTTAGAATTTGGTAAGGAACGACATATTTGGGATTGAGATTCCCCTTCTTTCCTAACCTCTTCACTCCTTTCATAGGACAGATTTTCAAATACACATAATCACCAATATCGAGCTCGAGATCCTATCTCCGCATATCTGCGTACAATTTTTGTCGCCTCTAAGTGGTCTTAAGCCTTTCCCTGATCAACTGAACCTTCTCTAAGGTGTCAAACACCAATTCAGGCCCTACAACTGTGGCCTCACCCACTTCAAACCATCCAATGAAAGATCTACATCTTCTTCTATAGAACGCATGAAATGGAGCCATGTGAATGCTGGATTGATAACTTTTTCTATATTTGAACTCAATCAAAGTCAAGTGGTCATCCCAACTACCTTTAAAGTCTATCGCACACGCTCGCAGCATATCCTAAAAAATTTTAATAGTCCTTTCTACTTAACCATTTGTGTAAGGCTGAAAGTTGTGCTGAGGTGGACTTGGGTACCAAGACCCTTTTGGAAGGCTTTCCAAAAAATAGAGGTAAATTGGGTACCTTTATCTATGATTATACACAACAGAACACTGTCTAATCTGAACAACTCTCTGACATAGAGCTTGGTATAGTCCTTGGTTGAATAAGTGGTATGGATTGGTAGATAATGAGCTGATTTGGTCATCCTCTCTATAATGACCCAAGCTAAATCATGCTAATGACGAGTTCAAGGTAAACCCGTCACAAAATAGATGTTCACCTCTTCCCACTTCAAAGTGGGAATACTAAACTCCTGCATAGATCCGCTGGGCTTCTGGTGCTAAATTTTAACCTACTGATGTGTTGAATACTTAGCCATAAATTCAGAAATGTGTCTCTTTATCCCACTCCACCAATATATCTCCCATAAATCATAGTACATCTTAGTGGCCCCTGGATTAATAGAGTAGAACGCACCATGCGCTTCTGCTGGAATTAGTTACCTCAAGTCATATACACCTAGCATGCATAGACGACCTTGCAAACGTAACACACCATCTCACCCTTAGGAGAAAACCTCTATCTTCTGATCTCTGACTAATTCTTTCAACTGGACTAGACTGGAATCCCTATCTTGCTTTTCCTTTACCTCGAAAACATGGGTTGATTTTGAACTACTCTACTCCCACACACTACCTTCTGACGAATCGACATAGCGGAAACCTAGTCGGGTGAGTTGATGAACCTTCTAAGCTAACTTCTATTTACTATCTTCCACATAAGCAACACTCTCTATATACATCCTACTAAGAGCATCATCTACTACATTTGTTTTACCCAGATGATACAGGACGCTCATGTTGTAGTTTTTTAACAACTCCAACCATCTTCTCTGATAGAGTTTTAGATCTTTCTAAGAGAATACATATTGCAGGATCTTATGGTCTATGAACACATCAATGTGCAGTCCATTCAAATAGTGCCTCCAAATCTTTAAGGCAAATACAACTGCTACTAACTCAAGATCATGAGTTGGATAGTTCTTTTCCTGAGGCTTAAGCTGCCTAGATGCATAGGCTATAACCTTACCTATCTACATGAGGAAACAACCCAAACCTACTCTGGATGCATCACAATACATAACAAAGACATCTAAATCATTAAGCAAGGTAAGAATTGGGCCTTAGGGGAGTCGACTCATCAACTCCTGAAAACTCTTCTTACAAGAATCTGACCACTTAAACTTGACTTTCTTCTGAGTTAATCTAGATATAGGAAATACAATAAATGAAAATCCCTCAACAAACGATTGGTAATATCCGGCCATACCTAAGAAAATTTAGATATATGATGGAGAGAAGGGTCTAGGCCAGTTTCTCACTACTTTGATCTTTTGGGGATCAACACTGATGCTATCACCAAAAAAAAAATGGCCGAGGAAAGCTACTGACCATTGCAAAAATTTGCACTTACTGAATTTATCAAATAACTAATCGTTTTTTAGAGTCTACAATACTATTCTGAAATGGTCTGCATGATCATGCTCACTACGGGAGTAAAAAAAGGATATCATCTATGAAGACTATGACAAATTGGTCCAAGTACTTCTTGAACTTGAAATTTATCAATTCCATGAAAGCTATTGGGGCACTTGTAAGACCATAGGACAAGACTAAGAATTCGAAGTGACTATACCCAGTTTTGAAAGTTGTCTTTGGAATGTCACATACTCTGACTCTGAGCTGATGATAGCCTAATCAAAGGTCTATTTTAGAAAAGTAACTGACACCCAGAAGTTGGTCAAATAAGTCATCAATTATGGGAAGTGGATACTTGTTCTTGAACATGACTTTATTTAACTGACGGTATTCAATACACATTCTGAGGGAACCATCTTTCTTACGCTCAAATAGAACTGGTGCACCCCACAAGGTAATACTGGGTCTGATGAATCCGTTATCTATGTGATCCTTCAACTTTTTTTTAATTCTTTGAGTTCTGCTGGAGCATTTCTATATGGAAAAATAGAGATAGGTTGAGTATCTGGATGAAGGTCTATTCCGAGGTCGATTTTCCTTTCGGAATGATTTTCGTGAAATTTTTTTGGTAACACGTTTAAGATTTCATATGCCACTGATAATGACTCAAGAGTAGGGGTTTCTGATCTTGAGTCGTTGACCCAAATGAGATGATAGATACATACCTTTGAAATTATTTTCCTTGACCTAAGGTAGGAAACAAGCTAACCTCTGAGTGTTGAAGTACTACCCCTCCACTCTAGGAAGGGCTCATTCGGGAAATAAAATTGGACAATTATATTTCTGCAACCGACTATGTCATAGATGGAATAAAGCTAATCTATGCCGAGAATGACATCGAAATAGGTCATCTCTAATTCGACTAAGTCTGCTAAAGTGACTTTCTTAGATTTCATAACATGAAAGTTCCTGCATACCTGCTGGGCTATGATATATTTACCCATTGGGGTAGAGACTTTAAAAGGCTCTGCTAGAATTTTGGGATTAACTCTGAAGTCAATAGCTATATATGGAGTAACAAAGGACAAATAAGCTCCTGGATCTAGCAAAGCATTAACATGTAAATGATAAACCTATAACATACCAATTACCATATTAGGAGAACTTTCCTGATCCTGTCGAGATCAAAGAACATATAGTCTATTTGGGCACTGCCCACTAGTGGCACTGGATACCGTATCCTACTTATTCGGGCGACCAGACTAAGGTGGGGGACGGTTATGCTGACCCTGGGAACCTGACTGGGACGATATCTGACTCTATGACCTAACTTTCCATACCCAAAACACACATCACTACCATCCCTGTAGATACCCTGGTGGTTTCTGCTATATTTCTGGCAAAGAGGCTTAGTTCAGGTGTTGTTGACACTACCCTGAGTCTTAGGGTCTAGCGCCCTGTCTCTATTGCCAACTCCAAATTTTGGCACTAGAGAACTCACTGAGGATGAAGATGGAACTAAGGATTCTGAGTGGAATAGAGAACGATTCCTACCCTCTGACTTAGGCAGAGAAAAGTTGAAACTACCTATTCTCGCTCTTTTTTTCTCCCTATTCTTAGCTTTCTCTATATGCTGAGAATTGACAATGAGAATGGATATGTTCATCTCTTTAATCAGCATTGTTGTTATACACTCCTTGACCACACTTCTAGAAACCCAAGACACATACAATCTCTTTAGTATTATTCACGTTACAATTTCTGTAACTTTAGAGAGGAAAAAACGCTACAAGAACGGCTAGAGAGGAAATCACGTTATTCTCATAGTGACGCCAATACATACCCATCGTGAGATTGTTATCATTTTGGTATGATGATGATGATGTCTTCGTTGTTTTCCTTTACAAGCATGAGTAGCTAAACTTCTCTGTTAGGGTTATGGAAGCCTTTTGATATACTATCTATTACTATGAGTTTGTGAATTCTTGATGCGTATGCTACTTATATCATTACTCTCTTTGTTTTAATTAAATTATTGTGGTTGCAAACATATAGAATACGCCATTATAGCATTAACATGTTTGAGAGAAAATTTACATGTTTGGAAAAGAGAGTGTGACAAGGAAATAGGGCTACCAACCCCTGTTTACACATTAATGCCTTAACCGGATTAACCTCTTGGAGAGTTCGTACCATTAGTTATACGCTTTAAGCTCGAGAGAGTTAAAGTGAAATAATCCTTGATGGTTGAGAAACACTAGGATTTACCATTAGAATACGAATCTCTATAATTGCATGCATGTCTGAATTCTGCATTACTCATAGTTAATAGATACGTAGAACTCATAAGGTGGACATAACCCTAACTTATTTTTCTCTGTGATTAAATATTACTAAACAAAGCATTCTGTTGTTACTTTGATAGCATTAACTCACGCCACAATCCAATTCCCCCTTTTCCATGGAATTTTTTATCAACAGTCTACTAATAATTGCAACACTTAGTGACCAAGTATTCCCTTTGGGATTCGACACCCAACCCAGTTGGGTTCTATATTTGACAGCGACCGCTTACACTCTTACGAAAGCAGTAGTTTGGGTGTTATCAACTAGCAATTCGGTTAGCATAATGGGGGTAGGGGGCATTCACATAGTCACTCCAATTTCCATCTTGACCACCATACAAAGAACAAACTTACTCCAAATAGGGTCGAGAATGAGATTCCATCTCTCTTTGGGGAGTATATCCACAATATCTAAAAAATTAGGGTCCATCACAAAATAGACATGGATCGTCAAGATAGGACTTCAAACTTTCAAAATCATAGTTGTCATGAGATGCCATAGAAAAAAATATATAAAAACAAAAATATACCTAACACAAGGAAAAAATGAAAATCACAAACACTTAGTTACAATATTGAATTTAAACAAGTAAGAAAATTTTTTAACCTAACTCAATACACCAAATTATTTCCTGACAACGGCACCATATTTTATAATGCTCGAATTACACGTTAATTTAAGTGCAAGGTGGTCATATCCAATATATTCACCCAACTTTTGAGTTGTGTTCAAATCCATAAGGAATAATGTGATTGGCTATAAAATTAGCTTGGAACAATGGATACTTGATAAATTCAAACCTAGACTACAAGTAGATAAAAAAGGGGGATTGGAAGATATCACAACTAATAATTCTTTATGGGGTTTTCAAGTATTTATTCGGGGATACGAATAATTAGAGTTAAATTAATTATGCACGAGTCTTGGGATTATGTTTTCCTAGGGGAAACTTATGCATGTGCATGCGATTACTTGATACAAATTCTAGTTATTGGTGATGTGGTAGTCTAGGTTTGAAATTCTTGAGTCTAGCTTGTCAGCAAAACCTCAAGGGTGTCACTCATTGATCCTTTTGAATACCTAATGAGTTCTTCAACCAAAATCACCTAATACCTCAATTAGATAGCTCTATTTCAAGGTGATGGGGCCCTAAGTTTAGTCTCTTCATAATCACCCTTATGTCTAAGATAGTGAAAATTAATAAACTAAACTCAATAATAGACTACTATTTCCTAGGTTCACATATCTCTCTTCCAAGGATGATGAGGGTTCCTATATTTTACCTAATCCCCTCTTTCAAGGATAGTTTGTGCTTTCAAGAGCCTGTAATTTTCATCCATCATTTAGGTATTTGGGGCTTTCACCAAAAAATCCTAACCAATTTACTCAATCAATAGTAGAACAAAACATCACAAACTAGTAAATGCACAAAAAAATCACATCACATAAATATTTACACGCTAATCTGGCATAATCCCAAGAGGAATAAGAAGGTATACATAGAAATAGTAAGAAAGATATATCTAATAACCTCCATTGATTAGATCTATTAAAGACTAAGTGAATGTTACTTCAAACTATGAATATCCATAAATCTTTAATATGAGTTAGCTAATCCTTCACTTTTTCTTCTCCAAGGGTGGAGTCTAAGAGATAAAACAACATTCAATAATTAGGAAAATGCAGAATATAAATGGAATAATAGGGTTTGAGACTTCTTTAGGGAAAATTTGGGAATATATTTGTGCATTAACATCTTTGCACTTAGATTGATTTTCCACTAGGTCGTGATCGCACCAGTTTTGATGCAATCTCGCCTACCACAACTGCGAGAAATTCCACCCAATCGTGGTGTCTTAACCATCTTGGATAGACATAACCATAGTCTGAGAACCGTGATTGCAATAACTTTTGCCATGCTCTGATCCAGGTCTTCAGCAACATATCTTTGCTTTTTTTAGTTCTCTTTTTTAGCTCCAATCCATCTCATAACATCTTATCACCTTAGTACCTGGCAAATATGAATATTAGTGAATTTAATCACTAACTATGCCTCAGTTATTAATTTAAAGAATGGTAATATGTACAAATATGAAGTATAATTGATGTGTAGATTTACCACTGATTGGGAGGTCAATTTGCTTACTGTAATTATAGTAGTCTAAGAAATAACTAATCATCAAAAGGTGCATATTCTAGGTTTTCTAGCAGAGGTGCCTATTCTTGGTTAGTTGGATCATTTTTTCAAAGTAGTGTGTTTGGGGTATGCTATGACTTAGGCTCGTTGGCTATTATTCTAAAGATTATCCCCTGTGTGAGAAGTTGTGCTCACAGCATAAACTATTTTACTTATTAAAGTAGTGTCACTCCTAATAAGAGGTGGTATGCAGGATCATACGGGTGGTCCCCAAGGCACTCAAAAAGCTCTTCTTGTATGTAGTATAGGTGGTCAGTCATGCTCCCAGCCAGATGGCGAGTGAGATCATATGTATATTATACCTAATAGCCCAAAGGCATAGTCTTTAGATGTTATTATTATAGGTACAAATTTGGTGTGTAGTTAGCCAACTATTACATTATTTGATTTAGGATCCACTTATTTATATGTATCTACATATTATGCACTACGATTAGAGTTGTCTTGGGAGGCTTCATTCATGTTTTTGTATGTATCTACTCCCGTTGGTGATTTTTTATTAGTGGATTAGTTTTATAGATCTTCTTTTTTATTACTTGATAGTTTGATTCTATGATGATGTTATTGTGTTGGATATAGTGAAATTTAATAAAATTCCAAGCATGGAGTTGTCACACCTAATTATGTGGCAGGGTTCTATTAGTTGATTCCAATAGGGATTATTTAAACTATTCAGGCTAGGATTCTTATATTAAGGATTTTTCTTCTTATCATACATATATTTGTAAAGTTAGTATGGTTATCCCTTTTCTTGATTATGTTACTATAGTTCATGATGTTATCAATATTTTTCTCTTGCTCTACCAAACCTTCATCCTTAGCATAATATTGAGTTCATTATTGACCTTGATCTAGGCACCTAATGTATTTCTATGATGCCCTAACACATGACTTTAGATGAGCTTTTAGAGCAATACTTTCTATTTTAGTATATTTTGTGTAGGGTTTTATTTGTCCAAGTGTGTCACCTTGGGATTCGCCCATCTTGTCGGTGAAAAATAAAGATGGTTCAACGTGTATGTATAAAAATTGTTGGTAGCTGTATAAGGTTGTAATATAGTCTAAGTGTCCTATCCCTCGTATTGATGATTTATTTGAATAGTAATAAAGAACAGCAATGTTATCTAATATTGACTTGTGATTTAGTTATCATCAATTGAGGATTTGGGTAGAGGACATCCCTAAGATAGCTTTCATAACTCATTATGGTCATTATGAGTTCATAGTAATGTTTTTTGGGTTGAATAATTTCCCAGCTGCATTCATGGATTTGATAAATCAGGTGTTCAATACTTATTTGGAATTTTGTTAGCATTTTCATCAATGATATCTTTATGTAATTATGGGGTAGAGGGAGCACGAGTATCATTTGATTATTGAGATCCAGACTTTGCATGATCATAGGCTTTATGCCAAATACCCAAAGTAGGAGTTTTACCTCAAGTATATTATAATCCTAGGGCATAAGGTATGAAAGGATGGTATTGTGGTGGACCCAATGAATATGTAGGCAATTAGTTATTGGGACAGACCCACATCTCCAACTGATGTTTGTAGCTTTATTGATTTGTCAAGTTACTATGAGTTATTCATTGAGAGTTTTTCTTCTATTGGACTGTCGATGACAAGGTTGACTATTATAAAGGTTCCTTTTTAATTGTCTAAGGAGTATGAGTCAATTATTCAAAAGATCATAGGTGTTCTTACTCCATCCCTTCCTGCTGAGGTCCAGGGAATTACCATATACTATGATGCTTCTCGGTTTGGTTTAGGTTGTGTTATAATTCTACAGGGTCTGATTAATGCGTATGTATTAAGAAAACTAAAGGTCCATGAGTTATACTACCCTACTCATGATTTAGAGTTACCGGCAATAGTATTTATGCTCAAGATTTTGAGGCACTACTTGTATGTTGTTTATTGTAAGATCTATTAAGATTATGATAGTCTTTAGTAACTTATTACTGCATGGGAGCTTAATTAAATAAAGTGTAGATGGATTGAGTTGCTAAGGGACTATATTAACTCTATTGTATATCATTCAAGCAAGGTGAACATAGTAGTGGAGGTCTTGAGCAAAAAGGTAGTGAGTTTAGGTAGAATAGCCTTTATTTAAAATTTGAAGCAACCATTGGCTTGGGAATTTTAGACCTTATCAAACTTGATGGTTCAATGTGACATATTTCACTCTAGTAGGATCCTTCTAGTATTAAGGATAGTTTTACCTTTTTTGGGATAATTAAGAGTTGCAAGTTTGAGAATAGTATACTTTGTGGCATCTGTGATCAGATACTAACAGGTTAGTCTACGAGGGCCACCTTGGAGTAAATGGGTATTATGAAATTTGATGGAGTGTTTATACTCTAAAGGTTGGAGATCATATTGGATAGATAGTAAGGGAGGGTCAGAGCTCCAAATAATCTATTAACCCTAGTACAACTAAGATGTAAAGAGATTTAAAGCAGAATTACTAGTGGAATAGCAAGAAAAGAGATATAGAACAAGTTGTATCATGTTTCCTATGTAATTAGAATGTCATGGTCGAGCTTTAGAGACTTTGTGGCATATTTAAGAGATTTCCTATTCCTAAGTGGAAGTAGGAGCGGATCATTATGGACTTTGTTAGTGGTTTTCCACACACTTCCTGTGGTTTTGAAAAAAAAATAGGTTATTGTCTATCAGTTGATAAAATTGACTCATTTTCTTTCTATTAGATATCTTTCAGTGCTTAGAGGTTTCCTTATATCTATATTCATGAGATTGTTTGCCTGCATGCATTACTTATATCTATTATATGAAATAGAGAATTATTGTTCACTTCTATTAAATAGAGAACTTTTCAGGTAGAGTTGGGTACTCAGGTTGACCTCAACACTGATTTTCACTCTCAAACTGACGGACAACTATAGCAGATGATTTAGGTTCTTTTGTACATGATTTGAGAATATGAAATGGACTTTGGATAACAGTGGGACAAATAATTAGCCTTCAAAGAGTATTCCTAAAATAATAACTTCCTTTCTTATATTAAGATGGAACTGTTTTAATCATTAAGTGTTAGGCATCGTAGATCACTGATAGGTTGGTATGACACTTCTATGTTTAGGTCTTTGGTACTGACTTTTGTCGCGCGTAGGTTAAGGGTAGATTAAGATAGGCATAATAGTTTTATTGATCGTAGACTTTATAACTTGATGTTTAGAGTGGGTGACAAAGTTTTTGTAGGGTGTGATAAGTTTTGGGATGAGGGAATAACTCATCCCCAGGTATATTGAGTCATTTGAGATACTTCAAATAGTTCAAAAGGTGGCTTATGTATTAGCCTTGCCCCAACAGTATTAAAGTTTTTTACCCAGTTTTATATGTCTATATGTTATGGTGTCATATCCCGGATAAGTTTCACATACTTTGGTAGGTCTCATTTCAATTGAATAAGAATTTGACATTTTTAGAGGATACATTTCTCACATTGTCTACGGACATCAAGAGGTTTCACTCTTAGAGATTCCAATAGGTATGGTTTAGTCGAGACACTGTAAAATCGAATAGGCCACTTCCGAGATCAAGAGCGAGATGTGGGCCAAGTATCCACACTTTTTAAAGCCTTCGGGTACACCTTGTTTATTTACTTTCGTGAAAAAAATCCTTTTTAGTAGTATATGTTGTAATGAACCTTAAGGTCATTTTCTACATTTTGACTCTATTTCATTATTTATATCTTTTCCATAGCTAGCCTTGTCATCTATAACTTGCTGGGTCTGATTGTTCCATTACCAAGGAATTTATTTGTGTTTTAGAGATAGTTTTAAAATTTTAAGTTCCTTCTATTGTGAATTAAGTATTAGGCTTAAACCTTAAGTTAAAAACCTCATATGTTTATTCTGATAGTTCTAATATATAGTTCCATTATAACTAGAACATTAATTTTATGTTGGGGGACCTTTGTTAAGGTTCCAAGGCTTGCAGACTTATTTGGGGCTATTGGTTGGATTTTGTTAAAATTATTATTTGGGTGTGCGATCCACAATTCCTCAAATTGACCTGGTATAGAAATTTTTATGGTGCCGGTGAGTTTGGAATGTCAAATTTTGTAGGTTAGCATCTTTCATTTGAGTTCACGAGATTCTGAATGAATCTTAAGGATCTAATTGAAATATTACATTTTTGTTAATTGCTGGAGTAGGCCTCAATTAGTACAATAGTTAATCCGACATTTGGTCTCTTAATCACTAATTGTTTTAGTGACAGTTTTGGTCCCTACCTAGTCACTTAATAAAAATTCTCATCTCTTCAGCAAAAGTCGCTTAAGAGACACTTGAACTCTTAAGCAAAGACTAACTTTTGGTTAAGGGTCACTTTAGTGACATCCAACCTCTTAAGCAGTGATCACTTAAGTGATAATTTGACTACTTTGTCATCATTATTACTCCACCTTAATAGTTTATTTACTTTCCTTACAAGCTTATTTTTGTCAGTCCTAAGGCTCCATAAACCCTAGGAGTCCTAGAAACTTGTGGAACTTAATAATTAGGGACTCGGGGAGGATGAGACAATTTGTTGGGGCATTTTTTCCTCAAGATTTCTATGAGTTTCATTATTTTTTATTTAGTTCTCCATTTTAAACCCAAATCCCTAGATCCCTTGTGGGATGTTTTGAGAGTGTATTTGTGCTCCGATATCTAACATTTTGAGGGTTCACCTTGAACTTGAGGGGTATTTTGACAGTTTCAAAGTTTTGATTCAGCAAGAAGGCCCCACATGGGATTTTTAGCTTAATTTTTTATCCAAAGCATTTCAAAAGTGAGGAGTCTTTTCAAAAGTGTATTAATGTGTAGATCATTATTTTTATAGTGTGGGATCATGAGTAGTCTTTTCAAAAGTGTAAATCTTTGATTTAGTTAATTCTATCGGGATTCATCTACATCTAGGTAGCCTAGTCTTACTTTGTCTTATATTGATCTTTACTATGTTATTACAATAATATTATGTAATATTTGGGTTGGAATTATTACTTGGTTTCATGTTTACAAAAATTTGTAATATTTAGCTAGTTAGAGAGAAGTTTTTAGATAGACTTGACCAATTCCTTCTTCCTTTGAGTTAAATTGTTACTGGAGAACTTATTGAGACATATTCAATTCTTAGTAGTAGGACATGGGAGCCTTAGTCTTGTTTTTGGCATAAATTACCTTAGTATTGACTTTTGGGGTTTAGCAGCGAGTCTCGCTATCCCTCTTTTAGGTCAAATATCCTAGTAACTCCTTCTAGAATTTGGCGGCCTTTTTGCATTGCCATTCATATATTCTAGATCCTTAGTATGACTTTGACATTATTCAAAATATTGACTAACTTTTTTCCTTATACTTACTTTAAAGACACAATTGAGTCGGATACTTACTATTCTTTGAGATATTATATATCTGTTTCGAGTCCGAAATAAATGATATTAGAATTTGACTAGAATCCGACTCTTATGGTTCACTTATAATTATTAAGTATTTGGTTCGATACCAATGATTATTGTCTAAAAGGATTCATAGATATGGTTTTCGTTGTCAGTTACTTTATTATTTTTATTATTGGCATTGTTTCTCCATTGATTATGTCCATAGAGCTTATAGGGGAAAGGTGGGATTATATTTATCTTTTTTTATACTTCTGAGCTTATGTTTGTGTACTTAGACTGTAGTTTGCTTGTGTTCCTTTGACTTTATTTTCTTTATTATTTATTATCTATTAGTCGAAGTATTATTTTAGATTTCCCCTTATCTCTTACTCTGGTTACATTCTTGTATCTTATTATGCTATCATTATGATTCAACTCAATTGGCCTATGATTCCTACAAAGTAATCATATTTTTGGTACTCATACAACACATCTACATCTTTTTAATGCATATCTGACTACTAGTCACCGTCATTGATAACATATCTAGCATTTTTTTGGGACTCAAACATAGGGTGAGCTTTTAGAGTCGTAGTAAATCTTCTCTCCTCCTATTCTTTTTTTATAGTCTTTACTTTTGGAATGACCTGTACATTGACATTATTTAGGACTCATATTTTTTATTAGTGGCTCTTATGCTGACCTTTCTAGGTCATAGGATACTCTTTTGTATACTTTTCTAGTTTTCTGCTTTTATTTAGTATTTTGCACTTATATATGTTTGATTAAAATTTCTTTTGTATGCAATATTTTGGTATTTCCTATACCTTCCAAAAATTATACCATTGTTAATATTCCTATTTATGGTTTGGCTGACCTACTGGTGGGTTGGAGCTAGTGTCGTCATGACCTAAGAAATTAAATAATAAGACAATTGGTTCAACAACTTTTGCGGCCTTTGTATCCCTTAAGCATAGCCGTTTATGTGGTTAGGGAGCCACATAATCATCCAAATATGATTTTAGCTCCCACCACTCAAGGGGGATCTCGTCCTTTTAGGCCTCACCGATCCACTTAAGAAGAGGGGTTCGTCTGTAGTGACCACCATATAAGAGAATGGACAGTCTCTTATGCGACTCCTCTTCTATAGCCAAATCTCTACTAACGCAAAGGTTGTTTTATATATATTCTCTACTTTGATCCTACTCTATTTTTACCAAAATATTCCTTTATTACTATACCTTTGAATCTTGGAACACTGAATGGAAAAATAATATAGAGCTAAGGTTAGGTGATTGCTTGATCCTTTATAATTTTCTAATCTTTTATTCATAATTTTTCGACATTTATTCTATCTAATTTTAACTTTTAACATTGGTTCACCTACTCTTTATGGAACTAAGTGAACTCAAAGTATAGGGTTGATCATACTCAAATTTTGAGTACATGATCCTTGTCCCACGAGGGACATTATTGCAGGACTATGTTTTGGATTCTATAAGTAAGCCCTAGAAGTGATTTATGACCTAAATTTTACTTTAGATCATAAATTTGCAATACAAGTATCTTTATTCTATTATTGATGTGTATCTTACCACATTTATACCATGGAAATATTCAATGTCTTATCAAAAGGGAAAGGCTCCAATATAGTGGGTTGCGATTACAAACATTCAGGTAGGTTAAGACTTACCTACTCTAAGACATATGTTATTTAAGGTATTTATATGATAATTTGCAATTGTTAGCCGGACACTGTTTTTTGAACGCAATAGAGTTAGAGATTTATAATCCTTATAGATTGTTTAGGGGAGTTAGAGTAGTCTTGAAATTCTTTACCAATTCTAGTCAAGAGGATGATATTCACATTTCAATACATATATAATCAAGTAACATGCATAAGTATGAGAAAGTAGACATGCATTTCAACATTTAAAGTTCTTGTAGCTTCATAAACTTAATATAATGATCTTTGGGTATGAACCCTAGACTGCAAAGCATATAATTTCATGTAAATTCATCTTTAAAAACTAGTTTTGGGCAAAAGGATGAAAGAATATCCTTGTTCATAACCCCACATACCTTATTTGATTGATTGAATGCAAAATCTTGAACTTTGAATCCCTAACGATGTAATTGAAGCTTCTTTTGAAGTTCTTGAAACCGAAAACTTGAATTCTTGGCTATCTTAAGAAAGAATGCTGAAATTTTTGATTTCCTGAAGTTAAATTTGAAACTTTCGTGTTTTCTTAGAGAGAAATTTGGTGAGGAATGAGTGTAATATGCTTTGAATAGGGTTAAATATTCAGTTTTTATGATTTAGGGGTGGGGCAAATGACTCAATTTCACTTTTGGGAATTAAAGTGGTAACTCGAATGGTAATTAAAGCCTCATCATTATGCGGTGAGTCTCTCAACGCAATATTCACTGTGACACAGTGCAATCGCGGTGAGTCACTGGATATTGACCATTGAAGATTTGTAATTCACCACGACGCAGAGCAATCGCGGTGAAACACTAAAAACTAACAAATGCTCTTTTACACTCCACCACGACGTGGTGGACCTCTTGAAGCTATACTCACTGTGACACGATGAAATCACGGTGAGCTGTTTGAAAGTGATATTCCACTCAACCCAAACTAAGACCAAAAAATCCAAAACTCACCTAAGACATGCTGCTTACACCCTAAACACGAATCAACTTAAAAATTTACGTCTTGGGGTCGGGAATCCCACTTTAAAAATCCTCGAAGATAAATAGAGTTAAAAATGTAACTAAATTGATCATCACTTAGTTTTATTTTCAGGTTCTAAGTGCCCTATATAAGTATTAGGGGCTGAACTGAACTAGGAACATACGGGGTATTATAATATATATCCCTTGGGAACATTCTTCCTTGAATGAGACTACTTAAGATGGGGATACTGAGGAACTGATCCTAAAAACTGGCATGCAGAACTGAAAACATAACTTCATGACTGAGTCTATTGCATAATGAGTGACTGGACTAATCTGTGAATGCATGTAATGACATGAAGATGATTATATAGCTGAACTAAGACTAGAAATTGACAATCCATGGAAAACTGTTACCTTGAGATGTGTATCAGTTTGCAGAGAAGAGGCGAGGGTACTTGGTTGGGATGTCTACTTTCGTTTCCCAAGTGGCACCCTCAACAAACTGATTTTTCCAAAGAACTTTGACCAACGGAACATCTTTGTTCAATATTCTATGGATCTGGTGATCAAGAATCTCAATTGGAATCTCTTCATAAGAGAGGCTATCCTGAATATTACGCTTTCTAGAAGGACTACAATAGCTAGGTCACCGATATATTTCTTCAATAAGGATACATGAAACGCTGGGTTAATGGATGACATGTCTAAAGGATATTGAAGCTCATATGCTACTTTCCAAACATGACTCAATATTCTGTAAGGCCAAACATATTAAGGACTAAGCTTCCCCTTTTTTTCCAAATCTCTTCTCCCCTTCATGGGTGAAACCTTCAAATGAGCTAAGTCATCAACCTCAAACTTATGATCCCTTCTCCTCACATCTTCATAAGATTTCTGACGACTCTGAGCTATTTCAACCTTCCTCGAATCAACTAGACTTTCACCATAGCTTCAAATACCATGCCTGGCCTAATCAATATGGTCTCACCCACTTTAAACCTACCGATAGGTGATCTACATTTCCTCCCATAAAGAACATTAAATGGGGCCATCTAAATACTAGAATGGTAGTTGTTATTGTAGGCGAACTCGATCAATGGAAAGTGCTCATTCCAACTACCTTTAAAGTCAAGAACATATTCCCTCAACGTATCCTGTAGGTTCTGAATGGTCCTCGCTACCTGACCATCTATCTAAGGGTGAAAAGCTGAACTGAGATGAACTTCAGTACAAAGACCCTTTTAAAAGGCTTTCCATAAGTAAGAGGTAAATTGAGTACCCTTATCTAAAATGATGGACAAAGAAACTCCATGCAATGTGACCAACTCTAAAATATATAGCTTACCATAATCTTCAGCTGAGTAGGATGTGTGAACATGCAAGAAATCGGCTGATTTGGTCAATCAATCTACAAAATCCCAAATTGAGTCATGCTGACAATGAGAATGGGGTAACCGGTCACAAAGTCAATGTTCATCTCTTCCCACTTCCAAGTGGGACTACAAAACTCTTTCAAGGTTCCACCAGGTCTTTGGTGTTATACCTTAACCTATTAAAGAGTAGAACACTTAGCCATATATTCTCCAATATCTTTCTTCATACCATTCCATTAATAGACTTACCACAAATCGCGATGCATCTTCGTGGCTCTTGGATGAATAGAGTAACATTCACCATTCACTTCTGCCATAATTTGATTCCTCAAACCATCAACACATGACATACATAATCTACTTTGGAATCTCAACACACCATCTCCTCCTTGGTAGAAAACCTTTATCTTCAGATCTCGAACTTAATCTTTTAACTTAACTCGACTGTGATCCCTATCCTACTTTTCTTTTACTTTGGCAACCAAAGAAGATTCCAAACCATTCTAAACCCATACACTACCCTCAGCTGAGTCAACCAAACAAATGACTAGTTTATCCAACTCATGAACCTCCTAAACCAACTTTTTCTTATCTATCTCAACATGAGCCATACTACCCATAGACAATCTATTAAGCGTATCTGCCACTACATAGGCCTTAATCGGATGATAAAAAACACTCATATAATAATCTTTTAAAACTCTAATGACCTTCTCTGGTAAAGATTCAACTATCCCTGTTAAAACACATACTGCAAACTCTTGTGGTTTGTGAACACACAACATGCACTCTATATAGATAATTCCTCTAAATTTTTAATGCAAAAACGACATCAGCTAACTCAAGATTATGGGTAGGATAGTTGGTTTCACGAGGCTTAAGTTGTCTATAGGCGTAATCTATGACCTTGCCTTTCGGCATCACAACACAACATAGACCAACTCTAAGAGCATAAAAATAGACAATGAATCCATGTGTACCATCTGGCAAGGTTAAAACTGGGGCTAAGGTTTGTCGAGTCTTGAACTCCTAAAAACATTTCTCATAGGAATTTGACCACTGAAACTTAACTTTCTTTCGAGTTAATCTACACACGGGGGAGGCAATAGATGAAAATCCCTCGACAAACTCTCAGAAATAGCTAGACAAACCCAAGAAACTCCTGATGTATGATGGACAGATAGGTCTAGGATAGTTTCTCACGTCTTCAGTCTTTTGGGGATAAACCCTAGTTTCGTCACCAAAAACAATAGTACTGAGAAAAACAACTGATCTTAGCCAAAATTCACACTTACTGAATTTGGCAAAAAATTGATGATCTCTAAGAGTTTGAAATACGATTATGTGGTTTCCATGATCATTATCATTACGGGAATAGACAAGGATATCATCTATGAAGGATATGACAAACATGTCCAAGTACTGTTTGAACACTCTGATCATCAAGTCCATGAAAATCTGTTGGGGCATTTGTTAGCCCAATGACATGACTAGGAACTCGAAGTGACCATAACAGGATCTGAAAGCAGTCTTTGGAATATCATATTCCCTTACCCTAAGTTGGTCATAGCCGTATATAAGGTCTATCTTTGAGAAGTAACCTTTACCCTGGAGATAGTCAAATAAGTCATCAATCAAAAGAAGAGGATATTTTTTTATTGTGACTTTATTCAACTAATGGTAGTCGACGTACAATTAGAGAGAGCCATCTTTCTTACGCACGAATATAACGGGAACGCCCCATGGAGAAACACTGGGCGTTATGAAACATTTATCTAAGAGGTCTTTAAGCTACTCTTTTAAATCTTTAAGCTCTGCTGGAGCAATACGATAAGGAGGAATGGAGATGGGCTGAGTATTTGGAAGAAAATTGATATCGAATTGTATTTCTATATTAGGAGGTATCCTTGGAAGATCTTTGGGAAAAACTCTTGGAAACACATTGTCTACACAGACTGTCTAAACTACTAAAGTCTCAGACTTGGTGTCCTTGACTCTAACTAAGTGGTAAATGTACCCCTTTGTTATAATTTTTTTTTGGCCTTATGATAGGATATGAAATAACTCTTAGGAGACACTAAATTACCTTCACACTAAAAGATTGGTTCATCAAGAAATAAAAACTTCACTACGCGAGCGTGATAATCTATAGATGCATAGTAGGAAGGGAACCAATCCATTCCCAGAATAATGTCGAAATCGACCACATCTAAATCTATTAAGTCTGCTAATATAATTTTATGAAGGATAGTGATAAGATAGTTTCTATAGATTTCTTTAGCAATAATTTACTCCCCCACTGGGGTGGAAACTAAGAAGGGTTTAGAAAGTTTTTCAGGACCTACTTCAAAATTTCCTGCAACTAATAGAATCACATAAGAGAGATTTGACCCTGGGGCTAGCAACACATAAATATCAAGATGAAAGATACGAAGCATACCACTAACAACATCTATTGAACTCTACTGCTCCTAATGGAATTGTAGAGCATAAAACTAATTATGGCGTTGGCCATCATCGATACTTGATGATGCACTATAACGAGGGTATGGGTGACCTGAAGGAGCTGGTGTACTAGTAGCTTGAGTCTGAGGACGAATATCACGGCTTCCCGTCTTAGCATAGGGGCCATTTCTGATTCCATAAACCAAGATGCCACATCCATAACAACCTTTTTGCCCTAAAAATTACTCACCAGGATGATTCTTACCACACTTGGCTTATGTCGGATAACAAGCCTTCTACCCATACTCTTCTGAGACCTTGACATAAATGTTCTACCCCCTTCTCCTATCCGATTCTTGGTGCAGGACCACTAGCTAAAGATGGCTCAAGCATAGATGAGCAACCCTTAAACTGTGGTAGTTTTCCCCTCCAAACCTTGTTTGATCAATGTCAAAGTGTGCGGTCCTAGCCTTTTTTTCTCTTCTCTCTCCCCTTTATTTTTTCTACCTCAATCTGTTGGGCATGAGTCATCAATTTGGGAAGATCTATATCCCCAATAAGCATAGTAGTTCTGCACTCCTTGACTACCAAACCAGACACTCCAGTAACAAACTTACTCATACTCGACCTAGGGTCAACTATCAAGTAAGTAGCATTCTTAGATAACTAGTTAAACTTAAGGCAGCACTCTTTCAATATTATCGAGCCCTACATCAACTTCATAAACTCATATATCTTATCTTCTCTTAGATCATCCAGAAAGTGCGTGTCTATAAACGGATCCTAAAATACCTACCAACTCATGGTAGCTGGATTCTCACCTCTACCATTCGTCCACATAACCACCCAATCATACGCAACATCCTTCAGCCTATAGGATACCAAATCTACACTTTCTTCCTTCGTAGCATGTATAATTTGGGTGATCTTTTTAACCTCATCAAGGTGTACAAGTGTGTCCCTACTTACTTTTGACCCAAAGAACTCAGGTGAATTAATTCTCATAAATTCATGAATCTTGGCTACAGCTAAGTCACCATTCTGCTAAAGTGGGACTGCAGACTGATTATTGCCATGAACATTGGTAGTCACAACTTAAGCCAACGCTTGAAAAACACCCTAAAATTCAGCATGGAACACATTCTCATTCAAGGAATCAACAGGCTGGGGTTGTTGGTTATCATTTATGCGTGCATTATCTCAATAAAGAGGCATATTCTGTCATATAAAAGTATGAGTTAAAAGAATATAGAGAAAACTATAATCAAGATAGATGATGAAAGAAAATGATGATTTCCTAAATCATTCTATAGGTTCTTGCTCATAAATGTGGAGCGCTTCACACCCAAGATCAAGACTCTACATAATTTTCTTTGTCAAACTCCCTAGGATTCTTTAAACTTTAGGCTCTGATACCAAGTTTGTAATGCTCTAAAAAATGGTCCTGAGATATCACACGGTATCAATTCAAAAACACTAGTGATCACTATATAAATCAGCCTTAGGATCACATTCTACGGGGGCATGTAGTTCTAGGGAAGTAAGGTCACTTTATACCTCCCACTCAGTGCTAATGATTACTCCCGAACATAGCTCTGAAATTTAATTCAGCCTCAGGCTCACATTAAAGAAAATCCACAATAAACACTTCAACAATTTTCATCGGGAGACAATTTACTACCCATTTATCATAATCAATAAAAACGTGGATTTCTTTCACAGTCAAGTTCAAAATAACTCATTCACGACCAAAAGGTAAAATCATTCAAAACATCTCAAATATTCAACATCAACGTGCATATAGCACACATTTTCTCAAAGACACAATTTCAAATGGGGTTCAAGACCCAAATATAAAAATCATAGTAAATTTCTTTCATGCATCATGATTTAAGTCATAATTTCATATAAATTCGACTTTTAAAATTCATAAACATCATAATCTCAAGATAACCAAGATAAAATATAAGTTCATGCTCCAAAATCATAATAAACATTTAAAAATCATATCTTCGTAAAGAAAATTACTTTTGGGCACAAGAATGAAAGATTGTTCTTGTTGAAAAACCCCAGATACCTTAAATGATGAACTTTAGATCGATACTCATTTTTGAGATGTTAATCGTGCATTTGAATGATGGTTCTTGGAGTTCTTGAACTAGGAATTTGGAATCTTTAATAAATTTGCAGAATTAATGGTGAACTTTGGAGGTTGTTGAAGTTGGATGTAGGAGCTTAGGGTTTTCTTTTTGAGGAAATTTGATGAAATATAACATATAATGCTTCTAATAGGATTTAATATAGGGTTTGGACGGATTTTGGGTGGGGGGAATGACCAAAACGCCCCTAAAAATTAAATAATTCTCGAATCTTTCCTTTGGTGGACTATTTTGATACTCTGAAGTAGATCAACCATAATGTTTTACTCCGATATCCAAATTGGATGAAACCAATTTCATTAGTAGTATGACTCTTATATCTTTCTGTTGATATATATTATCTCTCTCATATCATTGTGTATGAGGAGTTATGATCGTTTGAATTTGACCCAAAAATTCACGTTTGATAGGCTGAAGTTGATCGACCATAACTTTTTGCTCCGATTGACAAATTTGATGAAACCAAATTCATCGGAAAGAGGACTCATAGATATTTCCGATGATATATAGTAGATCACCTAGATTATTATGTACAAGGAGTTATGATCGTTTAACTTTGGAGAAAAAATACGCCAGGCCTCAGTACTTTTTTTTTCCTGCATGTTTTACTGTTCACTACTATTCACGGTTCGATCGGAATGTTCATAACTCTTCGCTCAGGTATCTGTTTTGGATGATCCACATATTGTTGGAAATATTATTCGATACTCTACGCAATGGTGGGTCATAATCTAAGACATTCCACACGGAGAATTTATCATTCATCCTAGAAGATTGAACCCAACACGTTTACGCATAAAATTTCAACGAAAAATTTCCCGGGGTATTACACCAACCATGAGGACTCACCAACTATCAGGATGTAGACATAGATGCTCACAGTCAATTACACCACCATAACTAAGAACCTGAATCTACATTATTAAATAATGTAGCACACATATGAATATGTATATCAATTCTTTTGGAATGTACTGAGCATATGAGGGTGAATGCATATGTTAAACAATATTTTAATTCTCATATAAACTAGAAAAAGGATGTATGCTAGGCATAAATTACCCACATTGTCTTGAATAACTGAAAGCTAAAAATCATAAAACTTGAATAATAAAGCATGTTGTATAAATCTTATGAGCTGTAACACTTAGTTCTAAAAGTTGTGCTATTACTTTATTTTCAAATCATCGAAGATAAGTGTAGAAAAGACTCATCTTTGTTGTATGAAAATTAAAATATAAAATTCTATAACTGAGGTCTTATGTATGACAATATCTGAGTAAATCTGTGAGCCTTTACACTTAGTTTTTCATTAAAGTTGTTCTGTTTGGACTTAGGCCTTAGGGATTTTCTACTAATCAACATACACTATATGAGTTTTCATAGTGTCCAACATCTAGTTCCACTGAGGGAAAACCTCACATTGGGGCGAGGTTTCAGACTTTTGCCAAGGAGTATAACCTGAGCTATGTGATCAAAATCTATATTTACATCTATATAAATAGAAATAAGCTGATAATTTGAGCCTAGGTTGGCTTATAGTTTTTGGGCATGTGAATAGGGACACATACCCAACTCGGTGCTAAATACTACTCCCTTTAATCTGTATGCTCATTTTGTAGGAAATACACTTTAAAACTAGCATAATGGTTTATAATGAAAAACTAATTATGCATCTATTTACTTTAAACTATGATAAAAACTGTGAAGTGGATTCCAATAACTTAGCAGAGAATTAAAAGATCAAATCTTGCTCAAAATCTAAATATAAACTAATCATAAGATGCTTAAAAGCGTAGTCTTCTTGGAACTCCAATACGTAAAATTAGGGCTTAAAACTCATTCTTTAAACTGACATCAAATAATCACAAAGCTCATACTTAATAATAATAGTCTTGAAATTCTTAACAATTCTAGTCAAGACGATGAAATTTACTTCTCAATGCATATATAATCATGTCACACGCATAAGTATGAGAAATTAGACATGTATTTCAACATTTAAAGCACTTGTAACTGCATAAACTTCTTATAATGATCTTTGGGTATGAACCCTGGACTAAAAATCATATAATTTCATGTAAATTAAACTTTAAAATCTAGATTTGGGCACAAGAATGATAAAGTATCCTTGTTCATAATCCCACATGCCTTATTTGATTAATTGAATGCAAAATCTTGAACTTTGACTCCCTAATGATGTTCTTGAAGTTCACTTGTTCATAATTCATCCATGGAGACATTTTATCAAACACTTGTAAGGAATCTACTTATACATGCTATCATGTTATAATGTCACTATTTCATTCACATAGGCATTTTATCAAACACATGGGGAGCATGCTTAGGTAATACAATAATCAACACATATAGTTATCATGGCTACATCTATCAACTTTCAAATTGAAGGGTTTATCATGAAGATCATGTACTTCAAACCATATAATTATTAATTTCATGAAAGCTTGTAATTTAATCCCTGACTAAGACCCAACAATAACATAAACATGAATTCAATTCAATTCAATCGTATAAATTATAAATCTGATATCTTCTGAGTTTGAAAAGGGTTCTTGGACTTCATGGGTGAAAGGAACCCATGAATGAACACCTAACATACCTTATAAAGTTAATTCTTGAATGTTCTTGAAGAATTTTTTTTGTTTTAACCTTGATTCTTTAGGCTAGGGTTCATTTCCTTGAGAGAAAATGCTTTGATTTTGGGGTAAATTAATAAACAAATGATTTAAAATGTTTTAGTGCTTTAATCTCACACCTGGGTGGAATAAAATCATGGGAAAAAATAGTTTTAACCATGGACAAAACATTTAATTTTCATCAATTTTTTTTGAAATGGGTACCTGGTGTGATGCGCCATAATCGCGTTGGTGCCACTGGAAATAGAAAATTAGGAAATAGGGCTTGGTACGATGCAGTGAATTTCGGTGCCACTTTGATTGTGAAATCTGGACTCATCGGAATGCAGTGGGATCGCGTTGGTACACTAGCCATTAACAAATATGCAAATAAGCTTTGGCATGATGTGCTGGTATCATGGTACCTCACTGGAAACTAACAATTTCCATTTTGACATACTCCGTGATGCGCTACTGTCCTGAATAATAGTGTTTAATGACTGAAATTTAAAATAGCCATAACTTCTTATCCGATTATCGGATTTAGGTAAATTTTATATCGTTGGAAATATAATTGAATTTCCTACTCAATGGCAGGCTCTAAACTGAAAAATACTTAGTTTTTCAAAAAATTTATGTTAGATAGGTCATGGACTGAGAGTTAATTTATTCTTGGGAAATACTAGATATTAAAATATCTCCCCCTTAGGAACATTCATCCTCAAATGAAACTAATTAAGATGATAAACACTAATAGACTCCGCTGACAAACTAAACATGCATATCTGATGCATGAATACATGAATGAACAACTAAAAAACTAAGCTCTTACACTGAACATGAATATATGATGCTTGGAATACGTGACTGAAGCTACTGATATGCTGGGTTTTCATACTGAACATGCATATATGATGCATGAGTACCTGAATGAACTAATTTATGGATGCATGACTAAATAAGACACGGTAATGGATACCAAGATTTAATTATAGATGAAAATAGAACTGAGTAAAGCTAAGAAAGACAGTTACCTTAAGCTAGATTTGTGGCTGTAGAGAGGAGTTGAGGATACTTGGTCTGCATATCTGCTTCTGCTTCACAAGTAGCTCCCTTTATGGACTGATTCCTCCAAAGAACTTTGACCAAGGGAACTTCTTTATTCCTCAGTCTGTGAACCAGATGATCGAGGATCTGGACTGGAACCTCTTCGAAAGATAGATCATTCGAAATATTTACATCCTCTAAGGGGACTATGATTGCTGGGTCACCAATGCATTTATTTAGCAATGAGAAATGGAATACTGGATGTACTAAAGCTAGAACCAAAGGAAACTAAAGCTCATAAGCTACATTTCCAAAATGATTGAGAATCTTATAAGGACTGACATATCAGGGACTGAGTTTTTCCTTCTTGTTGAACCTCTTTACTTCTTCCATGGGAGAGATTTTCAAGTACACAAAGTCACTAATCTTAAACTCAAGACCCTTTCTCCTCATATCTTCATATGATTTCTATTAGCTCTGGGCAGCCCTCAGTCTTTCTTGGATCAACTGAACCTTCTCTAAGGCATAAAACACTAGGTCAGTCCCTACTACTGTAGCCCCACCTACCTCAAACCAAACAATTGGAGATCTGCATTTCCTATAATAGAGAGCCTCAAACGGATCCATATGAATACTAAAATGATAGCTGTTATTATATGCAAACTCAATCAAAGGCAAATGGTCATCCCAACTACCCTCAAAATCAACAACGCATGCTCTTAGCATATCTTCTAGAGTGTAAATGGATCTTTCTACTTGACTATTTTTCTGGGGGTGGAAGGCTGTACTAAGATAAACTTAGGTACCAAGAACCTTTTGGAATTCTTTCCCAAAGTGAGAGGTAAACTAGGTACCTTTACCTGAGATGACGGATACTGTGACTCTGTGTAACTTCACCAACTCTCTAATATAGAGTTTGGCATAGTCCTCGGCTGAATAAGCGGTATGTACTGGTAAGAAATGATCTTATTTGTTCATCCTATCTACGATAACCATATAGATTCATGTTGATGATGAGTACGGGGCAAAGCCATCACAAACTCCATGTTCACTTTTTTCCATTTCTATGTGGGAATATTAAACTCTTGGATTGACCCACTAGGCTTCTGGTGCGCAATTTGAACTTTCAAACATGTAGAGGATTTAGCTATAAATTCTATAATATCCTTCTTCATCCCACTCTACCAATAGATCTCCCGCAAATCACGGTACATCTTAGTAGCCCCTGGATTAATAGAGAAACGAGAACCTTGCTGTTCTGCAAGAATTCATTACCTCAAGATGTCTACATCTGGAACACATAGCCGACCCTGGCAAGGCAAAAAAATATATCCCCCTTTGGAGAAAACCTCTACTTTCTGATATTTGATTGACTCTTTCATCTTAACAAGACTGGGATCTCTATCCTATTTTTGCATCACATCAGAAACTAGAGAGAATTTGGAACTGTTTTTCACCCATACACTACTTTCTACTAATTGACTAAGCAGACACCTAGTCGGGAAAGCTGATGAACTTCCTGAACTAACTTCTTCTTATTATCCTCAACATGAGTAACACTACCCATAGATAGTGTACTGAAATCATCATCCACTACATTAGCCTTTACCGAATAATAAAGAATACTCATGTCATAATCTTTCAATGACTCTAACCACCTTCTCTAATACAAATTTAAATCTTTCAGAGAAAATATATAATGCTAGCTCTTGTGATCTATGAACACATCTACATACACCCTATACAAATAGTTCCTCCAAATCATTAAGGCAAACACTATAGCTTCTAACTCAAGATCATGAGTCGGATAATTCTTTTCATTGGGCTTAAGGTGTCTAGAGGCATAGCTATGACCTTACCTCTCTACAAAAGGACACAAACCAAAACTACTCTGGATATATCATAGTACACAACAAACAAATCTAAACTATCTGGTATATTCAAAATTGGGGCTTTGGTGAGTCGAGTTTTAAACTCCTGAAAACTCTTCTCGCCAAAATTTGACCACTAAAACTGGACATTCTTCTGAGTCAATCTAGACATAAAGGATGCAATAGATGAAAATCCTTCAACAAATCGATCGTAATAGCTAGCTAAACCCAGGAAACTCCAGATATCTGATGGAGATATGGGTCTAGGCCAATTTCTCACATCTTCGGTCTTTTGAGGATCAACTCTATTTCCATCACCCGAATAATATGACAAAGGAACGCTACAGACCTTAGCCAAAATTTGCAGTTACTAAATTTGCCAAATAACTGATTAGTTCTGAGAATCTGTAGTACAATTTTGAGGTGGTCTGTGTGATCATTCTTTCCACGGGAATAGACAAGAATATCATCGATAAAGACGATAATAAATATGTCCTAGTAATACTTGAACAGAACACATGGTTCATTGAGTACATGAAAGCTATTGGGGCATTAGTAAGACCAAAGGACATGACTAGAAACTCGAAGTGACCATACCAGGTTTAGAAAGCTATTTTTCGAATATCATATTCTTTGACCCTAAGATGATGATAGCCTGATATGAGGTCTATCTTAGAAAAGTAACTAGCACCGAAGCTGGTCAAATAAGTCATAGATTTTGGGAAGTGGGTATTTATTCTTTACTGTGACTTTGTTCAACTGATGGTAGTCTACACATATTATGAAAGAATCTTTTTTCTTACGCACGAATAGAACCGGTGCACCCCACATAAAAATACTAGGCTTGATAAATACCTTATCTAGGAGATCCTTTAATTGTTTCTTTAACTATCAGAGTTCTTCTGGAGCCTTTTTTATAGAGTAATCGATATAGGCTGAGTATCTGGAGAAAGGTCTATTAAAAAGTATATTTCCCTAATGGGAGAAACTCTAGGAATATCTTTGGGAAACACATCTGAGAATTCGTTTACTACTGGAGCCGATTCAAGACTTGGATTCTCTGAACTAGAGTCTTTGAATCACACAAGATGATAGAAACACCCCTTAAATATAATTTTTCTCGCTCTAAGGTATGAAATCAACTAACCCTTAAGTGTTGTAGTACTACCCCTCCATTCAAGGATTGGTTTATTTGGAAACTGAAAATGAACAATTCTGCTTCTATAATTAACTGAGTCATAGCATGAGTAGACCCAATGCATACCGAGAATGACATCTAAATTTGTTATCTCTAATTCTACTAAGTCTATTGAAGTGACTTTCTGAGATATCATAATGGGATAGGTCTTGTACACTCGTCGGGCTATGATAGACTTACCCACTAGGGTAGAGACTGAGAATAGTTCTGTTAAAACTTCTGGTTTGACTTTTAAGTCAACTTCTATGTGAGGAGTTATGAAAGATAGAAAAGCTCCTGAATCTAATAAGGCTTAAATATATAAATAAAAGATTTGTAACGTACCAGTGACCATGTCTAGAGAACTTTCCTGATCTTGTATGGACTGAAGTGCATAAAGCCTTTATGGGCGTTGCCCAATGGTGGCAATTGAAGTGGCACACTTCTAATTCAGGCGTCTGGACTGAGGTGAAGGACGATTATATTGACCCTGAGAACCTAACTGACGATAATCTCTAACTCTATATCCTGGATTACCAAATCTAAAACAAACATCACTGCCAGCTCTGCAGACAAGCTGATGGTTTTTTCCACATTTCAAACACAGAGGATATGTTCCAGCACTGCTGACACTACTCTAAGATTTTGAGCCTGGGGCTGTATCTTGGTTACTATTTATAAACTTAGGTACTGGAGCACTGGCTGAGGATGGAGATGGAACTGAAGACTTTGGGAGAAACTGGGAATAGTTACTGCTCTCTGACTAAGGCTGATTGAAATTAAAGCTACCTCTTCTAGATCTAATGTTCTGCCTATCTCTCAAATCTTAGCCTCTTTTATCTTTTGAGCGTTGACCATGAGCCTAGATATGTTCATATCCTTAATCCACATCATTGTTCTACACTTTTTAACCACACTATCTGACCCCCCCTCCCAAGATATGAGTTTTCTTATTCTGGACCAACTTTCTACAACTACATGTGGAGCATACCTTCCTAACTTAGTGAACTTGAGGGAATACTCTTTTATGCTCATACTGCCTTCCATAAGGTTGATGAACTCTAACACCTTGGTTTCTCTCAGCTCTAAGGGAAAGAATCTATCTAGGTAGGTAGTAGGAAACTATTCCCACTCTAAGGGATATGCATTTATGCCTCTATTTATTTTCTACTGCTTAAACCACATATGGGCTACATGTTATAGTTAATAGGCAGCTAACTCAATACTCTCACTGGAAGTCACTCCCATGATATATGTGACTTTCTTAACCTAATCGAGGAACTCCTGTGGATCCTCTTCTTACTTGGATCCTGAGAATAGGGGAGGATTTATTCGGGATAAGTCCCAAATCTTATCTACAACAGTATTGCCCACTGGGTTGGCCGGAACAGCAGCTGCCCATTCATTCTGAGCTGCTACTAAATTAGCTATAATAATGAATGTAGATCTAAACTTTAAATAAGACACATGATCATCTAGGGGATCTGTCTGAACAGGCTGAGGTGCTGACTGATTCCCAATTATTCTTTCGTTAATCTTTTTGGGAGGAATTTTCTATAAATAAAAGGAATAAACGAATTAGACTAAGAGATTAATTGGAACTCATTCTCACTAACATAACATTAATACTGAAAGAAGGGAAAATTTTCCTAAAACATCTCATAGCTTCCTATCCATAAGTTTGGGGCGCTACACACCCATGCACGAGACTCTACTAGATGTGGATTTTAGACTTCCTAGGACACTGTTGAACCTTATGCTCTGATACCAAGTTTGTAACACCCTAAGTCTATACCTTGGACGTTACACGGTGCTTACAACCTTGAAGGACTATAAACTAAAATCATTATTAATATCTGCTGTGAGAACTAAAATATGATACTGTAATATATACAGAATAATAGGTTGAAATGACACAAGGTTCAAAATCTATAAATATTGATAAAGTGTATCAACTTAAATAATAATCTATAAAACTATATACTATCTGAACTCTAAGCTAAAAAACCTTTAATCTGAAACTGCCTAAAAGTGGAGTTGATGGGAAAATCCCCCAACTAACTCCATATACTAAAATACTAAGTCTACTGTAATAATGAAATGAAAGAATATCCTCGATAGAGGAGGACTCACTACTAAATCTAATACTTGCTGAATCTGGATCTATCTATGCGAGGTTAAGAACCTGAGCATCCGAACCTATCATATAAGACATCATAGCAAAAATAAAGAGTATACATCAGTACGTGAAATATATTGGTATGATAGATGAGGTAAGGTTGAATACAAGGGTTTATATGCATGAACAATAACTAACTAAATGATATAAAGAAACTGAACATAAGAGTACGTGGATAATTTGAACTGCTGTAAATACTGAGCATGCAATGCTGTGCATATATTATTGTAACTGAGCTTTTCTAAAGATAAGTACTGAGTTTTGATATAGAGTAACTAATAATCTTATATGTATGATAACTGAGTTACTGATACTAATTGACTGTATCTGACAGTCTTTGTTCTATAGAACTGAACTGAGTTTTATTTTGAAGGTTCAAACTAATACTGTGGGAGGTAATCATCTAATCGACATTCCCCAAATAAGATAAGATAACTAAGTTGGGGTCCAATCTAAAACCCTAATTGGAAAGGTGTCAGTACCATGCCACTGGTAAAGACAACTGAAGATGCCATGGGTAAAGATAACTGAAGAGATACCCTCATCTGGCAGGTACTCTAATGAGAATGGTGAAACCCTCATCAGGCAGGGTAAAAGACATCATCCACCCATAATTTATAGGTTTGATGTCTCAACTTACACTGGCTACGTAGTTCTAGAATGCAAGGATTTCTTCTAAGGACCCTCTACTAGCATGTGAGCCCCCATCCTTGGGTTCACTCGAAGGTGAATCCTACTCCCAACTAAAAGACACTGAACTAATTATTCTGCACTTGACTGGATCGACACTGAGTTTATTGAGTTCTGTAACTAATTGAGTTCTATTGAGTTTTGTAACTAACTGAGAGTACTACTGATCGTGACATGAATAATTCTATTCTGCAACTAAAACTTGCTCTAGGTAAATGGTTAAATTTTTTGGTATTAAATACTCCTAAGAATCAATAGCATAAAAAGTAAATCCTAGCATAATTTTGAATAACATAACATTGTTCACTTGTTCATAATTTTTCTACATAGACATTTTATCAAACACTTGTATGGCATCAACGCATACATAAATGGGGAATACTTGATAACATGTTATAATGGCACTATTTAATTCACATAGGTATTTTATCAAACACATAGGGCGCATGCATAGGTTATACAGTAATCAACATCTATAGTTATCATGGCTACATCAATCAACATGCAAGTTGAAGGGTTTATGATGAATATCATGTACTTCAACGCATATAATGATTAATTTCATGAAAGATTTTAATTTAATCCTGGACTATAATCCAACAATAAAATAAACATGAATTCAATTACATTCCAATGTAGAAATCATAAATCTGAGATCTTGTGAGTTAGAAAAGGGTTGTTGGACTTCATGGGTGAAAGGAACCCATGAATAAATAGCTAACATACCTTGGAAAGTTAATTCTTGATGGTGCTTGAAGAAATTCTTGAGTTTTGACCTTGATTCTTGAAGATAGGGTTTGTTTCCTTGAGAGATAATGCTTTGGTTTTGGGGGAAAGTTAATAAACAAATAATTTAAAATTTTTTTAGGGATTTAATCTCACACCTAGGTGAAATAAAATCATGGGAAAAGACTATTTTAACCCTGGACAAAATATTTAATTTTTATCAAATTTTTTCGAACTGAGCCCCTAGCGCGACACGACATAATTACGTTAGGCCACTGGAAATAGACAGCTGGGAACTTAGGGCTTGGCGCGATGTGGTGGAATCATGGTGCCCCTTTGATTCTGAAATCTAAACTTATCACAACGTGGTGGGATCACGCTGGTCCACTAGAAATTGATAAATGTGCAAATATACTTTGGCACGACGCTCCGGTATTGTGGTACCTCACTGAGATCTAACAATTTCCATTTTCACATACTCTGCGATGCCTTACCGGTCTTAATGACGTTGTTCAATGACTGAAATTTAAAATAGCCATGTCTAGTTTGGGTGAATTTTATATCTTTGCAAAGGTAATTGAATTTCCTATGCAATCGAAGGCTCTAAATTAAAAAATATTAGGTATTTCGAGAATTTATATTAGATGACTCATAAACAAAGAGTTAATTTAGGCTAGGGAAATACGGGGTATTACACAATTGGTCATGTATTGTTTTGCCAAGACTTATACCTTACCAATGCCCAGCGTACCCCTAGTCATGTGTAGTGAGTGATTAAACATGGTCCAATAGGTATTATCTATTTTGTTTGAGCTTAGAGGCTTATCTCTAGGGGTTTTAACTTTTATTTCACTTATGCTTGTGATACTCATCTGGTGAGTCCAATACATAACTTTGTTCCTATTGTTTTTTAGTTCTCTGATAAGTTTCCTATTGACCAATCTAGTATTCCCCTAATTCTTGAGATTGAATTTGTCATTGATATCTAGCCTAACACTAGATCTATTTATATGGCACCTTAATGTATGACTCTTGTCAAGTTTAAGCAACTGAGTTTTTAGGTTTAATATCTTCTTAGTAAGGGTTTTATTAGACTAAGTGGATCTCGTTAGGGTGTTCTTGTGTTATTTGTGAATAGAAAAGATGGTTCCATGTGTATGTGTATTAATTATAGGCAACTTAATAAGGTTATAGTGAAGAACCATTATCCTATGCCTTATATTTGTGGTTTTTTAACAAGCTTCAGGTTGATTCCATGATTTCTTTTATTAATTTAAGGTCTGGTTAGCATGAGTTGAGGATTCGAGTTAAGAATGTCTTAAACACAACATTTAGGATATGTTATGGTCATTATGATTTCTTGGTGATATCTTTTGGGTTTACTAATGTCCCAGCCGTGTTCATAGATTTAATGAATCGAGTATTTAGGCCTTATTTTGATTCATTTGTGATGGTGTTCAGTGATGACATCCTTGTGTATTAGAGGAGTAGTGAAGAGCATGAAAAATATTTGAGTATCATGCTCCAAACTTTGAGAGATCATATGCTTTTTGCTATGTTCTCTAAGTGTGAGTTTGGGCTTGATTCGATGACATTCCTTGGATATGTGTCTAAGGAAGGTATCATAGTAGACCCAACTAGGATTGAGGCGATTAGTTATTAGGCTAGAGATACATCATCCAATGATGTTCGTAGCTTTATTGGTTTGGCCTATTATTTTAGACAATTTTTCGAGGGTTTTGCTATTTTTTCATCCTTTATGTCTAGTTGACTTGAAAAGAGGTTCCTTTTCTATTGTTCGAGGAGTATGAGTCAAGCTTTTGAAAGCTCAAGGTCATTCTTACTTCAGCTTCTGTGATAGCTCTTCCTATTAAGGATGAGGGATTTAATGTATTTTATGATTCTTCGTATGTTAGCCAAGGTTGTGTATTGATGTAGCAGGGTCTTGTTATTGCTTATTCTTCTAAGCAACTTGAGATGTTCATGAACAACTACCCCACTCATGATTTTGAGTTGGCAGCGTCAGTTTAAGAGATTAAGATTTGGAGCCATTATTTGTATGGCGTGAATTGTGAGATTTTCACTGATGATCGCAGTTTTCAACATCTTATGACCCATAGAGATCTTAATTCTTCACAGCGTATATGGATGGAGTTTCTTAAGGACTACAATATTTCCATCTTGTACAATCCGAGCATGAAAAATATGGTAGCAGAGGCTATGAGTCGGAAAGTAGTGAGTATGGGAACTTGGCTTGTATTTTAGTATCTCAGAAATCATTATCATGGAACATTCAATCTTTTCCTAAGGTGTTAGCTTCCTATGATAATTTAGATCCTAGGATGATTTTGGCTAATGTAGAGACAAGGTCCTCACTAGTTGAGAAGATTCGTGATTGTTAGTTTGAGGATAACCATCTTGACTTCCTTCATGATCATATGTTGACCGATGACTTCAAGAGGCACACCATTGATTCCAAGGATGTTTTGAGATTTGAAAGTCCTGTTTGTGTTTCTCAACTTAATGAATTGGTTCAGTTGATTTTGCATGAGTCACATATCTCTTGATAAAATATTCACCTCAACATAGCGAAGTTGTAGAGTGGTATGAACAGAGATATGGCATACTTTATAGCTTATTGTCTATGTTGTCAGTAGAAAAAAGTAGGGCATCAAAGACCTGATGAATTGACTTAGAGGTTACTCATTCTCGAGTGGAAATAAGAACAGGTTACCATATATTTCATTAGTGTTTGCCTTGCACTTCCCTTGGTTCCTATGGTAGTTTCTGGTTATTGTGGATAATTTGACCAATTCAACATAGATTATTCCTATTCGGATGAATTTTAGTGCTAAGTTTTTAGCCCATATCTATGTTTTTTAGATAGTTTATTTGCATAGTGTGCCCATTTCTATAATTTACACTGTGGTTCTATGTTCACATCAAGGTTTTGGAGATCTTTTAAAGATGAGTTGGGTAATTAGGTGGTTTGAGTACAACGTTTCTTCCACAGACCAATGTTCAGTCCGAGCAAACAATTCAAGTTCTTAAGGAAATGCTCCAATCCTGTGTTACTAATCTTGGAGTCTAGTGGGAGAATCACTTAGCCTTGGCAAAATTCTCATTTAACAATAACTATTATTCGAGCATTGAGATAGTTCCTTTTGAGGCTTTATATGGTAAGAGACATTGTTATCTAATTGGATTGTTTGAGATATTCAAAGTTTGGTTTAGTGGTACAGATATACTTCAGGAGTCATTGGATAAAGTCATCTGATTAGGATAGGGTAAGAGTGGCTCAAATTAGGAAGAAGTCCTATTTAGACCATAGGCTTTATGCCTTGAGATTTGGAGTTGGTAACCTTGTATTCTTCTGTATGTCTCCCATGAAGGGGGTAATGAGGTTCGGGGGGAAGGGAAAGCTCATTCTAAGTTATGTTGGATCTTTTGAGATTCTCTGCGCAATTGGTGAGTGTAACACCTCACACTTTTAGGCTAAAGTTTGAACTGACCTTTTTATGCATATAGACCTGAACACAATGATTCTTTGTCATAATATGTGTGATGATCAATCCTATAGTATATGAATACCTTTGAAAATTAATTGATGTCAAAAAAATCTCCAATATCAAAGACGAAAACTCTTCTATCGATTAAGTTTTAATGATCGTCTAAACTTTTGTCAACTTCCATCAATCATAACTTTTTGTATATATTAAATTAGGGGCCCACTATTTATCAAATGTAAGGTCTTCGAGTCCTCTTTTCAATGCAATGGGTTTCACCTTAATCCAATAACGGCATAGAAAGTTATGTTTATTTTACTTTGAAGTGTCTATCTCCTAAAATATGACAACGAGGCTGACGACCTATGAACTAAGTGATGGACTATAAGCCCTAGTTTTCAACCTAGGGTAGTAAGTGGTAAAATCCAGCCAAAAATTGATGACCTAGGTGACGACCTATCACCTGAGAGATGGGTTATCGACCATGGTTGTCAACGTATGAAAAATCTGTGATTCCTTTTGTTTCTTTAGGGGTATTTCGGTATTTTTCTCACCCTAAAACCTAAACACGAATACAAATTGTATCCTAAGAATTATAATTCTTTTTGTTATCAATTTCAACATAAAAAGTACTCTCTTAACTCTCAAAACAAGATCAAACTAGGGTTTCCTCCAAGAACGAGAAAAACATGAATCAATCTTTAAGTTCAACATTTCAAGAAAACGGATCAAGATTCGGGCTCCATCTTTCAAATTATATAGTCTAAGGTCAGTTGGACTACACTAAAAAAACCATGGGCATAATTTCTAATGTCTGATGAAGATTTAAAAATCCCCAATTATGTTTTGTAATGAAGTGTTTGATATCGTTTTGAAAAGTAAGTATCATGGGATCATTTTAATGAAAATACATGATTTATTGAACAAC
Organism: Capsicum pubescens; assembly: GCA_030864215.1. Taxonomy (NCBI): domain Eukaryota; kingdom Viridiplantae; phylum Streptophyta; class Magnoliopsida; order Solanales; family Solanaceae; genus Capsicum; species Capsicum pubescens. The sequence continues at coordinate 122,513,230 of CM061544.1, forward strand.
TTTCCATGGGAATTTAACTATAACTATATATATATATATGATTTTGTGTGTTTTATAAAGTTTTTTGAGAGCATGAATGACCTAACACCCTCTCCTTTATGTATGATTTTTCTGAAAGAAAGTTTGTGAGTGAATCCTTTATTAATGATTATGGTATGATATGGTTTGTTACATGTTGAGAGGGGATTTTTGATTAAAAAGTGTGTATTGTGTCAAAATTTACTACTTTTGATAAATATAAACATAACATGACCACATTATGGTTTTACCCTTGAGAGGGGAATAATTTGATGTAGGCTCAATATGAAAATGTATTGCATGATTTTCCCTCACTTGATGTTTAAAATATTGGGTGGTCCTTAGCATGATGACAAGTGAAATGGGATACAGATTGATATGATGTGTTTTGATTGACTTGAAAGTCAGGGTATGACGAAACATGATGATTCCATGCCCTTAAAAAAATAGTGTTGAATGTTTGGAAAGTATGAATGTGTTTTCGTTAAGGATCTAAAAGTTCGGCTTAAGAGAGATAATAGGTTACCTGAAGAAGGTGTTTGAGTGCAAGGGCTCATCGTCAGAACCCGTAGTTGCCAATGCGGGACTTATGATATATGATCCTACATTAAAGGACATTTTTAGGATATCTCACTTAGGGGGATTTCATGCACTGTGTTCATATGAGGGGTATCACTACTCCAATCCTGGCAGCTACTTTGATAAGAGGCTTAGCCACCGAGTTAAGGGCGGTTTCCACATATCCCATGGGATTTTGAATTTGTAGGGCGTACCGACTAGCTCGGAAGAATAACAGAGAGTGAGTCATGGTTTCAAGGAATTATTTTGGGGTTCATTAAAGTAAGCCCATGTGCTTTACTTACGTATTATGATAAATGTTTTATGAAATTCTCTCATTTATTTTGTATTAAAACATGCTATTTTTAGTTGTTTCACATACCGGTACATCGGTATTGACCCCCTATATTTCAGGATCTGAGACACAATCCCGAGGTCCTGCTAAGCCGTAGATTGATTGGTTAGAGATTGAAAGTTAGTGAGCCTCCCTTATTCGGGTAGTCCTAATGTATAAGTCATTGTTATGTTATTTTGATTTATGGTCTGACTGGGTGCCTTGTCCCTGTCTTCAAACAGAGGTTATTTTCAGTCAGTAAAGATTTCACAGACTAGTGTTAGATGTTGTTGATCTTTATAAAGTCATTTCAGTGTTGAGAAGTTTGAAATAAAAGTTGACCATTATTCTGTATTGTTTTACATTCCATATTTTCCCTGATATATTATGAGTTTATGATTACAAGATAGAGAAGAGCGCTCGAGCCTTCACTGTTTGAGATGCCCATCGCGGCCAGGGCCTCAGTTAGGGTCGTGAAAAATTTGGTATTTGAGCACGATTCATGGTCCCAGAATATATGAAAAATCGTGTCTAGTAGATTCTTTCTTATGGGTATGTTGTGCACCATACTTACAATCAGGAGGCTATCGGGCATTTAGGAGTTGTTTTTTATTCTTTCATACTCTAGTTTGTGCTATAGCATCGTCCATAAGAAAATTATCCTAAATTCTTTCATTGTTCTTATTTCATGGGTCATGCCTCATTGTCGAGGCGATACATGTCTAAGAGTCTAGCTCCCTCAGCATAGCGGTTCACTCTGATTGAGTTATCCATAAAAGTTATATGATATCACAAGGACATGAGAGGAGTCCATTAGTGCTTCAAGGAGTATTGATTCGAGTGTATACCTTTATTTTGATGAAATCGTTCATTTCAGCTTGAGGTACGAAATGTATTCAGTTTTCTTTTATAAAATTATTGTTGTAGATATCATTTATAAGGGTAATGATCTATAGAAGAATGTTGGAACTGTATTTACACCCGAGTAGTAGTATATGTGAAAGTGTCATGACCTATTGGTAGTGATATGGGCCAAGAAGTTGGTGATATAATGTCACAAGGTTAGAAGTCAGAGTGGGGGTGACTTTTGTTAAAATAAATTGTTGTATAACCATTGATTGAGGGGTGGTTTACAATTTTATAGTGATAGACTAATATGGTAGCAATATTAGTAGATTGTATGGTAGTCTGTGAAGGAACTGATAAGATTTGATTATTATTTATTCAAAATAGGGAAGGATCTAGGAATGGATAGTTATGGTGGTTGTAGGAATTATTCATAGGCTGTTAATAGAAAGGGGTAGATTAGTCAATAAGTTATGGTTAGAAATTTATTGTTGTACATGGATATTTGATGGTAGTGGTGATGTATGCATGGGTAAGTAAATATGATGTAAGGGAGTGGAATAAGTAGATGAGAACGTAATGGGTTATCATATAAGATTTTGATCGACTATCCCTATTATATGACTTTAGTCCCTTAATTGTATTTTCTCTAGTAGTTGTAAATTAGTAATACATAGGAGGAGGTATGTAGAAGATTTTGAGGGGTAGAAATGATGTCATAGAGAGGACGAACTTATGGGCCACAGTTAAATTAAATATGAGATTTAGGATGATATTTCTATTCGATTAGTGAGTATAGTATATGTCATGCTCCATATGATTGGTTTTGTTAGAAAATAGGCTTGAACTTAGAAGTGAAGTTTGGTGATAAAAATAGTAGATTAAGACTAGTGATGTTTATTTTGAGGGATCGAACTTGTAGGCATGATGGGAAGTGTGAATTAGCCTAGGTTTAAAACTGTTGGAAAAAGGAGTGGTCAATTATGAAATATTTATATGCATGGAATTATTGTTATAACGACGAATTGTGGTTTAGTCGTTAAGTGGTTAAGAACATAAGTATAAAGAAATAAGTTAAACCCCAGGCAACAAGTTTTTAGGAAAAGTTTTATATGTATAAGTGTTTAGTGTACCTAGATTTAATTCTTTAATCTTGTAGTATAGAGAAGTCTAGGGAGTTGTTGTATGGTGTTCTTAAAATCGGAATTCATAAAATATAGGTAGGAAATTATAACGCGCCAGATCTAGTACACGAAATGCTATACGGTACTCATGACTTCGAAGGACCACAAGCTAACCCATGACTGATATTTGTACTTATCTACATAATATACTGTATGATTGCAGAAACATGAACTGAATGGTCATAAGGTTCAAGATTGTAACATAAATTATAAAGATATAACATCATAATGGGGTATGAAATACCAAAAACAAAACTGAAATAACATGATAGTCTGAACATGATAGTTTGGAAAACCTCTAACTGACTGCACTATCTGAATGAGGAATTGATGGGATATGTCCCCAACTACCTCCAACTAATAAATTATATAATAAGATAATAAATAAATGATCATGTCCTTGAGATATTAGGAATCACTGCTAACTCTTACTATAGAGACTTGAATGTTACTGATGATCTTAAGCTCGTGCTTCTGAACCTATGGTATAAGGCACCATAGCGTAAATGTGCTAGTACTTTGAATGTACTGGTATGAATGGAAGGTAGTCTGAATGCATGGGGTTCATATGTATGAACAATACTAGTTAACTGACTAATATGAATGTGAGAATACATACATGAATACATAGTAACTATATCTGAGATCGTGATAACATGTATTTACTAACGACTAATATGACTAATAATTGAATTCCTATGACTGATATAACTGATAACATGAGTGACTATATCTAACTTTCCTAAATCTGATGGAACTAGCTGAGTTCCGTACTGTATCTGAGACTGTATCTGACAGTCCTAAATTCTGTAAAACTATCTGAGTTCTATTACTAAGACTGAATGACTGTATCTGAAAGTCTTGATTCATTAACTGAAACTGTGGGAAGTAGTTATCTAATAGACATGCCCCTAATATACCATTATGGCTGAGTTGGGGTTCAATCTGTAACCCCAATATGAAGGGTGTCAACACCGCGCCACTAGTAAGGACAAACTGCGAGTGACCCTCATCTGACAGTGTCCCCAAAAGAAAATAGTAGGACACTAATCTGACATTGCTTATCCAACTCATCAACCCTCATCTGACAGTGTTGATGTCTCAACCTATGTTGTCTACATAATTCTGGAATGCAAGTATGACTTCTAAGAATCACACCCTTATCTGACAGTGTGTGTTCCCATCCTTGGGTTCACTCGGTGCTAATTTCTACTCCCATCTGAATAGACACTGAACATGGATTACCGAACTGAACTAGACTGAATTACTAAGTTCCATTGACTGGCATAATAGTATTGAGATTACTGTATTACTGTGTTTTCTTGAGTCACATGACTGACTAAGTAATATGGATCATGGCTTGACTGAGGATATCGTGTAAACATGACACTAAAGCTAGGAACATAGCTATATATTTTTTAGGTACAAGTACCCCCAGGAATTGATGGTAGGAAACTGGCAAGGCATGACATTCTTGAATACATGACTAACATCAACAATATATAATCCATTGACTAAGACATTTCATCAAACACATGACATACATAACTTATACATGAATGGGGATTTCATAATATCATACTAGTATGGCACTTTTCCTTCAGATAAACATTTAATCAAACATGTTGGGAGCATGCTTTGGTTATAGAATCATCAACACATGTAATAACTAAGGATACATCAATCAACTTGTAAATTGAAGGGGTTTTATCTTGATTATTTTGGAAATCATCACATACTAGGCCTAATCATTGGAATATGTAATTTAAATCATGAATCAAAACCACATAACATCATGCACATGAATTTTATTCAATCTGTATCATCAACATGCACAAATATCCAAATCTTGGATTTTTAAAAGAGATTCTTGAGCTTCATAGGTGAGAGAGTTCCATGAATCAACACATGAGATACCTTGGTTCTTGATTTTGCGAAGATTGAAAGAGAGACTTTCTTGAAATTGAAACCCTAGCTTGTTCTTGAGAGAAAATTGAGAGAAACTAGTATATTTTGGGATCCAAATAGTCGAATCTCATGTTAAAGGGCTTAAATAAGGTTGGGAAATTGAACATTTTAGCACTGAATACTTTGTTTAATTTCAGTTAAATTTTTCCAAATTGGACCCCTCGAACGACGCGACGCTATCGCACCGTGTCACTGGAATTTGACAACTGGGAAATTGAGTGATGGCGCGATGCAGAGCCATCGCGTTTCCACTTCATTTGTGACCTAAAAGATTGTTGCGATGTGCCACTATCGCGGACCCCTATTGGAATTTGACAATGTCCATTTTCTACTGTGGCCGGCGCGCCACTGACTAATATTGCACAATGTTACGATGGGAACTTGAAATAGTCATAACTTCTTCCCCGATTTTAGATATAGGCGAATTTTATATAGACAAAAATCTTGTTGAATTTCCCATATGACAAAAAGTGAAAATATTGAAAATTTCTCATGGAATAAACATCATTAAATTTTGAAGCTAACACTTGACATTCTAAGGACAAAAAATTTAGTTAGGAAACTTTGGGGTATTACAATATCTCCTCTTGGGAACATTCATCCTAGAATGAGACTGACTGAGAGAGGATAAACGATAAGCCGAAGTACACACTAAACATGCATAATGAAACATGACTAACATAACTGACATTTCAAAGATTCATACAGAGCATTCATACCTGATGCATGATTTCATGACTGAGCTGATACATGAATGCATGACTGAGAGTACTAATAATCTGATCACACATATCTGATGCATGAATACATGATGAAACTTATTACACGACTGAGATTCTTAATAACTGAGTCTTCTCAAAATGATAATGCATGTCTGATGCATAAATACATGACTAATCTGATGCATCAACATATAATTGGATATGAAATGGTACTTAGTACCAAGTTTAGAAATGAAATCCTAAGCATGAGGCTGATATCAAGTTGTAACTGAAATCTAGACATGAAAACTTAAAAGCTTAAGGAGAACTGTTATCTTGAGCTAGATCTGAGTTAGCGGAGAAGAGGTGAGGATACTTGTTACGCATGTATGCTTTTTCTTCCCAAGTAGCTCCCTGAACGGAATGATTCCACCGAAGAACTTTGACTAGAAGGACTTCTTTGTTCTTCAGTCTACGAGTCTGATAGTCTAGCATTTCGATTGGAATCTCTTCATAAGTGAGGATGATTTTAATATCTATGCTCTAAATAGGGACTACAACCGCTGGGTCACCTATGCATTTCTTGATCATAGAGATAAGGAAGATTGGATGAACTGAGGCAAGATCTAAAGGAAATTTGAACTCATAAGCTACCTTGCTGAAGAGGCTGAGAATTTTGAAGAGACCGACATATTAGGGACTGAGCTTTCCCTTATTGTCGAACCTTTTCACTTCCTTCACGGGAGAGATCTTTAGATAAACATAGTCACCAATATCGAACTTGAGATCCTTTCTACACACATTTGCATAAGACTTCTATCGGCTCTAAGTAACCTAGAGTCTTTCTCTGATCAACTGGACTTTTACTAAGGCATCGATAACTAAGTCAGGCCCTATAACTTATGCCTCACTAACTTCGAACCAACTGATTGGAGATCTGCACCTCCTACCATAGAGATCTTTGAATGGAGCCATCCACATGCTGGAATAATAGATATTGTTATATGCAAACTCAATCAAAGGCAAGTGGTCATCCCAAATACCCTTGAAATCAAGTTCACATTCCCTTAGCAAATCTTCTCAATTCTGAATGGTCCTTTCTACATGACCATCTGTCTAAGGATGAAAGGTAGTACTGAGATAAATTTGGGTTCTAAGACCCTTTTGGAATACTTTCCATAAATGAGCGGTGAACTGGGTACCTCAATATGAGATAATAGATAACCGAACACCATGCAATCTGACCAACTCTCTGATCTAGAGTTTGGTGTAATCCTCGGCTGAATAAGAGGTACGAACTGGGAACAAATGAGCTGACTTGGTCATACTATCTACAATGACCCAGAATAAATAATGTTGACAACGAGTTCCAGGTAAACCCATCACAAAGTCCATGTTCACTTGTTCCCACTTCTAAGTAGGAATAATGAAATCTTGCATAGGTCCACTAGGATTCTGATTCTTTATCTTAACCTGCTGACATGTAGAGCACTTAGCAAAAATCTCTGCAATATCCTTCTTCATCCCACTTCACTAATAGATCTCTCAAAAGTCGTGTTACATCATTGTTTCCCCTAGATGAATAGAGTAGCGCGCACTATGCTGTTCTACAAGAATTCACTGCCTAAAGTCATCTACAGCTGAAACACACAGACGACCCTGACAATGCAGAACACCATCTCCCCCTTGGGAGAAAACCTCCACTTTCTGATCTTTAACTGACTCTTTCAACTTGACTAAAATGGGATCTTTATCTTTCTTTTCTTTTACCTAGGAAACTAGAGATGATTTTTAACTACTCTAAACCCATATATCGCCCTCCTCTGTATCGACTAAGAGAACGCCTAGTATGGTAAGCTGATGGAATTACTGAGCTAACTTCTTCTTACTCTCCTTAACATGAGCAACACTACCCATAGACAGTCTTATGAGAGCGTTGGCCACTATATTACCCTTGCTCGGACAATAAAGGACACTCATGTCATAATCTTTCAAGTGCTCTAACCACCTTATCTAGCAAAGATTGAAATCATTTTGAGAAAATCCATACTGAAGGATCTTATGATCTGTGAACACATCTACATAAACTCCGTATAGATAATTCCTTCAAATCTTTGAGGCAAATACTAGGGCTGCTAACTCAAGATCTTGAGTAGGATAATTCTTTTCATAGGATTTATGTTGTCTAGAGGCGTAGGCTATGACCTTACCATGATTCATGAGGACACAACCCAAACCTATTCTGGATGCATCACAGTACACTACAAACCCATCTGAACCATCTGGAAGAGCTAAGACTGGGGCTGAGGTGAGTCGAGTCTTTAACTCCTGAAAACTCTTCTCACAAGAATCTAACCACTGAAACTTGACTTTCTTCTGAGTCAATCTAGACATAAGGGATGCAATGGATGAAAATCCATCAACAAATCGTCTTTAATAGCTAGCCAAACCTAAGAAACTCCTGATATCTGATATAGAGATAGGTATGGGATAGTTTCTTACCACTTTAGTGTTTTGAGGATCTACTCTAATGCCATCACCTAAAATGATATGTCTGAGGAATGCTACTGATCTTAGCCAAAAGTCGTACTTACTAAATTTGGAGTACAACTGATGATCTCTGAGATTCTGAAGTATGATTTTAAGATAGTCTGCATGATCATGCTCACTCCAGGAATACACTAGAATATCATCTATAATGACTATGACAAACATGTCCAAGTACTGCTTGAACACACGGTTCATCAAGTCCATGAAAGCTACTGGGGAATTGGTAAGACCAAAGGACATGACTAGGAATTCAAAGTGACCATACTAAGTACGAAAAGCTATTTTCAGAATGTCACATTCTCTAACTCTGAGCTGATGATAACCTAATCTGAGGTCTATCTTAGAAAAATAGTTGGCACCCTAAAGTTTGTCGAACAATTCATCAATTCAGGGAAGAGGATACTCGTTATTGACCATGAATTTATTAAGATGATGGTAGTTTATGTATATTCTGAGAGAACCATCTTTCTTTCGCACGAACAAGACTGGTGCACCCTACGGGGACACACTAGGTCAGATGAATCCCTTATCTAAGAAATCCTTTAACTTTCTTTCAGTTCTATGAGTTATGCTGGTGCCATTTTATATGTTAGAATACATATAGGCTGAGTATATAGAAGAAGATCGATACCGAAGTCTATTTCCCTTTCGGGAGGAATCCCTGGAAGATCATTGAGAAAGACATCTAAATTTTCATTCATGACTGGGACTAAATCAAGACTGGGATTTTCAGAACTAGTGTCCTTAACTCAAACAAGATGATATACACATCCTTTAGATATCATTTTCTATGCCCGAAGGTAGGAAACAAGATGACCTCTGAAAGCGGATACACTACCCTTCCAATCTAGGATGGGTTTATTCAAAAACTGAAACTAGACTATTCTGTTTCTGTAGTCGACTGTAGCATAGCACGAATAAAGCCAATCCATGATAATAATTACATCAAAATCATTCATCTTTAATTAAACTAAGTCTGCTAAAGTCACTTTATGAAATATAATAGCCAGGCAGTTCCTGGATACCTGTCGGACTATGATGATTTTACCCACTTGGGTAGAGACTGAGATGGACTCTGCTAGAATTTCTGTACTGACTCCGAAATCAATTTCTATATAAGGAGTAAAAAAATACAAAGAAGATCTTAGATCTAGCAAAGAGTAAACAAGGACATGAAAGATCTGTAACATACTATTAACCACAATAAGAGAATTTTCCTGATCTTACCGGGACTGGAGAGCATAGAGTCAGTTTGAGTGTTGCCCACTAGTAGCACTGGAAGTGGAACTCTACTGGGATGGGAGATCAGACAGAGCTAAGGAACGGTTCTATTAACCTTGATAACCTGACTGGGGACAATCTCTGACTCTGTGGCCTGGCTTTCCACATCCAAAACACACATCGGTACCAGCTTTGCAAGCACCCTTGTGGTTCTTACCACAGGTCTGACAAAGAGGATTAGTTTGGGCATTGCTGAGACTGCCCTGAGACATAGAGCCTAGCACCCTATCTTTATTACCATCCCTAAACTTAGGAGTTGGAGCACTAGCTAACGATGGAGATGGAAATGATGGCTTAGGAAGAAATTGAGAACAGTTTCCTCCTTCTGATTAAGGCTGAGAAAAGTTAAAACTACTTGTCTTTGCTCTCTTATTCTGCTTCTCCCTCATCTTAATCTTTGGCTCTTCTGTCGGCTGAGCATAAGTCATAAGCCTGGATAAAGTCATGTCACTATTTAACATCGCAGACCTACACTCGTTGACCACACTATCATTCACCCCACAAACAAACTTACTCATCTTGGCCCTGCTTTCTGCAACCACACGAGGGCCATATCTGGCCAATTGAGTAAACTTAAGAGAATACTATTTCATCGTCATGTTGCCATAACTAAGGTTGATGAATTCTAACACCTTGGCTTCTCTGATCTTTTTGGGTAAAGAACCTCTCTAAGAATGCGGTAACAAACTCCTCCCACTCTATAGGCCCTCCATCAACTAACCTTTCAGACTTTCACTATTTGTACCAAGTGTGAGCAATATCCTCCAACTGATAGCAGCTAGCTCTGCACTCTCAACAGCTAACACTCCCATAATGTATGTAACCTTCTGAACCTAATCTATGAATTCCTAAGAGTCCTCGTCTAACTTAGACCCAAGAAAGGATAGAGGATTCATTCGGGTGAAGTCCCAAATCCTGGCTACAGATGAATTGCCCACTGGGTTGGCCGAAATAATGGCTGGTCATCCATTTTGAGTAGCAACTAACTGAGCAAGAGTAGTGAATATAGCACTGAACTCTTCATGGGAAACATATTCACCCAAAGGTTCTTCAGGCTGAGGGGATGACTGATTTCTATTTCTTCTTTTAGGAAGAATTTTCTTTAGAAGAAAGGGAGAAATGTATTAGACTGAGAGTTTGACTTGAGATTATGCTCACTGGAATGACATGAATACTGAAAAAGGGAAACTGTTCCTAAAATATCTTATAGCCTCCTACACATAAATATGGCGTGCAGCACACCCATGCACAAGACTCTACTAAATGCATCTTTCAGACTTCCTTTGATTCTATTGAAGTTGGCTCTGATACCAAGTTTGGAACATCTTGAATTTGGGACTCGAAATGTTACATGGTGGTCATGACCCCGAAAGACCACAAGCTAACCCATGATTGATATTTGTACCTGTATACTACATAATATACTATATGATTGCGGAAATATGAACTAAAAGGCCATAAGTTTCAAGACTATAACATAAGTAATAAAGATATAACATCTGAATTAGGTATGAAATACCCAAAAAAAACTGAAATAACATGATAGTCTGGAAAGCCTCTAACTGACTGAACTGTCTGAATGAGGAGTTGATGGGACGTGTGCCCAACTAGCTCCAACTAATAAATTAATTAATGAGATAATAAATAAACGATCATGTCCTCGAGAGATAAGTACTCACTGCTAACTCTGACTGCTATGAATGGAATGCTACTGGTGTTCTGGAGCTCATGCTTCTGAACCTATGGTATAAGACACCATAGGATAAATTCCTCAGTACTTTGAATATACTGGTATGCATAGAAGGTAAGCTGAATGCATGGGATTCATATGCATGAACAATACTGGCTAACAGACTAATATTAACGTGAGAATACATACACGAGTATGTAGTAACTATATCATAGATCTTGATAACATGAATTTATAGATAACTAACATGACTGGTAACTTAATTCTGACGACTAATATAACTTACGACATGAGTGACTGTATCTGATATTCTTGAATATGATGAAACTAGCTGATTTTCATACTATAACTGACCTGACTATCTCTGACAGTCCAGAATTCTATAGAACTATATGAGTTTTATTACTGAGACTGAATGACTGTATCTGACAGTCCTGATTTGGTAATTGAAACTGTGGGTAGTATTTATCTAATCAAGCTTCCCCTAATACGCCATTATAGCTGAGTTGGGGTCTAATCTGTAATCCCAATTGGAAGGGTATCAATACAACACTACTGGTAAGAACAAGCTATGAGTGACCCTCATCTGACAGTGTCCCCAAAAGAGAACGGTGAGGCCCTCATCTAACAGTACATATCCATCTCACCAACCCTCATATGACAGTGTTGATGTCTCGACCTATGCTGGATACATAGTTCTGGAATGCATGGATGACTTCTAAGAATAACACCCTCATCTGACAGTGTGTGGTCCCATCCTTTGGTTTACTCGGTGCTAATATCTACTCGCATCTGAATAGACACTGAACATGGATTACTGAACTGAACTAGACTGAAGTACTGAGTTCCGTTGACTGACAGAATAGTACTGATATTATAGTATTACTTAGTTTCCTTGATTCACATGGCTGACTGAGTTCTATGGATCATGTCTTAACTAAGGATATCATGAAAAAATAACACTAAAGCTAGGCACACAACTATTATTTTTTTTGGTACAAGTACCCCCAGGAATCTATGGTAGGAAACTTACAAGGCATGACATTCCTGAATACATGACAAACATCAACAATATATAATCCATTGACTAAGACATTTGATCAAAAACTTGACATACATACTTTATACATGAATGGGGATTTCATAATATCATACTAGAATGATATTTTTCCTTCACATAGGAATTTAATCAAACATGTAGGGAGCATGCTTTGGTTATACAATCATCAACATATGTAATAATAAAGGATACATCAATTAACTTGTAAATTAAAAAGGGTTTATCAGGATTATTATGCAAATCATTACATACCTGGGTCAATCATTGGAATATGTAATTTAAAACATGAATCAAAACCAAACAACATCATGAACATGAATTTCAATTCAATTTGAATTATGAACATTTATAAATACCCAAATCTTAGATTTTGAAAAGAGATTCTTGATCTTCATTGGTGAGAGAGACCCATGAATAAACACATGATTTACCCTAGTTCTTTATTTAGCGAAGATTGACGGAGAGACTTTCTTGAAATTAAATCCCCAATTGAAACCCTAGTTTGTTCTTGAGAGAAATTGAGAGAAACTAGTATATTTTAGGTTCCAAATAGCTGAATCTCCCGTTAAAGGGCTTAAATAGGGTTGGGAAATTAACCCTTTTAACCCCGGATGCGTGTTTCAATTTCAGTGAAATTTTCCCGAATTGGACCCCTGGCGAAAGTGGCGCTGGCAAGACGTGTCACTGGAATTTGATAATTCGGAAATTAAGGGATAGCGCGATGCGTAGCCATCGTGTTTCCACTTCATTTGCAACATGGAAGTTTGGCGCGATGCGCCACTATTGCGGACCCCTACTAGAATTTGACATTTTCCATTTTCTCTTGTTGCGCGGTGCGCCACTAACTCATATGGTGTTGTTTTACGATGAGAATTTGAAATAGTCATAACTTCTTACTCGACTATCGAATTGAGGCAAATTTTATATCGATGAAAAGCTTATTGAATTTCCCACATGACAAAAATTGAAAATATTAAAAATTCCTCATGGAATAAGCATCATTCAATTTAGAATCTAACACTTGACATTCTTGGTATAAAAAATTTAGTTAGGAAACTTTGGGGTATTACAGAAATATATGCCTTTTGTATAGTTTTGAAAATTTTGTTAAGTTATGAGTTGTATGATTATAGGTGTAAAGATTTCATTCTGTGGCATTGACGATGGGCTATTAAGTAATTAGAAGTATTGGTGTCTATGCCTATGAAGATCGTAGTCCTAAGAAAATATCCTTGGGGCTAGTATCTTTATATAATTATTAAGGGGAGTTTATGTTCATGTGTATATTGATACCCCTATGTAATAAGGATTGTGGATGTGAATGCTCATGAGAATGTGAGTTTTAGAATGATGGCTATAGAGGTTAGCAAAAGTTAAGAGTATCAGGTTTTGGAAAGCAAAGGAATTCGGAGCATAGTTCATCAGGGAGAGCTTAGATTTTATGTTTATGTTGATGTCTCATTTGTTTTTGAGAGTTGTGGCCACAGATTTTGATGTGAGGTTATATCTGCAAGTCTATGGGTGTAACTTTGTCTATGAAGGAGATGATGTATTAAAGTAGTTACTAAATTTTCTTATGGTGTCATGTTTCTAGTAAGAATCTTTATAAATCAATTCCTATTCAAGCAACCTCCTCCTACTTTGATTTGAATGGCCATTTACCAATTTCTTATGTATCCATGTCTTGCCTATGCCTAAGGTTTGAGCTCTCTATGTAACTCATGTCATGTTTTGACCTCCAAACAAGAAGCAATAATGTCCCTCAATTCTCGAATATTCCAGATATCCAAGATCTATATTATGTTTCTCATGATCCAGATCTATGTCTTACAGCATGCCTGGTTCTAAGAAGGATTATGTTTCTATATGTTACTATATCCTTTTATGTTTGGATTATCCAAAGTGCTAAAGTTTATGCTAACTCATGGAAAAATTCAGTTGTTTAAATGAGGATCAATTGTGTCAAGTGGAAATCCTTGTCTTAATTGTTAACTACATAAATTTCGGTTTTATGCCATGTACCTTATGATATGTGCACCCATGTTTCTCACTATGGTCTATCCAAAGAAGTCATGTAGTGTTGTGTTTATGCCAAACAACTCTTTACTTATGTTCCAGACACTTGATATATGAAGTACTTTATGTCTATTCTATCGTATCTTCACCTCATGTCACTCCTTCAGTAGTGTAATAAGTATAAGTTGTGGTCTGACAAGTGTTACTTCTATTCATTATGCTTTTTCCCGGGTCCCTTAATGACCTTTCGTATGTTAGTATAATGGTGGTTATAGAAGTATAGTAGTGTGTTAGGTGGGGGGGGGGGGGGGGGGGGGTAGATGTTTTTGAAGATGAAAATTTTGATGTCATTTCTTGAGCTAAGTCTATAGGAGAAGGGGAAGAAGAAGATGACCTTTCATTACGTGAGATAGTTAAGAAGGCTTTATGTGTCCAAAACCTTAGTGAGAATGATTGAGTTGTCTGGTCTTAGTGGGGAGATCCATGTAGTGGTTGTAGAAATCATTAGGCTTGACTGTTGCGATTGTTGAAAATACAGACCAATGTGTTTTAGGGTTAGTACCCTTTGATTTAAAACTTGATTATGTTTAATAGCAGTGGGAATATAATGTAAATCTTCTTAAGTGGATATAGAATATGGAGTCACATAGCTTAAACTAGCACCTCTTTTCTCCGAGTTAGTCTTCAACATATGAGTACTATCAAGTGGGACTCAAACTCGTGTGGTTAGATATGTATTGGAAGAATTGTAAGTTGGAAACGATGAGGCATGTAGTTTACTGTTTGGGGTGTAGACAAATAGTGTCTCTAAGTTTAATTTTTTTCGTTGTATCTGGTAAGGTGGAGAATGTTTTTTATTCTTATGTCCCCTAGAATCTCATCTCATGTCTTGTACCAATCTTAATCAGGCCGAGGATTCTTGGGAAAATTCATGTCTTATAATATTTTGATCATGTTCCAAAAAACACATGTTAAAATCATGTCGACATCAAGTTTCGTTAACCCATGTTTCCTACTTACATGTTTTCCTAAGGGTTATAATAAAGTTCGTTGACTGCCTTCACATATTTTGTTGAGGAAAAAAGTTCAATACAATATTATGTTCATTATTCTACACTTTTAGATCTTCAAAAAGCCCCTATCCATCATTCGTTAATGAATGATCCTAAAGGGGAGATAAGGTAACACCCCCTACTTTCGGGTTAATGTTTGATCCGTCCTTTTTATGCGTATAGACCAAAACCCGATGATTCTTTCTTAATATATGTGTGATGATCCATCCTATAGTGTGTTAATACCTTTAAATATGAATTGAGGTCATAAAAGTCCCCAAACTCAAAGACGAGTTAAAAACTCTTCTATCAATTAAGTTTTGATGAACGACTTAACTTGGGTCAAATTCAATTAGTCATAACTTTTTGTATATATAGATTTAGGGGGACTACTATATATCAACTGAAAGGTATTCGAGTCTTGTTTCCAACGCAACTGGTTTCATCTTAATCTGGTTTCAGAGTAGAACGTTAAGCATATTTTACTTTTAAATGTCTATCTGCCAAAATATGACAACGAGGCTGATTACCTATCCACTACATGATAGCCTATCAACCCTAGTCGTCAGCCTACGGCAGTAAGTGGTAAAATCCAGGCCAAAAGTGATGACCTATCATCTGAGTGATGGGTTATCAACAATGGTCATCAACTGATGAAAATCTTTAATTTTTTTTGTTTCTTTAGGGGTATTTCGGTCCTTTCTACACTCTAAAACCTACCCAACGAATATAAATTGTATCCTAAGCATTATAATCTTTTTTTCTATTATTTTTCAACATAAAAATACTCTCTTCACTCTCAAAACAAGACAAACTAAGATTTCCTCCCGAACAAGAAAATCAAGAATCAACCCTTAAGTTCAAGATTTCAAGAAAACGTATCAAGATTCGGGATCCATGTTTTGAATCTTATAATCTATGGTATGTGGGACTACTCTAAAAATCCACTAGGCGTAAGTTTTAATGTCTTATCAAGATATAAAATTCCCCAATTATATTTTGTAATGAAGTGTTTGATATTATTTCTAAAAGTAAGTATCATGGGATCTTTTTGATAAAAATATATGTTTTCTTGAACCAGTTTCCATGGGAATTGAACTATAACTATATTTGTATGATTTTGTGTGTTTTTAATGTTTATTGGAAGCATGAATGACCTGACTCCCTCTCCTTTATGATGTCTCTGATTTTGAAGTCTTGTGGATTAGTTAAATGTATGATTTTTCTGAAAGAGAGTTTGTGAGTGAATCCTGTATTAATAATTATGGTATGATATGGTTTGTTACATATTGAGAGGGTATTTTTGAATAAAAAACATGTACTGTGTCAAAATTTACAACTCTTGGGGTTTTGATAAATATAAACATAACATGACCACATTATGGGTGTAACCTTGAGAGGGGAATGCTTTGATGTAAGATCAATATGAAAACCTGGTTCATGATTTTCTCTCGCTGGATGTTTAAAATTTTGGGTGGTCATTAGCATGATGACATGTGAAAAGGGCTACAGATTAATATGATGTTCCTTGATTGACTTGTAAGTTAGGGTATGACGATACCCGATGATTCTATGCCCTTAAAAAGATAATGTTGAATGTTTGGAAAGTATGAATGTGTTTCCTTTAAATAACTAAAAGTTGGGCTTAAGAGATCTAGTAGGTTACTCCATGAAGGCATTTGAGTGCAAGGGCTCATCATCGAAAACCATAGTCGATGTGGGACTTATGATATATGATCCTACATGAATGAACATTTTTAGAATATCTCACATGGGGGGATTTTCTGCGGTGTTCTTATATAGGGGGTATCTCCACTCCAATCCTGGCACCTACATGGAATGGAGGCTTGACCGCCGAGTCAAAGGTAGGTTCCACATAGCCCGTGGTATTTTTAATTTGTAGGGTGTACCGACTCTCTCAGAAGAATAACAGAGAGTGAGTCATGGTTTCAAGGAATTGTTTTAGGGTTCATTTAAGTATGCTCATGTGTTTTACTTACGTATTATGATCATTGTTTTATTAAATAATCACATCTATTTTGTATTAAAAATATGCTATTTTGAGTTATTTCACGTACCAGTACATTTATATTGACCCCTTATATTTCAGGATCTGAGACACAATCCCGGTGTCCCACTAAGCCAAAGATTGATTGGTCAAAGATTGGCAGTTGGTGAGCCTCCTTTATTCCAAAAGGCCTAATGTATAAGTCATTGTTATTTTATTTGGATTTATGGTCTGACTGGGGGCCTTATCCCAGTCTTCAGACAGAGGTTATTATCAGTCAGTAGAGATTTCACAGAATAGTGTTATGGTGTTGATCTTTGTGAAGTCATTTCAGTGTTGAGCAGTTTGAAATAAAAGTTGACCATGATTCTGCATTATTTTACATTCCATATTTTTCCTTCATATTTTATGAATGTGTGTATGATTTCCAGATAGAGAAGGGGGCTTGGGCCTTCACAGTTCGGGATGCCCATCGCGGCCAGGGCATTGGCTCGGGTCGTGCCGGTGAGGTAGCTTATGAGTTAGCTTTACCTCAAGATTTTACCACTGTCCATCCTGTTTTCCATGTCTCTATATTGTTGTGATATATTCTTGATCCTTGTCATGTGCTTAGATAGGACTCAGTACTGTTGGATGAGGGCATGACCTTTATAGAGGAGCCTGTGCTCATTTTGGTTAATGATGTGAGTTGGTTGTCTAGTATAGAGATTCTTGTAGTTAAGATTCAGGGGAGACACCTCCTAGTGGAGGAGTCCACTTGGGAGATCGAGAGCGAGATGTGGACCCAATACCATCACCGGTTTGAGACTTTAGGTATTTTCTAATCTTTAATTTTTAAGGACTAAAGTTCTATTAGTAGTAGATATTGTAATGATACTTCTGGTTATTTTCCATATTTCAACTTATTTTTACCATTAGAGCTTTTCCATAGCTTCCCCAAGTCATTAATGTGTTGCTAGAACTAATAGATTGATTCAGAGAAGTTCATTTGATTTTTAGAGCTAACTCTGAGTTTAAAAGTCGCCACTATCTCCAACTGTCCACTGGGAAAAAACAACAGTATGATGATTTAGGATTCAAATTTTGACAGTGCCAAAAGCTCCAAAATATCAATTTTAGTCTAGGTAAACCTTTGGTTCGAGTATGATGCACCTAAGATCATTTCGACTATTGGTTGAAAAGTTGGTAAATTGGAAATTTGGGTATAGGTTCATATTCGGTTGAAACAACATCGGATGGAAATCCTACTTCCCTATCGCATTTGAAATGACAAATTTAGTATGGTTACATAGTTTACTTTCATATATCAGATTCTGAATGCATTCCGAGGCATTGGTGGAAACATGGAAAATTTCAAAGTTTTAACTTTTAGTAGGATCACACAAGGGAGTATGGAAATGTCCATAACTGCTCCTACAACCAAGTAGTGTGATTGCACAGTTGGTTGTGTAGTTTCCATATCTAAGGACCTGGCATTAGAATAAAAAAACTTTTTAGGTTGTGTTTTGGACTATTTCTCACACATTCTTGAGAGCCAAGAATCGTAAAATAGTGTGCTATCATTAAATTAAGTCTTGAGGGTGGCTTGGGAGCTTGATAAACATATAATTTTGTGAGTATCTTCCTATTTACTCTAATAATCCTTCTAATTCATGCTTCAATTTCTTGAATATTATACCAAGGCCCCGAATCCATTAGGGCTTGATTTAACCCCAAACTTATTTTGTTTTTCACCCTTTTTTGAGGTTTTTGATTCCATGAGATTGACATCATGTAAGTTTGGTATCAAAAATGTGATTTTTCGTGAGTGGGACCCACATGGGGTTTTGGCATTATTTTTGGTTACAAAGAACAAAGGTGCAATATGAGTATCGATATTGTCGTATTGATGTGTAGAATGTGTTTTTAATTGATTTGCAACTTGAAGTGGCTTCTGGGAAGGGAAAAATGAAGGTTTAGTGGATAGTTGATCATTCTTTGGTATTGAGGTGGGCTAGGTTTAACCCTTGTTAGATTGAGCTACTTTATAGTATATTTATGATATTTTATTTGATTGGGAAAGGTTTTAGGTGTTTGTTTGATGGAATGCAAACCTTTGGGTTAGTTAGACCGTTTAGGCTATTTGACACCATAAGGTTGAATCCTTTAGATTGTTCCCTTGTGCTTTAGATGAATTCGGCTTTATACCTCATTCTTAGCATAAGAATGACTTAATATACTCTTATTAGGAATTATTAACCTAGTTACTCGTGTTTTTGGTGAATTTCCTATCACGGGGCTAATTAAGGCTTGGTTGACATATAAGAAAGTATTTTGATACCTTAAGCCTAGTTCGGGTAGAAATTTGCCTAAAATTGAACTCAAGGAATAGAGTGGATATTTAACCTAACTTAGGCTATGCCATGCTAGTTTCGGTGAACCTTAATGCTTACTAGTCTATTGAAAAGGACTAGAAAGGAAAGAATGAGAAATACTGATACTTAATCACTATGTGGGTTAATTTTTTAGGATTACTTCCATTGATATTTATACTATTTATGATGTAATTATGATGATGGTTATGATATTTATGATCGGTTCAATACCGAGTCATGTTGATATTTATGACTGATTCAGTTTTGTGTTTTGTTGATATGTATGACTTGTTCAATTCTGAGTCTTATTAATATTTATGATCGGTTTAACTCTGACTCTTGTTGATATTTATGATAGGTTCAATTTTGAGTCTTGTTGATATTTATGATGGGTTCAATTCTGAGTCTTGTTGAAATTTATGACCGACCCAATTTTGAGTTTTGATGATACTCATGACTTGTTCGATTTCGTGTCTTGATTATATTTATTCCCAATTCAATTCCTAATTAATGACTATAGATATTCCATGTTGTAATATGATATTTAAATGATGTTGATTAATATTATGATGACAAATGAGGGAGAATACCTAGTTGGTAAAAATAGTTTATAGTGTATGGATTGTGACTAGTTGATAAATAATGCTAGTGATTAGAGGAAACTAATGGTTAACTAGTTGACTGTGGAATGATATTGGTAAATTTCTAAATTATGGTATAATGTCCAATAGTGATGAATAGTGAAATAATGGTTGAATTATGGTGATGGTTAGTATAAATGATGCATGTGTAAATTATTCTATCTTGATGTATACTCACCAGTTGCAGAGGATGTTGCGATGAGTTAATTTTTGCACCAATTGCCGTAAGAGATACAATTTTAAAATTAGATTTGCACGTGTTTTATCATTTTACATTATGTTATCGTATTATTTTGGTTTATTTACTATTTATGTACAATGATGATGGAGATGCTTCAAGATCGATTTTGTACCTTGACTTATTTAGGATTATCTTTCATCATATTATCTTTGTATCGTGATTTACCTTAGTCAACCGATAATACCTACTGAATACCCGTTGTTTTGGAACTCATACTATGCTTCTGTACCTTTTTGGTGCTAATCTGAGTACTAAATATTGATTGTTGTTCGAGCAGAGTTGATCTTTTAGAGATAGGGTGAGCTCTTGGAGTTCTTGGTCACCTATTTCCTTCTATTATATTGTTATTTAGTCTGTTGTATCAATATAGATGTATTTACAATATTCCGAGTCATTAGGGTTGTATTATTGACATTTGATTCTCTTGCACTGGCTCTACCAGGTCATGGAATTAGTATTCATGTATTGGCTTGTTTATCTATTTTGAACATTATGGTTGTTTATAACTTGTTTCATTGAATTTGGCCTATGATGGGCATTCCTTGTCGAATTAACCCATTGCGTTAATCCAAGTTAGGGTATTAATTTACCTACTGGTAAGATTTAGTAGGTGTCATCATGACTCGTAAATTTTGTCATAATACCTAACAAATGACATGAAACTCATATGGAATGTATTGTCGAAGCAATGAAACATGAAGAACTGTATGAACAACTGATAAATTCGGAGATAGTGCTAGCTCATAGGCCACATCTCTAATAGATCAAAGGATCTCAAAAGGTCCAATATACCTAGGGCTAAGCTTTCCCCTCTTCCAAGACCTCATCCCACCCTGCATGAGCGAAACACTATTAAAGATGTGATCACCAACACTAAATCTTAAGGCATGAAGTCTGTGATCTGTATAGCATTTCTGCCTACTTTGAGCCACTAGAAGTCTATCCTTAATGACCCAAACTATTTAAAAAGATTCACAAAGCACGTCCGTACCTCAAGGTTTAATCTTAGAAACCTCAAACAAGCAAACTGGAGAGCGACAATGCCTACCATATAAAGTCTCGAAAGAAGCCATCTAAATACTTGAATGGTAGCTACTATTATACACAAATTCCGCCAAAGCTAGATGTTGATCCTATTAACCACCAAAGTACATCATACAAGCACGTAGAAATCCTCCAAAACATTATATTCCTCTGCAATTGACCGTCGATCTAGGAGTGAAATATTTTACTAAGATCAACTCGGGTACCCAAATCCTCCTGAAAAGTCCTCCAAACTGAGATGTAAAAAAAAACCTCGATTTGAGATGATAGACACTGGCATATAATTAAGATAAACTATCTCCCAAATATTGACAAGGGACAACCTCACAACCCTAAACGAGACCTCAACCAGAATGAAATAGGAAGATTGGTAAATCAATCCATGATGAACCAAGCACTTTCAAAACAATACGAAATACGAGGTAACCCAGTCATAATATCCATAGTGATATGTTCCTCTTTTTTCTCAGTAATGGGTAACCTCTGAAGTAAACCCCCAGGTCTCAAATGCTTGGCCTTCACCTACTACAAACATAGGTACTGAGCTATAAAATCCATTTCATCCTTCCTCAAACCACCCCATTAGTAATTCTATCACAAATTATGATACATCTTAGTCACTCCCAATGAATGGAGTACCTAGAATAATGATCCTCTATCAATATAAATCAAATCCGATGACCCACTATCAACAAATAAGCTAAGACTCCAATACTTAAAACACAATCTTGATCAGGCGAGGTTTCCCCAGCCTCACTACTCATCATATTATCTTTAATCACTCTCAGCCAAACATTATCAAACTAATTGGCACGAATCTTCTCCATCAAGGAAGACCTTGCCTCCACGAACGTCAAAACACACACAGGTGTAGAAATATCAAGCATAACGATATGTTTATCCAAATACTAAACCCCTAAGGCTAAAGGTCTCTCCTGAGTCATATGATGCACCAAGATACCCATTCTAGTCGACTTCTGGCTTAAGGAATCTGCAACCGTATTACCCTTTCCCGGATGATAGAGAATAGTCAAATCATAATCCTTAAGTAAATTAAGTTAATGACACTGCCTCATGTTAAGATGTCACTAGGTGAAGAAATACTAAAGTATACGATGATCCAAAAAATCTCAAAATGGACTCCATTAAGGCATTGCCTCTACAACTTCAAAGTAAAAACGACCTTGCATAACACTAAATTACATGTAGGTTTATTCCTCTCATGGAGCTTCAGTAGATGAGAAGAATAAGAAAAAATTTATTCCTCTCATCGAGCTTCAGCAGATGAGAAGCATAAGAAATTACCTTACACCCCTAAATTAACATAACACCTAATCCAATATAAAAAGAATCACAGAAGATAGTAAATTCAAGCTATCCTTGAGAAAAGACAAGATAAAAGATGAGGTCAAAAGATTATTAAGCTTTTTAACGCTTGTCTCACAAGCATTAGACCAAATAAAGGAAATCTTCTTCTAGGTCAACTTGGTTAGTAGAGATGCAATAGATGAAAAAAAACCTCTACACAACCCTGATAGTAGCTCGCTAAACCATCACTCCAAATCTCGATAAGAGAAGTAGTCTGTAATACCCCATATTTTTCCTAGCTTAAATTTGTTCCTAGAATGTTAAGGAATAGCTTCCAAAATGGAGAATATTTATTTCATGTGAAATTTTGCAGATTAAACTTTCTATTATGTGGGAAATTGAATAATATTTCCATCAATACCAAATTCGCCTAAATCCGATACGCAGTTGAAAAGTTATGGCATTTTTAAGTTGAAAGTGTGCCACTTGGTCACTCAGCGCGTCGCGGAGAAGGAAAAAATGGCAATTGTTAATTCCAGTGGACCTCTGCGATATTGGCGTATTGCAGAGTGGTCTGTTTTTTCATTTGTCAAAATCCAGTAGCCCAACACGATCTTACCGCGTCGCGTTGGTGGCCAACATGGCAATACAAAAGGGTACCATGATGGCTACATGTCACGGAGTCTGCCCAATTCCCAATTTTCCAAATTCCTATGAGCCACTGCGATAGTGGCGCATCGCAGTGGCCTGCCAGTTTAGAAAAATATTGCGTTCTTCAGTTCCGACTTAGATTTTAATAGGGGTCTTTTGGTCAATCTCCAAGTCCCCAATTCGCCCAATACAATGAATTAAACATATTCAAGGCACTTTATACCCAATTTCATCCATTCTCTCTCAAAGCAAAACACTAGAGCTCCAAAGCTTCTTCTCCAAGAAATAAAAATCCTCCATAGTTTCCCCATGAGAGGTTACGATTGAGAATTCCCAAGGCAAGATAATTAAGAAATCATCTTCAAGAACTTAAATAGGAATTAATAATTCAAGTTTCTTCATCTAATCATCAAGCAAGGTATATGGGGTTTATGAATAAAGATCCTCTTCCATCCTTGTGCCCAAAACCTAGCTTTTATTTAAAATACATATGATTTTGAATGATTATACAAGAGATTTGAATTAGGGTTCATACCCTTTATTTTTATTTGCAAGATTATGAGTTTTCGAGAGAATTTAAAGATAAATAACATGTCTATTTTCATGTTTTCATGCTTAGGGTAGTAATTTCCTGACTTTGAGTTTAATTATCATTTATTTCACTCTAAAGTATGATTATTATGATGTTTTGACATGAGTTTGATCCATGGGTTATGAAGCCCCATGTTTAAATATTGATATTTCAAGAAGGATGATCCTTTAAGCATCCTATGAGATGATTATTTTAGATTTACAATGAAGTTTTGATCTTTTGATCCTCAGATAAGTTTTGATATCTACTTTACAGATATATTACAGATTACAAAAAGTAAAATATCTTCATTTATAGATTGATTCAGATAAGTGCATAATTGATTTCATATAAACCCTTATGCTAGTTTTAAAATGGATTTCCAACAAGATAAGCATAGCATACTAAAGGGAGTAGTATTTAGCATCGAGTTGGGTATGATTCTAAGGTCTTATACCCCAGAACTATGTTCCACCATAGAATTGATATTAAAGTGCCCATAGGGGGATGAGATAGTGATTATTTAAGCTTAGGTTATACTCCTTAAAAAGAGTATGACACCTCTCCCCAACGTGAGGTTTCTTCCATAGGAAGATAAGTCAATGGACTCCATCTAGCTCGCATGGTTTATGTTGGTTAGAAGAACCTTCCTAAATCCTTAAGATAAAGTGATTTCCTTACAACTTAATGGTAATGATTTTCAGAATAGTTTCATCAAAAAAGAATATCAGAAAGCTTTTAGTTAACTAAATGTAAAGGCTTACAACTTTATTCAGATTATGATTTACATAAAGATATTAGCTAGATATTTCATCTTTCAGATTTCAGATTTAAGAGTGAGTCCTTTCTACACTTAGACAAGATGATTTAAAGAGAGAATACAAGTAAAACTTTTAGAACTAAATGTAATGACTCATTAGATTTATAAAGTATGATTTGTTTCTTATTATTTTAGTATCTCAGATATTCCATCTTATGTGAGTCATTTATATTTAGCATGCATTGTTTTATAAACTATGATGATGAGATGATGTTTTATATATGCATTTCACCCCCATATTCTTAGTGCATCCTCAAAGTACTAATCTACATATATGTCTATTTGCTACATTTTCTCATAATGTAGGTTCAAGTGCTCAGTATAAGCAGCATGAGTAGTTCGAGCATATTCATCTACATCCGACAGTTGGTGATTCCTCATAGTTTGGGAACATATTTATTCAAATTTTACAGCTTAGTAGTTTTATATGATTTAGTATTCTTTTCAGACAGTTCGAGTTAGCTGGGGGTTTGTCCCAGTGACTCTCAAGTATTAGTAGTAGAGGTTTGTCAGAATAATAGTTTTTATTCAGCTTGATAAGTTTTGAGATTTCAAACATTATTTAAGATATTATATTCAGAAAGTTTTCTGCATTTAGAATGGCTCTTATGATTATATTTCATTTATTATGAGATTCATATTTAGTTACAGGAAGACAGGGTTAGCTTAAGGCTACTCATAGTCTTGAGCGTCGTGTGATATCTCGGGACCAGGTTTAGGGACATTACAAACTTAGTATCAGAGCCTAAGATTTGTATGAGTCCTTGAAAGTCGAACAAGATGTATTACATACAGTTTTTATCATGGGTGTGAATTACGCCACATTTTTTAGCTACAGGCCATGGAACATTCTTAGGAAATCATGTCTTTCTTTCATGATCTATCGTGCTTATAGTATCTCTATCTGCTATTAACTCGTGCTTTTACATGACAGTTAAAAAAGCCTTCTCTTCTAGCTAACGCCCGCCGAAATAATAACCATCCACCTCAACCCGCTGATACTATGAATGAGAATGTATCCCATACTGAGTTTAGGGTTGCCTTTCAGGCGTTAGCCCAAGCTGTGACTGCCAATGTTCATGGCAATCATTAGAATCATGATGTAATCCCACTATATAATAGGGATTTAGCATTAGCTAGAAGCAGAGATTTTATGAGAATAAACCCGCTTGAGTACTTTGGGTCGAAAATACTTTAGGACTCACAACTTTATCTAGATGAGATGAAAAAGATCATCTAGATTATGTATATTTCAAGAGGAGTGTGTATAGTTATCATCCTATAGATTAAAAGATTTAGCGTAATATTAGGTAGTGATATGGAGGAATATTAGAGGTAAGAATGATGTTCCTATTAGTTGTGAGGTATTTTAGGATACTTTTCTAGATAGGTTCTTCCCATATCAGATGAGGAAAGCTAAGATAAAAGAGTTTTTAAATTTTAGGCAGGAATCGATGACAGTGAAAGAGTACTACCTTATGTTCAATTAATTGTTTAAGTATGCTCCTAATACGATGACTGATCCTAGAGAAAGTATGAGTAAGTTCGTTACTGGAGTATCTGGATTGGTAGTCAAGGAGTATAGGATTTCCATACTTATTGGAGACATGGATCTTTCTATATTGATAATTCATGCTCAGAAGATTAAGGTAAATAAGTTGAAGGTTAGAGAGAGAGGGAATAAGAATAATAGAACAGCGTAGTTTAAGTATGGCTAGTCTAGGTCTCAAAGAGGAAACCATGCGCAGTTTTAGAATCGTTCATCTATGCCAACATGATCTTCAGCTAGTGCTCCCTCTCCCAGAGATAGACAGGAGTTATGGCGTAAGTCTTCTATGTCAAGAACCCAGAATAGTGTGAGTTATAGGACTAGTTATCCTCCATGTGCTAGGTGTGGTAAAAGTCATCCTGGTAAGTATTTAGCTGGACAGAAGGGTTGTTTTGGTTGTGGTAAGTTGGGGAATAGTATAAGATATTGCTTGTATGCTAAGAAGGAAAACAAAGATGATAGTCCCCAGGATCATACTATTAGTGCACAACTCTTGTAGGTCGCCCAATTTCTCCTCAAGGCGCATCATTAGTACCGGTGGCGGTCAGTTCGAGAATTATTTTTATGCTTTACGATCCAGTTAGGAGCAGGAGATTCACCAGATGTTGTTACTGGTATACTTCGTGTTTTTCATCTTAATGTTTATGTTTTGTTAGACCCTGGGTTAAGAGTCTCTTATGTGACCCCATTAGTTGAAGTAAATTTGAGACATGTTCTGAGAAGTTCCCTGAGTTTTTCCTTGTTTCTACCCCAGTTGGTGATTCAATTATTTCTAAATAGAAATATAGAATGTGTCCTATCATTGTTCTTCATAAAGTCATATTAGCATACCTAATAGAGTTAGATATGGTTAACTTTGATCTTATTCTTAGTATGGATTGGCTCATTCCTGTTACGCCTCTATAGATTGTTGCACCCGAGTTGTGAAGTTTTAGTTTCCAGATGAGCCAGTTTTTGAGTGGAAAGGTAATTCAGTGTCTACGAAAAGACATTTTATATCTTATCTTAAAGCCCAAAAGTTGATCTCCAAAGGGTGTATCTATCATCCAGTTTGAGTCAAAGATACTAAGTCTGACACTCCAACTATTCCGTCGGTCGGTGTAGTTTAATAAGTTTCCTAATGTTTTTCCCGATGATTTTCCAAAGATACCTCTCAATAGTGAAATAGAATTCTATATTGACCTTCTACTAGATACTCAGCCCATCTCAATACCTTCATAACATATGGCTCCCGCCGAGCTGAAAGAGCAACTCAAACATCTTTTAGATAAAGGCTTCATAAGGCCCAGTATTTCTCCATAGTGTGCTCCCATCCTATTCATGTGAAAGAAAGATGGTGCTTTGCCTATTTGCATAATATCTTCAGTTGAATAAAGTCACAGTTAAAAACAAATATTCTCTTCCTAGAATTGATGACTTATTTGATTAACTCCGAGGTGCCAGTTATTTCTCAAAGATAGACCTCAGATCCGGCTATCATCAGTTTTAAGTAAGGGAATGTGATCTTCCAAAGACATCTTTTAGAACCCATTATGTTCATTTTGAGTTTCTATTCATGTCCTTCAGACTAATAAATGCCCCAGTAACCTTCATGGACTTGATGATCAAAGTGTTCAAATGATATAAGGATACGTTCATCATAGTTTTTATCCATGATATTCTCGTCTACTCTTATAGTGAGGATGATTATGCAGTCTATTTTAGAATTGTGTTGCAAACTCTAAGAGATCACTAGTTATTCGCCAAATTTAGCAAGTGTGGATTTTGGCCAAGGTCAGTAGATTTCCTTTGTTTTATTGTTTACAGTGAGGGTATTAGAGTTGATCCCCAAAAGACATAATCAGTAAGGAATTGGCTTAGACCTATCTTTCTGTTAGACATTAGGAGTTTCTTGGGTTTAGATGGATACTACATATGTTTTTTTGAGGGTTTCTCATCTATTGAGTTTCCTATGTCTAGATTGACCCAAAAGAAAGTTAAGTTTTAGTTGTCAGGTTCTTGCGAGAAGAGTTTTAAGGAATTGAAAACTTGACTCACTTCAGCCCCAGTTTTAGCGTTATCTAATTGTATAGAAGGTTTAGTGGTTTATTATGATGCCTCCAAAGTTTGTTTGGGTTGTGTTTTGATGCAGATAGGAAAGGGAATAGGCCTATGTCTATATACAACTTAATCCTCATAAATAGAATTACCCAACCCATGATCTTTAGTTAGCTGTTATTATGCTTTCTTTGAAAATTTGGAGACATTATTTGTATGGAGTGTATATTGATGTGTTCAAGGATCACAAAAACTTGCAGTATGTGTTTACTCATAGGGAGTTCAATCTCTTTCAAAGAAGTTGGTTGGAGTTGTTGAGAGATTATGATATGAGTGTGTTATATAATCCGGTCAAGGCCAATGTAGTGGAAGATCCCCTTAGTAGATTGTCTATGGGCAGGGTTGCTCATATGGAAGATGATAATAAAAAGTTAGTTCAGGAAGTGCATCGATAAGATAGATTTGGTGTAAGGTTGGTTGATTCAGCTTAAGGAAATGTTAGGGTTTATAGTAGTTCTAAATCTATCCTAGTTTAACAGGTGAAGGAGAAGCAAGATACAAATTCTAGTTTGGTAAAATTAAAGGAGGCAATTAAAGACCAAAAAGTAGAGGTTTTCTCCTAAGGGGGAGATGGTATTTTGAGGTACCAAAGTAGATTGTGTGTGACATGTGTTGATGATTTATGGCACCATATTATTTCCAAATCACATGATGCATGTTATTCAATTCATCTAGGTGCTACCAAGATGTACCACGACTTGGGGAAATCGATTGGTGGAGTGGTATGAAAAGAGATATAATAGAGTTTTTAGAAAAGTGTGAAACTTGTCAATAGGTTAAGATAGAGAACCAAAGACCTGGTGGTGCATTGCAGGAGTATGGTATCCCCACTTAGAAGTGTGAAGAGGTAAATATGGATTTTATAACTAGTTTACCCCATTTGCGTTGTCAACATTATTCAATTTGGGTTATTGTACACAAATTGACTAAGTTAGCACATTTCTTTCTATTTAAAACGACTTACACAACAGAAGATTATGCTAAGTTGTACATCAGAGAGTTGGTCAGATTGCATGGAGTTCCTTCGTCCATCATCTCAGATAGGGGAACTCATTTTACCTCTATATTTTGGAGAGCTTTTTAGAAGTGTCTTGGTACCCAAGTTCATCTTAGTTCAGCATTTCATCTGCAAATAGATGGTCAGGCAGAAAGTACCATTCAGACACTAGAAGATGTGTGGAGGGGATGTGTAATGCCCCGAGATTCCATCCTGAGACGTCACACGGTGCTTCTGATCCCGAAGGACCACAAGCTAAACCTATACTAATATCTGTACCTGTACACTGCATAATATCTGAAATAAATATGGAAATTAGCCATAAGGTTCAACACATCTATGAATAATTCATTTATCATCACAAGCATTCGTTCACCATCACAAGCATTCATTCATCATCACAATCATAAAAGGATCTCACAATCAGTAAAGCATTCCTTCAAGTAATTAGGAATTATGTCATATGTTCATTCCCACAATTCATTAAGACATCACCTCAAGCATTTAAGGATCACAAATGTCTATTCATCATCACAGTCGCCAAGGGGTCACTTTAAGAATCTCGGAATCATAATCATATAATAACGTAGGGGAAACATGCGACTAGATCATACTCCATTCAACCAGGTTATACCTGAACTATTTCATACCTATATCAGTCTTGACATGTGTTTTGATATCACATGGCTTGGGGAAACTTCATACTATTATGTCATAACATACCGTCTAACCACTTGGTATGTATTAAAAACATAGCAAATATCAAGAGCATATGATTGGGGAATTTACTACTCACATCTCCACTTGTTCACTAAGTGCTTCAACAAAACACTAGATATGTACGGTTTCACACTTATTTTTGAATATTCTACTACCATGGAATAATTCATTTACTTGGGCATTTTATCATACACTAGGCATGCATAAAGTAACTGACAATTTGGTTACCTATTCAATCTACTATAATGGCCCTTATTCTTCACCTAATCTCTTTTTCAGACCTATGGGGAACATGCTTCACTTATTTAACCATTCCTACACCCAAAAGTCCTGAACACATCACATAAAAAAGCAACATAAGGAAGATTCATCACAAATATCACATGGATTCCACCTACTTAAGTCAAAGCTCATGAATCTTGTAAAAAAACATGAATAAAAATTCAACAACAAATGTAACATCAATTTCAACTCATATAAATCATGGAATCTCACAAATATAAAATTTTCATATTTTAAAAAGGGTTCTTGAGCTTCTTGGATGAAAGGGACCCAACAATCAACATCTACATACCTTAATCTTTGAAATTTGATGAATTATAATGCTTGAGAATCTATCCGCACTTGTAATAAATGATTCTGGAAGGCCACACTATGAGAAATTTGATTCTTGAAGAAATCTTGAAGAATTTTTGGAAGATTAGTGTTCTTGAAAAAAACACTAGATATTTTCTCTTAAGGGATTTGGAAGAGTAAATGATAAAATTAGGATTTTGATGGGGTTCCTCATATTTATAGAGACCTCCAAAAGTTGTGAAAAGAACAAAATACCCTTGCAAAAACGTCCTTAAGATGTTGGAAAAAAAATAGCTGATGACATCCGTGACAAGCCGTCAAGCTGGTGATAAGTCGTCAAGAAATGTCATCACAAAAGGGTGAAATTTTGATTTTCTAGTTAAGGTTGACGACATTGGTGATAGGACATCGCGGGCGTGACAGATTATCAAAAATTGTCATCACTCGGGGTAGAAATCTGCCCAGGGATGACGACATTGGCGATAGGTTGTCACGGGCGTGATGGCTTATCACGAGTGTCGTCACTCAGTTTCCCAGCCTGACATGCTGGAGTAAAATGGGCATAACTCTTTGTTCCGATATTGGTTTTTGACAAAATTGATATCGTTGGAAATATAATTCAAAGATATTTCATTTGATATGTAGTAGGTCCTATAATTCTATATATACAAGGATTTATGATCAATTGAATTTGACCAAAGTTTTGACGCTCACTAAAACTTTAATGATAGGACAGCTTTCAACTTGTCCTTGAGTTAGGGGACCTCTATGATCTTAATTGATGCTCAAATAAATTTCCACCCTACATAATTGATTAACACACTAAATTACATAAGATTCGAGGCTTTTGGTATATCTACGCATATGAATGATGGATTTCCATTCTAGTAAAAAATATGGAGTATTACATTATATCCCCCATGGAATCATTCGTCCTCGAATGTCTCTTGATAAGTTATGAGTAATAATCAACTGAACTTACTTAAGGTACATGAAGATCTTGAACATGACTATGCAACTAGAACCACTGACGTATAGAGTTATTGCACTGGTCATGCATATCTGATGCATATAATACTCGACAGAATCTACACATAGCTAAATTGTCATAACACTCATGCATATCTGATGCATGGACTCATAACTGGGATGATCTCAAGAATGCATGATTGATCACATACTGACAAGCTGAACTCATTTCTACTAAATGTGCATATCTAATGCATGAATGTCTGGCTCGGCTGACGTTTTGAAGCACGACTTGACAATGCAATAACGACTGATGCTAACTTTATAAGGAGAATCTAAACATGCATCGGGATGAATCTAATGGCATGAAACAACATAATACTATGGGATATCTCCCCCTTGGGACTCTATGTCCCTCTAAACACAATTCGATAAAATACTGGGGTGGTGCACGGGACACCTATAGACGGGGTCATTATTGACCGATCAATATCTCAAACTCATGCATGACTCATACTAACATATAAGCTCAAAATGGGAGAAAAGGATATATCAATGCATGTTATAAAGATGAATGGCTCATAACATAACCAGGTCTGTTTTTGGGAATCCTTCCCAATCAAGGAGAACTTGAAGCGCACGGAGTCTACCCCTTTGAGTCAGCATTTTACATTCTGGCACACCACACCTAAATCATAAATCACTACAGTCTCTACACACACCTTCGTGGCACCTTCCACACTCTCCATAATGCGGATAGGTACGAACACCACTAACACTACTTTGGTCTTTGGATCTTGGCGCTCCCTTAGATCTGATACCCTCGAACATAGGTGCGGGTACACTAGCTGAAGATGGAGCTGGAACTAAAAATTTCTGACATTACTAAGAACTACTACAACCTTGAGACTCTGACTACGAGAAACCACGACTACCTTTCTTGGCTTTCTTACTCACTTTCTCTCTCTCCTTCATCTTATCTGACTTAATCTGTCGTGCATGAATCATTAGCCTAGAAAGGTCCATATATCTATTGAGAATTGCAGCTCTACACACTTTCAACACATAACTCAATACCCCAGACAAAAACATACTTATACTCGCTCTAGGGTCAGCTACCAAGTCGGGATCATACTTAGCTAATTGGTTAAACTTAAGACAATACTCTTTCACGGTCATGGAACCTTGACTTAGGTTGATGAACTCTTCTACCTTAGCTTATATTATCTCTAGAGGGAAAATCCTATCTAGAAAGTCACTCTGAAACTCTGGCCAAGTCACAGGATATGTATTCTCCTCTCTACTCTTCTCCAACATCACTATCCAATCATGAGCAATATCTTTCAGCCTATAAGATGCTAACTCAAGACTCTCCTCATCAGAAATATGCATAATCTGGGTGATCTTCTTCACCTTATCTACATAAAATTATATATCCTCACCAACTACTGACCCAAAGAATTCTGGCGGGTTCATTTTCATAAAATTTCTAACCCAGGCTCCGACAGAATTCCCATTTTACTTAGGTTGGGTTGCAGCCTGACGATTGCCCTGAACATTAGTCACAACTTGGGCTAGTGCCTGGAAAGCTGCCCGAAACTCTGTATGTGACACACTCTCATTCTAAGAATCTACTGGCTGAGGGGGATGATCATCAACCCCACGGACAAAATATCTGTGAGGAGGCATACTCTGTAATTGGAAGAAAAAAGTGGATTAGACTGAGAACCAACTTGAACTTATTCTCACTCGCACAAAATAATCACTGAAAGAAGGGGAACTGCTCCTAAGAACATCATGTATCTTCTTGTACATAAATGTGGAACGTTAAACACATATGCACAAGACTCTACTATATGCGCTTTTCAGACTCTCTAGGACACTTTTTAACCTTAGGATTTGATATCAAGTTTGTAATGCCTCGAGATTCCATCCCGAGATGTCACACGGTGCTTATGAACTCAAAGGATCGCAAGCTAACTCTTTAATGATATATGTACCTGTACACTACATAATATCTAAAATAAATGCAGAAACTAGTCACGAGGTTCAACACATCTATGAATACTCATAATACAGAAAACTGAATACTAATACATCCATCTGCAAAGCCTCTAAACTTTTTGAACTAGGGAGTTGATGGGACAGGTCCCCAACTAACTCCGTCGACTGAAAACAAAGTCTGAAGCAATAATAGAAAACTGATATTCGTCTACTAGAGAAAGAGGACTCACTGCTAATGCTGCTGACTAGGACTGAACTGTTGAGGATACTCTAGATTCTATGCCTCTGAACTTATGGTGTCAAATAAAACACCATAGCACAAATGCATCAGTACAGAAATATACCGAGTATATAGACGAGGTAGGCTAATGCATGCACAATATATAAATTGAATAATCATGAAGATGTCGCATGAGAAAACATACATGAATGCATAGACCATGAACACAATCATCGCAACTCTAAATACTGAAACTCGGATATCACTTTACTGCAGACTGAACTCACTACTGAAACAGAGATACTGAATCACTAACTCATCTGATACTGATATCTAAAAGTCTGGATGTACTTACATCAATGACTGAATTCTGAACTTACTTATTTTGATTGACACGATTAGATATCAACTTTTCTAGCATATTATACTGGAAGAGATTATCAAAGATAAGAAGTATGATTATATCTGAATATGACAACAGAAATACTTAATAGAAATTTGATACTGTGATCAAGCCAGTCTAGTGGCATATCTCTGAATATGATATCAAATAAATGTATATAAGACCATGACTATATGATGGGAAGGTCCATGAAACAATGGAACTATCTGAGTTCCTCATAAAGATAGATGAGTATATCTGATAGTCCTGATTTCTTAAGATTGATACCAAAACTGAGATTGAATCTGAAACTAAAACTATAAAAGTGGGAAGTAGCTACTTAACCGATATTTCCCAACCTACCAAGGGTGGGGTCCAACCAGTAACCCCAGCTGGAAGGGTGTCAATACCATGCCACGGGTAAAGATCTCTCTCTGGTCAATCCTCTCTCACGGATGACCCTTACCATGAAGTCGACCTAATGAAATATAATAGTTAAATACACACTTTCTCTGGGGGGTGACAACCTTTCCTGACTGTGAATCCTGTATCCTGTGGAGGCTATGCATTCTTGGAGGTCAGGGATTGCTACTAACAACTCTAGCCTCTCTCACTGACGGAAAGAGCCGCCATCCCTTCCCTCGCTCGGTGCTAGTTTTTACTCTTAACTGAAAATCTCTAAACTGAAATCTCAAATGAATACAACTAAACTAAATATGATACTGATCATGTTTCTCAAAAGATATGACTAAGTTACACTGAAATCACTTAGTTCTATATCTGACTGAAAAGGTATTGAATCATGGTATCTGACTAACAATACAGATCTTGAATAGATTACTCAAATCTCGTCTGAGATTAGAATTGAATCACTTGAATACTATTAGATCAGATCTGATTACAGGACTTAGGCTAGATTACTAGTGATACAAAGATTACAGAGATAACTTAGATTACTGAACTTTCTTACGTTTTGCACTTGTCTGAGGATACAGAGTTCTATAGTACACTGAGTTCTGAGAATCATGGCTTGACTGAAATTATCGAGAAACTAACACGGGCTCTAGACAATAGCTTTATTATCAGGTATAAATACCCCCAGGACTCGATAGCATAAAAGTAAAGCATAATCATTCTTGACTAGTCATCACCACAATTATTCATTCATCATCACAATCATTCGTTCACTATCACAAGCATTCATTCATCATCACAATCATTAAAGCATCTCTTCAAGTAAATAGGAATCATGTCATATGTTCATTCCCACAATCATTAAGACATCACCTCAAGCATTTAAGGATCACAAATGTCTATTCATCATCACAGTGGCCAAGGGGTCACTTTAAGCATATTGGAATCATAATTATATAATATCATAGGGGAAACATGCTACTAGATCATACTCCATTCAACCAGGTTTTACCTTAACTATTCCATACCTATATCAGTCTTGACATGTGTTTGGATATCACATGGCTTGGGGAAACTTTATACTATCATGTCATATCTTACTTGGCAACCACGTGGCATGTATTAAAAACTTAGCATATATCAAAAGCACATAATCGGGGAATTTACTACTCACACATATTTACTTGTTCACTAAGGTCCTTCAACAAAACACTAGACATGCACGGATTCACCCTTATTTGGGAATTTCCTACTACCATGGAATAATTTATTTACTTGGTAATTTTATCAAACACAAGGCATGCATAAACTATCTCACAATTTGGGGTTTCCTATTCAACATACTATAATGCCACTTATGGTTTACCTAAGCTCTTTATCAAACCTGTGGGAGACATGCTTTGCTTATTCAACTATTTCTACACCCAAAAGTCCTGAACACATCACATTGAAAGCAACATAAGGAAGATTCATCACAAATATCACATAGATTCCACCTACTAGGGTCAAAGATCATGATTCTTGTAAACAAACATGAATCAAAACTCAACAACACATGTAACATCAATTTAAACTCATACAAATAATGGGATCTCACAAACATAAAACTTTATATTTTAAATAGGGTTCTTGAGCTTCTTTGATGAAAGGGACCAAAGAATCAACATCTACATACCTTAATTTTTAAAATTGGATGAATTCTAATGCCTGAGACTCTATCTGCACTTTTAATAAATGATTCTCAAAGTCCACGCTATTAGGAACTTGATTCTTGAAGAAATCTTGAAGAATTTATGAATGATTTTTGGAAGATTAGGGTTTTTGAGTAAAACCCTAGATATTTTCTCTTAAGGCAATTGGAAGAGTAATGATGAAATTAGGGTTTGGATGGGGTTCCTTATATTTATAGAGACCTCCTATAGATGAGAAAAGACCAAAGTACCCTTGCAAAAACATCCTTAAATTGCTGGAAAAAAATAGCTGACGACATCCGTGACAAGCCGTCAAGCTGGTGATAAGTCGCCATGAAATATCATCACAAAAGGGTGAAATTTTGATTTTCTGGTTAAGGTTGATGACATTGGTGATAGGCCATCATGGATGTGACATCTTATCACAAAATCTCATCACTGGGGGTAGAAATCTGTCCAGGGATGACGACATTGGTGACAGGTCGTCACGGGCGTGATGGCTTATAACAAATGTCGTCACTCAGTTTCCCAGCCTGACATGCTGGAGTAAAATGGGCATAACTCCTTGATCCGATATTGGTTTTTGACAAAATTTGTATTGTTGGAAATATAATTAAAATAGTTTATTTTATAAATAGTAGGTCCTATAATTCTTTAGATACAAGGAGTTATGGTAAATTAAAGTTGACCTAAGTTTTGATGCTCACTAAAACATGAACGATAGGAAAGATTTCAACTCGTTGTTGAGTTAGGGGACCTCTATGATCTTAATTCTTGATTAAATAGATTCACACACTACAATATTTATTAATACACTAAATTACATAGGATTCAAGGTTTTTAGAACATCTACGCATATGAATAACAGATTTCCATTCTAGTCCAAAATATGGGGTATTACAGGATGTCTTCTTGATTGGAAAGGTAGTTGGGATGACCATTTGCCACTGATTGAGTTCACTTGTAAAAATAGTTATCATTATAGTATTCAGATGGCTTCGTTTAAGGCTCTTTATGGGTAAAGATGTGGATCGCCAATTGGTTGGTTCGAAGTGGGTGAGGCCTCTATAATTGGGCCGAACATGGTGTTTTAGGCTATAGAGAAAATTTAATTTATTTGAGAGAGAATAAAAGAATCCCAAAGTCCTTAGAAATCTTATACAGATGTAAGACGAAGAGACCTTGAGTTCGAGGTTGATGATCTTGTGTACTTGAATGTTTCACCCATGAAAAGGATGAAGAGATTTGGCAAGAAGGTTAAGATTAGTCCCTGTTATGTTGGTCCCTTTCGTATTTTAAGTCGTGTTGGGAGTGTAGCATATAAGCTTGAGATACCCACAGACTTATCCTCAGTTCATCTAGTATTCCATGTGTCCTTGTTGAAGAAGTGCATGGACAATTCAGCTATTATGCTTCCTCTAGAGAGTACAGATGTTCAGAATAGCATTTCTTATGAAGAAGTCCTAGTAGAGATTCTTGATCATAAAATTCGTAGACAAATGAATAAAGAAGTTCCCTTGGTCAAAGTTCTTAAGAGAAATCAGTCCGTTGAGGGTGCAACTTGGGAAGCATAAGAAGACATACGTACCAAGTATTCACATCTCTTCTACATGAACTCTGATTCGGCCGAAGGTAATAGTTTTCCTTAATTCAGTTCTTTTCTAGTTTCAGATTCACCTATATAGTTATCTTCATGATAATTCATTCACTATTAGATAAGTTTAAGCAGAAAACTTTTAATTGAGATTCAGTAATTCATTTTATTTTAGTTGTGTATGATATTTTATAGCCTCATATTCTTCAGTATTTTATGCTTAACTAGCAACATTCGAGGAAGAATTTTCCCAATGGGGAGATATTGTAATACCCCATATTTTTTCTAGATTAAATTTGTTCCTAGAATATTAAGGAATAGCTTCCAAAATGGAGAATATTTATTTCATGTAAAAATTTTCAGATTTAGACTTTCTATTGTGTGGGAAATTTAATAAGCTTTCCATCGATACCAAATTATCCTATATCTTATACGCGGTTGAAAAGTTATGGCATTTTTAATTTAACAGTGTGCCACCTCGGCACTCAGCGCATCGCGGAGAAGGCAAAAATGCCAATGTCAATTCCAGTGGACCTCCTCGATATTAGTGCATTGCGGAGTGGTACATTTTTTCATTTTCTAAAATCCAGTAGCCCAACGCGATCTTACCGCGTCGCGTTGGTGGCCACAATTGCATTGCAAGGGGGCAACGCGATGGCTATGCGTCATGGAGTCTGCCTAGTTCCCAATTGTCCATATTTCAGTGAGCCACCACGATAGTCATGCATCGCTGTGGCCTGCTAGTTTGGAAAAATGTTACATTCTTCAGTTCCGACTTAGAGTTTAATAGGGGTATTTTGTTCAATCTCCAAGGCCTCAATTCATCCAAAATAAAAATTTAAACATATTCAAGGAACTTTATGCCCAATTTCATCCATTCTCTCTCAAATCAAAACCCTAGAGATCTAAATTTTCTTTTCCAAGAAATCAATATCCTCCATAGTTTCTCCAAGAAATCTTAAGATTAAGGATATCCAAGACAAGATAATCAAGAACTAATCTTCAAGAAATCAAATAGGAATCAATAATTCAAGTTTCTTCATCTAATCATCAAGCAAGATATGCGGGGTTTATGAAAAAGGATCCTCTTCCATCCTTGTGACCAAAACCAAGATTTTATTTAAAATTCATATGATTTTGAATGATTATACATAAGATTTGAATCAGGGTTCATACCCTTTACTTCTATTTCAAAGATTATGAGTTTTCGAGCGAATTTGAAGATAAATAATATGTCTATTTTCATGTTTTCATGCTTATGGCAATAATTTCCAAATTTTGAGTTTAATTATCATTGAATTCACTCTCAAGCATGATTATTATGATGTTTTGACATGAGTTTGATTCATGTGTTACTAATCCGCAAGTTTATATGTTAATATTTCAATAAAGATGATGCTTTAAGCATACTATGAGCTGATTATTTCACATTTACTATAAAATTTTGATCTTTTGATCCTCACATAAATTTTGAAATCCACTTTACAGATTTGTTACAAATTACATAAAGAAAAATAGCTTCATTAATAGATTAATTCAGATAAGTGCATAATTGGTTTCCTAATAAACCCTTATTCTTGTTTTAAAGTGAATTTCCAACTAGATGATTTTAGCAAAGTAAAGGGAGTAGTATTTAGCACCGAGTTGGGTATGATTCCAAGGTCTCATACCCCAGAACTATGTGCCACCATAGAATTAAGATTAAAGTGCCCATAGTTGGATGAGATAGTGATTACTTAAGCTGAGGTTATACTCCCTAGAAAGAGTATAACACCTCTCCCCAACGTGAGGTTTCTTCCATAGGAAGACGAGACGTTGGTATCCATGTAGATCGCATGGTTTATGTCACTTAGAAGAACCTCCCTAAAGTCTTAAGATAAAGTGTTTTCCTTACAGCTTAATGGTAAAGATTTTCAAAATAATTTCATTAGAAAAGAATAACAGAAAGCTTTTAGAAAACTAAGTGTGAAGGCTCAACACTTTATTGAGATTATGCTTTACAGAAAGATATTAGTTACAGATTTTAGCTTCAGATTTTAGATTTAAGAGTGAGTCCTTCTACACTTAGACAATATGATTTAAATAGAGAATGCAAGTATAACTTTTAGAACTTAATGTTATGACACATTAGATTTATAAAGTATGATTTGTTTCTTATTATTTTAGTGTTTCAGATATTCCTTCTTATATGAGTCATTTACATTTAGCATGCATTGTTTTATAAATTATGATGATGAGATGATGTTTTACTTATGCATTTCACCCTCATATACTCAGTACATCCTCAAAGTACTAATCCAAATATATGTCTATGTACTATAATTTCTCATAATGTAGGTTCAGGCATTCAGTATAAGCAACGTGAGTAGTTCGAGCATCATCATCTACATACAACAGTTGGTGAGTCCTCATAGTTCGGGGACTTATTCATTCAGATTTTGCAGCTTAGTAGGTTTATATTAACTAGTATTCTTTCAAGAAAGTTCAAGTAGGCTAGGGGTTTGTCCCAGTGACTCTCTGGTATTTGTAGTAGAGGCTTGTTAGACTACTAGTCTGATTGAGCTTATTCAGTATTGAGATTTCATACATTATTTAAGATATTTTATTCAGACAGTTTTCTGCATTTAGAATGGCTCTTATGTTTAAATTTCCTTTATTTTGCGATTAAGATTTAGTAACAGGAAGATAGGGTTGGCTTAAGGCTACTCATAGTTTTGAACATCGTATGACATCTCGGGACCAGATTTCGCTG
Source organism: Capsicum pubescens (assembly GCA_030864215.1). NCBI lineage: Eukaryota > Viridiplantae > Streptophyta > Magnoliopsida > Solanales > Solanaceae > Capsicum > Capsicum pubescens. The sequence goes on from CM061544.1 coordinate 122,554,091, forward strand.
CGTTACATAGTCCTATCCCAACTATGAACCACTGCAATCTTGGATGGATTGACCATAATACAATCTTTGGTCACCACGTGACCTTATAAAGATACGGACTACAACAAAGAATCATACTTAGAGAAGTTAGCATAGAACTTCTTATCCTTCAATCTCTAAAGGAAAATCCACAAATGCTCCTCCTAAAACATGATGTCATCTATAAATACAATAATAAGAAAATCAAGATACGATCAAACTACTCGGTTCATCAACTCTGTGGACGGGATTAGAGCATTGGTCAACCTAAAAAGCCTGACCAAGAAGTCATAATGACTGTATTGAGCCTGAAAACCTATCTTCATAGTAAGTGAGGCTCTAATACTCAACAGGAGATACCCCAACATCAAATCAATCTTCTAAAACACTAAAGTTCCCTGAAGCCATCGAATAATTCATCAATAGAATGAATAGGATACTTATTCTTACCCATCACCTTGTTCAACTACTGATATTCAATATACATATGGATCAACCCATCCATTTACTTCACAAACAAGATAGGCTTACCCCAAGGTGATACACTAGGTCAGATAAATCCTTTATCCAACAACACATACAACTGATTCATTAATTCTTTCAACTCTATTATGGCTATACTATAAAGAGGAATAGAAATTATCCTGGTGACTGACTCAACATCAATAGCAAAGTCAATATCATTATTCTGAGGCATATCAGGCGAATTCATAGGGAAAACATCCATGAATTCAAAGACAACATGAACATAATACAAATAAGGTGTGGAAACTACACTAATATCATGAATATAGGACAAATAAGGCAAGTATCCCCTCTCTACCAAATGAAAAACATGAAGTAAAGATAAAACTCTCTTGGGTCACGAGTTAAGCTGACCCTTCAAAGCTATCATGGCACACTCGGGGTAGCTAAATGCACAGTCTTAGCAAAAAAATACAAGGTAGCATGATAAGGAGCTGATAAAACCATACCCAAGATGATATCAAAATTTAACATATGAAGGACAATCAAATCTACCCAAGTCTCATGGCCAAAAAAAGTCACAACACAAAATTGGTACACTCGATCCACCACCAAAGAGTCTCCTACGAGGGTATATCACTAATAGGTATATCGAGATCCTAAGAAGAAGAATCAAAACCCAAACAAAAAAATACAAACACATAGGAGAAAGTCGATCATAGATCAAATAACACAGATGCATAGATAAAACCAATAGGGATAATACTTGTAATGAAAGAATTAGAGGCCTCTGTCTCTGTCCTTATGTTATAGCACAGCATTAACCATATCCACTACCCGACCGAGTAGACCCACGATAACCACCACAAGTACCACTTTCTCTGTCTCTCGCACATCTAGTAGAACCTCTAACTCTCACAACTGATATAGGAGTATCTCTAAGAACATGACAGGGATAGTCGTTGTGCAAATGGCCAATTATATAGCAAATCTTGTGGTCCAGCTCAATGAAAAGAGGTACGACTGAACTAGAATGACTACCCATAGCTACTGAACTAGAAGAACCACTGCCTTAAATATATAAGGTTATATTCACCGGTCTACCATAATACCTAAGAAAGCCTAAATAATATCTACCTCATAAAGTATGACCTCTAAACTCTCCCAAATTGAGTATCTTTTTTGCACCTTCCTGAGATGCTCGTAGAATAGACTCAGTCATCTTAGAATGGTCCATAATATTTTAAAATGATGCTCCATACATTACCATCTATGTTATATCAAGATAAAGAGAAACATTTTATCCCTTCATGCACATCTAATCTTGTCAGACTCGGTAGCAATACTTGCACAAGAATATCATTACAAGGCATGGAAATGTACCTAATACTCTTCACTAGTCATTGAGCCTTTCTCCGAGCAGTCAAAGTCATCCATAATTTGATTCCTTTAACTAAAAGGAATAAACCTATCAATAAAAGCCTTAATAAACTAATCCCAAGACATTTATAGAAAATTAAGAGGTCGACAACCAATAAGTGACCTCCTTCAATATCTAGATGCATCTCTAAATTGATAAGTAGTATGCATAACCCCATAAAATACGACAAACAATGGTTATACAACTTCTCACAACAATCCATCAAGAACTCACTGCATCCTCACCTACAACACCACTAAACCAAAGAGGACCCAAACGAGTTAATCTCTCAAACCTTTTTTGATCCTCAAAAGACATAACTATAGTCAAAACATCATGAGGCATAGTAAATTTCACTACCTGAGATCTACCGAGGAGGTAACATAAAAAAAGGTTAAACTCCAGTTGTAGAACTACCATACTTAGATACAAGCACTGAAGGAGTTACAATACTCAAAGTCTGGTGAGTACCATAAGTAGATATTAGTACAATAGGAGGATCCACACTTGAGATCAAAGGAACAATATAGGCAGTACCTACCATAAATAGATGTATCATACTCCGAGATGCAGAAACACCAGGTGTAATAATAGGATCACTCTCTAAATGGGTCAACAACTGATAACAACCCTTTCAAGACTGGGTAGAAGATTTTTGTAAGTTCGATGTAGGATCTATAACTCCAACATACTGCTCAACCTGAGACTCAAGGAAGAGTCCCCTAGTGCTATCTCTTGATGGGGTGGATCCTCAATCCCATCCTCTACCTTGAGCCTGACCACGACTTGTAACTCTCTTTATAGACAGGGTTCTCTTCTTATATAATAGTTTTGCATCTCTAAACTAATTTGATCTAGTCATCACAATCTGCACAAAAAGAGTGAAATATGACTTAGAACATAAGGTATGGAAGATCCTCATGATATACTATGAAATAAATAAAGTTTCCTAAAGATATATTATAGCCTCTCAAAGATACATAGGGACGTCTACGTACTGATCTGGGCGACTCTACTAGACACCCTGTTCTTACACTAATAAGATAAAAAAACCTGGCTTCTTTGATACAAATTTCTCACGACCCCTAAAACCTAGTGTCACAATGGAACTTGTCGTGAAAATCCTTAACAAGAAAGCCTATAACAAAAACTTATACGAATATAAAATATCAATACTAAAAACCTAAGTCGAGAATTCTAGAGGGAAGCCGAACCACATAAACATGATATTAGCAGAAATATGATCAAGACACCAAACTAAATCCCAAAACCTGGTGCCATAGTATAAGAATCACTAATACAATTAAACGTTAGAATATACATAGGACTTACAAAAGGGAACAAACTCAGTCTCTGAATATAATAATACATATTATAGATAAGAAAAGGTGAAGCCTAACTCTATCTGCATAGATCAACTACTACGTCGAATAAAATCTAAATGCCATCTGAATCAACAATTCATGTGGCACACTCATACCTAGATTTGCACCAAAAGGGCACTGTAGAGATGAGTACAGTCAACTTGTTCTGAATAAGTATCATAGGCCGACTGACTAAAGCAGAAAATAAAGCATATAAACACAAACTATGGACACGTCTCTTGTAATAAGAAAAATATCCCATGCAGTAGCTCACACCATCTCTACTAACTATTATACTATATAAACATGTAAAAAATACAATTAGGGAAAAAATAACAAATATACATGTGTACCAATTACAAGTATAAGAAAATAGAAAAACTAGATAAATATCAAGTGAACAATAGAAATACAATCACAAAATAAGCATAATATATGGAAATACAATGATGAAGATGATAATGTGATGCATGAGGTCATCTCACCAAAATGCAATGATGCAACCACAAGGAAGGGTAAACTGGTTAAATTAGACATAAATAAACACTTAATACAAATCACCAAAAAATTAGGTCCTTACACATAATAATATAAAACTAAAGACACCCATACTGCTATACTTCAAACATGGGTGAAGAAATTCAATCCCAAGCCCACAACGGCAAAGCTAAAATTTTATTTGAAAGTCACATTACCCATAACTCAAGGAAATTGAATCTTAAAGTTTATAAAAAATAGAGACAAAATTGACCTTGAAATCATAGAAATGTCATTTTTAACTTTATAAGGATACACATGTTATAGCGTGATTAAAAAATGAGAAAATTAAGTCAATTTATGCCAAAATCAATTTACCCATACTACAAGGATCTTAATTTCAAAAAAATCCTTGGAAACCCATCACAAATTTATACTAAAAAACCACTTGATTTTACAAATTTGGGTTTAAAATCTCAACTTTATAAATTAAATTGTGATAAATGAAATAGATGTCTTGGAAAAATGAGTAAAATAAGGTTAGAAACACATACCCATTGAGATTACCAAAAAATACATCAAAAATCACCTCTAACTCCTAAAATGAAAAAAACACAAAAAACTTAAAGTCTACCCCCCCTTTATACTTAGAGATTCCATATTTTAAGAAACATGACCACATTTGGAGTCCTACATACATTTGCAGTCATTTAGCCGCATTTGTAGACACCACAATTATAGGCATTGGACTGACACAACCATAAGAACTTTAGTAAAGCAGGTATAACTCCTTATACAGACACTAAATTCATCAATTCTTTATGAGTTTCTTCAAAAAATTTAATATTGATATAATGGTACCATCCGAACACCTGAAATAGCTCGTTAACTTAAGGTGATAATATTAAATTCAACAACGTAAATCTCAAAACTTCGAACATGTATCAAAAACTCATCTGAGACCTCCCGAACAAAAATCAATATTTCAAATCACATTATGCACATGATGGACCATCAAAACACCCAAAAATGTCTTCTTACTTGAATATTGATTAAACTCAATTCGTATTTAGAAATATGCAACTACTAATAATCCCTCAAAACACATCCTATAGTCTCGGATAATGTACCAAACCTTCAACTTGAAAATTATCTTTCTAACCTCAAATGTTGACATAGATCAACTCTCTTAAGTTTCTATCTTTTGAAACTCAAATATTCTTCTAAACAAATCTGGATGCCGCAAGACACAACCCAAGAGTCCTACTAATAAAAAAATTAAAAAAAAAAACTCAAAATTAATTCAATACCATTAGACTCAAAAAAATAGTTGTACTAATAAAATATTATGGCTAGGACTTAATGACACAGAAAAATTCTATTATGATCTCAGATTCTATGAATATTGTCAAAATACAACTATTTTAATTTCTAACCATCCAAAAAGAAAAACTCTCTTAATACTTAATTAATCAGCTCGAGAACTGTGTCACTCTCTCATAGAACACAAATACCATAATACAACTGCTAGAAAGGATATAATGGTCAAAAGCACCAAAGGTTACTTTCATCATGAGAATTGTTACATAATTGATCGAATTTGAATATCAGAATTTATTTGTGCATAAAACCTCTGTAATCTAGGTATATGATGTAAATAATGTACCTCCTTAATTTAAACCAAGAGTTTAGTTAAAATGAACAAATCAATAAACATAGAAGTCTCTAAATTGCCACCATTTTAATAGAATAACATGAAATAATTTCACAATAATTAATTATATCATTCGATATTTATAACTTGAAAACCAATTTATTTATTGATAAAAACATTTATTTATGTTCAACATCCATTAACTAGTTCCCTATAACCAGAACTTCATATTAGTTTGAGGAACACTTTAATGATTTTGGTTATTCTACTTTTAAAATGCGGACTGCCTGCAGATAGTGGAGGCTTGCCTCTTCTAGTTGTCGATAGAAGAATATTACTTCTTGGTTCGGAGTTTGCTCAAAATAATTTTGGGGTTCAAGCCTAAAAATATTTCCTAAGGTATCAATAACCATTTCATTCACCCAATCTTTTTGAATACTCTTTATTTATCATAACTCACTACATTCACCAGCAATCATATTATAAAGAGAGAATACATAATTATTCTCTGAAGCAAGACCTATTTTTTAACAAGACTGTGAGGATCTTATTATCCTCCTAAAAAATTTAGTGTTGAAATTATTACACCTCTTTGGATCATTGTAGGTATTTTGAAAAATCAAGTATTAGTCATGAACCAATAATTATTTGACATGTGTAAATTAGATTTGAAAATAAAATTTCCTTAAGTTTTAGATTTTTCTTTATACCTTTTTCATTACTTTTTTTTTCTCTCTTGCTTTTTGACATATTTTTTTCTTTCTTACATCATATGTATTTCACCCCTCACCGCACCCTACCTCCTCTATGTTAATCTAATTCTACCCCATAATTTTTTATTCTCCTTCTAGTTCTTCTTCAATGAATTTTCCATCTTGTCCCTGACCTTTCAAATTATTTTTTTCATATTGGACTTTAGTTTATGATAGAAAATTTAGTTTTTTTTTAGAAAATTTTAATTTTTTTGGTTATCATCATTTTTGAAAGAATAAATAAATTACTCATAATTCCAAATAACTTGATTGAAATTTGAGCAAATAAGCCAATGGCACCTCCTAATCATTTTGAAATTTAATAGGTTTACAATTTTTTTATTTTTGAACTACAAAAAAAAAATTTAGATAAGATTTTAGAGTTAAAATAACAGTAATAAGACAAGGTGGGCGGAGTGGTAACAAAAATGATGACGTCGAATGTCACATAGTTGCGAAATTAATGTGGAGATGATAATGGTTTTTTGAAGAACAAAGAATAATGAAATGAAAGAAATTAAAATAAAAAAAAAGTTAAAACTACTACAAAATATATTTTAGAAGAAAATATTGGTAAAAATAAAATTATAACCATTATATTAGGTCCCTACACTCTTGAGTAGAGTGTATACACTCTCTTCGTCAGGTGCTGAAAATAAGGTGTAATAATTACAGTTCAAAATTACATAGGGGATAACAAAACACCCCAAAAGTTTACATGTCTCCTTGAAAAGAAGGACCTACTTCACGAATATAAATATGCATTGTTTCTATTATTATGAAATGTATCATTCACTTCATTGATCTCTTTATGATCAATCCATATATAATATTTACTCTAAACTCAATAATTGGAGAAGAACCTTAATAAACTCTAATTTAAAAAACTTCAAACAATTGCAAAACAGACAAGAATACAACAATAACTAATATACTTGAGAAAATACTCTTCAATCCAAATAGTCACCTGTGAAACCCTAGAAATTTTCCTATTTTTTTATATGGCCATGGACACCATGGCCCACGGACAACCTCCCCATGAGGTTCACCCACTATAGTACTTTCCAAACATAATATCTATAATTATTTATGTAGAAATTCCATGTCTAATGCTAACTACAGTCTAACCTATTCCCATGACACCAATTATCTACCTACATCGAAAACATTGAGTGATTAGTGATGACAAAGAAGAGGAATGAATGATTGTGATTAAAATTTTCCGGTATTATATAACAAAAAACTTCTCACATGGTTGTCCTAATAAACTAGATCTACTAAATTGCTTTTGACGCAATATGAACTATATAATGAGAGCAAAATAAGACTTTTGACTAATATCATGTTTTGATACCTTCCACGATTCTTGAAGATTATTTTAGTATCTTATCAAATCATGCCTTTAATATAATACATCGTAATTAGACCTTGCTATTTGAATGCTGAAGGGGGTTCATTGTTTGATCAGGAAAAAAAAACACTATTGCAATTTCATGGATTACCTTTGCATCATTCAACCATGTTTTTTAAAAAAAAAATATTTTTCTCATTAGCTGCAGTATTAGAAAAAATATTACATGTTGACATAACTATAAAAATCAGATAAGTTCCAGTTATGCTAGGATCAAAGTGGAGGTTGACAATCTAGGTGACTTCCCCAAAAGATTCAATATGTGGGAGTGAAAACAACTACGGAAACTGTGCAAAAATATATCAAAATAAAATATGATTATATTCCAAAATATTGCCAGAAAATTAAGAAATAGGGGAATAATGAAAAACAATGATTTGTTGTTTATCCAGAGGTATATTTAAACATCAATAAAAACTATAAGTTAGGAAGAAACATAAAGAAGGAGAACAACACAGAATAACGGGAAGTGAAAAGAAAAAGAAAGATTTTTTTTTTCAAAAAGTCAAAAAAAGATAGCGAAAAAAGATAAACACAAACAATAAGAGAAGTATAATTCAAGAAATCATAGGAATAAGAGGGGAGAAGATAAGAAATTAAAATAAATGAAAGCAATATAAAACATGGAACCCCAAATAGAGGCAACAAAAAAGCACAAGAGGTTTTGAAAACTATAAAGTTTGATTCTGCACGAAAAAAGTAATCAAAGAACTAATTAGAGCAAACAACAACAAAACCATAGACCTAAAAAAATTATCACAATGACAATCATCAATGTCATAGGTTGAATGAGCCTTTTGGATATAAGGTGATACAAATATCTTGAAATATGGATATCTAAAATCCCCTAATGACACATAGAAATAACCATGATTGGAGGATAGAGGAACTCAACATAATAATCAGATGAATGAAGAAGAAAAGATGCCTAAGAAGTTAATCTCTAAGGGGCAATCCAAAGAGGTATCCAACATAGGGAATGAACCGAATGACACAAACTATAATAGATAGTTATCCTAAGACTCCTACAATAGATACCGCTAACACGTAGGAACTTATTGAGGAATAAAAGTAACATAAACAATACGCAAAAGTAGATAACAAGAAGGATAAAAATAATAGCATCTAGGGAAAGATGGAGACCTATCTCCCATGCATAGAAATAACCTTAAAAGTGTAGTGAAAAGAGGAAATCTAGGACATCTGACACTTCTTTTACTAGTTAATATAAGTAGTGACAATGATAAAGTCCCCTACATTGATCTATGATGGTAAAATACTAGTTTTGAATGTAATATTTGTTAATTCTCTAAATTCTTTTGAGAAATTAATAGAACTTAACAGAAGACTTCATTATTTATAAATAGCTCTAATGAATTCTTTTAAAGGACCACATATGTTTAAAAAATATAAAAAATAACTAGGACTTTAAATTCTAGCCATCAAAGATTGGATTATCCGAAAAATAAATGGATTGGACAAATTTCACTAATAACATTCAACAATTAATAATAAAGTTTAGCAACAACATTCAAGAAATATTAATTCCAACAATATTTACCAGATATTATGCTTTTGTCAGAAATTTCATGTGGGAGAACATAGAACAAATTACAATCATAAAATCAACTAAAATGAATAATAAGAGGAGATTTCAATCTTATTATAGATGGAGAGGAGAAACTAGTGGGGATTTCCCTTCACACAATATGAAGTCATAGATAGCTGAGTACGAATTAATTATGCTTTTACTGAATTTAAATATTGAGAAAGTAAATACACTTAATGGAATGGGAGAATAGAGAAAAAGTATAATTGTAAGAGGTTTGATAGGGAGTTAGCAACCATGAGTTGATTGTGGATTTTCCATATAGTAAAGTTTAACACATGGTGAGATAATATTTGATCATTCCCTCTGCATGTGATTTGTGGTCTGCAATGAAATCAGTTATCACACCATTAAAATTCATTGAGTTTTGATCAAAAAATATTTTTTCAAAAGTAATATTCTTGATTATTGGAAGGTAGATTTTTTTGGAAGCTTTTTTCTAAAATTTTGAGCCAAGATCAAATGGGTGAAGGTTATTTAGCAACATGAAGCAATGAAACCTTTAGGAATACATTGTGACAAATATCCACCATTAAATACTTGACAAAGGTAAGGAATTTTTTTCTAGAAATACAACCATCAACAAGTAATAAAGCTTCTCAAAATAAAACTAAATCATATTTGAATCAAATAAAATTACTTTATATCGAGGAGAAATAAGTAGATATCAGGGATAAATTAGTTTACTAAGGGAGATACAAACCTGAAAGTCTTCCATAACTAATTAAAGGAAGCAGAAAAGGATACATTATAGAGATTCAAACAATATTAGGGGACATTGTGTGCACTAATTTAAATATAGAGGAAGAAGCTATATCTTTTCTTCACAAATTAATTCCGAGTATTTTAAAGTACAAATGATTTTTAGATGTTGAATTATATACCTCGTTATTACTCAATATTTGAAAGAAGAGATGGTTAGATTTCCAACCATGGAAGTGGTCGAGGTTGTGGTGTTTGCAGCAAATGGTGAGAACACTAGTGGACAAAATATTTTTTTTGGGCTTTTCTTCTAGAGTTGGTGGATTATTATAGGTGAGGATTATACATAAAGAATTTTATTATACTTAACTATGTATGAAATTTGAATTATTCTAAATTTAAAATATATTGGTCTAAAAATATTATAAATTAATATAATTGAATTAATTATTTAAGTCTAATAATCTGGATATAGTTAAACTCTAATTTTTTTATTGAGCTAGTCCATGAAGTTGGTCCATAGATAATGGACCTACTTTGTAAGGCTCAAGATGTCATCTTACTCTATAGGCCTAATTCTGTGCCCTATGTTGAATGAAATGGCGCACAAAGTCAAGTGAAGGAGCCAGTAGGATCATACCATGTATCAAAATTATGCAACATGCCTAGTGAAATTAAATTCCAAAAAAAATATGTCACGTGTATAAGTGACATATCCCGACCAAACAAATACTGAGATGTTGCTCAAATCTAATTAGCCCAAAGATGATCTACTTCATGAAAATTCCTCTATTCCACATTTATGAATAAGGATATCCATAATTCAAAAAAGGGAAAAGAATTCTGACGCAAACCTAGAGAGAGCTCGTGTGATAATCAAGATAGAATTCACTACAAGATATGTGTTCATGAATTCAAGTACTTAAGTTCAAATACAACTCAATATTAATATGACTAGATTCAATATAAAGCTAAAAAGCACTGTGATTTGAATTCATGTCAAGATCAGGGTCACAAGTTTTATTATCAATATTAAAAGCCCTTGGATTGAACTAAGGAAAGATACTTCTCCCTCATTGTTAGTTACAACTAAAGACATGATTTATATAATGTTTTTATGGCATGATTATTATATGATTTTAGAGTTTTCAACTATATATTATGGATTTGGTATTAAATTCTTGGTTATTGTTTTTTTGTGTTTTAATTATGTATTTGCATGCTTTAATGGTGGTTTGGATAATTGGTTTTATGGAAATAGTTAATTGCTAATTGAATTGGTTTTGGAAACACTATGCCCCCAACATGTTTGATAAAATACCTATAAGAATGCTTTTACTATATTTTTGGATTTTAATGGTACTATTGCATGGTATGTCTTGGTAATGTTGCCCTAAATGGCATGAATTGTTTAAATTGTAAGGTATGGTGGTAATGATTATGGTTAATTAAACATCTTTATGAGGTAAAAGGGAATTCCCCTAGTAAACATATTAATAAACCACTTCGGGGGTACGTTGGATTCCCCCAAGGAAACTTAATAATGAAAAACTTGTGGGGTACACGAAATTCCACCAATTTAACTTGATAATGCAATCCATGGGTACATGGGAATCCCTTTACATAAAAAGTTTGGCTACAGACATTGCTTACAAGCTATAGTCGGTATGATGATACAACTACTTATAGCCTAGGTTAATACTAATGGAATAATGATTAGGTTGGATGGTAATAGTTTTGATTGGTAGATAATGGCTGGGTGTGATAGCTAATAATTAAGGTCTGAGTCCAATGTATGAAAACTAGAAACCCATGTTTGTTTACAAGAGGGTTTGTCATAGAGACCATATATGTTACTATGAGATACATGGGAATCCTCTAAGTACACTTTACATATATATCATGGAGAGAAAAGGGTACTTGTGAATCCCCTACTCATATGTTATCTCTAATTTATGCGGCTACACATATCAATGCCCGTTCAGGGGTTACATTAAACTTATATAGCCCATGGGTGGTGTTAAGATGGTTAAGCTACACATACCCTAGTTAATCATTTTAATGGCATGCTAAACCATGTTTCCTTTCCTGACATGGTTATATATATATGGTTGTGTGCATATGGTTAGTGTACTTGGTTTTAATGGATGGTATTATTGTATCCTAATCTTGAGTACTTACTAGAATTCACCTGCTAACTTATCCTTGGGTGGTTGTATCCCCACATAATGCAGGAACCAGCCATACTACTCCTCCTGCTTAGTGATCATCTCTTAGGATCAACTTGGTTTATATTTAAGTAGTGAGTTTTTATATTTTAGAAGGCTCCATTTAATATCACGGACATCTTTATTTATTTTGTATACTTTATGGATATTGGTTTTGGATATGGTTGGGGGCAAGTCCCTTCTGGATATTGGTTTCATTTTGGTTAGAGGCTTTTGTGGAACTACTATGGGTTGGTATTGGTGGGATCGATAGTGGTGTCAGTGTTAGTATTGGTATTGGTATTGGGGCTGATACCAGTTTACTAAATTTCTTATTATTCTATCCATTTAAATAATGTTATGGAACATGGTTTAGTTATTAGTATGGTTTTGGTTTATGGTTTTGGTTTGGTTATGGTTATCGGTTGGGTTTTGGATGGTTGGGCTTGTTAGGGTCTATCTCAATTATAGAACTATCCCAGTATGGATATGTGCAACTATACACTATTTAATTATTCATTTAGAATTCATCTTACTTAGGGTATATATTAGATGGTTGGATTGGGTATCAAGGGTGGTCTCTGGCCTGGTTGGGATTGAGATGCCCATTACAACAAGGCCTCTGGTCAGGATATTTCAGGATGGTATCGGAACTTTAGGTTCATGGTCAATTGGGAGTTACTAAATCAGTGTCGAGTAGAGTCTCTTTAATGATGTGTAGAACACCATAATCATAAGGTAGATGATACAAGGCATTTAGGAATGTTTCAATTTCTTGATATTCTATTCTAAAGCTTGGAGTCTTAGTCCTGGAATTTTCTCTAATCCTAGTTTACTCACTTTTCAGATCATGTTGCAGTGATCTGAGATAGAAGGTAATTCTTCCGTCCCAACTAAGTACAATGTTAAAAGAAGAGTTACTACACAAGGGGTCTATACTCGGTCTAGGGGTCTAGTCCCTGATATTTTTGGTATTTCGCCGATTACTACTAGTCCTCCTCGAAATAAGGTAACAAATGCAAAATTTAGTCAATTAATTCATGTTATTGACCAATTAGTTGCTTCTCAGGCTAAGCGGTATATATCTGAGATTTCATCAGCTGAGGCCACAAAAGTTGGCCAGTTTATGAAGATGAATCCTCCTACTTTTACAAGTATTAATGTGGAGGAGGATCCTCAAGGTTTCTTGGATGAAATGAAGAATATTTTCAGGGTCATGAATGCAACGAATTTGGAAGGGGTGAATTTTGCTGCTTACCAACTTAAGAATGTGGCATACTTATGGTACAAGGAGTGGGATAGGGTAACATTTGATGTTAAGGAGTCAACTTTGTGGGAGATATTCTCTAATACTTTTCTGGACCGCTTCTTTCCTTAGGAGTTGAGAGACGCTAAGGTGGAGGAATTTTACAATCAAAAGTAGGGGAAAATATTGATCAAGGAATATGCGTTGAAGTTTCATCAACTGTCAAGGTATGATCTAGAATCGGTGTCTTATATGAGGGCCAGGATAAGAAAGTTTTCTTCTAGACTATCTCAATATTTGATACTTAAAAGTAAGATTATGTAGTTGATCAAGGATATGGATATTTCTAGGTTGGTGGTTCTTATGCAATAGGTGGAGAAAGAAAAGAGGAAGCAGGATAAATTTGGGGAAAGGCAGGGTAAAAAGTTTAGGACTTCTAAATAAGGCGGTGGGCAACAACAAGGTGGTCGGGATGGCAGTAAATGGAAAAAGAAGAATTGGTGGCATTTTGGTTCCTTTTCTACAACTATTGGTCCTTAGCCGACTCCTTTAGGTGATAGACTTCAGGTGAGTGGCGATAAGTTTTTGACATAGTATGCCTATTATCATGCAATAATAGCATAGTTGGCCTTATTATGCCCTCCTAATCAGTATTGTGGTAGGTAGCATAGGGGTTTCTATGATGAGGGATAGGACAGGTGGTTCAAGTATTGCTACCCAAGCCATATGCTTAGAAATAGTCCAGTTAGTAAGGGTAATTTAGGAGCAAGTAAGGCTTCGGTTACTTTATTTTCTGCTCCTACAACAAAAGGTGTTGTTTCTACATGTGTTTATACTTTTGGTACTGGCACAAGTTGAAATAGATTATATGTTGTTGCTACTCAGTAGGAATCTAAGGGATCGCCTGATGTCTTGACATGTATGTTACAACTCTTTTCTCGTGGCATTTATATCTTTCTTTATTCAGGGCCTACTTTTTCTTATGTGACCCTATTTGTGGATATATAATTTGCTTTTGATCTTGAGGTTATTCTGAATCCTATTTTTATTTCTACCCAAGTAAGTTACTTTGTGGTTACTAAAAGGGTCTATAGATGATGTGTGCTATCTATTAGTTGTGGGCAGACTTTTGTGGATTTATTTAAACTAGACATAATGGATTTTTATGTTATTTTAGGGATGGATTGGTTAGAATATTGTTACGCATCCTTAGATTTTCGAACCCATAAGGTTGTCTTTAGGTTTCCTGGTGAATCAGTTATTAAGTGGGAGAGTAACTCCTAACTCCTAGGGAGAGGTTTATTTTTTATCATAGATCTTAGAGGTTGGTTTTAAAAGGGCATCTCTACTATTTGGTCAGGGTTAAATATTCATAGACGAAAGGTCCTTCTTTTCTTTCGATTTATGTGGTGAAGGAATTTTCTGAAGTTTTTTTGGATGATCTTTCTGGTGTTCCTCCAGGAAGGGGGATTGAGTTTAGTATTGATTTTGTTTTAAACAATCATCCAATATTTATTCCTCCTAATAAAATGGCTCCAACTAAGTTGCAGGAACTTAAGAAGAAACTTAAGGATCTTTTGGATTAGGATTTCATCCATCCTAGTGTGTCCTCTTAGGGTGCACCAGTTTTGTTTATGTGCAAGAAGGATGGTTCCTTTTTTATTTGCATTGACTATTAATAATTAAATAAGGTAATTTTCATGAACATGAATCCTCTTCCAAGTATAGATGACTTGTTTGATCAGTTGCAGGTGCTAATTTTATTTCTAAGATAGATCTTTGGTGTTTGTATCATCAACTTAAAATTAGGGAGAAGGATATCCCTATTCTAGATTTTTGTACTTCATACGGGCACTTTGAGTTCATGGTTATGTTATTTTGTTTGACTAATGCCCCGACGGTATTTATGTATTTTATGAATAGGGTTTTCAATAAGTTTTTGGATCTTTTGGTCATTATGTTCATTGATAACATATTGGTGTATTCTAAGAGTGAGATGGATCATGCTAATCAACTCCTTTCGGTGTTGCATACATTAAAGAAGAAACATTGGTATGCCAAGTTCTCTAAGTGTGAGCTTTAGTTAAATGTTGTAACATTTCTTGATCATATTATTTCTAGTGTGGGGATTATGGTGGATCTAAAAAAGCTTGTTGTGGTTAAAAGGTATCCTAGACCCATGAATCCAATCGACTATCGGAGCTTCATGGGTTTTACTGGGTATTATAGGTTGTTTATGGAATGTTTCTTGACGATAGCTGCCCTATTCACTATGTTGACTCAGAAGAAGGTAAAGTTTTCCTTGTCAAATTCTTTTGAGGAGAGTTTCGAGAAGCTAAAGGATAAGCTAACTTTGGCTTCGGTTTTAACATTTCCTGAAGGTAATGAAGGATTTGTGGTTTGTTATGATGTATCCCAGGTGGGATTTTGTTGTTTTTTGATGCAACATGGGAAGTTGAATGCCTATACTTCCAGGCAATTGAAGGTACATAAGAGGAATTATCCTATGAATGATTTAGAGCTTTTGGTAGTGGTTTTTTCTTTGAAAATGTGGCATCCTTACCTATATGGAGTGCACGTGGATAACTTTTATGATCATAACAGTCTACATTATTTGTTCACTCAGAAGGAGCTAGATCTCTGTAGGATATGGTTGGAGCTTCTCAAGGACTATGATATGATTCTTTATTACCACCCAGGTAATGCTAATGTGGTTGCTGATACTCTTAGAAGGTTTTCCATGGGTTGTTTCGCTCATATGGAAAAGATAATTGGGAGTTAGTTAAGGATATTCACCACTTGACTAATCTAGGAGTTCATCTCTTAGACTCCTATAATGGTGACGTCATGGTTCAGTAAGTGGTTCGATCGTCTCTCGGTTCATAGATCAAGGAGAAACCATTGCTATATCCTATCATTATGAAAATAATAAGTGATGTTGATGGGCAAAGGGTGATGGTGTTTGAGATTAGTGGAAATAGTACCTTGAGGTACTAATGACAGTTATGTGTTCCTGATATTGATGGTTTGTGACAAAGGGTTTTCTATAAGGCACATGAGTCATGCTATGTTGTTCATCTCAATTCAATAAAAATGTATCATGATTTCAAAAAGAAGTATTAGTTGGGTGGTATGATAAGGGAAATGGATGATTTTATGTCCAAATGCATGGTGTGAAAACATGTGAATTTTAAGCATATGAGTCCTGGTGGGTTGTATCAAGAGATTGATTTTTCAGAATGGAAATGGGAGGTAATCAATATGGATTTCATTACCAGTCTTCCTCGATCTCAGAATCAATTTGATTAAATTTGGGTCATCATTGATAGGATGATAAAGTCTGCTTACTTTTTGCTAGTGAGGACTAACTTTTTGGTTGAGGACTATGCACGGTTTATCTTCATGAGATTGTGGACCTGCATAGGGTACCTATTTTGATAATCTTTGATTGTGGTATACAGTTTTCATCTCACTTCTAGAGGTCTTTTCAGATGGGATTGGGTATTATGGTTATTTTGAGTACTATTTTTCATCTGCAGATGGATGGACAAGCAAAAAATACTATTAGGACTTTGGAGGATATCCTTCGTCTGAGTGTAATTGATTATGGTAGCAATTGGATTGAGCATCTACCTTTGGTAGAGTTTACTTACAATAATAGTTACCATTCTAGTAGTGGGATAGCCCCTTATGAGGCATTGTATGGTAGGAGGTGTAGATTTTCTATTGGATTGTTTGATCTTGGTGAGGCAGATATATTTAGTCCGGACTTGGTTTATCAGGCTATGGAGAAGGTAAAGGTGATTCAAGATAGTTTTAAGGCTGCCCAAAGTTTCCAAAAGTCCTATGTGGATATGAATTGTAGAGACTTGTACTTTGACGATTAGGATAAGGTATTCCTATAGGTATCACTTATGAAGGGAGTGATATGGTTTGGTAAAGAGGGAAATCTTAGTCCCCAGAATATTGTTCCTTATGTGGTTGTGTAGAGGGTTGGTAATATAGCGTATGAATTAGAGTTGACATCTAGTTTGAGCTCCATTCATCCAGTATTTCATGTATCAATGTTGAGAAAATATCTTGGTGATCCTCTCTCGATGGTTCCACTGGAAGGATTGGATATATCAGATTCTCTGTCTTATGAAGAGGTCCCAGTTAAGATATTGGATCAGCAGGTTCATCGGTTACTTACAAAAGACATAGCCTTGGTAAAGGCTCTATGGTGGAACCAGAAGGTGGAAAATTCTACATGGGAAACATAAAGATATCACGAAGTCTAAGTATCCGCATAAGTTTTCTTCTTCAGATATTCATGTGGAAGGTTTGTGTTCATGATCACATCTTTATTTTCTAACTTAGTTAAGGGTTAGAAAATATCCTTGCATCTTTATTTTCTAACTTGGTTAAAGTTTGGATTGATATTTGATAGTATAAGTGAATCATGCTTTTTCTTTGACCTACCTTTTCTGTCATCCAGGGATGAATGATCATAGTGGGGGAGACTGAAACAACCTGGATTTTGGTACCTTTGAAAATTTCTTGATTTTTGGTCTCTTGACAAGATATGACAAGAGCGTACAAGTCGTATATTGGGGAATGATTTGTAAGGGTAGTCGTACACTAAGTAGTGATGGATAGTTGGTTGGATTGGTTTTTGGAATGGGTATGACTTGGGTTGGTTAGTCATACACTAACAAATTATATGGTTGGATATGGGTCGTATGGTTTGCGTTTTCCTTCACTTAATCTTATGCTTAGTAAAGGAACTTATATCTAAGTAACATTGGCTCACGATGGGTCATGATATAGGGTACGAGTCATATTGTCCCACTCATATGTTAGAATTGTCAACTCTTCTTGATTCTTTTATGGGTATGGGTTGAGGATACTAGTTGTATCTTTGTATACGGTTTGTGTGGCATGGTTGTACATTTACCAATGTGGGGGTCTAAAGGAGGTCTAGGATATGAGTAATGGGTACCACTCATATTGGAGGGTACGACTAGTATGGTGAAGTCGTACACAATGCAAGAATTTCCCCCAGTTTAGCTGGGGGTAATCAGGACATTTTTCCTCTTAACCCATTATGACTCTATGACTTATATCATACTTGGGAGGTGATTTGTTGGATTATTCTAATATAAAATAGTTAGAAAAACTCATTAATTCTCTCTGAAGAACTTAGTTAATGAAAAACTAGGGTTTAATCTAGGGAAGAAATTTGGATCCTGCTTGGGTGATCTCTCTCTATTATCTTCATAATCTAAGGCAAGATACTTCCCTCTCATTGTTAGTTCCAACTAAAGGCATGGTTTATACAATATTTTTATGCCATGATTATTGTATGGTTTTGGAGATTTTAAATATATGTTGGGATTTTTGTATTAAATTCTTGGTTATAGTACTCCCTTGTTTTAATTATGTATTTTCTAGTTTTAATGGAGGTTTGGACAATTGGTTGCCTGGAAATAGTTAATTAGTAATTGGAATTGGTTTTGGATACACTATACCCCAATATATTTGATAAATGGCCTGTGAGAATGCCCTTACTATATTATTGGATTCTTAATGGAATTATTTCATGGTATTGCTTTGTGATGGAACCCTAAATGGCATAAATGGTTTAAATAATCTGAAATGGTTAAATAGTAAGTTATAGTTTTCATGGTTATGGTTAATTAAATATCCTTGAGGGGTACAAGGGAATCTCTAAAGTAAAGATGTTAATGAACCACTTGTGGGGTACGTGGGATTCCCCCAAGCAAACTTAATAATGGAATGCTTGTGGGGTACATGGGATTCTGTCAAGTTAACTTGATAATGTAATCTATGGGTACATGGGAATGCCTTTACATCAAAAGTTTGGATAAGGACATTTCTTTCTTGAAATAGTTTGTATAACGATACCACTACTTATACCATTAGTTAAAACTAATGGAATAATTTTTTGGTTTGATGGTAATGGTTTTAATTGGGAAATAATGGTGGGTGTGATAGCTAACCATTATGGTGCGAATCCAATGGACGAATACTGAAAACTCATGTTTGTCGACATGAGGGTTGGACATAGTGACCATATATGATACTATAAGGTACATGGAATTCCTCTAATTGCACTGTACGTATGTATAATAGAAAGAGAAAGGTACTTGGGAATCCCCTACTCTTATGGTATCTCTGGTTTGTGTAGCTACACGTCTCGGGCCCATTAAGGGGGTTACATTGGACTCATTTAGCTCGTGGGTGGTTATGGGAAAGTTAAATTATACATACCCTATTTTATGATTTTAATGGCATGCTAAACCCAATTTCCTTTACTGGCATGGTTATATACATATATATAGTTGTGTGCATATTGTTGGTTTACTTGGTTTTACTACATTGAATTATTATATCCTTATCCATATTAGTTACAAGCATTCACCGTCTAACGTATATTTAGGTGGTTGTATTCCTATATGATAAAGGAATTGACCATTTTACTCTACCTGCTTAGTTATCAAATTTTGGGATCAACTCAATTGGATTGAAGTGTTGAGCTTCCATATACCAGAAGGCTCTATTTCATATCAAAGATATCTTTATTTATTTTTGATACTTTATGAATATTAGTTTTTTCTTTGGTTGGGGGCATGTCTCAACAGAATATTGGTTTTCTTCTGGTTAGAGACTTTTTTGGAACTACTATTGGTTGGTATGGGTGGGATTGGTTGTGGTTTCAACCTTAGTTTGGGCATTAGTATTGGGACTGATACTGATTGACAAAAATTTCTCATTGGTCCATCTTTTTATATTATTTTATGGGACTTAATTTTGTTATTGTTATGGTTTTGGTATATGGTTTTTGTTTGGTTATCGTTATTTTTTATGCTTAGGATGGTTGGGCTCGTTTTAGTCTGTATCAATTATAGGCCTATCCTAGAGTCTAGATTTGTGTAACCAAACGATATCTTCTTATATATTTGAAATTCATCCGACTAAGGGTATATGTTGTATAGTTGGGTTAGGTATCATGGGTCTTCTCTAGTCCTAGTGGGACTTTAAATGCCCTTTACAACAAGGCCACTGGTGGGTTGTGTCATAGGTGTAGTTCCTTGTAGTATTTATGATCATGTTTTAGTTGTGGCAAGAAGGTATATTTATCTAGGAAATGCCCAAACATGAGTGGGTCTCTCGAATATAGTTAGCATATGTTCTCTGCTCACCTAGTGCTTCTAAGTTTTGTTATAATTGTTGCGATTATGGTCATCTCGGCTAGTTGGGGTCATCTGGTGTTTCTTGCAAGGTTAAAGCTTTAGGGGTTTGCTATGACAGCAAAAAGATTGGTCCCTATTCTAGAGATCCTTGGCATGAGATTATTAGTCATTCATCTCATTCTAATCAGTCTCATAGAGATGTGGTCCCTTCGGCTAGAGGTCGCACACTTAGTACCTAAATTAGTAATTCAAATTCAACGTTCAATCATGGACCCACTAAAATTCTTAACAGTTCAGGTACATTAGGCATTTGACTTATGATTCCACCATGATAGGTGAATCTTTTATTTCCTTCTTATAGCTTTCCATTTAGTGTATTATGATTTTTATGACCACCGCCGATTATGTTCCCTTGTAGGGTTACATTGATTATTATATGACTACCCCTATAGATGATTTCTTTAAGTAGTTGATAGATTGGATCAGTGTTAATATTTCCCTGGAGATGTAGTATTTGAGTTAGAGTCTAATTTACCCTGGCACACTGGTCTTCTTATGGCCCTAAAGTGGTACTTGTTATTGGTTCTCATTTTTGGTTGTGCTTACTCTTTATAATAGTATTTTTATCTTTATTATTCTTATTTTCATTGTTTGATGTTGATCAATCCTTATTTGGTAGACAACTACACTAGCATTATTTAATAAATCCCTTCCCCAGGGTAGTTATTCATTAGTTGGTTGTTTAGCTTGGTTGGTGTAATACCTTAGATTTTTGTCCTTAAAAAAATTCCTTGATTATAGAACTTACTATCCAGGCCACGACTTTGGTGACGAGTCATGAAGACTCCTCACGAGTCATAGGAGGTCGAATATAAACTGACCAGTAGGTTATCCAGGATTTCCTTAAATTTCTGGTTGAGATCCCGAGAACCAAAAAATGAGTCGTAAAGACTCATTACAAGTCATAAATTATAAATCGTAGGGTATACAGTGTAGGTGCTCAAACTTTCTATGGTGGTCACGACCATGATAATACGAGTCGTATGGTCTAGTCACGAGTCGTAGGGTATGACTCGTGATCTGACTAGGTAGGATGCCCTAAGTAACGGACTAGACCACGAGTCATGGTGATGAGTCATAAGGTGACCCTACGAGTCATAAGGTCACCCATAACTACTAGCGATATTTCTCTATAATTTAAGTATGCGCACTTTGTACATTTCCCTCTTTCACCACTTAAGACCCACGACTTAAAAGCATATTGGGGACCCTCTTCTCAACACTTAGAAATTTAAAATGTACACTTTTCTCTCTCAAATAAATAAGTCAAGAACACTTGGGTTTCTCAAGGAATCGGTAATTAGAGATTCCAAACGTTAATTTCTCTACATAATTCTTGATATCTCAGACATGTTACTCTTTCCTTAAACTTGTTTTACTTAGAGCATGTATTAAAATGGTTGTTCATATGGATTTGACTATGGGTTTTGATATGGTAGAGGGGTTTTTGAATGAGTGTCAATTTAATTGAATTGTCATGATTTTATATGTTTTTTCATACTTTATTAATAGTTTTTAAACTAGTTTGGTGCTTTAGTATGGGAATTGGAAATGGAGTTGAGGCATTCCCCCAATTTAATGATTTTGGTTTGGAATTTTTTTTAATTGTATTCCCTCAACCCACTTGTGTAATCGGCTTTGAATATGATTTGTCGTATAGTTTTACTTACTCACCTATATTATTACATTGCATAAAAGGTTAAACAGATTAAAAGTGGTTTTGGAAACCTTGTTAGCCATGATTTTTATATTAAATTAGAATCTTAGGGGTCGAGGCATTACCCCAGGTTGATTTGATAAATATGAAGGGGTCAAGGCATTCACCAAATTTGATTTAATGAACATAGGGGATCGAGGAATTCCACCAAGTTAATGGAATTATGATGGTATAATTATAAGCTAGAAAGAGTAAGGGAATGGTGATACCTATGGTATGCTTTAATGGTTAATTCTTTGGTTAAATCGATGGGTTACATGAAAATTATTTTACTATAGGCTTAAAGGGGGTTGTGTATCTAGGCCATGAAGGTGGATGTCTCGGGGGGACTGACACAAAAAACTCACATTTGCCGATGTGAGGGTTGGTCTTTATGACCGTGTGCATATGACAAACTTTATATATATATATAAATATATTTGTATCCTAGATTGATATACCGTCAAGGAATTTTCTTGTCTTTCCTCAATAACTTTATTTCGTGCGGCTAACATATACTAGGCCCTTTTAGCAGAGGGAGATGAACCCATATATCATGTGGGTTCCTTTCAATGACGTTTAAGCTGCATAGTCTAGGCTATTATTTTACTTTAATTATAACTTTGTTCCCTACCCCACCATGTTACATATATATATGCATGAACAATGTGTGCATGTGAATTTTATTTGGTTTGGACTAGCCATTATTTTATCTCCTTCCTGAGTTACATTCTAATGCTCACCCCTCCAACCGTCTCTAAATCCTGTATCCCAATGCGATACAGGACACGAAGACATTTTTACTTTTCTTGCATGGTGATAGGTACTTCTTGGAATATTTGTGATTAAGCTTAAAGTTGTGAGTCTTTTTCTTATAGATAGCCTGTTACTTCATCATCCAATTTTCTCATAGACTATTTCTTTTGTTACTTCTTTTGGTAATTGTTGAGGACATGTAGCGTCTTAAATGCTTTTGGTTTATTTATAGTCTTTATGGATTTCTATGGATTAGGATGTTGTTAAAATTCTAAAGTTTCTTTTTCTATGTTGCATCTCTTATCATATGTTTGGAACTCAGCCTATCCTTGTACATGTTCAATATTCATCCCTTCTAACAATATTGTGTGCTATTACGCTAGGTAAAGGGGGTGGTCTCTAATTTTCGACGGACTTAAAATACCTATCACAACTAGGCCCTGGTTTGTGTCGTGAGAAGTTGGTATTCCAATTCTAGGTTTATAGTTAATCGGGTGTCAACAAATCCGTGTTGAGTATAGTTTGTTTTATGGGTTTATAGCGCACCATACTTATAAGGTAGAGGCTACAAGGCACTTAGGAATGTATCCATTTCTTATGTTCTACTTTTGGGGTATAGAGTTTAGGATGTTGAAATCTCCTCTGATTCTCGTTTGTTTACATTTTAGATCATGCCTCCAAGAAGATCTTATTCTCGTGGAAACCCTTCGATCCTTCTTGGGAACAATATAGATCAAAATCATTCTACTTACGGAGTACATACTCAGTCTAGGGTCCCTACTTTTGATTTCCTCCATGGAGTTCCACCAGTCCCTAATAGTCCTCTTCAAACTTTTCAGGCTGATGGTACTTCTACCCTAATATCTCATGAGGATGTGTCTAATGTTGAGTTTTGCCAGTCAATTCATTTTATTAATCAATTGGTGGACTCTCAGTTAAGTCAATATGAGTATGTTGCTCCTATCACTCCTTCTTGTAAGGCCATATGGTTTTGTTAGTTCAAGAGGTTATTTCTTTAACTTTCATTGGTTCTAAGGTTGAGGAGAATCTTTAAGGGTTTGTACAATAGATAGAAAATATTTTTAGAGTGATGCATGATGCTTACTCTAAGTGTGTGGAGTTCGCCGCATATTAGTTGAAAGATGTGACATATTAATGGTATAAGGAGTGGGAATGGTTGATGGGTGAAGATATTAAGCCATCTTTGTGGGTTGAATTCTCTAGTAACTTTCTGTATCACTTCTTTCCTCAAGAGTTGAGGAAGGAAAAAGTTAAGGAGTTTGGTAATTTGAAACGAGAAAGAACGATGGTGAAAGAGTGTGCCCTGAAGTTTTGTTAGTTGTCTCTCTATGATTTAGAGTTGGTATCATTTATTAGGGATAGAATGAGGAAGTTCTCTTTGGGTTTGTCTCGGGACTTGGTGTTAGAGTGCAAGGCCTCCTTACTGAATAATGACTTAGATATTTCAAGGCTTGTGTTGTATATCCAACAGGTGGAGGACAAAAAAAGAAATAGGATGAAATAAGGGAATAACAGAATAAGAAATTCAGGTATTCTGAGTAGAGTGGTGGCTAATAGAATAGTTGTAAATAAGGAAGACAATGGTCTAAGAAAAAGTGGGGAAAATTTGGTTCTTATTCTACGACCAGTTCTCTATATCCTCAATCGTGTGGTGATCGTCAGTTCCAGAGAAACAATCAGTTTAAGGCACAAGTTGCCCAATCTCAGGCTAGTGGGGCCTATTCAACTCAATCATATCTTTCTTTCATATTTTATAGGCAGTTGTACCATGGTTTTTGTGATGAGGGGGGAATAAGGCTTCAAATATGGCCAGCCTTGCCATATTTTAGAGGAATTTTCTTACAGGCAATTGTCTCCAATCATGCTATGTGTTTTTTTATTATATAACCCAAAGGGTCATTTTCCAATTCGCAGATGAATTCATGATTGAGAGGGAAAAGAGTTCCCTGGTGCCTAAAGGAAGGTTTATTTCTTATCTTAGAGCATGAAAATTGATTTTAAATAGGTGTTTACATCATCTAGTTTGGGTTAATTATTCTAATTATGAGGGCCCTTCTTTGCAATCAATCCCTAATGTCATTAAGTTTCTTAAAGTATTTCTCGATGATTTTTCTGGTATTCCTCCAAATAAGGAAAAAGACTTTGGGATTAGTCTCCTTCCGAATACCCATCCTATCTCTATCACTCCTTACAGAATGACTCTGACTGAGTTTAAAGAACTCTAGGAATAGTTGAAAGTTTTTCTTGATGAGGTTTTTATTTTCCCTACTATTTCTTAATGAGGTTCTCCTATCATTTCCGTGCATAAGAAGGATAGTTCCTCTCGGATGTGCGTAGATTATCGATGGTTAAATTAGGTGACAGTGATAAATAAGTATCTTTTTCCTCCGATTGATGACCTATTTGACCATCTTCAGGGTGCTAAGTACTTTTCTAAGATTAACCGTTGGTCAGGGTATCATCGATTGAAGACTAGGGAGGTGGACATCCCTAAGACTGTTTTTCAAACCCGGTATGGCCACTATGAGTTCTTGGTCATGTCATTTGGTTTCACTAATGCACTGGTAGCATTTACGGATCTTATGTATTAGGTATTCTGCAAGTTTTTTATTTTAATTGTCATTTTGTTTATTGATGAAATATTAGTATATTCTAAGAGCATGGAGGATCATGCCATTCACCTCTGTATAGTGTTGTAAACTCTTAAGGATCAACGACTGTATGATAAGTTTTTAAAGTGTGAGTTCTTGTTGAATATTGTTACTTTTTTGGGTCATGTTGTTTTTAGTGAAGGGATCATAATGGATCCACAGAAAGTTGAAGGAGTTAAGAAGTGGCCTAGACCTATGACTCCAATAGATATTCTAAGCTTTTTGGGTTTATCCATGTATTATAAGAGGTTTATGGAGAGTTTTTCTTCAATCGTCGCTCCATTGGCTAGGTTGACTCTAAAGAAGGTTAAGTTTTTGTGGTCCGATACTTGCTAGAGTACCTTTGAAAAGTTGAAGGATAAGTTAACTTCAACACCGGTTTTGACCCTACTCGAGGGTACATATGGTTTTGTTGTTTATTGTGATGCAGGGTGGGACAGTTTTTACATATGCTTCTAGGAAACTTAATGTGCATGAGAATAATTATTTGACTAATGATTTGGAGTTATTTGTTGTGGTCTTTGATTTGATGATTTGGTACTATTACTTGTATGGAGTTCACATTGACATATATTCATATATTAAGATCTTGAAGTATGTGTTTATCCATAAGAAGTTGAATCTCAGGAAAAGGAGATGGCTTGAGTTACTCAAGGATTACGACATGAGTCTTCATTATTACCCAACTAAATCTAATATGGTTATTGATCCTCTTTGCAGGTTGTCTATTTGAATTTTATTTCATGTTGAAGATGAGAAGCGAGGTTTGGTGAAGGATAATCACTATTTGGCGAATCATATAGTTCAGTTTTTGGACTATGCGCATGGAGGTATGATCATTCAAGAAGTGTTGAAGTTATCTCTTTGTTCTAAGAAGAAGGACAATCAATTTTTAAATCCCATCTTGATGCGGATTAAGAATGGCATGGGTAAACAAAAAGTCATGGCTTTTGAGATTGGTGGTGATGGTATCCTAACATACCAAGGAAGAATATGTGTTCCCAATGTTGATAGCCTATGACAAAAGGATCTTGGATAGGGCTCATGAGTCGAGGTACACTTTTCATCATGATTCGATGAAGCTGTACCCTAATTTCAAAGATATTTATGGGTGGAACAACATGAAGAGGGATATGGCCAATTTTTTGGCAAAGTGTATGCCTTATCAGCAAGTGAAGGTGGAGCATTTGAGGCCTGGTAGTTTGTCTCAAGAGATCAAGTTGTCAGTATGAAAGTGGGAAGCAATTAACATGGATTTTGTTATTGGTCTTCCGCAATCTCAAAGTCAATTTGATTTGATTTGTGTCATCGTTTAAACGTTGACTAAGTCTGTTCATCCCAGTGAGGACTAATTATTCTGTGGAGGATTAAGTTAAGCTTTTCATTCATGTGATCATCAAGTTTCATGGTATGCCTATTTCAATTATATATGATTGATGTACGCAGTTTTTATCACACTTTTGGCATTCATTTCTAAGAGATTCAGGAACTATGGTGAACCTTGGAACTACTTTCCACCCTCAGATGGATGGACAAGAAGAAAGGACTATTAAGACATTGGAGGAAATTCTAAGAGCCTATGTGATTGACTTTGGTGGTAATTTGGTTGATCATTTGCCTTTCACAGAGTTTTCATATATAACAACTACCATTCCAGCATACAGATGGCTCTTTTTAACGCTTTGTATAGTAGTAGATTTCTTTGTTCTATTCGGTGGTTAGAAGTCAATGATATTCGGTTGTTTGGTCATAACTTAGTTCATCAGGCCTTGTAAAAGATGAAGGCGATTTGGGACAGGCTTAAGACCACCCAAAGTCACAAAAAGTCCTATGCGGATATGAGGAGCAGGTAGTTAGATTTTGATAAGGCGATTGGGTGTTCTTGAAAGGGGAGATAAGGTTTGGGAAGAAGGGAAAACTGAATTCTTACTATGTTAGCCATACTTGATCTTGAGGAAAGTGGGAAATTTGGCTTATGAGTTGGAGTTTCCCTCAAGTTTGGGTTATGTCCATTCGGTTTTCTATGTATTGATATTAAACAATTGCGTGTGTGATCCTTCCTTTTTTGTTCCCTTGGAGAGTGATTGTGTTTTCGATTCCTTGTCTTATGAGGAAGTCCTAGTTGTGATTTTAGATAGGCAAGTCATCCATTTAAGGACTAAGGATGTGGATTCAATGAAGGTTTTATGGAGGAATCATAGGATTGAAGAAACTACTTGGGAAGATGCAGAAGACATGAATTCAAAATATCTATTCATGTTTCCCATTTTGGATAATCGTGCTTAAGGTATGTGTATTCCTTACTATCATTGTTTTTTTATCTATATTAAAGGTAATTGTGGTTGCATTAAAGTGTTAAATCTTACTAATTAATGACTTGATTCACTATTTAAGGATGAATGATCCTAGTGGGAGAATGTAACACCCCAAATGTTTGGCCCTGAAAATAACTCCTTGATTATTGAGCTTCCTGCCCATGTCATGACTATTGTGATGAGTCATGAAAACTCCCCATGAGTCGTAGGGTATTAATCGTAGATTGACCTGTAGGTTATCTAGGATTTACTTAAGTTTACATTGAGATCACAACTTTTACCAAATGAGTCATAATGACTAATTACGACTCGTATAGTATGAATTGTAGGGTGGCCTGTGTAGGTGCTCAAACTTTCTATGGTGGTTATGACTATGACTATACGTTTGTATAATCTGGTCATGAAGCGTAGGATGTCATCATGATCTAACCAGTGAGGACACCCTAAGTAACTAACTAGACCGTGATTCATGGTGTCGAGTCATAAGGTGACCCTACAAGTCATAAGGTCACCTATAACGACTGACGACTGTTCTTTCTAATTTTTGTAGGGGCACTTTGGACATTTCCCTCTTTCTCCACTTAAGACCTATTAGTTAAAAACATATTGGGGACCCTATTCTCAATACTTACCAAATTCAAAACGTACCTTTTTCTCTCTCAATCCCTAATTTAGGAACACTATAGTTTTCAAAAAAATTGTCATTAAATATTCCAAGGGTTAATTTCTCTTTGTAATTCTTGATATGTCAGGTATGTTACTCTTTCCTTAAACTTGTTTTACTTAGAGCATGTATTCAAATAATTCTTCATGTGGATATGAATATAGGTTTTGATATAGTTCAGGGTTTTAGGAATGAGTGTCATTTGAATTGAATTCCCACGATTTTATATGTGTTATTCATGCTTTATCAATGGTTTTTGAATTAATTCTATTCATAGCTACGAGAATTGGAAAGGGGGTCGAGGCATTACCCCGATTAGATGATTTTGGTTTGGAATTTTGTTTTATAAATTGTGTTCCCTCAACCCACTTATGTAATTGGCTTTGAATATGATTTTTCACATGATTTTTCTTACTTACCTATATTATAGAATTCCATAAAAGGTTAAACAGATGCAAAGTGGTTTAGAAAACCTTATTTTCAATCTTTTTTATATTAAATTGAAAGATCGGGGGTTGAGGTATTACCCCGAGTTGATTTGATAACTATGAAGGGGTCTAGGTATTCCCTATATTTTATTTAATGAATAAATATGGTCGAGCCATTTCCCTAAGTTAATGGAATTGTGATGGAATAATTATTATCTTCCTAGCATAAGGGTATGACGATACCTATTTTGTGCCTTAATAGTCACTTCCGTTGTTAAATGGATAGGTTTTGTGAATTTTTATTAATATAAACTTAAAAGGGGTTGTGTAGCCAGGTCGTAAAGGTAGATGTCCCGAGGGGATTGTTACAGAAAACTCACATTTGTTGGCGTGAGTGTTGGTATTGATGACAGTATGCATATGACACACTTTATATATATATATATGTATACATCCTTGATTGACGTGGGCTCGGGGGATTCCCTGTCCTTTCCATGATACCTATGGTTCGTAAAGCTAACACGCATTGGGGCCCTTTCAACAGGGGGAGCTGAACCCATATAGCCCATGGGTGCCTTTTTATAATGATTAAGTTGCACGGTGCAGGCTAATATTTTACTTTTATGCTAAACCTTGTTTCTTACCACAGTTATATATATATATATATGTGTGTGTTTGTATATGTATGTACCATGTGCGCATATGAATTTTACTGTGGTTTTGACTTGGAATTATTTTATTCTTTACATGAGTTACATACAACCGCTCACCCTGCTAACTATCTCCGAATGTGGAATACCCATGCGATGCAGGAACCGAAGATACTTCTACTTATCCTGCATAGTAATAGGTGGTTTTTGGACTATTCATGAGTCAGCTTGAAGTGGTGACCCTCCTTCTTCTGGATGGCTTGTTACATCATGGTCTAGTTTTATCATTGACTATTTCTTTGGTTACATTTTTTGGCTATTGAAGGGGGCATGTCGTGACTTATAATTGTTTTGGTCTATTTAGAGGCTATGTGAATTACTGTGGATTGGGATGTTGTTAGAATTCTGAAGTTTCTTTTTTTGGTTTGCCAATCTTGTCATATGTTTATTATATTTCATGTAGTTTATTATATATTTGATATTTTTCTAGTCTATCAATATTCCATTCGGTAGTTTGTCTTTCAGAGTGTGAAGTATGAGAGAAATATTAATTTTCTTTGTACTGTATATCTGAAAAGTAGACTTTTCATAATAATTCTATTTTGTGAAATTATACTTTTTCTGATAGAGTTCTTCTAACTTTATCATCCTTGAACCTTTTTCTGATTTTAATTTTTTGTTAATTTTTTCTATAATGTCATCTGTGACTTCAAACATTTCTTCGAATTTAGAAAATTTAACTTTTGAAAATATTTCTAATTTAAATATTGGATAAATCTCCAACCTTTTATCATCGTAGGAAGAACTTGATATACATTTAAACTTTGATTTACACTTTGCTTCGGGAATTTATTTAGGAATCACATGTAGTAGTTGATTTGTATAAATATTTTGTTGAGTATTTGGTTTATTCTTTATTTTTAGGATCACGTTTGGAATATATTATATATAATTTAAAAGGTGGAGCAGTAACAATATTTTTATCTATTGGTAGACTTATTTCTTCTTATGGGGAAATTATAGATTCTGCTACGTTGTCGTTAGTATAAAATTTTCTAACAATCATGTTTAGTGATTCTTTTTTATTGTGTACTTTTCATGTGTATTCAAAGAATTTACAAAAATGATATTACATTTTTTTTTTCATATAGGTGCCCCAATTTTTCTTAAAGGATAATCTTTCTTTTAATGATTATTGTTGTTTATACAATTGACTTTTTATGAAATTTTTTGGATTAGTCTACAGTTTATCTAAGCATTCAAAGTCTGGTTTAAATTCTTTATCTGACCTGATCATGCCTAAAGAATCCTTTGCTCCTTTAATTCTGGCTATATTAGTAGAAATATTAACTCCATTTATTATTTTTTATTATCATGGGGGTATCCATTAAAATTGTATATATAGTTGTGATAGAATAATTAATATATCATTTGATTTTCTTTTTTGAACAGATAGATTAAGGCTAACAACATATAATTTATCATATGTTCTTATTACATTATTATTGATTAAATTAATAGTTATTTCACAGATTAATTGTCTAAAGTATTGCCAGGTAGTAGTGTCTTTAATAATAAAGGTCCTTTACTATTCTTATTCATTGGTTCTTATACGTTCTATGGTATTTCAAAAAGATCCATTTCCTTTGATCATGATATTTTATTCCTTTGGTAAATAGGTGTGTAAGCATAAGTCTTATGAGTTATTTTTATGTATTATAAAGTATCAAAGAGAGATTTAGCACTATCCTTGGGTCGATGTGTGCCACGACCTAATTTTTCAAGTCGTGATGGCACCTACAATATCCCATCAATAAGCAAGCCAACCTATAGCCCTAAAAAATAAGTAATGTTTAATGGCTAGAAACCTGAGAAGACTAGATAGGAACGATAACAATAGTAATAATAAGAAGAAGCAGAAAAAGAACACATAAAATATATCAAAAAAGAAAGAAGAAAGAGTACCAAAAGTTACAAATGAATCCGTCGTAAGTCCTAGTAAGGTTGGTACAAGAGTCACTACTAAAAGATACCTAGAGTGCAAGATAGAATCGAAAATATACACAATATGTACAAAGGAGTCTAGAGTAGAAAAGAGTATACAGGATCAGACGGAGGAGGATCGGCCTCGGGCGACAGCAATCCTATCCTTCTCCGAATCAATAATGGGGTAGAGGAAATCCTATCTATACCGACGGCTAGTACTTAGCTTTGCATCAGGAAAAAGATGCAGAAGAAAGGTATGAGTAACAAAGCCATAGGTACTCAGTATTCATCATCTACTGACTAAGCTCAAATAAGTTATATCTAAAATACATGGGTATATAATAAATCAACAGTAAAAAGGTACAAAAATGTAATTAACTACCGAGCTATGCAAATGCAATAAAGGAATTTGTTAAAGCACTATAGAAGGTTAAATATGCAGTACATAGAAGGGAAATAAGCATAACCTAACTAGACCCCCATAAGCCCGCCAGGCACTCTGAATAAGAAAATTCTACCAATCGTGCCCCTATAAGCTGGTGGGACACATAATGAGTAACTGAAGAAGAAGCATTAATAATCCATAAATTAACCTGTCAAAAGAAACCATTGTAACCATCCAAATGTGCACGGGGTTTGAATGGGCACCAATAGGTAATAACGAAAAGCCATATTCTAGGGTTTGAAACATTAGCGGTAGATAAAAACAAGAGGACATATACCGGATTCAAACTGGAAATAATGAGTATTAACGAAAGGTCACATATATGATATAAAAAAGAACTCATAATCATATGTCAGACTCATACAAAAACTTAAAGAAATCATAAGTCGCAGAATAATAGTAATTAACACCAGAACTCCCAAATCGTATCAAAACTAGATGTCAGAGTTGTATCTGAACTAAGAGTAGCCATACTCAACTGTAAAAATAAAATCCTAACCATAAGGTACCCAATGCCAAAGAGGTGCCAAGACTAATGATAAATAATAATAATAAAGTATATGTTGGCCTTGAACCGAAACTGAAATGCATTTTTATAAACATATGCATAACTTAGCTAAATATGAGGAATTAAAGATTTCCAAATTTAATACTACACTCCAAGTTCATAAACATTACACCATACTAAGGGATAAAAGGATCAAAATTTACCAGAATGTGGCACTAACCATATAAGTAGGGAATGGAATATTTCAAACAATATTAAGATTACAATTACCCACCTCAAACACGGATAATAGTATACAAATAGCATACATATGCTCAATATAAAGGTAGAGTACACCTAGACTACCTGGACGCTGTCGAATTCCTTCTCAAGACGCTAAACAAGTTCTTTCCCCTTTTGTAATGCCCCGAGAACCTATCCCGAGATGTCACACGGTTCTTAGGTCTACACGTAGCCCCAAGCTAACCCTTGGAACCTAACACAACCTCAAGGAACTCAATTCAACAATAATTGTGCATAAGAAATAGACATACGACATCGGGTTCAAGAGAGATACTAAAAATATTAACTATACAACTAAAACACATATTGAATATCTGTACATACCCTCTCTCTAGTCTAACAAAGCCTTTATACATCAAAATTAAGAAGCCATTGGAACAAACCCCAACTGACTCAACAGTACTGAAAGCCACAACAACAAAACCACATCACAAAATATAGACAAAGTCCTCGAACCATGAGGACTCGCCAACTGC
The DNA here is from genome assembly GCA_030864215.1 of Capsicum pubescens. Lineage (NCBI taxonomy): Eukaryota > Viridiplantae > Streptophyta > Magnoliopsida > Solanales > Solanaceae > Capsicum > Capsicum pubescens. Next base: position 122,587,550 of record CM061544.1, read on the forward strand.
AGAGATGTAGTGAAGGTACTCAAAAATCACTGTCGCTGCTAAGACTGAGCACCTGAACCTATATCACGAGAAAATATAGTGCACAAAAGATTATGGGAGTCAGTACTTGGGAATGTACTGAGTATGTAGGGGTTCATGCAACATTTTAAATAACATCATAAATATGTAAGGAAATCATGCATGCTAACAGTAATAAGTCTCTTCGCTTGAATTACCTAAAACATTACATCCATAAATCATCAATAAAACACATGTTTCGTAAATCTCGTAAATCATTTGACTCAACTCAAACTCTTCAACTCATGACTTGGAGTGACTCGTTAACTCAAGAACTTAAACAATTATGAACTTTGAAGTTTCTTATAACTGATATAAACTACACCATGTGAGCCGCATGGAGTCTAACATTTTGCCCTCCTAAGGAGAGAACCCCACATTGACGGGAGCGTCGTACTCTTGCCAGGGAGTACAACCTCAATTTCACAATCACAATCCCATACTCGTCCTTTGGCCCACAATTATCAACATCAATCCTACAGTAGCACGTATTTTCAAGGAAATACCATATTTCCTGCTCAGTGCTAAATACTCCTCCCAGACTCGGCTCCGAATGCGTTAGGAAATACACCTTAATCAATATTAACAAAAGGGTCTATTATAAAGACCAAAACATAAATATATATACCTCATCTGTAAATCATAAACATCTTGTGGATTCCTAACTGAACTTAACTCAACACAATCTTTCTCAACATCAAGTACATTTGCTTATTAAATCATTTCAAATATCAAAAGCTTGGAGGAAACATCATAGGACTCATTCTTGACTCTCAAGTTCAATATCCATATGTATTAAACAATCAACTTCTCATGGAAGGCTTAAATCATAACACTTATCTCAAATCATTCGGATCATCAATTCATAAAAAGAATATACAACTCATGGCATAAATCCCCATTTCAAGAAATATGATGGTAAATATATCATAATTTCAAACTTAATCAACTCAAATCTCATAAATCACTAATAGAGAAATTTGGGTGCAATCCGACTTTGCAAATTCATGTAAATCAATATTAGAAATTAAATCTTTAGGCACAAGAACGAAAGGAGTGTTCTTGTTTAAACCCCACATACCTTGATTAGGATTTTGGAGAGGAAGAAAATTTATATAAACTTCTTTCTTTCACCTTTGAGATAAATTTCTTGATGCTTTTGACTCGGAGAACTTGATTCTTAAACAACTCGGTGAAATATATGGAAGATTTCTTGAATTTCTTAAAGAAGATTTAGAATTTGAAGAGAGAAAGAAACCCTAGCTTTTCTTTTAATTTTTGGAATAAAGAGAAAAAAATGGATTTTTTCTCCTCTACTAGAATAATTATGGAAATTGAACCTTGGCGCGATGCGGTGAAATCGCGGAGGATCACTGGAAAATGACAATTGTCATTTTGGTTGGCTCCACGGTGCGCTGAAGTGCTACTTGGCACACTGCTGAAGTGCTAGTTGGCACACTGTCTCACTAAAATGGCTCTAACTCTTCACCCGAGTGTCAGATTTGGGTGAATTTTCTATCGATGGAAAGCTTATTCAATTCTCCAGAGTTTAAACATCAATCACTTTGAAAGTTACTCGTACTCACTCAGAAGATGAATTTAGGCTTAAGGAATGATAGCGATATTTCAATATCTCCCCCTTGGAAACATTCGTCCTTGAATGTTGCTGGTTAGGCCTAAGATCAAAGAGAAAATTAGAAATATCGTATGGGAATAATCTACTCAAATGACTTACTTCACTATAGACTTTCGAGTACTTCTCGGAATGCATGAATCATAGAATAAACATTTATATAATTTAATAAGCTCAATGAAAGAGGAGATGAATTAGAGAAGAATAGTACCTTTGTCATGATTTGAACTCGCGGGGAGAAGATGAGGGTACTTAATTCGTATTTCAGCTTCTGCTTCGCAAGTAGCACCCTCGACTGATTGATTTCGCCACAGAACTTTAACCAAGGGAACTTCGTTGTTCCTTAGTCTACGAACTTGATAATCTAGGATCTCAACCGGAACGTCATCATACGAAAGGTTATACTAAACATCAAAGCTCTCTGACGGGTCAACAACAATTGAGTCACCGATGTGCTTCTTGAGCATAGAGACATGAAACATAGGATGGACACCCATACTCACTCAGAAGACGAATTTAGGCTTAAGGAACGATCAGGGTATTACACCTTTCAAGAAGCCTATGATTGTTGCCACGCTATCAAAGTAATAACTACATGTTAAAACAAGTTTATTAATACCCATATTTTACTGGGTTAAAAAATAATCAAAAATTCCACTTGACTGTTTGCATAATCATGAAACCAAAACCATCACATCTCCCATATCACCTTGTGTCCAATAATCACAATAGACATTATCAAACTCAAACTCTCAACAAAGCTCCAAACAACACCAATAACACCAAGGATACCAACTATACAAAAACTACAGCAAACACAGGGAAACTTACTATTGAAATGGTGATTATGCATCCATGATGATTATAACTTGGGAAAATTATAGAAAAGCTCTAAATATAAAAAATGCTGGAAAATAAGGCAAAATAACTGAGAGGATGATCACAATATCCACTACTAAAAATACTTTCATCTGCCAAAGCAAAGGATAAGGAAAAACTTAAAGACTCAAACAAGTAGGGATATTGCGTCCGTATATCAAGCTCGGTCTCCAAGATAGCCTCCTCAACTGGATAATGATGCAACTGAACCTTCATAACTAGCATATACCTAGAGTGCAACCTCTTGACATCATTGGGCTAAATGCACACCTGCTTCTCTAGAAATTCCAACCTCTTGTCCAAATAAACATAGTCATACAGAAGCACGTAGGACTCATCTGGAATATACTACCGCATAATAGACACTTGAAACACTAGGTGGATGGCTTCAAATAAAGGAGGCAATTCCAACATATATGATACCTCCTATCTATTTGAAATATCTCAAAGTGTCTAATATATCAAGGGCAGAGCTTACTCCCCTCCTAAACATGATCACGCCCTTCATGGGTGATACTCACTGGAATCCCCTATTCTCAACTCTGAATCTCAATAGATAATGTATGTGGTCAGGATAACTCCTACATCTACTCTTAGCTACTTTTAGCATGTCCCAAATCACCCAAAGTTAGTTGAATGACTAATGAATAAAATTTTCTCCACAAGTCCTAGACTCAAATGTCTTAAACCAACCAATAGGAGAACAACATTGCGTACCATTCAATGGGGGGCCTCTAACCCACAAAATCTAAAACAAAAATGTGGAGCATATCTTCCAGAACCTGGATATTTTACTTTGACTGCCCATTAGTCAAGGGGTGAAATGTGATGCTAAGGTGAACTTGGGTACCCAACTCCTCCTAAAATGTCCTCCTGAAGCTTGAAGTAAATTGAGAGAATTTATATGAAATAACATATACAACCACCCCATATAGGTGAACAACCTCCTGAATATACACATGAGCCAATATCTCGGTAACGTAAGAGATTCAAATGGGCATTAAATGTCCAGATTTGGTTAATCAATCAAAAATTACCCAAATACTATCAAAACCATGAAAAGTGTTAGCAAACCACCAATGAAATCCATAGTCACTCGCTCCTACTTCTACTTTCGAATGGGTAGCTACTGAAGAAATCTATCAATCCTCGGCTTCTCGGCCTTTACATATTGACAACGAAGTCATCGACCCACAAACTCTACTATATCTCTTTGTATACCACTCTACTAGTAGTGTTGCTTCAAATTCCTATACATCTAGATTTCTTGGGTGAATATACTATTGTTACAACCTAATTACTTAGGTTATGATGGCACCTACCATAACCCACTGGTAGGCAAGCCAACTAGTAGTCTGAAACGGCTAGTAACAGACTACTTAATAATAAAAGAAAAAGAATGCGGAATAAATAGAAATAAAGATCAATACATAATAAGATCCCCTAACATAGTGGTATCAGTACAAGATCTTCTAATATTATAAGTGTACAAAAGTGAAATATCAAGAGAAATACACAAATACAACTTATCTCCGAATACAATATAGAGACTAGTCAAATACATAATAGAGATATGACTAATAGTCCAAATGCTAGGAGATCACTCTAAGTCTCTAAACCATGTTGCTCTGCATGATGCATACATCAACGGAGATTACCGGTACTATCATCTGCAGGGTGCAGAAGTGTAGTATGAGTACCAAATAAATGGTACTCAGTAAAAATTTTCCAACTAAGCTCCTGAGATAAGGCAGATATATACAACACATAGACCGAATGGAAACTACATCCAAGTCAGAATTCATATAACAAGTCAATGAGAATAATAAGATAAAACTATTTTGTTCAAGTTCAAAAGTCTAACATGATAAAACTAAGGAAGTATCAGGGTGAAATATCCTATTTCTGCCACATTCAGTAGAAGTCAATACTATACCATATATCTAAGGCACATATATGAATAAAGGGAAAAAAGAGATATATAGAAATATACAACGATAAAAAACATACAATATAAACCAACGAAGAAAGGGAAATGCGGTACTACCATAGCTTCACATTACTAGATAGATATATAGATATATTCATGTAGTTATCTAAATACATAACCTATATCATCATATCCTCATTGGAAGACCTCATCATAATACTATCAAGATATAACACTATCATGCTTAGGGTTTCCGATACACATGGATAGACATGAAATAATCGTTCATAATAATGCCATCATAAGATAGAAGAGTTCGTAGACATACCTCAAATCTCGATATTCGATCAATGACAAAATACCTATTACAAAAATCCAATTACCTAGCTGAGCCTATACGTACCCCCACTGTCCCAGGCTCGGAAGGTTCAATAAACATACAACAATACAAGGCATATTCTTTATCCATATCCATGCAAACGTCCCATACCGGCTGATAGATATTGGTGCATACTGGTGATAGGTAATATGCATACTGGAATGAATGCAAGGTACATAATAAATATCATAATCTCATCATTATAATAATTTCCATCATAATTGTCATCATCATGTCCATTATCAGCATTATCAACCTTTGGCCTTGTCGGGTATAAATATATCATCACAGTATCCTCTAGCCTTGTCGGGAATTAATATATCATCACAGTATCCTCTGACCTTTTTTGGTATCAACATATCATCACAGTATTTTTCGACCTTGCTGGGTATCAACATATCATCACAGTATCCTCTGGCCTTATCGGGTATTGATATAATTAGAAACATCAATACAAATATATTTTTAGACATATAATAGGTGCAAGGATCAAGACATGATAAAAAGAAAGGTAAATATACAAGCCTATTAGTATACTCATAATCATAATTTTATCATCATAAAAATATCTATCTTGTCAATACCTCCCAACTATTCGCTATTAGGTAATCAACGCTTATGACCATTAAACAACTAATTTACTAGTTTTCACATGACCTCTAATTATTAGCCTTAACATTATCCTTCACATAATCCTTATTCATGGGATAACAACTGATCATTATTTATTAAGTAGAAAAAAGATAACATCTAGGCAAGGTTAATCACTTGACCATAATCGCCAGTTATCCACTACTCATTATTATTATTAGTCAACACATTATCATTTTTCATTCACCCCATTTAATACTAACACAATTAATTAACTAGCCACCATTTACCGACTAATCCTCTTTTATCAACTATTTATCATTATTAACTAGTCATATCCTCTTACTAACATCTCTTATAATCTAGCCTCATTAATATACAATTACTTGTTTAAAAACTAATTGACATCATAAACTTAGTCATCAATATCAACTAATAGCCACCTACACTGAACCCGAAATAATCATTAGCTATGTATCAACTATCTCTAGCTACCATATTACAATTAAACAAATTCTATAAACTAGTAATTTAGATTCCGAGCCATCAAGTGCTATTGTCACTTAATAAAGAACTAGCTACCTTATTGCTTAACCCATAATTACGATGAACAGTCATAAGAACGTATTTGGGGTAGAATCTCATAAAGTACCGATTTAATAATCATGAATGTACAAAATCTATGCATGGAATCACTGGTATTCAATCAGTAAAATCGTAAGCAACAACCACATCTTCATCTGCCCCATTATGAAGAGATGTGTATCTAAACACACACACACATATAAATATATATTATGTATATTAATAAACTACACCCGTATCCTTTATAGGATAATTACTTCTTGGATATCCATTTGATGTCATAACACCACCCTTATCCTTTATAGGATAATTACTTCTTGGATATCCATTTGATGTCATAACACCACCCTTGTTTCACTAATACATCCAGAATAATAAAAACATCATAATCACGGCCTTGAGCCCAAATACATATCCAAAACTCATATCCATAATCATATTTATAAGTCGAAGCATATCAATAATCATCTCACATATAGGAGGAATCTCACATCTATGAGGCATAATATCAATAAGCATATCACTTCTAGTAAGTCATGCATCATGACTATGAAGAATAGTACCTCTGTAGGCCAATTATCATATCTAAGAGAAACATCATCTCCATAGGCCCTATAATAATAACAAAGAGAAAAGTCATCTCTATAGTCCCAATAATCATAACTAAGAGAAATATCATCTCTATAGGCCCAATAATCATAACTAAGAGGAATATCATTTGTATAGGACCAATAATGCTAACTAAGAGGAATATTATCTCAATAGGCCCAATCATCAATTATAAGAGGAAGTAGAATATCTTTGGGCCAATTAACATATCTAAGAGGAACATCATCTCTATTAGCAAAATATCACTTCCACAAGGAATATCATAGCCATAACTCAAAATTCATAAGAACATCATTAAAATTTATGAATCCACAAAGGAACCTTATACTAAAGTTTACTAGTCTCAACTATGCCTAAGATCCGCATCTAAGTCCACACATCTAACACAAGTATTAGACAAAGTGGGCTAGGCAATCCCACTTCTAATCCTAATTTCCTATATTTAGGAAACTATACCCCAAGCTAGGCTAAGGTATCTAGTTCAATTTCTAGATGTTATGTAAGCCATATTCAAGTCTAAGATAGGAACTTCTACTAGGAACAAGAGTCCTTAAGTCTACTCTACCCAAATTATGATTTTTAGTCTACCACACTAGTCCAATAAGGTTAAAATAGACTAATTATGTTTACATTACTAAAACCATATCCCAAACCTAGAATTATATGCTATAAACTAATCTAAATGAGGGAGAGGTCGGAAGGATTCTAAAAGGTCATAAACATACCATCTTATAGGTCCAAAACCCTCATCTAATTCCCAAACAATAATAATCAAGGTTAAGTTATTCTACTCAAAATCAAGCCTAACATCTAAATTCACACACAATATATATCACACATAATCTATGAAGAAAAGTAGATAGAAGCCTACCTCAATGGCAAACCTCAAAACCTCACGTCATGAACTACTTGTACGACTTCACTTCACCATCCCTAAATGCCATCACACTATTAAAATAATAATCTACTCATCAATATGAGTCTAATAACACCCATATTACACTATTGTGCTTCGGGTCAAAAAATTACACCAAAACCCCAATTGGGACCCACTTATGAAAAATGCATTTCTGAGTCCAACCCAATGTTCACACATGAATAAGAAATCATAACCCTTAAGAAATAGGTGAAAATTAAGCATACTTTGGGTTAAAATCATGCCCTAAGCTAAATTGGGCTTTTGGGTCAAAACTAAGAAATTCTAGCATGATTCAAAGGATTCTTACCTTAAATTTGATAGTATTCATGATAGTAGATGATAAACAAGATCCTAAGTCACCCACTATTATCAATTTGGAGTAATTATACCCATGGGTGAAGAGAAATTGACCTAAATTGTGACTTTGTGGTGTATTTATAGAACCCCAGAAAAAGAGACGTTGCGATTGCCAAGACATGGGCTACGATCGACGAGACATTAGCCGTGATCGCTGAAATGCAGGCCAAAATTGCAGCACTGCCATCACCGTGGCCTTTCTGTGATCGCTTTGCTGCAATCGCCTACTCTATGCCACGATCATCGTTGTACCAGGACCAACAATACTTAGAAAATTTCCAAGTTTCAAATGATGCTTCTAGATTCATTCATAACATGATTTTCGCAAATGAAATATGTAATCACACTAAACTCGACATTCCGAATGAATTGGTAAATTTGGATTTTCAATCAAAAGTCCTTTCGATTAAATATGAGTCCTGCACCTTAACATTCAAATTTTTAGCTTTTTGTTTGATAGGTTGAAATGAGTTCGGGTGCATTGGGACTCAAAAAAAAAGGTCTACCTAGACTAAACTCGATTTGCAGGATCTGCTGGGTCAGTCAGAATTTTTATCCGAGTTTTCATAGATGTTTTCTCCCAGTGGTCATTTAGAGCCAAAAAGAATTCTAAATAGGGAATTGATTCTAAAAACCAAACGAACTTCCTGGTAACCAAACCATCAGTCATAACAAGTCATAAATGAATTGGGAAAGCTATGGAGAAACTCAAACTTTAAAGATAAGAAAAAATATAAAAAATGATTGAAAAGGTCACTACAGTATCCACAACTAATAGACTTTCATCCCCAAAAGTCAAAGGATAGAAAAAATCACAAAAGCTCGAAATGATAAGATACTAAGCCTGCATGCTCCTTACATGGCTTCCCAGGTAACCTCAAAGATGAGAGAACACTTGCACGATATTTCTCCACAAGTATCTCCTTTTTAACCAACACTTTTATTCTACTTCCAAACACCTAAAACTCAATGTAACTGTTAATTGTCCTTAAAATGAACCAAGAAGGCTAATGCATGCACATTTAAACCACAACACTCTGATACCATCTTTATTTCTACATAAATAAGCAAATTCTCATCTGATACAAAGCCAACCCAAGTCATGAATCATGCCAATAAATCAAACTCCAAATATACACTCCATTTACCATTTTGCACCTGCTATATACTCCAAGCCATGAGGAAAATCACCTATGCCTTGCCCATGCTGACTCATACGGAGAAGTTAAAGAACTGAAGTTGACTCGCTGAAAATCCATATGACAAACATGAGAATAAGCTCATAAGGCGTTGTCTGGGCACACAAATTGAGATAATTAAGGAATGCAATCCATACCAATTCTGCAATTAGTGTGGGTTAAAATTAAACTAAAATCTCAAAATCTAAGGTATAACTACTCATCACTAAATATTCCACTCCAGGATATCTCGTCCATCGAGAATAAAGTCATATTGAATCCAACTCTAGTATATTACTCCCATTAAGTAAATCACTCAAAATTCCCAAAGAATACTACAGACTCATGGTCAAAGATGATAGAACCAGTACCGGGTCCTTAGGCTATCATCTTAAAGTTATCAACCATATTCTATCCGAATCGAAGAGACCGAATAAGCACCTTGTGGAGTAGGATCAGCCAGCCGATAAATTAAATCTTAACTGAGATAAGTCTAAAACTATAGTTGCATGCAAGATCTACAAAACTAGGATGAAATCTCAAAATAAAGGCTGAATTGCACCATCTCAACCTCCAAATCAAACCTGGGGATGGGTAGGCATTCATATTACAAATTTAACATTCTTCCAAATTCCATTCCAAGGTGTCAAATAAAAAACTGAGCCAATAAGGCTATATTAATGTCATCTATCTCAAATCAAATTTATTTTCCAAATCTGACATATCTAAGAAAACTCATGCCAAGCCACAGTCAAAACATATCTGAAAAAAAAAAGTCATCACAAGGATAACCACCGACTGAAAATGAAAGCAATGAACTCTAACTCAGCTAGAGGGTACAAAATATAGCCACAAAACAGAAATCATGCTAAAGGATGAATTATTGGCTGAAAATGAAAATCACCCACTCCATGTCTGCTGGAGGGCAGGAACTATCCAATCACACTCAAAAATATCCAAAGGTTGAAAGCCATACCCGCATTGGCAAAAATTATAGAAACTCAAAGAAATGTAACTTTAGTAGACAACTAATGAATATAACACTCTATCTCACCGAGGAATAGCTACAAGCATATATCATCAAGGAGAAACACCCCACGAAGCTTTATTAAGCCGTACAAACTGTAAAACATAGATTTCTCAAATACACCCAAATAGGTCAATCACCACTCGATCCATCAAAGAATCGCATCATTATTGAAGAAATATACCAATCTTAAAACTAAGGTTAAACTCAAGACCACCACTAGAAAATTAACAACTCGAGATAAAGAATTTCCAATTTTCCAACTTAAAGAGTGATCACAGGAAAGGCCGCCTGCCTATAACTCACTAACTCCACTAAAGGTAAAACCATATCATAGGAAAGGAGCATCCAATCTCCACACTAATAAAAAAGGCAAACTATCACAAGGGAATGAGCCCAACAAATCAAAGGGGTGAGTCCATAATATCTCAACATCAATATTAAAATTGTTATCAGGTAATGAAAATAGCCACAAATGAAAAATGGACCCAAAAACTAGTCAAGCTCAAGGTTAAAACCTTTACAAGGTGAAAACCTTCACAACCTAGAAGGAAAGTTTAAGGATCCCAAACTCAAAAATAATTGGTATAACTAAATCTATGAACCTAGAAGCATATTAGAACCACAGAAGGTTAACTTTTCCATTAATATCACAATACATTCCTGAATCAATCTAAACAGCTAACTAAGAGGGACCATAGTTAACCTCACCACGCTACGGGAAAGAAATCATCTAATCATGGAATATCTACCCAAGCCACCAAATAATATCACAAGAAAATAATAGTCTAACTAAATAACACTAGTCTATATAGCTACACAGTAAGTCTCAATTTTAATAAGTAACAACATCAAGTAATCATATCAAGTAATATCAATAACCTCATGCAGTGGTAGCAAATGAAACAATAATATCAAAATCAGCATACTGAATAGATGATACCAAAATGAACATCAATATCATATACCACAAAGACCACAGTATTGCTAATGTTCCAAAATAAATGGGACTTGAACCCAAAAACCACACACATAGGAGAAACAACAATATAGATCTATGCCATCCACTACTGAAAAAGATAATCCATGGGGAGTAACATAATAATAGATTAAAAAATAATGCACGTAATAATCAATATCAATTTATCAAAGAATATAATCATCAATGTGTATGAAAACCCTAATATATTTAATAAGAAGTAAATATGAGAAATAAAAGAACACCAATCATGGGGATATCCGCATTCACATACTTGGTGGGCATAGGGAAAAACAAATCTAAATGGGTATAACTTGGACTAATTGATTGAATCTTCAGCTGAGGTGACACACACACTATCTTTAACTGAAGATACCATAATATTATGGGTTTGATCTGAATGAATTGAATGACTAGAAATCCCATGTCGAGGACACTCCCTAGACTAGGAGTTAGACTCTTTATGATCATAGTAACTCTTGAAGCATCAATATGGAGAGAACATAAATTAAGCCCAAATGGCTTGGCAACTGACACTGAGAGAAATCCATGAAATTTAGTCCATATTTCAAAAATCACAGTCTGTCTCCGGAACCCTAGGCTGGTGGGGAATACATGTTAACTCTAGCTGATCATCTATCTCATACCTGGCACATTCTTAAAACTAATGTCTAATCACAACAGAACTAAACAAAGATCCTGGAATACATTGATATACTTCCCCTCATAATCTCGAATGGTCATTCTGGCTCAAAGAACTATACCATACTCAACAAGTCATATGGGGACTCTGCCAACTATGATAATCACAACTAATCTAGAAACTACTCATAGTATAAATTACAGTCTACATAGAGCTGATAGGCTGCACGTGAGGCTGAATTCTATTTTAAGATTCCTAACCCTCAAATAAAATACCAATACCATTAGACTAATGGCATGCCTCTTGTCTCCATTTCCATAAGTCTCAATATATATTTTCTATGGTCCTCCCATAATCAACAACCCGAGGGAAGGAAAAATCAGCTGCTATAAAGTTCTTTGATGTCAAGCAGAGTGACAATACTAACCCTCTAATACATCCACGCACCAATGTCCACCTCAGAAGGATGTAGCATAGAAAAATGCCTGACCACACGAGAAATTTGATCTCATACTCAAAACTGGAAAAATCAACCCTGATAAACACCAATAGACCGAACTTTGGTCTAAGAACTACTTGATAAATCAAATATCATCAATGGTTGAGAGGGATCTACAAAATGATTTAAATTCCCAATGTTGAACATCAAAGGCTAAATAGTCAAGACCATTAATAAAGCCTAAGTTGGTCCAAATTATTTTTGGGATCTTTGATATCCACCTCTAACTCTCTCATCCGATGTTGCACTAAAACTCTAGAAATGAATACTAAATTCTCATCCATATGTGTCACAATGTTGCATCATCCTTTGGGGATAGAATAGAGTGAAAGAATGAGTTCGAGGTTCATTGGATTCTAGGAACCCGATAAGAAGTCAAAAAGTGAATTTCTTAAAATGCCATTATAGCCACAAAGATAGATTATAGATATCTCTGCACCGATCCACAAGACTCCACTAAAAACTAGTCTTTTGTACCAATACACTAATGAAACCTATTCTCTAATACCAATTTGTCATGCCCGAAGTAATCATGTCATGATGGCACCTATCTTAACCCACAGGTAGGCAAGCCATCCCATAGTCCAAAATGGCTAGTAATGGACCACTTAAAAATATAAGGAAAATAATGCAAAATAAATGAAAATAATGATCAATGCATAATAAAACCCCCAAACTAGGTGGTATCAAGACACGATCTTCTAATATAATAAGAGTAAAAAAGTTAAATATCAACAAAATACATTGATACAATTTATCTATGAATATAATATGAAGACTAGTCTAATACATAAAATATATATGAGTAATACTCCCAACATCAAGAGTTGACTCTAAGTCTCTGAAACATGGTTTCTCCGTAAGATGCATAAATCAATGGCTATAACCCGTACTATAATTTGCATGTTGTAGAAGTGTAGTATGAGTACCAAATGGATATAACTTCGAAGGCAATTACCAACTGATATCCAGACATAAGTCAAATATATACAACATATAAATAAAATGAAAACTACAACCAAGAGTTCAAAAATCATATCAGAAGTCAATGAGAATAATAAGGGACAACTATTCTATTCATGTCCAAGAGTCTACCATGATAAAACTAAGGCAGCACTAGGGTGAACTATCTTATTCCATCCATTATCAATAGACGGTAATGCTATATCATATATCCGAGGCAAATATACAAATAAAGGGCATAAGAAAGATTTATAGCAATATATAAGGCAACAAAATGAATATATAATATGAAAAAATGAAGGAACATATATATGGTATTTCCATAACATCATATGGCTAGATAGATATATCCATATATGCATGAGGTCATCTCAAAGCATAACCTAGATTATCATATCCCCATTCTAAGACCTCATCATAATACTATCAGGATTTAATACTATCATGCTAAGGATTTCTAAAACACGTGGCTAGACATGAAATAATCTTATATAATAATATCATCATAAGATAGAAGAGTTTGTAGACATACCTCAAATATCCATAACAGATTAATGATCAATCTAGCATAAGGTAGCCATAATAATGATCCAAATAATGATAATATCAATATTAGTAATAGCATTAGTAACAAGCTTTTCCGGATAACTAAATACCTAGCCGAGCCTATACATACCCCCACCGCCCCTGGCTAGGAAGTTTCAATCAACATACAATAATACAAAGGTTATTCTTCACCTATATCTATGCAACCATCCCATACCGACTGATAGAAATAGATGCATACTGGTGATAAGTAATATGCCTACAGGAATGAATGTAAGGTACAAAATCTCATTATCATTACCATCTCTATCATAATTGTTATCATCATATTCATCATCAGTATAATAAACCTCCAGCCTTGCTTGTTATCAATATATCATCACAGTATCCTTCGATCTTGTCGGGTTCAATATATTATCACAGTATCCTCCAGTCTAGCCTGGTATCAATATATCATAATAGTATTCTCTGGCCTTGCTGGGTATCAATATATTATTATAGTATCCTCTGTCCTAGCTGGGTATCAATATAGTCATAAACATTAGTACATATATATTTATTGACATATAATAGGTGCACAGGCTCAAGACATGGCAAAAAAAAGGGTAAATATACAAGCCAGTTAGTATACTCATAATCATAATTGTATCATCACAAAAATATTTATCTTGTTAATACTTCACAACTATTCATTTTTAGCAAACCAATGCTTATAATCATTAAACCACTAATTTCCTAGTCTTACCATGACCCCTAATTAATAGCCTAAATATTATCCTTCACATAATCCTTATTAATGGGATAGAAACTAAGTATTATTTATTAAGTAGGCAAAAGCTAATATCTAGGCAAAGTTTATCCCTGAACCATAATATCAAGAAATCCATTAATTATCTAATATCATTTAATGATTATTAGTCAATACAATATCATTTATCTTCTACCTATCTTTTATTTCTAATACCATTGATTAACTAGCCACTGTTTACCAACTAATCCTTGTTTATCAACTATTCATCATTATTAGCTAGTCATCTTCTATTGATCACATGTGGAGAATACTCACCCTTACTATTCCCTGTTAGTGTCAATCCATATAGGAGTGCATCACACGATAGTTGATTTAGGAAGTACTTGGAGTCTATTCAATGTAGCGGTTGATCTATTCATCCAACGTTGACTACTAATTTTTCTCATTTAGATTATGCCTAATTGTATTTAGAGGTAGAGTTTGTTCCATTTTGGATATCTTTTTTATATTTTTACTTTAAGTTTTATTAGTTGGTTATTACTTTGTGACACTAGTTTTTGGGATATTGTATGGTATCATTGGTTGTGTATCTCTTATTTTTTCTATATATTTGTTGTTCGACTCTATTCTAAGAGTCATTCCTTGGTTTTAAGTATCTTCTTTTATTTCCTATAAACTTAGGTGATAAACTTTCTTGTCAAGGCTTGCCACAATTACTGCTATCATGACCCTTGATTTTGGGTCGTGAAAAATTAGTTTTTGAGCGGACACATTCATTGTATATAAATTTGTGAGGCTATAAGATATATTTAGGAAATTTTCCATATTAGTTCCTAATTATGCATATCTTTAATAACCTATCTTCTAAATTATGTTTCACTCTTTTCTACACCTATATCCTAGTATGTTATTTTGAGATCAGTAGTTCAACCTTTGTTTGTGTTACCTCCTCAAGTGTGATCTCCGCCAGTTAGATTAATGATGCCTCATCTTATTGTAAGTATATTTTTGTCTTTTAAGGATCAGAAAAGGTTTGAGAGAGTCATTTTTTTCCGTTCCCCTCAGTTCAGTGGTGCTATAAAAAATAATGCCAATGAGTTCTTGTCTTATTGTAATGAGAAGTTGAATAACCTTGGTTCTCTTGAGTTTCATAAGGTTGATTATACTACTTATTAGATAAAAGATACATCCAGGAATTGGTGGAGGTCACTTCTTAGTTGAATACGACTAGATTCTCCAAAGATGTTTTTTGATTAATTTGCTGAGGAATTTTTTGGATAGATTTCTACCCTACAGTTTAATGAATCAGACGAGACATGATCTTTATCACCTGAAGAAAGGCTCCATGACTGTTATAGAGTATGAGAACCATTTTTATGACTTTATTGGATATTCTTATGCTAGTATTGTCTCTGAGTGTTTAAAGATTCAAAAGTTTGTAAAGAGGTTGGATATTTCTTTTCAGCTATCTACGCCATAGAATTTAGTATATGGAGCATAGCTTTAGAGTATAGTTAATCATGATAGGATGATTGAGACTATTCTTTAAGGTTTTTAAGGAGGTGCCCAGAAGGTCCACAATCAGGGTGAGTTCTAAGGCTATACTTCTTGTGGTAGAGATTCTAGGGGTTTTCATTGGTATCATGGTTGCCTCATGTATCTAACCTTATAGGATTCAGGTAGTGAGTCTTATGGTTCAATAGTTTTAGGTGGTTGTTTGATCTCAGGAGTACCATCTCTTATTGAGCCGGGCTACAGAGTTTGCTTCATTTTTTATTAGTATAGCCATATGTTCAAGGACTATCCCTATCATATATTTAATGGTACTCTTATTTTTGTTGTGAAGGGAAGAGGTTCTATCTGATATGGGTGGGGCAGAGGTAATAGTTCCTTCGGTGGTAGTCATGAGGTGGCCTAGTAGGGTAGTGGCCATGGATAGTACTATGCTATAACTTCCAGGATAGAGTCATAAGAGTCCAATGCAATCATCATATTTTCTTCAGGTTTTGACTCTACTTTCTAGCCTCTTGATGTACTTATCAGTGTATATACCCCAATAAGATACTCTTTAGTGGTGGATTAGGTCTCCAATTTTGTGTTGTGACCCTTTTTTGGCATGAGACTTGGGTAGTTCTACTTTTCCTTTAGATGGTAGATTTTGACATCATATTATGTATGGATTGGTTAGCTCCTTATCATACTATTCTAGATTGTTATGTTAAAACCTTGACTTTAGCTTCATCAGGTGTGCCAGAGATATCTTGGAAGGGTATTCTTCATTTGCATCCAAAGATAGTATATATTTCTTTTAGGCTCTTTGGCTGGTAAAGAAGGGATTTTTGTTTAATTTGGCTTATATTCATGATACTAGTGTTGTTTCCCCTTTTTTCTTTGGATTTTGTTCATATTGTTAGCGAGTTCATGGATATTTTCCAGATAGACTTGCCTGGTATTCCTTTAAATTTTAAATTGAGTTTGCAATTGATGTGGATCTAGGAACCAAGTATGTTTCTATTTTTCCTTATAGGATGACCGCACTTTAGTTGAAAAAATTATTGGATCAGTTGCAGGAGTTATTGGATAAGGGATTTATCCAATCTATTGTATCACCTTGGGTGCACATGTCTTGTTTGTGAAGAAAAAGAATGGATCTATGCATATATCTATTGATTTCTAGTGGTTAAACAAGGTGATAGTTAAGAATATGTATCCTCTTCCTCGTATTGGTGATTTGATCTATTATATTCAAGGTGATTTGGTGTTTTCAAAGATTGATTTAAGATCCAAATATCACAACTTGAGGATTAGAGCATTAGATATTCTAAAGATAATTTTTCATACTCGGTATAGTTATTATGAGTTCTTGGTCATGTCCTTTAGGTTGACCAATGCCCCAGCCGCACTCATGGAGTTGATGAATTGAGTATTTCAATCATATCTTGACTATTTTTTATTGTAGTTATAGATGATATCTTAGTTTACTTAAAGAGTGAGGTGGATCATAAGGAGCATCTAAGGATTGTGTTTTAGATACTAAGGGATGAAAAGTCATATTCTACATTCTCCAAGTATGTGATTTGGATGGAGTCTAATTATTTCTTAGGTTATATAGAGACCAAAGATGGTATTATGGTCGATCAAGCCAAGATTGCTACAGTTTGTGAGTTTTCAAGTCCTACTTCTCCTATATAGATTCAGAGTTTTGTTTGTTTTAGTTGATTACTACGGATATTTTCTTGAGGGTTTTATCATATATTGAAGATCCATTGACCAAGTTTACTTAAAATAAGATTTATTTTTAGTGGTCTGACACTGAGGCGATCTTTTAAAGGATTAAGGATTTGTTGACATCATATCCTATCTCGACTCTACCCAAGGAGTGCATGGGTTTTAACGTCTTTTATTATGCTTCCAGTATTGGTTTAGGTATTGTGATGATGCAGGAGAGTAATGTGATTGCGAAGGATTCTTTCATAGCCTTCAGTATTTTTTCACACAATAAGATCTTACTATGAGACTGCATCATTTGCTTAAGTTGTTTAAGTATTAATCAGACTATTCTCTATTATATAGATAAGGATAATGTGGTTATGGATTCCTTGAGTCAAAAGTCAACTAGCATAGGTATCTATGAGCATCTTATGACCCAGGAGAGGCCTTTATCCTTAGAGCTTCAGTCTTTAGCTAACCAGATGGTTAGGCTTGATATTTTAACACCTGGGTGTTTTTTGGCATTCGTCGAGCCTAGGTCTTCCTTGATAAAATAGATTTGAGCACATCAATTTGATGATGCTGAGTTGAGAGTTATTCGATATAAGGTGTTGAGTAATTAGGCTAAGGAGGCCTCACTTAACTCAGATAGTGTTTTGAGGATTTGAGGCAAAGTATGTGTACCAAGATTGGGTGATTGGATTAAATTAATTTTTGAGGAGTCTTATTGTTCCAGCTATTCCATCCATCCGTAGTGACTTAGATTTATGATGACTTGAGAAAGCATTACTGGTGGGGTGGTATAAGGGAGGATGTAGCAGATCTTGTAGCTCATTACCTATACTGTCAGTGGGTAAAGGTTGAGCATTTGAGACCTAGTTGTTTGCTCCAGAGGTTACCCTTTCCTTAGTGGAAAGGGGAGCAAATCACTATGGACTTTGTGACTAGATTGCATTGTACTTCTAGTGGTTCTGATAATGTGGGAGTCATCACGGATTGAATGATCAAATCTGCTCATTTTATATCAGTTCGGGTTACTTTCAGTGCCAAGAGGCTTGCTCATATCTATATTCATGAGATTGTGTGTCTTCTTGGTGATCTAGTGTCTATATTTTTGTATCAATGTTTAGTAATCATATGAAATACCTAGGCTTGGACCCTTAGAAAACAATTCTTGAATTGGGCATTCTTACCATGGTAAAATTTAGTTATGTCACTCGTACACTAGTGCATGAGTCGTACCCACTCTTACCTCACCTCTCATACCTTGAGTTGCCAAGGAGTGTAGCATGTTGTCCACTATAATATTTGGCATTCCCTTATTTGTTCACTAAGGTACAAATCATAAATAAGTAAGTTGTATAGTGCTTGGTACTTGAATAAGAGTGGACTATTTTTTTGTATGAAATAGGGGTACAGTTAAGAGTTCAAGTACTACCCTTTAGATACGAGTCTAAGTGGTTTAGTCGTACCCTAACTAGTGTATGAGTCCTAGGTAAGGCCTAGGGTATGATTTAGAATACCACTCATATCGTAGGGTATGATTGACTCAAGTGAGTCATACCCATCTGGAAGACCATTTAGCTTTTAAGTCAATTTCCCTATAGTCTTTTCCCACCCAAATAAACCTAAGTCCTATTACAATATAAGGGTTTGTAGCCTCTTAAACATCCATTATTGATGGATCAAACACCTGAAACACTCTCTCAAACTCATTTGTGAAGAATAAAAGGCTAGGGCTTCAAGAGTGATCTTCAAGAGGTAAAGTGAAGTCAAGACTGTTGGTGAATCATATTGTCTAAGACATGTAACTCATCCCCTTGATAAATAAATATAAACCCATGTGTTGTACACTTGGATTAGTAAGTGTACATGGTGACTTTGAATCAAATGAAAAGAGTTTAGTTGCCTAATATTGAATAATGTTGACTTTTACGTAGTGTTGTTTTTATACATATTATTGATGATGATTTGTACATGTGGGTGCTTTTTATGTGGTTTAACATGTGGGTCTTTAGTAACTTTAATCTTGAAGATTTCTACCTTGAATTTGGTCTTAGTAAAGGTATGCACATAAGGTATTTGTGAAAATGTCTAAATGAAATATCTAGTTATATATTTATGTTGTTGTGAACTAGGTCAATGAACCAATGATTATGAATGGTCGATAAATTCTATGTTAAATATATTCTTAGCGATGTAATATGTTAAGGTATAACAAGGTTAGTTTGATGGTTGAGAAGGGGGCCTAAGTCCATAAGAATGAACTTAAATTGTGCGTGGAACAAAAGTGTGGTATAGAAAGTCTATTGAAGTTTGAATGGATTGTAAGTGTCTTGATGGCTATATTTTAGTTGAATAAGGATTTGAATGGAGGCATTGGTCTAATAAAGTGGTTGACCGATGAATACTTCAATGAAGACCTTATGGTCCCATATGATATTGATGTGGGTATATAGTTCAATTCTTTAAATGTGAAATGGATTGAATGGATTATAATGAATGAATAAAAAGGGGTAAAGTATTCAAATTTCATCGAATAATGGCAATAAAAATACTAGTGGTTCAATTCCCTAGTCCGATGAATGGATTGTGGTTTGAGTCCTTAGTCATATAAAATGACTAATACTTCGAGTCCCTAGACTGATGAATGGCTTATTGTTCCAGTTCCTTTCCCAATTAAATGACTAGAAGTTAGAGCCCGTAGTCCAATAAATGGCTAGTTGTTAGAGTCCCTAGTCTAATGGAATTACTTGTGGTTTGAGTCCCTAGTCCAAAGGAATTGCTTGTGGTTCGAGTCCTTTGCCTAATGGAATTGTTTTTGGATCAAGTCCCCATCCTAAAGAAATTTCTTGTGGTTCAATTCCTCTGATGAATGAGAAATATTGAGTCTATAATGTGGAAGGTCGGAGTCATTAACCTCGTGACATGGAAATGACTGAAATGAGAATGCTTGTAAAGTCTTGTTTCCTTGTGGTATAATATGAACATGTTGTGTATGTCCATATGTATGATGATGTATTTAAGAATGTTATTGAAAATGATGTAATTACGTGGGTTTAAATGATAATTTTATTTTATCCTTATCCTTGAGTTACATGATAGCGCTCTAACCGCTAACCATGTTCGGACACTATGTCCTCATGTGACATAGGGTACGAAGCATCATCTTTTTTTTTTCGGCATAATTATTAGGTGAATGATGCAGTTTGTACATTAACTTTATGGTGGTGAGCTTCCTTACTTTGAAATACATTTATTCTTAGTCTCCTATCTTTAGACTTAGTCTTCTTTTAACTTAGTTTTTCTGTTGCCAGGGACTTGTCCCGACATATACATTTCTAAACATCAGTTTGTATATGGGTATTGTGGATGAGTGTGGACTAGGGTATATTTGTTAGTTTGATAAATCTAATAAAGTTTTTAGATATGTTATGTTATGACTTGTAGTACCTCTTCCTCTATCTTATTATATTGTAGTGATTCACTCGACCCTTGTGATTGATGTGATGTTTAGGGTGGGTTATCGGGACAACCACTGGTTTATATGGGCTTGAGGTGCATATACAACATGGCCCAATTTTGGGTTGTTTTAGGTTTGTATTATAGCGTAGGTTCATGGTAGGTTGGGTGTCCACAATACCGTGTAAAGTAGAGTATCTTTCATGGGTGTTAAGAGCGCCACACTTATAAAAGAGTGGCTACGAGACATTTTAGGAATGTTAACATTTCTTGTGTTTCAAACTCGAGATATAGAATCTAAGATCTTGAATTCCTCTCATTTTCATTTGTTGTCTTTCAGATCATGCCTAAAAGGTGATATAAAGTTCGGACAAATATTTCTACAATGACTGTGGGATCTATGGACAAATCTCGTCCAATTTCTTGAGTTTAGACTTGGGCTAGGGTTGTGGCATTTGACAATCTTCGTGGGGTTCCACTTGTTCCTACCAACCCTGACTATAAGAGTTACCCTATTATTTAGTCACCTTAAGAAGATGTTACAAATGTCGAGTTTCATCGCTCTATCAACCTCTTGACTCAATTAGTAGCCTCTAAATTAGAGTGTGGTTCTCTAACTCTATTTTTTCTGTGGCCACAAGAATTGGCCAATTCCTGAGGTTGAGCACTCTTATGTTTATGGGTACGAAGGTTAATGAAGATCCTTACATCTTTATTGATGAAATAGAGAAGATCTTCCAAATCATGTATGCTTCAGAGGTTGAGGCCGTTGAGTTTTCTCCCTACCAATTGAGAGATATAGTGTGCCAATGGTACAAAGAGCGGGAGTTGTCTAGACGTGTTGATGGTAGTCCCGCTATATAGGAGGATTTCCCTAAGGCTTTCTTAGATCGCTTCTTTCCTTAAGAGTTGAGGGAAAAGAAAAGGATGAGTTTGTGAACTTTAAGATTGGAAGGATTTCACTTTAAGAGTATGCCTTGAAATTCCATCCATTGTCAAGGTATGCCCAAGAGATGGTCTCATCCATGAGAGCTAGGATGTGTAAGTTTGCCTCGGGATTGTCCTATGAGTTAGTCCTTGAGAGAAAGGAAACTTTGTTGATTTAAAATATACACATTTCTAAGTTGATTGTGTATATGCAACAAGTAGAAGAAGAGAAAATGAAGCAAGTTGAGTTGAGTGAAAGGCAAGGAAAGAAGTTTAGGCCTTCGGAGTTTAGTGGTGGAAGTGGTTGTAAGTAATCTAGAAAGAAGTGGGGCACTTTGACTTTTTTCTCCTCAATTAATGGTTCATACTCGAGGTCATCGGGTGATCCTCGATCTCAGTTTAGTGGTGGGCTCCAGGAACAAGGAGACCGATTCTAGGCTAATGTTGCTCGAACGGCTCCACCCCACCCTCTTTGCAGATTCTGTGGTAAGAGTCATCATGGTCAGTGTAAGAAGGGGCAAAACAAATATTTTA
Source organism: Capsicum pubescens (assembly GCA_030864215.1). Taxonomy (NCBI): domain Eukaryota; kingdom Viridiplantae; phylum Streptophyta; class Magnoliopsida; order Solanales; family Solanaceae; genus Capsicum; species Capsicum pubescens. The sequence goes on from CM061544.1 coordinate 122,610,208, forward strand.
GTTAAGGTCAAAATTGGTACATGCCGCGTGATTGACCCTCTCAAGCGGCTCCTTCGTCCAATAGGTCCCCTACTGCTACTCCACCACTCTCGCACCAAAGGTGCTATATCTTCTTCTTCTTCTTTTGTTGGTACCGGCATTGGCCGAAACCTCTTGGATGCATTTGCTACTCGCCAGGATTCTGGCATATCCAGATGTTGTCACGGGTATATTGAGACTTTTCTCCTGTGATGTATATTATTTTCTAGATCTAGGTTCTACACTTTCTTATGTGACCCCGTATATGGTTGTGCATCTTGATTGTGGTCCCAAGAGTCTATAGATTCCTTTTTCTATTTTTACCCCAGTAGGAGACTCTTTGATTGCTAGAAGGATCTATAGGGGGGGTGTTCTTTCTGTTGGTGGTAGAGATACTCTTATATATTTGATAGAGTTGGACATAGTCAATTTTTATGTCATTCTATTCATGGATTGGTGGAATTCGTGTTATACTTCCCTCCATTATCGGACACATAAGGACAAGTTCAAATTCCCTAATGAATGGTCATTGTATAGGAAGGTGGGTCCTTATAGCTTAAAGGAAGGTTCATTTCTTATCTTAAAGCCCAAAAGTTGATTTCAAAAGGGTGTTTCTATCATTTGGTTTGAGTTAATGATTCTAACCCGAAAGAGCCTACTCTAGAATCCATTCTAATTGTTAATAAGTTTTCTGAGGTGTTTCCCAATGATCTTCCCGATATTCATCCCGATAGGGAAATTGATTTCAAGATTGATCTTGTTTCAGACACTCGTTCAATTTCTATCCCTCCTATTAAATGGCTCTGGTGGAGTTAAAGTAGCTTAAAGAGCAATTGATGGTCCTCTTAGATAAAGGATTTTTCTATCCTAGTGTGTCTCTTTATGGTTCTCTTATGTTGTTTGTGCGGAAGAAGGATGGTTCCCTTCATATGTGCATTGATTATTGTCAGTTGAACAAAGTGACCATAAAGAATAAATATCCTCTTCCAAGGAGATATGATTTGCTTGATCAACTTCATGGTGAGAACTATTTCTCTAAGATTGATCTTTGATATGGTTATCATTAGCTTAGAATTATGGATGCGGATATCCCTAAGACTGCCTTTAGAACCTGATATGGTTACGATGAGTTTTTTTTCATGTCTTTTGGGTTTACCAAAGCCCCGGTGACATTCATTGACTTGATGAATAGGGTATTTCATTCAATCTTGGATATGTTTGTCATTGTCTTCATAGATGACATCATAGTCTATTCAAGGAGTGAGGCGGATCATATTGATCACCTCTATGCTGTGTTGCAAACTTTGAAGGATCATTGTTTGTATGCCAAGTTCTCAAAGTTTGAGTTTTTCATTGCAAGTCATAGCTTTTGTTGGTCATGCTATCTCCAATGAAAGGATCATGGTAGATCCCCCAAAGGTTACTATGGTTAAGAAGTGGCAATGACCTATGACTCAAACTGACATTCGGTGCTTCTTGGGTCTAGCCTATTACTATGGAAGATTTTATGGAGGTTCTTCACTATATCTACCCCATTGAACAAGTTTACCCAAAGAAGGTTAAGTTATCGTGGTCAGATACGTGTGAGGGTAGTTTTTATAAGTTAACTTTGGCTCCGATTTTGACCTTGCCCAAAGGTAATGATGGCTTTGTGTTATATTGTCATATTTCTCATGTTGTTCTTGGTTGTGATATGATGCAACATAGTAGGGTGGTGGCCTATGCTTCTAGGCAATTAAAAGTTCATGAAAAGAACTATCCTACTCTCGACATAGAGTTGTTAACCATGTTTTTGGCGTTAAAGATTTGGCAGCATTATCTATATGGGGCTCATGTTGATATCTTTTGCGATCATAAGATTCTTCAATATGTGTTTACTCAAAAGAAGTTCAACCTTCGGTAAAGTAGGTGGCACGAGTTGTTGAAAGACTATGATATAAGTCTTTATTTCCATCTCAGTAAAGCCAATTTAGTGGTTGATGCTCTTAGCCATTTGTATATGGAGAGTTTAGCCCATGTGGATGAGGACAAGTAAGAATTGGTGAAGGATATTCACTGTTTGGATAATCTTGGAGTTCTACTTGTGAACTCCAAGGAGGGTAGTGTATTTGTGCATCCATATCTCAATCATCTCTTGTTGTTGAGATAAAGAAAGCAAGTATTGGACTCCTACTTGATGTAGATCAAGAGTAATATGGGTTAACACAAAGATGAAGACTTTGTGATTGGTGGTGATGGTATCTTGAGATACTAAGGTAGGATATGTGCTCCCAACTTCATTGGACTGAGGGAATGGATCATGGATGATATTCATAAATCTCGGTATGCTATACATCCGAATTTCACAAAGATGTATTATGATCTTAGACAGTTCTATTGGTGGGGTAATATGAAATAAGATGTGTCAAGTTATGTGGACAAGTATTTAGTGTTCCTACAAGTGAAAGTTTAGCTCATAAGGCCTAAGATTTTATATCAAGAGATTCCATTACCCGAATTGAAGTGGGAGGTAATTAATATGGATTTTATTACCGGTCATCCTCGATCTCAAAATCAGTGTGATTCTAATTGGGTTATTATTTATAGAATGACAAAATACACTAACTTTTGTCCATGAGGACTAATTACTCAGCGGAAGATTATGCTAAGTTCTATCTTGTGGAGATTGTGAAGTTAAATGCTTCTCTAATTTTGATAATTTTAGATCGTGGTCCTTTGTTGTCATCCCACTTTTGGAAGTCGTTCCAAAAAGGTTTAGGCAATAGAGTGTGCCTTAGTATCATTTTTTGTCTGCAAATAGAAGCGCAAGCATAGAGGACCATCCAAATATTGAAGGATATGTTACAAGCTTGTGTGATTGATTATGTTTGTTGTTGGTATGACCACTTGCCTTTGATTTAGTTTGCCTATAATAATAATTACCACTCTAGCTTTGGCATGGCCCCTTTTGAGGCATTGTATGGTAGGAGATATCGATCAACCATTGGGTGGTACCAAGTTTGTGAGGGTAAGTTGCTTTGCCATAATTTTTTCACCAAGCCTTAGAGAAGGTGAAGGTAATTTGTGATCGACTGAAAACCACTCAAATTTGCCAAAATTCCGATGCGAATATAAGGCGTAGGGACTTAGTGTTTAGTGTTGGAGATTAGGTATTCTTAAATGTGTCTCCAATGAAGGGAATCATGCGGTTTGGTAAGAAGAGAAAGCTTATTCCCCGGTATATAGATCCCTATTTGATTGTGAGGAGGGTTGCAATGTCGCCTATGAGATGGAGTTTCCTTCTAGCATGAACTCAATTCACCAGTTTTCTATGTCTCTATATTGTGGAAATGTGTGAATGATCCTTTATTGGTTGTTCCCTTGAGGGATGCTAATATCTCAAATTCATTATCCTATGAGGAGATCTCAGCGTGGATCTTGAATCAGAAAGTTCACCGATTGAGAAGAAAAGTAGTGGCTTCGGTGAAGGTTCTATGGATGAACCAAAAGTCTATGAAAGCTACTTAGGAGGTTGAAGATCACATAAAGTCTAAGTATCTGCATTTTTCCTATCCCCAAAAACATGTGATTTAGGTATGAGTTAATCTTTTTGATTTGACTTATATTTGTGGTAGATAATGGGTTGGTGTCCTAAGCTTTGAAAGAGCTAAGTGTCTTTGGTAAATGATGGGTTTGAACCCCATGGTGAATGAAATAAAGAGTTGATTAATAATGATCATGACCTATGTCTTATCTTTTTTGTGTGCCCTGTGTTCTAACTTGTTTAAAGGTTGTTTTGATGTGAAACAATGTGTTAACTTATACTTATGGTTGACTTACCCTTCATTCGAGGACGAATGATCCAAGTAGGGAAGAGTTGAAACACCTAGGCTAGGACCCTTAGAAAATATCTCTTGAATCGGGCATTCTGACCATGGTACGATTTAGGCATGTCACTCGTACACTAGTGTATGAGTCATACCCACTCTTCCCTCCCCTCTCGTACCTTTTGTTTCCTAGGAGGGTATCATACTATCCACTATACATTTTTGGCTTCCCTTAGTCATACAATTATGTACGAGTTGTACCTAGGTATGTGATATGGTGCTTGGCACTTAAACAAGAGTGGACTATTTTTTGTTCGAGATAGGGGTACGGTTAAGGGTTCAATTCATACCCTTTAGATATGATTCTAGATGGTGTAGTCATACCCTAACTAGTGTATAAGTTCAAGGTGAATCCTAGGGTATAAGTTAGGGTACCACTCGTACATTAGGGTACTATTAACTCGGGTGAGTCATACCTACCAGGAAGGCCATTTTTCTGCTTTTATGTCAAGGGCTATATAGTTATTTCCCACCCCAAAACCCTAATTCCCCTAACTATATAAGTTTTTGTAGCCTCCTTAACATCAATTTTTGATGGATCAAAGACCCTAAATATTCTCTCAAACTCATTTGTTAAGAATTGTAGGCTAGGGTTTCAAGGGTGATCTTCAAGAGGCAAAGTGAAGTGAAGACTCTTGGTGAATCAAGTTTTCTAAGGCATATTACTCTTCCCCTTGATAAATAACTCTAATCCCATGTGTTTTACACTTGGATTAGTAAGTGGACATGGTTATTTTGAATCAAATGAAAAGGATTCTGTTGCCTAATGTTTAATAATGTTGAGTTTTTCTTAGACTTGTGCTTATACATGTTATTGATGATGATTTGCACATATAGGTGATTTTTTGTATGAGGTATAACATGTGGGTCCTGAGTAACTCTAATACTTATGATTTCTATGATGGATTTGGTCTTGATAAAGGTATGCACATAAGGTATTTGTGAAAATTTGTAAATGAAATATCTAGTTACATGTTGATGATGTTGTGAACTAGGGCAATGGCCCAATGAGTATGAATGGCTGATAAATGCAATGTTAAATATTTTTTTATCCATGTAATGTGTTAAATGATAACCATGTTGGTTTGATCTCTTTGAAAGGGGATCTAAGTCCCTAAGTTTTAACTTAAATTATTTGTGGAACTAAAGTATGGTATAGAAAGGCTAATGAATCATGAATTGCTTGTTTGGGTCTTGATTACAATAATTTGAATTAGATGAGGATTTGAATGGAGGCATTGGTCTAATAAAGTGGTTAATCGATAAATACTTTCATGAAGACCTCATGCTTCCGTATGGTATTGATGTGGGTAAATGGTTCAAGTCCTTCAATATGAAATGGATTTAATGGATGTTAATGAATGAACAAAAAGGGGTTAAGAATTAAAATGATGTCTAATAATGGTAATAAAATAACAATTGGTTTTAGTCCCTAGTCCAATGAATGTCTTATGGTTTGAGTCCCTATCCCAATAAAATGACTAGTGGTTCGAGTCCCTCTCCCAATAAAATTACTACTGGTTTGATTCCTTATTCCAATGAATTGTTAGTGGTTTAAATCCGTAGTCCAATAGAATTTCTTGTAGTTCGAGTCCCTAGTCCAATGAAATTGCTTGTGGTTCGAGTCCCTTGCCTACTGGAATATCTTGTGGTTCGAGTCTCTTTCATAATTAAATTGCTTATGGTTCGAGTACTTTGCTTAATGAGAAATATTGAGTCTATAAATATTTAAGGTCGGAATCAATCACCTCGTGACATGGTTATGAGTGGAATGAGAATGCTTGTTAAGTCTTGTTTCCTTGTGGCATTATATGAACATGGTGTGTATGTTAATATTTATGACTATGTATTTAAGAATGTGATTGAAAATGATGTAAAGACTTATCTTTAAAAGATAATGTTATTTTATCCTTATCATTAAGTTACATGCTAGCGCTCCAACCACTAACCGTCTCTAGACGCTATGTCCCCATGCGACATAGGTGCCAGAGTATCATCTTCTATTAACCCTCAATGAATAGGTGTTCGAAGTGGTTTGGGAATTGACTTTAGAGCGGTGAACTTCCTTACTCCGAAAAATATTCATTCTGGGTCTCCTATCTCAAGACTTAGTCTTATTTCAATTTGGTTTGGCTATTGCTGGGGGATTATCCTGATATATAAATTTCTAAATGATACGCCCAAATTACAACTCTCGTTAGAAAGTGCAAGAGGTCGCTGTCAAATATAGAACCCAACTTGGTTGGGTGTCGAATCCCACAGGGAATACTATGATCACTAAGTATTGCGATTATTAATAGACTGTTGATCGAAGGTTCCAATGTAAATGGGGGTTTCAGTTTAAGTGCACAATAATATTATCAGTGTAACAATGAGATGATATGTGTAATAGTATTTTATTGCAGAGAAAGACAAGTTAGGGTTATGTCCACCTTGTAGCTTTTACTTCTCTATTAACTATGTGTATTAAGGATTTATACATGCATGCACTTATACAGAGATGTATTCGAATTCTAAATCCAAGTGTTTCTCAACCATCAAGGATTAATTCAATTTAGTTCTCTCGAATCCAAAGTGTACAGCCAATCATACGAACTCTCCAAGTCATCAATCCTAGTAAGGCATTAACGCGTAAAATAGAGGTTGGAAACCCTATTTTTTTTCACTACTCGCTTTTCCAAACATTAACTTTTCTATCGAACAAGTTATTGCTATAATGGCACATTCCTTATGTTTGAAACCACGAGACTTCAATCATAATGAAGAGAGCAATGATATAAGTGGATCAACACATCATAAATTCAAAAATCCATAGCAATAGAGAGTATACTACAAGGTTTCCATAACCCTAACAAATAAGCTTAGCTACTCATGAACCAAAAGGAAATAACCATAAGAATGTTCATCATACCCAAAACTAGAGGATGATCTTCGTGTCAACAAAATAGAGAAATCAAGAGGAGAAAATGTTTCTCTTCTCTCACCCTCAGCTAAGCCTCCTTTTCTTCTTTTTAAAAATAATACATAATAAACAATAATCCGTAAAAATTCATCCATAAGGCTTTTATATAACATCCTTCTCAAATAAATTGCTATTGGGTCCTCAACTATTTAAAAATATTGAGTTTGCCCGGGAAAAAGTTGTCATATATCACATTCAGTTCAAAAGATGCTTTCCTTTTCCGTGAAGTTTCCTTTACTATCCACAGGTCCCCAAAGTGTCGTAATATTCCTCATTAGAACCTGAAAATCATGCTAATGACATAGGTCCGCTCACTTAACTAAAAATAGACTAAAAGTGCAAGAATTATGTATTTTATCCTCAAAACTTAGCTAAAACATAGGTAAGTTATGGTACCTAGACGTACAAATACGCCCAACATCACCGCCCCACACTTAAAGTTTTGTTTTTCCTCCAACAAAATAATACATCCATGAAAATACCTAACTAAACTTCACAAGAGAAACACAAACTTTTCAACAAGACATACACAACAATTATTAACAAAGAGTACATTTCTGGATCATTACTAGAAACAACTCACCCTCCAACATAGACTCATTGAGTTGGTTAATTCATATGCAGAAGTTAATTAAATAAATCATATAAAACTACCCAAAAATCATCAACCATGGGCGCTCACATAAGAAAGTTACCCATAATCACTCATAATTTTGCATTCTTCAAAAAAAAATATGGGTATAAAAACTTTCATGCTCTCGCTTTCATAAAGAATTCTTAGATTACAACTGATGACCATATGCTTTCACTTAGTGTAATGCTCTACTAATATCAGAATGCAAAGGTTAGGATCAAATAGGTCTTTTACGGGTTGTAATGTAGGCTAAAGGGATGGATAGGACTATTTTGGTCAAAAATAGTGACTATGTTCCCTAAGTGCTTTAATACACTACATTATGCCATTTAGACAAACTTTTAACAACCACTCTACCTTACTTTCATCTACCAACCTCTTTTATCTTCACCCTATTTTATTACTCAAACAAAAACACTATGACGGGACTAAACAACTCTTTTATTTTAAGTCAATTTCTTGTTACGCATTCCTATGATAGCCATCCTCAGCTTAGACTATTTATCATAGTGGAGGTGCACAATGTCCATGAAAGGACCAGGGCGTCACTCCCAATCACAATATTTTCATGTACCAATAACTAAACTTTGGGGCATCACTTTCACCATTTTCCTCTTATTTTGCCACACTCTTAACTCAACTTGATTCTACAATTTAAAGTGCTTAGGAGCTTTTGGATAAAATTATGGTCTTTAAAAAAATGGATTTGGCTACATATGAGGTTGTCAAAGAAAATAGCTAAAGGCTCAATGGGCGTTCAACTAGGACAATGTACAAAGGTAGGTAAAAAGAAGATAAAAATAAGGTCTGCCAAAGAAATGCCTAAATCATCTCCTAAACTCACAATATTTATTTCGCTTCACACACGCACTAGGAAAGTTCTAGCATCAGTCGCAACAAAGAATATACAATAACCTTACACACACATGGCACATGGTCAACTTAATTAGGAGCATTATAGATTCTTGACCGAACAAATAAATGAATTAAACCACAACCAATTATCCCAGGACGAGTCAAAACTTAGAGCCAAAATGTTTTAATAGTAGTGATTCAGCACCAACTCATGTTATAATGCCATGCCATCTGTAAGAACAATTTCATGCAACAATCTGACTAATTCTCTCTTAAGACAATCGTCATTCATCCATCATTGAGAAAAGTGAATAATTACAACTAACTAACTACGACTAAACCAAAACAACTTTAGAATAAATGTGGGAAAGCAGTAGGCAATATAGCAGACAAGGCAATCAAGGCGTACTTATACCTTCACCCCATACTAAGAAGGAACACACTACCCTCAGTGTAAATAAATAAGCAAAAACCTGGTTAGTCAGACTCTTCCTCTACATACAGGTCAACCCCTGCTCAGAATCATCATCGGAGTCTTCATCACCAGAGTTGTCCTCCATATTACAGTCTAGAAGTCGGTGATCATCGTCTATCGACGCATCATCATATAGAGGTTCTTCAAAATTTACCCCCACTCCATACATGGCCCGAGTATGATCATTAAGTGGGTAGTCATAGTCAAACTGCCGACGCTCGACAGCAGTAGGAACATGACCCCCATTTATCATAGTAAACCTAGTCATGCCATACAGATAAAAAAAAACTCTCATCTCGAGCATGTCTTTCAGCAGTGGTAAGGTTGATGCCTTAACTAGTTTCTAGATCTTTGATTTTCGTGAGATATACCTTATTTGGGTTTTGTGGAAACTTATGGTCTACTGGCTCCTCCTCAATGTGCTCTTTCCTTAAAATTGCAGTCAATAAGTTGTCAAAAGTTAAGTAGGACTTGTTGTTCACCCTTGCTTTGCGCATCGATGCGCGTATAACTGCACCAATATTGATGGGAACATTCGTCATTAGAGAATATACCAAGTAGACTCGATCACGCGTGACCTTAGTGTATTGTGTCCCAGGAATCAAGCAGGAATTGACTATTCTTAACCATATGCGAGCTTCTCTGTTCAAACAAGCATATGGGTAAGTATTGTGACGACCATTATCCTTATGATGAGTCCACCGGGTCATGGACCTTGATCCACATAACTTATGTCTGATGGCTCTATAGAGAGGTTTGTTGTAGAGATCCTTGAGTGGTAATTGATCCACACTTGGAGTACCCAGGAAAGAGTTGAAGAAATCAGCATTCAATTGCAAGACCTTCCCTCGAATCTTTACTTCATTTACCGTAGTCCTTGGGGACCAGTTGGAATAAAACTCTCGAGTCAAATAAAGATTACACTCTCCCATGTCTCGGAAGATGAAGTCAAGCTTTAGTGCCATAATCTTTGCCAAAATGCGAGGGCAGTTCTTTGCTAAACTTTCCTTCTGCATCAACTCCACATGTACATATTTCGTCACTTTATTGTTCTGTACCATTCCTTCCCTTCCTCCTCCAGAACCCATTTGATCCTAAAAGTGCGTCGAGGTACTTGAAGATAGGAAGAATTAGCCTGGTCATTTCTGGCCCTTTTTGACCTTTTTGTGATATAGATGCTTTCTCCTTTCCCTATCGTCCTTTTGAAGACATGTTACCTGAGATCATAATAGGGTCATGTTAGTCAATTTCGTAAAATTCACTATAATCAAAGAAGAAAATAGTGATGGCACCACCCCATACTTAATTCGATTGCACAAACTAATTAAGTAAGTGTTGTCGAGTACTCAGACTTCATCAACATACATTTAGATGGTATGTGCCAACAACATTATTAGTGCAGTGACACTTTCAACCCCTCACTTTACATAACAATTTCTCAGTTTGGTATTCAAAATCAGCACACAATGGTCCTATAATCTGGACTATCATTTCTAACTTTATTTCATTTCAGCAATACAATATTTGAACAAGACTACCACATAGCAATCTCATCATGCCATAGCATAGAAACAACTTTAAAATTTTATGCTTTTGGTTAACCATGCTCAATACATCGGTGAACGAGTCACTCACATACTCAAGCTTACGACTCCCAGAGTCATGCGTTAAACCTCAATAGTTCAACTTTTTATAAAAAATTTTTTTTACAGTGAATACCAATCAATACATTCCGGAGTGAAATCAAGATTATCCACGAGAATCCTTTCAGTCAATGAGATGTATTTTCCCAAATCATAGCAAACTAACCATAATCTTATCACCAAACACTATTTCAAAATCCAATTAACCATTATGAGCCTAGCAATGAAATAACTAAGGAACATGAAAGAACAACTTACTTGATGATAAATGATTGATGAACCGTGAAGGTGAGCCTGCAAGATTAGAAGAGAAAAGAGAAGGGCTTGGAAAGGGAAAAAGTGTTTGTGCGGCGCTTAGGTCAAAGAAAAATGGAATAGGATTTAAGAGTAGAGAATATGTTTAAAAAATGAGATATGGGTCAATTTGATCCATTCAAAAATGGATTATTAGTCAAAACTTACACTGATAGGCGCGCCCATAGAATCGCCTAAGAATAAGTAGGCGGCGCCTAACCTATCGCCTATGTTGACATAGGTGACGCCTAACCTATCACCTAAGTGATGCAGTGAGCATAGGCAATAGAGTAGGCGACGCCTAACCTATCGCTTATGTTGACATAGGCGGCGCCTAAACTATCGCCTATGTTGTATAGGAGGCACCTAACCTATAGCCTAAGTGAGGCAGTGAGCATAGACAATGGAATAGGCGGCGCCTAAGCTATTTCCCATGTTGACATAGGCGGCGCCTATATGCATTTATGTACTGCCTTAAAGTTGAAATGCACCCATACTAATTGCTACATTCCTTCTTTCCTAATTTTTAAGTGAATTCGAATGCTACACTCAGAAATGTGTACGTCATCAATAGACTTACCACCCTTGATGTAGTTGATTTTCTCACCAAATTTAAAACCAATTGTCTCCTTAATGCCTGCAGTACCTACACTTATTCAGAACAAACAAAAAAAGATAATTAGAGGGATGGGTTGCCTCCCACCAAGCGCCTTAGTTTCGGTTGTGGCTCGACTTTTCTTTTTGAATTTTAATTTACCAAAAACAAAATCCTAGTAAAACCATGGGTTGCCTCCCATGTAGCGCTTGATTTATTATCACGGCATGACACAGTTATCTCGATTACTCAAACTTCATCGAGATATATGGTGGCTATACATTTTATCGGGACGGTTGGACCGATATATAGCTTCACTCTTTGGCCATTCACCTTAAAGACACTACCATCATCGTTTTCTAAATCTACTACTCCAGATGAGTAGACTTGGCTGATTTTGAATGGACCAGACCATGTAGACTTCAACTTACCTAGAAACAGCTTCAGTCTGGAGTTGAAAAGGAGTACCAAATCTCCTTTCTGAAAGTTTCGGTGGATAATCCTCCGATCATGGTACTTTTTCATCCTTTCTTTGTAAAGATCTTCTCTTTCATATGCATTGAGATGGAATTCATCCATCTCGTTCATCTGTCCCAATCTCATATTTATTGCATCATCCCAGTTCAGGTTAAGTTGCTTCAGTGCCCACATTGCTTTATGTTCTAGCTCAATTGACAAGTGACAAGCCTTGCCATAAACTAGTTGGTATGGTGACATGACAATTGGTGTCTTGAACGCGGTCCTATATGCCCATAAGGCATCATCCATCTTCCTGGACCAATCATTCCTGCTCGCATTCACAGTCTTAACAAGGATCAGCTTGATTTCCCGGTTTGAGACCTCCACCTGCCTACTAGTTTATGGGTGGTACGGTGTAGCTACCTTATGTTTCTTAAGCCTATACTTTGTCAATACGGCTCTGAACATCTTCTTGCATAAATGTGATCCTCCATCGCTTATGATGGTACGAGGTACCCCGAAACGAGAGAAGATATTTCTCTTTAATAACGCCACAACACTCTTACCTTCATTATCATCTATAGCGACTGCTTCAACCCATTTGGATACGTAATCCACAACAACTAATATATATTTCATCCCAAATGAGCTCAAAAATGGGCCCATGAAGTTAATACCCCAGACATTGAATAACTCTACTTCAAGCATTTTAGACATGGGCATCTCGTGGTGCTTTGAGATAGAACCTTTCCACTGGCACTGATCACATCTTCTTACGAAATCATAGGCATACTTGAATAATGAAGGCCAATAGTATCCACTTTGCAGTACTTTCTTGGACATTCGTTCACCTGCATGGTGACCTCCAACTTGGGAAGCATAGCTTGCTTCCAGTAGGCTAGACACCTCTACTTCTAGGATGCACTGCCTAATAATACCATCAGCACATTATCAGAAAAGATACGGCTCATCCCAGAAGTAATGTTTCACATTATGCATGAACTTTTTCTTTTGATGAAAGGAGAGATTCTTAGGAATCACTTTGCTTACCACGTAGTTAGTGAAATTTGCATACCACAGTAATTTTTCCACCACAGTTGATAGAATCTCTTCATTGGGGAATACATCATCAATATCAAGGTCGTTTTTCACTGTGTGCTCACTCTCAAGTCTAGATAGATGATCAGCTACTTGGTTTTGACAACCTTTTCTATCATTTACCTTAAAATTGAATTCTTAAAGCAGTAGCACCCACCTGATTAGCCTTGGCTTGGCATCTTTATTTTCTATTAGATATCTCAGAGCCGCATGATCTATATGAACCACTACCTTGGTTCCCAACAAGTAATAACGGAACTTCTCGAAAGTATAAACAACCACGAGAAGATCCTGTTCAGTAACGGTATAGTTCTTCTATGCTCCATTCAAGGCCTTGCTTGCGTAGTATATTGGATGAATGATCTTTTCTCTTTTTTGACCATGTAAAACACCCAAGTCTACACCACTTGCATCATACATAATTTCAAATGGTAGAGACCAATCGAGTGCTACAAGAATAGGGGCTTAACTTGCTTTCCTTTGAGGCATTCAAACTCCTTCAAGAAATATTCACCAAAGTAAAACTTTGCCTCCTTCTCTAAAAGTTTACATACTGGGTTTGCAATCTTGGAGAAGTCTTTAATAAACCTCTGATAAAAACCAGCATGACCGAGAAAACTATGAACCCCCTTCATAGCAATTGGAGGTGGTAGGCTCTCGATAACTTTAATCTTGGCTCAATCAACTTCAATTCCTTTTTCATAAATTTTATGCCCGAGAACAATGCCTTCCTTAACCATAAAATGTCACTTCTCCCAATTTAGCACTAGATTGAATTCCACACATAGTTGTAAAGCCATACTCAGATTTGCCACGCATGACTCAAATGACTCACTTACAACCAAAAAGTCATCCATAAACACCTCCAAGGTGTCTTCAACCATATCTGAGAAAATGGACATCATGCACCGTTGAAAATTGGCATGTGCATTACATAGCCCAAATGACATCCGTTTGAATGCAAAAGTACCTTATGGGCATGTAGAAGTGGTTTTTTCCTGATCTTCAGGGGAAATGCAAATCTAGTTATATCTGGAATAACCATCCAAGAAATAGTACCATCCCTTTCCTACCAATCGATCAAGCATTTGATCTATGAATGGCATTGGGAAATGGTCCTTTAACTTCCATGAGTTTAGCTTTTGGTAATCCATACACACCCTCCACCCTGTGACAGGCCTGAGTGGAATTAGCTCATTCTTCTCCTTTGCCACTACTGTCATGCCCCTTTTTTTGGTTCACACATTGTACAGGACTCACCCATTTACTGTCTGAGATTGGGTACACCACCCCTGCATCTAGCTACTTGATGATTTCTTTCTTTATTATCTCTTGAATAGGTGGATGCAGATGACGTTGATGCTCAATAGTGGGTGCACAATCTTTCTCTAGTTGAATCTTGTGCATACATATGCCTGGAGGGATACCAATGATATCTGCAATAGTCCAACCAATAGAGCTCTTGTATCTCTTAAGAACAGAGATGAGAGCCTCTACCTATTATTCACCTAAATAAAGAACAATAATAACCGGCAGTGTATTTCCACTACCCAAGAACACATACCTCAGATGACTAGGTAGCTCTTTTAATTCTAACACAGGTGGCTATTCAATGGATGGTTTCTCCAGTGGTGAAGGTCGATTCATAAGGTCAAGGTCCAGCTTCTTGGGGGCATAAGAATACGACCCCATTCCTATCAAAGCACAGACAGTTTCTTCGTACTCCACAACATTCTCACGATCAATGTTCATAAGCACAGCAGTCAATGGCTCAATAGTAAGCTGTTTCTCCAAAGATAATTCCTGCTCATCCTTATAATAAACATCAACTATAGAGAACACATTCATATCCTTGGATTTCTTCATTGATTTGCATACATTAAAACGTACCACTTTGTCATTAATCCAAAATAAAAGCTCATTTGCTCCCAAATCAATAAGCACACTTTTGGTTGTGAGGAAAGGTTGACCCAAGATTATGGGAACCTCTAAGTCCACCTCCCAATCTATAATAACAAAATCTGCAGGAAAAATAAAGGTAGCAAGCTTCACTAATACATCATACAGAATACCAATAGGTCATTTTTCCTACCTATCTGCCATTATAAGCCGCATGTTGGTTGGTGAGGATCCCCAAGCCCCAACTGTATATAAATGGCTAGCGGCATCAAATTAATGCTAGCCCCTAAATCATACAAAGCCTTAGAAAAATCTAAATATCCAACCGTGCAAGGAATAGTGAAAGCACCTGGATCTTCCATCTTCTGTACCAAAGACCTCAAGGCAATCGCACTGCAATGATTGAAATTATCTGTCGTTTCATAGCTCGCTGCCCTTTTATTTGTCAAAAGGTCCTTCATGAATTTGGCATACCCTGTCATTTGCTCCAGTGCCTCCACCAAAGGCATATTTATAGTCAGCTTCTTCAGCATGGTCATGAATTTACTGAACCTGGTGTCATCAGCCTTTTTCTTCACTTTCTGAGGAAAAGGCGGTGGTGGATTTAGAAGAGTTTTCTCCACCACTTTCTTTTCATTATGCTTCCCATTATCAATCTTTTCATACTGTTGATAGCTAGGTGTAGTATCATGAATGACCTCATCCTGATTTCAACTTCAACAAAATCATCACAATCCACTTCAACAACATTCTCCTCCATACTATCAACAACAGACTTACCCTTGGATGGATTTTCCAAAACCTTACCACTCCTGGTAGTAATATCCAAACATGATCCATCTTTCCTTGGATTTTGCACAGTGTCACTTGGTAAAGTACCAGCTTTTCTTTGATTGAATGTCACTGATAGTTGACTCATTTTTTATTCCAAATGTTTTATTGAAGTGGAATGCAAGTCAACCAATTGATTCATTAAGGAAAAAACATTTTTTACATCAGCTACTCCCGTGTTGGTTTCCTCCACTCTTTTCAACAGCTTGTCCATCATGCCCTTCATGGACATCTTCTCAGATCTAGGTGCAGTAGCTTCATGATTTCTAGGAAGGACATACAAACTACTCCTTTTATTCTTATTCTTCCAATTCCCTTGGTATCGGTCCTTGTATCTGGATTTTTCATAATTGTTCCGACCTTGGTTTCCTTGAAACTACCTCGAAAATCCTCTTCATTATTCAAGTAATTTGCTTCCTCCTCAGAATCGGAGTCAGCTCTTCCTTATGATACAATAGCTTTGACCTATTTTGTCCTTCCTGATAATAAATGCTTAGTAAGAAGGTCCATCTATACTTTCATGTGAGCAATATCCTGGTCATGTTTCTCTTCTCTTCTCCTCTATTTTGTCGTCATGCCAATAGATACAGTAGAGCTTGCTACCTCAGAATCCCTGGTATGCCAAGCTCTACTCTGCTTTGCCATACGATCAATCATGTCAAATGCCTCAATAAAAGTAAGGTCCATGAATGACCCACCCGCAGCATTATCAACCACTGGCTTAGTCATCGAGTTCAAAGCCCTATATAATATCTCCATCAAGTGGACATTGGTCATCTGATGATTTGGACACCGCATAAGCTTCTTTTTGAACCTCTCCCAAGTTTTGTGGAGAGATTCAGTTGGAAGCTGTCTAAAATTGCTTATCTCATCTCTCAATTGTTCCCTCTTGGATGGTGGAAAGAATCTTTCTAGGAAAGCGTCTTTCAGTTACCTCCAATTGGTAATAGAGTCAGGAGTTAGCCCGTTTAACGATAGAGTTGCCTATCCAGATAGAGATAATGGAAATAAGCATAGTCAGATCGCATTCTATCCAACCCTTGGATTGTCAAACGATTTGCATGTTGAGATAAAATTAATCAGATGTATGTTCGGATCGTCGCCTGCAAGTCCACCAAATAGCCCTTTGAGTTGCAATAGTTGGATCATAGTGCTAGTGATATTAAACTTGGATCTGGGTGCCAAGGGTGGAGGAATAATAGCCCCTGTGGCACCAGTCCCATCCAAATCATCATCATCATCATCAAAAGCAACTTCCACAGCTCGGCGTTCGGGTCTCATCCTAGCTTGATGATCTCTGTTAATATTCCTATTCACTAGTGCAGCCACATCATCTGCACGCCTTTGATTTAATAACTCATCATCACCCAGGTCCTCATCATTAAGATTTAGTACCCGACCTGGGTTATCAGTATTTTGTTAATTTACTTG
Source organism: Capsicum pubescens (assembly GCA_030864215.1). Lineage (NCBI taxonomy): Eukaryota > Viridiplantae > Streptophyta > Magnoliopsida > Solanales > Solanaceae > Capsicum > Capsicum pubescens. The sequence continues at coordinate 122,627,268 of CM061544.1, forward strand.
TGCAGCTGCCAATGCAGCTAATCTAGCCTGCTCCTGTTGAGAAGCTATCCTTTCAGGGTCTCGTTGCGCATCCATTCTGCCAATGTGATGTGGTTCAGGATTTTTAGGTAATAATGGCTGACCCGATCTCCATTTACTTGGCATGCACAATAGTCAACCTATTCAAAACAAAAACAACAAACAAAAACTAAAGTTTGAGAATCTTTGACCAACCAAAGGGTCTATTAACTATCACAAACTTAGTTGACAATCGTATTCCCCGGCAACGGTGCCAAAATTGATACATCCAAATTAAAACTCTTGTTAGAAAGTGCAAGCGGTCTCTATAAAATATAGAATCCAATTGGGTTGGGTGTCGAATCCCATAGGGAATACTATGATTACTAAGTATTGTGATTATTATTAGACTATTGATCGAAGGTTCCAAAGTAAAGGGGGGTTTCAGTTTAAGTGCACAATAATATTATCAGTTTAACAATGAGATGATATGTGTAATAGTATATTATTGCATAGAAAGACAAGTTAGGGTTATGTCCACCTTGTAGCTTTTACTTCTCTATTAACTATGAGTATTAAGAATTTATACATGCATGCACTTATAGAGAGATGTATTCGAATTCTAAATCCAAGTGTTTCTCAACCATCAATGATTAATTCACTTTAGTTCTCTCGAATCCAAAGTGTACAACCAATCATATGAACTCTCCAAGTCATCAATCCTATTAAGGCATTAACGTGTAAAATAGAGGTTGGAAACCCTATTTTCTTGTCACTACTCTCTTTTCCAAACATTAACTTTTCTATCAAACAAGTTATTGCTATAATGGCACATTCCCTATGTTTGCAACCACGAGAATTCAATCATAACGAAGAGAGCATTGATATAATTGGATCAACACATCATAAATTCAAAAACCCATAGCAATATAGAGTATACTACATGGTTTTCATAACCCTAACAAATAAGCTTAGCTACTCATGAACCAAAAGAAAATACCATAAGAATGTTCATCATACCCAAAACTAGAGGATGATCTTCGTGTCCACAAAATAAAGAAATCAAGAGGAGAAAACATTTTTCTCTTCTCTCACCCTCATCTAAGCCGCCTTTTCTTCTTTTTGAAAATAATACAGAATAAAGAATAATCCCCAAAAATTCAGCCGTAAGGCTTTTAATAACATCCTTCTCTAATAAATTGGTACTAAGTCCTCAACTATTTAAAAATATTGAGATTGCTCGGGAAAAAGTTCCCATATATCACATTAAGTCCAAAATCTACTTTCCTTTTATGTGAAGTTTCCTCTGCTATCGACAGGTCCCCAAAGTGTCGTAATATTCCTCATTAGTACCTGAAAAGCATACTAATCACATAGGTCAGCTCACTTAACTAAAAATAGACTAAAAGTGCAAGAATTATGTATTTTATCCTCAAATCTTATCTAAAACATGGGTAAGTTATGGTGCCTAGACGTATAAATACGCCCAACATCACTAAACATCGGTTTGTATAAAGGTATTGTGGATGACTGTGGACTTGGGTATATTGTTAGTTTAATTATTCTAATAAAGTGTTTAGACATGTTAAGTTATGACTTGTAGTATATTTTCCGCTATCTTATAATATGGTTGGGATTCACCTAACCATTTTGATTAATGTGAAGATTAGGTTGGGTTTTCGGGGAAACTTTTATTTTATGTGGGCTTGAGGTACTCATACGACATGGCTCGGTTTTGGGTTGTTTCACGTATCGCACTTTTGGAAAGATTTTTAGGAGTTAACTATCCGGGTTGATCTTAATACAACATTTCATAGCCAAAATAATGGTCAATCAGAGTAGACTATTCAGGTTTTGAAGGATATTCTTTGCACTTGTGCAATGGACTTTAAAGTTTATTGTTGGTAACATCTAACTTTGGCGGAGTATGGGTATAATCAATTCCACCATTCAAGTATTGAGATGGCTCCTTTTGAGTGTTTGTATGGTAGGTATTCTTACTCTCCAATTAGTTGGTTTAAGGTTTCTATGACCAGATCCTGACGTATAGACTTGTTTCGTGAGTCTTAGGGTAGAGTTAGGTTTATTCAAAATACACGTCAAGCATCTTTGAGTAGGAGGAAATGTTATGCAGATCATTCAAGCATCTTTGAGTAGGCGGAAGTGTTATGTAGATCATAGACTTTGTGTCATGAGATTTTGTGCTGGTGATCGTGTCTTTATTTGTGTTATGCCCAAGAAGGGTATGATGCAGTTAGGAAAGAGGGTCAATCTTAGCCCAAGGAATAGTAGACCTTTAGATATCCTTCATACTATTGGGAATGTGGCTTATGAGTTAGTATTTTCCTAAGATTTATCAACTATTCATTTAGTTTTTCATGTTTCTAAGCTTTGGCATAACATTCCACATGAGTCATATCATTCGTTGGGAACAATTCAATTAGATGAGCAGTTGTCTATTGTTGAGAAGACTATATCTATTCATGCCAGGGATGTTAAATGATTGTGTTCTAGATATAATCTAGTGGTTAAGGTACAATGGAGATATCGACCTATAGAAGAGTCCTTGGGAGGTTGAGTCTGATATGTGTGTTAGTTATCCCTAGGTTATGGCTGATTCAGGTATTTCTATAGCCTTTACCTAAAGGACAAATAGGTTCTTAGTGGTGGATAATGTAATAACCTAATTTCTGGTGATTTGTGTATAACAATTATTTTTGTATGATGTAAGACCTCGTAAAAATTGCATGTCAAATTCAGCTCGTAAAGCTCTATGAGTGATTCTAACACTTATAAATTTTTTGCTAAGTATTCAAGTTCAACACTTTATCTCAATTTAGACCTCCTAACTTTGTGAATTTATTTGGCGACCTTCCTGACCTTAGTTTTAGGATTTTCAAGTTGCGTTGAGATGGGGAAAGCCCCTAGTATGTATTGGACACATTCCGGGCACATTTTGGTCTCATTTCAGTGGCTAACTCACTGGTTTGAAATGCTCCTGCATTTCGGGTGCATTTCAAGTCAAAATTACAGTCAATTCAAATGATCATAACTTCTTGTATGTAATGAACTGTGAGATCTGCTACATTTCAATGGAAATATATTTGAGTCATCTTTCCAATGCAATTGGTTTCGTCAAATTTTAACATTGGAGTAAAAAGTTATGATCAATTTACTTCAGCCTATCAGACAGCCAAAAGAAGGATAGTTGCGTCTTTCTCTCTTTCTTTAGGGGAATTTCGGTCACCTTCCACCCCTATATATACTCCATAACATGGTATTAATGACATTTGAGACAAGAATATACTCTTTTTGCTCAATTTCTCTCCAAGATTAACAAGAACAAGTAAGGGTTCAATTGGGGGTTTCAAGATTCAAGCCAAGATCACCGTAAATTTTCACGGATTCTTAATCTAAGGTATGCGTAGTGTTGATTTATTGATCCCTTTCATCCATAAAGCTCAAGAACCCTCTTTTAAATTAAGAACCATCAATTTATGTTGTTGAAGTTGGATGATGCCTAAGATTGGATCTTTGTATGTTTGTGTGAAACCATGGTGGTATATGATGTATAAATATGTGAAATTGGTGGTTGAATACTTGCAATCTTGATGAATCCACCTATGCCTAAGATGTGCATGTAAGATGTTTATGAAAATACCTAAGAGACTAGAAATCATGCTTTTATGACATAATATGTCCTAAATGACTAGTCCATGCTCCATGCTCATGTTCATCATAATTTCCAAGCTATTGTCTTGAATTGAAGATGTTGTATGAGATGCTCATGATATGGTTGTGAATGTTGATGGGATAATCATGAAACTAGATTGATGAACTCATGGCATATTGATTATATGAAATCCCTCTCTTGCATAGTATTTGCAAGAACCATGTATAGTATGAAATCTTCAAGTTATGATGTTATGAAATGTGGACTTTAGTCCAATGATCAAGAATTGTCATGTTATGTTAGTTTCCTTCCATCTAGTCTTGGGGGTACTTTTACCCCAAAAATATAGTTATGTGCCTAGAGCCATGTCATGTTTTCATGATATACACAGTCAAGACATGTTCCATAGAACTCAGTCAGTCATGTGACTCAGGAAAAATGTAGTAACTCAGTATTCTCAGAAATCTCATGAACTCAGTCAGTCGTAAGTAGTATTCCATCAGTCAATGGAACTAGTAAATCAGCTAAGTAGTCATGTTCAGTATCTATTTAGATAGGAGTAGGATTCAGCACCGAGCGAACCCAAGGAAAAATTTCCAGATTGAGGGTGAGATTCCTAGAAGCAATCCTTGTGTTCCAGAACTATGTATCCAGCATAGGCTGAGACATCAACACTACTAACATTATTGTTGATGAGGCGGATACCCATCATTTTATTATGGGGACACTGCCAGATTTGAGGGTTACTCACAGCTTGTCTTTACCCGTGGCACGGTATTGGCACCCTTCCAATCATGGTACAGATTGGACCCCGATTTAGCTATTGAAGCACATTCGGGGCATGTCGGTTAGTTGAATTCTCCCACAGTTTCAGTTACCAAATCAGGACTATCAGATATAGTCATTCAGGCTCCATAATAGAACTCAAATAGTTTTTCAGTTTTAAGGACTGTCAAATATAGTCAACTCAGATACAGTATGGAACTAAGATAATTCCATCAGATTCAGGACTGTCAAATATAGTCATTCATGTTATAAGTTATATCAGTTACCAGAACTCACTTATCAGTCATGCTAGATATTATTAAACCATGTTATCACTATTCAGTTTCAGGACTGTCAGATATAGTCAATCAGACCAGTTCTTCATAATTAAAACTATCAGAAACGATCATTCACTTATCAGTAATATAATATTAGTCTCTCAGTATTCCATAATACAGTATCAGATCCTCACTTATTAGTGACCAAAATATCAATATCAGTAAACTCAATCATTCAGTATCTCAGTTTTAGTAAACTCATGTGTCAGCATTCAAACTCAGTAGTCAGTATCACACGAGTTTAGTTACAGTTATTTGTGTATGTATGTATTCTCACGTTCATATCAGTCAGCATTGTTCATGCATATAAACCCTTTGCATATAGCCTACCTCACTCGTATAAGTACATTCAATCGTACTGATGCATTTGCGCTATGGTGTTTTCTTTTAATGTTACACCATAGGTTTAGAGGCACGAGTTTCAGAGCAGCAGTACTATTGCAGATTTCAGCAGTCAGTGTCAGCAGTGAGTCATCTTCATTCGAGGATGATGTGATTATTACTTTATTTATCATTTTAGTTTAGTTTTCAGCTGATGGAGTTAGTTGGAGACATGTTCCTTGAACTCCTTATTCGGTACATTTAAAGGCTTTCAGACTATAGCATGTTAGACAGTTATTTTAGATTTATGTTAGTATTGTTATACCATTTTCAGACATTATTTTATCAGATGTTTATTCAGATTTGAACCTTGTGGCCTTACAATAATATTTTTACGCATATTTTACAGTATGGTTATTCAGTTCTCAGGTACAGATATCAGTCATGGGTTAACTTATTGTCCTTCGGGGTCATTGGCACTGTGAGGCATTTTGGTTCAGAAAATTGGGGTCTTACAAACTTGGTATCAGAGCCTAAGGTTCAATAGTGTCCTAGAAAGTCTGAAAGTCGCATCTACTAGAGTCTTGTGCATGGGTGTGTTGTGCACACACTTATGTAAAGGAGGCTATGAGATGTTTTAGGAACAGTTTTCCTCTTTCATTTCTAAGATCATGCTATAGAAAGGCTTCTTAAGAAATTCACGTAGATTTTCATCATGCTTCACTCATGTCAACTCCACCTTACTTTTAAGGTAACAAAACCAGTGAACCTCATAGTCCTACAGATAGTGGATAGAGCAAGTGACCATGTCAGGCCCTAAGATTCCAGTAGTAGTGCCAGTATGTGTAGAAAATTAGTAAGGGAAGCTGATTTCCAACCCATCCTTATCTCAGTACAAAGTTTTGTACTTCAGTCAGCCTGATGCTTATGCATGCTTCATATCTCACTTTTATGAACACAACTTATATTCGCACATTTTCCATAGAATCGTGTGCACTTCTAGTTCACTCAGTGTTACAAATTATGTCTCATAAAAATAAAAACTCCAAACTCAGGTCATGTAACTCATGACTCATGTACACATGTCACCTTTACATTATACTCATCTTCCATGACTCATTCTATGCCCCTATAGATTTGATACATTCATACTTCGTCATGTATATCCTCAGTTCAGACCTTATTGGTAAATCTATACTATTGATATTTTATTCCTCAAAGTTTCAGTCATATGTCAAGTTCAGTTTGTATCCATTCTTGCTTCAGGTCCTTCTGAATTTAACCCTTCAGTGAGCTCTCCTTATGAAATTAGTGCAGTGATAAGCAGTACTTAGATTGGTGAGAGTAAATATTTCATGTTAAGATAAGATTGTTGCTTGCTTATGTTACACAAAAGTGCAATTATGAAAATAAGCTTTAATGTCATGTTAGTGTGCAAGTAAAAGACTAGTGAGAGATTGCATTTAAAAGCTGGGAAAGTACCGAGTGTAAGTGTACATTCAAATCCTTGACTTATGTCAGGACCCATCTCGTGGCCATCAAAACTCAGTTACCATCTAAGTTACAGTTTCAGCATTCAGTACTCAGTAATCAGTTTCAGTCCCAGAGTTCAGTATTTCAGTATTCCAATATCAGTAATCAACATTTCTCCAGTATCCAAAAACCAGTATTCAATTGTAGAAATAGTCCCAGTTACAGTCTTAGTTATAGTTCAGCTTCAGATCAGTATTCAGCTTATAAACTCAGTTCAGTTTCAGACTTGCTTGACCATAGCGTACAGTTATAATTTATTCAGTTATAGGTATTTCGATACCTCAGACTATGGAATATTTCCAAATCATGTGATACACATTCTCTAACATTTTCAAATAATACAGTTTTCATAAAATGCATGCTCAGCACCTTATGCTACTCAGTTAGCACTTACCTCATATGTGTAATACTCTATAGTCTCAGCCAGCTATCTAGACTAAGTACATTTTAGTTTTACAGATCCAGTATTCAACTACCAGTTATTCAGATAATCAGATAAGTTAGTATGTCTATACATTCGTGCTCAACACCTACATGAATCTTCTCAGTAGTCTCAGTTGCAGTGCAGGGGGCTTAGCCACTTCCTCTTAAATGATGATTCATAGGCCTTGCCTCCTACTACAAAAATCCCCGTCATGTAGCGATCTCCTATTCTAATGTCCTTCTTAAATAAGGTCAAGATTCTCTTTCTCCCTGTATGAGTTTTCAGCATGTGTTAGTCTCAAAAAAATAAGTTCATGTTTTATGTTTTATGTTCAGATTTTAGTACCAAACATGGTATCAAAATTCATACTCACGTTCCCATTACAAGCTTGGTACTAAGTACCATTGACTATTCAGTTATGCATTCATGTATCAGATCAGTTGTATAATCATGCATCATATATGCATGTCCAGTATTATATAAATTCAGCTTATCAGTCATGTCAGTCATGAAATCACATTTTACTCATTCATGTTCAGCTCATGTCTAGCTTATTATTTCCCCTCTCAGTCAGTCTCATTCTAGGACGAATGTTCCAAAGGGGGAGATATTGTAACACCCCATAAAAATCGCATGTTAAATTCATCTCGTAAAGCACCATGAGAGATTCCAACACTTATAAAATTTTTGCTAAGTATTCAAGTTCAACACTTAATCTCATTTTAGACCTCCTAACTTTGCGAATTTATTTGATGACCTTCCCGACCTCTGTTTTTGGATTTTCAAGTTGTGTTGCGATGGGGAAATCCCCTAGTACGTATTGGACACATTTCGAGCACATTTTGGGCTCATTTCAGTGGATAACTCACTGGTTTGAAATGCTCCCGCATTTCGGGCACATTTCAGGTCAAAATTTTAGTCAACTTCAAACGATCATAACTTCTTGTATATAATGAACTTTGAGAACTGCTATATATCAATGGAAATATATTTTAGTCTTCTTTCTAATATAATTGGTTCATCCAATTTGAACATGGGAGTAAAAAGTTATGATCAATTTACTTCAGCTTGTCAGACAGTCAACAGAGGGACAACTGTGTCTTTCTCTCTTTCTTTAGGGGCATTATGGTCACCTTGCACAACTATGTATACTCGATAACATAGGATTAATGACAATTGAGACCAGAATATACTCCTTTTACTTAATTTCTCTCTAAGATTATCAAGAACAAGTAAGGGTTCAATTGGGGGTTTCAAGATTCAAGCCAAGATCACCGTAAATTTTCACGGATTCCTAATCTAAGGTATGCGTAGTGTTTATTTGTGGATTCCTTTCATCCATAAAGCTCAAGAACCCTATTTTAAATTAAGAACCATGAATTTATGTTTTTGAAGTTTGATGATGCCCAAGATGGAATCTTTGTATGTTTGTGTGAAACCATGGTGGTATATGATGTATTAATATGTGAAATTGGTGGTTGAATACTTGTAATCTTTATGAATCTACCTATGCCTACGATGTGCATGTAAGGTATTTGTGAAAATACCTAAGAGACTAAAATCATGCTTTTATGACATAATAGGCCCTAAATGACTAGTCCATGCTCCATGCTCATGTTCAACATAATTTCCATGATATTGTCTTGAATTGAAGATGTTGTATGAGATGCTCATAATATGGTTCTGAATGTTGATGGGATGATCATGAAACTAGATTGATGTACTCATGGCGTGTTGATTATATGAAACCCCTCTCTTGTATAGGATTTGCAAGAACCATGTATAGTATGAAATCTTCAAGTTATGATGTTATGAAATGTGGACTTTAGTCCAATGATCAAGAATTGTCATGTTTTGTCAGTTTCCTTCTATCGAGTCCTGGGGGTACTTGTACCCGAAAAATATAGTTGTGTGCCTAGAGCTATGTCATGTTTTCACGATATTTACAGTCAAGCCATGTTCCATAGAACTCAGTCAGTTATGTGACTCAGGAAAAATGCAGTAACTCAGTATTCTCAGAAATCTCATGAACTCAGTCAGTCATAAGTAGTATTCCATCAGTCAATGGAACTTAGTAACTTAGCTCAATATTCATGTTCAATGTCTATTCAGATGGGAGTAGGATTCAGCACCGAGCGAATCCAAGGATGGGAATCCACACTACCAGATTGAGGGTGAGATTCCTAGAAGAAATCCTTGTGTTCCTAAAATATGTAGCCAACATAGGTTGAGACATCAACACTAATAAATTTAGAGTTGATAAGGAGGATACCCGTCGTTCTATTATGAGGACACTTCAAGATTTGAGGGTCACTCAGAGCTTGTCTTTACACGTGGCATGGTACTGGCACCTTTCCAATCAGGGTACAGATTGGACCCCAATTTAGCTATTGAAGTATATTCGGGGCATGTCGGTTAGATGAATTCTCCCATAATTTCAGTTAGAGAATCAGGACTATCAGATACAGTCATTCAGGCTTAGTAATAGAACTTAGATAATTCTTTAGTTTTTAGGAATGTCAGATACAGTCATTTAGGCTTAGTAATAGAACTCAAATAGTTCTTCAGTTTTTAGGACTGTCACATACAGTCAACTCAGATACAGTACGTAACTCAGATAGTTCCATCAGATTCAGGACTTTCAGATACACTCATTTATGTTATTAGTCATATCTATTATCAGAACTTACTTATCAGTCATGCTAGATATCGGTAAATCATATTATCAGTGTTCAGTTTTAGGACTGTCAGATATAGTCAATCAGACCAGTTCTTCATAATCAGAACTATCAAAAACAATCATTTACTTATCAGTAATATAATATCAGTCTCTCAGTATTCCATAATACAGTATCAGTTCCTCACTTATTACTGACCCAAATATCAGTATCATTAAACTCAATCATTTAGTATCTCAGTATCAGTAAACTCATGTTTCATCATTCAGACTCAGTAGTTTGTATCACGACGAGTTAAGTTATAGTTATTTGTGCATATATGTATTCTCATGTTCATATCAGTCATCATTGTTCATGCATATAAACCCTTTGCATCTGGCCTACCTCACTCATATACTCAATACATTCAATCGTACTGACCTATTTGCGCTATGGTGTTCTCTTTTAATGTTACACCATAGGTTTAGAGGCACGAGTTTCAGAGCAGCATTAGCATTGAAGATTTTAGCAGTTAGTGTCAGCAGTGAGTCCTCTTAATTCAAGGATGATATGATTATTACTTTACTTATCATTTCAGTTTAGTTATCAGTTAATGGAGTTAGTTGGAGACACGCTCTTTCAACTCCTTATTCAGTACAGTTAGAGGCTTTCAGAGTACAGCATGTCAGACAATTATTTCAAATTTGTGTTGGTATTGTTATGCCATTTTCAGACATTAGTTTATCAGATTTTTATTCAGATTTGAACCTTATGGCCTTACAATAATATTTTTACGCATATTTTACAGTATGGTTATTCAGTGCTCAGGTACAGATATCAGTCATGGGTTAACTTATGGTCCTTCAAGGTCATCGGCATTGTGAGGCATTTCGGTTTAGAAAATTATGGTGTTATATGGGATTTGACCATTTTACCTCTCTCCTTGTTTTTGTTATGCTATTTTTAGGGGTGTGTGGATAATTGACATAGTTCCTAAGGACCTATGGTGTGATTATTGTGCGATTATGGTTTTTGATGGTCTTAAAGGCTTATTAGTTGACTTTTGTCAATATATTTTGATCCGTGGATTGAGTGGTAAAAAAGACTTCACCAGCAGATCTAAAACATTGATTCTAGATTGGTAACATAGATGGTGTGGTTTTTCACTTTCAGATATCATTTTGACCCTCAGTGCAGAAAGTTGTAAAATTAGGTTTGGGGATCAATTTTTTAAAATCAATGTTTTTTTCAAAAAATTTATATCGCCAGTGTATCTGGAGCATCAAATTTAGTGAGGTAGCATAGTTCTTTTACATGCAAGAGATTTTAGATGAATCCCGAGGGGTTTGTGGAGGCTTGGAATTCTCCAAAGTGTCCATCTTGTTCCCTCGTTTAAGTGATTCTTTTTTTTCTTAAGCGACTAGGCATGACAGTCAAGGTGTCTCCTAAGCGACACTAGGCTTGCTTAATTGATTTTCACTTAAGCAAAGGCATGGTCGCTAAAGCGACACTGGCATGTCAATACTGGTTGCTTACGCGATAAGGTAGCTTCGCTTAAGAGAAACCTAGTTTCTTAAGCTATAACTTCCTAAGTGACCCAATGGTGGTTTTAGTTATGTCTAGGTGGATTACACAACTATTTTTTGAGATTATTTCACCATTTATTAGTCTTGGAACTTGGAGTTTGAGATTTTTGGCATTTTCTTTTATTTTTATGTTTGGGTATTCTCCAAATCCATATTTTTATCATTCTTCTTTGATTATTACCATTAAAACCTTGCTACAATATGAATTAAATGATGGAAATTGGGGATTTTGGCGTGAAAGGATTAACTTAATGATTCTTCATTTAAACCCCAGTTCCAAACCATTTTTTCTTTGGATTTCTCCCATGAGGTCCTTTAATAATGGAAAATATGTTTTTGGGCAAAGATTCTTGTTTATCCTTTTTTTTTGTGAACCGTTTAGGGGTACATTTTGACCCCAAGCCAAAAAAGAGCAATATGAGTATCATTGACTTTCTTTTGATGTAGATTTGATATTTTCATGTTTTATATAATTGCAGGTTCATTTATGAGTTGAAGGCTTGTTTGTTCCGATTATTGTCATTTAAGGTAGGTTATGGCTTAGTTTCTTTCAAATTGGGATGGTAGAAAACATTGGTATAAAATCATTTCATTGGTATGGGAACCAATCATGAAAATGATGTTTGTTGTTGTCTTATTCCCCTTTAGGTTCTTGTATTACTATTATTTGTTAATTTTGAGACATTATCTATTATGTTTGACCGTGTGGGGTCTTGTGTGATGATATTGACCAAATATTTGAATAATTGGTTGTTGTTCTTTGTTTAAAATTTTCTAAATTGATAATTGTGTGGTATTAAATATGGTACATCTAATTATGTTGGTTTGTGTATTATATTAGACCATGAATGACTGGTTTATTGAGTGGATTTTGGCTCACACACTTGGTATATTTATTGGAATTGGAAATTCTCACTATGTTGGTTGTAACATTACATCCCCATATCATATTTAATCATGAAACATTGGTATCATTGTAGAAATACTGGAAACACTAGTTTGCAAAATCATTTATAGACCCTCGTTGATGGATGTGTCGGAGAGATATCATGGCTATTGGTATTGGTTATTTGATTGTATATGTGCTGACGAACCCCCAGTTGTTCCTACATAGGAGAAGATCTTGGTAGGTGTATATGGAGGTTGTGCAATGACCTCATGCTTCATATTGAATCATCGTCATCATGGTCATCATCATTTTAGTTGCATTTCATATATATATATATTGTGTTTATTATGTGTTGCATTATTTTCTTGATATGACATTTGTATATGTCGACGTCTTTCCATACTTGTATGTGTGATATCTGTATACTTGTACTTCCTTGTTGTATTTGCATAGGGTATGTGTTAATATTGTAGAACTATTAGTGGAGATGGTATGGGCTACCATTTGGGACATTTTTTTATTCCAGGTGGCGTACCCAAAGCATGTATTTTATATGCTTTATTTTCTACTTTACTCAGTCAGCCTATGATAACTACTAAGTACAAGTCAACCATACTCACCCCTACTATGCCCTTTCAATGTAGATCCAGGTCTGAGTGTGTCACACGACAGTTTATTCAGAAAGTAATTGGAGTCTATTCGATGTAGCGGTTGATCTACGCATCAAGAGTTGACCATTACTTTTTCTTATCTAGACTATGTTTTATGGTTTTTAGGGACGGAGTTTGTTCCCTTTTGGATACCCTCTCTATATTTTGACTTCGAGTTGTATTAGTTGTTTTTTACACTATGAAACCTGGTTTTGGGATATTATATGGTATCTTTGGTTGTGTATCTTTTGTTTATGCTATATCTGTGTGGTTCGACTCTGTTCTAAGTGTCTTGTCTTAGACTTTGATATTTTCTTTCATTTCATATCAATTCGGGTGATAGGATTACTTGTCAAGGCATGCTACAACAAGTTCCATCATGGCCCTTGGTTTTTTGTCCTGTCACATGAACTAATTATGGTCGTACTATTTCCTAAAGGATGTCTTAGGGATGTCCACATCCCTAACTTATTATGGGTGGTAACTAGCAATCAAATCTATCATAGAATACATTGTTGCACCTTGAAGATGTTCAAACAAATCATGGATATGAGATATAGGATTATTATTCTTCATAGTGACCTTATTCAACTTCCTGTAGATGTCAAACATATCTATAGAGCCATCATCTTTTCTCAGACAGAACTAGAGCAAGTCTGATGAAACCCTTAACTTAAAGATCCTAAAGTTGACATTCATCTACTTTAGCTATGTAGGAGACGCATGATAATGGGCCATATAAATAGGTAATGTGCGTGACTCAAAGTCAATAATAAAATTAATATAATGCTCAAGAGGATGGCCAGGTAGGTAGGTAGGACAAAAATCTGGAAAATCACAGAAAATAGGTATGGAGTCAAGTGATAGACTCTCAGTACTAGCATTCAAAACATAAGCAAGAAATGAATCACAGCCTCTCGATATCAGTCACTCATCCCTAATGTAAGAAATAATTCCCATCGATGAATGGCTAACAGAACCCTACCACATAATCAGAAGTATGCTAGGCATGGCTATGGTAAGAATCATAGAAAAACAATCCAAGAACACATGATAATGATATTACTTGTCCATGCCTAGCATTACGTCCTATCTATTATATCTAGCACAGTCAGTTCAACCTAAATATCAAAGTCTTAAAAAGTCACAATACATGATTTATTTACCCAATTGACTACTAAGGAATCACCTGCGAGGGTAGTTACATACAAAATACAGGATAAAAACTATGAATACAAACCCAATCGTAAAGCATAATAATCATAAACAAAATAAAATATTCACCCAGGATCAAAAAAAGCAAAAGCTAGTTGATGGCATGCAATAATCGTACTTGTCATCACAACAATCCAAAGCCTCAATCTTTGGCCTACCAGGTATAGAGTATAAATAACCCTGTACACTATTGGACTGTGTTCTTGTTTAATCACCTTTCTTACCTCCTCGCGGACCATCTATATAACCCTAGGGTTAACCTAAATGACCTATGCACCACCCATAGCTGTAGGTGGTACTACTCTAATCGATTGTGAAGTTTTCACTAATGGTTCAATCATCCTATGTATGAGACACTTTCAAGAAAAGTTACTAACAACCACATAATCATAGCACACCCCGACTAACCCGCTCTACCTAGAAGGTCTGGGTGCCTGATAGGACCACCCTGACTTGATGATCCATACTGAGCACTCCTCTAAGGATGATTGCTATTCCGACCTTGCAAACCACTATAAAATGGCTAACCCCTATCTGTTATCTTAAGTGTAGACTAGACAGGACTTCTAGGCTGACCTTAACACTGATAAGGTTGTTGCTTGTGCTGGGGGTACCTACCCTGAAATATGCAACCTCTAGACTTTGAGACTTTGTGGATCCCAATATAACTACCATAAGAATAGGGCGTCTTTTTTTTTATCCTTGGATCTTAATATTCATCTACTCAATCGAATATATATGCTTATATATATCAGAAAAAGACTTTCCCAAAGTTACCATACTCCGCATAGCCTTGCAAAGTCGCAATCTCTGACCCCTAGCAAAGTATTCTACTCATACTCATCAGGCAGGATCATAGTGGAAAGTCTATCTAATTCATGGAATCATGCCTCATACTCATCGATTAAATGTATGCCTTACAACAAACTTGAGCATCTTCTCTCCATTTTGTTAAACTGATAAAAAATAAAATCTACTCCACGTGTCTCGACCAACCCCAAATTTCTCTACTTATACATAAAACTTCATAGAAAATCATAAGCATCCTCTTCTGGGTTCCCTGCATACCTTGGTGGAGTCAATCTTAGAAAATGACCCAATATCATTAATTCCTCCAGAGACATAACTGGCTAGGAAACTACCATTGTTTAACTACCGGTGCTAGCAAAACCTCTTCTCTAGGAGCCGTAGGTGCAGGATGCGCCCATACATTCACACCCTATGCTTCTGGTTGTGATCCTTCAGTCAGTGGATATCTAACTAATCCCAATAACTTACCCAAAGTATCACGGAGAACTGATGACACTATGAACCTGGGTGGGACTTGGGCTAATCCATATCCTACCTATTGTTGTGGTGGTGGAACACCTAGTAAATCTCAAGATCAAGGGCTTTAATAAGATCAGGTGATTGATAATAGTAATAATAAGAAGAAATAATAAGAAGAAATAGAAAGCGAACATGTAAAATATTTCAAAAATAAGAGAAGAAAAAGGACCAAAATATGCAAATGAATCCCTATCAATACCTGGTAAGGTCGATACTATAGAAACTATTAAAAAATATCCAGAGTACTAGATAGAATATAAAATATAGATAATATGTCCAAAGTAGTCTCGAGTACAAAATACTATACTAGAAAAGATGGAAGAAGATCAACCTCGGAGAACAAGAAGCCTATCCTACTCCAGATCAGTATTAGGTAGAGGACATCATCTCAATGTTGACTTTTAATACTCTGATCTACAATAGGGAAATGATGTAGAAGTGTAGTATGAGTGCATAAACAAAAGTATTCAGTAGGCATCATTGGTCAACTAAGCTCAAATAAAGAAAATGTTTAACTAAAATGCAAAAGTATAATCTAAGTTAGCAGTAAAAAACAGATAAAAATGTAAATAACTATTAAGCTATGAAAATGCAATAAAGGAATAAGTAAAAGCAATACAAAAGGATCAATAATGAGTTACTGGGAAGGAAAACGATGTGTGAGCAAAAGTTAACACATTTAATGCTTTTTAGCTCAAAATAATTGCGAAGTCTTAAGCAACTTTTGTTGTTTTTTGATTATTTTATTTTTTAATGCAGATATAAGTGATCGGAGACGAAACCAAAGAAAATAAGAATAAATCAGCTGAAATCTAGTGCAAATGATCTGTAATGAAGTTGAGGCCATTTGTGAAGCATCGTCAGACATATGATAGGCTGTAAAAGTTGCCTTAAAACTTAGACAGAACCTAAGTAATTGAGATGAAATGTTATGATGTTTTGGAAGTGCCATCAAGCATGGGACGGTCTGTTAAAGTGGTCGTCAACCTGAGGAAGATTATGTTGATTTCCAGTGAAGATATGGTGACATTTTTCAGGGGTAGTCACATATTTGACACGCCATCAGATTTTCCATCAGAAAAATTAGAAGATAGTAATTCACTAGAGACTTTGACGGCATCCTACACAGGCCATCATACTTATGATGTGCCGTCAAAAATGTCGTCACCCATCCCAAAGAAAATCTTAAATTTTAATTTTATTTCCATATTTAGGGTTGACTATTTAAATACCTGTAGAAGGGTAAATATATTTAGTTTCAAATTAGTTTAATCGCCACTCACATTATTCCATGTGGATTTGACCCTGACTCTAAAGTTGGGCAAATATATTGACGACGACTTCCTTGCACTAAATTAACGTTTAAGTTGAGCATTATCATTAACCTTTTTTACACATTTAACTTATTCATTAACTTAGGTAGTTATTAAAGTGGATGAATCTATTTTAAGGTGGAAAGTGGGCTTTATCCCTTAGCTAGTTGAAACAACCATAAGATCATAATTTAATTGGAATTTTACCAATCATCGATGAAACACTAATCAATGTACTGAATCTATGTATGTTATCACTGGTATTCAATTATTGGAGTAATAAACATCATACCACATCTTTCTCCGTCACATACAGGAGAGATTTGTATACAAACATATATATATATATGTATATATGTATATATGTATATATATATTCATGAATTTAAACCTTATCCTTTACAATGATAATTACATAATGGATATTCAACTAATATGATAGCATAACCTTTGGCCCAATAATGTGTCCCGAATAATCAAATCATTCTAATCATGGCTTTAGGCCCACAAAAGTATACAAAACTCATATCGGTAAACATGTATATATAATTTATCACATAACTATAGTGAATAGAATATTCATGATGCGTAACATCTTTATAAGTGTAAAACCTCACAAAATCCTAATGTTAGCTCATCTGGTAAAGCTTGATAAGGGGTCCCCGACTTAGAAAAGTTCAGCTAAATATTAGGACAATATTATGTAAAAATAGTGGATTACCGCGATTAGGTCGTGTCATGGTGATTATGGAGATGAGTCCTCCATCATACCGCATTGAAGGCCATTTTGGCATTTGTCAAATTCCAGTAGCTCACCGTAATTTCCCCGCATCACGGCGAGCCTCAAATTGACAATTGTCACGAACTAGTGAGTCACAACAATTCCACTGTACTGCGGTGGATATAGCAATGACTCAGACACCACGTCGCGGTGAGGCTATAATCTGCATTCTAGTTATGGGAATTTAAATCACAAGGGCAATTTAGACTTTTTCCATGACTCAGATCTGCCTATAAATATGAAATTATGCCCTAAATATCCTATTATGACACTATTACTCACTTTCTCTCAAGAACAAAATCATTCTCTCTCATGAGACAAAAACCCTAGTTCAAGAAATCAAGGTCAATCCCAAGAATCTCTCAAAGAACTCAAAGAAGGCTCACAAATTAAGGTATGTTAGATGTTCATTCATGGGTCCCTTCAACCCATGAAGTTCAAGTATCGTTTTTCGAAGTACAATGATTGTGTAATTATGATTCCCATATTTGAATTAGATTAAATTTATGTTCATGACATTAGTTGGGTCTCAATCCATGATTTATGTGCATGTTTTTCCTGAAATTGAATAGCAAGTGTGAAGAATATTTGATTATCTTGATAAACCCTTGAATTTACAAAGTGATTAAGGTGTCTATGATGTTATTTTGATTTTAATCCATGATTTAGATTATAAGTTCCAAAAATTGATCCTAATATGTGTTAAACTACATGATATTCATGATAAGCCCTTCAATGAGCAAGTTTATTGTTGCAATCATGTCAACCCTAAGTGTTTATGATTTAATGTACCGATTATTCTTTCCATGAATTTGATAAATTATCTATGAGAAATAATGCCATTATAGCATGTTAACATGTGTTCTCCATTCATGTACAAGTTAATGCACTACAAGTGTTAGATGAAATGTCTCTATGAATAAATTATGACCAAGTGAACATTTATATGTTATTCAAACTTATGCTTTACTTTACTTTTCATGCTATTGAGTCTTGGGGGTATTTAATACGCAAAAATTTAGATATTTATCTAGATCCAGTGTCAGTTACAGAATAGTATCAGTTATGTCATGATCAGTAGTACTCTCAATCTGTTACAGAACTCAGTAGAACTCAGTCAGTTAAAAAACTTAGGAAAACTTTGTAATATAAGTATCAGTCCAATCCAGTTCAGTATACTCATTTAGTGTCTTTCAATTGGGAGTAGGATTCATCACCGAGTGATCCTAGGGATGAGGGCACACCCGTTAGTTAGGACTAGGTCCCTAGAAGCAATCCCTAAGTTCCATAACTACGTAGTCAGCTGATGTGCTAGATTTTTGTAGCACATTTAAGACTTTTTAACTCGAAATAATTATAAGTTATTAAGTAACTACTGGAGTTTTTGATGATATTTCTTATGATTTTGTAGGAAAACCAAGATGCATGGAAATACATGAAATCTAAATCAAGAAGGATGATTTTTGGTGAAAAGATGCAAGAAGTTCAATTTAGAAAAGTTTCTGAAGATTTCTTGATGACATGTCATGATAGGCGATTAGGGTTGTCATAGGATATCACGGAGGTCATCAGGTTTAGGCAGAGAACAAGAAAATTAAAGATTTTCTGACGACATATTATGATAAGCCGTCAGGTTTGTGATAGGCTATCACAGAGGTCGTCAGGTTATGATAGGCTATCACAGAGGTCGTTAGATTTGTGATAGGCTATCACGGAGGGAGTCAGGTTGTGATAGGCTATTACGGAGGGTGCCAGGTTTGTGATAGCCTATCACCAATGGCGTGAAAAAAAGTAAAAATTCTAAAAAATTTATTTCAAATTTTTTCTTAAAGTACGGGTATAAATAACAACTTTGAGGGTTTCATTGAGCATCTTGAACATCTAGGAATGTCTGGAACTTATTCCAAAGACGACTTTACTTTTCTTTAGTCTCTTAACTTAGAATTCAATTTTCCATCTTTTTTATTTAGTTGTGGGAAATTCTTGTTGTACTTAAAGGAGAAACAACTTTGAATTTCATCTTTTGTAAGTTCACTTACTTTAAGTTATGAATTCAATCTTTGTTATCACTTTCTATCTTATGAGAAACTAAAACCCACAACTAGGGTTGTGGGATCTATGATTATTATTTCATTGATTTAATAGTTGGATTAGGGTTTAAGTGATTATGGGAACGTCTTGAAATTCTGTTGTTTTAACTTGAATATATTGGTTGCAAACATTAGGTTATGCCTTAGGTTTTATTTGCTTCTAACGGAGAATTAGACTAGAGGTCGTGAATTATCAATAGGGACTTGGAAGCTACCAACCTTCTATTTAAATGATTTACGATGTAACTGGATCAATCTACCTGAGATAACATCTGGTTGGAAATAAAATGTTATCTAAGTTTGAGAGAATTAAATAATAAATTTTCTGGTGAGGTCGAGAGATAAGTCAGATAGTATCATTGGCAGGGATAATCTGTTGTTCCCACCTATCATGAGAATCATGCATAGTTATTATTCAATAGAGATTAATAGTCATAGTGATCACAACCCTAGTTTCTCTATATCATTGATTCAAAATATTAAAATCTAAGTTTTGAGTTCTAAAATTAGTTGAAACGTTAGAAATTTTTTGATTGATAAAACCCCCCATTTTTTCCTTTCTTTTCATTTATTTGAATTTAACTTGTAGCTATAGTTTCAAAGTAGTTTAATCGCCACTCACATTGTTCCCTGTGGATTCGACCCCGACTCCGAAGTTAGGTAAATATATTGTCGATGACCGCCTTGAACTTATTTGAGGTGTAAGTTGAGCATTATCAAAAATGGCGTCGTTGCCGTAGAACAATTTGGCGTGTTGAGTTAGTTTGGAATTTTAGCTTACTTTCTTGAATTCAAACTTGTAAATATTTGTTGGGATTTCCTTTGTTTCTTGTGTTAGGTAGATTTTATTTATTTTTGTTTATTTCTTACTATGGCATCATGGAATGAATGTAAGTTTGATAGGTTGGAAATCTTATCTGGATGATCCATGTCCATATTGTGATGGACCCCACTTTTGGCAAGATTGAAGATATGTTATCCAGAGAGAGATGTGTGCACCATATCCATCCTACCGGGCGTATAATTGTTCTTTATGTGATGGTCAAGATGGAAATTAGAGTGATTTCCCAAATGTCCCCTCCCCCTATTGCGCTAACCCAAGTTCTAGTTTTTCTTATGAGTATGACAGGTCTTATGGTCAAGAAAAGGAAGAACAAAGCACTGGAAAGAGTGTCATTAAAGCTATGGTTCAACTAATGTTGGATCGTACAGACATAAAGAATGATACCATATGTGACATACGTCAAGAGATTAGGGCATTTAACGATGGAAGAGAAAAGATAGAAGAGACGGATATCGAGGTCAATCATCCAAAACACTTTTCTATATTATGTTTAGATGATATCTTATCTGTGGAATCATTTAAAATAATGAAAGAGTGTGATAATGAAAAGTAAGATTCCTATACTGATTATGATCTTGATGTTGATGAACTCTTGGAAATTTCCCAACCAATTGAGCCAACCATGAGGGATGATGCCAAGATTGAGAAAATAGTGCTAGAGGCAAAAGAAGAAGCCAGGCCAATCTCTTATGAAGAATCTAGCCCAATTCAAAGTAAAAATATTGAGAAGATGAATAAAAGTGAGTGTGTAGAGGATAGTGTAAATTTTGACGTAGGATTTGTTGTTCCACACTCAAAGCATTTTTCCACATTATGTTTAGATGATATCTTGTCTGTGGAATCATCTAAACTAGTGGAAGACTGTGAAGATGAGGAACAAGAATCCTATATTCTTTATTTTACTCTAGATAAACAACATAAAAACACACCTCATTATAAGGTCGAGTTGTTTACCATGCATAATTCATTACTCGGCTTCTTAATCTTTGTACCACCTCCCTATGAGAGAGGCAAGAAAATGGACTCTATGTTGGGGTGAAATTCATATCCTCAAGGTGGAGGAAAAAGCTAAGTTGGGTCGTGTCGCGACGTTAAACTAGGAGATTCTTGGGAGGCAACCTAAGGTATTTTGTTATTTGTATTCGTATTATATGATTGACATCAGATCTTCACACCCATGGTGCCACAGGTATATTTCTAACTATCTTGTTTTGATTTGACGTGTTGGGAACAAATCATGATATTAAGTTGAGGGTGGGGCTAATTGTGGGTGTTGATGTCCTCCTAGGGTTTTTGTTGTCGTGCCTTTTTTCCTCAGAGTCTTCTTCCTAGTAGATCGGGCATGTTTAGGCGTATTATGTTTTGTTTTATGATGTGTTGTTGTTAATTGGGAGAAAAATAAGTATCTAGGATAGTTGACATATTTGTATTGATTTTTGAGACTGATAAACACCTCTCCGTTGGTATATTTTAAAATTGTTTGATATACATTTATCTTTGACCACTGTGCATCTTGTTATGGCATTAGTACTAGTGACATGATATCCACTACTAAACAATCGCATGAACCGGATAGGTAGTAGCTTGTGATGCACCTTTATGCCATGTGTGTGTGAGATACTACTTAGTTCCCTTTGTGTGTTAAATCTAGAACTTGCCCGGTTAGTCTTACTTTGGTTCAAAGATAGGGGTTAGGAAAGGATCATAGGCCGTTGTTGATGTTAGTCCACTTTTAGCCTAAATGACCTTTCTTGTTATGCATGATATCACTTGATCCCTATTTTTAGCCTGAATTGACAATTTATTTCTATGACACCAATCACCTACTTGTTTAGATCATAATAAACTTGTTTGGCCCTGGTCCTCCTTAAACACTATGCACCTTGACTTAGGTAAACAACTTAAGTTGAGGGTGGCTATCATAGGGGTGCGTGATGTAAACTGGGTCTGAAGAAAGGTAGAATAAAAAGAAAAGAATAAGTGAAAAAAAATAAAAATCTTAGTGGTGTGGAAGAAGAATAAGAAAAGAAAAGGAATGAAAAAGAAAAGACACATCCATCCTGAATAATGTGTGATCAAGAAAAGAAGAAAAAGGTTAATAAGTAAACCCTAAAAGTTAAGGTAGTTCCAAGGAGGCTTAGTCACTCTAAATGACATTGAATATCATACCATCATTTATCCTACATTATGAGCCGAAGAAAATACCTATAGTAATCCTAACTTACTTGTCTGGACACCTTGGTAATGAAAATAAGGGTAAGCATATGGTATTTTACATGTATTGATTGGAATTTCTTTCTGAGAGTGAGTGTCTCTTGACCGTCCCCACATTGACATGCTTTAGTTCATATATGAGTGAGGAGGGACTTCTTTGTTGTAAGGGCAGATCGGTTGCATTGCTAGCTGTTAACTTATTTGGATAGTGTAATATTGGTACATGCATGGTTTTTGTTTCTGAATTGATGCCATAACTTAAATCCTTTGGATCACATTATGGATCTTCATTGATATGCACAGTTAGGTTTAAGGTGATTGAAAATGGAGAGGGTAATGTGTTTTGAGCTAAACTTGATAATCAACTGTCATAGGTATCTTATGTGTCTCTTGGTTAAGAATCGTAATATAGTGTTATGTAGTTGGTTGAGGACAAGCAATAATTTTAAGTTTAGGGTGTTGATGTGCTAGATTTTTGTAGAACATTTAAGACTTTTTAACTCGAAATAATTGTAGTTATTAGGTAACTACTGATGTTTTTTATGATATTTCTTATTATTTTGTAGGAAAACCAAGATGCATAGAAATACATGAAATCTACATCAAGAAGGATGATTTTTGGTGAAAAGATGCAAGAAATTAAGTTTTGAAAAGTTTCTGGAGATTTCCTGATGACATATCGAGATAAGCTATCAGGGTTGTGATAGGCTATCATAGAGGTCATCAGGTTTAGGCAGAGAACAAGAACATTGAAGATTTTCTGACGACATGTTATGATAAGCCGTCAGGTTTGTGATAGTCTATCACGGAGGTCGTCAGGTTATGATAGGCTATCACAAAGGTCGTCAGATTTGTGATAGGCTATCATGGAGGACATCAGGTTATGATAGGCTATCACGGAGGGCGTCAGGTTTGTGATAGCTTATCACAAATGGCGTCACAAAAAGTAAAAATTCTGGAATTTTTATTTCGAATTTTTTCTTAAAGTACGGGTATAAATAGCAAATTTTAGGGTTTCATTGAGCATCTAGGAATGTATGGAACTTATTCCAAAGACGACTTTACTTTTCTTTAGTCTCTTAACTTAGAATTGAATTTTCCATCCTTTGATTTAGTTGTGGGAAATTTTTGTTGTACTTGAGCGAGAAACAACTTTGAATTTCATCTTTTGTAAGTTCACTTGCTTTAAGTTATGAATTAAATCTTTGTTATCTCTTTCTATCTTATGAGCAACTAAAACCCATAACTAGGGTTTTGGGATCTATGATTATTATTTCATTAATTTAGTAGTTGGATTAGGGTTTGAGTGATTGTGGGAACGTATTGAAATTTGGTTGTTTTAACTTGAATCTATTAGTTGCAAACATTAGTTTATGCCTTAGGTTTTATTTGCTTCTAACGGAGAAATAGACTAGAGGTTGCGAATTATCAACAGGGACTCGAAAGCTACCAACCTTCTATTTAAATGATTGATGTTGTAATAGGATCAATCTACTTGAGATAACATCCGGTTGAAAATAGATATGTTATCTTTGTTCGAGAGAATTAGATAATAAATTATCTGGTAAGGTCGAGAGATAAGTCAGATAGTATCATCAACAGGGATAATCTGTTGTTCCTACCTATCACGAGAATCATGAACAATTAATATTCAATAGAGATTAATAGTCATAGTGATCACAACCCTAGTTTCTCTATATCATTGATTCGAAATATTGAAATTTAAGTTTTGAGTTCCAATATCAGTTGAAACGTTAGAATTTGTTTGATTGATAAAAAAACTCATTTTGTCTTTTCTTATTATTTATTTGAATTTAACTTGTAGCTATAGTTTTGAACTAGTTTAATCGCCACTCATATTGTTCCCTGTGCATTTGAACTCGACTTTGAAGTTGGGTAAATATATTGACGACAACCGCCTTGTACTTATTTATTTGAGGTGTAAGTTGAGCGTTATCACCAGCGTAGGTTAGGAGATGTCACCCGTTAGATAGGACTGACATACTCAGGGATCACCCGTTAGTTTAGGACTGATCTCAGGGGTCACCTGCTATATTATGACTGACTCTAAAGTAGTTGTTAGTACCCGTGGCATGGTATTAGAACCCTTTCAGCTGGGGTTAAAGGATGGACCATAATTAGATTTGAAAGGGGCATGTCATTTAGATGATTACCTCCCACAGTTTTAATTTGAGTCTTAGTATAAAATTCAGTTCAGTTTTATTAAATTAGGAGCGTTAGATACAGTAAATCAGTATCAGTAACTCAGTTATCAGAATTTAGTATTTAGCTTCAGAAAAGCTTAGTTACAATATAAATTCACGTACATACGTAGTATTGCATACTCAGTAGTGACAGTATTTTTAGTTTTCATCTACTCTCTTGTTCAGTTACTCTATATTACTCAGTCAGTATAGTTCATTCATATGAACCCTTACATTCAGCCTTACATCATCTAGCATACCAGTACATTCCATGTATTGAAGCATACTTTCTCTTGTGCTATGATGTCTTATATCATAGGTTCGGATGCTCAGGTTCCCGACCATGCATCTATAAATTCAGATTCAGAAAATAGTAGATTTAGAAGTGAGTCCTCATATATCGAGGATATGTTCTATTTCAGTATTTCAGTAGACTCAGTATTTCAAAAGAGGGAGTTAGGGATTGTCCCATCAACTCCACTTTCAGACAGTTTCAGCTAGAGGCTTTTCAGACTAGTTGTCAGATAGTATTCTATTTTACAGATTGTTATTTCAGTTCTTACACTTTATCAGTATTTAGATTTTGTACCTTATGGTAATAAATCCAAATTCCATATTTTTTTCATGATTATTATACAGTGCTCACAGCAGATAGTAGTCATGGGTTAGCTTGTGGTACTTTGGGGTCGTAAGCACCGTGTGGCGCCCAGGGTGTACTCTTGGGTCATTACAAACTTGGTATCAGAGCCAAGTTCAAAATATTCCTAGGGAGTCTAAAAGCCACATCGAGTTGAGTCTTATATATGGGTATGTAGCGGGCCACACAAATGGACATGAGGCTATGAGATATTTTAGGAAAAGTTTTTCTTCTTTCAGTATTCATGTCATACGAGTGAGCATGATCTCATGTTAAACTCTTAATCTAATACGCTACTTCCTTTCATTTATAGAACATGACTCCCAAAAGGATTAACGAAAGGAGAACTGGAAATCAGTCAGTACCCCAGCCCGTTAGGGCAGATCCCCTAGACGAGCACGTCTCTCATGCAGAATTTAGAGCTGCATTCACTACTCTATCTAATTTAGTCGTAGCTCAGAATGAATGAAAAGCTGTTATTCCGGCAACCCAGTGGCCAATACTGCTGCAACCATGATTCGGGACTTCACCCGAATGAATCCTTCTTTCTTTCCGGGATCTAAGTTAGAAGAGGACCCACAAGAGTTCCTCGATCAGGTTTAGAAAGTTACAAATATCATTGGAGTGACATCCAATGAGATTTTTTAGTTTGTTGCCTATTATCTATAAGATGTAGCCCGTGCGTGGTTTAAGAAGTGGCAAGTAGACATGGGTACATATACAGAACCTATGGAATGGGAGGAGTTTGATACAATTTTCTTAGATAGATTCTTTCCCTTAGAGATGAGAGAGGCCAAAGTATTAGAATTCATCAACCTACGGTAAGTCAGTATGAGTGTGAAAGAGTATTCTCTCAAGTTTACTCAGTTAGCCAAGTATTCTCCCCATGTAGAAGCAGGCAATAGGTCAACAATGAGCTAGTTTGTATATGGGTATCTGATAGTGTGGTCAAAGAGTGTAGGACTGTGATGCTGATTAAGGAGATGGACATATCTAGTCTTATGATCCATGCGCAACAGATTGAGGAGGAGAAGCTCAAGGATAAGGAAAAAAAAATAAGAGACCTAGAATAGGTAGCTTTAATTTCAATCAACCTAAGTCAGAGAGAGGTAACTGTTCCTAGTTTTGCCTAAAGTCTTTAGTTCCAGATCAATCTTTTGCTAGTGCTCCTATAACAATGTTCAGGAATGACAATCAAGATGGGGCACCAGGCTCCAGAACCCAGGGTAGTGTGAACAGTGGTCGTACCAATCCACTTTGCGAACAGTGTGATAAAAATCACCTAGGTATGTGTAGAGGCAGTAGCGATGTGTGTTTTGGGTATGGTAATCCAGGTCACAGATTGCAAGAGTGTAGAGTTTTAGCTCAGGGGAGAAAAAAATTGTGTTAATAGGGCCAGTTCAACTATCCTCCAGTCCCATCTGGTCGTCCAACTCAGCAGGGTGCCACTTCTAGTGACACTAGTGGTCAACGCCAGAACAAATTTTATGCAATCCAGTCTCGCCATGATTATGGAAGTTCTCCTAATATATTTACGGGTATGTTATGATTCTTTTATCCTTATGTTTGTGCTTAGTTAGATTTTGGGGATTCACTTCCTTTGTAACCCCTATATAGTTGTAAACTTTAGGGTCACCTAAAATATTAGCAGAGCCCTCCCCAGTATTTACCCTTGACTCTAGAGTATAGCAGTGACAGTCAAGTTTAGAATTATTGATTAAGTGGTTGACAGCTTTTGAATAATGGCTTTAATCTAAGGGAGAGATGGTAGAACGAGTGACAAAGTCAAGCATTCAAATTTTAGTAGTGATGTCAGTAATGTAAGTACTTATTCCTTACATGTCAGCTCTATGCTCACGGCTCATAGTCGTGCACATTAATGAAAATTATATACACTTACAGTTCCTAGTATATTGGAGTTCCAATTAACACAGTGTTACGATTCATGTTCTATG
Source organism: Capsicum pubescens (assembly GCA_030864215.1). Classification (NCBI taxonomy): domain Eukaryota; kingdom Viridiplantae; phylum Streptophyta; class Magnoliopsida; order Solanales; family Solanaceae; genus Capsicum; species Capsicum pubescens. The sequence continues at coordinate 122,654,683 of CM061544.1, forward strand.
AATACAGAAATGCCAAATCAGGTCATGAAACTCATGACTCATGTATTCATGCCTTATAGTATGCTCAGTTCCTATGACTCACGTTACACTCTTTATGATCAGCTAAATACATAGTATCTTATGTATATTCTCCATATAGATCCCTTGATAAACTCATGATGTTGATATTCTATTCCTCAGGCTTCAGTCAAGTGCCAAGTTCATTATAGTGTCAATTCATACTTCAGGTCCCTATGTTTTAACCTTTCAGTGAACCCTCCTTTGTGATGAGAAGTTTCTTAGATGGGAGAGAGTAAATGTTTCATATTAATGAAAGATTGTTGCATGCTTGTTTTACACGAGGCTTTAGTCCTGCAGATAGGCTTGAATGTCATGTTAATATGTAAGTAGCTAGATATATTTTGGAGATTTGAGTAGACTTGAACTTATCGGGAGAATTTAGTTCAGGTTAGACCTCAGTAGGTAGAGTTATCAGTGCCCATACTACAAAATTCAAGCCATGTTGTGGTTTTCTATTCAAATGTCTTATTCAGATCATACTAAGGTTCCTTACTACCTAAACTCACTAGAACCTTATAGAAAGAGTGTCAAAGGAATGCTCCAGTCGAGTGTAAGTTTTCATCAAGAGTTAGTTCGCTAAGACAAGAATTCAGTTTAGTTTAGCAGTCAGACGGGCAAGCTTGCATCGTTTCCCATTTTTTCATCTAGTTGTACTATCTGAAGTTTCATGAATATGACCATTCCAAGATAGATCATCCTAGTAGTTATGAGTTCAACCTAGTTCATGCATCATGCCTCAGTTTTAGATCCCAGATTTTCGTCACGATTTAGTTCGTAGGTGCCCCGTGCATCATCTCAGTTTTTCCTTAGTATCTCAGCCAAGTCAGGATTCCTTGAAGAACATAGTGTCTCTAGGGGGATATGCACTATAACCCTCAATCATTCATTTCCTAAACCTTTCAGTTTCTCTTCACGTAGCAAGATCTAGTTAGGAGGAATGAGTACCCACATGTTGACTTTCTCGTTCCAATCTCATATGAACATTCTCGTGTCATGGCATGTATTCAAGGAATTAGTTTAGTTCATGATATTCAGTCCACGTATCATGTTTCAAACTTAGTTATGCTCTCACGTTGCCATATATTCATGTTCAGTAAATGATCTCAGGTTCATCAGTACTCTCAGCTTAGGAGAACAGTTTTCTTTAGCTTTACCACGTTCCACTTTCAAGATATAATTATAAACTTTGTATCAGTTACCGTTACATATTCAGTCATGCATTCATGAATCATTTTTTTTCATGTACTCATGCATCAAATATGTATGTTCAGTATACAAACCCAGCTTATCAAGTAGCTTCAGTCATTTATTCATGCATTAAAATATGAATGTTCAGTATGGAAAACTCAGGATATCAGCAGTTTCAGTTATGCTTAAGTTGTGCATGTCCAGTATGTACTCTCAGTTTATCATTTCTCCCATCTTAGTTAGTCTCATTCGAGGATGAATGTTCCTAAAGGGAATATATTGTAAGACCCCGCAAAATCCTAATCTTAGCTCAGTCCGTTAAAGCTTGATAAGGGGTCCCTAAGTTTGATAAGGGGTCCCTAACTTAGAAAAGTTCAGCTAAATATTAGGACAATTTTATGTAAAGATAGTGGCTTACCGCTATTAGTCTATGTAGCGGTGTATCGTGATGAGTTGTCCATCGCGTCACGCTGAAGGACATTTTGGCATTTTTCAAATTCCAGTAGCTTACCATGATTTCCCCCATCGCGGTGAGACTCAAATCAATAATTGTCACGAGCCAGTGAGTCACCGCAATTCCACTGCGCCGCAGTGGATATAGAGATGACCTAGTCACCGCGTCGTGGTGAGGATTTTATGTGCATTCCAGTTACGGGATTTTAAATTCCAAGGGCAACTTAAACTTTTCCCATGACTCAGATCAGCCTTTAAACATGAAATTATGCCCTAAATACTTTATTATGTCACTTTTCCTCACTTTCTCTCAAGAACAAAATCATTCTCTCTCAAGAGGCAAAAACCCTAGTGCAAGAAATCAAGCTCAATCCCAAGAATCTCTAGGAGAAAGCACACAAATTAAGGTATTATATATGTTTATTCATGGGTACCTTCAACCCATGATGTTCAAGAATCCTTTTTTGAAGTACAAAGATTGTGTATTTATGATTTACATATTTGAATTGGATTGAATTCATGTTCATGATATTTGTTGGGTCTCAATCCATTATTTAAGTGCATGTTTTACCTGAAATTGAATAGCAAGTGTGAAGAATATTTGAATATCTTGATAGACCCTTGAATTTACAAAGTGATTAAGGTATCTATGATGTTATTTTTATTTTAATCCATGGTCTATATTACAAGTTCCAAAAATTGATCCTAATATGTGTTGAACTACATGATATTCATGATAAGCCCTTCAATGAGTAAGTTGATTGTTTTAATCATGTAATCCCTAAGTATTTATTATTTAATGTACCAATTATGCTTTCCATGAGTTTGATAAATTATCTATGAGAATAAAACAATACCATAATAGCATGTTAACATGTGTTCTCCATTCATGTACAAGCTAATGTATTACAAGTGTTTGATGAAATTTCTCTATGAATGAATTATGACCAAGTGAACATTTATAAGTTATTCAAAGTTATGCTTTGCTTTACTTTTCATGCTATCGACTCCTGGGGTTATTTAACACTCGACAATTTAGCGGTTTATCTAAAGCTAGTGTCAATTAAAGAATAGTATTAGTCATGTCATGATTAGTAGTACTCTCAGTCCTTTATAGAACTCAGTAGAACTCGATCAGTTACAAAACTTAGGAAAACTTAGTAATCTCAGTGTCAGTCGAGTCCAGTTCAGTGTACTTATTTTAGTGTCTTTTAGTTGGGAGTAGGATTCAGCACCGAGTGAGCCTAGGGATTGGGGAACACTCGTTAGTTAAGATTGGGTCCTTAGAAGAAATCCCTAAGTTCTAGAACTAAGTAGCTAGCGTAGGTTATGAGATGTCACCCGTTAAATAGGACTGACATACTCAGGGATCACTCGCTTGTTTAGGACTTATCTTAGGGGTCACCTTCTAGATTAGGACTGACTCCACAGTAGTTATTAGTACCCGTGGTATGGTATTAGCACCCTTCCAGCTGGGGTTACAAGTTGGACCCCAATTAGATTAGAAAGGGGCATGTCAGTTAGATGATTATTTCCCACAGTTTCAGTTTCAATCTTAGTATAGAATTCCGTCCAGTTCTACAGAATCAGTATTGTTAGATACAGTCAATCAGTATCAGTAACTCAGTTATCAGAATTTAATACTTAGCTTCAGAAAAGCTCAGTTACGGTATACATTCACGTATATGTGCAGTATTGGATACTCAATAGTTACAGTAGTTTTAGTTTTCATGTACTCTCATGTTCAGTTCTCACTATCATTTAGTCAGTATTGTTATTTCATATGAACCCTTACATTCAGCCTTACCTTATCTAGCATACTAGTGCATTCCACATTCTGACGCATACTTTCTCTTACGCTATGATGTCTTATATCATAGGTTCAGACGCTCTGGTTCCCAACCGTGCATAGACGAATTTAGATTCATCCAGTAGTAGATTTAGAAGTTAGTCCTCATCTATCAAGGATATTCTTTATTTTAGTATTTCAGTAGACTCAGTATTTCAGTAGTGGGAGTTAGTTGGGGGATTGTCCCACCAACTCCACTTTCTGATAGTTTTAATTAGAGGCTTTCTGATACGCCCAAATTACAACTCTCGTTAGAAAGTGTAAGCGGTCACTATCAAATATAGAACCCAACTGGGTTGGGTGTTGAATCCCACAGGGAATACTCTGGTCACTAAGTGTTGCAATTATTAGTAGACTGTTGGTCAAATATTCCAAGGACAAAAGGGGGGTTTGGTTTAGGCGTGAACTAATATTATCAAAGTAACGATGGAACGATTTGCGTAGTAAGATTTAATCACAGAGATTGATAAGTTAGGGTTATGTCCACCTTATAAGTTCTACTTCTCTATTAACTATGAGTAACGCGGAATTTAGACATGCATGCACTTATAGAGAATCGTATTCTAATTCTAAATCCAAGTGTTTCTCAACCATCAAGGATTTATTTTGCTTTAGCTCTCTCGAGCCTAAACTCTATAACAAATGGTACATATTTTCCAAGAAGTTAATCCGGTTAAGGCATTAACGTGTAAATAGAGGTTGGAAACCCTATTTCCTTGTCACACTCTCTTTTCCAAACATGTAACTTTTCTCTCGAACAAGTTAATGCTATAATGGTGTATTCTCTATGTTTGCAACCATAAGAATTCAATCAAAACGAAGAGAGTAATGATATAAGTAGCATAACACATCAAGAATTCACAAACTCATAGTAATAGATAGTATCTTACAAGGTTTCCATAACGCTAACAGATAAGTTTAGCTACTCATGAATACAATGGAAATCTAAGTTGACATCATCATCATACCAAAACTTAGAGAAATCTCGGCTATGGAGATGAAGCGTGTTTTCTTTCTCCATTGCTCAAGTGAGACGTTTTCTGTTCTCCAAACTCGTACAGAATATCCCAATTGAATAATGAATAATGTCGAATGATAATAATGCTGAAAAATTCAGCAATAAGGTTTTTAATAGCATCCTTGTCTAATAAGTTGCTACTGCATCCTTAAGTATTTAAAAATACTGGGTTTGCCCGGAAAAAGTTCCCATGCATCACATTCAGTCCAAAAGCTGCCTTCCCTCTTATGTGAAGTTTTTCTTTGCTGCCCACAGGTCCATAAAGTGTTGAAATCTTCATCATTAGTACCTAAAAAACATGCTAATCACATAGGTCAGCTCACTTAAAGGAAAATGGACTAAAAGTTCAAGAATTATATATTTTATCCTCAAAACTTAGCCAAAACATGGGTAAATTATGGTGCTTAGATGTATAAATATGCCCAACATAACCATCCCACACTTAAATCTTTGTTTGTCCTCGAACAAAATATTACATCCATGCAAACACCTAACTAGAATTTTCTAATAGCAACACAAAATTTTCAACAAGACATGCACGACAATTATTAACAAAGAGTAGGTTTCTCGATCATTACTAGAAACAACTCAGCCTCCAACATAGACTCATTAGGGTGTTCAATTCGTTATACACAAGTTAAGCCACAAAGAATCATATAAAACCACCAAACAATCATCAACCATGTGTGCTCACAAAAGATATCACCCATAAACACTCATATTTTTGCATTTTTCGAAACATGGGTATAAGATTTTCCTTGCGCTCACTCTCACAAGGAATTCTTATATTGCAACTGATGATCATAGGCTTTCCCTTAGTGTAATTCTCCACTAATATCAGAATGCTAAGCTTAGAATCAAATAGGTCTTTACAGGTTGTAATGTAGGCAAAGGGACAGGTAGGACTATTTTGACCAGAAATAGTGACTATGTTCCCTAAGCGCTTTAATACACTACAATATGCCATTTACACTATCTTTTAACAACCACTCTACCTCTCTTTCATCTACCAACCCCTTTTCACCCATTTTGTTATTCAATCATAAACACAACTATCTTTTTGTTTTTCTAAATTTTTTATTTTCTTTTTTTTTATTTTTTTTTATTTTTTTTTATATTAAGCAAGCATCCCTATAATAGCCACTTTTTTTCACAACAATTTCAAGTACCAATACACCCTGAGGCATCACTTTCACCATTCTCCTTTTATTTTTCCACATGATTCTATAATTTTAAAGCTCTTAGGAGTTTGGATCAAATTATGGTCTTAAAAAAAAAAAGAATAGGCTACATATGAGGCTGCCAAAGAAAATAGCTAAAGGCTCAAAGGGGGTTCACTAGGACAATGTACAAAGGTAGGTAAAAAAAAAGAAGGTAAACAATTTCAGGCTGCCAAAGAAATGCCTAAATCATCTCCTAAACTCACATTCTTTATTTCGCTTCACACACACACCAGGCAAGTTCTAGCATCAATCACAACAAAGAATATACAATAACTTCACACACACAAGACACATGGTCAACATCATTGGGGCCATTATATATTCTTAACCCAACAGGTGAATGAATTAAACCACAACAATTTATCACACAGTGAATAACAACTTAGAGCCTAAGCATCTCAATAGCAATGATTTAGCATAAACTCTTGTTATAATACCATTTCGTCTATCAGAACAATTTTATGCAACATCTAAAATCTACTAACTAATTACAACTAACCAACTAACTACTAATTCAAACAAACAAGAATAAATGTAGGCAAAGAAATACAATACAACAGACATATACCCGCACCCCACACTTAGACGGGACACACTGTCCTCAGTGGAAATAAATAAGGAAAACCTGATTAGTCGGACTCCTCTTCTATGTATGGGGTCATACCCCCTGCGTCGGAATCATGACCAGACTCATCGTCATCAGAGTTGTCCTCCATATCTGAGTCTGGCAGTCGGTGATCATCGTCAGTCGGCACGTCATCATCCAGAGGTTCCTCCAAATTGTGTTCTAAGGTTGAGGATCTATTTAAAGGCTAAGCCATTGGTCGGGTTTGATCCATGTACAATCGGGTTAGGAGACAAAAAAAGATAAGTAGGCGTCGCCTAATGCTTTGCCTATGCTTAGTATAGGCGGCACCTTGCCTATCTCCTAGATTGGCATAGGCGGCGCCTATGGCATTGCCTATGTGAGGCAGTGAGCATAGGCAATGGCATAGGTGGCACCTATAGCATTTCCTACATTGGTATAGGCCTTGAATTTTCCATTGCCTATGTGAGGAAGTGAGCATAGGAAATGGCATAGGCATTGCCTTGTCCGTTTCCTAGATTGGCATAGGCAATGCCTAACCTATAGCCTTTCCTCCATCATTCCTCACTTACCACCTTTAGCATGGATCACTTTCAAATTAAAATTTGGGACTAATCTCCTCCTTTGTATATCTTACACCTACACTTAATAAAAAACAACAAAAATGATTAGAAGGATGGGTTGCCTCCCACCGAGCGCCTTAGTTTTGGTCGTGGCTAGACTCTTCTTTTTGAACTTTTATTTATCAAAAACAAAATCCTAACGAAACAAACTCCTAATGATGGGTTACCTCCCATGTAGCGCTTGATTTATTATCGCGGCACGACATAGTTATCTCGATTACTCAGACTTCATCAAGATATCTGGTGGCTTCGCCGGTGGTGAGGGTCGATTCTTAAGGTCAAGGTCTAGCTTCTTGAGGTCATATGAATACGACCCCATTCCTGTCAAAGCACAGATAGTTTCTTCATTCTTTTCAACATCCTCACGCTCAAAGTTCAAAAGCACAGCAGCCAATGGCTCAACAGTAAGCTGCTTGTCTAAAGATAATTCCTTCTCATCCACATAATGAACATCAGCTATAGAGAACACATTCATATCTTTGGGCTGCTTCATTGATTTGCTTACATCAAAACGTACCACTCCATCATTCATCTAAAATAAAAGCTCATTTGCTCGTAAATCAATAAGCACACTTCCTGTTGCGAGGAAAGTTCGACCCAAGATTATGGGCACCTCAAAATCCACCTCGCAATCCAAAATAACAAAGTCTGCAGGAAAAATGAAGGTAGAAACCTTCACAAATACATCATGTAAGATACCAACAGGTCGTTTTATCGACCTATCTTCTATCACGAGCCGCATATTGGTTGGTGTAGGATCACCCAACCCCAACTATTTATAAATAGATAGCGGCATCAAATTGATGCTAGCCCCCAAATCGCACAATGCCTTAGCAAAATCCAAGGATCCAACCGTGCAAGGAATAGTGAAAGCACCAGGATCCGCCTTTTTCTGTACTAAAGATCTCGTGGCAATTGCACTGCAATGATGAACATTATCTACCAGTTCATAACTTGCTGCCCTTTTCTTTGTCAAAAGGTCCTTCATGAATTTGGCGTACCCTGGAATCTACTCCAGTGCCTCCACCAAAGGCACATTAATAGTCAGCTGCTTCAGCATGGTCATGAATTTACTAAACCTGGTGTCATCAGCCTTCTTCTTCAGTCTCTGAGGAAAAGGTGGTGGTGGATTTGGAAGAGTCTTTTCCACCATTTCCTTTTGTTTTTTCATCCGATTATCAATCTTTTTAGGCTGGTGACATCTAGGTGTAGTGTCATGAACGTTCTCATTATGATTTTGAGCTTCTACAGAATCATCACAATCTTCTTCAATAATATTCTCTTCTGTATTATAAACCACCTGTTTGCATTTGGATGGATTTTCCAACACCTTACCACTCCTGGTAGTAATTGTCATACATGATACATTATTCCGTAGATTTTGGACAGTGTTACTTAGTAAAGTGCCAGTTTTTCTTTGATTGAATGCCGCTGATAGTTGACTCATTTGTTGTTCCAGCTATTTTATTGCAGTGGAATGTGAGTCAACCAATTGATTTATTGAGGACAAATCATTTTTTACCTCAGCTAGTCCCGTGTTGGTTGCCTCCACTCCTTTCAAAAGCTTGGCCATCATGTCCTCCATGGACATCTTCCCAGAACTAGTTGCAACAGCTTTACGATTTCCAAGAGGGACATACAAACCACTCCTGTCAGTCTTATTCTTGAATCTAGATTTTTCATAATAGTTCCAGCCTTTGTTTCCTTGGGCATTGCCTCGAAAACCCCCCTTATTATTCAAATAATTTGCTTCCTCCTTAGAATCGGATTTATCTCTACCCTGTGATACAACAGCCTTGACATTTTTTGTCTTCCCTGATAATAAATGCTTGGTAAGAAGGTCCATCTGCGTTTTCATGTGAGCCATATCTTGGTCACGTTCCTCTTTTCTTCGCCTCTATTCTACTGTCATGCCAGTAGATACATTAGATCTTGCTACCTATGAATCCCCGGTATGCCAAGCTCTACTCTGCTTTTTCATATGATCCAACATATCACCAGCCTCAATAAAAGTAAGGTCCATGAATGACCCACCTGCAGCATTATCAACCACAGGCTTAGTTATCGAGTTCAACGCCCTGTATAATATTTCCATCAAGTGGATGTTGGTCATCTGATGATTTGGGCACTGCATAAGCTTCTTCTTGAACCTCTCCCATGTTTCGTGGAGAGCTTTTGTTGGAAGCTGTCGAAAATTGCTGATCTCATCTCGTAACTGTGCTCTCTTGGATGGCAGAAAGAATATTTCTAGGAAAGCGTCTTTCAGTTGCCTCTAATTAGTAATAGAGTCAGGAGTCAGCCCATTCAACCATAGAGTTGCATCTCCAGATAGAGACAATGGAAATAAGCGCAGTCGAATTGCATTCTGTCCAACTCCTGGATTGTCAAACGACTTGCATGTTGAGATAAAGTTGATCAGATGCATATTCGAATCATCGCCTACAAGTCCACCAAATAACCATTTGAATTGCAATATCTGGATCATAGTGCTAGTGATATTGAACTTGGCTCCGGGTGCCAAGGGCGGAGGAATAATAGCCCTTGTGGCACCAGTCCCATCCAAGTCGTCATCATCATTATCAAAAGCAACTTGCACAGCTCAGCGTTTGGGTCTCATCCTAGCTTGACGATCTCTATTGTTCACAGGTGCTGCCACCTCACCAGCACGCCTTGGATTTAATAACTCATCATCACCCAGGTCCTCTTCATCATGATTTGTTGCCCGACCTGGGTTATCAATATTTTGTTGATGCACTTGAGCAGCTGCCAATGCAGCTAATCTTTCCTGCTCCTGTTGAGCAGCCATCCATTCAAGGTTTCGTTGCGCATCCATTCTGCCAATAAGATATGGTTCAGGATTTATAGGTAATAACGGTTGACCAGAACTTCGTTTATTTGGCATGCACTCCAATAAACCTGAACAAAACAAAAAAAACAAACAAAAAGTAAAATTCGAGAATCTTTGACCAAAGGGTCTATTAACTATCACAAACTTAGTTGACAACCGTATTCAAAATTTGATACGCCTAAATTATAAATCTCGTTAGAAAGTGTAAGAGGTCGCTGTCAAATATAGAACCCACTGGGTTGGGTGTCGAATCCCACAGGGAATACTCTGGTCACTAAGTGTTGCAATTATTAGTAGACTGTTGGTCGAAAATTCCAAGGACAAAAGGGGGGTTTGGTTTAGGCATGAACTAATATTATCAAAGTAACGATGGAACAATTTGCGTAGTAAGATTTAATCACAGAGATTGATAAGTTAGGGTTATGTCCACCTTATAAGTTCTACTTCTCTATTAACTATGAGTAACGCGGAATTTAGACATGCATGCACTTATAGAGAATCGTATTCTAATTCTAAATCCAAGTGTTTCTCAACCATCAAGAATTTATTTTGCTTTAGCTCTCTCGAGCCTAAAGTGTATAACAAATGGTACAAATTCTCCAAGAAGTTAATCCGGTTAAGGCATTAACGTGTAAATAGAGGTTGGAAACCCTATTTCCTTGTCACACTATCTTTTCCAATCATGTAACTTTTCTCTCGAACAACTTAGTGCTATAATGGCATATTCTCTATGTTTTCAACCATAAGAATTCAATCAAAACGAAGAGAGTAATGATATAAATAGCATAACACATCAAGAATTCACAAACTCATAGTAATAGATAGTATCTTACATGGTTTCCATAACCCTAACAGATAAGTTTAGCTACTCATGAATACAACTGAAATCAAAGTAGACATCATCATCATACCAAAACTTAGAGAAATCTCGGCTATGGAGATGAAACGTGTTTTCTTTCTCCGTTGCTCAAGTGAGCCATTTTCTGTTCTCCAAACTCGTACAAAATCTCCCAATTGAATAATGAATAATGTTGAATGATAATAATGCTGAAAAATTCAGCAATAAGGTTTTTAATAGCATCCTTGTCTAATAAGTTGCTACTGCATCCTTAAGTATTTAAAAATACTGGGTTTGCCTGGGAAAAAGTTCTCATGCATCACATTCAGTCCAAAAGCTGCCTTCCCTCTTATGTGAAGGTTTCCTTTGCTGCTCACAGGTCCATAAAGTGCTGAAATCTTCATCATTCGTACCTAAAAAATATGCTAATCACATAGGTCAGCTCACTTAAAGGAAAATGGACTAAAAGTGCAAGAATTATATATTTTATCCTCAAAACTTAGCCAAAACATGGGTAAATTATGGTGCTTAGACGTATAAATACGCCCAACATCACTTTCCACCCTAGTTGTCAGATAGTATTCAGTTTTTACAGATTTTTATTTTAGTTCATACACTTCATCATTATTTAGATTTTAAAACTTATGGAAATTCATTCAAATTCATGATTATTCTATAATGCTCACAGTAGATATCATTCATGGGTTAGCTTGTGGTCCTTCGGGGTCTTAAGCACCATGTGTCACCCAGGGTGTACTCTCTTGGCATTACAATAAGCTATGAAGAATATCAATAATCATCTCACATATAGGAGGCGTCTCACTTCTAGGAGGCATAAGGAATCAATAAGCATAACTCACAACTACGAGGCATATCATATCTGTGAGGTATATCGTATCTATTTGTCATATATCATGACTAAGGGGAATAACATCTCTAAAGTTCCAATATCCCATCTATGAGGAAATAGAATCTATAGTTTCCCAACATCATTTGTATTAGAAATATCTTGGCCATAAGTCATTAGTCATTATCTAGGTGGAAAATACCATCACTATTCTTCAAACCACAAACTAACCTTACACTAAGGTTTATTAGTATTGACTATGCCTAACATCCATAAATAAGTCCACAAAGTCAAACACAAGTCTTGACCTAAGGTGGGATGGATGATCCCACTTCTAATCATCAATTTTCATATTTAGGAAATTACACCCCAAACTAGGCTAAGTTATCTAGTTCAACTACTAGATTTCAAGTAAGCCATTATCAAGTCTTAGATAGGAACTTCTACTAGTTTCATGGGCTTATAAGTCAACTCTACCCAAATTACGGTTTAAAGATCACCACACTAACCCATTAAGATTAAAATATACTAACCCATGATTCCACCCCTAAACCATATCCCAAACCTAAAATTATATCATATTCAAGCTATAAATTAGTCAAATCTAGGGAGAAGGCAATCGGGTTCAAAATGGGTATTAAGCAATTCAACTTATAGGTCAAAACCCCATCTAATCCCCAAAATTCAACATTCAATAGTAATTCATTCTATCCGTAATCAATCTTATCATTCACATTCACACACCATGTATATCACACATCATCTACGAGGAAGAGTAGATAGAAGCCAACCTCAAGGCCAAACCACAAAACTTCAAATCGCTCATCAAGATACCATCTTCACTTCACAATTATCAAAATGCCATCATGCTATCAAAATCATAATATACTTATCAATACGAGTCTAATGATACCCACATTTTACCATTGTGCTTTGGTCTAGAAAATACACCAAAAACCCCAAGTGGATTCCATAATTGTTAGATCTCGGTTGTATTTTAACTTTAGTTCTTGAAATCTTGAACATGTAGTTTGTTTAGAAATATAAGGCATTTGATTCTTGTTCCTTTTCTGTAGTAAGGATATACTTATTTATAGTTTTGGAATAGCGGAGTTGTAATGAAGAAAATCTTTTTTCAGCCAATCATATTTATGTGATAAGTCGAGATTTGATTAGTCGAAACATATCACTTATCCACCTGGCATATTTGTTGGTGTTTGATTTTTCTAGGCATGTTGCATCATTATAATATGTGGCACGATCTTACGAGCTCCGTCTCTTGGCTTAGCATGCCATGTCATTCCGTATGTAACACTAAATTGGGTATCTAGAATAATATGTCATTTTGGACTTGACAAAATTGTTTCATCATTTGCGGCCCAAACAATGAAATACCACAGTAAAAGATGGACTTTATTTAAATACATGTTAATAGGCTTAATTAATTAATTCAATATATTTGTCCGTAGTAGTTATTTGGACCAATATTTTTAAAATTAAATAGCATTCAAATTGCGTACAGCTTTAAATAAAATAAATTTCTCTGAATAACAAAATCCCCTACTTCAAGACTTTTTAAGATTTTTAATATAGTAAGGATTAGGCTTGATGTATTAACTTGATGCTTTAATTTCCATGCATACAAAAACATTCACAATCCAATGGATACAGTTATTTTATGATTAGATAATTTATTCCATCCTAGCGTTATCTCGTTATTTGATTCCCTGATATATTCTCCATATGTGGAGTGAGAACATCACTACGTGGCTGTAAACACTCCTGGTGTATTTAAATTAGTTATACCACTCTTGTAAGTGTCTGGCAAATTAGGAGCAAAACAAGAATTCCATAATATTTTTGTGATTCTGTAATCTATACGAAGATCAATAACTAATATATTTTTGTTATCAACTATATTCGCTGCCTTTAATTTAGTTCCTATACTTGAAAATTACTTTAAATGCAATCCTTCTACAAACTATATAAAACCCTCATTATGTGCATCAACTATCAAAATCTTTAAGTTAGTCCAGCTGCTGGCTTTGACGATCAGTAAGAACCAAAACAAAGGAAATTTACTATCCTGTACTTTTATTTTGTTGTCTTTTTTTCTTTGTAGGACAAAGTGCATAATTTGGAGGATAGATTTTCTTAATCTGACATGTAGAGACAAAAGTTTTGTATTGTTTGAGTTGAACTCTTTACACTGTCTAAGTCAAAACCATCGAATTATCTAAGCCAGAGATTTATACCATCCACGAGAAAGACATTTATAATATGAGGCAAAGACTTTGCACCGTCTGAGCCATAGGCGTCATATTTCTCGAGCCAAAGACTTTACACTCTCTAAGGTAAACACTTCACACTATTCCTATTAAGAATAAATTTGTGAAAAGTCCAGCTTATGGTGTAAAGGAATAAATTTTATCTACCTTAAGGTATGAAAATTTAGAGATTATTTTAGGAATAAAGCTATGAAAAAGCCATCTTAAGGTGCAAAGGGACAAAATTTGTCCACCTTATGTCTTGAAAATTTAGAAATCCTTTTAAGAATAGATATGTAAAGAGGCCAGCATGAGGTGAAAAGGGATGAATTTTGTCAACCATAAGGAATGAAAATTTAAAGATTCTTTAAAGGATAAATCTGTGAAAGGATAGGTGAAGGTGCAAAGCGAGAAATTTTGTATAGCTAAATTATAATGACCCAAACCTTTTTTATGTGTGAAAAAGTTTTAAAAATATTTATGATAAATAATATGCTTAAAATGGACCCATAAAATATTAAACCAAGAATAAAAACAAGCTCAAAAGAATTCGACCAAAAGGACCACATAGGGATTGGATTGAACTGCAAATAACCGTAATAGTGACCGAGTTACCACTGCAGTACTAAAAGTAACCATTCTACTACTAGATGGTAGTAGCCAAACCAAAGAATTTGCAAGAAACCCACTTTCTCTTTATTATCCTAGGTCGTCTGCTCCCTCTAATAATACTTTGAATAACCCTATCCATACAAACATTAAAATTTTAAAGGCTAAGGTTTACGAAAGTGGTTTTGAGATGCACTCAGAAGGAAACTGATATGGGAGTACACTTAACACAAACTGGAAATCTTATTAATGTCGAAAGTATCATGCATTAGGTCATCGGGCGTGGAGTTGGATGGATGGACACATTAAAAGTTTAGTTGGCTAGAATTTGTTGTATTACTTTATATTATATTAGTGTTATGACTACGATAAATAAAGGATAGAATGGTTGAGTGACAACATGTAGTATAATATATTTTGGTACCTTTAATTTTTCTGAAAGTTAGATGGGATGGTGAAGGACGGTTGGAGGAAATTAAGTTAAACGATATTAAAATATAATTGTCATAATGGTTTTAATTCACTAAGGAAAGTGGAAAAAAAGTGAGGCATGGTAAGTCGTGCTTAGTAAATTGAATTCTAAAATAACTAAGGTGTCAAGGTTTATATGATGGTGATCCTTTAGAACAAACTTTGGTGCCATATATCTGGGACATAGGGACTTCTACTAATAATCTTAACTTAACTGATAGATAAGACTTCATCCCTCTATCTGCTCGATGTTAAGAACAAATCCCAACTGAAAGACAATAATAACTGCAATGGTCAAAGATAATAATAATCTAATTACTTAAATAAATGCATTATCTAAAAGCTTCCACACTTGTAAACTAGGGAATATAGCATCCAAAATTATATGCATGAAATCATAGGTCATCAGGTGGTTATAACCCGCTCTCTCTAAACAATACAACTATTATGTCAATTTTGTAAAGTGAATGAAATTACAGACTGCAATAACTCAGGTCCAACAATTATGGGATTTACAATGTAAATATGTTTTGAGATCATAGCCAAGTAAAACACGAAATCCAAGCTAATACGGATATTATAACTAAACGACACCCAAAGACTGAGACACCAACGAATCTACCAGTGTCCATAAACCATAAATTGTGAAGTGAATTAAAATAGAGAGATGGGTTAACATCAGGACATAATGGGTGAAAAGGGTCCCATTAATAAAATCCCACATACCTAGAGATAAGAACCCTGAAGAATTCATTAGAGTTGGATGGATGAGAAAGATTAACCCTAACTTTGCCTTAGGAAAAGAAATCTTTTATTTTCTCCTTTGAAAGTAGGTATCGAATAAAATTCAATGTTATGAGATCTTAGGATCATATTAACCATAATAATTACCTTTGAGATTCCCAAAATTATATAGTTTTAATATTAAAAGGGTTTGAAAGATTGATATACCACTTAAAATTTCTTAGCTGGAAATTATGTAGAAGGACGCACAAGATATTCCCATAATCATGGGACAAACCTACAATGTGGGTGGCACTAGTGGTTGGGATCTGGATGGGAGCTCCATAAACTATGGTCATATGAAACTTGGTACAATTATGGGATCTACCTACAGTGCTACCTTGGGTTTATAGGTTTTTGGTTAATATTAATGGCATTTCTAGGACTCACGATCATAATAGAAGATCGTGGTTTAAAAGCATGATCGTGGTTCCCCCTCACGGTATGTGGGTACACTTTGTCAATTTTTTGATGTTGTGGTTTTCATAATAAGACAAAACCATTGTATGGTCATATAATCTAACAACGGTCGTGGTTGTGCTCATGGTATCTCACTGCAGAGTAGTGCTTTGCTAAAAAGTTCATAACCCTTTAATATAATGTTAGATTAAGGCAAAAATTGATGTTTTGGAATGGTAATTCAAACATATATCATTTGGTTTCTATGGTACTCAAAGATGCATCAGAATCTAAAGGTTATGCTAGTTTAAAGTTTATCACAGTTTTGGAAATCGATCGGTAAGGGTGGTTTTGTCTTTGTTAAGGGCTAGGGATTTTCTTATGACCTTGGTGCATTGCCAAATCCCTTCCAATTCTATTAAAACTGTATGAGTTACCCTACATGTACTTAAGTTATGGTTCTAGCCTAGGCTTTGATTTTTCAAGGCATTACAAGTTTTCTATGACTAGGGAGCATCTCCACTTGCACCAGCTCTGCTTCTCTCACCAACTACTCTTGTATTCTTCATATTATAGCCCCCACCTCGAGTACAACTTTATTTTAGAAGGATGTATGGCATGTCAGGTTATTCCTGATATCAGGGATTCCAAGGGAATATTTACCCATAAATATAACTCTCTAATCAAGAAAGGTAATAAAAAGGTTTTCTTTCAACATCTACTTGTCATAGAAGTAGAACCACTCATCAATGATCCATGCCTAAAAATTCACCTCAATCCTACCCAAAGTGAATACCACCACCATAGCTCAGTAGAACATCACGTATATGTAATGACCCGTTATGTCATTTTCATATTTCTACTTATTTTATCCATTAGAGCTTTTCTATAGCTACCCCTAGTAATTTATGACTTGTTGGGACTGACAGTTTAGTTACTGTGCAGTTTATTTGGATTTTAGAGCCAATTCCCTATTTTGATGTCTTTGATGGTTCAAATTGGCTACTGGCCAAAAAATTTAGATAGACGAACTCGTATGAAAAATATAGTTGTTCCAACAGCTCAAAAATATGATTCTAGGTAGGTGGACCCTTGGTTTGGGTTTCAAGGCACCAAACTCATTTTGACCTATTGGACGAAAAGTTAAAAAAATTAAGTTTGGTGTGGGACCCATTTTTTATCGAAATAACCTTGGATGGAAATTCTGACTACTCCATTAAGTCTAAAGTATCATGTTTGATATGGAAGCATATTTTTCTTGTATATACAATATTCCATATGAATTCCGAGGGTTTGACGGAGAGTTGGAAAATTTCCAATCCTCAGTTTTACTAGTGCACTTGCTAGCAACACACCATAGGTCGCGATCGCAATACCCTTTGCAAGCGTAATGACCCATAAGGTCATTTTTCATATTTTTTATTATTTTCACCATTAAGTATTTTCTATATCTACCCCAAATCATTTATGGCTTGCTAGAATTGAGAGGTTTTTTATAATATAGTTCATTTATTTTTTAGAGTCAATTCCTTATTAAGAAGTCTTCGTTGATTCCAAGTGGACACTGGGATAAAATTTAATAAAATAATCTTGGATGCAAATTCTTACTGTGCCAATAACATTGGAATATCCATTTTAGGCAAGGTAGACCTATTGTTTGGGCAATGCACTCGAGCACATTTTGACCTATTGGCCTGAAAGTTTGAAAACTTGAAATTCAAATATGGGACCCACATTTCATTGAAATGACCTTGAATGTAAAATCAAACTTTCCCAAAGCATCCATAATGTCAAATATAGTTTGGTTACATAGTGGATTTACCTATATCAGATTTCGAATAAATCCTGACGTATTCTCCAAAACTTTGAAGAATTTCTAAGTTTCAGCTGATGCCTAGTGCATCAAGGAGATGGTGTGATCGTGAAACTATGAATGATGATTTCCCTGTGGTGATCATGGTCAAGGGATGGCAATAGGAATGCATGAATAACTAGTATGGCTATAAAAAGCCATTTTAGGCTGCGTTTTTAGGCATTTGCACTCATATATAGGAACAAGGAACCCTGAAATAGTGTGCAAATCTTAAATTAAGTCTTGGGTGAAATTTTTAAGCCTTACTAACATATATTTTGTGATTAACAAAGGATTTGAGGTATGATTCATTCCATTACATTCTTGAATTTCTTAAATTCCTGATCAAATCCCAAAATAGTTTGAGGTGTTAATTTTACCCCAAATATTCTTAGTTTTCACCAATTTCTTGAGGGTTTTGATTTTCTAATAGGGTATGAACTTTGGGTTGGTCTCAAAAACATGTTTTCCGTACGTGGACCAAATCAGGATTTTTAGTGTAATTTTTGAACCCAAACCACAATGGTACAATATGGGTACTGATATTCTCCACTACAATAAAAAGGTCTAGTTAAGACCAATATTCAGGGACAAGTCAACAATTTGGTCTCTAAAAGTATACTTATTAGGATGAGATCAAATTCTATTCCTTAATATTATATTTATTGAGAAGGTAATTTGGTCTCTAAATGTATACTTATTAGGACGAGATCAAATTTCAGTCCTTAATATTATATTTATTGAGAAGGTAAAAAAATCTGGTCCCAATTTTTTTTAACTACTCCCAAATTATAATTAGGAGCTTTGAGCGGGAAAACTAATGCCAAAATAATATATTAAATTTTAATAATTTATTTTATTTCACTAAACCAAATATGTGCCTATTCCTTTTTACTTTAACTTACTGATAAAAGTAACTAAGAGATCTTTCCTCTCTATCATACGTACACTATACATCATCATTTTCAATCCTCAAATAGTATACAGTAACCGGTCACAAATTTACCCTAGAGCTCCACTAATATACACACAAACTTTGCAGTGATGGAGCATATTTTCCAATCGCTTCTTCAATTTTGTGGGTTATTGTAGCTAATAATTTTCCCTAATCTCTATTTTATCTCAATTGCGAATTTGAGGTATGATTTATGTTCTGTCTAGTTGATCTTTCTTCCAAAATTGTTCCAAATTTATTTTATTACTTAGTTGTTTGAGCTACTCTTATTCTTTCTACTTTATTCGATCTTAATTTATTATTTTTTATTTGTATAACTCAATAATCAGTATGAAATTTGTCAATTTGTGGTTGGTCAGTTATCATCTCTCAATCGTCTAGCAACTAGGAATAGTAATGGGGTCTAGAAGGTGCATAGCGGGGCTGGTTTAGTGCTACGCGAGATAGGGCGGGAAAGCCTCCAAGTGGGGCAAGGCTAGGCGGGGTGGGACAGAGCCTTAACTTTTTAAAACTATGGTGGGGCGGTGATAGAATCACTGATATTGTTGGAAGAAGGTTTGGGTTAGAAAAATTGGGTTGGTAGCCTCTCCATGTTTGTTTTTTGTGTCCTGGTATCCATTGGCATGCTCTATTACTTCTCAGCCTTAGGATATTTTAATTTGTATTGGGTTTCAATGGTAGAAAGAGTAGCTGTGGTGTCATCTGTAGCAACAATGGCGGGGTCTCACCCTATTAACGGAACAGTAGATGATAACATATCTATTTACTTTGTAAACATGGTTGTAGAATCATTGGCATTTTCTTAGTAGAATGTTCTAATCTCCTGGTAGTATGTTGTCATGTCATTCTTTTATTGATAAAATTGATAGTGTAAAGTGGTAATTCCTACTTTATCTTCCTGTGGTTCTCTTGTGTGTATCCTCAAGTGGTTCAATAATGCCTAAATGTGTCAACTAAAGGAGATAATACAACTTTATTTCAAAATAAAATATGACGTGCAATGTACTTTTAATTTTCCTTGTCTTTCTGTTGTTTTTTTATTTCTTTTTATGAACTGCTTTGAACTATTTTCCTTGTGCTTCAATTTACCTCCAAATTTTCTTTATAGTTGTTTCCCTACCTCTATCTCCAGCCTTGGCCCTTGACTCTCTTTTGCTTTGCTATTTTCATTAATATATTAGCTGGAGATGCAGGAACAACAACAATGGCCTCATCACAATCTGAATTACTAATAGATGAAAGGGTTGAACTTTTATTTGTGTTTCATTAGTATTGTATATCTTTTGCAGCTAAGGAGTATCTGGTCATAATGTCACCTCTCCAATTTTGAGCATTAGAACATGTTTGAATAAAAATCTCCAAATCCAACATTTCACAATTTTGCACCTATGATGCTAAGTACCCAAGTCATTTAATCATGTGGTGTTAGGAATATGTAAAACTAGTAGTATAGAGACACAACTCAAGTTATGGAACAAATCCTTCTTCATAACCTAACATTATTGATCATATGAAAGAAAATTTCCAGTCAACAAGTTTAGGAGCCAAGTCTTCTGGTTTACAGAAGGCATAAGTCTTTGCTCCAAAGAATGAGAAAAAGAACTGATCATTTTTCATCAAAAACTTTAGGATAGCTCATGCTGGTGTAGGTAACTTGTCTTATTCAATGTGATAAGGTCTAAAATTTAAAACTCCTGCAAGTCCCCATCCCCTTGAAAATTATTCAAGCTCTTGAATCTTGCTTTTTAGGCTCTCAACCTCTCTTGACAATTCTTTATCTCATTCCATTATTTGGTGAGAAAACACACAAGGACCTTAAATATAGTTCAAACAAATTTCAATAAGGACCGTTTTCTATTATTATAAGAACTAATAATGGCTTTGAACTCTACCCATGATGTAATAAACAAAAAATATTTGTTTTAGACAGAATTACTATATGGGTATGTTGTTGTTTTTGTTCTAATTAGAGGGATACTCAGTTCATCCACCTATCTACCAGTTGAATATTAAAAAGTATTAAAAA
Source organism: Capsicum pubescens (assembly GCA_030864215.1). Taxonomy (NCBI): domain Eukaryota; kingdom Viridiplantae; phylum Streptophyta; class Magnoliopsida; order Solanales; family Solanaceae; genus Capsicum; species Capsicum pubescens. The sequence goes on from CM061544.1 coordinate 122,675,578, forward strand.
TGAGATGCTAAAGTAGATATTTGCTTACATAACATCAAAGGAACAACAATATCAGGGGCTTTTTCCCTTTGAATTTATCCATCTATTGGGACTTTTAGGTAAGGCTAGTGATAATAATTTTATGCAATTTCCATGATAAATTTCCTTTTATAAGGGAAATCGAATTCCTATTTTGTTTCTTATTTTGAACAATTAGTCCTTACATTTTCTTACTCGTCCAATGATGGTTTTGCTCCCTTTCAATAAGTCTTCTTCTAGACCAAAAAGTATTTCTTTTTCTTGACTTCTTGTGTGGGTGTCATTTATTTCTACAACTTTTCAATAAAAGGAAACTTTTTTTGTAAGGACGCGCGTTATTGTTTTTATGACACTCGACATTATATTAACTTAGGTTCCTAGTACTCTAGCTATGGGAGGTTTGGGATAAATCTTTTCGATTAACTATATTTCTTATTTGATTAGAGGTATCAACTAATTTTGAATTATTTTATTTCATATTTTTGGTAAAATGGTATTCCATATCCAATAGATAGTCTTCCTCACTTAAGTCATCAGCTGGGTTGCACTTGTTGCTTCCCCACTTAATTTTGTCATTTTTTTATGTGAGAAATACACTGCTCTGTAAACTCCAAATCAAAGTTATCATGTACTCAATAACCAATCATTTAGGTGTCTTCATAGATGTGAATTCTATACGTTGTCCTCCCAGTTCTGAGCAATGGTTTAATCTAGATTAGTAGTTATACGAAATAACCTAGTAAACGCATACTAAAGAAAGATATAGTCGAGCTATTTGTCTTTTTGGAATAGAAGATTTTCTCCATTTCCCACTTTGATGGAGGAGATAAGGAAGAACTCATCCCATAATCTCTTAATATCTTTCCACAATCCAGAACCATAAGGACCTAGGACTGGAATGGAGCAACAATGGCTAGTTCTGCCATATTTGGCTAGGATAATCTCCTTCGAAAGGGCAGGTTATCTTCCCTACTGGATTACGAACTATAGTTAGCCATTTCTTCATCATTTGTTTAGAGGATTTAATAACCTCTTTACTTTTAGGTCGTTCTTGAAGATTGTCACTCTGTTGTTCTAGAAAACATATATGGAAAATGGTTTGACATTTCTCAACGTAGAATAATCTCCAATCATAGGTTATTAGTTTTAAGATAATTCTTTTATTCAGGTCCTTAATGATAACTTTATCGGGTAGCTTACCAGTGATGTTGATTTTGATAAGCATCCTTGCATATAGTTTTTGATAATTTAATTTTTCTCAATCTAATATTTGAGTATTTTCCAAGGTTATGGCACCTAGTAAGCAATGAATGCAACTTTTTAATTATCGGGACAATGAAATCTACAAAAGTAGGTGAAAAAGTTTTTGTATTATGCTTTTCGAAAAATAGGAGAAGAACATGAAATACGAGGTCCATGTAACAAATATTGCAATACTACTTTAGAAACTCATACAATAATTGAGACACATTTAAAAGTACATGGAATAGTTTAGAATTATACTTTCTGGTTTCACCATGGAGAACGCTTGGGTGAACCATTATCTGAATTCGAACCTGAAGGCGAAAATGATGATGAAGTGGAAGAATGTGAGAGTGAAGATTAAGTAGAAGAACTATAGAGAGATGTGTATCCTAATCATGATGGTGTAACTAGACACACTAATTGTGTTAATTTATTTAAGGTAGAGCAAATGTTGAAGCAAAACAATTTTACAAACTATTGAAGAATTTCGAGCAGCCACTGTACAAAAATTCAAAAGCATCAAATCTTTACACTTATATTAAATTTCTTCATATCAAAAGTATGGGCCATTGGAGTAATACATCATTTACAATGTTAATGAAAATTTTGAAAGAGGAGATGTTGCCTGATTATGCCGATTTGCCAAACTTATATTATGAGGCAATGAATATAATCCAAGAACTCAAACTTTCTTATAATAACATAGATGCTTGCACTAATTATTGTATGTTATACTTAATGGAAGATAGCTTACTCAATTCTTCCAAAGTTTATGGTGCGTCTAAATGGAAAATAGATAATCATAGCGGGGAAACAAGGAACTAAAAAGGTAAAAGGATAGTAGCAAAGAGTTTGTGTTGCTTTCCCTTAAAGACTAGACTTCAGAGGTTATTTTTTTCTACAAAGACATCTAATCTAATGACATGGCATTAGGATAAAAGAGTCGATGATGGAATAATGAGGCACCCAGCTGATTCAATGGCATCGAAGTCATTTGAGTAACTTTATCCCTCATTTACGGACAAACCCCGTAATGTTAGACTTGGACTTGATAGTGATGGATTTCAGCTATTTCTAAACTAAAAAAACTCACATTGTATTTTCCCTGTGTTTCTTATTCCTCATAATTTACCACCTTGGTTGTGTATGAAAAAAGAAAATTTTATTTTGTCAATGCTTATTCCTGGTCCAAATGGTCCAGAAGACGCAATTGATATATATCTTCAACCTTTAATAGAGAAATTTAATGAGTTATGGGAAATTGGTATTGAAACCTTTGATGCATCAACTAAACAAAATTTCATGTTGCATGCATCTTTGTTATGGACTATCAATGACTTCTCAGCATATGAAAATTTATCTGGATGGAGTACTAAAGAAAAATTGGCATGTCCGTGTTGAAACAAAGTCACTTCCTTTATTCGATTGGCAAACAGTAAGAAACAGTGTTTTATAGGTCATCGATGTGACATTCCTCTTAGTCACAAATGAAAATATGAGAAGTGGTCCTTTGATGGTGCAAAAGAGAAAAGGACACAACCAAAAAATTATTTTGGTACAGAGATACTTAATTAAGAACAAGATCTTGAAGGGATACAATTATCAAGAGATCCAAAGAAAAGGAAGAAGAGACCATATAGAGTTCGAAAGGATAATTAGAATAAGAAAAGTATCTTTTTTAAACTTCTATGTTGTGAGTATATCTTATTAAAACATAATTAGATGTTATGTATATTGAAAAAATAATATGTGTGTCTTTTATGGGGACATTTATGAATGTCAAAGGAGATACCAAGGATACAATTAACAATCGACTAGACTTGCAGGAGATGAACATTAGACCAAAATTTCACCTCATCCAAAAAGGAGAGAAAGTTGAATTTCCAACTATATGCTACATATTACCTCCTAAAGATAAGCACATTTTTTGTCTTTTCTTAAAGAATCAGAAAGATCCTGATAGTTTTTTCATCTAATATTTCTCAATGTGTGAACTTAAAAGATCATAAGATATTGTGTTGAAAAGTCATGATTGTAATGTTCTTCTACAACATCTACTCTCCCTTGCACTTCGTGGTATGTTTTCCAAGGAAGTGTGTGAACAACTTATTGAGTTGTCTTATTTTTTAGTTTTCTTGGATTCAAGGAGTTGATAACTGATGATTTGGAATATATTGAAGTTCAAATTCCCGTAATAATTTGCAAGTTAGAAAGGTCTTTCCTCCTTCAATTTTTGATGTCATGGTGCACTTTCCTAATTATTTAACTACTGAAGCTAAGATTTTTCGGCCAATTCCTTATAACTGAATGTATCCCATGGAACGATGGTTATATTTTTTAAAATCTCTCATTGGTAATAGGGCATGCCCTAAAGGTTCTATTGCATAGGGCTACATTGCAAATGAGTTTATTACCTTGTGTTCAAGATGTTTGCATATAATTGACACAAAATTTAATCAGCCTAAAAGAAATTATGATGGGGGTTTAAATGAGTTTGATGGAGGTTTATCTATATTTTATCAACCTGGAAAAAATTTGGGTGCTAAAGATCCATGTGAGATTGAGACTGATGAATTGGAACAAGCATAAATATATATATTGAAGAATTTTGATGAAGTCTTACCATATCTCAAGTATGGGAAGCACTCATGTATTTTCATTTTTATGATTTCCTTTGGGGTAATTTCCTTTATATAGAGAGTTATGATTTACTTTAATTTTGTAGAGAATTTGCACAAACTCATAAGAATACTATTCGACACTTGTCTGATGCAGAATAGAACCAATAATTTATTAAATAGTTAAAATATAGGGTAAGTAATACATAACCATCAAATTTAATATTTTAATATTACACAACTCAATCTAAAGTACTCAATGAAAACTTATTGATAGGTCGCACAATTGCATAAAGGAGATGATACTCGGATAATGGAAGATCTGCTTTCACTTTCAAGTGGTCCTACCAAATCTTCAACACATTGAAATAGTTATATTGTTAATGTATATAGACTTTATGATGAATATTATGATAAAAATTTAAGAACTCAGACTTGTAGTCTTGTTGTTGTTGGAGATAATGGTACTACGGGTGAGAACGTTAATTACTACAGATTTTTAACATAGGTTATTGAGTTAAAATTTATACCGGATAGAAGAGTGATCTTATTTAGATGTAATTGCTTTGATATGTATGATGAAATAAAGGGAGTCAAAAAATATTAGTATGACTTCGTGATTGTTAATCCGGGTAGATTTTTTAAAACAAATGAGCCAATTATTTTTGCGGACCAAGCATCTCAAGTGTTTTATATTCATGATAATTTCATAAAGTTTGTCAAGTAGTGAGGAAGAATCAACCACATGATTCCTATGAGACATTGGAAAATGTGGATGATGATATTAAAATGGATGATGATATTTTAGAGTTAGAAAGTCCATCAAAAAAAAATGAAAAAGAACTAATGAGGTAATGTTTTGGTTATCTAAAATAATAATTATATTGTTAGACATTCCTATGACATGCATCATGATTTCCTGTATTACTATATCATCCCACACTTTTTTCATATTGTTTTTTTTTCACTTTTAGTTGTTTTACAGGTTCAAGATAAAACTATTAAAGATTGAAAATGAGGTTGGATCAATTGGAAAGAGTACTATGTATACATTTGTCGTGCCTAGTGTTATAGGAAAAGGAAGAGGACAAGTCTTAGATCTTTAGTTGTGAAAGATAATACATCAACTAAGAGTTTATTTTCTCAATCTAGTAATGTTAAAAAGTAATACCTCCAAGAGTTTGAAACAAGTAAGATATTTTATATACCAATTCAAATCAGGTTGCTATTGATATTCTAGGCTGTGAACTAAAGTTGTCTTCAATGATCACATATACGGTATAGTTATGTTCCATATATTAAGATGAATTTAAATGCTAAAGTATCGAATATGATTTTTTTGTCTAGGTTTTATAGGGATGGGTCGAGGACATGGGCTTAAATACTCCACCATGTATGTTAGTCATGGAATAGAAATCATTGTTAAGAAATACACTCAAGAATTTGAAACAAGTATTTATTAAAAAATGATGTGTTTTCCGAAATCTACTATGTATTTGATGAACTTTGATAATATGTTTTTTGATTTAAGGTTCTATAGGAAAGGGACTAGAGCAAAGACCTAGATTTTTGAGCTCCTCTTTAGGGATTTCTAAAAAAAGGTGGAATCTTAAAACAAGAACACCCTCTGTGCTAACAAACATGTGTGAACTCCATAAAAAATCACAAGTTCAAGTTCTATAATGCCTTCTAGTCAAGAAATGTGAAGAATTGATAAAGATTGTATGATTCTTGAGAAAGAGGATGTTCAACTCGATATCTCATTGCCTCCATCTATTGATCAAGTCATGCAACACTCTGAAAAGGTTGAAAAAGGTATATTTACATTTCATATGTTATTAATTTGAAAAAGGTATATTTTGTTATGTTATTAATTTGTTGATGTATATTCTCTAAATTTACTATCAAAATAGTAAATAACCAGCCACATTATGATCTGTCTATTAGATTAAGATGTTCCAAATATTCTTAAAGTCTATTTACAGTCTTCGTATTCCACCAAAATTTCTCATTGTCAACTGTCTTGGATTCACTTATTTAATTCTATGCATCTTCCTTTTCTTCCTTTACATCAGTAGTAGAAGTAGGGTTCTGAATTTGGAATTTTTCCCAAAATATATCATTTACTCCTATTGGTAATTACTAGTAGTCTTTACTCGGTTTTCTGGTGGAGCAATATATTACGTAGAGGTTCTATTAGGCTAAGAATTCATATCAATACCAAAAACCATAGATCCAACATCAAAAGTTAGTTATGGGTAAGACATAGTAGGGCTATCAACACAACTAATAGATTCATCCAAGTCCATTAAAGAACTCTCTCTCATCGCATCTTGATCAGTATCACACAATATTTTCTCCCAAATGGTCAAAGAAGATTCCAACTAATCTATCGCTTCCTTGTTAAGAGTTAAAAAAGAAGTTGGTTCCATACTTTCCATAGTCGAATTTCAAAAGAACTCAGTTGATTATCTTGAGGGCCTATTACATTATATAAAAAGCTGTTTCCTTGGAACCTTCTTTTTCTTTCAATCATTTCTAGCTGCGGCACGAGACTAAAATCTAATCCTAATTTATTTATGGTTCAACCTAAAGTAAGCAACATGTGCTTTTGTCATTCTTTCACTTGTTGGACATGTTTGGTAAGAACCTGCCTTGGAATTTCAATTCCTTGATGATCCTATTTATGTCTGTATAGTTCTGACGGAAGCAATTCGTTCTCACGCCGTTAACTTTTCAATATCTTTCTTATACCCATGTTTTCCTTATATAGTCAGCACTGATAAAGCAATATGAGTATTCTATGCAGAATGACTGTGAAAAGTTTTTCGTCTATAGATATTCTTCAAAAGATGTGGCTAACCTCTGAGAAAATCCTCATTTGCAAATTCCCATTGTCAGGATCTATTTTCTTGAGTCCCTGGTTTGACAAGAACAAAAAGACAAAAAGATTGAATCTCTATTCAAAAATAGTATCACTGCAAATACATTAAGTAAAATGAATTTCTTATGTAAGTGTTTAACTATTGAATAAATCTGTAAAAATTATTGTGCTTGACGAATCTAAAAGAATATGATTATCTGAGAGAGATATCTATTTGACTATACTAATTGGGATCTCATGCCTTATAAAGCATACACTTTATCCTCCCCAGACCCCACTTTATTGGAAAACACTAGGTAAGTTGTTGTTGTTTTTGTTGTACTATATGTATTTTATGAAATTATATAATATTATTTTTGGTTCCAGGTGATATAGGAAAGGGGCAAGAGAAAAAACCTTGTTCTTTGAGCTTCTTTTAAGGGGTTTCTAAAAAAAGCGGAATCTTTAAGCAAGAGCACCATCAATGCTAACCAACATGTGTCAACTCGATCTAAATTCACAAGTTTATGTTCTACCATGCATTCTAGTCAAGTAATCCAAAGAATGGATAAAGATTCCTTTGTTCTTGAGAAAAAGAATATGCAAGCCAATATTTCATTTCCTCCTTTTGTTGATTAAGTCATGCAACACTCTCAAAATATTGAATAAGGTACATTTTGAATTAATATTTTATTAAATTGATTATTGTAGTTTTTACCAAATTGTACAACTATAGTTTCATCTTATCCTAGAAAGGTAAAAAGAGCTTGAGGTAGAAATAAGTGCAAAGAAGTTGCTTCACTTGAAATAAGAGAAAAGCTGAAATTAACCTTTTACAATAATCAAATGATTGGAAAAAATGGAAAACTATTTTTGATGTATTTTGGAAAAATTATTCATGATCGTAATATATGTTCGCTGGGAGTATCATCATGGAGTGATATTAGACAAGAAAAATTGAATCATATTTGGGCAGCTGTTGAGGTAATAAACATATCTACATCTGATTCAAATTCTTTTTTTACTATAAAAGCTTTACTTATTCTAATAAAATTTGAGCTCATCATATTATTCATGTTCTGTTCCTTTCTTGGTAAAAAAGTTTGATAGATTTTGCAATGCATTAGCTTATGCCATATTTTAATTATTGTAGGATAAATTTGAGGGTGTTGAATAGAGTGATCGTCATGAACATATTTTGTGATGGATGAATGAGTTGTGGAACAAATGGAGAGGATACTTATATGGAAAATATGTGAAGAATAAGTCACCTTAACAAGCTTTGAAGAATAATCTAGATGGAATAGGCAAGAAAGAATAGGAGTGGTTTGTAAAATAACATTTTCTTCTAAAGTTTTTCACGTATGAAAATACATTTATTTGTTGCATTCCTTTTTCTTCTCTTCATTGAATGTTCGTTTAAAGTTGGAGTTGTAAAACGTAATGAAATATTTCAACCGAGAAAAAAATATAACAAGTTGTTGCAGGATGAGGTTGTACACCTAGAAGTCAGTTTAAAGCATAGCAAGGTATCTGGAGTTGACCAATTATGTTCTTTGAACATATTTATGATAAATATATTTAACTTTTACTAAGAAAGCAGGTTAAATTCACTAGACTTTCTTATCTAAAATCTAGCAAGATAGCAAGGGGATTCAGGAAACTCCTTGGTTTCGAGATAGATTTCCTTGTGGGGATTTATGAAACTTACTTTTATTTTATAATTTTTATTTGAATTATTAAAAGTTAGCTTATTGTCTTACAAATATATGAGAGAAGCCAAAGTAATGCAGAAAACTGAGCTAAGTTGACGATGCTTCATCACAGGGGTAGCAAGCCTATTCGAGATATTTATTTTGACAAGGTATTATCATAAATTTGTTTTCGTAAAAAAATATTTATTAGGTATTATTTGACATGTTTGTCTTTGATGTAAGGGGGGAAAGATGGTAATCCACCATATTTGGGGACTATTTTCTATGAGAGTTGAAAGAAAGATAACAAGCTTGTTGAACCTGAAGCAATTCAAAAACATATGCGTTTGTTAAATTTAATGTGTATATTAATTACTTGAAATTATATGGAATATTGATAGAACATATTTCTTTTTATATTTTTGCAGGCTCAAATATAAGAAAAAGTGAATTCAGAGCCATCGTTATCTAGAATAGAGATTGTTGAAAAGTTTTTTGACCTCAAAATCATAGCTATGTTGTTGCCTTTAGGGGTGGATTAAAGGTGAATGACTTCAAAAGTGGCACTTCTTCCAAGGATGAATTATTGTCCATGCTACGTTCTACTCAAGAGGAAAACAAATACTTGAATAAGGAAAACAAATCCTTGAATGATCGTTTTTCTACCTTAGAAGATGAGATGAAAGAAATAAGGAAAATGATAGAATTCTTTTATTCTCAAAAACCATAAGTCAGGGCTACAACATCGCTAATTTCAACTAAATGACCCCTACCTTATTCACTCTAAGCTAGTAACCATATACCTTCTCACTATCCTCTATATATTTATTATATTGGTTTGAGGAATTTAGAATGCATGAACTGTAGCAAGTGGTTGGAGTCTTTAGCATGTCATTGTTATGATTTCTTTTTGAGGTTCTACTTTATCCTAAAACATGTAGATGACTCCAACCAATATTTCTATAGTGCTTAGTGGCAACAGATTTATGAAAAATATTCTTTGTGTTTTAAGTATTCAATGGGTCATTCCCTTTAGTATTAGGAATGTCTACAGAAGCTAGGAATGGTGAATGAAGAGAAGCCTGCATAAATGTCAATGGTGCATAGTTTGTGTCATTTGAAAATCTACCCGTTGTGCCTCCACCCTCATAAATCTGCTATTGTTATTTGTTTTCACTCTCATGTTTGTTCTTTTTTATTTTGTCTAGTTGTCCCGCTCCTTGGTTCGGAACTGTGGATGGTACACCTATTTCTAGGCAAGAAATTAAATGATGAGATTACATTTTTATTTGCATATTTTGTCTTGCATATCTAAACTAGACTATTGTATTATACAGTAAAAATTCCAGAAGTTGATACCTTAAACATGCTCCTGAGCACAGTATCTTTGTATTCCTTGTAGCTTTGTTTTTTTCTTGCAACGTTTGATGCAGGAAAATTCTTTCTCCTTTTTTTAGGGGAGCGCCAAAATATTATTAGATATTGAAAATTATTCTTTAGGAAAAGTATAATTAGATATGGAAAATGTATGCTTTAGGTTGTATCAATCTGTTGTGTTGATGAGTTAATATACAATATGGTGTTTGTTTATGTCTTGTTTAGCTCCATCATGTTAAAGTAATTGCCTTAATTTTCCATGTTATCTCTTCATAATGTTATCTACTCCTAAACTTGTAATGGAATAGTCTATCTGTGTAATTTGAAAAGATTACATTCTCCCCACCCTTGGATGTAGAAAGGTTTATTTTTCTTATCATGAGTTGTAGTTAAGAAGAGTTTTTTTATCAATGCACTGCTAAATATCTACCTAATTATTTTGAAGTGTGATCACTTTTGTTCTATGTACAAATATCCTTGGAACTAGCCGATTTTGACAAAGCAGGAAAATGTTCAGCAGTAAGTTCAGCAATCAAACCAAATTTCTTTTCCCCTTTGAAATGTTTCTCTCTTTTCCTAACCCTGTCTTTCTTCTTTTTCTCTTTCTTTTCCTATTGATATTGCTTTCTATGAAGTGCTTCTTTCTTCTTTTTAGTCATAGAGTCTGACCCCACAATCGATGAATGAGAAGACAACTTCTCTTTCGTACTTCTCATTCCTTTCTTGAAGCAAACTATAAGTTTCAACAACATTCCCAACATTGACTACTTGTACCTGTACATCTTTCTCACCACCAGTAAAAATATAATTAGAAACATCATGTTTGACACCATCTTCCTACTTATCAAAGCAGACACCACATGATTCGAATTGAAATGATGGGGGTTAATACCCTTCTTAACACCACTAAATTCTCGCACAATACAAGCCACACCATCACCAGATTTATGTATAAAACCTATCATACAACCATCAGGATCACAGGGTTGGGGAGAAAGAATACCCGTGGTTCTCAAATCCATCTTGTTGTGTTCAGCTTCATTTTCATTCAGATTTACCATAATTCCAGCTTCTTCTTGTTCTTTCTGAGCACAGACATCCGCATTCCGAAAAGCTTGTAGACCTTTGGAATAATATGTTTTATCTGGTATTGTTGTTATTTTTGTTATTGTTGATGCTCTTTTATTTTCCTTTTTCTTTATGTCTTCCACAGGTTATTTACCTTTCCTTGCCCCTATTTTCTTTCACTGCCTGGAGCTTTTTTTCTTATTAAAGTAGAATAAATGCATCCTTAAGAGGATATTATAGAGTTGATAGAATATTAAACGAAGAGGATAGATTTGAATTATTCAGGGCATTTGATTTGAATGGGTATAGGTACATTTGATTTCACATACTTTGGATTAGCCTTGTATATACTTCTTGCAAGCTATTCAGGATAGTCTCCAAACAAAAACTAGCTTTATTGATACCTTGTAGGTAAACTAGACAAAAATAGAAAAAATAGTTGGTACCTGATGTGGTTTGATGTGACTGAAAATTACGTAGGATTCTTTGAGTAAGATGGAAGTTGGCAACTATTTAAAGAGCTTAGTTATATAAATACAGTTACAAATTGAAAAAGGATTGGGTTGGTCTTCAAGTTATGACAATGAAGTGCTACTAAGGCTTGTGTATACTCTTGAACTCGTTCTCTTTTTAGCTGTTGAAGTATTTGTTATTCTTCGTGTGAAGATATGATGTACATACTGGGAGATACTTGTTACTTCATCTCTTTTAAATGGTTCATGAATCTTTATCTACAGTTGAGTGTTGAAAAATTGAATTTGATACTTTGATATATTCACTTACTTTATTTATGTTGATCATATGAAGTAAAGAGATGTACTAAATTTCTACTTTACTATTGACGGAGTTACATGATTTAGGTAAAACAGTAGGAACTGAAAGACGCACACTTGATTATTTTTTGGCCCTATGATGGAAGCTGGAAATTTGAACTGAAAGTTATGACTTAAATAGTAGAAACAAGAGTTATATGATTATTTTTTTTCTATTTATTCCAATGTTATGGAAAATTTGATATCATACTCTAGCTCGATCGGGATGGTAACTATGTTTTTTTTGAACAAATATTGAAAATAATACAATGGAATGTTAAGTAAGTTAGTTGGTCTCTAATTATATTATGTTTTTGTATCGTGATTCTTGATAACAATTTGGTATTTATTTGATGAAATTTATTATTTTGTGATATTAGGATCATGTGTGGTCAATTAGAGACTAGAAATATTTCTCATCTTTAAATGTTTATCTATAGGATGAGATGTTGCTCGTCTTTAATGGTTGATCTATGACTAGAAATGTGGCTCATCTTTAAAGGTTGATCAAGGACCAAGATATTGCTCCTCCTTAAATGTTGATCTAGGAAAAGAATTTTGCTCATCGCTAAAGGATAATTATGATAACGTAGTTAGTCTATTTGGGATAAGAAACACCATCGCAAAAAGATAATTATGATGAGGTAGTTAGTTTATTTGAGATAAGATATACCATCACTAAAAGATAATTATGATCATATAGTTAGTCTATTCGGGATGAGAAATACCATCGCGAAAAGATAATTAAGATGAGATAGTTAGTAAATTTGAGACAATACATACCATTGTTAAAAGATAATTATGTTTAAGTAGTTAGTCTATTTGGGAAGAGATTGCTCGTCTCAAAAGAATAATTAAGACCAGGGAGTTAGTCGATTAGGACAATACATATCGTCTCTAAAAGGTAATTATTATCAGGTTGTTTGCCATCGCAAAAGGATTTTAAGGACCTTCTTATTAGACTCATTGCAAATGACCTTTTTCGGCAGAGCCGGTTAGGACGGGACATGAGCGGATTTTCTGGTCCTAAAAGACCAATTGGGACAATATTTGTACTTTTTGGGACCATATTTCCCTTTCTTATAGGTTGTTTTCCTTTTAGAGCTCTTAATGATATGTAAAATGTATTTTTGATAACTTGAAACCTCGAAGAAGCTTCTTGGAAGGGAAAAATGGAGGCTTAGTGGATTGTTGAGCATTCAATGGATTTGAGGTAGGATAGTCTTATTCCTTGTTAGATTGAGCTATGTCATAATATAATTGTGATATCTAGTTAGATTTAGATGGGTTTTAAGTCTTGTATTGATAAGATGCTCGTCTTGGATTAGTTGGACCATTTAGGCTATTTTAATCTTAGAGTTGAAAAGCTTGTGACATAACCCGACCAGGGGCCTTATCGTAATGGGCATCCCAAGTCCGACCAGGATCGAAGACCACCCCATTATCAAACCCAACAAAAGTCTGCCTTCCCTGAGTAAGCTAAATATCGAAAATAAAACAAGATAGCATAATTGCCCATATCACGACTCTGGGATAGGTCTATTATCGAGACTGGCAAAATTGAGGCCAACCGTCTGAACCCATCCGATAACAAAAACAAACAAAACCATAACCATATGAGTTCCAAATAATCATATATAATCCCAAAATGAAAGATGATGGAACAACAAATAATACAATAAATCGATGTCATCCCCAATACCAATACCAATAATAAGGCTAATAATAATACTTATCCCGCCTATACCAACCTATAGTCGTTCCACAGAAGCCTCTAACAAAAAAAATAAAAAAATCCTATTGAGGCATGCCCGTAAGCACATAAAAAAAAAAAATTCCATAAATAAACCAAAGTATGAAATAACATCCATGAAATGGAGCCCTTCGCAAAGGATTGAAGCTCACCACTTCATTCCAAAAGCTGACCTTGAATGTTCGAATATTAAGCAGGATGAGTCGAACGATTGGTTACTACATCGCGTGGGGATACAACCACCCGATGATAGGTTAGCGGGTGAACTCTAGCATGAACTCATGATAAGGATAAAATAATGTCAGTCAATAAAACCAAGTAAACCAACCATATTCATACAAAACATACATAAATATAACTTTATCGAGAAAGGGAACCAAATTTAGCATACATTTGAAACCAGTTACCTGGGTATGTGTAGCTTAACCATCCTTAACCATCCATGGACTATATGGGTCCAGTGTACCCCCTGTAAAGGCCCCGATGCATATATCCACACAAATTGGGGATACCATTAGAGTAGGTGATTCCTAAGTACCCTTACCTTCCATGATAGATATGTACAATGTACTTAGAAGTGTTTTTTGCACCTCATAGTATCATATAAGGTCACCATGGGCTACCCCTCATGTCAGGAAACATGAGTTTCTAGTGTTCGATTATTGAACCCCCAACTTCACGGTTAGCTATCATACCCTGCCATTAATGACCAATTAAAACCATTTCCAACAAACCAAACCATTGTTATTAACCGAAGCTATACATAGTGGTATCATCATACTGACTATAACTTGCAAGTATTGTCCTTAGCCAAACTTTTTTGAGACCAAGGGATTACCATACACCCATGGATCAGATTATCCAATTAACGTGGGGGAGTCCCGTGTATCCCACTAGTGTTCAATTATCTTGATTACTTGGGGGATTCTATTGTACCACACAAGAATGATTGTTAAACCCAAAACCATTACATTTTGACCATTTCACAATTTAAGGTTCCATTACCAAGTTTAAACCATGCATAATTTCCATTAAAATCCCATAATGTAGTGAAAACTTTCTCATAAACATTTTATCAAACATATTGGGGGAATTGTATTTACAAAACGAAAGCCAATTACCAAATGACCATTCCCATGCAACAAGTTATCTAAAAATACCCGTAAATCATATTAAGCATAATTAAAACATGGGAAAATAATAACCAAGCATTTATAATCAAAACCCCCATAGTATATTTGGAAACCAAAAACCATACAATTATCATTCCATGAAAACATTGCTTAAAACCATGCCTTTATTTGGAACTAACAGTAAGGGAAGAGAGCATGCCTTAAACCAAGAAGATGATGGAGACAAATCACCAACACATTCCCCAAATTAATCCTTAAGATGAAACCCTAGCCTTCCTTTTCCCAAAAGACTTAGAGAGAATTGTAGTGCATTTAAGAGAAGTTTGTAAGTGTTAAAAACTAGATTAATATAACAAATAATCTCCCAATAGGAATGTAAGTCATGGGGCCTTATTAGGTTATATGGGGAAATATCCAGATTTCCCTCACTTAAACTCCCAAAAATCTCGTCAGGTAGATACGATAATCTATACCAGTTGTACCTTCCAATATGAGTGGTACCTACCACTCGTACCCAAGGCCATCTCCCTTGGACCCAACATTATCCAAAGAACGAATCACCCAAAACCAAGTCATATCTTAGTATATGAATAGTACCCATGCTCTGTACCCCTAGTAAAATAGGATCCCAAGAGGATTGTACACTGCCCACTATATGAGTTCATGTTAAGACTCGTACCCTATCTTACAGCTCATAGTGAGCCACCCATACACAAATTCAACTTAGCCTACCAAATCTGAGATTAAATGAAGTAGCAAGACAACCCGTATTCATTGATATAACTCGTACCACCTAAGTTATTTCCTTTCCAAAAACCAATACAACCTACAAACCAACACTTGTCAGCATACGACTAACCCATACTACTCTTATCCCAATGTATGAGTCATTTCCCTTAGTCAAATCCTCTTTAGAGACCTCACATCTAGGAAGTTTTCTATGGTCCAGAAACCCAGGGTGTTTCAGTCTCCCTAATAGGAATATTCGTCCCTTTATGACAGAAAAGGTAGTACATACATGACTTATACCCCTTAGATTTCTCTACTCTTACCTTTAAGATAGAAAATAATGATGTAAGGAAATTAACCTTTCCTTTAACAAAATCAGAAAATAAAGATTTGTTCTAGAAAATATAGCTTCCGCACGAATATCCAGAGTAGAAGACAGATTTGGATAATTGGACTTTATATCTGCTTTCGCTACTTAAATAGCCTCTTCCACCTTGTGGTTTCTCTATAAAACCTTAATTGAAGCCATATCCTATGTCTGTAACTAATGAACATTTTAATCCAGTATCTTAACTAGGACTCGTTATAAGACAAAGAATTTGAGATACCCAACCCTTCTAGGGGAACAACTGAAGAAGGATCTCCAAGATATTTCCTCAACACAGAGACATGAAATAGCAGATAAATGGATCTAAAACTAGAAGGTAACAACAATTTATAAGCAACACTACAAACCCTCTGCAAAACCACATAAGGACCAACATACCAGGAACTAAGCTTCCCCTTATTTCCAAACTGCATTACTCCCTTCATGTGAGACACCTTGAGGAACACCCTATCCCCAACCTCAAACCCTAAGTATCTATATCTAATATTTGTATAAGACTTTTGGCATCTTTGGGCAACCCTAAGCCTATCAAAAATCACCTTCACTTTTTTCATAGCCAAATCAACCAAATTCGGGCCAAATATAACTGCCTCACCAAGGTCAAACCAACTAATAAGAGATCTACACCTCTTACCATACAATGTCTCAAAAAGGGCCATAACAATACTAGAATGATAGCTATTATTGTAAGTAAACTCTACCAATGGTATATGCTCAACCCAATTCCATCCATAATCAATTGAACACGCTAAAAACATATCCTCTAATGTCTGAATAGTTCTTTCCACTTGCCCATCCATTTGAGGATTTAAAGCAGTACTCAGACTCACCTTAGTACCGAATACCTTTTGAAAAGACCATTAGAAGTAAGATGAAAATTATGAAACATGATAAGAGATAATTAAAATAGGTACTCCATTCAACTTTACTGTCTCATAAAGATAAAAAATTGAATAAACCTCCATCGAAAAGGTAGTGCTCACTGGAAAAAAGTGAGCAGACTTTGTCATCCTCTCCACTATGACCCAAATCAAATAAAACTGGTTCCACGACCAGGGAAGACAGGTAACAAAATCCACATTACTCATCTCCCATTTCCATTTGGTCAAATCAATTTCTTGATACAACCCTCCAGGCCTTATGAGCTCAATTTTAATTTATTAACACACTATGTACTTGGCTATAAAATCAGCCACATCCCTCTTCATACCAGTCCACCAATAAATTTCCTTGAGATCACGATACATATTCATAAAACGTGGATGAACACCATTGCGTGATTCATATGACTCAACTAAAATCCTTTGTCACAACCCATCGATGTTAGGAATACACAACCTCCATTGGTACCATAAAGTATCATCTCCACTAATCTCGAACACCATTAATTTTTGCTAACAAACATCACTCTTGATATTCATCAAAGTAGGATCTAGAAATTGCTTCTCCTTAATCCCTGCACATAGAGATGATCGAACTACTTCCTGAACCATCATACCACCATCCTCGGAGTCCAAGAAATGAACTTCAAGATTATCTAAATGGGGAATATCCTTTATTAATTCCCAATTCTCGTTATTCACATGAGCTAAACTCCCCATGGATAACCTTCTAAGAGTATCAATAATAATATTAGCCTTACCTAGATGATTATGAAGACTCATATGGTAGTACTTGACAATCTCCAACCATCTCATATCCTGAGATTAAGATCATTTTGAGTGAACACATATTGCAGAATCTTATAATTAGATAAGATGTCCATGTGCACACCATACCAATAATGCTGCTAGATTTTTAAGGAAAAAACTAACGCCGACAGCTTCAAATAATGAGTAGGTTAATTCCTCTTATGCACCTTTAATTAATTGGAAGAAGAGGAAATCACATTACCATGCTGCATTAAAACACAACCAAGTCCCACCCTAGATGCATCAAAATAAACCACAAACCTCTCATTACCTTCAGGCAATGTCAAAATTAGAGCCGAAGTTAGCTTATCCTTAATCTTCTCAAAAATCCCCTCGCACTCATCCAACAAAAAAACTTTACTTTTTTCTAATTTATCTTAGTCAAAGGAGAAACTATCAAAGAAAACCACTCTTAAACCTCCTATAATATCTAGCAAACCATAAAATATTTTGAATATTTGTTATAGTCATACGTCTAGGCCACCTCTTCACCACCATAACCTTGTGTGGATCCACCATGATCCCTCACTAGAAATAATATGACCTAGAAAAGTTACACCATTCAATGAAAACTCACTCTTGAAGAACTTGACATACAATTGTTATTTCATCAAGGTCTGTAACACGACATGGAGGTGATTGGCATGATTCACCTTACTTTTAGAATACACCAGGATTTTATTTATGAACACAAAGTTAAAAAGATATAAGAACTTCTTAAAGACCCTGTTCATTAAATCCATAAATATCGTTGGGCCATTAGTCAAATCAAATGGCATAAATACGAACCCAAAGTGCCCTTACCGAGTATGAAAAGTCATCTTAGGGATATCCTCCTTGCTAATCTTAAGTTGATGATACCTTGACTGAAGGTATATCATAGAAAAGAACTTGGCACCTTGACACTGATCAAATAAATATTATATCCTTAGAAGAGGATGTTTGTTCTTAATCATTACCTTATTCAACTACCAATAGTCAATGCACATCAGAAGGGAAGCATCCTTCTTAAGTGAGAACAATACCGATGCATCCCACGGGGATACTTATGAGTGGTGATTTTACCACTCATTTGCACTCAACTTTCATGCACACTACAAAGTTTTGTATAAATAAATGAGACATAATCATTATTTAATGCAATAATATCTATATTTTTCAGGCATAAAGTTTATTAGATGAAAAGAAATGGATTAAAACTAAAATAGATCAAGTAGAATCAACGAAGTACAGATGAATACTTGGAGCATTCATCAACCTCATTTACCACAATCACGGTCAGTCAAGATGGTCAATAAAATGCGATCATAGAACCATACCATAGTCATATTGGCCACGATTACGGACAACCTCATGCGATCGTGGATAAGAAGGAATATTGCCCAAGGAAGTTTTATAATTTTACTCGGCCAAATCCCAAACCTTATATAGGCAAAAACTCTTTCTTCTTTGGGTATTGCTTACATCATAGACACTGTTGAATTTGAAACAAGAACCCTAATTAGGTAATATTCTTACTAATTTTGGAGATTTAAATTATTAGTGTTCTGTGAAGGATGGATATTTTGGATAGTCCTTATGGTATATCTTTCTCTATTCTCTTCATATGTAGCTATGTAATTTAATCTTAGGATTATGTTGAACTAAAGAGTAATTGTGTGTGGGAGTTGTTGTGTTTGCATGATTTTTAGTTTTATGTATTTATTCCACCATTTCTTGAGTTTAACGGTTGGAATTTATGGGTGAAAACCCCAAATCTCAAAATGGGTTTGATGGGTGAAAACCCCTGTAATACTCCGTATTTCTTAAGATTAATTTTTCTCTAAGTACATGTGTATTCTTACCTAATATTTTTAAAATACTCAGTATTTTTTAGTTTATATCTTACCAATGCCTAGGAAATTTAGTCATCTTTCCAACGATATAAAATTCGCCCAAATTCGATACTAGGGTGAGAAGTTATGACCAATTTTATAAAAGCAGTGTGCCAACTGGCACTTCAGCACATTGCGGAGACTAGCCAAATGGAAATGGTCATTTTCCAGTATGAAAACATGATACCACCACCTCGCGCCACCCTCTAAAATTCCAATTGTCATTTTCTAGTGTTCCATCGCGATGATGGCAGATTCGCATAAAATAACAACTATCATTCCATTATTCAAATGGATCCTTTGAGGCTTTTTATGGTAGGATATGTATATCCCTTATTGGTTGGTTTGAGGTAGGTGAGTCCAAAGTAGTAGGGCCTGACATAGTATTTGATGCCTTAGAGAAGGTTCAGCTGATCAGAGAAAGGCTTAGGGTTGCCCAAACCCAATAGAAATCATATGTAGATGTGAGGAGAAAGGATCTAGACTTTGAGATTATTGATTTTGTATTCTTGAAAATCTCTCCCATAAAGGGGTTAAAGAGGTTCGGCAAAAAGGGAAAGCTCAGTCCCTGATATGTTGATCCTTACTGAATTCTTTGTCATTTTGGAAAGGTAGCTTATGAGCTCGTGTTGCCTACAGATCTAGCTTCAGTAAACCCAGTGTTCCACGTATCCTTGCTAAAGAAATACATTTGTTACCCAGCAATCATAGTTCCTTTAGAGAATATAAATATTCAGAATAATCTCTCTTTCGAAGAGGTTCCAGTACAGATCATCGATCATCAGATTCATAGACTGGGGAACAAAGAAGTTCACTTGGTCAAAGTTCTTTGGCCAAATCAGTCCATTGAGGGAGCTACTTAGGAAGCAGAAGCATATATGTGGACCAAGTATCCTCACCTCTTCTCTATAAACTCAGATTCAGTTTAAGGTAACAGTCTTCCTTAGCTCTACTCAATTCCATGTTTAGTTATAGTTATAAACTTGGTATTCTTTACCATTGCATATTCAGTCATGCATTCATGAATCAGTTCATTCATGTACTTATGCATCAAATATGCATATTCACTGTGTAAACTCAGCCTATATATATTTCTCAGCTTAATCAGTCTCATTCGAGGACGAATGTTCCCAAGGGGGAGATATTGTAATACCCTATATTTTTCAAGTTTAATTTAGCTTTAAGTTCATGAGTATTCCTTCCTACAATTTTTAAAATACTCAGTGTTCTTCAGTTTAGAGCTTAACAATGTGTAGAAAATTTAGTCAGCTTTCCAACTATATAAAATTTTCTCAAATCCGATACTCGGGTGAGAAGTTAAGGCCATTTTTGTAAAGAAGTGTGCCAACTGGCACTTCAATGCGTCATGAAGACCATCCAAATGGAAATGGCCATTTTCTGTTAAGCCAACGCGATACTACCACATTGTGCCACCAACCAAATTCTCAATTGTCATTTTCCAGTGTTCCGTCACGATCATGGCGCGTCGCGCCAAGAGGTAAATTCATATGCAATGAGCTGGCGCGATGGCGCTGCATCACGCCAAACCTCCAGTTTTCAGTCATCCAATTTCCAGTATGCTAGAGCAATTCCACCGCGTTGCACCAGTATGGAAAATTGGGATTTTTATATTCGGTGATATTAATTTAGGGGTTGTTTGGTCAATTCATAAAATCCTTAATCAGTCTAAACACGGGATTAAAGAACAAAATATCCTTTTATCTTATTATTTTCTCACTTCTATCAAGAAATAGATTATTCTCTCTCAAGAGGCAAAAACCCTAGTTCAATAAATCAAGAAAAAGCTCAAGAATTTCTCTATAAACCTGCAAGAATTAACATTGCAAGGTATGTTAGGTGTTCATCTATGGGTTCCTTTCACCCATTGAGTCCAAGAATCCATTTTTAAAACCATGAGATTATTGATTTATGAATTATATACTTGAAATTAGATTTGTATTCATGCTCATTACACTAATTGAGTTTCAATCCATTACTAATTGTGGTTTCCATGAAATTGAAATAGCATGTATATTGAATTGTGTAATTTCCATGTTATAATCCCTGAATTTGCAAGTTTGGACATTGTAGTTAAAATCTTTATATGATATCCATGAATATGTGATTAAGTTAAGCTCCCCATGTGTTTAATAGAATGTCCATGTGAATTAAATGGTGGAATCATGATATGCTAGTATATGTACAAGCGTATGCACTACAAGTGTTTGATAAAATGTCTCTATGAACAAATTATGGACAAATTTACATTGTTATGTTTCTCAAGATCATGCTATGCTCTACTTTTCATGCTATCAAGTCCTGGGGGTATTTAATACCCAAAAATCTAGTTGTTTACCAAGAGCTAAAGTAGTTATAGAATAGTATTAGTTATTCCATGATAAGTAGAACTCAGTCAGTTACATAACTCAGTAGTACTAGTGAGCGACAGAACTCAGTAAAAACTCAATATCAATTTAGTCTAGTTTTGTATAATCAGTTCAGGGTCTATTCAATTGGGTGTAAGATTTATCACCGAGTGAACCTAACAATGGGGGCTCACCAACCATTAGAGGGTGTGATCCTTAGAGGTAGTCCTTGCATTCCAGAACTACGTAGCCAGTATAGGTTGAGACATCAACCTGCCAGTTGAGGGTTGATGAGGTGTTTTAACCTACTAGTTGAGGGTTCCACCATTATCATAAGAGTACCTACCAGATGAGGGTAAATCTTCAGTGTCCTTACCTATGGCACGGTATTGACATCTTTCCAGTTGGGGTTAAAAGTTGGACCCCAAATTTATTTAGAAAAAGGGGCATGTCGATTAAATGATTACTTCCCACAGTATCAATTTCTGTCTCAGTATAGAACTCAGTTCATTTCTACAAAATTAGGACTGTCAGATATAGTCAATCATTTTATGTTACTTAGTTATTAGTAATCGTAGGTATCAGTTAATCAGTTATCATAATTAAGAATTCAGATTCAGTTAAAGCCTAGTTACAACATACACGTATATGCACATCATTGAATACTCAATATTTAATGCAGTTTTAGTTATCCATGAACTCTCATATTCAGTTACCCTATATCATTCTATTTGTTATTGTTCATGCATATGAACCTTTGCATTCATCCTTAACTCATCTAGCATACAAGTACATTCCACATACAGAAGCATACTCTTTCTTTGTGCTATGATGTCTCATATTATAGGTTCGGACACTCAAGTTCCTGACCGCGCATAGGTAGTTCTAGTAATCAGCAGCAGTTTCAATAGTGATTCCTCATTTATCGATGGCATGCTTTTATTCAATATTTTAGTTTATTAGTAGTTCAGTAGTTGGAGTTAGTTGGGCGCTTCTACCATAAACTCCACATTCAGACAGTTCAGTTAGAGACTTTTAAAACTAGACTTTAAAATAGTATTCAATTTTATAGATTATTATTGCAGTCGATATTCATGTTCAGTATTTCAGATTTTGAACATTATTCCATTTCAACTTATTTTCCATATTTATTACATTATTATTAATTAGTTATCAAAGCAGATATCAGTAATGGGTTAGCTTGAGGTCCATCAGGTTTGGAAGCACCGTTCATAAAACCCTTTATCATCATTGAAAGAGCGATGAAAGTAAACATATGAGAACCCTTAGCATTTTTTAAAGAGGGATATAGGGGGACAAGGCAATGATGGTTAATTAAGCATGTGGTTAACTACCCTATACAATCTTATACATAAATGTACATAGAGTATAAGTCATATAATAGGCATTTTCCTCGAAACAAGGATTTCTAATTAATGTTTTGGGTGACTATGAATGTCACACCCGTTAGCTACTTGAAAGAGCCAATGGGTGACATCTTTTTGGTTTTGTTCAAATACTACCCGCAAAGACCTTCAACCTAGACTATCTCTCACTTAACAGCTAAGATTCATGTTACACCATCATTAACCCACATGCTCTTTACTTTTATGTTGGCATAATTCCAAGATTACCTCCAAACGTGATTTTAAATCAAAAGTTCTATACTAGTGTATTTTTTTACTAAAGACTGTTATAAATAAACTCCAAACCAACCCTCCCACCCACCCCCCATTTTACTTTAAATGTTGTTTTAGTTGTATTCTGGATATCCTTTTAGAAATTAAAGCACCCATAGGACTTGAAATTTTGAATTTAACTCCTTGTGTATTTGACCCTAATGCGAGTTGTGATATTGAAAATGACTGTCTTACCCCTTACATGGGAGTAAGTTGAGCGTTATCGAAATTGCACCACTGCTAGAGAGTTGAATATAGATTTTACTAGTGCGATGTGATTTTTACTTGGGTATACCCGGGGTGGTGTTATTTACTTTATTTGTTGTTTTTTATTTTTTTATGTGACTGTAGTATTAACGCAACAATGAGTGACAATGGTAGTAACATAGGGCTCTTTGATATTCATTTCAATGATGATGGACAACTCAATGATGTGGGCCAAATGAGTGCAATACCTATCCCACTAACTAATGGGAACGAATTTTTCCATATAACTAGCATTATGTTACACATGTTACAAAATTAAGGGGATATATGGTGGAAAATCATATGAGGATCCCAGTGTTCACATGAAGAATTTTGTGGAGGTGTGTGAACCTTTTAACATCACACACATAACTCAAGAGTCTATTTTTCTTTCCTTTCCCATTCTCTTTAATAGGCGAGGTGATGTTGTGGCTCTGTTCACTCCCACCTGATTTAATCACTACTTGGGATGAGCTTACCATGGTTTTTCTTGATTGATACTTCCCACATTCAAAAATTCTCCAAATATGGAATGAGATCATAAATTTTAGGTAATTGGACGGGGAAACATTATTTAAAGAATAGGAAAGATTCAATGGAAAATTGGCGAAGTGTCCAATCCACAAAGTACCAGAAAGATGCATCTTAAAATCTTATACTGGGAACTTGATCTTCTTAAAAAAATTGTAGTGGACAAGGCGGTGGGAGTTCCCAAGTAAAGATGCACTACCATGCGATAATTCAATTGTTAGAGAGGTGATGAAGGAAAATTAGGGTTGGTATACCTGAGATACCAAAGTTCACAAAAGCTCTCCCATTACATCCATGGTTGACAAAGAACAAAGAAAATATGATGAGGAAAAATAGGAGAGCAGGGAAAACATGATGACCCAACTTGAACTCTTAACAAAGAATGTTATGGGTGCACTCGTGAAAGTGGTAAAAACCGAATCATCTAAGCCCTATGAGGATGAGGAGGAGGCTAATATGTTTGTTGAGGAGATCCAGTATTTATTGAACTATTCGGGGGGTTCCCGCCCTACCTATCAAAGGTGAGGTAGGAATCAAGGTTGGATAGTCCGTCAGTGTGATAGAGAATTGAGGGATAGAGAGAATGATTATGACTACTATGTGCGCCCATGATCGAGCTAAGAACAAAGAGTCAAGCTCCATTGACCCCAAAAATTTCAATACAGAGGATGTTTTGGCCTACATTTTGAATAGGGTCAAAGGTACGAACAAAATGGTCTGTGAGATAAAAGGCTACTTCAATCAAATCTCTCAACCCATGGTGGAAGACTCTGCCTCCATCAAGCAACTGAAGACGTAAATAAAAAAAATCTCCACGCAACTAAATGCTAGGCCTAGAGGTGGGTTCCCTAGTGACATGATTGCTAATCCAAAGAATAATGCTCAAGTCCTAGATATTATCATGAGGAGTGGGAAGACACTTCATAATCACTTGAAAGATGACTTGAGTAGGAAGATGCTTAAGGCTAAGCCAATGGAGGTATTGCCTCAAAATGAAGAAGAAGATGATGAGAAAGATGATAAAGAAGTGGTTAAGGTTGAAAATCCCCAAAGTGAAACAAGGCCTCCAATTCAAGTTTCTCCCTCATTCCCTTAATGATTGCAAAGAAAAGAGGAGGGTGACAAGCTAAAAATAATTCATGGCCAAGCTTAGCAATTTATCGATAAACATCCCATTGCTTAAGGAAATCCAAGAGATCTCAGGATATACTAAGCTAATAAAGAAATTAATGTCGAAAATGAAGTTTGTCGAAGGTGACACCATTAAATTCACCCATGGTTGTAGTGATATCTTCCATAGTAAGGTTGCATAAAATAATGATGATCATCAAGGTTTCACAATTTCTTGTACAACTGTAAGGTATACGTTTCCAAAAACATTATACGACCTTAGTGAAAGCATCAACCTCATACCTTTTGTAATCTATAAGAAACATGGTTTGAATGCCCCTACTCTGACCTCTATGCGTCTCTTAATGGTGGACCAGTCTATCTAAAGGATGGTGGGAATTTTATTTGATGTCCTAGTTAAAGTGGAAAAGTTTATACTTCTGGTGGACTTTGTTGTCTTGGATTGTGAAATGAAACAAGAGGTACCTATGTTCCTTGTTTGTCAATTTTTATCCACATGAAGGGCCATTGTCAAATTACAAATGTGGGAGATAAAGTTTAGGGTGTAAGAGGATGAGGTCACTTTAAGGGTTTGTAAGATGAAGAAGCAATCCATGGCAGATCAAGTTGTGTCTGTGCTGGATATTGAGAAGGAGGAGGCGAAATAAGGTGGGCTTGAGGACCTGCCTTGAGAATGAAACAAAAAGAAAGATGTCATGACACAATGTTAACTAAGAACTATATGGGAGGAAACCCACAAATGCCACGAATATGGCTCGTAGCCTTTCTTTATAGTGTTTTAGCATAGATTTTGTTGTTGGCATTTCAATAACCTATGAATTTGTGGCACTATAGAGCTCATTGGATGATATTAAAAAGGGATGAAAGTGTGAAATTTTTGTATTAAAAAACTAAACAGGGGAAATGCTGTCAATTTGTGAATTACGCTACATGAGGGGAATAGGGGAGAAAAAATTCTCTCACTTACAATGATTGTGGGCCCCTAGTCAAGATAGCTATCACCCACATGTCCGAGATTGTGGTCACTTAACCACAATCGTGGTTGCTTCAGCTATATGACCAGTTGAATCCCTCATTTTCCTCACTCTCCTTTTTCAAACTTACTCTCTAATTCAACCAAATTCTGGCCAAGTTTTTGAGAGCTCCAACAACATACTTTTATTCCTCTTGTATCACAAAACTGGTAGGTGCCTTGAATCCATCTTTGAATTTTTAAAATAGTCCAAAGAATTCATGAAGTAGAAAGAGAGGACTTTGATTCTCATGTTTCAATGTTTTCATACTTGGTGTTTGTGTGGTGTTTAACTGCTAGAGTATGGTGTGCACAAGTGGGGAAGTCTTGAGTACTGAAAAATGTGTGTGAAATAGAGTGTGCACACCAAGTGTTTGATATATTTCCCAAATGAATATTCTATAATGGTCATTGCATTTGAAAGGGCATAATCGAGAACCTAATAGCCTTGTTCTTTGGTCGTAATGTGAATCCATATTGTAGAACATGCTTGTGGTCAAATAATTTGGATATGTTGAACTGTAATACCCTGTATTTTCTTAGCCTAGATTAACCCTCAGCACATGGGATATCCTAAATAAAAATTTTGAAATACTAGGTAATTTTCATATTTGAGCCTGCCAATGTGTAGGAAATTCAATTAGATTTCAAATGATATAAAATTTTCCTAAATCCAACAAACGGGTAAGAAGTTATGGTGATTTTATGTTTTAGTCGTTAAACATCGTCATTAAAGCCAGTAGTGCATCGTGGAGTATGTAAAATAGAAGTTGTAAATTTCCAGTGTTGCTCCCTGATATTGGCGCGTTGCACCATAAACCTAGTTCATAATTGTCAATTTCCAGTGTACCAACTCAATTCCATCGCATCCCAATGCACTTCTAGTTCATAAACAAAGTGGAAATACGATACCACCACATCGCGCAACCATGCAATTTCTCAGTTGTCATTTTTCAGTGACACGACGCGATAATGCCACGTTGCACCAGGGGATCAGTTCGGGAAAATTTTAGGAAAAAATTAAAGTTGCGCCCATGGTTAAAATAGTCTTTTCCCTTGATTTTATTCCGCCTAGATGTTGGATTTAAGCCTTAAAAAGGTGTAAAACCAATCATTATTCACTTTTTCCCAAAAATTAAAAATAATTTTCTCTCAAGAAAGCAAACCCTAGCTATCAAGAATCAAGGGAAATCCCAAGAATTTATCCAAGTACTATTCGAATTAAGGTATGTTAGATGATTCATGGGTCCCTTTCACTCATGAAGTCAAAAAATCCTGTTTCAAAGTATAAAGATGATGTATTTATGATTTCCATGTGTGAATTAGATTGAATTCATATTTATCATATTAGTTGGTTCCAATCCATGATTTAAATGCGAGTTTCATGAAATTAAATAACATGTATAAGAAATATGTGATTATATTGATAGATCCTTAAATTTATAAAGTGATAAATGCATCTATTATGTTGATTTGGTTTCAATCCATGATTATGATAAGATTCATGAAAAATAGAATAGTATTTTAGGGGAATTATATAAATTACATTCTAAACCCTTGAATTTTTAATTAAGTATTGTATTCATGATGATTATGTGATGAACATTATCATGTGAAATACTCATGCTCCTCAAGTATTCACTAAAATGCCTATATGAAGTAGATAGAGGAATCATGAGATGTTATTATGAGATCTTAATCATGTACAAGCTTATGCCCTACAAGTGTTTGATAAAATGCTTATGTGAATTGACTAGTGAAGGAATGACATGTTAATATGTGATCCCATTCATGTACAAGTTAATGCATTGCATGTATTAGATGGAATGTCTCTATGAATGAATTATGACCAAGTGAACATTGTTATGTTATTCAAGATTATACTTTTCTTTACTTTTCATGCTATCGAGTCCTGGGGTATTTAATACCCGACAACTTAGCTGTTTATTTAGATCCAGTGTCAATTAAAGAATAGTATCAATCATGTCAGGATCAGTAGTACTCTGAATCTATTACAGAACTCAGTAGAATTCAGTCAGCTACAAAACTTAGGAAAACCCCGTAATCTCAGTGAATTCAGTTCAGTTTAGTTCAGTATACTCAGTTTAGTGTCTTTCGGTTGGGAGTAGGATTTAGCACCGAGTGTACCCAAGGATGGGGGATCACTTTCCAGCAGAGGGTGTGACCCTTAATAGCAATCCCTGAGTTGCAAAACTACATGGCAAGGGTAAGTTGAGATGACTTCTTGCTAGATAAGGGTTGACATATCTCTCATAAGTTTTTCTGTCAATGAGGGTTGGAAAAATGTCTTCCTACTGGTTAGGATTAACTCATAGCCAGTGTTAGTACCTGTGGAACGGTATTAACACCCTTCCAATTGGGGTTACAGGTTGGACCCCAATCAGCTCTGAGAGGGGAATGTCGGTTAGGTAATTACCTCCTAGATTTTAAGTTTCAGTCTCAGTTTTTAGAATATAACTTAGTTTAGTTCTACAGAACCAGGATTTCCAGATACAGTCACTCAGTTATCAGTAACTCAAATTATCAGTATATTCAGTTATCATTTATCAGATTTAATTTCATTATACTCAGTTACAGTATGCACAATATGTTCAGTAGTTACATATCCTCCATGTGAGCTAATCCAGCTCTTACATATCATTCAGTTATTTATTTTTCATGCATATAAACCCATGCGTTTGTCCTTAAGACCATGTATTTATACTTACCTCATTTAGCATACTATTACATTCCCACATACTGATCGCATACCCGTTTCTTGTGCTATGATGTTTTATATCATAGGCTCGGACGCTCAGGTTCCTAACCGCGCTTAGCCAGATTCATCCAGTAGTAGCAGACTTAGCAGTGAGTCCTCATCTATCGAGGATATTATTTTATTTTAGTACTTCAACTTAGCAGTATTTTAGCAGATGGAGTTAGTTGGGGGATTGTCCCATCAACTCCACTTTCAGATATATTCAGTTAGAGATTTTTCAGACTAGATTTTCAGAGAGTATTTCAGATTTAGATGCTATTATTCAGTATTAGTATTTTAGATGTTTTGAAACTTATGTAATTTCGTCCTATTATTCCACAATTATTACAGTATTATTGTTCACTGGTCACAGTAGGTTGTGGTCTCTCAGGATCTTAAGCACCGTGTAATGACTAGGGGGTATTATCAGGTCATTTCAAACTTAGTATCAAAGCCCAAGGTTAAATATAGTCCAAAGGAGTTTGAAAACCACATCGCATAGAGTCTTGTCCATGGATGTGTAGCGCGCCATACTTATGGACAGGAGGTTATGAGATGTTTTAGGAAAAATTTACCCTCTTTCAATATTCATTCCATATGAGTTAGCATTAGCTCAAGTTAATCTCTCAATCAAATCCACTTTTTCCTTTCGTTTATAGAACATAACTCCCAAAAAGACTAACGAAAGAAGAACTGGAAACCAGTCAGCCCCTCAGCCCGTTCAAACAGATCTCCTAGACCAACATGTCTCTCATGCAGAATACAGAGTTGTATATACTACTTTAGCCAATTCAGTATTAGCTCATAATTAATGACCAGCTATTGTTCTGAACAACCCAATGGCCAATATGGCCTCAACAAGAATTCGAGAATTCACCCAGATGAATCATCCTTCCTTTACGGGATCTAAGTCAGAAGGGGATCCATAAGAGTTCCTCGATTATGTTCAAAAAGTCACAAATATCATGGGAGTGATTTACAGTGAGAGTGCTGAGTTAGCCGCCTATTATCTAAAAAATGTATCCCATACATGATTTAATCAGTGAAAGGTAAATAGGGGAATAGATACAGAGCCCATAGAGTAGGAAAAGTTTGTTACTTCCTTCCTAGACATATTCTTTCCCATAGAGCTGAGAAAATCTAAAGTGTTAGAGTTCATCAATCTCAGGGAAGGTAGTATGAGCGTAAAAAATTATTTCCTCCATTTTACTCAATTACCTAGGTATACTCCCTATGTAGTAGCCGACAATAGGTCCAAAATGAGCAACTTCATATTTGGGGTATCAGATAGTGTGGTTAAGGAACGCATAATAGCAATATTGATTAAAGAGATGGACATATTTAGTCTTATGGTCCATGCTGAACAGATTGAGGAGCAGAAGCTTAAAAAGAATGGGAGAGAGAATAAGAGGGATAGAACAGGTAGATTTAATTTTAGTCAGACTAAGTTAGAGGGCAATAATCATTCCCACTCTCTTTCAAAGTTCTCAGTCCCAGTTCTGTTCTCAATTAGTATATCGATGACCCAGGATAGCATAAGCAATAGTTGTACTAATCCATTTTACAGAGACTGTGGTAAGAATTATAAGGATGTATGCAGAGTTGGCAGTGATGTTTTTTTCTGGTGTGGGGAGCTAGGCCACAGAGTCGGATATTGTCCCCAGTCAACTTCTTAGGGTCAGTATAGTGGTCCTTCAGCTCAGCCATATCGCCAGACTCATTAAAGTTCCACTTCCAGTGCCACTAGTGAGAAATGCCTAAATAGGTTTTACGCACTTTAGTCCAGATAAGATCAATAAAGTTCTCTGAATGTGGTCACAAGTATGTTACAGATCTCCCATTTACATATTTATGTCCCAGTATAAGATCGCAGCTATTCAGTCACGATTTAGTTCGTAGGTGCCTCATGCATCTCATACTTTTCCTTAGTATCTCAGTCGAGTCAGCATTCTCGAGGGACATAGCATCCCAAAGGGGGTATGCACTATAATCCCTGATCTATACCTTCCATTTTTTCTTCACGTAGCAAATTTAATTGAAGTAATGGGTCCTTATAGTTTAACCTCAAGTCCCAATCTCAACTGTATGACTATCCCTCTGTCATGACACGTATCCAAGGAATTAGTTCAGTTCATGGATCATGATTCAGACTTAGTTATTTCCTCATATTCTCGTTCATGCATATTGAGTCACGTATTCATTAATCCGTTCAGACATGTACTCATGCCTCAGACATGCATGTTCAGTATATAAGTTCAGTCTATCAGACTAGTCACGTAATCATGCTTCAGTTGTGCATTTCTAGTTTAGTACATAAACTCAGTCTATTCTTACACCCCTAACTTAACTAGACATATTCGAGGACAAATATTCCCAAAGAGGATATATTGTAATACCCCATATTTCCCTAGCCTAGATTAATCCTCATTACATGGGTTATCCAAAATAAAAAAATTTAAATAATCAATAATTTTCATATTTTAGCCTACCATTGCGTAGGAAATTCAATTAACTTTCCAACGATATAAAATTCGCCTAAATTCGACAACCAGGTAAGAAATTATGGCGATTTTAAGTTTCAGTCGTTAAACATCATCCTTCAGGCCAGTAGCATATCGTGGATTGTATCAAACTAGAAGTTGTCAATTTTCAGTGTTGCTCGTCGATATTGGCGCGTTGCGCCATAGACCCAATTTACAATAGTCAATTTCCAGTGTACCAATTCAATTCTACTGCGTCGCAGTGCACTTCTAGTTCACAAACAAAGTGGCAATGCGATACCACTGTGTCGCTCCACCATGTAATTTTCCAGTTGTTATTTTCTAGTGACACGACACGATAGCTCCACAGCGTGCCAGGGGTCCAGATCGAGAAAATTTCACGAAAAAATTAAAGTTGCACCCATGGTTAAAACAGTCTTTTCCCATGATTTTATTCCGCCAAGAGGTGGGATTTAAGCCTTAAAATCGTGTAAATCCCTTCATAATTGACTTTTCCCCAAAATCAAAGATAATTCTCTCTCAAGAAAGCAAATCCTAGCTCCCAAGAATCAAGGTGAATCCCAAGAATTTCTCCAAGAACTCATCTAATTAAGGAATGTTAGATGTTGATTCATAGGTTCCTTTCACCCATGATGTCCAAAAATCTTTTGTCAAAGTACAAAGATGATGTATTTATGATTTCCATGTTTGAATTATATTGAATTCATGTTTATAATACTAGTTGGTTCCAATTCGTAATTTAAACACGAGTTTCATGAAATTAAATAGCATGTATAACAAATAAGTGCTTATCTTGATAGACCCTTAAATTTATAAAGTGATTAATGCATCTATTATGTTGATTTGGTTTTCAATCCATGATTATGATAAGATTCATGAAAAATAGAATAGTATTTAGGGGGAATTATGTGAATTACATGCTAAAACCTTGAATTTGCAATTAATTATTATATTCATGATGTCTATTTGATGACCATTATCATGTGAAATACTCATGCTCACCAAGTATTTGCTAAAATGCCTATGTGAAGTAGATAGAGGAATCATGAGATGTTATTATGAAATCTTAATCATGTACAAGCTTATACCCTACAAGTCTTTGATAAAATGCTTATGTGAATTGACTAGTAAAGTCATGACATGTTATTATGTGATCCCATTCATGTACAATTTAATGCATTACGAGTGTTTGGTAAAATGTCTCTATGAATGAATTATGACCAAGTGAACATTGTTATGTTATTTAAGATTATGCTTTCTTTACTTTTCATGCTATCGAGTCTGAGGGTATTTAAAACCTGAAAACTTAGTTGTTTATTTAGAAACACTGTCAGTTAAAGAATAGTATGAATCATGTCACAATCAGTAGTACTCTCAGTCCGTTACAGAACTCAGTAGAATTCAATCATCTACAAAACATAGGAAAACTCAGTAATCTCAGTGAATTCAATCAATTCAGTTTAGTATACTCTGTTCAGTGTCTTTCAGTTGGGAGTAGGATTCAGCACCGGGTGAATCCAAGGATATAGGATCACCTTCCAGCAGAGGGTGTGGCACTCAGTAGAAATCCTTGAGTTACAGAACTACATAGCCAGCGTAGGTTGAGATGACTTCCTGCTATGTAAGGGTTGACACATCTCTCAAGAGTTTTCCTATTAGGGAGGTTTGACAAAATATCTTCCTACTAGTTAGGGTTAACTTAAGACAATATTAGTACCCGTGGAACGGTATTAGTATCCTTCCAACTAGGTTTATAGGTTGGCCCACAATCAGCATAGAGAGGGTCATATTGGTTAGATGATTACCTCCCATAGTTTCAGTTCCAGCCTCAGTCTTCAGAGTAAAACTCAGTATAGTTCCATAGAATTAGGACTATTATCAATATATTCAATTATCAGTTATCAAATTCAGTTCCAGTATACTTAGTTAAGGTATGCATAGTATGTTTAGTAGTTACATATCCTCCATGTATGCTAATCCAGCACTCGCATATCATTCAGTTAGTTATTGTTCATGCATATGAACCTAAGCATATAGACTTACCTTATTTAGCATACCAGTATATTCCCACATATCGATCACATACCCATTTTTTGCGCTATGATGATTGATATCATAGGTTTGTATGCTCAGGTTCTTGACCGTGCTTAGCAAGATTCAACCAGTAATAGCAAAGTTAACAGTGAGTCCTTATCTATCGAGGATATGCTTTTATTTCATTACTTCAACTTAGCAATATTTTAGTAGATGGAGTTAGTTGGGGCCATCAACTCCACTTTAATACAGATTCAGTTAGAGGCTTTTCAGACATGATTTTCAAATAGTATTTCAGATTCATATGTTATAATTCATTATTAGTATTTTAGATGTTTTGAACCTTATGGTATTTCAGCCTATTATTTTACAATTATTACAGTATTATTATTCAGTGCACACAGTAGGTACCAGCTCAGGGGTTAGCTTTTGGTCCCTCAGGATCGTGAGCACCGTGTCACGACTAGGAGGTAGTCTCAGATCTTTACATGAACCTAAGAAGCTGGTATAAACTGGTCTCAGTTAGCACGATCTCGGTCATTGGACCTGATCGCGTCAGAGTAGACACAGTTATGACCACCAATTATGGTAACCGAGAGTGATTTCCTACCATGCCAAAAATCTTGCACTCCAAATTTTTAACCAAACACAACCAAGTTCCCATCCTATGAGCTTTAGTGAACAACGTTGCATAGATTGTGTATAAAAATTTCATTGTTTAAAATCATGTATGGCTAGTTCTTCCAGAATAAATCTCATGGACAATTATGATTACATATGATTTATGGAACCTGAGTGCCACACTCACTGCTATAGTGATCTTTCGAGGATGAAGATGATCCCAGAGAGAGGAATTTACTTGGACATTGTGCCATCGATACAAAATTTGCCCAAGTCGAACACTTGGGTGAAGAGTTAGAGATATTTTAGTAAGACCGTATGTCACCTGGCACCTTAGCGCATCGCAGAGCCAGGCAAAATGGCAATAATCAAAATTCAGTAAGCCTCTGCGATTATGGCGCGTTGCACCAAGGTTTAATTTCAAAAAAATTCAAATTCTAGTGAAACTCCACGATTCTACCGTATCTCGGTATAGTTCCAGTTCTCAATTAAGATGGCAATGTAATTTCCACCGCATCACGCCGTTATGCAGTTTCCCAACTGTCCAATTTCGAAGGAGCTGGCACGATTATGGTACGTCGCGCTAGCATGTAAAATTAGGATTTTTTTTAGTTTAATTCCAAGGGTTTTTGGACTTTTCCCCTTTTTCCTAGCCTCTATAAATACCCGGTTGAGGGCCTTCAGCCTCATTTTCTCTTTTTCCATCCAAAAACTAGGGTTTCCAAAGATCAAACCCTCTCTTCTTCTCCAACAAAAAACAAACAAAGATTAAGAGATATCAAGAGAAATCAAGAAATCTTTCCAAGAACCTTCAAGAAAAGAGTTTCCCCAGGTATGTAGATGTTGATTCTTGGGTCCCTTTCTTCCAAGAAGCTCAAGTACCCTTTTCTAAAACTAAAAAAAAATTATGTTTATGAGTTGTTAATGATTCATGTGATTTAAAATTGATGTTACATGTGTTTTTGAGTTTTGATTTATGTTTGTTTACAAGATTCATGAGCTTTGACCCTAGTAGGTGGAATTCATGTGATGTTTGTGATATTCCCTCTTGAAGTTATTTTCTATGTGATGTGTTCATGTCCTTTGGGTGTAGATATGGTGGAATAAGCGAAGCATATCCCTCATAAGTTTGATAAAGAGCTTAGGTGAAGCATAAGAGCCATTATAGTATCTTGAACAGGAAACCCCCAAATTGGGAGCTAGTTTATACATGACTAGTGTTTGATAAAATGCCTTAGTAAGTGAAATGTGCCATGATAGTATGAAATCCCCAAGTAGGTGTAAACCCATACTTTCTTAGTGTTGTTGAAAGACCTTAGCGAACAAGTCAATATATGATGGGTGTAAATCCCCCAATTATGTGCTCTCTGATATATGCTAAGTTTTTAATACATGCCAAGTGGTTAGCAAGTAAGTTGAGACATGATAGTATGAAGTTTTCCCCAAATCATGTGATGTCAAAATACATGTCAAGACTGATTTAGGTGTGAAGTACTTGAGGTAAGACCTTGTTGAAGAAAGTATAATCTAGTAGCATTTTCCCTAGGTTAGTATATGTTAAGTTTCCTAAATGCTTGACGCGCGTTAATGATTGTAAATGTGAAGGTATGTTATGTTTCCTAAATACTTGAAGAGATGTTTAATAATTATGATGATGAATGAATGACTGTGATGATGAATGAATGATTGTGATCATCATGATGAATGAATAGTTGTGATGATGGAGGAATGATTATTCTTTATTTTATGTTATCGAGTCCTGGGGGTATTTATACTCGATAATTTAGCAGATGTCTAAAGCCCGTATCTATTTCATGATAATTCTAGTTGAGCCATAACCCTCAAAACCCAGGGAATTATAGAACAATATATCCTCAGATAGTTACAGAACTTAAGAAATCTCAGAAATCATAGTAATCTCTGTAATCTCCGTATCACTAGTAATTTAGCCTCACCTTTGTACTCAGCTTAGATCTAACAGTATGCAAGTGTTTAATTCTATTCTCGGTAGTGACCAAATAATCTATTCAAGATCAGTATCATCAGTCAGATACCATGATCAGTGTCATATTTCAGTTCAGAGTCTTTCAGTTGGGAATAGAAACTAGCACCGAGAGAGGAAAGGAATGGCGGCTCCTCCCATTTAGCGAGAGAGAGGCTAGAGTCATTAGTAGAAATCCTCGACCTCCAGAACTGCATAGCTAGTGTAGGATATAGGAGTCACCATCAAAAAAGGTTGTCACCTCTAGAGAGAGAGTATTTGACTATGATATTGCCTTAGGTCAACTTCCAGTTGAGGGTCATCCATCAGAGAGGATGGACCAGACAGAGGTCTTTACCCGTGGAACGGTATTGACACCCTTCCAGCTGGGGTTACAGGTTGGACACCACCTGTGGTAGGTTGTGGTATGGTGTTTAAGTAACTAATTCCCACAGTTTTAGATTTAGATTCAATATCAGTGTCAGTATCAATCTTCAGAAATCAGGACTGTCAGATACATTCATCTATCTCTATAAGGAACTCATATAGTTCCATTGATTCATGGACCATCCGTATGATAGGCTTGGTCTCATATATAGTTATTTAGTATCATATTTAGAGAAATACCGCCAGACAGGCTTGATCACATCCTCATATTCTACTGAGTATTCTTGTTGTCAGATTCAGATATGATCATTTTCTAACCATTGATAATAGCTTCCTTAATCATCTGTTAGAGAGGTTGATCTTTAATCTTATAAGTCGAGAGAAGTAATCTAAGAATTCAGTCATCAATGTAAGTACTTCCAGCTTCTCAGTCATCAGTATAAGATGAGTCAGTGTCTCAGTATCTCAGTGTCAGTAGTGAGTTCAGTCTGCAGCAAGTCAGTATCCGAGTTTCAGTCTCTAGAGTTGTGATGATTGTGACTATGGTCTATGCATTAATGTATGTGCATGTGTTCTTGTGCGGCATTTTCATGATTATTCAGTTTAGATATTATGCATGCATAAGCCCTTGCATTTAGCCTTACCCCGTCTAGATACTCAGTACATCCCTATAGTGACGCATTAGCGATATGGTGTTTTATTTTGCACCATAGGTTCAGAGGCATGAGACCCAGAGTCTCCTTAGTAATTCAGTCCCAGCCAGTAGTAGTAGCCATAACCGTGTGTCCTCTTCTATCGAGGACAAATCTTATTTACTATTAATGCATCAGATTTTGTTTACTTTCAGTTGACGAAGTTAGTTGGGGACATGTCCCATCAACTCCACAGTTCATATAGTTTAGAGGCTTTTCAGATGGATGTATTAGTATTTAGTCTTTAGTTTTGTGTATTCATAGATGTGCTGGACTTTATAGCTAGTTTCCGCATTTATTTCAGATATTATGCAGTGCATAGGTATAGATATCGGTAAAAGGGTTAGCTTGTGGTCCTTCGGGTCATAAGATCCATGTGATGTCTCGGGATGGGATCTTGGGGCATTACAAACATTATGCCAAAAAGCTTCCGGCATTCCATGACCATCTTGGAGCCACATAGTGGCAGTTTTTTTCCTCAGACCCATGCAATACAAATGAGTAATGGGTCCGTGAATTGTATGCCAACTTTTGCATAGTTTCTCTCTTGGATCCATCAAACATGACTATTATGATCCGGGGATAAATCGTGCGCTTTGGGGTAAAACAAATCAATGATTTTTATAGGCTCTCATATGCAGACATGAGGGAATTCACAGTAAAACGGTGTAAACCAGGAAGTTGGTTGGCGAAAATATTGTGTCTCGTAAAGGAAGTCTCGTGGATGAAAACAAAAAGCAATATCTCTGTGAATGAATTCACTTCTAAGGCTCTAATTTGGTTGAACATTATATGTAGCCGAGTCTCCCCTTGCACCCACATGACAACAATCCCAGGTCTACATGCTCGAATAGTTGATTTTATTTTAGATCGCATTATATTGGATGTTGGTCAGCTCATGGTCAATGAAATAGACCACTTTAATGACAAATAGTTGTACGCATCTCTTTTTTACCTTATTGATTACTGAGCTTTATAAGAGAGCGAGGGTTGAGGAGTATATTAGAGATACTTAGGTGTGCCTTGTCCCCCATATCTACCCCTTCAGGATTCGAGGGGAGGGCATACCTGGCAAAGGCAAGAAGCAAAAGATCGACTTTAGGAAGTCAGCATGTACTGAGCTTGAGTTTCATAGGCAATCCACCACCGATCCTCTTAAGGATATTGGAGTTTATATTGCTTTCATTAGGGAGCTTGTGTCTTGTTTGCCTGAGGGACCAGAATATCCCTCCACCAAACGTCAGTCATATGTCACAGTACAATTATGATAAGTACAAAAAGTATCAAAAGAAGCAAGAAGATACCATTTCTAGACTTGAGAAAGCCTAATCATCTTTGGAGGAATCATATCGAGATCTCAAAATTATGTATGAAAATTTGGTCGTAAGGGAGAAGAAGAGGGATGAGTTCTTTAACATGAAGTGAAAGGGGGTAAAGGGACTATGGAAGGTCCTAAAACCCTGAGATCATCTTTCTTCTTCCTTGGTGAAGAGTGATGATGAGGCACTGACTGATTGGTCTAATCTACAGGAGAGAAATGGTGATACAGAGTTTGAGAGTGATTGCATCCCTTGATTTGGTTTCAGGGAGAACCCTTATCTCCTTTACCCTTAATTATTTTATGCATTGGGGACACTGCAACCTTCTTAGTTGGGGGTGCCAGTCTCCATATTGATTTGTTTTGGGCCTGTATATTGATATTTCTGTATTTTCCCTGCTCTTTTATATTATTCTTATTTTTATTTGTGTTGTAACATTTGGGAACTATGACGGTGCCCATATTTGCATAGATTAGTTGCTTTGTTCCTGGATTATTGTTTTATTTAATTTTGGTCACTTAACATTCTTAAGGGGAAAGCGTCGTGATTGGGTTTAAGTCATGGATATAGGGGAAGTCTGAGTATCCATGGCATCAAAGTCACAAATGCAAGGGAAGTCTGAGTACCTGTGGGATTGATAATTTGGGATCTTATTCATACCCATTGGCGATGTATGAGTAACCATAAGGGTGGGTAGCCCGTATTAAATCCTATCTGTGAGACAAAAGCTTCTGTTGTTGCCATGATTAACAAATTATACGTGGTGCTAATGTAAAACAAAAAAACCCTCCCCTCTAATTTTTTTTTTCAAAATTCAAGGGCATAGACGTGAGCAACTTTTTAACAAAACTTTTCTCTTTTTATGACACCGGAAATTGACTTAGGAAAATTATTTGCCTCAAGCAGGAGGAACAATTGAACCCCCTTGATGATATTCCCATGCCATGTTTGGGAGCTTATTTGTCTATATCACATGTGTACTTGTACCGCCTAGAACTTTCCCCATTAGTCTTGCAAGGCTAAATCATGATTGTATTTGGTTGTTAATATGATCCAAGGCCATTCTTATGAAATTTGAAGCCCACTTTAGCCTAAGAATCCTACCAATACATAGATATAATCCTTTTTCACCCATGTTGAGACTTCAGACTTTTCTTTAGGAATCCCATTGCATGTCGTGACCCTCTTATTATCCCTCTCTTGAACCCTATCCTCCATGAACATATGAATGCAATTTGAGTCTAAAAGCCTAAGTTAGGGTGGTAAAAGTTGAAAGAGGTGTCATTGGTCCAGAAAGTCATAAAAAAGTGTTGACATGCTTAATCAAAAAAAGAAAAATGATTAGAAGAAAGAAATCATTCAACAAAGGAAATAAATCAATAAATTATGTACAAACACAAAAAAAAATGAAAAGAAAGTGGGAAAACCAAGAAAGGCAATGTAGGTAGAATAGTGAAAGAAAAGAAGTGGCCCAATAGAAATATTAAAAAGAGTATGTTGTAGAAGTGCAAGGAGGTTTTAGCCTTGTTGTCCAAAAATTAATACCCTACCTTACCCTAAATCTACATTATATGCTCAAAAAGTCCTTCGTGATTCCCAACCAAATATGACTATTGTAGTGGAGATTGAAAATAGGGGCAAGCCTATAAACATGGTACTTGTTAGCATTGGGAGTTATTGAGAGAGAGAGTGTTTGCACATAAATTACTTGATGAATATTTGATGGATAAGTATGTGAATTCTTCTTTCTTGTGAGGATACATGTGATCAAGTTGAGGTGGGTGATTTTTTCACCTTCTAAACAATAAGGAAAAAGGAAGTAAAATGTGGTTAAGGTCAAGAAGTGTACCATTTCTAGAGTATTAGTAGTTTTCATGTGGTTTCCCCTAAAAGTCGATTGAGTCCTTCAATACTTCATTTTATGTTGAAGGGTGCAGTCAAAATCATTTTTCCCATGTGTGAAGAGCTTTTGTGGTAGTAATCAAGTTAAAGTCATCATGATCTTTGGGTTATAGAATATAGGCATACATGTGAAATTATCTCATAATAAGGGGTGGTGTTTCTTGAGGACAAGCAAGGTTTTAAGTTGGGGGTGTTCATGAGTTGTGATTTTACTACTAATTTGCACTCAAATTTCGTGCACACTACGAACTTTCGTGATTTAATGCACTAATATCTATATTTTTAAGGCAAAGAGTTGGTAAGATAAAAAAATATGGATTGAAGCTTAAAGAGATCAAGTGGAAGAAAAGAACATGATTGCAGAACCATACTGCGGTCGTGTTCAATCAAGATGGTCAATAAAACGTGATTGCACAACCATACCGCGGTCACGTTCGCCGAAGTTCAAGACAACCTCATGCGATCGCGGCTAAGAGGGAATATTGCCCAGGGCAGTTTTGTAATTTTACTTGGCATAATCCCAAACCTTATATAGGCAAAAACCCTTTGTTCTTTGGATTTGTTAACCTCATAGACACTTTTGAATTTGAAACGAGAACTTTAATTGGGCAAGATTGTAACGAATTTTGGAGACTTGAATTCTTAGTATTTCGTGAAGGATGGATGCTTTGGAAAATCGTTATGTTATATCTTTCTCTACTTTGTTCATTAGTAGCTAAGTAATTTAGTCTTGGGATTATGTTGAACTAAAGCATAATTGTGTATAGGTGTTGTTGTGTGTTTGCATGATTTTTAGTTGTTCAGTATGGATTCCACCATTTCTTGAGTTTAATAGTTGGAATTTTTGGGTGAAAACCCCAAATATCCAAATGAGTTTGATGGGTGAAAATCCCAAACTCTAGAAACCCTTCATCAACCTTGAACGAGCGATGAAGGTGAACATATGAGAACCCATAGCATACATGAAAGAGGTCTATAGGTGGACAAGGTAATCATGGAAAATTAAGCATGTGGTTTACTACCTTTTACAATCTTAGACATAAGTGTTAATGGAGTGTAAGTCATATCATAGACATTTTCCTAGAAATAGGGATGTCTAATTGAGGTTTTGGGTGACTATGAATGTCACACTCATTAGGTGCTTGAAAGAGACAATGTGTGACATCTTTGTGGTTTTGTTGAAAGACTACCCACAAAGACCTTCGACCTAGCCTATCTCTCACTTAACAACTAAGATTCATGTTAAACCATCATTAACCCACGTGTTTTTTACTTTCAGGTAGGCATAATCCCAAGCTTACTTCCAAACCTGATTATTAATTAAAAGTGTTATACTAGTGTGTTTTTTGACTAAAGATTGTTATAATTAAAGTCCAAATCCACCCCTACCCAACCCCCCATTTTACATTAAATGTTGTTTTTGTTGCATTCCGGGTATCCTTTTAATAATTAGAGCACCGATAGGACTTGAAATTTGAATTTCACTCCTTATATATTCGTCCCTAATATGAGTAAGGATATTTACAATGACCTCCTTACCTGTTAAACATGGGAGTAAGTTAAGCGTTATCAGATAAACTAGGACGAATAAACTAGAAGATCTTTAAGTTGCTCCTTGAGTTTCCTCAACTCAGTCGGATCCATTCTATAAGGAGGAATAGGTATTAGACGAGTGTCTGGAACAAAATCAATACCAAACTCGATATCCGTATCTAGAGGAACACCAGGAAAATCATCAAGAAAAACCTCAGGAAACTCATTTTCCACCATAACCGACTGAAAAAGGACCCTACGAGTTAGATCTTTAACCCGGACAAAGTGATAAATACACCCATTGGATATTAATCTCCGAGGTCTAAGATAAGAAATAAACCTCCCCCTAGGATCAAGGGAACAACCCTCCCACTCTAAAATCGGTTCACCATGGAACCTAAAGACAACCTTATAGGTCCAACAATCTAAGAAAGCATAAAAAGAGTGTAATAATTCCATCCATCCCCAAAATAACAACAAAATCCACCATATCCAGCTCAAACAGATCTACGAAGGTCAGCTTGCTACCAACAGATACCACACACCCCCTACAGACTCTTTCAGCGATAATTGAGTCACCTGCTGATGTAGAAATAACAAAAGATCTTAAACAACCTTAGGATCAAAACCAAAACATACAACTACATATGAAATCGTATAGGAAAGAGTAGATCCCGGATCAAGCAGAAAATACACATCACAAGAAAAGAGTTGTAACATACCAATAACGACATCAGGTGATGCCTCAGATTCCTTCCATGATGCAAGAGCATATAATCTATTATGGCCTATGTTGGTACAAGAAATAGAAGCAGGCATAGAAGTAGAACCACTAGGTGCAGGAGTAGAA
Source organism: Capsicum pubescens (assembly GCA_030864215.1). NCBI lineage: Eukaryota > Viridiplantae > Streptophyta > Magnoliopsida > Solanales > Solanaceae > Capsicum > Capsicum pubescens. The sequence continues at coordinate 122,718,384 of CM061544.1, forward strand.
GATGAAGCAACTAGAGCTTTGACCGCTCCCGAAACACCCATACAACCCAGACAGTTTTTTAGCATATGGCCTGGCTGACCATATTTAAAATGCTAGTCCCTTTCTTCTTCACAAAATCCAGGATGAAGACGTCCATAAAACTGAAAAGGAGGAGACGAAGAAGATGACTATGCCCCACTTCCCTGAGATTGGGTACCTTATGCCCAAAAATTATCACAAACTTGCAGACGCATATCACTCGACTGATTTAGATAAGTAGCGCTAGTAGTAGAAAATGAACTAGAACTCCCCCACTTCTTCTTTGGCCGGTTACCACCATCCCGATCACCTTACTGCTGAGCACTACCCCACTTAGAGAACCTACTCCTCTTACCCTATCTTTCCATAAAATCTTCCTACTTTCTCTTTTCATCCTCTTCTTACTGCATGTGGACAACCAACCTTGAAATATCCATATCCTTAATTAGCAAAGCATTCTTACTTTTAAGGATCAAATCTTGAGAGATAACAGAAGTGAACTTTCTCATCCTCACGCTCAAATAAGACACTAAGTCTAGAGCATACCTTGAGAGCTGATGGAACTTCAAGCCATATCCTTAACAGACATTCTTCCCTGCTGAATATTCACAAACTCCTCCATGTTTGCTTCCTCTAGCTCCTGAGGAAAGAAATGATCAAAAAAATATTATAAAAGGTATCTCATAAAGACAACTCCTCAACATCACCTCTGTCTCTATCCCATTCCTCACACCATTAGTACGTAAAATCCTTGAGATATAAGTTGCAAAGTTTACCCCTTCCACATTCGTATCCTGCATTTCCCTGGAGATTTTATCTTTTTCATCCAACAAATACTGAGGAACCTCTTCTACCGTTACTCTAGTAAAAGTAGGAGGATTCATTATCATGAACTAGCCAACATTTTTTTCCTCAACAGATAGAACACCAGATGCATCTCGCTCAACCTGAGCAACAACTACCCTAGTAACAGTACGATTTGAATGACAAATCTGCGTTAGCCATCTAACCCAAAGGAGGACTAGTAGCAACTGGAGAAACTCTATAACAATAAAGGATAGGACCCCTAGACCTAGTATGAACTCAAGATGTAGGACGTACTCAATCAACATCACCTCCAGATGGGACAGAAGGATTTCTTTATGTTAAAGATAGATGAGGCATGATCTAAAATGTGAACAAACATTAATTAGAGGAAATTCCAGGACATAGGCTCTATCTTGAAAATAGAATACCAAGATCGTGAAACATTCCTAAATACCTTGTAGCCTCTCTCATATGAGTGTGGCGCACTACACACCTCTAAAAGAGACTCAACTAGACACGACTTTGTGGACTCTAAATTGACCATGAACCTAAAGATATTATACCAACATTACATGATCAGACCTAGGTCCTTGTCGTAATGTGCATCCTAAGTCCAGGAGATCGGGGACCACCCCTGTTACCCAACCCAATCTCCATCCTCCTGCCCAGAGTTGGCTAAATTTCAAATATATAACAAGATAGCATAATTGTCTATACCAAAAATCTAGATAGGTCTATTACCGATACTGGCCCAATTGAGTCTAACCGTCTGAACCTATCCTATAACCAAAACTAACAAAACCATATCCATATGAGTTTCATAATAATTTTATATAATCCCAAAATAAAAAAGGATGGAACAGACAACACTGTAGTTAACCAGTGTCAGCCCCCATACAATTAGCAATAGTAAGGCAAACACCAATACCAACCCCACCCATACCAACGCATAGTAGTTCCACAAAAGCCTCTAACTAAAAGAATACCAAAATCCAGTTGGGACGTGCCCCCAACTATAGCCAAAACATATATCCATAAATAAACTAAAGTATAAAATAACATACATGAAACTTATTCTTCCATAAAGATGAAGGCTCATCTATTTAATCAAAAAGCTACCATGAATGTCTGAATGCTACGTAGGGGGAAGTAGAATGATTGGTTCCTGCATCCTATGATGATACAATCGCCCGAAGATGGGTTAGCAGGTGAACAATAGCATGAACTCAGGATAAGGATAAAATAATCCCAACTTGTAAAACTAAGTAATCCAACTATGTGTATACAAAACATACTTATATATATAACCATGTTGGGAAAGAAAATCGAGTTTGGCATGTATTTGAAACCATTTACTGGGTATGTGTAGATTAACAATCCTTAACCACCCATAATATATATGGGTCTAGTGTAAACCTTGGAACAGGCACGGACATATGTATCAACACGAACTAGAGATAATATTAGAGTAGGGGATTCCCAAGTACCCTTACCCGTTATGATACATATGTACAGTGTACTTAGGGGATCCCCTTGTACCTCATAGTATCATATAAGGTTAACATAGCCTACCCCTCATGTCGTCAAACATAAATTTCCAGTGTTCATTTACTAAACTTCTACCTACACGGTTAGATATCACACCCGGCCTTTAGTGCCCAATTAAAACCATTTCAAACAAACTAAACCATTGTTATTAAGTGAGGCTATACCTAGTGGTATCATCATACCCACTATAACTTGCAAGTATTATCCTTAGCCAAGCCTTTTTGAGACTGAGGGATTCCTATGTACCCATAGATCACACTATCTAATTAACTTGGGAGAGTCGCATGAACCTCTCATGTTTTCCATTATTATGATTATTTGGGGGATTCCATTATACCCTACAAGAATGATAGTTAAATTAGAAACCATTTTATTTTGACCATTCCAAACCAATAAAATCCGACAATGTAGTGAAAACATCCGCATAGGCATTTTATCAAACTTATTAGGGGCATAGTATTTCCAAAACCAAAGCCAATTACCATATAATCATTCCTATGCTACCATTATACAAAACCACCATTGAAGCAGAAAAAGCATAATTAAAATATGGGAAAACCATAACCAAGCATTTATAACCAAAACCCTCATATTATATTTTAAAACCAAAAACCATACAATAATCATGCCATGAAAACATTCCATAAAACAATGCCTTTAGTTGGAAATAACAATGAGGAAAGATAACATTTCTTAAACAAAGAAGATGATGAAGACAAATCACCAATACAAGACCCAAAATAATCCTTAAGACAAAAACCCTATCCTTCTTTTACCCAAAACCCTTATAGAGAATTGCAGAGTGTTTTAGAGAAGTTTCTAAGTGTTAAAGAATAGACTAATAGGGAAAATAACCTCTCAATAGGAATATAAGTCAATGGTCCTTATTAGGGTAATTGGGGAAATATCCATATTACCCTTACTTAGTCTCCTAAAAATCCTTTCAGGTAGGTACGACTATCCATTCCAGTCGTACCCTCCATTATAAGTGGTACCCACCAGTCGTACCCAAAGATATATCCCTTGGACCCAACACTGTCCAAGGTCTAACTCACCCCAAAATATGTTGTATACTATTATACAACGTGTAACACACCAACTTAGGAAGGAGTCCCACATCGGCAAAATATGCTAAGTATATAAGTGAGAAAGCCTTACTCCTTAGTAACGCGTTTTAAAGTCGTGCAGGCCTGGTCCAAGAGTGAAAACTATCACTACTGGGTTGGGGAGTGGCATGGGTATATTGGGCCTGTGTGTTTTGGGATACCCGTCGTGGCCAGGACCTCGGGTCGGGTTGTGACACGACTAATACCCATGATCTATACCCTTAGCAGAATATAATCCCAAGTGGATTAAATACTGCCCCACCATATGAGTCCATGGTATGACTTGTACCCCATCTTATAGCTCATAGTGAGCCACTCGTACTTAGTCCAACTTAGCCTACTAGGTTTATGATTAAATAAGTAACAGACAACATGTATCAACTGATACGACTTATACCACCCAAGTCATTCACATTCAAAAAACTAATCCAACCTAAAAACCAGTACTAGTCAACATACGACTAACCCATACAACTCATATCCCAGTGTACGAGTTATTTCCCCTAGTTGTATCCTATCCAGAGACCAGAAATTCAAAAATATTTCTAAGGGCCAAAAACCCAGGTTGTTTCAGCTTGAGTTGTGTCCCTCTATCTTAGATAGAATAGACTTCATTACTCATGTTTATCTTGAGAATGCCTTAATTACTTAACCATAGGTAAAATTCTCTAGTTTCTCATACTTAGAGTAAGTTGGCGTTAGTCTCTAATATTAGAGGAGGTTACTTTAGTTCCATTAGACTTAGTTAAAGTACTTGTGTAAGAATACCTACCTTAGGGTTTATGGTGGCATACTATACATGTAAGAGTTGATTTAGATACAATATTCTAGTCTGATTTAGAAATAATGTAGAATGCAATAGAGAATTTAGATGTGGGATTGGTGACCAACCTTAAGGCAAGACTTATGGACAGTTTCCTTGAACTTTTACGCTTAGTAATTGACTTGAGAGTGCCTTTTTGAGTCAATAATGATATCTCTTAGAACTTATTTTTTATGAAGAATTACATTGGGAATAATGCCCAAGTAATTATGGATTTTGTATGCCTTATTCACTATGGCTTAGATTAAGCTATTAATTATGTTATTGTAATTGATTATTATTTGGGCTAACAAATTTGTATTGAGTGGGCCCTTCACTATAATATAGCCTAAACCATAAATGGTGTTTTGAACATGCTATGGACAAGATAGAGATTATGTCATACCTTAGTTATTGATCATACTAATGATAAATAATCTTCAAGCCAATAGTAGGCCAATGAGGTTAGATAATAATTAAAGGGTATATGATGACTAGTGAGTAAATGGTTTGGTATTAATTGTTGGGTAGCTACTAATGTGTGAATTGGGTGTATGGATGATATAGATGACTATATGAAGGTAGGGATAAAGTTATGATTATATTGATATATGTTATTCCACTATGATTATTGATGATGATTATGATTGTTGGCAAATGGACATTTGATGAAATTGAGGAAAACTATGGATAATGAGAAAGTTTGGATATATGGTTGATTTTATTCATGTATGTTTCTCTTGGGGGTAATCTCTAGTGGTATGGGATGTTGTGATGAGTTCTTTTACTTTATGCACTAGTTGGTGTATAAGGTCCAACTTTGTATGTGTGTTTGCTTGTGATGGTACTTGTGTTACTTTATGACTCCGAATCATTTATTTGTTATGTATGGTGATATTGAAATGTGTTAATGCCTGATGTTATATTGTTATTATAATATTTAATTCTTGTTATGTACAATGATATTGGTATGTCTTGATGCCTTCTGTACACTATTTTTCTGATTTGCCTACTTATTATATATAGTAACAGTGGAGATGATTCTGGTTCGATTTTGTACCTTAACTTACTTATGATTGTCTTGCACTTTATCATTCTTATATCATGATTTAACTTAGTTGATCGATGATTCCTATAGAGTACCCATTATTTTGGTACTCATACTATAGTTATGTACTTTTTGGATGCAAATCTAAGTATTAGCTATCGTCATTGATTGTGGTTTATACAGTGATTGATTTCAAGAGATAGGGTGAGCTCTTAGAGTCTGAGTCTCCCAATTTCCTAATATCCTATGTATTTAGTCTTTAGTAATCTAGAAAGATGTATTGACTATTCTAGACTTGAATTTTTATTGATACTACTAGTTTCTCTTGTACTATCTCTACAATTTTTAGTGATTGTTATCTTGTATGACTATTTTTTCTATCTACAACCCCTCTATTTAAAATAGATTGAAGCTGAAAATGATAAAGAGAAAACATAAAAGAGTGCAGCTTAAGACCAGGATTGCATCAGCCACAGTTACCACGATCGCGGTCCTCTAGCTTCAATCGTGGTTAGTATAGATGGTTAGAGCAATGCGGTCAGGAAATCTAACTGTAGCCGGGAAGGCGCGGTCGCAGTCAAATACACGCGATCTCAGATAAGTGGGAACTACACTAAGGGAACAATTGTAAAATGTCATGGATGAATCCCAAATCATATATAAGCAAAAAACCTTTTTTTCTTTGGGGATTTCTTGTCTCATAATATAGTTTTTGAATTCTAAGCTTGAAACCCTAATTGATAAAGTGTGTAATCAACTTTGGAGACTCAAATTTCTCAAATTTTTGTTGAAAAATGAATGCTTTCATTAATCCACATAGTATATCTCTCTTTACTTTCTTCATGAGTAGCTAAGCAATTTAATCTTGGGATTATGTTACATTAGTGTGTAATTGTGTATGGATATTATTGGGTTTGCATGGAATTCAGCTGCTGAATATGGATTTCACCATTGCTGGAGATATGATTTGGGATTTGATGGGTGAAAACTCCAAATTTCCAAATGGGTTTGATGGGTGAAAGATCCAAGATCTAGAAATGCTTTATCATACTCGGAAGAAGGACTTAGGTGAATATTAGGTAACCCATAACATCATCTAAAGAGGGTTATCGGGGGACAAGGCAATGGTGAACAAATAAGTCTATGGTTTACTACCCTTTGCAATCTTAAAAATAAGTGTATAGGAAGTGTAAATCATGTCAAGTGCATCATTCTAGAAATAGGAATTCTTGGTTGAGGTTTTGGTTGGTGACATAAACACCACACTTATTAGGTGCTCGAAAGAGTTAATGGGTGAAATTATTTTGGTTTTATCGAAAGATTGACCTCAATGATATTCGACCTAGCCTATCTATTACTTAACAACTAAATCTCTTGATTAAAAAACATTATCCAACATACATTACCTCTATGGAGACATAATCCCAAGATTCCTCCAAACCTTGAATTTAGACTAAACATAGCATTCACTCCGTACTAGTTAAAGTTTGTGTGAAGAATTTTCAACAAATCCCCCCCCATTTACTTATACATGTTTCCATTAGCATTGCGGGTAACCTTATAGCAACTTGAGTACCCATAGATTGGAAGTCTATAGTATTCACTCTTTGAGATTCGACCCCAATTTACATTGGGTTACTTGACAAAGGCCGCCCCACCCCTCAAATATGGGCGTGAGTTGAGCAATATCAAAATGGCGTCGTTGCCTGGGAGTGAAATATATATTTCACTTATCTGGTGTTGTTCTTTCTTAAAATACCCAGAGTGGGGTAATATACTTTATTTGTTATTTTTGACTATTTTGTAGGTGATCAAAGTGTGAAAGGAACAATGAGCGATAATGCTAGTAATTTTTGCCCCATTGATGCTCTACTAGATAATGAGGGCTAATAGAATGTAGTTGTGAAAACAAGTGCTATCCGCATCCCACCAACCAATGGAAATGGTGTGTTTTATGTGACTAGCATTATGCTTCATATGTTTGAAATGAAAAGATTATATGGGGGTCAAGCATATAAGGACCCAAAAATTCATTTGAAAAACTTTGTGGAAGTTTTTGTTCCATTTAACATAGCACATATTACACTAGAATCCATCTGACATCGACTTTTTCCGTATTTACTAATGGGCGAGGCAGTTTTATGGCTCCGTTTACTTCCACCTGGCTTAATCACCTCTTTGAAGGAGCTCACCACAATGTTCCTTGATAGATAATTCGCACCATCAATGATGCTTCAAAACGAGATGAGATTGTAAACTTCTAGCTATTGAATAGAGAAACATTGTTTGAAGTTTGGGAGAGGTTTAATTGAAATCTAACCTAATACCCAAATCTTGAGGTCCCGGATAAGATGCTTCTTGAGATTTTATATAGAGTTTTTGATCCATTGAACAAAATGATTGTGGATAATGCGGCGGGTGGCTCTACTGTAAAATTGCACCATCTTGCGACTTTCCGATTAATATGTGAAGTATCCAAACAAAATTCGGCTGGGCACTCTAAGGATATCGATGATCCTAAAACCCCTTATACTACCTCCGTGGTGACCAATAAGTAAAGAAAAAAAGAATAAGAGAAGGAAGAGAACATTGCCAAGATGATAACCCAGCTTGAGCTTCTAACGAAACATGTTATGGGAGTACCCGTGAAAGTGTTAAATGTCGTAATATCAAATACTTATGAAGACGTTGGATGAATAAATTTGGTATTAGGCAAACTACTCGAGGGGTTCCCGTCCCTCCTATCAAAGGCAAGGTGGGAATCAAGGTCGGATGGATCGAGACATATATAGAGATTGGAGAGATAGGAAATGTGACTATGACCGCTATGTTCCTCCTACTGATAGTTCTAAGGACAAGGATTCAAATGTCATTGACCTAAAAAAGTTCAAGACCAAAGATATTTTGGCACGACTCTTGAGTAGAGCTGAAGGTACGGACTAAATGGTTTGTAATTTGAAGGGTGACTTCTCTATACTCTCCCAAATAGTAGTGTCTCACTCTGCCTCCATCAAATAATTGGAGACGCAATTCGGGAAAATCTCCATGCAACTAAATGTAAGGGCTAGGGGTGGACTTTCGAGTGACACAATTACTAACCCAAAGAATGAAGCACAAGTCCTAGAAATTATCACTAGAAGTTGGAAAATAATTAAAGAACCCTTAGAGGAGAGATGAGTAAAAATATGCCCAAGGCTAAGGCAAAAGAGGTTACACCCCAAATAAGAAAAACAAATAATGAGAAAAAACTAGATAAAAGTGATGAGAAGGTGGTCAAAGTTGAGAAGCCGAAAGGAGAAGTAAAGTTAACCATCCATGTTCCTCCTCCATTTCCTCAACGGTTGCATAAAAATGAAAATAGTGACAAATTAAGAAAATTTATGGCAAAACTTAGCAATCTTTCTATAAATATCCCACTACTTGAGATGATTAAAGATATTCTGGGATATACTATGTTGATGAAGAAGTTAATGTCTTAGAAAAAGCCCGTTGAGGGTGATACCATCGAAATTACACAAGGGTGTAGTGCTATCATGGATAGCAAAGTTGTGAAAAATAAAAATGACCCCGGAGCATTCACTATCCCCTGCACCATTGGTACTCGTGAGTTTGCAAAAGATCTTTGTGACCTTGGTCCAAGCATCAACCTAATGTCGTATGTCATCTATTAGAAAAATAGTTTAGACACTCCTACACCAACCTTGATGTGACTTTTGATGGTGGACTGGTCCATCAAAAAGTCGGTGGGTATATTGTTTGATGTCCTCATGAAGGTAGACAATTTAATTTTCCCGGCAGATTTAGTTGTATTGTATTGTGAGATGGACCAAGAGGTTTCTACCATTCTTAGTTGTCCCTTCTTGGTCATTGGGAGGGCCATTGTTGATCTAGAGTTAAGGGAAATGAAATTTTGGGTGCAAGAAAATGAGGTTTTGTTCAAAATTTGCAAGTTAACGAAGCAAATCGTGGAGTTCCAAGTAGTATTTGTGGTGGATGTTAAAAATGAAACAATGAAAGATAAGGGGTTTGAGGACCTGTCATGAGATTGAAAGAGGAAAGATGTTGTGACACGATGATAACTAAGGCGCTAGGTGGGAGTCAACCCATAAATTCCATAAGAGTGGCTCGTATCCTTTTTTTTGTTTTTCTTTGCTATGTTTTCATAGTGTTTATGTTTTCTTTTGCATTTGAATAACCCATGCATTCGTGGTACTTTGTATTGCATTGAATGAGTTTTGAACAGGGTAAAGTGTGAAAGTTTACTTTGAAAATCCGAGTAGGAAAATTCTGTGAAAATTGAATAAAATGTTGAACATGGGAAAATAGGGGAGAATAAAATGCTCTCAGTTACCGCAATCGCTCCCACCGTGTGTGATCGCGGCTACACGGTTGTCCGCGGTCACGGCCCCTAACTGCGGTCGTGGTCATTTCAGTCATTTAACCCCTAGTCTCCTTTATTTTCCTCACACTCCCTTTATAAGATTTTATTCTCAAATATAATTTGCATTATTGGCCAAGTTGTAAGCTCTCGATCAGCTTCCGTGAACATCCCTCTTGCATCACAACTCCAGTAGGTGACATGAAACCTTGCTTTTATTTTGGAAAATAGGCCATTGAGTGAATGATTAAGAAAGGTCCTAGAGTTTTAATTTTTATGTTGTACATGTGTTAAACTTATTATTATTGTGGTGTTGATTTCTTGATTGAGGTGTGCACAGAAGTGGGGAAACCCTGAGTACCCAATAGTTTGTACAATAGACAAATGTGATATGCATACCTTGTGTTTGATAAATTTCTCAAATGAACTTTCAATAGTAGCATTTATTTGTGAAGGGAACATTTACACACACCAGTAGCATTGTTCATATAACTTTCATTTGCACCCATATTGTAGAACATGTTGGTAGTCTATAATTGATAGGAAGTTAAATATACAGAACTAACATGGAACCAGCCTCAGGTGTCATGATTTTGGTCAGAGACCGCGACCATGGTAACGAAGACGCGACTCTTATTCTGCAAACGCGGTAACTGATGAAAGGTTCCTATCATGTCAAAAAATCTTTTAGTCCCAATTTTTAGTAAGGCAACACCAAGTACCTAGTTGAATGAACTTTTAAGGATAAATCTATCACATCTTGTATGATTCAACTGACATTAAAATATATAATGTGTGTTTAGTGCTTTCAGGACAATCTCATGGGTAATTTTGATCACATCAGATTCATGGCACCCGAATGCCATACTCACTACTGCAGTGATCTTTCAATGAAAAAGTTGTTGTTAGAAAGAGGAATTTGTTTAGAGAATGTACCGGAGAAGCTACCGACTTTTCACGATAAACATGAATCCATAGGGTGGAGGTTGTTTGCCCCGGATCCAAGCTTGCGAATAAGCAAAGGGTCCATGAATTTTATGCCAATATCAGTGAAGTATCTTTCTCAGACCCACTCAATGTGATCGTAAAGATGTTGGGAAGCCAGTGAAAGGTGGGGCTAAGAAAATCAATGATATTTATGGGCTCAAGAAGGAAAACATGGGTGAATTCAAGGAAAAGGGGTATAAATCGGGTAATTGGTTGGCACAACAGCTATGCCCTAAAACGAAAGTCTCGTGGACAAAAACTAAAAGCAACATCTCCATGAATGATGTCACTTTCGTGTCTCGGATATGGTTGCACATCATTTGTAGCCGAGTGTCTCCTTGAACCCATATTATGGAAGTCCTTGAATTACGTGCTTGGATGGTTTCTTGTATTCTACACGGTATCACTTTAGATGTTGTTCAACTCATGGTCAATAAAATACATTATTTCAAAAACCATGGTGGCACAAATCTCTTTTACTCTTCTCTGATTATCAATCTATGCAAGGGAGAAGGGTGGAATAATATGCTAGTGATACATGGGTGTGTCCTAGTGCCCCTATCTACCAATTAAGGATTTGAGGATAGAGAACACCGGGCAAAATCTAGAAGAGATTGGGTTTCTATCAGTAGGTGTAGGGGAAGTCTGAGTACCCATAGAATTCAACCTATAAAATGCAAGAAAAGTCTGAGTACCTATAGCATTAATGATTTGGGATCACATCCATAGCCATTGGTGAAGTCTGAGTAACCATATGGATAATTGTCCCACACTATGATTAACAATGTGAGACTATGGGTTGAGTTGTTGCCATAATTAGCAAATTATGCGTGGTGCAGATACAAAGGCAAACAACCCCCTCCGTCTGAAATTATTTTTTTACAAAATCTGAAGGCAAGGACGTGAGCAATTTTTTAATGATATTTTCCTTATTTTTATGACTCTGAGAGTTGATGTTGGAATGTTAATGAAAACCCCATCTTTATCTCGAGTGGGTAGAACGATTGAACCTTCTTAGCGGTACTCGCATGCCATGTGTGTAAGGTTTATTGTCTTCATATCTTGTGTACTTGTTCTATATAAAACTCTCCCCTCTAGTACTTCATAGCTAATTTATATTGTACTTTGTAGGAGAAATGATCTTAGGCCATCTTTGTGATTTTGGTACCCACTTTAAGCCTGAAAAGTCTACCCTCGCATAAGTGTAATCCCTCGTACACACTTCGAGCCTTTGGAACTTTCTTTGGAAAAAACATTACATGCCATGAACCAATATTTTTATCCCTCTTTTGAACCATACCCTTCTTGAACTTGATAATGTAATTTGAGACAAAAAGCCTAAGTTAGGGGTGGAAAAGATTGAAGGAAGAAAGTTTGGTGCCACAAAGAGTTAGTGTATGCCTAATGTTCGTAAGTTTTAAAAAAAAAGGTGATTAGAAGATGAAAGGATCCAACAAATAAAATATAGATTTAACATTGAAATATTTGAGATAAAAGAAGTTGGGTGAGCAAAGAAAGCAAAATATAGGCATGGTAAAAAAAAAGAAACCAAGATGAGTGGCCCATAGTTATATAAAAAATGAAAGAACTTTGAAAAGTGTGATGTAGAATTTCAAGGATGGGTGTAGACATTTTGTTTACAAAATGATATCCTAGACTACCCCAAGCCTACATTATAATCTTAGAAAGTCCTTAGAGATCTCCAACCGCTTACCTTTTTTTGTTATGGCGATTGAAAAGTGGGGCAAGCCTATGGTATGGTGCTTGCTAACATAGAGAACTTCTTTAGAGAGTGAGGGTTAGCACTTAAAGTTCCTTGTTGAATTATTAGTAACTAGGTGGGTGAAATTTTTCTTTCTCGTGAGGAGGCATGAGGGCTAGTTGAGGAGGGTGATTTTGTCATCTCCCGCGCAACGAGGTAAATAAGGGTATAACATGCAAGTCATTTTTAGAGTGTTAGTAGTTGTTACATGGTTGCTCATCAAATTCTATTGCATCCTTTTCTATTCTATTTTATAAATAGGGGAGTGGTTAAAAACCTATTTGTCCATGTGTTAAATGTTTTTAGTGATGGCACTCATGTTAAGTCATCATGATCATTGATTGATAGAATGAGGGCCCACATTGTCTCATAATATAGGGGTAGTGTTAATTGAGGACAAGCAGAGTATTATGTTGGGGGTGTTGATGAGTGGTGTTTTTACCATTCATTCATACTCATTATTCACTAGATGTAGGTAAAAAAGCAAAGGAGGTCAAAAGATGTGGATTGGAGCTGAAAATGATAAAGAGAAAGTATAGAAGAATGCAGTTGAAGACCTGGATTGCATCAACCCTGGTTACCTCAACCGCAATCCTCTAGGTGCGGTTGCGATCAGTCAAAATGGCCAGAGAAACGTGGTCACAAAATTTAACCACGGTTTCATAGGTGCGGTCGTAGTTAAATACATGCGATCGCAGATCAGCTGGAACTAGCCCAAGAGCAGAATTATAAAATGTCATGGACGAATACCAAATCATATATATGCTAAAAACCCTTTCTTCTTTGGGGATTGCTTGTTTCATAATATAGTTTTTGAATTCTAAGCTCTAAACTCTAATTGGAAAAGTGTGTAATCTACTTTGGACACTCAAATTTCTCAGTTTCTTATTGAATAAGGAATGCCTTGGTTAACCCATATGGTATATATCTCTTTACTTTCTTCATGAATAGCTAAACAATTTAGTCTTGGGATTATGTTGAATTAGTTTATAATTGTGTGTGGGTATTGTTGTGTTTGCATGGATTTTAGTTGTTAAGTATGGATTTTACCGTTGCTTGAGCTTATGAGTTAGGATTTGATCGGTGAAAACTCCAAATTTCCAAATGGGTTTGATGGGTGAAAGCTCCAATCTCTAGAAACCCTTTGTCATCCTAGAAAGAGGGACTTAGGTGAATATTAGGTAACCCATAATATTCTCAAAAGCGTATTTTCGGGAGACAAGGCAATGGTGAACAACTAAGTTTATGGTTTACTACCCTATGCAATCTTATAAATAAGTGTTTAGAAGGTGTAAATCATGTTTAGTGCATCATCCTAGAAATAGGGATGCTTGTTTGAGGTTTTGGGTAATGACATAAATTCAACACTTATTAGGTGCTCAAAAGAGCCAAGGGGTGAAATCATTGTGGTTTTATCGAAAGATTGACCTCAATGATATTCGACCCAGCCTATTCATTACTTACCAACCAAATCTCTTAATAAACCAATATTATCTCACATATGTTACCACTAAGGAGACATAATCCCAAGATTCCTCCAAACCTTGAATTTAGACTAAAGTAGCATCCACTCCGTACTAGTTAAAGTTTGTGTGAAGAATATTTGACAAATCTCCCCATTTACATATACTTTTTTTTTTCATTAGAATTTCGGTTAACCTTATAGTAACTTGAGTACTCATATGTTGGAATTCTATAGCATTTCACTCCTTGAGATTCGACCTAAATTTACATTGGGTTACTTGACAACGAACTTATCACCCCTCAAATATGGGAGTGATTTGAGCGTTATCAGATCTCGAGAGAGAAGTATGGATATGGTATACTCACCTGTTTGAGAGTTCAAGTATATCCTAATCTTTAACTTTCGGGGATAAAAGTTTCTTTAGTAGTGGATGTTGTAATGACCCTTCAGGCTATTTTCCTTATTTCTACTTATATTAAATGTTAGAGCTTTTCCATAGCTACACCAAGTCATTTATCACTTGCTGGAACTAATAGATTGGTTACCAGGTAGTTCGTTTATTTTTTAGAGTCAATTTCCTATTTAAAAGTCTTCACTAGTTCGAAATGGACACCAAGAAAAAACTTTAGTAAAATGATCTCAGATATGAATTGTGAATGCACCAATAACTCCAAAATATCAATTTTAGTCTAGGTAGACCTTTTGTTTGGAACCCAATGAACCCGAGCTCATTTTGACCCATTGGTCAAAATGTTGAAAAAATTAAAATTCGGGTGTAAGACCCATATTTGGTTAAAACTACCTTAGATAGAAAATCCAACTTTTCCAATTCATCTGGAACATAGAACTTGGTGTGGTTACATAGTTTATTTACCTTTATTGGATTCCAGTTGAATCCCGAGGCATTGGCCAAAACTTGGAAGAATTTCCAAGTTTAACCTAATAATTGGTGCATCAGGGAGATACCACGGTATTGGAACTATGAATGGAGATTGTCATGTGGTGATCATGATCAAGGGATGGCGATAGAAATTCATGAATACCTGGTATGTCTATAAAAAGGTCTCTTAGGTTGCATTATTAGACATTTCCACTTATATGCGAGAAAAGGGAACCCTAAAATAGTGTGCAAATTATAAATTGAGTCTTGGGTGAAATTTAAAAGCTTGATTATCTTATATTTTTTTGATTAACAAAGGATTTGAGGTATGAATTCTTCCATTACATTCTTGAATTTCTTGAATTCTTGACCAATACCCTAAATCGCTTAAGGGCTTAATTTTAGGCCAATTATCCTTGCTTTTAACCAATTTCTTTAGGGATATGATTCCCTAATGGTGTACGAACATTGTGTTGGTCTCGAAAACGTGTTTTTCATGTGTGGGATTCACTTGGGAGTTTTGGTGTAATTTTTGGACCCAAAGAACAATGATGCAATATGTGTATCAATATTCTCGTAATGAAGTGTAGAATGAATTTTTGATAGTTTTACACCTTAAAGAAGCATCTCGAAAGGGAAAAGCAGAGGCTTAGCGAATTGTTGTGCTTTCATTAGATTTGAGTAGGCTAGGGTTATTCCTTGGTATGTTGATTTAAGTCATAATATAATTGTGATATCTTGTTAGATTGGGATGGGTTTTAAGTATTGTATTGATTTGATGCAAGACTTTGGTTAGTTTGACCATTTAGGCTATGTGAATCTTAGAGTTGAAAATGTTAACATGTTTCCCTCAATCTTAGGTGGAATTGACATCATTACGCATGTTTAGCATGACAATGCCTTAGAATACTTAACCTTATGTAAAATGCTCTAGTTTCTCATACTTAGAGTGAGTTGGCCTCAGTTGCTAATATTTGACAAGGTTGCCTTATTTCCATTGAACTTAATAAAAGTGCTTAAGAAAACTGATAGCGCCCAAGCCCACACACAAGTTTATGTGGTCTACCAAGTAATACAGTGGCCTTAAAGAAAGACGAATATCGATCCCACAGAGATTTGATTTGGCAACGATTTAATTTTAGTTCACCGTTTAAATTAATTTAGTGAAAAGGTAACAAAAAAGAGAATTTTGAATTATTTTGTAAATTAAAAATAAAATAAATAATGTGGATAATAAAATATTTGAAACAATCAATGGGGAAAAGCCCAGGGTTTAAGCACTTTGAACAATCATACTATGTTATTGAACTTCATTCGTCAACTTGCTTATCTTGGTTGTTGATTGGTAGGGTTAATTGCATGATCATGGTTTCCCAACCTATAATCTTTTATCTAATTTGTACATTACAACTACATAATTGAGCGAGGATGTAATAATCCAATTAAGTTAATTAAAGTTATCATCCTACGTATGAACCAAGTAAGGCATCGAAGTACATTTTTGTCCAAGATGCTAAGTTTAATTCTTTATTTTATATAAGAATAAAAACTCAAACTTTGTTTATTCTCATGCTCTATCTCCCTATTCCCTCTCCCGAGATCAAAAGGTCAACAATATATATATTTTATGGGCGTTCAATCCACAAAATAATTAAAACAAGAATAAACAAGCAATCAAATATGATAAGCAAAATTAATGAATTTAATCCAAAACAATAGTAATCATGTTCTTGGCTTTAATCCCAGAAAGGAATTTTTTTTAGCCACTAATATTTATAATCATGATTCAAATATTTGAATACATGATATAAAAAATTAAAGACTAAAAATAAAATTAAAACCTAATAAACCGTATAGCCGCCTCTACAATTTTCCTCAAAACCGTGCTCCGTGTCCACTGTACGTGTCTTGTTGTTTTTTCAAAGTGTGACCAGCTGTGTTGAATATATATATAATAATATAGTTCCCATTTCAGGTGGGATTAGCTTTGAAAAAGGCTGGCACGTAGCCACCAACTATTCCCTCTATTGTCTCTCTCTATATATAAATTATATAATGGAGTATATTTTAATCATAAAAGAATTAGGTAGAAATCACATGATCAACCCTTAATTTGCGTGACATGCATTAACTGTGTCGGCAGAACATTTTATTTGAGAGACGTGACACGTCGGTGAACGCGTCGATCGACCGATGTCATGCGTCGATTTTGTATTGACTCACTGGAATTTGTATCTAAAAATCTAGTGAAGTGTTTGACATTTCTCCTTTTTTCATGCCTTTTGTAGTATATTTTCAATGAATTTTTAGCCTTTAAATCATCAATATATTTCTATATTTATCTCACAAAGCCTCCTACAATATCACACACCACAAATTAAAAATTGAAACAACACAATATTCTCAACAACAAATCAAAACAAGAGTTTGAATAATGCAAATTCGCAATGATCTTCCACTTATTATTCCAAATCTTGACTTAATTAAATTAAGCTTTGCACATTAAAAATAAGTTATTCTACTCATAATTACACCATTAAAATATTACGAACAAATTAATCACATTAAAATCCACCAAAACTAACTAGACACACACCTAGCTCAAGCTAGTAAAACTAGTTTTCCGGGTTGAACTCTAAATTACTCAATTAAGTACAATCTTGTTTGAAAAATACTTTGGATATTGTAACCACACACTTGGGCACTTAAATACTTATATATATCAATATGATAACATTAAGCACCCGAATTTCTCTCAAACCAAGGTAAAAAAGCTAGAATAATGGTACAAAAGTGTATAAAACAACTTTAGATCATCACCCCAAACTTAAATCCTTGTTCGTCCTCGAACAACTCTTCACTCTAAGCATAAAAATTTGAGGTGACGCTACACTTCAATTAAATGCAAGACACTCAAGCTAGTACTACGATGACTACGCGGAATGCAAGTTTCCACACAAAGCAGGTTATTTACATAATTAAAAGCTCATGAACACTACTCCAAAACATTTAGCCTCAAGAATTGACTAACCTAAATGGAAAACACATGCATATTGCTTAATCAGGGACATCTTACAAATCACCCACTTCCATCAAACATATGCCCCTCACAACAAGAGAGTTACCCATAATCACTCACAATAATGCAATTTTTAACATAATGGGTACAAGAATCAAATTACGCTCACTCTCACAAAGAATTCACAAGTTACACACAATGAACCATAGGCTTTACCATAGTGTAATGCTAAATTAATAGTCAAATAAAAAGCTTATGATCAATTAGGTCTTTTTCGGGTTATAATGTAGGCTAAGGGACGGGTAGGAACTATTTGGAAAAAGTGACTAACCTCTCTGTGTGTTTTAATACACTACATTAAACAATTAAAACCAATCTCCAACAACCAAATTACACCATTTTTGTCTACCCTAGACTTTTTTTTGCCCCATTTCTTTTAAGTATTTTCACAAACACTTGATGGAAGCATAGTATATTACCATATGAATCAATTTTTCTCTTTTTTCAGAATCATGGTAATATTTCTTTCATCAATTATATCAAAGCAATCCATGTTACACCCCGAAATTTCATCCCAAGATGCCACAAAGTTCTTAGGGCTACACGTAGCCCCAAGGTAACCCTCAAAGCCAGACACTACCTCAAGGAATTCAATTCAACAATAGTCATGCACAATAAAGAGATATACCACATCGGGTTCAAGAAAAATACTGGAGAATACTAGATTGTACAATCAAAATATATTGAATGTCTATACATACCAACTCTCTAGTCTGACAAAGCCTCTATACATCAAAATCAAGGAGCCATTGGGACAAACTACCAACATACTCAAAAAAGTACTGAAAGCCATAACAACAGAACGATATCACAAAAAATATAGACATGGTCCTCGAACCATGAGAACTCACCATTGAGGGAACATTGTTGAGGCACTCGAATATCGCTAAAGCATCTGCGGCTGAGTACCTGACCCTACATTACGAGAAAATGTTGCCTATAGGAAAATATGTGGGTCAGCACTTTGGGATGTACTGAGTATGTGGGGGTGCATGCAATAATACAAATATCATCCTCAATTTCATCAAAATATGCATATGTACAATGATGGCTCACTTAGCTTGAGTTAGATTGAAACTTACTTTTCATGATCTCATAGTAAATAAATCATATGATAAAATCCTCATAAATCATCATAAATAGCTCAACTCTTCAACTCAAGACTCGAAATGACTCGGTAATTCAAGAAACTCAACTTTCAACTCAAGACTAGGAGTGACTCGGTAATTCAAGAAACTCAACTCTTATGGACATGGGAGTTTCTATTCACCGACATAAACCATGTGAGCTACATGGAGTCCAACGTTTTTCCCTCCTAAGGAGAGAACTCCACATTGGCGGGAGCGTCGTACTCTTTCTAGAGAGTACAACCTAAATTTAGTAATAACAATCTCATACTTGGACTCTAGCCCACAATTATCAATATCAATCCTACGGTGGAATGTAGTTTCAAGGAAATACCACGTTTTCCGCTCGGTGCTAAATACTACTCCCAGACACAAGCTCAAAACGCGTTAGGAAATCCACCGCAAACATCACAAGGGTCTATCATGAAGACCAAATCAAATCTTTTTCTCATTTATCAAATCATAATCAATTTGTGGATTCCTAACTAGACTCAAATAAAATCAATCTTTCACAATATCGAAATGTATCAATTCATTAAATCATAGAAACATCAATAACTCTGAAGAAATATCAAGACTCATTATAACAACTTAATCTCATGAATCAATATACTCAATAATCCAATTTTTCATAAGGAAGCTTAAAACTTGACACATATCATGAAAGCACATAAAATATCAACTCATGGTAGAAATATGAAATTCACAATATTAATTATCAAGTCATAACTTGGCAATAGCAAAATAATCATGTATAACAAAGCTTGAATAATTTATATTCTCATAAACTCATGATGGAAGTAATTGGGTATAAACCACTTGCAAAATCATATAAATCCATGATAGAAATCAAAGCTTTGGGCAGAAAAACGAAAGAATTGCTCTTGTTCAAAACTCCGCATACCTTAATCTTTGAAATTTGATGAATTCTAGTTCTTGAGAATCTATCCACACTTGTAATAAATGATTCTCGAAGTGCACACTACGAGGAACTTGATTCTTGAAGAAATCTTGAAGATTTATGGATGATTTTTGGAAGATTAAATTTTCTTGATTGAAACCCTAATATATATTCTTATGAAAAATGGATGAGAGAATTAAGAAATTAGGGTTTGGATGGGGATTCTCATATTTATATAGGCCTCCAAAAGATGGGTAAACACCAAAATACCCTTGCAAAAACGTCCCTTAATTGCTGAAAAAAATAGCTGACGACATTCATGACAAGCAGTCAAACTTGTGACAAGTCGTCACAAAATGTCGTCAATAAATGTTGGATTTTGTGACTTTCTGCTTATGGTGACAACATTTTGTGACAAGCCGTCAGGCTTGTGACAAGTCGTCACAAAATTTCCTGGCTGACATGCTGGAGTAAAATGGGCATAAATCTTTGCTCCAATATCGGATATGGGTGAAATTGGTACCGTTAGAAAGATAATTCAATTATGTATCTGTTGGTAGGTTATGATCTCAGTAATTCGTAGTATAACGAGATATATTCTTATTTGAAGTTGAATATGGCAATATCCTTCCCAAGATTTCAATCGGTACGTAATGTTTTGATTTACCTAATCACTAGGCCATCTATGAGGCATTAATACACATCACCCTTGATCAGAAAACAACCAAATCACTATAATATACTTCTGATGAGCTTGAGTCATGGTTGCACTATTGGTTAGAGTATCGGGGTATTACAATATCTCCCCCTTGGAAACATTTGTCCTCGAATGTTGCCATATAGGCCAAGAACAAGAGAAAATGAGGACGTGTAGCTGGAACGACTCACTCAAAAGGCTTACTTCAATGTATACCTTCGGATACCATACAAAATACACAAATTCGTGATGGAAGTAGCCACACAGATTAATCTTTAATAAGAAGGGGGCGGAATTAAAAAATAATAGTACTTTCTGCTCGCTCCGAACTCATAGAAAAGATGTGAGGGTACCTGCCTCATATATCAGCTTTGGCTTCCCAAATAGAACTCTCAACAAACTGATTTCTCCAAAGCACTTTAACCAAAAGAACTTCTTTGTTCCTTAGCCTACGAATTTGAAAATCTAAAATCTGAACTGAAAACTCCTCAAATGAAAGGCTATCCTAAATATCCAAGCTTTCAAAAGGATCAACAACGACAGAATCACCAATAAACTTCTTAAGATAGAAACATGAAATACCGGATGAACGCTAGACAACTCTGCAGGTAACTCCACCTCATATGCTACTTTTCCAACACGTCTCAGAATCCTGTACGGACCAACATAACGGGGACTAAGCTTTCCCTTCTTCCCAAATCTCTTCACCCCTTTCATAGGTGAAACCTTTAAGTACATCAAATCATTAATATTAAACTCAAGATCTTTTCTTCTCACATCCGCATACGACTTCTAACGACTTTGAGAGGTCTTCAATCATTCTCGGATTAACCTAATTTTTTTCATAGCATCAGGCCCAATCACAGCTGCTTCTCCTACTACAAACCAACCTATAGGTGATCTACATATTCTCCCATACAAAGCTTCGAATGGTGTCATCTAAATACTAGCATGGAAACTATTGTTATACGCAAATTTGATCAATGGCAAGTGCTCATCCTTACTACCTTTAAAATCAAGTGCACATGCCCTCAACATATCTTCTAAAGTTTGAATGGTCCGCTCAGCCTGACCATCTGTTTGCGGATGAAAAGCAGAAATTAGACAAACTTGGGTATCAAGACCCTTCTGAAAAACTCTCCAAAACTGAGAAGTAAATTGAGTACCCCTATCAGAGATAATAGCCAAAGAAACTCCATGAAGTCTAACGAATTATTGAATATACAATCTAGCATAATTCTCAGTTGTATAAGACGAATGCACTGGCAAGAAATGAGTTGATTTAGTCAGTTGGTCTACAACAACCCCAATCGAATCATGATGATAACGAGAAGGAGGCAAACCAATTATGAAATCCATAGTCACTTCTTCCCACTTCTAAGTAGGAATGCCAAACTCTTGCATTACACCACCGGAACTTTGGTTCTCTACTTTAACCTGTTGACAAGTAGAACACTTTGCCATAAATCCTTATATGTCTTTCTTTATATCGTTCCACCAATAGATTTCCCGCAAATTGCAGCATATTTTGGTAGATTCGGGATGAATAGAATATTGTTCTCTATTCGTTTCAACCATAATTCTCTGCCTTAGATAATCAATATCGAGAATACATAATCTACCCTGCAATCTCAACACACCATCTCCCCCTTGGGAGAAAACCTCTACCTTTTGGTCCTTAAATGACTCCTTCAGTCTGAACAAACTAGGATCCCTGTCTTGCTTCTCCTTTACCTTTGAGACCAAAGAGGACTCGAAACTACTCGAAACTAACATACTCTCTTTAGAGAAATCAAGTAATCTAACACCCAAACTAGCCGAACAATGTACATCACGAGCCAATTCTATCTTATCATTCTCTACATGAGCTACACTACCCATAGACAACCTGCTAAAAGCATCTGCCACAACATTATCCTTGCTCAGGGTGATACAACACACTCATATCGTAGTCTTTTAGCAACTGTAACCATCTTTTTTTTCTAAGATTTAACTCTCTCTGAGTAATCTCATGATGCAGGCTCTTGTGATTAGTAAACATATCAACATGAACACCATAAAAATAATGTCTCAAGATTTTCAAAGAAAAAACTACAGTCGCTAATTCAAGATCATGGGTTGGAGAATATTGTGAAGATATGTCGATACCCATAAGGCTGGAGAATATTGTGAAGATATATTGGTACTCGATGAGGATGGAGAATATGGTGATGATATGTTGATATGTAGCAAGGGCGGAGGATATTGTGATGACATGTTCATACCCAGCGAGGTCAGAGGATATTGTGATTATATGTTGATACTAGATGAGACCGGAGGATATTGTGATGATATATTAATATCCAATAAGGTCGAAGAATATTGTGATGACATGGTGATGCTCGACAAAGCCAGAGAATATTGGGATGATATGATGCTACCTAGTGAGATCAGATGATATTGTGATGATATGATGATACCTGATGTGGCTAGATGATATTGTGATGACATGAAGATACCCGGCATGGCCGAAGGGTATGTTGATGATATGATGATATACCCGACAAGGACAGAAGATGATTATTGATGCGACATGCATACATCTACAAATTTTGAGTCTGAATAGCCCTATGTATAGCAGTTATATGTTTATTTATGCTCTTGTATAGTTGGGTATAATTTTAATACTAGATATGTCCATTATAGTCTTCTAATGAGATAAGGTATAAAGTGGTATAGTTTTTTATTTATGGTTGAAAGATGCTTAGTTGTAGATATTTCTTAAGTGTCTAATAGTGACTAATGAATTAGTGAACCTTTGAGGTAAAGAGTACTTGTAGCATTAAGGGCTATTAATAGTGATGATTAATATATTATGGAGGTTAGTGATAGTGGGTTTAGTAATGATGGTGACTAGTTGCAATTGAATACTAAGTTTATGATGTTGGTTAGTTTCTAAGTGGGGGTTTGTGAATTAGTGATGCTAGTTAGCTAAAGATGTTGTTTGATATATGGTTAGTAAATAAATGGCGATTAGCGATTACTTGATAATTGTTGGCATATGGGATTATGATGGCAAGAAATAAATATTGGATAATTGGAAAATATAGTCTAGTGGTGAGTCATGATTAGATGCTAAATAGTTGTTAATTAGTGCATAATGGTTAGTTGTTGAACTATGACTAGTGATTATGTGATTAATAGTGGATAGATAATATTTAGAGGTTATATGATGACTAATGAGTAAATGTTTTAGGATTAAGCATTGGCTAGATACTAATGTGTGACTAGAGTGTATTGAAGAGATAGATCCCTATATGATGGTAGGGTTACAGTTATGAGTATATTGATATATGTTATTCCATTATGATTATTGATGATGATTATGAATATTAACAAATGGTCATTTGATAAAATTTAGGAAAACTATGGTTAATGAGGAAGCTTGGATATATTGTTGATTTTATTTCCTTACATTTCTCTTAGGTGTACTCTCCGGTGGTATGGATGTCATGATGAGTTCTTTACTTTATACACTAGTTGGTGTATGGGTGCAAATTTTGTACTTGTATTTGGTTGTGATTGTACTTGTGTTACTTTATGATTCTGAATCATTTATTTCCAATGTACGACAATATTGGCATGCATTGATGCCTGATGTTATATTATTATTCTAATATATAATGCTTGTTATGTATTATGATACTGGCATTTGTTGATGCCATATGTTACACTGTTATTTTTATTTGGTTACTTATTATATACAATTATAAAAGAGATGATCCAGGTTCAATTTTGTATTGTGACATAGTTATGATTGTCTTGCACTTTATCATTCTTATATCACGATTTAACTCAGTCGGCCGCTAGTGCCTATTAATTATCCTTTGTTTTGGCACTCATACTACACTTCTGCACCTTGTTGGTGCAAATCTATGTATTAGTTGTCGCCATTGATTGTTGTTTGTGCGGTGATTGATTTTCAAAGATAGGGTAAGCTCTTGGAGTTTGAGTCACACAATTTCCTTATATTCTTTATATTCAGTCTTTAGGATAATAGAAAGTTGTATTGACTATTCAAGACTCAGAGTTGTATTAATTCTCTTAGTTGTTCTTGTACTAACTATACTAGGTTTTGGGAATGGTTTCTTGTTTGACTTTTTATTCTATCTAGAACCCTTGTGTTTACAGTAGATGTTCTTGAATTTCACCTATTATTGGCCTTTCTTACTAGATTAACCCATTGCATTAGATCCGGGATACGGTATTGGCATACGTACTGGTAGAAATTGGTAGGTGCCATCATAACTCATAATTTGAGTCATGATAGTAGGGCAACATATGCCGCGATTGGCGTGCATTATGTAATGAAAGTAACTCACCAGTTAGTAACCCTATGTCGCGATTGCGATAGTCGGGTCGCAATAGTGACTCCCCAAAATCATGAAAAGATATAAATATCCCCCTTTTCCTATTTTCTCCCTTCTTCATCCATTTCCAAGAGTGTTAAACCCTAAAAAAATAAAAAAAAATAGGATTAGAGTTCGTGGGTGATTTTGGGATCTTGGATAAAGATTATTATGCGATTCTCCTTTGAAATTGTCGTAAGATTTCTTCATGTTCCTTGTTGATTTCCACTTTTCTTTTTTAAAATATCTAGAACATGGTGACTTGATTTTATCACCAATGTAGCTTGAATTTCACCCATTTTTAGGGTTATTAGTCCTTGAGCATAGGGGAATATTGGGTTGTCTTCGGAAATGCAATTTTC
Organism: Capsicum pubescens; assembly: GCA_030864215.1. Classification (NCBI taxonomy): domain Eukaryota; kingdom Viridiplantae; phylum Streptophyta; class Magnoliopsida; order Solanales; family Solanaceae; genus Capsicum; species Capsicum pubescens. Next base: position 122,743,739 of record CM061544.1, read on the forward strand.
ATAGATGGGACACACATGGGATTTTTGAGTAATTTTTGACCTGATACACAATAGTACAATATGGATATCATTATTCTCATTGTAATGAGTAGATTCTGATTTTTATAGTGTGGCACCTTACGGAAGCTTCTCAGAAGGGAAAGTCAGTGATTTATCAAATTCTTCAAGCTTTCTATGGTGTCTAGGTAGGCTATATTTTCCCCTCTTCTTAGATTGAGATAGTTCATAGTATGTGTATGATATTGTGTTAGATTTTGGATGGTTTTTAGGTGTTAGTGATAAAATTTTGAATGATTGGGTTAGTTGGACCGTTTAAGCTATTTGAAAATCATAATTTAGGCATAATTGACTTATTTGCTCATGCTTTATGTGCAATATCTATCTTAGGGTTAATTATCGCTTAGTTAACATATAAAAGTGGATTTAGATATCCTATCCTAGTTTGGGGTAGCATTTTCCCTCAAATGTACCTTGGGGATTTAGAAATGGGAACTTTGACCCATCTTAGTCCAAGATTCAAGTTATGTTGTTGTAGACCTGTTATACACTTGTTGTACGCCTTGAAAATGCTTATTGAGCTAATATTGAGAAACCTAGCATTTAGGGTTGTGATGGGTTGGCATTTAGAGTTGATGCTTATTGATTATTCTAATGACTAGTGATTTTATCACTGTTTATTCTAGTGATTATGCTACTAATTTTGCTAGCAATTATCCTATTGGTTATGATAATGATGATATACTTATTCATTCGAGTCCGGATATTAATGGTCATATTGATGATGTATATATCTGGTCCATGTCTTAAGATGATTATTATATTGCTCATATATATATATACTAGGTTTGAGTCGAGAGGATGATTTTGTTATTGGTTACATACTTATCAATTCAAGTATAAAAAATTTACTATGATATTGATCATGATGTTGATAAGATGACATTGAGGACTTGGGGCGTAATATTAAGAATAGGGATATTGGATAATTCTAAAATTGAGAAAATAGTTATAATGAGGCATATCACGGGTGGATTCTAGTTGTATCATGGGAGTTGGTAAATAATGGTGGGTTTGATTGTACTATCTTTATTGTACTCTCAAGGATTATGGGGGCAACATTGGGTTATTTACTTATTCACACTTATTGCCTTATGGTGGACAATGTAGATATAATTTCATTAGTTGCATATTATGATACTGATTTATCTAATTACTTATATACAATGATGTTGGAGTTATTCAAATTTTCCATTTTACCGTGACTTAGTTATGTTATCTTGAATTTTGTCATATTTATATCATGATTTAGCTTAGTCAACCGATGATTTTTATTGAGTATCTGCGATTTTGATACTTATACTAAACTTATGTACCTTTTAGGTGGAAATATGAGTACTAGTTATTGCCATTGATTCGGCGATCATGTTGTGGTTGATTTAGAGATAGAGTGAGCTCTTGGAATTGGAGTCGCCCTATTTCTATCTATCATATTTATGACTAATCTTTTGTTTTTAGACAAATTTTTTAGTTACTTAGAACTTGGATTGTATTTATAGTAGCTTTTGTTCTGGCTCTACCAAGTCATGGGATGGTTATCTGTATTGTTGGTTACCTCTCATCTATTTCTATTACTTTGTTTATTTAGAAGTTGCAGATGTTTATATTTTTGCCTCTTTTTGGGCATTTTTCACCAGGTTAGACCATTGTAAATAGCTTTGTGCTACAGTTTGTCTTACCTAGTTGCAGGGTTTGGTATGTGCCATCATGATTCATTAATTGAGTCATGACAAATTGGCATTAGAGCCTAGGTTTCACCGGTATTATTGGTACAAGATCAAGTGTCTAGTATTGTACCGTGAATTGGTACAAGATCAAATGTCTAGTGTTGTACAACATTGTTATAGAAGTCACCTTGATTCCAGTCCAGCTTGATCCTCTCCTTAGATATCGACTCAGTTCTCCGAGATCTTATAGAGAAGTACATGTCTCTCATTCTTAAGGATCATTTGAGCTATTAGCTATAGAGTTTGGAGTAGGGATCTATGATGGTTGTCTAGTATGAGGCTCATTTTTATGTGTTGGATAAGAATGTTGCTTCTATTCTTTCTACTATGTATCAGAGAGTTCATTGACTTTTTTGAGGATTGAGACTTCCCTTTCACATGTCTACTCAAAGTTTGGTTTCTATGGGTGGTCTTTTTTGAGGTTTTTGATCATGCTCAGGAGATGGAGGAGATGTATCATGATGCTGAAAGGTGTAGTGATAAGAGATCTCGGTATCTGGTTAGTTTCATTGGGTGTCCTAGTATTTCCCAATTTAGAGGCAGTGTTTTTTAGTGTAGGTACCCTCAATCGTATAAACCTTAGAGCTAGACTATAAAACCTATTTAGGCAGTGCTCCAGATTACTAATAGAGATCAATCTTGTGCTAGTGATGTCCCTACTTATGGTATTTTTCATTCATCGAGGGCATCATATTCTTGTTATTCTAGTCAAGATGTCTTTTCTGGGTTAGCTGGATCCTCTTGTTTTAATATAGCTCAGGTGTTTTACTATGGGTATGGAGATTTTAGTCATTACCCCTACGATTTCCCTTATTGTGGGGGATTGATGCTTCAGCTCAGAGTGTTCCCCCTATTAGAACAATTCATACCCCAGCTAGAGGTGGTTCACATGCTTTTGGGATAGTCCATAGGGTGAATGTGGAGCTTCTCAGGTAGGTAGGACAGGAGATTGTTTAGCATCCTAACTAGGTGGTGGGCGTGGTCTGTTTTATGCAGTACCTGCTTAACCCGAGGCTGAGTACTTGGATATCATTGTCATAGGTACGATTTTGGGGTGCCGTTAGTTGGACTTTTCTTTGTTTGATCTGAGATCCATTTATTCTTATGTGTCTGCTTATTTCTCTCCATTATTAGAGAAATCTTGGTATTTATTAACTGTGCCCTTATGTGTATCTACTCTCGTGGGTAATTCTTTAGTAATGGATAGGGTATTCAGATCATGTGTTATGACTATTAGAGTTATGATTGGATAGAAAACTAGATTATAAAAATACCATAACCCTAGATCTTTTCTCAAATCTGAATTACAACACAACTAATCTACAACTTGTTTACAATTATTTTTATTTACATTCAAAACACACAAATCACTCTTTGTTATTGGTTACCTACTGAATATCATGAATAAGAAATCAAATTAGAACTTTAATTTTTCAAATCCAAATGGATATGATATCTGGATTTACATGCTTTATTACTTGTATGATCACATACACTTGAGTATGAGAAAGAATGCAACAAGTATTGGGCATCATTGATGGGGATTTGCTAGAATTGATACTATTTTGAGTTTTTATTTAATTATTCAGATTTCACTTTTATATGTTATTTTTGTTTCTCTCAGGGTACAGGTTAGTTTAAGCTAAATACCAGGAGTCAAGGCAATACCTTGATTTCAATTGACCAAGAGCTTGAACTCACTCTTAGAGGGTTGAGAGATATGAGTGATAACATGAAAAACCCAGTTCTTCAAGACCCACTAAATGATATAGTAGATAGGGCTATAGTATAGCCCAATCCTATACCACATGTTCCAGTGTTAAAAGTTTTTAGGCCAAATCTGCAAAATGCCTCAAGAGCTATTATGAAATCTAACATCATAAAAAATTCAGATCATAAAGAAGGCATGGTGTGACTAGTGCAGAACACTTGTTAATATAAGGGTAATCCATATGAGGACCTACACAAGAACCTACTAAAGTTAATTGAGTTTATTGACAACTTCCACTATAAAAATGTTTTATATGAGTAGGTGAAGTTGACACTATTCCCATTTCTACCAATTGTGGAGCAAAAAAATGGCTATAGAATGAACCAGCAGGATCTATCATATCTTAGGATGCTTTTTCTGAAAAGTTTCTCAACAAGTTCTTCTCCTGTAGAAGAACAAAAGAGCATAGAGGCAAGATTTCTAAATTTGTTCAAAATGATGTTGAATCCCATCCCCATGCTTGGTAGAGATACAAGGGATACATGAGAGATTGACCATGCCACCATTAGCCTAAGGAGATTATTGGACAAAATTTAATTGAAGGATTGAGGCCAAACTCTTAGTTTTTATTAAATGCTACAGATCAAGGAAATTTTTTTCCAATAGTAATGTTGAAATAGAAGAATTCCTCAATCTTATGTTGTAGGTCATTGGACTATTCAAAGCCTAGCAAAGTATTAACTTATACCCAAAAAAAATGAGTAAATTAGATCTAGATGTTTTGTCAGCTATTCTGCAAATATTATTAAAGTTATGTGCCTCAATAAAGCAAAGTTTATTAGCTCTATGCGCAGGTCAAAGTCAATAGGTGCAATAGGTTTAGGCGGCTATAGTGTTTTGTGATAAGTATGGTGAAAACCATGCTTACTATGGATGTCCATTGAATCCCGAATATATATATTATATTGGGCATCAAAATTACAAAAACCACCTAAAATTCTCTTGTGTTTGAAATCAATAGTTCCAGATACAACAATATCCACCGCAAACTCAACAAGTGAGTAGTTCTTTGGAGGAGATAATGAAATAGTTTATGGGACAAAAAACTTAGATTATGAATGAAATGAAAAAGTCCATTCATGAACACGAGTGTCAAGTGGGACAAATAGATTTGTCAAAGCAAGCAAGACTAACAAATGCACTAATGAGTGATACAAAGAATAATACTAAACAGGTAATGGCAGTCTTAGTCAAAAATGAATGACAATGTAACGCCCCGAGAGTACACCCTAGGTGTCACACGGTGCTTACGGCCCTTTGGGACTACAATCTAACACATGACTAGTACCTATAGTGATCAATGAATAATAATCAAGAAACAAATGTGGAAGTAAAGATGAAAACGCCATAAGGTTCTTAATACTGAAAATCAATACGGAGTACATGTCTAGAATAACTACTAACTGAAAGTGTCTGAAACCCTCTAACTACATGATTGTTGAGTTGATAAGATATGTCCCCAACTAACACCGACTGACTACTAGGCTGAACTACTAAAATAAACATAATCGGACCTCAAATTATGAGGACTCACTACTGCTGATGCTGTTGACGCGCTGGAACATCTAAGTGCGGTTGGGAACTTGTGCGTCCGAGCCAATGATATGATGTATCACAGTGCAAGAAATAAGTATTCAGTTAGTGCTTTGAATGTACTGGTATGCTAGATGAGGTTAGGCTGATATACATAGGCTCATGTGTATGAATAACAACTGACTGAATGGATATGTTGAGATAACTGGATATGCATGCATGAATGTTGTAAAATCTGAGAATGCATAACCAAGAATATAAAATAATTTTGAAATTATCTGCAAACTGAAATACTAAAATCTGATAACTGAATAACTGATAAACTGTATGCTATTGTAGAGCAAAACAGAACTGAGTTCTAAACTAAATACTTAATACTGAAAACTGAAATTGAGACTGTGTGAGGTATCATCTAATTAACATGCCCTAGTGTGAGATGATTGGGGTCCGATTTGCAACCCCAGTTAGAAGGGTGTTAGTACCATGCCACAGGTACTAACAATGGATGTTGAGTCAGTTCTAATCTGGTGAGTGACCCCTAAGATCAGTCCTAACCTACCGGGTGATCCCTGAGAGTGTAGGTCCTAAACTGGAAGGTGACATCTCATAACCTACGCTGGCTACGTAGTTCTAAAACATAGGGATTATTTCTAAAAACCCAGTCTTAGCTGATGGGTGTGACCCTATTACTAGGCTTGCTCGGTGCTGAATCCTACTCCCAACTGAAAGACAATGAATACTGGACCGATCTAGGTTTAACTTTTTGTTGTAACTGACAGAACTGATAATGCTTATAACTATTATGAAACCATTCAGTAGATACTGAAAAACGTTGTTAGAATCTAAATTTTGGGTATTCTAAACCCCAGGACTCGATGACAATAATAACAAGATCATTCTAAAACTTTGAGGACACAATAGATAGTCATTAATCAAAATTTATTCTTTGAGGTATTTAATCAAACACATGTAAGGCATAGCATAAGCATTGGAATAGTTTTAAACATGTAGTAATAGTATGATTTCAATAGTACAATCACCAAAATATCACAATGCACAATTCATTCACTTAGACATTTTGTCAAACACTTAGGAGGCATAACCTTGTACATGGAAATGAATATCATGTTAATGCATCATGACTACAACAATCAATTCACAATTCAAGGGTTTGACATGAGATCTACATCAACCAATATACGCATTAATTTATTTTACATAAAACTTATATTTTCTTTACTTTAAACTCAAATAATAACATAATTCAAAATAAATCTTATGAAACTCATAATTTTAATTTAAAAGAGTTTCTTGGACTCCAAGGGTGGAAAGGACCCAAGGATGAACATCTAACATACCTTGATGATTGAATTCGTGAGAATTTTTGGTGATTTCTTGAGATTTAGATTTGAACTTTGATGAACCGAGGGTTTTCTCTTGAAAGAATTTTATGAAATAATGAGTGAATTTGCCTTTTGGGAGGCCAAATTTTGTGTTATAGATAATAATGTAAGGGGAAAATGGTCCAACTACCCCTCTGGACTCGAGATTAATTTCCTTATATGTGCCCAATAACCTAGTAGGTGATGCGTCATGTCTATGATGTCGACGAAATTGCTGACACATCGCATTGATGGTGATGATACGATAGCTAGCGCGACATATCTTGATCGCGTCGGCTCACTATTTGGGTCGTCAAAACATCCCTCAAATGTCGTCGAAAAATTCAAAAACTCACCCGTGATGACCTAGAGATAACCTTAATCATGAATAAATTTGAAAATCGATAATGAAAGGCTGGGAAGATCGTAAATAAGACCATTGAAATATCGGGGCCAACAATGAGAATAAGTCTTAACACTTACCTGAAATTTTTTTTAAGTTTGGGACCTCTTTAGTATGAAGCATAAGACTAAAATGTTTTAAGATTCTTACGAGGTCTTACAATATATCTCCCTTGGGAACATTCATCCTTGAATGAGACTGACTGAACTAAGAGGTACAGAGGAACAAAGATTACATTCTAAACATGCCTGACAGAAATGTGACTACCTGACTGAGTGTAACAAATACTGACTAACCAAATTGATCTTGAATCCATGAATGACATAAGAATGATATGTAGTTGGAACTGAGTATATAAATTATGTATTCTAAGGAAAATTTCTACCTTAAGATGATAATATCAAAGAACCTGAGATAATTTACTGAACATATGTGAATGGGAACATGAGATCATAGCTAAGTCTGAAACATGATACATGAACTGAATATCATGAACTGAACTAATTTCTAGAATACATGCAATGACATGAGAATGGTTATATGGCTGAGATAGGAATAAAAGAGTTAACCTATAAGTAATCAAATCATTACCTCTGGTTGGATTTGGTTTTGTGAAGAGAAGATAAGAGATTTAGTACATAAAAAACTTGGGGCATTACGACATCTCCCTCTTGGGATAGTATGTCCCCCGAAAGATACTTAGTTGGCTGAAATACTAAGGAAAGACTAAGATAATGCACGAGACATAAACGAACTGAATCCTAAGTGAATATCTGGAATCTGAAACATGATGCATGCATTGAACTATATTCATAAAAGAGGACTAAACTGGGATATGCATCACATAAATCTTAATTTTGTTTATCATTATGTGTGAAGCATGAGCACTAAACGGAACATACTGTAAAGCATGAATACATGGGTCATGAGTTAAATGACATGATTTTGGAGTTTCTGAATTTGAGGGAAATGATTCGTACTGTTGAGTGGACTGGAACACCTTATGTTAGGAACAGGGAGAGTACATGATTTTCTATAAGGTGCATGAATATGAGCTATGATCATAGATGTAACATGTAAAGCATCAGTAGATATCATGATAACTGAAGTACAAAACTTTGAACTGAGATACGAATGGTTCAGGCATCTCCCCCTACTGATGTTCTATAATGCCATATATTACCACTAGAATCAGAGATCCTGACTTGTTCACTTATGCTACCATCTCCCTCTTAGCTTAAAGCCATCACTCTAACTCTGGGAACCACTTAATCAATAACTCTAAACTGAACTGCCGCCACCTTACTCTAGAATTTGGGGGATAGTAATACGTGTATATTGATAAACTCACCTTGACAGACTACACCCGATAATATAAAACTTGCTTCTAGTACCATCTTTTAGATACCATTCTTATCCCTCTATATCCCCAATAATTATCATGTAACAACTTAAGATTGACTAACTCTGAATTTTCAAATCCTCTTTCCATTAGCTCAACCTTCAAAAATTCTAACATAGATTATAATGCATAACATGGATATCCCCAAATCTTTAATAACTATACTACTTTCATCATATCCTACAAATATCACATTCATAACACATGCTTTGAATCAACAAACATAAATTCTTATAAACACTACTTCAAGCCTACTTTCATCATAGCCTACAAATATCATATTCATAACACATGCTTTGAATCAACAAACATAAATTCTTATAAACACTACTTCAAGCCTACTGATTCACCTTTCACATGTTTAGTCCCATGAAATATATAATCTGCTCAAATTTAGATAACACTATGCCAACTCTACTAGTATTGCTAAACTCTTTGTTTCTTGCTTCAAATTCTAGATAATATTCTATCATAGGATTTTGAGAAAAAATTTTAAAACACGTATGACTCCTACATACAGAGAAGGTACTACCCCTTCATTCAATGACTGGATCATTGGGATACTGAAACTGAATGACTATATTTCTGAAATTAACTAAAGTGGTTTTCTAGGATACTAAAATCGGGCAGTTTCATATAGTTTTGAGTTAATGATAGATTTACATACTGGGTAGATACTGAGAAGAGATCTTCTAATATTTCAAGATTGATACCAAAATTGATAGCTATATGAGGGTTATAAGAGAAAGTGAATCTCCGTGGTCTTGTAAAACATACAGAAGAATACGAAGGGCCTGTAACATACCCATAACCACATCAGGAGAACTTTCCTGATCATGTCAGGATTGAAGTGAATAAATCCTATTCTGACGCTGGCCACTAGTTGCACTGGAAGCGACATCACCCTATAGAGTCAAGTGATTGGATAAAACTGGAGGACGATTGGACCGCCCCTGCTGACCACTATTTAGGCAATCTCTAACACTGTGGCCTGGCTTGCCACACCCAAAACACACATCACTGGAGACTCTACAAACACCCTTATTATTCTTACCACATTCTTCTCAAAGAGAATTAGTATGAAAACCTTTCCCACTACCTTGTGACTTAGAGCCTGGACCTTCATCTCGACTATCATTCTTAAACTTAGGCATTGGCGCACTGGCTAAAGGCGAATCTGGGGTTGAGAATTTCCTATGGGATTTGGAGTTGTTACTACCGCTTTACCTAGGATTAAAACTACTTGTTCTGGCCCTTTTATTCTTTCTCTCTTTCTATCTATGTTTCCCTCTCTCAATCTGCTGAGCATGAATCAAAAGCATAAATTGGACAACAAACTTTAGATTTCTCTAAGAAACTACTGAAGAAGTTAAGGTAGTAAAAGATGCTTTTAATTTTTCATGAGAGACATGCTCATTCAGGGAATTTTCCGGAATAGGGAAAGGTTCAGGCTGATTCCTGTTTCTTCTTCCGTTGTTCTTTCTAAGAGGCATTTTTTGTACATGGAAGGATGGATGAGTTAGGAAAAATATTTTTAAATAGAGATCATGCTCTTTCATATGATATGGACATACAAAGAAGGGAACATTTTCCTAAAAATGCCTTGTATCCACTTATCCATAAGTGTGGCACGCTACACAAGACTCTAATTTACGTGGCTTTCAAACTCCTTAGGACTGTTAAGAACATTAAGATCTCATACCATATTTGTAACGCCCTAAGAGTACACCCTGGGTATCACATGGTGCTTATGGCCCCATGGGACCATAATCTATTCCATGATTAGTACCTACTGTGATCACTAAATAATAATAATGAAACGTATGCAGAATTAAAGCTCAAAGTTCTGTAAGGTTCATAATACTGAAAAACAATACTGAGTACATTTGTAGAATAATTGCTAGCTGAAAATGACTAAAATCCTCTAACTTAATAAATGTCGAGTTGATTAGACATGTCCCCAACTAACTCCGACTGAATACTGGACTGAAGTACTAAAATAAACATAATTGTCTCTCAAAATATGATAACTAACCGCTGCTATTGCTGGTGATCTAGAATTTATAAGTGTGGTTGAGAACCTAAGCATCCAAAACTATCATATGATGTATCATATCGCTATAAATGAGTATATGGTCAGTACTTTAAATGTACTGGTATGCTAGATGAGGTTAGGCTGATATGCATAGGCTCATGTGTATGAATAACAATTGACTGAATGAATAGTATGAGATAACAGGATATGCATGCGTGAATGCTATAAAATCCGAGTATGCATGACCAAGCATATAACCTGATTCAGAAATTATTTGTAAACAGAAATACTAAAATTTGATAACTGAATAACTGATAAACTGTATGTTGTGGTCAAGAAAAAATGAACTGGGTTTTGAACTGAATAATGAATACTGAATATTGAAACTGAAACAGTGGCATTTATCATCTAACCGACATCCCCTAGTGTGAGTTGATTAGTGTCCAACCTGTAAGCCCAATTGGAAGGGTGTTAGTACCGTTCTATGGGTACTATCAATAGCTGTGGACTCAGTCCTAATCTGGTGGGTTGTAATACCCCAAACTTTTTCTTAATCCTAATTTCATCTGTAGAGGGTTAAGGAATGCCTTTCCAAGTGATTAAAGTTTAAACCATATGGAGTTTCCCTAATTTTGACTTTTTATCTTGTGAAAAATTTAATTATCTTGCAAAAATATGAAATTACTTAATAAAAATCACTTGAAAAATTTCCCTGATTTTTATCTTGAGTTGTATGATTATTTCACTATTTTAGGACATGAGTTGAGAAATTGTGCTATGAGTTGCACATCCTCGTATTGATTTGATGTTTCCAAGATTGATTTCATTATTTAATCTTTATTATGAAACTGATATTATTTGAGCATAAGTATAAGTTTTAAACCAAGTCTGAGTTTTGATGTTTCTTAAAGAGTATGTTGTTTAGTATGATTCAATCAACAAGTACTTTCATATTAAGAAAAGATTGCTTTTAAGCCTGAGTTAAGAAAGGATTCCACATTATTCAGTCCTTATGATTTAAAGCTAAGAGAATTATAATTTAATCTTCACTATAGACCCTTGAGTTATTTTGAGGTGGATTTTCTAAAAATTCTGACCTTGAGTACGGCAGTAGTATTTAGCACCGAGTGGGAAGTGTGGGTTTAACGTATCCTACTTCACCAGAACTACGTTCCCCCGTAGGATTGAGATTTATGGTCCTGAAGCTTAGATAGTTATCACTAGAGTTAAGGTTCTATTCAGATGTCAAGGGTAGAACAACTTTCCCTAAGATGGGCGAGACATTGAACTCCATGTAGTTCACATGGTTTATGTCGATTAGAAGAAACTCCCAAGTTCATAAGAGTCTAGAGTTTTTCCCATGTCTTGAAGTTTCTAAATTTCTAAGTCCTTAAGTTTCAAAGAAGTTCCATTCTCCTAAAGATGAAAGCATGAGTTTAGAAAGCATAGTTCAAATATTCCTTTAGCTTACAAGTTTTGAGAATGAGAGGAGAATACAAAATTTGGAGTGAAGTATAATGAATCATGAGATTTATACTACATGTTTCATTATTCCTGATTTGTGAGATTTATGTTTCAAACTTATTCAAGCCATGTGACTCATTCATATTTGCATGCTAGATTTTATAAAGAGTAATGGTATTGTTTCTATAAATGCATACACCCCCATATACTCAGTACATCCTCAAAGTGCTGATCCACATATAAGTCTATGTGCTACATTGTCTTATAAAGTTGGTTCAGATGATCAGTTACAACATCATCAGTGATCTCCGGGTACCTTGATCTACATTTTGTAGTTAGTGAGTCCTCATGGTTCTAGGAACTATTTCTCAGGCCTTCAGATTTGATATCAGTGGTTACTTCTTTTTAGTTGAGTATGAGTCAGTCTGCGATTTTTCCCTATGGCTCTCTAGATCTAGAGTAGTAGAGGCTTTGTCAGACTAGAGTTTCAGATGTTTGTCAGATATTTTCATTATTTCGTGTTTCAAACATCATATTTACAATCTTTTCAGTTGATATTTGATGAGGTTTATTCTTATTATCTAATTCTGAATCTCTAGCGTAAGTATGAGATTTAGTACCAGGCTTAAAGGGTTAGCTTGAGGCTACTTATAGCCTTGAGCACCGTGTGATGCTTCGGGATGAGATTTTGGAGAGTTAAATACTTGGTATCAGATCTTAGATTTAAGGAGTCCTAGGGAGTTTGACAATTCAGGTTACATAGCATCTTGACCATTGGTGTGAAGCGCGCTACATCTATGAGCAAGAGGTTACGGGACGTTTTAGGAAAAGTCATCTCTTTTTTTCAGAGTCTATTGTGCCCACAACTATCTCTATCTTCCATTAATTCATGCTCTTATATGATATAAAATGCCTCCCCGAATATAAAATACTCGTAGGAATAATGAGCCACCTCAACCTGTTGATCCCTTGAATGAGAATGTTACCCATTCCAAATTTTGGGCTTCTTTACAGACTTTAGCCCAAACAGTGTGCTACTTTGCAAGCAAATAATTAGGTTGTTGTACCACATCAGAAAGGGGGTGATGTAGCCGCAGCCAGACTTCGTGACTTTATAAGAATGAACCCTCCTGAGTTCTTTCGGTCAAAGGTAGGTGAGGACCCATTGTTGTATCTTGAGGAGTTGAAGAAAATCACCCAAGTTATGCATATGAATGGGGAGAAAAGTATTGAACTGGATTCTTATCATTTGAAATATATTGCTCATAACTGGGTTGTGGCATGGAGGAAAAATAGTGGGGAGAATGTTGCTCCTATAACTTGACAGGTGTTCTAAGATGCATTCCTGGATAATTTTTTTTCATTAGAGATAAGAGAGTCAAAGGTAGAGGGGTTTATGAACTTGAGGAAAGGCTCCATGACTGTAAAGAAGTACTACCTTAAGTTCAACCAGTTGGCCAAGTATGATACTGAGTTGATAGCTGGCACCAGATCTAATAAGAGTAAGTTCATGACTAGAGTGTTCGGGTTAGTGTTGAATGAGTGGAGGACTGCTATACTAAATAGAGATATAGATCTTTCTCAGTTGAAGACATATGCTCAACAGATTAAGACTGATAATATAAGGGAGAGAGATAGGGTAAGGGGAAACAAGAGGGCTAAATCAGAGCAGCACGAGTATGGCCAGACTAGATCCCATGGAGGGAACCGTCCTTAGTTTTTGAATTGTTCATTTATGCCGTCACCATCATCCGTTAGTGCTCCCGCACCTAGAGGTAGCCAGGAGCAGGGGAATCGAATTTCTATGTCTAAATCCCAGAACAATGTGAGTAACAGACCTCGTGGTTCTCCTTTTACTAATTATGGTAGGGACCATCCCAATGAGTGCTTAGCTGATCAGAGAGGTTGGTTTAGTTGTGGAAAGTTGGTCCACAGACTTAGAGAGTGTTTGTATTCCAAGGAGGGGAACCATGATGATAGCCCCCAAATGCAGGCTACTAGTACACCAGCTCCTTTAGCCCATCCCATTCCCCCTCAGGGCGATTCATCTAGTACCAGTGGCGGTTAGCACTAGAACTGATACTATGTTTTGCCATCCCGCTAGAAGTAGGAGGATTCACCAGATGTTGTTACTGGTATGCCTCGTATCTTTCATTTTGACGTGTATGTATTATTGAACCCTGGGTTAAGTTTTTCTTATGTGACACCATTGGTTGCTGTGAATTTTGAGATAAACTTTGAAAAGATCCCTGAGCCTATTCTGGAATCTACCCCAGTAGGCGAGTCCATTGTTGCTAAGAAAGTGTACAAAAAGTATCTCGTTGTTGTTCTTTATAAAGTCGTGTTTTCTGATTTGATAGAGTTAGACATGGTCGATTTTGATCTTATTCTGGGTATGGATTGGCTTCAATCCTGTTATGCATCTATAGATTATCGTACAATATGGTTAAGTTTTAGTTACCAGATGAGCCAATTTTTGAGTGGTCGGGTGGTTCTGTATCTCCCAAGAGTCATTTCATATCCTATCTTAAAGCTAGAAAGTTGATATCAAAAGGTTGCATCTATCATCTAGTTTAAATTAAGGACACTAAGTCTGAAACTCCAACTATTCAGTCAGTCAGTAGAGTTAATAATTATCCTGATGTTTTTCTGGAAGATCTCCCAAGGTTACCTCTCAATAGAAAGATAGAATTTGGGATTGACCTTCTTCCCGATACACAGCCTATTTCTATTCCTCCATACTATATGGCAATCGTAGAGGTTAAGAAGTTTAAAGAACAACTCAAAGATCTTCTAGATAAAGATTTTATAAGTCCTAGTGTTTCTTCGTGGGGCACACCTGTCTTGTTCGTGTCAAAGAAGGATGGTTCTTTATGTATGTTCATTGACTATCGTCATCTTAATAAAGTTATAGTCAAGAATAAGTACCCTCTTCCAAAAATAGATGACGTGTTTGATCAATTGCAAGGTGCAAGTTATTTCTCTAAGATAGACCTTAGATCTGGCTATCATTAACTTAATGTAAGGGAGTGTGATTTCTCGAAGACAGCCTTCCGAACCCGTTATGGTCATTCTGAGTTTCTTGTCATTTCTTTTGGGCTAACCAAGGCTCTAGCAACTTTCATTGACCTCAATAATTGAGTGTTCAAATAGTATATCGATATGTTCGTTATAGTATTCATATATGATATCCTTGTTTACTCCCGTAGTGAGGATAACCATGAAGACCATCTCCGAGCTATTTTGCAAAATCTTACAGATTATCTGTTATTCACCAAATTCAGAAAGTGTGATTTTTGGCTAAGGTCCGTAGCTTTTCTCGGTCATATTAGTTCATCCGAAGGCATTAGAGTCGATCCCTAAAAGATAGAAGTTGTGAGAAATTGTCCTAGACCTATGTCTCCATCTGACATTAGGAGTTTCTTAGGTCTAACTGGATATTACCGCAGTTTTGTTGAAGGTTTCTCATCTATTGCGTCTCCCATCATAGATTGACCTAAAAGAAAGTTAAGTTTCTTTATTCAGATTCTTATGAGAAGAGTTTTCAGGAGTTGAAGACTAGACTCACTTCAGCCCTCGTGTTGACTTTACCTAATGGTATAGATGGTTTTCTGATGTATTGTGGTGCCTCGAGTGTTTTCTTGGGTTGTGTGTTGATTCAAAGGGGTAAGGTTATAGCCTACGCCTCTCAATAGTTGAAGCCACATGAAAAGAATTACCCAACCTACGATCTTGAGTTAGCTATTGTGGCCTTTGCTTTGAAAATATGGAGACACTATATTTATGGTGTTCACGTTGATGTGTTTACTAATCACAAAAGCCTGCAGTATATATTTACTCAGAAGGATTTAAATCTTAGATAGAAAAGATGGTTAGAGTTGCTAAAAGATTATGATATGAGTGTGTTATATCACCCGGGCAAGGCTAATGTAGTGTCAAATGCCCTTAGTAGGATGCCTATAAGTAGTGTTACTCATGTTGAGTAAGACAAGAAAGAGTTAGATCATGAGGTGTATCGTTTGACAAGATTGGGTGTTAGGTTGCTTGATTCCACAGAGGGAAATATTTTGGTTTAGAGTAGTTCCGAATCCTCTTTTGTTTCAAAAGTAAAGGAGAAGCAAGACAGGGATCCTAGTTGGTTAGATTGAAGGAGTCAGTTGGGGACCAAAAGCTAGAGGTTTTCTCCCAAAAGGGAAATGGTGTGTTGAGATAACAGGATAGATTGTGTGTACCTTGTGTTGATGATCTGAGGTAGATAATTATGGATAAAGTACATGGAGCACATTATTCCATTCATCCCGGCGCCACCAAGATGTACCGTAACTTGTGGGAAATCTATTAGTGGAGTGGAATAAAGAAAGATATAGAGGAGTTTATGGCAAAGTATACAACTTTCCAACAGGTTAAGGTAGAGAACCAATGGCCTAGTGGTGTAATGCAAGAATTTAGTATACCCACTTGAAAGTGGAAAGAGGTGAACATGGATTTCGTGACTGGTTTACCTCTGTTGCGTCATCATCATGATTCTATCTGGGTTATGGTAGACAGGCTGACTAATATAGCTCATTTCTTTCCTGTGCATACATCTTATACAGCTGAGGATTATGCTAGATTGTATATTTGGGAGTTAGTCAAATTACATGGAGTCCCCTTGTCTATCATCTCAGATAGGGGTACTCAGTTCAACTTCTAGTTTTGGAAAGCTTTTTAGAGAGGTCTTGGTACCCAAGTGAATCTTAGTTCTGCTTTTCATCCGCAGACAGATGGTCAGGATGAGAGGACTATCCAAACCTTGGAGGATATGTTCAGGGAATATGCTCTTGATTTCAAGGGTAGTTGGGATGAGCATTTTCCATTGATTGAATTTACCTATAACAATAGTTACTATGCTGGCATCAAGATGGTGCCATTTGAGGCATTGTATGGGAGGAGGTGTAGATCACCTATACATTGGTTTGAAGTAGGTGAATCTTCTTTAGTTGGACCTGATGTAATGTTTGAGGCTATGGAGAAAGTGAAGTTGATTAGAGAAAGGTTGAAGACAACTCAGAGTCCTCAAAAATCCTATGTAGATGTGAGAAGAAGAGACATTGAGTTTGAAGTTAATGATTTGGTGTATCTAAAAATTTTGCCCATGAAAAGGGTGAAAAGGTTTGGCAAGAAAGGAAAGCTTAATCCCCGGTATGTGGGCCCCTATAGAATCCCAAGTCATGTGGGGATAGTAGCCTATGAGCTGGAGTTGCCCGCAGAGTTATCAGTTGTGCATCCTATCTTTTATGTCTCCACACTTAAGAAGCACATTGGTGATTCCATTGTAGTGGATCCTTCAGAGAGCCCTGATATCTTGACTTGTTTTTCATTTGAAGAGATTTCAATTGAGATTCTAGACCACCAGATCCATAGACTAAGGGACAAAGAGGTTCCCTTGGTCAAAGTGTTATGGCGAAACCAGTCAGCCGAGGGTGCTACTTAGAAAGCCGAGGCGGATATGCGATCTAAGTACCCACATCTCTTCTTTGTGAGTTTAGATCAAGCCGAAGATACTATTCTTTCTTAATTCAACCCCTTTTTCCAATCAAAGTTTTAGCTATATATAGCTATCCTTAATATAAGTTCATGCATTCTCTAAGATATTCAAGAGTTTATAATTATATGGAGTCAGTTTAGCAAGTTGTTTATGCTGTGCATACTCAATTTCTCCGTATCCCTAGCCTAGCTAGCGACATTTGAGGACGAATGTTCCCAAGGGGGAGATATTGTTATACCCCAAACTTTTTCTTAAGCCTAATTTCGTCTCTAGAGGGTTAAGGAATGACTTTCTAAGTGATTAATGTTTAAACCATCTGGAGTTTACCTAACTTTGACTTTATCAAGTGGGAAATCTAATTAGCTTTCCAACAATAAAAGATCAACCCAAATCTGATAATCGGGCAAGAAATTATGGCTAATCTATGTTTTAGTCATAAAACACCATCATTTTAGTATTTGGCGCATTGCGGAGAGGTTCTATTTAACAATTATAAAATTCCAGTGGAACTCCGCGATAGTGGCATGTCGTGGAGGATCCCAATTTCCCAATAGTCAATTTCAAGTGGCCTAGCACGATTGTGATACGCCGCGCTGAAGTTCCAGGTCCCAACTAGTGGGACAACGCAATGGCTCCACGTTACGGTGACTCAAAAATTCCCATTTGTCAATTTCCAGTGAGCCACTGCGATAGTGGTGTGTCGTGGTGCCCATAAAATTGGGTTTCCATTTCAATTTTTCCAGCTTCGTGCTGAAGTAAAAAAGGGCACTTTGGACATTTTCCAAGCCTCTTAAACCGTACATACATCAGAATTTAGGGCCACTACAAGCAACATATGAGATTTTCTCAAAATTTCCCTCAACCAAAAACCTTAAGTATCCAAATCCTCTTCTAAGAATATCAAGGGTTCACCATAGATTTTCTAAATTGAATCAAGATTCAAGGTTCTCAAGTCAAAGTCTTCAAGAACCCTCATTCAAGAGTACGAATAGAGTCCCAAAAGTGAGAGTTCATCCAAATCTTCTAATTCAAGGTATGTGGGGTTTGAACAAGAACACTCCTTTCGTTTTTGTGCCCAACTTGTTGATTTTTATTAAAGAATTTCAATTTTGCAAGTGGGTTTATACCCAAATTACTTTATTTTAAGATTATGAGATTATGAGTTGTTCAAGTCTTGAATTGCATGATTATTTGACTATTTTATGACATGAGTTGAGAAATTATGTTGTGAGTTGCATATCCTCATATTGATTTGATGTTTCTAAGATTGATGTCATGATTTAAGCTTTATTGTGAAACTGAGATTAATTGAGCATGAGTATAAGTTTTAAACTAAGTATGAGTTTTGATGTTTCTTGAAGAGTATGTTGTTTAGTTTGGTTAAATCAACAAGTACTTTGATTTTAAAGAAAGATTTCTTTTAAGCCTAAGTAAGGACAGGAAACCACATTTTTTAGTCTTTATGATTTAAAGCTAAGAGAATTATAATTTGGTCTTCACTATAGACCCTTGAGTTATTTTGAGGTGGATTTCCTAAAAATTCTGAGCTTGAGTACGGGAGTAGTATTTAGCACCGAGCAGAAAGTGTGGGTTTCGCATATCCTACTTCCGTAGAATTACATTCCCCCGTAGGATTGATATTTATCGGCCTGAGGCCAAGATAGTGATCACTAGAGTTGAGGTTCTATTTCGATGGTAAGGGAAGAACATCTCGCCCTAACGTGGGTGAGACGTTGGACTCCATGTAGCTCACTTGGTTTATGTCGGTTAGAAGAAAATTCCAAGTTCATAAGAATCTAGAGTTTTTCCCATGTCTTGAAGTTTCTAAAGTTCCAAGTCCTTGAGTTTCAAAGAAGTTCCATTATCCTCAAGATGAAAGCATGAGTTTAGAAAATATAGTTTAAAGATTCCTTTAGCTTACAAGTTTTGAGAATGAGAGAAGAATATAGATTTTTGAGTTAAGTATAATGACTCACGAGATTAATACTACATGTTTCATTATTCCTGATTTATGAGATTTATGTTTCAAACTTATTCAAGCCATGTGAGTCATTCGCATTTGCATGCTATATTTTATAAAGAGTAATGTTATTGTTTATGAAAACGCATAAACCCCCATATACTCAGTACATCCTCAAAGTGTTGATCCATACATACATCTATGTGCTACATTGTCTTATAATGTAGGTTCAGGTGCTCAGTCTCAGCATCATCAGTGATCTCCGAGTACCTTGATCTACACTCTACTGTTGGTGAGTCCTCTTCCTTTGAGGACCTATTTCTCAGACTTTCAGATTTGATATTAGTGGTTACTTATTTTTAGTTGAGTATGAGTCAGTTGGGGATTTTTCCCAATGGCTCTCTAGATCTAGAGTAGTAGAGGCTTTGTTAGACTAGAGTTTCAGATGTTTGTCAGATATTTTCAGTATTTCCTGTGTCAAACATTATATTTACAGTCTTTTCAGTTGATATTTTATAAGTTTTATTTTTATTATCTGATTCTGAATCCCTTGACTAAGTATGAGATTTAGTAGTAGGCTCAAAGGGTTAGCTTAAGGCTACTTGTAGCCTTGGACACCGTGTGATGCTTCGGGATAAGATTTTGGGACGTTACACGGGTGACCCCTGAGATCAGTCCTAAACTAGCGGGTGATCCCTGAGAGCATCGGTCCTAAACTGATGAGTAACTTCTTATAACCTACGTTGGCTACGTAGTTTCTAAACTTTGTGATTGCTTCTAAGGACCCAGTCCTAGATGACAGGTGAGCCCCCATCCCTAGGCTCGCTCGGTGCTGAATCCAACTCCCATTTGAAATACACTAAATACTGGACTGATCTAGGTTAAACTATTTATGGTAACTGACTCATATGATAACGGTTAAATTTTGGGTATTCAAAACCCCTAGGACACGATGGCAATAATAACAAGATCATAGTTAAACTTTGAGGACATGATAGATAGTCATTATTCAAAACTCATTCTTTGAGGCATTTCATTAAACACTTTTAAGGCATAGCATAAGCATGGGACTATTTTAAACATGTAGCAATAGTATGATTTCAACACTAGAATCACCAAAAGATAACAATGCATAATTCATTCACTTAGACATTTTCTGAAACACTTAGGAGGCATAACCTTGTTCATGGGAATGAACATCATGTTAATGCATCATGAATACAATAATCAATTCAAAATTCAAGTATTTGACATGAGATCTACGTTAACCAACATACCCATTAATTTGTTTTACATGAAACTCATATTTTCTTAACTTGAAACTCAAATAACAACATAATTCAAAATAAATCTTGTGAAACTCTTAATTTGAACTTAAAAGAGGTTCTTGGACCCCAAGGGTGGAAGGGACCCAAGGATAAACATCTAACATACCTTGATGGCTGAATTCGTGAGAATTGTTCATGATTTCTTAGGACTTGGATTTAAACTTTGATGAACCTAGTGTTTTCTCTTGAGAGAATTTTATGAAATAATGAGTGAATTTTCCTTTTGGGAGGATAAATTTTGTATTATGGATCAATAATGTAAGTGTAAAATGACCCAACTACCCCTCTAGACTCAGGATTAATTGCACAAAATATGCCCAATGATGCGGCAGGCAACAAATCGCGTCGATGTTGTCAACGCAATTGCCGATGCATCGCATCGATGGTGATGACACGATAGCCAACTCGATGTGTCCTGATCACGTTGGATCACTATTTTGGTTATGTAAACATCCCTCAAACATTGTCCAAAATTTTTGAAACTTACCCGAGATGACCTATACATAACCCTGATAATGAATAAATTTGAAAATTGATAATTTAAGAATGGGAAGATCGTAAATGAGACCATGAAATATCAAGGCCAACAATGAGACTAAGTTTTAACACTTCGCTGAATTTTTTCTCTAATTCTGGGACTTCTATAGTATGCAACATAAGACTAAAATGAGCTAATATTCTTGTAGCGTATTATAGACAACTTGTTGAAGATCCTTCTAAATAGAGAAGTCAAGATATAAGTATAGATTTGTCATATCTAGAGCCTCTTAAGACAAGAATAAATAACTGGGAAAACTACAAACATCCACCACCTTTCCTACAAAGGTTTATCCTAACTTCAACTCAAGAGGTAGAACCTATGAAAGAAAAATGAAGAGAAAAAATGGTTGTTGAGCAGCTTGAGATAGAGGTTGAGAGACCTCCATAACCATTTCCATAAACATTCCAAAACAACAAAGAGAATGGAAATTTTAAGAAGTTTCTTGATATCTCTAAGAAACTTCACATTAATATTTCCTTGATTGATGCATTGAGGGACATGTCCAAATATGTCAAATACTTGAGAGAGGTGGTGGATGGAAAAAAAGACACATAGATGTTAAGAAAGTTGCACTCACTGAAGATTCTAGTCTAAGGGTAATGAGAAAGCTTACCAAAAAACTCAAGATCCTTGGAGTTTCACCCTGCCATACAAATCGGTGAATATGAGGTTAGGAATATATTGGGATCTTAGGGAAAGTATAAATTTAATGAAATTATTGGTGTTTCTGACACTTGGTTTAGAAGATCCATGCCCAACTACTGTCACTCTATAATTGGCAGACAGCTCGCATATGCAATTAAAAGGAGCAACTGAACGTGTTCTTGTAGATTTTAAAGCAGATAAGTAGGTACTAGTTATTTTGTGATTCCCATTCATAGCAACTAGTGGAGCCTTGATAGATTTGTTAATAATGGATATTAAAATAAGGGTCCATGAGGAGAAAGAGATATTTAAAATGTATAATTAACTCTCCAATGCTTCACAATATAGGGACTTGTGTATTATCACAGAGATGATTAATGATAAGTATGGGCTAGAAGAATGTGGACCTACAGAAGTGAAAGATCTAAATAAAAAGAGATTGAACGATAATTGTGGTCTTCCTAGAGAAAAAAAGAGATTGAAGTTGCATTACATGGGGAGGAAAAGATTGAGAGAATTTGATTTATCTATGACTGGCATCGTGTCGCGACATTAAATTAGGCATTGTTTGGGATCTAACTCAAGTTGTAATATTGTAGTTTTATATTTATAGAGTCATGCGTGGTTTTTGTTTATTTGTTGTTTTTGTTTTTTTCTAATATAGGAAAGTCCGATTACACATATTTGAATCTAATAGGCATGGATGAAGCGTATGCATGGGTTCATTCACCCCTTTGATGAAAAGATTGAAGAAGACTTATTGCTATCTAGGTGTTAGAGGGCTTCAAGGAGTATTTCTAACCACTGCTGATTTTTGATTTATGTTTTGGGGACAAAGCACGACTTTAAGTGTGGGATGGGATTCATTCAATATTATTTAAGGGTGAAGTATGCTATATGAGTTGCTTTGTTTTTAGTTTTTTATTTATGTTAAGAAATTGTGAAAAAAAATTAAAAAAATTCAAAAAAAAGGTTTTTTTAGTTTTCTAGATTAGAATAGTTTGTGTTGGTTGTTAGATTTTTTATTCTTTATTAGAGCATACTTTGACCACCCCTTGTTTTTTCTTTTTGATATTCTTTTAGGGAAGAGTTAGTCATTGAGAGTTGATAGTATTTAGGACCAATTGTGTGTGAGTTGATCTAGTTAGGTACTACACGTGACTGAATGATGAAAGTTGGTTTCGAGATTGAAAGCATGTTTTAAAAAAAACATTTGAATGGCTTCTTTTGAGGAACTTAGGCTTTATTACTTGACTCGTATGTTATATTTAGTTTATATTTTAACTCTTATTATTTTCTTGATTTAGAGTCTATATGGACCCTTCTTTAGTTTAACATGTGCCTTTGTGTGAGGTGTTTGTTGATATTTCATTCTTTTATATTGATGTCTAGAACTTTCTGAGTGTGTTTGCAAAAAGAAATGAGGAATGTTTATATTTAGGAAATAATTTAGAAATTTCTTTGATTAACCTATTTTTTTATCCTTTGATTTACCTACCCACCATGGATGGTCCTAGTTAGCCCCGTTAAGACTTTAGCCTATTCTTTAATAGCCGCATATGAATCTTAATTCTTTACTTTTAATAAACCTTTAATTTGATCCAAAAACTCCTAAGCACTCTAATTTGATAAATAAGAATTTAAAATAGTGGTTATTGAGAAAAGGGAGATAGTTGTGGTGGGAAGCCTATAGAAAAGTCTAACAGTGTATGTCATAAAAATTATATGCTATTGGTACGAAGTAGAAAAAGAACAAAAGATTGAAAAAAAGGTTTGATAATTGTATACTCCTTTCTAGTGGTATGTGAACTTTATTAAACTGACAAAAAATCAAACAAATATATTGGTAAGAAGAGTATTAAAAAGTGTTGGTTGATTGAAGAGTGAGAAAACAATGAAAAATCTATGATGTATTATAGTTCCTAGGGAAGATAGTCACTTTTTTAGCAAAACCAATTCCTGCCCGTCCCTTTGCCTACATTGCAACCTGAAAAGTCCTACTTGATCTTATATTTGGTATTCCTATATTAGTGGAGTAGTACACTAAGGGAAATATTATGGTTCATCATATATTGCCTGTGAAATTCTGCTTGAGAGTGAACGGAAACTTATTCCTATTCCTATTCTATCTTGAAATTTTATACTTATGAGTGAATATGGGTATCTCTGTTATTGTAAGGGTACATGGTTTATGAAAGATAGGTGATTATTCAATATTTTGATTGGGTGGATTATATGAGTTATCTAATAGCACAGAGTCAGTTCTTAAGATTTAGAGTTCTTGGAGGAGTTGTTTAAGAATATGGTATGAATGAAACACGTTTACTAAGATCTTGCCATCTATTGTAGTCATTGTAGTCATAGCTTGAGTTATCTGTTTTTAATGGGTGTAGGTGTAGCAGAGTTTATTTCATGAGTTTATAGCTTAGTCGAGGATGCGAAAGAGTTTAAGTGAGGGGTGCTGATGAGAAGCTAAAAATCACCTTATTTTACCATCTTTAACCTAATATTTTTTATATTTTTGGTGTTGTCTTATGCTTAAATAATGTGATTTATGCTTCAGCTTCACGATGTTATTATATAGGAGTGTATTATGGTATTGGAGCTTAAAAAGGAAGAAAAAGAGCATCTAGCAACAAAAAGAAACCAAGGAAGAATCTTTGTCGTAATACACTGCAAAATAGTGTGGAACGGTAGAAAATATTTTTATTTGTACCACTACTTCAATGCAAGCAGGGGCATGGATTTGTGTTGTTATTAGGAGTCTTGCGACACTCATCCAAAGTATGGAGTGGCACAATTTTAGCCATTGGACCGAATGTTAGGTTGTTCTTTGTGGCACAGCCCCACTTTTAGGTTGTGGTGCAAAATGAAACTTATCCTAACCCAATTGGAATTGATTTTTGACAATTTAAAAGTTTCTAAACTCTATATAAACCCTTTTTACACATTTTTATGGGAGAAAACTGATTTGGGGAAGGCAAAGTCTAGGGGAAAGCTCAGGAACAAGGTTTAATTTATTTATTTATTTTAAATTTTTTCCTTTAAAACTCATGACATCTCTTCTTCCAAAGAGATTATGAGTATCTAAACATCTTAATTTCTAGGGTTGTTGTTGAACATTAAAATTGTTTCTTGAAAATTATATTATCTATTTTGTTTTATATCTATTGAGTTATTTATTTCTTCTTGCATTCAATTATTCGTTTGATTGATCACTTGGAAATTATTATCTGGGGATTATTTGTGGGTTTTGAAAAAGAGAACGACAGGGGGGGGGGAAGGAAATAGGGCTAGTTTATGAACATTATAGGGAAAGGGAATAAATTCATCAATATGGATAGAAATATACTCTGTGACATAGCTTAGTTGATACAAACGATTTCTTTTTGCACTTCAATACGTACCAAGGACCAAAGATATATAGTTGTTAGGGAAAGTCAAGTAGGCTTAGAGTTTTTGGAAAATACCTAATATAGGTATAATTAATCTACAACTAGTAACTCTGGCAAGTAAATTAGATGAATTATTGGATAGAAGAATAGGATTATCAAAATACCGTAACCCTAGATCTTTTCTCAAATTTAAATTACAACACAAAAAATATACGACTTGTTTATAATTATTTTTATTTACATTCAAAACACACAAAACACTCTTTGTTACTGTTCACCCACTTTATATTTCAAATAAGAAATCAAAGTAGATCTTAAATTCATGAAATCCTTGTGGGTAAGATATCTGGACAAATATCCTTTATTACTTGTATGGCCACATACACTTGCGTGGGAAAAAGAACGTAACAATACTCATGTTGATCTTATTTTATTAGGCACGGGGAATTTTTATGTGATTCTTGACATGGTCTGTTTATCCTACTATCATGCGATCATGAGTTATTTTACTAACATTTTTAACTTTACCATGCCCGGTGTACCCCCGATCGTTTGTCTGGGAGCTATTAGCCAAACAGGCAGGAATCATTTCATATATGTGTGCGATAAGACCTATTTTTAGGGGTTGTGAGTCTTTTCTCACTTATATTCATGATTTTAGAATGGAGAGTCAGTTGCTTGTATCTACTCCTATAGTTTATGAGTTTCCTAATATTTTTCCTACCGATCTACCTGGTATACCTCTTTCCCATGAAATTAAGTTTGTTATTGATCTTAAGTCTAGAACCTGACCTATTACTATGGAACCTTAGACTATGGCTTATGCAAAGCTTAAGGATCTAAATTACCAGATTTAAGATCTTTTGGGTAAGGGTTTTATTAGACAGACTATGTCTCCTTTGGGAGCTCCTGTGTTGTTTTTGAAGAAGAATGATGGCTCTATACTCATATGTATTTATTATAGGTAACTTAATATGGTGACGGTGAAGAACAATTATCTATACATCACATTCATGATTTATTTGACTAGCTTCAAGGTACAATAGTATTTTCTATGGTTGATTTAAGGTCCGGTTGCCATCAGTTGAGGATGCGTGCTAATAATATCTTGAAGATATCCTTTAGTATCTATTATGGTCACTATGATTTCTTGGTGAAGTATTTGGGTTGACTAACCCCCAACTACATTTATGGATTTGATGAACTGAGTGTTCATACCTTATATGTACTTCTTCGTGATTGAATTCTTTGATAACATCCTTGTGTATTCGAGGAGTAGAGAGTAGCATGCATAATATTTAAGGATTCTGCTCTAGACTTTTAGAGATCATGTGCTTTTTTCCATGTTTTATAAATGTGAGTTTTTTCTTAAGTCAGTCATATTACTTGGGCATGTGGTATCTAAGGATGGAATTATGGTAGACCCAGTAAAGATTGAGGTTATTTACAATTGGGCCAGACCTACATCATCGACTGAGGTTCATAGTTTTATTAGTTTGGCTAGTTATATTATAAATGATTTGGTGAGTGTTTTGCTACTAGTTAAGCACCGATGACTAGATTACTCGAAATGAGGTTCCTTTTTTATGGTTTAGGGATTCTGAGTTGAGCTTTCAAAAACTCAAGGAATTTCTCACTTCAGCTCTTATCTCAGCTCTTCCTATTGAGGGTGAGGAATTCATCGTGTATTTGGTATTGGTTTAGGTTATTTATTGATGCAACAGGGTCATGTTATTGCCAATTTTTTGAGGTAACTTATGGTGCATGAGGGAAACTACCCCACTCTTGATTAAGAGTTGGCAGCAATAGTTTTAACGTACAAGATTTGGGGTCATTATATTTATGGTGTGCTTTATGAGATTTTCACCAATCATCACAGTCTTTAACATTTTATGACCCAGAAGGGGCTTAATGCTAGGAAACGTAGATGGATAGAGTTTCTTAAGGAATATACTATCTTCATCTTGTATTATCCAGGAAAGGCGAATATAGTAGCAGATCCATGAGTTTAAAGGAAGAGAGTACAAGTATCTTGGCTTATGTTTCTATTTCTTAGAGGTCGTTGGCGTAGGATATTCAGTCCTTAGCGAACTTGAAGATACGACTTGACATTTCAAATCTTAGGAGGATTCTTAATAGTGTTGAGGCTAGGTCCTCACTATTTGAGAAGGTTTGATATTGCAAGTTTGAGGATAATAGACATTGCATCCTTTGTGATTAGGTTTTGATTGGTGAGCTAAAGAGGGATACCATAGATTTCAAGGGTGTCTTGAGATTTGATAGTCGTATATATATTTTGATGATCGATGATTTAATTCAGTTGATTTTGGATAAGACTCACGAATCTAGGTATTTGTCCATCCAAGTAAGGCTAAGATATATAGACACTTGAGACAGCATTATTGGTGTAGTGTCATTAAGAGAGATATTACAAATTTTGTAGCTCGTTGCCTATGTTACTAGTAGGTGATGGCCGAGCATCAACGACTTAGTTGATTGATTCAGAGGTTGTCAATTCCTAAGTGAAAATAAGAGCATATCACCATGGCCTTTATTAGTTGTTTTCCTCGCACTTCCCCTTGTTCTGATGGTATTTGGATCATTGTGGATTTGTTAATAAACTCTGCATATTTCATTCCAATTCTGATGTCCTTCAATGCCGAGAGGTTAGCTCATATCTATGTGCTTGAGATAGTCTGTTAGCATGCTATGCCTATATCTATAATTTCATACTGTAGTTTGTTGTTCACTTATAGTTGTTGAAGTGATTTTCAGGAGGAGTTGGGTACTCAGGTAGATCTTAGTACAGCCTTCCATCCGTATATCGATGGCTAGTTGGAGTAGACTAATCTAGTTCTTAAGGATATTCTCTGAGCCTATGTTAGGGATTTTTGATAGTAATGGGAGCAACACTTAGCCTTGGTAGAGTTTGCATATAATAATAGTTATCGTTTGAGTGTTGATGTGGTAACTTTTGAGACCTTATATGGTAGGAAATTTTGTTCCTCGATTGGATGGTTTGAGACTTCTGAGGTTAGACCCCATGGTACTGGCATACATTAGGAATCATTTGATAGAGTCAAGTTAATTCAGGATAAGATGAGAGCAACTCAGAGTAGGCTTAAGGTTTATGCACACTGTACACTTTGTTCCTTTAGATTTGAAGTTGGTGATCTGGTATTCCTTTATGTATCACCCATGGAGGGTGTGATGAGGTTGGGAAGAAAGAAAAGCTCACCCTAGATATATGAAGCTCTTTGAGATTCTTCACATAGTGGAGGAGGTGGTTCATGAGTTAGCCTTACCCCTAGATTTTGCAGTCATCCATTTATTTTTCCATGTTTTTATGTTGCGGCGATACATTCCTGATCTGTGCCATATTCTTAGATGGTATTTATTCTAGTTGGATGTGCGATTTACCTTTATGTAGGAGGCCTTGCTCATTTTTGAAAGTGATGTCTTGAGGTTACACACTTGAGAAATTCATGTAGTTAAGGTTCAGTGGAGGTACCGACCTATAGAGGAGGCTACTTGGGTGATCAAGAGAGAGATATGGACGCAGTATACTCACCTGTTTGAGACTCTACGTCCATTCTAATCATTTATTTTTGCAGACGAAAGTCCTTTTAGTCATGGATAATGTAATGATCCTTCAGGTCATTTATTGGGTTTTTGCTTATTTTTCTGTTAGAGATTTACTATAGTTTCTCCTAGCCATTTATAACTTGTTGGGACTGACAGTTCGGTTACCAGGCAGTTCGTTTGGTTTTAGAGCTAATTCCTTGTTTTAAGGTCTTCATTGGTTCAAATTGGCTATCGAGAGAAAACATTAGTCAAACAACCTTACATGCCAATTATGGCTATTCTAATAGCTCCAAAATGTTGATTTTATGTTATGTGGAATCTTTATTTAAGTCTCGAGGACCTGAGTTCATTTTGACCTATTGGTCGAAAAGTTAAAAAAATTAAAGTTTAGTGTGGGACCCACTTTTTGTTGGAACAACCACAGATGGAAATTTTGACTGCAACTTTGAGTACAAAACATCAAATTTGATAGGGTATCATAGCCTATTTGTGTATACAGGATGTCAAATAGAAACCGAGGGGTTGGCATAGACTTGGAAACTCAGTTGTACTTATGCACTCGTTAACAGCGAGCCATGGGTCATAATTACGATACCCTTGGAAGGGAACCATATGTCATGATTAGGTTTATTATGTTGTGAAAGCGACTTACCTGACTGCCACCATATGTCGCGATTGCGACATCTGGTCATGATAGCGACACCTGAACACTTGGGAAGTGTATAAATATCCCCATTTTTCCCCATTTTCACCCTTCTCCATCCATTTCAAAGAGAGTTAAACCCTAAATATTGATAAAGCTTATGATTAGAGCTTATGGGTTATTTTGTTAACTTGGATAACGATATTATGTGATTCTCCTATGAAAATTTGTGGTAAGATTTCTTTTTGTTCTTGGTTGATTTTTCTTTTTCTTCTCTAAAATCCCTAAAACTTGGTGACTTTATTTTATCACCAATGTAGCTCCGTTTTCACCCAGTTTTGAGGGTAATTACTCCTTGTACAAAGGGGAATGTTGGGTTGGCTTCAGAAAGGCAATTTTTGTAAATGGACCCACAAGGGATTTTTGAGTAATTTTCTACCCGAAGCACAATAGTGAAACATAGGTATCCTTAATCTCATTATGATGAGTATATTTTGATTTTTATAGCGTGGAAATTTGCAGAAGCTTCTCAGAAGGAAAATTCAGTGATTTAACAAATTCTTCAAACATTATACGACATCTAGGTAGGCTAGGGTTTTCCCTCTTCTTAAATTAAGCTAGTTCATAGTATGTTAATGATATTGTTATTGTTTTGGGATAGGTGTTAGATATTTGTGATGAAATTGGAAATGATTGGGTTAGTGGGACCGTTTAAGCTATTTGAAAATTGTAATTTAGGCATAATTAACTTAATTGCTTATGCTTTATTTAAAATTTCTATCGTAGAGTTGATTATGGCTTATTTGACATTCTAAAGTGGATTTATATACCTTAGCCTAGTTTGGGGTAGCATTTTCCTCAAGATATACCTTGGGGATTTATAAGTTGTCCCTTTGAGCCATCATATGCCAAGATTCATGTTAAGTTCATGTAGACTTTTTATACATGTTGTATGCCTAGAAAATGCTATTGAGGTAATATTGAGTAACTTTGGAATTTGAGGGTTATGATTGGTTGGTCTTGACAGTTGATGCTTATTGATTATGCTAGTGACTACTGATTATGTCATTGTTTATGCTAATGATTATGCTACTAATTATGCTAGTGATTATTCTATTAAATGTGCTAGTGATTATGCTATTGATGGTGATATTAATGACATATATATCTGGTTCATTTATGAAAGATGATTATGACATTGCTTATATATATATATATATAGAGAGAGATAATTATACCCAGTTCGAGTTTGGAGGATTATTATGTTAAAAACATTCTAATTCAAGTCCAAAAAAGTTACTAGGATATTGATCATGATATTGCTGATATGACATTGACAACATTAGGGTGTGATATTGATAATAGGAATACTGGCTAAGTCTAAAAGCGAGAAAATGGTTATAATAAGAAATATCAGGGATGGATTCTAGTTGTATCATCGGATTTTGTAAATGATGGTGGGTTACATTCTACTATCTTTATTGTACCCTATATGGTTATGGGGGCCTGCATTGGGTTATTTACTTTATTTCACTTAATATCTATTGGGGGACAATTCCGTAGTTATAATTTCATGAGTTGCATGTTATTATCTCAGTTTATTTAATTACTTGTATATAGCGATGATGGAGTTATTCAGGATTGCCTCTTCACTTTGACTTAGTTATGTAATCTTGCATCTTATCATATTTATACCATGATTTATCTCAGATGGCCGATGATGCCTAATGAGTACCTATGGTTTTTGCACTCATACTACACTTCTATACCTTTTTGGTGAAGATTTGAGTACTATCTCCCATCGTTGATTCAACGATCATATTGTTGTTGATTCAGAGATAGGGTGAGCTCTTGGAGTTAACGTCACTCTATTTTTATCTATATTAATTATGTCTAGTATTTTGTTTTTAGATAATTTTTATTGGTTAATTAGAACTTAGGTTTTATTTATACTAGCTCTTGTACTGGCTCTACTAGGTTGTGGATGGTTATGTATATTATTGGTTACCTCTCATCTGTTTCTATTGCTTTGCTTATTTATAAGTTGCAATTATCTTTTTTTACCACTTTTTGGGCATTTTCAGCAGGTTAGCCTATTGGGAATAGCTTTGGGATACACTTTGGCGTACCTACTAGAGGAGTTTTATAGGTGTATCAAAACTCATAAATCAGGTTGTGACAGTATCTAACACTTCTCAAAGGACAAAACCTCTGGGACACCAGCTTCACCAGATCTTCGCCTCACCGAGAAGTATGCGATTATGGTCCACCTATGATTGGATCCATTCACCTCATTAGCTTTACCCTCTTGCACCAAATACTAATTCATACGCCTTAAGTATGAATCTCATATGTTCACCTCAAAGGTCACATTAAATCAATTAGGAAACCCTAATACCATGTTGATAGTAGTAGAATTCATAGGCACATTCTCTCTCAAATTTGAAAGGTAGGGAGAGGTATTGTAATACCCTACAAGCTCCTAGATAAGTTTCCAACTTTTTTTGATATGATTAAATCCCCCCAAGTAATTATGTGAAGATATTATTAAGTGTCGTGACCATTAACCTTGAGTATGAAGTGTTTTTGATGCGATGATGGTCATAGGAAACACTTGGAGCTTAGTTGAGTTGAAAGCATTTGAATAGATTTACTTTTTGTATTGGATTCTACATGGGTCAAATTTAAACGAGTGTAACTCCTAGAATAAATTGATTCATATGGAAAACTATATATAAAAATGAAATATCTTTGAGTCTTATTTTCAACGGATCAAATTTCCTCCTCAATCCAATATCTGAGTAGGAAGGTATGCTCATATAATCTTGAATTGTCTGTTTGAGAGAAGGTGACTATTTTACTGACGAGTTGTCAACTTAGTTTCCATCCTTAACTAGAAATGACACTAAATCACTTAGGGATGGTGATGACTAAGTTTACAAGACATGAACTAGTTGACAAGCTGTCAATTAAGTCATCAACCTTAATAAGAAAGTGTGCAAGTCCAGTTAGAGGTTGACGACTAAGTTGATAAGTTATCAACTTAGCTGTCAATTAAAAAATTTCTGCAATTTTCTGGGGGTTTCCTCAGAGATAATTTGCTATTTTCCTCACATCTAGCTCATTTTCCATGACTTAAAACCTCTAATACATGCTATTTTTCCAAAGGATAGATGGTGTTCATTGTTGTCAGGGTAGGTTATGAGTTATGAATGTAGGCAATTTGAGGTAGCAAATGTTAGTAAAAGCACATGGTTTTTAATATTACATTCATCTAGGAGACATTAAGGTGTACCATGATTTGCAGGAAGTCTATTGGTTGAATGGTATGAAAAAATATATTGAAAAATTTATGGCTAAGTGTCAAAATTATTAGAAGGTGATGGTTGAACACCAAAGGCCTGGTGGTATGCTTTAGGAGTTCAGCATCCCCACATAGATTTGAGAAGTGGTAAACATTGATTTTGTTATAAGGTTACCTGGTATACGTCATTAGAATAATTAAGTTTGGTTCATTATTGATAGAATGACCAAGTTAACCCATTTCATTCTAGTCCATACTTCATATCCAGTTGAGTTTTATGCTAGACTCTATCTCAGGGAGTTCCTAAATTTACATGGGTTTCCGTTACCATCATTTCATATAGAGGTACTCAGTGTACCTCTTATTTTTTGAAGGCTTTTCAAAACGGTCTTGGTACCCAAGTTCATCTCAGTATAGCTTTTCATCCCCAGATAGATGGTCAAGAAGAAAGGACCATTCAAAACTTAGAGGATATATTGAGAGCTTGTGTTATCTATTTCAAGGGTAGTTGGGATTATCACTTACCTTTGATTGAATTTGCCTGCTATAATAGCTATTACTCTAGAATTTAGATGGTTCTGTTTGACGCTCTTTATGGAAGGAGATGTAGATCCCTTATTTGTTTGTTTGAGGTTAGTCAGGCTCCTCTGATAGGGCCAAATTAAGTTTATGAGGCGATGGAGAAAGAATAATTGATTCGAGAATGGCTGAAGATAACCAAATGTTTTTAGAAATCCTATGTTGATGTGAGGATGCGAGAGCTCAAATTTGATGCTGATTATTTTGTGTATTTGAAAATTTCACCCATAAAAAGGGTAAAGATATTTGGTAAAAGGGGTAATCTCATTCCCCTCTATGACATCCCATATAGGATTTTGAGCTATTTTGGGAATATGGCTTATGATTTGGAGTTGCGTATAGGGTTAGCATCAGTGCATCAAGTTCTTTCTATCTCTTTGCTAAAGAAATGAATTGGTGATCTACCTTTTGACATTCCTTTACAGAGTGTGGGCGTGGAAGATAGTCTATCCTATGATGAAGTCCTAGTGGAAATCCTTGATCGTCAGATTCGTAGGTTGAGAAATAAGGAGGTTGCCTTAATAAAAGTTTTGTGGAGGAATTACTCCATTAAGGGAGCTACATGGGAAATAAAATCTGATATGCGAGCCAAGTTTCCCCATCTTTTCTCTAAAAATTTATATTTAGCTTGAGTTAATGGTTTCCTTAAATGAAATTTCTCATTTTTTTTATCTCAACTATCCTACCACCCACATGTCATATCATTCATTCATGAATTCAGTTTAGTCCATGCATCATATTTCAGATTCAAATATTTAGTCATGGTTTTGTTCATAAATGACCAGTGCATGATCTCAGTTTTCTTAGTATTCCAGCTCAAATAGTTTCATTTATGGATGAATTATCCTAAGGGGAGATATTGTAATACACCAAAAGATCCTAGATAAGTCTCTAACTATACGTTATATGATTAAAGATCCAAAAGAGATTATGTCAAGCTATAATTAAGTTTGATAACCATTCACCTTGAGTGTGAACTATTTTCAATGTGATTATTGTCATAGGAAAAAAATTGAGCAATGTTGAGTTGAAAGAATTTGAATTGATTGACTTTATGTATTAGATTCTACATAGGTCAAATGTAAAAGAATGTAACTCCTATTATAAAATGATACATGTGGTCTTCTATATATCAAATGAAAGATCTTCCAGTCTTATT
Organism: Capsicum pubescens; assembly: GCA_030864215.1. NCBI lineage: Eukaryota > Viridiplantae > Streptophyta > Magnoliopsida > Solanales > Solanaceae > Capsicum > Capsicum pubescens. The sequence goes on from CM061544.1 coordinate 122,778,179, forward strand.
TTAAACTCATCAAATTTACCTCAATACAATATTGCAGTAGAAAGTTATGCTCATTTTACCTCGGAGTGTATGTCTGAGAGAAGGTGATAACTTGAGTGATGAGTTGTCAACTTAGTCATCAGCCTTAACCATAAAGGGCCCTAATTCACTTAGGGAAGGTGATGACTAAGTTGACAGGACATCAATTACTTGAAAAGTTGTGAACTAAGTGATCAACCTCAAGCATAAAGTGTCCAAGTCTAGGTAGACGTTGATGACTAAGTTGATAAGTTGTCAACTAGTGGACAAGATGTGAACTTAGTTGTGAACTGAAAATTTCTGCAATTTGTTTGGGTTTCCTTAGGGGTAATTTGATCTTTTTCGAGCATCAAACTCCTCTTCCATGACTTAAAACCACCAATAAATGTTATTTTGGCCATTCAAAGTCAGTTTTAAAAGTTCATTCTTCTCTCCACTCTTAACAACTAAAAGAAACGGTTTATCCCAAGAATTCACCTCCCAACGCTCCAAATCAAAGTTGAATTCATGAAGTCGAGAAATTCAGGTATGTGGGATGTTCATCAATGGGTTACTTTCACCTATTGAGTCCCAATGTTTCCCAAATTTAATTCCCAGTTTAATTTAGGGTTTCATGGAAAGTGTAAATTCAATGATCTCTCTATGTAATTCTTGATTCAAACCATGAAATAGAATTTCCTCATAACTTCAAGTATTCTTCCATATTCTAACCCTTATAAGTTGTTATATTAATGAAGTTGTTGGATTTACGAGTTTAAGTCATGAAAATTCCTATCATGTTAGTACATTGAAACCATTATTTTAAATTATATTATTTTACATACTGGTGGGTTATGAAAACCCGATACTTAGATGATCATGCATGTTATAGTTTTCAGGATTTCAAGTTATATATATATGTATACCATGTTTATACCATGAGTATTATAACATTTTCATGTTGAGAATTACTAGTACTAAATCATGTTAAGCAATTATCTTTACCAGCATAAATTCAGTGGAGAGTAGAACTTAGCACCAAGTCAACCTAGGGATGAAGTCTCGCCCGCCAGTAGAGGAATAAGAACTTTAGTAGTAATCCCTAAGTTCAAGAACTATGTAGCCATCATAGGTTATGAGAGGTCACCTACAAGTAGAGGACTGACACTTTCTTAAGGGGTCAACTGCCAGTAGAGAAAAAATACCCAAGTCCTTCAGGACACTGGATTGGTGGATCCACACTACCAATGTAGGTTCCCATGGAAAGGTACTAGCACCCTTACAATTGGGGTTTTAGGTTTGTACCTCGATTAGCTTAATTTGGGGCATATCAGCTAAATGTTATCTCTCACAGGTTCCGTCCAGTATTCAGATTATATCAGTTCAATTTTGCATGATCAAGAGTCCATATATCAGTTATTCATATTATTTTAGTACATATTTATGCTTGGTCTTGCATTCGTTTGACATGTTTGGGAATTCATGCTCAGTACCTATATGTATTTTAGTTAGTCCCTATCTCACATACCAGTACATTAAAAGTAATAACTGCATATTCTCTTTTGCTCTGTATTCATTTTAAAATATAAGTTTGAACGTTCAGTTCCTAGATCACATGTAGTCCATTCCTATAACATTCAGCTGCAGCATTGGCGAGACTTCTTTAGTCGATGTCCATTCATTTTATTTATCATGATTTACAGTACTTTGTATCATGATATTTAAGTAGTCAAGTTATTTGGGGACATGTAGCAACAATTCATCATTTTCAGAGGCTTTCAGACAGTGAGACAGTTAGTTATATTTTTCCAGAGATGTGTTTTAGAATCCTTTCACTATTAATTGGATTACTCTGATGTTTTATTGAATGACTTTTACACAGTATTTTGTTATTTATTTTAGTCTTTTAATCTTGTGCCAGACAACGGGTTAGTTTGGAGTCACTTTTGGACTTAAACATCGTGTGACGACTAGGGGGTAGTCTCGGGTCGTGATAGGTATCAACTACTCCACCATAGGAACAAAGGCATTAATTTTACTAATACATACTAAGTTACACTTTGATACTGGCTCAGTCAACACTACCCACCCAAAAACTTTTAGTTGGTTGCTAAAATTAGGCAGCACATCATCAATGTAGTCCATCCTTAATGACATCCATCACAAAGCCTCTCTTATAAAGAAAGTTGATAATATGTTGACCCATCTTAAATTTCTTCCATCTAGCATTTTTTTAAAAACCAGTTGTAGGAAGGTTGTTGGGCCATGATAATCCTGTAAATGACATAAAAACTAGTTCAGAACCATATCAAGACACTAAAGAAGGGATGGAAGATAAAAAAATTTCAAAAAAAGAAAAAATATTGAAGTTGTTTCCCAGTACTGTATTAGCGGTTAATTAATCACAGAAGTGGTACCACTACGGCAAAACATACAACTATGGTGGAAAAAAAAGTTACTATTGCAATATTTCACTATCTTCAACTCGTTAACCACCCTTCCCATTGAATATTTTTAACTTTTTTTTGTACTCTTGGAAATCAAGTAAAAATCATGCTTAGTAACGTCTGTGTGAATTGTTAAGCACTAAAATGGAGGTATGGAACACCCAAAATGTCACGACCTAAACCAGGGCCTGGACGCGACGGGCATCTCATGTCCCACGTAGATCGGATATTGCCCCCTACACCTAAGCAAACCAAATCCAACATCTCCTAAGGTCGGATGAATTTTGAACATATAACAAGATACTGTGCAATAATCTTAAGAAAATTCAAAACAAGGCCATAACCAACGTTCGACGACTGGCCAAACAACCGACCGACACCATCCAATATCTACAGTAGTCTAAACAAAGACTCCTAAAAAAGTACCAAAAACTGAATATCAATAAAGTGTCATAAAATGGCCCTAGCTATAGAAAAAAAAGACTAAACAACCTGAGACACAAGAAACAAAAACATGTAATGCAGACTTCCGATGTATGGAAGCTCATAACTTTGATGTTAACTCGCGGGATAATTGGGAATCTAAATCACTAAGAAGGAAGAGTACAAGTATGACCAAATCCTGCATCACGTAGGGATACAATGTCTGAATATGGTTAGCAGTTCTAGCGCTAGCATAAAACTCAAGATAAGGATAACATAATGTCATGGTCAACGATTTAAAATTCAAAACCAATGCCCATAATCTAATAGATATAGATATATACTTTATATGATGGGATAGGGAACAAGGTATAACATGTAATTTAAAATTTTAGCCTGAATTATGTAGCTCAACCGTTATAACATGTACCAACTGGATATATAGGCCCCGACTCTTATCCCCTGGTCGGGCCTAATGAGTGATCATTTTACCATTCATTTGCACAAAACATTTATGCACACTACCATGATTTATAGAATTTAATGAGACATAATGGTGATTTAATGTACTAATATCCGTATTTTGGAGGTGTATAGTTGGTGAGATGAAAAAATGTTGATTGAAGCTAAAAAGGGATCAAATGAAAGCAGAGAAGTATAGCTGAAGACCTGGAGCAATCATCGGCCTTAGTTACTGAGATCACAAGACATAGGTCGTATTTGCAGTCAGTCTGGATGGCCAGGAGACCACAGTAGCATTGGCCGCAGTCACAGACTTCCTCACATGATGTAGGCAAAGCGAGAATGTTGCCCAGGTCAGTTTTGTAAATTTTCATGGACGAATCCCAAACCTTATTTAGGAAAAAACCCTCTCTTCTTTGGATATTGCTTTCCTCATAGTAACTTTTGAATTTCAAGCAAGAACCCAAATTGGGGAAGATTGTAACTAATTTTTGAAGAACTAAATTCTTGGTGTTTTTTGAAGAATGAATGCTTTGGATAATCCTTATAGTAAATCATTCTTTACTTTCTTCATTAGTAGCTAAGTAATTTAGTCTTGGGACTATGTTTAAATAAAATGTATTTGTGTGTGGATGTTGATGGGTTTGCATGGTTTTTAGTTGTTGATTATGGATTCCACCATTGCTTGAGTTTAATAGTTTGAATTTGTGGGTAAAAACCTCAAATCTCCAAATGGGTTTGATGGGTGAAAACCCCAAACTCTATAAACCATTCATAATCCTTGAAAGAGGGATGAAGGTGAAGTCATGGGAACTCATAGAATCCATAATAAAGGGCTATAGGTTGACAAGGCAATGGTGGACAATCAATCCTATAGTTTACTACCTTTTTCAATCATAGAAATGAGTGTGATTTGAATGTGAATAATGTCAAGGAAATTATCCTAGAAATAGGGATGCCAGGTTGAGTTTTTGGGTAGTTATGAATTGCACACTTGTTAGGTTCTTGAAAAAGCCATAGTATGAAATCCTTGTGGTTTTGTTAAAAGACTAACCACAAAGACCTTCGACCTAGCCTATCTTTTACTTAACAACTAAGCTTCATGTTAAACTCTCATGCACTTCTTACCTTTAGGTAGACATAATCCCAAGATCTTCTCAAATCTTGATTCTAAACCAAACGTGCTAAATTAGTGTCTTGTTAACCAAAGAATGTTACAAAAAAATTTCAAACCAATTCCCCCTACTTTATATTACATGTTTTGTGTGTTAGCATTCCGGGTATCCTTTTAGTAATCAGAACACCCACAGGATTTGAAATTTATAATTTTCTCTTTGTGGATCCAAACCCAACGTATGTTGGGTTGTTGACAATGATCGCCTCACCCCTAAAACATAAGAGTGAGTTGAGCGTTATCAGGGCCCCATTACGTCTTATTGCATGAATTGAAGAATAATATCATATATATGCATAGGGGACTCGAACCTCCCAATCATTTACTAAGGTGACTTAAGCACCCCGATAATGTAATGATTTACAGGGGTTTCAAACCTCCAAAATTATGTAATAATAATGAGGGAGACTCGAACCTCCCTTGTCAGTTTGAGCCCCACATTGGAAATGAGGTTTCCAGTTTTGGTCACTCGAACCTCCACTTTCATGACTCTATTACAAAACCCCCCCATTAAATCCCAATTAAAACATTTATCACACAATCTAATTCGTTTAACCACAATACACATTATGGCATACATTGTTGGCATCGGCATACCAACAACACTTGCAAGGTAATAACAACGTACCAAAACAATTACAATGCCTGAGGAAATTCACAACCTCTTTGATTTAATTTTTCAAATTCCCACATCTCTCATAATTAAAAACTAGTTTCACATTATGGTGTTGGGGTCATAAGCACATCAAAATCCACCAGTTAAGGAAAATCACAATGGCCTAGTTCATCCACCATACCCATGAATCCACAAGCTCAAACCATAATTAAAGAATGAAAATCATATTTGAACTATCGAAAAACATTGTTCAACAACAAACATTCAAAAGCCCATAACCCTTGTTTCCAAACCAACATGAACATCTCATGAACAATACTCTAAGCATGTGCTTTTAACAAATTAACAATGATGGAAGATTAGCATGCCTTAAACATCGAGAAATTTGAAGAGAAATCGACCCTTTAGCCCTTAGATGACCAGCTTGAGGAAACCCTAGCTTGATTAGCTTGAGGGAATTCAAAGAGTCTTTTGAAGTGTTTAAGAAGTTACATAGATTTGTCTTTTAGTGATAATGACTCCCTAAAGGGGTTACAAGATGTGGTTTTTAATTTGGTAGGAGGGGAAATGTGCAGAATGCCCCTAACTTAGGAAGATGAAAGGTGCCACCATTGACTACGGTTCAACCAGTGACTCGAAGTCACTTCTTACGACTTATCACCATTAGTCGTAACCAAGATAGTATCTACGACCCTCACCAACTATGGACCCTACAACTCCACTTATACAACTCGTAATGTGACCGTACGAGTCATAGGAACCAATGGTAGTCAACGTAAGACCCAATTGACTAAACACTGTATATACTACGATTTGCACCCAATAACTCATGAAAAGTCCTTATGGTTCATAGTAAACCACTCGTACTCAGAGTAGAAATTCTCTACTTAATATCTGATTTGGTTATTATTCCATCCTAGCAACTCGTTATGAGTCATTACAACTTAAGTCCCCAAGTCATGCCAAAGACAGCAACTCAAGCTCCATTAACTGGACACATTATGACTAGGGTTACCTGACCCATTAAGACACATAATGATCCATCTGGTGAGTTATTTCTAGGGCAGAAAGCTCAGAACTCAAAATAATTTTTAGGACCTAGAAACCAGGGGTGTTACATACTCCCCTCTTAGGATCATTCATCCTTGAATGATAGGATAAGGCATTTATTCACACTATTTGAATCCACTTACGACTACTCTTACCTTCAAGAAAGACAAAAAATAGAGATGGAAAGCAAATCACCATTTCCATTAACAATGTCACAAAACAAAGATTTTAAGAAATACACATACATTAAGAACGATTGTCTGGAGCGGGAAACAAGAATGATTACTTGGATATCATGTCCTCCTCGACTTCCCAAGTAGCTTCCTCAACCTTTTGGTTCCTTCAAAGAACTTTTATTGATTCCATATTTTTTGTCCGCAACCGATAGATATGCCGATAAAAAATACAGGTGGGACTTTCTCAAAAGACAATAAATCTGAGATACCCATCCCTTCTAAAGGAACAACCATCGAAGTATCACCCACATACTTTCTCAACATCGAAACATGAAACACCGTATGAATGAAGCTTAAACAAGAAGACAACTCCAATTCCTATGCAACATTAACAACTATCTTCAAAACCAAGTACAGAATGATATAACAGGGACTGATCTTCCCCTTCTTAAAAAACTGCATCACTCCCTTTATGGTAGACATCTTTAAGAACACCCAATAACTAACACTGAACTCCAAATCCCTTTCCCTCAAATACGTATAGGACTTTTGGCATCTTTGAAAGGCCGTAAGTTTATCCCATATCACCTTAGCCTTCTCCATGTCTTGGTAAATCAAATCAGGAAAAAAACTTATTCTCACCAATTTCAAAACACATAATATGAGACCTACACTTCCTACCATATAAGGCCTCAAATGGAGTAATACCAGTGCTAGAGTGTTAATTATTCTTGTACATAAAATCTATCAAAGGAAAGTGGTCAACCCAACCATCTCAAGACTACAACACATATGCCCGAAGTAAGACTTCCAAGACCTGAATTGTCCTTTGTTCTTTCCCATTTATCTGTGGGTGGAAAGTAGTTCTATGGATCACCTTAGTACCCTAACCTCGCTGGAACAACCTCAAAAAGTTAGATGATAATTGAGTATCCCGATCAGATATGATGGAAAGTAAAGTACCATGCAACTTCAAGATCTCCTTATTGAACAGCTTGGCATAATCCTTAGAAGAAAAATTCATCCTTGCTAGCACGAAGTTAGAAGACTTAGTCATCCTCTCTACGATGACAAAAATTGAATCAAATTTATGGCGAGATCGTGGAAGACCTATAAAAAGCCATATTAATTATCTCTCATTTCAGAACTGGCTGCTCAATCTCTTGAGTCAAGCCACCAAGCCTCATGTGCTATACCTTCATTTGTTGACACACCATGCACTCATCCACAAAATTTTCTACATCTTTCATCATATTATTCCACCAATAAATTTCTTTAAGATCATGATACATTTTATTTGAACCATGATGATTAGTATAATGCGACTCATGAGGTTCGGCCAAAATTCTTCATCGCAGCCCATCAACATTCAGAACACATAATCTGCCTTGGTACCTCAAGATACCATCACCACTAATTTCAAACACTATCACTTTCAGCCTACCTACATCATTCTACATTTGCATCAAGAAAAGACCCAACACTTGCTTCTTCTTTACCTCAGCACCAAGTAATGACCTTTCCACATATTGATCAATCACACCACCATCCTCAAAAACCTATGGAAGAACTCTGACATTAGCGAAATAGTGAATATCCTTCCTCGAATCTCACTTTTCCTCATCCATATGAGACCACCTTCCCATGGATAATATGCTAAGAGGATCAACAACCAAGTTTTCTTTACCTCGATGATAGTGAAGATTTATTTCATAGTCCATTAGCTACATAAGCCACCTCATTTTCCTGAGATTAAATTCTTTCTGGGTGAACATCTATGCAGGCTCTTATGAAGAGAATAAATATCAACATAGACCGCATACAAATAATGTCACCATACATTTAAGGCAAACACGACAACCAATAATTCTAAATCATGAGTCAGATAATTCCTTTCATGAACTTTCAACTATCTAGCGGCATAAGCAACCCTTTTGCCATGCTACATTAACACACAAACCAATCCCACCCAGAACATATCACAATAGACAAAAAATCCATCAGTGCCTTCAGGTAGAGTCAAGACCGAAGAAAAAGTCAACTTATTCTTCAGCTTCTCGAAACTACCCTCACAAGCATCAGACCATAAGAATTTCACCTTCTTTTAAGTCAGCGTAGTCAACGGGGCAACGATAAAAAAGAAACTTTCCAAAAACCTTTTATAATAACTGTCTAAACCCAATAAGCTCTGAATATCAGATAGAGTCGTAGATCTAGTCCACTTCTTAACCATTGCAGCCTTCTGTGGGTCCACCATGATCCCTTCACTAGAAAAACCATGTCCTAAATAAGTCACAACATTCAGCAAGAACTCACACTTAGATAACTTTGCATATAACTGATGATCCTTTAGGGTCTACAACACAAGGCAGAGGTGATCGGCATGATCCACCTTACTTTTGAAATATATCAAAATATCATCAATAAAGATATTCATGAACAAATCCAAGAAATAATAGAAAACCTAGTTCATAAGATCCATAAATATGGGTAGGGCATTGGTCCAGTCAAAGGGCATTACTAAAACCTCAAAGTAACCATATCACATTCAAAAAGCAATCTTAGGGATATCCGCCTCCCTTATCATCGATTGATGGTACCGAGACCGAAGATCAATTTTGTAAAAGAACGTTAAACCCTAAATTTGATCAAAGAGATCATCAATCCTCAAAAGTTGATACTTAATCTTCACAATTATTTTATTCAGTTTGCGATAAACAATATATATTCGAAGAGAACTATCTTTCTTATGCCTGAAGAGAATAAAGGCACCTTATGAAGACACACTAAGGCAGATAAAACCCGTATCATGATCTTTGAAATTATTCTTGAGTTCCTTCAAATCTGCCAGAGGCTTCCTGTAAAGAGGGATAAAAATAAGATGAGCGACTGGAAGAAGATCAATCCTAAAATCAATTTCCATATATGGAGGATTACCAAGAATATCAACAGGGAATACCTAAGAAAATTCACAGACCACAAGGATAGTCTATAAAGAAGGACCTTCGTATCTAGAATCCTTAACATACACTACATGATAGAGGCTCCCTTTGGAAACTAATTTATGGACTCTAATATATGAAATAAACCTTTCCTTGGGAACTAGGGAACTACCTTTCCATTTGATTACCGGCTTATTTGGGAAATGGAAACCGACCCTTCGTGTCCGATAATAAACAGATGCATAGCACAAATGCAACCAATCCATCTCTAAAATCACATCAAAGTCTAACATATCCAACTCTATCAGATCCACCAAGGTCTCCTTTCCATGAACCGACATATCACAACCCCTATAGACTCTTCTAGACACAATGGTATCACCGAATATGGTGGACACTGAAAAAGGATCCAAAATACGCTCAGAAAACCAAAATAGATTGCCATATAAGGGGTCACATACGAGAAAGTACACTCGTGATCAAGTATATAATTTATATCATGATAAAAGAGTTTAAGTATACCAGTAACAATAGCATGGAACACCTCAGAATCCTAGCAATGGGAAAGGGCAAATAGATGGTTTCTTCCAGTGATGGAGCAAAAGCAGAAGTAACACCTTTTGATGCGGGAGATAATGAAGTAGCAACATGAATCTTATTCTCCAAAGAAGAAACCTTAGAAGGAAAATCTCACTACAAATGAACAATATGACCACATTTAAATGATGTATTCCTTCCTTCCTGGCCGAAATAACAATACACCTGACCATAAAATCTATAAGGAGGATATACAAAGCTAACTTATCCTTATGAGCCTTCGACTAAGCTCCTAGTGATCTAAACCCACTATCATAATGATAATGATTATCACATGATAGCTTTGAATAAGGAGTACTATCCGTTGAGTAAGAGCCATAATTGCCCCTATTCTTCTTAGACCACTTTCCACTATCTCTACCACCTTGCTATTGACCTCTACCTTAATCCAAAAAGCAAAACTTGTTACTCTAGCTTTAACTAAATTTCAGTTGCTTTTTCTTTTCGTCCTCCACTTGTTGCATATAGACCATAAGTCTAGAGATATCAATATCCATGATACATAAGGCATCCTTGATCTCTAAGATCAACTCACAGGAAAAACTCGAGGTAAACTTTCTAATTCTAGCCCTGTTACTAAACACCAATTTAGGATCATAAATCAAAAGTTGATGAAACTTTAAGACATACTCCTTTACTGACATCTTTCCTTGATTCATATTCACTAATTCCTCAGGATTCGCCTCCCTCAACTCTTTAGGAAAGAAGCATTTAAGGAAAGAACTAAAAAAATATCAACCTACAAAGTGGACTTAGCATCATCACAGCTAGACTAGTCCCACTCCTCATACCATTGATATGACACATAATTTTATTGACAAGCAACAAACTCTACACACTCCATATCCATATTTTGCTTCACGAGAAAGATCTTTTCCATCTCATCAATAAAAATTTTATGATCTTTCTCAACCCTAAAATAGTAAAAATAAGAGAATCAACTTTATAAATTTACCAACCCTAGTGGTCTCAGATGATAGATAAAAAGAAGAAACACGTTCAATTTTAGAGGCCACCAACTGGGTAAGAAAATTAATCAATAAGTGAAACTCAGCATTACACATATCCACTCGGGGTGCCTGAGGTAGGATAGGTATAACTATGGAGGTCTCTCAGAACAACCAAAAAAAGAGACCCTAGATTGGATCTAAACTCCTAGAGTTGGACCGGGTCCATAAACATTGGCTTTAGATTGGAAAAAAGAGTTGTCGCGAGCATCAAATCTTCTGGGAGGCATAATCTGAAAAGCAAACAGATGGGAACTAGGTAAGACTCAAGACCTTAGACTAAATAGCATGAAATAGAACAACAAGAAATGAAAAAATTAATAAATGCCTCATAGCCTCTCCCTTATAAGTCTAGCATGCTACACATCCATAAACGAGACTATCGTTGACCCGTCATTGTTTGACACCCAATGAAACAAAACCTCGTCTCCAATATAATGTCTGTTATGACCCAAATAAGGTCCTAGCCATGATAGGTATATCAATTCCTATGAAGATTAGAGATCACCCCTTGCATCTAACCAAATAAAACCCAACTTCCCCAAAGGTCAAATGAATTCTAAACGTATGGCAAGATAGCGAGTAATAAGCTTAAGAAAATTCAAAACAAGTTCATAACCAATGACCGAGACTGGCCAAAAAACCGACCGACACCGCCCAATATCAACAATAATTCAAACAAAGCCTCCTAAACAAAGAACCAAAAACTAAATATCAATAAAGTGTCAAGACATGCCCTCGACTATAGCCAAAATAAGTCTAAATAGTCTGAGACACAAGTGACCAAAACAAAAGATGTATAATTCTTATTAATGAAAGTTCACCACTTTGATAACAACTCATGAGCTGATCCTAAATCCTATCACTGAGCATGATGAGTTGAAGTAGACCAATTCCTTTATCGCGTAGGGATACAACATCTGAAGACGGTTAGCGGTTGGAGCAATAACAAGAAACTCAAGATAAGGATAACATAATATCATCGTCAAAAGCTTAAAATCTTTCAAAACCAATGCACATAATCAAATGAAAAAACAAATATGCTTCACATGCTGGGATAGAGAACAAGGTTTAACATGCACTTACAAACAATAGCCTGGATTGTGTAGCTCAACCAATATAACACGTACACATAGGCTATATGGTCAATTGTTCTCACCCCCTAGTCGGGCACCCCAATGTTTGTAGTCATACAAACTAGAGATAATCTTATATATATGCATAGGGGACTCAAACCTCCCAATCATATAGTAAGGTGACTTAAGAGCCCGATCATGTAATAATTTATGGAGGACTCAAACCTCCCTAATAATGTAATAATTATTAGGGGGACTCGAGCCTCGCAATACACTTTGACCCCTGAATCGACAAATACGATTTCTAGTATTGGTCACTCAGACCTCTACTTTCACGAATCAGCTACACAACCACCATTAAAACCCAATAAAAACATTTATCACATGATCTCATTTATTGAATCACAATATACATTAAGGCATAAATTATTGGTATTGTCATACCAACTACACTTGCAATACAATAACAATATGTAGAAAAATTTACTTCTCTTGGGTAATTCAAAACCCCCATGGTTTAATTTTACTAATTCCCACATCTCTTATAATTAAAATTACTTTAACATTATGAGGTTGGGGTCATAATGTAATACCCCGAGAATCCCAACTGATGGTAGAACCATGCTTCAAGATCATGATAAAAAAATTATAGTGATTTGGTATTTTTATGATCAATTTTGAAGTATATTAATACCTCAAATACATCCTAGCTATTGGACGAATCAAACCATTCCTTATCGATTGAATTCTTGAGAAGGGAATTTCCATAGTCAACTTAAAACGAGCATATCTCCCATTATATAGAGAAATTTTGATCTAATAACTCATCAATAGATAGATAATTGAATTAGATTTTCAACGATACCAATTTCACCAAAATCCAGCATCGGAGTAAAAAGTTAAGGCCATTTTACTGAGAGCTGCCCGAGTTGTCCAGGAGCGACGGGCAAAATGACGGACCGTCAAGTCAGCGACGGACCGTTACTTTGGATATCACAACTGAACTAGTGAGGCCATTTTCTGGACCAAAAATGATGGTTGGAGTGATGGTTAGACACCAGAGTGACGGTCCATCACTCAGATCGTTAGTTTTGCTCAAAATAGTACTGAAACGTCGTTTTAAAGAGATTTTTGGGCTTTTTTCCACCCTATTTAACACCCAATCATATCAAATCAAAGCACATAACTACTCATTCATCCATAATATCAAAATTAGGATTTCTTTCAAGATCAAAACCCAAGAACAAGATTCAAACCTTTCTTCAAGAATCTAAGATATTCAAGTTCTTCAAACTCAAGAACAAGAACATTCTCTCCAAAAGGGGTTAAACCCTAGTCAAGAAAAATGAAGAGAAAGCCTAAATATTTCTTCAAGAACCTTTAAGAAACATTAGATCTCTTTCAAGATCAATCTTTAAGGTATGCGTAGTGTTCATCCATGGATCCCTTTAATCCATAGAGCTCAAGAATTATGTTTTAAATTATAAATTATGATTTTCTTGTTGTGTTATGGCTATATTTATGTTGATGATTATTGTTTGAGTTCAAAGTTTTATCTTGATATATTTTCATAAAGCATATGAGTAGGATAGTTGTAACCCATAAATTTTGGATTGATTAAGATTATTATGTTGATAAATATACCTATGCCCAAAATTGTGCATGTAATGTGCTTGATGAAATGCCTAAGAAACTAGATATCATGCAATATATCTAAATTGTGACTAAGTGAAGGATTCATGATATGCCCCTATGTTCCAATGATTTTTATGTTGATATTGTGTCTTGTAAATGTTGTTGGATTGTTCATGAACTAGTCTTATGAGATTACGCTATACTTACTTGCAAAAATCCTACTGATGTACCAAATGTATGATAACCATGTACTTCATGAAATTCCCCAAGTTATGATATTATGGATTGTTGATATTGGTTATGCATTCAAGAAATTAATGTTTGTTAGTTTCCTTCCATCGAGTCCTGGGTGTACTCATACCCAAAAAATATAGTTGTGTCCCTAGAGCCATGTCATGTTATCATGATACTCTTAGTCAAGCCATGATCCATAGAATTCAGTCAGTCATGTGACTCAGGAAAACCCAGAAATCTGAGTAGTCTCAGTAGTTCAGTAATCTTAGTAATCTCAGATTGTTATCATGTCTCAGTAAGTATTCAGTTCAGAACCTCAGTAACCTCATTTCACCACTCGAACCGGGACCCTGTCTATGATGAGCACTCCGAACCATGAAGGCCCGAAACACCCTATCTATTTGGTAATCATGCACATAATTCATATGATAAAAAAAATACAAAAGATTCACATTACTATGGAAGCATGGTCAGGAGTCCAATGAAATCAATAATGGGAAATAATGTCCCACAACATCTATCGGCATCTGAAAACCGTCTGCAAAATCTCTACTACATGACTAAAACAAACAACTGTCTGAAAGTTAGGACAAGGCCCTAGTTGACTCAAAACTATTAAATTATAAATAAACTGCCAGACATCAGGCCTTCCAAAATATAGAAGGCTCATCACTTGTATCTGTAAAACTATCTGAAGAATCTACCGATTTTTTGGACCCCTAGACTGTCTCTCCGAACCTGGGAGGGAAGGGGGTCAATACAAAGTACTGGTATGCAGAATAATCCAAGACAAAGAAAAGATTTTTATATAAAATAAATGAGAGCTGATATAAAGCACATTATTGGAAAATGATTTCGAATATTCATGGGCATAGTATAATGATTTTTCAACAAAAATGCAACATATTTGAGCTAGGTGGTACACCCTACAATTTTATATTTTTCACCAAGTGTCAAATCTCGGTTGCTGCCGAGATTAGAGTATAAGTGAGGGAAAAACACATAAGATCACAGAGTAGGGTGTCTCGACCAAATCATGTATGGTAGTGCACAAGATCACAAAGCAGGGCTCCTAACCATTGTCCCAATTTGGGATGACATAACATCAGGTACACAAGATCACACAGCAGGGTACCAAGTTCCTGAGTCGGCAAACACGGTTCCAGCGTAGATTCATTTGACTCGTGCTTTCTTTGGGTAACCATCTATCTCACAAAATCAATACATCAAACTCATTTTAATCAATCACATGTCATACTCTGCATGCTATTATCATACTCAACTTGCAATTCATCAATATCATATCAACTTTCCAACTTCTCATACCATTTACCACATGAACATATGTATGACTTTCACACCATTAAAACACATGCACCATGGTTCTCAACATGCAATTATTCAAGAATTTTAATCATTTATGAGTAATGTCGTATCAATTGCAATACTCATTCTTTCAATGATTTAACACTAGTATAATATGGGGTATAAACATTATCATGGGGAATTTAGAAAATTCACAACTCATGTACATCGCACCCTTTTGAAATTTCAGGTCACATGTTTACAATTCAACCATTTAAATACATTCAAACAAACAACCCCATGATATCTCAATAATTATTTCAAAATCATATATCTAAACATGTTATTTGTATCAATTGAAAACCCCCATTTGTAAGAACATATATATACTTGTATAAATTTAAAGTCTTGCATAAATTCATTTTTGAAAACATGACCATAAAATTTAGGACAACCCTACGTACCTCTATTTACAAAATTAGCGGGTGCTTCTTGAAGCCTATGATCTGGGGATTTCGAATCTTCAATCGATTTTGAAATCCCACGGTTGAATCTTGGGTTTATTGAAGTTCTTGTATGAAACCTTAGTGAGGATTTTTGATGATTTTAATGAAAATAGGGTTAAGTTTCTCAAACATAGCCTAAATCCTTTGTTTGGACGGTTTTAAAGGCAAGGAAAAAGTCAAATTTACCCTTAATGACTCCTGAACAAAACTGGTAATTTGAACTTAAAACCCCGATTACGGGTACCACCACGATGCGCCACAATCACGGTGGTACACTGGAATTCGATGAGTGGGAAATTGGGTGCCTCCGCGATGCGCCACCATCATGGAGCACCACTGGAATTTGAAGATTGTCAATTTGACCCTGTCCGCGATGCGCTAGACCCCAAAATGATGATGTTTACGACTGGAACCTTAAATTATTCATAACTTTTTCACTGAGGGTCCGTTTTGGACGAATCTTATATCAATGGAAAGCTAATTCAGTCATTTATGTAATGAGAGGTTAAAATATAGCAAATTCTACATGAAAAATAATTTAGATCATTCTAGAAGCTAATGCTTAGAATTTCCATGGACAGAACTTACTTGAGAAGACGTCGGGGTGTTACACCTCATCAACTAGTAAAGTTTAGCCTTATTCAGATAGAAAGGAGAATTCACCAGTATCCTAAGTAAAATCTCAATAACTACAGTACTCTCAGTCAATCCTCAGACATCAGTACATTTCGTTAGTCGACGGAACTTATTAAACTCAGTTTAGCTCCGCTAAATAATCCCACTAATATCAATTCAGCTAATCACTTCAGTTCAGTGTCTTTTAGTTGGGAGTAAGATTCATCACCGAGTAAGTCTAGGGATGGGTACTCACCTACTAGATAGGACCGATATCCCTAGAAGAAATCCCTAAGTTCCAGAACTACTTAGCCAGTATAGGTTGAGATATCCCTACACTTAAGGCTAATGCATCTCATTTGAGTTTACCTGATAGCAAGGACAGACAAAAAGAGCTCCCAAACAGAATAGGATTTACTCATATGTTGTCTCTACCCATGGTATAGTATTGATACCCTTCTAGCTGGGGTTATAGGATGACCCCACCAGTTCAAATTCGAGGCATGTCGGTTAGATAAATACTTCCCACAGTCTAAGTTTCAGTCTCAGTCTCAGTAAAAGAAGTTGGATAGTTCTTCAGATTTCATGACTGTCAGCTATAGTTAACTCAGATATAGTACAAAACTCAGTTAGTTCCATCAGATTCAGGACTGTCAGATACAGTCACTCATGTTATCGGTTATAATAGTTATCAGAACTCATATTATCAGTATTCACATTTATGACTGTCAGATATGGTTAAGCATATCAGAACTTCATATTCATGGATGTTAGATACAGTCAATCAATTTAATTTTTCATAATTAGAATATCAGATACAGTCTACCAGGCCAATTCTTCATAATCAGAAGTGTCAGAAATAGTTATTTATGTATTAGTAATATAGTTCCAGTCCTTCAGTATTCAACAATACAGTATTAGTTCCCTACTTATTAGTGACTTAAATATCAATATCATTAAACTAAATCAATCAGTATCTCAGTATCAGTAAGCTCATGTTGTCAGTATTCAAACTCAGTAGTCAGTATCTTTGCGAGTTCAATTACAGTTACGCATGAATGTATGTATTCTTACGTTTATGATAGTCAGTCATCTACTATTATTCATGCATATGAACCCTAATTCATTTATCCTTCTTCACTATCATACCAGTACATTCAAAGTACTGACACATTTGCGCTATGGTGTGTTATACCATAGGCTTAGAGGAATGAGATCCAGAGCATCAATAGCATTCTAGATTTTTGCAGACAGAATTAGTAGTGAGTCCTTATTATTCAAGGATGATAGTATTTGATTAGTTCATTCTTTAAGTACTTATTTATTTCAGTAGATGGAGTTATTTGTGGACATGTCCCATCAACTCCTTATTCACACAGTTTAGAGGCTTTCAGACTATAGCGTGTCAGACAGTTATTTCAGATTTGTATTAGTATTGTTATACTATTTTCAGACATTGTTCTTATCAGTTATTTGTTCAAATTTGAACCTTATGTCTGTTTAGCTCATGTTTCTGCATTTTTAGTATTTTATGCAGTATACAGGTACAGATATTAGTCATGGATTAGCTTGTGGTCCTTCGAGTTCATGATCACCGTGTAGCATTTCAGTTCAGAAAATTGGGGCATTACAAACTTGGTATCTGAGGCTAAGGTTCAACAGTGTCCTAGAAGGTCTGAAAAGCCGCATCTAGTAGAGTCTTGTACATATGTGTGTTGTGCACCACACTTATGTGTAGAAGGCTATGAGATATTTTAGAAATAGTTTTCCTTCTTTCATGTCTCATATCATGCTATAGAAAAGTTTTCTAAGAAAACTCATATAGATTCTCACCATGCTCCACGCATGTTAACTCCACCTTACTTTTAAGGTAACAAAAATAGTGAAGCTCAAGTCCTAGAGATAGGGCTTTCTCAAATAGTCCCTGTAGTCAGTTATGGGATTTGTCTTAAACTCAAAATATGCCCTCAGATCCCTTCTCAAACTTCTATGACAATATAGACCTAGAATTTTTTTTAAGCTTGAACTCAGAAGTTAACAGTGGTAGAGTTGGGATAATATTATCCAGTTTGATTAGATTATGTATTCATGGGGATAGTTGTACCAGAGTAAATCAGTAGGCTTGAACATTGCAAGCTAGAATTTAAGTTTATTGATTTGAATTAAGTGTGATGGTGTTGATGTAATATTAGTAGTATATGAAGTAACAGAAGCAGCTAATGGTCTTAGTAAAGGAAGCATGCATTTGACAAAGTGTAAGTATGTGATTAAGATTGCAGTTCAGTTTAGAGTTTAGTAAGTGCTCACCGATTTAAGATGATATCTTAAAGATAAGGGGGAGATTATAGATCAAGAAACCAAGTCAGGCTCTAATATTCCAGTAGTAGTGCCAGTATGTATAGAAAAATAGTAAAGAAAGATAATTCTGACTCATTCTTATCTCAGTGCAAGGTTTTGTACTTTAGTCAGCCTGATACCTATGCATGCTTCACATCTAAGTTCCATGAACACAACTTATATTCACACTCTTTCCAAAGAATCATGAGCAATTCCAATTTCTATTATAAGGAGTATCAACTCCCTCAGTGTTACGAATCATGTCCCACGAATTCAGAAACTCCAAACTCAAGTCATGCAACATATCTCATGTACAGATGTCACGCCTTACAGTATACTCAGTTTCCATGACTCATGCTATGACTCTTCAAATAAGATAAATTTAGACTACATTATATATATTCTCAGTTCATACTTTTTCTGGTAAATCTATGTTGTTGATATTCTATTCCTCAAGTTTCAGTTCAAGTGTCAAGTTCAGTCAGTATCCATTCAAGTTTTAGGTCCTTAAGATTTAATCCTTCAGTATTCTCTCCTTGTAAATAGTGTAGTGTGGAGCAATTTCTTAGATAGGAGAAAGTAAATGTTTCATAACTAAGAGAAGATTTTTGCATACTTGTTTTACATGAGGGCGTAGTTATGAAGTTAGTCTTGAATTTCGTATTTGTGTGCAAGTAAATGGCTCGAAAGAGGTTTTATTTAGAAGTTGGGGAAAGTATAGAATGTGAGTATACATTCAGATCCTTGATCAATATCAGTCCTTGTCATGATTATATCCAAATCCAGTTACCATCTCAGTTATAGTTTCAGTATTCAGTACACAGAAATCAGTGTTCGGTCTCAGCATTAAGTACTTCAGTATCATTCTAAACCACAGTTATCAGTATTCAGTTATTCGAATCCAACATCTAGCTCTAGTTTGAGTCCCAGTTATAGTCGTAGTATGATGTCTGCTCCATTCTAGTAATTAGATCAGAAAACTCAGTTCAGTTTCAGACTTGGTTGACCATAGCATACAGTTATCAGTTATCTAGCTATATTATTTCAGCACCTCTATCTATGGAATATTTCTTGATCATGTTATATGCTTGGTCTTGCATTCTTAGGTGTTACAGTCTTTACAAATTTATGCTCAATTACCTTATGTTACTCAGTCAGTCCCTTTCTCCTATGCAAAATATGCTATATCCTCAGTCCAGTTATTCAGACTAAGTACATACAAGTCTTACATACCCAGTATTCAGCTATCAGTTATTCAGTTAATCATATAAGTTAGTATATTTATACATTCGTGCTTAGCACCATGTGAATCTTTCAATAGTCTCAGTTGTAGTGCACGAGGCTTAGTTACTTCAGCTTAGATGATGTTATAGGCCTAAACTTATTTTCTTGAATCTCAATCAGGTTATGATCTTCTTACTCAGTTTTCTTATACAGAAAAGTTCATAAAGTTTGGTTTCCAATGTTCCTACCTATTCGGCTAGTCAAAATCTCACGAAAGAATATAATCATCCTCAGATTAACCAATCAGATAGATTTAAGCTCAGCTCAGTTCATGTATCATGCCTTAGTTTTAGATCACAGATAATCAGTCATGAATCAGTTCCTAGGTTCCTTGTGCATCACCTCAGTCTTTCTCAATTGCTCAGCCAAGTCATTATTCTTGGAGGGGCCTAGTGTCCCAAGGGAGAGATGCGCTATAATTCCCCAAACTTTCATGACTTAAACATCGTACTTTTTTTTCTTGTAATGAATCCAGTTTGGAGTATGGGGTACTCATAAGTTGACCATCAAGATCCAACCTCATTTGTACGCCATGTATCAAGACTCAATTAAGTTCACGGAATTCAGTTCATGCATCATGTTTCAATCTCATTTATGTTCTCATGTTCGTATTCATGCATACTCCTAGAATGATCATGGGTTCATCCATATTCTCAGTTAAGAAATAGGTTTTCTTTGAACTTACTCAGTTTCATGCTCAAACTACCATGACAAACTTGATATCAGATTCCCACTACAAGCTTAGTCTCAATTGCCATTGCACGTTCAATCATGCATTCACGTATCAGGTCAGTCATGTAATCATGCATCATAAATGCATCTCATTGAGAGAAATTCAATTCATCAGGACATTCAGTCATGCATTCATGAGTCAATTATCCCTGCATCAGATATGCACGAATTCAGCTTATCATACATGCATGTTCAGTATGATATGTTCAGTTATCAATCATGTCAGCCATGAGATCATGTTCCAGTCATTCATGTTTAGTATGTACATCATTTTATTTTCTTCTCCTCTCTCTATCAGTCTCATTCGAGGATGAATGTTCCCAATGGGGAGATATTGTAATACCCTGAGAATCCCAATTGATGGTAGAACCATGCTTCAAGATCATGAGAAATAAATTATAGTGATTTAGTATTTTTATGATCAATTTTTATGTATATTAATACCTAAAATACGTCCTAGCTATTGGACGAATCAAAACATTCCTTATCGATTGAATTCTTGAGAAGGGCATTGTCATAGTTAACTTCAAATGAGAATATCTCCCATTCTAAAGATAATTTTTAAGATCATGACCCATAAAAATATATATAATGGAATTATCTTTCCAAATATATCAATTTCACGAAAATACGGCATTGGACTAAAAGGTTATGGCTGTTTTACTGAGAGCTGCCCGAGCTGTCCAAGAGCGACGGGCAAAATGATGGACCGTCAAGTCAGCAATGAACCGTCACTTTGGCTGTCACAACTAAACCAGTGAGGCCATTTTTTGGACAAAATATGATGGTTGGAGTGACGGTTTGTGACCAGAGTGATGGTCCATCACTCAGACTGTCAGTTTTGCCCGAAACAACGTTGAAATGTCATTTTAAAGAGATATTTTAGTCTTTTTCCACCCTATTTAACACCTAATCACATCAAATCAAAGCGCATAACTCCTCATTCATCCATAACATAAAAATTAGGGTTTATTTCATGATCAAAACCCAAGAACAAGATTCAAACCCTTCTTCAAGAATCTAAGATATTTAAGTTCTTCAAACTCAAGAACAAGAACATTCTCTCCAAAAGGGGCTTAACCGTAGTCAAGAAAAATAAGAGCAAGCCTAAGGATTTCTTCAAGAACCTTCACAAAATATTAGATCTCTTTCAAGATCAAACTTTAAGGTATGCGTAGTGTTCATCCATGGATCCCTTTCATCCATGGAGCTCAAGAATCATGCTTTAAATTATAAATTGTGATTTTTTTGCTATGTTATGACTATATTCATGTTGATTATTATTGTTTGAGTTTAAGGTTGTATCCTGATATGTTTTCATGAAGAATATGAGTAAGATAGTTGTAACCCTTGAATTTTGGATTGATTAAGATTGTTACATTGATAAATATACCTATGCCCAAAATTGTGCATATAAGGTGCTTGATGAAATGCCTAAGAAACAAGATATCATGCAATATAGCTAAATTGTGACTAAGTGAAGGATTCATAATATGCCCCTATGTTCCAATGATTTTCATGTTGATATTGTGTCTTGTAAATGTTGTTGGATTGTTCATGAACTAGTCTTACGAGATTATGCTATACTTACTTGCAAACATCCTACTTATGTAAAAGATGTATGATAACCATGTACTTCATGAAATTTCCCAAGTTATGATATTATGGGTTGTTTATGTTGGTTATGAATTAAAGAAATTCATGTTTGTCAGTTTTCTTCCATCGAGTCCTGGGGTATTCATACCCAAACAATATAGTTGTGTGCCTAGAGCCATGTCATGTTATCATGATACTCTCAGTCAAGACATGATCCATAGAATTCAATCAGTCATGTGACTCAGAAAAATTCAGAAATCGCAGTAGTCTCAATAGTTCAGTAATCTCAGTAATTTTTTATAGTTATCATGTCTAAGTATTCAGTTCAGAACCTCAGTAACCTCATCATCAAGTAAAGTTCAGCCATATTTAGATAGAAAGTAGAATTCAACAGTATTCCAAGTAAAATCTTAATAACTACAGTACTCTCAGTCAATCCTCAGACATCAGTACATTCCGTCAGTCAACGGAACTTAGTAAGATCAGTTTAGGCCCGCTAAACAATCCCACTAACACCAGTTCAGCTAATGACTTTAGTTTTGTTAATTAGTTTATGTCACCTATCAATTTAGTGTCTTTCAGTTAGGAGTAGGATTCAGCACCGAGTTAGCCTAGGGATGGGGACTCACCCGCTAGATAGGACTGAGATCCCTAGAAGCAATCCCTAAATTCCAAAACTATGTAGCCATCGTAGGTTGAGATGTCCCTACACTTAGGGAAAATGCATCTCATTTGAGTTTACCTGATAGCAAGGGCAGACGAAAAGAGCTCCCAAACAAAATAAGGTTTACTCATATGTTGTCTCTACTCATGGAATGGTATTGACACCTTTCTAGATGGGGTTACAGGTTGGACTCCACCAGTTCATATTCGGGGCATGTCGGTTAAATAACTACTTCCCACAGTCTCAGATTCAGTCTCAGTCTCAGTAAAAGAACTCAGTTAGTTCTTCAGATTTCATGACTGTCAGATATATTTAGCTCAGATACAGTACGAAACTTAGTTAGTTCCATCAAATTCAGGACTGTCAGATACAGTCACTCATGTTATTAGTTATATCAGTTATCAGAACTCATATTATCAGTATTCACATTCATGACTGTCAGATACGGTCAAGCATATCAGTTCTTCATATTTATGGCTGTCAGATATAGTCAATCAGATTAATTCTTTATAATTAGACTATCAGATACAGTCAACCAGGCTAGATTTTCATAATCAGAACTCTCAGAAATAGTTTTTCATGTATCCGTAATATAGTTTCAGTCCTTCAGTATTCAACAATATAGTATCAGTTCCCTACTTATTAGTGACTTACATATCAATATCAGTAAACTCAATCAATCAGTATCTCAGTATTAGTAAGCTCATATTGTCAGTATTCAGACTCAGTAGTCAGTATCTCTGCGAGTTCAGTTACAGTTACATATGCATATATGTATTCTCACATTTTTGATACTCAGTCAGCTAGTATTATTCATGCATTTGAACCCTATTGCATTTAGCCTACATCACTTGCATATCAGTACATTCAAAATACTGACGCATTTGTGCTATGGTGTCTTATGCCATAGGTTTAGAAGCACGAGTTCCAGAGCATCAGTAGTATTCCAGATTTTTGCAGATAGAGTCAGCAGTTAGTCCTCATCATTCAGGGATGATAGTACTTGATTAGTTCATTCTTTCAGTACTTATTTATTTCAGTAGATGGAATTAGTTGAGGAAATGTCCCATCAACTCCTTATTCAGATAGTTTAGAGGGTTTCAGACTAGAGCGTGTCAGACAGTTATTTTAGATTTGTATTGGTATTGTTATACCATTTTCAGATATTGTTCTTATGATATGTTTATTTAGATTTGAACCTTATGTCCATTTAGTACATATTTCAACATTTTTTAGTATTTTATGCAGTATATAGGTACAAATATCAGTCATGGGTTAGCTTGTGGTCCTTCGGGGTCAGGAGCACCGTGTAGAGTTTCAGTTCCGAAAATCAGGGCGTTACACATACCCACTTCAAAAATCACAAATTTCAGAAAATCACAATTCCCTAGTTCATTCACCATACCCATGCACCCATAAGTTTAAAATAATAATTAAAGCATCAAAATTATATGTAAACCATGGGAAAACATTATTCAATAAAAAGCCTTCAAAAACCCTCAACCAATATTTCAAAAAAACCTGAACATCTCATGAAAAATACTCTAACCATATACTTTTAATAAATTAACAATGAGGGAAGACTAACATGCTTTAAAAACTAAGAAATTTGGAGAGAAACCAACCCTTGAGCCGTTAGATGACAAACTTGATAAAACCCTAGCTTGACTTGCTTGAGGTAATTCAAAGAGTATTTTGGAGTGTTTAAGAAGTTACTTAGATTTTTTTAGAGTGATAATGATTCCCTAAAAGGGGTTATATCAAGTGATTTTAAATTTGGGTAAGACGAGAAATGACCAGAATGCCCCTAACTTAAGAAGCTAAAATTGTGTCATCATTGACTGCGTGCCAATCAGTGACTCATAGTCACTCCTTATGACTCATCACCTTGATTTGTAACCAATATCGTCACAAGGACCCTCACCCAGTGTGGACCCTAGACTCAACTAATACTTCTCATAATGACACTTTATTACTCATAGGGTCCAGTCATAGCCAATACATAACCCAATTAGGTAAACACTGGACATCCTATGATTTGCATCCAATGACTTATAACAAGTACTTATGGATCATAGTGTGCCACTCATACTCAGAGCGGAACATAACCACTTAATTTCTTATTTGGTTATGATTCTATCCCAACGACTCATTATGAGTATTTACAACTCGTCTCCCCAAGTTGTACACAATATAGAAACACAAGCACCATTACTGGACACCTTACGAATAGGGTCACCTAACCCGTCAAAACACATTACATCCTATCAGGTGAATTGTTTCCAGGGCAGAAAGCTCAAAACTCAAAAAAAATTCAAGGACCTAAAAACCTAGAGTGTTACACAAAATCAAGCCCAATTTAAAGAAAAATGGTTGGAGAATATAATAATTTATATTTCACCTCTCTCATAGCCAAAAAACACCATGATCTATGTTAATCTTATTTTTGAATGCTTTAGAAGTGTTGAAAATATAAGAAGAGTTCCCATTTACAGTGAAATTTTTTATGGTCTATAATAAGAAATAGATAAAGTAGAAAGAATGAAGAAAATACCTAGAATTCATCGTCACAGAGGGATTTCTATTGGGAGTTAATAAAATTTTGAGACAGTAGAGTGAAAATGGGGGAAAATAAAATTTCCCCTACTAAATTGATGTGAACCTCTTCAGCGATTGCTTCCTTTACAGTGGTGACACATTTACAAAACAAAATTGTCTTAACTTTTTGTTTGTTGTTATATTGTATAATGTTGTGATAATCATAGTAGGTTTTTTTTCTATGAGTTAATTATGTGTATCAACCTAAGAAAAATGTGGGAATAACTGTCCATCCTAGACTAGGAAGTACATTTAAAATTATTTATTTTGGCGCAATGACGTGTAAAGAGATACCATATGATTAAATAATTCTCCTAATAGCTTATTGTTGTTAAAATCCATCGAGCGCTCATACAGATGTAAAGTACTCACCATTAGAATCATTCATGGATAGATTATGGGGAAATTAGTATCTAAATTAACAACCAAAACGATCCTTATGTTTGAAAATGATCCAATAATTATAAATGATAAAATATAGGCCTTAAATATATTTGAGAAAAAATAAGATGGAAGGAAAAATAAGGCCCACAGGAATTGGGCCAAAAGGATGAAAAAGAAATTGGGTTGAACTATTGATAACCTCTATAATAATTGAATTACTCTTGCAGTAGTAAAAGGAACCATTATAGAAGTAGGTGACAGTAGCTAAGCTGAAGAATTTTTTAAAAACTCTCTTTCTCTTTATTTACTGAATTCACTCTCTTAATCTAAAAACACCCTAAAAACCCTATCCATCAAACCATGAGATTTCTAAGGCCAGGTTTCATAAGTGTACTTTTGATAAACACCAAGAGAGATCCTGACATTGGATATGCTTAGCACATATGGGAAAGCTCACTCCTCTATGTAGTAGTATGTTTCTCTTAAGTGGTAAGTTACGACTTACTTTCTAGCAACTAGACATCGTTTATATGAAGCAAATATTAATAGTAATGTCGAGAGTGTCATGTATTAGGCCTTTAAGCACTAAGTTGGATGGAAGGAAATATTTAAAATTTGGTTAGGCTAAAATATTTTGTATTACTATACATTATATTAATGTTTTGATTGTGATAAGGAATGAATAGAATGGTGGATCTAGTGTATGTGTATGTATTTTAATATCTTTCATTATTTTTTAGATTGGCAGAAAATTAGACGATAAAGTGAAGAAAATAGGATGAAATTAAGGTAATTCAATTAAAATATAAATGTCATAATGGTTCAAACTACATTTAGAAAAGTGGCTAAAGGTGAGTCATAGTAAGTTGAGGTTAGTAAATAGCATTGCCAAACCTCGTGACTGATGGAGGAACCAAAAAGAGTAATAATGTGAAATAATGAATAGAATTCTTATCTAAATTATCTAGGGAAGATTGAAATATAATGTTAAAATATGAGTAGGGATGCGGATAGAAGGGAATTGTAATAATATGAACTTGGCCTATGCCTGTCCTATAGGGTTTTATGGTAGTTGATTATTTTTGTGTGTCCTAGTAATGACTGAGAAAGTGAGTAATGAATAGATGTAGATTTATAATTAAAGGTACCGTAAAAATGAATTGGCATGGGAAGGAAGGGTATTGACTAGAATGGTTAGTCAAAGAACAATGATATACAAATATTTTAAATGGTGAGTAGGTCACAAAGATGCTAAAGTGAGGTGTAATGGATTTTTAATAGGGAATTTAGAATCAGAACTTAACTTGGTTATTATCTCTCCGTATTTATTATTGATGTTATTTATTTTTAAGCCTGGTCAATCGATGATGCCTATAAGTATAGTTGTACTGATGTAATACATAATATTTTCCCACTATGGTGTATAAACATGGTGCAAGTAAGTTGGAGCTTCTATAGCAACGATG
Organism: Capsicum pubescens; assembly: GCA_030864215.1. Classification (NCBI taxonomy): domain Eukaryota; kingdom Viridiplantae; phylum Streptophyta; class Magnoliopsida; order Solanales; family Solanaceae; genus Capsicum; species Capsicum pubescens. The sequence continues at coordinate 122,805,502 of CM061544.1, forward strand.
ACAATCACTCAGAAGCAACTCTTACTGTTTCTATTCTCCATGGATGTTTTGTTGTGGATGTCCCTACACATTTTCTAGAGCTCTTGTACCAATTTAGGCTAGGTCGGGGAAGTCACTAGTAGTTATTTTCCATATTTATTATATATATTAGATGTATTAAAACAAGTATGAAACGAATGGATTGAACAATCATATTTGAACTGTTGATTAGTTATTCATATGCAGACATAAATTAACTAAGTGAATATTGTACCAACTTTCACATTTGATGAATTGTGGGTTCTTTGGGGTTTTCCTATCTAAGGTAGGTATAGGTAAGTGTCTGTTACAATTCCTTGTGACATCAATACATGGAAATTTTTAAGCCCTTTAATGGGAAAATCTGTTAAACGAGTTAGTATAAAGTGCAAGCAAAATAATTTTGTCCACCTTAAGAAATGGAGATTTATAAGGCCTAAACTTGATGACTTGGAGGTTTTGAGCACTTCAACTTGTAAACAAGGTTGAACTTAGTGGATTTGTAGACTTCATCTTATATATTCGATAGATATGATGGCTTGAACTTACAGACCTGGAAAAAATTGATGATTTAAACATGCAGACTTCGTAGATTTAAGACTTTATCTATCAGATACATGAATTTGAAGTATTAAACATAAAAAATTGAGCTATTTATATACTTTACCAAGAAGACTAGGCGAATCTAAAAATTTAAATTTCCAAACATAGAAAATTTGAAGACTTCAACTTTGAAATTCAATAATTTTGAAGATTTCAACATGTATTTATGGCAGAATTAAAACTTCAATTTGAAGAAATTGAAAATTTGAGACATTGACTTGAAAACTTTGAGAATTTGAAACCTATACCTCACAAGTTTAGTAGATTTTTGACTTCTACCGCTACACCCGACAAATAAAAGCACCAAAAACTTTGACTTCAAATCCTGTTGAATATTTTCATTTTCATAGAGTTTTGCCCCCATAAAGTAATCAATATTTGATGAAATTCTGATGTTTGATGAAAAAGTACTTTTATACCTAACTCTCATAAATCCGATAAAGTAAGAACATGTATCTTTTTGCACTCATGCGACTGAACTTTAAATAGAAATCTAAGCGCCTAGACACCTAAGTGAAGAGGGTCAACTGATAATGTAGTTCTAAAACTTTAGCTCAAATCTGAAGAGCTTTATAACTTAAAGATTTGGCTTAGATTTAAAGAACTTTCCACCTTGAAAATTAACTTGATTTTTACAAGTTTCAGAACTTAAAGATTTACCTCAAACTTAAGGAGCATTGTGACATACCGTTTGTGTCATGTGTCCAGGAGCATTTTAACATAACAATTTTGTTTGAATATGAATAGCTTCAGAATTTGAAAATTTAGCTCATGGTTTTGTGATCTTTATTATGTCTTGAAAATTTACCTCAAATTTAAGGAGCTTCTTGATTTAAAGGTTTGAATCATATTTTAAGAGCTTTGCAATATAAATATTTAGCTCAAATTTTAATATATTTACAACTAGGATACTTGGCTAAAATTTTAATAGCTTTTTAATATAGTTTAGGATTGTGCATGTAAGGAGCTTTGTAACTTGAAGTCTTTACTCATGCATTAAAAAACTTTATACATGTAGTTTGTGCTCATATATTGAGGAGATCTATATCCTGGCCTTTAGACTCATGGACCAAGTAGCCCCTGGAAATGCATAGACTTTTTAAACTTATCTTTGGATTAAAACTTTCCCCTATTTTGAAGTTCTTTTTTATCTTCATTTTTGTGTGGCTCACAGACAGGTTGTTGTTGATATCTTCTTGTAGCATGCTTTATTCTGTATCATGCACATAGGTCACCAACTTTTAAAAAGGTATGGGGTTTTAATCCTTCCAATATATAGTGATGACCCAATTTATTCCTTTAATTCGTATTTAAATTCTAGAAGTTTCACTAAGGCAATCTTTGCAGTTGAGACATAAATTTCTCTAGATTTTCCTTGCAAGATATAGTGATGACCTAATTTATGCCATTAATTTGCATTTCAATTGTAGAAGCTTCACTAAGGTAATCTTTGTAGTTGATACACAAATTTCTTTAGATTGATAAAGTCCATAACTAGCTCATCTTCACATCGATGGGACTTTGTAAGTTCAACAATAATGGCAACACATTTTGTGTTACTAAATTAATTGAGATAATCTTTCTCTAACTACTACTAAATATCTATAAAACTAGATTCGCGATCTATTTACAAATTAAAACAATTTTCTTGGAGAGTTTAAACAAAATGGTTCATGAGATAATCATCATAACCCACAGTGATATTGAATGTCATGATAAAGTGCATTATATGTTGTTTAATATTCTCTTTTCCATTAAGCTTTTTAAGTTTTATGGATTGATACCCATCAGGCATCTTCAATAACCAATCCTTTATGGATACAACTTATATATGTGAGAGAAAATTTTGATGAAGAGACAAATTTATCTTTAATAGCCTCTATGATAAAGTCCTCTAATTTTTTAATATGAATCAAACTTTGCATAGAAAATTGGATCACTTTTTGTAATGACCCTTCAGGTAATTTTCCGTGTTATTGCTTATTTTTATTTAGAGATCTTCTCTATAGTTGACCTAAGTAATTAGTGACTTGCTGGAATCGATAGTTTGTTTACCTGGTAGTTTATTTAGTTTTTAGAACCTCTTTCCTAAATTGAAGTCCTTGTTGGTTGTAATAAACCACCAAGAAAAAATGTCTGTAAAAAGACCTCAAATGCAAAATCTGACGTCGCTAATAAATCTGGAACATCAATATCTATATGGTTACATATCTTATTTGCTTGAAACAAACTACAAATGTATCTCAATGAATTGGCTGAAGTCCAAAACTAAGTTCCAAGATTCAACCATTGCCTATCTTAGAAAGAGATATCGTGATCAAGGTGGGTGAAGTGAAAACACATGAGTTGTGACCGCGGCCAAGCGGGGTGCACAATTGTATTACCCGAGGCCTGGGAAAAATTGTTTTGCCATTTTGTGCCTCCCACTTAGCTCTAAACCCCGATAGAGTGTAAAATCTTCAAGTGAGTCTATCAGGTAGATTAGGATCTTGAATAACTTGTGTAGTCTATTTTTTTACAAATCTATGGTAAGATTTCTTTTAGTTTTATGTTAATTTCTTGATTTCTAGATCCAAAACCCCTAAGTATTTGAGGCTCAATTGTAGAAAAAAATGTGATTGATTTACACGAATTTCTTGAGGGTTATAGCTCTCTAATTATATTTTACAATGGGCTGGTCTCGAAAACTCATTTTCTAAAGGTGGGACCTACATGGGCATTTTGGTGTCCTTTTAGTCCCATGGCATAATGGTTCCATAATGGGTGTTGTTAATCTTTTAATGATTCTTAGATTATGTAGCAGATATCTTGTTTTGTGGGTGAAGCTTCAATAAAAGAAAAGATAAAGTTGGTTATTCGTGAGCAATTGGGACTCAAGGTAGGTTAGGCTTACTTGTAGTTAGATTAATCTTACTTGTAGTATATTTATGATATCTAGTGATATTGGGAGGGTTTTTAGAAGATAAATTGGTGAATAATGATACCTGGGATTAGTTAATCCTCGTAGGCTATTAAACATTGAAAATGTGATGCTTGACTATATCCTAGAACCTTGGATAGTTCTACTTGTAGTCTCATGAACAGTATAATAGTAGCTTAGTTGCTCTAGTAGAGAAGAATGATCTTGTTGACTTACCTTAAGAGCATGTTGACCAAGACATGACTAGTTATGACTTGGCCTTAATGTTTGGGGTAACTTAGAAAGGATACTTGAAGGAGATTTCCATTATCGGTTTATCATGGTTTGATAAGCTCTTATGGTGTGATTTTTATAACCTAGCCTGATTTTGCATTGAAGTTAGTCTTATAGAAGGGAACATTGGCATTATTAGGATTTAGGAGTGGGGCTTCACTCACCTTAATCTTTAACTATGAAATTCCTTAGTGACCTAGATACTTGATGGACTTCTAAGTTACATTATTAAGGTTATAATGGTTAAACTAAGTTGTCAGTTATGAATGTGGTCTATGGTTGGATAATGTGTATACTTGATTGATTATCTTGTTGTCATGATATGGATAGTCTTTTAATATTTTGTAAATTAAACCTATGGTTATGTTATCACTTGGCTTATTAATGAGTTCACCATGTGAACCTCTAATTATGTAACCACTCTTGCTATGATGAAGTCCTAATGATTAAGCTAATGTTTATGTAAAGGATTTTCCTTTGGGTTAGTATTATGAAAAGGAGGAGTAAAAGAGGTATCGAGAGAGAATGCAGTTGACTTATAATTAACTTGCAAATCAAAATGTTAACTTGGAAAAATGGTGATTAAGTATATCATTTAGATACTCATGCCCATGCATCTACTTATATTATGTAGTGATGATTAATAGTAAAGTATGATGTCATGTGTTACCTTACAAAACTTATACTCTTTTATTATGCGTTCTATATGCTTATTGATTTGACTACATATGTATGTGTATATCATTGTCTTGAAAGATCTGTTATTGTTATGATGATGCCCGGTGAATTCGGAGGATATAATAATGTTATGATGATGCCCTTTGAATTCAAAAGATAAAAAGATATTATGATGATGCTCGGTGAATCCGGAGGATATAGTGATATTATGATGATGCTTGGTGATTTTGGAGAATAAAATAATGTTATGATGATTCTCGGTGAATCCTGAGGACATTATGATGTTATGATGATGCCCAGTGAATTCATAGGATATAATGATGTTATGATGATTCCTGGTGGATACAAAGGATATAATGATATTATGATGATGCCTAGTAAACCTAGAGGATATAATAATGTTATGATAATGCATCGTGAATCCGCAAGAGATAATAATGATATGATGATGCCCGGTGAATCTAGAAGAGGTAAAGACGCTATGATGATGTTATGTGTGATGAATCTATATGAATGTATTGTTGTATGTGAGGTTATGTCGTGTGTGGATAAACCTATTTGTGTACTTGGGACATGATGTCTTCTTTGGTAAATTGTTATCCATTCTTTGTCAATAATTACTAGATAAGAGGTGTGCTGGTTGTTAACTCTAATTAGTAACTAGAAGTAGATTATTCCTAGTATTGGGTTAAGGCTATTGGATATCTGTAATCTTGTGTAAAACCAAGGCTCACCTAGTAAATTAACTTAACTTGGATAAATGATTATTTTATGGAATTTCACCTAGTAAAGTGGCTTATGTGATATCTAGTTGTCTCCAATAAATGACTATGACTTATAGTCTAGAAGCCTAGTGAACTAATGGATGTACCTTACTTAGCTAAAATATGGAAACTAGTTCTTAAGTTTGTAGCATACTTAATGATAATAGACCTAGTATTGTAGGATAAATAGTTAAGTTGATATCTAGTATGTGATGCCGTGGTGTCTTAATTGATTACTTATATAATTGGGAGGATAACTAGAAGATGACTTTAGGATGGCTGAATAAATAATAGTGTTGGTAACTTGTAGATCTTCCTTATTTAATGACTAGTAAACTCTTAGTATTGCAAACTAGTGGATCATGGAAATGTAGGCTAGCTAGTACAGGCTAGACATGAAGTATATTAATAAGTTAGAGATTAAATAACTATATATCCATGTTATGGTGATATCGGCTTTGTTGTGTCAAATTACGGTATTGATGATGATTGTAGACTTCGGTAAGAGGTCATGGTGGGAATGTACAATCTGCGGTTTTGGTGAGTTGCTTATGTAGTTGTTCCTTAATATGTTAATGGATTAATCTTTTTGTGTACTCTCCGGTGGTATGGGATGTTGTGACAAGTTCTTTGTATGTTTTTCTTTAATGTGCTTCCCGGCGGTATGGGACGTCGTGGTAAGTTCTTTTGGTATATACTCAAATAATGGTAGTTGTATTGATTATTGTAATTACATGATTGTTATTGTATATATGTGTCTTTATGCTTCAAAAATGTTTACTCGTATTGAATGAAAGTTATAGTATATGTTGATATGAAATATTGTACTATCATTATAGTTGATTAGTTATTTTGATAGTGATATCGAAGATAATTCAGGTTCAATTCTTACCTTGACTTTAAGTTATTGTCTTACTCTATATCATCCTTAGATTATAATTTAGCTCAGTCGGCCGATGATGACTACTGAGTTTCCATGTTTTGGTACTTATACTACATGTCTGTATCTTTTTAGTGCAAACTAGAATTCTAATTTCCATCATTGAGTTGAGATCATGTGGTGTTGATCATCAGTAGACAGGGTAAGCTATTGGAGTCCGAGTTTCCCTATTTCCTTTGTATCCTTATTCTATCATTTGTATTCAAGACAAATGTATAAGACTATTTAAGACAATTAGATATTGAGTTGTAATTTCTATTGTCAAATGTAGAGATGCTCTAATACTAATACTATCAGGTCATGGGATTGGTATTTGAATGTTAGTTGTTTCTTTGTGGAATGTTGTTATTATATTGTGTTCCCACATAGGGTCTATGTTGGACTTTCGTACCAAGGTAACCCATCGTATTAGCTCTGTTTTATGTGTTGGCTTACCTACTTATGGGTTATGGTAGGTGCCATCATGACTCAAAAATTAGGTCATGACAAATTGGTATCAGAGCCTAGGTTTCACCAATATTATTAGTACAAGAGCAAATTTGTTATAGAGCCTTACGGATTGGATCATTGACGTCTGTTTCCTATCTTCGTAAGGCTTTAGGAAATTCTTAGGCGTCCCTCGCTTCTTTCACTCATATCATTCTAAGTGTCTGAGTAGGTTTGTTGGATATTATTTTGACTTTACTCATTCACAAATTCCCAGGACTTATGTTATAGTTATACGTGATGAGGGTCCCTAGACCCATACTTGTGATGTGTCCTAAATTAGGGATCAGGGTAGACCTTCCCCGAACCCTATTCCTACAACCAAGCTAGAGAAACCTCCACCTCAGCCAGCGGTGGTCCATGGACCAACCCTGGCTCCACCAGGATTCATCCCCTCTTGTTTTCTTAGAGATGCTTTAGTTCAGATTTTGGGTATTATTGATGGATCATAAACTACTGGGACATGAGTGTATCCTGCAGTTGCAGCTCCTGGAGTTGAGGTTCCTCCTATTCCGAAAGTTGTTCAGCAGGTAGTCACTCAGCCAGTTGTGACCTAGCCTGCTATGTCTACTGAGGAGCTGAAAATGCTAGGTAGATTTTTGAATTAGGCTCCACCTAGGTTTTCTGGTGCTCCTGGAGAGGATGCATTTGAGTTTATGACTACTTGTAAGGAGAGGATTCATGGGTTAGGCCTTATTGACACTCGTGGTGTGGATTACACCATATTTTAGTTGGACTTATCGGCTCGACACTGGTGGAAAAGATTTGTGAGTTCTAGGATAGTTGGATCTTTCCCTCTCTCTTAAGCTCAGTTGTCCAAGATGTTCTTGGAGAATTAAATAACTCACAACCTTAGAGATCTCTTGAGAGATAAGATATGTTGATTAGATCAGGGTTCTATGACAGTCACTGAGTATAAGGCTTATTTTCATGAGTTGGCTACTGTAAGACCATGCAAAATACTAAGCTTAATTTAGTCTATTAATACTTGCCAAGGGGTCCCAGACTTAGAAAATTCTAGCTAAGTTTTTAGACTTAGTTTGGTTTTAGCCCTGGAAAGTTGGAAATTTCATTTCGCGACCTTAAAGTCCTTTAAATGTCTATAACTTAGTTAATTCATGATCAAGGAAGTCAATAGGGATTCCCAGACGAGTTTTGGATTTTTTAGACCTCATTATAACTAAGTTCTAGTGTCCAAAATAGTGAGTCGAGGCGATGTTGATGCGTTGCGTCGTCCATCGCATGGATTGATAAAAAATATTCCTTAGGTCAAGGCAATTTTTTGTGAGCCAACGCGATGTCTATGAGGCACATTGGTTATAACATCGTTGGCACCGACACAGCATGTCGACCAGTGCGTCGGTACCCAGTTTTTAGTCATTAAAACAGTTGCGATACCAGGGTTATTTAAGTCTTTTTCTCACCCCTATATAGACCTAAAACAAGATATTCAACCATTATTCACCAAAGTACAATTGTTTTCTCTCAAATTCTCTCAAGGAAAAACATTAGGGTTCTTAGTTCAAGACTCGAAACTCAAAAATTTCACCGTCAATCTTCTTAAAGTCAAGTATTAAGGTATGTTAGATGTTGATTCATGGGTCCCTTCCACCCATGATGTTCAAGAATCCTTTTTCTGAATTGAAATATTATATATTTATGAGTTTTCATGAATTATGTGAATTAATATTTATGTTCAGGTTGTTGTTGGGTGTTGATTCATTTCTTCGATTACAAGTTTCAAGATTTGATCCTAGTATGTGATGACCTACATAATATTCATGATAAACCCTTAAATTTGAAAGTGAGCTGATGTATCCATGATGATTTAGATGTATTGTTTGTTGTATGACCAAAGAATGCTCCCCGTATGTTTGAAAAATAAAGGCCTATGTGAATGAGATAGAGTCATTATAGCATGTTGGCAAGAAATCCCCAATTATGTATAAGTTAATGCATGCCAAGTATTTGATAAAAGATCTTATTAATTGAATCATTAGACATTAATACGCTTCACTATACATTTACAAGTGTATGACTTTCAAGTTCTAGATGAAATGCCTCATTGATTATATTGTGAATGATAGACCATTGTCATGTTATTCAAGAATTGTCATGCTGATATTATCTTTGCTATCAAGTCCTGGGTGTATTTAATACCCAATAATTTAGATGTGTGCCTTGAACCAGTGTCAATTTCAAGACAATCTCAATCGTTCTACAATCAGTAGAACTCAGTCAGTTACAGAACTTAGGATAACTCAATAACCTCAGTATCAGTCTAGTCCAGATCAGTAAATTAATTCAGAACTCAGTAGCATTCAGTAGTTAATGAAATTTTGTAGTATTTTGTCAGTCAACCGAACTCAGTAACTCAGTTCAGTTCAGTTAAATAGTATGATCAGTAACAACTCAGTCAGGGCTAGTATGAACTAGGAAATCAGTTCAGTGTCTCTCAATTAGGAGTAAGATTTAGCACTGAGTGATCCTAGGGATGGGGGCACACCCATTAGTGAGGACTGGGTCCGTAGAACAAATTCCTAAGTTCTAAGCATAGGTATGAGATGTCACCCGTTAGATAGGACTGACATACTCAGAGATCACCCGCTAGTTTAGGAATGATCTCAAAGGTCACCCGTTAGATTAGGAATAACTCCATAGAAATTGTCTCTACTCATGGCATGGTATCGACACCCTTCTAGATGGGGTTACAGGTTAGACCCCAATTAGTTCAGAAAGGGGAATGCCGGCTAGATGACTACCTCTCATAGTTTCAGTCTCAGTCTTTAGAATAGAACTGAGACTAGTTTTATGAAAATCAGGACCGTTAAACACAGTCACTCAAGTCAGTAAAGAATTTTGATAGTTATATAGATTTATAGATCATCCACTATATAGGCTTGATCTCAGATTCAGTCAATTATTTTCATTATCAGTAGATTCAGAGATCACCCACTAAATAGGCCTGATATCAGCTTCAGTCAATCAGATATCACTAACAATAGACTCAGTTATCAGAAATCCAGTTATTAGAATTTAGTATTCAGTGATACTACGATTTCAGTTATAGTTTATGCGCTCATGCCTACATTTTCACACAGTCATGTTCACATTACGTAGTCAGTTACAGTTCATGCCTATGAACCCTTGAATTTAGCCTTACCTCATCTAGCATACCAGTACATTCTCACGTACTAAAACATATTTTTCTCTTACACTATGGTATCTTATACCATAGATTCAGAAGCATGGGATCCCGAGCACCCTTAGCAGTTCAGATTCAGCAAACAACAGTAGACTTAGTAGTGAGTCCTCATCATTCAAGGATATTTCTTATTTTATTATTGCATTAGATCTAGCATTTCAGTAGATAGAGTTAGTTGGGGGATTGTTCCATCAACTCTTTATTTAGACAATTTAGAGGCTTTTTCAGACTATAGTACTTTCAGATAGTTGTTTTAGTTTTGGTATTGTTATACTTTATTCAGTTTTATTTTAGTATTGAACCTTATATCAAGTTTTCTGCCAGTTTTCTACATTTTACAGTATATTATTCAGTGCTCAGTTACAAATATTAGTCATGGGTAAGCTTATGGTCCTTTGGGATTAAAAGCACCGTGTAGTATCTAGGGTTCAAAATTTGGGGCATTACAAACTTGGTATTAGAGCCTAAGGTTCAACAAAGTCCTAGGAAGTCTAAAATTCCCCATCTAATAGAGTCTTATGCATGGGTGTGTTGCGCGCCACATTATGTACAAGAGGCTATGAGATATTTTAGGAATAAATTCCCTTCTTTCAGTATTTGTGTCATGCGAGTGAGCATGGGCTCCAGTAAAACCTTTAATCTAATATGTTTCTTACTTTCATTTAAATAATATGCCTCTTCGCAGAGCTATTGCCTGTAGAAATGATAGCCAGCCACCTCAGGGTATAGATTCTTTGAATGAGAATATGTCACATACAGAGTTTCGGGTAGGTTTTCAAGATGGGGATTTAGCCGCAGCTAAAATCAAAGATTTTATCAGAATGAACCCGCTAGAATTATTTAAGTCAATGACAGGTGAAGACCTATAGCTTTATCTTTATGAGGTGAAGATGATCACCCAAATTATGCATGTGTCTAAAGAGGAGAGTGTAAAGTTGATATCCTATAGGCTGAAGGATGTTGCTTATGATTGGGTATTATTATGGAAGAAGAATAGAGGGGAGGATGCAGCTTCCATGACTTGGCAGATATTTTAGGATGCGTTCTTAGACAAGTTTTTCTGACTTGAGATCAGGGAAGCTAAGATAAAAGTGTTCATGAACCTGAGGCAGGGCTCTATGACCGTGAAAGAGTATTTCCTCAAGTTCAACCAGTTGTCTAAGTATGCCCCTGATCAAATAACTAACCGTAGAGCAAGCATATGTAAGTTTGTGACCGGTGTGTCTGGGTTGGTGGTTAAGGAGTGTAGGACTGCTATGCTCAATAGAGACATGGATCTTTCTAGATTAATGATGAAAACTCAGCAGATTGAGGCATAGAAAGCCGAGAAAAGAGAGAGTAAATAAGAGATCCAAAAAAGTTAGGTTTAGTTTTTCTCAGCTAGGTCACGGGATGGTAACCGTTTCTAGCATAGTTAGAAGTCTTTAGTCTCAGCTCCATCTTTAGCTAGTGCACCAGTACCAATGTACGGGAATGACAGTCATGATGGGGCGCAAGGCTCAAACACCCAGGGTAGTGTAAGAAGTGATTGTACCTATCTACTTTGTGAAGAGTGTGGTAGGAATAACCTAGGTGCATATAGATCAGGCAACGAGGTATGTTTTGAATGTGGTAAGACAGGCCACAGGATAGGGAAGTGTAGATTTTTGTGCTCAGAGTGGTAAAAATTTGCGTCAGTAGGGCGCCACTTCTAGTACCACTTGTGATTAGTGTCAGAATATATTTTATGCACTTTAGGCTCTCCATGATCAAGAAATTTCCCCTAACATAGATTCGGGTATGTTATGTGTCTTTCAACTTCATAATATGTTTTTTTAGATCCTTTGCTCCCATTTGATCTTAAGTTTTCAGCATGAGTCAGTCAGTAAAGCCGCAATTCAGTTTAGCATTTAAGTAGCCAAATTCGTATGGTTTGTTTTTCCCATCTTTCCATTTAGTCATATCATTAGAAATCTCAGGAATGTAACTATTCCCAGATAGAACATCCTAGTAGTTACGAGTTCATATCATTTCATAAATCATGCATTAGTCTCAGATCCCAGATATTCAATTACGATTCAGTTCGTAGGTGCCCTGTGTATCGCCCCAGTATCTCAGTAAAGTAAGCATTCTTAGAGGGACATAGTGTCCCAGGGGGGAGATACCCTATGAGTTCCCCAGTGTTTTCATGTCCTTAAACCCATATAGTTTCACACTCATATTTTTCTTACAAATTCAATATCAGTCACCATTTCATATTTAATCATGCATTCATGAGTCAGGCATCCATACATTAGATAAGCATGTCCAGTATGAAATTTCAGTAAATTAGTAATTCGGTTATATAGTCATGCTTTAGATATTCATGTACAGTAAGTAAGTTCAGTCAATTAGAAATCTTAGCTTAGTTAGTCTCATTTGAGGATGAATATTCCCAAGGGGGAGATATTGTAAAACCCCGCAAAATCCTAAGCTTAATTTAGTCTATTAATGCTTGCCAAGGGGTCCCAAACTTAGAAAACTCTAGCTATGTTTTTAGACTTTGTTTAATTTTAGCCTTAGAATGTTGGAAATCTCATTTTGTGACCTTAAAGTCCTTTAAATGTCTATATCTTAGTTAATTCATGATCAAGGATGTTAATAGTGATTCCCGAACGAGTTTCTGATTTTTCAGACCTAGTTTAGACCAAGTTCTAGTGTCCAAAATAGTGAGTCGATACGATGTTGACATGTCGCGTCGTCGATCGCATCTATAGAAAAAATGTTCCTCATCTCAAGGCAATTGCCATTGAGCCCAATTATCGGTACCCAATTATCAGTCATTAAAATAGTCACAACACCAGGGTTATTTCAATCTTTTCCCACCCTATATAGCACTAAAACACGAGATTCATCCATTATTTACCAAAGTGCACCTGTTTTCTCTCAAATACTCTCAAGAACAAGCATTAGGGTTCGTAGTTCAAGACTTGAAACTCAAGAATTTCACCATCAATCATCTTAAAGTCAAGTATTAAGGTATGTTAGATGTTTATTTAAGGGCCCCTTCCATCCATGAAGTTCAAGAATTCTTTTTCTAAATTCAAAGATTATATATTTGTGTTTTCATGAATTATGTGAATTGATATTCATATTAGTGTTGTTGTTGGGTGTTGATTCATGTCTGAGATTACAAATTTCAAGATTTGATCCTCGTATGTGATGACTTACATAATATTCATGATAAATCCTTAAATTTAAAAGTGAGTTGATGTAGCCATGATGGTTTAGATGTATTGATTGTTGTATGACCAAAGCATGCACCTCATATATTTGAAAAAAGGGCCTATGTGAATGAGATGAAGTCATTATAACATGTTGAAAAGAATTCCCCAATTATGTATAAGTTAATGCATGCCAAGTATTTGATGAAAGGTTTTATTGAATGAATCATGAGATATTAATATGCTTCTCTATACATTTACAAGATCATGATTTCCAAGTTCTAGATGAAATACCTCATTGAATGTACCGTGAATGATAGACCATTTTCATGTTATTCAAGAATTGTCATGCTTATTTTATCCATGCTATCGAGTCCTGGGGGTATTTAATACCCGATAATTTAGTTGTGTGCCTAGAGACAGTGTCATTGTCAAGACAATCTCTGTCGTGCCAAAATTAGTAGAACTTAATAATTTATAGAACTTAGGATAACCCAATAACCTCAGTATCAGTCCAGTCCAGCTTAGTAAATTAATTCGAACTCAGTAGCATTCAACCAGTTAACAAAATTTAGTTGTATTCCATCAGCCAATGAAACTTAGTAACTCAATTCAGTTCAGCTAAATAGTACGATCAGTAACAACTCAGTCAAGCCTAGTATGAACTAGGAAATCATTTTAGTGTCTTTCAGTTGGGAGTAGGATTCAACACTGAACGAGCCTAGGGATGGGGACACATCCGTTAGTGAGGACTGGTTCCCTAAAAGAAATCCCTAAGTTACATAACTACGGAGCCAACGTAGGTATGAAATTTCACCCGTTAGATAGGACTGGCATACATAGAGATCACCCTCTAGTTTAGGACAGATCTTTGGGGTCACCCATTAGATTAGGGCTGAATGCATTACAGTTTTCTTTTTCTGTGTTATGGTACTGACACTCTTCTAGATAGGGTTATAGGTTGGACCCCTATTAGTTTAGAAAGGGGCATGTCGATTAGATTACTACCTCTCACAATTTTATTCTCAGTCTTTGGAATAGAACTCAGATTAGTATTGTGGAAATTTGGACTATTAGACATAGTCACTCATCTCAGTGAAGAACTTAAATAGTTCTATAGATTTAGAGATCACCCGCTAGATAGAATTGATATCAGATTCAATCAATCATCTTTATTATCAGTAGATTTAGAGATCACCCGCTATATAGGCCTGATCTCAACTTCAGTCAATCAGATATCAGTATCAGTAGACTTAGTTATTAGAAATCAATTTATTATAATTCAGTAATTAATGATACTTCAATTTTTGTTATTGTTTATGCACTCATGTCCGCATTCTCACTCAGTCATGTTCACATTACGTAGTCAGTTACACTTCATGCATATGAACCCTTACATTCAGACTTATCTCATCTACCATACCAGTACATTATTACGTATTGATGCATACTTTTCTCTTCTTCTATGGTATCTTATACCATAGGTTCAGAAGTATGGGATCCCGAGCACCCTTAGCAGTTTAGATTCAGCCAGCAACAGTAGACTTAGCAGTTAGTCCTCATCATTTGAGGATGTTCCTTATTTTATTATTGCATTAGATTTTGCATTTCAGTAGATGGAGTTAGTTGGGGTATTGTCCCATCAACTCCTTATTTAGACAGTTTAGAGGCTTTTTCAGACTAGAGTACTTTTAGACTGTTGTTTTAGTTTTGGTGTTGTTATACTTTATTCAGTTTTATTCCAGTATTGAACATTATGGGAAGTTTTTCACCAGTTTTCCACATTTTACAGTATATTATTCAGTGCTCAGTTTCAGATATCAGTCATGAGTTAGGTTGTGGTCCTTTGGGGTCATAAGCACCGTATAACATTCGGGGTTCAGAATTTGGAGCGTTAGAGCTAGGAATGGGACTTCTATCTTTGATATAGAGTTTGAGAGAGTTCACTGATTTGTAAAAGGATAGGAACTTTCTATTTCGATGGCTACTATGAGTTTTGTTACTGCAAGTAGGACTTTTTCTTAGATATCTGATTATGGTAGAGTGATGAAGGACATGCAACATGAGTGCTATGATAAGAGGCCTATGTTTTAGGGAAGATTTGGTAGGAGCCATAGTAGTTCTCGATTTAGGGTGGTATTCCTTACGTCGAACATTCTCTACGTCTATCTTTTCAGCCGCAAAGTCATACTAGTCGACCAGTTCAGGAAGCTTTTTAAACCACCGATGGGGGTCAATTAATTACTAGTGGTCACCCTAGTAAGGGAAGTGATAACTCCTTGAGAGGTTTATATATAGTCCTTGCTAGGCGTGGTAGCTATACTGGATCAGTTGGATATGTGTGTTCTGACTTTTCTTGTGATTCTTATCTTACTTGTGGACTTCCCAATTTTTTTCTAGAAAGTGACCTAGTCGTGGGGCGATGGTTGTTTTAACCTAGGGAGATACTCTTATTAGTGAAATTCATCTTTGATGTAGAGGTTCTTTGTAAGGTCGTAGGGGTGGTTACTATAGTGCTTGAGGTAGTACTCAGAAAGGTAATATAGAAGGTCTATCAGGTGCCCATCCAGGTGGTAGCATGGGTAGTTGTATTAGTACCTGCTAGACCCATGGCTAAGACTTCGGATTCTATAGGTAAAGGTGTAATTTTGGTATGCCGTATGTTGGCTTTTGCTTTATTTGATCATGGATTAACTTATTATTATATATTTTCTTATTATGCACCAAAATTGGATTTGACTTGTTATTTATTATCTCTTTCTTTGCATGTATCTAATCCTGTATGTGATTCTTTAGTAGTGGATCGAGTATTCAGATCATGTATTATGACAGTAAGTGATATTGATACTTGTGTTGATATTATTATTCTGGATATTTTGGTTTTCAATGTGATTTTGGGCATGGACTAGTTATCCCACTGTTATGCAGTCATATATTATTTTTCCAAGACTATTACCTTAGCCATGCCCAGCATACCCCCAGTCATATGGCAGGGAGCGATTAGTCGTGAGTCGATGGAGATTATTTCTTGTATATATACCAGATGGCTTATATCGAGGGGTTCCGAGTGTTATCTCACCTATGTATATGATACCCTTGTAAAGAGTCTGACGCTTGACTCTATTCCTATTGTGTGAGTTTCTTGATGTGTTTCCGCCTGAACTTTCTATATTCCCCCTGACCATGAGATTAAGTTTTCTATTGACCCTGAACCTGGCACCCGACCTATTTCTATGGCACCTTACCGTATGGCTCCTACTGAGCTTAAGTAAATGAACTACCAAGTCATGGATCTACTTTGTAATGGTTTAATTAAACCAAATGTATCCCCGTGGGAATCCCCTATTTTTATGTAAAGAAGAAAGATGGGTCGATGTGAATGTGTAATTATTATAGAAATCTTAACAAAGTGATGGTTAAGAACTATTATCCTATGCCTCATATTGATGATTTATTTAACCAGATTTATGGCACAGGAATATTTTCAAGGATAGATTTGAGGTTCGGTTATCATCAGTTGATGATTCGGGCTGAGGATATCTCGAAGATAGTGTTTAGTACCCATTATAGTCACTATGTTTTCTTGGTTATGTCTTTTGGGCTGACTAATAACCCAGCCACATTAATGGATTTGTTGAACTGTGTGTTTAGACCCTATCTAGACTACTTTTTTATTGTGTTCATTGATGAGTTTTTTTGTGTATTAGAGTAGTGAGGAGCATCCACAACACTTGAGGATTGTGGTCCAGTTCTTGTGAGAGAATGTGTTATTTGCCAAGTTCTCCAAGGGAGGGTTTTGGCTTGAGCCAATGTCATTTCTTGGACATACGGTGTCCAATGTTGGTATTATAGTAGACCCGACTAAGATTTCAGCTATACGTGATTGTTCTAGGCCTACATCTTAGTTTGAGGTTCACAGTTTTATTTGTTTGGCTGGTTATTATAGGCACTTTGTTGAGAGCATTGCTACCATATCAGCCCATGTGACTAGATTGACTTGGAAGGAGATTCCTTTCTAATGGTCCAAGGAGTGTGAGTTGAGCTTTGGAAGGCTGAAAGATTGTCTCACTTCAGTCCCAGTGTTAGCCCTTCCAATTGACGAAGAGGTATTCATAGTATTTTTTTATGCATCTAGTGATGTTCTTGGATGTGTTTTTATCCAATAGGGTCGTGTCATTTCTTATGCCTCTAGACATCTTAAGGTGCATGAGCACAACTACCTCACTCATGATTTAGAGTTGGAAGCGGTAGTTTTTGTGCTCAAGATTTGGAGGTATTACTTATATGGTGTGCATTATGAGATTTTAACCGATCATCTAGTCTTTAGCATCATACGACCCTATGAGAGATTAATGCTCGCTAGCGCAGATTGATAGAGTTTCTAAAGGACTATGATATTTCAATATTGTATCATTCGGGTAAGGAAAATATGGTGGTTGATGCCTTGAGTCACAAGGTAGTGAGTATGGATAGTTTGGCATCCATATCAATTTCTCAAAGGCCCTTCGTATGGGGCATACAGTCCTTAGACAATTTGATTGTTCGCCTTGATATTTTGGATCCTGTGAGGGTTTTTGCTTATGTGAAGATGAAGTCCTCCCTATTTGAGAAGATTCGTGTTCATTATCTTAATGATAGTAAGTTGTGACTTCTCTGTGTTTGGGTGATGAGTGGTGAGTCTGGGAGACATACTAGGAATTCTGTGGGTACCTTGACATTTTAGGGTTGTATTTGTGTTGCCCGACTTGATAACTTGATTCAGTCGATTCTTAATGAGGCTCACAGCTCTAGATATTCTATTCATCCTGGTATGTCTAAGATGTATAGATATTTAAGGTAGCTTTATTGGTGGAATGGTATGAAGAAAGATATGGCTTACTTTGTAGCTTGTTGCCTATAATGTTAGTAGGCTAAGGTTGAGCATCAGCGTCCAAGCGGTTTGACTCAGAGGTTACCCATTCTTGAGTAGAAATGGGAAAGGTTAACCATGGACTTTATTAGCAGTTTGCCTCATACATCCCATGGTCATGATGGTATTTGGATCTATTTTGGATCATTTGACCAAGTCAACATATTTTCTTCCTTTTCTGATGACATCCAGTGCTGAAAGGTTAGCCCAAATTTATGCCCGAGATATAGTTTGTTTGCATGGTGTCACTGTGTCTATAATATTATATCGTGGTTCTCTATTTACATCACTGTTTTGGAAAGCATTTCAGGAGGAGTTAGGTACTCGAGTGGATTTGAGTAAAGCCTTTCATCCGTAGATAAATGTCAGTCCAATGAAACTATTTAGGTTCTTGAGGATATTCTATGAGCCTGTGTTATGGACTTTGGAGGACACTGGGATCATCAATTATATTGGTAGAGTTCTCCAACAACAAAAGGCACCATTCGAGTATTGAGATGGCGCCTTATGAGGATTTGTATAGCAAGAGATGTCATTCTCCTATATGATTATTTAACACTTTTGAGGTTAGACCTTGTGGTACAAATTTGCTTCAGGATTTATTGCATAGATTCGAAGTGATTCAGTAGAGGCTAAGAGCATCCTAGAGTAGGCAGAAGGCCTATGCTGGCCGTAGACTCTATGTCGTAATATTTGGAGATGGTAATTGTTTGTTTCTCAACTTCGTGCTTCCCTTTTGAGAAGTGTGATAAGATTTAGGAGGAAGGGTAAGCTTAGCCCTTGCTATATTGGTCCTTTTGAGATCCTCCGTGTAGTTGTCAGGTAGCCTATAAGTTAGCTTTACCTTCACACTTTATCATTGTTCATTTGGTTTTTTATGACTCTATGGTGTTGAAGTATATTCTGAATCCTTCTCATGTGCTTAGATAGGACTCGGTCTAGTTAGACAAGTAGTTGACCTTTGTAGAGGAGCTTTTGCTTATTTTGGCTAGTGATGTGAGGTTATTACGTTCTAGAGAGATTTTAGTAGATAAGGTTTGGTGGAGGCACCTCCCAGTGGATGAGGCTACTTGGGAGATCAAGAGTGATATGCGGGCCCAGTATCCTCATTTGTTTTAGACTTCAGCTAAGTTTTTAATTTTTAAATTTTAGGGATGAAAGTTCCATATTGTTGGATGTTGTAATGAAACTTCAGGTCACCATTCACATTTTTACTTATTTTTGCTGAGATTCTCCATAGTTTCCCCAAGTCATTAGTGACTTGCTAGAATCGATAATTTGATTACCTAGCGGTTTGTTTGGGTTTTAGAATTACTTTCCCAATTTGAAGTCTTCATTGGTGCTAATTGACCACCAAGAAAAGAAACTAGTAAGATAACCTCTAATACAAAATCTGACTTTGCCAACGCGTTCAAAAAATCAAAATCTATGTGGTTACATGTCTCATTTTCTCAAAATAGACTATGGATGAATCTCGAGGCATTTGCCAAAGCCTAGAACAAATTTTCAAGCTTCAGTAATTGCCAGGCTTAGAGAGAGATACCATAATTATGGTAGGTAAGGTACGAATACGTAATCTGCGACTATGGCCAAGTGGGTTGCGCAATTGCGCTACTCGAGGCCTGGGCAAAGCCTATTTAAAGGTTGTCTTGTCCAAAATTTTGGCCATTTTGTGCTTCCCTTATTATCTCTAAATCCTAATAGAGTGTAAAATCTCCAAGTGAGTCTTGTGATTTTATTAGGATCTTGAATAACTTGTGTAATCCATTTTGCTACAAAATATAAGTAAGATTCCTTCTAGTTTGGTGTTAATTTCTTGATTTCTAAACCCAAAACACCTAAGTCTTTGAGGCTAAATTGTATCCACGAATGTGATTGATTTACTCAAATTTCTTGAGGGTTATAGCTACCAAATAATAGTTGAGCAATGGGTTCATCTCAAAAACTCATATTCCAAAAGTAGGACCCACTTGGGGATTTAGTGTTCTTTTGGAACCATGGCATAATGGTGCTATAATGGGTGTTGTTAATCTTGTAGTGATGCTTAAATTATGTTATTGATAGCTTAGCTCATGGAGGAAGCATTATGAAAAGGAAAGGCAAACCTCATTGGTTCGTGAGCAATTTGTACAAAAGGTATTTTAGGCTTACTAGTAGTTGGATAGAGCTAAATTGAAGTATAATTATGATATGTGGTGAGACTAGAAGGGGTCTTAGATGATAAATGGGGGAATTATGATACTTGGAATTTGTTGATCCTCGTATTCTATTAAACTTGTACAATGCTTGACTATAGCCTAGAACCTTTGATAGATCTACTTGTAGTCTCATGAATAGTATGAGAATACCTTAGTTGCTCTAGTAGAGAAGAATGATGTTGTTGACTAACCTTAAGAGTATGCTGACCTAAAAATGACTAGTTATGAATTAGCCTTAGTGTTTGGGGTGACATAGAAAGGATACTTGAAGTAGATTTTCCCTATTAGGCTTAGTAAGGATTGATAAGACCTAATGGTATGATTAGATAACCTAGCCTAATTTTGGGTTGAAGTGAACTTTGGCATAATTGGGATTTAGGAGTGGTACTTGACCCACCTTAAGCTTGAACTATGAAATTCCTTAGTGACCTAGATACTTGATGAACGTCAATGTTATGTTATTAAGTTTATAATTGTTAAACCCACTTGTCGGTTATGCATGTAGTCGATGGTTGTATAATGTGTATACTTGATTTATTATCTTGTTTTTATTATATAGATAGCCTTGGAAAGTCTTGTAAATTTAACCAATAGTTATCTATCACTTGGCTTATTAACGAGTTCACCAAGTGAACCTCGAATTATGATACTGCTCTTGCTATGACCCAAGCGTAATGATTAAGCCAATATTTATGTGAAGGAATTTCCTTTGGGGTTAGTATTGTGAAAAGTAGGGGTAAATGAGGTATCTAGAGAGCATGCTCTTGAATTATAATTTACTTCCTAATAAATATGTTATCTTGGAAAAGTGATGATTACATATATGATTTAGATACTCAAGCTCATGCATCTACTTATATTATATAGTGATGATTAATAGTAAGGTATGATGTTATGCGTTACCTTACACCACTTATACACTTTCATTGTGGGTTGTATATGCTTATTTATTTGACCACATATGTATGTGTATATCATTGTCTTGAAAGATTTGTTAATGTTATTATGATGTCCGATGAATTCGGAGGATATAATAATGTTATAATGATGCCCAATGAATTCGGAGGATATAATGATGTTATGATGATGCTCGGTGAATCTAGAGGATATAATGATGTTATGATGATGCCTGGTGAATTCGAAGGATATAATGATGTTATAATGATGCCCGGTGAATTTGGAGGATTTAATGATATTATGATGATGCCTAATGAATCTGGAGGGTATAATAATATTATGATGACGCCCGGTGAATTCGGGGGATATAACTATGCTATGATGATGCCCCATGAATTGGGAGGATATAATGATGTTTTGATGATGCCCGATGAATTCGAAAGAGGTAATGATAATATAATGATTCCCAGTGAATATTGAAGAGGTAAAGATGATATGATGATGTTATGTGTGGTTAATCTATATGAATGCATGGTTGTAGGTGAGGTTATACTGTGTGTAAATAAACCCATTTGTGTACTTGGGACATGATGTCTTCCTTGTTAAATTGTTATCCATTCTTTGTCATTAATTGCTAGATAAGAGGTGTGACCTTTGTGAACTTTAATTAGTAACTAGAAGTAGATTATACCGAGTATTGGGTTAAGGCTAATAGATATGTGTAATCTTGTGTAGAACCAAGACTCAACTAGTAAATCTACTTGACTTGGATAAGTGGTTATGTTATGGAATTTCTCCTAGTAAAGTCGCTTAGGTGATATCTTGTTTTCTCTAATAAATGAGTATGACTTGTAACCTAGAAACATAGTGAACTTGTTGGTGGACCTTACTTAGCTAAAATATATAAAAGAGTCCTTAAGGTTGTAGCATACTTAATGATAATAGACCAAGTATTTTAAGATGAGTGGTTAAGTTAACATCTAGTATGTGATGTCGTGGTGGGTTAATTGATGACTTATATAATTAGGAGGGTAACTACAAGATGGCTTTGTGATGGGTGAATAAATAATAGTGTTTGTAACTTGTAGCTTTTCCTTATTTGATGACTAGTAATATATTAGACTTGCAAACTAGTGGCTCATGGAAATGGAGTCTAGCTAGTATAGGTTACCAATGAAGTTTATGAATTAGTTAGAGACTAAATAACTATATAACAATGTTATGGTGATACCGGTTTTATTTTGTCAAATTGCGGTATTGATGATGATTGCAGACCTCAGTAAGAGGCCATGGCGGTAATGTACAATCGGTGGCTTTGGTAAGTTGCTTGTGTAGTTGTGCTTTGATATATTGATGGATTGCAATTTTTGTGTACAATTATTTTTTTGTTTTACTTGAGTGTACTTCCCGGCGGTATGGGACATCATGGTAAGTTCTTTTGCTTTATACTCTAATGATGCTAGTTGTATTGATTATGGTAATTACATGATCGTTATTTTATATATGTGTCTTTATGCTTCCAAAATAATTACTTATGTTGTATGAAAGTTATGTAGTATATGCGGATATGGAATGTTGTACTATCATTATAGTTGATTAGTTATTTAGATAGTGATATCTAAGAAGATTCAGGTTCGATTTTGTACCTTGACTTTAAGTTTTTGTCTTACTCTATATCGTCCTTATATTATAATTTTTCTCAGTCGTTTGATGATGCCTACGGAGTACCCGTGTTTGGTACTCGTACTGAACTTTTGTACCTTTTTTGTGCAGATCCAAGTTCTAGTTGTTGTCGTTGAGTCGAGATTGTACGATGTTTATCATTAGAAGATAGGGTGAGCTCTTGGAGTCTAAGTTTCCCTATTTCTCTTCTATCTTTATTCTGCCTTTTGCATTTGAGACAAATGTATAAGACTATTTAAGTCTAGTAGATGTTGATTTGTAATTTCTATTGTCGAATGTAGATATGCTCTTGTACTAATACTATTAGGTCATGGAATTGGTATTCGACTGTTAGTTGTTTCTTTATGGAATGTCGTTGTTATATTGTGTTCCCACATAGGGTCCATGTTGGATGTTCCTACAAAGGTAACCCATTGTATTAGCTTCGTGTTCGATGTTGGCTTACCTACTAGTGGGTTATGGTAGGTTCCATCATGACATGGAAATCGAGTCGTGACACATTTATTGTTCTTATTTGTTTTATGGAAGACTCTCCATTCTCTTGAATTTAAGAAATCTTCCTAAATATGTGACTAGATTCTCTCTTAAACATGCTCTCCATCTTTTTTGTCGACTTGGAAATTTAAGATCTTACTCCTACATGCCATTTGTGAAGCCTTCAACCGTTTTAGTCAAACTTTAAAGTTGTTCTACTATAGTTTAAGCATTAATTATTTCTAATTTTACCATATTAAAGAGTATAAGCAATGATATGGATGTCTATATAAATAGATCATTGATCGAGGAACAACTTGATGGAAAATTGGATCATATCAAGCATTCATGACATCATCTTCTTCAATGACAAGTTTGTAAAATTTGAGATGATATTCTTGTGGAAGATCAAGTTGATCAATGTTTCTTTCTATTTGATAAATAATCTCCATGGCTACTTTCAATTTTATTCGCAATGAGCAGCTGCAAGAGCATTTTATTTAGAGTTGGAATTCATTTGAGTCAATTTGATATACTTTGACTTTAAATAAAAGATATGAGATGTAGAGATTTTCCCATTTGGTGTTTAAGAATTTGTATATAGTAAATTTCATGTCGAGGAAAATAATATTTAAAACTTAAAAATACTGCAGGTAATTTATTATTTTATTTCAAATAGTTATTGTTACAATCTCAGTGAATCCTTTGAGTCTTCTTTAGAAAATGTAAATTCAAGGTCCTTCAAGCTTGATCTTGAATTTGGTGAACTTATATTTACTTTTATTTGAGTACAAGAACTTTTGTCCTTGATACTGAATCTAGCAGTCTTGATCTTGACATGTACTTGAATAGAAGGGAATAATCTTGATCATGAAACTTGTGGTCTTGATCTTCATTTTTATTTAAATCCAAGAACTTCTTAGCCTGATATTTAATCTAGTGGTCTTAATTTTTAGTTGTATTTGAACTTGAGTGCTTGAATTCATGAACACGTATCTTGTAGTGAAATCTATCCTATTTGATTCATGGTCTCTCTCTAGCTTCGTGTTAGAATTCTTGTCACTTTTCTGAATTATAGATATCCCTATTTATAATTATGGAATAGAAGAATTGGGATGCAATTAAAAATCTTTTGGCATATTATATTTAAGTGGCATCTTAATATTTGATTAGTCGGGACATGGCCCTTGCACACGTGGCACATTTTTGTTGGTATTTGATTTCATAGGCAAGTTGAATTATTCTGATATGTTGTGTGATTGTATTGCCTTCTTCACTTGACTTGGTGTGCCATTTTATTCCACATATGATACAAAATTGGGCCTCTAGAATAAGATGACATCTTGAGCTTGACAAATTGTGATTGTATTTCTGTCTTTGAATTGATATTTGTCTAGTTGTTCTATCTTTTTATACTTGTAATTGGTGTACATGTACATTTATGATTCCTTTCCCTACTTGTATTTGTTACGTATGTATATAATAGAACTATTAATGGAGATGGTGCGGACTACCATTTGAGACATTTTCTTATTGTAGGTGACGTTCCCATAGTTTGTGTTTATATGCTTTATTTTCTATTTTAGTCCGTTAGCCTATGATGCATAAACAAGTATGAGTGTGACTTACAGATAGCTGATTCAGGTGGTATTTAGAGTCTATTCGAGGTACCGATTGATATATGCAGCTGGAGTTGGCCACTACCTTTTTATCTACACTATGTCTTATTGTATTTAGATACTTATTTTATTCCCTTTTGGATATCCTATGTATATTCTAACTTTGATTTGTATTAGTGGTTCTTATACTATGACACTAGGTTTTGGGATTTAGTTTGGTATCTTGATCATATTTCTGCTAATATTATGTTTGTGTGGTTAAGCTTTTCTCCAGAAGACTTTTCTTAGTTTTTACTATTAATTTTTCCTTTTAATATTAGTATGGGTAATAGAATTACTATTTAAGGCTCTCAAAAAATAAGTTCCATCATGACCCTTGGTTTTTAGGGTCGTGATAAATTGGTATTAGAGTACCCATGTTTTCATTGGGCAGTGTAAGAATAGGGTGTCTAGTGGAGTCTCTCAGATCGGTACATAGACGTCCATATCTATCTTTAAAGGGATGTAAGAAATCTTTAGAAAACTTTCTTAATTTCATTCTATATCATACATATTTTTCATACCTTGTATTCTAAGTCGTATTTCACTCTTTTTATGCAAATAGTGACTATATTAAACAAGGCCAGAGATGTAATCCATTGTCAATGAAGAGAGCATATTTTTAAAGGAAAGTTGCGAGTCATGGTCATTCTCAAGGTAGAGTTTGGTCATGAGGATCTACCTCATTAATAGATAGCACTAGGGGACTCTCTCTTGAGGTTCAGGTTGAGCACGATGGAGTTATGGGTCCTACTCCAATCCTACAGAGTTTTTCTACCCTATCTTTGAAGGTTTGTTGTTAGTTGTTGACCCATTTTGAGGGTGCTCCAATGAGTGCACCTAGTGTTCCACGAGATCTAATTATGGTACCTCAATCTATGGTAGAGACTGCTTATGTTGTTCCCCCAATCCCGAGTGTAGATCCTTTTGTTGTACCGATATCTACCTATGGTACTCCACAGACTCCGAGTATTTTTCCTCCTTTAGTGCATGTATCTAAGTATGGTATCTCAAGATTTAGAGTTCAGCCTACTACTATGTTACCTCCTCACGTGGGTTCTCAGTGAACAATATTAACAATGCCTCCTATTATTTTAAGTATAGTTATGTCTTTTGAGGATCAGAAAAGGTTTGAGAGATTCACTCATTTGGTCATCCTAAGTTTAGTGGTTCTATTGTAGAGGATACCGATGAGTTTTTGATGGATTTTTATATGTAGCATAACTTTTGTTTACTCGAGATGCATGGGGTTACCTATACTACTTATTAGTTAAGAGATATAACAAGAGATTGGGGAAGGTCACTTGTGGGTTTTCGACCTTCTAGTTCATTAAAGATGACATGTGTTAGTTTATTGAGGACTTTTCGAATAGGTTTGTGCCTTTTAGTTTAAGGGATCAGATCTGAGATTAGTTTGACTACTTAGAGAAAGGCTCGATGATTGTTGCACAGTATGAGGTACATTTCCATGTCTTTTCTTGATATTCTTATGCTAGTATAACCACCGAGTCTGACAAAATTTTGATGTTCATAAAGGGGTTGGATGTTTCTGTGCAACTTGCTTTGTTAGATGGTAGTGTATGAAGCATTGTTTTAAAGTATTATGGATCATTCTAAGTTGACTGAGTCTATTCTTCGAGCGTCTCAGGGAGGCACTAAGAAGATACGTCGTTTAGGTAAGTTTAGAGGGCATACTTCTCGAGGTAGATATTATAGAGGATTTCATGGGTATCATGGTTGATTAGCACATGCAGTCTTATAGAGTTCAAGTAGTGGTTCTTCTAGTTTGACAACTTTGGGTGGTCATTCTAGTTCAGCCATACCTCTTTCTATTGAATCAGGTCACAGGGTTTGCTATGTGTGTGATGAGAACAAGAGCTATCACAATCATATTTTTAGAGCTACTCCTATATCCGTTGTCATAGGTAAAGGTTCTATTAGGAGTGCAAGAGGAAGAGGCAGTAGTTCTCTTGATTATGGTCGTGGGGTTACTAAGTCGGGTGGTGGATGTAGTTAGTGATATGTTATAACTTCATGCCATAGGCAGAGGCCTCTGTGTTCTTCATCACAAGTATCATCCCTATTTGTTTTAGATCTACTTCTGTGTTATTTGATCTAGGATGGACTTTCTCATATGTATCTACATATTTTGCTTTGAGTTTTGATTCTTCTTATGATTCTCTTGAAGTTCATATACATGTATCTTCCCCTATAGGAGAGTCTTTAGTGGTGGATCAGATGTCCTAATCTTGTGTTCTGACTTTTGTTGGGCATAAGACATTGGTAGATTTGATTGTCCTTGATATGGTTTGATTAGCTCCTTATCATGATGTCCTAGATTGTTATGCTAATACTGTGATATTAGCTTCTCTAAGCATGCCATGGATAACTTGGAAGGGTGTGCTTCATTCGGGTCCTAATAGAGTTATATGTTTCCTTCATTCCTGTTGTTTTGTAGAGAAGGGATATTTGTCTTATTTGGTCTATATTCATTATACTAGTGTTGTTTCCCCTCCTTCTCTAGATTTTTTTAGCGTTGTCTGTGAGTTCATGGATGTTTAATCTCTATGAATTTTCTTGGTGTGCCTCTGGATCATGATTCTAACTTTGCTATTGATGTTAAGCTGGGCACCAAGCCCATTTTTATTCCTCTTTATAGTATGGCTCCAGTAGAATTAAAAGAATTAAATGATCTGTTGCAGGAGTTGTTGGATAATGTATTTATCCAATCAAGTGTATCACCTTGGGAAGTGCCTATCTTGTTTGTCAAGAAAAAAGATAGGTCGATGCATATGTATATTGATTATCGGTCGTTAAACAACATTACAATTAATAATAAGTATCCTCTTCCTTTTATTGATGCTTTTTTAGATGGATTTAAGGTGTTTCAGTGATTGTGAAGATTGAATTGATGTTCAGATATCACCAATTAAGGGTTATAATTTTTTTTACTCCAATGATAGCTTTTTTAGACTCGATACAGTCATTATGAGTTCTTGGTCATATCATTTGGGTTTACCATTACCCCAGTCGTGTTCATAGAATTTATGATTCGGTATTTTGATCGTTTCTCGACTCTTTTGTTATTGTATTTATAGATGACATCTTGTTTTATTCTATGAGTAAGGCCGTTCATTAGAAGAACTAGAAGAAGATTTCCTTTTAGATGTTCGATACTTGAGGGGCGAGCTTTCAAATACTCAAGAATCTGTTAGCTTTAGCTCCTATCTTGACTTTTCTCAAGGAGGGTGTGCATTTTACCATCTTTTGTGATGCTTCTTGTGTTGGGCTAGGCGTCATGTTAATTCAGAAGGGTAAGGTGATACTTTATGCTTCTCGTCAATTGAATCTCTATCAGAAGAAATACCCTGCCTATGATTTGGAATCGTACGCGGTTGTTTTTTCATTGAAGTTGTAGAGGCACTGCCTGTATGGAGTTCATTATGATATTTTCTCTGATCCCTAGCGAGATATTATCGTAAGGTGGCATCATTGGCTTTAGTTACTTAAGGACTATGACTTGACTATTATCTATCATCTGGGCAAGGCAACATTGTTGTCTTGAGCTTCTTAAGGAATACGACTTGACTATTTTCTATTATCTGGGAAAGTCTAGAGTGGTTACGGATTCCTTGAGCTAAAAGTCGACTACCTTGGGTAGCTTGGCGCATCTTTTGATCCAGGAGAGACCTTTGGTCTTGGAGGTTCAGTTTTTTGCTAACCAGATAGTTAGTCTTTATATTTCTACTCCTGGATGTGTTTTGTATTCGTGGAGGCAAGGTTTCCCTTGATGGAGAAGATTTGGGCTCTTGAGTTTGAAGATGTTGGGTTGAGATTTATTTGGGATAAAGTGTTGAGTGGTGATTCCAAGGAAGAATCGCCCTGATCCACGGATATCTTCAACCTTTAATAAACCATACTACTTCCGTTATAGCCTACTAATATCGCATCTCTAAACTTATATTTCTAAACCATGAGAATCAAGATCATACCAACAGAGCTCAACATTATCTATCCATAACTCAATTCCTTAACTTAGCCATTAAGAACATCATATATTATATAACTAGTCTCCTTCCTCTTAGCAACTCAACGGTACTACTAACCACACACAACACATAATAATTTTAGAAGATAATGCAACCCCATATCACCTCGTCCATACTGCTTTATCATACATACAACATCATACTGAATTATGAATTAAAATGGATTCAAACTCTTGCACATACTGTTCAAGCCTACCATATCACTTCCATATAACTAGCACCACTAACCAAGAAATTATTACATCCAACTTGATGACCATTAGCTGTTCAAACTTAATGTCTAGTGCTAAACATGATTTAATTAACCACCTTACATACAATTCTCACTTCTAGAAATCCTTTAACTAACTGAACTGTCTGAGTAAGGAGTTGATGGGACATGTCCCTAACTAACTCCAACTAATAAACTAATTAATGAGATAATAGAGAAATAATTATGTTCTCAAAAGATGAGGACTCACATCTAACTCTGACTACTGAAATTGGGATCTAATGCTGATCTGGAGCTCGTGTCTCTAAACCTATGGTATAGGACACGATAGCGCAAATTCGTCAGTACTTTAAATATACTGGTATGCATGTGGGGTCGGCTAAATGCATGGGGTTCTTATGCATGAACAATACTGGCTAACTGACTTATATGAACATGAGAATACATGCATTCATACATAGTAACTATATCTGAAATCATGATAACATAAGTACTGAATATGAATACTGATAACATGACATACTGATAACTGATAACATGAGTAACTGTATCTGACAATCCTGAATCTGGTGGAACTATCTGAGTTCCGTACTGTGTCTAAGTTGACTGTACCTGACAACCCTGAATTCTGAAGAACTATCTGAGTTCATTTACTGAGACTGATACTGAGACTGTGGGAGGTAGTCATCTAACCGACATGCCCCAAATGATGCATTATAGCTGAATTGGGGTTTAATCTATGCCCTGATTGGAAGGGTGTCAATACCGCTCCACTGGTAAGGACAACATGTGAATGACCCTAATATAACAGGTAACTCTAGTAAGAACTGTGGGAACCCTCATATAGAAGCTAAGCCACCTCATCTACCCTCATATAGCAGGTTATGATGTCTCAACCTATGCTGGCTACATAGTTTTGGAATGCATGTATTGATTCTAAGAATCACACCCTCATAGAACAGGTGAGTTCCCATCCTTGGGTTCACTCGGTGCTAATTTCTACTTCCATCTGAATAGACACTGAACATAATTTACTGAACTGAACATGGACTAAGTTACTGAATTCCATTGACTGATGTAATATTACTGATATCTCACAACTGACTAAGTTCATCAGATCATGGAGATTTCCTGAGTCATAAGACTGTCTGAAGTTTAAGGATTTGTATCTTGACTGAGAGTATCATGGAAACATGACATGGCTCTAAGCACACAACTAATGTTTTGGGTACAAGTACCTTTAGGACTCGATGGAATGAAACTGACCAAGCATAACTTACTTGAACATATAACTAACATCATAATCCATAATACATTTATAGAAGCATTCCATCAAAACATGTGATAGGCATAACTTGTACATACATGGGGATTTCATGATATCATACTAGTTAGTCGGTGTTCCTTCATCTAGGCATTTAATCAAACACATGGTAGGCATAGCACTTGTAGACAACATTATACAACAATTAATCATCATGATTCGTCTCTAATTTCATCATCCTAGAGTTTATTCATAGGTTCACATGAATATATATCTATACAAATCAATTCTACAAAAAATTGATCACCCAACATGGATTTAAATTCGATTGATCATTCTTAACATAAACAAAATAAACCCAACATGAAATTCATAAAGAAATCCATAAACTTAAACTTCGGAAAGAGATTCTTGGGCTTCATGGATGAAAGGAGTCCATGAATGAACACTATGCATACCATAGTTCGTGATTTTGTGAAGATTGATGGAGAAACTTTCTTCGAATTGGATCTTCTATGAAAACCCTAGCTAGTTTTTGAGAGGTTTTGGAGAGGTTTTTTAGAGAAGAGAGTGTATTTTGGGTGAAGAGTGGCTGAATCACGTGTTAATGGTCTTAAATAGGAGTGGGAAGTTTATCCTTTTAACTCTGGATGCATCATTTAATTTCAGTAAAAAATTCCCAAATTGAACCCCTGATGCGACGCGGTGCTATCGCGACGTGTCACTGGAATTTGACAATTGGAAAACTGAGGGATGGTGGGACACGGATCCATTGCGTTGCACCTTTTTTTGATACCTGAAACTTTGGTGCGATACGGAGGAAATCATGCTGAGATACTGGAAAAGGACAATTGCCATTTTATCTTGTGGCGCGGTGCGCCACTGATCAATATGGTGCTATTTTACGACAGGAATTTGAAATAGTCATAACTTCTGACTCGTTTATTGGATTTGGGTGAATTGTATATCGGTGGAAAGATTATTGAATTTCCCACATAAAAAAAAGCAAAAAGATTAAAAATTCTTCACGGAATAACCATCATTAAATTTAGAAGCTAATACTAGACATTTTTTAGATGAAATTTGCTAGAAAAAGTATGGGGTATTACAATATCTCCCTCTTGAGAACATTCATCCTTGAATGAACTGACTGAGAGGGGAGAGAAGACAATTGACGTACATACTGAACATGAATAACTTGAACATGATCTCATGACTGACATGACTGACAAGCTAAACATATAATACTGAACATGCATATCTAATGCATGCGTAACTGATTCATCAATGCATGACTGAGTATTCTGAAGAACTAAGTTTCTCATAATGAGAATGCATGTCTGATGCATAATTACTTAACTGAACTGATAAATGCATGCATGACTTAATATGTAATGGTACTTGATAGCATGTTTCTAATGGGAACATGAGCATGAAGTTGTAGACCAAGTTTGTGATGAACACCGAACATGAAACTAAGTAAGCTTAAGGAGAAATGTTACCTTGATATTGATCTGAGTTGGCAAATAAGAGGTGAGGATACTTGGTACGAATGTTTGCCTCTGTTTCCCAAGTATCTCCCTCGATGGACTGATTTTTCCAAATAACCTTAACTAGAGGGATTTCTTTGTTCCTTAATCTACGAGTTTGATAGTCTAAGATATGGACTGGAATCTCTTCATAAGAGAGAGTGTTCTGAATATCAATGCTCTGAATAGGGACTACAACTGAGGGGTCACTAATGCACTTCTTGAGCAAAGAGACATGAAAGACTAGATGAACTGAGGCTAGATCTGAAGGCAATTTAAGCTCATAGGCTACCTTTCCAAAACGACTGTAAATTTTGAAGGGACCGACATATTAGGGACTGATCTTTCCCTTCTTGATGAATATATCCACTCCCTTCATGGGAGAGATCTTTATATAGACATAGTCACAAATCTCAAACTAGATATCTTTTCTACGAACATCTGCATAAGAGTTCTGTCGGCTCTGAGCAACCCGGAGTCTTTCTCTGATCAACTGGACTTTTTATAATGTGTCAAATACTAAGTGAGGCCCTATAACTGAGGCCTCACTAACTTCAAACCAACCAATTAGAGATCTACATCTCCTACAGTAGAGAGCTTCGAATAGAGCCATCTGAATACTTGAATGATAGTTATTGAATGCAAACTTAATCAAAAGTAAGTGGTCATCCCAACTTTTCTTCAAATCAATTGCACAAGCCCTTAGCATATTTTATAGCATCTGAATGGTCTTTTCTTATTGACCATGTATCCGAGGATGAAAGGTTGTACTAATATGAACTTGGATACCAAGAACCTTTTGGAATGCTTTCTAGAAATGAGAGGTGAACTGGGTACCTCTGTCTGAGATAATAGATAGCAGAACACTGTACAATCTGACCAACTCCTTGATGTAGAGTTTAACGTAATCCTCATCTAAATAAGAGGTATTAACTGGAAGAAAATGAGCAAATTTGGCCATTCTGTCTACAATGACACAGACTGAATCATATTGATGACGAGTTTGAGGCAAACCCGTCATGAAGTCCATGTTCATAGCTTCCCACTTCCAAGTAGGAATACTGAACTCCTGCATGGACCCACTAGGCTTTTGATGCTGTATATTAACTTGATGACATGTAGATCACTTAGCCACAAACTCTACAATGTCACTCTTCATCCCATTCCACCAATAGTTTTCCCGCAAGTCGCGGTACATCTTTGTGGCACTTGTATGAATAGAGTAGCACGCACCATGCACTTCTTCAAGAATTTGCTGCCTTGAGTCGTGTACACCTAGAACACAGAGACAACCCTGACAATGCAAAACACCATCTCTCCCTTGGTAGAAAACCTTTACTTTCTAATCCTTAACTAACTCTTTCAACTTTACAAGGCTGCGATCTCTATCTTGCTTTTCTTTCACCTAAGAAACCAGAGATGATTTTGAACTAGTCGGAACCCATATATCACCCTCATCTGTATTGACTCAGCAAACTCCTAGTCTGACAAGATGATGGAATTCCTGAGCTAACTTCTTCTTACTGTCCTCAACAAGAGAAACACTTCCCATGGATAGTGTACTGAGAGCGTCAACCACTACATTGGCCTTGATCGGATGATAGAAAACACTCATGTCATAATATTTCAAGAGCTATAACCACCTTCTATGAACAAATATTGAGATCTTTCTGAGAAAAGACATACTGACGACTCTTATGATCTGTGAACACATCTACATGAACACCGTATAGATGATGCCTCCAAATCTATAAGAAAAATACTATGGCGGCTAACTCAAGATCTTGAGTAGGGTAATTATTTTCATGGGTCTTAAGATGTCTGGAGGAGTAGGCTATGACCTTACCATACTGTATGAGTACACAACCCAAACTTATTATGGATGCATCACAATACACTACAAACCCACCTGGACCATCTGGAAGTGCTAAAACTGGAGCTGAGGTGAGTCTAGTCTTCAACTCCTAAAATCTCTTCTTGAAAGGATATGACCACTGAAACATGACTTTCTTTTGAGTAAATCTGTACATATGGGATGGAATAGAAGAAAAACCCTCACCAAACCATCTAAAATAGCCAGTCGAACCCAAGAAACTCCTAATATCTGATGGAGAGATAGGTCTGGGCCAATTTTTTACTGCTTCTGTCATTTGAGGATCAACTCTAATTTCATCACAGAAAATGATATGACTAAGGAATGCTACTGATCTTAGCAAAAATTCGTACAACTGAATTTGGTGAATAGATGATGATCTCTGAGAGTCTGAAGTACTGTCAAGAGATATTCTGCATGATCATGATCACTACGGGAATAGACTAGAATATAATCTATGAAGACTATGACAAACATGTCTAAGTACTGCTTGACCACACGGTCCATCAAGTCCATGAATACGGCTGGGGCATTGGTAAGATAAAATGACATAACTAGAAATTCTAACTGACCATACCGAGTTTGGAAAGCTATTTTTGGAATGTCACATTCGCTAACCCTGAGTTGATGATAGTCAGATCTCAGATCTACCTTAGAGAAATAACTGGCACCCTAAAGTTGGTCAAACAAGTCATTGATTCTTGGAAGAGGATACTTGTTCTTGACCGTGACCTTATTAAGTTGGCGGTACTCTATACACATTTAGACACTTGTTCACGAATAATACCGGAGTGCCCTAAGGGGAAACGCTGGGCCTAATGAATCACTTATCTAAGAGATCCTTGAATTGTTCTTTTAGTTCTCTGAGTTTTACTGGTGCCATTCTATATGGAAGAATAGAGTTAGACTGAGTATTTGGAAGAAGATTAATGCCGAAGTCTATTTCCCCTTTGGGAAAAATCCCTGGAAGATCTTCGGGAAAGACATATGAATATTCATTCACTACTAGGACTTATTCAAGGCTAGGAGTTTCGTAACTATTTTCCATAACTCAAACAAGATGATAGACACATCCTTTAGATATCACTTTCCTTTCCCGAAGGTGTAGAAGGTGACAGACATCATGGGGGTGTCCATAAGTTGACCCCTGAAAGTGGATACCCTACCCTTCCACTCAAGGACGGGTTCATTTGGGAACTAAAATTGGACTATTCTATTTCTGCAGTCGATAGTGGCATAGCAGGAATAAAGCCAATCCATGCCAAGAATGATGTCAAAATCAGTCATCTCTAATTAGACTAAGTCTGCTGAAGTGACTTTTTGTAATATCACGACTAATATTTAGCTCCTCAATTTGCTGAGCATGAGTCATAAGCCTAGATAAAGTCATGTCACTATTCATCATGGCAGAACTGCACTCATTAACCACGCTATCATTAACTCCTGAAATGAACTTACTCATTTTTGCCCTACTATCTGAAACCACATGAGGGTCATATCTTGCTAATTGAGTAAACTTAATAGAATACTCTTTCACTGTCATATTTCCCTACTTGAGGTTGATTAATTCTAACACCTTAGCTTCCCTAAGCTCTAGGGGAAAGAATCTATCGAGGAAAACAGACGCAAAATCCTCCCACTCAACTGGCCCTGCATCATCTTCCCTCTCTGACCTCAACTGCTTGAACCAAGTGTGAGCAACATCCTGCAACTAATATGCATCTAGATCAACACTCTCAATAGTAGTCACCCCCATGATGTCTGTCACCTTCTACACCTGATCTAGGAATTCCTGAGGGTCCTCATCTATCTTAGACCTGAGAAAAGATGGAGGATTTATTCGGGTGAAATCCTAAATCCTGGATGCAGCTAAATTGGCTATTGGATTGGCCGAAATGACATATGGTCATTCATTATGAGCATCAACTGAGTTAGCAAGAGTAGTGAATGCAGTTCGGAACTCTGCATGAGAAACATGATCGCCCAAAGGATCTTCGAGTTGCGGGGCTAACTAATTTTCATTTCTTCTTTTAAGAGGCATGTACTGTAGAATAAAGGGGGAAATGTATTAGACTAAGAGATTGACTTGAGATTATGCTCACTGTCATGACATGAATACTGAAACAGGAGAAACTATTCCTAAAACATCTTATAGACTCTTGTACATAAATGTGGCGTACAACATACGCGTGTACAAGACTCTACTAGATACGGATTTTAGACTTCCTAGGACTCTATTGAACCCATCTTTGATACCAAGTTTGTAATGCCCTGAATCTGGTACCCGAAATGCTATATGGTGCTTATGACCCCTAAGGACAATAAGCTAACCCATGACTGATATATGTACCTTTCTACTGCATAAAATACTTAATAATATAGAAAGATGAACTGAAAGGACATAAGGTTAACATAATGAAGTAAACTATAACATCTAAACGGGGTATGAAATGACCAAAACAAAACTGAAAATACTGAAGTCTGAAACATAATAGTCTAGAAAGCCTCTAACTGACTAAATTGTCTGAGTAAGGAGTTGATGGGACATGTTCCCAACTAACTACAACTAATAAACTAATTTATGAGATAATAGAGAAATAATCATGTCCTCGAAAGATGAGGAAAGAGAAAAAAAAACCCAACATAAAATCCATAAACTTAAACTTAGGAAAGTGATTCTTGGGCTTCATGAAAGAAAGGAGTCCATGAAATAACACTATGCATACCTTAGTTCATAATTTCATGAAAATTATCGGAGAAACTTTCTTGGAATTGGATCTTCTATGAAAACCCTAGCTTGTTCTTGAAAGGTTTTTGAGAGAAGAGAGTATATTTTAGGTGAAGAGTGGATGAATCACGTGTTAAAGTGATTAAATAGGGGTGGGAAGTTGACCCTTTTAACCCTAGATGCATCATTTAATTTCAGTAAAAAATTCCCGAATTGAACCTTTGGCGCGATGCGACGCTATCGCGTTGTGTCATTGGAATTTGACAATTGGGAAACTAAAGGATCGTGTGATATGGAGCCATCGCGTTTCCCCTTCTTTTGCAACTTGGAACTTTGGCGTGACGCA
Organism: Capsicum pubescens; assembly: GCA_030864215.1. Classification (NCBI taxonomy): domain Eukaryota; kingdom Viridiplantae; phylum Streptophyta; class Magnoliopsida; order Solanales; family Solanaceae; genus Capsicum; species Capsicum pubescens. Next base: position 122,842,390 of record CM061544.1, read on the forward strand.
GAGGAAATTGCGCTAAGACACTATAAAAGGAAAATTGCCATTTTAGCTTGTGGTGCGGTGCGCCACTGACCAACATGGCACTGTTTTACGATGGAAACTGGAAATAGTCATAACTTCTGACTCGGTTATCGTATTTGGGCAAATCTTATATTGATGGAAAGATTATTAAACTTCCCACATGAAAAAAGTGATAATCTTGAAAATCCCTCATGGAATAACCATTATTAAATTTAGAAGCTAATACTAGACATTCTTGAGATGAAATTTGCTAGGAAAAGTACGGGGTATTACAACAATAGGATAGAAACACTAAATAAAGTAACTAAGAGAGAAAACAGGCTAAAGATATATACAAATAGAGGGGAAGAACAAAATAAACCAAAAAATGATCCCCCAAGACCTGGTATAGAAAGAATAAAATCCACTACATTATAAGAAGTATTAAATAGGAGAAATATATACATTACAGTACCCAAAATTTGTAAATAAGAGTAGTAAAAAATGAAAGAAGATAGATCAGCTATAGTCGCTAAAAGCTTTCCATATATCCTTAATCGGCAGCTTCGCATGAGGATTGCATCATCGATAATGATCATACTAAGATATGTATCATGGAAAAGGATGCAAAAGTGTAGTATAAGTACTAAAAAATATGAAACTCAGTAGGCATCATAGGCTAGCTAAGCTTAAATATGATTAAAGTACAATAAAGTGCAAATATAAGTAGGGTAATGTAATGACCCTTCAGGTCATTTCCATGATTTGTATGATATTAAGGTCTTTTATGCCTTCACACAGTGGCTATAGCTCATTTATGACTTGCAAAAACTATCGGTTTAATTATTGGACAATTCATTTGGATTTTCGGCTTATTTATCTATTTTGGAGCCTTCACTAGTTAGGATTTGGTATCGGACCAAATATCCTAGTAGATGACCTCGAATGCAAATTCTGACTGCTCTAGCAGCTTCGATATATGAATTTAGGCTAGGTAGACCTTTGGTTTGGGTGACGAGTCACTCGAGCACATTACAACCTATTGGTTGGAAAGTTGAAAATTTTTAAATTTGGGTGTGGAACCCATATTTGGTTGAAATGATCTTGGATGGAAATTCAGACTTCACCATCATGTCCGAAACATTGAATTTGTACATAGATAATTTACATATATAGGGTTACAAATGAATCCCGAGGCCTGGGAGTAAACTTGGAAATTTCCAAGTTTCAGTTGTTATCTAATAAGCCAGCAATAGCACACCAAGGGTTGAGAATACACTACCCTTGATATAGAGGATAGTATGATCACACTAAGGGTTGTTGCAATTGAAAAAACTTCTCCTGATGACATGTAGTGTTATTGCACACCTGCATGTTGTGATTGCAACATCTGAGTATCTGGAAGAGGTATAAATAAGCCCGTTTATGTTGCAAATTGGGTCATTGTTCATCCATCTCCTCAGGTAAAAAACCCTAAAGGTGAGATATCTTAAAATTTGGGCTTATTGGTGATTATAAAGCATGTTTAACATTTATTTTCATGATTATCATTTGATTTAAGGTATGAATTCTCTCTTTTCTTGGAGAAATTTCTTAATTTATTGCTCAAAACCCCAATAGTTTGAGATGTTGATTTTATCCCCAATTTATCTTTATTTTAACCCATTTTTGAGGTTTAATATTCCTTGAGAATGTATGAAAGTTTGGTTGGACTCAAAAATGCATTTTCCATAAGTAGGACCCATATAGGGATTTGGGTGTAATTTTTGGACTCAAAGAGAAATAGTGCAATATGGGTTTCATTATTCTCGTATTAATGAGTAGATTACTATTTTTATAGTGTGAAGACATTTTGGGATCATGAAGTGAAGATAGTCATTTGGTAAACGATTAAAGAATTTATGATTCGACATTGAGGCAGGCTTCTGTCTACTCTTCTTTGTAAAATAATTTATGTTATATATTATGGAATATGAAGACTGATTATGGGTAGAATGAATTTTTCTTTATTCTTGATGCTTGGGGACTAGATGAGGGTTTTGACCCGTAAGGTGAAATGCTTATTACACATTTAGAATCCTATTGCCTTCTCCCTAGATTGAACTAATTTGTAGAATGTATATGATATAATGCTAGGTTTGGGAGGTGGTTTAAGAATTAGAAGCATGATTAGTATGATTAACCTTATTTGGACTATTTTAGTGACCTTGAACCCATAATATATGTGGAGTCAATTTATATGCTCATGTTTCTTGGATGACTCCAATATTAGGATTGATTATGGCTTATGTACCATCAAGAAGTGAATTTAGATACCTTAAACTTTTTCGGGGTATAAAATGACTAAATACAGAATTCGAGGATTAGAAGTGGGTTTTTCTGGCCTATCTTAGGCCATGACTTTGGTCATCCCTTGTGGAATTATTTAAGCATGTTATACATAGTCAAGAAAATTGAACCTTTAGTATGAGGTTACTCCATGACATGATGAATGATGATGGTTTTTCCCAGATTATGATTAATGACTTGTAACTATGATATGGACTATAGATATGAGATGCCATATTTATGTGATATGCCTCACTAATATGCCATGGCCTATAGATACAAAATGGCTTACGAATATGACTATTGGTATGAGCTCTGGATTGTTATGTGGGCCTAAGTCCATGATTATGATGTTTTAATTATTTTGGGCACATTATTTTGACCTAGGCCATGTTATGGTATCGATTGGACATCTGGAAAGTGTTTCTCCTTTTAAAGGATGCGGTTGTAGTTTATGAATATATGATGCTTATGGTTTTATTATCTAACTACTGGTGATGGGATGCATACTTTTGTACATTTATGATCATTAAGTCGGTAAATAATGTGATTCAAGCTAAAAATGATTCTTATTATTGTTTTTTCCTAAATAAGGGTTACAACCCGCTTTTCACCTTAAAACTGGATTTCTTCATAACAATAGCTGCTTGTCTTAATGAATAACATATGTGTATAAGATATTAATAATGTTGTTTTAAAGATTTGATAGGGAAAAATTTTGATCTGTGATTTGATACTACTAATTATTCTGGTCGTGAAAGATTGTGACCCTTTCTACACTATTATAATGATTTAGTCCCAAAGTTACTTTGGCAATGGAATTACAGATTTACACTATTTTTAGCCATGTACCTATTATATGTTGACACATATCTCTCCAATATGGGATAGAGAAAGATAATATACTGATGAAATAAAATTTTGAGTAAAACTCGATGGCAGATTATTGTGTTGGTGTAAAATATATGTGTATTGATGATATTGATGATGTTTATGATATTAAGTGTTATTGATTATATATTATGACTGGTTCTATTTGAGTACTGATTATATGTTATGATCCGTTCAATTCTGGATATTGCTAAAATTATGAATAGTTCAATTTCGGTTATTGACAATATAAATATTACCGGTTTTAGTCTGGGGGATGATTGTGATATTGATTATATACTTTACATTCATTCTTTCATGTTCATTGCCTATCGTCTTTATGTTCCTATATATATCAGCCCATATGGGGGGTTGCATAGATACTAGTAATGACTGTGCTTTATGGCGTATTGTATGTTGATTGAGCCTTCTGAGCCTGGGAAGTGGGGGTACGTGAAAGGCTCACCTAGGAAATGGTTTTTCGGACTAGATGGTTACTCGCATTGTTATTAATATTGTTATTATAATTATTATTATCATTGTTATGACTAGTTTATGACAAATTGGTTATTAATTAAGTATAGAAATTTGAGGTATGGTTCTGGATCTTCTATCATTCGACTTCATTATTACGCATGATTAACTCATGATTAGACATATGATTTAGAAATCCTAAGTACACTAGAACTTGACCCCACTATTATTATGAGTTTATAGAATGCTTTTCTGAGGACTTAGTGTTGCACCCAAGCACACACACAAGTGTAAGTGGTCTCACCAAGTAATATAGCGGCCTTATAAAAACCCGAATATTGATATCACATGGACTTGTTTTAAGTACTATCTAATTCAAGTTTAACTACTGAGATTAAATTAGTGCAATAGTAACCAAAAGAGTTTGAGAATTTATAATTAAATGTAAACTAAAATAATTCGGAAAAGTAAAGACTTTTGGCAAACAATGGATAGAAATCCAGGGTTAAGATCTACGAACAATCATACTAAGCTATTGAATTTCGTTGGTTAGATTACTTATCTTGGTTGTTGATTCGTTAGGTTTATCGTATGATCATGGTCTTCCAACATCTAATCTTCTACTTATTTAGATACATTAAGATGTCATCCTACAAGTAAACCAAACAAGGATTCTAGGTATATCCCTATCCTAGATGTTAATTCAAATCCCTTATTTTATAAAAGTATAAGAACCTTACTCTATTTATCCCCACATTCAATCCTTTTATTCCCCCTCCAGGGCTCACAAAGAGGACAATGGATATATTACAAGGGTCGTTGATTGTTAAAATAATTATAACAATGATAAATAAAAAATTAAATATGATGAGAAATCAAAATCAAATCAATTCAAGCAATAGTAATCATGTTCTTGGTCTTAACTCCGTAAATGGGGCTTTTATCCACTAATGGACATAACCACAATCAAGATCAATGAATACATGATAAAATTTATTAAAAAAAAGTAAAAAAATAAAAACCCTAATTGATGTGTTTTACATCCCCACTCCAAGCTTCAAAGATGTCCAAGGTGTTTAACAATGTGTTCAAGTGTCCTATTTATAGGAGGATGATTTTGGCCGTGTTGGGAATAAGGTGTGTGCCACCCCTTCTATCCTTCGAAATGGGGATTTCACCGTAGTGGTCCATCCCTGGGAATGGTGGTACCTCAATAGAGTTCAGTCCGTGGGAATGGGGATCGCGCCTTGGGCCTATTCCCATACCCTTATTGGAATTTTCCTTTACATATAAACTTGTCTTAAGGATTTGTCGTTCCATCCCAAGCCTTGGGGTATTATTTCCACTAGATTTCTAGCTTTTATATCCTCCATATATCATAATAATAAATTCACCAAGCATACTATAGAATCTAACACCATGGATTAGAGCTCGAAACAACATATCATTAAAGACAATGAATTAGAAACTTAAGCTAAGAACCAGTTTCGTCCTATTAATCTTTGACTTCTTGTTTGACTCAACCTTAAGTCAATTGAACCTTTAACACTATAATCAAGTTTTTCCACACTTAATTATACAAAAAAAACTTAGTAACTCATTACACATGTTAGAATTCATCGATATCAACTAGTCAAACACCAAGCTCAAACTTGTAACTCTAGTTTTCTCATTTGAACTCTAAGAGTACAAACTATGTAATAACTTGTCTGAAATGCTCCTGAAACATTATAATCACATACTTAAACACTTAGATGCTTAATGAAATCATCATTAACACATTAAGCACTCAATTCGTCCTCAAAAAAGTCCAAATAATCTTGGATAACAATATTGAGGTGCATAAATCCACCTCAAATCACCACCCTACACTTAATGCCTTATTAATCCTCGAACAATACTTTAATCGAAGTATCATAAGATGATCAGACTATAAAATTCTACTACTATAAATACAATCAAGCTAGTACTACAATGACTACACAGAATACTAGTTTCTACACTAATCATGTTGTAAACACAATTTAAAGTTCAAGAATACCACTCTAAAATTGAAAGTTCAAGACTACTACTCCAAAATATCCTAGACTAAAGAATTTACTCATATAGTTAGAAAAATCATACACATTTTTCTATCAAAGACATCATAAAAATCACCCACTAGCATCAAACATGTGCCTCACAACAAGAGAGTTACCTATAACCACTCACATAAATGTAATTTATTAAAAGTTAGGTACAAGATAAAATTATACTCACTCTCACAAAGAATTCACAAGGTAAAAAAGATGAGAAATAGCCTTTCCCTTTGTGTAGTACTCCACTAATATAAGAATGATAAAGCTTAGGATCAAATAGGTCTTCAAGGGTTGTAATGTAGGCTAAAGGATGGGTAGAAACTATTCTGGCTAGTAATAATGACTATCTTTCCTAAGAAATTTAATACATCACACTTTTCATTCAATTCACCTCTGAAAACCACTTTAACCACTTATTTGTACCCAAATCTTTTGTTTTGCCCCGTCTTATTAGGCTCATTCACATATACTATGGTAGGAGTACTTTTTATTCATTCATGATTTAATTTTATCCTTCTTCATACCCACTTTACGTTATGCACCCCTATGATAGCTACCATCAACTTAATCAATTTACCTTAGTTGGGGTGTACCATGTCAATGAAGGACTAGGGCCAAAAAAGGGTCATTGTAACACAACTAGGCTAAAAATGGGAATTTTTTAAGCATAAATTTCTCTGACTCCCAACCACAATACATCAATTGCACACGCCACTAACTGTTAATTTGGAGCTTCACTTTCACTTTTATCCTTCTTTAATTCAAACACCTTAACTCCATTAATTTTACACTAAAGTGCTTAGGAGATTTGGATATAATTAAGGTTCGTCAAAGAATGGGAAATAGGATACATATGAGGCTGCCAAAGAAAATTAGATAAAGGCTTAATAGGGTTAGCTAGGATTTTGGACAAGGGTAGGTAAGAGAGTGTACGAAACATGACTATCAAAGAAATTCCTATATAATCTCAATACAACATGGAATACAAAAATACCTCACACATATAGCACATGCTCAACATAAGTAGGATTATTATAGACTCTTAACCAAACATTCACATGAATTCAACATTGATAACAAGCATAAAAGTAACAATCAAGAGCCTAGGAGTCTAAAAAGTAGTGATTAACACAATCAAGATGCATTTACACCAAAAACACTTGCATCATGCAATTAAATATATCACAAACAAGAACATCCCACTTATTCCTAACATAATTTTTTTAAAAATTACTCCTAAAAATAGAAATTTCCCAACCCCACATTTAAAAATCTACTTTGTCCTCAAATTATACTTAAAAGTAGAGATATAAATACTTCTTGAGGCCTCTAGGCCTAGCTAGTAGCATCTTCTTACATTAAGAAGGTCCTGGACCCCAAACTAGTCTTCGCCATACTCTTTAGCTCAGGTTTTATAGTACTCAGACTTCCCATCAATCTGTGACTCAATAAAAATAAAAACAAGTGAAGTAAAAACTAAAATACTAAAACCATCAATCTGTGACTCAACATGTATCAACTGATACGACTTATACCACCCAAGTCATTCACATTCAAAAAACTATCCAACCTAAAAACCAGTACTAGTTAACATACGACTAACCCATACAACTCATATCCCAATGTACGAGTTATTTCCCCTAGTTGTATCCTATCCAGAGACCAGAAATTCAAAAATATTTCTAAGGGCCAAAAACCCAGGTTGTTTCAGCTTGAGTTGTGTCCCTTTATCTTAGATAGAATAGACTTCATTACTCATGTTTATCTTGAGAATGACTTAATTACTTAACAATGGGTAAAATTCTCTAGTTTCTCATACTTAGAGTAAGTTGGCGTTAGTCTCTAATATTAGAGGAGGTTACTTTAGTTCCATTAGACTTAGTTAAAGTACTTGTGTAAGAATACCTACCTTAGGGTTTATGGTGGCGTACTATACATGTAAGAGTTGATTTAGATACAATATTCTAGTTTGATTTAGAAATAACGTAGAATGCAATCGAGAATTTAGATGTGGGATTGGTGACCAACCTTAAGGCAAGACTTATGGACAATTTCCTTGAACTTTTACGCTTAGTAATTGACTAGAGAGTGCCTTTTTGAGTCAATACTGATATCTCTTAGAACTTATTTTTTATGAAGAATTACATTGGGAATAATGCCCAAGTAATTATGGATTTTGTATGCCTTATTCACTATGTCTTAGATTAAGCTATTAATTATGTTATTGTAATTGATTATTATTTGGGCTAACAAATTTGTATTGAGTGAGCCCTTCACTATAATATAGCCTAAACCATAAATGGTGTTTTGACCATGCTATGGACAAGATAGAGATTATGTCATACCATAGTTATTGATCATACTAATGATAAATAATCTTCAAGCCAATAGTAGGCCAATGAGGTTAGATAATAATTAGAGGGTATATGATGACTAGTGAGTAAATGGTTTGGTATTAATTGTTAGGTAGCTACTAATGTGTGAATTGGGTGTATGGATGATATAGATGACTATATGAAGGTAGGGATAAAGTTATTATTATATTGATATATGTTATTCCACTATGATTATTGATGATGATTATGATTGTTGGCAAATGGACATTTGATGAAATTGAGGAAAACTATGGATAATGAGAAAGTTTGGATATATGGTTGATTTTATTCATGTATGTTTCTCTTGGGGGTAATCTCTAGTGGTATGGGATGTTGTGATGATTTCTTTTACTTTATGCACTAGTTGGTGTATAAGGTCCAACTTTGTATGTGTGTTTTCTTGTGATGGTACTTGTGTTACTTTATGACTCCGAATCATTTATTTGTTATGTATGGTGATATTGAAATGTGTTAATGCCTGATGTTATATTGTTATTATAATATTTAATTCTTGTTATGTACAATGATATTGGTATGTCTTGATGCCTTCTGTACACTATTTTTCTGATTTTCCTACTTATTATATATAGTAACAGTGGAGATGATTCTGGTTTGATTTTGTACCTTAACTTACTTATGATTGTCTTGCACTTTATCATTCTTATATCATGATTTAACTTAGTCGATCGATGATTCCTATAGAGTACCCATTATTTTGGTACTCATACTATAGTTATGTACTTTTTGGATGCAAATCTAAGTATTAGCTATCGTCATTGATTGTGGTTTATACAGTGATTGATTTCAAGAGATAGGGTGAGCTCTTAGAGTCTGAGTCTCCCAATTTCCTAATATCCTATGTATTTAGTCTTTAGTAATCTAGAAAGATGTATTGACTATTATAGACTTGAATTTTTATTGATACTACTAGTTTCTCTTGTACTATCTCTATAATTTTTAGTGATTGTTATCTTGTATGACTATTTATTCTATCTACAACCCCTCTATTTAAAATGTATTGGAGCTGAAAATGATAAAGAGAAAACATAAAAGAGTGCAGCTTAAGACCAGGATTGCATCAGCCACATTTACCACGATCGCGGTCCTCTAGCTTCAATCGTGGTTAGTATAGATGGTCAGAGCAATGCGGTCAGGAAATCTAACTGTAGCCGGGAAGGCGCGGTCGCAGTCAAATACACGCGATCTCGGATAAGTGGGAACTACACTAAGGGAACAATTGTAAAATGTCATGGATGAATCCCAAATCATATATAAGCAAAAAACCCTTTTTTCTTTGGGGATTTCTTGTCTCATAATATAGTTTTTGAATTCTAAGCTTGAAACCCTAATTGATAAAGTGTGTAATCAACTTTGGAGACTCAAATTTCTCAATTTTTTGTTGAAAAATGAATGCTTTCATTAATCCACATAGTATATCTCTCTTTACTTTCTTCATGAGTAGCTAAGCAATTTAATCTTGGGATTATGTTACATTAGTGTGTAATTGTGTATGGATATTATTGGGTTTGCATGGAATTCAGTTGCTGAGTATGGATTTCACCATTGCTGGAGATATGATTTGGGATTTGATGGGTGAAAACTCTAAATTTCCAAATGGGTTTGATGGGTGAAAGATCCAAGATCTTGAAATGCTTTATCATACTCGGAAGAAGGACTTAGGTGAATATTAGGTAACCCATAACATCATCTAAAGAGGGTTATCGGGGGACAAGGCAATGGTGAACAAATAAGTCTATGGTTTACTACCCTTTGCAATCTTAAAAATAAGTGTATATGAAGTGTAAATCATGTCAAGTGCATCATTCTAGAAATAGGAATTCTTGGTTGATGTTTTGGATGACGACATAAACACCACACTTATTAGGTGCTCGAAAGAGTTAATGGGTGAAATCATTTTGGTTTTATCGAAAGATTGACCTCAATGATATTCGACCTAGCCTATCTATTACTTAACAACTAAATCTCTTGATAAACAAACATTATCCAACATACATTACCTCTATGGAGACATAATCCCAAGATTCCCCCAAACCTTGAATTTAGACTAAACATAGCATTCACTCCGTACTAGTTAAAGTTTGTGTGAAGAATTTTCGACAAATCCCCCTCCCATTTACTTATACATGTTTCCATCAGCATTGCGGGTAACCTTATAGCAACTTGAGTACCCATAGATTGGAAGTCTATAGTATTCACTCTTTGAGATTCGACCCCAATTTACATTGGGTTACTTGACAAAGGCCGCCCCACCCCTCAAATATGGGCGTGAGTTGAGCAATATCAAAATGGCGTCGTTGCCTGGGAGTGAAATATATATTTCACTTATCTGGTGTTGTTCTTTCTTAAAATACCCAGAGTGGGGTAATATACTTTATTTTTTGTTTTTGACTATTTTGTAGGTGATCAAAGTGTGAAAGGAGCAATGAGCGATAATGCTAGTAATTTTTGCCCCATTGATGCTCTACTAGATAATGAGGGCTAATAGAATGTAGTTGTGAAAACAAGTGCTATCCGCATCCCACCAACCAATGGAAATGGTGTGTTTTATGTGACTAGCATTATGCTTCATATGTTTGAAATGAAAAGATTATATGGGGGTCAAGCATATAAGGACCCAAAAATTCATTTGAAAAACTTTGTGGAAGTTTTTGTTCCATTTAACATAGCGCATATTACACTAGAATCCATCCGACATCGACTCTTTCCGTATTTACTAATGGGCGAGGAAGTTTTATGGCTCCGCTTACTTCCACCTGGCTTAATCACCTCTTTGAAGGAGCTCACCACAATGTTCCTTGATAGATAATTCGCACCATCAATGATGCTTCAAAACGAGATGAGATTGTAAACTTCTAGCTATTGAATAGAGAAACATTGTTTGAAGTTTGGGAGAGGTTTAATTGAAATCTAACCTAATACCCAAATAATGAGGTCCCGGATAAGATGCTTCTTGAGATTTTATATAGAGTTTTTGATCCATTGAACAAAATGATTGTGGATAATGCGGCGGGTGGCTCTACTGTAAAATTGCACCATCTTGCGACTTTCCGATTGATATGTGAAGTATCCAAACAAAATTAGGCTGGGCATACTAAGGATATCGATGATCCTAAAACCCCTTATATTACCTCCGTGGTGACCAATGAGCAAAGAAAAAAAGAATAAGAGAAGGAAGAGAACATTGCCAAGATGATAACCCAGCTTGAGCTTCTAACGAAACATGTTATGGGAGTACCCGTGAAAGTGGTAAATGTCGTAATATCAAATACTTATGAAGACGTTGGATGAATAAATTTGGTATTTGGCAAACTACTCGAGGGGTTCCTGTCCCTCCTATCAAAGGCAAGGTGGGAATCAAGGTCGGATGGATCGAGACATATATAGAGATTGGAGAGATAGGGAATGTGACTATGACCGCTATGTTCCTCCTACTGATAGTTCTAAGGACAAGGATTCGAATGTCATTGACCTAAAAAAGTTCAAGACCAAAGATATTTTGGCAAGACTCTTGAGTAGAGCTGAAGGTACGGACTAAATGGTTTGTAATTTGAAGGGTGACTTCTCTGTACTCTCCCAAATAGTAGTGTCTCACTCTGCCTCCATCAAATAATTGGAGACCCAATTCGGGAAAATCTCCATGCAACTAAATGTAAGGGCTAGGGGTGGACTTTCGAGTGACACAATTGCTAACCCAAAGAATGAAGCACAAGTCCTAGAAATTATCACTAGAAGTTGGAAAATAATTAAAGATCCCTTAGAGGAGAGATGAGTAAAAATATGCCCAAGGCTAAGGCAAAAGAGGTTACACCCCAAATAAGAAAAGCAAATAATGAGAAAGAGCTAGATAAAAGTGATGAGAAGGTGGTCAAAGTTGAGAAGCCGAAAGGAGAAGTAAAGTTAACCATCCATGTTCCTCCTCCATTCCCTCAACGGTTGCATAAAAATGAAAATAGTGACAAATTAAGAAAATTTATGGCAAAACATAGCAATCTTTCTATAAATATCCCACTACTTGAGATGATTAAAGATATTCTGGGATATACTATGTTGATGAAGAAGTTAATGTCTTAGAAAAATCCCGTTGAGGGTGATACCATCGAAATTACACATGGGTGTAGTGCTATCATGGATAGCAAAGTTGTGAAAAATAAAAATGACCCCGGAGCATTCATTATCCCCTGTACCATTGGTACTCGTGAGTTTGCAAAATATCTTTGTGACCTTGGTCCAAGCATCAACCTAATGTCGTATGTCATCTATTAGAAAAATAGTTTAGACACTCCTACACCAACCTCGATGTGACTTTTGATGGTGGACTGGTCCATCAAAAAGTCGGTGGGTATATTGTTTGATGTCCTCATGAAGGTGGACAATTTAATTTTCCCGACAGATTTAGTTGTATTGTATTGTGAGATGGACCAAGAGGTTCCTACCATTCTTGGTTGTCCCTTCTTGGTCATCGGGAGGGCCATTGTTGATCTAGAGTTAAGGGAAATGAAATTTTGGGTGCAAGAAAATGAGGTATCGTTCAAAATTTGCAAGTTAAAGAAGCAAATCGTGGAGTTCCAAGTAGTATTTGTGGTGGATGTTAAAAATGAAAAAATGAAAGATAAGGGGTTTGAGGACCTATCATGAGATTGATAGAGGAAAGACGTTGTGACACGATGATAACTAAGGCGCTAGGTGGGAGTCAACCCATAAATTCCATAACAGTGGCTCGTATCCTTTATTTTGTTTTTCTTTGCTATGTTTTCAAAGTGTTTATGTTTTATTTTGCATTTGAATAACCCATGCATTCGTGGTACTTTGTATTGCATTGAATGAGTTTTGAACAGGGTAAAGTGTGAAAGTTTACTTTGAAAATCCGAGTAGGAAAATTCTGTGAAAATTGAATAAAATGTTGAACATGGGAAAATAGGGGAGAATAAACTGCTTTCAGTTACCGCAATCGCGCCCACCGTGTGCGATCACGGCTACACGGTTGTCCGCGGTCACGGCCCCTAACTGCGGTCGTGGTCATTTCAGTCATTTAACCCCTAGTCTCCTTTATTTTCCTCACACTCCCTTTATAAGATTTTATTCTCAAATATAATTTGCATTATTGGCCAAGTTGTAAGCTCTCGATCAGCTTCCGTGAACATCCCTCTTGCATCACAACTCCAGTAGGTGACATGAAACCTTGCTTTTATTTTGGAAAATAGGTCATTGAGTGAATGATTAAGAAAGGGCCTAGAGTTTTAATTTTTATGTTGTACATGTGTTAAACTTATTATTGTTGTGGTGTTGGTTTCTTGATTGAGGTGTGCACAAAAGTGGGGAAACCCTGAGTACCCAATAGTTTGTACAATAGACAAATGTGATATGCATACCTTGTGTTTGATAAATTTCTCAAATGAACTTTCAATAGTAGCATTTATTTGTGAAGGGAACATTTACACACACCAGTAGCATTGTTCACATAACTTTCATTTGCACCCATATTGTAGAACATGTTGGTAGTCTATAATTGGTAGGAAGTTAAATATACAAAACTAACATGGAACCAACCTCAGGTGTCATGATTTTTGTCAGAGACCGCGACCATGGTAACGAAGACGCGACTCTTATTCTGCAAACGCGGTAACTGAGGAAAGGTTCCTATCATGTCAAAAAATCTTTTAGTCCCAATTTTTAGTAAGGCAACCCCAAGCACCTAGTTGAATGAACTTTAAGGATAAATATATCACATCTTGTATGATTTAACTGACATTAAAATATATAATGTGTGTTTAGTGCTTTCAGGACAATCTCATGGGTAATTTTGATCACATCAGATTCATGGCACCCGAATGCCATACTCACTACTGCAGTGATCTTTCAATGAAAAAGTTATTGTTAGAAAGAGTAATTTTTTTAGAGAATGTACCGGAGAAGCTACCGACTTTTCACGATAAACATCAATCCATAGGGTGGAGGTTTTTTGCCCCGGATCCAAGCTTGCAAATAAGCAAAGGGTCCATGAATTTTATGCCAATATCAGTGAAGTATCTTTCTCAGACCCACTCAATGTGATCGTAAAGATGTTGGGAAGCCGGTGAAAGTTGGGGCAAAGAAAATCGATGATATTTATGGGCTCAAGCAGGAAAACATGGGTGAATTCAAGGAAAAGGGGTATAAATTGGGTAATTGGTTGGCACAACAGCTATGCCCAAAAACGGAAGTCTCGTGGACAAAAACTAAAAGCAACATCTCCATGAATGATGTCACTTTCGTGTCTCGGATATGGTTGCACATCATTTGTAGCCGAGTGTCTCCTTGAACCCATATTATGGAAGTCCTTGAATTACGTGCTTGGATGGTTTCTTGTATTCTACACGGTATCACTTTAGATGTTGTTCAACTCATGGTCAATAAAATACATTATTTCAAAAACCATGGTGGCGCAAATCTCTTTTACTCTTCTCTGATTATCAAGCTATGCAAGGGAGAAGGGTGGAATAATATGCTAGTGATACATGGGTGTGTCCTAGTGCCCCTATCTACCAATTAAGGATTCGAGGATAGAGAACACCGGGCAAAATCTAGAAGAGATTGGGTTTCTATTAGTAGGTGTAGGGGAAGTCTGAGTACCCATATAATTAAACCTATAAAATGCAAGAAAAGTCTGAGTACCTATAGCATTAATGATTTGGGATCACATCCATAGCCATTGGTGAAGTCTGAGTAACCATATGGATAATTGGGCCACACTATGATTAACAATGCGTGACTATGGGTTGAGTTGTTGCCATAATTAGCAAATTATGTGTGGTGCAGATACAAAGGCAAACAACCCCCTCCGTCTGAAATTATTTTTTTACAAAATCTGAAGGCAAGGACGTGAGCAATTTTTTAATGATATTTTCCTTATTTTTATGACTCTGAGAGTTGATGTTGGAAAGTTAATGAAAACCCCATCTTTATCTCGAGCGGGTAGAATGATTGAACCTTCTTGGCGGTACTCGCATGCCATGTGTGTAAGGTTTATTGTCTTCATATCTTGTGTACTTGTTATATATAGAACTCTCCCCTCTAGTACTTCATAGCTAATTTATATTGTACTTTGTTGGAGAAATGATCTTAGGCCATCTTTGTGATTTTGGTACCCACTTTAAGCCTGAAAAGTCTACCCTCGCATAAGTGTAATCCCTCGTACACACTTCGAGCCTTTGGAACTTTCTTTGGAAAAAATATTACATGCCATGAACCAATATTTTTATCCCTCTTTTGAACCATACCCTTCTTGAACTTGATAATGTAATTTGAGACAAAAAGCCTAAGTTAGGGGTGGAAAAGATTGAAGGAAGAAAGTTTGGTGCCACAAAGAGTTAGTGTATGCCTAATGTTCGTAAGTTTTTTAAAAAAAAGGTGATTAGAAGATGAAAGGATCCAACAAATAAAATATAGATTTAACATTGAAATATTTGAGATAAAAGAAGTTGGGTGAGCAAAGAAAGCAAAATATAGGCATGGTAAAAAAAAAGAAACCAAGATGAGTGGCCCATAGTTATATAAAAAATGAAAGAACTTTGAAAAGTGTGATGTAGAATTTCAAGGATGGGTGTAGACATTTTGTTTACAAAATGATATCCTAGACTACCCCAACCCTACATTATAATCTTAGAAAGTCCTTAGAGATCTCCAACCGCTTACCTTTTTTGTTATGGCGATTGAAAAGTGGGGCAAGCGTATGGTATGGTGCTTGTTAACATAGAGAACTTCTTTAGAGAGTGAGGGTTAGCACTTAAAGTTCCTTGTTGAATGATTAGTAACTAGGTGGGTGAAATTTTTCTTTCTCGTGAGGAGGCATGAGGGCTAGTTGAGGAGGGTGATTTTGTCATCTCCCGCGCAACGAGGTAAATAAGGGTATAACATGCAAGTCATTTTTAGAGTGTTAGTAGTTGTTACATGGTTGATCATCAAATTATATTGAATCCTTTTCTATTCTATTTTATAAATAGGGGAGTGGTTAAAAACCTATTTGTCCATGTGTTAAATGTTTTTAGTGATGGCACTCATGTTAAGTCATCATGATCATTGATTGATAGAATGAGGGCCCACATTGTCTCATAATATAGGGGTAGTGTTAATTGAGGACAAGCAAAGTATTAAGTTGGGGGTGTTGATGAGTGGTGTTTTTACCATTCATTCATACTCATTATTCACTAGATATAGGTAAAAAAACAAAGGAGGTCAAAAGATGTGGATTGGAGCTGAAAATGATAAAGAGGAAGTATAGAAGAATGCAGTTGAAGACCTGGATTGCATCAGCCCTGGTTACCGCGACCGCAATCCTCTAGGTGCGGTTGCGATCAGTCAAAATGGCCAGAGAAATGTGGTCACAAAATTTAACCACGGTTTCATAGGTGCGGTCGTAGTTAAATACATGCGATCGCAGATCAGCGGGAACTAGCCCAAGAGCAGAATTATAAAATGTCATGGACGAATACCAAATCATATATATGCTAAAAACCCTTTCTTCTTTGGGGATTGCTTGTTTCATAATATAGTTTTTGAATTCTAAGCTCGAAACTCTAATTGGAAAAGTGTGTAATCTACTTTGGAGACTCAAATTTCTCCGTTTCTTATTGAATAAGGAATGCCTTGGTTAACCCATATGGTATATATCTCTTTACTTTCTTCATGAATAGCTAAACAATTTAGTCTTGGGATTATGTTGAATTAGTTTATAATTGTGTGTGGGTATTGTTGTGTTTGCATGGATTTTAGTTGTTATGTATGGATTTTACCGTTGCTTGAGCTTATGAGTTAGGATTTGATCGGTGAAAACTCCAAATTTCCAAATGGTTTTGATGGGTGAAAGCTCCAATCTCTAGAAACCCTTTGTCATCCTAGAAAGAGGGACTTAGGTGAATATTAGGTAACCCATAATATTCTCAAAAGCGTATTTTCGGGAGACAAGGCAATGGTGAACAACTAAGTTTATGGTTTACTACCCTATTCAATCTTATAAATAAGTGTTTAGAAGGTGTAAATCATGTTTAGTGCATCATCCTAGAAATAGGGATGCTTGTTTGAGGTTTTGGGTAATGACATAAATTCAACACTTATTAGGTGCTCAAAAGAGCCAAGGGGTGAAATCATTGTGGTTTTATCGAAAGATTGACCTCAATGATATTTGACCTAGCCTATTCATTACTTACCAGCCAAATCTCTTAATAAACCAATATTATCTCACATATGTTACCACTAAGGAGACATAATCCCAAGATTCCTCCAAACCTTGAATTTAGACTACAGTAGCATCCACTCCGTACTAGTTAAAGTTTGTGTGAAGAATATTTGACAAATCTCCCCATTTACATATACTTGTTTTTTCCATTAGCATTTCGGTTAACCTTATAGTAACTTGAGTACTCATATGTTGGAATTCTATAGCATTCACTCCTTGAGATTTGACCTAAATTTACATTGGGTTACTTGACAACGACCTTATCACCCCTCAAATATGGGAGTGATTTGAGCGTTATCAGATCTCGAGAGAGAAATATGGATATGGTATACTCACCTGTTTGAGAGTTCAAGTATATCCTAATCTTTAACTTTCGGGGATAAAAATTTCTTTAGTAGTGGATGTTGTAATGACCCTTCAGGCTATTTTCCTTATTTCTACTTATATTAAATGTTAGAGATTTTCCATAGCTACACCAAGTCATTTATCACTTGCTGGAACTAATAGATTGGTTACCAGGTAGTTCGTTTATTTTTTAGAGTCAATTTCCTATTTAAAAGTCTTGACTAGTTCGAAATGGACACCAAGAAAAAACTTTAGTAAAATGATCTCAGATATGAATTGTGAATGCACCAATAACTCCAAAATATCAATTTTAGTCTAGGTAGACCTTTTGTTTGGAACCCAATGAACCCAAGCTCATTTTGACCCATTGGTCAAAATGTTGAAAAAATTAAAATTCGGGTGTAAGACCCATATTTGGTTAAAACTACCTTAGATAGAAAATCCAACTTTTCCAATTCATCTGGAACATAGAACTTGGTGTGATTACATAGTTTATTTACCTTTATTGGATTCCAGTTGAATCCCGAGGCATTGGCCAAAACATGGAAGAATTTCCAAGTTTAACCTGATAATTGGTGCATCAGGGAGATACCACGGTATTGGAACTATGAATGGAGATTGTCGTGTGGTGATCATGATCAAGGGATGGCGATAGAAATTCATGAATACCTGGTATGTCTATAAAAAGGTCTCTTAGGTTGCATTATTAGACATTTCCACTTATATGCGAGAAAAGGGAACCCTAAAATAGTGTGCAAATTATAAATTGAATCTTGGGTGAAATTTAAAAGCTTGATTATCTTATATTTTTTTGATTAACAAAGGATTTGAGGTATGAATTCTTCCATTACATTCTTGAATTTCTTGAATTCTTGACCAATACCCTAAATCGCTTAAGGGCTTAATTTTAGGCCAATTATCCTTGCTTTTAACCAATTTCTTTAGGGATATGATTCCCTAATGGTGTATGAACATTGTGTTGGTCTCGAAAACGTGTTTTTCATGTGTGGGATTCACTTGGGGGTTTTGGTGTAATTTTTGGACCCAAAGAACAATGATGCAATATGTGTATCAATATTCTCGTAATGAAGTGTAGAATGAATTTTTGATAGCTTTACACCTTAAAGAAGCATCTTGAAAGGGAAAAGCAGAGGCTTAGCGAATTGTTATGCTTTCATCAGATTTGAGTAGGCTAGGGTTATTCCTTGGTATGTTGATTTAAGTCATAATATAATTGTGATATCTTGTTAGATTGGGATGGATTTTAAGTATTGTATTGATTTGATGCAAGACTTTGGTT
This sequence comes from Capsicum pubescens, assembly GCA_030864215.1. Classification (NCBI taxonomy): domain Eukaryota; kingdom Viridiplantae; phylum Streptophyta; class Magnoliopsida; order Solanales; family Solanaceae; genus Capsicum; species Capsicum pubescens. The sequence continues at coordinate 122,861,389 of CM061544.1, forward strand.
AGTTTGACCATTTAGGCTATGTGAATCTTAGAGTTGAAAATGTTAACATGTTTCCCTCAATCTTAGGTGGAATTGACTTCATTACGCATGTTTAGCATGACAATGCCTTAGAATACTTAACCTTATGTAAAATGCTCTAGTTTCTCATACTTAGAGTGAGTTGGCCTCAGTTGCTAATATTTGAGAAGGTTGCCTTATTTCCATTAAACTTAATAAAAGTGCTTAAGAAAACTGACAGCGCCCAAGCCCACACACAAGTTTATGTGGTCTACCAAGTAATACAGTGGCCTTAAAGAAAGCCGAATATCGATCCCACAGAGATTTGATTTGGCAACGATTTAATTTTAGTTCACCGTTTAAATTAATTTAGTGAAAAGGTAACAAAAAAGAGAATTTTGAATTATTTTGTAAATTAAAAATAAAATAAATAATGTGGATAATAAAATATTTGAAACAATCAATGGGGAAAAGCCCAGGGTTAAAGCACTTTGAACAATCATACTATGTTATTGAACTTCATTCGTCAACTTGCTTATCTTGGTTGTTGATTCGTAGGGTTAATTGCATGATCATGGTTTCCCAACCTATAATCTTTTACCTAATTTGTACATTACAACTACATAATTGAGCGAGGATGTAATAATCCAATTAAGTTAATTAAAGTTATCATCCTACGTATGAACCAAGTAAGGCATCTAAGTACATTTTTGTCCAAGATGCTAAGTTTAATTCTTTATTTTATATAAGAATAAAAACTCAAACTTTATTCATTCTCATGCTCTATCTCCCTATTCCCTCTCCCGAGATCAAAAGGTCAACAATATATATATTTTATGGGCGTTCAATCCACAAAATAATTAAAACAAAAATAAACAAACAATCAAATATGATAAGCAAAATTAATGAATTTAATCCAAAACAATAGTAATCATGTTCTTGGCTTTAATCCCAGAAAGGAATTTTTTTTAGCCACTAATATTCATAATCATGATTCAAATATTTGAATACATGATATAAAAAATTAAAAACTAAAAATAAAATTAAAACCTAATAAACCGTATAGCTGCCTCTACAATTTTCCTCAAAACCGTGCTCCGTGTCCACTGTACGTGTCTTGTTGTTTTTTCAAAGTGTGACCAGCTGTGTTGAATATATATATAATAATATAGTTCCCATTTCATGTGGGATTAGCTTTGAAAAAGGCAGGCACGTAGCCACCAACTATTCCCTCTATTGTCTCTCTCTATATATAAATTATATAATGGAGTATATTTTAATCATAAAAGAATTAGGTAGAAATCACATGATCAACCCTTAATTTGCGTGACATGCATTAACTGTGTCGGCAGAACATTTTATTTGAGAGACGTGACACGTCGGTGAACGCGTCGATCGACCGATGTCATGCGTCGATTTTGTATTGACTCACTGGAATTTGTATCTAAAAATCTAGTGAAGTGTTTAACATTTCTCCTTTTTTCATGCCTTTTGTAGTATATTTTCAATGAATTTTTAGCCTTTAAATCATCAATATATTTCTATATTTATCTCACAAAGCCTCCTACAATATCACACACCACAAATTAAAAATTGAAACAACACAATAATCTCAACAACTAATCAAAACAAGAATTTGAATAATGCAAATTCGCAATGATCTTCCACTTATTATTCCAACTCTTGACTTAATTAAATTAAGCTTTGCACATTAAAAATAAGTTATTCTACTCATAATTACACCATTAAAATATTACGAACAAATTAAACACATTAAAATCCACCAAAACTAACTAGACACACACCTAGCTCAAGCTAGTAAAACTAGTTTTCCGGGTTGAACTCTAAATTACTCAATTAAGTACAATCTTGTTTGAAAAATACTTTGGATATTGTAACCATACACTTGGGCACTTAAATGCTTATATATATCAATATGATAACATTAAGCACCCGAATTTCTCTCAAACCAAGGTAAAAAAGCTAGAATAATGGTACAAAAGTGTATAAAACAACTTTAGATCATCACCCCACACTTAAATCCTTGTTCGTCCTCGAACAACTCTTCACTCTAAGCATAAAAATTTGAGGTAACGCTACACTTCAATTAAATGCAAGACACTCAAGCTAGTACTACGATGACTACGCGGAATGCAAGTTTCCACACAAAGCAGGTTATTTACACAATTAAAAGCTCATGAACACTACTCCAAAACATTTAGCCTCAAGAATTGACTCACCTAAATGGAAAACACATGCATATTGCTTAATCAGGTACATCTTACAAATCACCCACTTCCATCAAACATATGCCCCTCACAACAAGAGAGTTACCCATAATCACTCACAATAATGCAATTTTTAACATAATGGGTACAAGAATCAAATTACGCTCACTCTCACAAAGAATTCACAAGTTACACACAATGAACCATAGGCTTTCCCATAGTGTAATGCTAAATTAATAGTCAAATAAAAAGCTTATGATCAATTAGGTCTTTTTCGGGTTATAATGTAGGCTAAGGGACGGGTAGGAACTATTTGGAAAAAGTGACTAACCTCTCTGTGTGTTTTAATACACTACATTAAACAATTAAAACCAATCTCCATCAACCAAATTACACCATTTTTGTCTACCCTAGACTTTTTTTTGCCCCATTTCTTTTAAGTATTTTCACAAACACTTGATGGACGCATAGTATATTACCATATGAATCAATTTTTCTCTTTTTTCAGAATTATGGTAATATTTCATTCATCAATTATATCAAAGCAATCCATGTTACACCCCGAAATTTCATCCCAAGATGCCACAAATTTCTTAGGGCTACACGTAGCTCCAAGGTAACCCTCAAAGCCAGACACTACCTCAAGGAATTCAATTCAACAATAGTCATGCACAATAAAGAGATATACCACATCGGGTTAAAGAAAAATACTGGAGAATACTAGATTGTACAATCAAAATATATTGAATGTCTATACATACCAACTCTCTAGTCTGACAAAGCCTCTATACATCAAAATCAAGGAGCCATTGGGACAAACTACCAACATACTAAAAAAAGTACTGAAAGCCATAACAACAGAACGATATCACAAAAAATATAGACATGGTCCTCGAACCATGAGGACTCACCATTGAGGGAATATTGTTGAGGCACTCGAATATCGCTAAAGCATCTGCGGCTGAGTACCTGACCCTACATTACGAGAAAATGTAGCCTATAGGAAAATATGTGGGTCAGCACTTTGGGATGTACTGAGTATGTGGGGGTGCATGCAATAATGCAAATATCATCCTCAATTTCATCAAAATATGCATATGTACAATGATGGCTCACTTAGCTTGAGTTAGATTGAAACTTACTTTTCATGATCTCATAGTAAATAAATCATATGATAAAATCCTCATAAATCATCATAAATAGCTCAACTCTTCAACTCAAGACTCGAAATGACTCGGTAATTCAAGAAACTCAACTTTCAACTCCATACTAGGAGTGACTCGGTAATTCAAGAAACTCAACTCTTATGGACATGGGAGTTTCTATTAAACGACATAAACCATGTGAGCTACATGGAGTCCAACGTTTTTCCCTCCTAAGGAGAGAACCCCACATTGGCGGGAGCGTCGTACTCTTTCTAGAGAGTACAACCTAAATTTAGTAATAACAATCTCATACTTGGCCTCTAGCCCACAATTATCAATATCAATCCTACGGTGGAATGTAGTTTCAAGGAAATACCACGTTTTCCGCTCGGTGCTAAATACTACTCCCAGACACAAGCTCAAAACGCGTTAGGAAATCCACCGCAAACATCACAAGGGTCTATCATGAAGACCAAATCAAATCTTTTTCTCATTTATCAAATCATAATCAATTTGTGGATTCCTAACTTGACTCAAATCAAATCAATCTTTCACAATATCAATATGTATCAATTCATTAAATCATAGAAACATCAATAACTCTGAAGAAATATCAAGACTCATTGTAACAACTTAATCTCATGAATCAATATACTCAATAATCCAATTTTTCATAAGGAAGCTTAAAACTTGACAGATATCATGAAAGCACTTAAAATATCAACTCATGGTAGAAATATGAAATTCACAATATTAATTATCAAGTCATAACTTGGCAATAGCAAAATAATCATGTATAACAAAGCTTGAATAATTTATATTCTCATAAACTCATGATGGAAGTAATTGGGTATAAACCACTTGCAAAATCATATAAATCCATGATAGAAATCAAAGCTTTGGGCAGAAAAATGAAAGAATTGCTCTTGTTTAAAACTCCGCATACCTTAATCTTTGAAATTTGATGAATTCTAGTTCTTGAGAATCTATCCACACTTGTAATAAATGATTCTCGAAGTGCACACTACGAGGAACTTGATTCTTGAAGAAATCTTGAAGATTTATGGATGATTAAATTTTCTTGATTGAAACCCTAATATATATTCTTATGAAAAATGGATGAGAGAATTAAGAAATTAGGGTTTGGATGGGGATTCTCATATTTATATAGTCCTCCAAATGATGGGTAAACACCAAAATACCCTTGCAAAAACGTCCCTTAATTGCTGAAAAAAATAGTTGACGACATTCATGACAAGCAGTCAAACTTGTGACAAGTCGTCACAAAATGTCGTCAATAAATGTTAGATTTTGTGACTTTATGCTTATGGTGACAACATTTTGTGACAAGCCGTCAGGCTTGTGACAAGTCGTCACAAAATGTCGTCACGAAATTTCCTGGCTGACACGCTGGAGTAAAATGGGCATAAATCTTTGCTCCAATACCGGATATGGGTGAAATTGGTACCGTTAGAAAGATAATTCAATTATGTATCTGTTGGTAGGTTATGAGATCAGTAATTCGTAGTATAACGACAGATATTCTCATTTGAAGTTGAATATGGCAATATCCTTCCCAAGATTTCAATCGGTACGTAATGTTTTGATTTACCTAATCACTAGGCCATCTATGAGGCATTAATACACATCACCCTTGATCATAAAACAACCAAATCACTATAATATACTTATCATGAGCTTGAGTCATGGTTGCACTATTGGTTAGAGTATCGGGGTATTACAATATCTCCTCCTTGGAAACATTTGTCCTCGAATGTTGCCATATAGGCCAAGAACAAGAGAAAATGAGGACGTGTAGCTGGAACGACTCACTCAAAAGGCTTACTTCAATCTATACCTTTGGATACCATACAAAATACACAAATTCGTGATGGAAGTAGCCACACAGCTTAATCTTTAATAAGAAGGGGGCAGAATTAAAAAAGAATAGTACTTTCTGCTCGCTCCGAACTCATAGAAAAGATGTGAGGGTAGCTGCCTCATATATCAGCTTTGGCTTCCCAAATAGAACTCTCAACAAACTGATTTCTCCAAAGCACTTTAACCAAAAGAACTTCTTTGTTCCTTAGCCTACGAATTTGAAAATCTAAAATCTCAACTGAAAACTCCTCAAATGAAAGGCTATCCTAAATATCCAAGCTTTCAAAAGGATCAACAACGACAGAATCACCAATAAACTTCTTAAGATAAAAACATGAAATACCGGATGAACGCTAGACAACTCTGCAGGTAACTCCACCTCATATGCTACTTTTCCAACACGTCTCAGAATCCTGTACGAACCAACATAACGGGGACTAAGCTTTCCCTTCTTCCCAAATCTCTTCACCCCTTTCATAGGTGAAACCTTTAAGTACATCAAATCATTAATATTAAACTCAAGATCTTTTCTTCTCACATCCGCATACGACTTCTAATAACTTTGAGAGGTCTTCAATCTTTCTCGGATTAACCTAACTTTTTTCATAGCATCAGGCCCAATCACAGCTGCTTCTCCTACTACAAACCAACCTATAGGTGATCTACATATTCTCCCATACAAAGCTTCGAATGGTATCATCTAAATACTAGCATGGAAACTATTGTTATACGCAAATTTGATTAATGGCAAGTGCTCATCCTAACTACCTTTAAAATCAAGTGCACATTCCCTCAACATATCTTCTAAAGTTTGAATGGTCCGCTCAGCCTGACCATCTATTTGCGGATGAAAAACAGAAATTAGACAAACTTGGGTATCAAGACCCTTCTGAAAATCTCTCCAAAACTGAGAAGTAAATTGAGTACCCCTATCAGAGATAATAGCCAAAGAAACTCCATGAAGTCTAACGAATTATTGAATATACAATCTAGCATAATTCTCAGTTGTATAAGACAAATGCACTGGCAAGAAATGAGCTGATTTAGTCAGTCGGTCTACAATAACCCCAATCGAATCATGATGATAACGAGAAGGAGGAAAACCAATTATGAAATCCATAGTCACTTCTTCCCACTTCTAAGTAGGAATGCCAAACTCTTGCATTACACCACCGGAACTTTGGTTCTCTACTTTAACCTGTTGACAAGTAGAAAACTTTGCCATAAATCCTTCTATGTCTTTCTTTATATCATTCCACCAATAGATTTCCCGCAAATTGCGGCATATCTTGGTATATTCGGGATGAATAGAATATTGTGCGCTATGCATTTCAACCATAATTCTCTGCCTTAGATCATCAATATCGAGAATACATAATCTACCCTACAATCTCAACACACCATCTCCCACTTAGGAGAAAACCTCTACCTTTTGGTCCTTAAATGACTCCTTCAGTATGAACAAACTAGGATCCCTGTCTTGCTTCTCCTTTACCTTTGAGACCAAAGAGGACTCAGAACTACTCGAAACTAACATACTCTCTTTAGAGGAATCAAGTAATCTAACACCCAAACTAGCCGAACAATGTACATCACGAGCCAATTCTATCTTATCATTCTCTACATGAGCTACACTACCCATAGACAACCTGCTAAGAGCATCTGCCACAACATTATCCTTGCTCAGGGTGATACAACACACTTATATCGTAGTCTTTTAGCAACTGTAACCATCTTTTTTGTCTAAGATTTAACTCTCTCTGAGTAAACACATGATGCAGGCTTTTGTGATTAGTAAACATATCAACATGAATACCATAAAAATAATGTCTCAAGATTTTCAAAGAAAAAACTACAGTCGCTAATTCAAGATCATGGGTTGGAGAATATTGTGAAGATATGTCGATACCCATAAGGCTGGAGAATATTGTGAAGATATATTGGTACTCGATAAGGATGGAGAATATGGTGATGATATGTTGATACGTAGCAAGGGCGGAGGATATTGTGATAACATGTTCATACCCAGCGAGGTCAGAGGATATTGTGATTATATGTTGATACTAGATGAGACCGGAGGATATTGTGATGATATATTAATATCCAATAAGGTCGAAGAATATTGTGATGACATGGTGATGCTCGACAAAGCCAGAGAATATTGGGATGATATGATGCTACCTAGTGAGATCAGATGATATTGTGATGATATGATGATACCTGATGTGGCTAGATGATATTGTGATGACATGATGATACCCGGCATGGCCGAAGGGTATGTTGATGACATGATGATATACCCGACAAGGCCAGAAGATGATTATTGATGCAACATGCATACATCTACAAATTTTGAGTCTGAATAGCCCTATGTATAACAGTTATATGTTTATTTATGCTCTTGTATAGTTGGGTATAATTTTAATAATAGAGATGTCCATTATAGTCTTCTAATGAGATAAGGTATAAAGTGGTATAGTTGTTTATTTATGGTTGAAAGATGCTTAGTTGTAGATATTTCTTAAGTGTCTAATAGTGACTAATAAATTAGTGAACCTTTGAGGTAAAGAGGACTTGTAGCATTAAGGGCTATTAATAGTGATGATTAATATATTATGGAGGTTAGTGATAGTGGGTTTAGTAATGATGGTGACTAGTTGCAATTGAATACTAAGTTTATGATGTTGGTTAGTTTCTAAGTGGGGGTTTGTGAATTAGTGATGCTAGTTAGCTAAAGATGTTGTTTGATATATGATTAGTAAATAAATGGCGATTAGCGATTACTTGATAATTGTTGACATATGGGATTATGATGGCAATAAATAAATATTGGATAATTGGAATATATAGTCTAGTGGTGAGTCATGATTAGATGCTAAATAGTTGTTAATTAGTGCATAATGGTTAGTTGTTGAACTATGACTAGTGATTATGTGATGAATAGTGGATAGATAATATTTAGAGTTTATATGATGACTAATGAGTAAATGTTTTAGGATTAAGCATTGGCTAGATACTAATGTGTGACTAGAGTGTATTGAAGAGATAGATCCCTATATGATGGTAGGGTTACAGTTATGAGTATATTGATATATGTTATTCCATTATGATTATTGATGATGATTATGAATATTAACAAATGGTCATTTGATAAAATTTAGGAAAACTATGGTTAATGAGGAAGCTTGGATATATTGTTGATTTTATTTCCTTACATTTCTCTTAGGTGTACTCTCCGGTGGTATGGATGTCATGATGAGTTCTTTACTTTATACACTAGTTGGTGTATGGGTGCAAATTTTGTACTTGTATTTGGTTGTGATTGTACTTGTGTTACTTTATGATTCTGAATCATTTATTTCCAATGTACGACAATATTGGCATGCGTTGATGCCTGATGTTATATTATTATTCTAATATATAATGCTTGTTATGTATAATGATACTGGCATTTGTTGATGCCATATGTTACACTGTTATTTTTATTTGGTTACTTATTATATACAATTATAAAAGAGATGATCCAGGTTCAATTTTGTATTGTGACTTAGTTATAATTGTCTTGCACTTTATCATTCTTATATCACGATTTAACTCAGTCGGCCGCTAGTGCCTATTGATTATCCTTTCTTTTGGCACTCATACTACACTTCTGCACCTTGTTGGTGCAAATCTAAGTATTAGTTGTCGCCATTGATTGTTGTTTGTGCGGTGATTGATTTTCAAAGATAGGGTAAGCTCTTGGAGTTTGAGTCACACAATTTCCTTATATTCTTTATATTCAGTCTTTAGGATTACAAAAAGTTGTATTGACTATTGAAGACTCAGAGTTGTATTAATTTTATTAGTTGCTTTTGTACTAACTATACTAGGTTTTGGGAATGGTTTCTTGTTTGACTTTTTATTCTATCTAGAACCCTTGTGTTTACAGTAGATGTTCTTGAATTTCACCTATTATTGGCCTTTCTTACTAGATTAACCCATTACATTAGATCCGGGATACGGTATTGGCATACGTACTGGTAGAAATTGGTAGGTGCAATCATAACTCATAATTTGAGTCATGATAGTAGGGAAACATATGCCACGATTGGCGTGAATTATGTAATGAAAGTGACTCACCTGTTAGTAACCCTATGTCGCGATTGCGATAGTCGGGTCGTAATAGTGAATCCCCAAAATCATGAAAAGATATAAATATCCCCCTTTTCCCATTTTCTCCCTTCTTCATCCATTTCCAAGAGTGTTAAACCCTAAAAATATAAAAAAAATAGGATTAGAGTTCGTGGGTGATTTTGGGATCTTGGATAAAGATTATTATGCGATTCTCCTTTGAAATTGTCGTAAGATTTCTTCATGTTCCTTGTTGATTTCCACTTTTCTTATTTAAAATATCTAGAACATGGTGACTTGATTTTATCACCAATGTAGCTTGAATTTCACCCATTTTTAGGGTTATTAGTCCTTGAGCATAGGGGAATGTTGGGTTGTCTTCGGAAATGCAATTTTCATAGATGGGACACACATGGGATTTTTGAGTAATTTTTGACCTGATACACAATAGTACAATATGGATATCATTATTCTCATTGTAATGAGTAGATTCTAATTTTTATAGTGTGGCACTTTACGGAAGCTTCTCAGAAGGGAAAGTCAGTGATTTATCAAATTCTTCAAGCTTTCTATGGTGTCTACGTAGGCTATATTTTTCCCTCTTCTTAGATTGAGATAGTTCATAGTATGTGTATGATATTGTGTTAGATTTTGGATGGTTTTTAGGTGTTAGTGATAAAATTTTGAATGATTAGGTTAGTTGGACCGTTTAAGCTATTTGAAAATCATAATTTAGGCATAATTGACTTATTTGCTCATGCTTTATGTGCAATATCTATCTTAGGGTTAATTATAGCTTAGTTAACATATAAAAGTGGATTTAGATATCCTATCCTAGTTTGGGGTAGCATTTTCCCTCAAATGTACCTTGGGGATTTAGAAATGGGAACTTTGACCCATCTTAGTCCAAGATTCAAGTTATGTTCTTGTAGACCTGTTATACACTTGTTGTACGCCTTGAAAATGCTTATTGAGCTAATATTGAGAAACCTAGCATTTAGGGTTGTGATGGGTTGGCATTTAGAGTTGATGCTTATTGATTGTTCTAATGACTAGTGATTTTATCACTGTTTATTCTAGTGATTATGCTATTAATTTTGCTAGCAATTATGCTATTAATTATGCTATTGGTTATGATAATGATGATATACTTATTCTTTCGAGTCCGGATATTAATGGTGATATTGATTATGTATATATCTGGTTCATGTCTTAAGATGATTATTACATTGCTCATATATATATATACTAGGTTTGAGTCCAGAGGATGATTTTGTTATTGGTTACATACTTATCAATTCAAGTATCAAAAATTTACTATGATATTGATCATGATGTTGATAAGATGACATTGAGGACTAGGGGCGTAATATTAAGAATAAGGATATTGGCTAATTCTAAAATCAAGAAAATAGTTATAATGAGGCATATCACGGGTGGATTCTAGTTGTATCATGGGAGTTGGTAAATAATGGTGGGTTTGATTGTACTATCTTTATTGTACTCTCAAGGATTATGGGGGCAACATTGGGTTATTTACTTATTCACACTTATTGCCTTATGGTGGCCAATGTAGATATAATTTCATTAGTTGCATGTTATGATCCTGATTTATCTAATTACTTATATACAATGATGTTGGAGTTATTCAAATTTGCCATTTTACCGTGACTTAGTTATGTTATCTTGAATTTTGTCATATTTATATCATGATTTAGCTTAGTCAACCGATGATTTTTACTTAGTACCTGCGATTTTGATACTTATACTAAACTTATGTACCTTTTAGGTGGAAATATGAGTACTAGTTATTGCCATTGATTCGGCGATCATGTTGTGGTTGATTTAGAGATAGAGTGAGCTCTTGGAATTGGAGTCGCCCTATTTCTATCTATCATATTTATGACTAATCTTTTGTTTTTAGACAAATTTTTTAGTTACTTAGAACTTGGATTGTATTTATAGTAGCTTTTGTTCTGGCTCTACCAAGTCATGGGATGGTTATCTGTATTGTTGGTTACCTCTCATCTATTTCTATTACTTTGTTTATTTAGAAGTTGCAGATGTTTATATTTTTGCCTCGTTTTGGGCATTTTTCACCAGGTTAGACCATTGTAAATAGCTTCAGGCTACAGTTTGTCTTACCTAGTTGCAGGGTTTGGTATGTGCCATCATGATTCATTAATTGAGTCATGACAAATTGGCATCAGAGCCTAGGTTTCATCGGTATTATTGGTACAAGATCAAGTGTCTAGTATTGTATCGTGAATTGGTACAAGATCAAATGTCTAGTATTGTACAACATTGTTATAGAAGTCACCTTGATTCCAGTCCAGCTTGATCCTCTCCTTAGATATCGACTCAGTTCTCCGAGATCTTATAGAGAAGTACATGCCTCTCAGTCTTAAGGATCATTTGAGCTATTAGCTATAGAGTTTGGAGTAGGGATCTATGATGGTTGTCTAGTATGAGGCTCATTTTTATGTGTTGGATAAGAATGTTGCTTCTATTATTTCTACTAAGTATCAGAGAGTTCGTTGACTTTTTTGAGGATTGAGACTTCCCTTTCACATGTCTACTCAAAGTTTGGTTTCTATGGGTGGTCTTTTTTGAGGTTTTTGATCATGCTCAGGAGGTGGAGGAGATGTATCATGATGCTGAAAGGTGTAGTGATAAGAGATCTCGGTATCTGGTTAGTTTCATTGGGTGTCCTAGTATTTCCCAATTTAGAGGCAGTGTTTTTTAGTGTAGGTACCCTCAGTTGTATAAACCTTAGAGCTAGACTATAAAACCTATTTAGGCAGTGCTCTAGATTACTAATGAAGATCAATCTTGTGCTAGTGATGTCCCTACTTATTGTATTTTTCATTCATCGAGGGCATCATCTTCTTGTTATTTTAGTCAAGATGTCTTTTCTGGGTTAGCTGGATCCTCTTGTTTTAATATAGCTCAGGGGTTTTACTATGGGTATGGAGATTTTAGTCATTACCCCTACGATTGCCCTTATTGTGGGGGATTGATGCTTCAGCTCAGAGTGTTCCCCCTATTAGAACAATTCATACCCCAGCTAGAGGTGGTTCACATACTTTTGGGATAGTCCATAGGGTGCATGTGGAGCTTCTCAGGTAGGTAGGACAGGAGATTGTTTAGCACCCTAACTAGGTGGTGGGCGTGGTCTGTTTTATGCAGTACCTGCTAAACCCGAGGCTGAGTACTTGGATATCATTGTCATAGGTACGATTTTGGGGTGCCGTTAGTTGGACTTTTCTTTGTTTGATCTGAGATCCATTTATTCTTATGTGTCTACTTATTTCTCTCCATTATTAGAGAAATCTTGGTATTTATTAACTGTGCCCTTATGTGTATCTACTCTCGTGGGTAATTCTTTAGTAAAGGATAGGGTATTCAGATCATGCGTTATGACTATTAGAGTTATTGATACTTGATGTAAGGCTAAAAATCACCTTATATTGCAATATTTCACCTCACATTTGTTCTTTTTTTTATGTTGTCAAGAGATTAAATAATGTTATTTATTCTTTAGTTTCAAGATTTTCTTATATAGGAGTGTATTTAGGTATTTGGAGCTTAAACAAGAAGAAAAAGAGCATCAAGAAACCAAAAGAAATCAGTGAAGAATCTACATTGCAATGCACTACAAAACAATGTAGAAGGGGCAGAAAATATTGTTATTTGTGCCACTCTTACAAAGCAAGCAGTGGCATGGATTTGGGCTCCTATCAGGAATTCTTGAACCACTCATCCAAATCAAGGAGTGGCACAAGTTTAGCGATTGATCTGAACTTTAGGTTGTTCTTAGCGCTACAACTTCATTTTTGGGCTATAGGGAGAAACAAGATTTATCCCAACCCGATTGGGCTTATTTTTGACATTCTAAGGGTTTCTAAACTCTATATAAACCCCCTTTACATGATTTTTTATTGGAGAGAATTGATTTGGCAAAGGCAAAGACTAGGGCAAAGATCAAGAACAAGGTTTAATTTATTTCTTTTATTTTATTTTTAATTTTTTCCTTTTAGACTCATGAAATCATTTCTTCCAAAGAAATTCGTGAGTAGCTAAACCTATTAATTCTAGGGTTGTGGTTGAACCTGAATGTTGTGGATTTAAAATCATATTATTGATTTTGTTTTCCATCTATTGAGTGATTTATTTCTTTTTTCTTTCAATTATTCATTTTATTCATCACCTTGTGAATATTCTCTAGGGTTTGTTTGTTGGTCTTGAAAAGGGAACGACAAATGTAAAAAAAAAAGAAATAGGACTTGTTTGTGAACCTTACAAGGAAAGGGAATCAATTCATCAGTAAGGATAGAAATATATATTGTGACCTAGCATAGATAATACAAATGCTTTCTTTATGCGCTTTACTATTAATCGACGACCGTAGAAATATAGGCATTATGGATAGTTCAATAGGATTAGAGTTTTTCAAAACCCCTCAATATAGATATAATTAACCTTCAAGTAGTAACTCAAGAAAGTAAATTAGATGACTGATTGGATAGAAAACAAGATTATAAAAATACCATAACCCTAGATCTTTTCTCAAATCTGAATTACAACACAACTAATCTACAACTTGTTTACAATTATTTTTATTTACATTCAAAACACACAAATCACTCTTTGTTATTGGTTACCTACTGAATATCATGAATAAGAAATCAAATTAGAACTTTAATTTTTCAAATCCAAATGGATATGATATCTGGATTTACATGCTTTATTACTTGTACGATCACATACTCTTGAGTATGAGAAAGAATGCAACAAGTATAGGGCATCATTGATGGGGATTTGCTAGAATTGATACTATTTTGAGTTTTTATTTAATTATTCAGATTTCACTTTTATATGTTATTTTTGTTTCTCTCAGGGTACAAGTTAGTTTAAGCTAAATACCAGGAGTCAAGGCAATACCTTGATTTCAATTGACCAAGAGCTTGAACTCACTCTTAGAGGGTTGAGAGATGTGAGTGATAACATGAAAAACCCAGTTCTTCAAGACCCACTAAATGATATAGTAGATAGGGCTATAGTATAGCCCAATCCTACACCACATGTTCCAGTGTTAAAAGTTTTTTAGGCCAAATCTGCAAAATGCCTCAAGAGCTATTATGAAATCTAACATCATAAAAAATTCAGAGCTTAAAGAAGGCATGGTGTACTAGTGCAGAACACTTGTTAATATAAGGGTAATCCATATGAGGACCTACACAAGCACCTACTAAAGTTAATTGAGTTTATTGACAACTTCCACTACAAAAATGTTTTATATGAGTAGGTGAAGTTGACACTATTCCCATTTCTACCAATTGTGGAGCAAAAAAATGGCTATAGAATGAACCAGCAGGATCTATCATATCTTAGGATGCTTTTTCTGAAAAGTTTCTCAACAAGTTCTTCTCCTCTAGAAGAACAAAAGAGCATAGAGGAAAGATTTCTAAATTTGTTCAAAATGATGTTGAATCCCATCCCCGTGCTTGGTAGAGATACAAGGGATACATGAGAGATTGACCACGCCACCATTAGCCTAAGGAGATTATTGGACAAAATTTAATTGAAGGATTGAGGCCAAACTCTTAGTTTTTATTAAATGCTACAGATCAAGGAAATTTTTTTCCAATAGTAATGTTGAAATAGAAGAATTCCTCAATCTTATGTTGTAGGTCACTGGACTATTCAAAGCCTAGCGAAGTATTAACATATACCCAAAAAAATGAGTAAATTAGATCTAGATGTTTTGTCAGCTATTCTGCAAATATTATTAAAGTTATGTGCCTCAATAAAGCAAAGTTTATTAGCTCTATGCGCAGGTCAAAGTCAATAGGTGCAATAGGTTTAGGCGGCTATAGTGTTTTGTTATAAGTATGGTGAAAACCATGCTTACTATGGATGTCCATTGAATCCAGAATATATATATTATATTGGGCATCAAAATTACAAAAACCACCTAAAATTCTCTTGTGTTTGAAATCAATAGTTCCAGATACAACAATATCCACTGCAAACTCAACAAGTGAGTTGTTCTTTGGAGGAGATAATGAAATAGTTTATGGGACAACAAACTCAGATTATGAATGAAATGAAAAAGTCCATTCATGAACACGAGTGTCAAGTGGGACAAATAGATTTGTCAAAGAAAGCAAGACTAACAAATGCACTAATGAGTGATACAGAGAATAATACTAAACAGGTAATGGCAGTCTTAGTAAAAAATGAACGACAATGTAACGCCCCGAGAGTACACCCTAGGTGTCACACGGTGCTTACGGCCCTTTGGGACTACAATCTAACACATGACTAGTACCTATAGTGATCGATGAATAATAATCAAGAAACAAATGTGGAAGTAAAGATGAAAACGCCATAAGGTTCTTAATACTGAAAATCAATATGGAGTACATGTCTAGAATAACTACTAACTGAAAGTGTCTGAAACCCTCTAACTACATGACTGTTGAGTTGATAAGATATGTCCCCAACTAACTCCGACTGACTACTAGGCTGAAGTACTAAAATAAACATAATCGGACCTCAAATTATGAGGACTCACTACTGCTGATGCTATTGATGCGCTGGAACATCTAAGTGAGGTTGGGAACTTGTGCGTCCGAGCCAATGATATGATGTATCACAGTGCAAGAAATAAGTATTCAGTTAGTGCATTGAATGTACTGGTATGCTAGATGAGGTTAGGCTGATATACATAGGCTCCTGTGTATGAATAACAACTGACTGAATGGATATGTTCAAATAACTGGATATGCATGCATGAGTGTTGTAAAATCTGAGAATGCATAACCAAGCATATAAAATAATTTTGAAATTGTCTGCAAACTGAAATACTAAAATCTGATAACTGAATAACTGATAAACTGTATGCTATTGTAGAGCAAAACAAAACTGAGTTCTAAACTAAATACTTAATACTGAAAACTGAAATTGAGACTGTGTAAGGTATCATCTAATTAACATGCCCTAGTGTGAGCTGATTGGGGTCCGATTTGCAACCCCAGTTAGAAGGGTGTTAGTACCATGCCAGAGGTACTAACAATGGATGTTGAGACAGTTCTAATCTGGTGAGTGACCCCTAAGATCAGTCCTAACCTACCGGGTGATCCCTCAGAGTGTTGGTCCTAAACTGGAAGGTGACATCTCATAACCTACGCTGGCTACGTAGTTCTAAAACATAGGGATTATTTCTAAAAATCCAGTCTTAGCTGATGGGTGTGACCCTATTACTAGGCTTGCTCGGTGCTGAATCCTACTCCCAACTGAAAGACAATGAATACTGGACCGATCTAGGTTTAACTTTTTGTTGTAACTGACAGAACTGATAATGCTTATAACTATTATGAAACCATTCAGTAGATACTGAAAAACGTTGTTAGAATCTAAATTTTGGGTATTCTAAACCCCAGGACTCGATGACAATAATAACAAGATCATTCTAAAACTTTGAGGACACAATAGATAGTCATTAATCAAAACTTATTCTTTGAGGTATTTAATCAAACACATGTAAGGCATAGCATAAGCATTGGAATAGTTTTAAACATGTAGTAATAGTATGATTTCAATAGTACAATCACCAAAATATCACAATGCACAATTCATTCACTTAGACATTTTGTCAAACACTTAGGAGGCATAACCTTGTACATGGAAATGAATATCATGTTAATGCATCATGACTACAACAATCAATTCACAATTCAAGGGTTTGACATGAGATCTACATCAACCAATATACACATTAATTTATTTTACATGAAACTTATATTTTCTTTACTTTAAACTCAAATAATAACATAATTCAAAATAAATCTTATGAAACTCATAATTTTAATTTAAAAGAGTTTCTTGGACTCCAAGGGTGGAAAGGACCCAAGGATTAACATCTAACATACCTTGATGATTGAATTCGTGAGAATTTTTGGTGATTTCTTGAGATTTAGATTTGAACTTTGATGAACCTAGGTTTTTCTCTTGAAATTTTTTATGAAATAATGAGTGAATTTTCCTTTTGGGAGGCTAAATTTTGTGTTATAGATAATAATGTAAGGGGAAAATGGTCCAACTACCCCTCTGGACTCGAGATTAATTTCCCTATATATGCCCAATAACCTAGTAGGTGATGCGTCATGTCTATGATGTCGACGAAATTGATGACACATCGCATTGATGGTGATGATACCATAGCTAGCGCGACATATCTTGATCGCGTCGGCTCACTATTTGGGTCGTCAAAACATCCCTCAAATGTTGTCGAAAAATTCAAAAACTCACCCGTGATGACCTAGAGATAACCTTAATCATGAATAAATTTGAAAATCAATAATGAAAGGCTGGGAAGATCGTAAATAAGACCATTGAAATATCGGGGCCAACAATGAGAATAAGTCTTAACACTTAGCTGAATTTTTTTTAAGTTTGGGACCTCTTTAGTATGAAGCATAAGACTAAAATGTTCTAAGATTCTTACGAGGTCTTACAATATATATCCCTTGGGAACATTCGTCCTTGAATGAGACTGACTGAACTAAGAGGTACAGAGGAACAAAGATTACATTCTAAACATGCCTGACAGAAATGTGACTACCTGACTGAGTGTAACAAATATTGACTAACCAAATTGATATTGAATCCATGAATGACATAAAAATGATATGTAGTTGGAACTAAGTATATAAATTAAGTATTCTAAGGAAAATTTCTACCTTAAGATGATAATATCAAAGAACTTGAGATAATTTACTGAACATATGTGAATGGGAACATGAGATCATAGCTAAGTCTGAAACATGATACATGAACTGAATATCATGAACTGAACTAATTTATAGAATACATGCAATGACATGAGAATGGTTATATGGCTGAGATAGAAATGAGAGAGTTAACCTATGAGTAACCAAACCATTACCTCTGGTTGGATTTGGTTTTGTGAAGAGAAGATAAGAGATTTAGTACATAAAAAACTCGGGGCATTACGACATCTCCCTCTTGGGATAGTATGTCCCCCGAAAGATACTTAGTTGGCTGAAATACTAAGGAGAGACTAATATAATGTACGAGACATAAACGAACTGAATCCTAAGTGAATATCTGGAATCTGAAACATGATGCATGCATTGAACTATATTCATAAAAGAGGACTAATCTGGGATATGCATCACATAAATCATAATTTTGTTTATCATTATGTGTGAAGCATGAGCACTAAACGGAACATACTGTAAAGCATGAATACATGGGTCATGAGTTAAATGACATGATTTTGGAGTTTCTGAATTTGAGGGAAATGATTCGTACTGTTGAGTGGACTGGAACACCTTATGTTAGGAACTGGGAGAGTACATGATTTTCTATAAGGTGCATGAATATGAGCTATGATCATAGAGCTAACATGTAAAGCATGAGTAGATATCGTGATAACTGAAGTACAAAACTTTGAACTGAGATACGAATGGTTCAGGCATCTCCCCCTACTGATGTTCTATAATGCCATATATTACCACTAGAATCAGAGATCCTGACTTGGTCACTTATGCTACCATCTCCCTCTTAGCTTAAAGCCATCACTCTAACTCTGGGAACCACTTAATCAATAACTCTAAACTGAACTGCCGCCACCTTACTCTAGAATTTGGGGGATAGTAATACGTGTAAATTGATAAACTCACCTTGACAGACTACACCCGATAATATAAAACTTGCTTCTAGTACCATCTTTTATATACCATTATTATCCCTCTATATCCCCAATAATTATCATGTAACAACTTAAGATTGACTAACTCTGAATTTTCAAATCCTCTTTCCATTAGCTCAACCTTCAAAAATTCTAACATAGATTATAATTCATAACATGGATATCCCCAAATCTTTAATAACTATACTACTTTCATCATAGCCTACAAATATCACATTCATAACACATGCTTTGAATCAACAAACATAAATTCTTATAAACACTACTTCAAGCCTACTTTCATCATAGCCTACAAATATCACATTCATAACACATGCTTTGAATCAACAAACATAAATTATTATAAATACTACTTCAAGCCTACTGATTCACCTTTCACATGGTTAGTCCCATAAAATATATAATCTGCTCAAATTTAGATAACACTATGCCAACTCTACTAGTATTGCTAAACTCTTTATTTCTTGCTTCAAATTCTAGATAATATTCTATCATAGGATTTTGAGAAGGAATTTTAAAACACGTATGAATCCTACATACAGAGAAGGTACTACCCCTTCATTCAATGACTGGATCATTGGGATACTGAAACTGGATGACTATATTTCTGAAATTAACTAAAGTGGTTTTCTAGGTTACTAAAATCGGGCAGTTTTATATAGTTTTGAGGTAATGATAGATTTACATACTGGGTAGATAC
The DNA here is from genome assembly GCA_030864215.1 of Capsicum pubescens. Lineage (NCBI taxonomy): Eukaryota > Viridiplantae > Streptophyta > Magnoliopsida > Solanales > Solanaceae > Capsicum > Capsicum pubescens. The sequence goes on from CM061544.1 coordinate 122,881,195, forward strand.
TGAGAAGAGATCTTCTAATATTTCAAGATTGATACCAAAATTGATAGCTATATGAGGGTTACAAGAGAAAGTGAATCTCCGTGGTCTTGTAAAACATACAGAAGAATACGAAGGACCTGTAACATACCCATAACCACATCAGGAGAACTTTCCTGATCATGTCAGGATTGAAGTGAATAAATCCTATTCTGACGCTGGCCACTAGTTGCACTGGAAGCGACATCATCCTATAGAGTCAAGTGATTGGATAAAACTGGAGGACGATTGGACCGCCCCTGCTGACCACTATTTAGGCAATCTCTAACTCTGTGGCCTGGCTTGCCACATCCAAAACACACATCACTGGAGAATCTACAAACACCCTTATTATTCTTACCACATTCTTCTCAAAGAGAATTAGTATGAAAACCTTTCCCACTACCTTGTGACTTAGAGCCTGGACCTTCATCTCGACTATCATTCTTAAACTTAGGCATTGGCGCACTGGATAAAGGCGAATCTGGGGTTGAGAATTTCCTATGGGATTGGGAGTTGTTACTACCACTTTACCTAGGATTAAAACTACTTGTTCTGGCCCTTTTATTCTTTCTCTCTTTCTCTCTATGCTTCCCTCTCTTAATCTGTTGAGCATGAATCAAAAGCATAAATTGGACAACAGCCTGTAGATTTCTCTAAGAAACTACTGAATAAGTTAAGGTAGTAAAAGATGCTTTTAATTTTTCATGAGAGACATGCTCATTCAGGGAATTTTCCAGAATAGGGAAAGGTTCAGGCTGATTCCTATTTCTTCTTCCGTTGTTCTTTCTAAGAGGCATTTTTTCTACATGGAAGGATGGATGAGTTAGGAAAAATATTTTTAAATAGAGATCATGCTCTTTCATATGATATGGACATACAAAGAAGGGAATATTTTCCTTAAAATGCCTTGTATCCACTTATCCATAAGTGTGGCACGCTACACAAGACTCTAATTTATGTGGCTTTCAAACTCCTTAGTACTGTTAAGAACATTAAGATCTCATACCAAGTTTGTAACGCCCCAATAGTACACCCTGGGTATCACATGGTGCTTATGGCCCCATGGGACCATAATCTATTCCATGATTAGTACCTACTGTGATCACTAAATAATAATAATGAAACGTATGCAGAATTAAAGCTCAAAGTTCTGTAAGGTTCATAATACTGAAAAACAATACTGAGTACATTTGTAGAATAATTGCTAGCTGAAAATGACTAAAAGCCTCTAACTTAATAAATGTCGAGTTGATTAGACATGTCCCCAACTAACTCCGACTGAATACTGGACTGAAGTACTAAAATAAACATAATTGTCTCTCAAAATATGATAACTAACCGCTGCTATTGCTGGTGATCTAGAATGTATAAGTGTGGTTGAGAACCTAAGCATCCAAAACTATCATATGATGTATCATATCGCTATAAATGAGTATATGGTCAGTACTTTAAATGTAATGGTATGCTAGATGAGGTTAGGCTGATATGCATAGGCTCATGTGTATGAATAACAATTGACTGAATGAATAGTATGAGATAACAGGATATGCATGCGTGAATGCTATAAAATCCGAGAATGCATGACCAAGCATATAACCTGATTCAGAAATTATTTGTAAACTGAAATACTAAAATTTGATAACTGAATAACTAATAAACTGTATGTTGTGGTCAAGAAAAAATGAACTGGGTTTTGAACTGAATAATGAATACTAAATATTGAAACTGAAACAGTGGCATTTATCATCTAACCGACATCCCCTAGTGTGAGTTGATTAGTGTCCAACCTGTAAGCCCAATTGGAAGGGTTTTAGTACCGTTCTATAGGTACTATCAATAGCTGTGGACTCAGTCCTAATCTGGCGGGTTGTAATACCCCAAACTTTTCCTTAATCCTAATTTCATCTGTAGAGGGTTAAGGAATGCCTTTACCAGTGATTAAAGTTTAAACCATATGGAGTTTCCCTAATTTTGACTTTTTATCATGTGAAAAATTTAATTATCTTGCAAAAATATGAAACTACTTAATAAAAATCACTTGAAAAATTTCCCTGATTTTTATCTTGAGTTGTATGATTATTTCACTATTTTAGGACATGAGTTGAGAAATTGTGCTATGAGTTGCACATCCTCGTATTGATTTGATGTTTCCAAGATTGATTTCATTATTTAATCTTTATTATGAAACTGATATTATTTGAGCATAAGTATAAGTTATAAATCAAGTATGAGTTTTGATGTTTCTTAAAGAGTATGTTGTTTAGTATGATTCAATCAACAAGTACTTTCATATTAAGAAAAGATTGCTTTTAAGACTGAGTTAAGAAAGGATTCCATATTATTCAGTCCTTATGATTTAAAGCTAAGAGAATTATAATTTAATCTTCACTATAGACCCTTGAGTTATTTTGAGGTGGATTTTCTAAAAATTCTGACCTTAAGTACGGCAGTAGTATTTAGCACCGAGTGGGAAGTATGGGTTTAACGTATCCTACTTCACCAGAACTACGTTCCCCCGTAGGATTGAGATTTATGGTCCTGAGGCTTAGATAGTTATCACTAGAGTTAAGGTTCTATTTAGATGTCAAGGGTAGAACAACTTTCCCTAAGATGGGCGAGACATTGAACTCCATGTAGTTCCCATGGTTTATGTCGGTTAGAAGAAACTCCCAAGTTCATAAGATTCTAGAGTTTTTCCCATGTCTTGAAGTTTCTAAATTTCTAAGTCCTTAAGTTTCAAAGAAGTTCCATTCTCCTAAAGATGAAAGCATGAGTTTAGAAAGCATAGTTCAAATATTCCTTTAGCTTACAAGTTTTGAGAATGAGAGGAGAATACAAAATTTGGAGTGAAGTATAATGAATCATGAGATTTATACTACACGTTTCATTATTCCTGATTTGTGAGATTTATGTTTTAAACTTATTCAAGCCATGTAACTCATTCATATTTGCATGCTAGATTTTATAAAGAGTAATGGTATTGTTTATATAAATGCATACACCCCCATATACTCAGTACATCCTCAAAGTGCTGATCCACATATAAGTCTATGTGCTACATTGTCTTATAAAGTTGGTTCAGATGATCAGTTACAACATCATCAGTGATCTCCGGGTACCTTGATCTACATTTTGTAGTTAGTGAGTCCTCATGGTTCTAGGAACTATTTCTCAGGCCTTCAGATTTGATATCAGTGGTTACTTCGTTTTAGTTGAGTATGAGTCAGTTGGCGATTTTTCCCAATGGCTCTCTAGATCTAGAGTAGTAGAGGCTTTGTCAGACTAGAGTTTCAGATATTTGTCAGATATTTTCATTATTTCGTGTTTCAAACATCATATTTACAGTCTTTTCAGTTGATATTTGATGAGGTTTATTCTTATTATCTAATTCTGAATCTCTAGCGTAAGTATGAGATTTAGTACCAGGCTTAAAGGGTTAGCTTGAGGCTACTTATAGCCTTGAGCACCGTGTGATGCTTCGGGATAAGATTTTGGGGAGTTAAATACTTGGTATCAGAGCTTAGATTTAAGGAGTCCTAGGGAGTCTGAAAAGTCAGGTTACATAGAGTCTTGACCATTGGTGTGAAGTGCGCCACATCTATGAGTAAGAGGTTACGGGACGTTTTAGGAAAAGTCATCTCTTTTTTTCAGAGTCTATTGTGCCCACAACTATCTCTATCTGCCATTAATTCATGCTCTTATATGATATAAAATGCCCCCCCGAATATCAAATACTCGTAGGAATAATGAGCCACCTCAACCTGTTGATCCCTTGAATGAGAATGTTACCCATTCCAAATTTTGGGCTTCTTTACAGACTTTAGCCCAAACAGTGTGCTACTTTGCAAGAATATAATTAGGCTGCTGTACCACATCAGAAAGGGGGTGATGTAGCCGCAGCCAGACTTCGTGACTTTATAAGAATGAACCCTCCCGAGTTCTTTGGGTCAAAGGTAGGTGAGGACCCATTGTTGTATCTTGAGGAGTTGAAGAAAATCACCCAAGTTATGCATATGAATGGGGAGAAAAGTATTGAACTGGATTCTTATCATTTGAAATATATTGCTCATAACTGGGTTGTGGCATGGAGGAAAAATAGTGGGGAGAATGCTGCTCCTATAACTTGGCAGGTGTTCTAAGATGCATTCCTGGATATTTTTTTTTCATTAGAGATAAGAGATTCAAAGGTAGAGGGGTTTATGAACTTGAGGAAAGGCTACATGACTGTAAAGAAGTACTGCCTTAAGTTCAACCAATTGGCCAAGTATGATACTGAGTTGATAGTCGACACCAGATCTAATCAGAGTAAGTTCATGACTAGAGTGTTCGGGTTAGTGTTGAATGAGTGGAGGACTGCTATACTAAATAGAGATATAGATCTTTCTCAGTTGAAGACATATGCTCAACAGATTAAGACTGATAATATAAGGGAGAGAGATAGGGTAAGGGGAAATAAGAGGGCTAAATTAGAGCAGCACGAGTATGGCCAGACTAGATCCCATAGAGGGAACCGTCCTTAGTTTTTAAATTGGTCATTTATGCCGGCACCATCATCCGTTAGTGCTCCCGCACCTAGAGGTATCCAGGAGCAGGGGAATAGAATTTCTATGTCTAAATCCCAGAACAGTGTGAGTAACAGACCTCGTGGTTCTCCTTTTACTAATTATGGTAGGGACCATCCCAATGAGTGCTTAGCTGATCAGAGAGGTTGGTTTAGTTGTGGAAAGTTGGTCCACAGACTTAGAGAGTGTTTGTATTCCAAGGAGGGGAACCATGATGATAGCCCCCAAATGCAGGCTACTAGTACACCAGCTCCTTTAGCCCATCCCATTCCCCCACAGGGCGATTTATCTAGTACCAGTGGCGGTTAGCACTAGAACTGATACTATGTTTTGCCATCCCGCTAGAAGTAGGAGGATTCACCAGATGTTGTTACTGGTATGCTTCGTATCTTTCATTTTGACTTGTATGTATTATTGAACCCTGGGTCAAGTTTTTCTTATGTGACACCATTGGTTGCTGTGAATTTTGAGATAAACTTTGAAAAGATCCCTGAGCCTATTCTGGAATCTACCCCAGTAGGCGAGTCCATTGTTGCTAAGAAAGTGTACAAAAAGTATCCCGTTGTTGTTCTTTATTAAGTCGTGTTTTCTGATTTGATAGAGTTAGACATGGTCGATTTTGATCTTATTCTGGGTATAGATTGGCTTCAATCCTGTTATGCATCTATAGATTATCGTACAGTATGGTTAAGTTTTAGTTACCAGATGAGCCAATTTTTGAGTGGTCGGGTGGTTCTGTATCTCCCAAGAGTTATTTCATATCCTATTTTAAAGCTAGAAAGTTGATATCAAAAGGTTGCATCTATCAACTAGTTTGAATTAAGGACACTAAGTCTGAAACTCCAACTATTCAGTCAGTCAGTAGAGTTAATAATTATCCTGATGTTTTTCTGGAAGATCTCCAAGGTTACCTCTCAATAGAAATATAGAATTTGGGATTGACCTTCTTCCCGATACACAACCTATTTCTATTCCTCCATACCATATGGCAACCGTAGAGGTTAAGAAGTTTAAAGAACAACTCAAAGATCTTCTAGATAAAGGTTTTATAAGTCCTAGTGTTTCTTCGTGGGGCGCACCTGTCTTGTTTGTGTCAAAGAAGGATGGTTCCTTACGTATGTGCATTGACTATCGTCATCTTAATAAAGTTATAGTCAAGAATAAGTACCCTCTTCCAAAAATAGATGACGTGTTTGATCAATTGCAAGGTGCAAGTTATTTCTCTAAGATAGACCTTAGATCTGGCTATCATTAACTTAATGTAAGGGAGTGTGATTTCTCGAAGACAGCCTTCCGAACCCGTTATGGTCATTCTGAGTTTCTTGTCATTTCTTTTGGGCTAACCAAGGCTTTAGCAGCTTTCATTGACCTCAATAATTGAGTGTTCAAATAGTATATCGATATGTTCGTTATAGTATTCATATATGATATCCTTGTTTACTCCCGTAGTGAGGATAACCATGAAGACCATCTCTGAGCTATTTTGCAAACTCTTACAGATTATCTGTTATTTACCAAATTCAGAAAGTGTGAGTTTTGGCTAAGGTACGTAGCTTTTCTCGGTCATATTAGTTCATCCGAAGGCATTAGAGTCGATCCCTAAAAGATAGAAGTTGTGAGAAATTGTCCTAGACCTATGTCTCCATCTGACATTAGGAGTTTCTTAGGTCTAGCTGGATATTACTGCAGTTTTGTTGAAGGTTTCTCATCTATTGCGTCTCCCATGATAGATTGACCTAAAAGAAAGTTAAGTTTCTTTATTCAGATTCTTATGAGAAGAGTTTTTAGGAGTTGAAGACTAGACTCACTTTAGCCCTCGTGTTGACTTTGCCTAATGGTATAGATGGTTTTCTGATGTATTTTGGTGCCTCGAGTGTTTTCTTGGGTTGTGTGTTGATTCAAAGGGGTAAGGTTATAGCCTACGCCTCTCAATAGTTGAAGCCACATGAAAAGAATTATCCAACCTACGATCTTGAGTTAGCTATTGTGGCCTTTGCTTTGAAAATATGGAGACACTATATTTAAGGTGTTCACATTGATGTGTTTACTAATCACAAAAGCCTGCAGTATATATTTACTCAGAAGGATTTAAATCTTAGATCGAAAAAATGGTTAGAGTTGCTAAAAAATTATGATATGAGTGTGTTATATCACCCGGGCAAGGCTAATGTAGTGTCAAATGCCCTTAGTAGGATGCCTATAAGTAGTGTTACTCATGTTGAGTAAGACAAGAAAGAGTTAGATCATGAGGTGTATCATTTGACAAGATTGGGTGTTAGGTTGCTTGATTCCACAGAGGGAAATATTTTGGTTTAGAGTAGTTCTGAATCCTCTTTAGTTTCAAAAGTAAAGGAGAAGCAAGACAGGGATCCTAGTTGGTTAGATTGAAGGAGTCAGTTGGGGACCAAAAGCTAGAGGTTTTCTCCCAAAAGGGAAATGGTGTGTTGAGATTACAGGATAGATTGTGTGTACCTTGTGTTGATGATCTGAGGTAGAGAATTATGGATAAAGCGCATGGAGCGCAGTATTCGATTCATCCCGGCGCCACCAAGATGTACCGTAACTTGTGGGAAATCTATTAGTGGAGTGGAATAAAAAAAGATATAGCGGAGTTTATGGCAAAGTGTACAACTTTCCAACAGGTTAAGGTAGAGAACCAAAGGCCTAGTGGTGTAATGCAAGAATTTAGTATACCCACTTGAAAGTGGAAAGAGGTGAACATGGATTTCGTGACTGGTTTACCTCTGTTGCGTCATCATCATGATTCTATCTGGGTTATGGTAGACAGGCTGACTAATATAGCTCATTTCTTTCCTGTGCATACATCTTATACAGATGAGGATTATGCTAGATTGTATATTTGGGAGTTAGTCAAATTACATAGAGTCCCCTTGTCTATCATCTCAGATAGGGGTACTCAGTTCAACTTCCAGTTTTGGAAAGCTTTTTAGAGAGGTCTTGGTACCCAAGTGAATCTTAGTTCCGCTTTTCATCTGCAGACAGATGGTCAGGATGAGAGGACTAACCAATCCTTGGAGGATATGTTCAGGGAATATGCTCTTGATTTCAAGGGTAGTTGGGATGAGCATTTTCCATTGATTGAATTTGCCTATAACAATAGTTACCATGCTAGCATCAAGATGGTGCCATTTGAGGCATTATATGGGAGGAGGTATAGATCACCTATACATTGGTTTGAAGTAGGTGAATCTTCTTTAGTTGGACCTGATGTAGTGTTTGAGGCTATGGAGAAAGTGAAGTTGATTAGAGAAAGGTTGAAGACAACTCAGAGTCCTCAAAAGTCCTATGTAGATGTGAGAAGAAGAGACATTGAGTTTGAAGTTAATGATTTGGTGTATCTAAAAATTTTGCCCATGAAAAGGGTGAAAAGGTTTTGCAAGAAAGGAAAGCTTAATCCCCGGTATGTGGGCCCCTATAGAATCCCAAGTCATGTGGGGAGAGTAGCCTATGAGCTGGAGTTGCCCGCAGAATTTTCAGTTGTGCATCCTATCTTTTATGTCTCCACACTTAAGAAGCACATTGGTGATTCCATTGTAGTGGATCCTTCAGAGAGCCCTGATATCTTGACTTGTTTTTCATTTGAAGAGATTTCAGTTGAGATTCTAGACCACCAGATCCATAGACTAAGGGACAAAGAGGTTCCCTTGTTCAAAGTGTTATGGCGAAACTAGTCAGCCGAGGGTGCTACTTAGAAAGCCGAGGCGGATATGCGATCTAAGTACCCATATCTCTTCTTTTTGAGTTCAGATCAATCCGAAGGTACTATTCTTTCTTAATTCAACCCCTTTTTCCAATCAAAGTTTTAGCTATATATAGCTATCCTTAATATAAGTTCATGCATTCTCTAAGATATTCAAGAGTTTATAATTATATGGAGTCAGTTTAGCAAGTTGTTTATGCTGTGCATACTCAGTTTCTCCGTATCCCTAGCCTAGCTAGCGATATTTGAGGACGAATGTTCCCAAGGGGGAGATATTGTAATACCCCAAACTTTTTCTTAAGCCTAATTTTGTCTCTAGAGGGTTAAGGAATGACTTTCTAAGTGATTAATGTTTAAACCATCTGGAGTTTCCCTAACTTTGACTTTATCAAGTGTGAAATCTAATTAGCTTTCCAACAATATAAGATCAACCCAAATCTGATAATCGGGCAAGAAATTATGGCTAATCTAAGTTTTAGTCATAAAACACCATCATTTTAGTGTTTGACGCATTGCGGAGAGGTTCTATTTAACAATTATAAAATTCCAGTGGAACTCCGCGATAGTGGCATGTCGTGGAGGATCCCAATTTCCCAATAGTCAATTTCAAGTGGCCTAGCGCAATTGTGATACGTCGCGCTGAAGTTCCAGGTCCCAACTAATGGGACAACGCAATGGCTCCACGTTACGGTGACTCACAAATTCCCATTTGTCAATTTCCAGTGAGCCACTGCGATAGTGGTGTGTCGTGGTGCCCAAAAAATTGGGTTTCCAGTTCAATTTTTCCAGCTTCGTGCTGAAGTTAAAAAGGGCACTTTGGACATTTTCCAAGCCTCTTAAACCGTACATACATCAGAATTTAGGGCCACTACAAGCAACATATGAGATTTTCTCAAAATTTCCCTCAACCAAAAACCTTAAGTATCCAAATCCTCTTCTAAGAATCTCAAGGGTTCACCATAGATTTTCTAAATTGAATCAAGATTCAAGGTTCTCAAGTCAAAGTCTTCAAGAACCCTCATTCAAGAGTACGAATAGAGTCCCAAAAGTGAGAGTTCATCCAAAGCTTCTAATTCAAGGTATGTGGGGTTTGAACAAGAACACTCCTTTCGTTTTTGTGCCCAACTTGTTGATTTTTATTAAAGAATTTCAATTTTTGCAAGTGGGTTTATACCCAAATTACTTTATTTTGAGATTATGAGATTATGAGTTGTTCAGGTCTTGAATTGCATGATTATTTCACTATTTTATGACATGAGTTGAGAAATTATGCTGTGAGTTACATATCCTCGTATTGATTTGATGTTTCTAAGATTGATGTCATGATTTAAGCTTTATTGTGAAACTGAGATTAATTGAGCATGAGTATAAGTTTTAAACTAAGTATGAGTTTTGATGTTTCTTGAAGAGTATGTTGTTTAGTTTGGTTAAATCAACAAGTACTTTGATTTTAAAGAAATATTTCTTTTAAGCCTGAGTAAGGACAGGAATCCACATTTTTAGTCTTTATTATTTAAATCTAAGAGAATTATAATTTGGTCTTCACTATAGACCCTTGAGTTATTTTGAGGTGGATTTCCTAAAACTTCTGAGCTTGAGTACGGGAGTAGTATTTAGCACCGAGCAGAAAGTGTGGGTTTCGCATATCCTACTTCCGTAGAATTACATTCCCCCGTAGGATTGATATTTATCGGCCTGAGGCCAAGATAGTGATCACTAGAGTTGAGGTTCTATTTCGATGGTAAGGGAAGAACATCTCGCCCTAACGTGGGTGAGACGTTGGACTCCATGTAGCTCACTTGGTTTATGTCGGTTAGAAGAAACTTCCAAGTTCATAAGAATCTAGAGTTTTTCCCATGTCTTGAAGTTTCTAAAGTTCCAAGTCCTTGAATTTCAAAGAAGTTCCATTATCCTCAAGATGAAAGCATGAGTTTAGAAAATATAGTTTAAAGATCCCTTTAGCTTACAAGTTTTGAGAATGAGAGAAGAATATAGATTTTTGAGTTAAGTATAATGACTCACGAGATTTATACTACATGTTTCATTATTCCTGATTTATGAGATTTATGTTTCAGACTTATTCAAGCCATGTGAGTCATTCGCATTTGCATGCTATATTTTATAAACAGTAATGGTACTGTTTATGAAAACGCATAAACCCCCATATACTCAGTACATCCTCAAAGTGTTGATCCATACATACATCTATGTGCTACATTGTCTTATAATGTAGGTTCAGGTGCGCAGTCTCAGCATCATCAGTGATCTCCGAGTACCTTGATCTACACTCTGCTGTTGGTGAGTCCTCTTCCTTTGAGGACCTATTTCTCAGACTTTCAGATTTGATATTAGTGGTTACTTCTTTTTAGTTGAGTATGAGTCAGTTGGGGATTTTTCCCAATGGCTCTCTAGATCTAGAGTAGTAGAGGCTTTGTTAGACTAGAGTTTCAGATGTTTGTCAGAAATTTTCAATATTTCCTGTGTCAAACATTATATTTACAGTCTTTTCAGTTGATATTTGATAAGATTTATTTTTATTAGCTGATTCTGAATCCCATGACTAAGTATGAGATTTAGTAGCAGGCTCAAAGGGTTAGCTTAAGGCTACTTGTAGCCTTGGACACCGTGTGATGCTTCGGGATAAGATTTTGGGACGTTAAACGGGTGACCCCTGAGATCAGTCCTAAACTAGCGGGTGATCCCTGAGAGCATCGGTCCTAAACTGATGAGTAACTTCTTATAACCTACATTGGCTACGTAGTTTCTGAACTTTGTGATTGCTTCTATGGACCCAGTCCTAGATGACAGGTGAGCCCCCATCTCTAGGCTCGCTCGGTGCTGAATCCAACTCCCATTTGAAATACACTAAATACTGGACTGATCTAGGTTAAACTATTTATGGTAACTGACTCATATGATAACAGTCATAACTATTATAAAACCACTCAGTAGATATTGGAAAACTAGGTAAGTAGCTAAATTTTGGGTATTCAAAACCCCTAGGACACGATGGCAATAATAACAAGATCATAGTTAAACTTTGAGGACATGATAGATAGTCATTATTCAAAACTCATTCTTTGAGGCATTTCATTAAACACTTTTAAGGAATAGAATAAGCAAGGGACTATTTTAAACATGTAGCAATAGTATGATTTCAACACTAGAATCACCAAAAGATAACAATGCATAATTCATTCACTTAGACATTTTCTGAAACACTTAGGAGGCATAACCTTGTTCATGGGAATGAACATCATGTTAATGCATCATGACTAAAATAATCATTTCAAAATTCAAGTGTTTGACATGAGATCTACGTTAACCAACATACCCATTAATTTCTTTTACATGAAACTCATATTTTCTTAACTTGAAACTCAAATAACAACATAATTCAAAATAAATCTTGTGAAACTCTTAATTTGAACTTAAAAGAGGTTCTTGGACCCCAAGGGTGGAAGGGACCCAAGGATAAACATCTAACATACCTTGATGGCTGAATTCGTGAGAATTGTTCATGATTTCTTAGGACTTGGATTTAAACTTTGATGAACCTAGTGTTTTCTCTTGAGAGAATTTTATGAAATAATGAGTGAATTTTCCTTTTGGGAGGATAAATTTTGTATTATGGATCAATAATGTAAGTGGAATATGACCCAACTACCCCTCTAGACTCAGGATTAATTGCACAAAATATGCCCAACGATGCTGCAGGCAACAAATCGCGTCGATGTTGTCAATGCAATTGCCGATGCATCACATCGATGGTGATGACACGATAGCCAACTTGATGTGTCCTGATCACATTGGATCACTGTTTTGGTTATGTAAACATCCCTCAAACATTGTCCAAAATTTTTGAAACTTACCCGAGATGACCTATACATAACCCTGATAATGAATAAATTTGAAAATTGATAATTTAAGGATGGGAAGATCGTAAATGAGACCATGAAATATCAAGTCCAACAATGAGACTAAGTTTTAACACTTCGCTGAATTTTTTCTCTAATTCTGGGACCTCTATAGTATGCAACATAAGACTAAAATGAGCTAATATTCTTGTAGCGTATTATAGACAACTTGTTGAAGATCCTTCTAAACAGAGAAGTCAAGATATAAGTACAGATTTGTCATATCTATAGCCTCTTATGACGATAATAAATAACTGGGACAACTACAAACATCCACCACCTTTCCTACAAAGGTTTATCCTAACATCAACTCAAGAGGTAGAACCTATGAAAGAAAAAAGAAGAGAAAAAATGGTTGTTGAGAAGCCTGATATAGAGGTTGAGAGACCTCCACAACCATTTCCATAAACATTCCAAAACAACAAAGAGAATGGAAATTTTAAGAAGTTTCTTGATATCTCTAAGAAACTTCACATTAATATTTCCTTGATTGATGCATTGAGGGACATGTCCAAATATGTCAAATACTTGAGAGAGGTGGTGGATGGAAAAAAAGACACATAGAGGTTAAGAAAGTTGCACTCACTGAAGATTCTAGTCTAAGGGTAATGAGCAAGCTTACCAAAAAACTCAAGATCCTTGGAGTTTCACCCTGCCATACAAATCGGTGAATATGAGGTTAGGAATATATTGGGATCTTAGGGAAAGTATAAATTTAATGACATTATTGGTGTTTCTGACACTTGGTTTAGAAGATCCATGCCCAACTACTGTCACTCTATAATTGGCAGACAACTCGCATATGCAATTAAAAGGAGCAACTGAACGTGTTCTCATCAAGGTAGGTAAGTCTGTGATTACTGCAAAACATATTATTGTAGATTTTAAAGCAGATAAGTAGGTACTGGTTATTTTGTGATTCCCATTCATAGCAACTAGTGGAGACTTGATAGATTTGTTAATAATGGATATTAAAATAAGGGTCCATGAGGAGGAAGAGATATTTAAAATGTATAATTAACTCTCCAATGCTTCACAATATAGGGACTTGTGTATTATCACAGAGATGATTAATGATAAGTATGGGCTAGAAGAATGTGGACCTACAGAAGTAAAAGATCTAAATAAAAAGAGATTGAACGATAATTGTGGTCCTCCTAGAGTAAAGAAGAGATTGAAGTTGCATTACATGGGGAGGAAAAGATTGAGAGAATTTGATTTATCTATGACTGGTATCGTGTCGCGACATTAAATTAGGCATTGTTTGGGATCTAACTCAAGTTGTAATACTGTAGTTTTATATTTATAGAGTCATGCGTGGTTTTTGTTTATTTGTTGTTTTTGTTTTTTTCTAATATAGGAAAGTCCGATTACACATATTTGAAGCTAATAGGCATGGATGAAGCGTATGCATGGGTTCATTCACCCCTTTGATGAAAAGATTGAAGAAGACTTATTGCTATCTAGGTGTTAGAGGGCTTCAAGGAGTATTTCTAACCACTGCTGATTTTTGATTTATGTTTTGGGGACAAAGCACGACTTTAAGTGTGGGATGGGATTCATTCAATATTATTTAAGGGTGAAGTATGCTATATGAGTTGCTTTGTTTTTAGTTTTTTATTTATGTTAAGAAATTGTGCAAAAAAATTAAAATAATTCAAAAAAAAGGTTTTTTTAGTTTTCTAGATTAGAATAGTTTGTGTTGGTTGTTAGATTTTTTATTCTTTAGTAGAGCATACTTTGACCACCCCTTGGTTTTTCTTTTTGATATTTTTTTAGGGAAGAGTTAGTCATTGAGAGTTGATAGTATTTAGGACCAATTGTGTGTGAGTTGATCTAGTTAGGTACTACACGTGACTGAATGATGAAAGTTGGTTTCGAGATTGAAAGCATGTTTAAAAAAAAATATTTGAATGGCTTCTTTTGAGGAACTTAGGCTTTATTACTTGACTTGTATGTTATATTTAGTTTATATTTTAACTCTTATTATTTTCTTGATTTAGAGTCTATATGGACCCTTCTTTAGTTTAACATGTGCCTTTGTGTGAGGTGTTTGTTGATATTTCATACTTTTATATTGATGTCTAGAACTTTCTGAGTGTGTTTGCAAAAAGAAATGAGGAATGTTTATATTTAGGAAATAATTTAGAAATTTCTTTGATTAACCTATTTTTTTATCCTTTGATTTACCTACCCACCATGGATGGTCCTAGTTAGCCCCCGTTAAGCCTTTAGCCTATTCTTTAACAGCCGCATATGAATCTTAATTCTTTACTTTTAATAAACCTTTAATTTGATCCAAAACTCCTAAGCACTCTAATTTGATAAATAAGAATTTGAAATAGTGGTTATTGAGAAAAGGGAGATAGTTGTGGTGGGAAGCCTATAGAAAAGTCTAATAGTGCATGTCATAAAAATTATATGCTATTGGTACGAAGTAGAAAAAGAACAAAAGATTGAAAAACAGGTTTGATAATTGTATACTCCTTTCTAGTGGTATGTGAACTTTATTAAACTGACAAAAAATCAAACAAATATATTGGTAAGAAGAGTATTAAAAAGTGTTGGTTGATTGAAGAGTGAGAAAACAATGAAAAATCTATGATGTATTGTAGTTCCTAGGGAAGATAGTCACTTTTTTAGCAAAACCAATTCCTGCCCGTCCCTTTGCCTACATTGCAACCTGAAAACTCCTACTTGATCTTAGATTTGGTATTCCTATATTAGTGGAGTAGTACACTAAGGGAAATATTATGGTTCATCATATATTGCCTGTGAAATTCTGTTTGAGAGTGAACGGAAACTTATTCCTATACCTATTCTATCTTGAAATTTTATACTTATGAGTGAATATGGGTATCTCTGTTATTGTAAGGGTACATGGTTTATGAAAGATAGATGATTATTCAATATTTTGATTGGGTGGATTATATGAGTTATCTAATAGCACAGAGTCAGTTCTTAAGGTTTAGAGTTCTTGGAGGAGTTGTTTAAGAATATGGTATGAATGAAACACGTTTACTAAGATCTTGCCATCTATTGTAGTCATTGTAGTCTTAGCTTGAGTTATCTATTTTTAATGGGTGTAGGTGTAGCATAGTTTATTTCATGAGTTTATAGCTTAGTCGAGGATGCGAAAGAGTTTAAGTGAGGGGTGCTGATGAGAAGCTAAAAATCACCTTATTTTACCATCTTTAACCTAATATTTTTTATATTTTTGGTGTTGTCTTATGCTTAAATAATGTGATTTATGCTTCAGCTTCACGATTTTATTATATAGGAGTGTATTATGGTATTGGAGCTTAAAAAGGAAGAAAAAGAGCATCTAGCAACAAAAAGAAACCAAGGAAGAATCTCTGTCGTAATACACTGCAAAATAGTGTGGAACGGTAGAAAATATTTTTATTTGTACCAGTACTTCAATGCAAGCAGGGGCATGGATTTGTGTTGTTATTAGGAGTCTTGCGACACTCATCCAAAGTATGGAGTGGCACAAGTTTAGCCATTGGACCGAATGTTAGGTTGTTCTTTGTGGCACAGCCCCACTTTTAGGTTGTGGTGCAAAATGAAACTTATCCTATCCCAATTGGAATTGATTTTTGACAATTTAAAAGTTTCTAAACTCTATATAAACCCCTTTTACACATTTTTATGGGAGAAAACTGATTTGGGGAAGGCAAAGTCTAGGGGAAAACTCAGGAACAAGGTTTAATTTATTTATTTATTTTAAATTTTTTCCTTTAAAACTCATGAAATCTCTTCTTCCAAAGAGATTATGAGTATCTAAACATCTTAATTTCTAGGGTTGTTGTTGAACATTAAAATTGTTTCTTGAAAATTATATTATCTATTTTGTTTTATATCTATTGAGTTATTTATTTCTTCTTGCATTCAATTATTCGTTTGATTGATCACTTGGAAATTATTATCTGGGGATTATTTGTGGGTTTTGAAAAAGAGAACGACAAGGGGGGGAAAGGAAATAGGGCTAGTTTATGAACATTATAGGGAAAGGGAATAAATTCATCAATATGGATAGAAATATACTCTGTGACCTAGCTTAGTTGATACAAACGATTTGTTTTTGCACTTCAATACGTACCAAGGACCAAAGATATTTAGTTGTTAGGGAAAGTCAAGTAGGCTTAGAGTTTTTGGAAAATACCTAATATAGGTACAATTAATCTACAACTAGTAACTCTGGCAAGTAAATTAGATGAATTATTGGATAGAAGAATAGGATTATCAAAATACCATAACCCTAGATCTTTTCTCAAATTTAAATTACAACACAACAAATATACGACTTGTTTATAATTATTTTTATTTACATTCAAAACACACAAAACACTCTTTGTTACTGTTCACCTACTTTATATTTCAAATAAGAAATCAAAGTAGATCTTAAATTCATGAAATCCTTGTGGGTAAGATATTTGGACAAATATCCTTTATTACTTGTATGGCCATATACACTTGCGTGGGCAAAAGAACGTAACAATACTCATGCTGATCTTATTTTATTAGGCACGGGGAATTTTTATGTGATTCTTGACATGGTCTATTTATCCTACTATCATGCGATCATGAGTTATTTTACTAACATTGTTAACTTTACCATGCCCGGCGTACCCCCGATTATTTTTCTGGGAGCTATTAGCCAAACAGGCAGGAATCATTTCATATATGTGTGCAATAAGACCTATTTTTAGGGGTTGTGAGTCTTTTCTCACTTATATTCATGATTTTAGAATGGAGAGTCAGTTGCTTGTATCTACTCCTATAGTTTATGAGTTTCCTAAAATTTTTCCTACCGATCTACCTGCTATACCTCCTTCCCATGAGATTAAGTTTGTTATTGATCTTAAGTCTAGAACCTGACCTATTACTATGGCACCTTAGACTATGTCTTATGCAAAGCTTAAGGATCTAAATTACCAGATTTAAGATCTTTTGGGTAAGGGTTTTATTAGACAGAGTATGTCTCCTTTGGGAGCTCCTGTGTTGTTTTTGAAGAAGAATGATGGCTCTATACGCATGCGTATTTATTATAGGTAACTTAATATGGTGACGGTGAAGAACAATTATCTATACATCACATTCATGATTTATTTGACTAGCTTCAAGGTACAATAGTATTTTCCATGGTTGATTTAAGGTCCGGTTGCCATTAGTTGAGGATGCGTGCTAATAATATCTTGAAGATATCCTTTAGTATCTATTATGGTCACTATGATTTCTTGGTGAAGTCATTGGGTTGACTAACCCCCAACTACATTTATGGATTTGATGAACTGAGTGTTCATACCTTATATGTACTTCTTCGTGATTGAATTCTTTGATAACATCCTTGTGTATTCGAGGAGTAGAGAGTAGCATGCATAATATTTAAGGATTCTGCTCTAGACTTTTAGAGATCATGTGCTTTTTTCCATGTTCTATAAATGTGAGTTTTTTCTTAAGTCAGTCATATTACTTGGGCATGTGGTATCTAAGGATGGAATTATGGTAGACCCAGTAAAGATTGAGGCTATTTACAATTGGGCCAGACCTACATCATCGACTGAGGTTCATAGTTATATTAGTTTGGCTAGTTATATTATAAATGATTTGGTGAGTGTTTTGCTACTAGTTAAGCACCGATGACTAGATTACTCGAAATGAGGTTCCTTTTTGATGGTTTAGGGATTCTGAGTTGAGCTTTCAAAAACTCAAGGAATTTTTCACTTCAGCTCTTATCTTAGCTCTTCCTATTAAGGGTGAGGAATTCATCATGTATTTGGTATTGGTTTAGGTTATTTGTTGATGCAACAGGGTCATGTTATTGCCAATTTTTTGAGGTAACTTATGGTGCACGAGGGAAACTACCCCACTCTTGATTAAGAGTTGGCAGCAATAGTTTTAACGTATAAGATTTGGGGGTATTATATTTATGGTGTGCTTTATGAGATTTTCACCAATCATCACAGTCTTTAACATTTTATAACCCAGAAGGGGCTTAATGCTAGGAAACGTAGATGGATAGAGTTTCTTAAGGATTATACTATCTTCATCTTGTATTATCCAGGAAAGACGAATATAGTAGCAGATCCTTGAGTTTAAAGGAAGAGAGTACAAGTATCTTGGCTTATGTTTCTATTTCTTAGAGGTTGTTGGCGTAGGATATTCAGTCCTTAGCGAACTTGAAGATACGACTTGACATTTCAGATCTTAGGAGGATTCTTAATAGTGTTGAAGCTAGGTCCTCACTATTTGAGAAGGTTTGAGATTGCAAGTTTGAGGATAATAGACATTGCATCCTTTGTGATTAGGTTTTGATTGGTGAGCTAAAGAGGGATACCATAGATTTCAAGGGTGTCTTGACATTTGATAGTCGTATATGTATTTTGATGATCGATGATTTAATTCAGTTGATTTTGGATAAGACTCACGACTCTAGGTATTTGTCCATCCAAGTAAAGCTAAGATATATAGACACTTGAGACAACATTATTGGTGTAGTGTCATTAAGAGAGATATTACAAATTTTGTAGCTCGTTGCCTATGTTATTAGTAGGTGATGGCCGAGTATCAACAACTTAGTGGATTGATTCAGAGGTTGTAAATTCCTAAGTGAAAATAAGAGCGGATCACCATGGCCTTTATTAGTTGTTTTCCTCGCACTTCCCCTTGTTCTGATGGTATTTGGATCATTGTGGATTTGTTAATAAACTCTGCACATTTCATTCCAATTCAGATGTCCTTCAATGCCGAGAGGTTAGCTCATATCTATGTGCTTGAGATAGTCTGTTAGCATGCTATGCCTATATCTATAATTTCATACTGTAGTTTGTTGTTCACTTATAGTTGTTGAAGTGATTTTCAAGAGGAGTTGGGTACTCAGGTAGATCTTAGTACAGCCTTCCATCCGTATACCGATGGCTAGTTGGAGTAGACTAATCTAGTTCTTAAGGATATTCTCTGAGCCTATGTTAGGGATTTTTGATAGTAATGGGAGCAACACTTAGCCTTGGTAGAGTTTGCATATAATAATAGTTATCGTTTGAGTGTTGATGTGGTAACTTTTGAGACCTTATATGGTAGGAAATTTTGTTCCTCGATTGGATGGTTTGAGACTTCTGAGGTTAGACCCCATGGTACTGGCATGCTTTAGTATTCATTTGATAGAGTCAGGTTAATTCAGGATAAGATGAGAGCAACTCAGAGTAGGCTTAAGGTTTATGCACACTGTACACTTTGTGCCTTGAGATTTGAAGTTGGTGATCTGGTATTCCTTTATGTATCACCCATGGAGGGTGTGATGAGGTTGGGAAGAAAGAAAAGCTCACCCTAGATATATGAAGCTCTTTGAGATTCTTCACATAGTGGAGGAGGTGGTTCATGAGTTAGCCTTACCCCTAGATTTTGCAGTCATCCATTTATTTTTCCATGTTTTTATGTTGCGGCGATACATTCCTGATTTGTGCCATATGCTTAGATGGGATTTATTCTAGTTGGATGTGCGATTTACCTTTATGTAGGAGGCCTTGCTTATTTTTGAAAGTGATGTCTTGAGGTTACACACTTGAGAAATTCTTGTAGTTAAGGTTCAGTGGAGGTACCGACCTATAGAGGAGGCTACTTGGGTGATCGAGAGAGAGATATGGACGCAGTATCCTCACCTGTTTGAGACTCTACGTCCATTCTAATCATTTATTTTTGCAGACGAAAGTCCTTTTAGTCATGGATAATGTAATGATCCTTCAGGTCATTTATTGGGTTTTTGCTTATTTTTCTGTTAGAGATTTACTATAGTTTCTCCTAGCCATTTATAACTTGTTGGGACTAACAGTTCGGTTACCAGGCAGTTCGTTTGGTGTTAGAGCTAATTCCTTGTTTTAAGGTCTTCATTGGTTCAAATTGGCTATCGAGAGAAAACATTAGTCAAACAACCTTACATGCCAATTATGGCTATTCTAATAGCTCAAAAATGTTGATTTTATGTTATGTGGAATCTTTATTTAAGTCTCGAGGACCTGAGTTCATTTTGACCTATTGGTCGAAAAGTTAAAAAAATTAAAGTTTAGTGTGGGACCCACTTTTTGTTGGAACAACCACAGATGGAAATTTTGACTGCAACTTTGAGTACAAAACATCAAATTTGATAGGGTATCATAGCCTATTTGTGTATACAGGATGTCAAATAGAAACCGAGAGGTTGGCATAGACTTGGAAACTCAGTTGTACTTATGCACTCGTTAACAACGAGCCATGGGTTATAATTACGATACCCTTGGAAGGGAACCATATGTCATGATTAGGTTTATTATGTTGTGAAAGCTACTCACCTGACTGCCACCATATGTCGCGATTGCGACATCTGGTCATGATAGAGACACCTGAACACTTAGGAAGTGTATAAATATCCCACTTTTTGCCCATTTTCACCCTTCTCCATCCATTTCAAAGAGAGTTAAACCCTAAATATTGATAAAGCTTAGGATTAGAGCTTATGGGTTATTTTGTTAACTTGGATAACGATATTATGTGATTCTCCTATGAAAATTTGTGGTAAGATTTCTTCTTGTTCTTGGTTGATTTTTCTTTTTCTTCTCTAAAATCCCTAAAACTTGGTGACTTTATTTTATCACCAATGTAGCTCCATTTTCACCCAGTTTTGAGGGTAATTACTCCTTGTACAAAGGGGAATGTTGGGTTGGCTTCAGAAAGGCAATTTTTGTAAATGGACCCACAAGGGATTTTTGAGAAATTTTCTACCCGAAGCACAATAGTGAAACATAGGTATCCTTAATCTCGTTATGATGAGTATATTTTGATTTTTATAGCGTGGAAATTCGCAGAAGCTTCTCAGAAGGAAAATTCAGTGATTTAATAAATTCTTCAAACATTATACGACATCTAGGTAGGCTAGGGTTTTCCCTCTTCTTAAATTAAGCTAGTTCATAGTATGTTTATGATATTGTTATTGTTTTGGGATAGGTGTTAGATGTTTGTGATGAAATTGGAAATGATTGGGTTAGTGGGACCGTTTAAGCTATTTGAAAATTGTAATCTAGGCATAATTAACTTAATTGCTTATGCTTTATTTAAAATTTCTATCGTAGAGTTGATTATGGCTTAGTTGACATTCTAAAGTGGATTTATATACCTTAGCCTAGTTTGGGTAGCATTTTCCTCAAGATATACCTTGGGGATTTATAAGTTGTCCCTTTGACCCATCATATGCCAAGATTCATGTTAAGTTCATGTAGACTTTTTATACATGTTGTATGCCTAGAAAATGCTATTGAGGTAATATTGAGTAACTTTGGAATTTGAGGGTTATGATTGGTTGGTATTGACAGTTGATGCTTATTGATTATGCTAGTGACTACTGGTTATGTCATTGTTTATGCTAGTGATTATGCTACTAATTATGCTAGTGATTATTCTATTAAATGTGCTAGTGATTATGCTATTGATGGTGATATTGATTACATATATATCTGGTTCGTTTCTGAAAGATGATTATGACATTGCTCATATATATATATATATAGAGAGAGAGATAATTATACCCAGTTCGAGTTTGGAGGATTATTATTTTAAAAACATTCTAATTCAAGTCCAAAAAAATTACTAGGATATTGATCATGATATTGCTGATATGACATTGACAACATTAGGGTGTGATATTGATAATAGAAATACTGGCTAAGTCTAAAAGCGAGAAAATGGTTATAATAAGAAATATCAGGGATGGATTCTAGTTGTATCATCGGATTTGGTAAATGATGGTGGGTTACATTCTACTATCTTTATTGTACCCTATATGGTTATGGGGGCCTGCATTGGGTTATTTACTTTATTTCACTTAATATCTATTGGGGGACAATTCCGTAGTTATAATTTCATGAGTTGCATGTTATTATCTCAGTTTATTTAATTACTTGTATATAGCGATGATGGAGTTATTCAGGATTGCCTCTTCACTTTGACTTAGTTATGTAATCTTGCATCTTATCATATTTATACCATGATTTATCTTAGATGGCCGATGATGCCTAATGAGTACCCATGATTTTTGCATTCATACTACACTTCTATACCTTTTTGATGAAGATTTGAGTACTATCTCCCATCGTTGATTAAACGATCGTGTTGTTGTTGATTCAGAGATAGGGTGAGCTCTTGGAGTTAGCGTCACTCTATTTTCATCTATATTAATTATGTCTAGTATTTTGTTTTTGATAATTTTTATTGGTTAATTAGAACTTAGGTTTTATTTATACTAGCTCTTGTACTGGCTCTACTAGGTTGCGGATGGTTATGTATATTATTGGTTACCTCTCATCTGTTTCTATTGCTTTGCTTATTTATAAGTTGCAATTATCTTTTTTTACCACTTTTTGGGCATTTTCAGCAGGTTAGCCTATTGGGAATAGCTTTGGGCTACACTTTGGCATACCTACTAGAGGAGTTTTATAGGTGTATCAAAACTCATAAATCAGGTTGTGACAGTATATAACACTTCTCAAAGGACAAAACCTCTAGGACACCAGATCTTCGCCTCACCGAGAAGTATGCGATTATAGTCCACCTATGATTGGATCCATTCACCTCATTAGCTTTACCCTCTTGCACCAAATACTAATTCATACGCCTTAAATATGACTCTCATATGTTCACCTCAAAGGTGACATTAAATCAATTAGGAACCCCTAATACCATGTTAATAGTAGTTGAATTCATAGGCACATTCTCTCTCAAATTTGAAAGGTAGGGAGAGGTATTGTAATACCTTACAAGCTCCTAGATAAGTTTCCAACTTTTTTTTATATGATTAAATCCCCCCAAGTAATTATGTGAAGATATTATTAAGTGTCGTGACCATTAACCTTGAGTATGAAGTGTTTTTGATGCGATGATGGTCATAGGAAACACTTGGAGCTTAGTTGAGTTGAAAGCATTTGAATAGATTTACTTTTTGTATTGGATTCTACATGGGTCAAATTTAAACGAGTGTAACTCCTAGAATAAATTGATTCATATGGAAAACTATATATAAAAATGAAATATCTTTGAGTCTTATTTTCAACGGATCAAATTTCCTCCTCAATCCAATATCTGAGTAGGAAGGTATGCTCATATAATCTTGAATTGTCTGTTTGAGAGAAGGTGACTATTTTACTGACGAGTTGTCAACTTAGTTTCCATCCTTAACTAGAAATAACACTAAATCACTTAGGGATTGTGATGACTAAGTTTACAAGACATGAACTAGTTGACAAGCTGTCAATTAAGTCATCAACCTTAATAAGAAAGTGTGCAAGTCCAGTTAGAGGTTGACGACTAAGTTGATAAGTTATCAACTTAGCTGTCAATTAAAAATTTTCTGCAATTTTCTGGGGGTTTCCTCAGAGATAATTTGCTATTTTCCTCACATCTAGCTCCTTTTCCATGACTTAAAACCTCTAATACATGCTATTTTTCGAAAGGATAGATGGTGTGCATTGTTGTCAGGGTAGGTTATGAGTTATGAATGTAGGCAATTTAGGGTAGCAAATGTTAGTAAAAGCACATGGTTTTTAATATTAAATTCATCTAGGAGACATTAAGGTGTACCATGATTTGCAGGAAGTCTATTGGTTGAATGGTATGAAAAAATATATTGAAACATTTGTGGCTAAGTGTCAAAATTATTAGAAGGTTATGGTTGAACACCAAAGGCCTGGTGGTATGCTTTAGGAGTTCAGCATCCCCACACAAATTTAGGAAGTGGTAAACATTGATTTTGTTATAAGGTTACCTAGTATATGTCATTAGAATAATTAAGTTTGGTTCATTATTGATAGGATGACCAAGTTAACCCATTTCATTCTAGTCCATACTTCATATCCAGTTGAGTTTTATGCTAGACTCTATCTCAGGGAGTTCCTAAATTTACATGGGTTTCCGTTACCATCATTTCATAGAGAGGTACTCAGTGTACCTCTTATTTTTTGAAGGCTTTTCAGAACGGTCTTGGTACCCAAGTTCATCTCAGTATAGCTTTTCATCCCCAGATAGATGGTCAAGAAGAAAGGACTATTCAAAACTTAGAGGATATATTGAGAGCTTGTGTTATCTATTTCAAGGGTAGTTGGGATTATCACTTACCTTTGATTGAATTTGCCTGCTATAATAGCTATTACTCTAGAATTTAGATGGTTCTGTTTGACGCTCTTTATGGAAGGAGATGTAGATCCCTTATTTGTTTGTTTGAGGTTAGTCAGGCTCCTCTGATAGGGCCAAATTAAGTTTATGAGGCGATGGAGAAAGAACAATTGATTCAAGAATGGCTGAAGATAACCAAAAGTTTTTAGAAATCCTATGTTGATGTGAGGATGAGAGAGCTCAAATTTGATGCTGATTATTTTGTGTATTTGAAAATTTCACCCATAAAAGGGGTAAAGATATTTGGTAAAAGGGGTAATCTCATTCCCCGCTTTGATATCCCATATAGGATTTTGAGCTATTTTGGAAAGATGGCTTATGATTTGGAGTTGCGTATAGGGTTAGCATCAGTGCATCAAGTTCTTTCTATCTCTTTGCTAAAGAAATGAATTGGTGATCTACCTTTTGACATTCCTTTACAGAGTGTGGGCGTGGAAGATAGTCTATCCTATGATGAAGTCCTAGTGGAAATCCTTGATCGTCAGATTCGTAGGTTGAGAAATAAGGAGGTTGCCTTAATAAAAGTTTTGTGGAGGAATTACTCCATTAAGGGAGCTACATGGGAAATAAAATATGATATGCGATCCAAGTTTCCCCATTTTTTCTCTAAAAATTTATATTTAGCTTGAGTTAATGGTTTCCTTAAAAGAAATTTCTCATTTTTTTATCTCAACTATCCTACCACCCACATGTCATATCATTCATTCATGAATTCAGTTTAGTCCATGCATCATATTTCAGATTCAGATATTTAGTCATGGTTTTGTTCATAAATGACCAGTGCATGATCTCAGTTTTCTTAGTATTCTAGCTCAAATAGTTTCATTTATGGATGAATTATCCCAAGGGGAGATATTGTAATACACCACAAGCTCCTAGATAAGTCTCTAACTATACGTTATATGATTAAAGATCCAAAAGAGATTATGTCAAGCTATAATTAAGTTTGATAACCATTCACCTTGAGTGTGAACTATTTTCAATGTGACTATTGTCATAGGAAAAAAATTGAGCAATGTTGGGTTGAAAGAATTTGAATTGATTGACTTTATGTATTAGATTCTACATAGGTCAAATGTAAAAGAATGTAACTCCTATTATAAAATGATACATGTGGTCTTCTATATATCAAATGAAAGATCTTCCAGTCTTATTTTAAACTCATCTAATTTACCTCAATCCAATATTGCAGTAGGAAGTTATGCTCATTTTACCTCGGAGTGTATGTCTGAGAGAAGGTGATAACTTGAGTGATGAGTTGTCAACTTAGTCATCAGCCTTAACCATAAAGGGCCCTAAATCACTTAGGCAAGGTGATGACTAAGTTGACAGGACATCAATTACTTGAAAAGTTGTGAACTAAGTGATCAACCTCAACCATAAAGTGTCCAAGTCTAGGTAGACGTTGATGACTAAGTTGATAAGTTGTCAACTAGTGGACAAGATGTGAACTTAGTTGTCAACTGGAAATTTCTGCAATTTGTTTGGGTTTCCTTAGGGGTAATTTGATCTTTTTCGAGCATCAAACTCCTCTTCCATGACTTAAAACCACCAATAAATGTTATTTTGGACATTCAAAGTCAGTTTTAAAAGTTCATTCTTCTCTCCACTCTTAACAACTAAAAGCAACGGTTTATCCCAAGAATTCACCTCCCAACGCTCCAAATCAAAGTTGAATTCATGAAGTCGAGAAATTCAGGTATGTGGGATGTTCATCAATGGGTTACTTTCACCTATTGAGTCCCAATGTTTCCCAAATTTAATTCCCAGTTTAATTTAGGGTTTCATGGAAAGTGTAAATTCAATGATCTCTCTATGTAATTCTTGATTCAAACCATGAAATAGAATTTCCTCATAACTTCAAGTATTCTTCCATATTCTAACCCTTATAAGTTGTTATATTAATGAAGTTGTTGGATTTACGAGTTTAAGTCATGAAAATTCCTATCATGTTAGTACATTGAAACCATTATGTTAAATTATATTATTTTACATACTGGTGGGTTATGAAAACCCGATACTTAGATGATCATGCATGCTATAGTTTTCATGATTTCAAGTTATATATATATGTATACCATGTTTATACCATGAGTATTATAACATTTTCATGTTGAGAATTACTAGTACTAAATCATGTTAAGTAATTATCTTTACCAGCATAAATTCAGTGGAGAGTAGAACTTAGCACCAAGTCAACCTAGGGATGAAGTCTCACCCGCCAGTAGAGGAATAAGAACTTTAGTAGTAATCCCTAAGTTCAAGAACTATGTAGCCATCATAGGTTATGAGAGGTCACCTACAAGTAGAGGACTGAAACTTTCTTAAGGGGTTAACTGCCAGTAGAGAAAAAATACCCTAGTCCTTCAGGACACTGGATTGGTGGATCCACACTACCAATGTAGGTTCCCATGGAAAGGTACTAGCACCCTTACAATTGGGGTTTCAGGTTTGTACCTCGATTAGCTTAATTTGGGGCATGTCAGCTAAATGTCATCTCTCACAGGTTCCGTCCAGTATTCAGATTATATCAGTTCAAGTTTGCATGATCAAGAGTCCATATATCAGTTATTCATATTATTTTAGTACATATTTATGCTTGGTCTTGCATTCGTTTGACATGTATGGGAATTCATGCTCAGTACCTATATGTATTTTAGTTAGTCCCTATCTCACATACCAGTACATTAAAAGTACTAACTGCATATTCTTTTTTTCTCTGTATTCATTTTAAAATATAAGTTTCAACGTTCAGTTCCTAGATCACATGTAGTCCATTCCTATAACATTCAGCTGCAACATTGGCGAGACTTCTTTAGTCGATGTCCATTCATATTATTTATCATGATTTATAGTACTTTGTATCATGATATTTAAGTAGTCATGTTATTTGGGGACATGTAGCAACAATTCATCATTTTCAGAGACTTTCAGACAGTGAGACAGTTAGTTATATTTTTCCAGAGATGTGTTTTAGAATCCTTTCACTATTAATTGGATTACTCTGATGTTTTATTGAATGACTTTTACACAGTATTTTGTTATTTATTTTAGTCTTTTCATCTTGTGCCAGACAACGGGTTAGTTTGGAGTCACTTTTGGACATAAACATCGTGTCACGACTAGGGGGTAGTCTCGGGTCGTGATAGGTATCAACTACTCCACCATAGGAAGAAAGGCATTAATTTTACTAATACATACTAAGTTGCACTTTGATACTGGCTCAGTCAATACTACCCACCCAAAAACTTTTAGTTGGTTGCTAAAATTAGGCAGCACATCATCAATGTAGTCCATCCTTAATGACATCCATCACAAAGCCTCTCTTATAAAGAAAGTTGATAATATGTTGACCCATCTTAAATTTCTTCCAGCTAGCATTTTTTTAAAAACCAGTTGTAGGCAGGTTGTTGGGACATGATAATCCTGTAAATGACACAAAAACTAGTTCAGAACCATATCAAGACACTAAAGAAGGGATGGAAAATAAAAAAATTTCAAAAAAAGAAAAAATATTAAAGTTGTTTCCCAGTACTGTATTAGCTGTTAATTAATCACAGAAGTGGTACCACTACGGCAAAACATACAACTATGGTGGAAAAAAAAGTTACTATTGCAATATTTCACTATCTTCAACTCGTTAACCACCCTTCCCATTGAATATTTTTAACTTTTTTTTGTACTCTTGGAAATCAAGTATAAATCATGCTTAGTAAAGTCTGTGTGAATTGTTAAGCACTAAAATGTAGGTACGGAACACCCGAAATGTCACGACCTAAACCAGGGCCTGGACGCGACGGGCATCTCATGTCCCACGTAGATCAGATATTACCCCCTACACCTAAGCAAACCAAATCCAACATCTCATAAGGTCGGATGAATTTTGAACATATAACAAGATACTGTGCAATAATCTTAAGAAAATTCAAAACAAGGCCATAACCAACGTCCGACGACTGGCCAAACAACCGACCGACACCATCCAATATCTACAGTAGTCTAAACAAAGACTCCTAAAAAAGTACCAAAAATTGAATATCAATAAAGTGTCAGAAAATGGCCCTAGCTATAGAAAAAAAAGTCTAAACAACCTGAGACACAAGAAACCAAAACATGTAATGCAGACTTCCGATGTATGGAAGCTCATAACTTTGATGTTAACTCGCGGGATGATTGGGAATCTAAATCACTAAGAAGGAAGAGTACAAGTATGACCAAATCCTGCATCATGTAGGGATACAATCTCTGAATATGGTTAGCAGTTCTAGCGCTAGCATGAAACTCAAGATAAGGATAACATAATGTCATGGTCAACGATTTAAAATTCAAAACCAATGCCCATAATCAAATAGATATACATATATACTTTATATGATGGGATAGGGAACAAGGTATAACATGTAATTTAAAATTTTAGCCTGAATTATGTAGCTCAACCGTTATAACATGTACCAACTGGATATATAGGCCCCGACTCTTATCCCCTGGTCGGGCCTAATGAGTGATAATTTTACCATTCATTTGCACAAAACATTTATGCACACTACCATGATTTATAGAATTTAATGAGACATAATGGTGATTTAATGTACTAATATCCCCATTTTGGAGGTGTATAGTTGGTGAGATGAAAAAATGTTGATTGAAGCTAAAAAGGGATCAAATGAAAGCAGAGAAGTATAGATGAAGACCTGGAGCAATCATCGGCCTCAGTTACTGAGATCACAAGACATAGGTCGTGTTTGCAGTCAGTCTGGATGGCCAGGAGACCACAGTAGCATTGGCCGCAGTCGCGGACTTCCTCACACGATATAGGCAAAGCGAGAATGTTGCCCAGGTCAGTTTTGTAAATTTTCATGGACGAATCCCAAACCTTATTTAGGAAAAAATCCTCTCTTCTTTGGATATTGCTTTCCTCATAGTCACTTTTGAATTTCAAGCAAGAACCCAAATTGGGGAAGATTGTAACTAATTTTTGAAGAACTAAATTCTTGGTGTTTTGTGAAGAATGAATGCTTTGGATAATCCTTATAGTAAATCATTCTTTACTTTCTTCAAGAGGAGCTAAGTAATTTAGTCTTGGGACTATGTTTAAATAAAATGTATTTGTGTGTGGATGTTGATGGGTTTGCATGGTTTTTAGTTGTTGATTATGGATTCCACCATTGCTTGAGCTTGATAGTTTGAATTTGTGGGTAAAAACCTCAAATCTCCAAATGGGTTTGATGGGTGAAAACCCCAAACTCTATAAACCATTCATAATCCTTGAAAGAGGGATGAAGGTGAAGTCATGGGAACTCATAGAATCCTTAAAAGAGGGCTATAGGTTGACAAGGCAATGGTGGACAATCAATCCTATAGTTTACTACCTTTTGCAATCTTAGAAATGAGTGTGATTTGAATGTGAATAATGTCAAAGAAATTATCCTAGAAATAGGGATGCCAGGTTGAGTTTTTGGGTAGTTATGAATTGCACACTTTTTAGGTTTTTGAAAAAGCCATAGGATGAAATCCTTGTGGTTTTGTTAAAAGACTAACCACAAAGACCTTCGACCTAGCCTATCTCTTACTTAACAACTAAGCTTTATGTTAAACTCTCATGCACTTCTTACCTTTAGGTAGACATAATCCCAAGATCTTCTCAAATCTTGATTCTAAACCAAACGTGCTAAATTAGTGTCTTGTTAACCAAAGAATGTTACAAAAAAATTTCAAACCAATTCCCCCTACTTTATATTACATGTTTTGTGTGTTAGCATTCCGGGTATCCTTTTAGTAATCAGAACACCCACAGGATTTGAAATTTATAATTTTCTCTTTGTGGATTCAAACCCAACGTATGTTGGGTTGTTGACAATGATCGCCTCACCCCTCAAACATAAGAGTGAGTTGAGCGTTATCAGGTCCCCATTACGTCTTATTACATGAATTGAAGAATAATATCATATATATGCATAGGGGACTCGAACCTCCCAATCATTTACTAAGGTGACTTAAGCACCCCGATAATGTAATGATTTACAGGGGTTTCAAACCTCCAAAATTATGTAATAATAATGAGGGAGACTCGAACCTCCCTTGTCAGTTTGACCCCCACATTGGAAATGAGGTTTCCAGTTTTGGTCACTCGAACCTCCACTTTCATGACTCTATTACAAAACCCCCCATTAAATCCCAATTAAAACATTTATCACACAATCTAATTCGTTTAACCATAATACACATTAAGGCATACATTGTTGGCATCGGCATACCAACAACACTTGCAAGGTAATAACAACGTACCAAAACAATTACAATGCCTGAGGAAATTCACAACCTCTTTGATTTAATTTTTCAAATTCCCACATCTCTCATAATTAAAAACTAGTTTCACATTATGGTGTTGGTGTCATATGCACATCAAAATCCACCAGTTAAGGAAAAATCACAATGGCCTAGTTCATCCACCATACCCATGAATCCACAAGCTCAAACCATAATTAAAGAATGAAAATCATATTTGAACTATCGGAAAACATTGTTCAACAACAAACATTCAAAAGCCCATAACCCTTGTTTTCAAACCAACATGAACATCTCATGAACAATATTCTAAGCATGTGCTTTTAACAAATTAACAATGATGGAAGATTAGCATGCCTTAAACATCGAGAAATTTGAAGAGAAATCGACCCTTTAGCCCTTAGATGACCAGCTTGAGGAAACCCTAGCTTGATTAGCTTGAGGGAATTCAGAGAGTCTTTTGAAGTGTTTAAGAAGTTACATAGATTTGTCTTTTAGTAATAATGACTCCCTAAAGGGGTTACAAGATGTGGTTTTTAATTTGGTAGGAGGGGAAATGTGCAGAATGCCCCTAACTTAGGTAGATGAAAGGTGCCACCATTGACTACGGTTCAACCAGTGACTCAAAGTCACTTCTTACGACTCATCACCATTAGTCGTAACCAAGATAGTATCTACGACCCTCACCCACTATGGACCCTACAACTCCACTTATACAACTCGTAATGTGACCGTACGAGTCATAGGAACCAATGGTAGTCAACGTAAGACCCAATTGACTAAACACTGTACATACTACGATTTGCACCCAATAACTCATGAAAAGTCCTTATGGTTCATAGTAAACCACTCGTACTCAGAGTAGAAATTCTCTACTTAATATCTGATTTGGTTATTATTCCATCCTAGCAACTCGTTATGAGTCATTACAACTTAAGTCCCCAAGTCATGCCAAAGACAGCAACTCAAGCTCCATTAACTGGACACGTTATGACTAGGGTTACCTGACCCATCAAGACACATTATAATCCATCTGGTGAGTTATTTCTAGGGAAGAAAGCTCAGAACTCAAAATAATTTTTAGGACCTAGAAACCAGAGGTGTTACATACTCCCCTCTTAGGATCATTCATCCTTGAATGATAGGATAAGGCATTTATTCACACTATTTGAATCCACTTACGACTACTCTTACCTTCAAGAAAGACAAAAAATAGAGATTGAAAGCAAATCACCATTTCCATTAACAATGTCACAAAACAATGATTTTAAGAAATACACATACATTAAGAACGATTGTCTGGAGCGGGAAACAAGAATGATTACTTAGAGATCATGTCCTCCTCGACTTCCTAAGTAGCTTCCTCAACCTTTTGGTTCATTCAAAGAACCTTTATTGATTCCATATTCATGGTCCGCAACCGATAGACATGCCGATAAAAAATACAAGTGGGACTTTCTCAAAAGACAATAAATCTGAGATACCCATCCCTTCTAAAGGAACAACCATCGAAGTATCACCCACATACTTTCTCAACAACAAAACATGAAACACCGGATGAATGAAGCTTAAACAAGAAGACAACTCCAATTCCTATGCAACATTAACAACTATCTTCAAAACCAAGTACAGAATGATATAACAGGGACTGATCTTCCCCTTCTTAAAAAACTGCATCACTCCCTTTATGGGAGACATCTTTAAGAACACCCAATAACTAACACTGAACTCCAAATCCCTTTCCCTCAAATACGTATAGGACTTTTGGCATCTTTGAAAGGACGTAAGTTTATCCCATATCACCTTAGCCTTCTCCATGTCTTGGTAAATCAAATCAGGAAAAAAACATAATCTCACCAACGTCAAAGCACATAATATGAGACCTACACTTCCTACCATATAAGACCTCAAATGGAGTAATACCAATGCTAGAGTGATAATTATTCTTGTAGATAAAATCTATCAAAGGAAAGTGGTCAACCCAACCATCTCAAGACTACAACACATATGCCCGAAGTAAGACTTCCAAGACCTGAATTGTCCTTTGTTCTTTCCCATTTATCTGTGGGTGGAAAGTAGTTCTATGGATCACCTTAGTACCCTAACCTCGCTGGAACAACCTCAAAAAGTTAGATGATAATTGAGTATCCCGATCAGATATGATGGAAAGTAAAGTACCATGCAACTTCAAGATCTCCTTATTGAACAGCTTGGCATAATCCTTAGAAGAAAAATTCATCCTTGCTAGCACGAAGTTAGAAGACGTAGTCATCCTCTCTACGATGACAAAAATTGAATCAAATTTATGGCGAGATCGTGGAAGACCTGTAAAAAGCCATATTAATTATCTCTCATTTCAGAACTGGCTGCTCAATCTCTTGAGTCAAGCCACCAAGCCTCATGTGCTATACCTTCATTTGTTGACACACCATGCACTCATCCACAAAATTTTCTACATCTTTCTTCATATTATTCCACCAATAAATTTCTTTAAGATCATGATACATTTTATTTGAACCATGATGATTAGTATAATGCGACTCGTGAGGTTCGGCCAAAATTCTTCATCGCAGCCCATCAACATTCAGAACACATAATCTGCCTTGGTACCTCAAGATACCATCACCACTAATTTCAAAAACTATCACTTTCAGCCTACCTACATCATTCTACATTTGCATCAAGAAAAGACCCAACACTTGCTTCTTCTTTACCTCAGCACCAAGTGATGACCTTTCCACATATTGATCAATCACACCACCATCCTCAAAAACCTATGGAAGAACTCTGACATTAGCGAAATAGTGAATATCCTTCCTCGAATCTCACTTTTCCTCATCCATATGAGACCACCTTCCCATGGATAATATGCTAAGAGGATCAACAACCAAGTTGTCTTTACCTCGATGATAGTGAAGATTTATTTCATAGTCCATTAGCTACATAAGCCACCTCATTTTCCTGAGATTAAATTCTTTCTGGGTGAACATCTATGCAGGCTCTTATGAAGAGAATAAATATCAACATAGACCGCATACAAATAATGTCACCATACATTTAAGGCAAACACGACAACCAATAATTCTAAATCATGAGTCAGATAATTCCTTTCATGAACTTTCAACTATCTAGCGGCATAAGCAACCCTTTTGCCATGCTACATTAACACACAAACCAATCCCACCCAGAACATATCACAATAGACAAAAAATCCATCAGTGCCTTCAGGTAGAGTCAAGACCGAAGAAAAAGTCAACTTATTCTTCAGCTTCTCGAAACTACCCTCACAAGCATCAGACCATAAGAATTTCACCTTCTTTTAAGTCAGCGTAGTCAACGGGGCAACGATAAAAAAGAAACTTTCCAAAAACCTTTTATAATAACTGTCTAAACCCAATAAGCTCTGAATATCAGATAGAGTCATAGATCTAGTCCACTTCTTAACCATTGCAGCCTTCTGTGGGTCCACCATGATCTCTTCACTAGAAAAATCATGTCCTAAATAAGTCACAACATTCAGCAAGAACTCACACTTAGATAACTTTGCATATAACTGATGATCCTTTAGGGTCTACAACACAAGGCAGAGGTGATCGGCATGATCCACCTTACTTTTGAAATATCTCAAAATATCATCAATAAAGATATTCATGAACAAATCCAAGAAATAATAGAAAACCTAGTTCATAAGATCCATAAATATGGGTAGGGCATTGGTCCAGTCAAAGGGCATTACTAAAACCTCAAAGTAACCATATCACATTCAAAAAACAATCTTAGGGATATCCGCCTCCCTTATCATCGACTGATGGTACCGAGACCGAAGATCAATTTTGTAAAAGAACGTTAAACCCTAAATTTGATCAAAGAGATCATCAATCCTAAGAAGTTGATACTTAATCTTCACAATTATTTTATTCAGTTTTCGATAAACAATATATATTCGAAGAGAACTATCTTTCTTATGCCTGAAGAGAATAAAGGAACCTCATGAAGACATACTAAGGCAGATAAAACCCGTATCATGATATTTCAAATTATTCTTGAGTTCCTTCAAATCTGCCAGAGGCTTCCTGTAAAGAGGGATAAAAATAAGATGAGCGACTGGAAGAAGATCAATCCTAAAATCAATTTCCATATAGGGAGGATTACCAAGAATATCAACAGGGAATACCTAAGAAAATTCACAGACCACAAGGATAGTCTATAAAGAAGGACCTTCGTATCTAGAATCCTTAACATACACTACATGATAGAGGCTCCCTTTGGAAACTAATTTATGGACTCTAATATATGAAATAAACCTTTCCTTGGGCACTAGGGAACTACCTTTCCATTTGATTACCGGCTTATTTGGGAAATAGAAACCGACCCTTCGTGTCCGATAATAAACAGACGCATAGCATAAATGCAACCAATCCATCTCTAAAATCACATCAAAGTCTAACATATCCAACTCTATCAGATCCACCAAGGTCTCCTTTCCATGAACCGACATATCACAACCCCTATAGACTCTTCTAGACACAATGGTATCACCGAATATGGTGGACACTGAAAAAGGATCCAAAATACGCTCAGAAAACCAAAATAGATTGCCATATAAGGGGTCACATACGAGAAAGTACACTCGGGATCAAGTATATAATTTACATCATGATAAAAGTGTTTAAGTATACCTGTAACAATAGCATGGAACACCTCAGAATCCTAGCAATGGGAAAGGGCAAATAGATGGTTTCATCCAGTGATGGAGCCAAAAGCAGAAGTAACACCTTTTGATGCGGGAGATAATGAAGTAGCAACATGAATCTTATTCTCCAAAGAAGAAACCTTAGAAGGAAAATCTCACTACAAATGAACAATATGACCACATTTAAATGATGTATTCCTTCCTTCCTGGCCGAAATAACAATACACCTGACCATAAAATCTATAATGAGGATATACAAAGCTAACTTATCCTTACGAGACTTCGACTAAGCTCCTATTGATCTAAAACCACTATCATAATGATAATGATTATCACATGATAGCTTTGAATACGGAGCACTATCCGTTGAGTAAGAGCCATAATTGCCCCTATTCTTCTTAGACCACTTTCCACTATCTCTACCACATTGCTACTGACCTCTACCTTAATCCAAAAAGCAAAACTTGTTACTCTAGCTTTAACTCAATTTCAGTTGCTTCTTCTTTTCGTCCTCCACTTGTTGCATATAGACTATAAGTCTAGAGATATCAATATCCATGATACATAAGGCATCCTTGATCTCTAAGATCAACTCACAGGAAAAACTCGAGGTAAACTTTCTAATTCTAGCCCTGTTACTAAACACCAATTTAGGATCATAAAGCAAAAGTTGATGAAACTTTAAGACATACTCTTTTACTGACATCTTTCCTTGATTCATATTCACTAATTCCTTAGGATTCGCCTCCCTCAACTCTTTAGGAAAGAAGCATTTAAGGAAAGAACTAAAAAAATATCAACCTACAAAGTGGACTTAGCATCATCACAGCTAGACTAGTCCCACTCCTCATACCATTGATATGACACATAATTTTATTGACAAGCAACAAACTCTACACACTCCATATCCATATTTTGCTTCACGAGAAAGATCTTTTCCATCTCATCAATAAAAATTTTATGATCTTTCTCAACCCTAAAATAGTAAAAATAAGAGAATCAACTTTATAAATTTACCAACCCTAGTGGTCTCAGATGATAGATAAAAAGAAGAAACACGTTCAATTTTAGAGGCCACCAACTGGGTAAGAAAATTAATCAATAAGTTAAACTCAGCATTAGATATATCCACTCGGGGTGCCTGAGGTAGGATAGGTATAACTATGGAGGTCTCTCAGAACAACCAAAAAAAGAGACCCTAGATTGGATCTAAACTCCTAGAGTTGGACCGGGTCCATAAACATTGGCTTTAGATTGGAAAAAAGAGTTGCCGCGAGCATCAAATCTTCTGGGAGGCATAATCTGAAAAGCAAACAGATGGGAACTAGGGAAGACTCAAGACCTTAGATTAAATAGCATGAAATAGAACAACAAGAAATGAAAAAATTAATAAATGCCTCATAGCCTCTCCCTTATAAGTCTAGCATGCTACACATCCATAAACGAGACTATCGTTGACCCGTCTTTGTTTGACACCCAATGAAACAAAACCTCGTCTCCAATATAATGTCTTTTATGACCCAAATAAGGTCTTAGCCATGATAGGTATATCAAGTCCTATGAAGATTAGAGATCACCCCTTGCATCTAACCAAATAAAACCCAACTTCCCTAAAGGTCAAATGAATTCTAAACGTATGGCAAGATAGCGAGTAATAAGCTTAAGAAAATTCAAAACAAGTTCAAAACCAATGACCGAGACTAGCCAAAAAACCGACCGACACCGCCCAATATCAACAATAATTCAAACAAAGCCTCCTAAACAAAGAACCAAAAACTAAATATCAATAAAGTGTCAAGACATGCCCTCGACTATAGCCAAAATAAGTCTAAATAGTCTGAGACACAAGAGACCAAAACAAAAGATGTATAATTCTTATTAATGAAAGTTCACCACTTTGATAACAACTCATGAGCTGATCCTAAATCCTATCACTGAGCATGATGAGTTGAAGTAGACCAATTCCTTTATCGCGTAGGGATACAACATCTGAAGACGGTTAGCGGTTGGAGCAATAACAAGAAACTCAAGATAAGGATAACATAATATCATCGTCAAAAGCTTAAAATCTTTCAAAACCAATGCACATAATCAAATGAAAAAACAAATATGCTTCACATGCTGGGATAGAGAACAAGGTTTAACATGCACTTACAAACATTAGCCTGGATTGTGTAGCTCAACCAATATAACACGTACACATAGGCTATATGGTCCATTGTTCTCACCCCCTAGTCGGGCACCCCAATGTTTGTAGTCATACAAACTAGAGATAATCTTATATATATGCATAGGGGAATCAAACCTCCCAATCATATAGTAAGGTGACTTAAGATCCCGATCATGTAATAATTTATGGAGGACTCAAACCTCCCTAATAATGTAATAATTATTAGGGGGACTCGAGCCTCGCAATACACTTTGACCCCTAAATCGACAAATACGATTTCTAGTATTGGTCACTCAGACCTCTACTTTCACAAATCAGCTACACAACCACCATTAAAACCCAATAAAAACATTTATCACATGATCTCATTTATTGAATAACAATATATATTAAGGCATAAATTATTGGTATTGTCATACCAACTACACTTGAAATGCAATAACAATATGTAGAAAAATTTACTTCTCTTGGGTAATTCAAAACCCCCATGGTTTAATTTTACTAATTCCCACATCTCTTATAATTTAAATTACTTTAACATTATTAGGTTGAGGTCATAATGTAATACCCCGAGAATCCCAACTGATGGTAGAACCATGCTTCAAGCTCATGATAAATAAATTATAGTGATTTGGTATTTTTATGATCAATTTTGAAGTATATTAATACGTCAAATACATCCTAGCTATTGGACGAATCAAACCATTCCTTATCGATTGAATTCTTGAGAAGGGAATTTCCATAGTCAACTTAAAACGAGCATATCTCCCATTATATAGAGAAATTTTGATCTCATAACTCATCAACAGATAGATAATTGAATTAGATTTTCAACGATATCAATTTCACCAAAATCCGGCATCGGAATAAAAAGTTAAGGCCATTTTACTGAGAGCTGCCCGAGTTGTCCAGGAGCGACGGGCAAAATGACGGACCGTCAAGTCAGCGACGGACCGTTACTTTGGCTATCACAACTAAACTAGTGAGGCCCTTTTCTGGACCAAAAATGATGGTTGGAGTGATGGTTAGACACCAGTGTGACGGTCCATCACTCAGACCGTTAGTTTTGCTCGAAATAGTACTGAAACGTCGTTTTAAAGAGATTTTTGGTCTTTTTTCCACCCTATTAAACACCCAATCATATCAAATCAAAGCACATAACTACTCATTCATCCATAATATCAAAATTAGGATTTCTTTCAAGATCAAAACCCAAGAACAAGATTCAAACCTTTCTTCAAGAATCTAAGATATTCAAGTTCTTCAAACTCAAGAAAAATGAAGAGAAAGCCTAAATATTTCTTCAAGAACCATTAAGAAACATTAGATCTCTTTCAAGATCAATCTTTAAGGTAAGCGTAGTGTTCATCCATGGATCCCTTTAATCCATAGAGCTCAAGAATCATATTTTAAATTATAAATTATGATTTTCTTGTTGTGTTATGGCTATATTTATGTTGATGATTATTGTTTGAGTTCAAAGTTGTATCTTGATATATTTTCATGAAGCATATGAGTAGGATAGTTGTAACCCATAAATTTTGGATTGATTAAGATTGTTATGTTGATAAATATACCTATGCCCAAAATTGTGCATGTAAGGTGCTTGATGAAATGCCTAAGAAACTAGATATCATGCAATATAGCTAAATTGTGACTAAGTGAAGGATTCATGATATGCCCCTATGTTCCAATGATTTTCATGTTGATATTGTGTCTTGTAAATGTTGTTGGATTGTTCATGAACTAGTCTTATGAGATTACGCTATACTTACTTGCAAAAATCCTACTGATGTACCAAATGTATGATAACCATGTACTTCATGAAATTCCCCAAGTTATGATATTATGGATTGTTGATATTGGTTATGCATTCAAGAAATTAATGTTTGTTAGTTTTGTTCCATCGAGTCCTGGGTGTACTCATACCCAAAAAATATAGTTGTGTCCCTAGAGCCATGTTATGTTATCATGATACTCTTAGTCAAGCCATGATCCATAGAATTCAGTCAGTCATGTGACTCAGGAAAACTCGGAAATCTGAGTAGTCTCAGTAGTTCAGTAATCTTAGTAATCTCAGTTTGTTATCATGTCTCAGTAAGTATTCAGTTCAGAACCTCAGTAACCTCATTTCACGACCCGAACCGGGACCCTGGCCATGATGAGCACTCCGAACCATGAAGGCCCAAAACACCCTATCTATTTGGTAATCATGCACATAATTCATATGATAAAAAAATATGAAAGCTTCACATTACTATGGAAGCATGGTCAGGAGTCCAATGAAATCAATAATGGGAAATAATGTCCCACAACATCTATCGGCATCTGAAAACCATCTGCAAAATCTTTACTACATGACTAAAACAAACAACTGTCTGAAAATTAGGACAAGGCCGTAGTTGACCCAAAACTATTAAATTATAAATAAACTGCTAGACATCAAGCCTTCCAAAATATAGAAGGCTCATCACTTGTATCTGTAAAACTATCTGAAGAATCTACCAATTTTTTGGACCCCTAGACTGTCTCTTCGAACCTGGGAGGGAAGGGGGTCAATACAAAGTACTGGTATGCAGAATAATCCAAGACAAAGAAAAGATTTTTATATAAAATAAATGAGAGCTGATATAAAACACATTATTGGAAAATGATTTCGAATATTCATGGGCATAGTATAATGATTTTTCAACAAAAATGCAACATATTTGAGCTAGGTGGTACACCCTACAATTTTATATTTTTCACCAAGTGTCAAATCTCGGTTGCTGCCGATATTAGAGTATAAGTGAGGGAAAAACACATAAGATCACAGAGTAGGGTGTCTCGACCAAATCAAGTATGGTAGTGCACAAGATCACAAAGCAGGGCTCCTAACCATTGTCCCAATTTGGAATGACATAACATCAGGTACACAAGATCACACAGCAGGGTACCAAGTTCCTGAGTCAGCAAACACGGTTCCAGCGTAGAGTCATTTGACTCGTGCTTTCTTTGGGTAACCATCTATCTCACAAAATCAATGCATCAAACTCATTTTAATCAATCACATGTCATACTCTGCATGTTATTGTCATACTCAACTTGCAATTCATCAATATCATATCAACTTTCAAACTTCTCATACCATTTACCACATGAACATATGTATGACTTTCACACCATTAAAACACATGCACCATGGTTCTCAACATGCAATTATTCAAGAATTTTAATCATTTCTGAGTAATGTCGTATCAATTGCAATACTCATGTTTTCAATGATTTAACACTAGTATAATATGGGGTATAAACATTATCATGGGGAATTTAGAAAATTCACAACTCTTGTACATCACACCCTTTTGAAATTTCAGGTCACATGTTTACAATTCAACCATTCAAATACATTCAAACAAACAACCCCATGATATCTCAATAATTATTTCAAAATCATATATCTAAACATGTTATTTGTATCAATTGAAAACCCCCATTTGTAAGAACATATATATACTTGTATAAATTTAAAGTCTTGCATAAATTCCTTTTTGAAAACATGACCATAAAATTTAGGACAACCCTACGTACCTCTATTTACAAAATTAGAGGATGCTTCTTGAAGCCTATGATCTGGGGATTTCGAATCTTCAATCGATTTTGAAATCCCACGGTTGAATCTTGGGTTTATTGAAGTTCTTGTATGAAACCCTAGTGAGAATTTTTGATGATTTTAATGAAAATAGGGTTAAGTTTCTCAAACATAGCCTAAATCCTTTGTTTGGACGGTTTTAAAGGCAAGGAAAAAGTCAAATTTACCCTTAATGACTCCTAAACAAAACTGGTAATTTGAACTTAAAAACCCGATTACGGGTACCACCGCGATGCGCCACAATCACGGTGGTACACTGGAATTCGATGAGTGGGAAATTGGGTGCCTCTGCGATGCGCCACCATCATGGAGCACCATTGGAATTTGAAGATTGTCAATTTGACCCTGTCCGCGATGCGCTAGACCCCAAAATGATGATGTTTACGACTGGAACCTTAAATTATTCATAACTTTTTCACCGAGGGTCCGTTTTGGACGAATCTTATATCGTTGGAAAGATAATTCAGTCATTTATGTAATGAGAGGTTCAAATCTAGCAAATTCCATATGAAAAATAATTTAGATCATTCTAGAAGCTAATGCTTAGAATTTCCATGGACAGAACTTACTTGAGAAGACGTCGGGGTGTTACACCTCATCAACTAGTAAAGTTTAGCCTTATTCAGATAGAAAGTAGAATTCACTAGTATCCTAAGTAAAATCTCAATAAATACAGTACTCTCAGTCAATCCTCAGACATTAGTATATTTCGTTAGTCGACGGAACTTATTAAACTCAGTTTAGCTCCGCTAAATAATCCCACTAATATCAATTCAGCTAATCACTTCAGTTCAGTGTCTTTAAGTTGGGAGTAATATTCATCACCGAGTAAGTCTAGGGATGGGGACTCACCTACTAGATAGGACTGATATCCCTAGAAGCAATCCCTAAGTTCCAGAACTACTTAGCCAGTATAGGTTGAGATATCCCTACACTTAGGGCTAATGCATCTCATTTGAGTTTACCTGATAGCAAGGACAGAAAAAAAGAGCTCCCAAACAGAATAGGATTTACTCATATGTTGTCTCTACCCATGGTACAGTATTAATACCATTCTAGCTGGGGTTATAGGATGACCCCACCAATTAAAATTCGGGGCATGTCGGTTAGATAAATACTTCCCACAGTCTAAGTTTCAGTCTCAGTCTCAGTAAAAGAAGTTGGATAGTTCTTCAAATTTCATGACTGTCAGCTATAGTTAACTCAGATATAGTACAAAACTTAGTTAGTTCCATCAGATTCAGGACTGTCAGATACGGTCACTCATGTTATCGGTTATAATAGTTATCAGATTTCATATTATCAGTATTCACATTTATGACTGTCAGATATGGTTAAGCATATCAGAACTTCATATTCATGGATGTTAGATACAGTCAATCAATTTAATTTTTCATAATTAAAATATCAGATACAGTCTACCAGGCCAATTCTTCATAATCAGAAGTGTCAGAAATAGTTATTCATGTATTAGTAATATAGTTCCAGTCCTTCAGTATTCAACAATACAGTATTAGTTCCCTACTTATTAGTGACTTACATATCAATATCATTAAACTAAATCAATCAGTATCTCAGTATCAGTAAGCTCATGTTGTCAGTATTCAAACTCAGTAGTCAGTATCTTTGCGAGTTCAATTACAGTTATGCATGAATGTATGTATTCTTACGTTTATGATAGTCAGTCATCTAGTATTATTCATGCATATGAACCCTAATTCATTTATCCTTCTTCACTTGCATACCAGAACATTCAAAGTACTGACACATTTGCGCTATGGTGTGTTATACCATAGGCTTAGAGGAATGAGATCCAGAGCATCAGTAGCATTCTAGATTTTTGCAGACAGAATCAGTAGTGAGTCCTTATTATTCAAGGATGATAGTATTTGATTAGTTCATTCTTTCAGTACTTATTTATTTTAGTAGATGGAGTTATTTGTGGACATGTCCCATCAACTCCTTATTCACACAGTTTAGAGGCTTTCAGACTATAGCGTGTCAGACAGTTATTTCAGATTTGTATTAGTATTGTTATACTATTTTCATACATTGTTCTTACCA
Organism: Capsicum pubescens; assembly: GCA_030864215.1. Lineage (NCBI taxonomy): Eukaryota > Viridiplantae > Streptophyta > Magnoliopsida > Solanales > Solanaceae > Capsicum > Capsicum pubescens. Next base: position 122,924,451 of record CM061544.1, read on the forward strand.
GTTATTTGTTCAAATTTGAACCTTATGTCTGTTTAGCTCATGTTTCCGCATTTTTAGTATTTTATGTAGTATACAGGTACAAATATTAGTCATGGATTAGCTTGTGGTCCTTCGAGTTCATGAGCACCGTGTAGCATTTCAGTTCAGAAAATTGGGGCATTACAAACTTGGTATCTGAGGCTAAGGTTCAACAGTGTCCTAGAAGGACTGAAAAGCCGCATCTAGTAGAGTCTTGTACATATGTGTGTTGTGCACCACACTTATGTGTAGAAGGCTATGAGATATTTTATAAATAGTTTTCCTTCTTTCATGTCTCATATCATGCTATAGAAAAGTTTTCTAAGAAAACTCATATAGATTCTCACCATGCTCCACGCATGTTAACTCCACCTTACTTTTAAGGTAACAAAAATAGTGAAGCTCAAGTCCTAGAGATAGGGCTTTCTCAGATAGTCCCTGTAGTCAGTTATGGGATTTGTCTTAAACTCAAAATATGCCCTCAGATCCCTTCTCAAACTTCTATGACAATATAGACCTAGAATTTTTTTTAAGCTTGAACTCAGAAGTTAACAGTGGTAGAGTTGGGATAATATTATCCAGTTTGATTAGATTATGTATTCATGGGGATAGTTGTACCAGAGTAAATTAGTAGGCTTGAACATTGCAAGCTAGAATTTAAGTTTATTGATTTGAATTAAGTGTGATGGTGTTGATGTAATATTAGTAGTATATGAAGTAACAGAAGCAGCTAATGGTCTTAGTAAAGGAAGCATGCATTTGACAAAGTGTAAGTATGTGATTAAGATTGCAGTTCAGTTCAGAGTTTAGTAAGTGCTCACTGATTTAAGATGATATCTTAAAGATAAGGGGGAGATTATAGATCAAGAAACCAAGTCAGGCTCTAATATTCCAGTAGTAGTGCCAGTATGTATAGAAAAATAGTAAAGAAAGATAATTCTGACTTATTCTTATCTCAGTGCAAGGTTTTGTACTTTAGTCAGCCTGATACCTATGCATGCTTCACATCTAAGTTCCATGAACACAACTTATATTCACACTCTTTCCAAAGAATCATGAGCAATTCCAATTTCTATATATATGGAGTATCAACTCCCTCAGTGTTACGAATCATGTCCCACGAATTCAGAAACTCCAAACTAAGGTCATGCAGCATATCTCATGTACAGATGTCACGCCTTACAGTATACTCAGTTTCCATGACTCATGCTATGACTCAACAAATAAGATAAATTCAGACTACATTATATATATTCTCAGTTCAGACATTTTCTGGTAAATCTATGTTGTTGATATTCTATTCCTCAAGTTTCAGTTTAAGTGTCAAGTTCAGTCAGTATCCATTCAAGTTTTAGGTCCTTAAGATTTAATCCTTTAGTATGCTCTCCTTGTAAATAGTGTAGTGTGGAGCAATTTCTTAGATGGGAGAAAGTAAATGTTTCATAACTAAGAGAAGATTTTTGCATACTTGTTTTACATGAGGGTGTAGTTATGAAGTTATTCTTGAATTTCGTATTAGTGTGCAAGTAAATGGCTCGAAAGAGGTTGTATTTAGAAGTTGGGGAAAGTATAGAATGCGAGTATACATTCAGATCCTTGATCAATATCAGTCCTTGTCATGATTATATCCAAATCCAGTTACCATCTCAGTTATAGTTTCAGTATTCAGTACTCAGAAATCATTGTTCGGTCTCAGCATTAAGTACTTCAGTATCAGTCTAAACCACAGTTATCAGTATTCAGTTATTCGAATCCAGCATCTAGCTCTAGTTTGAGTCCCAGTTATAGTCTTAGTATGGTGTCTGCTCCATTCTAGTAATTAGATCAGAAAATAGACCATAGCATACAGTTATCAGTTATCTAGCTATATTATTTCAGCACCTCTATCTATGGAATATTTCTTGATCATGTTATATGCTTGGTCTTGCATTCTTAGGTGTTACAGTCTTTACAAATTCATGCTCAATTACCTTATGTTACTCAGTCAGTCCCTTTCTCCTATGCAAAATATGCTATATCCTCAGTCCAGTTATTCAGACTAAGTACATACCAGTCTTACATACCTAGTATTCAGCTATCAGTTATTCAGTTAATCATATAAGTTAGTATATTTATACATTCGTGCTTAGCACCATGTGAATCATTCAATAGTCTCAGTTGTATTGCACGAGGCTTAGTTACTTCAGCTTAGATGATGTTATAGGCCTAAACTTATTTTCTTGAATCTCAATCAGGTTATGATCTTCTTACTCAGTTTTCTTATACAGACAAGTTCATAAAGTTTGGTTTCCAATGTTCCTACCTATTCGGCTAGTCAAAATCTCACGAAAGAATATAATCATCCTCAGATTAACCAATCAGATAGATGTAAGCTCAGCTCAGTTCATGTATCATGCCTTAGTTTTAGATCACAGATAATCAATCACGAATCAGATCCTAGGTTCCTTGTGCATCACCTCAGTCTTTCTCAATAGCTCAGCCAAGTCATTATTCTTGGAGGGGCCTAGTGTCCCAAGGGAGAGATGCGCTATAATTCCCCAAACTTTTATGACTTAAACATCGTACTTTATTTTCTTGTAATGAATCTAGTTTGGAGTGTGGGGTACTCATAAGTTGACCATCAAGATCCAACCTCAGTTGTACGCCATGTATCAAGACTCAATTAAGTTCACGGAATTCAGTTCATGCATCATGTTTCAATCTCATTTATGTTCTCATGTTCCCATTCATGCATACTCCTAGACTGATCATGGGTTCATCCATATTCTCAGATAAGAAATAGGTTTTCTTTGAACTTACTCAGTTTCATGCTCAAAGTACCATGACAAACTTGATATCAGATTCCCACTACAAGCTTAGTCTCAATTGCCATTGCACGTTCAATCATGCATTCACGTATCAGGTAAGTCATGTAATCATGCATCATAAATGCATCTCATTGCGAGAAATTCAATTCATCAAGACATTCAGTCATGCATTCATGAGTCAATTATCCCTGCATCAGATATGCACAAATTTAGCTTATCATACATGCATGTTCAGTATGATATGTTCAGTTATCAATCATGTCAGCCATGAGATCATGTTCCAGTCATTCATGTTTAGTATGTACATCATTTTATTTTCTTCCCCTCTCTCTATCAGTCATATTTGAGGACGAATGTTCCCAATGGGGAGATATTGTAATACCCTGAGAATCCCAATTGATGGTAGAACCATGCTTCAAGATCATGAGAAATAAATTATAGTGATTTAGTATTTTTATGATCAATTTTTATGTATATTAATCCCTAAAATACGTCCTAGCTATTGGACGAATCAAAACATTCCTTATCGATTGAATTCTTGAGAAGGGCATTGTCATAGTTAACTTCAAATGAGAATATCTCCCATTCTAAAGATAATTTTTAAGATCATGACCCATAAAAAGATATATAATGGAATTAACTTTCCAAATATATCAATTTCACCAAAATTCGGCATTGGAGTAAAACGTTACGGCTGTTTTACTGAGAGCTGCCCGAGCTGTCCAAGAGCAACGGGCAAAATGATGGACCGTCAAGTCAGCAATGAACCGTCACTTTGGCTGTCACAACTAAACCAGTGAGGCCATTTTTTGGACAAAATATGATGGTTGGAGTGACGGTTAGTGACCAGAGTGATGGTCCATCACTCAGACTGTCAGTTTTGCCCGAAACAACGTTGAAATGTCATTTTAAAGAGATATTTTAGTCTTTTTCCACCCTATTTAACACCTAATCACATCAAATCAAAGCACATAACTCCTCATTCATCCATAACATCAAAATTAGGATTTATTTCAAGATCAAAACCCAAGAACAAGATTCAAACCCTTCTTCAAGAATCTAAGATATTTAAGTTCTTCAAACTCAAGAACAAGAACATTCTCTCCAAAAGGGGTTTAACCGTAGTCAAGAAAAATCAAGAGCAAGCCTAAGGATTTCTTCAAGAACCTTCACAAAATATTAGATCTCTTTCAAGATCAAACTTTAAGGTATGCGTAGTGTTCATCCATGGATCCCTTTCATCCATGGAGCTCAAGAATCATGTTTTAAATTATAAATTGTGATTTTTTTGCTATGTTATGACTATATTCATGTTGATGATTATTGTTTGAGTTCAAGGTTGTATCTTGATATGTTTTCATGAAGAATATGAGTAAGATAGTTGTAACCCATGAATTTTGGATTGATTAAGATTGTTACATTGATAAATATACCTATGCCCAAAATTATGCATATAAGGTGCTTGATGAAATGCCTAAGAAACAAGATATCATGCAATATAGCTAAATTGTGACTAAGTGAAGGATTCATAATATGCCCCTATGTTCCAATGATTTTCATGTTGATATTGTGTCTTGTAAATGTTGTTGGATTGTTCATGAACTAGTCTTACAAGATTATGCTATACTTACTTGCAAACATTCTACTTATGTAAAAGATGTATGATAACCATGTACTTCATGAAATTTCCCAAGTTATGATATTATGGGTTGTTTATGTTGGTTGTGCATTAAAGAAATTCATGTTTGTCAGTTTTCTTCCATCGAGTCCTGGGGGTATTCGTACCCAAACAATATATTTGTGTGCCTAGATCCATGTCATGTTATCATGATACTCTCAGTCAAGACATGATCCATAGAATTCAATCAGTCATGTGACTCAGAAAAATTCAGAAATCGCAGTAGTCTCAATAGTTCAGTAATCTCAGTAATTTTCGATAGTTATCATGTCTAAGTATTCAGTTCAGAACCTCAGTAACCTCATCATCAAGTAAAGTTCAGCCATATTTAGATAGAAAGTAGAATTCAACAGTATTCCAAGTAAAATCTTAATAACTACAGTACTCTCAGTCAATCCTCAGACATCAGTACATTCCGTCAGTCAACGGAACTTAGTAAGATCAGTTTAGGCCCGCTAAACAATCCCACTAACACCAGTTCAGCTAATGAATTTAGTTTTGTTAATTAGTTTATCTCACCTATCAATTCAGTGTCTTTCAGTTAGGAGTAGGATTCCGCACCGAGTTAGCCTAGGGATGGGGACTCACCCGCTAGATAGGATTGAGATCCCTAGAAGCAATCCCTAAATTCCAAAACTATGTAGCCATCGTAGGTTGAGATGTCCCTACACTTAGGGAAAATGCATCTCATTTGAGTTTACCTGATAGCAAGGGCATACGAAAAGAGCTCCCAAACAAAATAGGGTTTACTCATATATTGTCTCTACTCATGGCATGGTATTGACACCTTTCTAGCTGGGGTTACAGGTGGGACCCCACCAGTTCATATTCGGGGCATGTCGGTTAAATAACTACTTCCCACAGTCTCAGTTTCAGTCTCAGTCTCAGTAAAAGAACTCAGTTAGTTCTTCAGATTTCATGACTGTCAGATATATTTAACTCAGATACAGTACGAAACTTAGTTAGTTCCATCAAATTCAGGACTGTCAGATACAGTCACTCATGTTATTAGTTATATCAGTTATCAGAACTCATATTATCAGTATTCATATTCATGACTGTCAGATACGGTCAAGCATATCAGTTCTTCATATTTATGGCTGTCAGATATAGTCAATCAGATTAATTCTTTATAATTAGACTATCAGATACAGTCAACCAGGCTAGATTTTCATAATCATAACTCTCAGAAATAGTTTTTCATGTATCTGTAATATAGTTTCAGTCCTTCAGTATTCAACAATATAGTATCAGTTCCCTACTTATTAGTGACTTACATATCAATATTAGTAAACTCAATCAATCAGTATCTCAGTATTAGTAAGCTCATATTGTCAGTATTCAGACTCAGTAGTCAGTATCTCTGCGAGTTCAGTTACAGTTACATATGCATATATGTATTCTCACATTCTTGATACTCAGTCAGCTAGTATTATTCATGCATATGAACCCTATTGCATTTAGCCTACATCACTTGCATATCAGTACATTCAAAATACTGACGCATTTGTGCTATGGTGTCTTATGCCATAGGTTTAGAAGCACGAGCTCCAGAGCATCAGTAGTATTCCATATTTTTGCAGATAGAGTCAGCAGTTAGTCCTCATTATTCGAAGATGATAGTACTTGATTAGTTCATTCTTTCAGTACTTATTTATTTCAGTAGATGGAGTTAGTTGTGGACATGTCCCATCAACTCCTTATTCAGATAGTTTAGAGGGTTTCAGACTATAGCGTGTCAGACAGTTATTTTAGCTTTGTATTGGTATTGTTATACCATTTTCAGATATTGTTCTTATGATATGTTTATTTAGATTTGAACCTTATGGCCATTCAGTACATATTTCCACATTTTTTAGTATTTTATGCAGTATATAGGTACAAATATCAGTCATGGGTTAGCTTGTGGTCCTTCGGGGTCAGGAGCACCGTGTAGAGTTTCAGTTCCGAAAATCGGGGCGTTACACATACCCACTTCAAAAATCACAATTTTCAGAAAATCACAATTCCCTAGTTCATTCACCATACCCATGCACCTATAAGTTTAAAATCATAATTAAAGCATCAAAATTATATGTAAACCATGGGAAAACATTATTCAATAAAAAGCCTTCAAAAACCCTCAACCAATATTTCAAAACAAACCTGAACATCTCATGAAAAATACTCTAAACATATACTTTTAATAAATTAACAATGAGGGAAGACTAACATGCTTTAAAAACTAAGAAATTTGGAGAGAAACCAACCCTTGAGCCGTTAGATGACAAACTTGATAAAACCCTAGCTTGACTTGCTTGAGGTAATTCAAAGAGTATTACGGAGTGTTTAAGAAGTTACTTAGATTTTTTTAGAGTGATAATGATTCCCTAAAAGGGGTTATATGAAGTGATTTTAAATTTGGGTAAGAGGAGAAATTACCAGAATGCCCCTAACTTAAGAAGCTAAAAATGTGTCATCATTGACTACGTGCCAATCAGTGACTCATAGTCACTCCTTATGACTCATTACCTTGATTTGTAACCAATATCGTCACAAGGACCCTCACCCAGTGTGGACCCTAGACTCAACTAATACTTCTCATAATGACACTTTATTACTCATAGGGTCCAGTCATAGCCAATACATAACCCAATTAGGTAAATACTGGACATCCTATGATTTGCATCCAATGACTTATAACAAGTACTTATGGCTCATAGTGAGCCACTCATACTCAGAGCGGAACATAACTACTTAATTTCTTATTTGGTTATGATTCTATCCCAACGACTCATTATGAGTATTTACAACTCGTCTCCCCAAGTTGTACACAATATAGAAACACAAGCACCATTACTGGACACCTTACGAATAGGGTCACCTAACCCGTCAAAACACATTACATCCCATCAGGTGAATTGTTTCCAGGGTAAAGCTCAAAACTCAAAAAAAATTTAAGGACCTAAAAACCTAGAGTGTTACACAAAATCAAGCCCAACTCAAAGAAAAATGGTTGGAGAATATAATAATTTATATTTCACCTCTCTCATAGCCAAAAAACACCATGATCTATGTTAATCTTATTTTTGAATGCTTTAGAAGTGTTGAAAATATAAGAAGAGTTCCCATTTACAGTGAAATTTTTTATGGTCTATAATAAGAAATAGATAAAGTAGAAAGAATGAAGAAAATACCTAGAATTCATCGTCACAGAGGGATTTCTATTGGGAGTTGATAAAATTTTGAGACAGTAGAGTGAAAATGGGGGAAAACAAAATTTCCCCTACTAAATTGATGTGAACCTCTTCAGCGATTGCTTCCTTTACAGTGGTGACACATTTACAAAACAAAATTGTCTTAACTTTTTGTTTGTTGTTATATTGTATAATGTTGTGATAATCATAGTAGGTTGTTATTCTATGAGTTAATTATGTGTATCAACCTAAGAAAAATATGGGAATAACTGTCCATCCTAGACTAGGAAGTACATTTAAAATTATTTATTTTGGCGCAATGACGTGTAAAGAGATACCATATGATTAAATAATTCTCCTAATAGCTTATTGTTGTTAAAATCCATCGAGCGCTCATACAGATGTAAGGCCCACAGGAATTGGGCCAAAAGGATGAAAAAGAAATTGGGTTGAACTATTGATAACCTCTATAATAATTGAATTACTCTTGCAGTAGTAAAAGGAACCATTATAGAAGTAGGTGACAGTAGCTAAGCTGAAGAATTTTTTAAAAACTCTCTTTCTCTTTATTTACTAAATTCACTCTCTTAATCTAAAAACACCCTAAAAACCCTATCCATCAAACCATGAGATTTTTAAGGCCAGGTTTCATAAGTGTACTTTTGATAAACACCAAGAGAGATCCTAACATTGGATATGCTTAGCACATATGGGAAAGCTCACTCCTATATGTAGTAGTATGTTTCTCTTAAGTGGTAAGTTACGACTTACTTTCTAGCAACTAGACATCGTTTAGATGAAGCAAATATTAATAGTAATGTCGAGAGTGTCATGTATTAGGCCTTTAAGCACTAAGTTGGATGGAAGGAAATATTTAAAATTTGGTTGGCTAAAATATTTTGTATTACTATACATTATATTAATGTTTTGATTGTGATAAGGAATGAATAGAATGGTGGATCTAGTGTATGTGTATGTAGTTTAATATCTTTCATTATTTTTTAGATTGGCAGAAAATTAGATGATAAAGTGAAGAAAATAGGATGAAATTAAGGTAATTCAATTAAAATATAAATGTCATAATGGTACAAACTACATTTAGAAAAGTGGCTAAAGGTGAGTCATAGTAAGTTGAGGTTAGTAAATAGCATTGCCAAACCTCGTGACTGATGGAGGAACCAAAAAGAGTAATAATATGAAATAATGAATAGAATTCTTATCTAAATTATCTAGGGAAGATTGAAATATAAAGTTAAAATATGAGTAGGGATGTGGATAGAAGGGAATTGTAATAATATGAACTTGGCCTATGCCTGTCCTATAGGGTTTTATGGTAGTTGATTATTTTTGTGTGTCCTAGTAATGACTGAGAAAGTGAGTAACGAATAGATGTAGATTTATATTTAAAGGTACCGTAAAAATGAATTGGCATGGGAAGGCAGGGTATTGACTAGAATGGTTAGTCAAAGAACAATGATATACAAATATTTTAAATGGTGAGTAGGTCACAAAGATGCTAAAGTGAGGTGTAATGGATTTTTAATAGGGAATTTAGAATCAGAACTTAACTTGGTTATTATCTCTCCATATTTATTATTGATGTTATTTATTTTTAAGCCTGGTCAATCGATGATGCCTATAAGTATGGTTGTACTGATGTAATACATAATATTTTCCCACTATGGTGTATAAACATGGTGCAAGTAAGTTGGAGCTTCTATAGCAACGATGCCAATCACTCAGAAGCAACTCCTACTGTTTCTATTCTCCATGGATGTTTTGTTGTGGATGTCCCTACACATTTTCTAGAGCTCTTGTACCAATTTAGGCTAGGTCGGGGAAGTCACTAGTAGTTATTTTCCATATTTATTATATATATTAGATGTATTAAAACAAGTATGAAACGAATGGATTGAACAATCATATTTGAACTGTTGATTAGTTATTAATATGCAGACATAAATTGACTAAGTGAATATTGTACCAACTTTCACATTTGATGAATTGTGGGTTCTTTGGAGTTTTCCTATCTAAGGTAGGTATAGGTAAGTGTCTGCTACAATTCCTTGTGACATCAATACATGGAAATTTTCAAGCCCTTTAACGGGAAAATCTGTTAAACGAGTTAGTATAAAGTGCAAGCAAAATAATTTTGTCCACCTTAAGAAATGGAGATTTATAAGGCCTAAACTTGATGACTTGGAGGTTTTGAGCACTTCAACTTGTAAACAAGGTTGAACTTAGTGGATTTGTAGACTTCATCTTATATATTCGATAGATATGATGGCTTGAACTTACAGACCTGGAAAAATTTGATGATTTAAACATGCAAACTTCGTAGATTTAAGACTTTATCTATCAGATACATGAATTTGAAGTCTTAAACATAAAAAATGATCTATTTATATACTTTACCAAGAAGACTAGGCGAATCTAAAAATTTAAATTTCCAAACATAGAAAATTTGAAGACTTCAACTTTGAAATTCAATAATTTTGAAGATTTCAACATGTATTTATGGCAGAATTGAAACTTCAATTTGATGAAATTGAAAATTTGAGACATTGACTTGAAAACTTTGAGAATTTGAAACCTATACCTCACAAGTTTAGTAGATTTTGGACTTCTACCGCTACACCCGACAAATAAAAGCACCAAAAACTTTGACTTCAAATCCTGTTGAATATTTTCATTTTCATAGAGTTTTGCCCCCATAAAGTAATCAATATTTGATGAAATTCTGATGTTTGATGAAAAAGTACTTTTATACCTAACTCTCATGAATCCGATAAAGTAAGAACATGTATCTTTTTGCACTCATGCGACTGAACTTTAAATAGAAATCTAAGCGCCTAGACACCTAGGTGAAGAGGGTCAACTGATAATGTAGTTCTAAAACTTTAGCTCAAATCTGAAGAGCTTTATAACTTAAAGATTTGGCTTAGATTTAAAGAACTTTCCACCTTGAAAATTAACTTGATTTTTACAAGTTTCAGAACTTAAAGATTTACCTCAAACTTAAGGAGCATTGTGACATACCATTTGTCTCATGTGTCCAGGAGAATTTTAACATAACAATTTTGTTTGAATATGAATAGCTTCAGAATTTGAAAATTTAGCTCATGGTTTTGTGATCTTTATTATGTCTTGAAAATTTACCTCAAATTTGAAGAGCTTCTTGATTTAAAGGTTTGAATCATATTTTAAGAGCTTTGCAATATAAATATTTAGCTCAAATTTTAATATATTTACAACTAGGATACTTGGCTAAAATTTTAATAGCTTTTTAATATGGTTTAGGATTGTGCATGTAAGGAGCTTTGTAACTTGAAGTCTTTACTCATGCATTAAAAAACTTTATACATGTAGTTTGTGCTCATATATTGAGGAGATCTATATCCTGGCCTTTAGACTCATGGACCAAGTAGCCCCTGGAAATGCATAGACTTCTTAAATTTATCTTTGGATTAAAACTTTCCCCTATTTTGAAGTTCTTTTTATCTACATTTTTGTGTGGCTCACAGACAGGTTGTTGTTGATATCTTCTTGTAGCATGCTTTATTCTGTATCATGCACATAGGTCCCCAACTTTTAAAAAGGTATGGGGTTTTAATCCTTCCAATATATAGTGATGACCCAATTTATTCCTTTAATTCGTATTTAAATTCTAGAAGTTTCACTAAGGCAATCTTTGCAGTTGAGACATAAATTTCTCTAGATTTTCCTTGCAAGATATAGTGATGACTTAATTTATGCCATTAATTTGCATTTCAATTGTAGAAGCTTCACTAAGGTAATCTTTGTAGTTGATACACAAATTTCTTTAGATTGATAAAGTCCATAACTAGCTCATCTTCACATCAATGGGACTTTGTAAGTTCAACAATAATGGCAACACATTTTGTGTTACTAAATTAATTGAGATACTCTTTCTCTAACTACTACTAAATATCTATAAAACTAGATTCGCGATCTATTTACAAATTAAAACAATTTGCTTGGAGAGTTTAAACAAAATGGTTCACGAGATAATCATCATAACCCACAGTGATATTGAATGTCATGATAAAGTGCATTATATGTTGTTTACTATTCTCTTTTCCATTAAGATTTTTAAGTTTTATGGATTGATACCCATCAGGCATCTTCAATAACCAATCCTTTATGGATACAACTTATATATGTGAGAGAAAATTTTGATGAAGAGACAAATTTATCTTTAATAGCCTCTATGATAAAGTCCTCTAATTTTTTAATATGAATCAAACTTTCAATAGAAAATTGGATCACTTTTTGTAATGACCCTTCAGGTAATTTTTTGTGTTATTGCTTATTTTTATTTAGAGATCTTCTCTATAGTTGACCTAAGTAATTAGTGACTTGCTGGAATCGATAGTTTGTTTACCTGGTAGTTTATTTAGTTTTTAGAACCTCTTTCCTAAATTGAAGTCCTTGTTGGTTGTAATTGACCACCAAGAAAAAATGTCTGTAAAAAGACCTCAAATGCAAAATCTGACGTCGCCAATAAATCTGGAACATCAATATCTATGTGGTTACATATCTTATTTGCTTGAAACGAACTATGAATGTATCTCAAGGAATTGGCTGAAGTCCAAAACTAAGTTCCAAGATTCAACCATTGCCTATCTTAGAGAGAGATACCGTGATCAAGGTGGGTGAAGTGCAAACACATGAGTTGTGACCGCGGCCAAGCGGGGTGCACAATTGTATTACCCGAGGCCTGGGAAAAATTGTTTTGCCATTTTGTGCCTCCCACTTAGCTTTAAACCCTAATAGAGTGTAAAATCTTCAAGTGAGTCTATCAGGTAGATTAGGATCTTGAATAACTTGTGTAATCTATTTTTTTACAAATCTATGGTAAGATTTCTTTTAGTTTTATGTTAATTTCTTGATTTCTAGATCCAAAACCCCTAAGTATTTGAGGCTCAATTGTAGAAAAAAATGTGATTGATTTACACGAATTTCTTGAGGGTTATAGCTCTCTAATTATATTTTACAATGGGCTGGTCTCAAAAACTCATTTTCTAAAGGCGGGACCTACATGGGCATTTTGGTGTCCTTTTAGTCCCATGGCATAATGGTTCCATAATGGGTGTTGTTAATCTTTTAATGATTCTTAGATTATGTTGCAGATATCTTGTTTTATGGGTGAAGCTTCAAGAAAAGAAAAGACAAAGTTGGTTATTCGTGAGCAATTGGGACTCAAGGTAGGTTAGGCTTACTTGTAGTTAGATTAATCTTACTTGTAGTATATTTATGATATCTAGTGATATTGGGAGGGTTTTTAGAAGATAAATTGGTGAATAATGATACCTGGGATTAGTTAATCCTCGTAGGCTATTAAACTTTGAAAATGTGATGCTTGACTATAGCCTAGAACCTTGGATAGTTCTACTTGTAGTCTCATGAACAGTATAACAGTAGCTTAGTTGCTCTAGTAGAGAAGAATGATCTTGTTGACTTACCTTAAGAGCATGTTGACCAAGACATGACTAGTTATGACTTGGCCTTAATATTTGGGGTAACTTAGAAAGGATACTTGAAGGAGATTTCCATAATAGGTTTATCAAGGTTTGATAAGCTCTTATGGTGTGATTTTTATAACCTAGCCTGATTTTGCATTGAAGTTAGTCTTATAGAAGTGAACATTGGCATTATTAGGATTTAGGAGTGGGGCTTCACTCACCTTAATCTTTAACTATGAAATTCCTTAGTGACCTAGATACTTGATGAACTTCTAAGTTACATTATTAAGGTTATAATGGTTAAACTAAGTTGTCAGTTATGAATGTGGTCTATGGTTGGATAATGTGTATACTTGATTGATTATCTTGTTGTCATGATATGGATAGTCTTTTAATATTTTGTAAATTAAACCTATGGTTATGTTATCACTTGGCTTATTAATGAGTTCACCATGTGAACCTCTAATTATGTAACCACTCTTGCTATGATGAAGTCCTAATGATTAAGCTAATGTTTATGTAAAGGATTTTCCTTTGGGTTAGTATTATGAAAAGGAGAAGTAAAAGAGGTATCGAGAGAGAATGCAGTTGACTTATAATTAACTTGCAAATAAAAATGTTAACTTGGAAAAATGGTGATTAAGTATATCATTTAGATACTCATGCCCATGCATCTACTTATATTATGTAGTGATGATTAATAGTAAAGTATGATGTCATGTGTTACCTTACAAAACTTATACTCTTTCATTATGGGTTCTATATGCTTATTGATTTGACTACATATGTATGTGTATATCATTGTCTTGAAAGATCTGTTATTGTTATGATGATGCCCGGTGAATCCGGAGGATATAATGATGTTATGATGATGCCCTTTGAATTCAAAAGATAAAAAGATATTATGATGATGCTCGGTGAATCCGGAGGATATAGTGATATTATGATGATGCTTGGTGATTTTGGAGAATAAAATAATGTTATGATGATTCTCGGTGAATCCTGAGGACATAATGATGTTATGATGATGCCCAGTGAATTCATAGGATATAATGATGTTATGATGATTCCCAGTGGATACAAAGGATATAATGATATTATGATGATGCCCAGTAAACCTAGAGGATATAAAAATGTTATGATAATGCGTCGTGAATCCGGAAGAGATAATAATGATATGATGATGCCCGGTGAATCTAGAAGAGGTAAAGAAGCTATGATGATGTTCTGTGTGATGAATCTATATGAATGTATTGTTGTATGTGAGGTTATGTCATGTGTGGATAAACCTATTTGTGTACTTGGGACATAATGTCTTCTTTGGTAAATTGTTATCCATTCTTTGTCAATAATTACTATATATGAGGTGTGCTGCTTGTTAACTCTAATTAGTAACTAGAAGTAGATTATTCCTAGTATTGGGTTAAGTCTATTGGATATCTGTAATCTTGTGTAAAACCAAGGCTCACCTAGTAAATTAACTTAACTTGGATAAATGATTATTTTATGGAATTTCACCTAGTAAAGTGGCTTATGTGATATCTAGTTGTCTCTAATAAATGACTATGACTTATAGTCTAGAAGCCTAGTGAACTAATGGATGTACCTTACTTAGCTAAAATATGGAAACTAGTTCTTAAGTTTGTAGCATACTTAATGATAATAGACCTAGTATTGTAGGATAAATAGTTAAGTTGATATCTAGTATGTGATGTCGTGGTGGCTTAATTGATTACTTATATAATTGGGAGGATAACTAGAAGATGACTTTGTGATGGCTGAATAAATAATAGTGTTGGTAACTTGTAGATCTTCCTTATTTAATGACTAGTAAACTCTTAGTATTGCAAACTAGTGGATCATGGAAATGTAGGCTAGCTAGTACAGGCTAGACATGAAGTATATTAATAAGTTAGAGATTAAATAACTATATATCCATGTTATGGTGATATCGGCTTTGTTGTGTCAAATTGTGGTATTGATGATGATTGTAGACTTCGGTAAGAGGTCATGGTGGGAATGTACAATCTGCAGTTTTGGTGAGTTGCTTATGTAGTTGTTCCTTAATATTTTAATGGATTGATATTTTTGTGTACTCTCCGGTGGTATGGGATGTTGTGACAAGTTCTTTGTATGTTTTTCTTTAATGTGCTTCCCGGCGGTATGGGACATTGTGGTAAGTTCTTTTGGTATATACTCAAATAATGGTAGTTGTATTGATTATTGTAATTACATGATTGTTATTGTATATATGTGTCTTTATGCTTCAAAAATGTTTACTCGTATTGAATGAAAGTTATAGTATATGTTGATATGAAATATTGTACTATCATTATAGTTGATTAGTTATTTTGATAGTGATATCGAAGATAATTCAGGTTCAATTCTTACCTTGACTTTAAGTTATTGTCTTACTCTATATCATCCTTAGATTATAATTTAGCTCAGTCGGCCGATGATGACTACTGAGTTTCCATGTTTTGGTACTTATACTACATGTCTGTATCTTTTTAGTGCAAACTAGAGTTCTAATTTCCATCATTGAGTTGAGATCATGCGGTGTTGATCATCAGTAGACAGGGTAAGCTATTGGAGTCCGAGTTTCCCTATTTCCTTTCTATCCTTATTCTATCATTTGTATTCAAGACAAATGTATAAGACTATTTAAGACAATTAGATATTGAGTTGTAATTTCTATTGTCAAATGTAGAGATGCTCTAATACTAATACTATCAGGTCATGGGATTGGTATTTGAATGTTAGTTGTTTCTTTGTGGAATGTTGTTATTATATTGTGTTCCCACATAGGGTCTATGTTGGACATTCGTACCAAGGTAACCCATCGTATTAGCTCTGTGTTATGTGTTGGCTTACCTACTTATGGGTTATGGTAGGTGCCATCATGACTCAAAAATTAGGTCATGACAAATTGGTATCAGAGCCTAGGTTTCACCAATATTATTAGTACAAGAGAAAATTTGTTATAGAGCCTTACGGATTGGATCATTGACGTCTGTTTCCTATCTTCGTAAGGCTGTAGGAAATTCTTAGGCGTCCCTTACTTCTTTCACTCATATCATTCTAAGTGTCTGAGTAGGTTTGTTGGATATTATTTTGACTTTACTCATTCACAAATTCCCAGGACTTATGCTATAGTTATACGTGATGAGGGTCCCTAGACCCATACTTGTGATGTGTCATAAATTAGGGATCAGGGTTGACCTTTCCCGAACCCTATTCCTACACCCAAGCTAGAGAAACCTCCACCTCAGCCAGCGGTGGTCCATGGACCAACCCTGGCTCCACCAGGATTCATCCCCTCTTATTTTCTTAGAGATGCTTTAGTTCAGATTTTGGGTATTATTGATGGATCATAAACTACTAGGACAGGAGTGTATCCTGCAGTTGCAGCTCCTGGAGTTGAGGTTCCTCCTATTCCGAAATTTTTTCAGCAGGTAGTCACTCAGCCAGTTGTGACCTAGCCTGCTATGTCTACTGAGGAGCTGAAAATGCTAGGTAGATTTTTGAATTAGGCTCCACCTAGGTTTTTTGGTGCTCCTGGAAAGGATGCATTTGAGTTTATGACTACTTGTAAGGAGAGGATTCATGGGTTAGGCCTTATTGACACTCGTGGTGTGGATTACACCATATTTTAGTTGGACTTATCAGCTCGACACTGGTGGAAAAGATTTGTGAGTTCTAGGATAGTTGGATCTTTCCCTCTCTCTTAAGCTCAGTTGTCCAAGATGTTCTTGGAGAATTAAATGACTCACAACCTTAGAGATCTCTTAAGAGATAAGATATGTTGATTAGATCAGGGTTCTATGATAGTCACTGAGTATAAGGATTATTTTCATGAGTTGGCTACTGTAAGACCATGCAAAATACTAATCTTAATTCAGTCTATTAATACTTGCCAAGGGGTCCCAGACTTAGAAAATTCTAGCTAAGTTTTTAGACTTAGTTTGGTTTTAGCCCTGGAAAGTTGGCAATTTCATTTCGCGACCTTAAAGTCCTTTAAATGTCTATAACTTAGTTAATTCATGATCAAGGAAGTCAATAGGGATTCCCAGACGAGTTTTGGATTTTTTAGACCTCGTTTCAACCAAGTTCTAGTGTCCAAAATAGTGAGTCGAGGCGATGTTGATGCGTTGCGTCGTCCATCGCATGGATTGATAAAAAATATTCCTTAGGTCAAGGAAATTTTTTGTGAGCCAACGCGATGTCTATGAGGAACATTGGTTATAACATTGTTGGCACCGAGATAGCACGTCGACCAGTGCGTCGGTACCCAGTTTTTAGTCATTAAAACAGTTGCGATACCAGGGTTATTTAAGTCTTTTTCTCACCCCTATATAGACCTAAAACAAGATATTCAACCATTATTCACCAAAGTACAATTGTTTTCTCTCAAATTCTCTCAAGGAAAAACATTAGGGTTCTTAGTTCAAGACTCGAAACTCAAAAATTTCACCGTCAATCTTCTTAAAGTCAAGTATTAAGGTATGTTAGATGTTGATTCATGGGTCCCTTCCACCCATGATGTTCAAGAATCCTTTTTCTGAATTGAAATATTATATATTTATGAGTTTTCATGAATTATGTGAATTAATATTTATGTTCATGTTGTTGTTGGGTGTTGATTCATGTCTTCGATTACAAGTTTCAAGATTTGAACCTAGTATGTGATGACCTACATAATATTCATGATAAACCCTTAAATTTGAAAGTGAGTTGATGTATCCATGATGATTTAGATGTATTGTTTGTTGTATGACCAAAGAATGCTCCCCGTATGTTTGAAAAATAAAGGCCTATGTGAATGAGATAGAGTCATTATAGCATGTTGGCAAGAAATCCCCAATTATGTATAAGTTAATGCATGCCAAGTATTTGATAAAAGATCTTATTAATTGAATCATTAGACATTAATACGCTTCACTATACATGTACAAGTGTATGACTTTCAAGTTCTAGATGAAATGCCTCATTGATTATATTGTGAATGATAGACCATTGTCATGTTATTCAAGAATTGTCATGCTGATATTATCTTTGCTATCAAGTCCTGGGTGTATTTAATACCCAATAATTTAGATGTGTGCCTTAAACTAGTGTCAATTTCAAGACAATCTCAATCGTTCTACAATCAGTAGAACTCAGTCAGTTACAAAACTTAGGATAACTCAATTACCTCAGTATCAGTCTAGTCCAGATCAGTAAATTAATTCAGAACTCAGTAGCATTCAGTAGTTAATAAAATTTTGTAGTATTTTGTCAGTCAACCGAACTCAGTAACTCAGTTCAGTTCAGTTAAATAGTATGATCAGTAACAACTCAGTCAGGGCTAGTATGAACTAGGAAATCAGTTCAGTGTCTCTCAATTGGGAGTAAGATTTAGCACTGAGCGAGCCTAGGGATGGGGGCACAACCATTAGTGAGGACTGGGTCCCTAGAAAAAATTCCTAAGTTCTAAGCATAGGTATGAGATGTCACCCGTTAGATAGGACTGACATACTCAGAGATCACCCTCTAGTTTAGGAATGATCTCAAAGGTCACCCGTTAGATTAGGAATAACTCCATAGCAATTGTCTTTACTCATGGCATGGTATCGACACCCTTCTAGATGGGGTTACAGGTTAGACCCCAATTAGTTCAGAAAGGGGAATGTCGGCTAGATGACTACCTCTCATAGTTTCAGTCTCAGTCTTTAGAATAGAAATGAGACTAGTTTTATGAAAATCAGGACCGTTAAACACAGTCACTCAAGTCAGTAAAGAATTTTGATAGTTATATAGATTTAGAGATCATCCACTATATAGCTTGATCTCAGATTCAGTCAATTATTTTCATTATCAGTAGATTCAGAGATCACCCACTAAATAGGCCTGATATCAGCTTCAGTCAATCAGATATCACTAACAATAGACTCAATTATTAGAAATCCAGTTATTAGAATTTAGTATTCAGTGATACTACGATTTCAGTTATAGTTTATGCACTCATGCCTACATTTTCACACAGTCATGTTCACATTACGTAGTCAGTTACTGTTCATGCCTATGAACCCTTGAATTTAGCCTTACCTCATCTAGCATACCAGTACATTCTCACATACTAAAACATATTTTTCTCTTACACTATGGTATCTTATACCATAGGTTCAGAAGCATGGGATCCCGAGCACCCTTAGCAGTTCAGATTCAGTAAACAACAGTAGACTTAGTAGTAAGTCCTCATCATTCAAGGATATTTCTTATTTTATTATTGCATTAGATCTAGCATTTCAGTAGATAGAGTTAGTTGGGGGATTGTTCCATCAACTCTTTATTTAGACAATTTAGAGGCTTTTTCAGAATATAGTACTTTCAGATAGTTGTTTTAGTTTTGGTATTGTTATACTTTATTCAGTTTTATTTTAGTATTGAACCTTATATCAAGTTTTCTTCCAGTTTTCTACATTTTACAGTATATTATTCAGTGCTCAGTTACAAATATTAGTCATGGGTAAGATTATGGTCCTTTGGGATTAAAAGCACCGTGTAGTATCTAGGGTTCAGAATTTGGGGCATTACAAACTTGGTATTAGAGCCTAAGGTTCAACAAAGTCCTAGGAAGTCTAAAATTCCCTATCTGATAGAGTCTTGTGCATGGGTGTGTTGCGCGCTACATTATGTACAAGAGGCTATGAGATATTTTAGGAATAAATTTCCTTCTTTCAGTATTTATGTCATGCGAGTGAGCATGGGCTCCAGTAAAACCTTTAATCTAATATGTTTCTTACTTTCATTTAAATAATATGCCTCTTCGCAGAGCTATTGCCTGTAGAAATGATAGCCAACCACCTCATGGTATAGATCCTTTGAATGAGAATATGTCACATACAGAGTTTTGGGTAGGTTTTCAAGATGGGGATTTAGCCGCAGCTAGAATCAAAGATTTTATCAGAATGAACCCGCTAGAATTATTTAAGTCAATGACAGGTGAGGACCTATAGCTTTATCTTTATGAGGTGAAGATGATCACCCAAATTATGCATATGTCTGAAGAGGAGAGTGTAAAGTTGATATCCTATAGGCTGAAGGATGTTGCTTATGATTGGGTATTATTATGGAATAAGAATAGAGGGGAGGATGCAGCTTCCATGACTTGGTAGATATTTCAGGATGCGTTCTTAGACAAGTTTTTCTGACTTGAGATCAGGGAAGCTAAGATAAAAGTGTTCATGAACCTGAGGCAGGGCTCTATGACCGTGAAAGAGTATTTCCTCGAGTTCAACCAGTTGTCTAAGTATGCCCCTGATCAAATAACTAACCGTAGAGCAAGCATATGTAAGTTTGTGACCGGTGTGTCTGGGTTGGTGGTTAAGGAGTGTAGGACTGCTATGCTCAATAGATACATGGATTTTTCTAGATTAATGATGAACACTCAGCAGATTGAGGCATAGAAAGCCAAGAAAAGGGAGAGTAAATAAGAGATCCAAAAAAGTTAGGTTTAGTTTTTCTCAGCCAGGTCACGGGATGGTAACCATTTCTAGCATAGTCAGAAGTCTTTAGTCTCAGCTCCATCTTCAGCTAGTGCAGCAGTACCAATGTACAGGAATGACAGTCATGATGGGGCGCAAGGCTCCAAAACCCAGGGTAGTGTAAGAAGTGATCGTACCTATCTACTTTGTGAAGAGTGTGGTAGGAATAACCTAGGTGCATATAGATCAGGCAACGAGGTATGTTTTGAATGTGGTAAGACAGGCCACAGGATACGGAAGTGTAGAGTTTTGTGCTCAGAGTGGTAAAAATTTGCGTCAGTAGGGCGCCACTTCTAGTACCACTTGTGATTAGTGTCAGAATATATTTTATGCACTTTAGGCTCTCCATGATCAAGAAAGTTCCCCTAACATAGATTCGGGTATGTTATGTGTCTTTCAACTTCATAATATGTTTTTTTAGATCCTTTGCTCCCAGTTGATCTTAAGTTTTCAGCATGAGTCAGTCAGTAAAGCCGCAATTCAGTTTAGCATTTAAGTAGCCAAATTCGTATGGTTTGTTTTTCCCATCTTTCCATTTAGTCATATTATTAGAAATCTCAGGAATGTAACTATACCCAGATAGAACATCCTAGTAGTTACGAGTTCATATCATTTCATAAATCATGCATTAATCTCAGATCCCAGATATTCAATTACGATTCAGTTCGTAGGTGCCCTGTGTATCGCCCCAGTATCTCAGTGAAGTAAGCATTCTTAGAGGGACATAGTGTCCCAGGGGGGAGATACCCTATGAGTTCCCCAATGTTTTCATGTCCTTAAACCCATATAGTTTCACACTCATATTTTTCTTACAAATTCAATATCAGTCACCATTTCATATTCAATCATGCATTCATGAGTCAGGCATCCATACATTAGATAAGCATGTCCAGTATGAAATTTCAGTAAATTAGTAATTCGGTTATATAGTCATGCTTTAGATATTCATGTACAGTAAGTAAGTTCAGCCAATTAGAAATCTTAGCTTAGTTAGTCTCATTTGAGGATGAATATTCCCAAGGGGGAGATATTGTAAGACCCCGCAAAATCCTAAGCTTAATTTAGTCTATTAATGCTTGCCAAGGGGTCCCAAACTTAGAAAACTCTAGCTAAGTTTTTAGACTTTGTTTAATTTTTGCCTTAGAATGTTGGAAATCTCATTTTGTGACCTTAAAGTCCTTTAAATGTCTATATCTAAGTTAATTCATGATCAAGTATGTTAATAGGGATTCCCGAACGAGTTTCTGATTTTTCAGACCTAGTTTAGACCAAGTTCTAGTGTCCAAAATAGTGAGTCGACGCGATGTTGACATGTCGCGTCGTCGATCGCATCTACAGAAAAAATGTTCCTCATCTTAAGGAAATTGCCATTGAGCTAGCACAATGTCGATGTGGCGCGTTGGCTATATCATCGGTGTCAACGATGTAATGCATCGACCAGCGCATCGGTACCCAATTATCAGTCATTAAAATAGTCACAACACCAGGGTTATTTCAATCTTTTCCCACCCTATATAGCACTAAAACACGAGATTCATCCATTATTTACCAAAGTGCACCTGTTTTCTCTCAAATACTCTCAAGAACAAGCATTAGGGTTCGTAGTTCAAGACTTGAAACTCAAGAATTTCACCATCAATCTTCTTAAAGTCAAGTATTAAGGTATGTTAGATGTTTATTTAAGGGTCCCTTCCATCCATGAAGTTCAAGAATTCTTTTTCTAAATTCAAAGATTATATATTTATGTGTTTTCATGAATTATGTGAATTGATATTCATATTAGTGTTGTTGTTGGGTGTTGATTCATGTCTGAGATTACAAATTTCAAGATTTGATCCTCGTATGTGATGACTTACATAATATTCATGATAAATCCTTAAATTTAAAAGTGAGTTGATGTAGCCATGATGGTTTAGATGTATTGATTGTTGTATGACCAAAGCATGCACCTCATATATTTGAAAAAAGGGCCTATGTGAATGAGATGAAGTCATTATAGCATGTTGAAAAGAAATCCCCAATTATGTATAAGTTAATGCATGCCATGTATTTGATGAAAGGTTTTATTGAATGAATCATGAGATATTAATATGCTTCTCTATACATTTACAAGATCATGATTTCCAAGTTCTAGATGAAATACCTCATTGATTGTATTGTGAATGATAGACCATTGTCATGTTATTCAAGAATTGTCATGCTTATTTTATCCATGCTATCGAGTCCTAGGGGTATTTAATACCCGATAATTTAGTTGTGTGCCTAGAGCCAGTGTCATTGTCAAGACAATCTCTATCGTGCCAAAATTAGTAGAACTTAATAATTTATAGAACTTAGGATAACCCAATAACCTCAGTATCAGTCCAGTCCAGCTTAGTAAATTAATTCGAACTCAGTAGCATTCAGCCAGTTAACAAAATTTAGTTGTATTCCATCAGCCAATGAAACTTAGTAACTCAATTCAGTTCAGTTAAATAGTACGATCAGTAACAACTCAGTCAAGCCTAGTATGAACTAGGAAATCATTTTAGTGTCTTTCAGTTGGGAGTAGGATTCAACACTGAACGAGCCTAGGGATGGGGACACATCCGTTAGTGAGGACTGGTTCCCTAGAAGAAATCACTAAGTTACATAACTACGGAGCCAACGTAGGTATGAAATGTCACCCGTTAGATAGGACTGGCATACTTAGAGATCACCCTCTAGTTTAGGACAGATCTTAGGGGTCACCCATTAGATTAGGACTGAATGCATTACAGTTTTCTTTTTCTGTGTTATGGTACTGACACTCTTCTAGATAGGGTTATAGGTTGGACCCCTATTGGTTTAGAAAGGGGCATGTCGATTAGATTACTACCTCTCACAGTTTTATTCTCAGTCTTTGGAATAGAACTCAGATTAGTATTATGGAAATTTGGACTATTAGACATAGTCACTCATCTCAGTGAAGAACTTAAATAGTTCTATAGATTTAGAGATCACCCGCTAGATAGAATTGATATCAGATTCAATCAATCATCTTTATTATCAGTAGATTTAGAGATCACCCGCTATATAGGCCTGATCTCAACTTCAGTCAATCAGATATCAGTATCAGTAGACTTAGTTATTAGAAATCCAATTATTAGAATTCAGTAATTAATGATACTTCAATTTTGGTTATTGTTTATGCACTCATGTCCGCATTCTCACTCAGTCATGTTCACATTACGTAGTCAGTTACACTTCATGCATATGAACCCTTACATTCAGACTTATCTCATCTACCATACCAGTACATTATTATGTATTGATGTATACTTTTCTCTTCTTCTATGGTGTCTTATACCATAGGTTCATAAGCATGGGATCCCGAGCACCCTTAGCAGTTTAGATTCAGCCAGTAGCAGTAGACTTAGCAGTTAGTCCTCATCATTCGAGGATGTTCCTTATTTTATTATTGCATTAGATTTTGCATTTCAGTAGATGGAGTTAGTTGGGGTATTGTCCCATCAACTTCTTATTTAGACAGTTTAGAGGCTTTTTCAGACTAGAGTACTTTTAGACTGTTGTTTTAGTTTTGGTGTTGTTATACTTTATTCAGTTTTATTCCAGTATTGAACATTATGGGAAGTTTTTCACCAGTTTTCCATATTTTACAGTATATTATTCAGTGCTCAGTTTCAGATATCAGTCATGAGTTAGGTTGTGGTCCTTTGTGGTCATAAGCACCGTATAACATTCGGGGTTCAGAATTTGGAGCGTTAGAGCTAGGAATAGGACTTTTATCTTTGATATAGAGTTTGTGAGAGTTCACTGATTTGTGAAAGGATAGAAACTTTCTATTTTGATGGCTACTATGAGTTTTGTTACTGCAAGTAGGACTTTTTCTTAGATATCTGATTATGGTCGAGTGATGAAGGACATGCAACATGAGTGCTATGATAAGAGGCCTATGTTTTAGGGAAGATTTGGTAGGAGCCATAGTAGTTCTCGATTTAGGGTGGTATTCCTTACGTCGGACATTCTCTTCGTCTATCTTTTCAGCCGCAAAGTCATACTAGTCGACCAGTTCAGGCAGCTTTTCAAACCACCGATGGGGGTCAATTAATTAATAGTGGTCACCCTAGTAAGGGAAGTGATAACTCCTTGAGATGTTTATATATAGTCCTTGCTAGGCGTGGTAGCTATACTTGATCAGTTGGATATGTGTGTTCTGACTTTTCTTGTGATTCTTATCTTACTTGTGGACTTCCCAATTTTTTTCTAGAAAGTGACCTAGTCGTGGGGCGATGGTTGTTTTAACCTAGGGAGATACTCTTATTAGTGAAATTCATCTTTGATGTAGAGGTTCTTTGTAAGGTCGTAGGGGTGGTTACTATAGTGCTTGAGGTAGTACTCAGAAAGGTAAGATAGGAGGTCTATCAGGTGCCCATCCAGGTGGTAGCATGGGTAGTTGTATTAGTACCTGCTAGACCCATGGCTAAGACTTCGAATTCTATAGGTAAAGGTGTAATTTTGGTATGCCGTAAGTCGGCTTTTGCTTTATTTGATCATGGATTAACATATTATTGTATATTTTCTTATTATGCACCAAAATTGGATTTGACTTGTTATTTATTATCTCTTTCTTTGCATGTATCTAATCCCGTATGTGATTCTTTAGTAGTGGATCGAGTATTCAGATCATGTATTATGACAGTAACTGATATTAATACTTGTGTTGATATTATTATTCTGGATATTTTGGTTTTCAATGTGATTTTGGGCATGGACTAGTTATCCCACTGTTATGCAGTCATATATTATTTTTCCAAGACTATTACCTTAGCCATGCCCAGCATACCCCCAGTCATATGGCAGGGAGCGATTAGTCGTGAGTCGATGGAGATTATTTCTTGTATATATACCAGACGACTTATATCGAGGGGTTCCGAGTGATATCTCACCTATGTATATGATACCCTTGTAAAGAGTCTGACGCTTGACTCTATTCCTATTGTGTGAGTTTCTTGATGTGTTTCCGCCTGAACTTTCTATATACCCCCTGACCATGAGATTAAGTTTTCTATTGACCCTGAACCTGGCACCCGACCTATTTCTATGGCACCTTACCGTATGGCTCCTACTGAGCATAAGTAAATGAACTACCAAGTCATGGATCTACTTTGTAATGGTTTAATTAGACCAAATGTATCCCCGTGGGAAGCCCCTATTTTTATGTAAAGAAGAAAGATGGGTCGATGTGAATGTGTAATTATTATAGAAATCTTAACAAAGTGATGGTTAAGATTTCTATAATAACCAGATTTATTTAACCAGATTTATGGCACAGCAATATTTTCAAGGATAGATTTGAGGTTCGGTTATCATCAGTTGATGATTCGGGCTAAGGATATCTCGAAGATAGCGTTTAGTACCCATTATAGTCACTATGTTTTCTTGGTTATGTCTTTTGGGCTGACTAATAACCCAGCCACATTTATGGATTTGTTAAACTGTGTGTTTAGACCCTATCTAGACTACTTTTTTATTGTGTTCATTGATGAGTTTTTTGTGTATTAGAGTAGTGAGAAGAATCCACAACACTTGAGGATTGTGGTCCAGGTCTT
Organism: Capsicum pubescens; assembly: GCA_030864215.1. Classification (NCBI taxonomy): domain Eukaryota; kingdom Viridiplantae; phylum Streptophyta; class Magnoliopsida; order Solanales; family Solanaceae; genus Capsicum; species Capsicum pubescens. Next base: position 122,950,733 of record CM061544.1, read on the forward strand.
GTGAGAGAATGTGTTATTTGCCAAGTTCTCCAAGGGAGGGTTTTGGCTTGAGCCAACATCATTTCTTGGACATACGGTGTCCAATGTTGGTATTATAGTAGACCCGACTAAGATTTCAGCTATACGTGATTGTTCTAGGCCTACATCTTAGACTGAGGTTCACAGTTTTATTTGTTTGGCTGGTTATTATAGGCACTTTGTTGAGAGCATTGCTCCCATATCAGCCCCTGTGACTAGATTGACTTGGAAGGAGATTCCTTTCTGATGGTCCAAGGAGTGTGAGTTGAGCTTTGGAAGGCTGAAAGATTGTCTCACTTCAGTCCCAGTGTTAGCCCTTCCAATTGACGAAGAGGTATTCATAGTGTTTTTTGATGCATCTAGTGATGTTCTTGGATGTGTTTTTATCCAATAGGGTCGTGTCATTTCTTATGCCTCTAGACAGCTTAAGGTGCATGAGCACAACTACCTCACTCATGATTTAGAGTTGGAAGCGGTAGTTTTTGTGCTCAAGATTTGGAGGTATTACTTATATGGTGTGCATTATGATATTTTAACCGATCATCTAGTCTTTAGCATCATACGACCCTATGAGAGATTAATGATCGCTAGCGCAGATTGATAGAGTTTCTAAAGGACTATGATATTTCAATCTTGTATCATTCGGGTAAGGAAAATATGGTGGTTGATGCCTTGAGTCACAAGGTAGTGAGTATGGATAGTTTGGCATCCATATCAATTTCTCAAAGGCCCTTCGTATGGGGCATACAGTCCTTAGACAATTTGATTGTTCGCCTTGATATTTTGGATCATGTGAGGGTTTTTGCTTATGTGAAGATGAAGTCCTCCCTATTTGAGCAGATTCGTGTTCATTATCTTAATGATAGTAAGTTGTGACTTCTCTGTGTTTGGGTGATGAGTGGTGAGTCTGGGAGACATACTAGGAATTCTGTGGGTACCTTGAGATTTTAGGGTTGTATTTGTGTTGCCCGACTTGATAACTTGATTCAGTCGATTCTTAATGAGGCTCACAGCTCTAGATATTCTATTCATCCTGGTATGTCTAAGATGTATAGATATTTAAGGTAGCTTTATTGGTGGAATGGTATAAAGAAAGATATGGCTTACTTTGTAGCTTGTTGCCTATAATGTTAGTAGGCTAAGGTTGAGCATCAGCGTCCAAGCAGTTTGACTCAGAGGTTACCCATTCTTGAGTAGAAATGGGAAAGGTTAACCATGGACTTTATTAGCAGTTTGCCTCATACATCCCATGGTCATGATGGTATTTGGATCTATTTTGGATCATTTGACCAAGTCAACATATTTTCTTCCTTTTCTGATGACATCCAGTGCTGAAAGGTTAGCCCAAATTTATGCTCGAGATATAGTTTGTTTGCATGGGGTCACTGTGTCTATAATATTAGATCGTGGTTCTCTATTTACATCACTGTTTTGGAAAGAATTTCAGGAGGAGTTAGGTACTCGAGTGGATTTGAGTAAAGCCTTTCATCCGTAGATAAATGTCAGTCCAATGAAACTATTTAGGTTCTTGAGGATATTCTATGAGCCTGTGTTATGGACTTTGGAGGACACTGGGATCATCAATTATATTGGTAGAGTTCTCCAACAACAAAAGGCACCATTCGAGTATTGAGATGGCGCCTTATGAGGATTTGTATAGCAAGAGATGTCATTCTCCTATATGATTATTTAACACTTTTGAGGTTAGACCTTGTGGTACAAATTTGCTTCAGGATTTATTGCATAGATTCGAAGTGATTCAGTAGAGGCTAAGAGCATCCTAGAGTAGGCAGAAGGCCTATGCCGACCGTAGACTCCATGTCGTAATATTTGGAGATGGTAATTGTATGTTTCTCAACTTCGTGCTTCCCTTTTGAGAAGTGTGATAAGATTTGGGAGGAAGGGTAAGCTTAGCCCTCGCTATATTGGTCCTTTTGAGATCCTCCGTGTAGTTGTCTAGGTATCCTATAAGTTAGCTTTACCTTCACACTTTATCATTGTTCATTTGGTTTTTTATGACTCTATGGTGTTGAAGTATATTCTGAATCCTTCTCATGTGCTTAGATGGGACTTGATCTAGTTAGACAAGTAGTTGACCTTTGTAGAGGAGCTTTTGCTTATTTTGGCTAGTGATGTGAGGTTATTACGTTCTAGAGAGATTTTTGTAGATAAGGTTTGGTGGAGGCACCTCCCAGTGGATGAGGCTACTTGGGAGATCAAGAGTGATATGCGGGCCCAGTATCCTCATTTGTTTGAGACTTCAGCTAAGTTTTTCATTTTTAAATTTCAGGGATGAAAGTTCCATGTTGTTGGATGTTGTAATGAAACTTCAGGTCACCATTCACATTTTTGCTTATTTTTGCTAAGATTCTCCATAGTTTCCCCAAGTCATTAGTGACTTGCAGGAATCGATAGTTTGATTACCTAGCGGTTTGTTTGGGTTTTAGAATCACTTTCCCAATTTGAAGTCTTCATTGGTGCTAATTGACCACCAAGAAAAGAAACTAGTAAGATAACCTCTAATACAAAATCTGACTTTGCCAACGCGTTCAAAAAATCAAAATCTATGTGGTTACATGTCTCATTTTCTCAAAATAGACTATGGATGAATCTCGAGGCATTTGCCAAAGCCTAGAACAAATTTTCAAGCTTCAGCAATTGCCAGGCTTAGAGAGAGATACCACAATTATGGTAGGTAAGGTACGAATACGTAAGCTGCGACTATGGCCAAGTGGGTTGCGCAATTGCGCTACTCGAGGCCTGGGCAAAGCCTATTTAAAGGTTGTCTTGCCCAAAATTTTGGCCATTTTGTGCTTCCCTTTTTATCTCTAAATCCTAATAGAGTGTAAAATCTCCAAGTGAGTCTTGTGATTTTATTAGGAGCTTGAATAACTTGTGTAATCCATTTTGCTACAAAATATAAGTAAGATTCCTTCTAGTTTGGTGTTAATTTCTTGATTTCTAAACCCAAAACACGAAGTCTTTGAGGCTAAATTGTATCCACGAATGTGATTGATTTACTCAAATTTCTTGAGGGTTATAGCTACCAAATAATAGTTGAGCAATGGGTTCATCTCAAAAACTCATTTTCCAAAGGTAGGACCCACTTGGGGATTTAGTGTTCTTTTGGAACCATGGCATAATGGTGCCATAATGGGTGTTGTTAATCTTGTAGTGATGCTTAAATTATGTTATTGATATCTTAGCTCATGGAGGAAGCATTATGAAAAGGAAAGGCAAACCTCATTGGTTCGTGAGCAATTTGTACAAAAGGTATTTTAGGCTTACTAGTAGTTGGATAGAGCTAAATTGAAGTATAATTATGATATCTGGTGAGACTAGAAGGGGTCTTAGATGATAAATGGGGGAATTATGATACTTGGAATTTGTTGATCCTCGTATTCTATTAAACTTGTACAATGCCTGACTATAGCCTAGAACCTTTGATAGTTCTACTTGTAGTCTCATGAATAGTATGAGAATACCTTAGTTGCTCTAGTAGAGAAGAATGATGTTGTTGACTAACCTTAAGAGTATGCTGACCTAAAAATGACTAGTTATGAATTAGCCTTAGTGTTTGGGGTGACATAGAAAGGATACTTGAAGTAAATTTTCCCTATTAGGCTTAGTAAGGATTGATAAGACCTAATGGTATGATTAGATAACCTAGCCTAATTTCGGGTTGAAGTGAACTTTGGCATAATTGGGATTTAGGAGTGGTATTTGACCCACCTTAAGCTTGAACTATGAAATTCCTTAGTGACCTAGATACTTGATGAACGTCAATGTTATGTTATTAAGTTTATAAATGTTAAACCCACTTGTCGGTTATGCATGTAGTCGATGGTTGTATAATGTGTATACTTGATTTATTATCTTGTTTTTATTATATGGATAACCTTGGAAAGTCTTGTAAATTTAACCAATAGTTATCTATCACTTGGCTTATTAACGAGTTCACCAAGTGAACCTCGAATTATGATACTTCTCTTGCTATGACCCAAGCGTAATGATTAAGCCAATATTTATGTGAAGGAATTTCCTTTAGGGTTAGTATTGTGAAAAGTAGGGGTAAATGAGGTATCTAGAGAGCATGCTCTTGAATTATAATTTACTTCCTAATAAATATGTTATCTTGGAAAAGTGATGATTACATATATCATTTAGATACTCAAGCTCATGCATCTACTTATATTATATAGTGATGATTAATAGTAAGGTATGATGTTATGCGTTACCTTACACCACTTATACACTTTCATTGTGGGTTGTATATGCTTATTTATTTGACCACATATGTATGTGTATATCATTGCCTTGAAAGATTTGTTAATGTTATGATGATGTCCGATGAATTCGGAGGATATAATAATGTTATAATGATGCCCGATGAATTCGGAGGATATAATGATGTTATGATGATGCTCGGTGAATCTAGAGGATATAATGATGTTATGATGATGCCTGGTGAATTCGAAGGATATAATGATGTTATGATGATGCCCGGTGAATTTAGAGGATTTAATGATATTATGATGATGCCTAATGAATCTGGAGGGTATAATAATATTATGATGACGCCCGGTGAATTCGGGGGATATAACTATGCTATGATGATGCCCCATGAATTGGGAGGATATAATGATGTTTTGATGATGCCCGATGAATTCGAAAGAGGTAATGATAATATAATGATTCCCAGTGAATATGGAAGAGGTAAAGATGATATGATGATGTTATGTGTGGTTAATCTATATGAATGCATGGTTGTAGGTGAGGTTATACTGTGTGTAAATAAACCCATTTGTGTACTTGGGACATGATGTCTTCCTTGGTAAATTATTATCCATTCTTTGTCATTAATTGCTAGATAAGAGGTGTGACCTTTGTGAACTTTAATTAGTAACTAGAAGTAGATTATACCGAGTATTGGGTTAAGGCTAATAGATATGTGTAATCTTGTGTAGAACCAAGACTCAACTAGTAAATCTACTTGACTTGGATAAGTGGTTATGTTATGGAATTTCTCCTAGTAAAGTGGCTTAGGTGATATCTTGTTTTCTCTAATAAATGAGTATGACTTGTAACCTAGAAACATAGTGAACTTGTTGGTGGACCTTACTTTGCTAAAATATGTAAAAGAGTCCTTAAGGTTGTAGCATACTTAATGATAATAGACCAAGTATTGTAACATGAGTGGTTAAGTTAACATCTATTATGTGATGTCGTGGTGGGTTAATTGATGACTTATATAATTAGGAGGGTAACTAGAAGATGGCTTTGTGATGGGTGAATAAATAATAGTGTTTGTAACTTGTAGCTTTTCCTTATTTGATGACTAGTAATATATTAGACTTGCAAACTAGTGGCTCATGGAAATGGAGTCTAGCTAGTATAGGTTACCAATGAAGTTTATGAATTAGTTAGAGACTAAATAACTATATAACAATGTTATGGTGATACCGGTTTTATTTTGTCAAATTGCGGTATTGATGATGATTGCAGACCTCAGTAAGAGGCCATGGCGGTAATGTACAATCGGTGGCTTTGGTAAGTTGCTTGTGTAGTTGTGCTTTGATATATTGATGGATTGCAATTTTTGTGTACAATTATTTTTTTGTTTTACTTGAGTGTACTTCCCGGCGGTATGGGACATCATGGTAAGTTCTTTTGATTTATACTCTAATGATGCTAGTTGTATTGATTATGGTAATTACATGATTGTTATTTTATATATGTGGCTTTATGCTTCCAAAATAATTACTTATGTTGTATGAATGTTATGTGGTATATGCGGATATGGAATGTTGTACTATCATTATAGTTGATTAGTTATTTAGATAGTGATATCGAAGAAGATTCAGGTTCGATTTTGTACCTTGACTTTAAGTTTTTGTCTTACTCTATATCGTCCTTATATTATAATTTTTCTCAGTCGGCTGATGATGCCTACGGAGAACCCATGTTTGGTACTCGTACTGCACTTTTGTACCTTTTTTGTGCAGATCCAAGTTCTAGTTGTTGTCGTTGAGTCGAGATTCTACGATGTTTATCATTAGAAGATAGGGTGAGCTCTTGGAGTCTAAGTTTCCCTATTTCTCTTCTATCTTTATTCTGCCTTTTGCATTTGAGACAAATGTATAAGACTATTTAAGTCTAATAGATGTTGATTTGTAATTTCTATTGTCGAATGTAGATATGCTCTTGTACTAATACTATTAGGTCATGGAATTGGTATTCGAATGTTAGTTGTTTCTTTATGGAATGTCGTTGTTATATTGTGTTCCCACATAGGGTCCATGTTGGATGTTCCTACAAAGGTAACCCATTAAATTAGCTTCGTGTTCGATGTTGGCTTACCTACTAGTGGGTTATGGTAGGTTCCATCATGACATGGAAATCGAGTCGTGACACATTTATTGTTCTTATTTGTTTTATGGAAGACTCTCCATTCTCTTGAATTTAAGAAATCTTCCTAAATATGTGACTAGATTCTCTCTTAAACATGCTCTCCATCTTTTTTGTCAACTTGGAAATTTAAGATCTTACTCCTACATGCCATTTGTGAAGCCTTCAACCGTTTTAGTCAAACTTTAAAGTTGTTCTACTATAGTTTAAGCATTAATTATTTCTAATTTTACCATATTAAAGAGTATAAGGAATGATATGGATGTCTATATAAATAGATCATTGATCGAGGAACAACTTGATGGAAAATTGGATCATATCAAGCATTCATGACATCATCTTCTTCAATGACAAGTTTGTAAAATTTGAGATGATATTCTTGTGGAAGATCAAGTTGATCAATGTTTCTTTCTATTTGATAAATAATCTCCATGGCTACTTTCAATTTTTTTCGCAATGAGCAGCCGCAAGAGCATTTTATTTAGAGTTGGAATTCATTTGAGTCAATTTGATATACTTTGACTTTAAATAAAAGATATGGGATGTAGAGATTTTCCCATTTGGTGTTTAAGAATTTGTATATAGTAAATTTCATGTCGAGGAAAATAATATTTAAAACTTAAAAATACTGCAGGTAATTTATTATTTTATTTCAAATAGTGATTGTTACAATCTCAGTGAATCCTTTGAGTCTTCTTTAGAAAATGTAAATTCAAGGTCCTTCAAGCTTGATCTTGAATTTGGTGAACTTATATTTACTTGTATTTGAGTACAAGAACTTTTGTCCTTGATACTGAATCTAGCAGTCTTGATCTTGACATGTACTTGAATAGAAGGGAATAATCTTGATCATGAAACTTGTGGTCTTGATCTTCATTTTTATTTAAATCCAAGAACTTCTTAGCCTGATATTTAATCTAGTGGTCTTAATTTTTAGTTGTATTTGAACTTGAGTGCTTGAATTCATGAACACGTATCTTGTAGTGAAATCTATCCTATTTGATTCATGGGCTCTCTCTAGCTTCGTGTTAGAATTCTTGTCACTTTTATGAATTATAGATATCCCTATTTATAATTATGGAATAGAAGAATTGGGATGCAATTAAAAATCTTTTGGCATATTATATTTAAGTGGCATCTTAATATTTGATTAGTCGGGACATGGCCCTTGCACACGTGGCACATTTTTGTTGGTATTTGATTTCATAGGCAAGTTTAATTATTCTGATATGTTGTGTGATTGTATTGGCTTCTTCACTTGACTTGGTGTGCCATTTTATTCCACATATGATACAAAATTGGGCCTCTAGAATAAGATGACATCTTGAGCTTGATAAATTGTGATTGTATTTCTGTCTTTGAATTGATATTTGTCTAGTTGTTCTATCTTTTTATACTTGTAATTGGTGTACATGTACATTTATGATTCTTTTCCCTACTTGTATTTGTTACGTATGTATATAATAGAACTATTAATGGAGATGGTGCGGACTACCATTTGAGACATTTTCTTATTGTAGGTGACGTTCCCATAGTTTGTGTTTATATGCTTTATTTTCTATTTTAGTCCGTTAGCCTATGATGCATAAACAAGTATGAGTGTGACTTATAGATAGCTGATTCAGGTGGTATTTAGAGTCTATTCGAGGTACCGATTGATATATGCAGCCGGAGTTGGCCACTACCTTTTTATCTACACTATGTCTTATTGTATTTAGATACTTATTTTATTCCCTTTTGGATATCCTATGTATATTCTAACTTTGATTTGTATTAGTGGTTCTTATACTATGACACTAGGTTTTGGGATTTAGTTTGGTATCTTGATCATATTTCTGCTAATATTATGTTTGTGTGGTTAAGCTTTTCTCCAGAAGACTTTTCTTAGTTTTTACTATTAATTTTTCCTTTTAATATTAGTATGGGTAATATAATTACTATTTAAGGCTCTCAAAAAATAAGTTCCATCATGACCCTTGGTTTTTAGGGTCGTGATAAATTGGTATCAGAGTACCCATGTTTTCATTGGGCAGTGTAAGAATAGGGTGTCTAGTGGAGTCTCTCAGATCGGTACATAGACGTCCATATCTATCTTTAAAGGGATGTAAGAAATCTTTAGAAAACTTTCTTAATTTCATTCTATATCATACATATTTTTCATACCTTGTATTCTAAGTCGTATTTCACTCTTTTTATGCAGATAGCGACTAGATTAAACAAGGCCAGAGATGTAATCCATTGTCAATGAAGAGAGCATATTTTTAAAGGAAAGTTGCGAGTCATGGTCATTCTCAAGGTAGAGTTCGGTCATGAGGATCTACCTCATTAATAGATAGCACTAGGGGACTCTCTCTTGAGGTTCAGGTTGAGCACGATGGAGTTATGGGTCCTACTCCAATCCTACAGAGTTTTTCTACCCTGTCTTTGAAGGTTTGTTGTTATTTGTTGACCCATTTTGAGGGTGCTCCAATGAGTGCACCTAGTGTTCCACGAGATCTAATTATGGTACCTCAATCTATGGTAGAGACTGCTTATGTTGTTCCCCCAATCCCGAGTGTAGATCCTTTTGTTGTACCAATATCTACTTATGGTACTCCACATACTCCGAGTATTTTTCCTCCTTTAGTGCATGTATCTAAGTATGGTATCTCGAGATTTAGAGTTCAGCCTACTACTATGTTACCTCCTCACGTGGGTTCTCAGTGAACAATATTAACTATGCCTCCTATTATTTTGAGTATAGTTATGTATTTTGAGGATCAAAAAAGGTTTGAGAGATTCACTCATTTGGTCATCCTAAGTTTAGTGGTTCTATTGTAGAGGATACCGATGAGTTTTTGATGGATTTTTATATGTAGCATAACTTTTGTTTACTCGAGATGCATGGGGTTGCCTATACTACTTATTAGTTAAGAGATATAACAAGAGATTGGGGAAGGTCACTTGTGGGTTTTCGACCTCTTAGTTCATTAAAGATGACATATGTTAGTTTATTGAGGACTTTTCGGATAGGTTTGTGCCTTTTAGTTTAAGGGATCAGATCTGAGATTAGTTTGACTACTTAGAGAAAGGCTCGATGATTGTTGCATAGTATGAGGTACATTTCCATGTCTTTTCTTGATATTCTTATGCTAGTATAACCACTGAGTCTGACAAAATTTTGATGTTCATGAAGCGGTTGGATGTTTCTGTGCAACTTGCTTTGTTAGATGATAGTGTATGAAGCATTGTTTTAAAGTATTGTGGATCATTCTAAGTTGACTGAGTCTATTCTTCGAGCGTCTCAGGGAGGCACTAAGAAGATAGGTCGTTTTGGTAAGTTTAGAGGGCATACTTCTCGAGGTAGATATTATAGAGGATTTCATGGGTATCATGGTTGATTAGGACATGAAGTCTTATAGAGTTCAAGTAGTGGTTCTTCTAGTTTGACAACTTTGGGCGGTCATTCTAGTTCAGCCATACCTCTTTCTATTGAATCGGGTCACAGGGTTTGCTATGTGTGTGATGAGAACAAGAGCTATCACAATCATGTTTTTAGAGCTACTCCTATATCAGTTGTCATAGGTAAAGGTTCTATTAGGAGTGCAAGAGGAAGAGGCAGTAGTTCTCTTGATTATGGTCGTGGGGTTACTAAGTCGGGTGGTGGATGTAGTTAGTGATATGTTATACCTTCATGCCATAGGCAGAGGCCTCTGTGTTTTTCATCACAAGTATCATCCCTATTTGTTTTAGATCTGCTTCTGTGTTATTTGATCCAGGATGGACTTTCTCATATGTATCTACATATTTTGCTTTGAGTTTTGATTCTTCTTATGATTCTCTTGAAGTTCATATACATGTATCTGGACCTATAGGAGAGTCTTTAGCGGTGGATCAGATGTCCTAATCTTGTGTTCTGACTTTTGTTGGGCATAAGACATTGGTAGATTTGATTGTCCTCGATATGGTTTGATTAGCTCCTTATCATGATGTCCTAGATTGTTATGCTAATACTGTGATATTAGCTTCTCTAAGCATGCCAAGGATAACATGGAAGGGTGTGCTTCATTCGGGTCCTAATAGAGTTATATGTTTCCTTCATTCCTGTTGTTTTGTAGAGAGGGGATATTTGTCTTATTTGGTCTATATTCATTATACTAGTGTTGTTTCCCCTCCTTCTCTGGATTGTTTTAGCGTTGTCTGTGAGTTCATGGATGTTTAATCTCTATGAATTTTCTTGGTGTGCCTCTGGATCATGATTCTAACTTTGCTATTGATGTTAAGTCGGGCACCAAGCCCATTTTTATTCCTCTTTATAGTATGGCTCCAGTAGAATTGAAAGAATTAAATGATCTATTGCAGGAGTTGTTGGATAAAGTATTTATCAAATCAAGTGTATCACCTTGGGAAGTGCCTATCTTGTTTGTCAAGAAAAAAGATAGGTCGATGCATATGTATATTGATTATCGGTCGTTAAACAGCATTACAATTAATAATAAGTATCCTCTTCCTTTTATTGATGATTTTTTAGATGGCTTTAAGGTGTTTCAGTGATTGTGAAGATTGAATTGATGTTAAGATATCACCAATTAAGGGTTAGAATTTTTTTTACTCCAATGATAGCTTTTTTAGACTCGATACAGTCATTATGAGTTCTTGGTCATATCATTTGGGTTTACCATTACCCCAGTCGTGTTCATAGAATTTATGATTCGGTATTTTGATCGTTTCTCGACTCTTTTGTTATTGTATTTATAGATGACATCTTCTTTTATTCTATGAGTAAGGCCGTTCATTAGAAGAATTTACGGATTGTGCTTCAGAAATTGAGGGATGAGAAGTTGTATGCTAAGTTCTTTAAGTATGAGTTTTTGTTAGAGTCTATCTCTTTCTTGGGTAACATGATGACAAAGGATGGTATTATGGTCAATCCGGCCAAGATTGCGGTGGTTAATGATTGGCTAAGCCTACTCCTCTTATCGTTATTTAGAGTTTTGTTGGTTTTGCGGGCTACTATTGATATTTTGTCAAGGGGTTTTCAACTATTACAACTCAATTGACCAAGTTGAACTAGAAGAAGATTTCCTTTTAGATGTTCGATACTTGAGGGGCGAGCTTTCAAATACTCAAGAATCTGTTAGCTTTAGCTCCTATCTTGACTTTGCTCAAGGAGGGTGTGCATTTTACCATCTTCTGTGATGCTTCTTGTGTTGGGCTAGGCGTCATGTTAATTAAGAAGGGTAAGGTGATACTTTATGCTTCTCGTCAATTGAATCTCTATCAGAAGAATTACCCTGCCTATGATTTGGAATCGTACGCGGTTGTTTTTTCATTGAAGTTGTAGAGGCACTGCCTGTATGGAGTTCATTATGATATTTTCTCTGATCCCTAGCGAGATATTATCGTAAGGTGGCATCATTGGATTTAGTTACTTAAGGACTATGACTTGACTATTCTCTATCATCTGGGCAAGGCAACATTGTTGTCTTGAGCTTCTTAAGGAATACGACTTGACTATTTTCTATTATCTGGGAAAGTCTAGAGTGGTTACGGATTCCTTGAGCTAAAAGTCGACTACCTTGGGTAGCTTGGCGCATCTTTTGATCCAGGAGAGACCTTTGGTCTTGGAAGTTCAGTTTTTTGCTAACCAGATAGTTAGTCTTTATATTTCTACTCCTGGATGTGTTTTGTATTCGTGGAGGCAAGGTTTCCCTTGATGGAGAAGATTTGGGCTCTTGAGTTTGAAGATGTTGGGTTGAGATTTATTTGGGATAAAGTTTTGAGTGGTGATTCCAAGGAAGCATCGCCCTGATCCACGGATATCTTCAACCTTTAATAAACCATACTACTTCCATTATAGCCTACTAATATCGCATCTCTAAACTTATATTTCTAAACCATGAGAATCAAGATCATACCAACAGAGCTCAACATTATCTATCCATAACTCAATTCCTTAACTTAGCCATTAAGAACATCATATACTATATAACTAGTCTCCTTCCTCTTAGAAACTCAACGGTACTACTAACCACACACAACACATAATAAACTTAGAAGATAATGCAACCCCATATCACCTCGGCCATACTGCTTTATCATACATACAACATCATACTGAATTATGAATTAAAATGGATTCAAACTCTTGCACATATTGTTCAAGCCTACCATATCACTTCCATATAACTAGCACCACTAACCAAGAAATTATTACATCCAACTTGATGACCATTAACTGTTCAAACTTAATGTCTAGTGCTAAACATGATTTAATTAACCACCTTACATACAATTCTCACTTCTAGAAAGCCTTTAAATGACTGAACTATCTGAGTAAGGAGTTGATGGGACATGTCCCTAACTAACTCCAACTAATAAACTAATTAATGAGATAATAGAGAAATAATTATGTTCTCGAAAGATGAGGACTCACTTCTAACTCTGACTACTGAAATTGGAATCTAATGTTGATCTGGAGCTCGTGACTCTAAACCTATGGTATAGGACACGATAGCGCAAATGCGTCAGTACTTTAAATGTACTGGTATGCATGTGGGGTCGGCTAAATGCATGGGGTTCTTATGCATGAACAACACTGGCTAACTGACTTATATGAACATGAGAATATATGCATTCATACATAGTAACTATATCTGAAATCATGATAACATAAGTACTGAATATGAATACTGATAACATGACATACTGATAACTGATAACATGAGTAACTGTATCTGACAATCCTGAATCTGGTGGAACTATCTGAGTTCCGTACTGTGTCTAAGTTGACTGTACCTGACAACCCTGAATTCTGAAGAACTATTTGAGTTCTTTTACTGAGACTGATACTGAGACTGTGGGAGGTAGTCATCTAACCGACATGCCCCAAATGATACATTATAGCTAAATTGGGGTTTAATCTATTCCCTGATTGGAAGGGTGTCAATACCGCTCCACTGGTAAGGACAACATGTGAGTGACCCTAATATAACAGGTAACTCTAGTAAGAACTGTGGGAACCCTCATATAGCAGCTAAGCCACCTCATCTACCTTCATATAGAAGGTTATGATGTCTCAACCTATGCTGGCTACATAGTTTTGGAACGCATGGATTGATTCTAAGAATCACACCCTCATAGAACAGGTGAGTTCCCATCCTTGGGTTCACTCGGTGCTAACTTCTACTTCCATCTGAATAGACACTGAACATAATTTACTGAACTGAACATGGACTGAGTTACTGAATTCCATTGACTGATGTAATATTACTGATATCTCACAACTGACTAAGTTCATGAGATTATGGAGATTTCGTGAGTCATAAGACTGTCTGAAGTTTAAGGATTTGTATCTTGACTGAGAGTATCATGGAAACATGACATGGCTCTAAGCACACAACTAATGTTTTGGGTACAAGTACCTTTAGGACTCGATGGAATGAAACTGACCAAGCATAACTTACTTGAACATATAACTAACATCATAATCCATAATACATTTATAGAAGCATTCCATCAAAACATGTGATAGGAATAACTTGTACATACATGGGGATTTTATGATATCATACTAGTTAGTCTGTGTTCCTTCATCTAGGCATTTAATCAAACACATGGTAGGCATAGCACTTGTAGACAACATTATACAACAATTAATCATCATGATTCATCTCTAATTTCATCATCCTAGGGTTTATTCATATGTTCACATGAATATATATCTATACAAATTAATTCCACAAAAAATTGATCACCCACCATGGATTTAAATTCGATTGATCATTCTTAACATAAACAAAATAAACCCAACATGAAATTCATAAAGAAATCCATAAACTTAAACTTCGGAAAGAGATTCTTGGTCTTCATGGATGAAAGGAGTCCATGAATGAACACTATGCATACCTTATTTCGTGATTTTGTGAAGATTGATGGAGAAACTTTCTTCGAATTGGATCTTCTATGAAAACCCTAGCTAGTTTTTGAGAGGTTTTGGAGAGGTTTTTTAGAGAAGAGAGTGTATTTTGGGTGAAGAGTGGCTGAATCACGTGTTAAAGGTCTTAAATAGGAGTGGGAAGTTTATCCTTTTAACTCTGGATGCATCATTTAATTTCAGTAAAAAATTCCCAAATTGAACCCCTGATGCGATGCGGTGCTATCGCGACGTGTCACTGGAATTTGACAATTGGAAAACTGAGGGATGGTGGGACACGGATCCATCACGTTGCATCTTTTTTTGATACCTGAAACTTTGGTGCGATACGGAGGAAATCATGCTGAGATACTAGAAAAGGACAATTGCCATTTTATCTTGTGGCGCGGTGCACCACTGATCAATATGGTGCTATTTTACGACAGGAATTTGAAATAGTCATAACTTCTGACTCGGTTATTGGATTTGGGTGAATTGTATATCGGTGGAAAGATTATTGAATTTCCCTCATAAAAAAAAGCAAAAAGATTAAAAATTCCTCACGGAATAACCATCATTCAATTTAGAAGCTAATACTAGACATTTTTGAGATGAAATTTGCTAGAAAAAGTATGGGGTATTACAATATCTCCCTCTTGAGAACATTCGTCCTTGAATGAAATGACTGGGAGGGGAGAGAAGACAATTGACGTACATACTGAACATGAATAACTTGAACATGATCTCATGACTGACATGACTGACAAGCTAAACATATAATACTGAACATGCATATCTAATGCATGCGTAACTGATTCATCAATGCATGACTGAGTGTTCTGAAGAACTAAGTTTCTCATAGTGAGAATGCATGTCTGATGCATAATTACTTAACTGAACTGATAAATGCGTGCATGACTGAATATGTAATGGTACTTGATACCAAGTTTCTAATGGGAATATGAGCATGAAGTTGTAGACCAAGTTTGTGATGAACACCGAACATGAAACTGAGTAAGCTTAAGGAGAAATGTTACCTTGATATTGATCTGGGTTGGCAAAGAAGAGGTGAGGATACTTGGTACGAATGTTTGCCTCTATTTCCCAAGTATCTCCCTCGATGGACTGATTTTTCCAAATAACCTTAACTAGAGGGATTTCTTTGTTCCTTAATCTACGAGTTTGATAGTCTAAGATTTCGACTGGAATCTCTTCATAAGAGAGAGTGTTCTGAATATCAATGCTCTGAATAGGGACTACAACTGAGGGGTCACTAATGCACTTCTTAAGCAAAGAGACATGAAAGACTAGATGAACTGAGGCTAGATCTGAAGGCAATTTAATCTCATAGGCTACCTTGCCAAAACGACTGTAAATTTTGAAGGGACCGACATATCAGGAACTGATCTTTCCCTTCTTTATGAATATATCCACTCCCTTCATGGGAGAGATCTTTATATAGACATAGTCACAAATCTCAAACTCGATATCTTTTCTACGAACATCTGCATAAGAGTTCTGTCGGCTCTGAGCAACCCGGAGTCTTTCTCTGATCAACTGGACTTTTTATAATGTGTAAAATACTAAGTGAGGCCCTATAACTGAGGCCTCACTAACTTCAAACCAACCAATTAGAGATCTACATCTCCTACCGTAGAGAGCTTCAAATAGAGCCATCTGAATACTGGAATGATAGTTGTTGAATGCAAACTTAATCAAAAGTAAGTGGTCATCCCAACATTTCTTCAAATCGATTGCACAAGACCTTAGCATATTTTATAACATTTGAATGGTCTTTTCTTATTGACCATGTATCTGAGGATGAAAGGTTGTACTAAGATGAACTTGGATACCAAGAACCTTTTGGAATGCTTTCTAGAAATGAGAGGTGAACTGGGTACCTCTGTCTGAGATAATAGATAGCAGAACACTGTGCAATCTGACCAACTCCTTGATGTAGAGTTTAACGTAATCCTCATCTAAATAAGAGGTATTAACTGGAAGAAAATGAGCAAATTTGGCCATTCTGTCTACAATGACACAGACTGAATCATGTTGATGACGAGTTTGAGGTAAACCCGTCATGAAGTCCATGTTCATAGCTTCCCACTTCCAAGTAGGAATACTGAACTCCTGCATGGACCCACTAGGCTTCTGATGTTGTATATTAACTTGCTGACATGTAGATCACATAGCCACAAACTCTACAATGTCACTCTTCATCCCATTCCACCAATAGATTTCCCGCAAGTCGCGATACATCTTTGTGGCACTTGGATGAATAGAGTACCACGCACCATGCACTTCTTCAAGAATTTGCTGCCTTGAGTCGTGTACACCTGGAACATAGAGACAACCCTGACAATGCAAAACACTATCTCTCCCTTGGTACAAAACCTTTACTTTCTAATCCTTAACTGACTCTTTCAACTTTACAAGGTTGCGATCTCTATCTTGCTTTTCTTTCACCTAAGAAACCAGAGATGATTTTGAACTAGTCGGAACCCATATATCACCCTCATCTGTATTGACTCAGAAAACTCCTAGTCTGACAAGATGATGGAATTCCTGAGCTAACTTCTTCTTACTGTCCTCAACAAGAGAAACACTTCCCATGGATAGTCTACTGAGAGCGTCAGCCACTACATTGGCCTTGATCGGATGATAGAGGACACTTATGTCATAATCTTTCAAGAGCTATAACCACCTTCTATGAACAAATATTGAGATCTTTCTGAGAAAAGACATACTGACGACTCTTATGATCTGTGAACACATCTACATGAACACCGTATAGATAATGCCTCCAAATCTATAAGAAAAATACTATGGCGGCTAACTCAAGATCTTGAGTAGGGTAATTATTTTCATGGGTCTTAAGATGTATGGAGGAGTAGGCTATGACCTTACCATACTGTATGAGGACACAACCCAAACTTATTATGGATGCATCACAATACACTACAAACCCACCTGGACCATCTGGAAGTGCTAAAACTGGAGCTGAGGTGAGTCTAGTCTTCAACTCCTAAAAACTCTTCTTGCAAGGATATGACCACTGAAACATGACTTTCTTTTGAGTAAATCTGGACATATGGGATGGAATAGAAGAAAAACCCTCACCAAACCGTCTAAAATAGCCAGCCGAACTCAAGAAACTCCTAATATCTGATGGAGAGATAGGTCTGGGCCAATTTTTTACTGCTTCTGTCATTTGAGGATCAACTCTAATGTCATCACAGAAAATGATATGACTAAGGAATGCTACTGATCTTAGCAAAAATTTGTACTACTGAATTTGGTGAATAGATGGTGATCTCTGAAAGTCTGAAGTATTTTCAAGAGATGTTCTGCATGATCATGATCACTACGGGAATAGACTAGAATATCATCTATGAAGACTATGACAAACATGTCTAAGTACTGCTTGACCACACGGTCCATCAAGTCCATGAATACGGCTGGGGCATTGGTAAGACAAAATGACATAACTAGAAATTCTAAGTGACCATACCGAGTTTGGAAAGCTATTTTTGGAATGTCACATTCCCTAACCCTGAGTTGATGATAGTCAGATCTGAGATCTACCTTAGAGAAATAACTGGCACCCTAAAGTTGGTCAAACAAGTCATTGATTATTGGAAGAGGATACTTGTTCTTGACCGTGACCTTATTAAGTTGGCGGTACTCTATACACATTTAGACACTTGCTCACGAATAATACCGGAGTGCCCTAAGGGGAAACGTTGGGCCTAATGAATAACTTATCTAAGAGATCCTTGAATTGTTCTTTTAGTTATCTGAGTTTTACTGGTGCCATTCTATATGGAAGAATAGAGTTAGACTGAGTATTTGGAAGAAGATGAATGCCGAAGTCTATTTCCCTTTTGGGAAAAATCCCTGGAAGATCTTCGGGAAAGACATATGAATATTCATTCACTACTAGGACTTATTCAAGGCTAAGAGTTTCGTAACTATTTTCCATAACTCAAATAAGATGATAGACACATCCTTTAGATATCACTTTCCTTGCCCGAAGGTGTAGAAGGTGACAGACATCATGGGGGTGTCCATAAGTTGACCCCTGAAAGTGGATACCCTACCCTTCCACTCAAGGACGGGTTCATTTGGGAACTAAAATTGGACTATTCTATTTCTGCAGTCGATAGTGGCATAGCAGGAATGAAGCCAATCCATGCCAAGAATGATGTCAAAATCAGTCATCTCTAATTCGACTAAGTCTGCTGAAGTGACTTTTTGTAATATCACGACTAATATTTTTCTCCTCAATTTGCTGAGCATGAGTCATAAGCCTAGATAAAGTTATGTCACTATTCATCATGGCAGAACTGCACTCATTAACCACGCTATCATTTACTCCTGAAATGAACTTACTCATCCTTGCCCTACTATCTGAAACCACATGAGGGTCATATCTTGCTAATTAAGTAAACTTAATAGAATACTCTTTCACTGTCATATTTCCCTGCTTGAGGTTGATTAATTCTAACACCTTAGCTTCCCTAAGCTCTAGGGGAAAGAATCTATCGAGGAAAACAGACGCAAACTCCTCCCACTCAACTGGCCCTGCATCATCTGCCCTCTCTGACCTCCACTGCTTGATCCAAGTGTGAGCAACATCCTGCAACTAATATGCATCTAGATCAACACTCTCAACAATAGTCACCCCCATGATGTCTTTCACCTTCTACACCTGATCTAGGAATTCCTGAGGGTCCTCATCTATCTTAGACCTGAGAAAAGATGGAGGATTCATTCGGGTGAAATCCTGAATCCTGGATGCAGCTAAATTGGCTATTGGATTGGCCGGAATGACATCTAGTCATTCATTCTGAGCATCAACTGAGTTAGCAAGAGTAGTGAATGCAGCTCGAAACTCTGCATGAGAAACATGATCGCCCAAAGAATCTTCGAGTTGCGGGGCTAACTAATTTTCATTTCTTCTTTTAGGAGGCATGTACTGTAGAATAAAGGGGGAAATGGATTAGACTAAGTGATTGACTTGAGATTATGCTCACTGGCATGACATGAATACTGAAACAGGAGAAACTATTCCTAAAACATCTTATAGACTCTTGTACATAAATGTGGCGTGCAATATACGCGTGTACAAGACTCTACTAGATGCGGATTTTAGACTTCCTAGGACTCTATTGAACCCATCTTTGATACCAAGTTTGTAATGCCTCGAATCTGGTACCCAAAATTCTATATGGTGCTTATGACCCCTAAGGACCATAAGCTAACCCATGACTGATATATGTACCTTTCTACTGCATAAAATACTTAATAATATAGAAAGATGAACTGAAAGGACATAAGGTTAACATAATGAAGTAAACTATAACATCTAAACGGGGTATGAAATGACCAAAACAAAACTGAAAATACTGAAGTCTGAAACATAATAGTCTAGAAAGCCTCTAACTGACTAAATTCTCCGAGTAAGGAGTTGATGGGACATGTTCCCAACTAAATACAACTAATAAACTAATTAATGAGATAATAGAGAAATAATCATGTCCTCGAAAGATGAGGAAAGAGAAAAAAAAACCCAACATGAAATCCATAAACTTAAACTTAGGAAAGTGATTCTTGGGCTTCATAAAAGAAAGGAGTCCATGAATGAACACTATGCATACCTTAGTTCGTAATTTCGTGAAAATTATCGGAGAAACTTTCTTGGAATTGGATCTTCTATGAAAACCCTAGCTTGTTCTTGAATGGTTTTTAAGAGAAGAGAGTATATTTTAGGTGAAGAGTGGATGAATCACGTGTTAAACTGATTAAATAGGGGTGGGAAGTTGACCCTTTTAACCCTAGATGCATCATTTAATTTCAGTAAAAAATTCCCGAATTGAACCTTTGGCGCGATGCGACGCTATCGCGTTGTGTCATTGGAATTTGACAATTGGGAAACTAAAGGATCGTGTGATATGGAGCCATCGTGTTTCCCCTTCTTTTTCAACTTGGAACTTTGGCGTGACGCAGAGGAAATTGCGCTAAGACACTAGAAAAGGAAAATTGCCATTTTAGCTTGTGGTGCAGCGCGCCACTGACCAATATGGCACTGTTTTACGATGGAAACTTGAAATAGTCATAACTTCTGACTCGGTTATCGGATTTGGGCTAATCTTATATTGATGGAAAGATTATTGAACTTCCCACATGAAAAAAGTGATAATCTTGAAAATCCCTCATGGAATAACCATTATTAAATTTAGAAGCTAATACTAGAAATTCTTGAGATGAAATTTGCTAGGAAAAGTACGGGGTATTACAACAATAGGATAGAAACACTAAATAAAGTAACTAATAGAGAAAACAGGCTAAAGATGAATACAAATAGAGGGGAAGAACAAAATAAACAAAAAAATGATCCCCCAAGACCTGGTATAGAAAGAATAAAATCCACTACAATATAAGAAGTATTAAATAGGAGAAATATATACATTATAGTACCCAAATTTTGTAAATAAAAGTAGTAAAAAATGAAAGAAGATAGATCAGTTATAGTCGCTAAAAGCTTTCAATATATCCTTAATCGGCAGCTTCACATGAGGATTGCATCATCGATAATGATCTTACTAAGATATGTATCAGGGAAAAGGATGCAAAAGTGTAGTATAAGTACTAAAAAATATGAAACTCAGTAGGCATCATAGGCTAGCTAAGCTTAAATAAGATTAAAGTACAATAAAGTGCAAATATAAGTAGGGTAATGTAATGACCCTTCAGGTCATTTCCATGATTTGTATGATATTAAGGTGTTTTATGCCTTCACACAGTGGCTATAGCTCATTTATGACTTGCAAAAACTATCGGTTTAATGATTGGACAATTCATTTGGATTTTAGGCTCATTTATCTATTTTGGAGCTTTCGCTAGTTAGGATTTGGTATCGGACCAAATATCCTAGTAGATGACCTCGAATGCAAATTCTGACTGCTCTAGCAGCTTCGATATATGAATTTAGTCTAGGTAGACCTTTGGTTTGGGTGACGAGTCACTCGAGCACATTACAACCTATTGGTTGGAAAGTTGAAAATTTTTAAATTTAGGTGTGGAACCTATATTTGGTTGAAATGATCTTGGATGGAAATTCAGAATTCACCATCATGTTCGAAACATTGAATTTGTACATAGATAATTTACATATATGGGGTTACAAATGAATCCCGAGGCCTGGGAGTAAACTTTGAAATTTCCAAGTTTCAGGTGTTATCTAATAAGCCATTAATAGCACACCAAGGGTTGAGAATACACTACCCTTGATATAGAGGATAGTATGATCACACTAAGGGTTGTTGCAATTGAAAAACCTTTTCCTGATGACATGTAGTGTTATTGCACACCTGCATGTTGTGATTGCAACATCTGAGTATCTGGAAGAGGTATAAATAAGCCCGTTTATGTTGCAAATTGGGTCATTGTTCATCCATCTCCTCAGGTAAAAAACCCTAAAGGTGAGATATCTTAAAATTAGGGCTTATTGGTGATTATAAAGCATGTTTAACATTTATTTTCATGATTATCATTTGATTTAAGGTATGAATTCTCTCTTTTCTTGGAGAAATTTCTTAATTTATTGCTCAAAACCCCAATAGTTTGAGATCTTGATTTTATCCCCAATTTATCTTTATTTTAACCCATTTTTGAGGTTTAATATTCCTTGAGAATGTATGAAAGTTTGGTTGGACTCAAAAATGCATTTTCCATAAGTAGGACCCATATAGGGATTTGGGTGTAATTTTTGGACTCAAAGAGAAATAGTGCAATATGGGTGTCATTATTCTCGTATTAATGAGTAGATTACTATTTTTATAGTGTGAAGACATTTTGGGATCATGAAGTGAAGATAGTCATTTGGTAAACGATTAAAGAATTTATGATTCGACATTGAGGCAGGCTTCTGTCTACTCTTCTTTGTAAAATAATTTATGTTATATATTATGGAATATGAAGACTGATTATGGGTAGAATGAATTTTCCTTTATTCTTGATGATTGGGGACTAGATGAGGGTTTTGACCCGTAAGGTGAAATGCTTATTACACATTTAGAATCCTATTGCCTTCTCCCTAGATTGAACTAATTTGTAGAATGCATATGATATAATGCTAGGTTTGGGAGGTGGCTTAAGAATTAGAAGCATGATTAGTATGATTAACCTTATTTGGACTATTTTAGTGACCTTGAACCCATAATATATGTGGAGTCAATTTATATGCTCATGTTTCTTGGATGACTCCAATATTAGGATTGATTATGGCTTATGTACCATCAAGAAGTGAATTTAGATACCTTAAACTTTTTCGGGGTATAAAATGACTAAATACAGAATTCGAGGATTAGAAGTGGGTTTTTCTGGCACATCATAGGCCATGACTTTGGTTATCCCTTGTGGAATTATTTAAGCATGTTATACATAATCAAGAAAATTGAACCTTTAGTATGAGGTTACTCCATGACATGATGAATGATGATGGTTTTTCCCAGATTATGATTAATGACTTGTAACTATGATATGGACTATAGATATGAGATGCCATATTTATGTGATATGCCTCACTGATATGCCATGGCCTATAGATACAAAATGGCTTACGAATATGACTATTGGTATGAGCTCTGGATTGTTATGTGGGCCTAAGGCCATGATTATGATGCTTTAATTATTTTGGGCACATTATTTTGACCTAGGCCATGTTATGGTATTGATTGGACATCTGGAAAGTGTTTCTCCTTTTAAAGGATGCGGTTGTAGTTTATGAATATATGATGCTTATGGTTTTATTATCTAACTACTGGTGATGGGATGCATACTTTTGTACATTTATGATCATTAAGTCGGTAAATAATGTGATTCAAGCTAAAAATGATTCTTATTATTGTTTTTTCCTAAATAAGGGTTACAACCCACTTTTCACCTTAAAACTGGATTTCTTCATAACAATAGCTTCTTGTCTTAATGAATAACATATGTGTATAAGATATTAATAATGTTGTTTTAAAGATTTGATAGGGAAAAATTTTGATCTGTGATTTGATACTACTAATTATTCTGGTCGTGAAAGATTGTGACCCTTTCTACACTATTATAATGATTTAGTCCCAAAGTTACTTTGGCAATGGAATTACAGATTTACACTATTTTTAGCCATGTACCTATTATATGTTGACACACATCTCTCCAATATGGGATAGAGAAAGATAATATACTGATGAAATAAAATTTTGAGTATAACCCGATGGCAGATTATTGTATTGGTGTTAAATATATGTGTATTGATGATATTGATGATGTTTATGATATTAAGGGTTATTGATTATATATTATGACTGGTTCTATTTGAGTACTGATTATATGTTATGATCCGTTCAATTCTGGATATTGCTAAAATTATGAATAGTTCAATTTCAGATATTGACAATATAAATATTACCGGTTTTAGTCTAGGGGATGATTGTGATATTGATTATATACTTTACATTCATTCTTTCATGTTCATTGGCTATCACCTTTATGTTCCTATATATATCAGCCCATATGGGGGGGTTGCATAGATACTAGCAATGACTGTGCTTTATGGCGTATTGTATGTTGATTGAGCCTTCTGAGCCTGGGAAGTGGGGGTACGTGAAAGGCTCACCTAGGAAATGGTTTTTCGGACTAGATGGTTACTCGCATTGTTATTAATATTGTTATTATAATTATTATTATCATTGTTATGACTAGTTTATGACAAATTGGTTATTAATTAAGTATAGAAATTTGAGGTATGGTTCTGGATCTTCTATCATTCGACTTCATTATTATGCATGATTAACTCATGATTAGACATATGATTTAGAAATCCTAAGTACACTAGAACTTGACCCCACTATTATTATGAGTTTATAGAATGCTTTTCTGAGGACTTAGTGTTGCACCCAAGCACACACACAAGTGTAAGTGGTCTCACCAAGTAATATAGCGGCCTTATAAAAACCCGAATATTGATATCACATGGACTTGTTTTAAGTACTATCTAATTCAAGTTTAACTACTGAGATTAAATTAGTGCAATAGTAACCAAAAGAGTTTGAGAATTTATAATTAAAAGTAAACTAAAATAATTCGGAAAAGTAAAGACTTTTGGCAAACAATGGATAGAAATCCAGGGTTAAGCTCTACGAACAATCATACTAAGCTATTGAATTTTGTTGGTTAGATTACTTATCTTGGTTGTTGATTCGTTAGGTTTATCGTATGATCATGGTCTTCCAACATCTAATCTTCTACTGATTTAGATTCATTAAGATGTCATCCTACAAGTAAACCAAACAAGGATTCTAGGTATATCCCTATCCTAGATGTTAATTGAAATCCCTTATTTTATAAAAGTATAAGAACCTTACTCTATTTATCCCCAAATTCAATCCTCTTATTCCCCCTCCAGGGCTCACAAAGAGGACAATGGATATATTACAAGGGCCGTTGATTGTTAAAATAATTATAACAATGATAAATAAAAAAATAAATATGATGAGAAATCAAAATCAAATCAATTCAAGCAATAGTAATCATGTTCTTGGTCTTAACTCCGTAAATGGGGCTTTTATCCACTAATGGACATAACCACAATCAAGATCAATGAATACATGATAAAATTTATTAAAAAAAAGTAAAAAAATAAAAACCCTAATTGATGTGTTTTACATCCCCACTCCAAGCTTCAAATATGTCCAAGGTGTTTAACAATGTGTTCAAGTGTCCTATTTATAGGAGGATGATTTTGGCCGTGTTGGGAATAAGGTGTGTGCCACCCCTTCTATCCTTCGAAATGGGGATTTCACCGTAGTGGTCCATCCCTGGGAATGGTGGTACCTCAATAGAGTTCAGTCCGTGGGAATGGGGATCGCGCCTTGGGCCTATTCCCATACCCTCATTGGAATTTTCCTTTACATATAAACTTGTCTTAAGGATTTGTCCTTCCATCCCAAGCCTTGGGGTATTATTTCCACTAGATTTCTAGCTTTTATATCCTCCATATATCATAATAATAAACTCACCAAGCATACTATAGCATCTAACACCATGGATTAGAGCTCGAAACAACATATCATTAAAGACAATGAATTAGAAACTTAAGCTAAGAACCAGTTTCGTCCTATTAATCTTTGACTTCTTGTTTGACTCAACCTTAATTCAATTGAACCTTTAACACTATAATCAAGTTTTTCCACACTTAATTATACAAAAAAAACTTAGTAACTCATTACACATGTTAGAATTCATCGATATCAACTAGTCAAACACCTAGCTCAAACTTGTAACTCTAGTTTTCTCATTTGAACTCTAAGAGTACAAACTATGTAAAAACTTGTCTGAAATGCTCTTGAAACATTATAATCACATAATTAAACACTTAGATGCTTAATGGAATCATCATTAACACATTAAGCACTCAATTCGTCCTCAAAAAATTCCAAATAATCTTGGATAACAAAATTGAGGTGCATAAATCCACATCAAATCACCACCCTACACTTAATGCCTTATTAATCCTCGAACAATACTTTAATCGAAGCATCATAAGATGATCAGACTATAAAATTCTACTACTATAAATACAATCAAGCTAGTACTACAATGACTACACAGAATACTAGTTTCTACACTAATCATGTTGTAAACACAATTTAAAGTTCGAGAATACCACTCTAAAATTGAATTTACTCATATAGTTAGAAAAATCATACACATTTTTCTATCAAAGACATCATAAAAATCACCCACTAGCATCAAAGATGTGCCTCACAACAAGAGAGTTACCTATAACCACTCACATAAATGTAATTTATTAAAAGTTAGGTACAAGATAAAATTATACTCACTCTCACAAAGAATTCACAAGGTAAACAAGATGAAAAATAGGCTTTCCCTTTGTGTAGTACTCCACTAATATAAGAATGATAAAGCTTAGGATCAAATAGGTCTTCAAGGGTTGTAATGTAGGCTAAAGGATGGGTAGAAACTATTCTGGCTAGTAATAATGACTATCTTTCCTAAGAACTTTAATACATAACACTTTTCATTCAATTCACCTCTGAAAACCACTTTAACCACTTATTTGTACCCAAATCTTTTGTTTTGCCCCGTCTTATTAGGCTCATTCACATACACTATGATAGCAGTACTTTTTATTCATTCATGATTTAATTTTATCCTTCTTCATACCCACTTTACGTTATGCACCCCTATGATAGCTACCCTCAACTTAATCAATTTACCTTAGTTGAGGTGTACCATGTCAAAGAAGTACTAGGGCCAAAAAAGGGTCATTGTAACACAACTAGGCTAAAAATGGGAATTTTTTAAGCATAAATTTCTCTGACTCCCAACCACAATACATCAATTACACACACCACTAACTGTTACTTTGGATCTTCACTTTCACCTTTATCCTACTTTAATTCAAACACCTTAACTCCATTAATTTTACACTAAAGTGCTTAGGAGATTTGGATATAATAAAGGTTCGTCAAAGAATGGGAAATAGAATACATATGAGGCTGCCAAAGAAAATTAGATAAAGGCTCAATAGGGTTAGCTAGGATTTTGGACCAGGGTAGGTAAGAGAGTGTACGAAACATGTCTATCAAAGAAATTCCTATATAATCTCAATACAACATGGAATACAAAAATACCTAACACATATAGCACATGCTCAACATAAGTAGGATTATTATAGACTCTTAACCAAACATTCACATGAATTCAACATTGATAACAAGCATAAAAGTAACAATCAAGAGCCTAGGAGTCTAAAAAGTAGTGATTAACACAATCAAGATGACTTTACACCAAAAACACTTGCATCATGCAATTAAATATATCACAAACAAGAACATCCCACTTATTCCTAACATATTTTTTTTAAAACTACTCCTAAAAATAGGAATTTCCCAACCCCACATTTAAAAATCTACTTTGTCCTCAAATTATACTTAAAAGTAGAGATATAAATACTTCTTGAGGCCTCTAGGCCTAGCTAGTAGCATCTTCTTACATTAAGAAGGTCCTGGACCCCAAACTAGTCTTTGCCATACTCTTTAGCTCAGGTTTTATAGTACTCAGACTTCCCATCAATAAAAATAAAAACAAGTGAAGTAAAAACTAAAATACTAAAAATAAAACCTACCTTTAAATTTGATTGCCTCCCAAGCAATGCCATATTTATTATCGCGACACGACCCAATCTTAAACTTATCCATTGTCCTTCATCTTATGCATCCTACTCAGAGGGCATCTTTCTATTCATTTATTACCTCTTGAGTGTGAACTCTCAAGGTTAACAACTTTTTTAATAATAGCCTTGTCAAGATTATCAATCTGCATCATTTTGGGTTGAGGTGGTTGTGTCCTAGGCTGCTCAATGAGGAAGTCCAAAGAGGTCTTTGGTGGGCTGAACTCCACTACCCCACACTTATCCCCTTCAATCATTATAATCATGTATAAATCAATGTAGTGGGATAGTGTTTTCATTGGTTTATACAAAAAAATCTCCTCTTCATCATCCAGCCTTATTATGAGTGTTCCATCTCCAATATCTATTCAATGCTCCTCTCGTCACCAAGAATGGATGTCCCAAGATGAATAGCACCCTTTCATATCCCTAAAAATCTAAAACAATAAATAATAAGGAATAATAAACTTACCAACCATGATGAGAACATCCTCTATGATTCGTTTAGGATTGGCTTGGATATGTTCTTCCAATTAGAGTATCATAAATCTCGATCTCGGCCTCCGAAATCCCAAAGTGTTAAACAAAGAGAAGGGCATGAAATTAATGTTTGCGCCCAAGTTACTAAATGCGTAGACCATCTCACTATTACCAATTTAAATATGGAGAGTGAAACTCCCAGGATCTTTGAGGTTTTTGGGCATCTTCTATATTACCATATAAATACACTCCTCCGTGAGTGCTACTATCTCAACATCCTGTGCCTTAACATTATTAGTGAACACGTCCTTCAAATACTTAGAATACTTGGGAATTTCCTACAAAACATCTAAAAGAGAAAGATTCATGTGAAGCTCTATGAGCGTGTCAAAGAACTTCTTTCAGCATGCATCCTTTTTTGCATGTCTAAGCTTTTGTGGGAAGGTTGGTGGTAGTCTTTGTTTCTCCTGTTCAGCAACTTTTGTTTTCGAGTACTTAGACTTTCTCAAATTTTTAAAAATTTTGTCATCTACCTGTTTAGGAAGCAACTCTGCATCTACCATCTTAGTTGTACTTAGAGGTTCTTCATTCGGCTCCTTACCACTTCTTAAAGTGATTGTCATTATTTATGTAGGAGATCCGTATCACTACGCAAACCACCTTGAGGCCTAGCATTTTATGCCTATTGCATTTTTCCAACCTGCATCTCTATTTTCTTTGTTGTCACCTGTTGGCTCTTTATATCTACTGTTAATTATGCTTTAGCAGCTAGAAATTATTTCAGCATCTCTTCCATATTGTTTGTCTGAGTCGTGGCCTGATTCCCTTAAACCATCTACTTCTGAAACTATTGATGTTGGTTGTTCAATGATTGACTTGGTGGCTGAGTCTTCCACTTTAGATTATAGGCATTACCATAATTTGGCCTTTGAGAATTGCCTAAAAACATCACCGACTCAGGATTTGCATGAAACATGGCTACATAATAACCCCTATTGCCACAAACCACGCACAAAGTATTTGTGAGATGAATTGCATTAGCTATAGTTGCAAGTTCTGTAACCCTTAATTTCATATTACTGAGTTTAGTGGTTAATTTATTCTGTATTATATCAACCTAAGATGATATAGCAGTAAAGTGGTCCACCTCCAACACACCTGCAATCTTCTTTGGAGAATATTTTGAGTCAGAAAGCCACTCAAGATTCCCTTGCCCATCCCATTTCAACAAGGTATATAGATCATCATACGTCAATTCTAATACATGACCACCTGCAAAAGTCTTCGTGTTGCAATCAAGTGTCTCAACAAATATGTGAGCTAGTACCGCATGGTACTACTGATGATATGGAAAGTCTTAAGGAAGATCTTTGAACCTCTTCCACATATGATATAAGTTCTCATTTTCCTTCTATTTGAAGCTCACAATATCACTATATAGTCTTGCAGTATAACCAAATGGAAAGAATAAGATGAGGAATTTATGGGTTAAGTCATACCAGGGTGTGATTCATCTTCTTGGCTCAGCATTCAACCATTTTTTTGCTTTCCCCAATAATGAAAAGGGGAAAAGTGTTAGACTAACATAGTCAGTTGATACACCCGTAGGGATGAATGTATCACTGATCTTGAGGATGTCCAGCTGGTGGAATTGTGGATCTTCATGTGAAATCCCCATAATCTGTCCACTACTGATCAAAAGTTGTACCATGTTCTATTTCAGCTCAAGGTTACTTCCAGCAGTCGGTTTTTGAAAATGAGAGATCAAATTCATCAAAAGTGGGATTGCCACTTTACAAATTATCCTGTGGGCTAGTTAATTTTCAACTATGAGAGTAGGATTGTGTTATTCCTCTTGAATTTATGGGATGCAGTGGAGAAGTACTATTTCTCTCCACAACTGGTGAAAGCATTGCTTGGATTTAGAGCTTGGTTTAACCAATTCCCTATTCCTTGCCAGCTTACTAGTCTGTAAACCCATTTTCTACAAATTCAATACCAATACCATGTGTAAAGCACCAAATAAATCTAAAAAGTAAAACAAAAATAGAAATAGTTGCCAATTTACAACTCCCCAGCAATGGCGCCAAAAACATGTTGTGCCCAAGCGCAGAGGCAAGTGTACGAAGTCTCATCAAGTAATATAGTGGCCTTATAAAAAGCTGAATATAGATCCCACAGGTACTTATGTTAACTACTATCTTATTCAAGTTTAACTGTTGAGATTACATTAGTGCAATAGTAACAAAATGAGTGTGAGAGTTTATAATTAAAATTAAACTAAAATAATGCAGCAAAATAAGGACTTTGAAAAATCAATAGATAGAACCCCATGGTTAAGGCTCTATGAATAATCAGCTAAGTTACTGAACATCTTTGGTAAGATAACTTGTCTTGGATGTTGACTCACAGGGTTTATCATATTATCATGGTCTCGTGACCTCTAATTTTCTACCTAACTAGATATTACAACTACATCATTGGGGAGGACGGAATAATCAATTTAGATGCATTAAGATTACATCCTGCAAGAGAACCAAAAAGGCTTCTAGGTATATCACTATACTATAAGCTAATTCAAATCTATTATTTTATAAAACAATAAGAACCTTACTTTATTTATCCCCATGTTCTATCCTCTTATTCCTCTCAAGGCTTACAAATACGATAACAAATATATTCTAAGGTTCACAAATTCTTAAAATAGTTATAACAAGGATAAATAAAATACCAAACATGATTAGCAATCAAAACCAAATCAATTCAAGCAATAGTAATCATGCTCTTGGACTTAACCCCAGAAAAAGGGGCTTCTAGCCACTATTGGAGATAACCGTAATCAATATCAATGAATACATGATAAAATTCATTAAAAAACTAAATTAAATAAATAAAACCCTAATTGAAGTTTATTCCAGACCATATCAAAGCTTCAATGACATCCAAGGTGTTTAATAATGTGTTCAAGTGTCCTATTTATTAGAGGATGATTATTGTCGTGTTGGGAATAAAGTAAGCGCCTTCGTTTCCATTCCCTGGGAATGGGGATTTTGTTATGGTGTTCAATACCTAGGAATAGGGATATCACCAACGAGGTCAGTCCCTAGGAATGTAGGTCGCTCCATGGGCCTATTCCCATACCCTCATTTGAATTAACCTTTGTGTCTAAACTTGTCTTAAACATTTGTCCTTTCATCCCAAGCCTTGTGGTATAACTAAGAATTTATTTTTATATTGTATGTACCCCATATATAATGAAAATCATCTCATCAAGCATCTTATATCATCAAAAACCATGGATTAGAGCATAAAACAACACAACATTAAAGACAATAACTAGAAACTTAATCTAAGTACTAGTTTCGTCCTATTAATCTTTAACTTCTTGTTCGACTCTAGCTTGATTAAATTGACCCTTTAACACTATAAGAAAGTTTTTCCATTCTTAATTACTCAATAATAACACTATGAACTCATCATACAAATTAGAATCCATCGAGATCAACTAGTCAAAGACCTAGCTCAAGTTAGTAACTCTAGTTTTCTCATTTGAACTCTATATGACAAAACTAAGTAAAAACTTGTCTAAAATACACCTTAAACATTATAATCACGTACTTAAAAACTTAGATTCTTAATTATATCATCATTAACATATTAAGCACTCAATTTGTCCTCAAAATAAGGCTAAATAAGCTTGGATATCAACACTGAGGTGCATAAATCCACCTCAAATCACATAGGATATACTTTTAGTTGACCTTGTTTATATATAATAATCCACCTCAAACTATAATTTAAATTAAAATAAAATAATCCACCTTAAATCACTTAGTCTTGAATTATGAAGTTTGGGGACTAGATAAAGGTTTTGACCCATAAGGTGAAATGCTTATTACACTTTTTGAATCGTATTTCCTTCTCCATAGATTGAAATAAGTTATTGAATGGATATGATATGATTCTAGTTTTGGGAGGTGGTTTAAATATTGGAAGCATAATTAGTATGATTAACCTTATTTGGACTATTTTAGTGACCCTGAACCCATAATATTGGTGGAGTTAACTAAAATGCTCATGTTTCTAGGAAGAAGTCTTATATTAGGATTAATTATTTCTTATCTACCATCAAAAAGTGAATATAGATACCTTATCCTACTTAAACATGTAATTCAAGGACTAGAAGTGGGTTTTTATGGCCCACCTTAGGCCAAGACAGGGGTTACCCCTTATGTACTTATTTATGCATATTAGATATTATCGAGACTATTGAAACTTTAATATGAGGTTAATATGTGACTTGGTGAATGATGATATTTTTTCTTGAATTATGATTAATGAATTGTAACTATGATATGGCCTATAGATTTGAGATGTCTTATAGATGTGATAAGCCTCATAGATATGCCATATCTTAAAGATACAAAATGGCTTATGAATATGACTATCGATATTACCTCTGGATGGGTATGTGGGCGTAAGTCTATGATTATGATGTTGTGGTTATTCTGGATACATTATTGGGCCCAAAGCCATGTTATGGGATTGGTTGGACATCCGAAAATTGTTTATCCTTGTAATGAATGTGATTGTAATTTATGAATATATTGATGGTTATGAATCCTTTTTTTTGAATATTGGTGATGACATATATTGATGCTTATGATTCCACTGATTGAATTTTTGTGATGGCATGCGTACTTTCGGTACATTCATGATCATTAAGTCGGTAAATGATGTTATTTTAGATAATATATGATCTTATTATTTTTTTTCCTAATTAAGGGTTACGACCCACTTTTCATTTTAAAAGAAGATTTCTTTATAACAAAATTTGTTTGTCTTAATGAATAACTTATGTTTAAAAGATATTAATAATATTGTTTTAAAGGTTTGATCGAGAAAGATTTTGGTCTATTATTTGATACTACAAATCACTCTGGTCATGAGAGATTCTGACCTTTTCTAAATTGTAATAAAGATTTAGTCTCGAAGTTTACTCCGGGCAATAGAATTACATATTTACACTCTTTTTACCCACATCTTGAGTCCGTGCACCTATTATATCTATAAACAAATCTCTCTGATATGGGATCAAGGAAGATATTGTATTGATGATATACAATTCTTATTAAAACTAAATGGAATATTATAGATTGTTGTTAAATATATGTGTGTTGATGATATTAATGATGTTGCGATATTGAGGGCTATTAATTATATATTATGACCGGTTCAATTTTGGGTATTGACTATATACATATTAACGGTTTGAGTACGAGGGATGATTGTGATATTGATTATATACTTTGCATTCATTCTTTCATAAGCATTTCCCATCACAAGTATGTACCTATATCTATCATCCCATATGAGGGGGTTACAAAGATACGAGTGATGACTATGCCTTGTGGTGTTTTGTATAGATATTAAACCTGCTGAGTCTAGGGAAGTGGGGGGTACGTAAAAGTCTCATCTAGGTATTAGTTGTCTGGACTAGTCGGTTACTTATGTTGTATACATATTATTATCATCATTGTTATATTCATTGTTATAGCTAATTTATGACATATTGGTTATTGATTCAGTATCTTGATTTAAGGTATGATTCTGGCTTTCTATCTTTTAATTTCATTATTATGCATGATTAACTAATGATTTTACATATGAGCACGAATTCCTGAGTATACTAGTACTACTCCCTGCTATGATTATGTGGTCTTAGAATGCTAGTCTAATGACTTAGGCTATACTTTGAGTTGATCTTGTTTTATATAAATGTGTGTGTATATCTATCTATATGTTGCCATGGTATTACCGTATATCCCTTCGTTTATTTGTTTGGATTGGACATTCATTCCTTGGTCTTATAAACTATTATATATCCTTTTTTCGCCCTTAATTTGTATGTTGTCCAGGGATATACATTAGGTGTAGAGATTCCTAGGTATGGCCAAAGAAGGATAGTTCATCCTTGATACTAAGCAGGATAGTTCATCCTTGATACTTTCATAGACTTATTATGTTAGTCTATTTGACATGAATAGGATAGTTTATCCTTATTATCTCATTGACATTCGTATGTGGTTGCTGGATATTTGAGTGTAGTTTTCCATTCTATTTATATGTTATATATATTTGCATTATCTTAGAGATCATTAGGCAGTTGCCTACTGAGTACCATTTCTTTGGTACTCATACTACACTTCTGCAGCTTGCAGATTATAGTACGAGTTATCGTTGGTGTTGTGTGTGTCGTGCGGAGAAGCCTTGGTTCAGAGACATAGAGTTAGCTCCTGACGTCCGGAGTATTACGTTCCTCTCTCTTATGTACTAGACTAGTCTTTATGTTGTATTCAGAGATGGTTATATATGTATATTTATTTAGTACCTCTTTTGTATCCTTCTTATGTTAGAAGCTCTTGTACTGATACCACCAAGTTTTTGGACTATATTATTTAATTTATCTTTTATCACATTTATCCTGCATTCTTTCCTTTATCTATTTGGGTAGTCCATTACTAGCTATTTTGGACTATAGAATTGGTTGGCCTACTGGTCCATTATTTTCATTATCCTTATCGTGTTTTCATATCGCTATAATCCTCAAGCATATTTTTTCATCCTATTATGTCCCTAATGTACGATGTAAGGTAGTCGATAGCTGCGGATAAGACTTCAACACGTATTTTAAAAGTTTCAGCGCAGTGTCATACTAGAGAGTTAGGGATGTATATCGAAGATCATCACCATTAGTCAGCGATAACATTTAATTCATCAAGAAGTTCTCAGGCCATTGTTGGATTTGTTGGTGTTCAACATAGTCCCTTGTCAATTTCAGCGTATGAGATTGGGTTTCTTAAGTGGGCCAAACATATTCCTATGTTATATCCATTAAAGCAGGACATGGTGCATGGATTTATTAGAGAATCGACATTGCTACTTTGTTTGGTATCAAAGTACTTGATAGTAGTTGGGTCTTCCTTCTTTAAGGGTATAGATTATGTGAATGCCATAAAGAGAGAATGTATTGAGACTTATGGTGATGGAGGAATAAGATCATGCCATTAGTGTAGTGCTATTGGTATTTTATACAAAGTGAATGACCCGATCCAAAACTGGGCCATGTCATATGGACACCTCTAGTACACATGTATAGGAGGTCTCCTCGTAACCCTATCTATCCATCAGCAACAATCCACAATGGTCGGATACAACCCAACTACTATAATAAGATAGTGGAGATGTGACTAAGGGTTAAGTCAGCCATTTCAAAATTATCAACACACTAGACCAATATGCCCAAGTCCATAGTCATCCACAACACCTCTACACAAACCGAAATTTAGAAATGAATATGGCGGGACAAGCCCCCGACGATAGCCAAACCAAGTCAATATAAACTAAGTCTAAAGATAAGAAACCAAGGATGAATATCTTCCAAAGTAAGGAAGCTATCCACTCCAAGGTCAAAGCATGAACCGCTTCGATCCACTAACCACTGCCCAGGAAAAGAAGATGATGCTCCGACCTCTATTTCGTGTGGGGACATTGCATCCTGAGACAATTAGTGGTTGGAACACTAGCATGTAACTCAAGGGTAAGGAGAAAATAACATCATAATTTAACAAGTTAAGATATTATCATAATTTATATTGATACACTTATCCTTACATATAGGAATTTCACATGTTAATCAAGAGACCAAGGCTCAACATCATTTTGAACATACTCTCATACAAATAGATATACACAACATGATCATATTATGCCACAAGGTAAAATAACTTAGCATGTATTCTCAAATCATTCATACATTAGCTATGGAGAGAAGAACTTTCAACTAAGTTAGCTCATTTGGATAATCTCAATGTCATTTCATTGGACTAGGAAATTGAATCACTAGTGGTTGCACCAGTTAGGAACTCGAATAACTAGTTGTTTCATTTCATTGGACTAGGAATTCAAATCACTAGTCGCATCACCAGTCCGTGTCATTTGATGAGTTATTCTAACCTCAAGAGATATCTTCAGACTAGGAACTAGAATCGCTAGTCATCACAGGTCTAGGAACTTGAATCACTAGTCATGTCATTAGTCGAGGAACTCGAATCACCCATAGTTTCATGGGACTAGGAATTCTAATCACTAGTCATATCATTAGATAAGGAACTCGAATCTTCCATTGTTATTAGTTTTCATTTGAACTATTGACCCATTAGTACATGTATTAGCACTTATACAATCCATTTCTCATTCAAAGACTATAGCTCATTTGGCCAATTGTACACTATACATGACCACAAGGTCCTCATGGGAGCCTTCATTTCTCAACTATATCAATAGGACAATTCCTTCATTCAAATAATCATACAATTCAATTTGTGGTCCTCAAGACCCACAAAAACTATTCACATTTCATTATTAATATGATACAACATTCTTACTACACTTGAGTTCCACACACAATTCAAGTTCTTCTCCATGCCTAGGGCTTTGCCCTCTTATTAGCCATCAACCAACGAGGCTCTCAATTTTACAATACATGGATCATAATTCCTTTACAACACCAATTATCAATCATTCATGTATATTTGACCATTTGCCTAGTTCAAAACATCACCAACATATGACTAGACAATTCACTTTCATATTTTCACAAACACCTTATGTGCTTTCCTTTAACAAGGTCATTTTCATAATAAAATTTATCAAGATTAGGGTTACTCATGAACCACATGTTAGACCATATAAAAAAAACATCTACATATTCTAATCATCATCAATAACATGAATAAACACCAGTCTAAGTACGAAGTATCATTGATCATTGTTTAGCAACAAAACCATTTTCATTTGATTTCTAAAACACCATGTACATTTACTAAGTCAAATGTGAGATACATGGTTATTAGAGTTATTTAATAAGAGGAAGATATACATGCCTTAAACAACTTGAATAACCAAGAATGTTGACTCCCTCTTGCCCCTAGAACATCACTCTCCAAACCCTAGCCTCCAATCTTGCTTTAAGAAACCATTATAGTGTTTAGGAGTGTTTTAGTCTTGTAGAATAAAGAATTATGAGGATAAAATGCCTTATATATTGCAAGGGGTTAGGTTCTTAGAAAAGGGAAATGACTAAAAGGTACATTGTTAAAAGCTGAAAAGTGAGCTTGTGCCGGGGTACGACTCCCCTATAAAATTCCCTTAGCGATTGTACCCTAGGGTACAAGTGGTGCCCTACTTCATACCCTAGGCTTATCATAGGTGACACACGCTGTTAAGAGTATGAAAACCCACCCATGATTTGTATCCAAAGGGTACAAATCACCCCTTTGTTGTAAACTTCAACTGGAAGATTACCTCAAGCTCAAGTCTCACTCTATATGATTGCCCTAGATACAACTCGTATACATATGGTATGATTGAGGATGGGTCACTCATACCTAGTATAGTTAGTGACCATCACCACACTACCTATGATACAAGAGGGGGGGAAATATGGGTATGAGTTGTGAGAAAGGGTACGACTCAAGTGTCTAGTCATAACCAACTCATAGATACAAAAATGAAGTTGTTTTTTAATGGATCAAAGTCTAGGTATTTCAATTATCCCCAACTTGGATCATTCGTCCGTGAATGAGGGGTAAGGAAAGCATATACATGGGTTAACACTTTATCACATATCAAAGTAACTTTTAACAAGTTAAAATGAGCACACAACAACAAGAATGCAACACAACACATATCATGATTATTCAATCAGTCATTCATTTCATTTATTAGGGGATTCAAACCCATCTTTTATTGAGGTCACATGGATCCTTCAAAGTTTAGGGACTAGAACCCATTATCAAATCAAAACACAAGTCCAACCAAGAAGATTAACATATACCTTAATTTCATGTTTTTCGGATGGAAAACAAATGCAGGTACTTGGACTTCATATCCTTCTCCGCCTCCCAAGTAGACTCCTCACACTTTTAGTTCCTCCGTAGAACCTTCACCAAAGTCACTTCTTTCATTCATAAACTTTGAACTTGACGATCTAAGATCCTCACTGGGACCTCTTCATAGGACAAGGAGTCATAGATATTGACATCTCTCTAGGGAACAACCAATGAAAGGTCATTCACAAATTTCTGCAACATAGAGACATGGAAAATTAGGTTAATGGAGTCCATACTAGAAGGCAACTCCAACTTATAGGAAACATTTCCAATCCTTTTTAAAATCATGTAGGGACAAACATACCAGGGTCTAACCTTCCCCTTTTTACCAAACCACATCACTCCTTTCATGGGAGACACTTTTGAGAACACCCAATCGCCAACACCAAACTCTAAGTCCCTATGACTCAGATCCGCATAAGATTTTTGGTGACTTTGAGAGGTTTTCAATTATCATGAATCACCTTTACCTTCTCCAAGGCCTAGTGAACTAAATTGGGGCAAAACAACTAACCCTCACCAACTTCGTACCACCCAATGGGAGACCGACATCTCCTACTATTTAATGCCTGAAAAGGTCCCATGCCAATACAAGAGTGGTAGCTATTATTATAGGTGAACTCAATCAAAGGAAATTGGTCATACCAACTACCAGCATAATTGATTATACAAGCCTGCAACATATCCTCTAAGGTTTGGATAGTTCTATCTTCTTGTCTATCCATTTGCAGGCGGAAAGCAATACTAAGGCACACTCTAGTACCCAAACCCTTTTGGAATAACTTCTAGAAGTTGGATGAAAATAGAGGGATGATCCGAGATATTAGACACTGACGCACTGTGCAGCTTCACGATCTCCACAAGATATATCTTAGCATAATCTTCCACTAGAAATTACTTCTCACGAGCAAGAAATTACCAAACTTGGTTATTCTATCAATAATGAACCAAGTAGAATCACATTGATTCCAATATGTAGGAAGACCAGTAAAAAAATCCATATTATTGTCTCCCACTTCCACTCGAGCAAGGAAATCTCTTGGTACAAACCATCGAGCATCATGTGTTCAACTTTCACTTATTGACACACCATACACTTTTACACATGGCTAGCTACATCACGCTTCATTCCAATCCACCAATAGAACTCTCTAAGGTCATGATACATCTTGGTGGGATCAGGATAAACAGCATATCAAGATTGATGAGCCTCGGCCATGATCCTTTCCCTCAATCCATCGATGTTGGGAAAATATAGCCTACCTTGGTATCTCAAGATACCATAACTACCAATCACAAAGTCTGCAACCTTGTGTTGACCAATATTACTTTTGATCTTTATCAAGTGGGGGTCCAATACTTGCTTCTCCTTTATATCAATAACAAAATACAATTGAGATATCGGATGCAAAAACACACCACTATCCTTGGAGTTTGCAAGTAGAACTCCAAGATTTTCAAAATGGAGAATATCTCTCACCGATTCCCACTTATCCTCATCAATGGGCCACACATCCTATAGACAATCGACTAAGAGCATAGACGACTATATTCATCTTACTGAGAAGATAATGAAGACTCATATCATAGTCTTTCAACAAATCATGTTGTGACACCCCGTACATTACATGTACTTTCCCTATTTATAGGTAACTTGGTATATCCTTATGGTATAGGTAACAAATCAGATTTTTTATGCAAGTATTAATGGAGTAGATGAAATTATATATGCTACCCGTACATTTTTATGTAACACGATCAAGTTAACATCGATAAAACTATTTAAACTTTGGATTGTAAGCTGGTATTTGGATCTAAAGTTTAAAGTGACCAAGTGTGTACAAGTTGAAAGTTAGATTAAAGGAATTAGGAACTAGAAATGGAATGAAATATTGAGGTACTTACTTGACTTAATTAAGCTAGTAGGTGAGTCACCTACTTAAGCTTTTTGGACCAAATTAATGGAACCATGGCTATGGACCTGATTTGGGCCTAAACTAATGTACTCATTTGGGCCAAAATGAAGAAAAGAGGAAGAAAATGGAGAAATAGCCCAACAGTTAAATCTGCCAAAGCACCAAGTAAATTAATCCCAAAACAAGAATTTAAGCAAGTAGGTGCATCACCTACTTTGAAATTTTGAGTAGCTTTAATCCTTAAGTAGGTTTATCACCTACTTGACTAATTTATGGCTGGAAATAAGGTCAATAATAAGGTCTCAATATAAGATCAATATAGCTGGACATTTTACTCATTTTAACCACAATATTCCCTTTTAAATTTCATCTTTTTACCTTTCTTAACAAGGATAACAATAGCAACCCTAAAATTTCTTCTACGGCTCTTGAAGAAACCCTCATCTTTGCAATCTAAGGTAAGTGAAAACACTAAAATTTTATCTTAATTATCTCATGGAAGATTAGGAAAACATATTATAGGTGTCTAATTAAAAATATATGGTATAATATAGAACAACTACTTGCTCACTTTTCTTTGTTATTAAGAGATCTTTTTCCTTCTTTAGTTTAACGTGTGAAGGAAAGTGAAAGCTGAAGTTCTTGAGGAGTTCCAATTTAAGTATAGGTTGTAGAATTATGGTAAGGTGACTGCTCCATTTTGTTCTCCTTATATACGAACTTGAGAGAGAATTATGAATGTGTTGTTATTGAGAACTCAAGAGATGATGAGTTCAATAAGTGATTGCTACAATAAAAGGGATTCCAGACTGTTTTATGGACTATTTTGTATGTATATGTTATGGGATACCATATTCATATTAGAGAAAAGGGTGATTAGTTTGTAATGAAATATAAAAGAAAAGTGTGGTGGTACACCACCAAACTAATTATTATATTTGTTTACTGCCCAATCTATTTTGCGTATTGTTCGGAATGTGTAATGAGGCCAAGGTGGTTTCGGTGAACCTTATAAGGACATGTATGGTATGTGGGTGTAATTGTAAGAGAAAAGGGTTAAAATAACACCCTTAATTAATAGATTAAGAGCTTACTGCCCGGTTACTAGTTTGGTGAAGTTAAATAGCCCAAACGTGTCGGTTGGTTGCTAATATTAGTTTACGATATCTTCTATTGTAGATAAGCAAACTGAAAGGTGGGAAGTCAAGTTTGGCTAGTTTCGTACTTATATAATTAAGTATGTAAGGCATACTCTATTTTTCTCTCTTTGGCATGAAATCGGACATTTGGTCCATCAAGTAAGCTTCCAAGGTTATCCTATAACAAGTGATATATAATGGCAGCATATTATATCCCATCTAGTCAATGAACTTATTCCCACTCTCTAATATATTAAAATACCTCAATACATGCATATTATTAAATCTGCACGTCTATTTTTACTAGAGAATTTCAGGAGTTTTCTGTTTACTCAAATAAGACCCATGTGTTATTTTCACCTTCTAAACACTTCATTTGTGTGCCAACAGCTACCTACCTTATTATTGTTGCATTAAGTGCCCATTTACATGTCTCTTATTGGTAGATTACTATTTCAAGGTACAATAATGTTATGACCACCAAAGTAACAAGCTCTATGGTTAAACAAACTAAGTAATACTAATCTATAAAATGAGTGGCACCTCAGGGGCATATGCCTAGCATGGGCTGATCTCGATACCTTTATATGTGGGTCAGCTCTGGAGCATAAGCCTAGCATGGGCCGATTCCAACATTTATTTATGGGTGGCAGCTCAGGGGCATAAGCCTAGTATGGGCCAATCCCGATTTGTCTATTTACCACTGATTAGTTGGTCAGTTGTATAATATGACTTACAAAGATTATGAAGTAATAAAGATAAAATTAAGAAAGAAATGTAATGTACCTGATCCTACAAATATATAAAGGTGATCTACTAGTACTATTTATTCACTTGTATCTGATTTTTATTGAGCTCTTATATCATGTGTTATTACCTTCAGCCTTACATATTTAGTACATATTTTCATACTGAAGTCCCTCACGGGGACATATATTTTATGCTGCAGGCATTGGTGCTTCAGCTAATACACCACGCTAGTTAAAGCACAGGCTATTCTGTGACTGCTGGTGAGCTCCAGGTTGATTCGAGGCTTTCCGAGTTTGTTCCATATATTTTGGTATTGTACAGTAGTCAAGAATTCGAAAGGGGTTTGTCTCGACCCTATCTAAGTCTATGTATCTTTTAGAGGCTTTGTAGACTAATGTAAAGTTAAACATGGTAGTGTCTTGTCTTTTAGATGTGGTGGCCCCAACGTCCAAGTGTTGTATATATAATTTTGTGCTTTGCAATGTAGATATTCTCATCGATGCATAATATCATGTTTTTCATAACCTTTTGTTGTCATAGTTACATGCATGAGAAGTACAAGGTTATGGATCTGTTCTCTCGGGACTTTATGGCTATGGGTTCCTGTCTTCCCCAATAGCATTTGACGCGTGACAAAAGTGGTATCAGATCAGGTCGTCCTAGTAAGTATGCAAAGCCTTGTCTACATAGAGTCTTGCTTATGGGTGTGTTGTGCACCACATCTATAAACAACATGCTATGGGAATTTAAGGTTTTTTTTTCACATCGTAGATCATGCAATAGAGCCCAAGTCTTAGGTGAAGTCATATTTAACCACTAAACCTATTTTTTTTTCTCTCAGTATAGTAATGATGTTGGTTACAAGAAGAAGTAAGAATATAGGTAAGTGAGTAGATGTGGCTGCCGGAGAAGGGACCAGTAAGTCACCACCTATACAAGCTAAGCAAAGTGAAGCTTAAGCTGAGTTTATATCATAAACTTCTTATACTTCTCCATCTCTAGAAGAACTAAGGATGAGATAAACTGCATCCTCAGAACCACCTATTAATGCTACTGACCAAGATCTAAGGAGTACGGTGCAATTGTTGTCTCGTATAGTTGCTGGAAAAGATCAAGGACAAACTATTCCAACCATAGGTTCTAGTGGTGCAGATAGGGAAGCTAGCCTACGGACACATGATTTTCTTAAATTATATCCTCCCATATTCACCGGATCAGATATTAATGAAGACCCACAGGACTTTATTTATCAAATCCAAAGGGATCTAGATATCACGCATGTATCGGGTAAAGAGATAGTTGAGCTAGCAACATATAGATTCAAATAGGAGACTATATTGTCGTATGAAAACTAGAAATGATCTAGGGGTATTGATGCACCTTAAGCTACTTGGAAAGAGATCAAAGAGGCATTTCTTGATCATTATCTTCCACTTGAGATTCGAGAGGCCCGTGGAGATCAATTCCTAAATATTTGCAAAGGAAATATGAGCGTGAGAGAGTACAACCTCTGATTTAACTCTTTGGCTAGGTATGCTCCTAATGTAGCGGCTACAATGGATGATAGAGTTCATCGATATATGGATAGATTGGACCCATAGATGGTTAGATATTGTACTAGTGCTTCTTTGAACAAAGACATGGACATAATAAGGATACAAGTTTTTGCACAAAAAAAGAAGGATTAGAGGCAAAAAAGATGAACACAAGAATTGGAAAGAGGGTATTATTCTAAGAGGGACAGATCTATGGGGTAGTTCATGGGATCCCAAGGTGAGTTTAGGCCTCAGTTTTCTAATAGATTTCCTAGACCAATATCTTTTTATCCTACAACTAGTGCTCCACCATAGTTTTAAGGTTCCAAAGGCACTCAGTTTGAACAAAGAAGTGAGAGTCAGAGTTCACGAATAGTAGGGTATCAAGAGCAAGGGAGTATGAGATAATTAAGGCCTCCTTGAAAGCCATGTAAACAATATGGAAAGATTAATTTATGTGCATGTCAGTTTGGGACAAATGCCTACTTTTGGTATGGTACATCGGGGCATATGATGAGAGAATGCCCAAAAAATAGCACGGGTAGTATGGCACAACCTACTGGATCAGTCGTTGCATCATCATCATAGATGTCTCATTTAGGTAGAGGTGTATAGCCTATGGGTTGTGGTAGAGGTACTAAAGGAGCAGCTAGCTCTAGTGGAGTTCAGAATCATACATATGCATTAGCGGATCGACAAAATTTAGAGGCTTATCCAGATGTGGTTACAGGCACATTGTCCATCTTTTTACATGATATGTATTCATTAATTGATCCAGGTTCTACATTACATATGTCACTTCATTGGTTGTTGGGAAGTTCAAAAGAACACCAGAATTACTAGTTAAGCCATTTGAAGTATCTACGCCGGTTGGTGAATCTATTATAGCTAGAAGAGTGTATCAAAATTGTATAACAACTATTTGTGGTCGTGATACAATGGCTGCCCTGGTTGAGTTAGAAATGGTAGATTTTGATGCTATAATGGGTATGGATTGGTTGGTTTCTTGTTATGCCGCAGTAGATTGTCAAACTAAGAGGGTATATTTTTATTTTCCAAGGGAGGAAGTCCTTGAATGGAGGGGTAATATTAGTGCGCCAAGAGGTAAATTTATTTCTTATTTTAATGCAAAAAGGATGATTTCCAAGGGTTACATATATCATCTATTTAGAGTGAGATATACATATGTGGAGCCACCAACTCTTCAAACTATTCC
This sequence comes from Capsicum pubescens, assembly GCA_030864215.1. NCBI lineage: Eukaryota > Viridiplantae > Streptophyta > Magnoliopsida > Solanales > Solanaceae > Capsicum > Capsicum pubescens. The sequence goes on from CM061544.1 coordinate 122,995,294, forward strand.
AATGGTAAATAAATTTCCCGATGTATTTCCTGAAGATCTTCTAGGTTTGCCACTAGAACGAGAAGTGGAGTTTGGTATTGATGTAATTCCAGGTACTCAACCAATCTCAATTCCTCCATATAGAATGTCCCTGGCAGAATTACGGGAGTTAAAAAAGAAATTAAAAGACTTGCTAGAAAAAGGATTCATAAGGCCTAGTATGTCCCCTTGGGGCGTACTGGTGTTATTTGTGCATAAGAAAGATGGATCATTGTGAATGTATATTGACTACCGACAACTTAATAAGTTGACTATTAAGAAAAAATATCCCCTTCCAAGAATTGATGACTTATTCAACTAGTTGCAAGGCGCCAAGTGTTTTTCAAAGATTGATTTGAGGTCCGGTTACCACCAAGTAAGGTTCAAAGATAATGATATACCCAAGACAGCTTTTTGAACATGGTATGGTCATTACGAGTTTCTAGTCATGTCCTTTGGACTAACTAATACACCCGTAACTTTTATGGATTTGATGAATAGGGTGTTCAAGACATTCTTACATGTGTTCGTGATAGTTTTTATAGATGATATTCTTGTTTATTCAAGATCAAAGGAGGACCATGCCAATAACTTACGACAGGTGTTATAGATTCTTCGTGATTGTAAGATAAATGTGAAGTTCTCTAAATATGATTTTTGGTTAAAATCTGTGGCATTTTTGGGTCATATTGTATCTGATGAAGGGATAATGGTTGATACTCAAAAGAGAGAAGTCGTGAAGAGCTGGACAAGACCTATAACGCCTACGGAGGTCTGTAGTTTATTGGGGTTGGAAGGTTATTATAGGAGGTTCATTGAAGGGTTTTCTTCACTTTATTAACCTTTGACAAATCTAATACACAAAGCTTCCAAGTTTAAATAGAATGATGCATGTGAAAGGAGTTTCCAAGATCTGAAAAATAAGTTGACTTGTACACCCATATTGTTGTTTCTAGAAGGCACGAATGGGTATGCAGTGTATTGTAATACTTTAAGAATTGGCTTAGGATGTATATTGATTCAGCATGGTAAAGTCATAGCATATGCCTTAAGACAATTACAGCCATATGAGAAGAATTATCCGATGGATGATCTGGAACTAGCAGCGGTTATATTTGCCTTAAAGATATGGCGTCATTACTTGTATGGGATTCATGTTTACATATATACCGACCACAATAGTAGGTAATATATCTTTAATCAGAAGGATCTAAATTTAAGGTAGAAAAGATGGCTTGAATTATTAAAAGACTATAACGTTGATATCTTGTATCATCCGGGCAAAGTAAATGTGGTAGGAGATACGTTAAGTCAGAAGACCATGGCACCATCTATAAAAATACAATGGATGACTAAAGATTTGTACCAACTAGCCAATTTGGGAGTTCACCTTTTTGAAACTCCAGATGAAGGGCTTATTGTGCATAATGCGGCATAATCTTCATTAGTAGCGTAAATAAAAGAGAAGCAATATGTAGATCTCATACTATTACAACTTAAGGAGAATGTACAATATGGTATGACAAAGTCATTTGACCTAACGCAAGAGGAATTATTTTTGTGCCAAAATAGATAATGTGTGCCTAATGTAGATGGGCTAAAAAAGAGGATTATGACAGAGGAACATCATTCAATGTATTTCATCCACCCGAGTTCAACTAAAATATACCATGATTTGAAAGGAATTTATTGGTGGGGTGACATAAGGAAGAACATTGTAGAATTTGTAGCTGAATGTCCAAATTGTCAAAGAGTTAAAGTTGAGCATCAAAATCCCGGGGTTTATATGCAATGTATAGATCTTCCAATATGGAAGTGGGACATGATCAACATCGATTTCGTCACTGGTTTGCCTCGTACATCTCGAAATTTTGATTCCATATGGGTGATATTTGATAGGCTTACCAAATCAGCACACTTCCTACCAGTTAAGATGACTTATACAGTTGAAGAGTATTCCAAATTTTATATCAAAGAGATAGTTCGACTACATGGAGTACCAATCTTTATTATATCAAATCGAGGAGCTTAATTTACTGCAAATTTTTGGAAGTCTTTTTAGAGAAATTTGGGGACACAAGTGAATCTAAGTACAACTTTTCACCCTCAAACAGATGGACAAGCAGAACGTTCCATTCAAACACTTGAAGATATGCTACGAGCTTATGTATTAGACTTTAAAGGTAGTTGGAATGATCATTTACCTCTCATCGAGTTTACCTACAACAATAGCTATCATTCAAGTATCAAAATTGTGCCATATAAAGCTTTGTAAGGAAGAAAGTGTAGATCATCAATTGGATGGTTTGAAGTGGATGAAACTGCCTTATTCGGGCCATATCTTGTTCATCAGGCTATGGAAAAGGTTAAGGTGATCCAACAGCATATGGACACAGCCCAAAGTCGACATAAGTCATATATATATGTTAGAATAAGGGGGCTAGAGTTTGGTATAGGTGATTGGGTATTCTTAAACGTATCACCAATGAAAGGGGTTATGAGATTTGGTAAGAAAGGAAAACTAAGTCCACGTTATATAGTCCCATACAAGATTACATGGAGGTTTGGCCAAGTTTCTTATGAATTAGAGCTACCCTAAGACATCTCAACTATTCATTCAGTATTTCACATCTCAATGCTTCGAAAGTGCATGGATGATCCATCTCATATTACGTCCTACTAAAAATATACAAGTTATGGAATATCTCACCTATTAAAAAATACCTTTTACTATACTAGATCGACGAGTTAAAAAGTTAAGGAAAAATAAAATAGCTTCAGTAAAAGTTCTTTAGAGAAACCAACAAGTAGAAGAGATAACATGGGAAGCTGAAGAAGCGATGAAATCTAAGTACCCCCATTTGATAAAATACGAAGTAAAAGTCCAAGATTCTTAATTGGAGCAATAAAAAGTAAGTATAATATATAAGTACTATGTGATAATAGGGATATTTAACTTAGGCTTGAACTTGTTTTGGTTAGATAGTTATGCTAACATTTGAGGATGAATGTTTCTAAGGAGAGAGGATGTGACACTTCATACATTGCATGTACTTTCCCTATTTATAGGTAATAACCTTGTATTATAGGTAACATATGAGATTTTTTATGCAAGTATTAATGGTGTAGATGAAATTATAAATGTTGCCCGTACATTTTTATGTGACACGATCAAGTTAACATTGATACAACTATTTAAACTAGGGATTGTAAGCTGGTATTTGGATCTAAAGTTGAAAGTGAACAAGTGTGTACAAGTTGAAAGTTAGATTAAAGGAATTAGGAGCTGGAAATGGAATGAAATATTGAGGTGCTTGCTTGACTTAATTAAGCTAGTAGGTGGGTCACCTACTTAAGTTTTTTGGACCAAATTAATGGACCTATGGCTATGGACCAGATTTGGGCCTAAACTAATGTACTCATTTTGGCTAAATTGAAGAAAAGAGGAAGAAAATGGAGAAATGGCCCAACAAAACAATCTGCCAAAGGCCCAAGTTAATTGATCCCAAAATAAGAATTTAAGCAAGTAGGTGCATCACCGACTTTGAAATTTTGAGCAGCTTGAACCCTTAAGTAGGTGCATCACCTACTCGACTAATTTGTGGATGGAAATGAGGTCAATAATAAGGGCTCAATATAAGATCAATATAGCTGGCTAATTAACTCATTTTAACCACAATATTCCCTTTAAATTTCAGCTTTGTCCCTTTCTTAACAAGGATAACAACAGCAGCCCTAAAAATCCTTCTAGGGTTCATGAAGAAACCCTCATCTTTGCAAGCTAATTTAAGTGAGAACACTCAAGTTATAGATTAATTATCTCATGGAAGATTAGGAAAACATGCTACAGGTGTCTAATTATAAATACATGGCAGAATATAAAACAACTACTTGCTCACTTTTTGTTTGTTATTAAGAGATCTCTTTTCTTCTTTGTTTTAAAGTGTGAAGGAAAGTGAAAGTTGAAGTTCTTGACGAGTTAAATTTAAGTATAAGTTGCAGAATTAAGGTAAGGTGACTGCTCCATTTTTTTCTCCTTATATATGAATTTGAGAGAGAATTATGAATGTGTTGTTATTGAAAACTCAAGAGATGATGAGTTCAATAAGTGATTGCTACAGTAAAAGGGATTTGGGACTATTTTATGGACTATTTTGTATGTATGTGTTATGGGATGCCAGTTTGTTGTTGGAGAAAGGTGTGATTAGTTTGTAATGAAATATAGAAGAAAGGTGTGGTGGTACACCACCGAACTAATTATTACATTTATTTACGGTCTACTCTATTTTGCGTATTGTTTGGAATGTGTAATGAAGCCAAGGTGGTTTTGGTGAACCTTATATGGACATGTATGGTATGTGGGTGTAATTGGAATACAAAAGGGTTAAAATAATGCCCTTCATTGAAAGATTAAGAGCTTACTGCCCGGTTACTAGTTTGGTAAATTTAAATAGCCCAAAAGTGTCAGTTGGTTGCTAATATTAGTTTACCATATCTTCTATTATAGATAAGTAATCTGAAAGGCAGGAAGTCAAGTTTGGGTAGTTTCAAAGTTATATAATCAGGTATGGAAAGCATACTCTATTTTACACTCTTTGGCATGAAATCGGACATTTGGTCCATCAAGTAAACTTCCAAGGTTATCCTATAACAAGTGATACATAATGGCAGCATATTATATCCAATGTAGTCAATGAACTTGTTCCCACTCTCTAACATTTTAAAACACCTCAATACATGCTTATTATTAAACCTGCACATCTATTTTCACTAGAGAATTTTAGGAGTTCTCTGTGTACTCAAATAAGACCCATGTGTTATTTTCATCTCCTAAACACTTCATTTGTGTGCCAACAGCTCCCTACTTTATTGTTGTTGCATTAAGTGCTCATTTATATGTCTCTTATTAGTAGATTGTTGTTTTAAGGTACCATAATGTTATGACCACCAAAGTAACAATCTCAAAGGTTAAACAAACTCAGTAATGAAAATCTGTAAAAAGAGTAGCAGCTCAAGGGCATAAGCCTGGTATGGGCCGATCTCGATACCTTTAAATGTGGGTGGAAGCTCAGGGGAATAAGCCTAGTATGGGCTGATCCCAGCATTTATTTATGGGTGGTAGCTCTGGGGCGTAAGCCTAGCATGAGCCAATCCTGATTTGTCTAGTTACCCCTGATCAGCGGGTTATTTGTATTATATGACTTACAAAGATTATGAAGTAAGAAAGGTAAAATGAAGAAATGAATGTAATGTACCTGATCCTACAAATATATAATGGTGGTCTACTAGCTCTATTTATTCACTGGTATCTGATTTCTATTGAGCTCTTATATCATGTGTTGTTACCTTCAGCCTTACATATTCAATTTTGTACTGACGTCACTCATAGGGGACCTGTATTTCATGCTGCAGGCACAGGTGCTTCAGCTAATACACCTCGGTAGTAGAAGCACAAGCTACTCAAGGATTGTTGGTGAGCTCCAAGTTGATTCGGGGATTTTGAAGTTTGTTCCATATGTTTTGGTATTGTGCAGTAGTCAGGAGTAGGGCGGGGGGTTTTCCTGACCCTATCTAAGTCTATGTATATTTTAGAGGTTTTGTAGAATAATGTAAAGTTAAACATGGTAGCGTCTTGTCTTTTAGATGTGGTGTCCCCAACGGCCAAGTGTTATATATCTAATTTTGTGCTTGCAAATATAGATATTCTCATCGATGCATAATATCATGTTTGTCAGAACCTTAGGTTGTCATAGTTACATTCATGAGAAGTAAAAGGTTATAGATTGGTTCTCTCGGGCCTTTACAGCTACAAGTGCCTATCCACCCCAATAGTATTTGAGGCGTGACACAAACTACCTATTTTGCAAGAGATTCAACTACTTTTTGGTGAACATATATTGAAGGATCTTATAGTCGGAAAAGATATCAACATGGACACCATAAAGATAATACCGCCAAATCTTCAATGCAAATACCAAGGCTAACAACTCTAAGTCATGAGTTCGGTAATTCTTCATATGAAATTTCAATTTCCTAGAAGCAAAGGCTACAACCCTACCATGATGCATCAACACGCAACCAAGCCAACTCGGGAAGCATCACAATAAACTAACAACCCTCACTACCCTTGGGCAAGGTCAAAACTGGAGCCAATATCAATTTATCTTTCAACTTCTCAAAACTACCCTCATATGCATCAAACCACAAGAACTTGACCTTCTTTTAGGTCAACTTGGTAAAGGGGGCAGCTATAGTAGAGAAACTCTCCACAAACCTTTTATAGTAACCGGCTAGACCCAAGAAGCTTCAAATACATGTTGGAGTCGTAGGTCTAGGACACTTCATAACTACCGTGAACTTTTAGGGATCCACCATAATACCTTCACTAGAGATGACATGACCAAGAAAATCTACAACTTTCAACCAAAACTCACACTTGGAGAACTTAGCATACAAATGATGATCCTTCAAAGTTTCTAACATGGCACGGTAGTGATCTACATGATCTGCCTCACTCATATAATTCACTAAGATATCATCAATTAAGACAATGAAAAACATGTCCATGAATGGATGGAAGACACAATTCATCAAGTCCATAAATGTCGTCAGGCATTGTTCAACCAAAAAGACATGACAAAAAATATGTGTCCTTTCTGGGTTCTAAAGGTTCTTTGGGGTATCCGCATCCCTAATTTTATGCTTATTATAACCTAATCTAAGATCAATTTTAGAGAAACACATTGAACCCTGAAGTTGATCAAACAAATCATCGGTCCTAAGAAGATGATATTTATTCTTTAGGTCCACTTTGTTCAATCGACGATAATCAATGCACATACGATGGGAACCATACTTCATTACGCACAAGTAATATTGAAGCACCTCATAGAGACATATTAGAGTAAATAAAACCTTTATCTAAGAGGTCTTTCAATTGCACCATTCTCATACAATGACAGGATTATTAGGGAATTTCAAAGTTAACATATGGGCCTGACAATCTAAGGAAGCAAAGCAAGAGTGCAACAATCCATCCCCAGAATGACATAAAAATCAATCATGTCCAAGTCTATCAAGTCTGCAAGAGTATCTCTACCATGAACAGATATCATACACCCTTTATAAACTCTTGTAGCAACCACAGAGTCTCTCACTGGTTAGAAATACAAAAGGGAATTGACAGAATCTCAGGACCACAATCAAGATGCACAGACATATATAGGGTTACATAAGAATGAGAAGACCCTAGATCAAGAAAACAATACACATCATAAAAGAAAAGTCTCAACATACCTATGATAATATCGGGAGATGCATCAGAATCTTGGTGAGTAGCTAGTGCATACAAATGGTTTCGGCTAACACCGGTGCAAGAAATAGAAGCAGAAGTGGAAATAACACCCTTTGGTGTGAGAGTAGATGGAGTAGCAATAGGGGATCTGTTGGACAAACCAACCATCCAAAAAGGGCACTCTCTTTGTATATGCCAGACCTGACCATAATAAAAACATTTGTCTCTACTCTTCTCACAATAACCACTCTAACTATGACCATAGAATCTGCATGGAGGGCAAAGTGGAGCCTACTGGCATCACTAGTCTAAAAATGGGAACCCTATTCCTAGGACCCATCACTGAACTAAGATCGACGACTACCCAAAAACTTTGGGTAAGGAGAGTGAACACTAGTCGAGAAGAACGAACCCAAACTCCCCTACTTCTTTCGTGGCCAATTTCCACCATCTCCACCTCTATGCTTGGAAGGCCTAAAATTCTTTACTTGCCTCTCAATAATCTCAACTTTCTTCTACTTTTTGGATATACACAACATACCTAGAGATGTCTATGTTCTTAATTAACAATCCCACCGTACTTTCAAGGACTAACTCATAGGACTATCCCGAGATAAACTTATGCATTCTATCCCTCATGATAGAAACCATCTTGGGAGCATACCTTGAAATTTGATGGAATTTCAAGGAATATCTAGAATAAACATCCTCTCTTACTTCAAGTTCACAAACTCTTCCACCATATCCTCCCTCAACTCCTGAGAAAAGAAGTGATCTAAGAAAGCCTTGGAGAAATACTCCTACATTGTGGGACTAGCTTCAACACCTCTAGAAAACTCCTACCCTTTGTATCATTGGTACGCTACATCTTTCAATTTGTAGGAAGCAAACTCAATAACCTCAATCTTTGAAGCATGTGTGATTTGGAAGATCTTCTCCATTTCATCAATGAAGACTTGAGGATCTTCCTCAACCTTCGTAATGGAGAACATAGGAGGGCACACCCTCATTAATTGGCCAATTATTATGGCCTCATAAGAAATGATAGTCGGAGCACTACACTTTAATTGAGAGGCTACCAATTGAATCATAGGGTGATAAAGCGATGAAACTCAACATTAGTAGAATCCGTTTGAGGTGACAAAATAGGAGGGTCACTATTATTGTCGGGGTTGGTGGGGACAGGTACAGGTGGAACCCCATGAAGATTGTTAGATGTCGCATCCCTAGCCCGGGTATGAACACTAGAAGTTGTATAAGCTTTGTCCATAGGGCCCTCAAAAGGGTTTTCCTGATCCTCAGATCTTCTTTGGGGAATAATCTGAAAGACAGCAAACAGAAATCCAAGGAATCTAAGACCTTAAACTCTACAGCTTGAAATTGAAACACAAGAAAGGGAAACACTTCTTAAATATCTCATAGCTCCTCTTTTATAAGTGTGGTGTGCTTCATACCCATAAAAGAGACTCTGCTCGACATGGTATTATGGACACTCAACTGACCATGAACCTGGTTCTGACTCCAACTTGACACGACCCCAAACTAGTCCATGTCATATAGGCACCTCAAGCACACATGTACTGGTGGTCGCCCCATAACCTAACCTATCCATCAACAATAATCCAAAAGGGTCAGATATAATCAAACTATAATAATAAGATAGCAAAAATATGACTAAGGGTCAAGGAAACCATTTAATAATTATCAATACACCAGAAAAATATGCCTAAGTCCATATTCATCCATGACACCTCTACACAAATTGAAGTTTAGAAAAGTATACGTCAAGACAAGCCCCCGATGATAGGTAAACCAAGTCAAAATACACTAAGTCTAATGATAGGATACCAACGATAAATTTCTTCCAAAGAAAGGAAGATCACCACTCCAAAGTTAAAGAATAAACCACTTTGATACACTAATCATTGTGCAGGAAAAGAAGATGATGCTCCGTCCCCTATGTAGCATGGGGACATAGCATCCGGAGATGGCTAGTGGTTGGAATGCTACCATGTAACTCAAGGGTAAGGATAAAGTAACATCATCATTTAACAATAAGTCAATATATTATCATCATTCATATTGATACACTTATCCTTACACATAGGCTTATCATATGATAATGAAGAGACCAAGGCTCAATAACAATCTTGAACATACACTCAAACACATGGATATACATAACATGATCTTATTATTCCATAAGGGAAAACAACTTAGAATGCATTCTCAAATCATTCATTCATGAGATATGGAGTAAAGAACTTTCAACCAAGTTAGCTTATTTGGCCAATATAATTGTTATTTCATTGGACCAGGAAATTGAATCACTACTCTAGGAACTAAAATCACTAGCTGTTTTATTTTATTTGACTAGGATCTAGAATAACTAGTCATATAACTAGTCTAGGAACACAAATCACTAGACGTGTCATTTGACAAGGTATTATAACCTCAAGAGATCTCTTCGGACAAAGAACTCAAACTGCTAGTCATATAACCAGCCTAGGAACTCAAAGCACATACTGTATCATCAGACGAGGAACTCGGATCACCCATTATTTCATGGGACTAGGAAGTTGAATCACTAGTTATATCGTTAGATGACGAACTCAAATTGCCCATTATTATTAGTCACATTTTGAACTCTTGACTAAATAGTTCATGCATTAGCATTTATACAATCAATTTCACATTCATGGACTATGGCTCATTTGGCAAATTCAATAGTATCCATGACCACAAGGTCGTCATGGGATCCTTCATTTCTCAACCATTTGAATAGGACAATGTCCTCATACAATTCATCATACAATTCAATTTGTGGTCCTTAAGACCCATACAAACTATTCACATTTCATTAGTAATATGTTACCAAATTCTTACCACACTTTAGTTCCAAACACATTTTAAGTTCTTCTACATGACTAAAGTTTTTCCCTCTAATTAGACATCAACCAACAAGGTTATTACTTTAAAATTCATGGCTCACAATGCAATTAAAACACCATTTATCAATCATTCATTTATATTGGACCATTGCCCTTGTTCTAAACATCACCAACATGTGACTCAATAATTCACATAGATATTTTCACCAACACCTTATGTCCTTACCTTTAATATGGTCATTTTCATAGTAGAATTTATCAAGATTAGGGTTACTCATTAACCAAATATTAGACCACATACAACAAGCATCAACATATTCAAATCATCATCAATAATATGAATAAACACAAGTCTAAGTAGCAATAATCATTGTTCATCATTTAGCAATAAAACCCTTTCCATTTAATTTCAGTACCACCATGTACACTTGCTAATTAATGTGTGAAATACATGGGTTTTAGAGTTATTTAATAAGGGTAACAGATACATGCCTTAAATAACTTGAGTTACCAAGAATGTTGACTCATTCTTGCCACTAGATGATTACCCTCCAAACCTTAGCCTCCAATCTTATTTCAAAAATCCTTTAGAGTATTTAGGAGTGTTTGAGTCTTTTAGAATGAAGTATTTGGAGGAAATAATTCCTTATATATCTAAAGGGGTTAGGGTTTTAGGGAAGGGAAACAACCAAAAGGTCTATAGTTAAAAGCTAAAAAGTGAGCTTGTGTAGGGGTATGACTCCTCCATATGATTCCCTTAGTGATCGTACCATAGGGTAGGAGTGGTACCCTAACTCATTTACTAGGCTTCTCTTAGCTGACACACACTATTAAGGTTACGAAAAAACTCCTATAAGTCTTATCCAAAGGGCATGACTCACCCCCTAGTCATAATCATCAACCATATGCAAGACAGCTTTACTCATGCTCAAGTTTCACTATATGCAATTAACCTAGACTACTTTTTTACAAAGGGAATGATTGAGGAAGGGTCACTCATACCTAGGACAGTGAGTGAACCTCACCACACTACCTAGGATATACAAAGAGAGAGAAAGGTAGGTACGAGTCATAACTAATAGTACGAATCAAGTCTCTTGTCAAACCCAACTCAGAGACACAAAAATCAAGTTGTTTTTCAATGGTTCAAAGTCTAGATTTTTAAAGTCAGGATGCATCCAGTAGATATCATCTATACTTTTAACCTATTAGCTCTACGCAAGTAGTATTTCATACTCTGGGTGGTTCTCAGATTAGTCATTAAGATCATAGCGAGCATTATCCCCATTAGACCTTGCAGAGTCTTTGGTAAGGGTTTTCAGTCCATGGTAGCCATTCAGGAGTATGAGGGATGTATCTTAGAGAATTCTAGGATCTTGTAGTGGTTGTGTTGATGGTACATTGGTTAGAAGAGTGCCCCAAACATGAGCTGGTCATTTAATCAGAGTTAGCATGTATTTCCTACTAGCCTAGAGTTCTTGCAGTAGGTTATAACTACGAGACTGATAGACATTATAGTGGAAAGTTTTCTCAGCTTTAGTTGGCAAGCCATTATGCTCAGTTTCTATTTTCATCTAGTTAGATCTTCAGGAATTTTCTACGACTGTAGAGAAATCATTAACTAGTCTACAGAGATCATCGACATGGTATTGATAGTCATTTGGATCATTTAGACCAGCTTTGCGATGATTGTGACATCTTTGGTTAAAGATAGTGCACTTAGAACCTCAGTTGATGATCTAGTCGATCGGTCTGAGTTAGAGACCATTTAGATTTACTCTTTCTTAGCCTCGTCGAGCATGTGATTATTGATTTCACCATGATAGGTGCACTTTTATTTCCCCATATTTACATTTTTTATATGTGTGTAATGGGTTTTTATACTCATTGATAATTATATGTCGTGATAAGTTTATATTGGTTATTATGTGCCTTGTTATTGAATTCATAATTAAGTGGATACCCCATGGTTTATTTCTTTTAGTAGTGGATGGAGTAAATTTGTATTGATATTTTATCTTTATGGGTGTAGCATTTATGTTTGGGTCCCATTTATCTTGTCATATTGGACTTTGCTGGCCTTTGAGTGGCACTTGCTATTGATTTTCATTTTGGTACCGCCTATTTATTATATTGATGTTGATTTTGATATTGTTGTTTCTATTTCTATAATTATTTGATATTTTTTATCTTTACAGGATAGATATTTAGACTAGTGTCATCTTGTTAGAATTCCATTATTTGTGGTTCTTATTCGGTAGCTTGAGCATCTATTTCCCATTTTGAGCTTGCCAGTTTTAGGTTCATTCTATTCCTATGGCTATTTCATTGCCCGGTAGTGATTTTGATATTGATATTGAGATGCCTTGATCTACCTATTAGATTTTTTGGGTTTGTCTCGTAGTATGGTTTGACCTTTTTATAAGTGTAAAGTTAGATTTTTCACTCTTGTTGTGATGAGTTTCTTTTCTAAAGTGGAGTAGAGAGTTAAAGGAGGTGGTCTTTCTTTCGATTGCTTCTTGAGTTGGCAAATTGGAAATTCTTCATCTTGAGTTACTTGGTTCATTTTCTAATTTGTGGCATTAGTGCTGAGATTTTCTACTGATGTACTCAGCATGAGTAGCATGCTGTAGTGGGACATAGCATTGATTCATTTTTTGTTGATGGGACATCCTGGAGTAGATCATTTAGTGATGAGTAGTTATGCCTTGATCATTTGGATTTCAGTTTTGATCACCATCTGGACTAGTTGTAGGATTGACATAGAATGTATTCCATGATTAATTCTATTTGTCTTCCCAGATATTGACCTATGGTCTTATTCTCAAATTTGTAATGTGGACTTCTAATGGATCATCTTCAGTTTTTTGAGTTCTTTGTGATGAGATTGCACTGACAGTACCCAAGTGATTTTCTTCCAGGTTTGGAGTGTATGGCAAGTATGGAATGGTAATGAAAGGTTATATTTGTATTTAGAGTCAATGATATGACTCATGTTTTGGGTTGGTTTTGTCTTGAATGAGCCTTTGTTGATTTGTGCGGATATCAAGATGGTATCAATGTGTTGTGGTTCAGATTTGCATGCATCATCCTTTGTTGGTTCAGTTGGGGACTAGTTGATGATTGAAAATGACTTTTTATTATTTGGAAGTGAAGTGAGAAAGCTGGTTGAAAAAGGGATACCTATGAAAAAATCCCTTGGAAATGTTTTCTCTCTTCATGAAGGTTATCTTGGAAGCCATGCTCGGAGCATGCGAGCCCAGTACCTTATTTTTTTTAGCTTCAAGAATTTTCTATCCATTGACTTTTGAGGATAAAAGTCTTTTAACTAGTGGATATTATAATGACCCTCTAGGTCAATTCCTTGATTTATGTGTAATGTTGGAATTTCAAGCCTTTCCATAGAGGCTACGAGTCATTTATGACTAGTCAGAACTGTCAGGTCGATCCTTAGATAGTTTGTTTGGATTTTAATCTCATTTTCCAATTTCTGAGCTTTTGTTGGTTTGGATTTCTTCTCAGACCAAAACTCCTAATAGATGACCTCAGATGCAAATTTTACCGTGCCAATAACTTTTAATAATCAACTTTATGCTAAGTAAACCTTTCGTTCGGGTCCTAAGGCACCCAAGCTCATTTCGACCTATTGGTCAAAAAGTTAAAACATTGGAAATTTGGGTGCAAGACCCATATTTTGTCAAAATAACCTAGAATGCAAAATCTAACTTTGCCATCGCGTCTAGAATGACAAATTTAATGCGGTTACATAGTTTATTGTCTTATATTGGGTTCCGAATAAATCCCGATGACTTGGTAGAAACTTGAAAAAATTTCTCAGTTTTAGTTGATATCTGATAGGCTAGAAATCGCACACCAAGGGTCACGATTGTAGTACCCATGGCACAGGGGATAGTGTGATTGCACTATGTATTATTGCAATCACAATACCTTCTCCTGATGCCATGCTATTGCAACATCTGAGTACCTAAAGGGTTAGAAATAGGCCCCTTATGTCGCGTATTGGCTCATTATTCTCCCATTTCTTAAGAGCAAAAACCCTTAGGGTGAGATATCTTAAGATTGGAGCTTGTTAGTGATTAGGAAGCTTGTTTAACATCTATTTTTGTGATTATCATCCAAATTAATTTAAGAATTTGCCCTTTTCTTAGTGATATATCTTGATTTTTTGCTCAAAACCCCAATAGCTTGAGTGCTTGATTTTTTCACCAATTTAGCTTGGTTTTAACAGATTTTTGAGGGTTATGATTCCTTGAGCATGTATGAACATTGGATTTGACTCAAAAATGCATTTTCCATAAGTGGGACCCACATAGGGATTTCGGTGTGATTTTTAGACTCGAAGAACAATGGTCCAATATGAGTATGGTTGTTCTTGTATTAAGGAGTAGATTAAAGTTTTATAGCATGGCAGCATTTTGGGATCATGAAGTGAAGACTAGTATTTGGTAAACGATTCAAGGATTTTTTATTCATTATTTGTGTAGGCTTCTACCAATTCTACTTCGTAAGATAATGTGTGTTACATGTTGCAATGTGAATTTTAATGTTAATATTAATTATGGTTAGAATGACTTTGTCTTGATTTAAGAAGTTTTGGGACTACATGAGGTTTTTGACCGATAAGCTGAAATGCTTATTACACATTTATAATCGTATTTCCTTCTCCCAATATTGAACTAAGTCATTGAATGGATATGATATGATTCAAGGTTGGGAGGTGGTTTTTGCATTGGGAGCATGATTAGTATGATTAACCTTATTTGGACTATTTTAGTGACCTTGAACCTGTAATATAGATGGAGTTTACTAAAATTCTAGGTTGAACTCTTATCTTAGATTGATTATGGCTTATGTACCATCACAAAGTGAATATAGAAACCTTATCCTACCTAAACATGAATTTAGAGGACTAGAAGTGGGTTCTTCCGGCTCACATTAGGCCAAGACTTGGGTTAGCCCTTATGCACTTATTTATGCATATTATACATTGTCAAGACTGCTGAACCTTTAATATGAGGTTACTTTGTGACTTGGTAAATGATGATGTTTTTTCCTGGATTATGATTAATGAATTGTAACTATGATATGGCCAATAGATATGAGATGCCTTATAAATGTGATATGCCTCATAGATACGCTATGTCATATACATACAAAATAGCTTACGAATATGACTATTGATATGAGTTCTAGATGGGTATGTGAGCCTAAGTATATGATTATTATTTTGTTGTTATTTTGGGCACATTATTTGGCCAAAAGCCTTATTATGGGATTGGTTAGACATTTGAAAAGTTTTTATCCTTGTAATGGATGTGGTTGTAGTTTATAAATATATTGATGCTTAAGATTCCATTTTTTGAATACTGGTGATGGCATGAATTGAAGCTTATGATTCCATTGTTTGAATTTTGATGATGACATGCATAGTTTTAGTACATTCATGATCATTAAGTCGATAAATGATGTGATTCTAGCTAATATATGATCTTTTTATTGTTTTTCCTAATTAAGGGTTACAAGCCACTTTTCACTTTAAAATGGTTTTGTTCATAACAATAACTGCCTATCTTAACGAATAGCTTATGTGTAAAAGAGATTAATAATGTTGTTTTAAAGGTTTGACCGAGAGAGATTCTGGTCTATAATTTCATACTACTAATTACTCTGGTCATGAAAAATTCTGACCCTTTCTACACTTTAATAATTATTTAGTCCCGAAGTTCATTCCGGGCAATAGAATTATAGATTTACAATCTTTCTGGCCGCGACTTGAGTCCGTGTACTGATTATATCTATAAAAACATCTCTCCAATATGGGATAGAGGAACATATTGTATTGATGATATAAAATTCTGATTAAACCAGGATAGCAAATTATAGATTGGTGTTAAATATATTGTGTGTTGACGATATTGATGATGTTGATGATATTGAGGGCTAGTAATTATATATTATGACTGGTTCAATTTCGGGTATTGATTATATATTACGACTGGTTCAATTTCGGGTATTGCTTCTATTATGAACGATTCAATTTTGGGTATTGACAATACATATATTACCGGTTTGAGTACGGGCGTGATTATGATATTTATTATATACATTGTATTTATCCTTTTATGTGGATTGCCTATCACCAGTATATGCCAATATCTATCATCCCATATGAGGGGATAACATAGATACGGGTGATGACTATACCTTGTGGTGTTTTGTATGTTGATCGAACCTTTTGATCCTAGGACGGTGGGGGTACGTGAAAGTCTCAGCTAGGTATTGGTTGTCCAAACTAGTCGGTTACTCGTGTTGTTATTAATATTATTATTATCATTGTTATGTTCATGTTATAGCTAGTTTATGACATATTGTTTATTGATTCAGTATCAAGATTTAAGGTATGATTCTGGCTTTACTACCTTTTAATTTCATTATTATGCATTACTAACTCATGATTAGATGCATGAGTTACAATTCCTGAGTATACTAGCACTAGTCCCTGCTATGACTATGAGATCTTAGAATGCTAGTTTGATGACTTAAGCTATACTTTGAGTCTTGTTTATATGTGTGTGTGTGTGTGTGTGTGTGTGTATGCGCGCTTATGTATCTAGCTATATGTAGACATGGTATTACTGTATATCCCTTCCTTTATTTGTTCGGATTGTATATTCATTCCTTGGCCTTATATACTATTATATATCCTCCTATCGCCCTTAATTTGTATATTGTCCAGGGATATACGGTATAGTGTAAAGATTCCTGAGTATGGCTGAGTAGGATAGTTCATCCTTGATACTTTCTTAGCCCTATTATGTTAGTCTATCGGACCTGAATAAGATAGTTTATCCTTAGTATCTCATTGGCATTCTTATGTGGTTGCTGGAAATTTGGGTGTAGTTTTCCATTCTTTTTATATATTATATATATATCTATGGTATCTTAGGGATAATTAGGTAGTTGCCTACTGAGTACCATGTGTTTGGTACTCATACTACACTTCTGCAACCAGATCATAGTATGAATTATCGTCTATGTTGTATGTGTCGAGCGGAGCAGCCTTGGTTCGGAGACATTGAGTGAGCTCTTAACGTTCGGAGTATTACTTTCCTCCCTCATATGTACTAGACTAGTCTTTATATCATATTCAGAGATGGTTGTATCTGTATATTAATTTAGTACCTATTTTTCATCCTTCTTGCATTAGAAGCTCTTGTACTGATACTACCAGGCTTTGGGACTATATTATTTAATTGATCTTTTATTACATTTATTCTGCATTCTTTTCTTTATCTATTTGGGTAATCCATTACTAGACATTTTGGACTACGGGTTTGGCTTGCCTACTAGTGGGTTATAGTAGGCGAAATCATGACCTGAGAAAATGGGTCATGACAGGTAAATTAAAGAAAGAGTCAAAAGGAAAGTAATAGGTCATGGTCAGCAATATACTGAGATATAAGAAAATGACTTGGAATACATAATAATAATATTCTAACTACAACCTAATAGAACCCTCATAAGCAAGAATGGTATAAGAAATAGTCAATAAAATCTAGTTAGCTCCAATAAACACGGTGGATGAAACCAATACATAATACTAAGCATAAGTCATGCATGAAAATAAATAAGTATGGAAGAGCACTATGAAATACAATAGCAAAAGGGGAGAAATGTCCAACT
Source organism: Capsicum pubescens (assembly GCA_030864215.1). Classification (NCBI taxonomy): domain Eukaryota; kingdom Viridiplantae; phylum Streptophyta; class Magnoliopsida; order Solanales; family Solanaceae; genus Capsicum; species Capsicum pubescens. The sequence continues at coordinate 123,013,201 of CM061544.1, forward strand.
ATATCATATACTCCTCCTCTTTCATATACCCAGCTCAGACTCAAAATAGAATTACAAAATAAAAAATAGCAATATCAAATGCCAGAATCGAACCATGGCTAAAATAGTTAAGAATCAATAGTAATAAGTTCCTAGAATCAAACAAGGGTTAAAATTGTCAAATTACCTATAAGAAAGCCAAATTAGCTTAATATATTCAAAAATCCAATTTTAAACCATAAATATTGTTTTTATTTCAAGTTGTCAATACACCATGAATATAAAATAATAACACATTAAATAAGGTGCAATAATGAGTCAAAGAGAAATACCTGGGGAGACACACAATAGAAATGAGGTCTAAGGCACCGATGTAACACAATACCAAGTTGTGCTTCGAATGAAGCTACACTAATTATAAAACCTTGAGGGAGCACCGCCTAGTAAGAAACTACCAGAAACAGTGCTAGGGAATCTGACTCTAACCTAAAGGATACAACTCACATTGACCCAAGTTCTAAAGGGGATACTTTAATTAAGGTTATGGATTCCAAGGACCAGAGACCACCCCAATACCCCACCGTATACACCCTGCACCCCATGTAGGATGAATTCCGAACATATAACCAAATAAAGCAATAATAATCTAAAGACAATAAAGTAAGTCAATAACCATAACCAAACATCAACAACCAAATATCCAACCAATACCAATATTAATGTCAATACCACTACCAATGCTAACACTAATACCGACATTGCCTTTGTTCGTAGTAGTCCGACAAAGCCTCTAACCGGAATCAAAGAACATCCAATCGGGACACGCCCCCGACCATAGCCAAAACCAAAGAAATAACAATAAAAAAAGAAGTCCATAGCATGAAATAGATTTTTCTTGAGCATGGAAGCTCACCACTTAAATCTAACTCAAAGTTGTCCTAAATCAAAGTCACTGAGCAAAAGGAAACGCCTTATGGATGGTTAGTACATCGCTTGGGGATACAGTGCCCGAAGAAAATTAGTGGAGTGAAAGTAGTAATGTAATCATGGGTAAAGGTACAATAATGTCATCATTAAAAATAAATCAAATAACCATATGCAATCAGATATATACATATATATCGTGATGGGATAGGGAAAAAGGTTTAGCATGCATTTAAAATCTCAACCTAGGTTGTGTAGATTAACCGTCATAAAAAATCCACCTACGGGTTATATGGGTTCATCTTTCCCTGCAAAAAGGGCACCAATGAGTGTTAGCGGCATGAACTAGGGGTATCAACGAATACCAGGGAATGCCCTGACCTCACGTCAAACCAAGATACAATCATATCAATAATGTGAACCATGAACATAGGTCATCAAGACCAAACATCGTGACGACAATAACGAGTTTCCAGTGTCCTTCCATCAGACCCACACCTTTACGGCTAGCTATTACAACCCTCATTATTGTCCAATCAAAACATTTAACACATAACCAAACCACAAATTACAAGATTCTATTATTAAGGCATTATAAAGTGGTATCGCCATACCGACTATAACTTACAAACAATGTTACTAGCCAACAACTAGGGGATTCCCACGTACCCCATACTCCATTGTTTAAAATCACTTGGGGAATTACTTCGTACCCCAAAAGGTTTTACAAATCCATCCTTAACCATTTAACCAATTTTTTCCATGCATTAGTTTCAAGGAATAGTCAAACCAAACACATTGGGGATTCCATTGTACCCTTGATTCAAATTTCCACATTTTCCATAACTATACACCAATTTTACAAAATGATGTTGGGGTTATACCTACTTAAAGAGTCACAAGTTTAAAGAAATTTACCTTTATCAAGATGAACCACCATACCCATGCAACCAAATGTTGAAAACCATAATTTAAATAAGGAAAATCATAATTAAACCATGAGAAAAAATATTGATCCATGAACAACAAAAACCCCCAACCTTTATTTCAAAACTATGACAATACCACAAAAACCATACATTTATACATATTCATTTTGTAAAATAACAATGAAGGAGGAGTAATATGCCTTAGACACCAAGAAGTACGGAGAAAAACCACCCTTGAGAGCCTTAATTTATGAGCTTGATGAAAGCCTAGCTTTTGCTTGATCAAAGAGTTTGAGATAGAATTTAAGAGTGTTTTAATGGGAATAATGTATTAGTAAAGTCCCTAAAGATTTTTTAAGTCGTGGTGTTTAAGGGGCTTAAAGTGGGAAATTTCCAGAACGCCCCCAACTTAAAAGCTTTAAAACGGTTGCATGTGGTCACAAGTCGACCCCTTGACTCTTTACCACAACCTATGACTCGTACCTTTGAGTCGTTAACAAGTCAGTGAGTTAGACACCCATACATTATCCACCATACGACTCCATGATCCCCACTCGTGATTGGACCGTATGACTCGTATGGTCTAGTCGTACCAAAGATAGAACCCAAGGTACTGGACACTGGAAAAATAAGACTCAACCGCACCACTCGTAGCCTATCCTCACAGCTCTTAGTGATACACTCATACTCTGAGCCAAGCCAAGCTACTAAGTTTCTAATTTGATTAAGGACCGTCCTAACAACTAATCACCACCACTAACGACTCGTACCCCCAAGTCATTACCAAGACAAAAAACCCAACCACCATCTAATAGACACCTAACAACTAGGGTCACATGACCTAAACCCACACCATACGACTTGTATAATGAGTCGTTACTAGGCATGTGAGCTCAAAGCTCAAGAATTTTATAATGGTCAAAGTCTAGGGTGTTTCAATTCACCCCCACTAGGATCATTCATTCTCAAATGATGGGACAAGGTAGTGACAAGCACGATTAAACCCCCAAACAAACCTATTTTTACCTTTAATACAGAAGATAGTTTACTAAGGAATTCACAATCTTCCTTTAACAAAGATAGAAAATAAAGATGTTAAGAACAACACATACCTCAAGCACGATTTTACAGAATGGGAAATAGGAATGGATACTTGGAATTCATGTCCTCTTTAGCTTCCCAAGTATAATTTTTGACCTTGTGGTTTCTCCACATAACCTTTTTCGAAGTTACATCCTTTGTTTGCAACCGACAAACCTATTGATCCCCCTTTTTCCCTAACTGCTTCACTCTCTTTATGGGAGACATCTTCAAGAACACCCTATCCCCAACCTCAAACTCTAACTCCTTAAGCCTCACATATACATAGGACTCTGATGACTTTGGGAAATAATAAGCCTATCCCAAATTACCTTAACCTTCTCCATGGCTTGGTAAACCAAATCCAGACCAAATATCTCAACCCTACAAACCTCAAACAACCAAATAGAAGACCTACACGTCCTGTTATATAATGCCTCAAATGGAGCTATCTGAATGCTAAAGTGGTAGCTATTGTTATATGCTAACTCTATTATACGTAAATGATCAACCCAACTACAACCATATTCAATCACACAAGCACGTAGAATATATTCAAATATCCAAATAGTTGTTTTCCCTTTCCCATCCAACTACAGGTGGAAAGCAATACTAAGACTCACCTTGGTCCCCAACCTTTTTTAAATAACCGCTGAGATAAAAATTACAATACATGATCTGAGATAATAGAAATAGGTACCCCATGCAACTTTACAATAACTTGGAGGTACAACCTCGTCTAATCCTCTGTCGAAAAATTAGTTCTCACTTGCAAAAAGAGACCAGTCTTATTCATCGTATAAAAAATAACCCAATTTGAATTGAACTGATTTGAAGACCGGGGAAGACCGATAATGAAATCCATATTGATAACTTCTTACATCCACATAGGAAACTCAATTTCTTAATACAACCCTCAGAGTCTCATGTGCTCAACTTTCACTACTAGGAACACCATGCACTTAGCCGTAAAACTAGCCAAATACCACTTCAAATTTTTCCACCAATACTTCTCCTTAAGATTAAGATACATTTTGGTCGAGCTAGAATGAATAGCATAGTGCAACTCATGAACCTTATCCAAGACCCTCTCTAGCAATCTATCCACATCTGTAATGCATAATCTCCCTTGGTACCATAAGGTACTATCACCACTAACCTCAAAGGTCATTACTTTTTGCCCACCTATATCACCCTTTATCCTCATCAAGATATGATCCAACACTTTGTTCTATTTTACCTCAGTACCTAGGGATGACTTTGCCACCTCTTGAACGAATACACCACCATACTCAAAGTCTAAGAGGCGTGCTCCAAGATTTGTCAAACGGTGATCATCTTTCACCAATTTTTTCTTTCCCTCATCCACATAAGCTAGACTTCCCATAGATAACCTACTAAGAGCATTAACAACTATGTTAGCCTTACTTGGATGGTAATGAAGACTCACATCATAATCCTTGAGTAGATCAAGCCATCTTCTCTGCCAGAGGTTAAGTTTTTTCTGGGTAAACATCTATTGCAGACTCTTGTGATCTGAAAAAACATCCACGTACACTCGATAAAAATAGTGATGTTAGATATTCAATGCGAACACTACAACTAATAGCTCCAAGTCATGAGTCGTATAATTCTACTCATGCACCTTCAACTATCTAGAGGAATACGCAATCGCCATACCATACTGCATCAAGACGCAACTAAGCCCCACACGAGATGCATCACAATAGACTACAAACTATCTGTGCCTTCAAAAAAAGTCAAGACCAGTGCTGAAGTTAGCTTATCCTACAGCTTCTCAAAGCTACCTTCACAAGCATTAGACTATAAGAACTTTACCTTCTTTTAAGTTAACTTAGTTTATGGGGCAGCTATAGTAGAAAAACTTTCCATAAACCTTCTATAGTAACCAACTAAACCCAAAAAGCTTCAAATATCGGTTGGAGTCGTGGATCTAGGCCACTTCTTAACCCCAAAAACTTTCTGCGGATATACCATTATCCACAGAGCCAAAAAAGTGACAGCTTTGAAAAAGAATTCACATTTCAAAAATTTGGCATACTACTATAGCTCTTTTAAGGTATGCAATACAATACGGAGGTGATTGACATGATCCACCTTACTCTTTGAGGACAACAGAATATCATCTATGAACACAATGACAATCAAATCCATTAACTAATGAAATACTCTATTCATCAAGTCCATAAATGCCGCCAGGACACTGGCCAACCCAAAATACATAACTGAAAACTCAAAATCCCCATACCAGGTATGGAAGGCAGTCTTAGGAATATCCACCTCCCTAATCTTTAGCTGATGATACCCAGATCGAAGATCAATTTTGGAGAAAAACTTAGAACCCTGAAGCTAATCAAACAAATCATCTATCCTTTGAAGTGGGTACTTATTCTTTACTATTGACTTATTCAATTGCCGGTAATCAATACACATCTGAAGGGAACTATCTTTCTTACCCAGGAACAACACAGATGCACCCCACTAAGATAGACTGCAATGGAAAAAATCTTTGTCTAAATGATCCTTTAGTTGCTCCTTAAACTTTTTTAACTCAGTTGGAGCCATTCTATATGGGGAATAGAAATAGGATGAGTGTCTGGAACAAGTTCAATCCTTAAATCAATCTCCCTATCGGGAGGGACACCAGGAAGGTCGTCAGGAAGACCACAAGGAACATTCACTACTGGGATGAAATCTAAAAAGAACAATCTAAGTTAGAATCTTTAACTCGGACCAAATGATAGAGAAACCCCTTGGAAATTAATTTTAGGACTCTAAGATATGATATGAACTTTCCTTTAGGATCTAGGAAACCACCTTCCCACTTAATAACTGGCTCATTAGAGAATTTAAAGGTAAACTTATGGGTTGGATAGTCTAAAGAAGCATAGAACGAGTACAACTAATCCATCCCTAATATAATATCAAAATCAACAATGTCTAACTCAAAAAGATCTACCAAAGTCTCCCGAATACCCACAGATACCACACAGCCCTTATCGACTCTCCTAGCAATAATAGAGTCACCCACCATGGTAGAAATAAAAAAAAGGGTCTAAAATACACTTAGGACTGAAGCTAAAATACACATCCACAAATAAGATTACATATGAAAGAATTGACCCTGGATGAAATAAACAATACACATCTAGGGAAAAGAATTTTAACATACCAGTAACAGCATGTGGTGATGCCTCGGACTCCTGATGGGTAGTGAGAGCATAGAATTGTTCTGACCAGTGCAGCAGCCAGATGTTGCACCCTTTGGTTTCAAGGATGATAAAGAGGCAACCGAAACCTTGTTTTCCCTGAAAGCAACCTTAGCCACTGGACAGTTTCTAACTATGTGCCCTAACTGACCATAGTTGAAGAACTTGTCCTTTCCTTCATAACAGTAACCCTAATATAATCAACTACAAAATCTGCAAGTAAGATAAGATGGATTTAATTAGGCCCCACTGGCCTTAGATTGTGAACTCTATGCCATATAATTATCACATCTATAAAAATGCCTATCACCTAATGACTTTAGGTAGGGAGCACTAGCTATCAATTATGACCCAGAACTGCCTTACTTTTTCATAGACCACTTTCCACTACCCTACCACTCTGTTGTTGGCGACCACCCTGCATAAAAAATCTAAACTTTTTTCTTGCCTCTCTCCTATCTCTGTCTATTTATTCTTTTCTTTCTCAACCTGCTGCATGTATATCACCAACCTAGATATGTCCATGTCCTTATTCAACAAGGCAACCTTACTCTCTAAATTTAACTTTTGAGACAAACCAAAAGTAAACTTCCTCAATCTAGCCCTCATTCTAGAAACCAACACTAGAGCATACCAAGAAAACTGGTAAAACTTCAAGGCATACTCCTTGACTGACATCTTGCCTTGCTTCAGGTTAACAAAGTTTTTCGCCTTTGCCTCCCTCAATGCTTCAGGAAAGAAGTGGTCTAGGAAAGTATTAGAAAAATCATCCCAAAGGGCTGACTCAACATCGCTACCCTTTGACTAGTCCTAGTCCTCGTACCACTGATAGGCCATATCTTTAATCTGGTAGGAATTAAAATCCACAACCTTTACATTAATGACATTCATAACACAGAAGATCTTTTCCACCTCATCGAGAAAACCTTGAGGATCCTCCTAGACCTTAACTCCACTAAAGGTTGGAGAATTTAACCTCAAATATTGGACAACACTTGTGGCCTCAGAAGATTTAGTAACAAAAGAACCATGCTAAACTTGATATGCAACCAATTGTGCCAACATATGAATACATTGATGAAACTCAGCATTCTTCACATTAGCCTGAAGAGCTCAAGAAGGACTGGACGGGGCCGATGAAACCCTAGGAGGACAATTTAAAAATAGACCCTAGATCGAGTCTTGACCACCTAAGTAGGATGTTTTCCATCAACAATGTCCTCGGGTAGGACAGAGGACTTTTCATAAACTTTAGATCATCTGGGAGGCATGATTTGAAAAGCAAACAAATGGGTATTAGAGAAGATTTCAGTACCTTAGACTCTACAGCTCGAAAATAGAACAAAAGAAAGAGAAATATTCCTAAATTCCTCGTAGCTTCTCCCTTATGTGTGTGGTGCGCTACACACCCTTAAAATACACACTAATCGACACGAATTTATGGAATCCAAATTGACCATAAACCTAAGGCACTGCTACAAACCAAACATAACCCAAACTAGGGCCTAGTCGTGATGGGTGCCTCAAGTCCAACCAGGATCAGAGACCACCCCCAATACCCCTCCGATATCCACCCTGAAACCCATGTCGAATGAATTCTAAATATATAATAAGATAAAATAATAATAATCTAAAGACAATAAAGCAAGTTTGTAACCATAACCAAACAACCACAACCAAATATCCAATCAATACCAATCTCAATACTCATACTAATACCGATGTTAACACTAATACCGATACCACTCATGCCTATAGTAGTATTACATAGCATCTAACCAGAATCAAAGATGATCTGGTCGGGACTTGCCCCCGACTTCTGGTGTATGGAGGCTCACCACTTTAATCTGACTCAAAGTTGTTCCGAATCTAAGACACTAAGGAAGAGAAACGGTAGTACATCCAGTTAATGCATTGCATGGGGATACAGTGCCCGAAGATGATTAGAAGAGTGATCGCTAGCATGTAACTCAGGGGTAAAGGCTAAATAATTCCATCAATCAAAACAAAATTAAATACCCATATACAATCACATATATACATATATGTTGTATCGGGATAAGGAATAAAGTTTAGCATGCATTTAAAATCTTAACTTGAGTTATGTATCTTAACCATTATAAAAAATCCACCCACGCGCTATATGGGTTCAGCTCCTCTGCTGAAAGGGCCCAAGTGTGTATTAGCTGCATGAACTAGGGGTATCAAGGAAGATAAGGAAATGCCCCGACCCCACGTCAAACCAAGATAAAATCATATCAAAGGTGTGAACGATGCACACAGGTCCTCAAGACCAAACCTCAGGACAATAACCCCGAGCTTTTAGTTTTCGTCCATTGGACTGGCACCTTTACGACTAGCTATCACAATGACCATTATTTCCCAATTAAAACCTTTAGCATATAATCAAACCACTGATTCCATGAGTAAATAATTAAGGTATTACAAAGAGGTATCATCATACCGACTATATCTTGCACGCAATGTCACCAGCCAACACTTAGGTGATTCTCATGTACCTCGCAAACTCCATTATTTTAAATCACTTAGGGGATTCCTTCCTACCCCATAAGATTTTCAAAATCCAGAATTAACCATTTAGAACTTTTATTCTATGTATTACTTTCAAGGAATAGTCAAACCAAACACTTTGGGGATTCCATTGTACACCTAATTCAAATTCCCACCTTTCCCATAACTACAAACCAGTTTTACAAAATGAAGTTGGGGTTATACCCACTTAAAAGGTCACAAGTTTAAAGTAATATACCTTTATAAAGTTTAAACACTATACCCCATGCAACCATATGTTGAAAACCATAATTAAAATAAGGAAACCCGTAATTAAACAATGAGAAACAATATTCATCCATGAACAATAAAAAAACCCAATATTTATTTCAAGACTATAACAATACCACAAATACCTTACATTAAAAGATATGTCTTTTGTAAAATAAAAATGAAGGAGGAGTAACATGCCTTAGACACGGAGAAGTACAGAGAGAAACCACCCTTGAGAGCCTTAATTTATTAGCTTGTTGAAATCCTAGATTTTGCTTGAATAGAGAGTTTAGAAGAGAATTTAAAAGAGTTTTAGTAGGAATAATATGTTAATGAAGTCCCTAAATATTTTTTAAGACATGGTATCAAAGGGGCTTTAAGTGGGAAATGTCCAAAATTCCCCCAACTTAAAATTTATAAAAAGATCACATATGGTTACGAGTCGACCCCGTGACTCATGACCACAACCTAAAACTCATACTCCTGAGTTGTCACCAAGACAGTTATTTGGCCACCCATACACTGTCCACCATATAACTACATTATCCTGACTCATAATTGGACCATATGAATTGTATGGTCTAGTCGTACCCAACATAGAACCCAAAGGTTTGGACACTGGAAAACATAATACTTAACCCTAACACTCGTAACCTATCCTCACAGCTCATAGTGAACAACTTATACTTGCAGCCAAGCCAATGTACTAAATTTCTGATGTTATTAAGGATCATCCTAACGACTCATCACCACCACTAACGAATCGAACACCCAAGCCATTACAAAGTTCAAAAACCATACCATCATCTATGTGCCAACTAATGAATAGTACCCACACCATACAACTCGTATGATGAGTCATTACTGGGACAGTAAGCTCAAAGCTCAAGAATTTTTCAAGGGTCAAAATCTAGGGTGTTTCAAAATATCCCACCAATAATTAGCAAATTATCATACAAATACCTTAAATAACTTATGTCTAAGAGTAGGAGAGTGGTAACCTACCAGAATATTGGCAATAGTAACCCACTATATTGGAGCCTTTCTCTTTTGATATGCCATTGACTATTGCCATTATATAAAAATAGTAATATACACATCAATATTTGAATAAAGATACCTATATTGAAAATTTGTTCTCTAAGTTAAAATTCAAGTCATAAATCACTTGTAAGGTTCACTTGTAGAATCCAGAAATTGGTCCCGCAATAATGTCCCTCATGGTACAAGAATCATGTACTTAAAATTTAAATATGATCAGCCCTTAATTTTGAGTCTACTCAGTTCCATAAATAGTAGGTGAATCAAGGATTTCAAGATATAATTAAATGAAAAAAATATCAAAAACTTATGAATCAAATATTGGAAGATTATCAAGGATCAAGCAATCACCTAACTATTGCTCCATATTATGTTTCCACTGAGTTTTCCAAGATTCAAAGGGGTGATAATGAAGGAATATTTGGGTAAAAATGTAGAAGGATCAAAGAGGAGGGTATATATTATATACAACAACCTTTACTTAAGTAGAAATTTGTAATACGCTGTACTTCTACCTAGCTTAAAATTGTCCCAAAAATATTAACGACCTATTTTAAAGATGAATCCACTTTTATACATATGTTATTTTCAATATTTTAACTTTTTAACATGTGGGAAATTCAATAAGCTTCCCATCGATATCGAATTCGCCCAAATCCGACACTCGGGTGAAGAGTTAAAGCCTTTTTAGTGAGATAGTGTATCACCTCAGCCATCAGCGCATCGCGAAGACAACTTAAATGGAAATTGTCTATTTCTAGTGAACCTCTGAGATTATGGAACGTCGCACCAAGTCTCAAATTCATTGTTGTCAAATTCCAGTGACACGGTGAGATAGCTCCGCGTCGCGCCCGGGGTCCACGTCGGGAAATTTTCATAGAATTAAAATACGCATCTAAGGGTTAAAAGGGTCAATTTCTCATCCCTATATATACCCAATAACATGTGATTCAGCCATAATTCACCCAAAATATATTGTTTATCTCACGTTTCTCTCAAGAACAAGCTAGGTTTTCCAATTGGGGATTCTAATCCAAGACTCAAATTCAAGAATCTCTCCGTCAATCTTCGTAGAATCAATAAATAAGGTACGTACAGTGTTCATTCATGGATTATTTTCATCCATGAATCCCAAGAATCAAGTTTTAAATCTTGTATTGTGAATATTTTGTTGTGGGTTGATTATGTTCATGTGATTATGGTTGTATGATTCCCAAGTTGGAATCTTTATGTGTTATTCATTAACCTATGCTAGTATGTGGTCTGAAACATGTGAAATTGAGTTCAAATATGGAGTTTTGTTGTAATAATTTGATGTTCATGCCTATGTCCTAATTCATCATCCTAGGTGTTTGATAAAATGCCTAAGTGAATAGAAATTATGCATTATAGATTAATTGTGACAGGAGTGATAAGTGTATGCTTTACCCTATAACTAACAATGACTTCCATGATATTGTGTTCATTATGAATGGTTGAGGGAATGTCCATGATATTAGGTTGATAAAAGTATGACATGTTTATATGCAATTCCATTCATGTACAAGACTATGATAACCATGTGCTTTATGAAATCCCCAAATTAATATATTATGAATTGTTTATATTAGTCATGTGTTCAAGAAGTGTCATGCCCTATCAGTTTCATGTTATCGAGTCTTGGGGGTACTTGTACCCAACAATTTAGTTGTGTTCCTAGAGCCAGTGTCATGTTTTCATGATACTCTCAGTCAATCCATGATCCTTAGAATTCAGTCAGTCTCATGACTCAGGAAAACTCAGTAAGTTCAGTATCAGTCTAGTCCTACTTAGTAATATCAGTGACCTCAGTGGTCTCAGTAACAGTAGTACTCAGTAATCTTGGTAACTTCAGTATTTCTAGAAATCTCAGTAACTTCAGTACTCTCTGTCATTCCTCAGATCTCAGTAACATTCCATCAGCCAACAGAACTCAGTGAACTCAGTTTAGCTCCGCTAAATAATTCAATTAGTATCAGTTTAGTTCAGTTAATCAGTTTAGTGTCCTATTCATTTAGGATTAGGATTCAGCACCGAGTGAACCCAAGGATTGGGACACACTTGTTATTCAGTGGAGGGTGTGATCCTTAGAAGCAATCCTTGTATTCCAGAACTATGTGTCCAACGTAGGTTGAGATGAACCCTATGGGTTTAGGGATTTATACATATCATTTAAGTTTTCTACTAGGAGGGGTTGATGGAAGAGCTCCCTGTTAGAGAGGGTATACTCATAAATTGTCTTTACCCTTGGTACGGTACTGATACCCTTCCTGCTGGGGTTACAGGTTGGACCCCACTAGTTAAGTTTTAGGGCATGTCGTTTAGATGATTACCTCCTACAGTCTCAGTTTCAGATCCATTTTCAGTAATAGAACTCATTTTAATTCTACAAAAATCCAAAACTATCAGATACAGTCAAATCAGTACAGTGCGGAACGCAGCTAGTTCCATCAGTATCAGGACTGTCTAATATACTCACTCATGTTATCAGTATTCAGACTCAGTAATCATGTTATCACAAAATCATCACAAACTGAGTTAATAGTATATTAATTATCCAAAAGCCATGTTATCAGTATTCAGTTTCAGGACTGTCAGATATAGTCAATCAGACCAGTTCTTCATAATCAGAACTGTCAGAAACAATCTTTCTTTATTAGCAATATGACATTAGTTTCTTGGTATTCAGTAGACTCAGTCATTCAGTATCCCAGTATCAGTACTCAGATATCAGTAAATCCACATTAACAGAATTCATGAGTCAGCGTTCTCACGATCTCAGTTACAGTTATGTATTCATTCATGTATTCTCATGTTCATGTTATACAGTCAGTTTTTATTGTTCATGCATATGAACCCTTGAATTTAGCCTACCTCACGTGCATACTAGTACATTGAATAGACTGATGAATTTATGCTATGGTGTTTTATACCATAGGTTTAGAAGCACGAGCTCCCGAGCATCCTTAGTAGATCAGACATTCAGCAGCCAGACTAACAGTGAGTCCTCATCATTCGAGGATAACATGATTATTTTATTACTTTATTATTTCAGTAGTTCAGAGTTAGTTGGGGACATGTCCCATAAACTTCACAGTTTATCAGATAGTTTAGAGGCTTTCAGACTACAACATATGTTCAAATAGTTTATTTCAGTTTTAGGTATTCTTATACCCCATTACAGACATTGTATTATATTCAGTATTATTTCACTTTTGAACCTTATGGCCTTACAGCTTAAACTCCGTATATTTATAATGTATTATTCAGTACTCAATTACAGATACCAGTCATGGGTTAGCTTATGGTCCTTCAGGTTCATGAACACCGTGTAGCATTTCGGGTACTAGATTCAGGGCGTTAAAAGATTTGGTTGCTTAAGAGGCGTCGGCCAACCGACTGACCTTCCTCTTATGTAGTGGTCATGATTGACCAATTTCTCTGCTTAAGTGAATCGATTAGGCATAAGGGGAGGAGATCCCACTTGAGTTGTAGGAGATGATAATGTCTTTAGTTGTTTATATGGCTCCCTAGCTATATAAGTAGCTATGCTTAAGTGACCTAAGGGGCAAAAAAATAGTTGCACTAGCTGTCGCATAATTTGATTTCTCAAGTCATGATGGAACCAACTCCAACCCACTAGTAGGTAAGCGAAACCATAGCTAAGAATATTCATAATGGTCTAATAAGTTGAAGGTATAGGAAATATTGAAATAAAGCATATAAATGAAATTATATGTAGACATATATAAGGGAAAAATATTGATTGGAAGTAGAAAATGAGAAAAGTGTTCAAAAGTGTATCCTATGACCTATCATGATCAGTACAAGAGCCACTAATACAAAATATGAGTCATAAACAATGTCAATATATAGGTAGTCTCAAAAGAAAAGACTGTCCAAAAAGAAAAGGAGGGGGAAATATCAGCTACGACTTTGAAAGCTCACCCTATCTTTGAGTCCCAAAGGAATGCTAGATATGTCATCAGTAGTGGTGACTATGTTCATTAACAAAGATGCATAAGTGTAGTATGAGAAACAAAAAAATGGGTACTGAGTAGGAATCATAGGCAAACTGAGCTGAATAATAATAAGAGAATAATAAGATGCGAGAATGTAACTAGAGTTAGAGATAAAGGGAAACCTAAAATAGTACTTCGACTGGCAGATAATTAATGATGAAGAAAATAGATTCAAAGGCTTACAATCTAACTATAGTTAAACTAGGCACCCAAAATCTAAGAAGGCGTAAACAAAGGAAATATAATCCCACCCAGCCCCCATAAACTCTATGGAAACAATTAAGGTAGAACCGCCGATAATAATAGTAATTATAAAGTAACCAACAACCGAAACGATATCTACAAATCCCATTTATACCATAATCTCCTAACTCAAACAGAATACTTAATCATCATAAGTGAACCATAAGTGTCGGACTCTAATCAGACTCTAATAGCATATATTTTAGACTTGAACCAGAAATTTAGTATCATAAATGAATAGTATGTTTTGGACTTGAATTGGTCTTTAAAGTAAGTACAAGGTAACAAGTCTAGTAAAGATTTGGAGTAATGTTTGAGTCGTACTAAGGCTCTAAAATATATGTAAGGCTATTAAAAAAGGCCTTCTAGGTCTACAAGGAGTTACTAGGATATTTGACCTAAAAAAGGGCTAGCGAGGCCCGCTGGTAAACCCTAAAGTTCCATACTAAGGTAATTTATACCCAAAACTAGACTACGGATCCCAATTCCTACTATTAAGTGTTGAATAAGTCTAAATAAGTTCTAAGGTACTAGTTTAACTCAAAGGAAGGAGGAATGGGTCAAGTCTACCTAAAAACTGTTCGCAAATCGGCTAAATATTAAAATTTTTGCTAAACAATAATCTAAGACATAATTCAAAGACAAATCTAGCATAATACTATGCTAATAAAATAGTAAAGCTCAGTCTAAGAGGAAAGAAAGATTAGACTACTTAGATGCCAAGGAAGCCCGAGAAAGTCCATAAAAGATTTTTAATTACGAGAAGCATCTTCATGATGTCACTCTATAAAAATAATGATCTACATATTAATATAAGTATAGAAATCCCCATAATGCATATAAATTCTTTGGGTCCAAAATCAAGCAAAAAATTTGACTAGACCCTCTAGCAGAATCACAACTTTGAAACTATCAAAATGCCCATTAAACTCAAGGAGAACCCTCAAAATGAGTGAAATTAGAGAAAATACATTCTTATGTCATCCCACAAGGGATCTAGGGATTTTGGTTCAAAACAAAGAACTAAATAAGAAAATAAAGAAAACTCACAGAAATCTTAATGAGAAAACACCCCAACAAACTCTCCAATCCTCCCTAAACGTCCAAAGATTACGTTCCATATGTTTCTATGTCTCCTAGGGCTTGTGGAGTCTTAGGACTTACCAAAAAAATCTTGGAAAAAAAGGAAATAAAGCATAAAAGTGGAGTAATAGTGATGACTAAGCGGTTAAATGATTTCTTAAGTGATCACTGCTTAAGCAGTTGGGAGTATCTAAAGTAACCCTTAATGAAGAGTCAGCCTTTGCTTAAGGGCTCATGTGTCGCTTAAGAGACCTCAAATCAAGTGATAAGGACTCTGATTAAGTGACTAGAATAAAGACCAAGACTGGTCACTAAAATGACTAGTGCTTAAGAGACCAAAGGTTCGCTTAAACGGTTGCACCAGTTGAGGCCTACACTTAACAAATTTGTAATGTTTTTATCTAACCCTCGATACTCATTCAAAATCCCATGAATTCAAATAAACTATTCTACCTAAAAAAATTTGACACTCCAAACTCAATGGCACAATCAAAATTTCCATCTTAGATCAGTTTTACAAAATATAGATCCCACACCCAAATAGTCATTTTACCAAAAATCATCCCAATAGTCCAAAATGAGTCTGGAAGCCTCGGGACCCCCAACCTAAAATTGATGTTCTGGATATAATGGAACTATCAGAATCAACATATGAGGTTGGTAACCTAATATTTAAGACTAATACTTAATTTCCGATAGAAGGAACTTCAAAATAAAGAATTATCTCTACAAACCAAATAAACTTCGTAGAAATTGAACTATCAGTTCCAGTAATTCATAACTGATTTACGCCAGCTATAGAAAAAGTCTTAATGGATAAATGATATGGAAATGTAGAAAATAACCTGGAGGATCATTACAATATTGACTACTAAAAAGGCTTTTATTTGTGAAAGTAAAGGAACAAGATGTACCTGAAGGCTTGACTAGGTACGGATACTGGGGCCATATCGCATCTTGATCTCATAGGTGGCCTATTCGACTTTGTGGTATCTACACTGAACCATAAATATTAGAATATCTGTACAGTGTAACCAGCTGACATACCTGACCAATATGACAACTAGCTCTTCGATAAAGGTCAACCTCTTATTCAATTAAACTGAGTCCCACTAAAGCATATGAGACTTATTTGGGATATGACACCGCAACATAGAGACATATAAAAATGGGTGCACAACTATGAAATTTTATGGTAGGCCTAACTCATAAGCTATCTCTCCAGCTGTCTGAATTATCTCAAATAGCCCAATATAATTAGGGTGAGCTTTCACCTCCTCCCAAACCTCAGCAAGCCCTATAAAAACTTGGTGACACACTCTAAACATGAAAGCATGAATTATATGATTAATATAACTCTTTTGTCTACCTTAAGCTACCCTTAACCAATGTTATCTAATAACTCACGAACCACGAACCTAACCTCGACGGTCTCATACCAACCTATTAAAGATCAACAATGCCTAACATATAATCCTTTAAATTATGCGATCTCAATACAAGAATGGAAGTTATTATTTTATCAAAACTCTGCAAAGTCTAAGTGTTGCTCCCACTTACATCCAAAGTCCATAACATATGTATGGAGCATATCCTCAAGAATCCAAATCATCTACTATAGTTGTCGGTCAGTATGAGGGTGAAAGGCAACCAGAGTACCCTAGTCCTCCTGAAAAGTCCTCTATATGCTAGAAGTGAACAATCAGACTCTATTTGATATAATAGGTATGAATAATACATACAGGCAAACTATCTTAAGGATATAGATATTAGCCAATAACTTAGCACTGAAAGACATCTAAATAAGAAGAAAATAGGTTGACTTGATCAACCGATATACTATAACCCAATTTTTTATGAACCATGAGAAGTGTGAGGCAAACCACAAACAAAGTCCATAATGATCCACTCCCACTTCCACTCAAATATAGGCAATCTCTTAATAAGGCCACCAAGTATCTAATGATCAACCGTAACCTTCTTACAATATAAGTAGCAGGCTATAAATTCTGCTATATCTCTTTTCATTCCATTCCACCAGTACTTCTGCTTTAAATCTCTATACATCTTAGTTATATTAAGGTGAATAGAATATCTGGAGTTATGACCCTCCCAAAATATAATCAAATAATCCTTAGAGTTAAAATGCAAACATTAAAAATCAGAATACCCCTTGAATCAAAGGTAGACCTCCTAGACTCACCCCTCAGTATTTGATCACAAATGCCACAAAATCTACTATTCTCAAACTTGTAACTCAAAATCTGCTCAAATAAGGTAGACCTAGCTTCAATACTAGAAAGGATCCTACTATAGTAAAAAATGGCCAGCTGATCCATCAAGTTGTCAAAGGAATGAAATTCCCAAGCCAATGGTTGCTTTAAAATTGAAATAAAGGCCAGGCTACCAATACTCACTATCTTTCGGCTAAAGACCTCCGCAACCATGTTCGCCTTACTTGAATGATATAGAATGGAGTTGTCATTGTCCTTCAACAACTCAATCCATCTGCACTATCTTGAATTAAGCTTTCACAGATTCATAAGTTACTAAATACTCTGATGGTCGAAATAGATCTCACAATTAACACAATACAAGTAGTGCCTCCTAATCTTAAGTGCAAATACTATCACCGCTAACTCGAAATCATGAGTGGGGTAGTTTTGATAGTGACTTGAGTTTCCACAATGCATATGCAATAACCCGACACTATAAAATTACAAAAAAACCTAAACCATTACCACAATCATCATAGTATATGGTAAATCCTTGGCCCTAAATGACAGGGGTAAAATTAGATGCTGAAGTAAAATAACCTTTGAGCTTTAGAAAATCGACTCGCACACCTTAAAGAATCTAACAGGAACCTCCATAATAGTCATCCTAGTCATCAATAATGCAATAAAAGCATAACTAAAAATGAATCAATTATAGTAACCTACCAAATCAATAAAGTTGCAAAGCTTAGTTGGAGATGTAGCTCTAGGCTAATCACAAATTGCCTCCATATTTTTTGGATCTACCATAATCCAAGCCTTAGATACCACATTCCCTAGGAATGTAATGGAATCAAGAAAAAACTCATACCTTGGGAATTTGGCATAAAGCATAGAATCTCGCAAAGTCTGGAGCATAATCCTATAATGTTTTTTGTACTTCTACCTACCCCTTAAATATATAAGCATTTTATTAATGAAAATGATCATAATAGTCCAAATAGGTCATGAACGCTCTATTCATCAAATCCATAAATTCAGTTGGTGTATTAGTCAACCCAAAAGGCATAACCGAGAACATAATTATTCCCTAAAGATCTAGGCTAGTGTTTATATACTTTACTTTTGTCCTACGAGATGATCATGGGGAGCTATAATAAACTATAGATCTCTTAAATTACATTGGTTAAGGAAAATGCACAAGTACTCTATAATTACCATAGCGAGTCTAGAAAGCTTTCTTAAAGATATGTTCTACCCAAATCCTCAACTAATTATAATGGAAACTCAAGTCAAACATTGACCTTCTCTAAAGATGGTAAAATAAATCATCAGTATGAGGGATAAGATACTAACTCTTCATTACAACCTTATGTAGCTTCTTGCAGTTAATACATATATACATCGAATAATTTTTATTTTTCACAAAAAAATAGAAGTACCCCAAGGCGATAAACTTAACCTAATAAAACACTACCTAAAAGATCCTAAAACTACAAATTTAGCTCCTTATGCTTGGACAGAGTCATGCAAAAAGGTGTCATAAAAATAGATTAGGTGCCTAAATCAAGGTCAATAAAAAACTCTATATTATGCTAAGGATGAATTTTAGGTAGATTTGTAGGAAAAAAACATGGATAAATCATGGACTATCACAACAGAATCAAGAAAAGGGTTTACCACACTAACATAACAAATATATGCAAGATAAGATGAAAACCTCTTAATATAAGCCTCCTAGCCTGAACATTACAATTTTTTGTCCAACTTATTAAACCATGTCTCATACTCTATAAAGGTCATAGAACCCTACTCTAATCTTAATAATTGATCTATAAGATACTGTCAAAGGATATGAGGCATATACTTATCATATAAAACCTTAGATAACTAAGTCCATGTCAATGGAGGAGATAAAAATAACCTCTCCACTAGTGTGTAGCTACCATGTCAAAATAAAAAGTAGTTTGCTCAACTCCACGAGTAACAACTAGGACTAAATTTTAGAATGTATCCTCACAAACAATCAAGAAGCAGGTTAATAGTGTTTGCTCAACAGGTAGAAAAGGAAAAGAATAAGTAAGTTGAAGCAGAGAAAAATAGAATAAGAGGTTTTATCTATTAGATTAGGAAGTAAGCCACCTAAATAGAGGAAAGAATAGTAGATATATATTCAGAAAGAAATCTTAAGGAAGTTCAATAATTATATAGTTCACCTACACCTAGAGTATTGGGAAACCAATAATTTTAGTTTTATCAAGGTCATAGAAGTTTTGGTACTCAGTCGCAGGGTAGTGGTGCATAGTCATATCTATTTGTCCTCCATACTAAGTTGTACAAACATATCGATCTATCCTCCATGTTATGCTTGTGGTAAATTTCACCGTGGTAGATGCCTTATGAGTAATGGTATATGTTATGGTTATGGCTAGCCTTGTTATATTCATAAGGAATACCCAAAGGTAAAAGGTTCATTTAGGTCAATAAAGCCCCAACTTATACTTTTTCATCCCTAGCTACAAATGGTGCTACTTCTGGATCAGATAGGGGTTACAATAATTTATTTTTTATCTACTCTTCAGGATGTTGAGGACACACAAATGTTTCCACGGGTATGTTATAGGTTTTCGCCTGTGATGCTTATGTGTTATTTCATCCTAGATCCACCTTATCTTATATCTCCCCTAATGCGATAATAGATTTTATTTTTGCCTAAAAATATTCCTAAACCCTTTTCACTTTTCACTCGTATTGGTGGTATCATTATTGCTTGAAGGGTATACAAAACTATATTGTGAGTATTTCTCAGCGTGATACCATGTTGGATTTGGTAGAGTTAGACATGGTAAATTTTGATGTTATTTTGGTGATGGATTGGATTTATTCTTTTTATGATTTTATGACTGTAGAACAAGAAAAGTTACCTTTTGTTTTCCTAGTAAAATAGTCCTAGAATGGAATGGTAGTTGCTAAAGCTGAAGGGTAAGTTCAATTCTTATATTTGGGCCTAAATATGATTTCCAAATATTGTTCGTATTATTTAGTTTGGGTTAAATATTCAAGTGTTGAAAGTCCCCTACTCTACTTTATTCCAATATTTAAAGTCTTTTTAAAATATCTTCCCAAAATTCCTATTGATAGAGAAATAGACTTTAGAATTGAATTTATGCCAGACACTTAGACAATTTCAACACCACCATAAAGATAGCTCCTGAGGCATTGTGGGAGTTAAAAAACAATTGAAAAATCTCCTTGATAAAGGCTTTATTAATCCTAATGTCTCATGATTTTGTGCTCTAGTGCTATCTATTTGTAAAAAATATGATTCGCTCCATATATGCAAGATGATTGACAATTGAATAAGGTTAAAGTGAAAAGTAAGTGCCTTATTCCCTTTATCAATGATCTTTTTGACTATCTTTAAGGTACTGAGTGTTTCCAGGATAGACCTATATTTGGGTTACCATCACTGAAGGTTAGGGAATTTGACAATTCTAAGACTGATTTCATAACCCAGTATGATCACTTTGAATTCTTTGTTGTGTCCCTTGATTTTACTAATGCTCTTGCACCCTTTGGGTAAGTTATGGATAGGGTTTTCAGATAGTATTTAAATATATATATTAATATTCTTAATTATGACATCCAGGTTTATTATTGAAGTGAGGAGGAGCATTCTAGTTACCTTTGAATTGTACTTCAAATACTTAATGATTGAGAATTGTATGCTAAATTCTCCATTGTGAATTTTGGATAAGTTTTATGCCTTCCTCTCTCATGTCATTTCTAGTGAATGGATAAACTAAAAAGGTTTAGGCAATATGTAAACAACCCTGGCATATAACACCCACTGACATTAGGATATTCTTGGGTTTGCTAGGCTATATAATAGGTTTGTAAAAGTTTTTTCTTCTATAGCTTCCCAAATATGTAATGACCCTTTAGGTCATTTTCTATATTTTTGTTTCTTTCTGCCTTTTGAGATTCTCCATTGCTACCCTAAGTCATTTATGACTTGCTGGGACGGACGGTTTGGTTATCGGGCAAATCGTATGATTTTTAGAGTCAATTCCTTATTTTAAAGTCTTTGTTGGTTCTAAATGGCCACTGGTGAAAACTTTAGTGAAATCATCTTGAATGTGAATTCTGACTACGCCAGAAGATCTAGATTATCGATTTTAGGCTTGGTAGACCTTTGGTTCGGGTCCCAATGCACTCGAGCTTATTTTGACCTATCGATCGGAAAGTTGAAAATTTAAAAGTTTAGGTGTGAAACCCACATTTTGTTGAAAACAGCTCGAAATGAAAATTTGAGTTTGAAAACACATCCAAAACATCGAATTTACTGTGTTTACATATTTTGTTTGGGTAAATTAAATTCTGAATAAATCTCGAGGAATCATTGAATGCTTGGAAATATTTCGAGTTTTGTTGGTCCTGGTACTATGATCACAGAATGGAGGAGGCAATCACTGCACAATAATTGCAGAATGGCCACATAAATTGCAACATCGCAAATGTAGCCTGCAACTTGGCGATCATAACATCTCCTTGACTGAGGTTCTATAAATAGACCCCATAGTCGCAATTTGGGTCATTTTCTCTTTACATTGAGAGTTTAAAACCCTAAATGGGCATAATAACTCAAAATTAAGTGTTGTGGATGATTTCGGAGCTTGCTAAACATCTTTTAATGGGAATATATTTTAATTTAAGGTCCAAAACACCAATTTAGCTTAGGGCTTGGTTTTAGCCAAACATTTATTGGGTTTGCACCCATTTCTTGAGAGTTATAATTCTCTTTTCGTGTATGAATATTGGGTTGACCTCAAAAATACATTTTCTGTAAGTGGGATCCACTTGGGGTTTTTGGTTTTATTTTTGGACCCAAAGCACAAAAGTGATGTAAGGTCCTGCAAAGTTACCTCATAGTTTGAGCCTTTGGGCATGTCGAGTGAGACGTGATTCCTGCCCTAAAAGATTGAAAAGTGTCTTCCTAAGTGAGTATCGTGATAACAATGTAGAATTTCCCTAATTTCGAGGGAGTTCTTTGTAGATTTGAGGAGTTTTTCTGGTTGTGCTAAATGTAGTAGGAACTACATTGGGGAGTGCTCCAGAGATTTGAGGAGTTTTTTAGGTTGTTGCTCGTAGGGACACAGATATAGAGATTGTCCCCATGCTAGATCGGGGAATAGAGATGCCCGACCTTAGTCATAGGCTACTATGGCACCAGCTCCAGTACTTTGTCCCGCCCCTACTTAGGGCGCCTCTTCTAGCACCGCTGGTGGTCAGCACCAGAACAGGTTCTATGCTTTTCTACCCCATTGGGAGTAGAAGGACTCCCCTGATATTGTTACTGGTATGCTTCATGTCTTTTGTCTTGATGTGTATGTGTTGTTGGATCCCGGGTCAAGTCTCTCTTATGTGACCCTACTTGTAGCTGTGAATTTCAAAATGAGTCCCAAAAAGATTTTTGAGCCTTTCCTAGTTTCTACACCAGTCGGAGAGTCTGTTGTTGCTAAATAAGTGTACAGGAATTTCCCTATTACTGTGCTTCATAGAGTCATACTTGCAAATTTGATAGGGTTAGACATGATAGATTTTGACCTTATTCTAGGTATGGATTGGCTTCATTCTTGCTATGCATCTATATATTGTCGTAACCATGTGGTCAAGGTTTAGTTTCCTGATGAACCAGTGCTTGAGTTGTCTGGGAGTTCGGTATCACCCAAGAGTCATTTTATCTTCTATATCAAAGCCAGAAAGCTTATATCCAAGGGTTACATCTATCACCTAGTTAGAGTCAAGGACACTAAGTTCGAGACTTGAAATATTCAGTCAGTCGATATAGTAAAAGAGTTTCCCAATATCTTCTCAGAAGATCTACCAGGGGTACCTCCCGATAGAGCAATAGATTTCGAGATTGACTTTCTTCTCAACACTCGGCCTATTTCTATTCTGCCATATTGTATGGCACCTGCAGAACTCAAGGAGTTGAAGGAGTAACTCAAAGATCTCTTAGATAAATGTTTCATTAGGCCTAGTATTTTTCCTTGGGGCGCACCCATCTTGTTCATACAAAAGAAAGATGGATCTTTGCGTATGTGCATTGACTACCATCAACTCAACTAAGTCACCATAAAAAATAAGTATCCTATTCTGAGAATTGATGACCTGTTTGATCAGTTGCAAGGTGCAAGTTATTTTTCCAAGATAGACCTTAGATCCGGCTATCATCAGCTTAAGGTGAGAGAACATGATATTCCAAAGACAGCCCTCTGAACCCGTTAAGGTCACTTTAAGTTTCTAGTTATGTCTTTCAGGCTAACCAATGACCCAACAACTTTCATGGACCTCATGAATCGAGTCTTCAAGCAATACCTTGATACGTTCATCATTGTCTTCATAGATAACATCCTTGAGTACTCCCGTGATAAGAATGACCATGTAGCTCATCTTAGAATTATCTTGAAAGCTCTTAGAGATCACCTATTGTTTGTTAAATTCAGTAAGTGTGAACTTTTGCTAAGGTCTGTAGCCTTCCTAGGTCATGTTGTTTCAGCCGATGGTATTAGAGTTGATCCCCAAAAGACCGAAGTTATGAGAAACTAGCCTAGACTTATCTCTTCATCTGACATTAGGAGTTTCTTGGGTATAGCAGGATATTACCATCATTTTGTTGGGGGTTTCTCTTGTATTGCATCTTCTATGACCCGGTTGACCCAAAAAAAGGTTAAATTTCAGTGGTCTGATTCCTGTGAGAAGAGTTTTCAAGAGTTGATGACTCGACTCACTTCAGCCCCTATGTTGACTTTACCTGATGGTACCGATGGTTTTACTATATATTATGATTCCTATAGAGTTGGTTTGGGTTGAGTGTTGATCCAAAGGGGTAAGGTTATATCCTATGCTTCTGGACAATTGAAGCCGCATGAAAAGAACTACCCGACTCATGATCTTGAGTTAGCTGCTGTAATTTTTTCTTTGAAAATTTGGAGACACTATCTTTATGGTGTCTATGTTGATATGTTTACTAATCATAAAATCCTGCAGTACATGCTAACCCAGAAGGATTTGAATCTTAGGCAGAGGAGGTGGTTAGAATTTTTGAAAGATTATGATATGAGTGTATTGTATCACCTAAGCAAGGCTAATGTGGTGGCGGATGCCCTTAGAAGATTGTCCATGGGTAGTGTTGCACATATTGAGAAAGGTAAGAGAAAGTTAGCTCGTGATGTTCATTATCTATCTAGGTTGGGTGTTAGATTGCTTGATTTAGCGGAGGGGAGTATGTTGGTGCTGAGTAGTTTCGAATATTCTTTAGTTTCAGAAGTAAAAGAGAAGCAGGATACGGATCCTAGTTTGGTCAAACTGAAGGAGTCTGTTAAGGACCAAAATGTCAAGGTTTTCTTCCAAGGGGGAGATAGCTTGTTGAAGGTGCATGGTAGGTTGTGTGTTCTGTGTGTTGATGATTTGAGGCGGAGGATTATGGGAGAAGTGCATGGCGCGCATTCTTCCATTCATCCCGGTACTACTAAGATGTATCATGACCTGCGGCAAATATACTGGTGGAATGGTATAAAGAAGGACATCGCCGAGTTTGTAGAAAAGTGTGCGATGTGTCAACAGGTTAAGGTAGAGCACCAAAGACCGGGTGGTGTGATGCAAGAGTTTAGTATACCCACTTGGAAGTGTGAGATGGTGAATTTGGACTTCGTGACCGGGTTGCCTCTTTTGCGTCGTCATCATGATTCTATTTGGGTTGTTGTGGATAGGTTGACTAAGTCTGCACATTTCTTTCCCATGCATACATATTATATGGCTGAGGATTATGCTAGATTATATGTCCGGGAGTTGGTCAGACTACATGAAGTTCCCTAGTCTATCATTTCAAATAGGGGTACTCAATTTACTTCTCAATTTTGGAGGGCATTTCAGCAGGGTCTTGGCACCCAAGTTCTTTTGAGTTTAGTCTTTCACCCTTAGACAGATGGTCAGGCTGAGAGGACCATTTAGACTCTAGAGGATATATTAAGGACGTACGCTCTTGATTTCAAAGGAAGTTGGGATGAGCATTTTCCATCGATAGAGTTTGCTTATAACAATAGTTTCCATGCTAGTATTAAGATGGCACCATTTGAGGCTTGGTATGGTAGGAGGTGTAGATCGCTCGTAGGTCGATTTGATGTAGGTGAAACTGCCGCATATGGTCCTGATGCAGTGTTCGCGGCTATGGAGAAAGTTAAGTTGATTAGAGAAAGGTTAAAGACCGCCCAGAGTCGTCAAAAGTGTTATGCTGATGTGAGAAAAAAAGATCTTGTGTTTGAGGTGGGTGATTTGGTATACTTGAATATTTCACCCATGAAAGGGGTGAAAAGGTTTGGTAGTAAAGGGAAGCTTAGTCCCCATTATGTTGGCCCGTATTGAGTTCTGAGCCGTGTTGGTAGAGTGGCCTACGAGGTTGAGTTTTCCCCGGAGTTTTTCGCCATTCATCCTATCTTTCATATCTCCATGCTTAAAAAGCATATTGGTGATTCCATTGTAGTTGATCCTTCAGAGAGTGTTGATATTCAGGATAGCCTTTCCTTCAATGAGATTCCCGTGGAGATCCTAGATTTTCAGATCCATAGACTAAGGAACAAAGAAGTTTCCTTGGTCAAAGTTTTGTGGCGCAACCAATCCATTGAGGGTTCTACCTAGGAGGAGAAAGCTAATATGCAAGCCAAATACCCGCACCTCTTTTCCGCAAGTTCAGATTAATCCGAAGGACCATTCTTCCTTTATTCAGCTTTTCTAATCTAAAGTTCATCTATGCATCTATTCTTGTATGAGTTCGTGTATTTTTTGGAGTATTCATGAGTTTGGAGAGACCTTGGAATGTTTAGTCCTTGTTTTGGATGTGTGTACACTGTTTTCCTTTATTCCTAGCCTAACTTGCAACATTCAAGGATGAATGTTCCCAAGGGGGAGATATTGTAAGGTCCCGCTAAGTTCCCTCATATTTGAGTCTCAGGGCATGTCGAGTGAGAGGTGATTCTGACCCTAAAAGATTGAGAAATGGCTTCCTAAGTAAGTGTCATGATAACCATGTAGAATTTCCCTAGTTTTGACTTTTTATCACGTGGGAAATCTTATATGTTTTCTATCGATATAAGATTTGCCCAAATCATACACTCGGGTAAAAAGTTATGGCTAATTTAAACCTTCATCGTAAAAACTGCGTCATTTGAGAGTCTAGCGCATCGCGGAGAGGGTGAATTTAGAAAGTGTCAATTTCCAGTGTGACTCCGTGATAGTGGTGAGTCCCGGAGGAGTCCTAGGTCCCAACCACTAGAAAAATGCATGGCTCCGCATCGCGAAGGCTGTCAATTTCCCAATTGTCATTTTCCAGAGAGCCAACGCGATTAGTGGTGCGTCGCGGAGGCCTTCAAAATCGAGTTCCAGTTCAATTTTTCCAGTTTCACACAGATGTTTAAAAAGGTATTTTGGACTTTTTTTGAAGCCTATAAAATCGTGGAAACACTAAATCAAAGCCATTTACAAGCATCCTATAAGGGTTTATCAAGTTTTCTCTCAACAAGAACCCTAAATACTCAAAACCTCTTCCAATAATCTCACGAATCCACCATAGATTTTCTAAATTGAGTCAAGATTCAAGGTTTCCAAGTCAAGGACCTCAAGAACCCTCATTCTAGAAAAATAATAGAGTTCCAAAAGTGAGAGTTCATCCAAAGCTTCTAACTCGAGGTATGTGGGGTTTTGAACAAGGGTAACCCTTTCACCCTTGTGTCCAAAATGTATATTTACATCTTGATTTTGCTGAAATTATGGGGTTTTTACATGATTTTGAATTGGGATTTTCACCCATATTTAGTGAATGCATTATGTTGATATTTCTCGTGAATTGAGATTTAAATGGCCTGATTTCAACATGTTTTCTTGAGTTTTTACTGCTGGATAAACTCCCTGACTTTACTCCTTGAGAAGCTTATATTTGAAATGTTGAGATATTGAAGCATATGACTACATTGAGATTTTTAGATGAATTGCTGAAATTTCCAGATTTGCACATGATTTATGAATCTATACTCTATATATTATGCTTTTGATAAGCTTTAACTTGAAATTGAACTATGGGTTAGTAATCCTTATTCGAGACTTATGAAATTATGAACTCTCATGCTATAAGAACCCATGATTTGAGTATTTTGAGATGGTTAAAAATTGAATTTACCTAATGGTCCGAAAGCTTTGATAGCCACTTTACTATACGAGATTATTGATTTGATTAATGGGTTCGTGGTGAACCATGATATTGTTCTAAAAGTGGATTTTTATGAGATGAGCACAGGTAATCTAAAGGGAGTAGTATTTAGCACCGAGCAGGTAAGCTACTACAGTTTGTTACCCCAAAAACTATGTGCCACCATAGGATATGAGCCTGAGGCTAGTTATATTATGATTATGAGTGGACCAGAGGCCGATTTGATTATGTGGGACCAAGGCTGATTTTTGTTTAGTGATCAATAGACCTAGGTTACACTCCTTGGCAAGAGTACGACACTCCTCCCCAATGTGGGGTCTCTTTCTTAGAAGGACAAAAAATTGGACTCCATGTAGCTTGCATAGTTTATATCGGTTACGAGAACCTCACTTTCCTTTCGAACTTCTAAATTAAATGTTTATTTTCCTTCCCTATAAGTTATTTCCCTAAATTGTTGAATTGCAAAGATATTCCCTAATCAAGGTATTGATTTGAGATGAGATATTTTCTAAAGTGAATGAAATGCCTTCAAGTATGTTTTCTAGTTTTATGATTTCGAATTCCAAGTATATGAGTTTCTAAATGATTGTGAAGTGTTGAGCATTGAAGAAGTTTTACTCACTTCAGATATATGCATGACTTGAAAGTGTGGGTTGAAATCCCTTAGCCTTTGGGCATTGAGAGTAAGAGAAGGTTTACAATTTTGAAGTTAAATAATGATTACTCACGAGATTGTGTAACATTCTTCATTCGACATAACTTATGAGTTTCATATTTTATTCTTGTTCAAGATATGTGAGTCATCTCATTATGCATACATGATTTGATTGAAGAAAATATTGTTACTACTTTATACATATGCATGCACACCCGCATACTTAGTAGATTCTAAAGTACTGATCCATATATATGTCTATGTGCTATATTGTCTCATAATGTAGGTTCAGGTGCTCAGTCCAAGCCTCGCTCATGATTCTTTGACTACTTTGCCTATGTTTTCTATAGTGGTGAGTCCTCCTGGTTAGAGGACCGATCTACAGATATTTTAGTGTTTAAAAGACTATGTTTTATCTTCAATTTATTTTGAGTCAGTTGGGGACCTGTCCTAATGGCTCTCTAGATTTTTATTCATAGAGGCTTTGTCATACTAGTATCAGACTTGTGATATGTTGAGAGGGATCAGTATTGAGGTTTTTTTGAGATTTCTCTATGTTGTGGTCATATGAACCAATTATACTGTCTTATTTCCTTTCTTATGATATGGATATGCGAGTGTTTAAGTCTATCCTTATCTTGAATTGGGTGTTTTTGGGTAGAAACCGGCTCTAAGGGTTAGCTTGCGATTACTTGTAGCGGAGTTTATTTTGTTTCGTTACAAACTTGGTATCAGAGCCTAAGATTTCTAAGGAGTCCTAGGGAGTCGGAAAAGCTGCGTTGAGTAGAATCTTGATCATCGGTGTAAAACGCACCACACCTATGAGCAAGAGGCTATGAGATATTTTAGGTAAAAGTTGTTTCTTCTTTCATATTCAATCGTGCCTATAGTTGTCCCTCTTATCTAATGATATGTGCTCTTCTATTTTTAGAAAATGCCTCATCGAAGAGTAAATGTCCATGGAAACAATGATGAGCAACCCTCACCTATTGATCCTTTGAATGAGACAGTGTCCCATGCTGATTTTAGGGAGGCCTTTCAGGTGTTAGCCCAAGCAGTCACCGCGAATGTTTGGACCAATAACCAGGCCCTAATTGCTAATCAGCAGGATGGTGATGTAGCCGCGGCTAGGATTCATGACTTTATACGGATGAATCCAGATGAGTTATGTGGATCCAAGACAGACGAGGACCCCTTGTTGTACTTGGAGGAGGTGAGGAAAATCACTAATGTGATGCAGGTTTCAGAAAAAGAGAGTGTTGTGTTGGCATCCTACAAATTGAAAGACATTGCTTATGATTGGATTGTATCATGGAAGAAGGGTAGAGGTGAGAATGTCGCTCCTATAACTTGGCAATTTTCCAAGATGCCTTCTTGGATCAGTTCTCTCCACTTGAGCTGAGGGAGGCAAATATTGAGGAGTTCATGAACTTAAGACAGGGCTCTATGATTGTTAAGGAGTACTGTTTGAAGTTCAATCAGTTGGCCATGTACGCTCCTGATTTCTCCTGATTTGATTTCTGACACTCGGGCAAGTATGAGTAAGTTTGTGACCGGTGTTTCTAGGATGGTACTGAAGGAGTGTAGGGCCGCGATGTTGCCTAAGGATATGGATATAGCTAGGTTAATGACACATGCCGAACAAATAGAGTCGGATAAGCTTAGAGAAAGAGATAGAATGAGGGGTAGCAAGAGGGCGAGATCTGATCAACATGAGTTTAGCCGGCCTAGGTTCCTTGGAGGGAATCGCCCCCAGTTTAAGAGACATCCGTCTATTCCAGTTCCTTCTTCATCTCGTGCTCCCACTCCTAGAGGTAGTCTGGATCAAGAGAGAAGGTCTTATATGTCTGGGACATAGAACAGTATTGGTAACAGGCCCCGTTATCCTTCTTATGTTAAATGTGGTAGGAACCACATTGGGGAGTGCTTCGGAGATTTGAAGAGTTTTTTAGTTATGGAAAGAAGGGCCATAGATTTATAGATTGCCCCCATGCTAGACTGGGGAACATTTATGCCCAACCTCAGGCACAGGCTACTAGTGCACCAGCTCCAATACTTCATCCCGCCCCTGCTCAGGGAACTTCTTCTAGCACCGTTGGTGGTCAGGGATAGAATAGGTTCTATGCTTTTCCACCCCGTCGAGAGCAGGAGAACTCTCCTAATGTTGTTACTAGTATGCTACATGTCTTTTGTATTGATGTGTATGTGTTGTTGGATCCCGGGTCAAGTCTCTCTTATGTGACCCCACTTGTAGCTGTGAATTTCAAAATAAGTCCCAAAAAGATTTCTAAGACTTTCCTAGTTTCTACACCAGTCGGAGTGTCTTTTGTTGCTAAACAAGTATATAGGAATTTCCCTGTTACTGTGATTCATAGAGTCATACTTGCGGATTTGATAGAGTTAGACTAGATAGATTTCGACCTTATTCTGGGTATGTATTGGCTTCATTCTTGCTATGTATCTATAGATTGTCATAACAGTGTGGTCAATTTTCAGTTTCCTGATGAACCAATATTTGAGTGGTCCGGGAGTTTGGTATCTCCCAATAGTCATTTTATCTCCTATATAAAAACCAGAAAGCTTATATCCAAGGGTTTCATCTATCACCTAGTTAAAGTCAAGGACACTAAGTTTGAGACTCAAAATATTCAGTCAGTTGATATAGTAAAAGTCTTTCCCGATGTCTTCTCAGAAGATCTCCCAGGGGTACCTTCCGATAGAGAGATAGATTTCAGGATTGACCTTCTTCTTGACACTCGGCCTATTTCTATTCCACCATATCATATGGCACCTGCAAAACTCAAGGATTAAAAGGAGCAACTCAAAGATCTCTTAGATAAAGGTTTCATTAGGCCCAGTATTTCTCCTTTGGGCGTACCCATCTTGTTCTTGTGAAAGAAAGATGGATCTTTGCGTATGTGCATTAAATACCGTCAACTCAACAAAGTCACCATAAAAAATAAGTATCCTTTTCCGAGAATTGATGACTTGTTTGATTAATTGCAAGGTGCAAGTTATTTTTCCAAGATAGACCTTAGATCCGGCTATCATCATCTTAAGCTGAGAGAATGTGATATTCCAAAGACAACCTTCCGAACCCGTTATGGTTACTTGGAATTTCTAGTCATGTTTGTTGGGATAACCAATGCCCCAACAACTTTCATGGACCTCATAAATTGAGTCTTCAAGAAACACCTTGATACGTTCGGCATTGTCTTCATAAATGACATCATTGTGTACTCCCGTGATGAGAATGACCATGCAGCTCATCTTAGAATTGTCTTGCAAGCTCTTAGAGATCACCTATTGTTTACCAAATTCAGTAAGTATGAATTTTGGCTAAGGTCTGTAGCCTTCTTAGGTCATGTTATTTCAGCCGAAAGTATTAGAGTTGATCCCTAAAAGACAGAAGTTGTGAGAAACTGTCCTAGACCTATCTCTCAATCTAACATTAGAAGTTTCTTGAGTCTAGAAGGATATTAACATGGTTTTGTTGAGGGTTTCTCTTCTATTGCATCTCCTATGACTCGGTTGACCCAAAAGAAGGTTAAATTCCAGTGGTATGATTCCTGTGAGAAGAGTTTTCATGATTTGATGACTCGACTCACTTCATCCCCTGTGTTGACTTTGCCTGATGGTACTGATGGTTTTGTAGTGTATTTTGATGCCTGTAGAGTTGGATTGGGTTGTGTGTTGATGTAAAGGGGTAAGGTTATATCCTATGCTTCTAGATAGTTGAAGCTGCATGTAAAGAACTACCCAACCTATGATCTTGAGTTAGCTATTGTGGATTTTTCTTTGAATATTTAGAGACACTATCTTTATGGTGTCCATGTTGATGTGTTTACTGATCATAAAAGTCTGCAGTACTTATTTACCCAGAAGGAGTTGAATCTTAGGCAGAGGAGGTAGTTAGATTTGTTGAATGATTATGATATGAGTGTGTTGTATCACCCAGGCAAGGCCTATGTGGTGGCAGATTCCCTTAGCAGATTGTCCATGGGTAGTGTTGCGTATATTGAGGAAGTTAAGAGAGAGTTAGCTCATGATGTTCATTATCTGTCTAGGTTGGTTATTAGATTTCTTGAGTCAATGGAGAGGAGTATGTTGGTGCAGTGTAGTTCCGAATCTTCTTTAGTTTTGGATGTGAAGGAGAAGCAGGATAGGGATCCTAGTTTAGTCAAACTGAAGGAGTCAGTTAAGGACCAAAAGGTTGAGGTTTTCTCCCAAGGGGGAGATGGTGTATTGAGGGTTCATGGTAGGATGTGTGTTCTGTGTGTTGATGATTTAAGGCGGAGGATTATAGGTGAAGCGCATGGCGTGCATTATTACATTTATCTCGGGACTACCAAGATGTATCACGACTTGCAGGAAATCTACTGGTGGAACAACATAAAGAAAGACATCGCCGAGTTTGTAGCAAAGTCTGTGATGTATCAACAGGTTAAGGTAGAGCACCAAAGATCGGGTGGTGTGATGCAAGAGTTTAGTATATCCACTTGGAAGTGGGAGATGGTGAAAATGGAATTCTTGACCGGGTTGCCTCTTTCACCTCGTCATCATGATTCTATTTGGGTTGTTGTGGATAGGTTGACCAAGTCCTCACATTTATTGCCCATGCATACATCTTATAAGGCGGAGGATTATGCTAGATTGTATGTCCAGAAGTTGTTCAGACTACATGGAGTTCCCTTGTCTATCACTTTGGATAGGGGTACTTAATTTACTTCTCAGTTTTGGAGGGCGTTTCAGTAGGGTCCTGGAAACCAGGTTATTTTGAGTTAAGTTTTTCACCAGCAGACAGATGGTCAGGGTGAGAGGACCGTTCAGACCCTAGAGGATATTTTGTGGGAGTATGCTCTTGATGTCAAAGAAAGTTGGGATGACCATTTTCCATTGATAGATTTTGCTTATAACAAGAGTTTCCAAGCTAGCATTGAGATGGCACTATTTGAGGCTTGGTATGGTAGGAGGTATAGATCGCCCGTAGGTTGGTTCGATGTAGGTGAAGCTGTCGTATATGGGCCTGATGCTGTGTTTAAGGCTATGGAGAAAGTTAAGTTGATTAGAGAAAGGTTGAAGACCGCTCATAGTCATCAAAAGTCTTATGACGATGTGAGAAAAAAAGATCTTGTGTTTGAGGTGGGTGATTTGGTGTACTTGAAGATTTCACCCATGAAAGGGGAGAAAAGGTTTGGTAGGAAAGGGAACCTTAGTCCCCATTATGTTGGCCCGTATAGAGTTCTGAGCCGTGTTAGTAGAGTGGCCTATGAGGTTGAGTTGCCCTCGGAGTTGTCCGTCATTCATCCTATCTTTCATATCTCCATGCTTAAAAAGCATATTGGTGATTCCGTTGTGGTTGATCCTTTAGAGAGTGTTGATAATCAGGATAGCCTTTCGTTCGATGAGATTCCTGTGGAGATCCTACATTTTCAGATCCGTAGACTAAGGAACAAAGAAGTTCCCTTGGTTAAACTTTTGTGGCGGAACCAGTCTATTGAGGGTGCTACCTGGGAGACAGAAGCTGACATGCGAGCCAAATACCCGCACCTCTTTTCCGCAAGTTCAGATTAATCCGAAGGTACCATTCTTCCTTGATTCATCTTTTCTAATCTAAAGTTCAGCTATGCATCTATTCTTGTATGAGTTCGTGTATTTTCCGGAGTATTCATGAGTTTAGAGAGACCTTGAACTGTTTAGTCCTTGTTTTGCATGTGTGTACTCTATTTTCGTTTATTCGTAGCCTAAATCGCGACATTCGAGGAGGAATGTTCCCAAGGGGGAGATATTTTAAGGTCCCTAAAAGTTTCCTCATAGTTTGAGCGCTAGGAAATGTTAGTGAGACATGATTCCGACCCTAAAAGATTGAGAAGTGGCTTCCTAAGTAAATATCTTCATAACCATGTAGAATTTCCCTAATTTTGACTTTTTATCACATGGGAAATATGATAATCTTTCTATCAATATAAGATTTTCCCAAATCGTACACTCGGGTAAGATGTTATGGCTAATTTAAGCCTTCATCGTAAAAACCGCGTCATTTGAGAGCCTAGCGTGTCTCGGAGAGGGTGCATTTAGCAATTGTTAATTTCCAGTGGGACTCCGTGATAGTAGCGCATCGCAGAGGAGTCCCAGGTCCCAACCAGTGGGAAAATGCATGGCTCCGCGTCGCGAAGGCTGTCAATTTCCGAATTGTCATTTTCCATAGAGCCAACGCGATTAGTGGCGCGTCGCGGAGGCCTTCAAAATCAGGTTCCAGTTGAATTTTTCCAGTTTCGTACAGATGTTTAAAAGGGCATTTCGGACTTTTTCCAAGCCTATAAAATTGTGGAAACACTAAATCAAACCCATTTACAAGCATCCTATAAGTGTTTTATCAAGTTTTCTCTCAACAAGAACCCTAAATACTCAAAACATCTTCCAAGAATCTTAAGAATCCACCATGGATTTTCTAAATTGAGTCAAGATTCAAGGTTTCCAAGTCAAGGACCTCAAGAACCTTCATTCTAGAGCAATAATAGAGTTCCAAAAGTGAGAGTTCATCCAAAGCTTCTAACTCGATGTATGTGGGGTTTTGAACAAGGGTAACCCTTTCACCCTTGTGCCCAAAATATTTATTTACATCATGATTTTGCTGAAATTGTGGGGTTTTTACATGAGTTTGAATTGGAGTTTTCACCCATATTTATTGAATGCATTATGTTGATATTTCTCATGAATTTAGAGTTAAATGGCCTGATTTCTACATGTTTTCTTGAGTTTTTACAGCTGGATAAACCCCATGACTTTACTCCTTGAGAATCTTATATTTGAAATGCTGAGATATTGAAGCATATGACTACATTGAGATTTTTAGTTGAATTGCTGAAATTTCCAGATTTCCACATGATTTATGAATCTATATGCTATATACTATGCTTTTGATAAGCTTTAACTTGAAATTGAACTATGGGTTAGTAAGCCCTATTCGAGACTTATGAAATTATGAACTCTCGTTCTATAAGCACCCATGATTTGAGTATTTTGAGATGGTTGAAAATTGAATTGACCTAATGGTCCAAAATCTTTGAAATCCACTTTACTATACGAGATTATTTATCTGATTAATGGGTTCGTGGTGAACCATGAGATTATTCTAAAAGTGGATTTTTATGAGATGAGTGCATGTAATCTAAAGAGAGTAGTATTTAGCACCGAGAGGGTAAGCTGCTACGGTTTCTTACCCCAAAAACTACATGCCACCGTAGGATGTGAGCCTGAGGCTGATTATATTATGATTATGAGTGGGCCTGAGGCCGATTTGATTATGTAGGCCCGAGGCTGATTTTTGTTTAGTGATCACTAGACCTAGTTTATACTTCTTGGCAAGAGTATGATGTTCCTCCCCATCGTGGGGTCTCTTTCTTAGGAGGACAAAAATGTTGGACTCCATGTAGCTTGCATGGTTTATGTCAGTTACGAGAACCTCCCTTGCCTTTCAAACTTTAAAATTAAATGCTTATTTTTCTTCCGTATAAGCTATTTTCCTTAATGGTTGAATTGCAAAGATATTCCCTAATCAAGGTATTGATTTTAGATGAGATATTTTCTAAAGTGAATGAAATGCCTTCAAGTATGTTCACAAGTTTTATGATTTCGAATTCCAAGTATATGAGTTTCTAAATGATTGTGAAGTGTTGAGCATTAAAGAACTTTTACTCACTTCAGATATATGCATGACTTGAAAGTGTGGCTTGAAATCCCTTAGCCTTTGGGCATTGAGAGTAAGAGAAGGTTTCCGATTTTGAAGTTAAATAATGATGACTCACGAGATTGTGCTACATGCTTCATTCTACATGAGTTATGAGTTTCATATTTTATACTTGTTCAAGCTATGCAAGTCATCTCATTATGCATACATGATTTGATTGAAAAAAATATCATTACTACTTTATACATATGCATGCGCCCCCGCATACTCAGTACATTCTAAAGTACTGATCCACATATATGTCTATGTGCTACATTGTCAAGTGGATCGAGAGGTGCCTAACTCCTTCCTCTCAGTCTACAAAATTCCTCAACCAGAATCTCTATGTCCAACTAAGAATTTTCAAAGGTGTCTTGGTACACCCGATTTATGTCAAGTGGATAGTAAAAAAGTCAACAAATTAGTTTGACGCTCACTGGTTTCTCTATTTTCCATAGATTTTCTCCCTCTCTCTCGATCAATGCTCTCAATTTTCTTTTTTATTTCACCTCTCTGTTTCTCTCAATCTTCTCCTACCTCTCTCAATCACTAGTGTGTGTAGATATAGTGTCGATTGTAAAGTTGCTTTTATTTTTTTATACAGTTTTATACGACTGTCTCTCTCCGTGTGTATTGTGTGTATATGGTGATTATATGGTGAGGTGCGTCTTCTATCCAAAAGGAAGAATGGAGATAATTATGAGAGTCATATGTGTATTATGTTGGTGTGCGTCTAAGAAGAAGTCGGAACTGAACAAATGTCGTGTGCATATGTAATCTTTTATTCGTGGAAAATGGAGTAGAGATATAGCAATTGTTTGTGGTCCTATGTATTGTGATCCCCTTCCCCTATTATGTGTATTCCCCATAAAGAAATAAAAAAGGAAAATAAAAGTATAAGTGGTAGGGGGTCACGTTGGTAAGGGTGGGGTGAGGTATTGGTGAGGAGTGGGTGTGAGCTATGAGTTAGTTGAGATAAGGTTTGTTAGGATAAGGGAATATTAGGGACTTGATTTGTTAGGAATTTATTAGAATTTTATAATTTTTTGTATTTTGGTGGGGTATAATCACATGGATGAGAGTGTATGATAACAAGAGGTAAAAATTGGATAAGTTGGGTTCTGGGAAGGAAAAATTAGG
The DNA here is from genome assembly GCA_030864215.1 of Capsicum pubescens. Classification (NCBI taxonomy): domain Eukaryota; kingdom Viridiplantae; phylum Streptophyta; class Magnoliopsida; order Solanales; family Solanaceae; genus Capsicum; species Capsicum pubescens. Next base: position 123,050,538 of record CM061544.1, read on the forward strand.
TGTCTACATCATTCCCCTTTTTGGGTGTAAACACAAAGTGTTTTCAGATAAAAAAGTAGACAACGAGAAAGAATTTTGACTCGACCATTATTCAAGGAAAGAAATAGAAGGAAGAAGGACAACCGAGTTGGAGAGTCGAGTGAGGTCCTTTCGAGGTTCCGGTCTGCGGCTCTATCTTTACATCAAAAATGAAATTACAAGTTAAAACATAAATGGCATTACAAAAATCCTATCTATGCAGCTTCTTTTGTACTCTTTACTTGAGTTTCATCACCCTATTCTTCAGGCGGGCTCCTGACTTACCATTTCCTCAACTTGTTTCTTGGCTATCAATTTCACCACCCTGTTCTCCAGGAAGGCTCCTGACATGCTATTTTTCAATCTGTTGACTTTCAATTTCTTCGCCTTGTTTCTTGACTTTCAACTTCTTCACCTTGTTGTTTCACTTTCATCTTCTTAACCTTGTTGCTTGACTTTCAATATCTTAACCTTGTTACTTGACTTTAAATTTCATCACCATATTCTTCAGGCGGGCTTCTGACTTGCCATTTCATCACCCTGTTCTTCAGGCGGGCTCCTGACTTTCAATTTAATCACCTTGTTTTTCAGGCGGGTTCCTTACTTTTAATTTCCTCACTTTGTTCTTCGGGTGAGCTCGCGACTTTTAATTTAATCACCCTGTTCTTTATTAGGCTCCTGATTTGAAATTTTCATCACCCTTGTTCTTCAGGCGGGTTCCTGAATTTCAATTCATCACCCTGTTCTTCAGGTGGGCTCCTGACTGGCAATTTCATTACTCTGTTCTTCGAGCAAGCTCCCAACTTTCAATTTCATCACCCTGTTCTTCAGGCGGGCTCCTGACTTGTAATTTTATCACCCTGTTCTTCAGGAAGGATCCTGAAATCAAAACCAAAACTAGAACGAAAATAATTCCAAACAAAGATTATGATAAAGAAAGATTTCACATTACCAAAAATAATGTCCTATTTTTTGGAGGATCCTAAGCAGGAAGTAATGTCCCATTTTTCAGGAGGGTCCTGAACATAAAGTAAATTCCCATTTTACAGGAGTGTCCTAAACATAAAGTAAATTCCCATTTTCCAGAAGGTTCCTGAACATAAACTAAATTCCCATTTTTCAGGAGGGTCCTGAACACAAAGTAAATTTCCAGTTTACAACATAAACTAAATTCACATTTTCTGGAGGTTCCTGAACATAAAGTAAATTTCCATTTTTCAGGAAGATCCTGAACATAAAGTAAATTCCCATTTTCCTGGAGGTTCCTGAACATAAGGTAATGTCCTATTCTCCAGGAGGGTCCTGAACATAAAGTAAATTCCCATTTTCCAAGAGGGTCCTGAACATAAAGTAGATTCCCATTTTCCAGGATGGTACTGAAAATAAAGCAAATTCCCATTTTCCAGGAGGGTCCTGAACATAAAGCAAATTCTCATTTTCCAAGAGGGTCCTGAAAATAAAGTAAACTCCCATTTTCCAAGAGGGACCTGAACATAAAGTAAATTCTCATTTTCCAGGAGGGTCCTAAACATAAAGTAGATTCCTATTTTCCAGGAGGGTCCAAAAGATAAAGTAGTGTCCCATTTTGCAGGAGGGTCCTGAACATAAAGTAAATTCCCATTTTCCAAGAGTCACCTGAAAATAAAGTAAATTCCCATTTTCCAGGAGGGTCCTAAACATAAAGTAGATTCCCATTTTCCAGAAGGGTTCTGAACATAAAGTAAAATCTCATTTTCCAGGAGGGTCCTGAACATAAAGTAAATTCCTATTTTTCAGGAGGGTCCTGGACATAAGGTAATGTCCCATTTTTCAGTTGGGTACTGAACATAAAGTAAACTCCCATTTTCCAGGAGGGTCCAGAACATAAACTAAATTCCCATTTTCCAGGAGGGTCTTGAACAAAAAGTAGATTCCCACGTTCCTGAAAGGTCCTGAACATAAAGTAATGTCCCATTTTCCAAGAGGATCCTGAACCTAAAGTAAATTCCCATTTTCCAAGAGGGCCCTGAACATAAAGTAATGTCCCATTTTCTAGGAGGGTTCTGATCATAAAGTAAATTTCCATTTTCTAGGAGGGTTGATACGCCCAAATTATACCTCTCTTACGATAGAGTAAACGGTCGTTATCAAATAGATAACCCAACTAGGTTGGGGTCGAATCCCACAGGGAATATGGTGTTAATTATGTTGTATGCAGATTAGTTGACTATTAATCATTCGTTTCCATAAAATATATTGGGGGGATTTGATTCAGTTCGCAAATTAATTATTTCAGTTTAACAAGATTAAATATGTGTAGTAGTATTCAAATTCAAGGAAATAGCAAGCTAGGGTTATGTCCACCTTGTAGTTTTCAATACTTTTTAACTATGGGCTTTAGATATTCATACATGCATCGTGCTTACAGAGAATCGTATTGTATTTAATAACATAATCCTAGTGTTTCTCAACCATCAAGGATTAATTTACTTTAGTTCTCTCGAATCAAAAACATTTACCAAAAACAATACGAAATCTCCAAGTAGTTAGTCCTGCTAAGGCATTAACTTATAAAATAGAGGTTGGTAATCCTATTTTCTTGTCACTACTCTCTTTTTCGAACATCAACCTTTCTTATAAACAAATTGTGTTTTAAGGCATATCCTCTATGTTTGCAACCACAAGAATTCAAGATAAGAAAAGAGAGTATGATATAAACAAATCAATGCATAATGAATTAAAAATCCAAAGTGATAGATTGTATGCTACAAGGCCTCCATAAACCTAACTAATAAACTTAGCTACTCATGAATAAAATGAAAATCACCATAGAAATACTCATCATACCAAAACCTAAAAGATGATCTTGGTGTGCGAATTGTGAGAACAAGAGAAAAATGTTTTTCTCTCTCTCCAAGCTAAGACGCCAGTCTCCTCTCTCCAAAACCTAATACAGAATCATGAATCATCAATAAAAATTCAGCATTAAGCCTTTTAATAATCTTTTCTTTAATAATTGCCTTCTAAGTCCCTGAACTAATTATAAATGACAAAGTAGTCTTGGACATAGTTGCTAAGCGCCATATTTGGTCCATATTGCTACTCTCTCTTGTGTCATATGTCATCTGTATTCCATAGTCCCATAATGTCTTCATCTACCTCATTAATACCTGAAATCATACTAATCACATCGGTTAGCTCAATTACATAGAAGTAGAGTGAAAACACAAGAAAATAGACACTTTGTTCTCTAAACTTAGCTAAAATATGGATAAGTTATGGTTCTTAGGCGTATAAATACACCCAAGATCAAGGGTCTTGAACATAATGTAAATTTCTCATTTTCCAGGAGGGTCCTAAAGTGAAGTTCCATATAACATGAATTACTTTTAATTTTTGCCCCAGTTTTCATCAGAAGCTTTTGTGGGTGTCAAACCAAATCACAACTACTTGCAATAGTGTATAATTCAAAGATTAGTCAAGATTATGATCAACAAGCGCACTTTCGAGGATGAAATTAAATTGTTGAGACCAACAAGTTCCTCTGTTAAGAGTGAAAGTGAAGGGTCTTTACTAAAGTGCATCTTTCAGAATTAATGGTTCAAATTAGGAAGTGCTCCTACTATACATAAGACATGAAAGACCCAAATTAGAGAATTTGTCTCTAAGGGGTACAAGATGATGAGTTTTACCACAATTAGGATTACCAAACCTGTAAAATGATACTACATTTGCATTTGCAGAAATGAGGAATTGCACCTCTGGGTATTAGTGGTTTGAAGCCCTTGATTAGAAGGTCACAATTGTTCCTGTTTCATACTAAGAAAACTTGTGAGTTTAAAAGAGAGTGGTTGGCTTGTAGCATTGGAATTTGAGGATATTTATCTTGAACTTGTCCCATTTGGATCTTGCTTCCAATCATTAGCATTTTACATTGCCTTGTTGCACCGTTGGTCCAAACTTAGAATATTAAGAGTGACTCTAAAACAAACATAGTATCTCTGTTTTGCTATGTTTCTCAGAAAATATCCCCTTTAAACCTTGGTATTTTCACGAATTCCCCAAATTTGTGTGTTGACAACAACCTTTTGTTTCTTTCATGTGTTGTCTCTTTGTCTTGCTTTGTGCAATTGAAGAAGCTGGTAGACAGTTTTGAAACCTTTCTCACTTGTTTTTACATGGAATTGACTCAAAGACAAGAGAAAAAAATGACATTTTTTTATTTGGATAACTAACTCAAGAAAAATAAAATAAAAACACAGAGAAGAAAGAAAAGACAATGAAAATCCCCAATTGAAAGAAACAAAAAATTTATCTTAAAATGACAGTCAACTCTAATGATTATGCCATGCATTTGGATTAATATGACTGATCTTTATACCCACACTTTCTACCAGTTGTTGTTGAGTTAACGGTCTTGAAACTGAGTTGTTTCCTTAGGTCAATTGCATTAATGACCTCATTCAGTAGTGACACCTTGAAGGTGTTTGATCAAGAAGACTTTCTTATTTTTCTCTCGGCTAACCATCACCTTATGGTGCCCATGAGGGTTTTCAATAATAAGACTCTCTCATTTTTATTTCTCTCAACTTACCATCTCTTTACGGTGCTCATAAGGGTTTTCACCATTAAGGATCTCTCATTTTTATTTCTCTCTTGATTCCTTATGCTAAGAAAGACAAGTAGTTCCCCAAATATATCCTCATATTCATTGCATGCTTAGCCTTAACATCTTCAATGATTGATCTGAAGGTCTTTCTTTAGTTGTAACTCGGTTTTTGGATAAGGTAAGACAAGAATGATAGCATGAGGCTCACACGACAGTTGAAGTAGGGTAGGACTTACAACTTTTGGAATCTACCCAAACAATGATGTTTAACTCATGCCCCAGTTTCTTTTGATTGGGCAATTCTAAATTTTTTATTTGTTTGGACTGGTCCCAGTGTAGGGTAGCCTACGTATCTCACCCTAGAAAGAGGAGAATCAGGTCACACGTAGTTCCGGCAGCTTGTTTTTTTGATTGATTCTGATTTTTTTCATTTATTGACTCTTTTTCTATTGGGACCTCTCTGATTCTATTTTTTCTTGATGCTCTTTTCTTTTCTTTCTTTTGACACATTTTTTGAAACTTTTCTAACTCTATTATTTTGCTCAACACTTATTTTTTGAGATTTGTCGACTCTATATTGATTCCAAAAGAGGGGTATGAAAGAAAATAACACTAATTCTCAAATGGGGTAAAAAAGGATGACACAATGTTTAGATAGCAGAATGAAATAGCTTCATCATATCAATCATTGAAAATACAAGTACATATCATGCAATATAAAATGAAATGAAAAATGAAGATCAGTTGTGACATTTAACAATACTAACTTTAACTGAGCATATTTTTCACATCCTCTTCTACAATTTTGAAACTTACAACTCCATGTTTGTTGTACATCCCTCACATCGAATGACTCATCCCTTCGTGGGGCTGATTTTCTTTTTGTTCCTCTTGATATAGGATTGCACATTTTTGACCTAATTGAGACATATCTTTCAATTGATGACCAAATTATTCTTGTAATTCTCAAAATATTTTCCTTAATTTTGAAAGAAGGCTTCAACATGGTCATAAAATGTGTCAACACTCTATTAATATCTCAGATGCCCTTTTTTCTAATTCTAACCCCCTAACTCAAAGTTCATGCTCAAATTCGATTTTTAACATCTAGCGGAAAATTCCACATGCTTGTCATATCACTAGAAACAACATAAAATGTACTATGTAAAGAAAACAAACAAACAACATATATTTAAAACACAAAGGAAAAAGGGATATTCTATTTAGTTAAAATAAAAGATAGAAGGGTTTAAACATGAACGACAAAGGGACAAAACAAGATGGATCCCGAACTATAACCCTGAGATAATTTAAAAAACAGAAAGGAAAAAAACAAACTACCAAACCTTATCCTAGTAGGGAGAGGGGTGACTTCTTAATTGCTCAGCTTGACAACTTAGCCACTAGTTTGTATATCATCATGAATAGAGCTTCCCTCACTGTCAATGTTCTGCACCATAATTGATCCATCTTAAATCACCATTTCAATTTCTCTTTTCAAATATCAACAATTTTCAACACTATGACCTTGAGCATTAGAATTATACGCACATCGTGTATTAGGATTAAATTTCTTAAATGGGGATTAAGAGTGTGCCCAAGGAGAGGAGTAATCATGCCCCATTGTACCAATCTTTGAAATAATATGGCATACAACTCTCCATTTGGTGTGAAGCTATCTATCGACATCTTCCTCATTTCATTATTTGGCTTGGATCGAAATCAGGCCTAAAAGGACTTTGTTATGTTTGTGGAGTTAGAGGATGACTTTTGGGAGTTGGTGCGCACCATTGTGAGTAAGAAGGGAGTTGGACATATGGTTGTACGCAATATACTAGATATGGAGGTGGGGAAATAGAGTATGCTGGATTTTAGGAGTGATTATAGAGAGCTTGGGTATGAACTTGGGCTTGAGACTAACGGTAACGACGACGTAGCCTTCTTGGATGTGCCCATTCTTCAACTACATTGACAGTTGCATCTTTCTCATTCTTCTTCTCTCCAATTTCCCTTAATTGATTGCAATATTATCCCATATGTTCCACGAATTCTCCATGTCTATCTTGCTCCTCAAATTTCGACATCTCAAGGATTGGAGGGGTATTAACACTTGAAGATATGGCCCAGTCTTTGTATGTAACATCTTCTTTACCCACAATTCCTAGGGAACTTTTCATAGGATTTTCTGCAATCTTCATCTTTCCAACCATTTTCTTTGATTCTTCTGGCACACTAGGCTTCATGTTAAGAAATTTTGGTGGTCTAGTTAACTTAAAAGTAGGCTCAGGAGTATAACAATGATCACCAAGAGTACTAAACATAGGACCACTAGAAGAGTGGGGTAGCACAACCGTTGGATTGATAGCCAAAGTGGAAGCCTCAATAAAAGGTTGAGCAACAAAAGCATAGGCAATATGTGGTGCTGTCAATGTAGAAGGTTTATACTGAGAAGCTAAAGAAAGAGTGGTAGAAGTATTTGGATGCTGTTGGCTTGGAAGAAATTTTGAGTCAGGTTGCAGTGCATCAACAACAATAGGAAACTAACTTTATGATTTTGATGGAAAACTTGAGGTATTTGTAGGATCAATAGCGGAAAATGGAAGGGGAGGAAACCCTCTGGCCCAAGCTCGATACATTTTCATCATTTGTTGTCTTAGTCTCAAATTCTCTTCCTTTAAACTCTGATTTTCCTGCCTCTTTGTTTGATTCATGAGGTCACTCTCCATATCCTTGTAGGACACAACCAGCCCTTCCTTAGATTTGGTGTGATATGGAGAACCAGCTACAATGACACAAACCAACCACCTTAAACATAATTGAACAAGAGATAACAAGCGCGTTAGAGTACAACACTTCTTCAAAACTCTTTTTTTTCTTTTCTTTTGAAAATATAACCGAACACAAGAAGGGTGCCAACGTATCTCACTTCCGAGAGAGGAGAATCAGGTGTGCATTGTTCGTGAAGTCTTGTCAAAATGGCCAATTAAACTCTTTTTCTTTTCTTTTTATTTTTCTTTTACTTGAAACTTTGAAAAGAAAAGAAAATAACAAATTGTCAAAAGAATTGATGAAAATCATTTTGCATATTTTACGTTTAAATTCCCTATACAAAATCAAACCGATGATTACCAAAGAAAAATCTTTTTGGATTTTTGATTTTGAGTTTCATATGAAAATGTAACTTGAAACTATCAAAGGAAATTTTTTGTGTAGTTTTTTTTAAAGATGTATATGAAACACCTACTCTAAATGAAGAGTGAAGAAAATCTTTTTGGACTTTTTAAATACGATCCCCGAACTCGCAATAGGCTGCCTACGTATCCCACTCCCAAGAAAGGAGAATCAGGGGTGTGTAGTTCATCCAGATTGGACAATTAAATATTAAAACTAACTAAGACTTGACTTGAGAGACGCGATTATAGATGGACGATGAAAACAAAATATTTTTGAGTTTTTAATTTAACACTTCACATAAAACTGACACCAACAACTACGAAAGAAAAATCGTTTTGGTATTTTAGTTATAAGAAATATACAAAACTTCTACCATCTTTTTGAGTTTTTATTTTATAAAAACTCCTATTAAAAAAAATCTTTTTAAATTTTTTGAATTATTAATGCATGCTAAAGGAGATGAAGGGAAAATCTTTTTGAGGTGTTTTTATTTTTTTGAGTAAATGCGTGAAAAAGGTAAGAAAATCTTTTTTTGAATTATTGGATGCTAAAGGAGATAAAGAAAAAATCTTATTGAGGTTTTTTTTTGTTTTTAGAGTAAATGCGTGAAAACAGTAAGAAAATCATTTGGAATTTTTGGATTGTGAAAAAAATTAAAGCCATAAAGAACTCTTAAAAAACTATGAAACTCTTTTTTTTCACTCCTTTTTTCCTTTTTTTTTCAACAATTTCTTGCCTACACACTTTATTTCTAACACATGTTTTTTCCCAAATTAGCATGTTAAATGACCTCGTTAGCCTTAAAGATGCAACATTTAGCACGTAGAGATGTTTTAGAGGCGAGTCTCAAACTAGGGGTGGGCGTTCGATCGGTTCAGTCTGATTATTTAATATCGGTTCGGTTTATCAGTTTTCGGATTGACAAAAATGACATCCATAACCAAACCGAAATAAATTTTGTTTGGTTCAGTTTTTACAAATTCGGTTCGGTTATTGCAGATTTTTATTTCGGTTTGAAATATTAAAGTAGTTAGCCTCTCTTTTCAATAAATGAGCATTTAAAATTGACATGGATGAAATGAAATAAAGTAATCATAAACTTAACATAATACATAACGTCATTAATCATTGCATATAATATAACCTTGCATAAATAGTCTACAAAACAAAACAAAAATCATAAAAATAGTCCATGAAACAACATACTTTCTACATAAATAGTCTATAAAACAGTCCAAAGTCACAAAAATAGTCCATAAAATATTTGAGTCACTAAAACAATCCATAAACAGCCTGCGGCGTATGTGAATTTGCTATTAAATGTTAATTGTGAATGTGAATTACTAAATATTATATATATATTTATATAACATAATATACATAATATTATATTATATATATATTATATATATATCATATATATAATTAAATATATATATTATTTATTTATTTATAAAATTTCAATTTTTCGTTAAACCAAACTTTTTTTTTAAAACCGAAAACCAAACCATAAAATTGAAATTCTAAAATTACAAATCGAATCCGATCCGAAAAACTGAAAAACCAAAACCAAAAATAAATTTCTGTTTGTTTTTTCGGTTTTTTCGGTTAAAACCAAAATATGCCTACCCCTATCTCCAACAAAGGACCAAGTGGATCCCGTTAGGTCTCAATATGATGCAAATAAGTATGACCTAAAGGATGACCTACACTGGGGTTCACTAAAAAGGTTGTTCGGGAGAGCGTATGGTCAATAGTGGCTGCTTTGGCTGTCTACCTACTCTATACCAGCCGACAGCTCCCCCTCCTAAAATAAGGGTGACTCAACTATAGGTCGTGTACACAGCGTGTACTACAGAACTTGCTGCAGAAAGAATTGACTCAGGTTATGCACATGATGCCAGATATAAAGCGGTAACACATAAGATAAAAACTATAAACAAAGAGAACGTAGACACGCCACAATGATAAAATAATACAAACAATAACACAAACACGTTTATGCGCCCATAATGTCAAACTAAGCCGATATAATTCCAAAAAATAAGCTCAAATTCTGAAAGTTCCCCAGTGGAGTTGCCAGAGCTTTCACGCCCCTTTTTTTAACCAAAAAGATCATTATTTTAAGTTTGAAAAGGGTTTTATTATAAAATGACAAAAATGATTTATTTCGAAAAGGAATTTTTATATTCAAAACTCAGAGTCACCACTTGACATAAATCAGGTGTGTCAAGTCACCTTTGGAAATCCTTTTTCAAAATGATTTCTTCTCTTTTAAACTGATCCACGAACAGAGATTTTGATTAAGGAATTTTGTTGCTCGAGAGGAAGGTGTTTGGCACCGCTTGATCCTGTGGTTCGACCACGATCGTTTGGTGGAGCGTATCGGCTAATTTGACCTTACAAATGTATAAACCATACTAAACACATAAAACAATCAATCAAACACACGAAACAAAACAAATAAAAAATATAGTGTTCAGTCCAATTATATAGTCCAAAAATAAAAAATGCAAAAAATAAATCCTATTCTAATCTACACTAATCATGAACTACGCTCCCGTGCTTTACCCGATGCCTCAGGCTTTGATCAGGAACCTCCTTCAAAGACATAATACCTCAGGGTATTCCCAAGATAAATCAATACAAATCCCTCGGGGCATTCCCCGACCAAATGAGCACAATTTTAATTTTTGTGCGATAAATTAAAACGAACCATTCAAGCATATATTCAAACACTCGATAAATTATTATTACTACATTTACCTACCCGGACTATTATTTGCCAACCAATTTCACCCTATTATGATACTATTGCGTTTAACAACAACCATGTTTATTCCAAATTAAACTGCTAACAATGAATCAAAACAAATACGCATTCACTTTTATCAAATTTTAATTCTGCCCTAAACAACCAATTTAATTCTCAAACGAGATACTATTTCCTCATGCAATCCATAATCATGATAATCAAACACCGAATCAAAACAAACAACAATTCACACCATCATTCACGTAAAGATCATGAGATCATAAAGAAAAAGGTAAAAATCAGACCTCAAATGTTGCTTTCAATTAAAATTACTCCTTCCGAACTGAAATCGCAACCGAAGTCTCAAACGGAACTTCAACAATGCGACCAAACCAACTTCGATTTACACTTTTTTTCTCTATTTTTGCTGACCAAAAGAAAAATCAAGTACTAAGGAGGTACCCAAGATAGAAACTATGAGACATAAAACTTGTATGGTGATTCCTAGCTAAACGCCGTCGATACCAGCTCGAACTATCATTTTTAAGTGACTTGGTTGCGGGAATATGTTTTCCGGTGGTGTTCAGCCTGAACAATAAAGAAAATGAAGAGAATTTCGGGGGATCTAGGGACTGGTTCGATCCATTTCAATGAATTGAATTTCTCCGAAAAAAGTCAACAAACTAGTTGGACGCTCATCGGTTTCTCTGTTTTCCATCGCTTTTCTCCCTCCATCTCAATTAATGCTCTCAATTTTCTTCTTTGTTTCCCCTCTCTATTTCTCTCAATCAGCTCACACCTCTCTCGATCACTAGTGTGTGTATATGTAATGTCGATTGTTAAGCTACTTCAATTTTCTGGTGAAGTTTTGTATGCCTCTCTCTCTCTCCGTGTGTATTGTACATATATGGTGAGGTGCGTCTTATGTCCAAAAGGAAGAGTGGAGATAATTGTGAGGGTCATGTGAGTATTGTGTTGGTGTCCATCCAAGAATAAGCCAGAACGGAAAAAATATTGTGTGTATATGTAATCGTCTATCCATGGAAAATGAAGTAGAGGTATATCAATTATTTGTAGCCCTCTGTATTATGCTCCCCTTTTCCTCTTATGCATATCCCTCAGAAAGAAATTAAAAAAGAAAATAAAAGGATAAGGGGTAGGGGTCACGAGGGTGAGGGTAGGGTGGGGTAGTGGTGAGGAGGGGGTGTGAGGTGTGAGTTGGTTGAGATAAGGTTTTTTAGGATAAGGTAATATTAGTAACTTGATTTGTTGGGGATTTATTAGAATTTTATAATTTTTTGTATTGTTATGGGGTACAATCATATGGATGAGAGTGTATGATAATAAGAGGTAAAAATGGATAAATTTGGTTTTAAAAGGGACTAAATTAGGTGTCTACATGGATTAATTTATAGTATAGATATGATATAATTCTAGGTTTGGGATGTGGTTTTACCGTTAGAAGCATGATTAGTGTATTTAATATTTTTGGGATTGTGTGGTTGACTTAAATGCCCTTGTTTCCAGATAAAATTTCCATCTTACGATTGGTTATTATTTACTTGACATCTAGAAGTTGAACTAGATACTGTAGCCTAGTATGGGGCATAGTTTGCCTAAATATAGAAATGGAAGAATAGATGTGGGATTGTCCGGCCTACTTAGGCGAAGACTGATGTTAGCCTTGTGGACCTAGTTGTGGATGTTAGGCATAGTTGAGACTTTTAAACCTTAGTATAAGGTTACTTCGTGACTTGGTAAATTGTAATGATGTTCACCGGATTGTGACTTATGAGTTATGGTTGTGTTATTCCTTATAGAAATGATAACAGGCCTTTAGAGATACTATTCCCTCTTAGACTCTATATTAGACCTTTACAGATGTTGTTTCCTCTTAGACATTATATTTAGCCCATTGAGACACTATTTCTTCCTAGACTTGATACTTGGCCTATAGAGGTGACTTTCCTCTTAGCTATTATCATTGGCCTATAGAGATGATATTTCTCTTAGTTATGATTATTCGGCCTATATAGTTGATATTCCTCTTAGTTATGATTGTTGGGCCTATATAGATGATTTTCCTCTTACTTATGATAATCGGGCCTATAGAGATGATATTCCTCTTAGATATGATAATTTTTCTAGAGAGGTTATATTCTTCATTGTCAAGATGTATGACTCATATATATAAGATATTTTATAGATGTGATACACTTATTGATATTACACCTCCTTGATGTGAGATGCCTCATATATGTGATATGATTATAGATATTCTATGGCTTATAAATATGATTGTCGATATGAGTTTTGAATATGTATATGGGCTTAAGGTCATGATTATGATGGTGTGATTATTTTGGACATATTATTGAGATAAGGGTCATGTAATGTTATCAAATAGACATCAGAGAAGTAATTATTGTTGTAAAGGATACGATTGTAGTTTATGAATATACATATATAAATTTTTATATACATATCTCTCCGGTATGGGACACAGAAAGATGTGTTATGTTCCTTATGGATTTATTGATTTGGATATTGGTGATGGCATGCATAGACTTGATATTGTCATAATTATTATATAGATAATTGATGTGATTCTAAATGAAATAAGATCTTATTTTTGTTCTTCCTAAATAAGGTTTAGGCTATATAGGAACTAGTTGTATATTAAGTGGCTACAGTAATAAACCTTATCTGGTAAAGTATGGGAGCTAGCAATAGTTGATACGTGGCTACTAATGATGTCGTGTTTAGTGTAGGTGAAGGTTATCTTTTTATTGATGACTAAGTTTATGATGTTGATTAGTTGATAAACGATGAGTTGTGTATTAATGAGACTAGATAACAAGAGATGTTGGTGAGATGTCTAGTTAATAATAATAAATAGTTGATAAATGAGGATTAGTCGATAAATAATGGTTAGTTAATGAATGGTGTTAGTTAATATAGATGGTTAGATGATAAATGGTAATTTGTTGATTAATAATGATTAACGAATATAGGATGATTGGTTGATAATAATGAAAAGTGGATAAATGGTGATTATGGATCAGGACCTTGACTAGATGTTAGGTGATGGCAATTTAATAAATAATGGTTAGTTTCTATCCCATGAATAATTATTATGTGAAGGATAATGGTTACACTAATAATCAGAGGTCATCTCCATAATTCAACCCTATCACATACTTTGATCGTGGGATATTTCGACCCTTTCAAAACTTTTATAATGATTTAGTCCCGAAGATCACTCTAGGCAACAGTCTTGTAGATTTATCCTCCTTTTTCCAATTCTTGAGCTCGTGCACCAATTATCTGTCTATAAATATATGTGTATTGATGTTTATAATTATATTGATACCCGATAAGGTCGGAGGATACTGTGATGATATATTGATACCTGAAAAGGATGGAGGATATTGTGATGATATATAGATACCCAACAAGGTCAGAAGATACTATGATGATACATTGATACAAGGCCAAGTTGAAGGATACTGTGATGATATAATTGATACCTGGAAGGGCCAGAGAATACTGTGATGATATATTGATACCTGGTAAGGCCAGAGGTTTATTATGATTATGATGGACATGATAATGATAGTTATGATAGAGATTGTTATGATGATAAGATTGTGATATTGATTGTGTATGTTGCATTCATTTTTTTATACACATTGCCTATCACCATAAGCACCTATTATATCAGCCAATAAGTGACGGTTGTATAGATATGGGAGAAGAATATGTCTTATGTTCTATGTTTATTTGAACCTTTTGATCCTGGAGAGGTGGGGGTATGTATATGCTCTTCTAGGTATTGGGTTGTCTAGAGTAGCCAGTTACTCACGTTGTTGTTGATATTGTTATTATAGTTGTTATGATCATTATTGTGGCTAGCTTATAGAAGATTGGTCATTGATACAGTATCAAGATTTGAGGTATGTCTATGGCCTCTTCTATCTTAAGATGGCATTATATGCACGATTATTTCATGTCTAACCATGTGGATTAGAAACCCTGCGCATGATAGTATTAAATCCTAATAGTATTATAGTAATGTCTTAGAATAAGGACATAATGATCTTGTTTATGCTTTGAGATGACCTCATGTATATATGTATATATATATAAATAGCAATATGAAGCAATGACACTATCATATATCCCTTCATTCATTTGTTCATATTGTATATTCGTTTCATAGCCTTGTATAGTACTATGTATCTTTCTTTCACTCTTTTTTAATATATTAGCCTAGGATATACAGTATAGTATTGACGTGTATTGAATATAGTTAAAGTAGGATAGTTCACCCTAATACTTCCTTCACTTTATTATGTTAGACTCTTGGACTTGAACAGGATAGTTGTCCCTTATTATTCTCAGTGACTTGCTCTATGATTTCTCGACTCTGGGGTGTAGTTTTCATTCTATTATATGTTGTAAATATCTGTTTTACCTTTGAAGCTCAGTTGACAGTTGCCTACTGAGTACCATTCAGTTAGTACTCATGCTACACTTCTACAGCCTGCAGATCATAGTATTGGTTATCTTTATTGATGTGTGCTTCATGTAGACCAGCCATGGTTCGAAGACTTAGAGTGAGCTCCTGACAATCAAAGTATTACTCATCTCTCTCTAATGTATTATACTAGTCTCTATGTTGTATTCAGAGATAAGTTGTACCAGTATGTTTCTCTTGATATTTCACTTTTGTACTCTGATTATATTAGAATATCTTGTACTGATAACACCAGGTTTTGGGATTTTATTTTGTATTGATCTTTATTATATTTATTCCTTATTCCTTTTCTTATATTATTGAGTAGTTTGTTACTATCTGTTCTGGCCTACAGGTTTGCTTGCCTACTGGTGGGCTATTGTAGGATTCAAAATGTCCTGATAAATTGGGTCGTGACAAATTAGTATCAGATCCTAGGTTTCACCGATGTGTTAGTACAAGATCTACGTATTAGTAGAGTCCTATGGATAAGTATGGAGACATACGCAACCTATCTTCAGGAGGCTATAGTGACATTTAAGAAAATTCACTTCTTGACTCTTTATAATGTGCCTGCATTCCTATGAACCTCAAACATATTCTTTGACTCTATTTTATCCCTAAAGGATAATGCAATATTATCGATAGAGGCGTGTGAGACTTCAACACGCATTTCCAAAGTTTTAGTATAGCGTCAAACTAGAGAGTCAAAGATGGATATCGAAGATCTTTAGTGGCAGCCAAGAAGAATTTGGGAAAACTTAGGCTTCAGTAAAACTTGTGACTACTTCAACCTTCATGGTTCGACATTAGGGATTCGATTCATGTTGTGGATCCCTCTCAGCCATGGATGACATTTGATTCATCAAGTAGTCCTCAGACCATATTTGAGTCTATTGGTGTTCATCAGGGTTCTTTACCAGTTTTGAGTACGAGATTGGATTTGTCGTATGGTCCAGGCATTTTCCTATTCTACATCCTTCTGAACTGAACTTTGGTGCATGGATATGTTAGAGAACTAGTATTGTCACTCCATTTGGCATCAGAGCACTGGATAGAAGTTGGGTCTTCCTTTTCTCAGGATGATGAATATGAGAGGACCATAGAGAGCATAATTAATGAGACTTATGGAAATAGCTGCAAGAGGCATTCCATCAG
Organism: Capsicum pubescens; assembly: GCA_030864215.1. Lineage (NCBI taxonomy): Eukaryota > Viridiplantae > Streptophyta > Magnoliopsida > Solanales > Solanaceae > Capsicum > Capsicum pubescens. Next base: position 123,066,750 of record CM061544.1, read on the forward strand.
TATAGTGCTATTGGTGTTTCGTTCGAGAGTGAGGATCTTTCCGATAGAGTTCATCTTTACCTGTAGCTCATTATCTTTATACAGACAATATTACTTACTATGAGTATTTCTTAGATTACTTGTGATGATTAGAGTGGGTAGAGTCCTCATCAAACTTACAGAGTATGGTATGGTTCTTTGAGCCATGACGACTATTTTTTATTATGAGGTATAGTATCTCGAAGTATTCAAGGATCTTGGTTTAATTATGTTGTAAGGAGACACTGGTTAAGAGAATGCCCCTAGTATGAGATAGACGATTAGCTAGAGTTAGTACATATTCCCTACTATCCTAGTGTTCCTGAGACATGTTGTGATTTTGGAAGTATGGACACAATTTTGCAAATTTCTCTCAGCGTCAGTTGGTCAGCCGTTTGATCTCAATTTCTTCTCTCCATGTTGGTGCTTCAGAAGTTTTCTTTTACTACGGAGACTGACTACTAGTCTAGGGGGTGTCCCCGACATAGGATTACTAGTCATTAATCCATTCAGATTAGCCTAATAATATTGTGGAATCTTCAGTTAGAGATAGTGTGTGTGGCACCTCAGTTGATGATTCAGCCGATCAATCTGAGTTAGACCCATTCAGATTTACTTTTCCATATGCCCGTCAAGCATGTAATTATAGATGTCACCATGATCGGCGTGCTTTTATTTTCCGCATTTATCTCTTATTATGTGTATTGGTGTTTTTATACCCATTGATGATTACATTCCTTGATGAATTGATATCGATCATTATGTGCCTTATAATTGAATTCTTGATTATGTTACTATTTCATGGTTTATTTCTTTTAGTACAAGATAGAGTGGATCTATATTAATATTTTCCCCTATGGGTGTACTTTTTGGGTTTGAGTCCTCTTTATCTTGGCACATTAGCCTTATTGTGGCACTTGAGTAGTACATGGTATTGATGTTTATTTTGGTACCACCTGTTCAGTATGTTGATATTGATATTGTTGTTTCTATTGTGACCACTATGTGAGGTTATTAATATCACTACATATTATAACTTGATGTTGTTACTTGACAAATTTGATCCTCGTTGGGTAGCTGTATCGGCCAATGTTATCTAGTTATACTTTGATTTACTTGTGATACTATTTGATGACTTGAGTAGATATAAACAATTTGATGATTTCTTTCCCCTAGCGGCGCGAGGTTAACTGTGTCCCCTCTTGGTTAGTTGTATTAGATTGACTGAGGGTTGTTTTATGATATCGAAAGAGTCGACCTTCCATAATGCTTATATGATTCTTGAGTTGGCGATTTGGTTGTATCACTTGTCTATCCCTTTCTATATAGCCTGTGTATGAGATTGACCATTTCAATGTCCATTTTTTAATTATGACTATTTCATCGCCCGATAGTGGTTTTGAGATTGAGATGTCATGGATTCACTTCTTAGATTTGTTGGGTCCTCTCTCTTGTGATGGTTTACCCATGTTATTAGTGTTGAGATTGGATGCTCCTTTCTTGATTTGACATGATTTTGTCTAGTGGAGTTGGAAGATTAGAGGTAGGAGTCATTTCTTGTGATTTTTTCTTAAGTTTGCAAATTAGAAACTCTTCAGCTTGAGTTGTTGGTTCTCTAATGGTGGTCTTGACTTTGACCTTTGTTTTTAGATTGATATTTCTTCTTCAATGATGTGATTCTTCGGTAGATTCAGGAAATCCTCATTTCAGTGTTTGTTCGGCCTAGTAAGGCTTGGTGGAGTGATTTTCCTCGATGATATCTGTCTATGGAAATTTTTTGATGAGATTAAGTGTTAGAGTTATTAGTTGTCAGCTAGAGTTGCATTTCTTCGAGTTGCTAGAATTTTTGCCAATACAAGTACGGTTTTTAGCCTTGGGAGGTTTTTGAGTATGTTTTGATAGTTCATACATTCATGCGAATATGGAGTGGGTTATATGCATTTTAGTCAGTGATTTGTTCTTTGGCATAATTCCTATTTTGTGGCTATATTTCATACCCTCAAGCAGATGTAGAGGTGGTAGGTTGCGTTTCGATCGATGATTATTGTTGTGGTGGTTTTTGTTATTCATATATGTCTTTAATGTGGCTTGGTATGATTTATCTCAGATATGTCAGATTTGGATACTAAATTCGATTTGAATGGTTGTTAATGATATAAGCTTATTGGTTCAGTTTTGACTTGACACCTTGGAATGGTTATTTGGAAGTTATGATAAACTTAGAGTATGAATGCCTACCCATCTTCAAGTTTGGTTTCGGTAGTTGAGCCCAGGCGATTAAGCCTTTGTGTTAGGATTTCAGCTTGGTGTTGTAGAGATTGCATGCAACTTTCGTTTTAGACTTATCTTAGTTCAAATTTCATTTATTGTTTGGTTTAGCCTACTCCACAGATTGCCTATTCGGTCTCCTCGACTTTTGATGGAATATGGTTGATAAGTATTCAGATGATAGCCCATGGACCTGGTATTGGTTCTTTTGGCTTTGACCCTGAGTCTCCAATTTTCATTGGGAACTTTTGATGATTTACTAAATAGAAGTAATATACTTGAGCTAGATTCAGTATGACTTCATTCTCGGTGGATGAGATATCCTATAATGGAATATTTAGTAATGAGTAGTTATACCTTGGATTTTGAAATTTCAGTTTGACTTTTATCTGGACTGGTTGCAGTATTAGCATGGATTGGATTCCTCGATTATCTCTATTTGTATACCCAGACAACGCCTTATAAGTTTATTCTCATGGTTGTCTTATGGACTTTTAGCCGGTCAACTTTAGTTCTTTGAGTTTTCCATAATGAGATTGTGTGGGAGAAACTTAGGTGATTTTCCTCCTAGCTTGGAGTGGATAGCAGGTGCAAAATGGTAAAGGGTGTGTATATTTGGATATGGATTTGGTGGCATAACTCATGACTTGGGTTTGCTTTGTCTCGGATAAGCCTTTGTGGATTTAAGAGGATATAGAGATGGCATTAGTGTGTTGTGGTTCAGATGTGCATGCATTAGCCTTCTTGGTTCATTTTGAGGCTAGTTAGCAGTTAAGTTGAGTTTTGGTTGATTTGAAGTAGAATAGGAGTACTGGTTTAAAAATGGATAGCTGTGGATAAATTCCTTAGAAGCATTTTCTCTTCTTTAAGGTCATTTGGGAAGTCATGCTCTAGGCATGCGGGCCCAGTACCTCATCCCTTCGAGCTTTTGAGAATTTTCTATCTATTGACTTTGGGGGATGAAAGTTCTTTTAGTAGTGGATAATATAATGACCTATCAGATTATTTTTGATATTTCTACTTATTTCCGTCGTTTGAGTTTCTTCATAGCTGCCCCAAGTCATTTATGACTTATTAGGATCGACAGTTCGATTACCGAGCAGTTCGTTTAGTTTTTAAAACCAATTCCTTGTTTTGAAGTCTTCGCTGGTTCCAAATGGCCACCGGGTAAAAACTTCAGCAAAATGATCTCAAATGTAAATTTCGACTGTGCCCGCAGATCTGAAATATCAATTTTAGGCTAGGTAGACCTTTGGTTCGAGTCCTAATTCACCCGAGCGCATTTCGTTTGGGTCCTAATCCACCTGAGCGCATTTCAACATATAAATTGAAAAGTTGAAAATTTGAAAGTTTAGGTGTGGAACCTAGATTTGGTCGAAATGGCCTCGAATTGAAAAATAGAGTTCACCAACACGTCTGAAAAATCAAATTTAGTGTGGTTACATATTTTGTATGCGGAAATCAGATTTCGAATGAATACCTACGCATCGTTGGAAACTTCAAAATGTTCCAAGTTTTGTAGGTCCTTGTGAGACAAAAATCATGTTATGGACGAGGCGATCATGACATGGCGATTGCGGCAAGGCCGCGATGATTGCGTGCATGACGAATGCAGCCTGCATCTCATTGATCGCGGCATCTCCTTGCCTGGGGATCTATAAATAGACCCTATAGTAGCGATTTTGGTCATTTTTTCATCACCGTTGAGATCATAAAACCCTAAATTGATATAATACCTTAAAATTGAGTGTCGTGGATGACTTGGGAACTTGCTAAGCATTTTTTAATATGAATCTCTTCCAATTTAAGGTATGAATCCTTGGAATTCATACTTGGAATTGTTGTTTGGAGCCAAAACCCTAATTTAGCTTAGGGCTTGATTTTAGCTCAAAGTTTGCTTGGTTTGCACCCATTTCTTGATGGTTGTAATTCCTTGTTCATGTATGAACATTGGGTTGACCTTGGAAATGCATTTTCAATAAGTGGGACCCACTTTAGGGTTTTGGTGTCATTTTTTGACCCGAAGCACAATAGTGCAATATGGATTTTGTTAGACTCATATTGATGAGTATATTATGTATTTTTAGCATGATGGAATTATGGGGATTGTGAACTGAAGACGAGCATGTGGAGTATGATGTTAGGTTTTGCGGCTCGTCTTTGAGGTAGTCTTCTTTCTGCTCTTCTTCATAGATAATGTGTCATGTATATATTACGTGTATATGTGAATATTAAGATTAAATATAGATAGAATGACTTAGCCTTGATTATTGATATTTTGGGATTAGATGAGGGTTACCCACAAAACAGTATGTTTATAACCTTTTAGAATCCTATTGTCTTATCCCTAGTTTGGATTAATTTGTAGCATGGATACGATATAATGTTAGGTTTGGAATGTGGTTTTAGCGTTGAAAGCATGATTAGTATATTTAATCTTATTGGGATAGTGTGGTAGTATTTAAATCATAATTTGGGTAGAATTGACTTAAATGCCCTTATTTCTAGACAAAATTCCTATCTTAGGATTGGTTATGACTTACTTGACATCTAGAAGTCGAACTAGATACCTTAGTCTAGTATGGGGCATAGTTTACCTAACTATGGAAATTGATGATTAGACGTGGGAATGTCTGGCACACTTAGGTCAAGATTGGTGTTAGCCTTGTGGACCTAGTTGCGGATGTTAGGCATAGTTGAGACTAGTAAACCTTAGCATAAGGATACTTCGTGACTTGGTAAATTATAATGACGTTCCCCAGATTGGGACTTATGAGTTATGGCTATATTATTACTTATAGATATGTTAGTGGGCCTTTACAGATACTATTCCCTTTTAGACGCTATATGGGACCTTTAGAGATGTTTCCTCTTAGACTTTATATTTGGCCCATAGAGACACTATTTACTCCTAGACTTGATACTTGCCCTATAGAGGTGACTTCCCTCTTAGATGTGCTCATTAGACCATAGAGATTATATTCCTCTTACTTATGATTATCGGGCCTATAGAGACAATATTCCTCTTAGTTATGATTGTTGGACTTATAGAGATGATTTTCCTCTTAGTTATAATTATCGGGCCTATAGAGATGACATTCCTCTTAGATATAATAATTGGCCTAGAGAGGTGATATTCTTCATATCATGATGTATGACGTATATATATATATGATTATTGATATTACACCTCCTAGAAGTGAGATGCCTTTTATATGTAAGATGATTATAGCTATGCTATGGCTTATAAATATGATTGTCGATATGTATTTTAAATATGTATATGGGCCTATGTAATACCCCAAAAAATCAAAACCAATATTAGAGACATGTACCAAGATCATGCATAGTAAATTATGGTTCTTTTATAGTTTTATGAGTAGGTTAGATGTATATTAAGGCTTCAAATAACTCCCAGCTATCAGACGAATCAAAACATTCCTTACCGATTGAATTCTTGAGATGGATATCGGTATAGTCAACTTCAAACGAGTATATCTCTCATTATACTTGGAATTTTTGAGCTCATATCCTATCAACAGATAGATAATTGAATTATCTTTCTAACGATATGAATTTCTCCTAAATCCGATATCGGAGAAAAGATTTATTCCTATTTTACTCCAGCATGTCAGGCTAAAAATAGTGTGACAACATTCGCGGTAGCTTACCACATTTGTGACACCCTATCACGAAGGTCGTCATCCTTAGGCAGAAACCAGATCCTAAGTGATGATATTCGTGGTAGCTTACCACATTTGTGACGCCCTATCACGAAGGTCGTTAGCCTTGGGAAGAAATCAGCTCCTAAGTGATGACATTCGTGGTAGCTTACCACATTTGTGATGCCTGATAACGCTCAATCTACAGCTCTTGTAAGAGTGTAAAGCAGTCTTTTGTCAAATATAGAACCCAACTAGGTTGGGTGTCGATCCCACAGGGAATAGCTTGGTCAGCAAGTAAGCGAAGATTACTAGACTTTTAGTGAAAGTCTCGAAAAAGGGGGGAGTCTTGTTGTGCAAGTAATGTAACCAAATAGTAGAGAAAAACGGAAATAGCAAAGTAAAAAGAAAGAATGTTTAGTAGGATGTAAAATAATAAGAATTGAGAAGTTGGGGTTATGTCCACCTTATAAGTTGTACATCTCTATTGGCTATGAGTGTGCGGAATTCAGACATGCATGTGCTTATAGAGAATTGTATTCGATGGTAAATCCAGGCGTCTTTCGACCTATTCGAGGATTATTTCACTTTAACTCTTTCGAGCTTAAAGCGTGTCTAACGGTACGAATTCTCCAAGAGGTTAATCAAGTTACGGCACTAACTTTTTAATAGGGGATGGGACCTACTACCTTGACATTATCTCTTTTCCAGACAGATAACCTTTCTTTCGAACAAGTTAAATGTTATACTGGCATATTCTTGTGTTTACAACCACAAAGAATTTAAATTAAGATGAAGAGAATAATGATATAAGAAGCATACGTGTCACGAACTCACAAACTCACAGCAATAGATAGTATCTCATTCGGCTTCCATAACCCCAACAGAGAAGTCTAGTTACCCATGAGTGCAAAGGAAATCACAATTGACATTGTTGTTATACCACAATTAAGATTTCACGTTTATAATGGTGTGGTAGACGTTTAGGCGTGAATTCCTTAGCAAGGTAACGTTTCTCTTATTGCGGAATTTAAGAATTGAATAGATGAGTAGAAGAAGAAAAATGGATTTAATGGGAGAATTAGAAGAAGAGTTGTAGAGTAATAGAATTTATTTCCAATTAATAAAAATCTCTAGCAAGATAGGGTATTTATAATACCCATATCCTAATTCTACTAAGCTAATGAAATACTTAACCCAATTGTACTAGGTTAATGTTTCATTATCCTAATCCTAATAAGCTAATGAAATACTTAACCCAATTGTACTAGGTTAATGTATCATTATCCTAATCCTACTAAATTACTGCTAGTCCCCAAAGTCTTCAGAAATATTGTTTTAGCCCGGGATAGATTTTCCATGCGCCATTTTTAGTCCTTGGCGTCCAAGATTGGCTTTTCTCCTTTCGTGAAGCTTTCTTTGGCGTCAAGTTATCCATAAAATGCTGAATTCTGCATCATTTATACCTGAAACTTTGCTAATCATGTTCGTTAGCTCACTTACAGGAAAAAGGACTAAAAGTGCATAAAATATATAATTTGTTCTCAAAACTAGGCTAAAATATGGGCAAAATTTGGTGCTATAGGCGTGTAAATTCGCCTATCATCAACACCCCACACTTGAAGCTTTGTTCGTCCTCGAACAAAATATTATGTCCCTCTAAACATCAACTTAGGGTTTAACAGCAACAACACAAAATATTCGTCAAGACAAGCACAACAATTATCAACAAAGAGTAGTTTTCTGATCACTACTAGAAACAATTTAACCTCTAACATAGACTCGTGATGATGGCTAATTCGTATTCAAAAGTTAAGGCACAAAGAATCATACACAACTTCCCAAAACTCATCAACCATGTGTGTCTCACATAAGATATTACCCATAATCACTCACAAGTATTGCATTTTTTAAAACATGGGTATGAGATTATCCTTGCTCTCACTCTTACAAAGAATTCATATGTTGCAACTGATGACCATAGGCTTGCCTATAGTGTAATGCTCCACTAATTATCAGAATGCTAAGATTAGGATCAAATTGGTCTTTTGATGGTTGTAATGTAGGCTAAGGGACGGATAGGACTATTTTGTCCAGAAATAGTGACTATGTTCCTAAGCGCTTTGATACATCACATTATACCATTAACACTTTTCTTTCAAACAACCTTTCTACTTTCTTTTATTCTACCACCCTTCTTCTCCTCTTTTGTTTTTCAATTTTTAAACATAACTAACTTTTTAGTTTTCCTTTCCTTTTTCTTTTCATAACATTCCTCTTATGATAGCAGTTCTTTTTCATCATGAATTCAAGCATCAATACATTCTAAATCATCATATTCACCCAATTTCCTCTTATTCTGTCACATGACTTTTACACTTTAAAGAACTTAGGAATTTGGATCAAATTATGGTCTTGAAAAAAAATGGATTCGGCTTACATATGAGGCTGAAAATAGTCTAAAGGCTCAAAAGGGTTTTATCTAGGATGATGTCCATGGGTAGGTATAAAGAAGATAAACAATCATAGGTTGCCAAAGAAATGCCTAAATCATCTCCTAAACTTGCACTCTTTATTTTCGCTTTACATACATACCAGGCAAGTTCTAGCATCAGCCACAAGCACAAAATATACTATTATCTCACACACACAAGGCACATGGTCGACTTTATTGGGAGTAGTATAGACTCTTGACCCAACAGATGAAGGAATTAAACCAAACAATATCACATAGTGAGTCACAATTAGAGCCTAAACATCTCAATAGTCATGATTTTAGCACAAACTCTTGTCATAATCTCATGCTGCCTACTAGAATAATTTCATGCGAAGCTAAGTTAAAAAAAAATTTAACTACTGAAAAAACAATTAACTACTAACAAAACAAACAAACATAAATAAATACAAATGTGGATAGAGAAGTATAGCATGCAAATACCAGTACCCCACACTTAGATGGGACACACTGTCCTCAGTGGAAAATAAATAAGAAGAACCTGGTTAGTCGGACTCATCCTCTATGTCTGGGGTCATACCCCTTTCGTCGGAATCATCATCAGAGTCTCCATCCTCAGAAGTTCCTCATAAGTATCCCACTTAATTCCAAGAGTGAGTCGAGGTATTTGCAGCGAGGAGGGTTCTCCTTTCTCTTTTCGGCCTCTTTTCTTGCCTTTTTGTGAAGTGGTAGCCTTATTTTTGCCTTGTATTGCTTTGGGTGCCATTGTACCTGAGACTTAAAACAATTTTCATGTTAGCATCATCTCGATGGATACAATCTATAAACAAGCAGTAGTGGAACCACCCCACACTTAGTTTGTTGGTACAGACTAGTGAAGTGAAAGTGGTCGATTACTCAGACTTCATCGACATACGTTTTAGGTGCTCTATTCCAACAATAAAATCAGTGCAGTCATACTTCTTGTAATCTTGGAAATACTTGCATGTGTGAGATATCAAGACTACTATATAGAGATTGAATCAAGGTATAGCATCTAGAAATAATCACAACCTCCTATGTCGGTAGGCAACTATAATTCTTATCCCGATGAACAAGTCATTCCAACATGTAAGTATTCAAGTGACAAGATTATGCAATTTTTGTGAACATATCAATTCCGCAAAAGTAAGACAGTGCATCAAATTCAAGTTGGAAATAAGTTACGATCATTCTTACGTATTCATTCACTCACTTGGTTGTATCATAACAATTCAATCACTTTCAAATCATCAATACTACTTCAAGATTTAGCAATTCATAATAGGCGTAGTAGTGTAGTACTTACGGAATATAAATGAAGAATAAAGAAGCACTTACTTGATTGATGACTTTGGATGATGTTTTTGTGAAGTAAGAGAGCAAAAGGAAAATTTTTGAGAGGATTTGGGGACTATAGGCGGCGCTTAAGCTAGGTTTCCAATGTGTTTTTGGTTCAAGGATAAGTCTCATATTTATAGGAGAAGGTTGGGTCGGGTTTTGACCCATTTAAAATTGGATTTGGAGACAAAAAGTCACCATAGGCGGCGCCTTTTACTTTGCCTATGCTTGGCATAGGCGGCGCCTTTTGCAAAACATTGTTTAGCATAGGAGGCTCCTATGCCATGGCATTCCTAGGCATAGGCGGCGCCTTTATCATGGCATATGAGATTCAGAGACAAAAGGCATTAGCATTGGCGGCGCCTATGCTATGGCATACTTGGGCATAGGCGGCGCCTATGCTATGGCACACTAGATTCTAAGATCTTAGGCCATAGTATAGGCCTTGCCTTGTTCATGGCCTAGTTTTACCTAGGCCTAGCCTTGTTCGATGCCTATATTTTCATGAGCAATGCTCAATCCATAACCTTTTGCTTCTTTATTCCTAACTTACCACCTTTAACATGCAATACGTCCAAATCAAAATTTGAAACCAATCTCCCATTTTATACCTCTTGCACCTACATTTGCTCAAAAAGAATAAAAACGATTAGAACAATGGGTTGCCTCCCATCAAGAGCCTTAGTTTTGGTCGTGGCACGACTCTTATTTTTGGATTTTTTTATTTATCAAAATCAAATACGTAATAGAATGAAAGAAAAACGATAAATGATGGGTTTCCTCCCATCTAGCGCTTGATTTATTGTAGCAGCACGACATAGTTACCTCGAGTACTTAGACTTCGTCGAGATAGATGGTGGATCGTTTTCTGAATGGATTCAGACGACAATGAGGCTTACTTGTGGGCATGCAATCTCCTTCGAGATGAATCTTGTGCGTACATAACCCAAGAAGAATCCCAATGATATCATCAATGAACCACCCAATGGATCTTTTGTACCTCTTCAGAGCAGAGATAAGGGCCTCTACGTGTTGTTCACTTAAATCATCCGCAACACTCATCAGAATTGTATCTCTACTTCCCAAGAACGCATACCTTAGATAATTGGGGAGCTCTTTCGATTCTAGCACTAGGGGTTCTTCAATGGAAGTCTTCGCTGTTGGTGACGGTTGATTCTTAAGATCAAGGTCCGACTGCTTAGGAGTATGAGAATAGGACCCTATTTCTGTTAGAGAACATATAGTTTCTTCATAATCTTCATCATCCTTATGCTCAACATTCAACAACACATCATATAGTGGCTCAACAGTAAGTTGTTTCTCTATAGACAACGCTTTCTTATCCTCATAATGAACATCAGCTATAGAGAACACATTCATATCGCTGGGCTACTTCATTGCTTTGCATATATCAAAGCGGACCACTTCGTCATTCAACCGAAATAAAATCTCATTAGCTCTCATGTCAATAAGCACACTTCCTATTGCAAGGAAAGGACGTCCCAAAATTATGGGAACTTCAGAATCCACCTCGCAATCAAAAATCACAAAGTCTGCAGGAAAAATGAAGGTAGACACCTTCACCAACACATCATTCAAGATACCCACAGGTCGTTTTACCGACCTATCTGCCATCACAAGCCGCATATTGGTTGGTGTAGGATCGCCCAACCCCAACTTTTTGTAGACGGATAGTGGCATCAAATTGATGCTAGCTCCCAAATCGCACAATGCTTTAGCAAAATTCATAGATCCAACTGTGCAGGGAATAGTGAAAGCACCAGGGTCTGCCTTCTTCTGTACTAATGACCTTGTGGCAATTGCACTGCAATGATGAATATTATCTGTCGGCTCATAGCTTACTGCCCGCTTCTTTGTTAAAAGATCCTTCATAAATTTCGCATACCCAGGCATTTGTTCTAGTGCCTCCACCAACGGAACATTAATAGTCAGTTGCTTTAACATCGTCATGAATTTGCTGAACCTTGTATCATCCGCCTACTTGTTCAATCTTTGAGGAAAAGTTGGTGGTGGATATGGAATTATTTTCTCCACGGCTTTCTTCTCCTCTTTCTTTCAAAATTTGGTAGTTTCAGGCTGTAACCTACTAGGGGTAACGTCATGGACATCTTGGTCAGCTTCTATGGCGTCATCATCTTCCTTATTTTTGGCCACTTGCTTGCTTTGGGATGAATTTTCCAGCACCTTACCACTCCTGGTAGTAATAGCCATGCATGATCCGTTATTCCTTGGATTTTGTACAGTGTTTCTAGGTAGAGTGCCAGCCTTTCTTTGATTGAGTGCTGCTGAAAGTTGGCTCAATTGTTGCTCTATTTGCTTTATTGAAGTGGAATGTGAGTCAACCAATTTCTTTATTGAGGACAAATCAAATATTACCTCCGTTACTCCCGCGCTGGTTGCTCCCACTCCTTTCAACAGTTTAGCCATCATCTCTTCCATATTTCCCAACCCAGATGCAGTGGTGTCACGTCTTCCTGGGGGAACATATAAACCACTTTTGTCATTCTTGTTCTTCCAACTACTTTGGTCCTTGTTTCCATATTTATCATAATAGTTCCGACCTTGGTTTCCTTGGGTATTACCTCGGAAACCCCCCTAATTGTTCAAGTAGTTGGCCTCTTCATCCGAATCAGATTCGTCTCTTCCTTTTGATGCAATTGCTTTGACTTTTTCGGTCTTCCCTGATAATAGATGCTTTGTAAGAAGATCCACTTGTGACTTCATGTGCGCCATATCTTGATCACGTTCTTCTTCTCTTTTCCTTTGGTCTGCAGTCATGCCTATAGATAAAGTGGGGCTTGCTACCTCAGAATCCCTAGTAAGCTAAGCTCTACTTTGCTTCATCATACGATCTAGCATATTGCTTGCCTGACCAAAGGTGAGATCCATAAATGATCCTCCAGCCGCATTATCCACAACTGGTTTAGTTATTGAATTCAAGGCTCTATAAAGTATCTCCATTAGGTGAACATTAGTCATGTGATGGTTTGGGAACCTCATTAGCTTCGTCTTGAACCTCTCCCGTGTTTCATGAAGGGCTTTAGTTGGAAGCTGACGAAAGTTGCTGATTTCATCTCTCATTTGTGCTCATTTGGATGGTGGAAAGAATCTTTCTAGGAAAGCGTCTCTCAATTGCCTCAAATTTGTAATAGAATTAGGAGTCAGCCCATTCAACCATAGAGTTGCCTCCCCAGACAGAGACAATGGAAATAAGTGTAACCGAATTGCATTCTGACCAACTCCAGGATTGTCAAATGACTTGCATGTAGAAATAAAGTTGATGAGATGCATATTCGGATCATCGCCTGCTAGTCCACCAAATAATCCCTTGAGTTGCAATAACTGAATCATGGTGCTCGTGATGTTGAACTTGGCTCCGGGTGCCAATAGTGGAGGAATAATGGCTCTTGTGGCTCCGGCTCCATCAAGATCATCATCATCATCGTCGAAAGCTAGCGGCATAGCTTGCCGTTCAGGCCTAAACCTAGCTTGACGATCTCTTCTGTTGGCAGGTGTTGCGATCTTAGCGGCATGCCTAGGGTTTAGTAGCTCGTCATCACCTAGATCTTCATCGTCAGGATTTGTTGCTCGCCCAGGGTTATCAATATTCTGTTGATGCACTTGAGCGGCGGCTAGCGCAGCTAGTCTCGCCTGTTCTTGTTGAGCAACCATCCTTTCAATTGCGTGTTGTGCCTCCATTCTGCGAATACATTGTGGTTCAGGATTGATAGGTAATAACGGTTGACCAGAACTTCGGGTATGGGGCATGCACTGAATAAAAACCTGCAGTAAAAAACAAAAACTAAAAGTAAAAGTAGGAGAATCTTTGACCAAAGGGTATAGTAATTATTACGAACTTAATTGACACTTGCATTCCCCGACAGGGGCGCCAATTTTTGATAACGCTCAATCTACAGCTCTCGTAAAAGTGTAAAGCTGTCGTTTGTCAAATATAGAACCCAACTAGGTTGGGTGTCGATCCCACAGGGAATAGCTTGGTCAGCAAGTAAACGAAGATTACTAGACTTTTAGTGAAAGTCTCAAAAAAGGGGGGAGTCTTGTTGGGCAGGTAATGTAACCAAATAGTAGAGAAAAAATGGAAATAGCAAAGTAAAAAGAAAGAATGTTTAGTAGGATGTAAAATAATGAAAATTAAGAAGTTGGGGTTATGTCCACCTTATGAGTTGTACGTCTCTATTGGCTATGAGTGTGAGGAATTCAGACATACATGTGCTTATAGAGAATTGTATTTGATGGTAAATCCAGGCGTCTTTCGACATATTCGAGGATTATTTCACTTTAACTCTTTTGAGCTTAAAGCGTGTCTAACGGTACGAATTCTCCAAGAGGTTAATCCAGTTAAGGCACTAGCTTTTTAATAGGGGATGGGACCCTACTACCTTGACATTATCTCTTTTCCAGACAGATAACCTTTCTTTCGAACAAGGTAAATGTTATACTTGCGTATTCTTGCATTTGCAACCACAAAGAATTTAGATTAAGATGAAGAGAATAATGATATAAGCAACATACGTGTCACGAACTCACAAACTCAGAACAATAGATAGTATCTCATTCGGCTTCCATAACCCCAACAGAGAAGTTTAGTTACCCATGAGTGCAAAGGAAATCACAATTGACATTGTTGTTATACCACAATTAAGATTTCATGTTTATAATGGTGTGGTAGACGTTTAGGCGTGAATTCCTTAGCAAGGTAAAGTTTCTCTTGTTGTGGAATTTAAGAATTGAATAGATGAGTAGAAGAAGAAAAAAAGAATTAATGGGAGAATTAGAAGAAGAGTTGTAGAGTAATAGAATTTATTCCCAATTCATAAAAATCTCTAGCAAGATAGGGTATTTATAATACCCATATCCTAATTCTACTAAGCTAATGAAATACATAACCCAATTGTACTAGGTTAATGTATCATTATCCTAATCCTAATAAGCTAATGAAATACTTAACCCAATGGTACTAGGTTAATGTATCATTATCCTAATCCTACTAAATTACTGCTAGTCCCCAAAGTCTTCAGAAATGTTGTTTTAGCCCGGGACAGATTTTCCATGTGCCATTTTTAGTCCTTGGCGTCCAAGATTGGCTTTTCTCCTTTCGTGAAGCTTTCTTTGGCGTCAAGTTATCCATAAAATGCTGAATTCTACATCATTTATACCTGAAACTTTGCTAATCATGTTCGTTAGCTCACTTACAGGAAAAAGGACTAAAAGTGCATAAAATATATAATTTGTTCTCAAAACTAGGCTAAAATATGGGCAAAATATAGTGTTATAGGCGTGTAAATTCGCCTATCATCAACACCCTATCACGAAGGTCGTCAGCCTTAGGTAGAAACCAGCTCCTTAGTGAAGACATTTGTGGTAGCTTACCACACTTGTGACACCTTATCACGAAGGTTGTCATCCTCAGAAAGAATTTACCTTCTGTGTGACTACATTTTTGATGACCTGTCACCTTTTTGACGCCTTGTCAGAAATGTCGTCAGCTATGATTTTCAGCAACTGGGAATTTATTTCCTAAGGGTATTTTTGTAATTTTCTTAACCTCACACGACTTATAACCCTAAAGATGCGTAATTTTTCCCATTTTTCTTCATTTAAGCATCTTAAAAATCCTCTCTTATGCTCTCAACCACAAAATTAGGGTTTCCATCAAAATCATCTCTCAAAAGCAAGATTCAAGCCTTTTTTCAAGATAATAGAGAATTAAGTTTCCCAATCCAAGAACTCTCTAGCAAATCATCAAGGTTTTCTTTCCAAGGTATGCGTAGTTTTCATCTATGGATCCAATCCGTTCATAGAGCTCAAAAACCATGTTTTAAATATTATTTGTAAACTTTTTGCGGTGATATGAGTATGTACATGTTGACGATTGTTGTTCAAGTTTCAAGAAGATATCTAAGGATGTTTTCATGGAATATATGTGATTATTGGTTGAAAATCATAAACTTTGGGTGAGTTGAACTAATGCAAGTATGAAATCCACCTATGCCTTAAAGAATGCATGTAAGGTGTTTGATAAAATATCTAGGATGTTAGAAGTTCATATTTACATGATTTCATGATATCTAAATGACAAGTCCATGTTAGCGATACACTTCAATATGAATGCCCATGCTATTTATGTATTCTTATGGTGATGGCATGACGGATGTATGATGATGGAAATATGAATTTTATGTACGAATTATATCCATGCTTTCCCTACCATGTTTGAGGTGTTGATTAAATACATGAGGTATACTATCCCCTACTTATGACATAGCGAATTGTGGACTCCAATCTTGTGATCAAGTCATGTCATGTGTGTTAGTTTCCTTCTATCGAGTCCTGGGGGTATTCGTACCCGAAAAATATAGATGTGTGCCTAGAGCTATGTCATGTTGTCACAATAAACTCAGTCAAGATATAATCAATGGAAATCAGTTTGTCATGTCACTCAGGAAACATCAGAAATCTCATGCTCTCAGTTTACTCTCAGATAATAGTACTACTCCGTCAGTCAACGCATGTCAGTTATTCAGTCCATGAACAGTCAGTCGAATCATGTTCAGTCCATTCGGATGGAAGTAGAAGTTAGCACCAAGTGAACCCAAGGATGGGAACTCACCTATCAGTTTAGGGTGTGATTCTTAGTAGTCATCCTTGTGTTCTAAAACTATGTAGCCAGTGTAGGTTGAGACATCTTAACCTGTCAGTTTAGGGTCCTAACGTTCTCACCTTGAGTACCTGCCAAATAAGGATCACTCACAACTGTCCTTACCACTGGCGCGGTATTGACACCCTTCCAGTCGGGGCATAGATTGGACCCTAGCTTAGCCATAATTGCATACATGGGGCATGTCGGTTAAACAACTACCTCCCATAGTTTCAGTATCAGTCTCAGTAAAAGAACTCAGACAATTCTTCAGATATCAGTATACCAGGACTGTTATATATGGTCAAATTCAGTTATAGCACGGAAATCAGAGAGTTCAACCAGATTCAGGGCTGTCAGATACAGTCATCCATGTTATCAGAACTATGGTTCCAACCATGTATTAGCATACATATTTAGCCATTATGTACCTATGATCTTAGTTACTATGTATGTATGTTTGTGCTCTTACGTTCATATCAGTCAGTCAGTAGTATTATTCATGCATGTAAACCCTTTGCATTAGCCTACCTCACTCGTATACTCAGTACTCCAGTTGTACTGACACATTTGCGCTACGGTGCTTTCTTTTCATGTTACACCATAGGTTCAAAGGCATGAGTTCCAGACCAGCAGTAGTAGTCACATTCAGCATACAGAGTTTCAGTGAGTCCTCTTCATTCGAGGATGACATTATTTGATTTATTCATTTATTTCTTCAGTTCAGTTTTACAGATTTAGTTGGAGACATATTCGTTCAACTCCTTATTTCAGACAGTACTTAGAGGCTTTTGGATTTACGCTCAGATTTAGCTTTCAGATTCAGTTTTCAGTTGTTTGGGGTATTTTTCACCCATATGGATGTTATATTATTTCAGTTGAACCTTATGGACTATTGTCTATGTTTTCCGCATTATTATGTCATGAATTGCAGTATACAGGTACAAATATCAGTCATGGGTTAGCGTGTGGTCCCTCGGGGTCATAAGCATCATGTAGCATTCTGGTTCAGAAAATCAGGGCGTTACAAACTTGGTATCAAAGCCTAAGGTTCAATAGAGTCCTAGGAAGTCTGAAAGCCACATCTAGTAGAGTCTTGTACATGGGTGTGTTGCACGCCACATTTATGTATAGGAGGCTATGAGATGTTTTAGGAACAGTTCTCTTTCTTCAGTATTCATGTCGTGCTAGTAAGTATAATTTCAAGTCAGTGTCTCAGTGTAATCCACATCATAAGATTTAGTCGAGTTAGGGATGACTGATTTTGATGTCATTCTCGGCATGGATTGGCTTCATTCCTGCTATGCCACAGTCGACTGTAGAAACAGGATAGTTCAGTTTCAGTTCCCGTGTGAGCC
Source organism: Capsicum pubescens (assembly GCA_030864215.1). Classification (NCBI taxonomy): domain Eukaryota; kingdom Viridiplantae; phylum Streptophyta; class Magnoliopsida; order Solanales; family Solanaceae; genus Capsicum; species Capsicum pubescens. The sequence continues at coordinate 123,084,549 of CM061544.1, forward strand.
TGTCCTAGAGTGGAAGGGTAGCACTTCGTCTTTCAGGGGTCAGCTTGTTTCCTACCTTCGGGCAAGGAAAATGATTTCTAAGGGGTGTGTGTATCATCTCCTGCATGTTAAGGATTCCAGTTCTGAATCTCCCTGTCTTGAATCAGTCCCAATGGTTAATGAATATTCAGACGTCTTTCCCGAAGATCTTCCAGGCATTTCTCCCGAAAGGGAAATAAACTTCGGCATAGACCTTCTCCAGATACTCAGCCTATTTCTATTTCGCCATACAGAATGGCACTAGAAAAAATCAAGGAATTGAATGATCAGTTGAAGAATATATTAGATAAGGGATTCATCAGGCCCAGTGTATCCCCATGGGGTGCGCCAATCTTATTCGTGCGCAAAAAAGATGGTTCTCTCAGAATGTGTATTGATTATCGTCAGCTCAACAAAGTCACGGTCAAGAATAGTTATTCCCTTCCTAGGATAGACGACTTTTTTGACCAACTTCAGGGTGCCAGTTATTTCTCCAAGATAGATCTCAGATCAGGATATCATCAGCTCAGAGTTAGAGAATGTGACATTCCGAAGACAACTTTTCGTACTCGGTATGGTCACTTTGAATTTCTAGTCATGTCCTTTGGTCTTACCAAGGCCCCTACAGCTTTTATGGACTTGATGAACCAGGTGTTCAAGAAGTACTTGGACACATTCGTCGTTGTCTTCATAGATGATATTCTGGTCTATTCTCACACAGAGCATGATCATTCAGACCATCTCATAATTGTTCTTCAGACTATCAGGGATCACCAATTGTTCGCCAAGTTCAGTAAGTGAAAATTTTGGCTAAGATCAATAGAATTCCTTGGCCACATTATTTCTGGTGATGGCATTAGAGTAGATCCTCAGAAAATTGAAGCAGTAAGAAACTGCCTCGCCCCGTCTCTCCATCAGATATCAGGAGTTTCTTGGGTTTGGCTGGCTATTACCGATGGTTTGTTGAGGGATTTTTTTCTATTGCATCTCCTATGTCTATGTTGACTTAGAAGAAGGTCAAGTTTCAGTGGTCAGAACCTTACGAGAAGAGTTTTCAGGAGTTGAAGACTTGACTCACCTCAGCTCCAGTTTTAGCACTTCCCGACGGTTTCGATGGATTCGTAGTATATTGTGATGCATCCAGAATAGGTTTAGGTAATTTTCTCATACACCATGGTAGAGTCATAGCCTATGCCTCTAGACAGTTAAAGCCCTATGAGAAGAATTATCCTACTCATGACCTTGAGTTAGCAGCAGTTGTTTTTGCCTTCAAGATTTGGAGGCATTAACTATACGGTGTTTATGTAGACGTCTTCACAGATCATAAGATCCTTCAGTATGTCTTTTCCCAGAAAGATCTCAATCTTTTTCAGAGAAGGTGGTTAGAGCTCTTGAAGGATTATGACATGAGTGTCTTTTATCATCCTGGCAAGGCCAATGTAGTGGATGATGCACTCAGTAGACTGTCCATGGGTAGTGTTTCCCATGTTGAGGAAAGTAAGAAGAAATTAGATCAGGAGATTCATCATCTTTCCAGAATAGGCATTCGCTTAGTCGACTCTTCAGAGGGTGGTGTATGTGTTCAGAATAGTTCAGAGTCATCTCTATTTTCCAAGGTGAAAGAGAAGCAAGACAAGGATCCTAGACTTGTCAAGCTAAAAGAGTCAATTCAGAGTCAGGAAGTAGAGATTTTCTCCCAAGGAGGAGATGGTGTTCTTCGTTTTCAGGGTCGTCTGTGTGTTCCCGGTGTAGATGACTTGAGGCAGCGAAATCTTGCAGAAGCGCATGGTGCGCGATACACTATTCATATAGGGTCCACTAAGATGTGTTGTGACTTGCGGGAGATCTATTGATGGAGTGGGATGAAGAGGGACATTGCAGAGTTTGTGGCTAAGTGCATAAAAAACCTAGTAGTTCCATGCAGGTGTTCACTATTCCTACTTGGAAGTAGGAAGAAGTGAACATAGACTTCGTGATGGGTTTGCCTAGCACACATCATCAGCATGATTCAGTTTGGGTCATTGTAGACAGAATGACCAAGTCAGCTCATTTCCTTCCAGTTCGTATCTCTTACTCAGCCGAGGATTATGATAAACTCTATATCAAGGAGTTAGTCAGAGTACATGGTCTTTCACTATCTATCATCTCATACAGAGGTACCCAGTTCACCTCTCACTTCTGGAAAGCATTCCTAAAGGTTCTTGGTACCCAAGTTTATCTCAGTACAGTGTTTCATCCTCAGACAGATGGTCAAGAAAAAAGGACCATTCAGACTCTAAAAGATATGCTAAGGGTGTGTGCAATTGATTTCAAGGGAAGCTGGGATAACCACTTTCCTTTGATTGAGTTTGCATACAACAACAGCTATCACTCCAGTATTCAGATGGCTCCATTCGAAGATCTCTATAGTAGGAGATGTAGCTCTCCGATCGGTTGGTTTGAAGTTAGTGAGATCACAGTCATAGGTCCTGACTTAGTATTCGATGCCTTAGAAATGTTTAGTTGATTAGAGAAAGACTCCAGGCTGCTCAGAGCCTACAGAAGTCTTATGCGGATGTTCGTATAAAGGATCTCAAATTCGAGGTTGATGATTATGTCTATCTCAAGATCTTTCCCATGAAGGGAGTGAAGAGATTCGGCAAAAAGGGAAAGCTCAGTCCTCGATTTGTCGGTCCCTTCAAAATTCTCAGTCACTTCGGCAAGGTAGCCTATGAGCTCAAATTGCCTTCAGATTTAGCCTCAGTTCATCCAGTCTTTTATGTCTCTTTGCTCAAGAAGTGCATAGGTGACCCAACAGTTGTAGTCCCTATTTAGAGCATTGACATTCAGAATAGCCTCTCTTATGAAGAGATTCCAGTCAAAATTCTCGACTATCAGGCTCGTAGGCTGAGGAACAAAGAAGTCCCTCTAGTCAAGGTTCTTTGGCGGAATCAGTCCATAGAGGGAGCTACTTGGGAAGCAGAAGCAGACATGTGAACCAAGTACCCTCATCTTTTCGCTACTAATTAAAACTTAGCTCATGGTAATCATTTTCCTTAAGCTTATTCAGTTACATGTTCAAAATTCCAGTATAAAATTGGTATCAAGTATCAGTGCATAGCTTATCATGAATTCATGAGTTCAGCTTATAAGTCATGCATAAGATATACAAGTTAAGTTGGGATATATTCAGTTTAGAATTCAATTTAGTCCTAAAATCATATGCCAGTTGAGTATGATCAGTGTATGAGTCGTTTTATCTTTTCTCCCTTCTCAAGCAGTCATCATTCGAGGATGAATGTTTCCAAGGGGGAGATATTGTAATACCCCAAAAAATCCAAACCGTTATTAGAGACATGTACCAATATCATTCATAGTACATCATGGTTCTTTTATAGTTTTATGAGTAGGTTAGATAAATATTAAGGCTTCAAATAACTCCAAGCTATCAGACGAATCAAAACATTCCTTACCGATTGAATTCTTGAGAAGGATATTGGTATAGTCAACTTCAAACGAGCATATATCTCATTATACTTGGAATTTTTGAGATCATAACCTATAAACAGATAGATAATTGAATTATCTTTCCAACGATATCAATTTTGTCTAAATCTTATATCGGAGAAAAGAGTTATTATTATTTTACTCCAACATGTCAGGATGGAAACAGTGTGACGACATTTGCGGCAGCTTACCACATTTGTGACGCCCTATCACGAAGGTCGTCAGCCTTAGGTAGAAACCAGATCCTAAGTGATAATATTTGTGGTAGCTTACCATATTTGTGATGCCCTATCACGAAGGTCGTCAGCCTTAGGCAGAAACCAGCTCCTAAGTGACGATATTTGTGGTAGCTTACCACATTTGTGACGCCCTATCACGAAGGTCGACTGCCTTTGGTAGAAACTAGATCCTAAGTGATGACATTAGTGGTAGCTTACCAAACTTGTGACGCCCTATCATGAAGGTCGTCAGCCTTAGGCAGAATCCAGCTTCTGTGTGACCACATTTTTGACGACCTGTCACATTTTTGATGCCTTGTCACAAATGTCGTCATCTATGATTTTCAGCAACTGGGAATTTATTTCATAAGGGTATTTTGGTAATTTCCTTCACCTTCCATGACTTATAACCCTAAGGAGGCATAATTTTTCCTATTTTTCTTTAGTTAAGCATCTCAAAAACACTCTCTTACACTCTCAACCACAAGATTAGGGTTTCCATCAAACTCATCTCTCAAAAGAAATATTCAAGCCTTTTTCCAAGATAATTGAGAATTAAGTTTCCCAATCTAAGAACTCTCCTGCAAATCATCAAGGTTTCTTTTCTAAGGTATTTGTAGTGTTCATCTATGGATCCAATCCGTTCATAGAGCTCAAGAACCATGTTTTAAATATTATTTTGTAAACTTTTTGTGGTGATATGAGTATGTACATATTGACGATTATTGTTCAAGTTTGAAGATGATATCTAAGGATGTTTTCATGGAATATACATGATTGTTGGTTGAAAATCATGAACTTTGGGTGAGTTGAACTAATGCAAGTATGAAATCAACCTATGCCTTAAAGAATGCATATAAGGTGTTTGATAATATGTCTAGGATATTAGAAGTTCATATTTACATAATTTCATGATATCTAAATGACAAGTCCATGTTAGCGACACACTTCAATATGAATGCCTATGTTATTTATGTATTCTTATAGTGATGGCATGAAGCATGTATGATGATGGAAATATGAATTTTGTGTGTGAATTATATCCATGCTTTCCCTACCATGTTTGAGGTGTTGATTAAATACATGAAGTATACTATCCCCTACTTATGATATAGCGAATTGTGGACTCCAATCTTGTGATCAAGTCATGTCATGTGTGTCAGTTTCCTTCTATCGAGTACTGGGGGTATTCGTACCTGAAAAATATAGTTGTGTGCCTAGAGACATGTCATGTTGTCACGATAAACTCAGTCAAGCTATAATCAATGGAAATCAGTTAGTCATGTGACTCAGGAAACATCAAAAATCACATGCTCCCAGTTAACTCTCAGAAAATAGTACTACTCTGTCAGTCAACGAATGCCAGTTATTCAGTCCATGTACAGTCAGTCGAATCATGTTCAGTCCCTTCAGATAGAAGTAGAAGTTAGCACCGAGTGAACCCAAGGATGGGAACTCACCTATCAATTTAGGGTGTAATTCTTAGCAGTCATCCTTGTATTCCAGAACTACATAGCCAGCGTAGGGTGATACATCTTAACCTGTTAGATTAGGGTTGATGAGGTAGCTTAACCTTCTAGTTTAGGGTTCCACCATTCTCACCTTGAGTACCTTCCAGATAAGGGTCACTCACAATTGTCCTTACCAGTGGTGAGGTATTGACACCCCTCCAGTCGGGGCAGAGATTGGACCTCAGCTTACCCATAATGGAATACATGGGGCATGTCGGTTAAACAACTACCTCCCACAGTTTCAGTAGTAGTGTCAATAAAAGAATTCAGATAATTCTTCAAATATCAGTATACCAGGACTGTTAGATACGGTCAAATTTAGTTATAGCATGGAACTCAAAGAGTTCAACTAGATTCAGGGTTGTCAGATACAGTCATCCATGTTATCATAACTATGGTTCCATCCATGTATTAGCGTACAAATTTAGCCATTACGTACCCACGATCTTAGTTACTATGTATGTATTTTTGTGCTCTTACATTCATATCAGTCAGTCAGTAGTATTATTCATGCATGTAAACCCTTTGCATTAGCCTACCTCACTCGTATACTCAGTACTCCAGTTGTACTGACGCATTTTCACTATGGTGCTTTCTTTTCATGTTACACCATAGGTTCAAAGGCACGAGTCTCATACCAGCAGTAGCAGTCGCATTCATCATACAGAGTTGCAGTGAATCCTCTTCATTCGAGGATGACATTATTTGATTTATTCATTTATTTCTTCATTTCAATTTTACGTAGTTAGTTGGAGACATGTTCCTTCAACTCATTATTTTAGACAGTACTTATAGGCTTTCGGATTTACGCTCAGATTTAGCTTTCAGATTCAGTTTTCAGTTGTTTTGGGTATTTTTTGCCCATATAGATGTTATATTATTTCAATTGAACCTTATGGACTATTGTGCATGTTTTCCACATTATTATGTCATGAATTGTAGTATACAGGTATAGATATCAGTCATGGGTTAGCTTGTGGTCCCTCGGGGTCATAAGAACCGTGTAGCGTTCTGGTTCAAAAAATTGGGGCGTTACAGCCTAAGGCCATAATTATGATGTTCTGATTAGTCCGAACATATTATTGAGCTAAGGGTCGTGTTATATTATCGAATGGACATCCCAAAAGTACTTATCCTTGGTTGTCCGGAGTATCCGATTATTCATGCTATTATTTATATTATAAGTATCATTGTTATAATCATTATTGTGGCTAGCTTATGAAAGATTAGTCATTGATCCGTTATCGAGATTTGAGGTATATCTATAGCCTCTTTTATCATATGATGGCATGATTATGCACGATTATTTCATGTTTACCCATGTGGATTAGAAACCCTGAGCATGACAGTATTAAATCCTAATAGTATTATAGTGAGGTCTTAGAATGAGGACGTGATGATCTATGTAATGCTTTGAGATGACCTTATGTATATATATTTGTATATATATCCAGCTATATGAATCTATGACACTACCTTATATCCCTTCCTTCATTTCTATATATTGTATATTCATTTCTTGGCCTTGTATAAGTTTATGTATCTTTCTTTTGCTTTTGTTTGGTATATTGGCATGGGATAGACAGTATAGTATTAAAGTCTATTGAATGTGGCTGAAGTACGATACTTTGCCCTAATAATTCCTTAGTTTTATTATGTTACACTCTTGGACTTGAATAGGATAGTTGTCCCTTATTATTCTCATTGACTTGTTATATGATTTCTAGACTCTTGGGTGTTGTTTCCATTTTTTTTATATCTTGTAGATATATGCTTTTTCTTTTGAGCTTAATTCACAACTTCCTACTGAGGACCATTCATTTGGTACTCATACTACACTTTTGTAGCTTGCAGATTATAGTATAGTTTATCGTTGTTAATACGTGCATCATGCATAACAGCCATGGTCGGAGACTTAGAGTGAGCTCCTGACATTCAGAGTATTACTCACCTCTCTTATATATTAGATTAGTCTCTATGTTGCATTAGGATATAAGTCGTATCAGTGTATTTCTCTTGATAATTCACTTTTGTACTCTTATTATATTAGAAGCTCTTGTACTGATACCACCAAGTTTTAGGATTTTATTATGTATTGATCTTTATTTCACTTATTCCGCATTCCTTTTCTTATATTATTGGGCAGTCCATTACAAGCCATTCCGGTCTACGGTTTGTATTGCCTACTAGTGGTCTATGGTAGGCATCATCATGAACTGAGAAATTGGGTCGTGACACATTAATACAGATGAAATAGAAAAAGATAAATTGATTGTGTAATTGGGGAAGCATTAAATTTTTGCCTTGTTGTTGGGGATTACGATTACAAAGTTAATTGGTTTTGTTTGTTAGGTTTCTGGTTTATGTTTCTTGATTTTACATTTTTTGTTGTTTCTAGGGAACACACTGGTGCATGCCTAATACTCATGCCTAAAATGGATTTTAATTCTTAGTTGTTTGCTAACTTTTGAATAAACTTGAAAAAATTATGAAAAGATTTTATATATATTTGATTTTAGTTTTTGGTGTGTCAGTCTAGTAGGGGCACACTTCACCTACCCCTTGGGTTTTTCTTTTTCTTATTTTCCGAGGGGACACCCTTTAAACCAGTATTTCTTTTTTATTAATAGTAGTAAATTTTTAAAATCTTTACATAAAGAATAATTGAGATATTTTTGCTAGATGTTATGCCTGAATAAATAATGCAAATGGTTGAATGTAAAATCCATGTTGATTGTATTGAATAGAGACTTTTCCGACCTCTAGGCTTATGTGTATGACTCTTGTGCGATGTTGGCTTAATTATGAATTCACGATATTTCTTGATTTAGAGTCTATAATGATCTTGATTTGAGCATGTGCAATATGTGAGGTGAGGTTTCTTGTTGTATATTTAGGATATTGATGTCTAGAACTTGTCTAGTGTGTGTGCACAGCGAAATAAAGAATGTTAGGCTTAGGAGATAATATATGTATTCTTTTGGTAGCCATGTTTCAGACCCTCTTTTATCTGCCCTTGTGCATGATCATAGTTAGCCTCGTTGAGCCTTTAACCTATTCTTTGATAACCTCATATGTAGCCTATTCCCCTTCACTAATCGATCATTATTTGATTCAAATTTCCTAAGCACTTAGTTAAAAGATTAATAATCTTAAGGAGTGTAAAAAATTAAGGAATAAAAAGATGAATGTGCAGATCCAAGGAAGTATTAGCTATTGGCGTTAAAAATTTTATATGTGTAGTAGGGAGAAATGTAATGAATAGAGAAAAATTGATCAAAAATTGAATCAAAGAGTACTTCTTCCTTACTATATGTGAACTAGCTTAAAGAGGTGGGGCAAAATAAAATTAAGTAGGAAGATAGAAGTGGTGAGAACTTCGTTGATTAGAGAGGAATAGAATGACAAATATGATGTATTAAAGTGATTGGGGTAGATAGTCACTATTACTGGTCAAAATAGTTTGTACCCGTCACTTAGCCTACATTACAACCCTTTAAGTGCTACTTGATCTTGAACCTTGATGTTCTGCTACAAGTAGAGCACTACACTAAAGGCAAGCCTATAGTCATTTTATGTGGCATGTCAATTCTTTGTAAAAGTGAGAAATATTTTATTCTTATAACTATTCTTGGGATCCACGGTAGGGGTTAGTAGTGCAAAACTCAGAAAAAAGGAAACCTACTTGAGGATGGTTACTTAAATAAGTCTAGAAAGCCATTTAGGTAAACACAATCCTAGAGCTCTCTCATATTGAATATAAATCCAATGAAATCAAAAACTTGTTACTATTTGACGTTATTTAATCCTCTATTACTAGAAATTATCCACTAATTATTTGGACATACATATTTGTATATATTCCGGCTTATTCCTTGTGGGATCGATCCCAACTTATTTGAAATCTATATTTGATCAACAACTTTATATTTTTATCAAAGATGTAATTTGGGTGACATTGCATATACAAAAGAGGTGTACAATTTACTTCACACTTTTGGAGATCTTTTAAGAAGGAATTGGGTACTCAAGTAACCTTAGTATTGCTTTTTATCCTCAAATGAATGGACAATTTGAGCATACTATTTAGATGTTTGAATATGTTGAGTGTGTGTGTTATTGATTTTAAAGTATTTGGGTGGATCACATGCCACTTATTGAGTTTGTTTATAATAATAGTTACCACTCTAATGTCCAAATGGCTCATTTTAAGGTCTTATATGGTAGAAGATATCGGCCTCTAATGTGGTTGCATAAGGTAGGTGAAACTAGATTGTTGGGACCTAATTTAGTACTCTAAGCGGTGAAGAAGGTTAAGGTTATTAAAGAAAGATTAAAATTTGCCTAGAGTTTCCAAAAGTACTATACTGATGTGAGGAAAGTGATTTGGAGTTAGAGTTTAACAATTGGATATTTCTAAAAGTATCTCCCGTGAAAGATGTTTTAAGAGAAAAGGGAAACTCAGACCTCGTTATATTGATCCTTATTGTGAGATATTAGGAAGGTTTCTTAAGAATTGGATTTGCCAACGGACTTTGCATCAGTTCACCCTATTTTTTATGTTTCCATGCTCAAGAAGCATGTGGGCAATCATTTTCTTATTTTCCTGTAGAACATATTGGTGTTAAAGATTTCTTGACATATGAAGAGGTACATATGGAGAATATAGATCGTCAAGTCTTGAAATTAAGGGACACAAGGTAGAGGAGTCTACTTGGCAATCAAATGGGGACATGAAGTCCAGATATTCTTTTTTGTTTACATCAAAATATGATGTTATTGAAGGTACCAGTCCTATGCCCATCTTTAACGATATCGTATTCATGCCTTAGTGTATGTATTTTCTTGAAATCCTAAAGTGTCGTGATTTATTCTTATCGTGATGGGATTATGTTATTATGAATTTACCCTTGATGCTTAAAAACTTAAGAAGGATCTATAAAGCTAAATACAAATCCTTATGTCATGCAAAAAAGGTCCTTCATCATCATTCGAGAATGAAAGATCTAAGGAGGAATAATATAATATCCCGTACTTTCGTCGGTCCTTGCCATGCCTTCTTGAAGCTCAAAAGGGACCTTGATGACTTTATATTGAGTGTAAATTATTTGGGATGAGTTTGGAGATGTTAAGAAAGGTTTGTATATGATAATAGACACATGTGTCGCATTATAGAAGGCTAAGCGTTAGCTTTGTGATGCACAACCAAGTGAGAAAACTCACTGGTTCACCTCTGCTATGTCCTATTCACCACATAAGGGAGGTTGCACAATGAGGGGTAAGGCCTCATACACTCCCTGCCCCTCCCCCTCCCCCTCCCCCCCAACTAGCCTTATGGTACTTCATTTTATTCACTATTATAAGGGTGTTTTGATCTTTTTACATTATGAAAATGATCCCCTATACTCTAAAATGTTTCCCTATGTTCTTATTTAACCTAAATTGATTAAAACCTCTAAGCTGATTCTCTTTAATTCCAAGAAAAGTGAAGTTTCCATATGCTAATCCTAAGGTAAAGTTTATGGTTCTGGTTCTAAGTTCATAGTCAAAACGATATGTAGAGCAACCCTTTTTACAATATAATTTTAAATATATGATTTTATAAACTGTTATTTATGTATATGTACTTCAAATAAACATATATTGGAATTATGAAAGAAGCATGAAATTGTGATTAATGGAGATTTCTTGAAATTGATTTTAACTACCTAATGAATAGAACCTTGAAGACATCAATTGAACCTGTTTTACCTTCCTATTAAATTGTTTGATACTTGGCTGGGTAAAATGCTTTTACTAATTGATGAGTTTTTATAGAATTACAATTGTTTTCGAAAAGTCAAAAACTTCATAACTATGTAAAAGAAAAAAACATATTTGAACATAATTTGGAAAAAATAGAGTCGTCAGTTAATTTTAGAAAAATAAAGAAACTATTCAAAAAGTACTTTTAAAAATGTTGTATTGAAAATTAGAGTCTAAATAATGGTTCAAGTTAAATTTTAAAACATATCTTGTGCACTTTTAAAAATCCACAAAGTATGGTCTCAATGGATTAAACTTATTTGAATAATTTTGAAAAAATTATTAAGTTACTTCATAAAAATCTAGAAGTTATTTGAAAATTTTATTTTAAAAGTCAATAGAATTTATGTTGATACAGGTCCATTTAATTCATTCCAAACAATGAAATAAACTAGACATCAAAGTTTCAATATTTTTTAACTTTAACATATTTTTTAACTTTAACAATTCATCCGAGTCAAGATTTTAACAAAATGATTCATTCAAACTCAGACATAGAATTAACAACATTCTATAAGAACTTAGAGGGTTCTTAAGTTAATTTTGAAAGCTTGGATTTGCCTAAATGAATTTAAACATAGATAATATCGTTGTGGGGTAAAGCAACTTTTCACAATTCTTAATGAAATAAAATTTATAACTCCCTGGAGATTCATCATAGTTCAAAAGGGAAAGGACGAAATCAGATACAACCATTTTTTACAAACCAAACAATAATATATGAATAAGGAATTAAAAAAAGATTTAATTTCACAAAACCACAACCTAAGTTTACTAAACTTCATAAATTTCCTATCATTTATTAAAATTACAAAAATTCTTTTTATTTTTCTCTTTCTACTCAAAACACCCGATACATTCATTCTATACCCTATTTTTACGGCTACAACTATCTGAAACAGAATCTGCTCCAACAACGACGTAGATATTTTAAGTTTTGCGTTGTTTTAGAATTTTTGTTGTTCTCTCCAATTTCAACTTCATTAATATCTTATTAGAGTTGAACAATTGCTAAATGGTAGTTCCCATCTTTATTTTTTTTCTCTAATTTAATTTGTTAAACTTATGTTTAAAAGTTGTAAACTTCAAAAAATTGAACCTGCATCAGTTCAATTCGAAACAACTCTTAAACTGTTTTTTCTACTGAATATAGGCATAGGAGAGTCCTGCACTTGCGTCCATACTTGATACTCAAGAGAGTGCCCTCAAAAGGAATTCTTGTTATAGGTAATAGGTGATCTCCATGAAGTAGGTATATGTTCAAACAATTTCAAAATCAAGGGATTATCTCCGTATAGTCTCTAATGTTTGAATGGTCTTCTTTGTAGGTTTGTTCAAAATCCAATCCAATATTGTATCAGTTTATTTTTCCTGTAATTTTACTAAAGGTTTAGCAATGGGTAATTCTACGAAAAGAGGATCTACCAATTTTGGAGGTACAGTTCGTGCAAAGAGAAGAAGAGTTGTTGAAGCTGCAACCATAGATGCCTTTCCAAAGGTATTGAATATTTGTTAATGGTCTAGATTTTACTCCGAGATACAATTTGGTTACATCTTATATTTTTTCAAATTGTATCCCTGAGTATCTAACACTGTATAAGTATGTATTTCTCATATTAGTTTATTTTGTGTGAAAATGGATAGGAGAGAGAAACATTAATAAACCAAGAGATACATATATAATACTTATATGTTTAGTATGTATCTCTCGATATATATTTTTTTGGCTTAATTAGGGATGTGAGAGATACATGTGATTACAGAAAGTAATACATCCAAGGTTCTTACATGTTTAGTATGTATCTCTTACATATGTTAATGTGGATATTACTGTAGATACATATATGTTTCAAAATATTATGTCTCTTATAATAGATAAAAGTAGTATCATGTAAATGTTATGTCATTTCTTTGTGTCAACAACATCATACAAAATCGTCGAAGATTATCGGATGGAAGGGAATGGGGAGTCCTAATGGACTCATTCAAGGTGAGTTCATGTAAAAGAAAATAAGGGGAAAACTAGTAAATAAAATAGATAGGATTAGTATTAAATGTAACAATTAATCTAACATAGACAACACATATTTTTAAATTTAAAATGATAAGTAAACAATTAGTTACTAGTAATGATAATCAACACTTAGAGATTTATCAAATCACTTGGTCAAACCTTAACCCAATTTGAACATATCTGAAAATAGTTGTTAGGAGACTCAAAAACGACTAAAATAAACCTCTATTGTGGCAGCCCAATCATGCTATTTGCAAACAGAAATTAGTGGTTAATTCAAGCAAACAGAAGCATCATTTCAACCCTTTGTAAAGTGTACTGGGAGAAAGCTACATGTGCTATAGTTACAAAAAAATGATCAAGCTATGATTTAAGAGAACGATCAACAATATTTTTGGAGAAAACCGAATTTCAATCATGAGTAATATTTTCCTAGATGAAACAACCTGCTCTAGAGTAGACATAGAGATAAGGCACATGGGAAAACAAGGCAGAGAGGGAGCAAATATTTAGTCCAGTGGATTCAAGTTAGTTTAAAATAACTTATGAACTTTAATTTATGAAAGAAAAATAGGAAGAACGTTTATCCCATTACTCAGCCTTCAGGATTAATTTTAACATATAAACAGGAAATGTGTTGTTAAGGGAATTCACTTTCAGCACTTTAACAAGTAACAAAGTATTTCACCAAAAGAAGTTTGATGAATAATTGTGCGCAATTTGAAATCTCAAAACTGCAAGACTGAGAAGTATTTAGCTCTAAACATAAGCATCACTTAATCAAACCAGAATAAGTAATTTTTACATACTTTGATGACACTTGACGACACCCTCAAGAAGTCATATCATCTAATCAAATGGAGGGAATAAATAGCTAATTCAGATCAGCTATAGTATGGAAATATTGTTCTCAATCATATTGAGACTGAATAAACAAGGACTTTGTTGTGTCCTTTATATCAAACTTTTAACTCTAGGCCAATTTCAACAAACAAGGCAAAGAGAAACAAACCAGTGAAAACGAACTTGTCTTTGTTCCATGTAAATCTGAACAAAACTTTAAAGATACTATTTTGAAGATGATAAGTTTGATCCTATAAAACTACACCTTATTCGTCTATATTTGTCTAGGCAGAAATAATGAAATAGGAAAGCTACAAAACAAAGGTAAAATTTCCAAGAAAAAAAAAATGAAAAATTTGAAATGGCACTTTTATCTCAAAAATATCAACTCTAAAGCAGAAATTTAAAACAAGCAACACATAAATGCACAAAGGGGAGGAGTATTACCTTTTTCTTGGCAGCGAACAGGGGCAACGAGTTGATAAGTTCTACTTCCACATCTTTCTTCACTATCGAACAGAAAGGAAAAGTACAAATTGAGACAAAAGTTCTCACAACTCTATGTTAGGGACTGAAATAAAAAATCCTAGCCGAGAAAGGAGAATTTTAGCTCCTTTGGGATTGAAAAACCATTTTCTCTAGTAAATCGCAAACAAATATTGGGACACTTGGCTAAGAATAACCATTACCCCAAACAAATATAGAGTTGGGGATTATATCGAAATACCCAATTTGTGTTTGGGATATTGGGGATAGGAAATTGATTTAAAATCAGAGGGATATCAAGAGACTGTTAGATTTATAGAGAAATACACCACAAGTTCACATAAATCAAGAACACCTATAAAGTAACAAATATGCGAGTGGAAAGATATATACCTTTGTCCTCCATTGCAACACATAATTACCATTGCAACACATAATTAAATATGAATTAGTCGGCTGACAGCTTATGAAAATACGTCTTATGTTAAAGTCAGGAGAGGAGACCTATTCTTATGAAAATACTCTTATATTAAAGTCAGGTGAGGAGACATATCCTTATATTTATAGGTTTAAAGGTCTTTAACCTAGTTCACACCTCATTATAGGTTTAAAAGTCTTAAACTAGTTCACGCCTCATTATGGGCTCACAGGTCTACCTACACTATTGTAGGCACACACCGATAACATAGAAATGGATACAAGCCCATATAATATCCGCATGAATACACGACCTGTGTCTTGTCCACCAACTAATAATATCGGCTCATTTTATTTTAACGTACTAAAAAGTTAATGTTAAATCCACACAAAATATATAATTGTAACAGAGACATCAATAAAATAGACGAAGATTTATGAGTCCACGTCCACGTCCTTGCTCATACAAGGAATGAATGGGAGATGAGGAAATGGATAGATTTGGGATGCTTCTCGATATTTTCCACGTCCATCAATCTTGTGATAATCGCGTGGAGTTGAACAAAACTTTTATGCGAGAGGAGAATGGAACGGTGCACTTGGATGCAGATTATGGTTGATGTCATTTTGTTTGGGAGAATAAGGTCAGTTGGTCGTGGGTGTCGATATGAAGGAGATGAAGAGGGTAATAGGGGTTTGGATCGGGTTGTAGACTTAGGATGTGGGCTTTGGTATCTTGAATGAGCGGAAATCCAATTGACATTTTAGCTTATGTAAATTAATGACATAGCAAAAATGAATTAATCAGATAGAGGTTGGTTGATTTTGATTTTCCAATTAATCAATGAGATTTTAATTTCAAAAATTAAAAATAATTATATGATAAACGTAATTATATTATTTGGAAAAATCAAGAAACTAATTATGCTATCAATTTTTCATTTTTAAATCAATTTGTGGAAAATAGAGTATTTTAAATTCCAATACGATTTTCACTCAAAATAATTTCCAAATTATTTTCTTAAGTGAAAGTTATAAAATTTTATATAATTAAATGTATAGTATATTTACATTACCTAAAAGTCACAAAGGTAGGTTGAAATTATTTTCAAAACAGTTATTTTAAATTTTTTAGAATTAAAGAAGATCCATAACTAATTTGAAATATGGAGGAAAAAAATTAGGCAACAACAACTATCCCTTCTCTTTGGATAGGGTGGATGCAACTATACACTAGAAAAAGGGAGTTTGATATTTCTAATTTCGTCCTACTACAAATTAATCTCTCAAAAGTAGTTGATTTTTGCACAAAGTTCAAGAAATTATAGTCGGACCTCGATATCAAAATTCCTACATATCTTAGGTTACTTGTGAATTTCAGCCTTTTGTAGTTAATAACTCTTATTGTAAGCATGATATTCAGAGAGTTCTCAAGCTATCTTGGTTTCAAAATTCAGTTAGGCCAGAAAGATAGGGAATGAAAGAAGAAGAAGTTTAGAACATAGTCAAGTTTTCAATGTAGAGCCCAACCTACACATCCAATAATTAAGAAATCACACTTCTTATAGTTTGACTAAATTGGTAAAAAAATATATAATCTCTTATTTGATATGATCTTTTATTCACAATAAGTGAAAATAGATCGAATTATGGAAAAGAGGTTTGTAATTATCACAATCATTAGTGTGGGGACCTTTACATCCACAATTTAAAACTACATGATATAATTTCCAAAGCTTTGGCGTGTTGTCACTTGAATTTTAAAGAATAGGAAAGTACCTCTGGTGGGAATTTAGAAATACCCCAGAGGTAAAATTAAAAATATCCCAAAATACTCATATGCATTCTAATAAGGATGTGGTTTGATGGTGGTGAAAGTCATCTTTAAACTCGCATCCAAGAGTTTGACATTTCTCTACGGACTATATCCCAGTTTGTTGCTAAGAAAAAGTTCTACGTTGTGTTGCATCCTTTTTGACATTGTCCCCACCTGTAATTTTAATTTTAAAATTTGATCTTATTAGATGATCATGACAACTTCTAAAACAATATGGTTAGTTCTAAATATTGCATTACACAAATATAACTTGTACAAACCATTTTTTCATGTCACCTTGAATGAGTTGGCGATACAATTTGTATGACCTCTCTTGGATGTTCTATTCCACTTTGAATGAGATGAAGACACAACATATCTTATTGAATGGCAAAAAACCTACCTTGAATCTATTTTATCACTTTGGATGGCATGACGACCCAACATGTCTTATTTAAAGTCAAATGACTTATTTTGAATATATTATACAATTTTTAATAGGGTGACGGCCCAATATATCGCATTGAAGGGCGGACAACCTGTCTTGTATGTCACTTTGAATGGGTAACTTCCCAATATGTCACATTAAAAGGAAGAATACCTATATTGTATCCCACTCTTTCTCTTGTCAAAAGGAATAATCTAGTAAAAAAATAGTTCTCTTCTGAAAAGGACTTCCAAATGGCTGCAAATTCCCTATTTCCTTGTCTTTTAAAGGACTCTATTCTTATCATAGATAAAAATCCTCTCTCAAATTCTCTTGAAAAATAACTTTCATCTCCTACCTTTCAAAATCTAAATTCTTCCTTCACTTAACTCATTGGTGAAGAATTACTCTTGAAACCTCATAATACTTCTGGTCGAATATTGATGGATGATGTCTGGGTTGCTGAAAATCTCATTTTGCTGTCGAATAGCCCAAGAAAGAGTGTATTTAGTCATAAGGAACAAAATGTTAGTAAGATAAAAGTAAATCCTAAAAAAGAGTCTAGAAGTTTTACTGACAAGTAGCAAACTTATAAAGGACTTGATTCTAAGAAGAGAAAAATGACTTGTAGTACCCTGTACTTTTTTCTATCTAATTTCAACTCAAGAATGTCTAGTATTAGCTTCTAAATTTAATGATGGTTATTCCATGAGGACTTTTCAAGATTTTTACTTTTTGTCATGTGGGAAATTCAATAAGATTTCCATCAATATAAGATTCGCCCAAATCCGATAACCGAGTCAGAAGTTACGACTATTTTAAGTTTTCATCATAAAACAGTGCCATATTAGTTAGTGCCGCGCCGCGCCACAAGAGGAAATGGAATTTGAAAAATTCCAATTGGGTCTGCAATTATGGCACATCGCGCCAAGGTCCCAATTCAGAATTGTCCTTTTTCAGTGTCTTAGCGCGATTTCCTCCGCGTCGCGCCAAAGTTCCAGATCGCAAAAGAAAGGGAAACGCAATGGCTCTGCTCGCGCCATCCCTAAGTTTTCCAATTGTCAAATTCTAGTGACACGACGCGATAGAGCCGCTTCACGCCAGGTGCCCAGTTCGGGAAATTTTTACTAAAATTAAATAACGCATCCAGGGTTAAAAGGGTCAACTTCCCACCTCTATTTAAGCCCTTTAGCACGTGATTCAAACACACTTCACCCAAAATACACTCTCTTCTCTCAAAAATCTCTCAAGAATAACCTAGGGTTTTCATAGAAGATCCAATTCTAAGATAGTTTCTCTATCAATCTTCACGAAATCACAAACTAAGGTATGCGTAGTATTCATTCATGGACTCCTTTCGTCCATGAAGTCCAAGAATCTCTTTTCTAAGTTCAAGTTTATGAAATTCTTTATGAATTTCATATTAGGTTCATTTTTTTTATGTTGAGAATGATCAATTGAATTCAAATCCATGTTGGGTGATAAATTTTATATGGAATTGATTTGTACAGATGTATATTCATGTGAACCTATGAATAAACCCTAGGATGATGAAATTAGAGATGAATCATGATGATTAATTGTTGTATAATATTGTTCACATATGCTATGCCAACCATGTGTTTGATTAAATGCCTAGATGAAAGAACAATGCCCAACTAGTATGATATCATTAAATCCCCATGTATATACAAGTTATGCCTATCACATGTTTTAATGGAATGCTTCTATAAATGTATTATGAATTATAATGTTAGTTATATATTCAAGTAAGTTATGCTTGGTCAGTTTCCTTCCATCGAGTCCTAGAGGTACTTGTACGCAAAACATTAGTTGTGTGCTTAGATCCATGTCATGTTTTAATGATACTCTCAGTCAAGACATGATCCTTGGACTTCAGACAGTCTTATGACTTAGGAAATCTCCATGATCTCATGAACTCAGTCAGTTGTCAGATGTCAGTAGAATTTCATCAGTCAATAAAAGTCAGTAACTCAGTCCATGTTCAGTTCAGTAAATCATGTTCAGTGTCTATTCAGATGGGAGTAAAAATTAGCACCAAGCAAACCCAAGGGTGGGAACTCACCTATTATATGAGGGTGTGATTCTTAGAAGTAATCCTTGCATTCCAGAACTATGTAGCCACCAAAGGTTGAGACATTATAGCCTTCTATATGAGGGTAGATGAGATGGATTAACCTGCTATATGAGGGTTCCCACCATTTTCATTAGAGTTACCTGTTATATTAGGGACACTCACATGTTGTCCTTACTAGTGGCGCAGTATTAACACTCTTCAAATTAGGGCATAGATTGGACCTCAATTCATCTATAATGTATTATTTGGGGAATGTCGGTTAGATGAATACCACCCACAGTCTCAGTATCTGTCTCAGTAAAAGAACTCAGTTCTTCAGAATCTAGGACTGTCAGATATAGTCAACTCAGATACAAAATGGAAATCAGATAGTTCCACCATATTTAGGACTATCAAATCCAATAACTCATATTATCAGTTATATCAGTTATCAGTATGTCATGTTATTAGTATTTAGATTAAGTACTCATGTTATCACGATTTCAGATATAGTTGCTATGTATGCATACATGTATTCTCACGTTCATATTAGTCAGTTAGCCAGTATTTTTCATGCATATGAATCCTATGCATTCAGCCAACCCCACATGCATACCAGTACATTGAAAGTACTGATGCATTTGCGCTATGGTGTCTTATACCATAGGTTTAAAGACACGAGCTCCAAATCAGCAGTAGATTCCAGTTTCAGTAGTCAGAGTTAGAAGAGAGTCCTCATCATTTGAGGACATAATTATTTCTATATTATCGCATTAATTAGATTATTAGTTGGAGTTAGTTGGGGACATGTCCCATCAACTCCTTACTCAGACAGTTCAGTCAGTTAGAGGCTTTCTAGACTATCATATTTCAGACTTCAGTATTTTCAGTTTTGTTTTGGGATTTCATACCCCGTTTAGATGTTATATTTTACATCAGTTATGTGAACCTTATGGTCTTTCCATTTATGTTTCCGCGTTATTCAGTATTTTATGTAGTATACAGGTACAAATATTAGTCATGGGTTAGCTTGTGGTCCTTCGGGGTCATGAGCACCGCGTAGCATTCCAGGTTCCAGATTTGGGGTGTTACAAACTTGTTATTAGATCCTAAGGTTCAATAGAGTCCTAGGAAGTCTGAAAGACGCATCTAGTAGAGTCTTGTACATGGGTGTGTTGTGCGCCACATTTATGTACAGGAGGCTATAAGATGTTTTAGGAATAGTTTCCTCTCTTTCAGTATTCATGTCATTCCAGTGCGTATAATCTTAAGTCAATCTGTCAGTCTAATCTGTTTCTCCCTTTCTTCTACAGAACATTCCTCCTAAAAGAAGAAATAGAAATCAGTCAGCCCCCCATCCCGAAGATCCTTTGGGTGATTATGTTTCTCATGCGGAGTTCAGGGTCGTATTCACTACTCTTGCTAACTCAGTTATTACTCAGAATGAACGACCAACTTTCGTTCCGGCTAACCCAGTGGACTATTCAGTCGTATCTAGGATTCAGAACTTCACCCGAATGAATCCTCCATCCTTTCTCGGGTCTATGACAGATGAGGACCCTTAGGAATTCCTAGATCAGGTGCATAAGGTGACAAACATCATAGGGGTGACTACTGTTGAGAGTGCTGAGCTAGATGCATATCAGTTGCAGGATATTGCTTACACTTGGTTCAAGTAGTTGAAATCAGAGAGGGCAGAAGATGCAGGGCCAGTTGAGTCAGAGGAGTTTACGTCTGCTTTCCTTAATAGATTCTTTCCCCTAGAGCTTAGGGAAGCTAAGATGTTACAACTCATGAACCTCAGGCAGGAAAATATGACAGTAAAAGAGTATTCTCTTAAGTTTACTCAATTAGCCATATATGCCTGAATGACCAACTAAAATTTGTTTGGATTGGAAAAAATTAGTCAAAAAAAGGAATAGGGCACTTTTTCAAATGACTTAATGATCAAGATTTTAGCCAATTGATGGACTTTGAATTTTGATAGAGAATTTTTTTTTAATTGAAGTGAACTAATTAATTTAAAGAAGTCGGATGCTCGCAAGTAAACATCCTAAAAGGCTTATTTAAAATTTCTTTTGGAAATAAATGGGTCCTATGATTAATATAGTATTTAGCTAAATTTGTCTATAATTAAGTTATAGAAAAGACAGTTTGTAAGAGCAGTGTGGTCAATATGAATTAAACAATCACCTAATTGATTTTTGAGTAAAACTTGGGTGAATTGATTTAGTTGATGGACTCTTAAAGGTATTTTAGGAAGACACAAATTATGAGTTTTAGATGCCTAACAATTCTCTAAGACTTTGGAATAATAATGGACTAGTTTTATTTAAGGTACATATGTATTGAAACACATACATCAAACAAGCACGAATGAGAAAAATAATGCATTTCTATAACGACTTATTTCGTCATTATTAACAGATACCCTATTAAAGTTATGTGTTAAGGGGATATTTAAAAATAAGGTCTGAATATAGTATGGGATAACGCAGCTAAAAATGTCAAAATTTCAAAGTTTGTATTGGGCTAACTTCATTCCACTTTAGTTGCACTGCCGAAGTGGCCTGGTTTTTGATATAACAAGCCGACAGACCCAAAGATTCATTTGAATTTTTTATGATTTCCTTTCTCCTCTCAGTTGCAAAAAGGATGAGGTTTTCTCTAGAAACCTACTCATGGACTTGGAGCAAGGGAGGAGGAGAAATATGCTCAGATAGGGTCAAACCCAACTTTTCTCACTAGTTTCACATCAGAAATCTTTAGCATAGAGTCAAAAAGCTTACATTCATACCTATATAGTATCTTCTTGGGGTCCAAGTAGGATAGGTTTAACAAACTAGCTTAGACTTAGATTAGAAATCTTAGGCATGACATAGATCGATGGGAAATTTAACTCTTAGGCCTTCGGGAATAGTGTTGGGATAGCTAAAAGGATGAAAACTTAGTTGTTTGGGTGGAAAATTGTTGTTATTTTGTGATATCTAAATTTTAAAGTAAATAACCTATTTTTTTTATAATTATTCATTCTTATGTGATTAAAAATGGAGTTGTAATAGGAAATTAGATAGTAACCAGAAGAATGGTTTTCTTGTAAGTACCAATGTTAGGGTGGAAAATTAGGTGTATTATGGCACGTAGTACAGGTATGGGTGCATACCTTTGGCACGGTAATCCCTAACCAAGACTTAAGTTATGTATGGATTGTAGGTGATGGTGTAATGTTGTTGAAACCCAAGTAGTTTTATATATGCATGATCACTTTTTCTTCATATTGCTTGTTACAGTACATATTTGAGGAAAGTGAATGATTAGGTGATATCCTAAGTGTTAATAACATGCAATGAAATTATGTTAAAAGCTTGTTGGTTTACAAGTTTTGTTATTGTCATCATGTTGGTTGTGATTGATGTGTTATCTGCTGATTATTGCGATATGTATTGGGATATTAGACATCTTCATAGAAATTATTATTATCATTATTAGTATTGTTGTTGTTTCTATTATAGTGTAGTGAAACATTATTTGTACATCTCCACTAGATTGGTTAGTATAAGGTCGGCAGACACTTAATATCAAGGATTTGGTACATAGACAAAAGGTCGTAGCTAGTGGGCAACCATAAGAACATTAGCATGTTTGTACAAATTTTGGTGAGAGTGAATGAACTGGGTTTATTTGTTACATGTTATATATATATATAATTGGTTTCATGATTTAATCGAGATTATATGTTGGGTTGTATATGTGGTTCCTTGTGTAGACTGAGCTTATGCGTTGTCTTGTATATTGGGTTCTTTTTATTGACTGGGCTTAGGTATTGGCTTGTAAATTTAGTTCCTTGTGCAGATCACGATTATTTGTTTGGTTT
Organism: Capsicum pubescens; assembly: GCA_030864215.1. Lineage (NCBI taxonomy): Eukaryota > Viridiplantae > Streptophyta > Magnoliopsida > Solanales > Solanaceae > Capsicum > Capsicum pubescens. Next base: position 123,107,541 of record CM061544.1, read on the forward strand.
CACATTTGCATCCTTGTATAGATCGAGCTTATGCACTGGCTTGTATATTTTATTCCGTCAATGGATCGGACTTATGTGTTGACTTTATTTGGTTTCTTGAATAAAATTGGGATTCTTAATTATTAATATTGTTGATGTTGGAATGGATCCTTGAGACTTCCAAGTTAAATTATAAGTAATTAGTATCCTTCTTAAAGATCTATTTAGTTATGATTAATTCATGGTTGATTGTCTTGGAGTCTTATGGGTAGTCATGGTTAACTTGATTTGTTGTCTATTTGACTGGTAATGACTGAACTCTTGAGTATTGTTGAATTAGGTTAAGAGACATAATCTCCATGTAAAACTTCACCGGAGGTTATCATGGTTAGTATGGTCAAGATTAGGAAAGCGGGGTGTTTTTATCATGCTATTGCGTTTGCATAGACTTAAATTAAACTCAAATGGTGCCATAATCAAATTTCTTATGTCAAAATGGAATATACTTCAACCCACCAGTAGGTAAGCCAAGACATAGCCCAGAACAACAAGCAACAGGCTAAGGGAACAATAATGAAACCACTAATAATAATAATAATAATAATAATGAAAAAAAGTAGAAAAGATATAAAAACATAACATACTATAAAATGAGAAAAAGGACAAAATATACAAAATAAATCCCTCTTAAGATCTAGTAAGGTGGGTACAAGAGCCACATTAAACAAAAAAAAGCACTACAGAGTATAAAAAATACACATATATACACAATAGTCTCAAAAATACAAAAGACTATTACTTAAACAAATGGAGTAGGATTCGTTCCAAGCTCTAGAAAGCTTACCCTATCATCGAATTAGTAGTAAGGACTGAGGATAACATCAGTGATAATGGATCATACTAAAATTTTCAACAAGGAAAAGATGAAGAAATTCAGAATGAGAACCAAAGCAATGGGTTCTCAATGGTATCATCAACCGACTGAGCTCAAAATAGTAAAAACATAAATAAAGTGTGAGAATGTAAGCTAAATTGTACAACAAAAGGAAATAAATGTAAAAATCATGCTATACTAGGAAAATATGGTAAAGGAAGTATCTAAATCTAAGAATAAAAGCAATGAACTAACTACAACTTAACTTGGGCCCCATAAGCCCAGAAGGCACACAAACGAGACAATTAACCCTGTTGATCTCACATAAGTCCGGTGAGTGAAAACAAGAGAAAATCTAAGGTAAGAATAAATAACATTTAGTCATACCAGTCTTGAAGAACATTCCAATCCCAAATCCATAATGAAAGTATACTTCGGGCTTAAACCAAAACCTGTGAATAATAATAAGAGGCTAGACCCCAGTATGGAATAAAAAATAGTGGATAGTAAAAAGAGGCAAAATGAGCCGTATGCAATCGTTAGAACTCATATACCAAAACAAAGTACATCTACCAAAACTCTCAGTGATAAACATAATCAACACAAAATACCAAAATTATAGCCATAGATTGAAGTTGGACGAGAACGAAAACTCAAAAGTAGCAGCAGTAATCATAATAAATGTTTTCATAAAGAGAAAACCACAATAATAAGCCAATGGTAGAATCATATTAGAACTCATAATAATAGCAATAGGGCATACGTTGGATATGTATATATATATATATACCTACACACTGAGTATCTAGTAGAAGTATAAGGGTTTTGAGCCTATCTCTAATCCATTTATTCAATAGATTAATCTCGAGAAGTTAAATTCACTAAGGCCCAACGAGTTTTCATTTCTAGGTTAAAGAGGAGCGGTCAAGGGAGAAGTATTTTCTTACCCAAGAAAAAGAAGCTAGAAAGGTAGTAATCAAGTGTAAGTTAACCCAACCTTAGGTAACATCCTGAGGTAGCTGTCATGAGTCTAACTAAGACTAAAGAAGCTTCATTTCAAACACTCCATCTAAATAGGAAAGAAGTGCCCACTACAGGATCTCAATAACCAAAGCTAAGGCAAAAACTACCTGAATATATTATATTGCTTCCCAATCACATCCCATGGAACTATAATCATTAATTCTAGTCCTAAGAAGGATAATACACTATATTAAGGGGAAACAAGCTTGGATTCTACCAAAAAAAGCCTTAACTAGGTAAATAAAGAGTAAGTATCTAACATAATCATTTGGACATAAACATCCACCCCAAATATATCACAATAATATACTAATACAAAAATTAAGTACAATCTAGAGAAAGGGTAAGCCTAGACTACTTTGTTTCTGTTGGAACCTCCCAAAATTCATTATACCATAGCTCTACCTTTCTAAGAAGCCTTTCATAACTTCCACGCTTCCAAAGTAATAATATTTGGATCAAGATGAGAAAATTCATAATCATATTGTGTATATATGCTCTTGGAAAAAGTCAGACCAAAATTCCCACATCAACCCCTCTTATTGAATCTCAAAATTGCACCCATCATAATGTTCCCTCAGCTCAAGGATTGTTTTCCATATAAATTTAGCAAAATCAAAGATCAAACAAGCCCTAAATTAATACCAAAAACATTTTAAGTACATGAATTAAAATGGAGAATAAATAAAAAATTCAATGGAAATGTATGAGAATATGATGCTATAACAATCACCACAATGCCTCCAATTGATCCCTACACCTTCTCAATTTTTTAAGCTTTTATGTCTATAATGGTGGTTTAACACCTAAAACATAGGTTGGAAATAAGGAGAGTGAAGTATAAGTACCAGCGATGGATGCTTTAGCGACTAATGGCCGCTAAAGAGGTCACCACTAGAGTTTTCAGGAGGCCATTAAAGAAACCTTTCCTCAACTAACCAAGATCTACTAAAATGATGCCAGGACACTAAAGTGGTTTTACTAGATAATTTGACACCTGCCAAATTTATCAAGTCCCAATAGACTCCGATCGGGAGGTTGGGATTAGTTTAAAATTTTGTGTATGTAAATTAGCTATTCTACCCTAACAAATTAAAAAATCTAAACTCAAAAATTCTATCAAAACTTTTATCTAATTTTATTTACATGAAAAATGTGTCCCACACCCAAGGGGTTATTTTAGCCAAAATCCACCTAATAGCCAATAACGAGTCTAAAAGCCTCGAAAGCTGAACAAAGAATCCCCCAAGCTTAAAATTGACATTTGGATCTGATGACATTGTTAGAAATGAAAGTTGAGTCTATTTACTTAAAATGACCCTCTAGATCATTTCCTCAATTTTACCATATTCGTGGTATTCAGAGCCTTCCTACAATGGCTAAAGGTCATTTATGACTAGCCTAAACTATTGTTTCAGTTATTAGATAGCTTATTTGGGTTTTAGACTCATTTCCCCATATTGATGCTTTTGCTTTTAAGGAATTGGACACAAAAAGTAATCGCTTTAGTGGCACCCGGGGGATTATATATCCCCTTTCTCACCAAATTTTCCATCAATTCCCGCACTATTTTTACACCATTTTGAGAGCTAAAAGAGAGGGAAAATGGTGAATCATCCATTAAAGATAAGGTAAACTATCGTAACACTCCTTGGTCATCTGCCATTATTTTCCCTGTCAATTTTCATATCATTTCAAAGTAAACTGTTTGAGATAAGGTCTTCAATCTCTAAACATTAGGGGATAATTTGGAACCTAATTCATGCACAGTTTTTCCTCAAATTTTGAGTGGAAATTCTTTTCTCTTTGAGGGACCTCTTGATGGATTCAATTTTGAACTTTATTTGCAGGTCCCGCGGGCCTGTTCTAGCCCCAATTTTCAAACCGACCCTTTCTATAAGAATATGGGCCTTGTTTTACACCTAATGACGTGTAGATTTCTATTTGGATATCATGTTTGCATTCTGGGATCATTGATCCAAGGCAAAAAATTTATGGGAAATTCAAGGATTTGCAGTTCGGCATCATCTAGGCTTCTTTCTACTCTTCTTCATGAAATAGTGTATTATATCTATTGTATGTTAGTTAACAATGTTAGGATATAAATATCAGTACTTTAAAATGACTTAGCCTAGTTTAAAATCTTAGGGATAGAAAGGGAGTCAGCCTTTAATGTGAAATACATGTTATGCCTATAGGATCCTATTACCCTAGGTTGCTAGTATGTCAGACATAATTGAGGCTAAGGACCTTTAGTATAAGGTATACTACTTGACTTAGTAGATTACCATGGTTTCCAAAATTATGGTTATGTTGGTTATATATACTTATTTACTACATATCTATATCTATATCTATCTATATATATATATATATATAAGGCCTTAATTATGATATTAGTTGGACTTCGAAAGAGTTTTTTATCCTTGTAAAGGACGTAGCTATAGTCTATGGACATTTAGATGCTTATGATTTATTTTTTGATACTGGTGATGGCATGCACAAATTCAGTACGTTCATGCTCACTTAATGGTATGAATCGAACTAAAAATATCATTTTCCTACTATTTTCTTTAAAAAGTGTTTATTCCCACTTTTCACTTTTAAAAGGAAGCCTTTTATAATGGGAATCCTACTACCTTAATGGATGACTTATGAGCTTCAAAACTAAAAATGATATTTTAGAGATTGATCAGTATAGATTTTGGTCCATGATTTTACCATTACTATTAACTTCGGTCGAGAGTGATTTTGTCTATTTCTATACTTTTATGATGATTTAGTCTCGGAGTTGACCCTAGGAAATAAATTTATAGAATTACACTCTTTTAGCCTTGGTTAAACTCTGTGCATTTATTATATATATTTTTTTGGTATCGGATGGAGTAGATTGATGATGATGATGTCTGAAATCATAGATAGAGACAAGGTTGGTGTATATGGGTACTCCCAAAGCCCCTAGGGTCCTCTTTGTCAGTGAGTCATTGTGTCGGTGAAGAGATGCCATCGTAGGTCATGACTTTATGAGTTGTTGACTAGGTTATGGTATGATAACGGAATGACCATAAAACACATAAATATCCAATAACTGTAACGCCCCAAGAACCTATCTCGAGACATCACATGGTGCTCAAGGCCACATGTGTCCTCAAGCTAACCCTCTAAACCTGTCATTACTTTCAGAACACTCTACGACATGAATCAACATAAAGTAGGGAAGAATAATCATGACATGAACATACTGAGATACAAAGTAATACTATTCTGTACAAACAAAATACTGAAATCTCTGTACATGCTGGCACACTAGTCTGACAAAGCCTCTACTACATAGGACTGAGGAGCCATTGGGACAGATCCCCAACTGACTCATACTGAACTGAAAGTAAACAACAATCTATTAACAAGAAAAAATCGGAGACACAGGTCCTCGAACCATGAGGACTCACCAAATGCAGAAATGTAGATGAAGGTACTCAAGGATCACTGTCACTACCGAGACTGAGCACCTGAACATATATCATGAGGAAATATAGAATACAAAAGAGTATGAGAGTCAGCACTTGGTAATGTACTGAGTATGTGGGGGTGGATGCATCATTTTAAATAATATCATAAATGTATAAGAAAATCATGCATGCTGACAATAACAACTCTCTTCGCTTGAATTATCTAAAACATCATTTTCGAAAATCATAAGTAATAACATATGCTTCATAAATCTCGTAAATCATTTAACTCCTCTCAAACTCTTTGACTCATGACTTAGAGTGATTCGGTAACTCATGGTACTTAGATCATTATGGATGTGGGAGTTTCTTTAACCGACATAACTACTCCATGTGAGCCACATAGAGACCAACGTTTTTCCCTCCTAAGGAGAGAACCCCACATTGGCAGGGGTATCGTACTCTTGCCAGGGAGTACAACCTAAATCTTATCATCACAATCTCATACTCGTTCTTAGGCCCACAACTATCAACATCAATCCTATGGTGGCACGTAGTTCTGGGGAAATACCAAATTTCCTGCTCGGTGCTAAATACTCCTCCCAGACTCAACTCAGAATGCGTTAGGAAATCCACCTCAATAAATATCAACTCATGGGTCTATCATGATGAACAAAATGACAGTATATCTCATTGGTAAATCATATATGACTGTGGATTCCTAACTCGACTAAAATTCAAATAATGTTTCTCAACATCAAGTACATTTGCTTATCAAATCATTTCAAATGCCAAAGCTTCAAGGAAACATCATCAAACTCATTCTTGACTTTCAATTCAAATATCGATATATATATATTCAATAGTCAAATTTCTCATAGAAAAATACAAATCTTGACACTTATCATAAATCACTTAGAAATCATCAATATATAATGAAAATATACATCTCATGGAAGAAATACTTAATTTAAGAAGCATGATGGTGAAATAGCCATAAATCTTAAGATTATTCAACTAAAGTCTCATAAATCATACATAAAGAAATTTAGGTGTAAACCCACTTGCAAAATCATGTAAATCAATAATAGAAAGTAAATATTTAGGAACAAGAACGAAAAGAGTGTTCTTGTTCAAACCCCGCATACCTTAGATTTTGATTTTGAAGATATAGAAACTTGCATGAAACTTCTTTCTCACACTTTTAGACCAAGAAATTGTTTTCTTTGACTTGAGGAACTTAATTCTTGAACAACTTGAAGAAATTTATGGGAGATTTCTTGAATTTCTTGGAGATGTTTTGATTTTTGGGTTTGGAAGAAACCCTAGGTTTCTAGAGAATTCTTGAAAGAAATTTGGAGAGAAATAGAGAGAAATGATCTTCTCTTCTCTACATAGATATATATATATAAGGCCACAAGGAGTGGAAATGACCAAGATTCCCTTTTGAAAAAAATTGAATTTTGCTGATCGGGGCTTGTGACGGTCGATCTGATGGTCCGTCAAGTCTCCTGATGGTCCACTAGATCGTCCGTCACTCGAGTGCCAAAACTGGAACGTTCTGCCTCGACGTGACGGTCGAAGTGATAGTCCATCAGGAAACTAACGTTCCACTGAGTCTTCCTTCACTCGAGGGCCACAAATGAGACATTATATCTCGACCTGACGGAACCCTTGACGGTCCGTCAACTTTTTGACGGTCCGTCAACTTTTTGACGGTCCACCAACTTGGACATCGCACGATGGCCTGAAAAAAAAGTCACTGCCTTGGCTTCATGGGGCACTTGACGGTCCACCAGGGACCTAACGGTCCACCAGGTCGACCGTCAAACCTGGGCGATCCGATATTGTTGAGTAAAATGGCCATAACTCACTCAACTGATGTCGGATTTTGATGAAATTGGTATCGATGGTTTAAATATCAATAACTTTGAAAGTCATACATAGCCACCCAAAAGACGGATTTAGGTTTAAGAAACGATCGGGGTATTACTATAACACATGAATAAATCTGAGAACAACAAGAAAAAAAGCTTCGGCCACAACACAACAAAACCTTGAATATGAAATAAGATAAAAACACACAAGATAAGATAACACAAAACACGAAGGATTTACAATAAAGAGAAGGATAGATAGTGAGGCATACACTATTACAAGAGGTATGAACTAAAAGTTGTATCAAATCCTAGAACCTATAAGACTCACAATATTAATGCCACATTCTTACGTAGACACAAGAAAGATGTCAATCTCCTAAATAACCAATGTTTTAAGCTAAAATGCAACACAAGTGATTCCACACTAAGTGCTACCCTAGTTACAGATTTCACTATCTCTCAAGAGAAGAATATGTGTTCTTTCAATCATCCATATTCAACTAAAACTAATGAAATAAACCTAACAAGGGTCTACTTATAGTCTATTACAAGTGAAGATAAAATGACCATATTTTCCTTAATGAGAGGGGTGGCCATGGTCTGTTTGGACTTGATGAATGGTGCATCTTTAATGCTATCAAAACTATGGGTGGTTCATACTTCAACACTTGTATTCTTGGGTTGGAATCAAGGTAGGCATCTGTAACACCCCGTACTTTTACCTAGCTTAACCTCAACCCAAAAATGCTAAAGACTTGATTTAAAGAAGAATACACATTTATACATATGTAATTTTAAATATTTTGACTTTTCATTGTATGGTAAATTGAATAAGATTTCCATTGATACAAATTTTTTCCAAATCCGACACCCGGGCGAAGAGTTATGGCCATTTTAGTAAGACTGTGTACCACTTGAGCCATAAGCGTGTCACGGAGCCAGCCAAAATGGAAATTGTCAAAAACCAGTGAGCCTTCATTATAATGGCGCTTTGCACTAAGGATCAATTTTAGAATTTTCCTTTTCCATTGTTCCAACGTAATACCACCACATCGCTGTGAACTTCTAGGTCTCAATCAAAGTGGCAACACGATATTACCGTGTCGCGCATACATATAATTTTCTAGTGGCTTGGCGCGATAGTGGTACGTCACACCAGGGGTCCATATCGGAAAAATTTCACGAAAATTGAAAGATGCACCCAGGGCTAAAACCGTCTTTTCACATGATTTTAATGCGTCCAGATATGGGATTTAATCCCTAAAAACAATCAAACCCTTCATTATTCACTTTTCCCCAAAATCAAAAGATAATTCTCTCTCAAGAAAACAAACCTTAGCTTTCAATAATCAAGGTCAACCCCAAAAATTTCTCCAAGAACTCATCAAATTAAGGTATGTTAGATGTTCATCCATGGATCCTTACCTTCCATGGAGCCCCAAAATTCTTTTTTCAAAATACAAGATTTATGATTTCCATGTTTGAATTAGATTGAATTCATGTTCATGATGTTTTTTTAGTTTTAATCCATGATATTGATTACAAGTTCCAAGAATTAATTCCAGTATGTGTCGAATTACATGATATTCATGATAAACCCTTCAATTTGCAAGTTGATTATTGTAACCATGTTAACTCTAAGTGTTTATGATCTAATGAACCAAGTATGTTTCTCATGTGTTTGATAAATTGTCTATGAGAATGAAATAATGCCATTATAGCATGCTAACATGTATTCACCATCCATGTACAAGTTAGTGCATTACAAGTGTTTGATGAAATGTCTCTATGAATGAAATATGACCAAGTGAACATTGTTATGTTATTCAAGATTATGCTTTGCTTTACTTTTCATGTAATCGAGTCCTAAGGGTATTTAATATCCAAAAATTTAGTTGTTTACTTAGAGCCAGTGTTGGTGACATAATAGTATCAGTTATGACATGATAAGTAGTACTCTCAGTCATTTACAGAACTAAGTAGAACTCAGTCAGTTACAGAACTTAGGAAAACTCAGTAAACTCTATATCAGTCCAGTCCAGTTCAGTATGATCAGATCAATGTCTTTCAGTTGGGAGTGGGATTCAGCACTGAGCAAGCCTAGGGATAGGGTCTCACCTATTAGCTAGGACTGGGTCCCTATAAGTAATCCCTAATTTCCAAAACTAGGCAGCCAGCGTAGGTTATGAGATGTCACCCGTTAGATAACACTGACATACTCAGGGATCACCTGCTTGTTTAGGAATAATCTCAGGGGTCACCCGCTAGTTAGGACTAACTCCACAGTAGTTTTCCTTACCCGTGGAATGGTACTGACACCCTTCTAATTGGGGTTATAGATTAGACCCTAGTTTAGTTATCTTATCAGTTCAAATTTAGGGCTTGTCAGTTAGATGATTACCTCTCACAGTTTTAGTTTTAGTCTTAGTCTTCAGTATAGAATTCAGTTCAGTTCTATAGGATCAGGACTGTCAGACACAGTCAATCAGTATCAGTAAATCAGTAATCAGTAACTTCAGATATCAGTTATACAGTTATCAGAACTTAGTACTTAGCTTCAGAAAAGCTCAGTTATAGTATACACATACTCTTATATTCAGTTACTCTATATCATTTAGTCAATTATTGTTCATGCATATGAACGCTTGCATTCAGCCTTACCTCATACCAATACATTCCCACGTACTGAGCGCATACCCATTTCTTGCACTATGATGTTTCATATCATAGGTTTAGACGCTAAGATTCCTGACCACGCTTAGCCAGATTTAGCCAGCAGTAGAAAATTTAGTAGTGAGTTCTCATCTGTCGAGGATATTTTTTTAATTCAATATTTCAATTTAGAAGTAGATCAATAGTCAGAGTTAGTTGTAGGCTTGTCCAATCAACTCCACTTTTCAGACAAATTCAGTTAGAGGCTTTTCAAATTATATTTTTAGACAGTATTTAATTTTATAGATGTTATATTTTATCAGTATTTCAGATGTTTTGAACCTTATGGAATTTCAACCTAGTTTTCCGCATTAATTAGAGTTATATTATTCAGTTCTCGTAGAAGATATTATTTATGGGTTAGCTTGTGGTCCTTCGGGGTCGTAAGCATCGTGTGATGACTAGGGGATAGTCCCGGGTCATTACAACATCCAAGAAACCTCCCACACATGGGATTGTTCTATTTTGGGGTCAAAATGGGTCCCCTATGCGTGTCCCCATGCCCTCAATGTGACCATAACCGAATTCTTTATGTGTTAGCCTTGCATGATGTCTTCAAAATCTATGAAGGCCATTTGGCTCGTATCATCAGCCCTTTTTGAAACGGATTCGACCTCAAATCCATACCTTTCAAAATCAAAGAATGGACAAACAAGAACAATATCCTCATGGCATGAGGGTTAGAGTTAGTGCAACAAATACCATTATTATGCCAATGTGGTACACACTATAAATATAACTATGAATCCTTTGTATTTAACTTAAAAACCTTAGTGAAAACATTTTAAAGGAAGTGGATATGACATTCATCAAGAGATAATGAAACTATAAAAGTCATAACGGCATCACTAGATTCAAAAGAAAAGATTACCTTTACCTTAGGAGCCATAAGACACAATTGCTTCATCACTTCTTTAAATGACCACATCAAGAGTGGTGCCTTAATTGAGGTTAAAGTCCACTTAAAACATATAGAATGTCTCTCAAACAAGTAGACCAACAAAAAAATATCCTATCTCCACATAAGTCCATTCCACAACTATCATGGATGTCATTATAAATAAAGAGGTAGTATAGAAAGGAATTAAGTATAAAGACACACACGACCGAAGACAAAGCATTTAAGCATATAAACATCTTTCTTTCGAGCATAAAGACAACTTGGCATCCACAAGTTGGTATTCACTTAACTTAAGCACAAGTGTGTCAAGCAAGGATGCACATTTAGAAGCATTACCCCAAGGAGTCAATGAATCATTTACCCTTGGGTTTTGAAGAATGACTACATATTCCTTACCCATAAAAGTACTCTTATCTACCAAGAAGAGATTTCCATCTTTAGGAGAAATGTTTTCACACCATAGTGGGTTAGGATATAGGTTATGGCCCTCAGATAAGTGATACATTCAACAACATTCTTACCACTAGGTTTACTAAGTGTGAGTATACCATCTTCAAACAAGATGTTATATCAAAAGAGAGTAGTATCTACCCTCAGGGAAAATTTAGAACACAAAAGTTCACTCTTTAAAATACAACCATCAAGTTCCAAAGATATTTCAAACACATAATCATCTATATGAGAAAGACAACCCATAGGGTTTCCTTTACCAAAAGGCAAGCTCACGAGTTCACTCCTATCTCTTTGACTAATATCTTCAATTACATGATTTCTATGAGCAAAAATAACAATAAGGCTTTCATCACACAACATGCTCAAAGAATCATCTCCAAAATCATGATCAAATCTATCAATATCATCACTAACTTGAGATTCATCAAGCACACCATACACATGCTCAAGTTATGGATTATATTCATGAGTAAGTTGATCATTGTACGCACCCTCACTGGTTGTTGGAAACTCACACACTAGCTAAGACTCACCTTGGTTTTAATAAGGGTCAAATAGTTTGTGAATAATATCATAACATGGAAATGGAACCTTATTAAAGTCACAAGTTCTAGCACTAGATGGACAGAAATCATTCTTACGAGAAGAATCAACTTTGTCATCTATAGGATCAACTAGTGTTTGCTTACTTACAACAAGAATTGGATCTTCTGGAAACCTATCAATACTAAGAGTATCACAAAGGGAAGGATCATGAAATCCTCCCTTTGAAAAACCACCAACTACAACAACTTGCTACTATTAGCCACATCACAACATTCTAAAATTATAGAAGTGTAGAAGGTAGTATTTTTACCTTGTAGCTCATATAAGGAGGGCATTAGGTTTCCAACTCCTTTGAATGGAACCCACTCTATTTATAATTTTTCAATGTCACGTGTGATATCTTCAAGACGAGGCTAATCAATAGGACTAAATGGAGGAATTGGATTTAGGGAACTAAAAATTTGGCATAGCCATTCAAGGTTCCATTTGAATTCTCCAAAAGGGTCCTTCAAAGAATTATTATCCATGGTACCTAATAAAATATAGAAAAAAATACACACACACACAAGTTAGCTCAAAAGTATCCTCACCATAATATCTAACACCTTCAGTTTAATACCCCGTATTTTTTGTAGCTTAAATTTGTTCCTAAAATGTTAAGGGTGAGATTCAATAACGAATATATTTTATTTCATATAGAATTTTACATATTTAGACCTTCCATTATGTGGTAAATTGAATAATCTTTCAATCGATACCAAATTTGCCTAATTTTGATACCAGGTTGAGAATTTATGGAAAATTTAGTAAAGCAATGTCCCAACTGGGCACTCACCGCATCGCGGTGGATGACAAAATGGCAATCATCAAATTCCAGTGGCCCTCCATAATAGCCCCACATCGCGAAGAGGTCAAATTTTCCATTTGTCAAAATCCAGTAGCCCAATGCGATAGTGGCGCGTCGCATCAGTGGTGACGCATCACGGAGAACGCTCAGTTCCCAATTTTCCTATTTCCAGTTAACCACTGCAATAGTGGCGCATCACAGTGGCCTGCCAATTTGGAAAATATTGATTTTCTAGTTCAATTTAAATATTAAAAAGGGTATTTTGATCAATTCCAAAGGCCCCAATTCATCCAAAATAAGGAATTAAACATATTTAAGGCACTTTATGCCCAATTTCATCCATTCTCTCTCAAAGACAAACCCCAGAGCTCAAAACCTTCTTCTCAAAGAAATAAAAATCCTCCATAGTTTCTCCAAGAAAGCTTAAAATTTAGAATTCCCAAGACAACATAATCAAGAACTAAACTTCAAGAACACAAATAGGAATCAATAGTTAAAGTTTCTTCATCTAATCATCAATCAAGGTATGTGGGGTTTATGAATAAGAATCTCCTTTCATCCTTGTGCCCAAAATCAAGTTTTAATTACAAATTCATATGATTTTTAATGAATATTCATGAGATTTGAATTAGGGTTCATACCCATTATTGCTCTTTCCAAGATTTTGAGATTTCAAGTATTTTAGAATGTGAATTGCATGTCTATTTTCATATTTTCATATTTTCATGCCTATTGCCGTATCTACAGATTTTGAGATGAATTATTATTATTTTCATTATCAAGCATGATTATGATGATTTTTTGACACGAGTTTGATGCATGGGTTACTAGGCCCAAGTTTATATGTTGATATTTCATGAAAGATAATGCTTTAAGCATCCTATGATATGTTAATTTATAGATTCTCAGTAAAGGTTTGATCTTTTGATCCTCAGTTTAGCTATGGAATCCACTTTATAGCTTTATTACAGATTACAAAATCTAGACCATCTTTATTTATAGAATTAATCAGATAAAAGCATAAATGGTTTCGTAATGAACCATTATACTAGATTTTAAAGTGGATTTCGAATAGAATGAGCATACGATTTTAAAGGGAGTAGTATTTAACACCAAGCGGGAAGTGTGGGATTAGCGTGTCCTATCTTTCATAGAACTACGTAGCCAATGTAGGTACAAATTATCAGATTATTCCCATTTCAATATGCATGACAGTTTTAGCTTGTGATTGATCACATGGACAGTAGGCTATACTCACTGGCAAGAGTATGACACCTCTCCTTATCATGAGGTTTTCCCCTTAGGGAAATAAGATGTTGGACTCCATGTTTGCTCATATTCTTTATGTTGGTTAAGAGAACCTCCCTGCTAGTTAAAGTAAAAGATTTACAATAAAGCTTTTAGAAAAACTAAATGTTAAGGCTCACGAATTCATTCAGATTATACTTTACAGAAAGATAACAGTTACAGATTTCACCTTTCAGATTTTATGTATAGGCATGAGTCTTTTTTACACTTAGACAACATGATTTGCAGACAGAACATTGAGTATAACTTTTAGAACTAAATGTTATGACTCACTATATTTATAAAGTATGATTTGTTATTCATGATTCCAGATTTTAGTATTTCAGATATTCCAGCTTATATGAGTCATTTACATTTAGCATGCATTTTTTTTATAAATTATGATGATGAGATGATATTTTACTTATGCATTTCACCCCCATATACTCATTACATTCTCAAAGTAGTGATCCACATATACATCTATGTGCTACATTGTCTCATAATGTAGGTTTAGGTGCTCAGTATCAGCAGCGTGAGTAGTTCGAACATCTCCATCTATATCCGACATTCGATGAGTCCTCATATTTTGGGGAATTATTCATTCAGATTTTGCAGCTTATCAGTTTATATGATTTAGTATTCTTTTTAGATAGTTCTAGTTAGCTGGGGGTTTGTCCCAGTGATTCTCTAGTTATTAGTAGTAGAGGCTTGTCAAACTACAAGTTTTGATTCAGCTTATTCAGTATTAAGATTTCAGACATTATTTCAGATATTATATTCAGACAATTTTCCACAATTAGTAAGACTTTTATGTCTATATTTCCTTTATTATGAGATTCAGACTTAGTAACAGGCTGGCAGGGTTAGCTTAAGGCTACTCATAGTCTTGAGCATCTGTGACGTCTTGGTACCAAGTTTTGGATCGTTACATTCAGTTACCTCACACTTGGCTTCACAATTGTTGAAAATTGGCATGTAATCCATGAGAGGTTAAGGGATGAGTTCTACTCTTGCCCGGAATAAATTTTCGTTTGATGACTCAAAGAAAGCTTTTTTGGACTTGAGCCAAGGAACTACAATGAATCGAAAAGATAAAAAGCATACAAGAAATGCAAACACGAGCCAAAAACAGACTCAAAAGTAACTTACAACCTAGTAGGTCATTACTAGCTTGTCACTTAGTACTAGAATCAATAAATAAAACTAAAGGAACAAAGAAAAGGAACTTCGAAATCTGAAATTTGTGCCTAAGTATCGGTTCTTGATGAGTGATGATGTGGCAGCCTTGGACTAGCGTTGAAATTATTGAAAGTTTGAAAAAATATTCT
Source organism: Capsicum pubescens (assembly GCA_030864215.1). NCBI lineage: Eukaryota > Viridiplantae > Streptophyta > Magnoliopsida > Solanales > Solanaceae > Capsicum > Capsicum pubescens. The sequence continues at coordinate 123,122,823 of CM061544.1, forward strand.
TGTCTCAAAGTTTTATTTGATCAAACTTCAATTAGAAGTGTGGAAATCAGCCTTGGGAGGGAAAACACAAGACTTGGAGCCTTTTTTAATATTCAAAAAGGGTTTGACGTTCCTTTCACCTTTTTGAAAATCTTTTCCCCCTTTTCTCTTTTGTTTGTCTTGGAAGACGATCTTACTCCGTTTTGGTAAACAAAAATTTTGAAAAACTTTTTGTTCCCTTTATTCTTTTGTATTTTCTTGGGATATCAAGACTAACAAGGGACCACACCTTTTTCCACTTTGTGAAGATCAAACCACACCTCTTTAAGTGTTGTTTCTCAACAGTACATGAAGAACAACAAGAACACTCAATACATGAATCCAAACCAAATAAGCTCTGAATTTGATAATTTTTGTTCCATTTTGATTACAATGATCTCTACAACAACAACAACACATTTACAAGCCAACAATCCTCAACAACAATCCAAAATTTCGAGATTCACCTTTCTTGTTTCTTCAACCCTCAATTCAACAATGGTGAATATCTCAAAACTACCCGTATTAAGCTCAAATCCATGATCTAGACTCACTTAGTTTTAGGGAACAAGAACCTAGCACAAGATCCATACAAAACACACAAAAAATTCCTAAATCTAAGTCTCAAGTTTCAGCCAAGACACAAAAACATGACACACTTTTTTTTTGTGAGATTTTTGAATTTTGACATCTCTTCTAGTGTTAGGAAACAAGGATCTAACACTAGAACACAAAAATACACAAAAATTCAAGACCAAAGTTTCGACCAAGGGCCAAAAAGGGACAAAATGTGTTTCTTTTGGATTTTTAATTTTCTACACTTTTTTTTATTTTTCAAGATAGGAAGCCCAAGATTGATCTCGTGGGAATGAAATTAATCCTTGCTCTGATACTAAATGATAACAAAATGATCACAAAACACAAAAATAGTTAACAACATACGAACAAAGATATGAACAACAAGAAGAAAATCTTTGACCATAACACAACAAAACCGTGAATAAGAAAAAGATATAAACACACAAGACAAGATAACACAAAAATTAAAGGATTTGCAATAAAGAAAAGGATAGATAGCAATAAAGAAAAAGATAGATAGTGAGACATACACTATTACAAGAAGTATGAGCTAAAGGATGTATCAAATCCTAGAACCCCTAAGACTCACAATAGTCACACCACACTCTTATGAAGACACAAGAGGGGTGTCAATCTCCTCAAGCACCAACATTCTAAGACAAAATACAACACAAGTGATTACACACTATGTGCTACCCTAGTTACGATTTTCACTCTCTCTCAAGAGAAGAAAATATGTTCTTTCAATCATTCATATTCAACAGATCCCAGCTACAGAGTCCTAGTTTATGACTTAGACTACAACTCATAACTAGTCGTGATGAGTCATAGGATGAGTCTTAACGACTGGAGATCCAGAATCTTAACACATTTTTACAGGGGCTTTTTGGAAATTTCCACCCCTTCATAACCCAAATCCGCGTTGTTTGAGCTAACAAAACATTTGTTATCAAGGGAAAACACTATCCTAATCCCTCAAACATCAAAATAAATTCTCCTACATAAAAAAAGAGATGTTCTTCTCCCTCAAGAGAAAATTAGGATTTCTCAAGAATGAGATCAACTTCAAGGATTTCGCCAAAGCTTTTACTTCAGGTATGTGGGATATTCATCAATGGGCCCCTTCTACATATTGAGTCCTAAGAATTCCCTAAACCTATAAATATAAATCTATTTTATCTTTTTAAGGCTTTTCAAGTGAAATATGAATCTTATCAACTTTATCTCAAGTATTTTGGTTATGTATCCTGTAAATATATTCCCTCATGAGAATTGTGTTCCTTATGTTTGATAATGCAAATGTCTACATCATGATCAATTATTGAAATACTGAGTCCTATTCATGATTTTTCGTATCATGGATAGTTCCATAATTACCGTGGTCAGTTTGTATTAGTCTATGTTGGTGGGTTATGAACACCCGATACCAAGGTCTTGAACATGCATCACTTTAGAAATTCATGATTCTTTCAATTATGTATACAATATTATTTTTATTATCTCATTACTTGGTCATATCATTTACTATTTTACATTTAAAATATACTTCAGAGTCATTTAGGTTGGAGTAACACTTAGCACAAAGTGAACAGAGAGATGGGGGTTCCCCCATTAGTTAAGAAAAATCGTTAGTAGTAGTCCCTACGTTCCAGAACTACGTTGCCTATGAAGGTTTTGAGGTGTCACCCATCAATTTAGGATTGACACTCTCTTAGTGGTCACCCGTTAGTTTAGTCTTGATACCTTAGTCCTTTGGGACATTAGATTAGTTGATCCACACAACCAGTGTTGGTACCCTTGGAACGGTGCTAACACCCTTCCAACAGAGGTTACAAGTTGACCTCGATTAGCTCAGATTGGGGCATGTTGGTTTTAGGTAGCTCCTAAAGTCCTCAATACAGTATTCAAATTATAATAATTCCAAGTTTGGATGAACAAGTTTCCCTATACCAGTTATTTATTTATTCAGATTACATCAGGACATGCTTATTCATGGTCTTGCATTCATTTCATATGTTCATACATTAATGCTCAATTTACTTATGTATATCATCTAGTACCCATATCATATACTAGTACATTCAAAGTGATGATTATATATTCTCTCTAATGCTATGTTGTCTTATAACATAGGTTTGGATGCTCAATTACCAGATCATACATAACGTGTCCCAGTATTACCCAACTGTAGCATTGGTAATTCCGCTTTAGTTGAGGACCAGTTATATTATTTATCATGTTTTCTAGTATTTTAGTTCATGTTATTTCATTAGTCATAGTTTGTTGGGGACCTATCTGTAACACCCCATATTTTGTATGTACATATTCTACTTATATAGAACTTGATATATCCGTGTGGTATAGATAATTAATGGGTTTTGTTATATTATTACTGATGGTGTAGATGGGGTTCTAAATATTTCCCATACGTTTTAATTCAATGGGACAAAGTAAACATCAATATACCTATTTATCTTGAAATCGTAAGTCAATATTTGAATCTAAAGTTTAAAGTGACCAAGTGTATAAAAGTTTTAAGTTAGATTAAAAGGATTAGGGCTTGAAAATAGATTAATTTGTTGAGGTGCTTGCTTGACTTATTAAGTTTGTAGGTGGGTCACCTACTTGAACTATTTGGACTATATTAATGGGCTCAAGGCTATTGATTAAATTTGGGCCTATAATACTGTACTCATTTGGGCTCAAACTAAGTAAATGAGGAAGAAAATGGAGAAAAGGCCCAATACATAAATCTACTAAAGCCCAATTTAATTAAGCCCAACTAAGAAATTAAGTAAGTAGGTGCCTCACCTACTTTGAACTTTTGAGCAGCTTGAACTCGTTAAGTAGGTGCATCACCTACTTTGACCTTTTGAGAATATTGAACTCCTTAAGTAGGTGCATCACCTACTTAGACCAATTTGACCAATTTTGAGGTCCAAAAAGGTAGCTAAGGAGGTGGACAAAATCAGGCCTTTATAAAGACAAGTTTCTGGTAATTTTCCTTCATTTCTAAGTCACAAAAAGGATTATATTTCACAAATTCTCTCCACTTCTCTAAAACAACAAAGAGCTGCCCTATTTTTCTTTCTAGTGTTCTTGAAGAAACCCCAACCTTTGCAAGTAAAGGTAAGTGAAAACACTTAAATTTATCTTAATTCTTTCATTGAACATTAAGAAAACATGCTACAAATGCTTAATTGCAAATATATGGTAGAATATAAAACAAGCTACCTACTCACTTTTCTTTGTTATAAAGAGACATCTTTTTTCTTCTTTGGTTTAAAGTGTGAAGGAAAATTGAAGTTCTTGAAGAGTTCAAATTAAAAGGACAAGTTGTAGTAAATTGAGGTAAGGTGACTACTCTATTTTGTCCTCATTATAGATGAATTTGGGAAAGAATTATGGATGTGTTGTTATTGACAACTCAAGGGAGGATTAGTTTGGTATTTGGATACTGCGACAATAGTATGTTGGGGTTGTTTTATGGACTATTTCATGTATATATGTTGGAGATTAAAGGGTTGATTTTTGGTAAAGGTGTGACTAGTTTTTATTGAAATATAGAAGAAGGGTGTGGTGGTACACCACCGAGATAATTATTGTATATGTTTATTTCCTAATCTATTTTGTGTATTGTTTGGAGGGGGTAATAAAGACAAATTTTTTTCAAGAAATCTCATAAGAGTCGGTATGGTATGTGGATGTAATTGTAGGAAAAAAAGGGTTAAAATAACACCCTTGATTGATAAATTAAGGGCTTACTACTCGTCTATTATTTTGGTGAAGTTAAGCAGCCAAATGTGTCGGTTAGTTATTAATACTAGTTTTACCATATATTGTAGATAAGCAATCCTAAAGGTGGGAAATTAAATTGGGTTTACATCGGAGTAATATGACCAGGTATGTAAGGCACACTCTATTTTGCATGAAATCAAACACTTGTCCCATCAAGTAAGCTTCCAAAGTTATCCTATAGCAAGTGATACATAATAGCAGCGTATGATATTCTATGTAGGCAATGACCTTATTCACACTCTCTAATATATTAAAATACCTCAATACATTCTTATTACGCCTGTATATCTATTTTCACTAGGAAGTTTTAGGAGTTCTCCATTTAGTCAAATAAGACCCATGTGTTATTTTCATCTCCAAAACACTTCATTTGTGTGCTAACATCTCCCTACCTTATTTTTGTTGTATTAAGTGCTCATTTACATGTCTCTTATTAGTATATTATTGTTTCAAGGTACCATAATGTTATGACCACCAAAGTAACAATTTCTAAGGCTAAATAAACTATGTAATGAAAATCTAAATTAAATGGGTAGCAACTCAGGGGCATAAGACTAGCATGGGCCGATACCGATACATTTATATGTGGATGGTAGCTCAGTGGCGTAAGCCTTGCATGGGTCAATCAAAATGTCTATATATGGGTGGTAGCTCTGGGGCATAAGCCTAGAATGGGCATATCTCGATTTGTCTATTTACCACTGATCAGCTGGTCATTTGTATCATATGGCTTACTAAGATTATGAAGTATGAAAAGTAAAAATGAAGAAAATAATGTAATGTACCTGACCCTACAAGTATATATAAAGGTGGTCTACGAGCACTATTTATACACTTGTATCTAATTTCCATTAAGCTCATATATCATGTGTGGTTACTTTCAGCCTTACATATTCAGTACATATTTTCATACTGATGCCCCTTATGGGGGACCTGTATTTAAGGTTGCAAGCACAGGTGGTTCAAATAATACACCTTCTCAGTAGGAGCCTAGGATATCCAGTGGCTATTGGTGAGCTTCAGGTTGATTTGGGGCATTCCGAGTCTATTTTATATACTTTGTTATTGTACAGTAGTTAAGAGTAAGGCGAGGGTTTGTCCTTACCTTAACTAAGTGTCTAGGTATTTTGTAGAGGCTTTGTAGACCAATGTAAAGTAAAGCATAATATTCTATTGTCCCTTAGATTTTATGGACACAATGATCAAGTCTAGTATCTATAGTTTTGGGCTTGTCATTTATTTTTTCATCAATGCATTATATCCATGTATGGAAAAACCTTTGGTTATAATAGTTTCATGCATGAGAATTACAAGGTTATGTATTGGTTCTCTCGATCCTTCATAGCTATAGGTGCATGTATGCCCTAGTAGGATTCTAGGCGTTATAAAAGTGGTATCAGAGCAAGGTCATCCTAGGGAGTCTACAAAGCAGCGCCTACATAGAGTCTTGCTTATATGTGTGTTGTTCACCACATCTATAAGCAGGCGGCTATGGGATATTTAGGGGTTGTCTCTTTTTCTTCACATCTTAAATCATGCAATAGAACCCAAGTCATAGTTGAGGTCATATTTAACCATTGAATCTATTGTTTTTCTCATTATAGTAAAGATGATGGTTACAAGAAGGAGTATGAATAAAGGTAAATGATTAGAAGTGGCTGCCATAGAAGGGACAAACAAATTACCACCTAAACAAGCTAACCCATCTCAAGCTAAGTTGGTATCACTAGCTTTTTCTAGTCTTCTATCTCTAAATGAGCTAAGGAGGGGACGAACAACATCCTCAAAACCACCTATTAATGCAGGATCTAAGGAATACAGTGAAATTGTTTACCCGTTTGGATAAGTTGTAGGACAAACTATTCCAACTACAAGTTCTAGTGGTGCAGATACGGCAGCTATCCTACAGACGCAGGATTTCCTGAAATTAGATCCTCCCACATTCACCAGATCAGATCTTAATGAAGACCCACAAGAATTTATTGATCAAATCCAAAGGGCTCTAGATTACATGCATGCATCGGGTAAAGAGATAGTTGAGCTGGCAACATATAGATTCAAAGAGGATGTTATATTTTGGTATGAAGACTGGAAATGATCTATGGGTATCGATGCACCTTCAGCTACTTAGAAAGAGTTCAAAAAGGTATTTCTTTATCATTACCTTTTATTTTAGATTAGACAGGACCGTGCGAATTAGTTCCTGAATCTTCGCCAAAGAAATATGAGTGTGAGGGAGTACAACCATCGATTTAACTCTTTGGTTGGGTATGCTCCTAATATAGTAGTTGCTATGGATGATAGATTTCATTGATATGTGGATATATTTGATCCATATCTGTTTAGAGATTGTACTATTGCTTCTTTGAACAAATACATGGTTATAGCAAGGATATAAGATTTTGCACAAAAAATGGAGGATCATAGGCAAAGAAGAAGAACAAAAGAAACAGAAAGGGGGTATTCAAAGAGGGATAGATCTACTTGGCCATTTATGGCATTCCAAGGAGAGTTTAAGCCTCAGTTTTCTAATAGACCGCCTAGGACATAATCTTTCTATTCTACAACTAGTGCTCCATTACAATTTTAAGGTTCTAGGGGCAATCAATTTGGGAAAAGAAGTAAGAGTCAGAGTTCACAAACAATGAGGTATCAAGAGAAAAGTAGTATGATCCAATTAAGGACTCCTTGACAACCATGTAAACAATGTGGAAAGCTTCATATGGATGTATGTCAGTATGGGATAAATGCTTGCCTTTGGGGTGGTACGTTGGGGCATATAATTAGAGAATGCTGAAAAATGGGCATTGATTGTATGGCATGACATGCTGGATCAATCATTGCATCATCATCATCGGTGACTTCTTTAGGTGAGGGTGTACAACTTATGGGTTATGGTAGAGATGTTAAAGGAGCAGCTAGTTCTAGTTAGGTTCATAATTGTACATATGCTCTAGTGGATCGATAAAATTTAGAGGCTTCTTCGTATGTGGTTAGAGGTACATAGTCCATATTTTCACATAATGTATATGGATTAATTGATTCGGGTTCTACATTATCCTATGTTACTCCATTGGTTGTTGAAAAGTTCAAATGAACACTGAAATTACTAGTTATGCCAGTTGAAGTATCTACGCTAGTTGGTGAATCTACTATAGTTAGGAGAGTGTATCAAAACTGTATAATAACTATTTTTGGTCATGATACATTGGCCGACCTGGTTTAGTTAGAAATTAGAGATTTTGATGCTATAATGGGATTGGATTGGTTGGCTTTTTGTTATGTCACAGTAAATTGTCGAACTAAATGGGTGTATTTTGTATTTTCCAAGAGAGGCAGTCCTTGAATGGAAGGATTATATTAGTACACCAATAGGTAAATTTATTTCATATTTTAAGGCCAAAAGAATGATATACAAGGGTTACATATACCATCTAGTTAGAGTGAAGGATACAGATGCGGAGCCATCAACTCTTCAAACTATTCTGATTGTAAATGAACTTTTTATTGTATTTTCTGAAGATCTTCTAGGTTTGCCTCTAGAATGAGAAGTAGAGTTTGGTATTGATGTGATTCCAGGTACTCAACCAATCTCAATTCCTCTATATAGAATGTCCCCGAAAGAATTATGGGAGTTGAAAGAATAATTAGAGGACTTACTAGAGAAAGGGATCATAAGGCCTATTATGTCCCCTTGGGGTGCACCGGTGTTATTTATGTGTAAGAAAGATGGATCATTGAGAATGTATACTGATTAATGCCAACTAAATAAGGTGACTATTAAGAAAAAATATCCCCTTCCAAGAATTGATGACTTATTTGATCAGTTATAAGGCGCCGAGTGTTTCTCAAAGATTGATTTGAGGTCAGTTACCACCAAGTGAGGTTCAAAGAGAAGGATAAATCCAAGAAAACTTTTCAAACATGTTACAGTCATTATAAGTTTCAATTCATGTCATTTGGGCTAACTAATGCACCCACAACTTTTATGGATTTGATGAATAGGTTGTTCAAGCCACTCTTAGTTGTGTTCATGATAGTTTTTATAGATGATATTATTTTTTATTAAAGATCAAAAGAGGAAAATGCAGGCCATTTACGACAGGTGTTATAAATTTTTCGTGATCGTAAGTTATTTGCAAAGTTCTCTACAAGTGAGTTTTGGTTAAAATCTTTGGCATTCTTGGGACATATTGTATATAATGAAGGAATAAAGGTTGATACTCAAAAGATAGAAGATATGAAGAATTGGACAAGACCTATAACGCCTATGAAGGTTCGTAGTTTCCTTGGGTTGGCAGGCTAATATAAGAGGTTTGTTGAAGTGTTTTCTTCAATTTCTGCACCTTTAACAAAGCTAACACATAAAGCTTCAAAGTTTCAATAGAATGATGCATGTAAAAGGAGTTTCAAAGATTTGAAGAATAAGTTGACTTCTACACCCGTATTGGTACTTCCAGAATACAGCGCCCCGAGAGTACACCGTGGATGCCACGCGATGCTTGAAACCATAATTTATCCCAAGATAACCCACGGACTAGCATACTGTTAAGTAATTGAATTATAATAAAATAAATAACAAGTTTTTCTGTACGAAAACATAATCATGGAATAATCTGAATAAATACACTGCTGATGAAGTTTATAATATGATAAAACTAAAGGAAGAAACTGAGATCTATATGAATGACTCTGACTGACATCTATGAAGAATCTACTATACTGACTATAAGTAGCCAGGATATTCCTCAAACTACCACTAATCAATACACATAGGAAATAAATGAACTGTACATAAACTAAAAATGTCTAGAGTTCCCGAGATAAGAGAAATCATCACCTTCTGACTGGAAACTACAACTGTCTGATCATAATGCCCGAGATACAAATGGTACCAAAATTATGAAACAATGTAGCCACACAGACGTATATGGATCAGTACTTCTTAAATGTGTGGAGTATGAAGGGGTGAATGCAATAAGTAAAACTGATTTCATACAAAATCTTAAAACATGCACACTAAGTGTAAGTAGACTCACCAATAAGCTAGAAAAAACTGAAAGCTGAAAATATCTTAAAGAATGAGTGACAAACATACACTAATAAGTTGGTGAATCTCTACACTTAGTTTCTGTAAAACTTTACTTTAATGATATAAGTTGAACTGAAGCGGGATACAGTAAAATGGGAATACTTTATGAATACTGAGTCTGAAACTACATGATGAAAACAAACATAACATCGGGGATCTAAATATACAATTATACTTAGCATGAATACCTAAATATATAGAACCAAATGAAACATATACTAAGCTTATCTGATTAACTGAATGACTAATATCTGAATACTCGTTATGTAAGACTGGATTGTACTTAGTCTGAATAACAAAAATGAAACTGTGGAGTACTATGCACATGAGATAAAGACTAACTAAACAACATGAGATGGCTGAACATGAATGCATGAAACTATATTATCTGAGAATGCAAGACCAAGCATATATCATGATTCTGAAATAGTCTGTAAACTAAAATATTAAAATACTGATAACTGAATAACTAATAACTGTATACTATGGTCAAGAAAACCTGAACTGAATAAAGTTCTGAACTGAATACTGAAACAGAAACTGTAGGAGTTATCATCTAACCGATATACCCCTATTATAGATTGATTTGGGTTCCAACCTGTAACCCCAATTTGAAGGGTGTTAGCTCCATGCTACAGGTTACTAAAATTAGCCAAGTCAACCCTAATTTGGCAGGAAGACTCATAAGATATACATGGTTATGTCAACCCTAGTCTGGTAGGAAAAAGATTTACCCTATGCTGGCTATGTAGTTTTGTAACTTAGGGACTGCTACTATGGGTCAAACCCTCTATTGGCAGGAATGCCCCCATACCTGGGTTCGCTCGGTGCTGAATTCTACTCCTAACTAAATCAACAATGAACTGATAACTAGACTATACTAGGTTTAACAGAACTCACATTGATTATGTTGAATGACCGAATGCTACTGTTCGAGATACTATGGAATCATTCGATTTTGACTAGAGACTATATAAATAACTAAATTTCTGGTATTCAATACCTCTAGGACTTGATAGTATAGATAATAATGACATATGAGAGCATTTGAGACCATTTGAGACCATAATAAGTAAGCATTATTTAAAAAATCCCATCACTTGGATATTTCATCAAGAACATGGAGATTAATACTTTAATATGGGGCAATTAACAAAACAGATGGGGATCATGCACTTGGACATTGGAATATCTTAAACATGGGAGCATAGAATGATTATATAACTAAAATCATGAATTTAGGAATTCACATGAAATTTTCTTGAAATAGAACATGGACATATAATCATATATGTAAAGATCATAGCTTGAACCTAAGAATGCCTTAAACATGGGTGAACAATAGAGTTACATGAAAAAATTCATAACTGGGGATTCATGTTGAAATTGATTGAACATGATATGGGAATTTTATCAAACATATAGAAAACATGAATTTAAAACATGGGAATGTTGCTAAAACTCATGAATTTAGGATCTATCATGGAATTCACTCAAATAAAGCACGGGAAACTCAAATTCATAGCATGAGGAACTCAAAATTTTGCATGGAATCACACATGGACTAAAATTAATTAAAATCACCAAGAAACATACAATTCAATCATTCTTGAAGATTTAAAATAATATAATGACCGGAAATTTATTGTTTAATTGAAATAAAAGGGTTTTGGGATCCATGGGTGAAAGAGGATCCATGGATGAACTCCAACATACCTTAAAGCTTTAATCTTGAAGGAGAAACACAATCTTGAAAGCTTTCTTAAATTGAGAAACTTGAGTTCTTGTTTCTCTTGAAGAAAATTAAATGAAGTTCTTGGTGTTCTTTAGAGGACTAAGGTTTTATTAGAGAGAGAAAGATGAAAAATTATGTGTATAATGCTTTTGGGGGCTGAAATTAAGTGTTATGGGCAGATTTAGGTGAGGGGAAGTGACCAAATTTCCTATAGATCCTTTAGGAACTAAAATAGCATGTGAAACAGTTCCATAACAAGGTTGACATCACGTCGATGACCGACACGTCACGTCCCAATCACGTCGGCTTACTGCCTCTCACAAAAAATGCTATAACTTTTTTCTCAGGTATCGAATTAAGGAAAAATTGGTATATTTGGAAAGCTAATTCAATTATGGGAAAAGACATCGTTTCCTTCCCAAACTATACAAGAAAAGTCCAATACACACCTAAACTATCTAAGTGGCGTATTACACACCTTAACTATATAAAAGTGATATTATTACCTCCCCGCGACACCTATACTAAAATTTAATGAGTGGCGTGCACTCCACTCGCCCTCTTGTCGTGCCACGTGTCTAATCTAATTTTCATATTTTATTAAAAACCTAACCCGACCCTATTACTATTTTAACCCATCTATTTAACCCATCTGACCCGACCCAACTCTCATAGTTTACCCTAACCTGATTAAAGCATTCATCCAAATGAAAAGTTATCTGGTGATAGCAAAAACCCGATAAAAGATTCACCTTTTTTTTCAATTTTTTATCAAATTTAAACCCGATAGAAGAGATAAACAATAATTTTGCTGGGTTTTTCATTGTTGACAAGCAATAATTATTTTTTTATCTCTTTTCAGTTGAAGTTGATAGGGTTGATTTCAACGGAGGTGTACGATCTAGGATAAAAACTAAAGTTTATGATCGTTTATGTAGGAACTACTAATTTTTAGTTCAAAGGTTATCTTTTTTCTTTCCTAAATATAGTAGATCTAGGATTTATTTTCGTTCCTAAATTAGATCTAGGGTTTTTTAAGTTAGGGTGTTACCGTCTTTAATTTGTCCAAATTAATTTTTTTATTTCCATTTACATGCTTAATATGTGATAATATAACCCTTGACATTTATAATTGTTTGATTTTACTAGGGTTTTGAATTAGGGGTTTTTCTGTCTTTAATTTATCTTCAAAATTGATCTGTTATAGTTTTTTTATGTGCTTCAATCTATAACAATATGATCTATGAGGTTCAATATGTGATAAATAACCTGTGGTACTTGTAATTATTGCATAAATACGGTAATTTTTTGGGTTTTGTGTACTATGAGACTTGTATCATTTTGTTTTTTTGTGTACTGTGAGACTTGTATCTTTATTGTGTTTTTGTGTTCAATGATTTTAGGTTTATAAAATGATTTTGAACTGATCACTTTGAGATTTTACCATGGTGGAGAACTTAATAAGGGTAAGGAGAAGGGAAAATAAGGAAAAAGATATGAGGGTGGACAAGTTACTAAATTTTTAATTGTTGATGTAAATAAGGTGTCTTTATTTGAATTTAGGGATTATGTAAGGTATTTAGGGTATATTCCCAAACAATGCTTACTATATGTTAGACTGCCTAAGTGTTCTAATTTAAAAGAAATTAGGTCAGACAAGGACACAATTGACATATCAAAGAAATTGGGTAATGGGCAAGTTTTGGAAGCTTTTCTATGTCACATGGTTGGTGAACCTGAGTTGGCCCAACTTTTGGAATTTATAAGTAATTGGGAAGGGCATGTGTAGGGGTAAAATGGTGTGTTTTTTTAATAAAGACACTGAAAATGACCTTGGGAGTGTTGATAGGGCATCTAAAAATAGTGAAGATGCCCCTCCTTTTGACCAACCTACTGCCCATACTTCTCCTTTTTTTTTCTAACCAACTGCTCATATCTCTTCTCTTCCTGTTGACCAACCTAATGCTTATGTATCTTCTCCTCCTACTGACCAACCTACTGCTCATGTCTCTTTTACTATAGCTGCTACTCCTAGTAGTTCTATTGCTACTCCTAGTAGTTGTATTGTTGCTCCTAGTAGTTCTACTACTGCTCCTACTAATTCTACTATTATTCCTACTAATTCACATGCTGCACCTTCTACATATGTTTTGATGCAATGAAGAAGTCCTTCCTATCTGGTTATAGGAAGTGCATTGGTTTAGATGGATATTTTTTAAAAGAAGTGAAAAAAGGGCAGTTATTAGTTGTTGTGTAAAGATGGTAACAATCAAATATTGCCACTTGCATGGGCAGTGGTTGAGATTGAAAACAAGACCACTTAAATTTGGTTTACCAGGATTGTAAAAGAAGATCTTCAGCTGGGAGATGGGATAAATTTGACAGTGATAACAGATATGCAATAGGTAATGAATTGTTGTTTTTGCTTCTGTTTTTGTTTCTATTTATGTTTATATTGTAACTGTTTCTGTTTATGTTTATGTTGTAACTGTTTCTGTTTCTATTTATGTTATAAGGATTAGAAATTTCTATAGATAAATATTTACCAAAATCTGAACATAGAATATATGCAAGGCATGTCCTTGCAAACTGATCAAAAGATGCTATATTTAGAGGTATTAAGAAGAAAAAATAATTTTAGAGGTGTGGAACATCTACCTTTGAGGCTGAGCTTAGGGAAAATATTAGTTATATGAAGATGTTGGGGGGGGGGGGAATACTAGATAAGTTGATGTATTTTAATCCTGAGAGATGGAGTAAGGTTTACTTTAACTTTGGAACAAAGTGTGATGTTGTAGACAACAACATTGCAGAATGTTTTAATGCATGGATTTTAGGAGCTAGGCATAAGACTATAATTATAATGTTAGAGGAGATAAGGGTAAAAATAATGAAAAGAGTGGGAAAGATAAGGGATTTTTGTGAAACTTGGATCAGTGACATTTCTCCAATGGCTATGAAAGTACTAACTGGTAATACAGTAAGGTCTATGAAGTGCAACATATAAAGGAATTATGATACATGGTATAAGGTGCTTGATAGAGGATATAAGCATATTGTGGATATTTCTAGACAATATTGAAGTTGTAGAATATAGATGTTAATGGGTATACCTTGTCCTCATACAGTGGCCGCTCTTCACCACAAAAAACTAGAACCAATAAACTACATCTCTCACTGGTACAATAGAGATACTTACATGAAAACATATTATTTCTTAATTCAACCAGTTTTGAATATGAAGATATGACCACAATCAAAGAATATCTCTGTTATGCCACCTCCTGTTAGGAAGATACCAAGTAGGCCTGGAAAGAATAGAAAGAAATAAGAAGGTAAAACCAAAAAGAAAACTGGAAAGTTGTCCAAGAGGTGGATTGAGATTTCATATGGAACTTTCCATAGCAAGGGTCACAATAAAAGAAGATGTCCAACAGGTGCACCTGTTACTGGCACTAATGCAAATCCTGGCCCAAGTTTATCTTCTGGTGTAGACCCATGTGCAGTCCCAAGTGCAACACCTACTATTGGAAAAGAGAAAGGTTCAACTGGAAGAGGAAGGAGTAGACCCCCAAAGGATTCTACAAAAAAAGGTATTTTATTTAATTTGACAGTGTTGTGAACTAATTATGCTTACCTTATACTAAATATCTTATTTTCTTTCTTTTTAGTGTGCTGGCAGATCAAGAATGATTGGAATGGAATTATTTTACACACAAAGTGGATGCACAATTCTTAATGTAAGTTTGCTACTACATTTATTATCTAAATTTTATATACTACAATTTTATTTACTAAAGTTAATACTTTTTTCATTTGAGAAGCCGGGAATGCCTAGTGAGAGTGTAATACCCCAAAGATTTCTAGAAAATTTCATCCTAAGAATGCCTAGTATTAGATTCTAAAGTGAATGATAATTATTCCATGAGGAATTTTTAAGATTTTCACTTTTTGTCATGTGTAAATTCAATAAGCTTTCCATCGATATATGATTCGCTTAAATCCGATAACTGGGTAGGAAGTTATGACTATTTCAAGTTCCCATAATAAAACAATGCCATATTAGTCAGTGGGGTGCCGCGCCTCAAGAGGAAATGGCATTTGGCAATTTCCAGTAGGTGTCCACGATTATGGCGCATCGCTCCAGCACTCAAATTCATAAATATTCTTTTTCCAGTGTCTCAGCATGATTTCCCCCGTGTCGCGCCAAAGTTCCAGGTCACAAAGAAAGGGGAAATGTGATGGCTCTGTTTTGCGCCATCTGTCCATTTCCCAATTGTCAATTTCCAGTGAAACAACGCGATAACACCGTGTCACGCCAGGGTCCCAGTTCGGGAAAATTTTATTGAAATTAAATGACGCGTCCAGGGTTAAAAGGGTCAATTTCCTACCCCTATTTAAACCCAATAACACGTGATTTAGCTATTCTTCAACCAAAATATACTATTTTCTCTCAAGTTTCTCTCAAGAATAAGCTAGGTTTTCTATTGGGGATTCAAATTCAAGAAGTTTTCACCATAGATCTTAACAAAATCACGAAGTAAGGTATGCATAGTGTTCATTCATGGACTCCTTTTGTCCTTGAAGCCCAATAATCCCTTTTCTGAATTCAAGTTATGGATTTTCTTATGACTTTCATGATTGGGATGCTTTTGTTCATATTGATAATAAGTAATTGAATTGTATTCCATGAATGAGTGTCAAATTACATATGGGTTGATTTGTATCGGTATAGATTCATGAAACCCTAGGACTAAACCCTTGAATGATTAAATTAGAATTGAATCACGATAGTTAATTGTTGTATGATGTTGTTTACACATTCTATGCCTACTATGTGTTTGGTTGAATTCCCAGATGAAGAAAAAGTGTCTAATTAGCATGATATCATGAAATCACCATATACATACAAGATTATGCCTATCACATGTTTGATGAAATGCTTCAGTAAATGTATTATGATGATTATTATGTATTCAAGTTAGTCATGCTTTGTTAGTTTCCTTCCATCGAGTCCTGGGGGTACTTGTACCCAAAACATTAGTTGTGTGCCTAGATCCATGTCATGTTTTCACGATACTCTTAGTCAAGCTATGAATCCTTAGACTTCAAATAGTTTTATGACTCAGGAAAAATCTCCATGATCTCATGACTCAGTCAGTTATCAAATATCAGTAGTATTCCGTCAGTCAATGAAACTTAGTAACTCAGCTCATGTTTATTTCAGTAAATCATGTTCAGTGTCCATTCAGGTGAGAGTAGGAATTAGCACCAAGTGAACCCAAGGATGGGGACACGCACTATCAGATGAGGGTGTGATCCTTAGAAGTCATCCGTACGTCCCAAAACTATGTAGCCAGCATAGGTTGAAACATCAGCACTGTTCAATGAGGGTTGATGAGGTGGATAAGCACTGTCAAATAAGCACCCTACCATTTTATTTTGGGGACACTATCAGATAAGGGTCGCCTACAGCTTGTCCTTACCAGTGGCGTGGTATTGACACTCTTCTAATTGGGGTTACAAATTGGACCCCAACGCAGTTATAATATCTTATTTGGGGCATGTCGGTTAGATGAGTACCTCCCACAGTCTCAATCTTAGTCTTCAGTAAAGAACTCAGATAGTTCTTTAGATTCAAGACTATTAGATACAGTCAACTCATCTATATAGTAAGGAACTCCGATAGTTCCACCTGATTCAGGACTGTCATATACAGTCACCCATGTTATCAGTTACATTCAAATATAACTATTTATGCTTTCAGATATATCAGTTATCAGTATGTTATGTCATCAGTATTCAGATTCAGTAATCATGATATCACATTGTCAGTTACAGTTACATATTTATATATGCATTTTGGCATTCATGTTAGATAGTCATCTAGCATTATTCATTCATGTTAACCCTTGAATTAGACTACCTCACATTTATACTCAGTACATTCCATTGTACTAATGCATTTATGCTATGGTGATTTCTTTTTATGTTACATCATAGGTTAATAGACACGAGTTCCAAATCAGCAGTAGATTTGAGTCTCAACAGTCAGAATAGAAGTGAGTCCTTATCCTTTGAGGACATGATTATTTCTCCACTATTTCATTGATTAGTTATTAGTTGGAGTTAGTTGGGGACATGTCCCATCAACTCCTTATTCAGATTATTCAGACAGTAGAGGCTTTCAGACTAGATGCAGACTATTATGTTTTAGAATTCAGTGTTCATAGTTTTGTTTTGGGTATTGTATTACCCCATAAATGTTATCTCATCCATGTTATGTTCAGTATTGAACCTTATGGACTTTCAGTACATGTTTCTACATTATTCAGTATTTTATGCACTATACAAGTATAGATATTAGTCATGGGTTAGCTTGTGATCCTTTGGGATCATGAGCACCGTGTAGCATTCCGGTTCAGCAAATCGGGGTGTCACAAACTTGGTATTAGAGCCTACGGTTCAATAGAGTCCTAGGAAGTCTGAAAGCCACATCTAGTAGACTTTTGTACATAGGTGTGTTATGCACCACATTTATGTGCAAGAGGCTATGAGATGTTTTGGAACAGTTTTCCTTTTTTCAGTATTCATGTCATGCCAGTGAGCATAATCATAAGTCAATCTCTCAATCTAATCCGCTCCTTCTCTTTATTTCAGAATATGCCTCCTAAGAGTAGAAATCAGCCAATCCCTTAGCTCGAACACCCTTTGGGCTATCATGTTTCTCATGCGGAGTTTAGGACCGTATTTTCCAATCTTGCTCAGTTAGTAGCTTCCCATAATGATCAACTAGCTGTCGTTCTGGCCAACCCAGTGGTCAACTCAGCTGCAGCTAGAAATCGGGACTTTACCCGAATGAATGCTCCGTCCTTCCACGGGTCTAAAGTAGATAAAGACCCTCAGGAATTCATTGATCTAGTTCAGAAAGTGACAAACATCATGGGGGTGACTACTATTGAGAGTGCTGAGTTAGTTGTATACCAGTTGCAGGATGTGGCTCATACTTTGTTCAAACAGTGAATGTCAGAAAGGTCAGATGATACAGGTCCTATAGAATGAGAGGAGTTTGTCACTGCATTCTTAGACAGATTCTTTCCCCAAGAGCTTAGAGAGACTAAGGTTCTAGAATTCATCAACCTCAGGTAGGGTAATATGACGGTGAAAGAGTATTCTCTAAAGTTTACTCAATTATCCAGATATGCCCCTCATGTGTTTGTAGACGGAAGAACCAAGATGAGTAAGTTTTCTTCAAGGGTAAATGATAGCGTGGTTAATAAGTGAAGATCCGCCATGCTAAATAGTGACATGGCTTTAGCCAGACTTATGACCTATGCTCAGCAAATAGAGGAGCAAAAAATTAAGCAGAGGGAAAAGCAGAATAAGAGATCTAGGACACCATTCTCATTTTTTTCCTAAGTCATTAGTTCCAGCTCCTTCTTTAGCCAGTGTTCCAGCTCCTAAGTTCAGAAATAGAGTGCCAGGATCTATGTCTAAGGGCAGTGTCAGCAACGCCTAAACTAATCCCCTTTGCTAGAATTGTGGTAAGAACCACACAGGTGCTTGTAGAGCTGGCAGTAATGACTGTTTCATTTGTGGAAAGCCAAGCCACAGAGTCAGAGACTTCCCCCAGTCAGGTTATCAGAGTCATGTACGCTTCTCAGCTCAATCTAGTTGCAAAAATCAGCAGGGTGCCTCCTCCAGTGCTACTAACGGGCAATGCCCAAATAGACTATATGTTTTTCAGACCCGACAAGATCAAGAAAATTCTCCTGATATAGTTAGTGGTATGTAACAGATCTTTCATGTCTATGTTTACGCTTTGCTATATCCAGGAGTTTCTTTGTCTTTTGTTACTCCCTATATAGCAGTTGATTTCGGAATCAATCCTGAAATTCTAGCAGAGCCCTTCTCAGTCTCTACCCCAGTGGGAAAAAAACCATCATAGCCCAGCAGGTATACATGAACTGTCCGATTATGATATTTTAGAAAGTCACTTCAGCAAACTTAGTCAAATTAGAGATGACTAATTTTGATGTCATTCTTGGCATGGATTGGCTTTATTCCTACTATTCCACAGTCGAATGTAGAAATAGAATAGTCAAATTTCAGTTTCCAAATGAACCCATCCTTGAGTGGAAGGGTAGTGTATCTGCTTTCAGGGGTCAGCATATTTCCTACCTTCGGGCAAGAAAAATGATATCTAAAGGATATTTCTATCATTTTGTTCAAGTTAAGGACTATAGTTTTGAAACTCCCATCCTTGAATCAGTCCCAGTAGTGAAAGAATATTCAGATGTCTTTCCCAAAGATCTTCTAGGAATTCTTTCCGAAAGGGACTTAGACTTCGACATTGATCTTCTTCCAGATACTCATCCTATCTCTATTCCTCCATACAACATATCACCAACATAACTCAAAGAATTGAAATAATAGTTGAAGAATCTCTTAGATAAGGGATTCATCAGATCCAATATTTCCCTATGGGGTGCACCAATCTTATTCGTGCGCAAAAAATACGGTTCTCTCAGAATGTGCATTGATTACCGTCAACTCAATAAGGTCACTATCAAGAACAAGTATCCTCTTCCCAGAATTGATGACTTGTTTGACCAACTTCAGGGTGCCAACTATTTCTCTAAGATAGACCTCAGATTCGGCTATCATCAACTCAGATTTAGTAAAAGTGACGTTCTGAAAATAGGTTTCCATACTCGGTATGGTCATTTTGAATTCTTAGTCATGTCATTTGGTCTTACCAATGACCCAGAAGCTTTCATGGACTTGATGAACCATGTGTTCAAGCAGTACTTGGACATATTTGTCATAGTCTTCAAAGATGATATTCTGGTCTATTCCCGCACTGAGCGTGATAATGCAGACCATCTCAGAATAGTACATCAAACTCTTAGAGATCATTAGCTATTCTCCAAATTCAGTAAGTGCAAATTTTAGCTAAGGTCAGTAGCATTCCTTGGTCACATCATTTACGGTGATGACATTAGAGCTTATCCTCAAAAGACTGAAGTAGTAAAAAACTGGCCAAAACCTATCACTTTATCAGATATCAGGAGTTTCTTGGGTTTGGTTGGCTATTATAGATGGTTTTTTGAAGGATTTTCATCTATTGTATCCCCTATGTCCATATTGACTTAGAAGAAAGTCAAG
Source organism: Capsicum pubescens (assembly GCA_030864215.1). NCBI lineage: Eukaryota > Viridiplantae > Streptophyta > Magnoliopsida > Solanales > Solanaceae > Capsicum > Capsicum pubescens. The sequence continues at coordinate 123,143,213 of CM061544.1, forward strand.
TTTCAGTGGTCAGACCCTTGCGAGAAGACTTTTCAGGAGTTGAAGACTCGACTTACCTCAGCCACAGTCTTAGCTCTTCCAGATAGTTCAGATGGGTTCGTGGTGTATTGTGATGCATCCAGAGTAGGTTTGTATTGTGTCCTCATGAAGCATGGTAAGATCATATTCTATGCCTCCAGACAACTTAAACCCCATGAAAGGAATTATCGTACTCATATCTTGAGTTAGCAGTCGTAGTATTTTCCTTGAATATTTGGAGGTATTATCTCTACGGAGTTCATGTAGATGTCTTCACAGATCACAAGAGTCTTCAGTATGTCTTTTCTAAAAAATATCATAATATTCATCAGAGAAGGTGGTTAGAGCTCTTGAAAGACTATGACATGAGTGTCCTCTATCATCTGGGCAAGGCCAACATTCTCAGTAGGCTATCCATGGGTATTATTTCTCATGTAGATGATAGTAAGAAGAAGTTAGCTCAAGAAGTCCATCAACTTTCCAGACTAGGCATTGACTTAGTCAATTCTTGAGAGGGTGGTGTATGTGTTCAGAGTAGTTAAGAATCATCTCTAGTTTCTGAGGTAAAAAAAAGCAAGATAGAGATCCCAACCTTGTCAAGTTAAAAGAGTCAGTTCAGGATCAGAAAGTAGAGGTTTTATCCCAAGAGGGAGATGGTGTTTGGCATTGTCAGGGTCGGCTCTGTGTTACAGGTGTAGATGAATTATGGCAGCGAATTCTTGTAGAAGCACATAGTGTGTGCTACTCTATTCATCCAGGGGCTACAAAGATGTACCATGACTTGTGGGAAATCTATTGGTGGAGTGGGATAAAGAGATACATTGTAGAGTTTGTGGCTAAGTGCTCTACATGTCAACAAGTTAAGATAGAGCATCAGAAGCCTAGTGGGTCCATGAAGGAGTTCAGTATTCCTACTTGGAAGTGGGAAGTTGTGAACATGGACTTCGTGATGGGTTTACCTCGAAATTGTTATCAACATGATTTAGTCTGGGTTATTGTAGACAGAATATCCAAATCAACTCATTTCCTTCTAGTTCATACCTCTTATTCAACCGAGGATTACACCAAACTCTATATCAAGGAGTTGGTCAGATTTTACGGTGTTCCATTTTCCATTATCTCAGACAGAGGTACCCAGTTCACCTCTCATTTCTGGAAAGTGTTCCAAAGGGTTTTGGTACCCAAGTTCATCTCAAAACAGCCTTTCATCCTCAGAAAGATGGTAAAGAAGAAAGGACCATTCATACTTTAGAAGATATGGTAAGGGCGTGTGCAATTGATTTCAAAGGAAGTTGGGATGACCACTTACCTTTTATTGAGTTTGCATACAACAACAACTATCATTCCAGTATTTAGATGGCTCCATTAGAAGCTCTCTATGGTAGGAGATGTAGATCTCTAATTGGTTGGTACAAAGTTAGTGAGACCTTAGTCTTAGGTCCTGACTTAGTAGTCGACACCTCAGAAAAAGTCCAGTTAATCAGAGAAAGACTCCGGGCTACTCAGAGCTGACAGAAGTCTTATGAAAATATTCATAAAAAATATCTCGAGTTTGAGGTTGGGGATCATGTCTATCTAAAGATCTCTCCCATGAAGGGAGTGAAGAGATTCGGCAAAAAGGGAAAGCTCAGTCCTCAATATGTCGGTCCCTTCAAGATTCTCAGTCATTTCAGCAAGGTAGATTATGAGCTTGAATTTTCTTCAGATCTAGCCTCAGTTCATCCAGGATTTCATGTCTCTTTGCTCAAGAAGTGAATAGGTGACCCTTCATTTGTAGTCCCTATTTAGAGCATTGATGTTAAGAACAGACTCTCTTATGAAGAGATTCTAGTCAAAATCTTAGACTATCAGACTTATAGATTGAGGAACAAAAATGTCCCTCTAGTTAAAGTTCTTTGGATAAATTAGTCCATCGAGGGAGCTACTTGGGAAGCAAAATTAAACATGCGTACTAAGTATCCTCACCTTTTCTCCGCCAACTCAGATCAAGCTCAAGGTAACAGTTCTCTTTAAGCTTACTCAGTTTCATTATCAGTGTTCATCATGAACTTAGTAATTAGTTTCATGTTCATGTTCCCAGTATAAACTTGGTATGTAGTACCATTGCATATTCAGTCATGCATTCATGAATCAGTTACACATGCATCAGATATGCATGTTCAGTATGTTATGTTCAGCTTGTCAGTCATGAGATCACGTTTTAGTTATTTATGCTTAGTTTATGTTCATCTTATTTTTTCCCCTCTCAGTCAGTCTCATTCGAGGATGAATGTTCTTAAGGGGGAGATATTGTAATACCCTAAAGATTTCTAGAAAATTTCTTCCCAAGAATTCCTAGTATTATCTTCTAAAGTGAATGATAATTATTCCATGAGGAATTTTCAATATTTTCATTTTTTTATGTGGAAAATTCAATAAGCTTTCCATCGATATATGATTCCCTTAAATCTGATAACCGGGTAAGAAGTTATGACTATTTTAAGTTCCCATCATAAAATATTGCCATATAAGTCAGTGGCACGCTGTTCCATAAGAGGAAATGGAATTTGGCAACTTCCATTAGGTGTTCACGATTATAGTGTGTCGCGCCAGCACTCAAATTCAGAATTGTTCTTTTTTCTATGTCTCAGTTCGATTTCCCCCACATTGTGCCAAAGTTCCAGGTCACGAAGGAAGGGGCAATGCGATGGCTCCGCATCACGCCATCCCTTAATTTCCCAATTTTCAATTTCTAGTGACACGGCGCGGTAACGCCGCATCGTGCCAGGGGGCCAGTTAGGAAAATTTTTACTAAAATTAAATGACGCATCTAGGGTTAAAAGGGTTAATTTCCTACCCCTGTTTAAACCCGATAACACATGATTTAGCTATTCTTCACCAAAAATATACTATTTTCTCTCAAGTTTCTCTCAAGAACAATCTAGGGTTTCTATTGGGGATTCAAATTCAAGAAGGTTTCACCATCAATCTTCAAAAAATCATGAACTAAGGTATGCATAGTTTTTATTCATGGACTCCTTTCATCCATGAAGCCCAAGAATCCCTTTTCTAAATTCTAGTTATGGATTTTCTTATGAATTTCATGATTGGGCTGTTTTTTTTTCATATTGATAATGAGTAATTGAATTGTATTCCATGAATGAGTGTTAAATTGCATATGGGTTGATTTGTATCAGTATAGATTCATCTAACCCTAGGACTAAACCTTTGAATGATTAAATTGGAATTGAATCATGACAATTAATTGTTGTATGATGTTCTTTACACATTCTATGCCTACTATGTGTTTGGTTGAATGCCTAGATGAAGGGAAAGTATCTAATTAGCATGATATCATAAAATCCCCTTGTAACAAGCTTATGCGTAACACATGTTTGATGAAATGCTTCAGTAAATATATTATGATGATTATTATGTATTCAAGTAAGTCATGCTTTATCAGTTTCCTTCCATCGAGTCATGGGGGTACTTGTACCCGAAACATTAGCTGTGTACCTAGAGCCATGTCATGTTTTCATGATACTCTACGTCAATCTATAAATCCTTAGACTTCAGATAGTTTTATGACTCAGAAAGAATCTCCATGATCTCAAGACTCAGTTAGTTCTCAGATATCAGTAGTATGCCATCGGTCAATGGAACTCAGTAACTCAGCTCATATTCAGTTCAGTAAATCATGTTCAGTGTTAATTCAGGTGGGAGTAGGAATTAGCACCGAGTGAAACCAAGGATGGGAACACACACTATCAAATGAGGGAGTGATCCTTAGAAGTCATCCTTGCATTCCAAAACTATGTAGCCAGCATAGGTTGAGACATCAACACTGTTCAATGAGGGTTGATGAGTTGGATAAGCACTTTGAGATAAGGGCCCCACCATTGTCTTTTAGGGACACTATCAGATAAGGGTCGCCCACAGCTTGTCTTTACTAGTGGAGCGGTATTGACACCCTTCCAATTGGGGTTACAGATTGGACCCCAACTCAGCCATAATGGCATATCAGGGGAATGCCGGTTAAATACTACTTCCCACAGATTTAGTACCAGTCTCAGTAAAATAACCCAGACAGTTCTTCAGATTTAAGACTATCAGATATAGTCGACTCAGATACAGTAAGGAACTCAGGTAGTTTTATTAGATTGAGAACTATAAGATACAGTCACCCATTTTATCATTTACATTCAGATATATCTATTTATGCTATCAGATATATCATTTATTAGTATGTCATATCATCAGTATTCAGATTCATTAATCATGATATCACAGTGTCAGTTACAGTTACATATTTATATATACATTCTTGCATTCTTGTTAGACAGTCAACTAGAATTATTCATGCATGTTAACCCTTGCATTAGCCTACCTTATATGTATACTCAGTACATTCCATTGTACTGACGCATTTTCACTATGGTGCTTTCTTTTTATGTTACACCATAGGTTTGAGACACGAGTTCTAGATCAGCAGTAGATTCCAGTCTCAGCAGTCAGAATGGAAGTGAGTCCTCATTTTTTGAGGACATGATTATTTCTCCACTATTTCATTGATTATTTATTAGTTGGAGTTAGTTGGGGACATGTCCCAACAACTCTTTATTCAGATTATTCAGACAGTAGAGGCTCTCAGACTAGATGCAGATTATTATGTTTCAGACTTCAGTGCTTACAGTTTTGTTTTGAGTATTGTATTACCCCACAGATGTTATCTCATCCATGTTATATTCAATATGGAACCTTATGGCCTTTCATTGCATGTTTCCACATTATTCAATATTTTATACAGTGTACAACTACAAATATCAGTCATGGGTTAGCTTGTGGTCCTTCGAGGTCATGAGCACCGTGTAGCATTCTGGTTGAGCAAATCGGGGTGTTATAGAGAGATTCAAAACTGCCAAGTCTTCAGCATTTATGACTGGAAATATCGGATATACACCAAAAGATTGGTGTAAAATGGAAAGGAAAAAAGTTATGACCTCTAGGCAACTACAAGAAATAAGAGGCAAAAAACAAATGCAAACAAGGTCCAAGGCTGCACACTTGAGTCAAGAAAGCTCCAATGTTCAATCTCTATGAGAAGTTGGTGTAGACTATATTTAAGACTGCATTTATATAGTTTCCCCTGCATAAAGCTTGGCAGTTGTGACTACATTTAAGACTATGTTTTTGATAATTCACTGATGTTGGCAGATGGGATTGCATTTAGAATAGTTTTTTAGTAGTTCACTGATATTGCCGGGTGTGACTTCTTTAAGAATAATTTTTTGGTGGCAGCTTTGACTGCATTTTGCAACTATAATTAGTTTAACAGTACTGATCTTTTTGTAAATGTATTTGACAACAAAATGTAATTGTCACTCATTTTTCATTAATGATTATGCAGTTGTCAGTTCTTTGTTGCTGAAATTTGTGTTTGTGTTTGTGCAGCAGCTGTGGCTGCATTTATTATTCTTAAATTTGTGTTGTGATGTTGTTGAAATTTGTATTTGTGCTTGTGCAGCAGCCATGACTGCATTTAGTGTTGTGATGTTGTATACAAATTGCAACACAAAGAACCACTAAAAACAAAGACAAAACTATCAAGTTTAACCTTACAATTTCATTACACAAAAATTTAATTACACAACCTGGCAGTTTTGTCAAAGGTAACACCTAATAATTGATACAAATTTCAGCCCCTTAAAATATAACAAAAATAAAGCAACTTAGTTTAGGGCAGCCTTCTTTGAGCTTCTTTCAAGAACATGAATTGAAGTAGAAAATACATACACAAATGAGAGTAGTCCATAGTTTTTTCCCTTTTCTTGGACTTAACCAACTTGGTCTTCCATTTCTTCTCATTTGCCTTCATAATCTTCAAATCATCCTGAAAATTGTCCATTTGCAACTCTATTTTGTTCATGTCTATTTTTCTCTCCATAGATTTGGTTGTCCTAGTAGTCTTGTCATCAACTATTTTGTATTCATAAAATGCATAATTTGCCGAAGATTCAATTCTTTCGTCAAGATGCCCAATTCTTCCCAACAATTTAGGAATAACAAATTTCGATCGTTCATCAATAGAATCATCCTTCCAAAGCCAAAAATCACATGATCTAGCATTCTAAAATAAAAGAAATTAGATTCGTATACACTAGTCAAGATCAATGTTTGAAGGAAAAACTCACTTACCCCATAGTAATGACAAGTCCAATATCGTCTACTCGGATTTCTTGAGGTCCATGAAGTCATCAAAGGCAAAAGATGTCCACGTTTGCATCGAACCTTGACCAACTCATGATCTTCTTCATTCTTACAAAGTCTACTCAAACTTATCTTATCCATTAAAGTACCTTGATTAAGAAAATAAGTTTTAAGAGATGTTGAACAACACTCGAGGAAAGAAAAAATTATGAAAATGACAACAAAATTAACACAAAAGAATCATCAATATAGCGAGAAATCAAAGGATTAAAAAGATTTAGTTACCAATTCTTCAAACAAATGATCTTTAATTTCGATTTTGAGAGACAAATTTGGGAATTAAGGTTTCCTAGTTTAGAGCCCCAAATTGGCTTAAATAAGAATAGATCCATTAGAAATTGAAAGTGATGTACTTTTAATGTTTTTAGCCATTTACTTTTGTTATTTAATAGGATGGACGAGCCTAAAAAGAGTGTAGGAAACGTTTCTTAGAATGGGTGTCGCGGGAAGGTAATAATATCACTTTTATATAGTTAAGGGTGTAATAAGTCACTTAGATAGTTTAGGTGTGGATTCGACTTTTCTTGTATAGTTTGGAGTGGAAACGATGCCTTTTCCCTTAAATTATCTAAAATTTGGTGGGTCTTAAGCTGCGAAATTCCATGTATATAAATAGTTATATATGTTCAAAGTAGAACCTTGTAGAATCTAATACCAAACTTTTGATAAATCAAAGGCTCTAAGCTCAATTTTGTTCTAAGTGAATCTTATGAACATTTTTCACCTCGAAAGCACATCAAACACGAGGATAAAGATCATGAAACTTATATTCACATGAAAATCATTTGGATTATAACTTATACACATAGGAATGATGGTTCAAAGACTAGCCTAAAAATATAGGGTGTTACATTATGTTCTCGTTGGAAACATTCATCCTCGAATGAGACTGGTTAGACTGAGAGTACTGTACAAAGGTAAATGAGATCATATTCTGAACATGAACGACTTGGAACGTGATTGCATAAATAATTTTGAAATAGTTTGTAAACTAAAATACTGAAATACTAATAACCGAATAATTGATAACTATAGGCTATGGTCAAGCAAACCTGAAAGTGAATCGAGTTCTGAACTGAATACTAAAACTGAAATTGAGGGAGTTATTATCTAACCAATATACCCCAATTATAGACTGATTTGGGGTCTAACCTATAATCCCGATTGAAAGAGTGTTAGCACCATGGCATGGGTTACTAACATTAGCTGGGTAAACCCTAATCTGGTAGGAAGACTCATGAGATGTATATGGTTATGTCAACTCAAGTCTTGCAAGAATACGATTTAACCTATGTTGGATACGTAGTTTTATAGCTCATGGACTTCTAATAAGGTTCAAACTCTCTACTATCAAGAATACCCCATTCCTGGGTTCGCTCGGTGCTGAATTCTACTCCCAACTGAATTAACAATAAACTGATCTCTAAACTGTACTAGACTTGACTGAACTCACACTAATTCTATTGACTGACCAAATGCTAGTGTTCGGGATACTACAAAATCATTTTATTTCGACTGGAAACTAGATAAACACCTAAATTTAAGGTATTCAATACCCCAGGACTCGATCGTGAAGATAACAAGGACACATACGATCATTTGAGACCATAATAAGTAAGCATTATATAAAGAAACCCATAACTTGGGAATTTCAACAAGCATATGGAGATTAATACTTTAACATGGGGAAATTCACCAAACACATGGCGATTATGAACTTGGACATGTGAATATCTTAAAATGGGAGCATTGTAAGATTACATAACTAAAATCATTAATTTAGGAATTCACAAAAAATTCGCTTGAAAGAGGACATGGGTTTTTAATCATACACGTAAAGATCATAGCTTGAACCTAAGAATGGATTAAACATGGGTGAAAAATATAGTTACATGGCAAAATTCATAACTTGGGGATTCATCTTGAAATAGATTGAACATGATATGGGAATTTCATTAAACATGTGGAAAACATGAATTTAAAACATGGAAATGTTGCTAAAAGTCATGAATTTAGGATCTAACATAGAATTCACTTGAATAAAGCATGGAAAAATCAAATTCATAACATGAGGAATTCAAAATCTTACATGGAATCACACATAGACTGAAATTAATTAAAATCACCTTGAAAACATACAATTCAATCTTTCTTGAACATTTAAAATAATATAATGATCCAAAATTTATTCTTTAATTGAAATAAAAGGGTTTTGGGCTTCAGGGTGAAAGAGAGCCCATGGATGAACTCCCACATACCTTAAAGATTTAATGTTGAAGGAGAAACACAATTTTAAATGATTTCTTGAATCGGGAAGCTTGAGTTCTTGCTTCACTTGAAGAAAATTTGATGTTCTTGGTGATCTTGAGGGGGCTAGGGTTTTCTTGGAGTGAAAAAGGATGAAAAATAATGTGTATAATGCTTTTTGGGGAAGATATTAAGTGTTATGGGCAGCTTTGGGTGAGGGGGAGTGACCAAAGTGCCCATCAAACCTTTTGTAACTAAAATAGCGTGTGAAATAGTTCCGTAACATGATTGCCATCGCATCGCATCGCATATCTATTTGCATCGATGAATGATGCATTGCGTCCTAATTATATCGGCTTACTGCCTCTCACGGAAATTGCCATAATTTTTTGCTCGGGTATCGGATTAAAGGGAAATTATTATTGTTTGAAAGCTAATTAAATTATATACAATTTGGTGGGTCTTGAACTGCAAAATTTCACATATATACAAATTTATACACGTTCTATGTAGACCCTTGTAGAATCGAATATCAAACTTAAGGCGAATCAAAGGCTCTAAGCTCAACTTTGTTCTAAGTGATTCTTGTGAACATTTTTCATCTCAAAAGCACATCAAACACGAGGATAAAAATAATGAAACTCATATTCACATGAAAATCATTTGTATTATAGGTTACATGCATAGGAATGAAGATTTAAAGACTATCCCAAAAATACAGGGTGTTACAGACTATCTCCCCCTTGGAAATATACGTTCTCGAATGAGACTGGTTAGACTGAGAGTACTTTACGAAGGTAACTGAGATCATATTCTTAATATGAATGACTTGGAACATGATTGCATAACTATTTCTAAAATAGTCTATAAACTAAAATACTGATAACTGAAAGCTGAATAACTGATAATTGTATGCTATGGTCAAGCAAACCTGAAATTGAATTTAGTTCTGAACTAAATATAAAAATAGAAACTGTGGGAGTTATCATCTAACCGACATACCCCGATTATAAACTAATTTGGGGTCCAACCTGTAACCCTAGTTTGAAGGTTGCTTACACCGTGCCACGGGTTACTAACATTAGTTGGGTCAACCTTAATCAGGAAGGAACACTTATGAGATATATTTAGTTACGTCAACTCTTATCTGGCAGGATAATGATTTACCCTACGCTGGCTATATTGTTCTGCAAATCATGGACTGCTACTAATGGTCTGACCCTCTACTATAAGGAATACCCCCATCCCTAGGTTCGCTCAGTGCTGAATCCTACTTCCAACTGAATCGATAATGAATTGATCACTAGACTGTACTAGGATTGACTAAACTCACACTGATTCTGATGACTGACCAAATGCTACAATTTGAGCTACTACAAAATCATTCTATTTCGATTGGAGACTAGATAAACAGCTAAATTTTGGGTATTCAATACCCTCAAGACTCAATAGCATAGATAATAAGGACACATAAGAGAATTTGAAACCATAATAAGTAAGCATTATTTAAAGAAACCCATCAGTTGGGTATTTTCATCAAGCACATGGAAAATAATATTTTAACATGGAGAAATTCACCAAAAATATGGGGATCATGAACTTGGAGATGTGAATATCTTAAACATGGGAGCATAGCATGAGAACATAACTAAAATTATGAATTTAGGAATTCACATAAAATTCACTTGAAATAGGACATGGGCATTTAATCATACATGTAAAGATCAAAGCTTGAACCTAAGAATAGCTTAAACATGGGTGAACAATTGCGTTACATGGAAAAATTTATAACATGGGGATTCATCTTCAAATTGATTAAACATGATATTGGAATTTCATCAAACATGTGGAAAACATGAATTTAAAACATGGGAATATTGCTAAAAATTATGAATTTAGGATGTATCATGCAATTCACTTGAACAAAGCATGGGAAACTCAAATTCATAGCATGAGGAATTCAAAATTTTGCATAGAATCACATATGGGCTGAAATTAATTAAAATCACCATGAAAACATGCAATTCAATCTTTCTTGAATATTTAAAACACTATAATGATCAAAAATTCATTCTTTAATTGAAATAAAAGGGTTTTGGGCTCCATGGGTGAAAGAGGACCCATGGATGAACTCCCACATACCTTAAAGATTTAATGTTGAAGGAGAAACACAATCTTGAAAGCTTTTTTGAATTGGGAAACTTGAGTTCTTGCTTATCTTGAAGAAAATTTGATGAAGTTCTTGGTGTTCTTGAGAGGGCTAAGGTTTTCTTGGAGAGAAAAAGATGAAAAATAATGTGTATAATGCTTTTGAGGGATGAAGTCAAGTGTTATGAGTGGATTTGGGTGAGGGGAAGTGACCAAAGTGCCACTAGACCCTCTAGGAACTATAATAGCATGTGAAACAGTTCCATTACACGGCTGCTGTCGCGTCCCATTGCTAATCTCATCGATGACCGATGCATCACATTCCAATCGTGTTGGCTTATTAATTATCATGAAAAATACATAAACCTATTGCTCGAGTATCAGATTAAAGCAAAATCAGTATCATTGGAATGATAATTCAATTATCTATAATTTGGTGGGCCTTGAGCTGCAAAATACCACGTATATAAAAAGTTATACACGGTCAAAGTAGATCCTTGTAGAATCGAATATAAAACTTTGGATAAATCAAAGGTTCTAAGCTTAACTTTGTTCTAATTGATTTTTATGAACATTTTTCACCTCGAAAGCTCATCAAACACGAGGATAAAGATCATGAAACTCATATTGTCATGGAAATCACTTGGATTATAACTTATATACATAGGAACAATGGTTCAAAGACTAGCCCAAAAATATATGGAGGTACACAAAAGGTACAGAAGGGTAAGCAATATATTGTGATGCTTTGAGAATTGCCTTAGGATATGTGTTAATGCATCATGGTAAAGTAATAGCATATTCCTCAAGATAATTGCGGCCACATGAGAAGAATTATCCAACACATGATCTTGAGCTTGCAGTAGTTATATTTTCCTTAAAGATATGGTGCCTCAACCTGTATAGGATTCATGTTGAAATATATAGTGACCACAAGGGCTTGTAGTATATCTTTAACCAAAAGGATCTAAACATGAGAAATAAAAGTTGGCTTGAACTATTAAAAGACTATGATGTTTATATCTTGTATCATTCTGGGAAAGTAAATGTAATAGATGATGCATTAAGTCATAAGGCTATGGTGTCGCCTATAGAAAGACAAGGGATTGACTAAAGATCTACACCAACTCCTCAATTTGGGGGTTTGCCTTCTTGAAACTCTAAATGAGGGGCTTATTGTGCATAATGCTGCAGAATCTTTATTAGTAGCTGAAGTTAAAGAGAAGCAATATGCAGATCCCATTTTATTACTACATAAGGAGAATGTACTATGTGGTATGACAAAGGCATTTGATCTTACGCATGAAGGAGTACTTTGGTGTCAAAACAGATTGTGTGTGCCTAATGTAGATGGGCTAAGAAAGAGGAATATTACAGAGGCACATCATTCAAGGTATTCCATCCATCCGGGTTCAACTAAAATATATCATTATTTGAAATAAATATATTAGTGGGGTTACATCAAGAAGAACATTGCAGAATTTGTAGCTGAATGTCCAAATTGTCAAAGAGTTAAAGTAGAACACCGAAAGACCGGGGTTATTATGCAATGCATAGATCTTCTAATCTGGAAGTGGGACCTGATCAAATAGATTTCGTCACTGGATTACCTCGTACATCTCAAAGGTTCAATTCCATATGGGTAATAGTTGATATACTTACCAAATTAGCATACTTCCTGCCAGTTAAGACCACTTACATTGTTGAAGAGTATGCAAAACTGTATTTTAAAGAGATAGTTCGGCTACACGAAGTGCCAATCTCTATTATATTAGATCGGGGAGCTTAATTTATCATAAATTTTTGGAAGTTTTTTTAGAGAAATCTAGTGACATATGTTAATTTAAGTACAGTGTTTCACCCTCAAACATATGGGAAAGCAGAACGTATTATACAAATAGTTAAAGATATTCTACAAGCTTTTGTATTAGACTTTAAAGGTAGTTGGAATGATCATGTACGTCTTAACGAGTTCACCTACCACAATAACTATCATTCAAGTATCAAAATGGCACCATATGAAGGTTTGTATGGAAGAAAGTGTAGATCGCCAATTTGATGGTTTGAAGTTAGTGAACTACCTTATTCAGGCAGATCTTGTTCATCAAGCTACGGAAAAGGTTAAGGTGATTCAGCAACGTCTAGAGACAGCCCAAAGCCGACACAAATCATATATGAATATTAGAAGAGGGAGGCTAGAGTTTACTATTGGTGATTGGGTATTTTTGAAGGTGTCACCAATGAAAGGAGAAATGAGATTTGGTAAGAAAGGAAAACTAAGTATATGTTATATAGGCCCGTATAAAATATTCGATGGTTTGTCCAAGTTGCATATGAGTTAGAACTACCTCAAGAGCTTTCAACAGTATATCCAATGTTCTACATCTCAATGCTTCAAAAGTGCATTGGAGATCCATCTCATATTGCTCAAACTGAAGATGTACAAGTTACGAAAGATCTCACTTATGAGGAAATACCTATTTCTAGTCTAGATCGACAAGTCAAGAGGTTAAGAAATTAGGAAATAGCTTCTGTGAACGTACTTTGGAGAAACCATAAAGTATAAGAGATCACATGGGAAGTACAAGAAGCGGTGAAATCCAAGTACCCCCAATTATTCGAATACGAAGAGAAAGTCCAAGATGATGAATTGGAATAATAAGTAAGTTTTGTCTAGAGTTTCAAAAGATATTGTCAAAAGTTTAGAACAACTATGTGGATAAAGCAGATAGACCTCTCCAGGTTGATGGTTCATGCTCAACAAATTGAAGAGGCCAGAACTAGTAGCTTCAACTTCTCATAGAAAAGGTCTAATAGTGGGAATCATTCTTAGTTCCACCATAAGTATTCAACTCCAGTCCCTTCTTATGCCAGTTCTCTAGTTCCTATGTTCAAATAGGACAATGAGGATGGAGAACTAGGCTCCAAAGGTAATAGTAGATACACCAATTTAGTTTGTTGGAGATTTGGAAAGAACTACAAGGGTGAGCTTTTGGTAGGCAGGGATATGTGTTTTGGATATGTAAAGTCAGGACATCGAATAAGGGAATGTCCTGAAGTTTCCAAGTGAGGAAGAAATGATCATCAATAGGGCTCAACTAAAACATCAGCAATGCCAGTAGGACACCCAACATAGTAGGGTGCCACTTCTACTGCCACCAATAGATAGCATCTGAATTAACTCCATGCCCTTCAGACTCGGCTGGATTAAGAAGGTTCTCCTGATGTGGTTAGTGGTACGTTACGAGTTTTCCACCTTTATGTTTATACATTATAAGATACTGGAGCCATACTTTCCTTAGTGACTCCCTATATAGAAGTAGACTTTGGAATCAGTTTCAAAGTCTTAGCAGAACCCTTATTAGTGACTACTCCAGTAACTAGTTCCATTATAGCCATACATGTATACAAAAATTGCCCAGTCCTAGTGTCCCAAAGCATTACCTCTGTATACCTTATAGAGTTATAGATTAATAATTTTGACGTCATCTAGGCATGGATTGGCTCCACACTTTCAATGCCTCAGTTTATTATAGAAACAAAATCATCTAGTTTAAATTCCCAAATAAGCCAGTCATAGAATGGAAGGGTAGTACCTTAGTGCCTATAGGTCGATTCGTCTCCTACCTTAAGGTAAGGAAGATGATACCCAAGGGTTGCATCTATCATTTTGTCCTAATAAAGGACTCAAAATCTAAGATTCCAAGTCTTAAATTAGTTCCATTACTTAATGAGTTTTCGAAAGTATTTCTTGAAGATATGCCCAAATTTCCTCCTAAGAGGGAAATCGACTTTGAAATAGACATCCTCCATGACACCAAGGTTATTTCAAACCCAACTTACATAATGGCTCCATAGGAGATTAAGGAATTGAAAGATAACATAGACAGGGATTCATTAGGCCTTGTGTTTCCCCGCGGGGTGCCCCAAGTTTCTTTGTGAGCAAGAAAGACGGTTCTATCATGCCTCAAATCCCATTGGGGCGGATAGGTACTCGTAGCCGTAAGGTTCAAGAGAACCAACCTATAACCTTGTACATATAATGTTTGGAAATATGATAACCAAGGGTTCTACCAAATATGATACAATACATCAATGAGAACAACCGCACAGGCAAGCACCAAATTATATGCAAGACTTAGCCATTGGGGCCACAATATCTAAGAGACAAGACATTACCATACTTAATTTTACATTGGTCTAAAAAAACTCTAGAAGATACATAGAAACTTAGCTAAGGTCGAGAAAAACTCCCGCCATACTCTTAACTTCTGTACAATACCAAAATATATAAAACAGACTCGGAAAGCCTCGAATCAATCTGGAGGTCACCAATAGTTGCTGGATATCCTGGGATCCTATTGAGAAGGTGTATTTGTTGAAGAACCTATGACTACAACATGAAATACAAGTCCCCCATAAGGTTCATCAGTACGAAAGTATGTACTGAATATGTAAGACTAAAAGTAACCATACATGTTATAAGAGTTCAATAAAAATCAAATACAAGTGTACAAATAGAGCTAGTAGACCACCTTTATATATAATTGTATGGTCAGGTACATTTCATTTCTTTATTCATTTTAACTTTCATACTTCATAATCTTTGTAAGCCATATGATACAAATGACCAGCTTATCAGTAGTAAATAGATAAATCAGGAGCGGCCCATGCTAGGCTTGCGCCCTTGAGCTGTCACCCATAAATAAACATTAGGATTGGACCATGCTAGGCTTACACCCCTGCGCTGCCACCCATAAATAAACATTGGGATTGGCCCATGCTAGGCTTATGTTCTTGAGCTGTCACCCATTTTAATATAGATTGCGTTACTTAGTTTCTTTAGCCTTTGATATTGTTACTTTGGTGGTCATCGCACTATGGTACATTGAAACAATTATATACCAATAAGAGATATATGAATAAATGCTTAATTAAATGTCAAAGAGGTATGGGGAAGATTGTACATGAATGAGATGTTTAGGCGCTAAAAATAACATACAAGTTTTATTTGACTGAAATAAGAACTCTTGAAACTTGCTAGTGAATGTAAAAATGCAGACTCAATAATAAGCATATGGTGAGGTATTTTAACATATTACGGAGCGAGAATAAGGTCGTTATCTAGATAGGAAATCATATGCTGTTATTATATACTTTTTACTATAGGAAAGCTTTAGAAGCTTACATTGTACCAAAAGGATTGGATTTCATGCCAAAGAATACAACATAGAGTAAACTTACTTACCCGGTAGTACAACTCCAATACTAATCCACCTAACTTCCCTCCTTGTAGATTACTTATCTATAATAAAATATATGGTAAACTAATATTGGAAGGAAAACGATACATTTGGGCTACTTAACTTCACCAAAATAGTAGCAAGTAGTAAGCCCTTAATTTTCCAATCGAGACTGTTATTTTAACCCTTTTCACCTCACATTATATCAATATACATACAAATTCTTTTTAGATCCCCTGAAAAAGCTTTGAATTTATTACACCCTAAAAAATGGTGTAGAAATAGAATGAGTAATAAATGTGTAAAAAAATTAGTTCAGTGGTGTACCACCACACCTTTCTTCTATATTTTAATACGAACTAATCACACCTTTCCCCAATATCAACGTGGAATCCTCCAACATATACAAAAAAAAAAATCCATAAAATAGCCCCAAATCTCTTTTATTGTAGCAATCAATTATTGAACTTATCATCTCTTAAGTTCTCAATAACAACACATCTATAATTCTTTCTCAAATTCATATATGAGGAGAAAAAAATAGAGAAGTCACCTTACCTCAATTATGAAACTTATTATTTTAATTTAAACTCCTCAAGAACTTCAACATTTACTTTCCTTCACACTTTAAACTGAAGAAGAAAAGAGATCTCTTAATAATAAAGAAAACGCGAGCAATTAGTTTAATTTATATTCTTCCATGGACTTAAAATTAAACATGAATAGCATGTTTTCCTAGTCTTATATGGGATAATTATTGTAAACCTTAAGTGTTTAGACTTACCTTGGCCTGCAAAGGTTGGGATTTCTCCAAGAACCCTAAAGGGAAATATAGGATTTCTCCTAGTTACTTTAAACAAAGTAGAGAGAATTTGTGAAGTATAACCTTTTTGTAACTTAAGAATGAGGGAAAAGAACTAGAAACTTGGCCTTATAAATACCCTATTTTGTCTATCTCTTTAGCTGCATTTTGGACATCAAAATTGTTTAAATTGGTCCAAGTAGGTGATGCACCTACTTAAGTGTTCAAGATGCTCAAAATTTCATAGTAGTTGATGCACCTACTTATTTAATTCTTAGTTGGGGTCAATTAAATTGGGCCTTGGCAGATTTGAGTATTGGGCCTTTTATCCTTCTTCTTCCTTTTTACTTAATTTGAGCTCAAATGAGTACATTAATATAGGCCCAAATCTGATCCATAGCCTTGATCCCATTAACTTGGTCGAAATAGCTCAAGTAGGTGATCCACATACTAGCTTTATTAAGTCAAGCAAGCACCTCAACAAAATAATCCATTTTCATTTCTTAATCCATTTAATCTAACTTTAAACTTGTATATACTTGGTCACTTTAAACGTTAGATTCAAATATTGGCTTACGATTCTGAGTTTAATAGTTTTATCGATATTAATGTGGATGCTTCACCATAAAACGTACGGGCAATGTCTAGAATTCCATCTACACTTTTAATATTGGCATAAAAATTCTCATTCATTACCTATACCATAAGGCTAGACCAACTTACATATAAATAGAACAAGTACATGCAAAGTACGGGGTGTTACATATTCCCCTTCTTAGGAACATTTGTCCTAGAATGTTAGCATAATTGTCTATCCAAAACAAGTTCAAGCCTAAGTTTAATACTCATGTTATCACGTAATACCTATATATTACACTTACTTGTTATTGCCCCAATTTAGCATCTTAAACTTTCTCTTTGTATTTGATCAAATGGGGGTACTTGGATTTCATTGCTTCTTCAGCTTCCCATGTTATCTCTTCTACTTACTGGTTTCTCCAAAGCACTTTTATAGAAGCTATTTCTTTGTTCCTTAACTTCTTAACTTGTCTATCTAGAATAGAAATAGGTATTTCTTCATAGGTGATATCTTCCGTAACTTGTACATCTTCAGTAGGAGTAATATGTGATCGATCTCCAATGCACTTTTGAAGCATTAAGATGTGAAATACTGGATGAACTGTTGAGATCTCTTGGTGTAGCTCTAATTCATAAGCGACTTGGACAAAACTACGAGTAATCTTATATGGGTGTATATAACATGGACTTAGTTTTCCCTTCTTACCAAATATCACTACCCCCTTCATTGGTGACACATTCAAGAGTTCCAAATAACCTATAGAAAACTCTAGCTTCTTTTTTTAATATCTGCATATGACTTCTGTCGACTTTGGGCTATTTTCAACCATCGTTGGATTACTTTAAACTTTTATATATCTTGATGAACAATATCTAGCCTAAATAAGGTAGTTTCACTCACTTCAAACAATCTAATTGGTGATATACACTTTCTTCTATACAAAGCTTAATATGGTGCCATTTTGATACTTGAATGATAGCTATTGTTGTAGGCAAATTTAATGAGAGGTAAATGATCATAGAAACTAGCTTTAAAGTCTAATATACAAGTTTGTAGAATATCTTAAGGTGTTTGAATTATACGTTCTTCTTGTCCATCTGTTTGAGGGTGAAAAACTGTACCCAAATTTACTTGTATTCCTAAATTTCATTGAAAAGACTTCCAAAAATTTGAAGTAAATTGAGTTCCCCTATATAATAGAGGATGTTACTTTGTGTATCTAAACTATCTCTTTGATATACAATTTTCCGTACTCTTTGACTGTGTAAGTGGTCTTGATCGACATGAAGTGTGCTTTTTTGGTAAACCAATCAACTATCACCCATATGGAATCAAACTTTGAAGATGTACGAGGAAAACCAGTGACTAAATCCAGGTTGATCATGTCCTACTTCCAGATTGGAAGATGTATACATTACATATAACCCTCGGGCTTTTGGTGCTCTACTTTAACTCTCTGGCAATTTGGATATTCGGCTACAAATTCTGCAATGTTCTTCTTTATTTCACTCCACTAATACATTCCCTTCAAATACTAATACATTTTAGTTGACCCTGGATGGATAGAATACCTTGAATGATGTGCCTATTTCATAATCCTTTTTTTTCACCCATCTACATTAGGCACACAATCTTTTTTGGCACCGAATTACTCCCTCTTGTGTTAGCTCAAATTCCTTGATCGTCCTACATTGTAAATTATCATTCAGATATAATATAATAGAATATGCATATTGCTTCCCCTTCACTTCATCTACTAATGAAGATTCTGTCATATTATGCATAATAAGCCCCTTATTTAGAGATTAAAGAAGGTGAACCCCCAAATTGGCTAGTTAGTGTAGATATTTAGTCATCCCTTGTCTTTCCGTTGACTGTCCATAAATGATCACCATATCCTTATGACTTAACGCATTATCTTCCACATTTTCTTTCCCCAGATGATATAAGATATCAACATCATAGTCTTTTAATAGTTTAAGCCACCTCTGCTGCCTCAAATTTAGATCCCTCTAGCTAAAGATATATTTCAAACTCTTTTGTTTAGTATATATTTAAATATGAGTCTCATACAAGTAGTGACACTATATCTTTAAAGCAAATATAATTGTTGCTAGCTCAAGATCATGCGTTGGATAATTTTTCTCATATGGCCGTAATTGTCTTGAGGCATATGCTATTAATTTACCATGATGCAACAACACATATCATAAGACAATTCTTGAAGAATCACAATACACTACATACCCTTTTGTGCCTTCCAAGAGTACCAATAGGAGTCTAGAAGTCAACTTATTCTTTAGAACTTGGAAACTTCTTTCACATGTGTCATTCCATTAGAACTTGAATTTTGTGTGTGTTATCTTTGTTAAAGGTGCAAAAATTGAATAAAATCCTTCAACAAACCTTCTATAATAACCTGCTAACCTAAGGAAACTACGAATCTCTATAGGTGTTGTAGGTCTTGGCCAGTTCTTCACAACTTCTATATTTTGAGTATCAACCTATATTACTTTATTAGATAAAATATGACCCATTAATGCCACATATTTTAAATAAAACTTATATTTAGAGAACTTTGCATATAGCTTACTATCACGAAGAATCAGTAACACCTGTCGTAAGTGGCTGGCATGGTCTTCCTTTGATCTTGAATAAAACAAATTATCAGCTATAAAAACTATCACAAACACATCTAAGAATGTCTTGAACACCCTATTATTCAAATCCATAAAAGTTGCGGGTGCATTAGTTAACCCAAAGAACATAACTAGAAACTCGTAATGATCGTACCGTGTTCGAAAAGTTATCTTGGGTATGTCCTTCTCTTTGACCCTCACTTTGTGCTAACAAGACCTCAAGTCAATCTTTGAAAAACACTTGGCGCATTGTAACTGAGCAAATAAATCATCAATTCTGGAAAAGGGATATTTGTTCTTAATAGTCACATTATTTATTTACTGATAGTCAATGCTCATTATCAATGAGCCATCTTCCTTATGCATAAATAACACTGGTGTGCCCTAGGGGGACATACTAGGCCTTATGAATCCTTTTGCTAGAAATTCATTCAATTGCTCTTTCAACTCCCATAATTCTGTCGGGGCCATTCTATATGGAAGAATTGAGATTGGTTGATTACCTAGAATCACATCAATACCAAACTCCACTTCTCATTCTGAAGACAAACCTAGAATATTTTTAGGAAATGCATCATGAAATTCATTTACCACTGGAATAGTTTGAAGAGTTGATGGCTCTGCATTTGTATCCTTCACTCTAACTGGATGATATATGTAACCTTTAGAAATCATCCTTTTTGCATTAAAATAAGAAATAAATTTAACTCTTGCTGCACCAATATTACCCCTACATTCAAGGACTACCTCTCTTGGAAAATAGAAATACACCCTATTAGTTCGTCAATCTACCATGGCATAATAAGAAGCCAACTAATCCATACTAATTACAACATCAACATTGAACATTTCAAACTCAACAAGGTCAGCCATTGTATCGCGACCACAAATAGTTATTATACAATTTTAGTACATTTTCCTAGCTATAATAGATTCACCAATCAGCATAGACACTTCAAATGGCTTAACTAGAAATTCTGGTATTTTTTTTAACTTCCCAACAACCAATGGAGTGACATATGATATGTCATACCCCGAGACTCTAACCAATAGTACAACCATAACTCAATCTCATGAGAAATAAATTATAGTTCTTTGGTTTTTTTCTGATCAAGGGTGATGTGTATTAAGGCCTCAAAGATGTCCTAGCGATTAGGTGAATCAAAACATACCTTACCAATTGAATTCTTGGGAAGGATATTTCCATATTCAAATTCAAATAAGAATATCTCTCATTATACTACGAATTATTGAGCTCATGACCTACCAAAATATAAATAATTGAATAAGATTTCCAACGATCCCAATTTTTCCAAAATCCAATATCGGAGCAAAGAGTTATGGCTATTTTACTCCAGCGTGTCAGCCTAGAAATTACGTGATGACATTTTGTGACGACTTGTCACAAGCCTGACGGATTGTCACAAAATGTCATCACCATAAGTAGAAAGTCACAAAATCCAACCTTTTGTGATGATATTTCGTAATGACTTGTCACAAGTCTGACGATTTATTACGAATCTCATCAGCTATTTTTTTTACAGCAATTAAGGGACATTTTTGAAAGGGTATTTTTGTATTTTCCCATCTTTTAGAGGCCTATATAAATATGAGAATCCCCATCCAAACCTTAATTTCTTCATTCTCTCTTCCAATTCTCTTAAGAAATATATCTAGGGTTTTATTTAAGGACATTAATCTTCAAAAAATCATCCATAAATCTTCAAGATTTGTTCAAGAATCAAGTTCCTCATAGTATGGTCTTCGAAAATCATTTATTACAAGTGCGGATAGAGTCTCAAGCACTAGAATTCATCCAATTATAAAGATTAAGGTATGTCGGGTTTTGAACAAGACCAATCTTTTTGTTCTTGTGCCCAAATCTTTGATTTCTATTATGTATTTATATGATTTTACAAGTGGTTTATACCCAAATTACTTCATCATGAGACTATGAGAATATAAATTGTTCAAGCTTTGTTATACATAATTATTTTACTATTCCCAAGTTATGACTTGATAGTTAATATTATAAATTTCATATTTCTACCATAAGTTGATATTTCAAGTGCTTTCAAGATATGTGTCAATTTTAAGCTTCCTTATGAAAAATTGTATTATTGAGTATATTGATTCATGAGATTGAGTTGTAACAATGAGTCTTGATATTTCATTAAAGTTATTGATGTTTCCATGATTTAATGAATTGATACAGTTTGATATTGAGAAAGATTGATTTGATTTGAGTTGAGTTAGGAATCCACAAAATGATTATGATTTGATAAATGAGAAAGAGATTTGATTTGGTCTTCATGATAGACCCTTGCGATGTTTGTGGTGGATTTCCTAACGCGTTCTGAGCTTGTGTTTGGGTGTAGTATTTAGCACCGAGTGGGAAATATGGTATTTCCCCAAAATTACATGCCACTGTAGGATTGATATTGATAATTATGGGCCAGAGGCCGAGTATGAGATTGTGATCACTAAATTTAGGTTGTACTTTCTTGCAAGAGTACGATGCTCCCGCCAATGTGGGGTTCTCTCCTTAGAAGGGAAAAATGTTGGACTCCATGTAGCTCATATGGTTTATGTCGGTTATAATAACCTCCCATGTCTATAAAAGTTGAGTTTCTTGAATTACCGAGTCACTCCTAGTCTTGAGTTGAAGAGTTGCGTTGTTTATGATGATTTATGAGGTTTTTATCATATGATTTATTTACTATGAGATTATGAAAAGTAAGTTTCAATCTAATTCAAGCCAAGTGAGCCATCATTGTACATATGCATATTTTCATGAAATTGATGATGATATTTACATTGTTCCATGCACCCCCGCATACTCCGTACATTCCAAAGTGCTGACCCACATATTTTCCTATGGGCTACATTTTCTCGTAATGTAGGTTTAGGTATTCAGCTACGTTAGAGATATTTGAGTTCCTCAACTACGTTTCCTCAGTGGTGAGTCCTCATGGTTTGAGTACCATGTCTATATTTTTGGTGATATCATTCTGTTATTATGGCTTTCATTACTGTTTGAGTCAGTTGGGTCTTGTCCTAATGGCTCCTAAATTTTGATGTATAGAGGCTTTGTCAGACTAGAGGGTTGGTAGGTATAGACATTCAATATATTTTGGTTGTACAATCTAGTATTATCTAGTATTTCTCTTGAACCCGATATGGTATATCTCTTTATTGTGCATGACTATTGTTGAATTGAATTCCTTGAGGTAGTGTCTGGCTTCTAGGGTTATCTTGGGGCTACTTGTATCCCTGAGCACCATGTGGTATCTTGGGATAAATTTTGGGGAGTTACAAAGCTTGGTATCACAACATAAGGTTTAAGGAGTTCTAGTGAGTCTGACAAGCCGCGTTACGTAGAGTCTTGATCATTGGTGTGTAGCGTGCCGCATCTATGAGCAAAAGGCTATGGAAAATTTTAGGAAAATTTGTTTCTTTCTAAAGTTTATCATTCCTTCAACTGTCTCTTTATCTGTGATTAAATCATGCTCTCTTATAACAGAAAATGCCTCTTCGTCGAGCATATAGAAACAACGAGCAACCTTAACTTGTTGATACCTTGAGCAAGCATGTGTCTCATGCAGAATTTCGGGCATCTTTTCAGGCGCTAGCCCAGATAGTTACCACCAATGCTTAAGCTAACACCCAGGCTACTATTCTATCTCCACAAGAGAATAATTCTGCTGCAGCTTGAGTTTGTGACTTTATGTGGATAAATTTGCCTGAGTTTTATGGGTTGAAGGTAGGTGAATACCCACAGATGTAATTGGATGAAGTGAGAAAGATCAAGCAGATTATACATGTGACTGAGGAGGAGAGTGTTGAATTGGCTACCTATCAAATGAAAGATGTTGCATATGATTGGGTGGAGACGTGGAGGATGAGTAGAGGGGAAGATGTCGCTCCCATGACTTGGAAGTTATTCTAGGATGCATTCTTGGATAGATTCTTTCCTCTTGAGGTAAGGGAAGCAAAGATAGAGGAATTCATAAATTTGAGACAAGGCTCCATGACTGTTAAGGAGTATTGTCTTAGATTCAGTCAGTTATCCAAATATGCTCCTATTATGATTGCTGAGTCTAGGACCATCATGAGAAAGTTCGTGACCGACGTGTCGAGTTATATTGTGAAAAAGTATAGATCTGCTATGCTTAATAAGAAGATGGACCTTTCTTGGTTTATGATACATGCCCAACAGATTGAAGTTGATAAGGTGAAAGAGAAGGAGAGAGTAAGAGAGAATAAAAGAGCTAGATCAGAGCAGTAGGGATTATGTCAGTCTAGATTATATGGAGGGAATCACCCTCAATTTTAGGGACGTTCGTTTATACCTGTGCCATCCTAAGTTAGTACTCCCGCATCTAGAAGCTGGCAGGAGCAGGGGAATAGGCCTATCCCATCTAGGTCTCAGGAAAGTGTAAGTAATAGACATTGTTCTCCTTCATGTGCTAAGTGTGGTAGAGATCATTTTGGAGAGTTTTTTGTTGATCAGAGGGGTTACTTTGGTTGTGGCACGTTGGGCCACTGACTTAGAGATTGTCCATATGCTAGACGGGGGATTCAAGATACTCGGTCCCAGAGTCAGGCTACCAGTGTCCCCGCTCCCGTAGTTCGCCCAGTTCCTCCTTAGGGAACCTCTTCTATTACTTCTGGCGGTTCGCGCCAGAATCGCTTCTATGCTATACCACCTCACCAGGAGCTGGAGTACTCTCTAGATGTTTTCACTGGTATGCTCCGTGTCTTTCATTTTGATGTGTATTTATTTATGGACCCTGGTTCAAGTTTCTGTTATGTGACACCTCTGGTTACTGTAAATTTTGAGATGGACCCTAAACGAATTTCTGAGCCTATTTAGGTTTCGACCCTGGTAGGAGAAACTATTATTTCTAAGCGAGTGCATAATAAGTTTCCTGGTACTGTCCTTCATTAGGTCATATATGCTGATTTGATTGATCTAGATATGGTTGATTTTGACTTCATTCTGGGTATAGGTTGGCTTCACTCGTGCTATGTGTCAATAGATTGTCGTACCCGAGTGGTCAAGTTTCAGTTTCCTGAATAGCCCATTTTTGAGTGGTCCGGGAGTTCTGTAACTCCGAAGAACCATTTCATATCCTACTTCAAAGTTAGGGAGTTGATTTCCAAGGGTTGCATCTATCACCTAGTTCGAGTTAAAGACCTCAAGTTTGAGACACCAACTATCCAGTCAGTTACCATTGTTAATGAGTTTCCTGATATTTTTCCAGAAGATCTCCCAGGGGTACCACCTGATAGAGAAATAGAAATCGAGATTGATATCCTTCCCGACACTCAGCCTATTTCCATTCCTCCGTACCATATGGCTCCTGCAGAACTTAAAGAGTTAAAGGATCAACTCAAAGATCTCTTAGACAAAGTCTTTATCAGACCCAGTGTTTCCTCGAGGGGTGCACTTGTTCTATTCATGCATAAGAAAGATGGTACATTGCATATGTGCATTGATTACCATCAACTCAACAAGGTAACTATCAAGAGAAAGTACCCTCTTCCTCAAATTGATGACTTGTATGATCAGTTACAAGGTGCGAGCTACTTCTTAAAAATAGACCTTATATCCGGCTATCATCATCTTAAAGTGAGAGAGTGTGATATTCTAAAGACAGCCTTCCAAACCCGTTATGGTCAGTTTGAGTTTTGTGTCATGTCCTTTGGGTTAACCAACGCTCCAGTAGCCTTCATGGACCTTATGAATCGAGTGTTCAAGCAATATCGTGATATGTTTGTCATTGTATTCATAGACGATATTCTTGTATATTTTCAAAGTAAGGATGATCATGCCGACCATCTTAGAATTGTCTTGAAAACTCTTAGAGATCATCAATTATTCGCTAAATTTAGCAAGTATGAATTTTGGCTAAGGTCAATTGCTTTTGTGGGTCACATTGTTTTCGCCGAAGGCATTAGAGTCAATCCCCAAAAGGCAAAAGCTGTAAAGAATTGGCCTAGACTTATCTCCCCATCTGACATTAGGAGTTTCTTGGGTCTAGCTAGTTACTACCATCATTTTGTTGAGGTATTATCTTCCATTTAGTCTCCCATAACTCGGTTGACCCAAAAGAAAGTGAAGTTCCTATGGTCGGAACCTTGCGAGAAGAGTTTTCAAGAGTTAAAGACTCGACTCACGTCAGCCCCAGTGTTAGCTTTACCTGTCGGTAATGATGGTTTTGTGGTGTATTATGACGCTTCTAGAGTTGGTTTGGGTTATGTGTTGATGCAGAGGGGTAAAGTTATAGCTTACACCTCTAGAAAGTTGAAGCCTTATAAGAAGAATTACCCAACCCATGATCTTGAATTAGCAGCTATAGGTTTTGCTTTGAAAATCTGGAGACATTATCTGTATGGTGTCCATGTTGATGTCTTTATGGACCGTAAAAGCTTGCAGTATGTGTCCACCCAGAAGGAGTTGAACCTTAGGTAGAGACGGTGGTTGGAGCTATTAAAAAATTATGATATGAGTGTGTTGTATCACCCGGGCAAGGCCAATGTTATGGTAGATGCTCTTAGCAGGATGTCTATGGGTAGTGTAGCTCATGTAGAGAATGATAAGAAAGAATTGGCTCATCATGTGTATCGTTTGGCTAGGTTGGGTGTTAGATTGCTTGATTCCTCTAAAGGGAGTATGTTAGTTCAGAGTAGTTCTGAGTCCTCTCTGGTCTCAGAGGTAAAGGAGAAACAAGACAAGAATCTTAGTTTGGTTAGACTGAAAGAGTCAGTTAAAGACCAAAAAGTAGAGGTTTTCTCCTAAGAGGGAGATGGTGTGTTGAGATTGCAAGGTAGATTGTGTGTTCCCAATGTTGATAATCTAAGGCAGAGAATTATGGCTGAAGCGCATGGCACAAGATATTCTATTCATCCCGATGCTACCAAGATATACCACGATTTGCGGGAAATCTATTGGTGGAATGGTATGAAGAAAGACATAGAAAAATTTGTGGCAAAGTGTTGTACTTTTCAATAGATTAAGGTAGAGCACCAAAAGCCTGGTGGTGTAATGCAAGAGTTTAGCATTCCTACTTGGAAGTGGGAAGAAGTGAATATGGATTTCATAATTGGTTTGCCTCTTTCTCGTCGTCATCATCATTTGATTTGGGTTGTAGTAGACCGGTTGACTAAATCAGCTCATTTCTTACCAGTGCATTCATCTTATACAGCTGAGGATTATGCTAGATTTTATATTCGAGAATTCGTTAGACTTCATGGAGTTTCTTTGGCTATTATCTCTGATAGGAGTACTCAGTTTACTTCCTAGTTTTGGAGGGCTTTTCAGAAGGGTCCCGATACCCTAGTTTATCTAAGTTCTACTTTCCATCCACAAATAGATGGTCAGGCTGAGCAGACCATTCAGACTTTAGAAGATATGTTAAGGGCATGTGCGCTTGATTTTATAGGTAGTTGGGATGAGCACTTGCTATTGATCAAATTTGCGTATAACAATAGTTTCCATGCTAGTATTCAGATGGTCCCGTTTGAAGATTTGTATGGGAGAAGATGTAGATCACCTATAGGTTGTTTTGAAGTGGGATAAATAGCTGTGATTGGGCTTGATACTGTGTTCAAGGCTATGGAAAAATTTAAGTTTATTCGAGAAAGATTAAAGACTACTCAAAGTCATCAGAAGTCGTACGTGGATATGAGAAGAAAAGATCTTGAGTTTAATGTTGATGATTTGGTGTACTTAAAGGTTTTACCCATGAAAGGGGCGAAGAGATTTGGTAAAAAGCAAAAGCTTACTCCCCTTTATGTTGGTCCATACAGGATTCTGAGCCGTGTTGGGAAAGTACCATAGGAGATGGAGTTACCCGCAGATTTGTCTAGCGTTCATCTGATATTTTATGTTTCCATGATTAAGAAGTGTATTGGTGATTCTGTCATGGTTGATTCTTCCGAAAGCTTAGATATTTAGGATAGCCTTTCATTTGAGGAGATTCCGGTTGAGATTTTGGATTTTTAAATCCGTAGGCTAAGGAATAAAGAAGTTCCTTTGGTTAAAATGCTTTGGTGAAATCAATCTATTGAGAGTAATACTTGGGAAGCCTAAGCTAATATGCGATCCAAGTTCCCTCACCTCTTTTCTGTGAGTTTGAAGAGAGCAGAAGGTACCATTCTTTCTTAATTCTGCCCCCTTCTTATTAAAGATCCAGTTGTGTGTCTACTTCCATCACGAATTCTTGCATTTTGTATGGTATCAGAAGGTATAGAGTGAAGTAATCCCTTTGAGTGAGTTGTTCCAGCTATACGTCCTTATTATCTCTTGTTCTTAGCCTATTTGGCAACATTCGAGGATGAATGTTTCCAAGGAAGAGATATTTTAATACCCCGAGAGTCTAACCAATAGTGCAACCATGACTCCAGCTCATGAGAAATAAATTATAATTCTTTGGTTGTTTTCTGATCAAGGGTGATGTGTATTAAGGACTCAAAGATGTCCTAGCAATTAGGTAAATCAAAACATTCCTTACCGATTGAATTCTTGGGAAGGATATTGCCATATTCAACTTCAAATGAAGATATCTCTCATTCAAATATGAATTATTGAGTTCATGACCTACCCAAAGATAGATAATTGAATTATCTTTCCAACGATCCCAATTTTTCCAAAATCTGATATCGGAGTAAAGAGTTATGCCCATTTTACTCCAGCATGTCAGCCTGGAAATTTTGTGACGACTTGTCACAAGCCAGACGGCTTGTCAAAAAATGTCGTCACCATAAGCAGAAAGTCACAAAATCCGACCTTTTGTGACGACATTTCATGAAGATTTGTCATAAGTCTGACGACTTGTCACGAATGTCGTCAACTATTTTTTGTCAGCAATTAAGGAACATTTTTAGAAGGGTATTTTGGTCTTTTCCCATCTTTTGAAGGCTTATATAAATATGAGAATCCCCATCCAAACCCTAATTTCTTCATTCTCTCTCCCAATTCTCTTAAGAAATATGTAGGATTTTTATTTAAGGACATTAATCTTCAAAAAATTATCCATATATCTTCAAGATTTCTTCAAGAATCAAGTTCCTCATAGTGTGGGCTTCGAGAATTATTTATTACAAATGCGGATAGTGTCTTAAGCACTTGAATTCATCCAATTACAAAGATCAAGGTATGTGGGGTTTTCAACAAGAGCAATCCTTTTGTTGTTGTTCCCAAAGCTTTGATTTCTGTTATGGATTTATATGATTTTGCAAGTGGGTTTATACCCAAATTACTTTATCATGAGATTATGAGAATATAAATTGTTCAAGATTTGTTATACATGATTATTTTAAAATTCCCAAGTTATGACTTGATATTTAATATTGTGAATTTCAGATTTCTACCATGAGTTGATATTTCAAGTGCTTTCAAGATATATTTCAAGCTTTAAGCTTCCTTATGACAAATTGGATTATTGAGTTTATTGATTCATGAGATTGAGTTGTTACAATGAGTCTGGATATTTCCTCAAAGTTATTAATGTTACCATGATTTAATGAATTGATACAGTTTGATATTGAGAAAGATTGATTTGATTTTAGTCGAGTTAGGAATCCACAAATTGATTATGATTTGATAAATGAGAAAGAAATTTGATTTGGTCTTCATGATAGACCCTTGTGATGTTTATGGTAGATTTTCTAATGCGTTCTGAGATTGTGTATGGCAGTAGTATTTAGCACCGAGAGGAAAATATGGTATTTCCCCAAAACTATGTTCCACTGTAGGATTGATATTGATAATTGTGGGCCAGATGTCGAGTATGAGGTTCTGATCACTAAATTTAGGTTGTACTTCCTGGAAAGAGTACGACGCTTCCGCCAATGTGGGGTTCTCTCCTTAGGAGAGTAAAATGTTGAACTCCATGTATCTCACATGGTTTATGTCGGTTATAAGAACCTTTATGTCCATAAGAGTTGAGTTTCTTCAATTACCAAGTCACTCCGAGTCTTGAGTTGAAGAGTTGAGTTGTTTATGATGATTTATGAGGTTTTTATCATATGATTTATTTACTATGATATTATGAAAAGTATGTTTCAATGTAATTCAATCCAAGTGAGCCATCATTGTACATATGCATATTGTCATGAAATTGATGATGATATTTACATTGTTGCATGCACCCCCACATACTCAGTACATTCCAAAGTGCTGAACCACATATTTTCCTATGGGCTATATTTTCTCGTAATGTAGGTTCAGGTACTCAGCCGCAGCCGCATTAGCGATATTCGAGTGCATCAACTACGTTACCTCATTGGTGAGTCCTCATGGTTCGAGGATTGTGTCTATATTATTGGTGATATCGTTCTGTTGTTATGGATTTCATTATTGTTTGAGTCAGTTGGTGGTTTGTTCCAACGGCTCCTTGATTTTGTTTTATGGAGGCTTTGTCAGACTAGAGAGTTGGTATGTACAGACATTCAATATATTTTGGTTGTACAGTCTAGTATTGTCCAGTATTTGAACCCGATGTGGTATAACTCTTTGTTGTGCATGACTATTATTGAATTGAATTTCTTGAGGTAGTGTCTGGCTCTGAGGGTTAGCTTAGGGCCACGTGTAGCCCTAAGCACCGTGTGGTGTCTCGGGATGAAATTTTTGTGCGTTACTTGATAATGTAGATCCTGGATCAATTAATGCATATACATTATGTGAAAGGATGGACAATGTACCTGTAACCACATCTAGAGAATCCTCTAAATTTGGTCGATCCTCTAAAGCATATGTACGATTCTGAACTCCACTAGAGCTAGCTACTCCTTTAGCACCTCTACCATAACCCATAGGTTGTACACCC
Source organism: Capsicum pubescens (assembly GCA_030864215.1). NCBI lineage: Eukaryota > Viridiplantae > Streptophyta > Magnoliopsida > Solanales > Solanaceae > Capsicum > Capsicum pubescens. The sequence goes on from CM061544.1 coordinate 123,173,971, forward strand.
CTAACTGAATAAGGCATCGATGATGGTGATGCAATGGCTGATCCAGTTTGTCATGCCATACAACCTATGCCCCTTTTGTCGTCATTCTCTCATCATATGCCCCAATGTACCACACCAAAAGCAAGCATTTATCCCAAACTTACATGCATCTAAATAAATCTTTCCACATTTTTTGCATGGCTACCGAGGAGGTCTTAATTATCTCATACTCCCTTGCTCTTGAAACCCCGTTGTCCATAAACTCTGACTCTCACTTCTTTACCCAAACTGATTGCCTTTGGACCCTTGAAACTGTGGTGGTGCACTAGCTATAGAATAAAAATATAATGGACTAGGCGTTCTATTAAAAAACTGAGGCTAAAACTCTCTTTAGGATGCCACAAACTTCCTCGTATATCTAGCCCTTTTGGAATACCCTCCTTCTAATTTTTGTGTTATTTTTCTTTGCCTCTGATCGTCCATTACTTGTGCAAAAGCTTGCATCCTTTCTATGTCCATGTCTTTGTTAAAAGCAGTAATATTACAATGTCTAACTTGATATGGATCCAATATGTCCACATATCAATGAACTCTATCACCCATAGTAGCTACTACATTAGGAGCATACCTAGACAAGAGTAAAATCGGAGGTTGTACTCCCTCATGCTCATATTTCCTTGGCAAAGATTTAGGAACTAATTTTTATGAGCCTCTCAGATCTCAAACAGAAGTTAATGATCAAGAAGTGCCTCTTTGAACTCTTTCCAAGTAGCTGAAGGTGCATCTATATCCCTAGACCATTTCCATTCTTTATACAAAAATATAGCCTCTTATTTGAATCTATATGCTATTAGCTCAACTGTCTATTTACCCAATATATGCATGACATCTAAAGCCCTTTGGATTTGATCAATAAAGTCCTGTGGCTCTTCATTAATGTCCGATCGGTGAATGTGGGAGGATCTAGCTTAAGGAAATCCTTTATCCGTAGGCTAGCTGCCCTATTTGCATCACAAAAACCTGTGGTTGGAATAGTTTGTCCTTGAGCTTGTCCAGCAACTATATGAGCCAACAATTACACTGCATTCCTTAGATCTTGGTCAGTAACATTAATAGGTGATTTTGAGGATGTGATTCTTCTCCTTCTTATCGCTTCTGGAGATGGAGGAGTAGAAGCTGGAGATGGAGGAGTAGAAGAAGTTTGTTATAAAAACTCAGCTTGAGCCTCACTTTGACTAACTTGACTAGGTGGTGACTTTCTGGTCCTTTCTTTGGGAGCCACATCTATTCACTTACCTAAATTCTTACTCCTTCATGTAATCAACATCCTTACTATAGTAAGAGAAGAAAAAAATAGATTCAATGGTTAAATATGACTTCACCTACAACATGGGCTCTATTGTACAATCTAAGATATAAAGAAAAGTGACAATCCCTAAATATCCCATAGCCTTCTGTTTATAGATGTGGTGCACAACATACCCATATGTAAGACTTTACGTAGACACGACTTTGTAGACTCCCTACGAAGACCTTCTCTGATACCAATTTTATCACGCCTCAAATCCCATAGGGGAGGACATACACCTTTAGCAGTAAAGCCCGAGAGAACAAACCTATAACCCTGTATATCTCATGTATGTAAATATGATAACCAAGGATTCTACCAAATATGATATAATGCATCATAGAGAACAACCACGTGGGCAAGCACCAAATTATATGCAAGACTAAGACTTTTGGGACGCAACATCTAAGATACAAGACATTACCTTACTTAATTTTACATTGGTATACAAAGCCTCTAAAGATACATAGAAACTTAGCTAATATCGGGACAAACCCCTGCAATACTCTGAATAACAAAGAAAAAGAGAGCAGTTAGCTTACTTTATATTCTACCATGGACTTAAAATTAATCGTGACTAGCATGTTTTCCAAATCTTCTATAGGAGAAATATGCTAAACCATAAGTGTTTTCACTTACCTTGGCCTTCAAAGGTTGGGGTTTCTCCAAGAACCCTAAAAGGATATATAGGGTTGCTCCTAGTTTCATTAAATAAAGTAGAGACAATTTGTGAAGTATAACCTTTCTTGTGACCTAAGAATGGGGGAAAATGACAAGCAACCTGGCCTTATAAAAGGCCCTATTTTGGTGTAACACCCAAAAAATCCAAACCAATGCTAGAGTCATGTTTCAAGATCCTGCATAGTACATTATGGTCCTTTGGTAACTTTCTGAGTTAGTTTGATGTATATTAAGGTCCCAACCAACTCTCAGGTATTTGGTGAATCAAAATATCCCTTACCGATTGAGTTTTCAATAAGAATGTTGATTTAGTCTACTTCAAATGAGCATAACTTTTTCTCTACTCAAAATTTTCTAGCTCAAGACCAACCAAGTTATATGAAATTAAATTAGCTTTCCAACGATACCAATTTCTTCAAAATATGATACTTGGGTGAGAAGTTATGGCACAATTAGTGAAAAAATAGCTCCATATGAGCAGCACCGCGTTGCGGTGACAGGCCAAATGGAACTCGTCAGTTTCCAGTGAATCACCGTGATAGTACCACATTGCAGTGAAGTCCCAATTCCTAATTGGCATTTTCCAGTGATACACCGGGTTGGACCCCAAATCAGTTTACATCGGGGTATGTACGTTAAATGTACACTCCCACAGTCTTAGTTTTAGTCTTCAGTATAGAACTCAATCCAGTTCTATAGATCCATGGTTGTCAGATATCAGTTATTCAGTCAACAAAAGTTAGTACTCAACTACAGTATAATCTCAAATACATGACATATATATATGTATATGCACAACAATGCAAACTCAGTATTAACCGCAGTTTCAGTTCCATATGTACTCTTATTCAGTTATTGTTCATACATATGAGCCCATCCATATTAGCCTCACCTGATCTAGTATACCAGTATATTCCACATACTGACGCATACTTTTTCTTTACACTATTATGTCTCATATCATATGTTTGAATGCTTAGGTTCCTAATCGTACTTAACAGATCAGGCCATCAACAATAGTTATTGTTGTGATTCCTCATATTTTTAAGAAAAAGCATATTTAGTTCAGTATTTCAGTAGTTATTTCAGTCAGAGTTAGTTGGGGGTAACTCCATATTCAAACAGTTAGAGGCTTTCAAACTAGTTTAGTCAGTTAATCAGTTTTCAGATGTTATCATCAGTATGCCCAGTTATTATTATAGTATTTTGAGAACCTTATGGCATTTTTTAGATTTCTTTCACATATGTTTCAGGATTATTATTCAGTGCTCGCAATAGGTACCAGTCATTGGTTAGCTTGTGATCCTTCGGGGTCGTATGTACTATGTTACATCCAGGGTATAGACTCAGGGAATTACAATCTTGGTATCAGAGCCTACGGTTCTAAAGAGTCCTAGGAAGTCTAAAAACTGTGTCAAGTATTGTCTAGTGCATGGGCGTGTAGCATGCCACACTTATGGGAAAGAGGATAATAAGATTTTAAGAAAATTTCCCTTTTTTTGGTGTTCATATCATGCGAATGAGCATCAGTACAAGTTAAACTCTCTATCTAATTCAAATTTCCCTTCTATTTACAGAACATGCCTCCCAGAAAGACTAACAAAAGAAGAACTGGGAACCAACCAGCACCTCCACCCATTTAAGAAGATTCCCTGGATGAGAATATTTCTCATTCAGAGTTCAAAGCTGCATTCACTACTCTAGCTCACTCTATAGAGGCACAAAATACCCAACCAACCGATGTTCTGCCAACCAGTGGTCAATATTGCTGCAGCTAGAATTCAGAACATCACCCGAATGAACCCTCCTTTATTTTCAGGGTCTAAGTCTGAAGAGGACCCATAGGAATTCCTTGACATGGTGCAAAAGGTAACAAAAATTATTGGGGTAACTGTTGAGTTAGTTGCGTATCAATTTAAAGATGTGGCTCATATGTGGTTTAAATAGTTCAAAATGGATAGGGCGCAGATGTGGGGCCCATTTAATTAGGGAGTTTGCTACTGCATTTTTATATAGGTTATTCCCGCTGGAGTTGAGAGAAGCTAAGGTTTTAGAGTTTAATAACCTAAAGCAGGGCAGCAGGAAAGTAAAGGATAATTCTCTCAAGTTTACTCAGTTGGGCAGATATACCCCTCATGTGGTAGCTAATAGTAGATCTTAGATGAGTAAGTTCATGTCTGGTATGTCTGATAGTATGGTAAAGGAGTGTAGGACTGCAATGCTAATTAAGGAGATGGACTTATCTAGATTGATGGTCCATGCTCAAAAGATTGAATAAAAGAAGACTAAGGAGAAACAGAGGGAAATTGTATTGATGACTCTTAGATCTCATCAGTTGTTGGCTAAATTCAATAAGTGTGAATTTTGGCTAAGATCCATAAATTTTCTTGGCCATACTATTTCTGGTGATGGCATTAGAGTGGATCCTCAAAATATCAAGGTGGTGATAAACTATCCCAAACCTATTTCTCCGTCAAATATTAGGAGTTTCTTGGGTTTGGATGGCTATAACCAATGGTTTTTTGATGGATTCTCCTCTATTTCATCCCTATGTCTAGATTGACTCAGAAGAAAGTTATGTTTTAGTGGTCAGATTCTTGTGAGAAGAGTTTTTAGGAGTTGAAGACTCGACTTAGGTTGGGATATGTTTTGATGCAGAGGGATAAAGTTATGGCCTGTGCCTCTAGACATCTTAAGCCCTATGAAAGAATTACACTAATCATGATCTTAAGTTAAAAGCTGTTGTGTTTGCCTTAAAGATTTGGAGGTACTATTTGTATGGGGTGCATGTTGATGCATTCAAAGATCACAAAAGTTTGCAGTATGTGTTTTTGTGGAAGGATTTGAATCTACGCCAGAGGAGATGGTTAGAATTGTTGAAAGATTATGACATGAGTATTTTGTATCATCCAGGAAAGGCCAATGTAGTGGCTAATGCCCTAAGTAAATTGTGTATGGGTAGTGTTGCGCACGTTGAGAATGATAAGATGAAGTTAGTCTAGGAATTTCATCAGTTTGCCAGGTTAGGTGTTCTTTTGGTTTATTCAGCTAAGGGTATTGTTTGGGTTCAGAATAGTTTGGAATCTTCCTTGGTTGCTGAAGTAAAAGAAAAGCAAGATAGGGATCCTAGTATAGTAAAGCTAAAAGAGTCAGTCAGAGATTAGAAAATAGAGGTTTTCTCCTAAGGGGAGATGGTGTGTTGAATTGCTAGGGTAGACTATGTATGCCATGTGTTGATGAGTTGAGACAACAAATTCTTGCAGAAGCGTGTGGTGCGCGTTACTCTATAGAACCAGGGGCCACAAAGATCTATCGCAATTTACATGAAATATATTAGTAGAGTGGTATAAAGAGAGATATTGCAGAGTTCGTACCTAAGTGTCCCACATGTCAGTAGGTTAAGATTGAACATCAGAAGCCAAGTAGGTCTATGTAGGAGTTCAGCGATCCCACTTGGAAGTAGGAAGAAGTGAACATGGATTTTATGACAGGTTTGCCTCGTACTCGTAAGCAACATGATTTGATTTGGGTCATTGTGGATAGAAAGACCAAATCAGTTCATTTTTTTCCAGTCCATACTTCTTATTTCGCTGAGGACTAGGACAAGATCTATCTTTAAGAGTTTATTAGGTTGCATGGTGTTTCGTTATCCATTATTTCAGACAGAGGTACTCACTTTACCTCTTACATTTGGAAAGCTTTACAAAATGGTCTCTAAACCCAGTTCACCTCAATACATCCTTCCACCCTCAGACAAATGGTTACGCAGAAAGTACCATTCAGACCCTTAAGGATATGTTGGCCAGTGTAGTCGACTTTAAGGGAAGTTGGGATGTCACTTTTCTTTTATTGAGTTCGTATATAATAAAAGCTATCATTTAAGTATTCAGATGGCTCCGTTTAAGGCTCTATATAGAAGGAGATGTAGATATCTGATTGGTAAGTTTGAATAGGAGAAACTGCGCTAGTAGGGCCTGACTTGGTGTTTGATGATTTAGGGAAAGTTCAATTGATCAGAGAGAGGCTTAAGGCATCCCAGAGATGACAAAAATCATATGCAGATGTGAGAAGGAAAGATCTTGAATTTGAGGTTATCGATTTGGTGTATTTGAAGATGTTTCCCATGAAGAGAGTGAAGAGGTTTGGAAAGAAGGGGAAGCATAGTCCCCGATGTGTTTCTCCTTATAGGATTTTGATCCATTTTAGAAAGGTGGCTTATAAGCTTGAGTTGCCTGCAGACTTAGCCTCAGTGAACCCAGTTCCATATTTCCTTGTTCAAGAAATGTATTGGCGACCCAGCTGTAGTTGTTCCCTTAGAAAGCATAGATGTTCAGAACAGTCTTTCCTATGAGAAAATTCTAGTCAAAATTCTTGATCAAAAAGTTCGTAGACTAAGGAACAAAGATGTTCCCCTAGTAAAAGTTCTTTGGTGGAATCAGTCCATTGAGGGAGCAACTTGGAAAGTGGAAGAAGATATGCGGACCAAGTAACCTCAACTTTTCTCCACAAACTCAGACTCAACTTAAGGTAATAATCTTCTTAGAATTTATCTTTTCCATACTCAGTTTCAGTTGCATATCATTCTCATGTCGGTCATGCATTTACGGATCCAGTTTAGTCATATGTAATATTCAGATTCAGTCATGTAATAACGTATATTCAGCATGTAATCTTAGTACCTCAGTGCTTCCAGCTTAACCAGTCTCATTCTAGGATGAATGTTCTTAAGAGAGAGATATTGTAATACCTCAAAAATCCAAACCAATGCTAGAGTAATATTTCAAGATCATGTATAGTACACTATGGTTGTTTGGTAAGTTTATGAGTTAGTTTGATGTATATTAAGGTCCCAAACAACTCCTAGCTATTTGATGAATCAAAATATCCCATACCAATTGAGTTTCCGATAAGAATGTTGCTTTAGTCAAATTCAAACTAGCATAACTTTTGCTCTACTCGGAATTTTCCAGATCAAGACCCCAAGTTATAGGAAATTGAATTATCTTTCCAACGATACCAATTTTACCCGAATCCGATACTCAGGTGAGAAGTTATGGCACATTTAGTGAAAATAGTAGCTCAATACGAGAAGCGCCATGTCATGGTCCAAATGGAACTCGTCAGTTTCCAGTGAATCACCGTGATAGTACCACGTTGAGGAGAAATCTCTATTCCCAATTGGCATTTTCCAGTGAGACACCTCGATGGTGCTGCGTCACGGTAATGTTTTATTTCGAGATTTGTCATTTTCTAGTGATGCAATGCGATGGCATCATGTAGTGTCATTGGAACAAATGGGGATTGTCAGTGCTCAGTGGCCCGACGCGATTTCACCGCGTCATGCCGAAGGTAAAAATTAGGATTCCAGCAACGAAAATTTTAATTTTTTTAAGGGGTAATTTGGTCTTTTTCAGCGGTCCTAATCAGTCTAAAACAAGTTAATTAATCCCTAAAAGATGATTTAGTCATTGTTTATTCAATTTTTCTCCAAATCAGGAACATTCTCTCTGAAATAAAAAAACCCTAGCCCTCAAGAATCAAGAATAAATCTCAAGAACACTACCATAAAACTTCAAGAATCCCATTACCCAGGTTTGTTAGGTGTTCATCCTTGTGTTCCTTTCACCCTTGGAGTTCAAGGACCCTGTTTCAAAATACAAGTTTTCATATTCATGATTTATATGCTTGAATTAGTTTGTGTTCATGTATGTATTGTTGTATGGGTTATAATTCAGGATTTACCACATGTTTCATGTAAACCAAGTAGTATGCATATTGAGTTAAATTAATTCTCATGTTAAAACCTTTGGGATTTGCAAGTCGAATGTGGTAACCATGATGTTTATATGAGATTATTATTATGTGCAATAGCCATGCTCCCCAAGAGTTTGATAGAATGTCCATCTGAATTGAATAGTGAAATCATGACGTTAGCATGTGTTCCCACCCATGTACAAGTTAATGCCAGGCAAATGTTTGATAAAATGACTCAATGAATGAATTGTGACTAAGTGACTAGCCATCATGCTTTCAAGATTGTGCTATGTTTTATCATTTACGCCATCAAGTCCTGGGGGTATTTAATGCGCCAAACCTAGATGTTTGCTTGGATCACAGTAGTTACAGAATAATCTCAGTATGGTTAAGAAAGTAGAATTTTGTCAGTCTTCACGATCAGCGTGAGTTCTGTTAATTTAGTCCTGTAATGATCAGTTCCAATGTCACTTCAGTTGGGAGTAGAATTCAACACTGAGTGAACTCACGAATGGGGGCATTTCTGTCAGCTTAGAGTTTGACCCTTAGTAGCAATCTCTGAGTTACAGAACTATGTAGCGAGTAAAGGGTAAGTCGTCCTCCTACCATACTAGGGTTGATGCAATCATATATATATTTCATGAGTCTTCCTGCTAGACTAGGATTGACACAACATTTGTTAGTATCCTGTGGCAAGGTGCTAACAACCTTCCAACTGAGGTCACAGGTTGGACCCCAAATAAGTTTATATCGGGGTATGTCGGTTAAATGAACACTCTTACTGTCTCAATTTCAATCTTTAGTATAGAACACAGTATAATTCTACAGAACCATAGTTGTCAGATATCAGTCATTTAGACAATAGAACTCATTATGCAGTTACAGTATAATCTCAGATACATGACATTTATATATGTATATGCACAGTATTACATACTCAGTGTTTACCGCGGTTTTAGTTCTACATGTACTCTTATTCAATTATTTTTCAAGCATATGAGCCGATGCGTATAAGCCTCACCTCATCTAGTATACCAGTACATTTCATGTACTAACAGATACTCTCTCTTTGCGCTATGATGTCTCATATCATAGGTTCAGACGCTCAGGTTCCTGATCGTACTTAGTAGCTCAAGCTATCAGTAGTAGTTATCGTGGTGAGTCCTTATATTTTGTGGACAGAGCTTATATATTTAAGTATTTTAGTAGTTATTTCAGTTGGATTTAGTTAGGGGTTTGTCCCATCAACTCCATATTCAGACAGTTAGAGGCTTTCAGATGAGCTTACTCAGTTATTCAGTTTTCAGATGTTATCATCAGTATACTCATTTATTATTATAGAATTCTGAGAACCTTATGGCATTTTTTTCAGATTTCTTCTACATATGTTTTCATGATTATTATTTAGTGCTCACAACAGGCACCAGTCATAGGTCAGTGATAACGCTCAACTTACACGTCAATTTAGTGCAAGGCGGTCGTCTTCAATATATTTACCCAACTTTGGAGTCGGGGTCAAATCCACAGGGAACCATGTCAGTGGCGATTAAACTAGTTTGAAACTAAAGCTACAAGTTAAATTCAAATAATTGGAATGAGAAGACAAAATGGGGTTTTTTAATGATTAGCAAATAATTGTCGATCGCTTTAATCACTATTTATAGTCAAGAGTTTATAGAGAAACCAGAATTATGTTCACTAGGGTGTTCGGTACTTGACGGATGCTAATAGTGGTTCAAGATTCTCATGGTAGGTAGGACAACAAGCTATCTTTATCGATGTTATGCTTAAATGCCTCTCGACCTACTTAAGCATTTAATTTCCTAATCCTCTTGGACTTAGGGAATTTCTATTCACTACCCATATTTTACCTCAGGTTAACCAACCTTGTTACAACGCTGGTTATTAAACGAAGTATTTTTGAGTCCCTGTTGATAACTCACTTCCTACTATATTTGATTTCTTTGTCAAGTAAATCAAAGAAGGTTTGTTTACTATTTGCAACCAACAGACGTTAATTAAAGTTACAGAATTCTCAATAAATCCTACCACTTTTTGAATCTTGAACACTTAGCACCTTATCAAGACCTAACCCTAGATCTCATAACTCAGGTTAATGGAATTTATACACTAATGATGAAACAAACGAAACACATAATTGAATTCATAATTTGAAAGATAAACTTACAAAGATGAATAATAACTAGTGAATCGCAGATTAGGTCACAAAGGAAATCCCAAAATACTGATAATAATCTCTTCAAAGTATTTTTCTTTTTCAAGACAAAAGTAGAGAGAGAAAAATATCAAAATATTCTATCTCAAAATCAATGTGTCGACTCCCTAGAAAAACCCTAAACAATGCTTTTTATAGTTAATCCTAAATAAGAAAATAAAATCACAATGTTTAGAAAATCCTTCGGAATAGATGAAGGCATTTGTGACGGCGTGTCAAGGTTTTGACGACTTATCAGGAATGTCGTTAGTCCCTCCAACATTCTTGGAATCTTTTTATTTAACTGAAGACAAAGCTTGACGACTTATCAGATACGTGACGACATATCAGAAATGCCGTCACTTCTTCATTCAAAATTTGATTCTTTGCCTACACTTGATGGCAACTCTGATGCCTTATCACAGTTGTGACGACACGTCAGAAATGTCGTCACAGTTTCACTTTGATCCTTCTACAACTGCAACACCTGACATGATATTTGATAACTTATCATAGGGCTGACGACTTATCAGGAATATCGTCAGCCACACTTTCAGTTCTTTTGCATCAGTTTTCAGCTCTTTTGCTTCCATTTCCTTAAATTTTTCTTGCATCATGACTTTTATTGCAATATCAAAGTAAAATAATCAAAAACGACAAAAGTTGCTTAAGACTTCACAATTATTCTTAGTTAAAAGCCTTAAATGTTTTAGTGTCTTCTCACACATCAACACCCTCAACTTAAAACAATTGCTTGTCCTCAAGCAACTAAAACACAATACTACGATGCTTAACCAAGAGACAAATGAGATACCTATGAAAGTTTATCATCAATTTTAGTTCAAAACACATTAAACTCTCCATTTTCAATCTCTTTAAACCTAGTTGTGTATATCCATGAAGATCAACAATGTGACAAAAAGGAATCAAGATATGGCATCAACTTAGCAACAATAACTATGCATATGTACAAATTACACTACCCAAACAAGTTAGCAACTAGCAACGTAACCAATGTGACCTCACTACAAATAAGTCCCACGTCACTTATATCAGACATTACATATGTAACAATCACCAGACACTCGCTCTCAAAATGAAGTTCCAATCAATGTATGCCGAATACCATAGACTTGCCCTTATTTTCATTACCAAGACTTTCAGACAGGTTAGCTAAGATCACTGTAGGTGTTCTCTTAGGCTTGTAATATAGGTTAGGGGATGGTATGATACTCGATGATATTTAAAATGACTAAGCCTCGTTGACACTACACTAGCTTTTGGGGTTTCACTCATTAGCCTTTTTCTATTCTTCTCTTTTCTTGATCCCACTTATGTAGGATGGGTGTGGTTCTTTTCTACAATCACTTTTTTTCACAACTTTTCTTTTCTTACTCTTTTCCACCGCACCTAGCTTTTTATTCTATTCTTTTATTCTACCTTTCTTCATACTCATTTTACATCACGCACCCCTATGATAACCACCCTCAACTTAGGCCATTTGCCTAAGTTAAGGTGCACAATGTCCAAGTAGGACCAAGGGAAAAATAGGTTTTTTATGATATAAACTAGAAAAGTGACAGGTGTCATAAAAATAAATAGGCTAATCAGGCTCAAAGCAGGGATTAAGGGATATTCTACATACAGGGAAGGTTATTTAGGCTAAAAGTGAGCTAATATCAAAACAACCTATGATCCTTTCCTAACCCCTATCTTTCAACCAAGGTAAGACTAACCAGGCAAGTTCTGGATTTCAACATACAACGGGAACTAGGTAGTATCTCACACACACATGGCACAAAGGTATATCAGAAGCTACTACCCATTCGATTCACGCAATTGTTTTGAAATGGTTATCATCTTACTAGAACTAATGCCATAACAAGATGCACAGTGGTCACACATAAATGCATATCACACCGTTATAAAACAGACCTTTGGAGAGGTGTTCAAAAATCAACAAAAATATGTCAACTGCCGTAGATACTTATTTTTCTCCCAGTTAACCATACCACATCACAAAATAAGACACAATACATCTAAATATATTGTCTCTACTAGGAACAAAACTCCGAGGAAAAGAGGCACGACAATAAAAACCTATGAGGGACATCAACACCCACAAGTAGCCCCCCACTCAACTTAAAATCATCCAATGTCCACAATGCATCAAACTAAAAAATACAGAGTTAGAAACTTACCTGTGGCACCACGGGTGCGAAGATCTGATGTCAATCACATAATACGAATACAAACAATAAAATACCTTGGGTTGCCTCCCAAGAAGCGCCTAATTTAGTATCGTGGCACGACTCAGTTATCTTGACTACTCAGACTTCATCAAGAAACCTTGTTGATAATTATTTATGTCTCCACTTAGAGGATTTGAAACGTCGACCCAACTTTTGATCAATACATCTTCTAGGCGCATTTGGCAAACGTAAGGGCATGATAAGGAATGTTCTATCACGCCACTTCGAAGACTTGAACTGCTTGTCCAATTTTTCATCGAACTTTTGTGTGGGCTCATTTGGCAGCAATGAGAATCTTAAACAGACACTAAATGGACATCGATATTTAAGATTCTTGGCCTTCAAGATTGGGGTTGTAGTATACCCTTTTGGAAGGACAAACTCCAAAATGTAAGAATCTTCCTCCTTATTTTCAAAATTCATTATTTTCTTGGGTGATTTGACTTTCATCACATCCACCAAGCATAATGTTGAAAAGTGGTTCGAATGAGGACTAACTCTCAGTTTTGGAGTAGCATCCCTATTAGTATTTTTACCCCGAAATGGATTAGAGTCTTCACAAGGATTGTGCTTGATTTCTTTTTTTGACTCTAGTTCCATTTCCTCGTCTTTGATATCTTCATTCATAAATGGTTCGGATGGTTGGGAAATCACCGAGGGTTGCTCAACATCAAGCTTATGATCAACCTCGAATTCTTTCTCCTCATCTTAACACTCGTCCATTATGTTAAATGATTCCACAGACAAGATATTATCTAAACATAATGTGAAAAAGTGCTTTGAATACTTGACCTCTATATCCATATCCTCTATCATTCTTCTTTCCTCGTTATTTTCCTTTATGCCTTCATGTATATCACGTATGATATCATTTGTCATTTCTACACACTCCAACATTAGTTGAAGCATAGATTTAATGCCACTCTTCCCAGTGCTTCGTTCTTCCTGTTCTTGACCATAAGACCTATCAAAATCATAAGAAGAACTAAAATTTGGGTTATCATACCGGGGGAGAGGGCATTTGGGAAATCACTCTAATGTCCATCTTGACCACCACATTACAAAAAAATCATACTCCATCTTGACCACCACATAACAAAAAATCATACTCCCGGTAGGATGGAGATGGTGCACACATCTCTCTTCGGGGAGCATATCTACAATGTTTCCAAAAGTGAGGTCCATCACAATATGGACATGGATCATCAGGATAAGATTTCCAACCACCAAGTTCATGTTCATTCTACGATGCCATAGTAATAAGTAAACAAAAATAAAAATCTACCTAACACAAGAAATAAAATAAAACTAAAAACAAATATTTACAAGTTTAAATTCAAGCAAGTAGGCTAAAATTTCAAACCAACTCAATACGCCAAATTGTTCCCCGGCAACGGTGCCATTTTTTATAATGCTCAACTTACACGTCAATTTAGAGTAAGGTGGTCGTCGTCATTATATTTACCCAAGTTTAGAGTCGGGGTCAAATCCACAGGGAACAATGTGAGTGGCGATTAAACTAGTTTGAAACTAAAGCTACAAGTTAAATTCAAATAACTAGCATGAGAAGACAAAATGGGGGTTTTTTAATGATTAGCAAATAATTGTCGGTCATTTTAATCAGTGTTCGTAGTCATGAGTTTATAGAGAAACCAGAATTATGTTCACTAGGGTATTTGGTACTTGACAGATACTAATAGTGGTTCAAGATTCTTCCGATAGGTAGGACAACAAGCTATACTTATCTATGTTATGCTTAAAAGTATCTCGACCTACTTAAGCGTTTAATTTCCTAATCCTCTCGGACTTAGGGAATTTCTATTCACTACCCAGATTTTACCTCAGGTTAACCAACCTTGTTATAGCGTTGGTTATTAAACAAAGTATTTCCGAGTCCCTGTTGATAACTCACTTCCTACTATATATGATTTCTTTCTCAAACAAATCAAAGAAGGTGTGTCTATTGTTTGCAACCAATAGAAATTAATTAAAGCTTCAGAATTATCAAGAAATCCTACCACCTTTTTAATCTTGAACACTTAGCACCTTATCAAGACCTAACCCTAGATCCCATAACTCAGGTTAATGGAATTTAGCCACTAATGATGCAACAAACGAAACACATAATTGAATTCATAATTTGAAAGATAAACTTACAAAGATGAATAATAACTAGTGATCGCAGATTAGATCACAAAGTAAATCCCAAAATACTGTTAATAATCCCTTCAAAATATTTTTCTTTTTCAAGCCAAAAGTAGTGAGAGAAAAATATCAAAATATGCTATCTCAAAACTCAATGTGTCAACTCCCGAGAAAAAACCTAAACAATGCTTTTTATAGTTAATCCTAAATAAGGAAATAAAATCACAATGTTTAGAAAATCTTTCAGAATAAGTGACGGTATTTGTGACGGCGGGTCAGGGTCCTGATGACTTATAAGGAATGTCGTCAGGCCCTCCAGCATTCTTGTCATCTTCTGCTTTAACTGACGACAAAGCTTGATGACTTATCAGATACGTGATGACATATCAAAAATGTCAACACTTCTTCATTCAAAATTTGATTCTCTGCCTACAGTTTACGGCAACTCTGACGCCTTATCATAGTTGTAACGACACGTCAGAAATGTCATCATAGTTTCACTTTGATCCTTCTAACACTGCAACACCTGACATGATTTCTAATAACTTATCACAGGGATGACGACTTATTAGGAATGTCGTCAGCCACACTTTTAGTTCTTTTGCATCAGTTTTCAGCTCTTTTGCTTCCATTTCCTTAAATTTCCCTTGCATCATGACTTTTACTGCAATATAAAAGTAAAATAATCAAAAATGACAAAAGTTGCTTAAGATTTTGCAATTATTCTTAGTTAAAAGCCTTAAATATATTAGTGTTTGCTCACACATCAGTTAGCTTGTGACCCTTCGAGGTAGTAAGCACCATGTGACGTCCAAGATATAGACTCGGGGCGTTACATTTGGCTATCTCTTTAGCTGCATTTTTGGACCTCAAAATTGGTCCAAGTAGGTGATGCACCTACTTAAGGGTTCAAGGTGCTAAAAATTTCAAAGTAGGTGACACACCTACTTACTTAATTCTTAGTTGGGCTCAATTAAATTGGGCCTTGGCAAATTCGAGTATTAGGCCTTTTCTCCATATTCTTCCTTGTTACTTAATTTGAGCCCAAATGAGTACACAAATATAGGCCCAAATCCGATCCACAGCCTTGAGCCCGTTTACATGGTCCAAATAGCTCAAGTAGGTGATCAACCTACTAGCTTAATTAAGTCAAGCAAGCACCTCAACAAAAAGCTCTATTTTCAGTTATTATTCCATTTAATCTAATTTAAAACTTGTATATACCTGGTCACTTTAAACTTTAGATTCAAATACCGTCTTACAATTCTGAGTTTAATAGTTATATCGATGTAAACTTGGCTGCGTGACCTTAAAACATACGAGCAACTTCTCAAATTCCATCTGCACTATTAATACTCACATAACAAATCTCATCTATTACCTATACTATAAGGATATACCAAGTTATATATAAATAGCACAAGTATATGCAAAGTACGGGGTTTTACAGGTTTTGTCTGAATGTGCATCAATTACCGTCAGCTAACAAAGTTGCAATCAAGAATAAGTACCCTACCCCCAAGATTGATGACTTATTTGACCAACTTCAGTGTGTGAATTTCTTACTAAAATAGATCTCAAATTCAACTATCATCAACTAAGAGTTAGATAATACGACATTCTAAATACGACCTTAAGACTCGGTATGGTCACTTTAAATTTGTAGTTATGTCTTTTGGACAAACGAATGCTCCTACATCTTTTATGGACTTGATGAAAAGGGTGTTTAAGACATACCTAGATATGTTTGTCATAGTCTTCTTTGATGACATCCTCGTATATTCTCAAAGAGAAGGTGATCATGCAAACCATTTGAGGATTGTTTTGCAGACTCTTAAAGATCACCAGTTATTGACAAAGTTTAACAGGAGTGAAGTTTTATGCGACCCAAAAACCAACCTCCAAAGAAGTATGTTACGGCCGATGTCAAATATAGTAACCAAAACAAAGTTGTGGTCGAACGCATAGTGAATACGTGAAACAATCTCTCAAATTTGACAAAATCCACAAGTAGTGCAAAAAAGTAAATGGGGGATTTGAAAGTCAATAGTAACTCATAGAAAATCTTGAGTTCTTAAGGCTGTATATAATAGAATATGAACACTAGGATTGTGGTTTCCCTGGTTTCTCAACTCCGTAAGTTTCTCATGTTCTATTCACCTACTTCACTACTCTGCATGCAAAGTTGACAAGCTTGGTATTATCAATCGTATTGTGAACTCATTGATAAATATCACCCTTCACCTTGTAAGTATCAGGGCATTGCCTTGTTGTCCCTTGTCTATAACCTCTGTACAACTCTTACCTTTTGATTTTCTAGTTGATTAGATAAGGGTTGGTAGGCTCGAATCACTGTCATAACCTTCTTTTTCCAATCTCAAACTCCCTTGTGAGGATGTTTTTGAATATTTGAAATACCCAAGATTCTGCAGTAGCTAAGGATACAATTAATGCGAAGAGAATAACAATACAAATAGATATAATAGAATAGATGAATCTCCCACTTCCGCTACATAGTTAATCCACCAAAATTCCCACAACCCTAGTCAAGGAAATTAGTCTCTCATACTTATGCAACCATCCATAGAAATCAATGAAGAAGACATGTAATTAATTTCACAATAATAAAAGAGAAAAATCCAATGTCTCCACTTGATTACGAAACCAAAAACTCAAGAATAATTTTATCAATGATCAAAGTATGTGAAACTATTAAGAAAATAGTAAAAAGTCTATAAGATAATAAAGGAATAACCCCAGGGTATTTATAGTATCTCAAAATCTTAAAGGAGACCTAATCAAAACAAAAAAAAAAGTATGTCGGCGGTGGTTACGCCTCTGGAAACAATTTGTTACGTCTAGTTACGACTCATTTTCTGCTGATAAATTTTGTCTTCATGCTTAAATGGTTATGATTCATAAAGTGTCCTTACGAGTCGTATGCTTCTAGTCATAAGCACTTCAGTGATCTTTTATCTATAGGGCTTTTGATTCTGCTAGCCTTATGGACTCCTCACCATGAGTCATAGTCAGTGTTTATGACTTATTGTCTTCAATATTTACCAATGGGATATGAACCATCAAGACTTTGCACACTTTTCTCAGTTCGACTTTACACAACGAATCTTAGTCTTACTTTGTGACTCGTAGTCTTCCTTGACTTCACTTCAGAAAACTTGTTGTTCTTACTGTTGCCTTTACAAGTCTGGCTATGAGTCGTAATGCAACTTAACAACTTGTTCCTTGACTGAAACTTGAACTTTACAGCACTTCCTTTTCTATTTTTAATTCAACACCACTTTCGACCTATTTACACTGTAAAACATATAAAACACATCATAATCGATGAAACGACCTATGTCAATGCATAATTTCATAGTTATAAGCATTAAATGTGCCATTAGACTACAACACATCAACAACCTCAACTTAGATATTTTGCATGTTCTCAGGAAAAGACACAAAACAAATGAAATCAAACACGACACTTAAACAGGAAGGTTCTAAGATAACTTTGGCAGTCAATTTCAACTTTAGTTAACAACACATTGCCCCGTCTTATTTTTAAATTTTCAAGAACCCAACAGTGTATACTGATTTGGTAAAATAATATGATAGACAGGAATCAAATGATGGAATTACATTAGAAATGAACAAATAAGCATTCATACAAATTACACTACCTGACTAGACAAGTACTCTAACAATGAACCCATGTACCCACATAATCAAAAGAGTCCCATTCACTCGGATAGATTAATATATTCATCCAAGGATAGTAAAGAGACGCTCACACTTACAAAGAAGTTCCAATCAGTGTATATAGAATGACATAGGATTTACTATATGTTCTTTACCTAAGTTTTAAGACATTCCGTATAGGATCACTATAGGACTATGTTAGGCTTGTAATGTAGGATTGGAGCTGGTATGATATCTTTGGGAATTTTTTATTGACTAACCCTCCCTGACACTACGATTACTTTAGAGTCCATGTATTTTTGAACTTTTCTTTCACTCCACCCTTATTTCTTCAATTTTTTCTTTTCTACTTGTTCAGACTGGGTGTGGTTTCTTATTCTTTTTTTTTTGATCATTTTTTTCACAAGTTTATTTTTCTTGATCTTTTTCTATTTTTCACAAAATTTTGATTTTTTTTACCATACCCAGCCTTACTTTTATTTCTATTCACACCCTTTATTCATACCCACTTTATACTATGCACACCTATGATTGCCACCCTCAACTTAGGCGATTTGATGGAGTTTAGGTACATAATATCCAACAAGAACTAGGGACAAAATAGGTTCATTGTAGTCTAAACAAGAAGGTGAATCAGTGTAACCAAAAACATTGGTCTATTAAGGATAAAAAATTAGGATCAAGGGATATATCATTTAGTTAGGTAATTTAGGCTAAAGTGGACTAATAACAAAAATAGCCAATGATCATCTCCGAACCGACTAACCTATAACCTAGAACCTAGGTAAGAGCAAGCAGGCAAGTTCTAGATTTTATACACATCGGGAACTAGGTAACATCTCACACATACATCGTATAAGGTAACACAACTGATTACTAATCATCCAATTATGCAATTGTTTGCCACAGTTGTATCATTCCTAATTCCAATGCCATTATCAGTTTCATAGTCATCCCTAATGCATACACATTTCACATAATTCTAAAAAAATTTAAGAGGGTTACTAATTTTTTCAAACAGTTTTAACAAATTTAGCATAATCATTCAAAACATGGCTACTGCCTTCGGTATAAATTTTCTTGCTAGTTGAGCATCATGAACAAAAACTCAAAACATAAAGACAAAACATGTTGGTTTAACTTCCAAATGATGAGAAAATAATAATGAAAAACAACAACCCAAGGCAGCTATGTGGCACACCTCTACCCCTAACTAAATAACTATGCATTATCCTCAGTGTATCTAAAGAATATAAAGAAAGGGTGGAGACATTCCTGGGCTATATGAGGCATCCCATGTACGGTTTGGAGGCTAATCCCCACCCCAGCAGTAAGGGTGCGTCTTAGGTCAACTAACATAAAAAAGATAGAGTTCACTCAACGATTGCCTTTGGGTTTTGAACTCCATAGCGTGTTAGGTTCCATTTTCAATCTAATCAGCATGTGGGACCTTAGATTGTGACCCATCCTAACCATCCATTGTCCTAACAGGTTTCAGGACACCCTTATTAATAAGGACACCGGTGTTAGCTGATGCACTCAAAAGTGGCTCAGGTGGCGAGGTTGTACTACTGCTAATCCTAGTTACATCAGCGAGTGTTGAACTACTAGCCCCTGCTGCCATCTATCGATCCTTGATCTCTCTGACCCGCTCACTCTGCGCACTTAACTTTTTCATATCCTCAACCTCGTCATCCTCTATTCTTTTTTTTTCTTTTTTATCGTTCTACCTCTATCATCAGTTTCAATATTACCCGCAGGCTCAGATCATCAACAACCTAAATATTCTCAACCACATCCTCTTAATAAGTCTCCTCAATAATGGTCATTAAGAGGTTTGTCCTATCATACAACTCATCTACTGATTTTCACAACTCTGCTAACTCAGCTTGTACCCCTACTGAATCTGGGGACTAGATCCCCTAAATCTATTGGGTGATCCTCAACTCAAACCTATTAAATCTTGCCTGCATCATCCTTATTTCATCTCAAAGACTTATTTCAATCCATAATTTCACACCTTATTTCATTAATTTCACCTTCATTTCCATAATGCTCAATCTTGTCATAACTTTTGTCATATATGACTGAGACACCAATACATAGCTGACTGGAATCGACCTAGCTATGGAAGGTTATAGTGCTGCATAAGAAATATGGGAGGGTCCTGCTACGTTAAATGCCTAGGGCTCAGACTGGACAGTATCAGTAGTAGAGTCACCCATATCAGGGACGCTCATAATGTTAGCTCCTTCATTCTCAAATGCATCTCTAATTATCGATGTGGCCAACTTTGCCATTCTAATCATACGGTTTGTTATTTATATGATTAACCCCAAATCTATTGTTGTCCTTGGCCTAAAAAAATAATCAATATTTAGGAGCTCTGGCACTCCCACCTCTAAACAAATCTCAGTCACTAAATAAAGGAGGGATAACACAATATCTGTGCTAGTGTATCTATCCCTAATATCACTAGATATTTACTTGGCTATATCGATCTCATATCCTGATAATATTTTTTCTATCAGTGCTTCCTTGTTTGGACCCACAATATTGTTTGATAAATTGGGACTCAATATATGCCTAGCCTGGGTCTACCAAGCCTTGGCCTGAAAGTTCAGGATATTCTTCTTGATTGATGATGAACATCATATTCCACCAACTACCCATAGGGCCTTCTTCGGAGCTAAAGAAATAATTTTTGACATCCATCAGAACTAAACAAGATTATATTTTGAGCCTATCTGTTTCACCTTTACTTTCTTTATCTCCTCTACTCGGAAATTTAATTCTGTGATGTTGGCCAGAAGTACAAATTATGGCCAATATAATACCCGATAAATTTTTTGAGCGGAGATGTTCACTCGAACACCTTAAATTACCAAATGTGATACTCGGTCTATACCCTTTACAAATTTACTAATGGTATATGGAATTGTAACAGCTTTGGTGTCCTCCTTATTCTCTACCAATGATCTAGAGGCAACAGTACTATAATGATGCACATTGTATGCAGGCTCGTAGCTCACTATCCACTTTCTAGTGAATAGATCTTTCATGAAAAGGTCCAACAACCTTACCATTTTCTTTATCCTTCGTAGCAATACACTCAATAGATAATGATTTTCTAGCTTCAACTTTAGGTGCTTCCTCTATATCATCATGAACATCATTATTCTTTGACTCAAGCGCAATAGGTACAAGAGGATCCATGGTGGTCTTACCACTCCAAGTGGTAATGTCATGACAATCGTTATCATTTTTTGGATATTTCACTGTATTTCTTAGAAGAGTGGCACGCTATTTCAAATTTAATGTAGCCGACATTTAGCCAAACTATTGCTCTAGTTATTTCATTGTGGTATCATGCGACTCAACTTTCTGATTCAACCCTGATATGTCTTCCTTAATTTATTTAAGACATCTTTCCTGACTTTATTTTCATTTTACTTGCTTCAACAACATTGCTTTTATTCTTAACACAATATCTTGGTTGCTCGGTGGAATATATCTGCCAATTCTTTCTTTATAATCTTCTTTACACCTTCAATCAACATCTCTCTCTCTACTTTTGTCTCTGTACCGGTCACCATAATAGTTTTGACTTTGGTTTCCTTTCCCTTTGGCTTAAAAACTCGCCACTTCTCAATACAACTACTAAACTTCCTCTTCTGCATCAAACTCATACGCTATATAAGTAGATCCCTATGCCCCCACTATGTTCATATTTTTAGCAGTCAATGCTGCAAATTATTTTGTAAGTAGCCCAATATTTGTTTTGAGCTATTCAACTTCCTGTGCTATTGTAACACCCCGAGATCCCATCCCGAGATGTGACACGGTGCTTGTGACCCCAAAGGACCACAAGCTAACCCTTTACTGATATCTATACCTGTACACAACATAATATCTGGAATAAACGCAGAAACTAGCCATAAGGTTCTACAAATCTATAAATACTCAAAATATAAAACTGAATACTATATAATACATCCGTCTGAAAAGCCTCTAATCTGACTAAACTGTGGAGTTGATGGGACAGGTCCCCAACTAACTCCGTCAACTGAAAGTAAATAAAAATTTTATTACAATAATAGAAAACTGAAACTCATCCTTGAAAGAAGAGGACTCACTGCTACTGCTGCTGACTGGGACTGATCTGCTGATGATACTCTGGGTCCTGTGCTTCTAAGACTATGGTGTCAATTGAGACACCATAGCGCAAATACGTCAGCACACAATATACCGAGTATGTAGACGGGGTTAGGCTAAATGCAAGGGCTCATGCATGCAAAATATGTATAACCTAAATGATCATGAGAATACCATACGAAAACAAGCACACATACAAGAATTCATAAATCATACTTATAATCATCACAACTCTAGAGACTTGAACTTGGATACCGCTTTACTACGAGCTAAACTCACTACCATCACTGAGATACTGAACCACTGACTCATCTGCTACTGATAACTAAAGATCTGAGTATACTTATATCAAATACTGAGTTCTTAGCTTACCGCTTTCAATCGACAGAATTAGAGATTCAACTTTTCTAACAGATTACTTTGGAAGCTTTATCAATGATAAGAAAATAGGATTATATTCGAATCCGACAATAAGAATACTCAAAA
Source organism: Capsicum pubescens (assembly GCA_030864215.1). Taxonomy (NCBI): domain Eukaryota; kingdom Viridiplantae; phylum Streptophyta; class Magnoliopsida; order Solanales; family Solanaceae; genus Capsicum; species Capsicum pubescens. Next base: position 123,196,688 of record CM061544.1, read on the forward strand.
AATTCTGAGAAGGGGACCAAGCCTATCTGACGAAAGATCTTTAAATATGATTATAAGAATATTCAACATAATCTGAGACTGAGATCAAGCCTCTCTGATGGGAGATCTTTAAATATAATAGTAAGCATCTATATATGAGGCCAATCCTGTCTGACAGGATGGTCCATGAATCAACGGAACTATCTGAGTTCCTTACTGAGATAGACGATTATACCACACGGTCTTGACTTCTAAAGATTGATACTGAAACTACAACTGTGGGAATTAGTCACTTAACCGACATGCCCCGACCTACCACAGGTGGGGTCCAACCTGTAACCCCAGCTGTAAGGGAATCAATACCGTTCCACGGGTAAAGACTCACTCTCGGTTCAAGCCTCTCTGATGGGAAGACCATCGCAGGAAGTTGACCTCAGGCATTATAATAGTCAACCTCTCTGACGGTGACAACCTCTACTGATAAGGACTCTATATCCTGCATTGTCTATGCAGTTCTGGAGTTCAGGGATTGCTACTAACTCCCCTGGCCTCTCTCTCTGATAGGAGGAATCGCCATCCCTTCCCTCGTTCGGTGCTAGTTTCTACTCCCAACTGAAAGACTCTCACTGAATCCTTAGAATGAACACAATAAAGCTGAATCTATTTACATGATCATGTTTCTCAAATGATCTGGCTGAAATACACTGAGATAACTTGGTTTCGTGTCAGACAGAAACAATATCGAATCAGGATATCTGACTGATGATACATAGCTTAATTAGATTATTTGAATCATTTCTGAGATTAGAATTGAATCACTTAAGTTCCATTAGGATAGGGATAAGTACAGGTCTGAGGCTAGATTACCAGCGATACAGAGATTATAGAGATAACTGAGATTACTGAGCTTTATTAAACTTCTCACTTGTCTGAGGATATAGAGTTCTATAGTTCACTAAGTTCTAAAAATCATGGCTTGGTTGGAATTATTGAGAAGCTGACACGGGCTCTAGACAACAACTCTATTTTCGGGTATAAATACCCCCAGGACTCGATAACATATAAGTAAAGCATCTTCATTCATTCAAGCATCACAAGCATTCATGCATCATTACCATCATTCAGGCATATTCTTAAGAAACTCAGAAATCATGCCATATATTTAATTTCACAATCATTAGAATATCACCTCAAGCCTCCAAGGATTCACAAATATCTACTCATCATCACGACTACTGAGGGGTCACTCTAAGTATTTCAGAATCATAACATACTTTCCCCCTCACAAACATTACGGCATCGCATCTACCATTTAGGAAATATAAACCTCTATTCCCCATCATGATTACCAAAGGATCGCTCCCAACATTTAAGGGGGGGGGGTCATCAATATCGATTCAGCATCACAAACTACCTTAAGGAAGACATGCTATTAAATTATACCCCATTCAACGAAGTCTTGCATCAAGTACTTCACACCTATATCGGTCTCGACATATATCTAGATATCACAAGATTTTGGTAAAACTTCACACTATCATGTCATTACTCTCTTTCTAACCACTTAGCATGTATCAAAACTTAAAATAAATCAAAGAGTACTAACTTGGGAGATTTACCAATATTTCATCTCAACTTACTCACTACGGTCTTTCGACAACCACTAGACATGTCCGGTTGTACACCTGCTCTAGGATTCCATATTATAATTATGGCTCATTACACTCATTAAGGCATTTTATCAAACACTAGGTGTGCATGGACTAGCCCACAACTTTGGGTTTCCCCTTTAACATACTACAATGCCCCTCTATGCTTCACCTCAGCCTTTCATCCAACCTATGGGGTGCATACTCTGCTTATTCAACCATCTCTACACCCTAATGTCATGAACACCTCACATAGACACCAACTTCAAAAGAGCTCATCACAACATCACATAAATTCCACATACTAGGGTCAAAGACCATAAATCTTGCAAACAATCATGAATCCAAACTCAACAACACACGTAACATCAATTTCAATTCATACAAATCATGGAATATCACAAAAAATAAAATCCTTAAGTTTTAAAAAGGGTACTTGAGCTTCTTGGATGAAAGGGACCCAAGAATCAACATCTACATACCTGGGAATTTCTTTTCTTGAAGTCTCTTGAAAGGAGTTCTTGATTTCTCTAAATCCTTCTTGATCTCTCTTGAATTTTATGAAAGCAGAAGAGAATATTTTAATTTTGTAAACCCTAATTTTTGGGTGGAAGAGAGAAAAATGAAGTTGAAGGCCCTTGTCCCGATATTCATAGAGATGGGGAGGATGTGGAAAAGACCAAAATGCCCCTTTAAAATTTGTCTAGAAAATTCCAATCAGGGTCTGTGACGGTCGACCTGATGGTCCACCAAGTTGTCCATCACTCGGGGTCTAGGAATGGGACATTCTTCCTCGGTCTGACGGGCCCGTTGACAGTCCGTCAACTTTCTGACGGTCTGTCAACTTTCTGACGGTCCACCACTTTGGCAGTCACATGATGATCGAAAAATGAAGCCACTGCCATGGTCTGAAGGGACACTTGACGGTCCACCAAGGACTTGGCGGTCCATCAGATCGACCGTCAAACCTGCGATTCCAACAATGATCAGTAAAACGGCCATAACTTCTTCGTCCGATGTCGGATTTTGATGAAATTGGTATCTATGGAAATCTTGTTCAATGATCTACATGACTAAAAGTAGAAATTAGGGAAATTACACACAATTCAAAGTGTTTCATACTTGGAAAGATACTTCTAAAACTTTTAGACTCAGATTTTCCACTTTACTGGATACGCTCTTAGGTTCAGACTAAAAGAGAACTTTGCGGGGTATTACAACTACCAAATCATCACCAACTTTGTATTTACTATCAGCTCTAATATAATACATACTAGCACCTCTATCCACTTCTCTAGTGTGCCATCCTCAGTTAGTGACATATATTTCATCTAGGATTTTTTATGCCATATTCTAATGCAGACGCATAAATGCACCTCCAGATATAGTGTATGCTATCACCCTAGAGATGATATTCAGGGATCTATAAAATATCTCCAATAAATTTTACCCTAGAGTTTGGTGATTAGGTTCGAAGCTTCAGTTCTTTTTTAACCAAAACCACATCTCATACATGGATTCTTCAAGCAACTGTAGAAAGTTTTACATTTCATCTTTTAGTTGTATCTTCCTAGAAGGGGGGAAGAAATGATTCAAGAACTATCTATGAAAGTTGTTTCAAGTCTTGATTGAGCCTCAATGAAGTTTCTCCAACCACAATGATGCTTCGTCTATCAATGCGAATGGGAACGACCTCAATCTTAATGCTTCCTGATCAACCCCTAGGATGGTATATGAAGTGTAGATTCTGATAAATTAGGCAAGGTGAATGTTCACATCATCTGTCGACAATACCTAAAACACACCTTTTAGATTCAACAGTTAGATCATTGCACTGGTAATATCGAACATAACATTAGGGGGTAGAGTAGAAGGAATTATGGCTCCTGCTCTGTGAGCCAACATATCCTATATCTCCATCTTTATCATAGGGTGGTAGATACTGATAGGATGGAATCACTCAAGATCTTCCACCACGCTCTCTATCATGATCACCGTCGAGTGGTTCTCAATAATCAACTACTTGTCTTAGACTGGCTAACTGTTCGTTATAAGCCAACCTGGAATCCAAAGCTGATCTTCTCTATTATTCAGTTGCCTCTGCTAACATCAACTTCATCGGTCTATTTGTAATAGTTTGTGAATCACCTAGATCAAGGGGAGGTATAGAAAGAGGGTCTTCCTAAACCTCTTCTAGAACACCATCATGAACGTGCTCTATCATTCTTCTTGCTATTTGCAGAATTCTTTAAAGCATTGGATCGAGAGTGAGTAAGGTATTGCCTTGACTCTAAGTGTTAGGCATACACCGGTGTGTACCCAACCAATAATAATAAGTAAAAACCCATGAACTTCACCAACTAAAGTAAATAATTCACACCGTTATTCCCCAATAATAGTGCCAAAATTTGATGTCTCCCAGAGACTAATCTCCAAAGAAGTATGTTATGTTCAATGTCAAATATAGTAACTCAAACTAGGTTGCGTTCAAACCCGCAGGGAATACGTTAAATAGTATCTCAAAATTAACAAAATCCACAATCAGTGCATAAAAGTAAATGGGGGGATTTGAAAGTCAATAGTAACACTTAGCCGATCTTGAGTGCTTAAGGTTGTAAACAATAAAAGAAGAACACTATAAATATGTTTGCCCTAGTTTCTCAACTCTTTTAGTTTCTTGTGTTAAATTCACCTACCTCTCTACTCCGCATGGAAAGTTGAAAAGCTTAGTATTATCAACCTTCTTGTGAATGCATTGACAAATATCACCCTTTACTTTCTGAGAATTAGGGAATTGCCTTGTTGTCCCTTTTTAATAACCTTAGTACAACACATATCTTTTTAGTCTCGAGTTGATTAGATGAGGGTTGGTAGCCTTAAATCACTATCATAACCTTCTTTTCCTAATCTCAAACTCCCTTGTAAGGACGTTCTTGAATACAGGAAGTCAAGCTTATGTAGTTTCTTGGAATATAATTAGTTAAAGAGGATTACACTACACGCAGATACAATTAAATAAATAAATCTCCTATTTCCCCATGTAGTTAATCCACCAGGGTTTCCACAACCCTAGTGAAGGAAATTAGCCGCTCATGCTTATGCAACCATCCATAGAAATCAATAAAGAAGTCATGTAATTAATTGCACAATAATAAAAGAGTAAAATCCAAAGTCTCCACATGATTCCAAAACCAAAAACTCAAGAAAAATTGTATCAATGATCAAAGTATGTGAAAGTATCAATAAAATAGTAAAAAGTGTGTAACATAATAAAGGAATAACCCTGGGCTATTTATAGTATTTCAAAATAATAAAGGAAACCTAATCAAAACAAAATAGAAAAAGCATGTCGGCAGTGGTTACCCCTCTGGCAACGAGTCCTTACGTCTAGTTGTGACTCATTGTTAGTTGTCTTATTTGACTTTAGGCTTCAGTGGTTATGAGTTGTAAAGTGTCCTTAAGAGTCGTATGCTACTATTTGTAAGAACTCCAGTGAGCTTTCATCTTTAGGGATTTTTATCTTTCTAACCTTACGACTCTTTACCATGAGTCATAGCCAGTTTTTACGACTCGTGGTCTTCAATCATAACCACTGCAACATCAACCTTCAAAACTTTGTGCAATATTCTCAGTACGACTTTACACTATGATTCTTATTTTGACTTTATGACTCGTAGTCTTCCTTGACTTCACTTCAAAAAACTTATAGTTCTTACTGTTATCTTTATAAGTCTGGATACTAGTCGTAAGGTGACTTAATGACTCATATTTTGACTAGAACTTTAGCTTTTTTGCACGTTCTTCTTTTTAGTTCAACACCACTCCCAAACTATTTTCCCTGTAAATCATATAAAACACACATTATATTCGATAAAATGACCTTAGTCAATGCATAATTTTACCATTTTAAGCATTAGATGTACCATTAATCTATGACACATCAAATTTTGGTTAATTTCAGTATCTTTCCTTGGTTATATTATTTGCGGAGATAGAATTTGAGTTGATCCTTAAATGAACAAAGTAGTAAGAAAATTTCCTAGACCCATCTCTCCATCAGACATTAGGAGTTTCTTAGGTTTAGCTGATTACTACCAACTATTTCTTAATGGATTTTATTTTATTACTTCTCCCATGTATCGACTGAATCAGAAGAAATTCAAGTTTCAGTGGTCTGATTCTTGAGAGAAGAGATTTTAGGAGTTAGAAACTCAGATCATTTTTGCTCCTGTATTGACTCTACTAGAAGGTTCAAATAGGTTAGTAGTTTATTGTGATATTTTTAGAGTTGGTTCTGATCGTATGTTGATATAGTGAGATAAGGTCATAGCCTATGCCTCTAGATATATCAAACCCCATGAGAAGAATTACATGAATTATAATATCAAATTTGTAGCAGTTGTTTTTTTCTTAAAGATTTGGAGGCATTACCTATATGAGGTTCATGTTGATTTTTTTATTGATAACAAGAGTTTGCAGTATGTGTTCATAGAAGGATATAAATATTCATCAAATAATGTGGCTTGAATTATTGAAAAATTGTGATATTAGTGTGTTGTATCACCTGGATAAGGCTACTGTAAAGGCTGATGCACTTAGTATATTTTTATGGAAAGTGTTGCCTATGTTGAGGATAATAAGAAAGAGTTAGTCTGTGAGGTTCATCAGCTTGATATATTAGGTGTTTAGTTGGTTGATTCAGCCGAAGGTAGTATATTGGTTTAGAATGGTTTAGAATCCTCTATAGTTTCCAAGGTAAAAGAAAAGTAAGACAAAAATCCTATTTTGGTTAAGTTGAAGGTGGTAGTTCAGGATCAGAAGGTTGAGGTTTTTTCCCAAGTAGGAGATGGTGTGCTTTATTGTTGGGAGAGGTTATGTGTTCTGAATATGGTTGAATTGTGGTAGAAAATATTAGTAAAAGCACATGGTTTACTATATTCTGTTCACCCAGGAGCCATTAAGATGTACCGTGATTTGCCGGAAGTCTATTGGTGGATTGGTATAAAAATGATATTGTAGAATTCATGGCTAAGTGTCCTAATTATCAGCAGGTTAAGGTTGAGCAACAAAGTCCTAGTTGTATGCTTTAGGAGTTTAGCACCCCTACTTAGAAATAGGAGGTGGTAAACATCAATTTTGTTACAGGGTTACCTCGTACTCATCGTTAGCATGATTCTATTTGGGTCATTATGGATAGAATGACCAAGTCAAACCTATTTCTTTCCTGTTCATACCTCATATTAGGTCGAAGAATATACTAGAATCTATCTCAGGGAACTAGTAAAATTACATGGCATCTCATTGCCCATTATTTTAGATAGAGGTACAAAGTTTACCTCTCATTTTAAGAAGGCTTTCCAGAAGGTTCTTGGTACCCAAGTGTATCTCAATTCGGATTTTCATCCCTAGATAATGGTTAGGTAGAAAGGACCATTTAGACCTTAAAGGATATGTTGAGACCTTGTGCTATCAATTTGAAGAGTAGTTGGAATGACCACTTACCTTTGATTGAGTTTGCCTATTCGGTGTATAAGGCAATGGATAAAATTTAGTTGGTTTGAGAGAGGCTAAAAATAGCCCAAAGTCGTCAAAAATCCTATGCAGATATGAGGAGAAGTGTACGACCCTGTAATGTTCTTAACTTAAATCATTCCTTTAGACTTGTCAAGGGGTCCCAGACTTAAAATATTTTAGCTAAGTATCAGACTTAGAGTCTTTTTAGCCTTTGAAAGTTGGTGATCTTATTTCATGGCCTTTATTCCCATTAAATGTGGATATTTAGATTGATTCATGATCAGGAATGTACGTAGGTGTTTCCAGACAAGTTTTGGATTTTTTGGACTTCGTTTAAAGCTCTTTTACAATCTCAAAATAGTGGATCAATGCGATCTTGGTGCACCGCATCGTCTCTCGCATTGATGAATATTTTCTCCAGCTCCCAGCATTAATTTCCAGTGAGTCGACATGGACTCAACATGATACATTGGCTATCGCATCGATGCCAATGATGTGATGCATCGGTCTGTGCATCGATGGTACAATTTTTCAGTCATTAAAAGACCGCTCCTTGGGGGTATTTAGTTCTTTTTCCCTCAACCTTCAGTCCCAAAAATTGAAATTAATAACTTTAGGGAGAAAATAAACTCATTATTTCTCAAATTTGCTCAAGAACAAAACCCTAGAAGCTTCAATTTCAAATCAAGAACTTAAGATTCCACCATCAATTTTCAGAAATTCCTTAACTAAGGTATGTGAAGTGTTTATCCAAGGGTTTCTTCCACCTTTGGAGTACAAGAAACTCCTTTAAAATTTATGTAGAGTGATTTCATGATTTGCATGAGTTGAATTAAAGTGTATTCATGATTTATGGCAAGATTCAGCTAGAGTTAATTGATATGTGTGCTTTATTATGTGAATTCATGTTTAAATTCTTAGAATTGAATCATGTTACCTATATGTTGTTTTAGTATTATGTGCATATATTACACCCCACAAGTGCTTGATGTATTGTCCATGTGAGTTAAATAGTGAATTACATCATGTTTAGCAAATATGCAAGTGTTTGCTTCAATGCCTAAAAGAATGAATGATAACTAAGTAGTTAGTTACCATGTCTCAAGAATTATGCCATGTATTTTAAGTTTATGCTATCGAGTCATTGGGGTATTTAATACCTGGCAATTTAGCTGCTTGTCTAGAGCCATGGTTAGTCACAGAGAAGAATCAGTCATGTCTCAATCAGTAGAATTTAGTCAGTTAACAGAATTCAGTAGTATTCCGTCAGTCCATGAAACTCAGTGAACTCAGTTCAGTTTAATTATATAGTACATTCAGTAACAGTTCATTCTAGTCTAGTACAGTTTAGAATTTAGTCTTTTATGTATTCAGTTGGGAGTAGGATTCAGCACCGAGTGAACCCAAGGATGGGGACTCACCTGCCAGTAGAGGGTGAAATCCCTAGCAATCCTTGTATTCCATAACTACATAGCCAACGTAGGTTGAGACATCAACCTACCAGTTAAGGGTTGATGAGATGATCTACCTGCCAGTTGAGGGTACCACTATTCTCATTTAGAGTACCTACCAGATGAGGGTGACTTATCATTTGTCCTTACCCGTGGCACATTATTGACACCCTTCCAAATGGGGTCACAGGTTAGACCCCAGATCAGTTACAGAAGGGGCATGTCGGTCAGATGATTACTTCCCACAGTCTCAGTTTCAGATTCACACTCAGTATTGAACTTAGTTCTGTTCCACAGATTCAGGACTGGCAGGTATAGTCACTTAGCTCAGTACAGGACTAAGCATAGTTCCATAGAATCAAGACTATCAGATATAGTCATTCAGTTACCAGTAATCTTATATTCAGTGTTATGATGATCTCAGTACTATTTACATATTAATGCATGTACTCTCATTCAATTATACTCATGTTATTCAGTTATTATTGTTCATGTATATGAACCTATGCATTTCATCCTACCTTACTGAGCATACCAGTACATTCAAAGTACTGACACGTGTTTTTTATTTGTACTATGATGTCTTATATCATAGGTTCAGACGCATAGGCTCCCAAGCACCCTTAGCTGTTTAGATTTTCAGCAGTCAGCATAGTGGTGAGTCCTCATAGTTTGAGGACATGGTAGTTTTTAGTATTTCAGTATTATTTTTAGTAGTCGGAGTTAGTTGTGGGCTTGTCCCATCAACTCCACAGTTCAGACAGTTAGAGTCTTTTTAGACTAGAATTTTTTCAGACAGTTGTTCAGTTTTTCAGTACTTATATTCAATTTTGGTACTTTGATACCTCATTCAGATTTCTTTATATATTTGAATCTTATGGAATATATACCACCTATTTTCCATAATCCTTACAGTAGTTATTACACAGTTATTGCAACAGGTACCAGTCATGGATTAGCTTGTGGTCCTTCAGTATTATGAGAACTGTGTAGTCTCTGGGGTACAGAATTGGGGCATTACAAACTTGATATTAGATCCTAAGGTTCAAAAGTGTCCTACGAAGTCTAAAATTTGCATCTAGTAGAGTCTTATGCATGGGTGTGTTGCGCGCCACACTTATGGACAAGAGGCTATGGAAGGTTTTAGGAAAAGTTTCCCTTCTTTCAGTATTCATTTCATGTGAGTTAGCATGAGCTCCAATTACACTCTCTTTCTAATCTTATCTTCTCTTCCATTTATAGAATATGCCTCCAAAGTGGAATTAGGGAAGAGGACCGGGAGACCAAATGGCCCCTCAGGCCATCAATCCAGATCTTTTGGGTGAGCATGTCTCCCACGTATAGTTCAGAGCAGCCTTCACCACCCTATCTTATTATGTAGCAACCTTGAATGAACGTCTAACTACGGTTCCAGTCAACCCAATGGTCAATTCTGTTGCTGCCAGGATTCGGGACTTCACCGAAATGAAGCCTCCATTGTTTACTGGGTCTAAGTCAGATGAGGACCCTCTAGAATTTCTTGATCAAGTGCAGAAGGTTACTGATATTATGAGGGTGGCGACTAGTAAGAGTGATGAGTTAGATGTATACTAGCTATAGGATGTGGCTCACTCATGGTTTAAATAGTGAAAGGCAGAGAGGGCCATAGATGTTGGGCCCATAGAATGGGAGGAGTTTGCCACTGGTTTTCTAGATAGGTTCTTTCCACTGGATTTTAGGAAAGTGAATGTTCTGGAATTTATAAATCTAAAGCAAGGAAACATGACGGTAAAAAAGTATTCTCTAAAGTTTACTCTATTAGACAGATATGCTCCTTATGTAGTAGAAGATAGCAGGTCTAAGATAAACAAGTTTGTGTCTGGAGTGAATGATAGTATGGTTAAGGAGTGTAGAACTGCGATGCTAATTAGTAAGATGGACTTGTCAAGGATGATGGTCCATGCACAACAGATATAAGAGCAGAAGAATAAGGAGTGAGATAAAAAGATTAAAAGAGATAGAAAAGGTAGTTTTAACTTTACTCAACCTAAGTTAGAGGGTGGGAATTGTTCTCAGTTTTACCCAAAATCTTTAGTGCCAGCTCTATCCTCAGCAGTGCTCCTGTGCCGAAATTCAGAGATAATAATAGGGATAGGGAACGAGGTCCTAAACCCCAGGGCAGTTTTAGCAGTGTCCAAACCAATCCTCTTTGTCAGAAGTATGGCAGAAACCACTAGGGTATCTGCAGAGCAGGTAGCGATGTAAGTTTCGTGTATGGCAAGCCAGGCCATAGGGTCAGAAATTGTCCCAAGTATGGTTCTAAGGGTCAGTATAACTATCCTCCAGCTCAGTTTGGTCGCTCGAATCAGTAGGGTGCCGCTTCTAATGCCACTAGTGGGCAACGCCCAGTTTGTCCTTTGTAACTCCTTTTATAGCTGTTGACTTCGAAGTCAGTCCCAAAATCCTAGTAGAGCCTTTCTCAATCTCTACCCTAGTGGGTAAATATATCATAGCCTGATGGGTATATAGTAACTATCCAGTTATGGTATCTCAGAAAGTCACTTAAGCAGACTTAGTCGAATTAGATATGACTGATTTTGATGCCATTCGAGACATGGATTAGCCTCATTCCTCCTATGGCTTAGTTGACTGCAAAAATAGAATTGTTCAATTTTAGTTTCCAAATCAACCCGTCCTATAGTGGAGGAGTAGTACTTCAACACTCAGAGGTCATTTTTTTTCTTACCTTCAGGCTAGAAAAATAATATCTAAGGGAAGTATCTACCATTTCGTTCTAGTCTAGGACTCTAGTTTAGAAACCCGTACTCTTGAATCAGTGTCAGTAGCATGTGAATTCCTATATGTGTTTCCCAAAGATCTTCCTGGAGTTCCTCCCAAAAGGTAAATTGATTTCAGAATCGATCTTCTCCCAGATACTTGGCCCATATCTATAACGCCATACAAAATGGCTCCAGAAGAAACCAGAGAATTAAAGAAATAGTTAAAGGATCTCTTAGATAAGGGGTTTATCAGACCTAGTGTGTCCCCGTAGGGTGCACCTGTTCTACTCGTGCATAAGAAAGACGGTTCTCTTAGAATGTGTATTGACTACCATTAATTAAATAAAGTCATGGTCAAGAACAAGTATCCACTTCCCAGAATCGGTGACTTGTTTGACTAACTTTAGGGTGCCAGTTACTTTTCTAAGATAGACCTCGAATCAGGCTATCATTATTTCAGAGTCGAAGAATGTGATATCTCGAAGATAGTTTTTCGAACTCGGTACGGTCACTTCAAATTCTTAGTCATGTCCTTTGGTCTTACCAATTCCCCAGCAACTTTCATGGACTTGATAAACCATGTGTTCAAGTAGTACTTGGATATGTTCATCATAGTATTCATAGATGACATTCTTGTTTACTCTCATAGCGAACGCAATCATGCAGACCATCTCAGAATAGTATTACAAACTCTCAGAAACCATCAGCTATTCACCAAATTCAGTAAGTGAAAATTTTGGCTAAGGTCAGTAGCCTTCCTTGGCCATATAATTTCCAGTGATGGCATTAGAGTTGATCCCCAAAAGACTGTGGTAGTGAAAAACTAGACCAGGCCCATATCTCCATCAGATTTTAGGAGTTTCTTAGGTTTGGCCTGCTATTACCGATGGTTCGTTGAGGAATTTTCATATATTGCATCCCCTATGTCCAGATTAACTCAGAAGAAAGTCAAATTCCAGTGGTCATCTTTTTATGAAAAGAGTTTTCAGGAGTTGAATTCTCGACTCACTATAGCTCCAGTTTTGACCTTACCAGATAGTTCAGAAGGCTTTATTGTGTATTGTGATACCTCCAGACTTGGCTTGGGTGTGTTATGATGCAGAGAGGTAAGGTCATAGACTATGCCTCTAGGCATCTTAAACCCCATGAGAAGAACTATCCTACTCATGATCTTGAGTTAGTAAAATTAGTTTTTGCCTTAAAGGTTTAGAGGTATTATTTGTAGGGTGTACACGTTGATGTATTCATTAATCATAAGAGCCTGCAGTATGTGTTCTCTTAGAAAAATTTAAACCTACATCAGAGAAGGTAGTTGGAGTTGTTCAAAGACTACGACATGAGTGTCCTGTATCATCCGGTCAAGGCCAATGTAGTGGTCGATTCTCTTAGTAGAATGTCTATGGGTAGTGTTACTCATATGGAGGATAGTAAGAAGAAGTTAGCTTAGGAAGTTCATTAGTTAGCCCGTCTAGGAGTCCTCATAGTCAATACAGCAGAAGGTAGTGTATAGTTGCAGAGTAGTTCAGAATCATCCTTGGTTTCTGATGTAAAGAAAAAGTAGGATAGGGATCCCAGTTTAGTCAAGTTAAAAGAGTCAGTCAGAGATCAAAAAGTAAAGGTTTTCTCCTAAGGGAGAGAAGGTATTTTGAGTTGTCAGGGTCGACTATGTATGCCAAGTGTAGATGACTTAAGATAGGAAATTCTTACAGAGGCGCATGGTGCGTGCTACTCTATTCATCAAGGGACCACTAAGATGTACTATAATTTATGGGAGATCTATTGGTGTAGTGGGATGAAGAGAGATATTACTAAGTTTGTGGCTAAGTACTCAACCTGCACGCAGGTTAAAATTGAGCATCAAAAGCCTAGTGGGTCCATGTAGGAGTTTAGAATTCCCACCAGGAAATAGGAAGAAGTGAACATGGAATTTGTGATGGGTTTGCCTCATACTTGTCATCAGCATGATTTAGTTTGGGTCATGTAGACAGGATGACCAAATTAGCTTATTTCCTTCTAGTCCATACCTCTTACTCAGCCGGGGATTATGCCAAACTTTATATCAGGGAGTTAGTTAATTGCATGGTGTTCCATTGTCCATTATCTCAGATAAAGGTACCTAATTCACCTCTCATTTCTGGAAATCATTCCATATAGTTCTTGGGACCCGAGTTCACCTCAGTACAACTTTTCATCCTCAGGAAAATGGTCAAGTAAAAAGGATCATTCATACTTTATAGGATATGCTATGAGCATATGCGATAGACTTTAAAGGTAGTTGGGATGACCAATTGCCTTTGATTGAGTTTTCATATAACAATAATTATCACTCTAGTATTCAGATGGCTCTATTTAAGTCATTTTATGGGAGGATGTATAGATATTTTATTGGTTGGTTTGAAGTGGGTGAGGCCACAGTGGTAGGTCCTGACTTGGTATTTGATACCTTAGAGAAAGTCCAGTTGATCAGGGAAAGACTTAAGACAGGTCAGAGATGGTAGAAATCGTACATAGATGTGCACAAAAAAGATCTGAAGTTCGAGATTGGTGACTATGTGTATTTGAAAATCACTTCTATTAAAGGGGTGAAGACATTTGGCAAGAAGGGGAAACTCATCCCCTGATATGTCGGTCCTTACTGAATTCTCGTCCATTTTAAAAAGGAAGCTTACGAGCTTGTGTTGCCTTCAGATCTATCTTCAGTCCATCCAGTGTTTCACGTCTCCTTTATAAAGAAATGCAAAGGTGACCCATTAGCCGTAATCCCCATAGAGGGCATAGATGTTCAGAAAATCCTCTCTTATGATGAGATTCCAGTCAAAATCCTTGACTACCAGATTCGTAGACTGAGGAACAAAGAAGTCCCTCTAGTCAAAGTTCTTTGGCAAAAATCATTCTGTTAAGGGAGCTACTTAGGAAGCAGAAGCAGACATGCGAACCAAGTATCCTCACCTCTTTTCTACAAACTCAGACCCAGTCCAAGGTAATAACTTTCCTTAAACTTATTCATTTTCATGTTTAATCATATGTTCATGAGTCAGTTCTATCATATATTCATGCATCAGATATGTATGTTTAGCACGATAATCCAGTGTATCAGTGATCTCAATCATGAAACCATACTTTAGTTGTGCATGCCTAGTGTCTAAGTCCGTCCCCTCTGGATTCTCAGTTTCAGCAATCTCTTCCAAGAATGAATGTCCCCAAGGGGGAGATAATGTAAGACACCATAAAGTTCTTATCATAAATCAGTCCTTTATGCTTGTCAAGGGGTCCCAAACTTAGAATATTTTAGCTAAGTATTCATACTTAGAGTCATTTTATCCTTCAAAAGTTGGAGATCTTATTTCATGGCCTTTATGCCCATTAAATATGGATATTTTGGTTGATTCATGATCAGGAATGTCCATAGGTATTTTCAGACAAGTTTTGGATTTTTTGGACTTCTTTTGAAGCTCATTTGGAATCCAAAAATAGTGGATCAACACGATCTTTGCGCGCCGCGTCTACTATCGCATTGATGAATATTTTCCACATCTCCTAACGTCAATTTCCATTGAGTCCATTAGGACTCAACGCAATGTGTTGGCTATCACATCGATGCCAACAATGTGATGCGTCGTTCTACGCATTGATGGTATAGTTTTTCAGTCATCAAAAGACAACATCCTTTGGGATATTTAGGTATTTTTACCTCAACCTTCAGTCCCCAAAACAAGAAATTAATCTCTTTAGGAAGAGACTAAACTCATTCTTTCTCAAATTTGCTTAAGAACAAAACCCTAGAAGCTTCAATTTCAAATCAAGAACTCAAGATTCCACCATCAATTCTTAGAAATTCCTTAACTAAGGTATGTGAAGTGTTTATCCGAGGTTTCCTTCCACACATGGAGTCCAAGAAACTCCTTTAAAGTTCATGTTGAGTGATTTCCTGATTTCCATGAGTTGAATTAAATTGTATTCATGATTTATTGCAAGGTTCATATAAAGTTAATTGATATGAAAGCTTTATCATATGAATTCATGTTGAAATTCTTGGAATTATGTAATTGGAATTAAATCACGTTGCCTACATGATGTTTTAGTATTATGTGCAGATATTATGCCCCACAATTGTTTGATGAATTGTCCATGTGAGTTGAATAGTGAAATTACATCTTGTTTAGTATGTATTCAAGTGTTTCCTTGAATGCCCAAAAGACAGAATGATGACTAAGTAGTTAGTTACCATGTCTCAAGAATTATGCCATGTCTTTTAAGTTTATGCTATCGAGTCTTGGAGGTATTTAATACCCGACAATTTAGTTTCTTGTCTAGAGCCATGGTTAGTCACAGAGTAGAATCAGTTATGTCTTGATCAATAAAATTCAGTCAGTTAATAGAATTCAGTAGTATTCCTCAGTCCACGAAACTCAGTGAACTCAGTTTAGTTCAGTTATTCAGTACGATTAGTAATAGTTCAGTCTAGCCTAGTACAGTTTAGAATTTAGTCTGGTGTCTATTCAGTTGGGAGTAGGATTCAGCACCAAGTGAACCCAAGTATGGGGACTCACCTGCCAGTAGAGGGTGAAATACCTAGAAGTAGTCCTTGCATTCCAGAACTATGTAGCCAGCGTAGGTTGAGACATCAACCTGCCAGTTGAGGGTTGATGAGGTGATCTACCTGCCAGTTCAGGGAACTACCATTCTCATTCAGAGTACCTACCAAATAAGGGTGACTCAGCACTTGTCCTTACACGTAGCACGGTATTGACACCCTTCTAACTGGGATTAGAGATTGGACCCTAGATCAGTTAGTGAAGGGACATGGCGCTTAGATGATTACTTCTCACAGTCTCAGTTTTAGATTCAGTTTTAGTATAGAACTCAGTTCAGTTTTGCAGATTTAGGACTGTCAGGTACAGTTACTCATCTAACTACAGGACTCAGTATAGTTCTAAAAATTAAGACTATCAGATATAGTTTTTTAGTTACCAGTAATCTAGTATTCAGTGTTATGATGATCTCAGTACAGTTTACATATTCATGCATGTACTCTCATTCAGTCATACTTATGTTATTTAGTTATTATTGTTCATATAAGTGAACCTATGTATTTCAGTCTACCTCACTGAGCATACCAGTACATTCAAAGTACTGAGACCTACTTTTTTTTTGCGCTATGATATTTTATATCATATGTTCAGATGCACAGCCTCCCGGGCACCCTTAGCAGTATAGATTTTCAGCAGTCAACATAGTGGTGAGTCCACATAGTTTAAGGACATGGTGGTTTTCAGTATTTTAGTATTATTTTCTATAGTCAGAGTTAGCTAGGGGCTTGACCCATCAACTCCATAGTTCATACAGTTAGAGGCTTTACAGACTAGAGTATTTTCTGACAGTTGTTTAGTTTGTCAGTACTTATATTCATTTTTGGTACTTTGATACCGCATTCAGATTTATTTATAGATTTGAACCTTATGGCATATATTTCGCCTATTTTCCATAATTCTTACCGTATTTATTACAAAGTTATTGCAGAAGGTACCAGTCATGGATTAGCGTCCTTCGGGATTATGAGCATCGTGTAGCTTTTGAGGTACATACTAGAGATGTTACAGGAAGCGAGATTGAATTTGATATGGGTGATTTCGTGTTTCTGAAAAATTTGACTAAGAAAGGGTTGAAGAGATTTGGTAAAATGGGGAAGCTCAGTCCCTGCTATGTTGGCCCAAATAGGATTTTAAGCCATTTTGAAAAGTTAGCTTATAAGTTTGAATTGCCTGCAGCATTGGCATCTGTGCATCCAGTGTTTTATTCTTTGCTAAAGAAATGCATTAGTTATATAGCTTTTATCGTTTCGTTAGAAAGTAAGGGCATGAATAATAGTCTCTGCTATGAAGAATTCCCCATTTAAATCCTTGACCGTCAGATTCGTAGGTTGAGGAATAAAGAAGTTTCCTTAATAAAGGTCTTATGGAGGAAACAGTACGTTGAGGGAGATACTTGGGAAGCAAAAGCCTATATACGAGCCAAGTATCCCCATTTTTTCTCTATGAATTCAGATTCTGCTTGAGGTAATGGTTTCCTTGAATTAATTCTTTCATTTTCCATCTCAGCTATCCAATCATCCTTATGTCATAGCATGCATTCATTAATTTAGCTCAGTCCATGCATCATGATTAAAATAAAATCTTTAGTCATGACTCAACTCATAAGTATTTAGTACATAATCTCAATTTTCCTAGTATCCCAACTCAATTAGTTTAATTCAAGGATTAATGATCCTAAGGGAAGATATTGTAATACCCCATATTTTCAAGCTTTAGAACCCTTTTGAGATCGGCCACTAAGATATCATTCCAATGTATCAAACCTCATCTTAATTTGAGGTAATGGGAAGAAGTTATAGAAAATTTCCCTTAAAGGCCTGACACAATTCCATGTCTACGACTCAAGGTAATGAGTTGTTACCACTCATGACGAATCATCACGAGTGAGTCATAGTCACTCTAGTAAAATTCTCAGCTATAGCGAAGTGGCTATGACACATAATCAGTGGCTATGAGTCATATGGAGGGACTCATACTCACAATAGTGTACTACCCAAAACATAATCTAGGGGCTATGAGTCCGACATGTGACTCATAGTCTGACATTACAAGTGGTATAATGGACTTGTAGCATGACCAGTAAGTGAATCGGGAACCCAACCTCAGAATATGACTCCACCTAACAAATTGTTGTCAGTCCCTATGAGTTGTAATGTGGTACGTCATAGTCAAGACAGTGAAGGTCTAGAAACAAAGTCCCAGCCCATGACTCATAACCATTTGAGACAAGTCGTAGGATGAGTCTTAACAACTGGAGACCTAGAATTTCAAAAAAATTTACAAGGGCTTTTTGGTAATTTCAATCCCTTCATATCCCAAACCCACATCATTTGATCTCTCAAAACGTCAGTTATCAGGGTTAAACACTACCCTAATCCCTTAGAACATCAAAATAGCTTCTCCTCCATAAAATAAAAGTTATTCTCTTCTCCCTCAAGAGCAAATTAGGGTTTTTCAATAACAAGATCAAGTTTAAGGATTTCACCAAAGCATTTACTTCAGGTATGTGGGATATTTATCAATTAGTCCCTTCAAAGCACTGAGTCCCAAGAATTCCTAAACTTACAAATATAAATCTTTTTTCTTTTTTTAAGAATTTTTAAGTCAAATATGAATCTTATCACCTCTATCTCAAGTATTTTGGTTATGTGTCTTAAAAATATATTCACTCATGAGAATTGTGTTCCTTATGTTTGATAATGGAAATACCTACATCATTATCAGTTATTTAAATATTGAATGTTATTCATAACTTTCCATTCCATGGCTAGTTGCATAATTACCATGGTCAATTTGTGTTAGTATATGCTGGTGGATTATGAGAACTTGATACCAAGGTTTTGAACATGCATCACTTCACAAATCCATGATTCCTTTAGTTATGCATACAATATTATTTTTAGTATCTCATGACTTAGCATATCAATTATCATTTTATGTTTAAAATATACTTTAGAGTTATTCAGTTAGGAATAACACTTAACACCGTGTGAGCACATGGATGGCTACTCCCTCGTCAGTTAGGTAGAGTCGTTAGTTGTAATCCTTAAGTTTTAGAACAATGTTTCGAGCATAGGTTATTAGGATTCACCCATCAGTTTAGGATTAACACACTCTTAAGGATCACCCGCTAGTTTAGGATTGACACATTAGTCCTGCAGTACATCAAATTAATAGATCCACACAACTAATATTGGTTCCATTGGTAAGGTGATGAATGTTGAAACCCATTAGGGTTGCACCACATAATGACGGACTAGGTCCCTAAAAGTCAGTTACAAGTGATAGAATAGTAAAGCAACTATGTGGTTTTAGAAAGACAAAGGCAGTGCAGGAAGGTAACAACATAAGATTTTTATGTGGAAAACCAAGAATGGGAAAACCATGGATCTCCCTCACAAGCATCAAAATAGTTCACTAGAACCAACCTCTTGATTACAAACTCGACTAAGAACCTAACACTAGTTTTCTTTCACTTGTAACAACTATATTACACACTCATCTTGGTAACTATACCAAGGACCCTCTCTACTGATTATCTCTAATCATAAACAAGATTACAAAAATCTACCTAAGCACTATCTACTCAAAGATAAAAACACTACTCTTATATCTTGAGTAGTTCGTTTACAAATCAAAGATCATTATAGAATAATCTCTATTTAAGCTCACAAAAATAGCTAAGAACATGAGAAATGTTAAAATGGGGTTTTAAGGACTCTCTTTTCACTCTTTACAATTTACAAAAACCATTTAATGAAGAGAAGTCTTTTTTCTTTTATAGTTGAGTGATGATTACAATTTAAAGATCATTGGACCAACTTTCCAAGTCAGGACAAAATAGCACTTGTAAGTTTGTTACACAAGAGGATAAAAATATGCATATGATATGTGCTAGCTGTTCTATACCTTGCACATCCAGGGACTTGGGCTCGTGTAGTTTAGCTCCTCATTATCAAAAATACATATAGCATTGGCACCCTTTTAATTGGGTTTACAAGTTGGACCCCAATTAGCTTAGATTAGAATGTCAGTTGTAGTTAGCTCCCATAGTCCTCAGTACCATATTTATTTTATAATCAGTCTAAGTTTGCATGACCAAGTGTCCCTATACCAGTTATTTAGTTATTCAAATTATATCAGTACATACTTATACTTGGTCTTGCTTTCATTTCACATGTTCATGCATTCATGCTCAGTTTACTTACTTATATAAGCTAGTACCCATCTCACATACCAGTATGTTCAATGTAATGATAGCATAATCTCTTTTGTACTATGTTATCTTATAACTTAAGTTTGGATGCTCAGTTCCCAGATTACACGTAGTTTGTCCTGGTATCACTCAGCTGCAGCATTAGTGAGTACTTATTAGTCAAGGACTAGTTTTATTATTTATCATATTTTCCAGTATTTTAGTTCATGCAATTTCTATAGTCAGAGTTATTTGGGTACCGGTCCTAAAAACTCATTATGATTAGAGGCTTTCAGATAATCAAACAGTTAGTTTTTTTAGTGATGTGTTTCGAACCCCTTTGTTTATTGATTTGACAATTTGGATATTCTATTAGTTGACTTCCACACTATATTTCATTATCTTCTTTCACTATTTATAGCTTGTATCAGATCATGGGTTAGCTTGGGGTCACATATAGCCTTAAGTACCATGTTACAACTAGAGGACAGTTTGCGATCGTGACAATTTGTATGCCCTGGTAGCACCTTATAGGTTTATTCTTATACTTTTCATTATGGATTTCGGTGGATCATCTTTAATTCTTTGAGGATGGTATAATAGATTTTCACTGATATAACTCGAGCGAATTTCTTGTTTTGGAGTGGTTAGTAGGTTTTGAAGGGCAAACGAAGGTTATATTTGAATTTTGGAGTTGGTCGGATGACACTTGCATTGGTTTACCTTTATCTTGGGTGAATCTTTGCTTGGTTACATTGGTATCAATGTAGTATCAGTATGTTGTGGTTTATATTTACATGTATCAGCCTTCTTTGGTTCAGTTAGAGGTTGCTTAGTTGTTGAGGTTTAGTTTTGGTTATTCGAGAAGTGAAGAAACAAAGTTGGTTGAAAAAGGATACCTATGTCTAATTAGTAGTGGATTTTTTAATGACCCTTTAGGTTATTTCCATGATATACGCATATTTTTATGTTTTAAGCATCCCCATTATGGCTACATGTACTTTATGACTTGTTGAAACTGTTGATTAAGTTATCGAATAATTTTTTTGAGGTCTAGGATCGTTTCCCCATTTTGGAGCTTTCGTTATTAGGAATTGGTCTCAGACCAAAAATCCTATTAGATGACCTTGGATGAGAATTTTTATCGCGCCATCAACACCAGAATGTTGATTTCAAGCTAAGGGGAACCTTGGTTTAGTCCCGAGGCATTCGAACTCATTTTGGGATTTTAGGTTGATTATATGTAAAACAAAACTATAGATGTTGGCCCTATATTTAGTTGAAATTAATTTGGTTGAAATTATTGATGGTTCTAAGAAGTATAAAATGTAAAATTTTGTATGGCAGCATAGTTTGTTTTCACACACGGGGTCTTGAACGAGTCCTATGCAGCCGATCATTGTCCATTTTTCAGAATTAGCAAGATCTGATATTTGATATAACCACTTTATAGGTAGTGGATACGCTTTAAAAGCTAGCACTTTAGCGCCCATGAGTCTCTTAAGTGGACTTGACATTTTGGCTAAGGAGTGTTTTATCGGTAAGAGGCCGCTTAAGCGAGCACTGCTTTGGCGGCCAAGATATAGCTTTAGCAGTACCTACAAACCTATGTAGACAACTTTTGTGGATTTTTGTTGCTTAAGTGGATATTACTTAAGCGGATAACTAGCTTCTTCAGAGCACCTTGGAGGATTTTAAATCCTCTTCCTCACCCGATTTTTCATTAAAGTGGGGAGTCATCCAATGAAGCTAAGGTGAGATAGACTGACACTCCTTGGTCATTTCGTATTTTTTTTTCCTGAAAATGTCCATCCTATTTCATGGTAAATTCTTAGAAATTAGGTCATAAATCCCTAAACTTTAGAGGCTGATTTAGGGCCCAATTCATGCACTATTTGTGCTAACTTTTTAGCATATGTTCCTTATCCTTTGAGTAACCTCGTGATGTATTTAATTTTGGATTTTGTTTGTAGGACCTGTGGGCCTATCCTGACTGAAATTCAGACTTGGCCCTCGAGATTGTGCATTATATATATTGTATGTTAGGTAAGAATGCTAGGATATAATTATGGATGGATTACCATGACATAACCTAGTTTAGATGTTTGGGGATAACAGGGTGTGTCAGTCCTTAAGGTGATATACTTGTTAAGCTTATATGAACCTATTAACCTAGTTTGCTAGTATGTTAGACATATTTGAGGCTAAGGACATTTAGAAGAAGGTATACCACTTGACTCAGTGAATTATCATGGTTTTACAGATTATGGTTCTGCTGGTTATATATATAGATATATTATTGGGATCGAGGTCATGATTATTATATTAGTTGAACTCCAAGAGAGTGATTTAACCTTGTAAAGGATGTAGTCGTACACTTGGATGATGTATAGATTTGATACATTCATGGTAACTTAATGGTATAATTCTAACTAAAACATGGGTTTCCTATAGTTTTCCTAAAAGGGGTTTATTCCCATTTTTCTCTTTTAAAATAGATTATTTCATAACAGGAATCGTACCACCTTATTGGATGAATTATGAGCTTTGAAACTAAAAAAACTAAAAATAATGTTTTAAAGATTTGATCGAGAGAGATTCAGGTCCATAGTTTTACCACTACTATTTACTTCAGTCGAGAAGATTCTCTCTAAACTTTTATGATAGTTTAGTCCTGGAGTTGACACCGGACAATATATTTATAGACTTACACACTTTTACCCATAGTTCGACTCCATACATTTATTATATATACCTCTCTCTAAACTTGATAAAGTAGCTTTATAATGATGATTCATATTTGAAATTATGGATTGGGACCAAGTTGGTGTATACGGGTACTCCTAAAGTCTCTAGAGGTCGATTCATCTGTATGATGTCGTACCAAAGAAGAGAGGCCGTTGTAGGTCCTTCCTTTGTATGTCATCGAGTTGGAGAAGATATATACACTGTGTAACCTTATGGTACTTAGACTGGTTATAGTATTATGGATTTACCTTGCAATCATTCTTGCATATGCATTTCCTATCACCAAAATATAATGTGATCCCTATATTTATCAGCCTTATGGGAGGTTACATCGATATATGCTATGGGTGTTGTTTTTTGTACTATGTATGTTGATTAAACCTTTCAATTTTTGGGGCTTAGTTAAGGAATTGTTTGTCCGGACTAGCTGGTTACTTTATTGTTATTATTATTGTTAGATTATGGCAGGCAGATTATGGACTGATAATAAGATATGGGGTATAATTTTTATTTCTTTCTCTTATGATTATTTTACTACGGATAATTATATCATGTTTAGACGTTGGATTAGGGACCTTGATTATGGCAAAACTAGTTTCTAGTATGGTTTGGAGGACTTAAGACATTAGTATAGTTACCATAGGCCAGACCTTTGAGTTAGTTTGATACATATACATATACACACACACATAGCATTACTATATATCCCACTCTTCATTTATTTATTCATGTTGTACATCCATTCTTTGGCCTCGTATACTACTATACATCCTTTTACTAGCCTTTATTTTACATTGGCCAATGATATATGGTATAGTGCTTTAGTACCTAAGTATAGCTAGAATAGGAAATTTCACCCTTGTTTTCTACCTAGTTTAATTATGCTAGTTTCCTGCTTTGGTTGTAGTTTACATTTCTGCTTGCGTGTTATCTATATTTGCATTATCTTTGGAGCTTAGTTGGCAGTTTCCTACTTAGTACCTCATGTTGTGTACTCATACCACACTTTTGCAGCATGCTGCTCATAGTATGGGTTCTCGTTGTTGTTGGGTGCATCGTACAGAGAAACTATGGATCAGAAATTTAGGGTGAAATCGTGGCGTTCAGAGTATTATTGTTCTCCCCTTATAGATCAGAATGATCTCTATGTTCTATTCAAAGATGGGTTGTACCTTTATATTCACTTTGAAGTTTTGTTGTGTTTTTATCTTAGTAGAATCTTTTATATTGATTCCACCAGGTTTTGGGACTTCCTTACATGAAATATTCTTTTATCATAATTATTTTGCATTTTCCCCTTATTCCTTTCTATTGTCTGTTACTAGTAGTTCTAGACTACGGGTTATCTTACCTACTAGTGGGTTATAGTAGATGCAATCATGATCAGAGACATTGGATCGTGACATTACTTTATGCTTTGGACTGATACCCATTCCTTAACTTCAAAAGTTTCAAAATATGAAAATGGTCACATAAATTCATAAATGACATGGGAAGCTATAGGGAAGCTTTAAATGCAAAATAAGCACAAAAACATAGAAAATAACCTGGAGGGTCAATACAACATCCATAGTTAAAATGAATTTTGTCCGCAAGAATAAAGGATAAAAAAGTACCTAAAGGCTCGAACAGGTAGGGATATTGGGTTTGCATATCACACTCGATCTCATAGATAGCCCTCGTGATTGGACAGTGTCACCACTAAACCTTAATTGAATGAATGTCCTAGAGTGAAAACGTCTAACATTTCTTAATCAAATTGATACAAACTCCTCTACATAGGTAAACCTCGCAACCAACTGAACTGAATCCCATTGAAGCACGTGCCACCTACTTAAAAATTTAATAGCACAACATATATACATGAAAAAGTGGGTGGTTGGATGAAAAGGTTGAAGGCAAAGCTAACTCATATTCTACCTCCCTGACTATGTGAAGGATGTCAAAAGGCCCAATATACTAAAGTTTGAGCTTTCCCCCTTCTCAAACCTCATTACATCATTCCTGAGAGATACTCGTAGGAAGGCTTGGTCACCAATTTTGAACCTTAAGACACAATGTCTACGGTCAGCATAACTCTTGTGTATACTCTGGATGCTTGTAGCCTATCCAAAATCACCATAACTCGGTCCAAGGACTCATGAAAAATCTATACCACGAGACCTAGCCTCAGAATTCTCAAAACAACCAATTAGAGATTGACGAAACTTACCATACAATGCCTAGAATGGTGCCATTTGTATACTCGAATGGAGGCTATTATTAAAAGAAAATTCCACCAAAGCTAAAAACTAGTCCTACTAACCTCAAAATTCCAAAACATAAGCACGAAGAATATCCTCCAAAACCTAAATAGTCTATCGTGACTGCCCATCAGTTTAGTGGTGAAAAGTAGTGCTAAGGTCAACCTTTGTACCCCACTCCTCTTGAAAAGTCCTCCAAAAGATCGCATTAAACTAAGAACCTCAATCTAAAATAATTGATGTGGGTACCCACTGAAGGTAAAACACCTCTTGAATATAGATACAAGACAAACACGTTTCATTTAAGGAAGTCAAAATAAGGATGAAATGGGAAAATTTGGTCAAATTGACCATCATGAACCAAATGCTATCAAATCCATAAGAAGTGCAAGGAAAATAACCTATTAAATCTATAGTGACCCATACCCATTTCAACTCAAGAATGTGTTGCCTCTGAACCAATCCACCCGGCCTTAGATACTCGACCTTCACCTGCTGATAATATAGGAACTGAGGTACAAATTATACTATATCTTTTTGCATTTCGCTCCACCTGTAATGTTTCCTCAAATTCATATACATCTTGGATGTCCTAGGGTAAATAGAGTATTTAGAGCTATGAGCCTTTCAATGTATCATCATAATCAAATCCCTGACCGTTAGAACATAAGTACAATCAGAAAAACTCAGAATACCCTTAAATTTAAGTTAGCCCTCCTGGAGTTACCCTTCAACACCTGATCTTAAATCCCACAAAGTATGTTATCCTCAAACTAACTACCCTGAATCTACTCCTACAAGGTAGATCTAGCCTCAACACTTGCAAAAATCCTCCCAAGTGTCAGAAATATCATGATGAACTATTATGTTGGCTAAAGATTGAATGTCGAAAGACAATGATCATTTAGAAATTGAAATGAAGGCCAATCTACCCATACTTACTGTCTTGTGGCTCAAAGTATCTTCTACCATATGGTCCTTTCCCGAATAGTATATAAAAGTGATATCATAGTCCTTCCGTAACTCAATCCACTTGCTCTACCTTGAATAAATCTCCCTCTGGATTTTAACATACTAAAGACTATGATGGTTGGTAAAAATCTCACAGCAAAAACCATACATGTAATGTCTTCAGATTTTAAATGTAAAAATTGTCACTTCCAATTCTAAATTTTTAGTGGCGTAGTTGTGTTGATTCACCTTTAGTTGTCTCGATGTATAAGCAAGAACACGACCCTACTATATCAGAATACACCAAAAGTTAAAACCAGAAGCATCACAATAGATGATGAACACCTTTCCCTCAATCAGAAGAGTCAGAATAGTAGTTGAAATAAGAAAGCCCTTGAGATTTAGGAAGCTCACCTCAAAACTTATGAACCACTAAAATGGATCCTCTATCCTAGTCAATCTAATAATAGGGTTGCAATAGTAGAAAATCTCTCAATAAACCGCCTGTAATATCCTATTAACCAAATGAAATTGAAAATCTCAATAGGAGATATAGGCCTATTACAATCAAAAATAGTCTCAATCTTTTCCAGGTCCACCATAATACTATCTTTAGGCAACACGTTCCACAAGAAAGCTACAGAATTAAGCTAGAATTTGCACTTTGAGAATTTGGTTAAAGCCTATGATCCCTTAAAATATGGAGCATAATCTTCAAATATTACATGTGTCCCCCTACTCCTCGAATAGATAAGGATATCATTGATAAAAATCAGCACAAAGAAGCCTAAATAATTCTTGAAAATATAGTTTATCAAGTCCATAAATGTTGTTGGGGTATTGGTCAACGCAAAAGACATCACTAAAAACTCATAATGGCTGCAAGGACCTGAAGGCTATATTAGGGATGTGCTCATCCCTGATCCCTAACTGATGGTAATTAAACCTCAAATTAATTATAGATAATTTTGTCACACCCTAAAGTTGGTCAAATAAATCATTGATGTGAGGCATAGGATACTTGCTCTTTGCTGTCAGCTTACTAAGCTGCCTGTAGTCGATACACATGTATGTAGAACCAACCTTCTTCATTATAAATAAGGTTGGGGCGCCATATTATGATGCACTTGATTTCATGAAACCCTTACCTAAATAATCCGAAAGTTGAACATTTAGCTCTTGCCAGGAATAGGTCGGGTGCTTAGCTTAAGGTCTATAGTGAATTATATATAACTCTTAGGAGGAAGGACAAGTAGTTTGGTAGGAAAAACATCAAGAGAATTACAAATAATATGAACAGAGTTGAGTGAAGGACTCTAAACTCTTACACCCCGAACATAAGCAAGGAATTACTCACATCCCTTCCATAACAATCTTTTAACTTGACTATAAGAAATAATCCCCATTGGCACATGATTAAAAGTACCCTACCACACAATTGAGGGTATGCAAGGAATGGCTAAGGTAATGGTCTTGGCAAATCAATCCAAGATTACATCATAAGGGTATAACCATTCCATGCCTAGAATCATATTAAAATCTACCATATTTAACATAACAACATCAACTTGAGTATCATACTCAGAAATAGTCACCAATACAATCTATATACTCAATCCACTACTAGAGAATTACCCACAAAAGTGGTTGTACACAATGTCATAAATAAAGGCTCTGAGCTAATCCCAACTATAGCGCATAATAAGTAGAAATGTAAAAAAATAAAGATCCCAAATAAACTAAGGGATATTCTATTTAATAGCACACTGAAATCATGCTTCTGATTATAGCATTAGAAGTCTCAACCTCTCCCTACAAATGACACAATCTATTATCAAACTGGGTACCTATCTGACCGTATATCCTACCTGCCTGAGGAACACCTCTAGAACCTTGAGGACTACCATTGTGACCCTATGCACTATCTCTAGATGGAGACAGTTCTAATTTGATTGGCTGAGCAAACTAAGATGTAGGATCAATCATCTTATGATAGGGATATACTCTAGCAAAGTGTCTAACAACATCACACTCAAACCCATCTTTAGGCACTCAAATTTATCTAGAAGGTTTGACTAACATAGACTGGTAACCTAGGCCTAATTACCCTAAATGAACACCCATGGATCGCTGACTACTCCTTTGGCCACTATAACTACCATAGTTAGGCTGACCCTCATCTAAAATCCAAAACGTTGCTTGAATAGTCCTTGTAGGCTTACTTTGGTGCTGATAAGACTAATACTGGTGGTACCTACCCTGAAACCTTCTGCCTATAAATTGTGAGTCACTGTGGCTCCCACTACAACTACCCTAATAATAAGGCCTCTTATAACTGGCCTATTGGGCATTATAGTTTATCTCTTATATAGTATTGGTATTATCAAAGATATCAGTAAAAGACTTCCCCAAAGTCACCAAAATATGAGTAGCCATGCAGAGCGGTAGTCTCAATTCTCTAATAAAACATTGAATCCTCTTGTACTTTGTAGGAAAAATCATAAAGGTGTGCCTGACTAGCTCATGAAACAGCACAGCATACTTGGACACTATCAAACACCCTACCTCAATCCCAAAAACTCATAGATAAGGTGCTCGCGCATGCTGTGAGGCATGGACTTCCTCAAGAAAGCCTCAAAGAACATAGTGCAAGTCAAAGGGGGAGATCTAGCTAGCCTGGAATCAAGATAACCTCTCTACCACTGTCTCAATGCTCTTTCTAGATGATAAGTAGTAAAATCCACTTTATGCAACTCAATTAATCCAAAATTATGTAGCCTCTCCTCACAACTGGTAATGAAATCATAAGCATCCTCACTTGGGGCTCCGTGAAACCTAGGTAGAGTAAATCTCAAAAATTAGCCCTGCAACTTCTACTTCTTCATAGTCATAACTTCTTGGGCTACTTCTTGTTGTAGAATAATCGGTGTTGGCAAAATCTGTTCCCTCTAAGCCGTAACTGCAGGCTATGCCCCTAAATTAATACCACCCTAGGTTGCTGTCTGAGAACCATATTTTGGTAGACCACCAAATAAACCTAATAACTGAGCCAATGCATCATAGAGAACCAAAGAAGATACTAACCCAGGTAAGCCTTTGTTTATTCTAACCCACCTACTACTGTGGTTGTGGAACCTCTAGCACTTTTTTTGGCTTAATATCAATAATGAGATCGGGCAATGGCTCCCTAGCCTAATCTGAGCTAGGGTTATCGCTCTAGCCTGTCCTTGACCTCTGTCTCTAATTAAAGCTCTAGAAGTGGGATCGGGGTCTTAATCCCTGGGTTTCGTACCCTGCATCCTAACCATTGAAATAAAAGAAAAAGAAATAAGAATTTAAAAACCAATACAAACACAATACACATAAGTGATCTAATAAGAAATGATATTTTTCTCAAATTAACATGAATCCTCCCAAGGATAGGATACAAATATCTCAATAATGATCTACAGGACTCTACTAAACATTGTCTTTTCTACCAATGATACTGGTGAATCTAGGCTCTGATACTATGCTGTCATAACTCAATTTCACAAGTCATGATGACACCTACTTCTACCATCCAGTAGGGAAGCCAAGCCATATCCTTAAATAATAAGTTATGGGCTAACAGGAGAAAGGTAAAGGGGAACAAGAATGAAACCAATAATAATAATATTGATGGAAGCAGAAAAGATATACAAACATAAGATATTGTACAAAATAAAGAAGAGGATAAAACATAAAAAATGAATTCCTCCTAAGACCTGGTAAAGTCGGTACAAGAGTCTCTATAACAAAAAAAAACTAGACAGTATCAAAAATATACATATATACACAGTAGTCTTAGAAATACAACATACTATCGCTAAAGTAGATGGAGGGGGATTATCTACGGACTCTAGGAAGATCATCCATCTCTAGTATTAGTAGCAAGGACTGAGGATAATGTCAAAGATAGTGGCTCGTACGCGAAAATGCATTAGGCAAAAGATTTAAAAGTGCAGTATGAGTACAAAAATAATGGGTACTCAGTAGGCATTATCAAAAAATTGAGATCAAATACAGTAAAAGCATATATAAAAGGTAAGAAAGTAAGATAAAGTCCACAGTAAAAGGGTATATATTAAAATATTAAGCAATGCAAGGAAAATACATTAATGGATGTAAGTAACCCTAGAATAAAATCAAAGGACTAACTATAACCTAACTGGACCCCATAAGCCCAAAAGGCAAACACAAGAAGACAACTAACCCTATCGAGCCCACATAAGTTTGGTGGGTGTAAACAAGAGGAAATTTAAGGTTAGAAGAATAAATAAAATTTAATGATACAAGTATCTAATAACTTTCCAAACCCAGATCTATCACATAAGTATATACCAAGATTGAACCAGAGCCACTTAATAATAATAAAAGGCCAGACATCGATCTAGAATCAAAGTTAGTGGATAGTAATAAGAGGCCAAATGATCTATATACATTTTTTTGAACTCTCATACTAGAACCAAGTACAACTGCCATAATACCTAGTGATAACGATAATCAACACCAGAACACCCAAATCATAGCAATTTAATGATGTAGAATTTAAATTAGAACTTACAGGTAGAAAGCATAACTATAACAAATGACTTCATAAGGATCAAACTACAACCAAATATCAATGTTGGGCTCCTAAAACAACTCATAACAATAGTAAGAGAACATACATCAGACTTGAAGCAAAATTGAAATATATATCTACCTAATTATGGAATCCAAAAGAATTTTAAGGATTTCAATCCTATCACTAATCCATTTATTTGCATAGATCAATATCGGGTGATTAAATTTACTAAGGCTTGACGAGTTCCTATTTCTAGGTCAAAAAGGAGTTATCAAGGGTCAGGTGTTATCTTACCTAGGTAAAAGAAGCTGAACAGGAAAGTAATCAAGTCTAAGTTAACCCCCTCCCCCCCACTAAAGGTAATAGACTATTTTATCCATTATAAGTCCAACTAAGCCTAAAGAAGCTTTATTTCATATATTCCACCTAAACGGGGTAGAAGGGCCAACTATAGGGTCCCGATGACCAATTCTAAGGAAAAAACTACCCAAATATAGTCTAAGGAATTGTAATTCCATCCCAAGGTATTATAAGCACTAATTCTAGTCCTAAAGAATGATAATACACTATAATAATAGGCTTGAACTATACAAAAAAATCCCTAACCATCTAAATAAGGTGTAAGCAGCTAAAACAAACATCTAGCAATTAACACTCACCTAAAGCTAGCCATATAATATGATAATACCTACTTAGACACAACCACATGCTTGCACAAATCCTCTATATGGAAGCTTTTCCTTTTGTAGAAGCCTCCGAGAACTACCATGCTACTAAAATAACAATCTTTACGTCAAGAGAGAAAATTTATACCCATATTACATATATACGCTCTAGATAAAAAATTAAACTAAAGATACCACATGGGCCTTACTTGAGGAATCTTGAAATTGAATTCGGCACAGTGTCCGTCTAAACTCAAGTATTATTTGCCATATAAATTTAGATAAATTAAAGCTCAAACAGTCCCCAAATCGGTCCTAACAATATTCTAAATACATGAATTAAAATGGAGAATTAATCAAAAATTATATAGAAACTTATGAGAATATGATGATATAATGATCACCATAATGCCTCAAAATTAATCCCAACATCAGGTACTCGATTCCTTTTAATTTTCCAACTTTACATGATTATAAAGTATCTTAACACTTTATAGAGTTTAAGGTAACAATCAATATTTTTTAAGGTAACAATCAATATTTTTTTCTGGAGAAAATAGAGTTTCAGTCTTGGGTAATATTTACCAAGATAAATAAGCCTGCTCTAGAGTCATGGAGCTAAGGCACATGGGAAAATAAGGCAGAGATGGAGCAACTATTCAGTCTAATGAATTCAAGTTAGTTTAAACTAACTTATGAACCTCACTTAATAAAAGTTGAACATGAAGAAATTTTATCCCTTTACTAAGGTTTTAGGATTCAAAAAATAGATAAATAGGAAACATGTTGTTAAGGGGCTTCACTTTCAACAGTTTAACAAATAAAAAAGCATTTCACAAAAAAAAGCTTGATGAATTATTGCACGCAATGTAAAATCTCATAACTACCAAACAGAGAAGTATTTATCTCTAAACATAAGTATCACTTATTAAACCATCATAATGTTAGGATTTTTTTCCTGATTTTCTTACCAAATTTAAGTTTTATTTTTCTTAGAAGGAAATAAACATAATAACATAGTTGTTTTTACTTTTTCTAAAAGGAAACACATAAAACTCTTCTATATTTGGCTAAACTCTTTCTTAGAGGAATAATTTTGGGCATCTATAAATTGAGGATTCGTCCTCTCATATAACAACGCAATAATATAAATAATGTAGTCATTTAAGAGTCTTATTTTGGGAATGATTTTATTTTAAATAGTTTTCTACTGTTTAATTTAGTTTTTAATATGTAGTCCAATTTGACTGAATCATATCGATAATATTGTGTTTTAGTATACTTTTATTTGTCATTTGAATTATTGTCTCTATAATTTGCAGACTTTAAGCTTCTGCATGACACCCTCTCAATTTTGAATCAAACAAATGGTGTCAGAGCCTACAGTTCAAAAGTCCAATGATTTGGTGAAATGAGGTTGAAAATAATTTCAGGGCAAGTTCAAAAAGTTGCAACCAATTTGATAATAATGAAGATTTTTCTCTAACTATATGTAGAGGATAAATGTCAATTATATTTTTAATATTCCTGTTGCTACATCTTTAAAAATAAAAATAAAATATTAATATTAATTTATTTTTAATAATGATATTTTAAATATTATTTTTAACCATGGAAAGCGGTTATGATGAATATTACTTGAAGAACGAAGATCATGCATGTGAAGAAGGAAGATCAAGTCAAGAAAATCAAGCCAAAAAGGGGAAATTTTTTAGGGTTTTTCCTTGATTTTCTTACCAAATTTAATTTTTATTTTTCTTAGAAGGAAAATAAAAGTAATAACATAATTACATTTACTTTTCCTAAAGGAAAATATGAAACTCTTCCATATTTGTCTAGCCTCTTTGTTAGAGGAAAGGTTTTGGACCTCTATAAAATTGAGTATTCCTCTTCTCATACAACAACACAATAGTATCCATAGTGTAGTCGCTTAAAAATCTTGTTTAGGGGGAGATTTTATCTCAAATAGTTTTTATACTTTTTGATTTAGTTTTAAATATGTAGGCCAATTTGGCTAAATCATATTAGTAATATTATATTTTAGTATGCTTTTATTTGTAGTATGAGTTATCATATCTATGACTTGAAAATTTCAAGATTTTTCATGACGCCCTATCAATTAAAAACCCAACATATATATCATTTTAACATACTTTGATACTACTTAAAGATACCCTCATTTAGTCATATCATTCAGTCTTATCAGGTACTCAAACAGAGAGAAAAAAATATATAATTCAGACAAGCTAAAGTATGAAATCTAGCTCCCAATCATATTGCAACTGAATAAATGAGGACTTTGTCATGTCCTTTTAATTTTACACGGATTTATGCACCTAAGTGTCATTACATATGCTTGTTTATCCTTGTTTTGAGGACTTCTTGCGTGCTTAATGACTTGTTAAGGATGTAAATAATCATCTATGTGTTAATTTATGTATTTTTTGTGTTCAAGTTGTGTTCATAATGATTTTTGAGTCAAAATAGTAAGTTAAAGATCAAAAGCAAAAACTAGTACCCTTAGCTTGAGCTATGTTCCATTCTAATTCATCATTTTGGATTCTATGACGTTTTGGACTCTAAATTGTGGTGTTTGATGTTTTTGAAAGCTTGGTTAGCTAATAAATATGATATATCATTGTTGTAAAATATGGAAAACATGAGGAAAAGGAACCAGAAATATTGAATTGAAGGACAAACACATGGGACAAGGCTTGACAAAATCTGGACAATTTGGACATATTGGCATGCCATGTAGCCTAGATGGTGAGATAAGGGTCTGTCACACCCTTGGTTGTATTGTAAATTGGCACAAAATAGTATGCCTCAATGATTATGCCATGCCATAGACCCTAGGCCATGATAAGGGTGTGGCACGGTGCAATGTTAAAAATAGGCAGCCTTAGCCTTTTAAAAATAGTACACTTAAACATTATTGTACACACCTTGGACAACCTTAGGGATTTGTGACATGATTTATAAGGATGTAAATGGGTTTTTATTCCTTTAATTTAGCATGTTTATTTATTTTAACATGAATTCATCTGTTGTGATTATGTAAATGTCTATGAGCGGCTAAACACCTTTTTCTGGGGTTAAGGCCAAGAACATGATTACTCTTGCTATGAATGGAATTGTTTATGGTTATTTATCATTATTGGTTATTTATTTATCCTTGTTTTAACTATTTTAATGATTCACAACCCATAGATTACGTGCTTACTTCTATCATGAGTTTGAAAGAAGGAATGATAGGATAGAATGTGGGATAGATAAAATATGATTGTAATCTCAATTGAATGATATTATGATTTGAATTTAGGATGGTAATATACCTAAGTTCATTATTTTGTTCAATTATGGGATGAAACGTGAATATTTAACTTAGTTCACGCATCTCCGGTCAACGATGTAGTTGTGGGGATAAGTTAGATAATTGATTAGAGATTTAGAAGATCATAGTCATAGCATCAATCTCATGAACCAACAATCAAGATAATTAACTTAACTAATGATGTTATATATCTGAGTGTGATTATTGTAGTTCCTTAGACCCGAGTTTCTCCCCATAAGTGTTCAAAACCTTTTATTTACCGCATTGCTTTACTTTACGTTTCGCTATAACTCTCAAAATTTTGTGGTTACGTTGCACTTTTCTAATCTTAATAGTTGAACTAGTCTTGGATAGTTGCTAAGAAGTTGTCCTTGTGGGATCGATACTTCACTTTTATTAAGGATAGTATATTAATTTAGTAGACCACATACAATTGCGTTTGTGCTTAGATGCAACACCCTTATGTCAAACTTATAACTCTAGGACAATTTCAATAAACATAACAAAGAAAAACAAACTATTAAAAAGTAAACTTGTATTTGTTCCGCGTGAATCTCAACAAAATTATAAAACTACTATTTCAAAGACGATAAGTTTGATCGTATAAAGCTAAAATTGATTCAGCAATATTTGGCTAGGCTGAAATAATGTAACGACCTGAATTTTGGTGAAATATGTATTTCTATGTGATTTGACTATTTTACCCTTCCTCGTGATTTTATTATGGTATTTATGGGGTTTGGGGATGATAGGCATGGTTCTCAATGCATTTTACTGTCATTTATTTGACTTTATGGTATTTGGTGGCTTTGAGAGTCTTATGGTTGATTTCAGTTGATATATTTTGATTCATGCAACAAATGGCAAAATGGATTGTGCCAGTATATTTGGAACGTTGATTTTAGAGTGGTAACATATTTGGTGTGGTTTTATGTCTTCTAAATCTCATTTTGACCCTAAGTTTGGAAATTTATGATATTGGGTTTTGAGGGTCAACTTTGTAAAAACGTCTTTTCAAATTTTGATATCCCTATTGAGTCTGAAGCATTGAATTTTATAGGGTAGCATAGTTCATTTGC
This sequence comes from Capsicum pubescens, assembly GCA_030864215.1. Taxonomy (NCBI): domain Eukaryota; kingdom Viridiplantae; phylum Streptophyta; class Magnoliopsida; order Solanales; family Solanaceae; genus Capsicum; species Capsicum pubescens. Next base: position 123,232,435 of record CM061544.1, read on the forward strand.
ATTAATGGAATTTTGAATGAATCTCGAAGCCCCCCAGAGACTTGGAATGTACCAAGTCCCTAGTTATAGCAGCCCTCAGCTAGTGCACCCGTGATCACAATACTCATGCCACGATCGCAATTGGGCCTATAATTGAAGTGTTACAATCATGATACCCATTATGCGATCGTGATACCCTTGATAGTCTGGCACCATGATCGAGACCTTGGTCCGTGATTACAAAGCTTGAGTATATAAATACCTGGTTTTTGTTATTTTCACCATTTTTTAGTCTTGGAGCTTAGAATTTTGTGATTTTGAGCTATTTCTTCCACTTCTAAGCTTGGGTAAGCTCCAAAACACCAATTTCTATTATTTTTTTCAATCATTATCATCTATTTCTTATCTTAAACTTGAATTAAGTACAAAATTTGGGGATTTTGGCCCGTAAGGCCTAAAAATTATAATTCTCAAATTTAAACCCTAATTTCTACCCTTTTCACTTGGATGAGTTTCTAATCTCAAAATTATTAGTTTTTCCTCAATTTCAACTCCAAAACAACTTTGATTCTTCATTTTAAAATGAATTTGAGATATTTTATCCGTTAAAGTTTAAAAATCATTTTTCTTTAATTTGAACCTGTGTTTAACTCATTTTCTCTTGGATTTTCAGCTATAGACTCCTAAAAGTATGGGAAATATTTTTTTAAAAGAAAGGTATGATTTTGCCCTTTTTTTTCAAAAACCCATTTTGGAGGTTCATTTTGACCCCGAATTGAAGTTAGGAAATATAAGTTTCGTTGTCTTTCTTTTGATGCGTAGATTCTATGTTTTATATGTGTTAGTTGATTTCGGGTCCATTCATGCGGAGTAATATTTTGGATTGAAGTCTTTTATTTTGATTTTTGGCATTTGAGGTAGGTTATAACTTAACTTCTTTCATACTAGACTGAGCAGTTAATATTGATACAAAAGCATGTTAAGGGTGTGGGAAATAATCATAAAAATGGCTATCTTAATGGGTTGTGCCCGTGTGGGGGCCTATATGTGATGTTAAGTGGTGGTTTTGGATCATTATGTGCTATGTGTGATCATTCGGGGTCCTATGTGATATTGATAGCCTTGTATACATGATGATGATTGTATCTCGTTTGATAAAAAAGTATGTTGTGGTAAAAATTATGTGTTGTAATGTATTCATACTCTATTGGCATATCGATATGTTGGATTTTATGGATGGTTGGAAATAATGAGTGGATATTTGGATCATGTGAAGGTATATTGGTTGGTTGTCAAAATACTCACTATAATTGGTTGTGGAAATACTAATTGTGGTTGGTTGTGAGCATTACATCCTCATACTCATTCATGAATCATTGTACAACTGTGGAAATTCTTAGAAACACTGGAAACGTCTTTTTCTAAAAGAAAATATGGCATCTTATGAAACTCTTCCTAATGGATGTGCCAGGAAGTAGATATGGATATATGTGGATTGTATACAGGTTGATGAATCCCTTATGGGTCCTACATCTTATAACTTTTGCTCCGTACGTGTATATAGAGACTGTGTATTAGTCTCAGAGTTTATGTGATAACCTCTTTCATTACATCATCATCATCATCATCTTTATTCTTATTATATTTACTTTATTATGCTTGTAATGTGATTGCATATTTTGTTTGACCTATTACCTATTCATTTTTCTATCTTTCCTTACTTGTACTTGATGTTAACATATATGTTTCTTGCTTATATGTGGTATAAATGTATACTCGTATTCCTTTTTGGTGTTTTGCTTTGTTATATATGGATATTATAGAACTGTCAATGCAAGCGATGTGGGATACAACTGTTGGACATTATATGATTTTAGGTGAAGTACCCTTAGTAGGTATTTTGTATGTTCTATTTTCTAATTTTCTCGGTTGGCCTATGATAACTATTGTGTACAAGTGGACCATAATCACTCCTACTATACCCTTTCGATACAGATTCAGGTTTGGGTGTGCCTCACGGTGTTTTATTTTGAGCGTTATTTGGATATTTTCAAGGTAGTGGCTGATTTCAGTTGTCTGAAGACTACTATACCTTTCCTTATTAGACTATATCTTTATTGTATTTCAGAGACAAAGTTATAGCCTATTTTAGATGTCTTTTGTATTTGACTTTGAGTTGTACTAGTTATGTTCTTACACTGTGACACCAAGTTTTGGTATTATTATATTTTTTTAGGAAGTTGTTATATTTATAGGGTTCAGCTTTATACTAGGAGCCTAGCCTTGGGTTTGGATTGTTATTTTAAGTTTTGTATTAGTTTGTGTGATAGGCTTACTTGTCTAGATTCGCCGACAAAAGAGCCATCATGACCCTCCAATTTTGGATCATGACAAATTAGTATCACAGCCTGTTCATTGGTCTCTACAGTGTAAGAATAGGATGTTTAATAGAGTCTCACTTATCAGTACATAGATGTTTGTATCTATCTACGAGAGGCTATAGGATTAATTTAGGAAAATTCCCTCATTTTGTTCCATATCATGCGAATTTCCTTCATACCTTGTATTCTATGTCCTATTTCACTCTTTTTTTCATAGATGGTGATGACTAGATCTCATAAGGTTAGAGATGTGGAGTTTTCATTCGGGGAGAAAGGCTAGTCTAGAGGGAAAGTTGTGAGTCGTGGACAAGTTCGAGGTAGTGGATGGGCACGTGGATCTTCTCCATGTTGGACTAGAGCTAGGGAACTTTCCCTTGAGCCTTATGTTGATATTGTTGGAGGTATGGGTTTGATGTGTCCCAAACATACACCTGTATGAAGTATAAAGTGGTCAAAGTAAAAATAGTAATCCAACTAGGTGGGGGTCGATCCCACAGGAAATAAGTCAAACTCATATCTCAAATTTGTTGTAATAGTCGAGCAGTTCAAAAATGTAAATAGAGGGTTTGTATCAAACAACAAAAAGTAACAAGCTTTAGATGTATTTTGTTGCAAAACAATCTGAAACGAACACTAGGACTGTGTTCCCCCTAGCTTCTTAACTCCGTAATATTCCTGTACTCAGTCCGACTCTCTCAATGATGCATGTAGAATCTAACAAGATATGTATCACCAACTCTCTTGTGGACTCATTTTTAAATATCAGCCTTCGCCTTGTATTTCTCTTGGTGTCGCATTACTAACCCTTGTCTTCACTCCCATTTTATCTTTCACTTTATGGGTGTCAAGGTATTATTCAAGGATTGGTATCCTTGAATCACCATTGTGCTCTTCTTTTCCCAATCTTGAACTCCCTTGTGCGGACGATTGCGAATACAGGAAAGTCCTTAGCTTCTATAGTAGCTGAGTAATAAATCAACACAAAGAAAATCACAATACATACGTCAACAATGATCTAACCAGACCTCGTACTTTCCCTACTTAGTTAATCCACTAGGGTTCCCACAACCCTAGTTAAGGAAATCAGCCGATCATGGTTATGTAACAATCTATGGAATTCAACTAAGAAAGCATAGAATTTATTTCACAATGATGAAAAATAGGTGAGTCCCCATCCTTGGGTTCACTTGGTGCTGAATCCTACTCCCTACTGAATAGACACTAAACTAATTAACTGAACTGAATTAATACTAATGGTATTGTTTACCGGAGCTAAACAGAGTTCACTGAGCTCCGTTCACTGACGGAATGCTACTGAGATTAAGGACTAATGGAGGGTACTGAAGTTACTGAGATTTTTGGGAATACTAAAGTTAATGAGATTACCTAGTGCTGATGTTACTGAGACCACTGATTAAGCTATAATACATAATTTCTATTCTCTTAGGAATTTTATCAAACACCTAGGATGCATGACTTAGGGCATAGGAATGACCATCAAATTAATACATCAAAATTCCATATTTCAACTCAATTTCACATGTTTCAGACCACATACTAGCATAGGTTCATGAACAACACATAAATATTCCAACTTGGGAATCATACAACCATAATCACATGAAGATAATCAACCCACACCAAAATATTCACAATACAAGATTTAAAACTTGATTCTTGGGCTTTATGGATGAAAGGAATCCATGAATGAACACTGTGCATACCTTAGTTCTTGATTCTACAAGGATTGATGGAGAGATTCTTGAATTTGAGTCTTGGATTTGAATCCCCAATTAAAAAACCTAGCTTGTTCTTGAGAGAACCTTGAGAGAAATAATATATGTTGGGTGAATTAAGGCTGAGGTACGTGTTATTGGGTATATATAGGGATGAGAAATTAACCCTTTTAACCCTTGGATGTGTATTTTAATTTTGTCAAAATTTCCCGACCTGGACCCCTGACGTGCCTTGGCGCAACATGTCATAATTGCGGAGGCTCACTGGATTTTGACGATTGCCATTTTGGCTTGCTCCGCGATGCATTGATGGCTCAGGTGGCACACTTTATTATGGGGTATTACAATATCTCTCCATTGGGAATATTTTTCCTCGAATGAGACTTATTTAGATGGGAGAAATGATAAGCTAAAGTACATACTGAACATGAACAACTGAAACATGACTACCTGACTGACATTACTGAGAATCATACTGAGCATGCATATCTGATGCATGATTTTATGACTGAGATGATATATGAATGCATGAATGAGAGTACTGATAATCTGATCACACATATCTGATGCATGAATACATGATTGAACCGACTCATGAACATGCGATTGAACATGTAAGGGTAACGATACCAAATTTAAAATACAAACTGAGCATGGAACTGGATACCACATTTGTAACTGAAAACTAAACATAAAATTGTATAAGTTTAAGAAAAGCTATTAGCTTAGGCTGAGTCTAAGATTAATTACTAAATATGCATGAGCGGAAATATGAGAAAGTAACTGGGTCTGGAACATGATACATGAGATGAATATCATGAACTAAACTAAGTACCTTGAATATGTGGCATACGACTGATATTGGAGCTAGAGGGTCAACCTATGGGTACCCACTAGTCCAAACTAGATTCTTTACGAAAAGAGAGCGGCATGTTTATGTCATGAAAGTTTTGGGGAATTATAGTTTATCTCCCCCTTGGGACACTAGGTCCCTAGAAGAATACTGACTTGATTACGATACTGAGGAAAACTGGGATGATGCACAGGGCACCAACGAACTGAATCCTAACTGAATATCTGGGATATGAAACTAAGGTATAATACATGAACCAAGTTGAACTCGCAACTACATAGTTGGTCCATCTTAGAATGATCACATTCATGAGATTCTGGAGGATGAGTTTATGAGTACCTCTACCACCATGGGGGTCAATATTGCAATAGGTAAGGACATTGGAGCCTTACCATATTTCACAAATGCCTCATATTAATAAGAGGCATTACAAGTATTTCCCCTTCTCTATACTTAAATTTTATGCATTTGAGAACAAAGCATGTATTTTTCTATGGGGTGTACTTGTACCATGAGAGTTTTTATTGCCGATGTTATTTTCCTCCCGTGTGCTATTTAGAAGAACCGGCATGTTAAGGATTGCATTTTCTTTTCTTAGGTTGTGATATAAATATATGTTTGTTAATGTTTATTTATAAAGTGTCTTTTATTTTTAGCATCTTATTGTATATATATGGATGATGAATGATGGTTGCATAAAGTTATGGACATGTATGTATGATTATTTACTCTAGTCGTTTAGAATATGTGAGCAACCTTTAGTGATTCTATTATTGGCATTAACATGTAAGATGTGCATGATCATGTGACAGAAATTCTAAGAGTAGCATAATGAGTTTGACTCAGTTTCCTGTGCGTGCGAGTATTTGTGTAGTTCATGCATAGTGTAATACCTAGAACATTCCTAGTTCATTTATATTGTTTTGTGGGTGAGAGAATAAGATGTGATAGCAGGCCTACTTGTATTTTCAGTCCACTTTGCCAAAGTGTTTAACCCCACCAAAAAGATTATTCCATTTTTGAACCCTTTTTGAGCTTGTAGTAATTTTTCTTCATCACCAATAACTTTAATGAACTCTCTTTAGGTTGTTAACACCTAACTGTAGCCCTGGTCTAATATTGGAAATTATGTACCCAAACTTAGGAAAAGCACCTAAGTTGAGGGTGGCTATTGTCAAAATATTAGTTGTCTAATGGAAAATTGATTAAGAACTTAGTTTAAAGCATCTAGCCCTGGTCTATTCAAGACATTGTGCACCTTGACTGACTGCATTAGCATAAGTTAAGGGTGGCTAATACTTCTATATATATATATATATAAAGAGGAAATTATGGTATAGTGTGAATGAATGAGAGATGGGTAAGTGAGCTAGCAAAGCAATGGCAATGGTAGGTAGAATTCAAGTGTAAAAAAGAGTTAAACCCTAGTGTTGAGTCACTTTTCCCTAAATATTTCCTTACCTAGCCTGAAACCTCATTACAAGCCTAGAAAAGACCTACTTGATCTTGGCAAATCAACTACAAAGGGGTCGCTAGATGGTAAGGGCAAGCCTATGGGTATGTGCACTATGCTCGTAACTTCTTTATTAAGTATGAGAGTTTAGATTGTGTCCACAAAATATAATGAGTGGTGGACTTCATTGCTATGAGGGAAACTTCAGTTTCACTTATTTTTTCTAGTCTCTCTAGGATATGATGCCCATGATTGTGTGTGTGCTAATATTGATAAATGCCGGTTGTAGATCCTAATTTTTTGAAACCATATGAGTAAATTGAAAAGTGAATGGTTATGCTAAGTCTAGTTCAATAGGTGATTGCCTGTCATTGTATTATCCATGTATGCAATGTGGTGCTGAGTTGCTTGAGGACAAGCAATTTCCTTAAGTTGAGTGTGTTGATGTTCCTACTTTTGACAGAATATTTTACATCTTTTTCTTAAGATAATTGTACATTTTCAAGCAACTGATGTTGTATTTAATACTGGATTTGAGTGTTTTCAGGGTAAGGAGTTAGCTAAAGGAAAAATCTAAAGAAATAGTAGAAAAAGTTATTGACATGCCAACTGGAGGACCATCAGACTTGCGATGGACCGCCGGAGTGACCTTCATAGCTAAACAGAATGCTCCAAGTGAAGAACTCATGATTCGGTCCAAGTGGCATACAGTTAATCTTTCAACAGAATGCCAACTTAGCCATTAGGCTTAACCATAACTCAGGCTTACAGAAGATCCAACGATGGACCGCCCGATAGACCATCGGTCTAGAGATAGTCTGCTACTATGACCGTCAGCCCTAAATAGAACCTGACATTCCAGGACCATCAGTGACGGCCCATGAAATGGATCACCATTCTTCTAATGGGCCACCGTCCTTACCGTCACCGTGGATGCGGTTTTTTTTATTTAAAATTTTAAATCCTCTGTACCTGGGAATATTTAAATACCCAGTTTTAGGTTTTATTTTGTATCTTTTTATCATATTTTCCTACCCTGAACATTATTGCAAGCAGTATTCTTTGAGAAACAAGTAGAATTGTGGATCTTAGCATATTATTCATATTTTTCTCTGAAGATTAAGGAATAAATCTTTAATCCCTTGTAAGTATTTTTTGAATCTATTTATGAGAAATACAATGATTCCTTCTTATTCTTCTATTGAAATGTGTGGCTAAGCTCTCATAACTAGGGTTATGGGAGCCTTGACGTGAAAAGATGACTGGGGTTGTGAGAATGTTTGATTTCCATGATTAACTAAGGTTGCATAAACCCTTCTTCACAATAATTACCTTTTTTGGTTGTAAACTTGAAGGGTGAACCCAAGAACATCACTTATTCGAAAAGAAAAGTGTTTGTAGGGAAAAGAAAAGGTTTACGTGAAATCTAGAGGCTTTAATGTAACACCCCGAGTCTGGTACCCCAGACGCTACATGATGCTAACAATCTTAAAGGATCACTAGCTAACCCATGATTGATATTTGTAACGGTGCACTGGATAATAGTAATATTGTAATAACAATATAACTGAAATAAATGTAGAAATCTAGCGGAAAACTTGTAATAATGTTCAAATAATAAACAATACTGAATAAAACAACGTCTTAACAAGGTATAATAATACAAAAGTTGACATAACCGGTTAGGCATGCTATAGTTTGAAAGCCTCTAAACTGTCCGAATAAGGACTTGATGGGACATGTCCCCAACTAACTCTATCTACTGAAAATGACTAAGTACTGAAATACTGAAAGATTGAAATAAACATGTCCTCGAAATATGAGGACTCACCACTGACTCTGACAGCTGATATCTGAGTTGCTAAGCATGATCGAGAACCTGAGCATTCGAACCTATGGTATAAAACACCAAAGTGCAAGAGAAAAGTATGTGTCAGTACGTGAGAATCTACTGGTATGCAAAGTGAGGTAAGGCTGAATATAAGGGTTCATATGCAAGAACTAAACTTACTGAATAATATGAACAAGAATACGTGAGGATACATGCATAAATACATAACTGTAACAGAAATCATAAGGATTCTGAATACTGAGTTTACTGATAACATGGATTACTAATAACTGATATAATTGAAAACGTAGTGACTGTTCCTGACAGTCCTAATTCTAATGGAACTAGTTAAGTTCTGTACTAAGTTGAGTGACTGTATTTGATAGTCCTGAAATCTGAAGAACTATTTGAGTTCTTTACTGAAGACTGAGATTGAGACTTTGGGAGGTAGTCATCTAACCGACATGCCCCAAATAAGATATTATAACTGAGTTGGGGTCCAATCTGTAACCCCAATTGGAAGGGTGTCAATACCGCGCCATAGGTAAGAATAAGCTATGAGTGACCCTTATCTGTCAGGTACTCTAACGAGAACGGTGGGAACCTTATCTGGCAGGTTAAGCCACCTCATCTAATAGGTTTTGATGTCTCAACCTACGCTGTCTACGTAGTTTTGGAATGCAAGGACTGCTTCTAAGAATCACGCCCTCTGCTGGCGGTGAGTTCCCATCCTTGGGTTCACTCGGTGCCGAATCTTACTCCCATATAAATAGACACTGAACTGAGTATACTACATTGAGTTCATGAGTTCCGTTGACTGACGGAATATGACTAAATTCTGATAACTGACTGAGCTACGAAGGACTAAACTGAATACTACTGATTTTTCCTTAGTTATGAGATTGACTGGATTCTACTAATCGTGGCTTGACTGAGATTATCTTGAAAACTGACACTGGCTATAGGAACACAACTCAATTATCGGGTATTAAATACCCGTAGGACTCGATAGCATTAATGTTGGGCGTATTTACACGCTTAAGAACCATAATTTAACCATAGTTTAGCTAAGATTTGAGGACAAAATATATAATTCCTGCACTTTTAGTCTATTTTCCTTTACATGAGCTGACCTACGTGATTAGCATGTTTTTCAGGTATTAATGATGAAGATTTCAGCACTTTATGGACTTATGAGCAGCAAATGAAAACTTCACATTAGAGGGAAGGCAGCTTTTGGACTGAAAGTGATGCATGGGAACTTTTTCTCGGGCAAACCCAGTATTTTTAAAGACTTAAGGATGTAGTAGCAACTTAGTTAGAGAAGTATACTATAAAAAACTTATTGCTGAATTTTTCAGCAGCATTATCATTCACTCATTATTCAATTTCGTTTTTTGTAAGAGGTTTTAGAACAGAAAACACGGCTCTTGTGAGCAACGGATAGGAAGAGAACAACATTCTCTTATTGACGCCAATCCATCCCCATCGCCAAGTTTATTCTAGGTTGTGGTATGATGATTATGTCTATTGTGATTTCCGTTGTAATCATGAGTAGATAAACTTCTCTGTTAGGGTTATGAAAACCTTGTGAGATACTATTTATTACTATGAGTTTGTGAATTCTTGATGTGTATGCTACTTATATCATTACTCTCTTTGGTTTAATTAAATTCTTGTGGTTGAAAACATATAGAATACACCATTATAGCATTAACTTATTCGAGAGAAAAGTTACATGTTTGGAAAAGAGAGTGTGACAAGGAAATAGGGCTACCAACCCCTGTTTACATGTTAATGCCTTAACCGGATTAACCTCTTGGAGAGTTCGTACCATTAGTTATACGCTTTAAGCTCGAGAGAGTTAAAGTGAAATAATCCTTGATGGTTGAGAAACACTAGGATTTACCATTAGAATACGAATCTCTATAAGTGCATGCATGTCTGAATTCCGCATTACTCATAGTTAATAGATACGTAGAACTCATAAGGTGGACATAACCCTAACTTATTTTTATCTGTGATTAAATCTTACTAAACAAAGCATTTTGTTGTTACTTTGATAGCATTAATTCACGCCACAATCCAATCCCCCCTTTTCTGTGGAATTTTCGATCAACAGTCTACTAATAATTGCAACACTTAGTGACCAAGTATTCCCTGTGGGATTCGACACCCAACCCAGTTGGGTTCTATATTTGACAGCGACCGCTTACATTCTCACGAGAAGCGTAGTTTGGGCGTTATCAAATTTTGGCGTCGTTGTCGGGGAATACGATTGTCAATTAAGTTTGTGATAGTTAATAGACCCTTTGGTCTAAAATTCTTGAATTTTACTTTTTGTTTGTTGTTGTTTTTTTGTTCAGGTTTGGTAGAGTGCATGCCAAATACACGAAGATCTGGTCAGCCATTATTACCCATAAATCCTGAACCACAACTTATCTGCAAAATGGATGCACAACGTGACATTGAAAGAAGGGTTGCTCAACAGGAGCAGGCTAGATTAGCTACGTTGGTAGCTGCTCAAGTGCATCAACAGAATATTGATAACCCAGGTTAGGAAACAAATCCTGATGATGAGGACCTGGGTGATGATGATTTACTTAATCCATGGCGTGCAGATGAGGCGGCAGTGCCTGTGAACAGGAGAGATCGTCAAGCTAGAATGAGACCTGAATGTTGAGATGTGTAGGCTACTTTTGATGATGATGATGACAATCTTAATGGAGCCGGTGCCACAGGGGCTATTATTCCTCCGTCCTTGGCACCTGGACCAAGTTCAATATCACTAGCACCATAATTCAGCTATTGCAGCTCAAAGGTTTATTTGGTGGACTTGCAGGCGATGATCCGAATATGCATCTGGTCAATTTTATTTCAACATGCAAGTCGTTTGACAATCCAGGAGTTGGGCAGAATGCAATTCGGCTGCGCATATTTCCATTGTCTCTGTCTGGGGAGGCAACTCTATGGCTGAACGGGCTAACTCCTGATTCTATTACTAATTGGAGGCAACTGAAAGACACTTTCCTAGAAAGATTTTTTCTGCCATCCAACAGAGCACAGTTAAGAGATGAGATCAGCAATTTCCGACAGCTTCCAACTGAAGCTCTCCATGAAATATGGGAGAGGTTCAAGAAGAATCTTATGCGGTGCCCAAATCATCACATGACCAACATCCACTTGATGGAGATATTATATAGGGCTTTGAACTCAGTGACAAAGCCAGTGGTTGATAATGCTGCAGGTGGGTCATTCATGGACCTTACTTTCATTGAGGCAAGTGATATGCTGGACCATATTACAAAGCAGAGTAGATCCTGGCATACCAGGGATGCTGAGGTATCAAGCTCTACTTTATCTGTAGGCATGACTGCAGAGTAGAGGCGTAGACAACAGGAACATGACCAAGATATGGCTCACATAAAAACGCAGATGGATCTTCTTACCAAGCATTTATTATCAGGGAAGACCGAAAAGGTTAAAGCCGTTGTATCACAGGGAAGATATGATTCCGATTCTGAGGGGAAGAAAATTACTTGAATAATCAGGGGGGTTTCCGAGGCAATGCCCAAGGAAACCAAGGTCGTAACTATTATGATAAATCTGGATACAAGGACCGCGATCAAGGTGGTTGGAAGAATAAGACTAACAGGAGTGGTTTGTATGTTCCTCCTGGAAACCGTGAGGCTATAGTGTCTGGCTCTGGAAAGATGTCCATGGATTATATGATGGCTAAGCTGTTGAAAGGGGTGGAAGCAACCAATATGGGCATTACTGAGGTAAAGAATGATTTGTCATCAATAAATCAATTGGTTGACTCGTATTCTACTGCAATAAAACAGCTGGACCAACAATTGATTCAATTATCAGCGGCATTCAACCAAAGAAAAGTTGGCACGCTACCCAGTGACACTGTGCAAAACCTAAGGAATGACAGATCGTGTATGGCTATTACTACCCGGAGTGGTAAAGTGTTGGAAAATCCATCCAAAGGCAAGCAGGTGGTTGATGATATAGAAGAGAATGTTGATGAAGCAGAGTTTGAAGATGCCATAGAAGCTGAAGTGAGTGCTCATGATGTTACACCTAGACGTCACCATCCTGAAAAGAGTGATAATCGAAAGCAAGATAAAAAGGAAGTAGTGGAGAAAATTATTCCACTTCCACCACCACCTTTTCCTCAGAGACTGAAGAAGATGGCTGATGACACTCTTGAAAAGGTTGATAATAGGAAGCAATATAAAGAGGAAGTGGTGGAGAAAATGATTCCCCTTCCACTACCACCTTTTCTGCAGAGACTGAAGAAGAAAGTTGATGACACCAGGTTCAGTAAATTCATGACCATGTTGAAGCAGCTAACTATTAATGTTCCATTAGTGGAGGCGCTGGAACAGATGCTTGGGTATGCTAAATTCATGAAGGACCTTTTGACAAAGAAGCGGGCAGCAAGTTATGAGCTGACAGATAATGTTCATCATTGCAGTGCAATCGCTACAAGATCGCTAGTACAGAAGAAGGCAAATCCTGGTGCTTTCACTATTCCTTGCATTATTGGATCGTTGGATTTTTCTAAGGTGTTGTGCGATTTGGGATCTAGCATCAATTTGATGTCGCTATCTATTTACAGAAAGTTGGGGTTGGGTGATCCTACACCAACCAATATGTGGATCGTGATGGCAAATAGGTCGGTAAAATGGCCTGTTGGTATCTTATATGATGTGTTGGTGAAGGTTTCCACCTTCATCTTTCCTGCAGACTTTGTTATTTTGGATTGCGAGGTGGATTCTGAAGTTCCCATAATCTTGGGGCGTCCTTTCCTCGCAACTGGAAGTGTGCTGATTGATTTAAGAGCTAATGAGCTTTTATTTCGACTGAATGATGAAGTGGTCCATTTTTATGTATATAAATTGATGAAGTAGCCTAGAGATATGGATGTGTTCTCTGTAGCTGATGTTTACTATGAGGATGAGAAAGGATTATCTATAGAGAAGCAGCTTACTGTTGAGCAATTTTCTGCTGTGCTGTTGAATTGTGAGTATGAGGATGTTGAAGAATATGAAGAAACTGTTTGTGCTCTAACAGGAATAAAGTCCTATTCTCATGCTACTAAGAAGCTGGACCTTGATCTTAGGAATCGACCTTCACCAACAGCGAAGACTTCCATTGAAGATCCACCAGTGCTAGAATCGAAAGAGCTCCCCAGTCACCTAAGGTATGCGTTCTTGGGAAGTGGAAATACACTTCCGGTGAGTGTTGCGGCTGATTTAGGTGAACATCACGTAGAGGCTCTCATCTCTGCTCTGAAGAGGTACAAGAGAGCTATGGGTTGGACTATTGATGATATAATTGGTATCCCTCCTGGGATATGTATGCACAAGAGTCATCTCGAAGAAGATTGCATGCCTACAAGTAAGCATCAGCGTCATCTGAATCCATTCAGAAAATGATGCACCATCTATCTCGATGAAGTCTAAGTAATCGAGATAGCTATGTCGTGCCGCGACAATAAATCAAGCGCTAAATGGGAGGAAACCCATCGTTTTTAGTCATTTTTTTTCCTAGGAGTTTGTTTTGTTAAATAAAAATCCAAAAAGAAAAGTCGATCCACGACCAAAACTAAGGCGCTTGGTGGGAGGCAACCCATCTTTCTAATCGTTTTTGTTGTTTTTGATTAAGTGTAGGGGAAGACGTATAAAGGGGGAGCTTGGTCTCAAATTTTGATTTGAAAGTGAGAAATGTTAAAGGTGGTAAGTGAGTAATGAAGGAGCAAAAGGCTTTCGGTTAGGCATTGCCTATACAAATCTAGGCAATGGACAAGGCAAGGCCTATGTAAATCTAGGCAACGGACAAGGCAAGGCCTATGCTATTGCCTTTGCTCTCTGAATCGACAATGCTATAGCATAGGCACCGACTATGCTCAACTAGGCAAAGCTAAAGGAGCCGCCTATGCCATTGCCTTTGCTCTCTGAATCTACAATGCCATAGCATAGGCGCCGCCTATGCCCAACTAGGCCATAGCATAGGCGCCGCCTATGTTCAACTAGGCTTTGCTAAAGGCGCCGCCTATGCTAAGCATAGGCAAAGCATTAGGCGCCACCTACTTATGCTTTTTGGTCTCTTAACCCGATTTTTCATGGGTCAAACCCGACCCAAGCCTTGGTCTATAAATAGAACTTCAACCATAGGACAAAATCAAATTGTTTGCTCCATATAGGCGCCGCCCAAGCTTCCCCATTCTTTCAAAATCTTTCTTTGTGCTAATCTAATCTTGTAAGCTTATCTTCCGAATCCATCACCAAGTAAGTTATTCTTTTATATTCCGTAGTTGTTGGAATGCTACGTTTATAATGATTTATTAGATTTTGAAGTGGTGTTGGTGATTAGAATGTGGTTGGTTTGTTATGATACATCTAGTTGAGTGAAAGAATACGTGTGGGTGTTCTTGACTTTGTTCCGACTTGTATTTGATTGTTATACACTGTCATAGTTTTATGAAGTCGAAATTGTGAAGTTAATACATAATCTTGTAAGTTGAAAGCTTGAATGTTTGAATGACTCGTTCATCGAGATACCGATTATGATTGACCACAAGCATAAGATGGTGTGATTATACCTATGCAATAACTTTTTTCTATTTGTGGTACGATCCTTATGTGGTAGTTTTGTTCAAAAAGTGCATTCATCCAAACATAAAAGTATAGACAAGATTACATGAAATAGAATTGGAAAGGATAGTTAAGATGACATGAACATATGACTGTGCTGAACATGTTGTCGGAACATATCGCCTAAATGTATGTCGATGAAGTCTGAGTAATCGACATCACTCACTTAATTAGTCTGTGCCAACAAATTAAGTGTGGGGTGGTGCCACTACTGTTTGTTTTTCGATTGAATCTTCCGAGATGAAGCTAACATGACTCTATTTTTAATCTCAGGTAGAATGGCCCCAAAAGGTCGACAAGGAAAAGAAAAAGTGTCCACCTCACAGAAAGGGCAAGAAAGGTCAGAAAAGGGGAAGAAACCTGATGATGACGACTCTAATGATAATTCCGACGCAGGGGGCATGACCCCATACATAGAAGAATAGTTCGACTAATCAAGTTTTCCTTATTTATTTCCACTGAGGGCAGTGTGTCCCGTCTAAGTGTGGGGTGCGGGTATATGTCTGTTGTATTGTATTTCTTTCCCTACATTTATTCTAGTTCTTGTTTGTTTTAATTAGTCGTAATTAGTTAGTTTAATTTTAGATTTTTTAGATTTTGCATGAAATTGTTCTGATAGGCGGCATGGTATTATGACAAGAGTTTGTGCCAAAATCATTACTATTGAGACATGTAGGCTCTAAGTGTGACTCACTGTGTGATAAGTGTGTGGTTTAATTCATTCATCTGTTGGGTCAAGAGTCTATACTGCTCCCAATAAAGTTGACCATACGAGGTTATAGTATATTCTATGTTGTGACTGATGCTAGAACTTTCCTGGTGTGTGTGTAAAGCGAAATAAAGAGTGTGAGTTTAGGAGATGATTTAGGCATTTCTTTGGGAGCTTGTGATTGTTTACCTTATTTTTACCTACCCGTGGACATTATCCTAGTTAACCCCCTTTGAGCCTTTAGCTATTTTCTTTGACAGCCTCATATGTAGCCTAATCCATTTTTTTCAAGACCATAATTTGATCCAAATTCCTAAGCATTTTAAATTGTAGAGTCATGTGACAAAATAAGATGAAAGTGGGTGAGAGTGATGCCTCAGAGTGTATTGGTACTTGAAATTTTTGTGAATAAGAGTGGCTATCATAGAGGTGTTTTATAAAAAAAAACAGAAATAGAAAAATAAAAAATAAGTTGTATATTCTCATCTTTGTGTTTATAATTGAATAACAAAATAGGTGAAAAGGTGTGTTAGATGAAAAGAAAGGTAGAAGGGTTGTTTAAAAGAGAGTGTTAATGGCATAATGTGATGTATTAAAGCACTTAGGGGAAATAGTCACTATTTCTGGCCAAAATAGTCCTACCTGTCCCTTAGCCTACATTACAACCTGTAAAGACCTATTTGATCCTAAGCTTAGCATTCTGATATTAGTAGAGCATTACACTAAGGGAAAGCCTATGGTCATCAGTTGCAACATAAGAATTCTTTATGAGAGTGAGAGCAAGGAGAATCTTGTACCCATGTTTCGAAAAATGCAAAACTTGTGAGTGATTATGGGTGATATCTTGTGTGAGACACACATGGTTGATGATTGTTGGGTAGTGTTATATGATTCTTTGTGACTTAACTTGTGGATAAGAATTAACCATCCTCACGAGTCTAGGTTGGAGGTTGAATTGTTTCTAGTAGTGATCAAGAAACCTACTCTTTGTGAATAATTGTCGTGCATGTCTTGAGGATAAATTTTGTGTTGTTATTATGAAATTCTAGTTAGGTGTTGGTATTGTGAAATTCTAGTTAGGTGTTTGCATGGATGCTATATTTTGTTCGAGGACAAACAAAGCTTTAAGTGTGGGGTGGTGATTTTGGGCGTATTTACACGCTCAAGAACCATAATTTAACCATATTTTAGCTAAGTTTTGAGGAAAAAATATATAATTCCTGCACTTTTAATCTATTTTCCTTTAAATGAGCTGACCTACGTGATTAGCATGTTTTTCAGGTATTAATGATGAAGATTTCAGCACTTTATGGACTTATGAGCAGCAAAGAAAAACTTCACATTAGAGGGAAGGCAGCTTTTGGACTGAAAGTGATGTATTGAAACTTTTTCCCGGGCAAACCCAGTATTTTTAAAGACTTAAGGATGCAGTAGCAACTTAGTTAGAGAAGGATACTATAAAAACCTTATTGCTGAATTTTTCATCAGCATTATCATTCACTCATTATTCAATTTAGTTTTTTGTAAGAGGTTTTAGAACAGAAAACACGGCTCTTGTGAGCAACGGATAGGAAGAGAACGACATTCTCTTATTGACGCCAATCCATCCCCATCGCCAAGTTTATTCTAGGTTGTGGTATGATGATTATGTCTATTGTGATTTTCGTTGTAATCATGAGTAGCTAAACTTCTCTGTTAGGGTTATGAAAACCTTGTGAGATACTATCTATTACTATGAGTTTGTGAATTCTTAATGCGTATGCTACTTATATCATTACTCTCTTTGTTTTAATTAAATTCTTGTGGTTGCAAACATATAGAATACTCCATTATAGCATTAACTTGTTCGAGAGAAAAGTTACATGTTTGGAAAAAAGAGTGTGACAAGGAAATAGGGCTACCAACCCTTGTTTGCACGTTAATGCCTTAACCGGATTAACCTCTTGGAGAGTTCGTACCATTAGTTATACCCTTTAAGCTCGAGAGAGTTAAAGTGAAATAATCCTTGATGGTTGAGAAACACTAGGATTTACCATTAGAATACGAATCTCTATAAGTGCATGCATGTCTGAATTCCCATTACTCATAGTTAATAGATACGTAGAACTCATAAGGTGGACATAACCCTAACTTATTTTTCTCTGTGATTAAATCTTACTAAACAAAGCATTTTGTTGTTACTTTGATAGCATTAATTCACGCCACAATCCAATCCCCCCTTTTCCGTGGAATTTTTTATCAACAGTCTACTAATAAGTGCAACACTTTGTGACCAAGTATTCCCTGTGGGATTCGACACCCAACCCAGTTGGGTTCTATATTTGACAGCGACCGCTTACACTCTTACGAGAGCTGTAGTTTAGGCATTATCAAGCATGAAAATAAATAGGAAATGACACTTCTTGAACACATGACCATAGTCAATAATTCATAATACTATCATTGAGGGATTTCATAAAGCATTTCTAGTCATGAGCTTACACAAGAATAGGAACGCATGCTAACATATCATAATTTGACAAATCCATACTTATGAGCATTCCACCAAATCATTACAAGACATAGCTATAGCATGGGATTCAATTTTAACATGTAGGTACATCATAAGTTCATCATATTGCTCAAAAATAGGTCATAATGCACAATTCTTATTCACTTAGGAATTTTAACAAACATATGGAAGGCATAACCTTTTCTAGGGCTTGGATCAACAACTAATACATCATGGCTATATTAAGCACTTTAAATTTAAGGATTTCAATCCACATACTAACATAAAGTCATGAGAATTCAATAAAGATTCAATCTTGGAAATCATATCACAATATAAACATGTGTAAAATTAAACCCAAAACATGGAATTCAAAATTCATATTTTGAAAAGGGTTTCTTAATCTCAAAGGGTGAAAGGGACCCTTGGATGAACACTTTACATACCTTAGTAGATAATTTCTTGAAGGTTAATAGAGGAATTCTTGAGTTCTTGATTTGAAATTAATCTCCTAAGGTTTCTTGTTCTTGTGCAATTGTGAAATAATGAATGTATTTAGCCAAAAGAGGGCTAAATTTCATGTTATGAGGGATGAAGGTCAGGGGAAAATGACCTAATTACCCTTAAGGATGCGGTCATTTAATGACTGAAACTGGGCACTAATACGCTTGGCAATGTAGCGCGTTGATGGCATCAATGCGATATTCGACATCTTGCCATGATCACACCATGTCTTAGTACTTTTGACTAGCAACCTGGAACACTATTAACCAACGCATTGGGCGATGCGACGCACCAAGATTGCATTGGTCCATTGTTTTGGGACTCCAAACGTGGTGTAAATAAGGTCCAAAAAATCTGAAACTTGTTTGGGAACACCTATTGACCTTACTGATCATGAATTATCAAAATATAGACCCTTAAAGGACATTAAGGTCACAAAATGAGATTCCCAACTTTCGAAGGCTAAAAATAAACTATGTCTTGAAACTTATCTAGAATTTTCTAAGTCTGGGAACCCTTGACAAGCATAAGGGACTGAATTAAGCTAGAAATTTTGCGGGGTCTTACTATATCTCCCCCTTGGGAACATTTGTCCTCGAATAAGACTAACTGATATAGGAGAAATGATAAGCTAAAGTACATACTGAACATGAACAATTGAAACATGATTACATGACTGATAGTATAGATTTATTGAGATTCATACGTAGCTTGCATATCTGATGCATGATTTCATGACCGAGATGATACATGAATGCATGACTGGGAGTACTGATAAGCTTATCATGTATATCTAATGCATGAATACATGACTGAACTGACTCATAAACATGCAACTAAACATGCAATGGTAAAGGATACCAAGTTTGAAATGGAAAACTGAGCATGAAACTGAATAACAAGTTTGTAACTGAAATCTGAACAAGAAAACTAATAAGCTTAAGGAAAGCCATTACCTTGGGCCGAGTCTAAATTAGCAGAGAAGAGGTGAGGATACTTGGTCCACACGTCTTCTTCTTTTTCCCAAGTAGCTCCCTCAACGGACTGATTCTGCCAAAGAACTTTGACTAGAGGGAATTCTTTGTTCCTCAGTCTGCGGGTCTGATAGTCAAGGATTTTGATTGAAATTTCATTGTAAGAGAGACTATTCTGAATACCTACACCCTCAATAGGGACTACAACTACTGGGTCACCTATGCACTTCTTACGCAAGGAGACATAGAACACTAGATGTACTGAAGCTAGATCTGAAGGAAACTCGAGCTCATAAGCTACTTTTCCGAAGCGACTGAGAATTTTGAAAGGACCAACATATCAGGGACAGAGATTCCCCTTCTTACCGAACCTCTTCACTCCATTCGTGGGAGTGATTTTTAGGTACACATAATCAATAAATTCAAACTCAAGATCCTTTATGTGCATATCTGCGTAGGATTTATGTCGACTCTGAGCAGTCTTAAGACTCTCTCTGATTAACTGAACTTTCTCTAAGGTATCGAAGACTAAGTCAGGCCCTACCACTGCGGCCTCACCGAATTTGAACCAAATAATTAGAGATCTGAATCTCCAACAATAGAGATCTTCAAATGGAGCCATTTGAATACTGGAATGATAGTTGTTGTTGTATGCAAACTCACTCAAAGTAAAGTTGTCATCCCAATTACCCTTAAAGTTAATTGTACACGCTCGCAGTGTATCGTCTAAAGTCTAGATGGTCCTTTCTGCTTGACCATCGGTCTAAGGATGAAAGGCTATATTGAGGTGAACTTCGGGTGCTAAGACTTTTGGAATGCTTTCCAGAAATAAGAGGTGAACTAGGTACCTCTATATGAGATAATAGATAGCGGAATACCATGCAATCTGACCAACTCTCTGATGTATATTTTTGCAAAATCTTTGGCTGAATAAGATGTATGGACTGGAAGGAAATAAGCTAATTTGGTAATTTTGTCTACAATAACCCAGACTGGATCATGTTGATGATGAGTATGAGGAAAACCCATCACAAAGTCCATGTTCACTTTTTCCCACTTCCAAGTAGGAATACTGAACTCCTGTATGGATGCACAAAGCTTTTGATGCTCAATCTTAACTTGCTGACATGTTGAGCACTTAGCCATAAACTCTGAAATATCTCTAATCATCCCACTGCACCAACAAATCTCCCAAAAATTGTGGTACATCTTAGTGGCCCTTGGATGAATAGAGTAACACGCACTATGTACTTCTACAAGAATTAGCTGCCTTAAGTCATCAACACCTGTCTCACACAGATAGTCTTGAGAATGAAAAATATCATCTCCCCCTTGGGAGAAAACCTCTACCTTCTGATCTTTGACTAAATCTTTTATCTTAACTAGACAGGGATCTCTATCCTGCTTTTCCTTAACATTGTAATCTAGAGATGATTCTGAACTGTTTTGAACCCACACACTACCTTCTGCTGAATTGACTAAGAGGGCACCTAGTCTATCTAACTGATGAACTTCCTGGGGTAACTTCTTCTTACTGTCCTCCACATGAGAAACACTACCCATAGACAGTCTAATGAGAGCATCAGCACTACATTGGCCTTGCCTGGATGATAAAGGACACTCATGTCATAATACTTCAAGAGATCTAACCACCTTCTCTGACGGAGGTTAAGATCTTTCTATGAAAACATGTACTGGAGGATTTTTTTATCTGTGAACGCATTTACATACACCCCATACAAGTAGTGCCTCAAAATCTTTAAGGCAAAGACTACTGTTGCTAACTCAAGATCATGAGTTGGATAATTCTTCTTATGGGGATTAAGATGTCTGGAAGTATAGGCTATGACCTTACCATGATGCATGAGGACACAGCCCAAACCTACCCTGGATGCATCGCAGTACATGACATAGCCATCTGGACCATCTAGAAAAGTCAAAACTAGAGTTGAGGTGAGTCGGGTCTTCAACTCCTGAAAACTCTTCTCGTATAAATCTGACCACTGAAATTAGACTTTCTTCTAAGTCAATTTGGACATAAGGGATATAATTGACAAAAATCCCTCAACAAACCATCTGTAATATCCAGCCAAACCCAAGAAACTCCTGATATCTAATGGAGTAATGGGTCTAGGCCAATTTCTCACTGCCTCAGTGTTTTGAGGATCAACTTTAATGCCATCACCGAAAATGATATGACCAAGGAATACTAATGACCTTAGCCAATAATTTCAACTACTAAATTTGGCGAATAACTGATGATTTCTAAGAGTCTGCAATACTATTCTGAGATGGTCTGCATGATCATGGTCACTACGGGAATAGACAAGAATGTCATCTATGAAGACTATGACGAACATGTCCAAGTACTACTTGAACACATAGTTCATCAAGTCCATGAAAGCTGTTGGGGCATTGGTAAGACCAAATGACATGACTAAGAATTTGAAGTAACCATACCGAGAACAGAAGACTATTTTTGGAATGTCACATTCTCTGACTCTGAGCTGATGATATCCTGATCTGAGGTCTATCTTAGAGAAGTAACTGGCATCTTGGAGTTGGTCAAACAAGTCACCGATTCTAGGAAATGGATACTTGTTCTTGACTATAACCTCATTGAGTTGATGGTAGTCGATTCACATTCTGAGAGAACCATATTTCTGTCGTACGAATAGAACTGGTGCACCCCACGGTGACACACTGGGTTTGATGAACCCCTTGTCTACGAGATACTTTAAATTTTAATTTAGTTCTCTGAGTTCTACTGGTTAGATTCTGTATGGCAGGAATAGATATGGGTTGAGTATCTGGGAAAAGGTCTATACCGAAGTCTAGTTCCCTTTCGGGAGAAATTCTGGGAAGATCTTCTGGGAGCATATCTTAATATTCATTCACTATTGGGACTGACTCAAGGCTGGCAGTTTTGGAACTAGAGTCCTTAACTCAAACAAGATGATAGACACATCCCTTGGATATCATTTTCCTTTCCCTTAGGTAGGAAATAAGATGACCCCTAAAGGCTAAATAGTACCCCTCCATTCTAATATAGGTTAATTCAAAAACTAAAAAAGGGCAATTATATCTGAGTAGTCGACTATGGTATTGCAGGAATGAAGACAATCCATACTGAGAATGACATCAAAATTAGTCATCTCTAATTCGACTAAGTCTGCTGAAGTGACTTTCTGGAATACCGTAACCAGATAGTTCCTGTATACCCACTGGGCTGTGATAGTTTTACCCACTGGGTAGAGACTGAGAAGGGCTTTTCTAGAATTTTAGGACTGACTCAGAAATCAACTGCTATATAAGGAGTAACAAAAGACAAGGAATCTCCTGGATCTAGCATAGCATAAATATGTATATGAAAGATCTATAACATACCAGTGACCATATCAAGAGTATTCTCCTGGTCCTGTCAGGACTGAAGAGCATAAATTCTATTTGGGCATTGCCCACTAGTGGCACTGGAAGTGGCACCCTACTGGTTCGGGTGACTAAACTGAGTTGACGAACAGTTAAATTGACCCTGAAAACTAGACTAGGGACAATCTCTAACTATGTGGCCTAGCTTTCCATATCCAAAACAAACATCACTGCCAGCTCTAAAAATACCCTGATAGTGCTTGCCATAAGTCTGACAAAGAGGATTGGTTCGAGCACTGCTAACACTACCCTGAAGCTTAAAGCCTGGAACCCTATCTCTATTGTCATCTCTAAACTTTGGAACGGGAGCACTAGCTAAGGATGGAGTTAGATATAAATATTTAGGACGAAACTGAGAATGATTCCCACTCTCTGACTTAGGTTGATTGAAATTGAAGCTACCTGTTCTAGCTTTCTTACTCTTGTTATCTGTCTCCTTATGCTTCTGCTCTTCTATCTGCTAAGAATGGATCATGAGCCTAGCCAAGCCTATCTCACTAACCAACATCATAGTCCTGCACTCCTTAACAACACTATCATTCACTCCAGACATAAACTTACTCATTTGGGATCTGCTATCGACCACCACATGAGAAGCATATCTAGTTAATTGAGTAAACTTGAGAGAATACTCTTTCACTGTCATGTTGCCATGCCTGAGGTCGATAAACTCTATCACCTTGGATTCTCTTATCTCTAAGGGAAAGAATCTATCTATTAAAATAGTGGCAAACTCATCCCATTCAATGGGCCCTGCATCTACGGCCCACTCTGCCTTTTATTGTTTAAACCGAAGGTGAGCCACATCCTGTAATTGATATGCAACTAGCTCAACACTTTTACTATCTGTCACTCCTATAATATCTGTAATCTTCTTCACTTGATCAATATACTCTTGAGGGTCTTCATCTAACTTAGACCCGGTAAAAGAAGGAGGATTCATTTGGCTGAAGTCTCAAATTCTGGCTGCAGCAGAATTGGCCACTGGTTTGGCTAGAAAGAAAATTGGAAGTTCATTTTGGGATTCTATAGAATGATCTTGGGTGGTAAATTCTACTCTGAACTCTGCGTGGGAGACATGTTCACCCAAAGAATTTGGCTACTTAGGCTAAGGGGATGGCTGATCTCCCGTTCCTCTTCCCTGAGTCCTCTTTTGAGGCATTTTTTGTAGATGGAAGAGAAAGAAGGATTAGACTGAGAGTTTAACTGGAGCTCATGCACACTCACACGACATGAGTACTGAAAGAAGGGAAACTATTCCTAAAACATCTCATAGCCTCTTGTACATAAATATGGCAAACTTCACATCCATGCACAAGACTCTACTAGATGCGGCTTTCAGACTTTCTAGGACTCTATTGAACATTAGGCTCTGATACTAATTTTGTAACACCCTGAGTATGAAACCCCAGATGCTACATAATGCTAACAATATTATAGGACCATTAACTAACCCATGATTGATATCTATAACTGAGTACTGGATAATAGTAATATTATAATAACAATATAACTAAAATTAAAGCAAAAATATGGCGGAAAACTTGCCATAAGATTCAAATACTAAACAATACTGAATAAAACAACGTTTGAACATGGTATAAAAATACCAAAACTAAAATAACTAGCTGAACATGCTATAGTCTGAAAGCCTCTAAATTGTCTGAATAAGGAGTTGATGGGACATGTCCCCAACTAACTCTATCTACTAAAAATGACTAAGTACTAAAATACTGAAAGAATGAAATAATTATGTCCTCAAAATATAAAGACTCACCACTGACTCTGACTGCTGATATCTGAGCTACTAAGTGTGATCGAGAACCTGAGCATCCAACCTATGGTATAAAACATCATAGTGCAAGAGAAAAGTATGTGTCAGTATGTGTGAATATATTGGTACGCAAATTGAGGTATGGCTTAATGCAAGGGTTCATATGTATGAACTAAAATGACTGAATAACATGAACATGGCTACGTGAGGATACATGTATGAATACATAACTATAACTGAAATCATAAGGATTTTGAATACTGAGTTTACTGATAACATAGATTAATGATAACTGATATAATTGATAACTCGGTGACTATGTCTGATAGTCCTGATTCTAATGGAACTAGCTGAGTTTCATACTAAGCTGAGTGACAGTATCTGACAGTCCCGAAATATATAGAACTATCTGAATTTTTTGCTAAAGACTGAGATTGAGACATTGGGAGGTAGTCATCTAACCGACATACCCCAAATAAGATATTGTAACTAAGTTGGGGTCCCATCTGTAACTGCAATTAGAAGGGTGTCAATACCGCGCCACTAGTAAGAACAAGCTATGAGTGACCCTCATCTATCAGGTACTCTAACAAGAATGGTGGGCCCTCATCTGACAGGTTAATCCACCTCATCAACCCTCATCTAAAATATTTTGATGTCTCAACCTATGCTTGCTATGTAGTCCTGGAATGTAAGGACTGCTTCTAAGAATCACGCCCTATACTGGAAGGTGAGTTCCCATCCTTGGGTTCACTCGGTGCTGAATCCTACTCCCATCTGAATAGACACTAAAATGAGTATACTGTACTGAGTGCACTGAGTTCTGTTGACTGACGAACTATTACTAAATTTTGATAACTGACTGAGCTACTGATGACTGAACTGAATACTATTGAGTTTTCCTGAGTTCTGAGATTGACTGGATTATACTGATCATGGCATGGATAAGATTATCTTGAAAACTAACACTGGATCTAGATACATAGCTAAATTATCGGGTATTAAATACCCGCAGGACTCGATAGCAAGAAAATAAAAGGGACATGACATTTCTTGAACACATGTACATAGTCAACAATTCATAATACTATCATTGAGGGATTTCATGAAGCATTGCTAGTCATAAGCATACACATGAATAGGAACGCATGCTAACATATCATAATTTGACAAATCCATACTTATGAGCATTCCACTAAATCATTAAAAGACATAGCTATAGCATGGGAGTCAACTTGAACATGTGGGTACATCATAAGTTCATCAAATAGCTCACAAATAGGTCATAACACACAATTCTTATTCACTTAGGCATTTTAACAAACATATGGAAGGCATAACCTTTTCTAGGGCATGGATCAACAACTAATACATCATGGCTATATCAAGCACTTCAAATTTAAGGATTTCAATCCACATACTAACATAAAGTCATGAAATTCAATAAAGATTCAATCTTGGAAATCACATCAAAACATAAACATGTGTACAATCAAACCCACAACATGGAATTCAAAAATTCATATTTTGAAAAGGGTTTGTTGATCTCTAAGGGTGAAAGGGACCCTTGGATTAACATTTTACATACCTTAGTAGATAATTTCTTGAAGGTTAATGGAGGAATTCTTAAGTTCTTGATTTGAAATTAATCTCCTAGGGTTTGTTGTTCTTGAGTAATTGTGAAATAATGAATGTATTTAGCCAAAAGAGGGAAAATTTTCATTTTATGAGGGCTGAAGGTCGGGGTAAAATGACCTAATTACCCTTAAGGACACGGTTATTTAATGACTAAAACTGGGCACTATCGTGCTTGGCGATGCGGCGCATCGATGGCATCGATCTGATATTTGAAACATCATGCCATGATCGCACCGTGTCTCAATACTTTTGAATGGAAATATGGAATAATATTAAACAATGCAATGGGAGATGCGACGTGCCAAGATTACATTGGTCCATTGATTTGGGACTCCAAACGTGGTCTAAATGAGGTCCAAAAAATCTGAATCTTGTTCGGGAACACCTATTGACCTTCCTGATAATGAATTACCAAAATATAGACCCGTGAAGGACATTAAGGTCATTAAATGAGATTGCCAACTTTTGAAGGCTAAAATTAAACTAAGTCTGGAAACTTAGCTAGAATTTTCTAAATCTGGAACCCCTTGACAAGCTTAAAGGATTGAATTAAGCTTGGAATGTTGCGGGGTCTTACTATATCTCCCCCTTGGGAAAATATGTCCTCGAATGAGACTGACTGAGATGGGAGAAATGATAAGTTGAAGTACATACTGAACATGAACAACTGAAACATGATAACATGACTGACATTACTGATTTACTGAGATTCATACTAAGCATGCATATCTGATGCATGATTTCATGACTGAGATGATACATGAATGCTTGACTGGGATTACTGATAAGCTTATCATGCATATCTGATGCATAAATACATGACTGAACTGACTCATAAACATGCAAATGAACATGCAATGGTAAAGGATACCAAGTTTGTAAGGGAAAACTAAGCATGAAACTGAATATCAAGTTTGTAACTGAAATCTGAACATGAAATAGAATAAGCTTAAGGAAAGCCACTACCTTGGGCCGAGTATGAATTAGTAGAGAAGAGGTGAGGATACTTGGTCCGCATGTCTTCTTATTCTTCCCAAGTTTCTCCCTCAACGGACTGATTCCACCAAAGAACTTTTACTAGAGGGACTTCTTTGTTCCTCAATTTGCGGGTCTGATAGTCAAGGATTTCGACTAGAATTTCATTGTAAGATAGACTGTTCTGAATACCTACTCCCTCAATAGGGACTACAACTATTGGGTCACCTAAGTACTTCTTAAGAAAGGAGA
Source organism: Capsicum pubescens (assembly GCA_030864215.1). Classification (NCBI taxonomy): domain Eukaryota; kingdom Viridiplantae; phylum Streptophyta; class Magnoliopsida; order Solanales; family Solanaceae; genus Capsicum; species Capsicum pubescens. Next base: position 123,260,082 of record CM061544.1, read on the forward strand.
CATGGAACACTAGATGCACTGAAGCTAGATCTGAAGTCAACTCGAGCTCATAAGCTATTTTGCCAAATCGACTAAGAATTTTGAAGGGAATGAACTATCGGGGATTAAGATTTCCCTTCTTTTCGAACCTCTTCAGTCTTTTCATGGGAGAGATTTTTTGGTACACATAATCACCAATCTTAAATTTGAGATCCCTTATGCGTATATCTGTGTATGATTTTTGTCAGCTCTGAGCTGTCTTGAGCCTCTCTCTGATTAACTGAACTTTCTCTAAGGTATCAAAGACCAAGTCAGGCCCTACTACTATGGCCTAACCGACTTTGAACCAACATATTGGAGATCTGAATGTCCTACCATAGAGATCTTCAAATAAAGACATTTGAATACTAGAATGAAAGTTGTTGTTGTATGCAGACTAACTCAAAGGCAAGTTGTCATTCAAATTGCCCTTAAAGTCAATTGTTCATGCTTTCATCATATCTTCTAATGTCTGGATGGACCTTTATTCTTGACCATCGTTCTGAGGATGAAAGGTTGTACTGAGGTGAACTTGGGTACCAAGACCCTTTTGGAATGCTTTCCAGAAATAAGAGGTAAACTGGGTACCTCGATTTGAGACAATAGACAACAAAACACCGTGAAATCTGACTAACTCTATGATGTAGAGTTTGGCATAATAGTCGACTAAAAAAGAGGTTTTGACTGGAAGGATATTAGTTGATTTGGTTATTTTGTCTATAATGACCCAGACTGAATCATACTGACAACGAGTACGAGGCTAACCCATCAAAAAGTCCATGTTCACTTCTTCCCACTTCTAAGAAGGAATACTGAACTTCTATATGGTCCCACATGGCTTTTGATGCTTAATCTTAACTTGATGACATATTGAGCACTTAGCCACAAACTCTGCAATATCTCAATTCATCCCACTCCATAGACAGATCTCCCAAAAATCGTGATAAATCTTAGTGGCCCTGGATGAATAGAGTAACATGCACCATGCGCTCCTACAAGACTTTGCTACCTTAAGTCATCAACACCTAGATCACACAGGAGGCCCTGACAATGCAAAATACAATATCGCCCTTGGGAGAAAACCTCTACCTTCTGATCTTTGACTTACTCTATCATCTTGACTAGATTGGGATCTCTATCCTAATTTTCCTTAACTTCAGAAACTAGAGATAATTTTGAATTGTTCTGAACCCACACACTACCTTCTACTAAATAGACTAAGAGGACACCTAGTCTGTCTAACTGATGAATTTCCTGGGCTAATTTCTTCTTAATGTCCTTCACATGAGCAACACTACACATAGAAAGTCTACTAAGAGCATCAGCCACTACATTGTCCTTGCTCGGATGATAAATGACACTCATGTCATAATCCTTCAAAAGCTATAACCACCTTCTCTGACGGAGGTTAAGATCTTTCTGTGGGAACATGTACTGGAGGATTTTGTGATTTGTGAATACATCTACATGCACCCCACACAAGTAGCCTCCAAATCTTTAAGTCAAAGACTACTACTTCTAACTCAAGATCATGAGTTGAATAATTCTTCTTATGGGGCTTAAGCTATCTGGAAGTATAGGCTATGACCTTACTATGCTGCATGAGGACACAACCCAAACTTACCCTGGATGCATCGCAGTCCACGACATACCAATCTGGACCATCTGGAAAAGTCAAAATTAGAGTTGAGGTGAGTCAAGTTTTCAACTCCTGAAAACTCTTCTCGCATGAATCTGACCACTGAAATTTGACTTTCTTCTAAGTTAATCTGGACATAAGGAATGTTATAGACAAAAATCCCTCAAAAAACTATCTTTAATAGCTAGCCAAACCCAAGAAACTCCTGATTTATGATGGATTGATGGATCTAGGCTAGTTTCTCGATTCCTCGGTCTTTTGAGGATCAATTCTAATGCATCACCGGAAACAATATGACCAAGAAATACTACTAACCTTAGCCAAAATTGGCACTTACTGAATTTGGTGAATCACTGATGATTTCTAAGAGTCTATAATACTGTTTTGAGATGTTCTGCAGATCATGCTCACTGCGGGAATAGACGAGAATGTCATCTATGACGACTATGATGAACATTTCCAAGTACTACTTGAATACATGGTTCATCAAATCTATGAAAGTTGTTGGAGCATTAGTAATACCAAATGATATGACTAAGAATTCAAAGTGACCATACCGAGTACAGAAAGATATTTTCGAAATGTCACATTCTGTGATGTTGAGCTGATGATAGCTTGATCTGAGGCCTATCTTACAGAGGTAACTTGCACTCTGGATTTTGTCAAACAAGTCACCTATTCTAGGAAATAGATATTTGTTCTTTACTATGACCTTATTGAGATGACGGTAGTCTATCCATATTCTGAGAGAACCATGTTTTTTTCATACTAATAAAACTGGTGCACCCCATGGTGACACACTGGGTCTGATGAAACCCTTGTCTTTGAGATCCTTCAACTATTCCTTTTGTTCTCTGAGTTTTGCTAGTGTCATTCTGTATGGAGGAACAGATATGGGATTAGTATCCAGAAAAAGGTCTATCCCGAAGTCTATTTCCCTTTCAGGAGGAATTCTGGAAGATCCTCTGGGAGAATATCTTAATATTCATTCACTACTCGGGCGGACTCAATGCTGGGAGTTTCATAACTAGAGTCCTTAACTCGAACAAGATGAAAGACTCATCCCTTAGATATCATTTTCCTTACTCTTAGGTAGGAAATAAGATGACCCCTAAAGATTGAAGTATTACCCCTCAACTCTAGTATAGGTTCATTTAGAAACTAAAATTGCACAATTTTATTTCTGCATTCGACTATGTCATTGTAGGAATAAAGCCAATCATTGCCGAGAATGACATCAAAATCAGTCATCTCTAATTCGACTAAGTCTGCTGAAGTGACTTTCTGGAATACCATAACTGGATAGTTCTTGTATACCCACTGGGCTGTGATAGTTTTACCTGCTGGGGTAGAGACTGAGAAGGGATTTTCTAGAATTTTGGGACTGACTCTGAAATCAACTGTTATATAAGGAGTAATAAATGACAAGGAATCTCCTAGATCTAGCATAGCATAAACATGTATATGAAAGATCTATAACATACCAGTTACCATATCAAGAGAATTCTCCTGGTCCTATCGGGACTGAAAAGCATAAAATCTATTTCATCCTTGCCCACTAGGGGCGCTGGAAGTGGCACCCTACTGGTTCGGGTGACTGAACTAAGTTGAGAAATGGTTAGTCTAACCCTAAAAACTAGACTAGGGAAAATCTCTAACTTTGTGGCCTATCTTGCCATATCCAAAACAAACTTCACTACTAGCTCTACAAATACCCTGATGATGTTTGCCACAAGTCTGACAAAGAGGATTAGTTCGAGAACTGCTTACACTACCCTGAGACTTAGAGCCTGGCACCCTATCTCTATTGTCATCTCTGAACTTCGGCACGGGAGCACTAACTGAGGATGGAGTTGGAACTAAAGATTTAGGAGAAAACTGAGAATGATTCCCACCCTCTGACTGAGGTTGATTGAAATTGAAGCTACCCGTTCTAGCTCTCTTATTCTTCTTTTCTCTCTCCTGATTCTTCTGCTCCTCTATCTGCTGAGCATAGATCATGAGCCTAGCCAAGACTAACTCACTAATAAACATCGCGGTCTTTCACTCCTTAACCATACTATAATTCACTACCGATACAAACTTACTCATTCGGGATCTGCTATCAGCCATCATATGAGGAGCATATTGAACTAATTGAGTTAACTTGAGAGAATACACTTTCACTATCATGTTTCCCTGCCTAAGGTTGATAAACTCTAACACCTTGGATTCTTTCATCTCTAAGGGAAAGAATCTATCTTAGGAAATAGTGGCAAACTTATCCCAATCAACGGTCCCTGCATCTGCGACCCTTTCTGCCTTCTACTAACTAAACCGAAGGTGAGCAACATCATGCAACTGATATGCAGCTAGCTCAACAACTCACTAACTATCACTCCTATAATGTCTGTAATCTTCTGCACCTGATCAAGATACTTCTGAGGGTCCTCATCTGACTTAGTCCCGATAAAAGAAGGGTTCATTCGGGTAAAGTCTCGAATTCTAGCTGCAGCAGAATTGGCCACTGGGTTGGCCAGAACGACAATTAGACGTTCATTTTGGGCTTCTACAGAATAATCTTGGGTGGTAAAAGCTACTCTGAACTCCACATGGGATACATGTTCACCCAAAGAATATGGCTACTCGGGCTAAGGGGCTGGCTGATCTCTCATTCCTCTTCCCTGAGTCCTCTTTTGAGGCATTTTTTGTAGATGGAAGAGAAAGAAGGATTAGACTGAGAGTTTAACTAGAGCTCATCCACACTCGTACGACATGATTAATGAAAGAAGGGAAACTATTCCTAAAACATCTCATAGCCTCTCATACATAAATATGGTAAACTTCACATCCATGAACAAGACTCTACTAGATGTGGCTTTCAGACTTCCTATGACTCTATTGAACCTTAGCCTCTAATACTAAGTTTGTAATGCCCGATTCTGGTACCCCATACGCTACACGATGCTAACAATCCTGAAGGACCATTACCTAACCCATGACAGATATCTGTGGTTGAGCACTTGATAATAGTAACATTATAATAACAATATAACTTAAATAAAAGCAAAAATCTGGTGGAAAACTTGCCATAAGGTTCAAATACTAAACAAAAATGAATAAAACAACGTCTGAGCAAGGTATAATAATACCAAAACTAAAATAACTGGATGAACATGCTATAGTCTGAAAGACTCTAAATAGTATGAATAAGGAGTTGGTGAGACATATCCCCAACTAACTATATCTACTGAAAATGACTAAGTACTAAAATACTGAATGAATGAAATAACCAAGTCCTCGAAATATGAGGACTCATTACTGACTCTGACTTCTAATATCCGAGATTCTAAGCGTGATCAGGAAGATGCGCGTCCGAACCTAATGTATAAAACACCAAAGCGCAAGAGAAAAGTATGCGTTAGTACGTCAGAATTTACTGGTACGCAATGTGTGGTAAGGCTTAATGCAAGGGTTCATATATATAAACTAAAATAACTAAATAACATGAACATAACTACGTGAGGATACATCCATGAATACGTAACTGTAACTAAAATTATAAGGATTCTGAATACTGAGTTTATTGATAACACGGATTACTGATAACTGATATAACTAATAACTGAGTGACCATGTCTAATAGTCCTGATTCTAATAGAACTAACTGAGTTCCATACTAAGTTGAGTGACTGTATCTGACAGTCCTAAAATCTTTAGAACTATATGAGTTCTTTACTAAAGACTGAGACTGATACTGAGACTGTGGAAGGTAGTCATCTAACCGACATGCCCTAAATAAGATATTATAACTGAGTTGGGGTCCAATCGGTAACCCCAATTAGAAGGGTGTCAATACCACGCCACTGGTAAGGACAACCTGTAAGTGACCCTTATCTGTTAGGTACTTTAATGAGAATGGTGGGACCCTCATTTGACATGTTAAGCCACCTCATCAACCCTTATCTGAAAAGTTTTGATGTCTCAAGCTACGCTGGCTATGTAGTTCTAGAATGTAAGGAATGCTTCTAAGAATCACGCCCTCTGCTGGCAAATGAGTTCCCATCCTTGGGTTCACTCAGTGTTGAATCCTACTCTCATCTGAATAGACACTGCACTAAGTATACTGGACTACTCAATTCACTAAGTTCTATTGACTGACGGAATATTACTAAATTCTGATAACTGACTGAGCTACTGAAGACTGAACTGAATACTACTGAATTTTCTTGAGTTCTGAGATTGACTAAATTTTATTGATCGTGGCTTAACTGAGATTATCTTGAAAACTGACACTTCCTCTAGGCACACAACTAAATTATTGGGTATTAAATACCCCCAGGACTCGATAGCATGAAAATAAATGAGACATGACACTTCTTGAACACATCACCATAGTCAACAATTCATAATACTATCATTGAGGGATTTCATGAAGCATTGCAAGTCATGAGCTTACACAGGAATAGAAACGCATGCTCACATATCATAATTTCAAAAATACATACTTATGAGCTTTCCACCAAATTATTGCAAGACATAGCTATAGTATGGGAGTTAATTTGAACATGTGGGTACATTATAAGTTCATCATATAGCTCATAAATAGGTCATAATGCACAATTCATATTCACTTAGTCATTTTAACAAACACATGGAAGGCATAACCTTTTCTAGGGCGTAGATCAACAACTAATACATCATGGCTATATCAAGAACTTCAAATTTAAGGATTTAAATCCACATACTAACTTAAAGTCATGAGAATTCAATAAAGAATTAATATTGGAAATCATATCACAACATAAACATGTGTGCAATCAAACCCACAACATGGAATTCAAAATTCATATTTTAAAAAGGGTTTCTTAATCTCTAAGGGTGAAAGAGACCCTTGGATGAATACTTTAAATACCTTAGTGGATAATTTCTTGAAGGTTGATGAAGGAATTCTTGAGTTCTTGATTTGAAATTAATCTCCTAGGGTTTCTTGTTCTTGAGAAATTGTGAAATAATGAATGTATTTAGCCGAAAGAGGGCTAAATTTCGTGTTATGAGGGCTGAAGGTCGGGGGAAAATGACCTATTTACCCTTATGGACACGGTCATTTAATAACTGAAACTGGGCAATAACGCATTTGGAGACGCGGCGCGTCGATGGCAACGATGTTATTCTCGGCGCATCGCGCCATCATCACACCGTGTCTCAGTACTTTTGACTATCAACCTGTAACAATATTAACCAATGTGATGGGTGATGCGGCATGACAAGGTCACATTGGTCCACTATTTTGGGACTCCAAACGTGGTCTAAATAAGGTCCGATAAATCCAAAACATGTCCGGGAATACCTATTGACTTTCCTGATCATGAACTAACAAAATATAGACCCTTAAAGAACACTAAGGTCGCAAAATGAGATTTCCAACTTACGCAGGCTAAAATTAAACTAAGTCTGGGAACTTATCTAGAATTTTCTATGTCTGGGACCCCTTGACGAGCTTAATGGACTGGATTAAGCTAGAAATTTTGCGGGGTCTTACAATATCTCTCCCTTGGGAACATTCATCCTCGAATAAGACTGACTGATATGGGAGAAACGGTAAGCTGAAGTACATACTAAACATGAACAATTGAAACATGATTACATCACTAACATTACTGATTTACTAAGATTCATACTGAGCATGCATATATTATGCATGATTTCATGACTGAGGTGATCTATAAATGAATGACTGGGAGTACTGATAAGCTAATCATGCATATCTGATGCAAGAATACATGACTGAACTAACTCATGAACATGCAACTGAACATGCAATAGTAAAGGATACCAAGTTTGAAATGGAAAACTGAGCATGAAACTGTATACCAAGTTTGTAACTGAACTATGAACATGAAATGAAATAAAATTATGGAAAGACATTACCTTGGGTTGAGTCTGAATTAGCAGAGAAGAGGTAAGGATACTTGGTCAACATGTTTTCTTCTGCTTCCCAAGTATCTCCCTCAATGGACTGATTCCGCCAAAGAACATTGACTAGAGGGACTTCTTTGTTCCTCAGTCTGAGGGTCTGATAGTCAAGGATTTCAACTAAAATTTCTTCATACAAGAGACTGTTCTAAATACCTACACCCTCAACAGGGACTACAACTACTGGGTCACCTATGCACCTCATAAGTAAGGAGACATAGAACACTGGATGCACTAAAGCTAGATCTGAAGGAAACTCGAGCTCATAATCTACTTTGTCGAAGCAACTAAGAATTTTGAAGGGACCAATATTTTGGGAACTGAGCTTTCCCTTCTGGCTGAACCTCTTCACTCCCTTCATAGGAGAGATTTTTAGGTAAACATAATCACCAATATCAAACTCAAGATCCTTTCTGCACACATCGGCATACAATTTTTGTCGGCTCTGATCTATCTTGAGCCTCTCTCTGATTAACTGAATTTTCTCTAAGGTATCAAAAACCAAGTCAGCCCCTACCACTGTGGCCTTACCGACTTCAAGACTACCGATTGGAGATCTGCATGTCCTACCATAGAGAGCATCACATGGAACCATTTGAATACTAGAATGATAGCTATTGTTTTATGGAAACTCACTCAAAGGCAAGTGGTCATCCCAATTACCCTTAATGTCAATTACACACGCTCGCAGCATATCCTCTAAAGTCTAGATGGTCCTTTTTTCTTGACTATCGGTCTGAGGATAAAAGGTTGTACTAAGGTGAACTCAGGTACCAAGACCCTTTTGGAATGCTTTCCAGAAATAAGAGGTGAATTGGGTACCTCTATCTGAGACAATAGACAATGGAACACAATGCAATCTGACCAACTCTCTGATGTTGAGTTTGGTGTAATCCTCAGATGAATAAGAGGTATGGACTGGAAGGAAATGAACTGATTTGGTCATTTTGTCTACAATGACACAGACTGAATCATACTGACGACGAGTATGAGGCAAACCCATCACAAAGTCCATGTTCATTCCTTTCTATTTCCAAGTAGGAATACTAAACTCCTGCATGGACCCACTAGGCTTTTGATGCTCAATCTTAACTTACTAACTTGTTGAGCACTTAGCCACAAACTCTGAAATATCTCTCTTCATCCCACTCTACCAATGGATCTCCCATAAATTACGGTACATCTTAGTGGCCCCTGGATGAATAGAGTAACGCACACCATACACTTCAACAAGAATTTGCTTCCTGAAGTCATCAATAATTGGCAAACACAGATGACCCTGACAACGCAAAGCACCATCCCCCCTTGGGATAAAAACTCTACCTTTTGATCTTTGACTAACTCTTTACTCTTGACTAGACTGGGATCTCTATTCTGCTTTTCAACTTCGAAAACTAGAGATGATTCTGAACTATTCTAAACCCACACACTACCTTATGCTGAATCGACTAAGCGAACACCTAGTCTTTCTAACTGATGAACTTCCTGGTCTAACTTTTTCTTACTATCCTCCATATGAGCAACACTACCCATAGATAGTCTATTAAGAGAATCAGCCACTACATTGGCCTTTCCCTGATACTAAAGGACACTCATGTCATAATCTTTTAAGAGCTCTAACCGTCTTCTTTGATGGAGGTTAAGATCTTTTGGTAAGAACATGTACTGGAGTCTTTTATGGTCTATGAACATATCTATATCCACCCCATACTAATATTGCCTCCAAATCTTTAAGGCAAAGACTACTGCTGCTAACTCAAGATCTTGAGTCGGATAATTCTTCTCATGGGGCTTAAGTTGTCTGGAGGCATAGGCTATGACCTTACCAAGATACATGAGGACACAATCCAAACCTAAGATGGATGTATCGCAGTACATGACATACCCATCTGGACCATCTAGAAGAGTCAAAATTAGACCTGAGGTAAGTCGAGTCTTCAACTCCTAAAAACTCTTCTCGCATGAATCTGACCACTGAAATTTGATTTTGTTCTAAGTCAATTTGGACATAGAGGATGCAATAGATGTAAATCCCTCAACAAACTATCTAAAATAGCCAGCCAAACCCAAAAAACTCCTGATATCTGATAGAGTGATGGGTCTTTAGGATCAATTCTAATGCCATCACCGAAAACAATATGACCAAGAAATGCTACTGACCTTAGCCAAAATTCGCACTTACTGAATTTGGCAAAAAACTGATGATTTCTAAGAGTCTGCAATACTTTTCTTAGATGTTCTACATGATCATGCTCACTGACGGAATATACAACAATGTCATATATGAAAACTATGACAAACATGTCCAAGTACTACTTAAACAAACGGTTCATCAAGCCCATGAAAGTTGTTGGGGTATTGGTATGACCAAATGACATGACTAAGAATTCAAAGTTACCATACTGAGCATAGAAGGCTAGTTTTGGAATGTCATATTCTCTAACTCTGAGCAGATGATAGCTTGATCTGAGGTCTATCTTAGAGAAGTAACTGGAACCCTGGAGTTGGTCAAAAAAGTCATCCATTCTGGGAAATGGATACTTGTTCTTCATTATGACCTTATTGAGATGACGATAGTCTATACACATTCTGAGAGAACCGTATTTCTTTCGCAAGAATAGAACTTGTGCACCCCACGGGGACACTTATGTTCTAATGAACCCCTTTTCTAGAAAAAACTTTAACTATTTTTTTAGTTATATGAGTTCTGCTGGTGCCATTCTATATGGCGGAATAGATATGGGCAGAGTATCTGGGAGAAGGTCTATGTCGAAGTCTATTTCCCTTTTGGGAGGAATTTCAAGAAGATCTTCTGGAAACACATCTGACTATTTATTCACTAGTGGGACTGATTCAAGGCTGGGTGTTTCGAAACTAGAGTCCTGAACTTGAACAAGATGATAGACACATCCCTTGGATATCATTTTCCTTTCCCTTACAAAGGAAAAATAATGACCCCTGAAGGCTGAAGTAATATCCCTCCACTTTAGGATGGGTTCATTCGGAAACTGAAACTGGACAATTCTATTTCTGGAGTCGACCATGGCATTGAAGGAATAAAGCCATAACTGGACAGTTCCTGTATAGCCAATCAGTCATCTCTAATTGGATTAAGTCTGCTGAAGTGACTTTCTAGAAAACCATAACTGGACAGTTCCTGTATACTCACTGGGCATGATAGTTTTACCCACTGGATAAAGATAGAGAAGGGCTCTGCTAGAATTTTAGGACTGACTCTTGAATCAACTATTATATAAGGAGTAACAAAAGATAATGAAGCTCTTGGATCTAGCATAGCATAAACATGTATATGAATGAGCTGTAACGTACCAGTGACCATATCAGAAGAATTCTCCTGGTCCTGCCGGGACTGAAGATCATAGAGTTTGTTTTGGCGTTACCCACTGGTGGCACTGTAAGTGGCACCCTGCTTGTTTGAGCGACCAAACTGAGCTGAGGAACGGTTAGGATGACCCTGAAAACCTGACTGGGGACAATCTCTAACTCTGTGGCCTAGCTTTCCATATCCAAAACAAACATCACTGTCAGCTCTGCAAATACCCTGATGGAGCTTGATACAATTCTAATAAAGAGGATTGGTTCGAGCACTGTTGACACAACCCTGAGACTTAGAGCCTGGTTCCCTATCTCTATTGTTGTCTCTAAACTTCGGTACGGGATCACTAGCTGAGGATGGAGTTGGAACTAAAGATTTAGGATGAAATTGAGAATGATTCCCTGTAAAGCTCCAGAAAACATGGTGCTTAGGTCTACAAGTAGCCCCAAGCTAACCCTTTGAGCCTATCACTTCTCATAATAACTCATTCAAGAAGAAATATACAAAACATTTACACTGTTATATCAAATAAAAGGAAATACAAAGGTAATACTCGATCCAAATGACCACAATACTGGAAATCTCAACACAACCACAGTCAGATGACTAGTCTGACAAAGCCTCTACTACTCCATGAACTCGAGAGTCATTGGGACAGGTCCCCAACTAACTCAAACTGAACTAAAAACAATAACGTAAACACTCGAATACTAAAATATCTAAATATAGGCCCTCGAACCATGAGGACTTACGACTAGAGAAATGTAGACAAAGGCACTCGAAAATCACTTATGAGGTTGGGACTGAGCACTTGAACCTACATTATAAGACAATGTAGCACATAGACGTATATGTGGATTAGCACTTGGGAATGTACTGAGTATATGAGGGTGTATGAATTTACATAAAACAATATCAATACTCTTTAATCAAATCATGCATGCAAATAGGAATGACTCACATGCCTTGAATAAGTATAAAATGTAAAGCTCATAAATAATGTTGAATGAAGCATGTAACACAAAATCTCGTGAGTCATTATACTTCGGCTTCAAAATTTGTACTCTTCTCTTATTCTCATTACTCAAAGGCTAAAGGAAACTTTAAACAATACTTTCAACTTATGCATATACCTCATGTGGAGTAAACCTTCTTTAATGCTCAAGAACTTATAACTCTTTTGAACTCAAACACTTGAAACTTGGAATCATATAACTTTGGTTTGAAAATCGGTGATCAACTCGTATTAGTAGAGAAAACTACTTCCTTCTTTGGAAAATACTCAAAGTAGTTCATTTGTTTTAGAAAGTATCTCATCCCAAAGATTTAGGGAAAATATTATATCTCAATGGAGAATACGTTAGTTTAGGGAGATTCTCTTAACCGACATAAACCATGCGAGCTACATGGAGTCCAACGTCTTGTCCTCCTAAGGAAGAAACCTCACGTTGGGGAGAGGCGTCATACGTTTGCCAAGGAGTATAACCTCAACTTAGTGATCACTTATCTCATCTTCTGGCCTAATTATCTCGGCCTCAAGCCCAAAATCTCAACCTATGGTGGCACGTAGTTCTGGGATAAGAAACCGTAGTAACTTACCCAACTCGGTGCTAATTACTACTTCCTTTAGTTTATCTCGCTCATCTCATGAAAATCCACTTTCAAAATAATCTCATGGTTCACAAGAACCCAACAATCAAATATGTAATCTCATGTAGTAGAGTGAATTTCAAAACTCTATGACCATTTGGTCAAAGCATTTCTCAATAAATCTCAACATACTCAAATCATGGGTGCTTATAGCACAATAGTTCATAAAATTGCAAGTCTCAAGTAGGGCTTTATGACCCATAATTCCATCTCAAGTTAAAACTCATCAAAATCCATATTAGATAGCATATACATTCATAAATCATATAGAAATCTGGAATTTACAGCAATTTAGCTCATAATCTCAACATACTCATATACTTCAATATCTCAAACATTTCAACTATTAACTTCTCAAGGATTAAAATCATGGCGTATAGACCTAGCTGCAATTTCTCAAGAAAATATATAAATATCATGCCATTAGACTCTCAATTCATGGGAAACATCAAAAGCTTGCAACCAATAACAATGGGTGAAAAACCCCAATTCAATTTCATGTAAAATCACAAAAATTGCAGAAAATTGTAGTTAAAATATGCATTTGGGCACAAGGGTGAAAGGATTACCCTTGTTTAAAACCCCACATACCTCAGATTATGAAATTGGATGAACTGGCTTTCTTCAAACTCTTCTTCTTACTCTTGAGAGAGGGTTCTTGCAACCCTTGAACTTGGGGAACTTAAATCTCTACTCAATTTGGAAAATCTATGGCGGATTCTTGAGATTCTTAGAAGAGGTTTTGGGTACTTAGAGTTTTTTATGAGAGAAAACTTGAGAAAAACATCATAGAATGCTTGTAAATGACTCTAATTTGGTGTTTGAATGGTTTAAGAGGCTTGGAAATGTCCAAAGTGCCCTTTTTAACTTCTGTACAAAACTGGAAAAATTGAATAGGGAACCCGATTTTATGGGCCACTGCGATGTGCCACTATCGCGGTGGCTCACTAGAATTTGAAAAATGGGAATTTGAGAGTCACCGCGATGCAGATCCATCACGTTTTTCCACTGTTTGGGACCTAGAACTTCAGCGTGACGCGTCTCAATTGTTCTAGGCCACTGGACTTTGACTATTGATAAATTGGGGTCCTCCGCGATGTGCCACTATCACAGAGTTTCACTGGAATTTGACAATTGTCAAATAGACCCTCTTCGCGATGTGCCAAGCACTAAAATGACGTTGTTTTACAACTAGGAATTAAATTAGCCATAACTTCTTACTCGGGCATCTAATTTGGATGAAATTGGTATCATTGGAAAGCTAATTCAATTCTCTACACTATAGGAAATCATTTTCAGGAAAACTCAACAAGATTAGAACACTAATCACTTGGAAAGTCTCTTCTAAATCTTTTAGGGATGGAATTACACTTTACTTGACATGCTCAAGGCTCAAACTACAAGGGAACTTTGTGGAGTCTTACAATATCTCCCCCTTGGAAACATTCGTCCTCGAATGTCGCTAGTTAGACTAGGAACACAGGAAAATAGAGTACACATAGCTGAAGCAATTTGCTAAACGGACTCAAAATCTTTCTAAACTCTTGAATACCTCGGAAATTGCATGAACTCATGCAAGAATAGATATATAGAAGAACTTTCGATTAGAAGGGCTGAATTAAGGAAGAATAATACCTTTGGCTTGATTTGAACTCGCAAAAAAGAGGTGAGGGTACTTGGCCCGTGTGTCTGCTTCTGCCTCCCAAGTAGCGCCCTCAACTGATTAGTTCTGCCATAAAACTTTGACCAAGGGAACCTCTTTGTTCCTAAGTCTATGGATCTGAAAATCTAGAATCTCAACAGAAATCTCATCGAAGGAAAGACTGTTCTGAATATCAGCACTCTCTGAGGGATCTACTGCAACAGAATCACCAATATGTTTTTTAAGCATGGAGACATGAAAAATAGGATGAACGACGGACAACTCTGCAGGAAACTCAACATCATAGGCTACTTACCCAACATGGCTCAAAACTATATATGGGCCAACATAACGGGGACTAAGCTTTCCTTTTTTCCAAACCTTTTCACCTCTTTCATGGGTAAAACCTTCAAGTACACCAAATTAGCTACCTCAAACTCAAGATCCCTTCTCCTCACATTGGCGTATGACTTTTGACGACTCTGAGCTATCTTTAACCTCTCTCTAATTAACTTAACTTTCTCCATAGCTTTAAACACTGCATCAGGTCCTACCAAAGCAGTTTTACCTACTTTAAACCAACCTATGGGTGATCTGCATCTCCAACCATATAATGCCTCAAATGGTGCCATCCCGATGCTAGTATGGTAACTATTGTTATAGGTGAACTCAATCAATGAAAAATGTTCATCCCCAACTACCTTTGAAATCAAGAGAACACGCCCTCAACATGTCTTTTAGGATCTGAATGGTCCTCTCATCCTAACCATCTATCTGCAAATAAAAAGCAAAACTCAAAAGAACTTAGGTACCAAGACCCTACTGAAATGCCCTCTAAACCTAAAAAGTAAATTGAGTACCCCTATCCAAAATGATAGATAAGGGAACTCCGTGCAGCCTGACTAATTCTCAAATATATAATCTAGCATAATCATCAGTTGTATAAGATGTATGCAAAGGAAAGAAGTGCATAGACTTAGTCAGCCTGTCTACAACAACCTAAATAGAATCATGATGATGGCGCGAAAGAGGTAACCCGATCACGAAGTCCATATTTACCACCTCCCATTTCCAAGTGGGTATATGAAACTCTTGTATCACACCACTAGGTTTTTGGTTCTCTACCTTAACCTATTGTCACATTGCACACTTTGCTACAAACTCAGCTATATCCTTCTTCATACCATTCTACCAATATATTTCCCATAAGTCGCAGTATATCTTGGTAATGCTGGGATAAATCGAATACCGCATGCCATGTGCTTCAGTCATAATCCTCTGCCTCAGATCATCATCACATGAAATGCACAATCTACCCTGCAACCTCAACACGCTATCTTCCCCTTGGGAGAAAACCTCTACCTTTTGGTCCTTAACTGACTCCTTCAGTTTGACCAAACTAGGATCTCTATCTTGCTTCTCCTTCACTTCTGAAACTAAAGATGATTCATATTTTCTTTGCACCAAAGTACTTCCCTCAGTTGAATCAAACAACCTAACACTCAATCTGGATATACAATGCACGTCATGAGCTAACTCTTTCTTACCTTCCTCTAAATGAGCAACACTACCCATAGACAATCTGTTAAGGGAATCCTCCACTACATTGGCCTTGCTCAAGTGATACAACGCACTCATATCATAGTCTTTTAACAACTCTAACCACCTCATCTACCTAATATTCAACTCCCTTTGAGTAAATACATACTGCAGGCTCTTATGATCAGTAAACACATCAACATGAGCACCATAAAGATAGTGTCTCCAAATTTTCAAAGAAAAGACCACAACAGCTAACTCAAGATCATAGGTTAGGTAATTCTTCTCATGCTGCTTTAACTTTCTTGAGGCATAGGCTATAACCTTACGTATTTGCATCAACACATAACCCAAACCAACTCTAGAGGCATCACTATACACCATAAAACCATCTGTACCATCATGTAAAGTCAACACAGGGGATGAAGTAAGTCGAGTATTCAACTCCTGAAAACTCTTCTCACAGGAATCTGCCCACTGGAACTTAACTTTCTTTTAGGTCAACCGAGTCATGGGAGATGAAATAGAGGAGAAACCTTCAACAAAATAGCGGTAGTAGCCCGCTAGACCCAAGAAACTTCTTATATCAAATGGAGAGATAGGTCTAGGCCAATTTTTTACAGCTTCTATCTTTTGGGGATCAACTCTAATACCTTCGGCTGAAACAACATGAACCAGAAAGGCTATAGACCTTAGCCAAAATTCATACTTACTAAATTTGGCGAACAACTGGTGACCTCTAAGAGTTTGCAAGACAATTCTAAGGGGATATGTATGATCATGCTCACTGCAGGAGTAGACAAGGATGTCATCTATGAATTCTATGACAAATATATCAAGATATTGCTTGAACACTCAATTCATGAGGTCCATAAAAGTTGTCGGGGCATTGGTCATCCCGAAAGACATTACTAGAAACTCAAAGTGACAATAGCGAGTTTGGAAGGATGTCTTTAGAATTTCACATTCCCTCACTTTAAGTTGGTGATAGCTGGATCTAAGGTCTATCTTGGAGAAATAACTCGCACCTTGCAACTGATCAAATAGGTCATCAATTCTCGGAAGAGGATACTTATTTTTAAATGTGACCTTAATTGATGATAGTCAATGCACATACGCAAAGAACCATCTTTCTTCCGCAAGAATAGAATAGGTGTGCCCCAAGGCGAAATACTTTCTCCTGGGCCTTATGAAACCTTTGTCTAAAAGATCCTTGAGTTTTTATTTCAACTCCTTAAGTTCAGTAGGTTCCATACGGTATGGAAGAATAGAAATGGGATGAGTGTCGGGAAGAAGTTCAATCCCGAATTCTATCTCTCTATCGGGAGGTACCCCTGGGAGATCTTCTAAAAAAACATTTGGAAACTCATTAACAATATTGACTGACTGAATAGTTGGAGCCTCAGACTCAGTGTCTTTGACTCTAAATAGGTGATAGATGCAACCCTTGGATATTAGATTTTTGGCTTTGAGATAGGAGATAAAATAACTCTTGGAAGGTACCAAACTCCCAAACCACTAAAAAACTGGCTCATCAGGGAACTAAAACTTGACCACACAGGTACGACAGTCTAAAGATGTATAACAAGAATAAAGCCAATCCATACCTAGAATAAGGTCAAAATCCACCATGTCTAACTCTATCAAATTAGCAAGTATGACTTTATGAAAATAGTAACAGGACAATCTCTATACACTTGTTTAGTAATAATTGACCCCTCTACTGGTGTGGAGACTAAGAAAGGCTCAGGAATCTTTTTGGAACTCATTTTAAAATTCACAGCCACAAGTGGGGTCATATAAGAGAGACTTGACCCGGGGTCCAACAACATATAAACATCAAAGAAAAAGATGCAGAGCATACCAGTAACCACATCTAGAGAGTCCTCCTACTCCTAATGATATGGTAGGGCATAGAATCTTTTTTGGTGCTGACCGCCAGCAATGCTAGATGAAGAACCCTGAACAGGGGCGGGACGAGGGATATAAGATGATGTACTTGTATTCTATGCCTAAGGTCGGGCATCTATGGTCCCCTTACTAGCATGAGAACAATCTCTAAGTCTGTGGCCTTACTTTCCACAACTAAAACAACCCCTCAAATCTGTGAAACACTCACCGGGATGATCCTTACCACACTTATCTCAACAAGGATAACGGGGCATGTTATGAACATTTTTCTATTACTTAGACATAAAAGACCTGCTCCCTTGCTCCTGCCAATCTTTATGTGTGGGAGAACTAGCTGATGAAGGCGCTGGAATAGACGAACGTCTCTAAAACTGAGGGTGGTTTCCTCTATGGAACCTTGGCTTATTATACTCATGCTGCTCAGATCTAGCCCTCTTGTTACCCCTCACTCTATCTCTCTCCCTTATCTTATCTGCCTCTATCTATTATGCATACATTATCAACCTAGACAGATCCATATCCTTATGCAGCATCACAGTCCTACACTCTTTCAGCACCAAAGCAGAAACACCTATTAAGAACTTGATCATACTAGCTCGGGTGTCAGAAATCAAATCAGGAGAATACTTGGCCAACTGGTTGAACTTCAAGCAGTACTCTTTAATAGTCATGAAGCCCTGCCTCAAGTTCATAAACTCCTCAATCTTTACTTCCCTCATATCAAGCGGAAAGAACTTGTCCAAGAATGCATCTTGGAATACCTGCCAAGTCATAGGAGAAACATCCTCACCTATTTACTTCCTCCATGATACAACCCAGTCATAAGCTATGTCCTTCAACCTGTAAGATACCAATGTAACACTTTCTTCCTTAGAAAGATGCATCACCTTCGTGATCTTTCTCACCTCCTCAAGATACAACTGTGCGTCCTCACCTATCTTGGACCCATAAAACTCTGGTGGATTCATCCGCATGAAATCACGAATCATAGAAGTAGCTACATCACCTCCCTGCTGATTTACAACTACGTCCTAGTTATTTTCCCAAACAATAGCGGTGACTGCTTGGGCTAATGCCTAAAAGTCCACCCAAAACTCAGCATGAGACACTGTCTCATTCAAGGGATCAAAGGGCTGGGGTTGCTCATTATCATTTTTGTGGGCATCTGCTCTTCGAAGAGGCATTTTCTAAAATAGAAAAGCATGAACTATTAGATTAGAGGGACAACTATAGGCACGATAGAATCTAAAAGAAGAAACAACTTTTTCCTAAAACATCTTGTAGCCTCTTGCTTATAGATGTGGCGCGCTATATACTAATGATCAAGACTCTACTCAATGAGGCTTATCAGACTCTGTAGGACTCCTTTAAAACCTTAGGCTCTGATACCAAGTTTGTAACGCCCTAAAAATGGGTCCCGAGACATCACATGGTGCTTAGGTCTACAAGTAGCCCCAAGCTAACCCTTTGAGCCTATCACTTCTCATAATAACTCATTCAAGAAGAAATATACAAAACACTAGCACTGTTATATCAAATAAAAGAAAATACAAAGGTAATACTCAGTCCAAACAATCATAATACTGGAAATCTCAACACAACAACAGTCGGATGACTAGTCTAACAAAGTCTCAACTACTCCATGAACTCGAGAGTCATTGGAACAGGTCCCCAACTGACTCAAACTAAACTGAAAATAATAAGGTAAACACTCAAATATTGAAATATCTGAAGATAGTCCCTCGAACTATGAGGACTCACCACTGGAGAAATGTAGATAAAGGTACTCGGGAATTACGTATGAGGTTTGTATTGAGCACCTAAACCTATATTATAAGACAATATAGCACATAGACGCATATGTGGATCAGTACTTGGGAATGTACTGAGTATATAGGGGTGTATGAATTTACATAAAATAATATCAATACTCTTTAAACAAATGATGCATGCAAATAGGAATGACTCACATGGCTTGAATAAGTATAAAATGTAAAGCTAATAAATAATGTAGAATGAAGCATGTAACACAAATCTCGTGAGTCATTATACTTTAGCTTTAAAATCTGTACTCTTCTCGTATTCTCATTACTCAATGGCTGAAGGAAAATTTAAACAATACTTTCAACTCATGCATAAATCTCATGGGGAGAAAAACTTCTTTAATGCTTAAGAACTTATAACTCTTTTGAACTCAAACACTTGGAACTCAAAATCATATAACTTTGGTTGTAAAACCGGTGATCAACTCGTATTAGTAGAGAAAACTACTTCTTTCTTTTGAAAATACTCAAAGCAGTTCATTTTTTTTAGAAAATATCTCATCCCAAAGCTTTAGCAAAATTATTTTAAGGAAGTTCTCTTAACCGACATAAACTATGCGTGCTACATAGAGTCTAACGTATTATCCTCCTAAGGAAAAAAACTCACGTTGGGGAGAGGCGGCATACTCTTGCCAAGGAGTATAACCTCAACTCAGTGATCACATATCTTGGCCTCGGGCCCAATTATCTCAGCCTCAGGCCCAAAATCTCAATCAACGATGGCACGTAGATCTGAGGTAAGAAACCATTGTAACTTACCCAACTCGGTGCTAATTACTACTTCCTTTAGTTTATCTCGCTCATCTCATGAAAATCCACTTTCAAAATAATCTCATGGTTCACAAGAACCCAACAATCAAATATGTAATCTCATGTAGTAGAGTGAATTTCAAAACTCTATGACCATTTAGTCAAAGTATTTCTCAATAAATCTCAACATACTCAAATCATGGGTGCTTATAGCACAATAGTTCATAAAATTGCAAGTCTCAAGTAGGGCTTAATGACCTATAATTCAATCTCAAGTTAAAACTCATCAAAATGCATATTAGATAGCATATAGATTCGTAAATCATATAGAAATCTGAAATTTACTGCAATTTAGCTCATAATCTCAACATACTCATATACTTCAATATCTCAAACATTTCAACTATTAACTTCTCAAGGATTAAAATCATGGGGTATAGACCTAGCTGCAATTTCTCAAGAAATCATGTAAAAATCATGTCATTAAACTCTCAATTCATAGGAAACATCAAAATCTTGCAACCTATAACAATGGGTGAAAAACCCCAATTCAATTTCATGTAAAATCTCATAAATTGCAAAAAATTATAGTTTAAATAAACCTTTGGGTACAAGGGTGAAAGGATTACCCTTTTTCAAAACCCCACATACCTTAGATTATGAAATTGGATGAACAAGCTTTCTTCAAACTCTTCTTATTACTCTTGAGAGAGGGTTCTTGCAACCCTTGAACTTGGGGAACTTAAATCTCAACTCAATTTGGAAAATCTATGGTGGATTCTTGAGATTCTTGGAAGAGGTTTTGCATTCTTAGGGTTTTTATTGAGAGAAAACTTGAAATAAACCTTATAGAATGCTTGTAAATGACTCTAATTTGGTGTTTGCACAATTTAAGATGCTTGGAAAAAGTCCAAAGTGCCCTTTTTAACTTCTTTATGAAGCTGGAAAAATTAAACTGGGAACCCGATTTTATGGACCATCGTGATGCGCCACTATCACGGTGGCTCACTGGAAATTGACAAATGGGAATCTAGGAGTCACCGCGATGTGGAGCCATCGTGTTGTGACACTGGTTGAGACCTGGAACTTTAGCGTGACACATCACAATTGCGCTAGGCCACTAGAATTTGACTATTGAGAAATTTGGGTCCTTCGCGATGTGCCACTATCGCGGAGATCCACTGGAATTTGACAATTGTCAAATAGACCCTCTCCGCGATGCGCCAAAAACTAAAATGACGTTGTTTTACAACTTGGACTTAAATTAGCCATAACTTCTTACCCGGGCATCATATTATGACGAAATTGGTCTCGTTGGAAAGCTAATTCGATTCTCTAGACTATAGGAAGTCTTTTTCAGGAAAATTCAACAAGATTAGAGCACTAATCACTTGGGAAGTATCTTCTAGATCTTTTAGGGCCAGAATTACACTTCACTTGACAGGCTTAATGCTCAAACTACTAGGAAACTTTGTGGGGTCTTACATTTCCACCCTCTGACTTAGGTTGATTAAAATTAAAGCTACCTATTATAGATATCTTATTCTACTTTTCTCTCTCCTTATTTTTCTGCTCCTCTATCTGCTGAGCATGGATCATGAGCATAGCCAAGTCCATATAACTAATCAAAATCATGGTCCTTCACTCCTTGACCACACTATCATTCACTCCAGACAGAAACTTACTTATTTAGGATCTGCTATCGGCCACCACATGAGGAGCATATCTAGCTAATTGAGTAAACTTAAGAGAATACTCTTTCATTGTTATGTATCCCCGCCTGAGGTTGATAAACTCTATCACCTTGGCTTCTCTCAACTCTAAGGTAAAGAATCTATCTAGAAAAAAGTGGCAAACTCATCCCATTCAATGGGCCCTACATCTATAACCCTCTCTACCTTCTACTGTTTAAACCAAGTTTGAGTCATATCCTACAAATGATATGCAGCTAGCTCAGCACTCTCACTAGCTGTCACTCCCATAATGTCTGTAATCTTCTGCACCTGGTCAAGATACTCCTGAGGGTCCTCATCTAAATTAAACCCAGTAAAAGAAGAAGGATTCATTTGGGTGAAGTCCCAAATTTCGGCTGCAGCAGAATTGGCCACTGGGTTGGCTAAACTGATAGCTAAACTTTTATTCTGGGATGCTACTGAATGATCTAGGGTGGTAAATACTGCTCTGAACTCTACGTGGGAGACATGTTCACCCAAAGTATTTGGCTGATCGGGCTGAGGGACTGGCTGATCTCCCATTCCTCTTCTTTGAGTCCTCTTTAGAAGCATTTTTTGTAGATAGAAGAGAAAGAAGGATTAGACTTAGAGTTTAACTGGATCTTATGCTCACTCGCCCGACATGAGTACTGAAAGAAGGGAAACTATTCCTAAAATATCTCATAGCCTTCTGTACATAAATATGGTGCGCTACACATCCATGCACAAGACTCTACTAGATGTGGCTTTCAGACTTCCTAGGATTCTATTGAACCTTAGGCTCTGATACCTAGTTTGTAACGCACCGAGTTTGTTACCCCGAATGCTACACGGTGCTAACAATCCTAAAAGACCACTAGCTAACCCTGACTGATAGTTGTAACTGAGCACTCGATAATAGTAATATTGTAATAAAAATATAACTAAAATAAATGCAGAAATCTGGCGGAAAACTTGCCATAAGGTTCAAATACTAAACAATACGGAATAAAACAACATCTGAACAAGGTATAGTAATACCAAAATTAAAATAACTGGTTGAACATGCTATAGTATGAAAGCCTCTAAACTGTTTGAATAAGGAGTTGATGGGATATGTCCCCAACTAACTTCATCTACTAAAAATGATAAAGTACCTAAATACTAAAAGAATGAAATAATCATGTCCTTAAAATATAAGGACTCACCACTGAATCTGACTGTTGATATCTAAGATGATAAGTGCAATAAAGAACCGAAGTGTCCGAACCTATGGTATAAAATACCATAGCGTAAAAGAAAAGTATGTGTTAGTACGAGAGAATATACTAGTACGCAAAGTGAGGTAAGGATGAATGCATGGGTTCATATGCATAAACTAAACTTATTGAATAACATGAACATGACTACATAAGGATACATGCATTAATAAATAACTGTAACTAAAATCATTAGGATTATAAATACTGAGTTTACTGATAACATGGATTACTGATAACTGATATAACTGATAACTGAGTGACCGTGTCTGACAGTCCTGATTCTAATGGAACTAGCTATGTTTTGTACTAAGTTGAGTGACTATATTTGAAAGTCCTTGAACCTGTAGAACTATCTGAGTTATTTACTGAAGACTGACACTGAGACTGTGGGAGGTAGTCATCTAACCGGCATGCCCCAAATAAGATATTATAACTGAGTTGGGGTCCAATCTGTAACCCCAATTGGAAGGGTGAAAATACCGCAACATAGGTAAGGACAAGTTATGAGTGACCCTCATCCATCAGGTACTCTAATGAGAATGGTGGGACCATCATCTGACAGGTTAAGACACCTCATCAACCTTCATCTGACAGATTTTGATGTCTCAACCTACGCTGGCTACATTGTTCTAGAATGCAAGGACTACTTTTAAGAATACTGCCCTCTTCTATAAGATGAGTTTCCATCCTTGGGTTCACTCGATGCTGCATCCTACTCCGATCTGAATAGACACTTAACTAAGTATACTGGACTAAACTGGACTGAGTTCACTGAGTTTTGTTGACTGATGGAATATTACTAAATTCTGATAACTGACTGAGCTACTGAGGACTGAACTGAATACTACTGAGTTTTCCTGAGTTCTGAGATTGACTGAATTCTACTGATCGTGGCTTGACTAAGATTATCTTGAAAACTGATTCTAGCTCTAGGCACACAGCTAAATTATCGGGTATTAAATACCCCGAGGACTCGATAGCATAAAATAAATGGGACATGAAACTTCTTGAACACATGACCATAGTCAACAATTCACAATACTATCAATGAGGGATTTCATAAAGCATTGCAAGTCCAAAGCTTACACAGGAATAGGAACGTGTGCTAACATATCATAATTTCACAAATCCATACTTATGAGCATTCCACCAAATCATTAAAAGCTATATATATATCATGGGAGTCAATTTGAACATGTGGGTACATCATAAGTTCATCATATAGCTTACAAATAGGTCATAATGCACAATTCTTATTCACTTAGGCATTTTAACAAACACATGAAAGGCATAACCTTTTCTATGGCATGGATCAACAACTAATACTTCATGGCTATATCAAGCACTTCAAATTTAAGGATTTCATTCCATATACTAACATAAAGTCATGAGAATTCAATAAATATTCAATCTTGGAAATCATATCACAACATAAACATGTGTACAATCAAACCCACAACATGGAATTCAAAATTCATATTTTTAAAAGGGTTTGTTGATCTCCAAGGGTGAAAGGGACCCTTGGATGAACACTTTACATATCTTAGTAGATAACTTCTTGAAGATTAATGGAGGAATTCTTGAGTTCTTGATTTGAAATTAACCTCCTAGGGTTTCTTATTCTTAAGAATTGTGAAATAATGAATGTATTTAGCCAAAAGAGGGATAAATTTTGTGTTATGAGGGCTGAAGGTCGGGGGAAAATAACCCAATTACCCTTAAGGACGCAGTCATTTAATGACTGAAACTGGGCACTAACGCATTTGGCAATGCGATACTTGATGTGTCGTGCCATGATCGCGTCGTATCTCAGTATTTTTTACTGGCAACCTTGAACAATATTAACCAATGCGATGGGCTACACGGAGTTCCATGATCGCGTTGTTCCACTATTTTGGGACTCCAAACATAGTCTAACAAGGTCCAAAAAGTTTGAAACTTGTCCGGGAATACCTATCACCTTCCTGATCATGAATTAACAAACTATAGACTCTTAAAGGACATTAAAGCCATGAAATGAGATTGCCAACTTTCGAAGGCTAAAAATAAACTATGTTTGGAAACTTAGCTAGAATTTTCTAAGTCTGGGGCCCCTTGAATATCTTAAGGGACTGAATTAAGCTAGGAATTTTGTGGGGTCTTACATTTAACCTTTGGGTTAAGGGTGGATGCCTTAATGGGATCAAGCCACATGAGATAATAGCTGAATAATTTAATGTATTCTTTAAGTTTGAGAGAATTGAAGGATAATTTCTTCATTTAGGTTGAGAGACAAATGGGTAAATTATAGGATACAATAACTCTTGCAATCGTACTGATTAATTGGAAATTCAAAATAATTTACTACCCTAGCTGCTTGAACATCTCGGTAGCCGTAACTCTAGTTAGTGTACTCTCATTGAATTACTATTTGTAATAAAAATCACTTTTTGGATCATTTTCTGTTACAAATAATGAGATAAAATTTACAAACTTAAACTCCCTTTTTAACTTGGAACCTTTGATCAACAGTCTAGTAACAACCACAATACTTAGTGAACATAGTATTCCTTGTGGGATTCGACACCCAACCTAGTTGGGTTCTATATTTGACAGTGACCACTTACTCTCTCGCTAGAGAGGTAATTTGGGCATATCAGTGGCCACATGTGGTTTGTACCTGCACTCTGACCCTTGGCACAGGTAGTACCTATGATCCTGAACCTGGGAACAGGTAGAGGATGAAAAAAATCATATCCTGCGAGTTCAGCTCTCGGGTTCTAGCACTTTATTTACCTAATGTAGTTTGTAGGTCCTACTTGCGATCCACATGTCAACTTAGTAAGTACCTGGAGTTATCTTTTCAACTCTTCTTCGATTCTAGAATATTCTTTGATCATGATCAAGCTGAAAAGTTTCTCGAACATCCATAATTGCTCCAAGAAGTGGCAAAAACACCTTTTTTTACTTTTTCATATACTTAGCATCAAAAACATGATTTCCTACAAAACATACCCAAAATGCATCATATCTAACAAAATAACCTCGGAAACCAACATATCTTCCTTGTTTTAAGCATTGAAAGTGTTATATTTCTATAGCACATCAAGCCCCTTTCTGTGGTTTTCTTGTGGAAGGGTTTATGGAAATATCATGGTTATATAAGGTCTGCATTTTGGGGTACCCCTACCAATTGACGATGAGCACCAGAGCGGGCTCTATCTGAAGTGGTGAGGGAGGTGGTGGTGTTGAATGAGGGTGTACTTCAACTGGTCATTCTCGAATCCCTCATTCTCAAATCCATCTTCTCCCTTATCTTTTTTTTTCTTGGGACCAGACTCCTTCTTCTCTTTATCATCTTCACCGTCCTCTTCAGACCGAGAAAATGAGTGGGGTCGGGACTAGCTAGGATGTTTCATCCTTTACTTGACCTATGGTATGACTTCTTCTGTAGAAGATTTAGCACCTCTATGTAATTTCTCCCTTGTCTATACTATCCCGCTGATTGGGTATTCCTTAATTAAGCCACTTGACTCATCATCCAAGCCCTCATCACTAAGGTTATGAGTTGGGATGGGGGCCAGCTTTTTTGGAGTTTGCTTCTTTTCCAAGTCATTATTAGGTTCCATTGTACCTAGAATAAGAACACACATTGGTAAATCTTAGGGAAAAAAGAAAAATAAGTGCAGGTGTTACAGGGACTGGGTACCCTATGACTTACGTTATGAGTCATGACCTCTGGTCATGAGTTGTTATGGGACTCGTGATGTGGGAAGGTTCATAAAAATTATTCATTGGTCAGATAAAGAGTCCTCCTAACGAGCCTTTATGTTAGACAATGACTTGTTACCAACACTCATTGTATGACGAGAAATAAATACCTAGTGCATTACCCTTCCCAGTCATCACAACTCCACATCATGAGTCGTATAGTGAGACAATAACTCGGGGTATGAGTCGTGATGTTAATAAAAACTACACTCTTCTAAACACATGATATCAGGGTCTACGAGTCACATAACGACTCATTGGGTTACCCTACGAGTTGTTATGAGACTCGTAGCTACTGTAACATGCAGGTTTAGCAGAGTTGGTTTCGACTTCATATACCTAATAGGTATTCAAAATCTTAGTGCATCTCCACACACAATTTCAAATGTGAAATTCATTTACTCTCAATTTTGTCATATTAATTCAAGTTTCTCAAGAACAAAAGGTGATTTTTAACTTGAAATTTGAATATAATCACAAAATACAACAATTTCATAAAACATTGCACATTGAGTTTCATAAATATAACTTGTAAACTTACAAACTAACACAAATAATGCACTTGGATCCATTAAAGATTGTCGGGTATCGCCCTAGTTATTGAGAGTGAAGTTTTTGGTAGAATATTGTGAACTATGTGAAGTGTGGATGATTAATGATTGCATTTGTAAATGTTATTGGAGTTGTTTTAGGGAATGGATGGATTCACCAGTTTCAAAAATAGGAATTTCAATCATTTGAATCGAACTTACTTAATTAAATCATATGTACCAGATTGGGTCATGACACGACCCAAACTAGGGCCTTGTCGTAATAGGTATCTCAAGTCAAATAGGAACCAGATATCACCTGCGATACTCAACCCAACCAATCAACAAACCACAAAAAAAAATCAAACCCATAACCATTCCATAACATACCCAAGTCCATAGTTTGTCCATACAAAGACTATAAAACAAAACAAGAATATTCGGTCGGGACATGCCCCCAACCATAGCCAGAACCAATATCCAAGTCTAAACCAATAAAACTAAAGGAAACTCAAAGCAAGAAATGGAGCCTTCCGAAGTATGGAAGCTCACCACTTCAAGTCAACACAACTTGTCCCCAAATCCAAGTCACTAAGCATGAGGTGTGATAGTTTGACCAGCACCTACATTGTGTGGGGATACAGAGTCCAAGGATTGTTAGCGGATGGAGCGCTAGCATGTAACTCAAGGATATATATAAAATAATGCCAATAGTTCAGAACCAATCATCCAATGCAAATAATCAATGCAATACATATATATACACACATATACCATGCCGGGATAGGGAACAAGATTATCATGAACTTTGAAAACATTAACCTGGGTTGTATAGCCCAACCGCCATATAACAAGGCACCCATAGGCTATATGGGCCCTGCTCTCCCCCTGATAGAAAGGCCTCAGTGCGTATAGCTATGCAAACCAGAGAAAATCCATAATCATATATGACAATATGGGGACTCGAACCTCCTACCATAATCAAGGTGACTTAAGCACCAATACATTTATTATAG
The DNA here is from genome assembly GCA_030864215.1 of Capsicum pubescens. Taxonomy (NCBI): domain Eukaryota; kingdom Viridiplantae; phylum Streptophyta; class Magnoliopsida; order Solanales; family Solanaceae; genus Capsicum; species Capsicum pubescens. The sequence continues at coordinate 123,288,595 of CM061544.1, forward strand.
AGGACTCGAACCTCCTATTTATATATCCATTCGGGGGACTCGAACCACCCGATTGTAAAGACACTGGTATCGGCTAGTGCAGTTTCTAGTGTTAGTCCTTCGGACTCCACTTTCACAGCCCAGAAACACATCCTGCTTTAAAGACCAATTTAAAACCATTATTTCACCTACACAACCATTAGGTCAATTACTTACCAAAGGCACTTTGTTGGTATCATTATACCAATACCACTTACAAGAGAACAACATGCCATTACCCTTATCTATTAACCAATCATTCATTTATCTTTGGGACTCAAACCCATTGTCTAACAAAGACACTAATTCAATTCAAAGTTCAGGGACTCAAACCCATTATCTAATAAAGACATAGAACAATTTAACTCTTAGGGACTCAAACCCTTTTAGCCAATTAAACAACCAAGGCTACCATTTAAATCATTACTTGGCCAACAAGGCCTTCACAAAACCATTTACCAACCATTCATATTAATTAGACCAATGCCTTTGTTCAAAATACCATTTAACATGTGACTAGTTTATTCTTTTAGGCATTTTCTCAAATACTTTGAGGGTATACCATTACCAAGACCAAGACCAAAGTAAAAACCATCAAGTTTAAGGTGAACCATTAGCCAATTGTTAAACCACATTTATCGAGTAGTCGCATGGGAAAAAATATCCTTAAAACAAGTATAAACACAACTAAAACTAAGAGTAAACAATACTCAACAATATGCAACAAAACCCTCAACATTGGTTTTCAAAACCACCATTAATGAATTATAAACAAAGTTTTCAATACATTGTTTTCATGAACTAAAATTGAGGGAAGAGGCACATGCCTTATTCACGAAGATTCACGAAAAGAACTAGACTTTTGATCCTCTTGATGAACAGCTTGTAGAAACCCTAGCCTAATCTTCAAGAGAATGTTTAGAGAGAGTTTTTGGAGTGTTTTGATCCTTCAAAGTATGTTATGAGAGGCTACAATGTGTTATAAGTCATGGGGTCTTAAGAGTTTTGGGGTGGGAAATTTCTAAAATGTCCTCAGCTTAAAAGCTGAAAATATGTGCAGGAGGGTATGACTCCCCCCCCCAACCAAAAATAGTATACGCAATATAGGTGTGGTACACACCACTCGTACCCTAGACAGAATTTTAGACTCCAATTATGTCCAACATACGAGTTCATGGCCTAATTCGTATCAAATCATATGATTTGGTACCCTAGAACCATACCTTAGGTAGAATCATCTAGGGTAGACATAGGACATCATACGGTTTGGGCGCTATACTTCCTGTACCTAACATATGACTAGTATGATGTTCATTCCTACCTTGGACAGAAACCAACAAAAACCATACTGTATCTGATATAACCAAGGACTCCAAACAATATCCACATCACATGTCAAGTAAGCACAAGTCTTATGAAGTCCAAAGAGCTAAAAATTCAAAAATTTCCAAGGGTCAAAAGTAGGGTGTTTCAATTCTCACCCACTAGGATCATTCGGCCTCGAATGACGGGTTAAGGGAAGCACAACCATGAGTTAACAGATTCTTACTCATCAAAAATCCCTTTAACCAAGTAAGGAAAAAAATACATAAAACAAAGATATTAAGAACAACAAATACCTCAATCATGAATTTTTGAAATGGGGAACAAACGCAGATACTTGAACTTCATGTCCTCTTACGCCTCGCAAGTAGCTTCTTCAACCTTATGGCTCCTCCAAAGAACCTTTACTGAACCCACATCCTTTATCCACAACCGAAAAACTTGACGATCCAAGATCTCAACTGGGACTACCTCATAAGATAAGGAATCCAAAATACCCAACCCTTCCAAAGGAACATCCTATGAAGGATCACTTACACACTTTCTAATCATAGAGACAAGAAAGACCGGATGAATGGAGCACAAACTAGAAGGCAACTCCAACTCATAGGCAACATTACCAACCCTCTTCAAAATCAAATACATACCAACATACTGGGGACTAAGCTTTCCCTTCTTACTAAACCACACCACTCCCTTCATGGAAGATACCTTTAGACACCCATTTGCCAACCATAAACTCCAACTCCCCACACCTCACATTCACATAGGAGTTTTGGTGACTTTGAGCAGCTTTTAATCTATCATGAATCACGTTCACCTTCTCCAAGTCTTGGTGAACCAAGACAAGGCCAAACAATTTACACTCAACAACTTTAAACCACCCAATAGGAGAACGACATCTCCTACCATACAACGCCTCAAAAAGAGCCATACCAATGATAGAGTTATAACTATTATTATAAGAAAACTCTATAAGAGACAAATGGTCAACCCAACTACCACCATAGTCAATCACACAAACATGAAGCATCTCTTCCAATGTATGAGTGGTCTTCTTTTCTTGTTCTTTTGAATGTGGGTGGAAAATGGTACTAAGGCACAACTTAGTTCCCAAACCTTTCTGAAATAACTTCTAGAAATAAAAGAAGAATGGAGTGCCATCATCCAAAATGATAGAAACAGGAGCACCATTCAACTTCACGATTTCCACAAGATACAACTTAGCATAATCCTCCGCCGAATAACTAGTTCTCATAGGAAAGATATGAGAGGACTTGGTCATCCTATCCATAATGAATCAAATCGAATCATACTGATTCTGATATCGAGGAAGACCGGTAATGAAATCCATATTGATTACCTTCCACTTTCTTTTGGGTAACTCAATCTCTTGGTACAAACCTCTGGGTCTAATGTGCTCAACCTTCACTTGTTGACATACCATATACCTAGCCACATTATTAGCCACATCTCGCTTCATATTATACCACTAATAGTACCCTTAAGGTCATGATACATCTTTGTAGAACTAGGATGAATAGCATAATGATATCCTTAAGCTTCGACAAAATCTATTCTCTTAAACCATCCATATCAGGAACACATAGCCTACCTTGGTACCTCAAGATACTATCTCCACCAATCACAAAGTGACCAATATTTTGCTGACCTATATTTCCTCTAATATTCATCAGATCAGGATCCAATATTTATTTTTCCTTTATCTCAAGAATAAGAGATGACAGCAATACCTTATGCATAAACACAACACCATCCTCAGAGCCCGTGAGAAGAAATCTAAGATTAGTTAAACGGTGAATGTCCTTCACCAACTCCCACTTACCCTTATCCACATATTTTAAACTCCTTATGGATAACCTATTAAAAGCATTACCAACTATATTATCCATACCTAGATGGTAGTGGAGTCTCATACCATAGTCCTTCAGCAACTCATGCCACCTCATTTGCCTTAGATTTAACTCTTTTTGAGTAAACACATACTGGAGGCTCTTATGGTCAGAAAAATGTCAACATAAACCCTATAGAGATAGTGACTCCAATTTTTCAATGCAAATACAACATCCAACAACTCCAAATCATGAGTAGGGTAGTTTTTCTAATGAACTTTCAACTGCTTAGAAGCATAAGCCACCATGCTACCATGCTACACCAACATACAACCAAGCCTAATATGAGAAGCATCACTATACACTACAAAGCCATCAGTACCCTCGGACAATACCAAAACTATAGCTGAAGTCAATCTATCCTTCAACTTTTTAAAACTACCCTCACACGCATCGAACCACAAGAAATTCACCTTTTGTTTGGTTAATCTAGTCAATGGGCAACTATAGTTGAAAAACATTCCACAAATATCCTACAGTTACTGGCTAAACCTAAGAATCTCTAAATATCGATTGGAGTCACGAGTCTAGGCCAGTTTTTAACCACTGCAATCTTTTGTGGATCCACCATGATCCCTTTACTAGAGATAACATGACCAAGATAAGTCACAGCGTTCAACCAAAACTCATAATTTGAGAACTTTCCATACAAATGCTATCCTTTAAGGTCTGCAACACAGTATTAAGGTGATTGCCATGATTCCCCTCACTCTTCGAGTGCGTAAAAATATCATCTATGAAAAGATCTAGAAATTGATGAAAGACCCTATTCACTAAATCCATAAATATTGCTAGAGCATTGGTCAACCCAAAAGGCATAACTGAGAACTCATAGTGACCATACAGGGTCTTGAAGGCAATCTTAGGGATATCCATTTCCCTAATCTTAAGTTAATGATAACCCGACCTAAGATCAATCATAGGTAAACACTTCGTACCTTAAAACTAATTAAACAAATCATCAATCCTAAGAAAAGGATGCTTATTCTCTATAGTCACCTTATTCAGTTGATAATAATCAATACATATTCGAAGGGAACCATCCTTCTTATCCATGATCAATATAGGAGTACCCTAAAGAGATATACTAGGATAGATAAAACCTTTATCAAAAAGATGCTTCAATTGTACCTTAAGCTCCTTCAACTAGTCGGACCCATGCTATAAGTTGGGATAGAGATAGGATGAGTGTCCGAAATGAGATCAATCCCAAAATAAATTTCCCTTTCGGGAGAAACACCAAGAAAATCATCAGGGAAAACCTTGCGAAAATCACTAACCACAGCAATAGATTCTAATGAAGGACCTTCTGAGTAAGAATCTTTAACTTGGTCCAAATGATATAAACACCCTTTGGAAATCACCTTCGGGCTCTAAGATATGAGATGAATTTCCCCTTAGGCACTAAAGAACCCTCTTCCCATACAATGACCGGCTCATTCGGGAATTTAAAAATGTCCTTATGGGTATGACAATCAAGAGAAGTATAGCATGAATGCAACCAATCGATCCCTAATATGACATCAAAATCAACCATGTCTAACTCTATCAAATCCATAAGAATTTCTATACCACTAGCAGATACTACTCACCCCTATAAACTCTTTTAGCAATCACAAAGTCGACAACTAGGGTAGATACAAAATAAAGATAGAAATAAACTCAGGAACAAATCTACAAGGAGGGTAGGATAGAGCCAATGGAGCCCCACTAGCCTGAGATTGTACTCTATGTTCTCTAACCCCACCATTATGTTGAGACTGATGATCACCCAATGACTTCAGGTAAGGAGCACCAATTATGGATAAAGAACTAGACCTCCCCCACTTTCTCACTGGCCATTTACCTCCATCCCTACCACTTTGCTCAGAAAGCCTAAATTTCTTCCCCTAGATCTCACTACACTAAGCTTTCTTTCTCATCTCTTCTTCCACCTATTGTATATACACAACAAACCTAGAGATATCTATGTCCTTTATCAACAAGGCAGCCTTACTCTCAAGGATCAACTCATGAGACAATCTTGAAGAAAACTTACATATTCTAGACCTCATGCTATAAACCAACTCAGGAGCATACTTGGACAATTAATGAGATTTAAAGGCATACTCCTTGATAGATATCCTATCTTACCTTAAATTCACAAACTTTTATGCTTTTGCCTCTTTTAACTCTTAACAAAAGAAGTGGTCTAGAAATATACTAGAGAAATCCTCCCACAAGGTAGAAATAGCATTCTCTCCCCTTAACTATTACTACTATTCGTACCACTGGTATGCCACATCTTTCAATTAGCAGGCAGCAAACTCAACACCTTCCACCTACGAAGCATGCATAACCCAAAAGATCTTCTCCATCACATCAATAAAACTTTAAATATCCTCCTCAACCCTTGTACCAGTAAATATAGAAGGATATAACCTCATGAACTATCCAACCCTTGGGCTCTCAGAAGATAGAGTAACAAGAACACCATGCTAAGACTGAGAAGCAACTAACGGAGTCAACAGGGTAATGGGGAGATGGAACTCAGCATTAGTGGCCTCCCCTTGAGGCGACTGAGTATGAGTATAGCCCTCAAGAGAAGGATCAGTAGGGTCTGGTGGAATGACACAAGGATAGTCAAATGCAGTAACCCTTGACCAGGTCTAGACTTTAGAAGTTGGATGATCTCCATCCACATTTTCCTTAATCGGGGTAGAAGAGTTAGCATGAACATCAAATCTTCTTGGAGGCATAATCTGAAAGAGGAGCAGACAGAAATCAGAAGGATTCAAGACCTTAGACTTTATAGCTCAAAGTAAGACAACAAGAAAGTGAAACATTCCTACATGTCTCATAGCCTCTCCTTAATAATTGTGGTGCACTACACACCCATAAAAGAAACTCGACTTGACATGGCTTTATGGACACTCAACTAATCATGAACCTAGGCTCTAATACAAACTTGACATAACATGAACTAGGGCCACGTTATATTAGGCATCCCAAGTCCAACAAGAACTGTAGATCACCCCTTATACTCAACCCAACCAATCAATAAACCACAAAACAATAACCAAAACTGTAACAATACTATAATATACCCAAGTCCATGGTTTGTCCATACAAAACCTCTAAAATAAAATAAGAATATCCAGTTGGGATAGACCCCCTACCATAGACAGAACCAATATCTAAGTCTAAACCAATAAAGACAAAAGACACTCAAAGCAAGAAATGGTGCCTTCCATAGTATGGAAGCTCACCACTTCAAGTCAACACAAGTTGTCCCCAAATCAAAGTCACTGAGCAGGAGGTATAACAATATAACCAGCACTTGCATCGTGTAGGGATATAGAAACCAAGGATGGTTAGCGGTTGGAGTGCTACATGTAACTCAAAGATAAGGATAAAATAATGCCAATAGTTCAAAACAAATCATCCAATACACATAATCAATGCAATATATAGATATATACACATATACCATGCTGGGATAGGGAACAAGATTATAAAATATTAACCTGGGTGCTTTTGCATAATTGCCATAAAATAAGGCACCCACGGGCTATATGAGTCCAACTCTCCCATAGCTAGAAGGGGCCAAGTGCATATAGCCACATGAACCAAAGAAGATCCATAATCGTATATGCCTATATGAGGGACTCGAACCTCCCGACATAAACAAGGTGACATAAGTACCAATACATGTATTCTAGGTAACTCAAACCTCCCATTTATATATCCATTTATGTGACTCAAACCACTTGGCCGTAAAGACACCAGCACTGGCTAGTGCAGTTTCCAGTGTTATTCTTCGGACTCTACTTTCAAGTCCCATCTACACATCTCACTTTATAGCCCAATTTAAAACCATCATTTCATATACACAACCATTAAGCCAATTTTATATAACATGCCATTATCCTTATTAATCGACCAATCATTCACTTATCTTTGGGACTCGATTCCATTGTCTAACAAAGACACTAATTCAATTCAAAGTTTAAGGACTTAACCCATTATCTAATAAGGACATAAATCAATTCAACATTTAGGGACTCAAACCCTTTTAGCCAATTAAACCAACAAGGTTACCATTTAAACCATTACATGGCCAACAAGGTGTACACAAAACCATTTACCAACCATTCATATTTGTTAGGCCAATGCCTTAGTTTGAAACACCATTTAACATGTAACTAGTTTATTCTCTTAGGCATTTTCACAAAAACTTTGAGGGAATACCATTACAAGGACCAAAACCAAAGTAAAAACTATCAACTTTAGGGTGAACCATTACCCAAGTATTAAACCACAATTACCAAGAACCCACATGTGCTAAACCATCCTAAAAATATCTATAAACACAATTAAAACCAAAAGTAAACAATAATCAACAATATGCAACAAAACCATCAACATTGGTTTTCACAACCACCATTAATGAAGTATAAACAAACTTTTAAATATATAATTTTCATGAACAAAACCATCAACATTGGTTTTCACAACCACCAACATGCCTTATTCACGAAGATTTACAAAAAGAACTTGACTCTTGATCCTCTAGATGAACATCTTGTAAGACCTTAGCCTAATCTTCAAAAGAGTTTTATGAGAGAGTTTTGGAGTGTTTTGATCCTTTAAAGTATGTTATAAGAGGATACAATGTGTTATAATATATGGGGTCTTAAGGGTTTTAGGGTGGGAAATTTCTAAAATGTCTTCAGCTTAAAAGCTAAAAAATATGCGCAGGAAGGTAGGACTCCCCACCCCCACCCCCAATTCGTATACACATTATACTAGTGGTACACACAACTTATACCCTAGAAAGAATGTTAGACTCCAATTCTGTTCAATATATGAATTCATTGCCTAACTCATATATAATCATAGGATTTGGTACCCTATAATCGTACCCTAGACAAAATCATCTAGGCTAGACATAGGATATCATCCGGTGTGGGCACTATACTTCTCGTACCCTAACATACGACTAGTATAATGTTTATTCATATCTTGGATAGAAACAAACCAAAACCATATCGAGTATCATATCACTAAAGACTCTAAATCATATCTATATCATATGACAAGTAATCACAAGTCGTATGATGTCAAGAGAGATCAGCATCTAGAAATTTCCAAGGGTCAAAACTAGGGTGTTTCAGGTCGACCCGCTAGTCCCACGATGTTAGGTTTGGTGACAAATCAACATCATGACTTGTGACAATACATAATGTGTCATAACCTTCCTCCATTATTACTAGAACCTTACCTGGGTCTCCAGTCATAATGAATCAATGTAATGAATAGTTATCACTTATAATAACTCATTTTGAGAGTTGTTATGACTCTAGATACCAAATACCTGAGAGTCTCCTAAGCTCCTTCTTTCTATGACTGTAGGAACTAGTTGTGAGGTCTAATAATGACTCGTGTGGTATGTCATATGGCCTGGTACAAAAAAAAATTTCTAGTTTTTTCTGTAATCTCCAGCCCTACATACTAATCGTATAAATTACCCTATAATGAAATAAGTACAAAACATAGGTTGCTTCCCATGCAGTGTTTGATTTAATATTGTAGCACGGCATGGCTAGGTTGGACACTCATAATTCTCCAACCATCCTAAGGCTTTCCTCCCATGCAGTGCTTGATTTAACATCGTGGTATGACAAAATTACATTGGTTATTCATATTTCACCAAGGTCTATTTCATCAACAACTTTTACTTCATGAATGATTCCCATATAGTGCTTCACCTACTGCCCATTAACCCTAAATGGGGCTTCACCATCATGCTCTAGATCAATAGCATCATGTGGGAACACCAAAACCATGGTGAATGGTCCATACCACCTAGATTTCAACATGCCAAGAAATAAGTAAAGTATTAAATAATACAACAAAATAGATCACCGGGCTTAAACACCCATTTCACAATTTTTTGTCATGATACAACTTCATCCTCTCTTTGTATGTAGCTAAACTCTCATAAGAATTGAGTTGGAATTCATCCAACTTATTTACCTTGCTTAATCTCAATGTAGTTGCATCATGCCACTCTAAACTTATCTTTTCAATGTCCATACGGCCTTAAGCTCAAGTTCAACTGGCAAGTGCCATGCCTTGCCATACATAAGATGATATCAGGAGAAACCTATGGGTACCTTAAAAGTTGTTCAATAGGACCTCAAAGTATCATCCAACATCCTAGACCAGTCAGACCTATTGGTATTCATAGTTTTCGCTAATGTGGACTTAATCTTTCTATTGGAGACCTCAACCTACCCATTTGTTTGAGGATGGTAAGGCATTGAAACCTTATGTTTTACACCATATTTTCCAAGTAGGGCATTAAATAAATGATTTCAAAATTGCAATCACCATCACTAATAATTGCACGTGGACTGCAAAAACAAGAAAAGATATTTTTCTTCAAAAATATGGTGACACGTCTACCTTCATTATTTGGAAGCGCAACTATCTACATACATTTTGTGATATAGTCAACCACAACCATAATATACTTTATGCCATAGAAGCTCACGAACGGGCCCATAAAGTCAATCCCTCACACATCAAATAGCTCCAACTCCAAGATAGGTGTCATGGGAGTTCATAGCATCGTGAAATATTTCCTTGATGTTGACATTGTTCACAAGATGGTTCATAATCATGCACATCATTGAATATCGTGATCTAATAATACCCATATTCCAGAATCTTATGGGTTGTGCAGGTTCCTCCATTATGACCCTAACTGGTGATGAATGACAAACTTTAAGGATGCTCATCATTTCCATCTCAGGAATACATCTTTGAATAACTCCATCAGCATAAATACAACAAAGATAAAGTTAATACCAAAAAAACATCCATACTTCATGCATGAACCTATTTCTCTATAGGAATGACAAATCTTTTAGAACCAGATCACTTGCCAAAAAGTTGGCAAAATCAGTTCACCAAGGGATTAAGTCTGGAGATGCTACCAAAACCCGCTAATCTGGAAAAGTATCATATATGACAAGCTCATCCTTTAATTCCTATATTGCCTCATCCTCAAGGTAATACAAGTGATTCGCAACCTAGTTTTTCATGCCCTTCGAATCTTTTACCTCAAAGTTGCATTCTTGCAGCAAGAGGATCCAATATATTAATTTCAACTTAGCATCTTTTTTGCGATAGGACACCTCATTGTTGCATCATCTGTATAGACTATCACCTTGTTCCAAATCAAGTAAGATTGGAACTTCTCAAAGGCAAAAACCATTACAAGAAACTCCTACTTAGTATATGTATAATTCTTTAGTGTCGAGTTTAATGCCTTGATGGTATAGTAGATTGGATAGAGAATTTTTTCATGCCTATGGAAAAGGACAACATTTAAGGCCATTCCACTAGCATCGCACAAGACCTTAACTTATGAAGACCAATTAGGGGATACAATGATAGGGGATGACACCAACCGCTCCTTCAGGTACTCAAAAGCCTTAAGGCATGCATTATCAAATAGGAATTTCACCTTTTTTTCTAAAAGCTTGTCAATATGATTAGCAATCCTTGAGAAGTCCTGATGAATCTTCTGTAAAAACCAGCATGACCCAGGAAACTTTGAATATCCTTTAGTGAAACTAGTGGTGGAAACTTTTCAATCACTTCAGTCTTTGCTCTATCCAACTCAATACCCTATTTTGAGATCTTGTACCTGAGAATAATACCTTCTATAAAACATAAACTAGCCCTTCTCCCGATTCAACATTAGGTTGCACTCCTCACACCTCTGGAGTGCGTTGGCCAAATGGGCTAAATTGGCATCAAAAAATCCCCCAACGACTGAAAATCATCATTGAAGACCTCAATTGTGTCTTCCACCATGTCATAAAAGATGTATATTATACATCTCTTAAAGGTAGAAAGAGCATTGAATAATTCAAATGGCATCCTCTTGAATGCAAAAGTCCCATAAGGGCAGGTAAAAGTAGTATTTTCTTGGTCCTCGAGAGCAATCAAAATATGATTGTAACCCAAGCACCCATCAAGAAAACAGTACCAATCCCTGCCTTCTAACCTCTTAAGTATCTGATCCATAAAAGGCACAGGGATATAGTCCTTTTGGGTCTAAATATTCAGATTTATGTAGTCCATGCACACTCACCAAACATTAACTTATCCCATGGCACGAGTTCATTCTTCTCATTATGGACCATAGAGATCCTACCCATTTTAGAAATGCATTAAACTGGGATAACCCATTTGCTATCCGTAATAGGGTACACCACTCCAGCATCTAACCACTTAATAATTTCTTTCTTCATAACTTACAGCATAAGAGGATTCAAGAGATGTTGATGCTCAAGTTTTGGAAAGAAATCCAGCTCAAGCTATATTTTATGGGTACAAACCAAGTGGGATCCCCCACAATATCTGTAATGGTTCATCTAATGGCCCTCTTGAACCTCTGCAACACTGATAGTAATGCCTCTACTTTGATCTCCACTAATTTAGTTGAAAATATCACTAATAAGGTATTTTTGAGCCCCAAGAATACATATCGCAAGTGAGATAGGAGGGCCTTCAATTCCAAGATTGGTGGCTCCTTTATAAATGGTCGAGTTGGAGAAGTGGTCCTATTCTTTAGGCCAGGATCATTCTTTTTAGATCATAAGTGTAAGAAGCTCTACCAGGTAATGCGCTCACCATATTATCATATTCATCAATGCTATAATCATAGAAGTTTATGATAATCGCTACTAATGCCCCAACTCTAGGTCTCTCTTTAATTAGCATAATCACTATATCAACAACTTCATCAATAGTATCTACCACAGATACCACTCTCATATCATCAGGCTGTCGTATTAACTAACATACATTAAAGATCATTTGCTCATCATTAAGCATAAACTTCATCTGTCCAAACTCCATATCAACCATTGCCTTACCTGTAGCTAGGAAATTTCTACCCAAGATGATAAGGACTTTGAATTTTGCCTTATAGTTAAGAATAATAAAGTCAGTAACAATTATAAAGGATTCCACCTTTACCAACACATAAAAAAAAACACCAACCAGCCGCTTCACAGTGTGATCATGTAATACCCCAAGTTTCAAACTCCATACACCCATCAAAGGATAGGCTATTAAACTTGCTTTCCAGTGCCACTATTCTTTCCTTAACCCCATGTCATGGAAAAAAAGTTACAAAAAATTTCCTAAGGTCATGTTAAACTGTAAGTGACAACAACTCAATCAATGAGTTGTTACTAGACTTAACGAGTCATTATATGTGAGTTATTGCCAATCCAGTGAGGGTCTCAAATTTTTTCCCAATAATAATGACTCTAGCTCATAACTTGTTATAAGACAAAATGAGTCATTATAGTGACTCATTACCACACTAGTAAGAAATTGAAAAATTGAGTCTCAGATCACAACTACTCTTAACAGCTCATGATAAGACCTAACAAGTAATTAGGAGAGAAGTTATTACCTTAATAAAAAGGTCCAAGACCTCAGGGCCTCAGGTTATGACTCATGACTATTCGTAATGAGTCATTGGGTGAGTCGTGATGACTAGAATAAAAATTCCATGTATGATTTTAAAAGAAACTTTATGGTAAATTCTCATCTTTTAATCCCAAACCCACATCATTTGGGCACTCCAACATCAATTATTTAGGGATTAAAGCTACACTAACACTTCATAAATTCCAAAACCATTACACTTAGCAAAAAGAAATTGATTCTCTTCTTCTTCAAAGAAAATAAGGGTTCTCCAAGTTCAAGCACAAGTTCCAAGAAATTCCCTTAAGGAATTCACTACATGTATGTGGAATTTTATCAAGGGGTCCCTTTGACCCGTTGAGTCCCAAGAACCCTTAAATTCTCAAGTAAGATTCCCTTTCCCTTGAATTGGGTTACTGGTCAAATATAAGTTTCCCTACTCTCATCAGTTTTTATGTGTAATTAAACCATGGATGTGTACTTTTCCTGAGGGTAGTGATTCCTATGTTCAAAGTCATGAATTTCCCTATCATGAATTTTTTGAATTTGTTGGTTTTAAAATGTACAATCCCCTTTATCATTCTCCATAAATGTCATCATATTTTTGTGCATAAGTCAAAGCTGGTGGGTTATGAACACCTGATACGTAGATACTCATTCATATATCAGTTTTCATATTATATGCCCAAAATTTATTAGAAGTCCCTAAGTTCTAGAACTATAGTACTACCATAAGTTATGAAGGGTCACTCTTCAGTGGAGGACTAACACCCTAGTCCTTTGGAATATTAATTTAGTGGATCCACGTCATCCAGTGTTGGTACCTATACCAAGATAGTAGAACTTTTCCAACTAGGGTTATAGGTTGGACATTGATTAGCTTAAATTGGGTCATGTCAGTTATTGTTAGCTCCTACAATTCTCATTTCAATTTTAATCTAAGTGCAGTCTAGGTTTTCTTAACCAAGTGTTCAGTACTCAATTATTCAGTTACCTAGTTATTCAATCTATTCAATATATGTTTATACTTGGTATTATATTTAGTTTATATGTTTATGCATTCACGTTTAGTTTATATATACTAGTAATATTCCCATCTCACATACTCAGTATATCCAATGTACTGATTACATACCTTTTTCCCTATATTATCTCATAATATAGGTTTGGATGCTCCATATCCAAACCGCACCTAGAGCATTCCTATTCTACTTAGTTGTAGCATTGTTAAGTCCTTATTAGTCAAGGACTGGCAATCTTTTGTTTATTTTTAGTATTTTACATTATTTCAGTCAGCTAGATTTAGTTGGAGACCTATTTCAAATCTCATCATAATTTAGAGGCTTTCAAACAGACAGACAATTAGATATGTTTTTAGTTTCATTGAGTATTTCAGACAGTATCAATATTAAGTTTACTATTAGTCAACACTAATTTACTTTAGTTATTTTCCGCTTAATAGTTTTTTACTTTTCTTTAATAATCATAGCTTATGCCAGGACATAGGTTAGCTTGAGGTAACTATGACTCTAAGAATCGTGCTATGACATGGGGGTAGTGTCGAGTCATAAAGAACTTGGTAACAGAGAAAAAGGTGTTTGATAGCTACATTAAGCAGAGTCTTATCCATTGGTGCAAAACATCCCACACTTATGGACGAGGGACTACAAAATATTTTAGGAAAGTCTCACTTTTTTTATCATTTATATAGTGTGATAGAGTGTGAACTCTATTAAGTTTCTTCTTCTTACTCGTCTTTTATATGTTTTTATTAAATGATCCTAGAAGGGAAAACAAAAGAAGGAAAAGGGACCAGCCAGCACCACCACCTATTCTCGAAGACCCTCTGAATGAGTAGGTCTGTCATGCTGAATTCAGGATTTTTTATAGCATTGGCCTAATCTATGGCTACTCGGAATAATCAATAAGTGATTATCCCATCCAACCCAGCAGTGAGTATGATAGAAATTAAAATTTGAGAGTTCACTCAGATAAATCCCTTGATGTTCTCTTGTTCAAAGCCTGGGAGGATCTACAGGAGTTTTTGGATAGTGTGCAGAAGGTGAATGAGATCATGGTTTTCAACTTGAGAGAAAGTGTTGATTTAACTTCTTACTAATTGCAAGGAGTGGATCACACCTGGGTTAAGTAATGAAAGGAGGATAGATATACTGATACAGGTCTTATAGAATGGGATCAATTTGCTACCACTTTTCTAGATAGGTTCTTCCCACTTGAGCTAAGGGAAGAAAAATTGCAAGAGTTTATCAACTTTAAGCAGGGAAAAATGAGTGTTAAGGAATATTTCCTTAAGTTAACTCAGTTGGTGTGGTATGCTCCGAATATGGTGTCTCATTCTAGGGCTCAAATGAGTAAGTTTTTATTTGGTGTGTTTGAGGAGTGAAGAGCGGGGATGTTGATTAAGAAGACGGACCTCTCTAGATTAATGGTTTATTCTCAGTAGATTGAGGAAAAGACAATCAATGAGAAGGAAATGGAAAATAAGAGGGCCAGGACAGACAGTTTTAATTATACTTAATAGAGGTCAAATGGTGGGAATCATTCTCAATTTTGCAAAAAATATTTATCCCGATCCCCATCATCTGCTAGTATATATATATCCTAGGTTGAGAGAGGGTACTCATGATAAAGCACCAAGATCTAAGTCTCAAGGTAGAATAAATAGTGGTCATACTAACCCTGTTTGCAGGAGATATGGTAGGAACCACAAGGGTTAGTATATGACAGGTAGTGATGCTTTTTTTAGGTGTGGCATGCTAGGGAATAGAATAAGGTATGGCCCAGTGGTTATGTATATGGGTAAGTATTTTCATCAGCAAGGTCAGGCTAACTCATCATCAGTTCTAATAAGTCACCCGATGTAGTAGGATGACACTTCTAGTACAACTAGTGAATAGTTTCAGAATTGACTTTATGTCTTTCAAACTTGACAGGATCAAAAGGCTTCTCCTGATATGGTTATTGGTACGTTGCAAGTATTTCACATTTATATGTATGCATTATTAGATCCTAGAGACATAATTCCTTCATGACTCCCTATATAGCAGTAGACTTTAGCGTTAATCCAAAATTCTACCAGAGCCTTTCTTAGTTTTTACTCCAGTCTGTAGTTCTATCATATCTAGATGAGTATACATTAATTATGCAGTCATAGTATTTCAGAAAGCCACCAGAGTTAATCTTGTACAGTTAGAGATGACCAACTTTGATGTTATTCTTAGCATAGATTGTCTCCAATCTTGCTATGCCTTAGTCAATTATAGGAACAGAGTAGTTCAGTTTTGATTTCCTAATAAGCCATTCTTAAAATAGAGGGGTAGCACCTCGGTGCCTATAGGTTGGTTTGTATCCTTCCTTAAGGAACGAAAAATGATTTACAAATGGTGCATCTATCATCTTGTTCAAGTCAAAGAATTAAGTTCCAAGATCTCAAGTCTTGAGTTAGTTCTAGTAGTAAATGAGTTTACAGAAGTATATCCTGAAGATTTGCTTAGAGTTCCTCCTGAGAGGGAAATTGACTTTGTAATAAATCTTCTTTCAAATACCTAACCTATTTTAATTCCACCTTATAAAATGGATCCAACCAAGCTTAAGGAATTGAAATATCTCATACATAAGGTTTCTATCAGGCCTAGTGTCTCCTCCAAGGGTTCTCCAATTCTATTCATGCACAAGAAAGATTGTTCTCTAAAAATATGCATCAACTACTATCAGTTGAATAAAGTAAGAATCAAGAATAAGTATCCCATTCTTAGTACTAATGATTTTTTCAAACAACTTCAAATGATAACAAATCAGGCTATCATCAGCTCAAAGTCAGAGAATGTGACATTCTGAAGATAGCTGTAATACCCGTGCTTATTCCTATCTAGAAATCATCTCAAGGATGCTAGTACATTCTATGAAATACAAATCTATTTTTTTGTACCTGTGGTATTTTTGATATTTCTACTTTCTATCAAGTGGGAAATTGAGTTAGCTTTCTAACAATACTAATTTTGTCCAAATCCGACACCAGCTGAGGAAGTTATGGATGTTTTACTCAGAACTGACCGAAATGCCCAGGTGCGACGTCCAAGTTGATGTACCGCCAAACAAGATACAGACCACCACTTTGACCATCATAGCCAAGGAAGTAGGGCCATATTTTGGATAAGTATAGACGGACGAGTTGACGAATCGTCAGATTTTTTACGGACCATCATCCAGGCTATCAACTTTTATCAAGTGAACCCCATTTTTGGTACACGTATGATGGTTGAAATGAAGGACCTTCAAGTTCCTAAAGGACGATCAGTCGGGTCGTCACATGCCACGTTCAGTTTACTTCCAGTCCATTTTAACAAGGGTATTTTGGTCACTTACCACTCACCTATATATACTCAGATGAGTCCAAATTCAGCCATTTTGCTCATTATTATTTCACAAACAAAAACTAGTGTTTCTTTCTAAATTTAATCTCTAAGAACAAGACCCAATCTTCTTCAAAAATCAAAGGATTTCAAATTCTTCAAGTTCAAAAACATCAAGAACCTTGAGTCAGGTATGCGTAGTGTTCATCTATGGATCCACTTCGTTCATATAGCTCAAGAACTATGTTTTAAATATTATTTTGTGATTATCTTTTTGTGATATGAGCATGTACATATTGATGATTGTTGTTTAAGTTTCAAGATGATATCTAAAGGTGATTTCATGAAGTATATGTGTTTGTTAGTTGAAACCCATGATCCTTATGTGGATTAATATGGTGAAATTCATGAACACACTTAAGTTAAAAGAATGCATGCAAAGTGTTTGATAATATACGTAGATGATAAAATTTATTTCCCATGATTTAATAGTGCTTAAATAACAAGTCCATGCTCTATGCTTTACGATTTCCCATGAATTCCATGTAAGTGATATGCGTTGTTGTTGTGATATGGATTGACCATGATATTGAAGCTTTGCAAGTATATACATGTTGTATCAATTTCCCTTACATGTATAAGATGTTGAGAACTATGCTTAGTGTGAAATCCCCTACTCATGATATGGTAAATTGTGGACTCTACTCTTACGATCAAGTCAGTCATGTGTGTCAGTTTCCTTCCATTTAGTCCTGGGGGTACTTGTACCCAAAAGATATAGCTATGTTCCTAGAGATATTTCATGTTATCACGATAATCTCAGTCAAGCCATGATCTCTAGAACTCAGTCAGGCATGTGACTCAGGAAACCTTAAAAATCTTATGATCTCAGTTAATTCTCAAATAGTAGCACTAATCCATCAGTCAACAGAAGTCATTTACTCAGTCCATGTATCGTCAGTTAAATCACGTTCAATCTCTTCAAATGGGAGTAGAAGTTAGCACCGAGTAAACCCAAGAATGGGAACTCAACTGCCAGTTTAGGGTATGATTCTTAGTAATCATCCTTGTGTTCAAGAACTACGTATCCAACGTAGGTTGAGACATAACCTGTCAGATTAGGGTTGATGAGGTGGATTAATCCATCTGTTTAGGGTTCCTACCATTCTCATTTTGAGTACCTGCCAGCTAAGGGTCACTCACAGTTGTCCTTCCCAATGGCGCGATATTGACACCCTTCTAGTCGGGGCAGAGATTGGACCCCAACTTACCTATATATGTTATTGGGGCATGTCGGTCAAACAACTACCTCCCACGGTTTTAGTCCTAATCTTAGTAAAAGAACTTTGATAGTTCTTAGATTTCAGTATATCAAGACTGTCAAATACAGTCAATTCAATTACAAAATGGAACACAGATAGTTCCATTAGATTCAGGACGGTTAGACACAGTCATCTATGTTATCAGAATTTTAGTATTTGTCAATCTAGATATCAGTAGATCATGTATTAGTGTCCATATCTAGATATCACGTAATCAGAATCTCAGTTACTAAGTATGCATGTTTGCACTCGTAGCATTATTCATGCATGTAAACCCTTTTGTATTTACCCTACCTCACTCGTATACTCAGTACTCCCAGTTGTACTGACGCATTTTCGCTATGGTAATTTCTTTCACATTACACCATAGGTTCACAAATATGAGCTCCAGATCAGCAGTAACAGTAACATTCCAGTCGCAGAGTTGCAGTGATTCCTCATCCATTCGAGGACGATATTATTTATTTTATTTATTACTTCAGTTCAGTTTTTCTAGATGGAGTTAGTTGGAGACATGTTCCTTCAATTCCCTATTCAGACAGTATTTAGAGGCTTTCAGGTTTAGCTCAGATTTGATTCAGATTTTAGTTATTATGGGTATTCGTTACCCCATATGGATGTTATGATTTGTCAGATGTTCTATGTAGTTGAACCTTATGGCTTATTGTTCATGTTTTCGCATTATTACATCATATATTATAGTATACAGGTACAGATATCAGTCATGGGTTAGAATGTTGTCCCTCAGGATCATGGATACCATGTAGCTATCCAGTTTAGAATACCGGGGCGTTACAAACTTGGTATCAAAGCCTAAGGTTCAATAAAGTCCTAGGAAGTCTGAAATCCACATCTAAAAAAGTCTTGTGCATGGGTGTGTTGCACGCCATATTTATGTGCAAGAGGCTAGAAGATGTTTTAGGAACAGTTTTCCTTCTTTCGGTATTCATATCGTGGTAGTGATCATAATCTCAAGTTAAACTCTCAGTCTAATCCAATCTTCTCTTATTTCAGACTATGGCTCCAAAGAGAAGAAACCATCCAGCTCCTCAGCCTAATGATCCTTTGGGAGAAAATGTTTCTCATGCGGAGTTTAGGGCCACATTCACCATACTTGCTCAGTCTGTGGCTGCCCAAAATAAATGGCCACCAGTTATTTCGGCCAATCCAGTGGCCAACTCAGCTGCATCTAGGATTCGGGACTTCACCTGAATGAACCCTCAACCTTTCTTTGGGTCTAATTCTGATGAAGACCCTCAGGAATTCATTGATCAAGTACAGAAGGTCAAAGACATCATGGGAGTTACTTTTTGTCAAAGTGCCGAGTTAGACACATACCAATTATAGGATATTTCTCACACTTGGTACAAATAGTGGAAGTCCGAGAGGTTAGAGGATGCAGGTCCTATAAAGTGGGAGGAATTTGTCATAACTTTCTTAGAGAGATTCTTTCCCCAAGAGATGAGGGAGGCAAAAGTTCAATAGTTCATTAACCTCATGTAGGGAAATATAATGGTTAAGAAGTATTCTCTCAGATTTACTCAGCTAGACAGATATTCCCCTCATGTGGTTGCAGACAACAGGGCTAAAATAAGCAAGTTCGTGTCAGAGGTGAATGATAGCGTGCTAAATGAGTGTAGGTCTGCGATGCTGAACAGTGATATGACTTTACCCAGGCTAATGAATCATGCTCAAAAAATAGAGGAGTAGAAGATTAGGACTAGGTAGAGGAAGAACAAGAGAGCAAGGTCTGGCAGTTTCAGTTTTGCTCAACAAAAATCAGAAGGAGGAAACCTCTCACAGTTTCATCCTAAGCCAGTAATTCTAGCTCCTTCCTCCGCCAGTGCCCCAGTGCCAAAATTCAGAGATGGAAATAGAGATCGAGCACCAGGCTCTAAGTCTCAGGGCAGTGTCAGCAGTGCCCAAACTAATCCCCTATGTCAGACTTGTGGTAAGAACCACAAGGGTACCTGTAGAGCTGGTAGCAATATTTGTTTTAGTTGTGGCAAGCCAGGACACAAGATTAGAGAATGTCCGCAGTCAGGTGTACAGGGTCAGAAGAATCGCTCCACAGCCCCGTCCGGTCTCCCAAATTAGTAGAGTGTCGCTTCCAGTGCTACTAGTGGGCAACACCCAAACAGACTCTATGCTCTTCAGACCCGGCAGGATTAGGAAAATTCTCCTGATGTCGTTACTGGTACGTTATATATTTCCATGTTCATGTTTATGCTTTGCTAGATCCAGGTGCATCTTTGTCTTTTGTTACTCCTTATATAGCAGGCGATTTTGAAATCAGTCCCAAAATTTTAGCAGAGCCTTTTTCAGTCTCTACCTTAGTGGGTAAAACCATTATAGCTCGGTGGGTATACAGGAACTGCCCGGTTATCATATTTTAGAAAGCCACGTCAGCATATTTAGTCAAGTTAGAGATGACTAATTTTGATGTCATTCTCGGCATGGATTGGCTTCATTCCTGGTATACCACAGTCAACTGCAGAACCAGGGTAGTAATGTTTTATTTTTTAAATAAGCCCGTCCTAGAGTGGAAGGGTAGTACTTCATCTTTTAGGGGTCAGCTTGTTTCCTACCTTCGGGCAAGGAAAATGATTTCTAAGGGGTGTGTGTATCATCTCGTGCATATTAAAGGTTCTAGTTCTAAATGTCCTAGTCTTAAATCAGTCCTAATTGTAAATTAGTATTCAGACGTGTTTCCCGAAGATCATCCAGGCATTTCTCCTGAAAGGGAAATAGACTTCTGCATTGACCTTATTCCAGATACTCAGCCTATTTCTATTCTGTCATACAGAATGGCACTAGAAGAACTCAAGGAACTAAAAGATCAGTTAAAGGATCTCTTAGATAAGGGATTCATCAGGCCCAGTGTATCCCCATGGGTTTCACCAGTCTTATTCGTGCACAAGAAAGATGGTTCTCTCAGGATGTGTATTGATTACCGTTAGCTCAACAAAGTTACGTTCAAAAACAAGTATCCTCTTCCCAGAATAGATGACTTGTTTGACCAACTTTAGGGTACCAGCTATTTCTCCAAAATAGACCTCAGATTAGGCTACCATCATCTCGGATTTAGAGAATGTGACATCCCAAAGACAGCTTTCTATACCCGGTATGGTCACTTCGAGTTTCTAGTTATGTCCTTTGGTCTTAGAAATACCCCAGCCTCATTCATGGACTTGATGAACCATGTGTTCAAGCAGTACTTGGACATATTTTTCATAGTCTTCATAGATGATATCCTGGTCTATTCCCGCATAGAGCGTGATCATTCAGACCATCTTAGGATTGTTCTTCAAACTCTCAGAGATCACCAGTTATTCGCCAAATTCAGTAAGTGCAAGTTTTGGCTAAGATCAATAGAATTCCTTGGCCATATTATTTTTTCTGATGGCATTAGAGTAGATCCTCAGAAGACCGAAGCGATAAGAACCTGGGCTCGCATTATCTCTCCATCAGGTATCAGGAGTTTCTTAGGATTGGTTGGCTATTACAGACAGTTTATCAAGGAATTTTATTCTATTGCATCCCCCATGTCTATATTGACTCAGAATAAGGTCAAGTTTCAGTGGGAAGATCCTTGTGAGAAGATTTTTCAAGAGTCTAAGACTCGACTTACCTCAGCTCCAGTTTTAGCTCTTCCAGATGGTTCAGATAGGTTTGTGGTATATTGTGATATGTCCAGAGTGGGTTTAGGTTGTTTCTTCATGCAGCATGGTAAGGTCATATCCTATTTCTCCAGACAGTTAAAGCCCCATGAGAAGAATTATCCGACTCATAATCTTGAGTTAGCATCCATAGTATTTGACTTAAAGATTTGGAGGCATTATCTATACGGATTTCTTGTAGATGTATTCATGGATCATAAGAATCTCTAGTATGTCTTTTCTCAGAAAAATCTCAATCTTTGTCAGAGAAGGTGGTTAGAGCTTTCGAAAGATTATGACATAAGTATCCTTTACCATCCAGAAAAGGCCAACGTTATGGCCGACGCTCCTAGTATACTCTCCATGGGTAGTGTTTCTCACGCCTAATACAATAAGAAGAAGATAGATCAGGAAATCCATCAGCTTGCCAGACTAGGTTTCTGCTTAGTAGATTCTTCGGAGGGTGGTAAATGTGTTTAGAGTAGTTCAGAGTCATCTATAGTTTCTGAGGTGAAATAAAAAAAAGACAGGGATCCTAGCCTTGTCAAACTAAAAGAGTCAGTTCAGAATCAGAGAGTAGAGGTTTTCTCCCAAAGGGGAGATAGGGTTCTTCGTTGTCAGGGTCGTTTGTGCATTCCTGGTGTAGATGACTTAAAGCAGCGGATTATTGTAGAAGCTCAAGGTGCACGATACTCTATTTATCCAGGGGCCACTAAGATGTACCATGACGTGTGGGAAATATATTGGTAGAGTGGGATGAAGAGAGTTATTACAGAGTTTATGGCTAAGTGTTGTACATGTCATCAAGTTAAGATAGAGCATCAGAAGCCTAGTGGGCCCATGAAGGAGTTCACCATTCCTACTTGGAACTTGGAAGAAGTGAACATGGACTTCGTGAAGGGTTTTCCTCAAACTCGTCATCAACACGATTCAATTTAGGTTATTGTAGACAAAATGACCAAGTCATTTTATTTCATTCCAGTTCATACCTCTTATTCAGCTGAGGATTACGCCAAACTCTATATCAGGGAGTTGTTCAAGTTACACGGTGTTCCATTATATATTATTTCAGAAAGAGGTACCCAGTTCACCTCTTACTTCTGGAAAGCATTCCAAAAGGGTCTTGGTACCTAAGTCCATCTCAATACAGCCTTTCATCCTCAGATATATGGTCAAGCAGAAAGGACCATTCATACTCTTGAAGATATGTTGAGGGCGTGTGCAATTGATTTCAAGGGAAGTTGGGATGACCACTTGTTTTTGATTGAGTTTGCATACAATATTAGCTATCATTCCAATATTAAAATGGCTCCATTAGAATCTCTCAATGGCAGGAGGTGTAGATCTCCAATTGGTTGGTTTGAAGTTAGTGAGGCCTCAGTCATAGGTCCTAACTTGGTTTTCAATGCCTTAGATAAAGTTCAGTTGATCAGAGAAAGACTTCGGGCTGCTCAAAGCCGACAAAAGTCTTTGTTGATGTTCATATAAAGGATCTAGAGTTTGAGGTCGATGAAAATATCTATGTCAAGATCTCTCCCATGAAGGGAGTGAAGAGGTTCATCAATAGAGGGAAACCCAGTCCCCTCTATGTCGTTCCCTTCAGGATTCTCTGTCGTTTAGCCAAGGTAGTTTATGAGCTCGAATTGCCTTCAAATTTAGCCTCAGTTCATCCGGACTTCCATGTGTCCTTGCTCAATAAGTGCGTAGGGACCTAGCAGTTGTAGTCCCTATTTAGAGCATTGATGTTCAGAACAGTCTCTCTTATTAAGATATTCCAGTCAAAATCTTCGACTATCAGACTCGTCGATTGAGGAACAAAGAGGTCCCTCTAGTTAAGGTTCTTTGGAGAAATAATTTCATTGAGGAAGCTACTTAGAAAGCAGAAGCAAATATGTGTACCAAGTATCCTTACCTCTTCTCCGCCAATTCACATCAAGCTCAAAGTAATAGTTCATTTTAAACTTATATAATTTCATATTCATGTTCCCATTATAAACATGGTATCTACTACCATTTCATACTCTGTCATTCATTTATGTATCATTTCAATTATAAAATCATGCATCAGCTATGCATTCTCATCTTGAGAAACTCAGTTTATCAGAAAACTCAGTCATGTATTCATGTACCAGTTAGCCATGCATCAAATGTGCATAAGTTCAGTATATTATGTATATCAGTCATGAATTCATGTCTCAGTCACTCATGTTTAGTTTATGTTCATTTATTATTTTCTCTCTTGGTCAGCCTCATTCGAGGACGAATGTTCTCAAGGTGGAGATATTGTAATACCCATGCTTATTCCTAGCTAGAAATCATCTTAAGGATGTTAGTACTTGCTTTGAAATACAAATCTATTTTTTTGTACCTATGGTATTTTTGAGATTTCTACTTTATATCGTGTGGGAAATTTAGTTAGCTTTCTAACGATACCAATTTTTTCCAAATCCAACACTAGTAGAGGAAGTTATGGATGTTTTACTCAGAACTAATCAAAACGCCCAGGTGCGACATCCATGTTGATGGACCGCCAAACAAGTGACGGACCGCCACTTTGACCATCACAACCAAGGCAGTAGGGCCATATTCTGGATAAGGACTGACGTATGAGTTGATGGACCATCTGATTTTTGATGAAACGCTATCTACGCCGTCAACTCTTATCCAGTGAACCCCATTTCTGGTCCACGTATAATGGTCAAAATGACGGACTGTCAAGTTCTTGATGGACCATCAGTTGGGTCGTCACACGCCACGTTCAGTTTAGTTCCAGGCCATTTTAACAATGGTATTTTGGTCACTTACCACTCACCTATATATACCCAAATGAGTCCAAATTCAGTTATTTTGCTCATTATTATTTGACAAACAAAAACTAGGGTTTCTCTCTAAATTTAATCTCCAAGAACAAGACCCAATCTTCTTCAAAAATCAAAGGATTTCAAATCCTTCAAGTTCAAAAACATCAAGAACCTTGAGTAAGGTATGTGTAGTGTTCATCTATGGATCCATTTCGTTCATAGAGCTCAAGAACCATGTTTTGAATATTATTTTGTGATTGTCTTATTGTGATATGAGCATATACATGTTGATGATTGTTGTATATGTTTCAAGATGATATCTAAAGGTGATTTCATGAAGTATATGTGTTTGTTAGTTGAAACCCATGATCCTTATGTGGCTTAATATGATGAAATTCATGAACACACTTAAGCTAAAATAATGCATGCAAAGTGTTTGATAATATGCCTAGATGATACAATTCATGTCCCATGATTTAATAGTGCTTAAATGATAAGTCCATGCTCTATGCTTTACGATTTCCCAAAAATTCCATAGGAGTGATATGTGTTGTTGTTATGATATGGATTGACCATGCTATTAAAGTTATGCAAGTATATACATATTGTATGAATTTCCCTTCCATGTATAATATGTTGAGAACTATGCTTAGTGTGAAATCCCCTACCCATGATATGGTAAATTATGGACTCTACTCTTACGATCAAGTCAGTCATGTGTGTTAGTTTCCTTACATTGAGTCCTAGGGTTACTTTTACCCGAAACATATATTTGTGTTCCTATATCCATGTCATGTTATCATGATAATCTCATTCAAGCCATGATCTATAGAACTCAGTTGGGCATGTGACTCAGGAAACCTCAGAAATCTCATGATCTCAGTTAATTCTCAAATAGTAGCAATAATTCATCAGTTAACGGAAGTAAGTTTATCAGTCCATGTACCATCAATTAAATCACGTTCAGTCTCTTCAGATGGGAGTAGAATTTAGCATCGAGTGAACCCAAGGATGGGAACTCACCTGCCAGTTTAGGGTGTGATTCTTAGTAATCATCCTTGTGTTCCAAAACTACGTAGCCAGTGTAGGTTGAGACATCATAACCTATCATATTAGGTTTGATGAGGTGGATTAATCTATCAGTTTAGGGTTCCCACCATTCTCATTTTGAGTAACTGCCAACTAAGGTTCACTCACAGCTGTCCTTACCAGTGGCGCAGCATTAACACCCTTCCGGTCGGGGCAGAGATTGGACCCTAACTTAGCTATATGCGTTATTCGAGAATGTCGGTCAAACAACTATCTCCCCTAGTTTAAGTTCTAGTCTCAATAAAAGAACTCAGATAGTTCTTCAGTTTTCAATATATGAGGACTATCAGATACAGTCAATTCAGTTACAGAACGGAACACAGATAGTTCCATTAGATTCTGGACTGTCAGACACCGTCCTCTATGTTATCAGAATTTCAGTATTTGTCATGCTAGATATCATTAGATCATGTATTAGTGTCCAGATCTAGATTCCACGTAATCACGATCTCAGTTACTACGTATGCATGTTTGCACTCTTTCGTTCATATCAGTCAGTCAGTTAGCATCGTTCATGTATGTAATCCCTTTTTTATTTAGCCTACCTCACTCATATACTCAGTACTCCCAGTTGCACTAATGCATTAGCTCTATGGTTATTTCTTTCACGTTACACCATAGGTTCAGAGATATGAACTCCAGGTCAACAGTAGCAGTAAAATTCTAATCGCAGAGTTGCAGTGTCATCATCCATTCGAGTATGATATTATTTATTTCATTTATTACTTCAGTTCAGTTTTTCTGACGGAGTTAGTTTGATACATGTTCCTTCAACTCCTTATTCAGATAGTATTTAGAGGCTTTCAGGTTTAGCTCAGATTTGATTCATATTTCAGTTGTTTTGGGTATTCATTTCCCCATATGGATGTTATGATTTGTCAGATATTCTATGCAGTTGAACCTTATAGTCTATTGTTCATGTTTTCCATATTATTACATCATATATTGCAGTATACAGGTACAGATATCAATCATGGGTTATCTTGTGGTCCCTCAGGATCATGGGCACTGTGTAACGATCTGATTCAGAAAACTGGGGCATTACAAACTTGGTATCAAAGACTAAGGTTCAATAAAGTCCTAGGAAGTCTGAAATCCACATCTAGTAGAGTCTTGTGCATGGGTGTGTTGCACGCCACATTTATGTTCAAGAGGCTATAAAAAGTTTTAGGAACAGTTTCCCTTCTTTCGGTATTCATATCGTGCTAGTGAGCATAATCTCAAGTTAAACTCTCAGTCTAATACTTTTTTCTCTTATTTCAGAATATGCCTCAAAAGAGAAGAAACCAACCAGATCCTCAGCCCAAAGATCCTTTGGGCGAACATGTTTCGCATGCGAAGTTTAGTGCCACATTCACCACACTTGCTCAGTCTGTGGCTAGCTAAAATAAATGGCATCAAGTTATTCCGTCCAATCCAGTGGCTAACTCAGCCGCAGCTAGGATTTGGGACTTCACCCAAATGAACCCTCCATCTTTCTTTGGGTCTAAATCTTATGAAGACCCTCAGAAATTCTTTGACCAAATCCCGAAGGTCATAGACATCATGGGAGTTACTTCTTGTCAGAGTGCCGAGTTAGCTACTTACCAGTTACAGGATGTTTCTCACACTTGGTACAAACAGTGAAAGTCCGAGAGGTTAGAGGATGCAGGTCCTCTAGAGTGGGAGAAATTTGTCACGACTTTCTAAGATAGATTCTTTCCCTAAGATATGAGGGGGAAAAAGTTCTAAAGTTCATCAACCTAAGACAGGGAAATCTGACGATTAAGGAGTATTCTTTCATATTTACTCAGCTAGCCAGATATGCGCCTCATGTGGTTGCAGACAATAGGGCTAAGATGAGTAATTTTGTGTCAGGGGTGAATGATAGCGTGGTAAATAAGTGTAGGTTTGCGATGCTGAATAGTGATGACTTTACCCAGGATCATGACTCATGCTCAAAAAATATAGGAGTAGAAGATTAGGACTAGGGAGAGGTATAACAAGAGAGCAAGGTCAGGCAGTTTCAGTTTTGCTCAACCAAAATCAAAAAGAGGAAACCGCTCGCAGTTTCATCCTAAGCCAGCAATTCCAGATCCTTTGTCTGCCAGTTCCCCAGTGCCAAAATTCAGAGACGACAATAGAGATCGAGCAGCAGGCTCTAAGTCTTAGGGAATTGTCAGTAGTGCCCGAACTAATCCCCTGTGTCAGACTTATGGTAAGGTTCACAAGGGTACCTGTAGAGCTGGTAGCGATGTTTTGTTTTGGTTATAGAAAGACAGGCCACAGGATTAGAGAGTTTCCGTAGCCAGGCCTACAGGATCAGCAAAATTGCTCCACAGCCCAGTTCGATCACCCAAATCAGCAGAGTGCCACTTCTAATGCTACTAGTGGGCAACGCCCAAACAGACTCTATGCTCTTCAGACCCGACAGGATTATGAAAATTCTCCTAATTTCATTACTGGTAAGTTATAGATTTTTGATGTTCATGTTTAAGCTTTGCTAGATCTAGGTGCATCCTTGTCTTTTGTCACTCCTTATATAGCAGGAAATTTCAAAATCAGTCCCAAAATTTTAGCGGAGCCCTTTTCAATCTCTACCCCAGTAGGTAAAACCATCATAACACGGCGGGTATACAGGAATTTCCCGGTTATGATATTTTAGAAAGTCACGTCAGCAGATTTAGTCGAGTTAGAGATGACTGATTTTGATGTCATTCTCGACATGGATTGGTTTCATTCCTTCTATGCCACAGTCAACTGTAGTACTAAGGTAGTTCAGTTTTAGTTCCCAAATAAGCCCGTCCTAGAGTAGAAGGGTAGTAGTTCATATTTCAGGGGTCAGCTCTTTTCCTACCTTCAGGCAAGGAAAATAATTTCTAAGGGGTGTGTGTATCATCTCCTACATATTAAAGATTCCAATTCTGAATCTCCTAGTCTTGAATCAGTCGCAGTTGTAAATGAGTATTCAGACGTGTTTCCCAAAGATCTTCTAGGCATTCCTCCCATAACGGAAATAGACTTTGGCATTGACCTTATTCTAGATACTCATCTTATTTCTATTCCTCCATACATAATGGCACCAGCAGAACTCAAAGATGTGAAAGATCATTTAAAAGATCTCATAGATAAGGGATTCATCAGGATCAATGTATCCCTATGGGGTGCACCAATCTTTTTCATGAGCAAGAAAGATGGTTCTCTCTTGATGTGTATTGATTTCCATCAGCTCAACAAAGTTACATTCAAGAACAAGTATCCTCTTCCCAGAATAGATGACTTATTTGACCAACTTCAGGGTGCCAGTTATTTCTCCAAAATAGACCTCAGATCAGGCTACCATCAACTCAGAGTTAGAGAATGTGACATACCGAAGATAGCTTTTCGTACCCAGTATGGTCACTTCGAGTTTATAGTTATGTTCTTTGGTCTTACCAATGCCCCAGCTGCTTTCATGGACTTAATGAACCGTGTGTTCAAGAAGTACTTGGACATGTTTGTCATTGTCTTCATAGATGATATCCTGGTCTATTCCCACACAGAGTGTGATCATTCAGACCATATCAGAATTGTTCTTCAGACTCTCAGAGATCACCGGTTATTTACCAAATTTAGTAAGTTCAAGTTTTGGCTAAGATTAGTAGCATTTCTTTGCCATATTATTTCCGGTGATGGAATTAGAGTAGATCCTCAGAATACCGAAGTGGTAAGAACCTGGGCTCGCATTATCTCTCCATCAGGTATCAGGAGTTTCTTAGGATTGGTTGGCTATTACATACAGTTTGTTGAGGGATTTTATTTTATTGTATCCCCCATGTCCAGATTGACTCAGAAGAAGGTCAAGTTTCAGTTGTCAGGTCCTTGTCAGAAGAGTTTTCAAGAGTTGAAGACTCGACTCACCTCAGCTCCAGTTCTAGCTCTTCTAGATGGTTCATCTGGGTTCGTGGTATATTGTGGTGCGTCCAGAGTGGGTTTAGGTTGTGTCCTCATGCAGCATGGTAAGGTCATAGCTTATGCCTCCATATAGTTAAAGCCCCATGAGAAGAATTATCTGACTCATGATCTTGAGTTAGCAGTCGTAGTATTTTCCTTAAAGATTTGGAAGCATTATCTATACGGAGTTCATGTAGATGTCTTCACGGATCATAAGAGACTACAGTATGTCTTTTCACAGAAAGATCTCAATCTTCATCAAAGAAGGTGGTTAGATCTTTTGAAAGATTATAACGTGAGTGTCCTTTACCATCCGGGCAAGGTCAGCGTAATGGCCAATGCTCTTAGTAGACTCTCCATAGGTAGTGTTTCTCACATCAAGGATAACAAGAAGAAGATAGCTCAGGAAATCGATCAGCTCGCCAGACTAGGTGTCCTCTTAGTTGATTCTTTAGAGGGTGGTGTATGTGTTAAGAATAGTTAAGATTCATCTCTAGTTAACAAGGTGAAAGAAAATCAAGACAGGGATCCTAGCTTTTTCAAGCTAAAAGAGTCAGTTCAGAATCAGAGATCAGAGGTTTTCTCCCAAGGGGAGATGGGGTTCTTTGTTGTCACGGTTGTCTGTGCGTTCCAGGTGTAGATGACTTTAAGCATCGAATTCTTGCAGAAGAGCATAATGCATGATACTATACTTATCCAGGGGCCACTAAGATATACCGCGACCTGTGGGGAATCTATTTGTGGAGTGGGATGAAGAGAGATGTTGTAGAGTTCATGGCTAAGTTCTCTACATGTCAGCAAGTTAAGATAGAGCATCAGAAGCCTAGTGAACCCATACAGGAGTTCACCATTCCTACTTGGAAGTGGGAAGAAGTGAACATGGACTTTGTGATAGGCTTGCCTCTAACTCGTCATCAGTACGATTCAGTTTGGGTTATTGTAGACAGGATGACCAACTCAGCTCATTTCCTTCCAGTTCATACCTCTTATTCAGCCGAGGATTACGCCAAACTCTATATCAGGGAGTTGGTTAGATTACATGGTGTTCCATTATCTATTATTTCAGAAAGAGGTACCTAGTTCACCTCTTACTTCTGGAAAGCATTCCAAAAGAGCCTTGGTACCCAAGTCCATCTCAGTACATCCTTTCATCCTCAGACAGATAGTCAAGAAGAAAGGACCATTCAGAATCTTGAAGATATTCTAAGGGCGTGTGCAATTGATTTCAAGGGAAGTTAGGATGACCGCTTGCCTTTGATTGAGTTTGCATACAACAATAGCTATCATTCCAGTAGTAAAATGGGTCCATTCGAAGCTCTCTATGGAAGGAGGTGTAGATCTACAATTAGTTTGTTTGAAGTTAGTAAGGCCTCAGTCATAGGTCCTGACTTAGTTTTCGATGCCTTAGAGAAAGTTCAATTGATCAGACAGAGACTCCAGGCTGCTCAGAGCCGACAAAAGTCTTATGCTGATGTTTGTAAAAAGGATCTAAAGTTCGAGGTCAATGACAATATCTATCTAACGATCTCTCCCGTGAAGGGAGTGAAGAGATTCGGTAAGAAAGGGAAACTCAATCCCCGCTATGTCGGTCCCTTCTCTATTCTTAGTCATTTAGGCAAGATAGCTTATGAGCTCGAATTGTCTTCAGATTTAGCCTCAGTTCATCCGGTCTTCCATTTATCCTTACTTAAGAAGTACATAGGTGACATAGCAATTATAGTCCCTATTCAGAGCATTGATGTTCAGAACAGTCTCTCTTATGAAGAGATTCCAGTCGAAATCTTAGACTATCAAACTCATCGATTGAGGAACAAGGAGGTCCCTCTAGTTAAGGTTCTTTGGAGAAATCAGTCCGTCGAGGGATCTACTTGGGAAGAAAAAGCAGATATGCGTACCAAGTTGTAACATCCCAAAAATCAAGTTCTGAGATACCACACGGTGCTTAGGGTCACAAGTGATCCCAAGATAACCCTTTTCATCGGTATAACTCAAAAGCAACTAATTAAAATATAATTCTGAGAGAATGAAGTTGAAAATGTCTCAATACAGAATCTGTTCAGTACAATATTGGAATTACAAGATGACAATTCTACTAACACATATACATATACAAGAAGGAGACTAAATACATCAACCACTACTACTGTCTATGAATCCTCTACTAGTATTGTCTGTACATAGTCGGGTCATGACTCCCAACTACCACACTCAATACGACCGACGAAAGAAGATATAATGCTCCAAACTGAAATAACCGACCCAAGTCCCTGAACTGTGAGGACTCTTTACCTTCTGATCGAAAACTGCAACTGAATAGAATAGTAAATAGGGATCAGCACAAAGAGAATGTACTGAGTATGTGGGGGTGCATGCAACACTTTAAATAACATCATCAATTTCATGAAAACATGTATACAGACAATGATGACTCACTTCGCTTGAGTTATATCAAATCATACTCTTCATACTTTTATAATAAATAGTTCAACTGGTAAAATCTCATAATCCATGTAAATCATCAAAAATCATAAATCATCATAAATCATCATAAATTATCATATCGTCAAAATTCATCATAGGTAATCATAATTCATCATAACATCTCGACTCTTTGACCCAAATCTCGGAGTGACTCGATAATTCAAGAAACATGACTTTTATGGACAGGGGATTTTCCTATAATCGACAACCCCACGTGAGCTACGTGGAATACCAACGCTTGAAACCCCCATTGGTGGGAGCGTCATACTCTTTGCCAGGGAGTACGACCTTAAAACTACAATAATCACAATCGGGCTCTCTGGCCAATAATATCATCATCAAACAACCCTACGGTGGCACATAGGTTTGGGGAAATACCAAATTTCCCTCTCGGTGCTAAGTACTACTCCCCGACAAGCACAGAACGCGTTAGGAAATCCACCATCATCATCACAAGGGTCTATCATAAAGACCAAATCAAATATCTCAATTTATAATTCATCAACATTTTGTGGATTCCTAACCCCAACTTCGACTTAAAACATTTCAATCTTTTTCAACATCAATAAGGTATGAATGCATTGAACCATAACCGACTTAACATTTGGACAAGGATATGAAGACTCAATACGTAATATTTTAAACAATTCAACTCAGCAAAATCATCTGGAAAAAATACCAAAATTCATGTCAACATCTATATCAAAATCAATCTTTCTCATAGTCAAAATCATCTCGACTCTGCGAGTTCAAGGTCAATGTACTCAAATGATTATTCTTTCAATTCGACAATTAAATCATGAAAACAGCTTTTGAAAAGAACTTGAGACCTTCAATTCATAATAAGAATACATATCCCGTAGTACAACTCAAATCACGACTTTTATCTCGAAAGCCTTTCGAAATGTCAATTCATTGTAGTAGTATGCAATTCATAGCATAAATTCTCATATTAAGAAGTAGAGTAATGAAGTAATCATGTATATCCATATTGGAAAAAAATTCAAAGACTATTAAATCCTTCATAAAGTAATTTGAGTATATACCCATTTTCGAATATCATGAAATTTCAATAATAGAACTCAACCTTTTTAAATGTCAAAATGTAACAATTTATCAAGTCATGACAACATCAATATTTTTTAGAAAATATCAAGACTCATGGTAACATCTCAAATGTTATATCTCAATATGCTCAATGATTCAATTTCGTCATAAAGAAGCTTTAAGCTTATCATAAATCTCAAAATCATTCCAAAATACCATTTCAACATATATCTCGAAATCATTCAAAATAAAAATATGAAATTTACAATTATAGATATCAAGACATCTCATGTCTCAAATATATATTCAATAATTCAAATCGTCATTGGGAAGCATAAAGCTTGACACATATCTCAAAATATTATTCCAAAATACCATCTCGACATACGTCCCAAAATCATTCAAAACACCACCTCGTGGTAAAAGTGTGTAATTCGCAATGATAATTATTAAATCATATCATGAAAACATTGAGATAATCATATAAATCAAAGTTTATTCATTCAATCATCATAATCTCGTAATCGAATTATTTAGACATAATCTCACTTGCAAAATCATGTAAAACCATAATAAAATTAAAGTTTTGGGCACAAGAATGGAAGATTGCTCTTGTTCAAAACCCCACATACCTTGAGATGGAAGATGAATATGAAATTCCGACTCCGGAACTTTATTCACAAAAATGAAGGGTGATTCTCGAAGCCCTTAACATGATCAACTCGAATCCCAAATCAATTTGAAATTTTTACGGTTCAATTTAAAGATTTTTGGAGCTAAAATTTGACCTAGGGTTTTCCTCTCCTCCAAAACTTGATGAAAATATAAATTTCATGTTCCAAATATGGATTATATGCAAGAATTTTCATCCAAGAAGGATAATGTGAAATGACCAAAATACCCTTAAAATTCAAATAATGTCAAATATGTCCTTTGGTGGACTGTTTTGATAGGCTGTAGTAGATCGACCATATTATTTTTCTCCGATATCCAAATTGGATGAAACCAATTTCATTGGAAAGAGGACTCTTAGATATTTCCGTTGATATATAGTAGCTCACCCAGATCATTGTGTACAAGGAGTTATGATCCTTTGAAGTTGACCCAAAAAATCGCCTGGCCCCAGTAGTTTGGTTTCCTGTCATTTCACTGTTCATAGTTCGATCGGAATGGTCGTAGTTCGATCGGAATGGTTGTAACTCATCGCTCGAGTGTCCATTTTTGATGATCTACATATCATTGGAAAGATTATTCGATACTCTACGCAATGGTAGGTCAACGTCTTAGAAATACTACACAGCAAATTTATGGATCGCTCTAAACCGTAGAACTCGATACGTTTCTCACGAAATCTTTACGAAGAAAATTTTCCGGGGTATTACATTATCTCCCCCTTGGAAACATTCGTCCTCAAATGTCGCTTGATAGGATAAAAGCACTGATCAACTGACCTTCTTAAGGGACGCGAACATCTGAGACATATCGGCACGATTGGAATTACAGTTTCCTAGTCCCCATACTGAACATACATATCTAACGCATAATTATCTAGCTGAACTGACTCTGGAATGTATGAATGCATATGCAACAATAGACAATTCAAGTTTCATAATGAGAACTTGAGCATGAACTAGATATGTTTAAAACACGGAAGCTTTAAGAAGTCACGGGGTATCTCCCCCTTGGGACTCTATGTTCCTCTACAACACTTATTTCACAGGGTCACTAAGACTGTGCACAGGGCACCTATGAATTAGCTCATATGCATGACGGACGAACAGAGGTATACTCATAACTACTGAGATGCTCCATATGGAAATGATTTCATTCCTAAGATCCTTGGATAACATGATGAAATGATAAATGAGAAGGCACACTATACAATTCTGATTGACTGAGCTGGAATACTTGGAAAACAAAGATCGTTTAGTAGAAGTTTATGAATTGAAGCATAACTAGCTTCCAGAATCTGAAACATGTACACCACAATCCCTCAAGATAACCACTTAAAACATCAAACAATATACATGAAAGCTTAATCTCAATCTTACTTCACATTACCACTTAGCTCAAAATAAGCACACACCTTTCTAGCCAAGATAAGGAAACATTTTCTCTCTTCTATCTAGATAACTATTCACCAACACTCTTATCCACAACAAATATGTATTTTTTCCATATAACCAACCATTCATCATCACTCTCTCACCCTATGAAAGAAGTTATCAAAGGGCTAGAACATACTGGTCTAAAATATGACTAGATACCCTGAATAACTTGACGTTCACTAAGGCGTAAGGAATAGAAGATTTAACATCATGAACTCGGAAAAGAAATTTGATTTGGGAATATGTACGATATGAATCCAAACTTTCATTGATCATTAACAGAAATGCTTTATTTCTCGAATAGAGCATAGGGTAAGGCTAGAGTACCTCGATTACTAGCCACATAACTTAAGATTTGGAATTCATAACTTATTAAATATAATTCCACCGCTAAAAAAAAAATCCGAAACCCCACGTATTGGGAACTGAGAGAGAACATGGTCCTTTATGACATGCACGAACTCGAATTATGATCATGGAACTAAAGTGTAAAGCAGGAGTAGGCCCTGGAATAACTGAAAGAACTGAAATAGGAATGGGTCGAGCAAAACCCCTTTCTTACCACTATTGGAATCCGAACACTTAACTCGGTTACTTGATCTATCATCTCCCCCTTAGACTTAAGCCATCGCTCTAGGTCAGTAACACACTATATACTTTAATCTAAACTAAAGTCACTTCACTCGAGAGTCCGATACATAATCACACACACAAACCATAAAACTTCACCCAAATGACTACCTTAGAAAGCATATAACCACATCCTCACACAACTTCTCGAATTACCACCTATCCTTCTATAACCCCAATAATCAACACCTAACACTTGCACACTTTCTAATCTCAAATCTGCATAAGCAACCCGATAGTTGGAGTATACATTATCTAGAGCTTCAACGCTTTCAGCACAACTTCAGAATTTCAATGTTAGAGTCTAATGCTCAACTCAAATTTTTCTCATCCTTAACGGGCCACACTACCTCTGTCATCGCTTATTAAAATCACGCTTGTAAACTTATATTTCTAAACCATAAGGATCAAAATCACATCTAAGAATCTCAACCATTACAGTCATACACTAATCCTCAAAATTAAAGCAGTCCCATAATATCTTGGGCGAACTTTCTCATCATAAACACAACATCAAACTTAATCATGAATCAACCAAACTTAGGCTCTTATATCCACTATTCAAACCTACTAGATCACTTCCTAACAACTAATACCATTAATCAAGAAATCATTACAGTCACCTTCGCGATCACCAATCATTCAAACTTAACTTTTAGCACACAATATAACTTAAAACTTTTCGCACGAAATTTCCTCTTAGAAACTATAAAACAATCCTCAACAAATGCTAGCCCATTTAAACTTCATAATAATAATAATTGGTCATAATCATATAGCTTATCTTATTCACAATCCATTAACATATCTTTCTTTCACCCGTCACTACTATCTATCCTTCATACACAACTTAACTTAGTTCATAGCTCTCTACGTCTTAACTTAACTTCCTCTTGAAACCCAGCAACGGCATAATTTAACAACACTCACCCACCGAGTACTTCCATTAGTAACCTATACTCTTTGGCATACAAATACCGCCGACACCCATTTCATACCTCAAACAAACTACATCACAAAATCGACACACAATGATATATCACTCCCTATTAACCCTAAATGTATGAAAAAATGGATTTCTCTATACTTATGCTCAACAAATCACACTTACCATCTTTCTTACTACTACACCTCCACATCCCACATTTTCAGCCAGCACAAGGAACAAGATGAACTACAAGTTGCAAGTGGATCAAAATAGGCCACACACGGCTCCACTAGGCTTTGAATATGAGTTTTGAAAAGTATTTGAAATGAATAACAAAGCAGCTGTGCTAGTGAATCGAAAGAGCCCCACACGGATTCACTAGACTTTCATTTTGCATTTGGAAAAGAATTTGAGATGAATGACAAGGCAACAATGCTAGAGAATTGAAAGAGCCTCACACAGCTTCACTAGACTTTCAGTTTTCAACATCACAATGGTTATAAAATTATGAGAGATAGGAGCTTGGCATACCACTTCCGATGATCTAAGAATACATATCTTACTCATTCTTAACTGTACAACCCATAAGGGAGAAAGCATACCATTAAACTCGGATACTTATAACACACTGGGAGGCTCTTCTAAAGCCATTTACAAGACTTTCGAGACTTTTTAGTAGTAAGTACAAGAGCATTATCAAAGAAGAAGATGAGATTATCATCATATATTTCGGATAAGAATCTGAAAGCACACCTGAGTTTCACTAAACAACTTACAAGCATAGTAAAGTACATTAATTTCTGGAATTCAAAATACAATTGGAATACTTTCTAGCTCATTATGACTCCATAACTATCCGCGGAGATTGTTTAAGGAAATACTAGTTGGAAAGAATTTAGCTTAACTGTCTCTGATACCTTGAACATAAGGCGGAAAAACTATACATAGAATGGGGTAAGAACCCGAATAATGTTTCTCAAAGCAGTTTTTTTTATCGCATGATTCAAGACTTGAAAGAACAACAACCTTTCCCAAATGCCTTATAGACTCTCGAAGAAAAGTATAAATGTCTCCATACTATTCCGCAAGACTCTACTAGACACGACTTCATAGACACCCTAGATCACTTGAACTCTGTTCTCTGATACCAAGTTTGTAACATCCCAAAAATTAAGTTCCGAGATGCCACACGGTGCTTAGGGTCACAAGTGACCCCAAGCTAACCTTTTTCATCGGTATAACTCAAAACCAACTGATTAAAACATAATTCTGAGAGAATGAAGCTGAAAATGTCTCAATACAGAATCTGTGCAATACAATATTGGAATTACAAGATGATAATTCTACTAACACATATACATATACAAGAAGGAGACTGAATACATCAACCACTACTACTATCTATGAAGCCTCTACTAGTATTTTTTATACATAGTCGGGTCATGACTACCAACTACCATACTCAATACGACCGACGAAAGAAGATACAATGCTCCAAACTGAAATAATCGACCCAAGTCCCTGAACTGTGAGAACTCTTTACCTACTAACCGGAAACTGCAACTGAATAGAATAGTAAATGGGGGTCAGCACAAAGAGAATATACTGGGTATGTGGGGGTGCATGCAACACTTTAAATAACATCATCAATTTCATGAAAACATGCATACAGACAATGATAACTCACTTAGCTTGAGTTATATAAAATCATACTCTTCATACTTTCATAATAAATAGTTCAAATGGAAAAATCTCATAATCCATGTAAATCATCAAAAATCATAAATTATGATAAATGATCATAAATCATCATAAATTATCATATCGTCAAAATTCATCATAGGTAATCATAATTCATCATAATATCTCAACTCTTTGACTCAAATCTCAGAGTGACTCGGTAATTCAAGAAATATGACTTTTATAGACAGGAGAGTTTCCTATAACCGACAACCTCACATGAGCTACGTAGAATACCAATGTTTGAAACCCTCATGGGCGGGAGCGTCATACTCTTTGCCAGGGAGTACGATCTTAAAACTGCAATAATCACAATCGGGCTCTCTGGCCAATAATATCATCATCAAACAACCCTACGGTGGCACATAGGTTTGGGGAAATACCAAATTTCCCTCTCGGTGCTAAGTACTACTCCCCGACAAGCTCAGAACGCGTTAGGAAATCCACCATCATCATCACAAGGGTCTATCATAAAGACCAAATCAAATATCTCAATTTATAATTCATTAACAATTTGTAGATTCCTAACCCCAACTTCGACTTAAAACATTTCAATCTTTTTCAACATCAATAAGGTATCAATGCATTGAACCATAACCGACTTAACATTTGGACAAGGATATGAAGACTCAATACGTAATATTTTCAAAAATTCAACTCATCAAAATCATCCGGAAAAATGCCAAAATTCATCTCAACATCTATATCAAAATCAATCTTTCACATAGTCAAAATCATCTCGACTCTGCGAGTTTAAGGTCAATGTACTCAAATGATTATTCTTTCAATTTGACAATTAAATCATGACAAAAACTTTTAAAAAACACTTGAGACCTTCAATTCATAATAAGAATACATATCCCGTAGTACAACTCAAATCACGACTTTTATCTCGAAAGCCTTTAGAAATATCATATCATTGTAGTAGTATGAAATTCATAGCATAAATTCTCATATTAAGAAGTAGAGTAATGAAGTAATCATGTATATCCATATTGAAAAAAAAAATCAAAGTCTATTAAATCCTTCATAAAGTAATTTGAGTATATACCCATTTTCGAATATCATGAAATTTCAATAATAGAACTCAACCTTTTTAAATGTCAAAATGTAACAATTTATCAAGTCATGAAAACATCAATATTTTTGAGAAAATATCAAGACTCATGGTAACATCTCAAATGTTATATCTCAATATGCTCAATGATTCAATTTCATCATAAAGGAGCTTTAAGCTTATCATAAATCTCAAAATCATTCCAAAATACCATTTCAACATATATCTCAAAATCATTCAAAATAAAAATATGAAATTTACAATTATAGATATCAAGACATCTCATGTCTCAAATATATATTCAATAATTCAAATCGTCATTGGGAAGCATAAAGCTTGACACATATCTCAAAATATTATTCCAAAATACCATCTCGACATACGTCCCAAAATCATTCAAAATACCACCCCGTGGTAAAAGTGTGTAATTCGCAATGATAATTATTAAATCATATCATGAAAACATTGAGATAATCATATAAATCAAAGTTTATTCATTCAATCATCATAATCTCGTAATCGAATTATTTAGACATAATCTCACTTGCAAAATCATGTAAAACCATAATAAAATTAAAGCTTTGGGCAGACGAACGGAAGATTGCTCTTGTTCAAAACCCCACATACCTTAAGATGGAAGATGAATATGAACTTCCGACTCCGAAACTTTATTCACAAAAATGAAGGGTGTTTCTCGAAGCCCTTAACATGATCAACTCGAATCCCAAATCAATTTGAATTTTCTACGGTTCAATGTAAAGATTTTTGGAGCTAAATAAAATTTGACCTAGGGTTTTCCTCTCCTCCAAAACTTGATGAAAATATAAATTTCATGGTCCAAATATGGATTATATGCAAGAATTTTCGTCTAAGAAGGGGAATGTGAAATGATCAAAATACCCTTAAAATTTAAATAATGTCAAATATGTCCTTTGGTGGACTATTTTGATAGGTTGTAGTAGATCGACCATATTCTTTTTCTCCGATATCCAAATTGGATGAAACCAATTTCATTGGAAAGAGGACTCTTAGAGATTTCCATTGATATATAGTAGTTCACCCAGATCATTGTTTACAAGGAGTTATGATCGTTTAAAGTTGACCCAAAAAAATTGTCTGGCCTCAGTAGTTTGGTTTCCTGCCATTTCACTGTTCACAGTTCGATCGGAATGGTCGTAGTTTGATCGGAATGGTCGTAACTCATCGCTCGAGTGTCTGTTTTTGATGATCTACATATCGTTGGAAATCTTATTAGATACCCTACGCAATGGTAGGTCAACCTCTTAGAAATACTACACAAAAAATTTATGGATCGCTCTAAAGCGTAGAACTCGATACGTTTCTCACGAAATTTTTTTGAAGAAAATTTTTCGGGGTATTACACAAGCATCCTTACCTCTTCTTCGTCAATTCAGATCACGGTCAAGGTAATAGTTTGCCTTAAGCTTATTTAGTTTCATATTCATGTTCCCATTATAAATGTGGTATCTACTACTATTTCATACTATGTCATGCTTTCAGGTATCAGTTCAGTTATACAATAATGCATCAGCTATGCATTCTTATCTTGAGAAACTCAGTTTATCAGAACACTCAGTCACGCATTCATATACCAGTTAGCCATGCATCAGATGTGAATGAGTTCAGTATATTTAGAATGTCAGTCATGAAGTCATGTCTCAGTCACTCATGTTTAGTTCATGTTCATTTATTATTTTCCATATTAGTCAGTCTCATTTGAGGGTTAATGTTCTTAAGGGGGAGATATTGTAATACCCGTGCTTATTCCTAGCTAGAAATCATCTTAAGGATGCTAGTACTTACTTTGAAATACAAATCTATTTTTTGTACCTTTGGTATTTTTTAGATTTCTACTTTCTATCACATGGGAAATTGAGTTAGATTTCTAATGATACCAATTTTGTCCAAATCCGACACCAGACGAGGAAGTTATAGGTGTTTTACACAGAACTGACCGAAACACCCAGGTGCGACTTTCAAGTTTACAGACCGCCAAACAAGTGACAGACCGCCACTTTGACCATCACAGCCAAGGCAGTATAGCCACGTTCTGGATAAGAATTGATGGAGGAGTTGATGGACAATCATATTTATGACGGACTGTCATCTAGGCCATCAACTCTTATCCAGTGAACCCCATTTTTGGTCCACGTATGACGGTCAAAATGACTGACCGTCAAGTTCCTGGCGGACCGTCAATTGGGTCATCACACACTATGTTCAGTTTACTTCCAGGCCATTTTAACAAGGGTATTTTGGTCACTTACCACTCACCTATATATACCCAGATGAGTCCAAATTCAGCCATTTTGCTCATTATTATTTCATAAACAAAAACTAGGGTTTCTCTCTAAATTTAATCTCCAAGAACAAGACCCAATCTTCTTAAAAAATCAAAGGATTTCAAATCCTTCAAGTTCAAAAATATGAAGAACCTTGAGTCAGGTATGCATAGTATTCATCTATGGATCCATTTCGTTCATAGATCTCAAGAACCATATTTCAAATATTATTTTGTGATTATATTGTTGTGATATGAGCATGTTCATGTTGATGATTGTTGTTTAAGTTTCAAGATGATATCTAAAGGTGATTTCATGAAGTATATGTGTTTGTTAGTTGAAACCCATGATCCTTATGTGGCTTAATATGGTGAAATTTATGAACAAACTTAAGATAAAAGAATGCATGCAAAGTGTTTGATAATATGCCTAGATGATAGAATTCATGTCCCATGATTTAATAGTGCTTAAATGACAAGTCCATGCTCTATGCTTTACGATTTTTCATGAATTCCATGTGAGTGATATGCGTTGTTGTTGTGATATGGATTGACCATGATATTGAATTTATGCAAGTATATACATGTTGTATGAATTTCCCTTCCATGTATAAGATGTTGAGAACTATGCTTAGTGTGAAATCTCCTTCTCATGATATGGTAAATTGTGGACTCTACTCTTACGATCAAGTCAGACATATGTGTCAGTTTCCTTCCATTAAGTCCAGGGGATACTTGTACCTGAAATATAAAGTTATGTGCCTAAATCCAATTCATGTTATCATGATAATCTCATTCAAGCCATGATCTATAGAACTCAGTTGGGCATGTGACTCAGGAAACCTCGAAAATCTCATGATCTCAGTTAATTCTCAAATAGTAGCACTAATCCGTCAGTCAATGGAAGTCAGTTACTCAGTCCATGTATCATCAATTAAATCATGTTTAGTCTCTTCAGATGGGAGTAGAAGTTAGCAGCGAGTGAACCCAAGGATGGGAACTCACCTGCCAGTTTAGGGTGTGATTCTTAGTAATCATCCTTGTGTTCTAGAACTACGTAGCCAACATAGGTTGAGACATCTTAACCAGTTAGATTAAGGTTGATGAGATGGCTTAATCCGTCAGTTCAAAGTTCCCACCGTTCTCATTTTGAGTACCTTCCAGCTAAGGGTCACTCACAGTTGTCCTTACCAGTGGTGCGGTATTGACACCCTTCCAGTCAGGGCATAGATTGGATCTTAACTTAGCTATATACGTTATTGGGGAATATCGGTCAAACAACTACCTCGTACAGTTTTAGTCCCAGTCTCAATAAAAGAACTCAGATAGTTCTTCCTATTTCAGTATATCAGGACTGTCAGATATAGTCAATTCAATTATAGGACAGAACATAGATAGTTCCATTAGATTCACGACTGTTAGACACAGTCATCTATGTTATCAAAATTTTAGTATTTGTGTTGCTAGATATCAGTAGATCATGTATTAGTGTCCAGATCTAGATATCATTTAATCACGATCCTAGTTACTACGTATGCATGTTTACACTCTTACGTTCATATCAGTCTATTAGTTAGCATCGTTCATACA
This sequence comes from Capsicum pubescens, assembly GCA_030864215.1. Classification (NCBI taxonomy): domain Eukaryota; kingdom Viridiplantae; phylum Streptophyta; class Magnoliopsida; order Solanales; family Solanaceae; genus Capsicum; species Capsicum pubescens. The sequence goes on from CM061544.1 coordinate 123,332,386, forward strand.
TGTAAACCATTTTGCATTTAGCCTTCCTCACTTGTATACTCAGTACTCCCAGTTGTACTGACGTATTTATGGTATGGTGATTTCTTTCACGTTATACCATAAGTTCATAGATATAAGCTCCAAATCAGTAGTAGTAGTAGCATTCCAGTCGCAGAGTTGCAGTGAGTCCTCATCCATTCAAGGACGATATTATTTATTTCATTTATTACTTCAGTTCAGTTTTTCTAGACGGAGTTAGTTGGATACATGTTCCTTCAACTCCTTATTCAGACAGTATTTAGAGGCTTTCAGGTTTAGATCAGATTTGATTCAGATTTCAGTTGTTTTGGATATTCGTTACCCCATATGGATGTTATGATTTGTCAGATATTCTATGCAGTTGAACCTTATGGACTATTGTTTATGTTTTCCGCATTATTACATCATATTTTGTAGTATACAGGTACAGATATCAGTCATGGGTTAGCTTGTGGTCCCTCGGGAGCATGGTCACCATGTAGCGATTCAGTTCAAAAAATTGGGGCGTTACAGTAGCCTTCAGAACTTGGTTTGGTCACTTTGAATTTGTAGTTATGTATTAAGGACTAAAAATGATCTTGCAGGTTTCATGGACCTAATGAATAAAGTGTTCAACCAGTACTTAGACATGTTCTTTATAGTCCTTATAGATGATATTCTAGTTTATTCCCATAGTGAGGGTGAGCACAGAAATCATTTATGGATTATTCTGCAGAATCTTAATGATCGCTATTTATTTGATATGTTTAATAAGTGTGAATTATAGTTGAAATTAGTTGCTTTTCTTGATCATATTATTTCCCTTGAACGCATTTGAGTTGATCCTCAAAAGACCAAAGAAGTTAGGAATTGGCCTAAACCCATCTCTCCATCAGATATCAGGAGTTTCTTGGGTTTGTACAATTACTCTAGATGGTTTTTTGAAGGATTTTCTTCTATTTCCTCTCCCATGTCTATATTTACTGGAAGAACATCAAATTCCAGTGGTTCGATTCTTGCAAAAAGAGTTTTCAGAGATTGAAGACTCTACTAACCTCTGCTCTAGTTTTGACACTGCCAAAGGGTTCAAATGGTTTTTTGGTTTATTGTGATGCCTCTAGGGTTGGGCTTGGTTGTGTACTGATGCAGTGGGGTAAATTTATAGCATATGCCTCTTGACCACTCAAACCTCACAAGAGGAACTACCCGACTCATGATCTTGAATTGGGAGCAGTTATCATTTTCTTAAAGATTTAAAGGCACTATCTCTATGGGTTTCATGTTGATGTATTCACTGATCATAAGAATCTTTAGTATGTTTTCAGTCAGAAAGACTTAAATCTTTGTTAGAGAAGGTGGATAGAATTATTGAAGGATTATAATATGAGTGTGTTGTAACACTCGAGTAACGTGAATGTTGTTGTTAATGCCCTTAGAAAATTAGCTATAGGAAGTGTTGCCCATGTTGAGGGTGAAAAAAAGGATTTAGTTCGTGAGGTTCATCAGCTCACTGGGTTGAGAGTTCAACTGATTGATTTGGATGAATGTAGTGTATGGGTTTAGAATGTATCGAAATCTTCATTGGTTAAAGAGGTAAAGAAAAATAAAGATAGTGATCCTATCTTGCTTAAGTTAAATGAAGTAATTCAGAATCAGAAGGTCGAGATTTACTTCCAAGGGAGAGATGGTGTACTTTGTTATTAGGGAATATTATGTGTACTGAATATGGATGATTTGACACAACGGATATTAGTAGATGCTCATGGTTCATGATATTATATTCATCCAAGAGCTACTAAGATGTTTTGCAGGAAGTCAATTGGTGGAATGGTATGAAGAATGATAATATGGAATTCATGGCTAAGTGTAAAAATTATCAGCAATTAAGGTTGATAACTAGAGGCCTAGTGATACGTTTAAGGAAATCAACATCCCCACCTAAAAGTGGGAATCGGTGAATTTAGACTTTATCACAAGGTTGCCTCATTCTCATCGTCAGCATGACTCTTTTTGGGTTGTTGTTGACCGAATGACTAAGTCAGCTCATTTTTTTGCCAGATAATACTTCAAGCTTAACCAAAGACTATGCTACGCTCTATCTAAGAGAAATAGAGAAATTACGTAGATTCCTATTGACCATTATATCATATAGAGGTACCCAGTTTACCTCTTATTTTTGGAAAACTTTTCAAAAGGGTCTTGGTACCCAAGTTCATCTCAGCACCATTTTTCACCCACAGATAGATGGTCAGGTGGAGAGGACCATATAGAATTTAGAGTACATGTTCAGAACTTATATAATCAATTTCAAAGGCAGTTGGGATGATCACTCGCCATTGATAGAGTTTGCTTACAACAATATCTATCACTACAGTATTTTGATGGCCCCATTTGAGGCTTTTTATAGTAGGAGGTGTAGATCTCCTATCAGTTGGTTTAAGGTTGGTAATGTTGTTGGTAGGGAAAAATTCAGTACCTGGGGAAATGGAGAAGGTTCATCTAATTAGAGAAAGGATAAAAATGGCATAAATCCATTAGAAATTCTATACAGATGTAAGGAAAAGGGACTTTATCTTAATGTTGGTGATTTTGTTTAATTGAAAATTTCACCCATGAATAGGGTAAAGAGGTTTAGTAAGAAACGAAAGCTTAGTCTCTATTATGTTGCTCCATATAAGATTTTGAGTAGGTATGGAAAAGTAGCCTATAAGTTGGAAATGCACTGTAGAATTAGCATTAGTGCACCTAGTGTTCCATGTTACTTAGTTAAAGAAATTCATTGGTTATCCAACCTTAGTAGTCCCTTAAGAGAGAATTGGCATGGTAAACTGCCTCTCTTATGAAGAGGTCCCAATTGATATCCTTGATCATCAAATTCCTAGGCTTAGTAATAAAGAGGTTGCTCTAGTAAAGGTTATGCCGAGAAACTAGTCAGTTGAGGGAGCTACTTGGGAATCAAAGGTTGATATGATAACCAAGTACGTCTACCGTTTCCCTTCGAACTCAGTTCGAACTTGAGGTAATGTTTTTCCATAATTTAGTAATTAATTCTCTCATTTCTATCTCAACCATCCAGTTATTTTCATGTCATATCATGCATTCATAATTTCAATTCATTTTATGGATTAGTTAAAAATTTTGATATCAACTCATGGTTTAAGCTTGTAAGTGTTCTGTAAAAAATCTCAGGTTTCCCCTAGTATTTCAGCTTAGTTAGTTTCATTTGAGGATGAATGATCCTAAGTAGGAGATGTTGTAATACCCTAAGTTTTCAAGATCTAGACCCATAATATCATCGGCCATTAAACTAGCTTTCCAATGCCACTAGTCTCACCTTAATCTAATGTTGTGGAAAAAAGTTACGGAAAAATTCCTAAGGGCCTATCAAAATGACAGTGACAATGACTCAGGTAATGAGTTGTTACCAGTCGTTACATATGATTCATTGCCACTCTATTTAAGGTCTTAAATTTTTTTCCAGTGTCACTGAGTCCAACTCACGACTCATTATAATGCATAACGAGTTATTGCAGGGACTGTTGCCACACCAATAAGAAATTTAGAAATCAATTCTTAGATCACGAATACTCCTAACAACTCATGATCAGACCTAACAAGTCATTAGGAAGGGAGTCATTACCTTAATAGAAAGGACCAAAGACCTTAGGGCCTCAGATCATTACACAGACCATGACTTGGGACTTGTCGTAATGAGTCATTGGTGATTCATGTCGATTGGAACTAAAACTCCCTGTACGATTTTAAAAGGGGATTTTTGATAAATTGTGATGCTCCGGAAAAAAAAATCCATTAATATCTCGGACGAAAATATGTTGAATTCTATTCTTTATCGTGATTAATAATTTTTCTGTGTGGAATTTCTAGATATGCAACCCGTCATCGCGTAGATAATCGAATAATATTTCCAACGATATGTGGATCATCCAAAATAGACACTCGAGCAATGAGTTATGATCATTCCGATCTAAACGTGAATAGTGGTGAACAGTAAATGTGCAGGAAAAAAATTATGAGGCCAGGCGAATTTTAGGATCAAATTCAAATGATCATACCTCTTTGTAAATAATGATCAAGGTGAGATACTATATATCAAAAAAAAGCTATGAAAGTCCTCTTTGTAATGAAATTGGTTTCATCCAATTTGGCCATCGGAGCAAAAAGTTATGGCCGATCTACTTCAGCCTATCAAAACAGTCCACCAAAGGACAGATTTGACATTATTTGATTTTTTAAGGGTATTTTGGTCATTCCCACTCCAATTCATCCGGGTAAACCATGGATTTAAGTCCATTAAGAGCATTCAACAGCTCATTTTTCTCCAAAATTTCCTAAGGCACAAACCCCAACCCTACTACTACAAATTCCATCCTTCTATGTCTCTTGATTGAACCATAGAAATTTCAAATTGATTTGGGATTCGAGTTGATCATGTTAAGGGCTTCGAGAAGCACCCTTTATTTTTGTGAATAAAGTTTCGGAGTCAGAAGTTCATATTCATCTTCCATTTTTAGGTATGTGGGGCTTTGAACAAGATTATCCTTTCAATCTTGTGCCTGGTATTTTTGTTGAATTACATTGACATGAGATTTTACATGTTTTACCATGAATTGGAAATATGGTTTTATATCTTATATTATTGTCCATGAGCTATGGGATTATGTCATCCAATATGTGTATGATGTTGAGATGGAATTATGTCCAAAAAGTATTTGATTATGAGAGTATGATGATTTAATTTGTTAAGCCTTGATTTATACTATCATTCCACTATTTCCTTATTATGAATTTATAATTGATATTGGAAATTCTATATCCCTACTATGGGTTGATATCTCAAGTACCTTTAAATGAGAGTTGGATGGCAAATTGAGAAATATTGATATTGAAGTTGCAATGAGTCTTGGTATTTTCCGGATGGTTTTGATGAGTTAAATTTTTGAAAATATTATGTATTGAGTCTTCATATCCTTGTCCAAATGTTGAGTCAGTTATGGTTCAATGCATTGATACCTTGTTGATGTTGAGGAAGAATAAAATGTTTTGAGCTAAAATGTGTTGAGTTAGGAATCCACAAATTGATATGATTTGATAAATGAGAAGAAGATTTGATTTGGTCTTTTTGATAGACCCTTGTGATGTTGTGGTGTATTTCCTAAGGCGTTCTGAGCTTGTCGGGGAGTAGTAATTAGCACCGAGAGGGAAATTTTGTATTTCCCCAAACCTATGTGCCACCGTAGGGTTGTTTGATGATGATATTATTGGCCAGAGAGCCCGATTGTGATTATTGTAGTTTTAAGGTCGTACTCCCTGGCAAAGAGTATGACGCTCCCTCCAACTGGGGTTTCAAACATTGGTATTCCACGTAGCTCACATAGGGTTGTCGGTTATAGGAAACTCCCTTGTCCATAAGAGTCACGTTTATTGAAATACAGAGTCACTCCGAGTTTTGATGTGGTAAGTCAAGTTGCCTATGATGATCTATAATGATTTATTAGGTTTTTCTCCTACATTTCCTATCTAAGATGTTATGAGTTGCATGATTCAATGTCACTCAAGCCAGGGGTGTCATTATGGTCCGTATGTACGTTTTTATGAAATTTATGATATTATTTATATTTTGCATGCGCTCCCATATACTCAGTACGTATCTTGTGCTGACCCACATATTTCTCTATGGGCTACATTCTTACCATGATGTAGGTTTAGGTACTCAGCCGCAGCCGTGACAGTGATATCTGAGTGTCGCATCTACGTTCCTTCAGTGGTGAGTCCTCATGGTTTGAGGACCAAGTTTCTATTTTGGTGTTGTTGTTTTGTGATCCCTTTGGTCTGTTGAGTCAGTTGGGGGTTTGTCCCAATGGATCATTGATTTTTCTGTATAGAGGCTATGTCAGACTAGTGTATTGTTGGGTTGGTTTGTGTAGAGACATTCCATATATGTACAGTCTAAAGATATTTCGTGCCATGTGCGTTGTTATATGATATGTACTTATATATATATCCTTAGCGTAGCGTGTATGTTGTTGTGTTGGAATCCAAAGGTAGTGTTTTGGCTTAAAGGGTTAGCTTAAGGCTACGTGTAGCCTTGGGCACCGTGTGGTGTCTCGGGATGATATTTTGGGGTGTTACAAACTTGGTATCAGAGCCTAAAGTTGTGAAGAATCCTAGGGAGTCTGACAAGCCGCGTTACGTAGAGTCTTGACCATCGATGTGTAGCGCGCCACACGTATGATCAAGAGGTCGCGGGGCGTTCTAGGAAAAGTCATTTCTTTCTTTCTATAAGTGTCTATCATGCTTACAATTGTTTCCTTCTGTTGTTAATTCGTGCGTTCTTAAGATGAAAAATGCCTCCACGTCGAGATCATGGAAACAACAACCAACCTTAACCCGTTGATCTGTTACATGAGATGGTATCCCATGCTGAATTTCAGGCAGCTTTTCATACGCTAGTCTAGGCAGTTACCGCCAATACTCAGGCCAACGCTCCACCTCCACAGGAAAATAATTCAGCAGCAGCACGAATTCGTGATTTTATATGGATGAATCTGCCAGAGTTTCATGGGTCGAGAGCAGGTAAGGACCCGTAGATATATGTTGATGAAATGAAGAAAATTACACAGATTATGTACATGACCGAGGAAGAAAGTGTGGAGATGGCTTCTTATCGGTTGAAGAATGTTGCCTATGACTGGGTGAAGATGTGGAATAAGGGTAGAGAGGAAGATACTGCTCCGGTGACTTGGCAATTATTCCAAGATACTTTCTTGGATAGATTCTTTCCTCTTGAGTTACGGGAAGCTAAGATAGAGGAGTTTATGAATTTGAGACAAGGCTCCATGTCAGTTAAGGAGTATTGTCTTAAGTTTAATCAGCTATCAAAGTACGCTCCCAATATGATGGCTGACTCGAGGACTAGTATGAGCAAGTTTCTAACTGGGGTGTCGAGTTATGTGGTGAAAGAATATAGATCTGCTATGATCAACAGGGAGATTTATCTTCCTAGGTTAATGATTCATGCCCAAAAAATTGAGTCAGACAAGATAAAGGAAAGAGAAAGAGTAAGAGGGATAAGAGAGTTAAATCGGAGCAACAGGGGTCTGGTCAGACTAGATTCTCTGGAGGGAGTCTCCCTCAGTTTCAGAGACATCCATTTATACCTGCACCTTCCTCAGCTAGTGCTCTCGTATATCAGGGAAGGAAGGAGCTCGGGAATAGGTCGGTACCTTCCAGGTCTCAGGACATTGTAAGCAACCCGCCTCATCCTCCTTCGTGTGCTAAGTATGATAAAGACCATTTTGGGGAGTGTTATATGGGGAAGAGGGCCTATTTTAGTTGTGGCAAGTTGGTACACATACTTAGAGACTATCTTTATGCCAGACAGCGGAGTCGTGATGCCCTTCCCCAGAGTCAGACTACCAGTGTCCCGCCTCCCGCAGCCCGTCCAGTTTCTCCTCAGGGTGCTTCATCTAGTGCTGTTGGCGGTCAATGCTAGAATCGTTTCTATGTTATACCACCTCATCAGGAGCAGGAGAACTCTCCCGATGTTGTCACTGGTACACTCCATGTTTTCTATTTTGATGTCTATGTGTTGATGGACCCGAATTTGAGTTTTTTTATGTGACACCTCCGGTTGCTATAAATTTTGAAATGGATCCTGAACTAATTTCTGAGCCTATTTTGGTGTCTACTCTGGTAGGAGAGTCTGTCATTGCTAAGCGGGTGTATAAGAAATGTCCCATTACTGTCTTTCATCAGGTTATGTATGCTGATTTGATTGAGCTATATATGGTTGACTTTGATATTATTCTGGGTATGGATTGGCTTCACTCATGCTATGCGTCTATTGATTATCGTGCCCGTGTGGTCAAGTTTCAGTTTACCTAATGAACCTATCCTCGAATTGTCCGGGAGTTCTGTGATTCCTAAGAGTTGTTTCATATTCTATCTCAAAGCTAGGAAGTTGATTTCCAAGGGTTGCATCCACCATTTGGTTCGGGTTAAAGACACTATGTCTGAAACCCCGACCATTCAGTCAATTAATGTTGTTAATGAGTTTCTTGATATCTTTCTAGAAGATCTCCCCGGAGTACCTCTTGATAGAGAGATAGAGTTTGGGATTGACCTTCTTTCCGATACTCAGCCTATTTCTATTCCTCCATATCCCATGGCTCCCGCAGAACTTAAAGAGTTGAAGGAGCAATTGAAAGATCTTTTAGAAAAAATCTTTATCAGACCTAGTGTGTCCTCGTGGGGTGCACCTGTCCTGTTTGTGCGTAAGAAAGATGGTTCTTTGCGGATGTGTATTGATTACCGGCAGCTTAATAGGGTTACTATCAAGAATAAATATTTGTTTCCTCGAATTGATGATTTATTTGATCAATTGCAAGGTGCGAGCTACTTTTCAAAGATAGACCTCAGATCCAGTTATCACCAACTTAAGGTTAGGGAATGTGATATCCCCAAGACAGCCTTCCAAACCTGTTACGGTCATTTTGAATTTCTAGTGATGTCTTTCGGGTTGACTAATGCTCCAGCGGCTTTCATGGATATTATGAACCATGTATTCCGGCCATATCTTGATTTATTTGTAATAGTGTTCCTTGATGATATTCTTATTTACTCCCGAAGTGAGGGTGATAATGCGGATCATCTCTGAATCATGTTGGAAACTCTTTGAACTCATCGGTTGTATGCTAAGTTCAGTAAGTGTGAGTTCTGGCTGAACTCTGTAGCCTTCTTGGGTCATGTTGTTTCTTTCGAAGGTATTAGAGTTGATCCTCAAAAGATAGAGGCTATAAAGAGTTGGCCTTGACCTATTTCTCCATCTGATATCCAAAGTTTCTTGGGACTAGCTGGTTATTATCATCGTTTTGTTGAAGGGTTTTCATCTATTGCGTCTCCTATGACCCGTTTGACCCAAAAGAAAGTGAAGTTCCTGTGGTTCGAATCTTGCAAGAAGAGCTTTCAGGAGTTGAAGGCTCGACTCACTTCAGCCCCTGTGTTGACTTTGCCTGACGGTGTTGATGGTTTTATGGTGTATTTCGATGCTTCCATAGTCAGTTTGGGTTGTGTATTAATGAAAAAGGGCAAGGTTATAGCTTATGCTTCCAGGCAGCTAAAGCCTCACAAGAAAAATTATCCTACCCATGACCTTGAATTAACTGTCGTGGTTTTTGCTTTGAAAATCTGGAGACATTATTTGTATGGTGTCTATGTCGACGTCTTCACGGACCATAAGAGCTTGCAGTATGTATTCACCCAAAAGGAGTTGAATCTTAGGCAGAGACGATGGTTAGAACTGTTGAAAGATTATGATATGAGCGTGCTATATCATCCAGGCAAGGCCAATGTAGTAGCAGATGCCCTTAGTCGGAAGTCCATGGGTAGCGTAGAACATGTGGAGATTGGTAAGAAGGAGTTGGCCCGTGAGGTACATCGTTTCACTAGATTGGGGGTTAGGTTGTTTGGTGATGCTGAGGGTAGTATATGAGTGCAAAGCGGTTCCAAATCCTCTTTAGTTTCGGAAGTGGAGGAGAAGCAAGACAAGGATCCTACCTTGGTCAGGTTAAAAGAGTTAGTTAAAGACCAAAAGGTGAAGGTTTTCTCCCAATGAGGAGATTGCATTTTGAGACTCCGAGAAAGATTATGTGTTCCTGATGTTGATAACTTAAAGCAGAGGATTATGGAGGAAGTGCATGGTACATGATACTCCATCCATCCTAGTGATACCAAGATGTACCATGATTTACGGGAAATCTATTGGTGGAACGGTATGAAGAGGAACATAGTAGAATTTGTGGCGAAGTGTTCCACGTGTCAACAGGTTAAAATAGAGCATCAAAGTCCCAGTGGCGTGATGCAAGAGTTTAGCATTCCTACTTGGAAGTGGGAAGAAGTGAATATGGACTTTATAGTTGGTTTGCCTCCTTCTCGTCGCCATCATGATTCGATTTGGGTTGTCGTAGATCGGCTGACAAAATCAGCTCACTTCTCGCGTGTGCATTCATCGTATATAGCTGAAGATTATGCTAGAATGTATATTCGGGAACTCGTCAGACTTCATGGAATCCCTTTGGCTATTATTTCTGACAGAGGTACTCAGTTTACCTCTCAGTTTTGAAAATCTTTCCAGAAGGGTCTCGGTACCCAAATTCATTTAAGTTTTACTTTCCATCCGCAAATAAATGGTCAGGACGAGTGGACCATTCAAACTTTAGAAGATATGTTGAGGGCTTGTGTGCTTGATTTTAAAGGTAGTTAGGATGAGCACTTAGCATTAATCGAGTTTTCATACAATAACAGTTTTCATGCTACTATTGGAATGGCCCCGTTTGAAGCTTTGTATGGTAGAAGGTGTAGATCACCCATTGGTTGGTTTGAAGTTGGTGAGGTTGCCGTGACTGGACCGGATGCGGTGTTCGAGGCCATGGAGAAGGTTAAGTTAATTTGGGAAAGGTTGAAAACCGCCCAAAGTCATTAAAAATCATACGCAGATGTAAGGAGGAAAGACCTTGAATTTGATGTTGGTGATTTAGTGTACTTGAAAGTTTCACCCATAAAAGGGATGAAGAGATTTGGGAAGAAAGGGAAAATAAGTCCCTGTTACATTATTCCCTATAATATTGTGGATCGCATTGGAAAGGTAGCGTATAAGGTTCAATTGCTCGCGGAGTTATCTAACGTCCATCCGGTTTTCCATGTTCTATGCTTAAGAAGTCTATTGGTGATTCTGTTGTGATTGCTCCTTCCGAAAGCTCGGGTATTCAAGATAGTCTTTCATATGAAGAGATTCCGGGTTAGGTTTTTGACTTTCAAGCTCGTAGGCTAAGAAACAAGGAAGTTCCTTTGGTTAAAGTGCTTTGGCGAAATCAATCCGTGGAGAGTGCTACTTGGGAAGCCGAAGCGGATATGCATGCCAAATATCCCCATCTCTTTCCTACGAATCCTGAGCATGTCAAAGGTATCGTTCTCTTTTGATTTAATCCTTATTACTATGTTTATCTTGGCTTGTGTGTTTTCTACGATATCCAAAAAAAATCTAGAATTGAGTATATGCTTGGGCAAGATGATTTTTCTCTATATACTCATTTTCATAGTATTCTTTACCTACCTATCAACATTTGAGGACAAATGTTTCCAAGGGGGAGATGATGTGATGCCTCAAAAAAAAAATCGTTAAGATCTCGGACGAAAATGTGTTGAATTCTATTCTTTATCGTGATTAATAATTTTTCTGTGTGGAATTTCTGGATATGCGACCCGTCATCGCATAGAGAATTGAATAATCTTTCCAACGATATGTGGATCATCCAAAACGGACACTCGAGCGATGAGTTATGATCATTCCGATCTAACCCTGAATAGTGGTGAACAGTAAATGTACAGGAATAAAATACTGAGGCCAAGTGAATTTTTGGTCAACTTCAAACAATCATAACTCCTTATGCATAATGATCTGGGTGATCTACTGTATATCAATAGAAATCTCTGAAAGTCATCTTTCCAATGAAATTGGTTTCATCCAATTTGGCCATCGGAGCAAAAAGTTAGGGTCGATCTACTTCATCCTATCAAAACAGTCCACCAAAGGACAGATTTGACATTATTTGATTTTTTAAGGGTGTTTTGATCATTCCTACTCCAATCCATCTGGGTAAACCATGGATTTAAGTCCATTAAGAGCATTCAATAGCTCATTTTTCTCCAAAATTTCCTAAGGCACAAACCCCAACCCTACTACTCCAAATTTCATCCTTCTATGTCTCTTGATTGAACCGTAGAAATTTCAAATTGATTTAGGATTCGAGTTGATCATGTTAAGGGCTTTGAGAATCACCCTTTATTTTCGTGAATAAAGTTTCGGAGTCGGAAGTTCATATTCATCTTCTATTTTTAGGTATGTGCGGCTTTGAACAAGATTATCCTTTCGATCTTGTGCCCGGTATTTTTGTTGAATTACATTGACATGAGATTTTACATGTTTTACCATGAATTGTAAATATGGTTTTATATCTTATATTATTGTCCATGAGCTTTGGGATTATGTCATCCGATATGTGTATGATGTTGAGATGGAATTATGTCCAAAAAGTATTTGATTATGAGAGTATGATGATTTAATTTGTTAAGCCTTGATTTATACTATCATTCCACTATTTCCTTATTATGAATTTATAATTGATATTGGAAATTCTATATTCCTACTATGGGTTGATGTCTCAAGTACCTTTAAATTTGAGAAATGTTGATATTGAAGTTGCAATGAGTCTAGGTATTTTCCGGATGGTTTTGATGAGTTAAATTGTTGAAAATATTATGTATTGAGTCTTCATATCCATGTCCAAATGTCGAGTCGGTTATGGTTCAATGCATTGATACCTTGTTGATGTTGAGGAAGATTAAAATGTTTTGAGCTAAAATGTGTTGAGTTAGGAATCCACAAATTGATATGATTTGATAAATGAGAAGGAGATTTGATTTGATCTTTATGATAGACCCTTGTGATGTTGTGGTGGATTTACTAAGGCGTTCTGAGCTTGTTGGGGAGTATTACTTAGCACCGAGAGGGAAATTTTGTATTTCCCCAAACATATGTGCCACCGTAGGGTTGTTTGATGATGATATTATTGGCCAGAGAGCCCGATTGTGATTATTGTAGTTTTAAGGTCGTACTCCTTGGCAAAGAGTATGCCGCTCCCGCCAACGGGAATTTCAAACGTTGGTATTCCACGTAGCTCACATGGGGTTGTCGGTTATAGGAAACTCCCCTGTCCATAATAGTCATGTTTATTGAAATACCGAGTCACTCCGAGTTTTGATGTGGTAAGTCAAGTTGCCTATGATGATCTATAATGATTGATGAGGTTTTTCTCCTATATTTCCTATCTAAGATGTTATGAGGTTCATGATTCAATGTCACTCAAGCCAGGTGTGTCATTATGGTACGTATGTACGTTTTTACGAAATTTATGATATTATTTATATTTTGCATGCACTCCCACATACTCAGTACGTATCTTGTGCTGACACACATATTTATCTATGGGATACATTCTTACCATGTTGCAGGTTCAGGTACTCAGCCGTAGCCGCGACAGTGATATCCGAGTGCCGCATCTACGTTCCTTCAGTGGTGAGTCCTCATGGTTCGAGGACCAAGTTGCTAATTTTGATGCTGTTATTTTGTGATCCCTTTGGTCTGTTGAGTCAGTTGGGGGTTTTTCCCAATGGCTTGTTGATTTTGCTGTATAGAGACTATGTCATACTAGTGTATTGTTGGGTTGGGTTGTGTATAGACATTCCATATATGTACAGTCTAACGATATTCTGTGCCATGTGCGATGTGATATGATATGTACTTATATATATATCCTTAGCGTAGCGTGTATGTTTTTGTGTTGGAACCCAAGGGTAGTGTTTTGTCTTAAAGGGTTAGCTTGAGGCTACGTGTAGCCTTAGGCACCATGTGGCGTCTCGGGATGATATTTTGGGGCGTTACATAAATTCCCATCTTTTAATCCCAAACCCATATCGTTTGGGCACTCCAACATTAGTTATTGAGGTATTAGAGATATTATAACACTTCATAAGTTCCAAAACCATTACACTTAGAAAAAGGAAAGGACTTCTCTTCTTCTCCAAAGCAATCTACGGTTCTCCAAGTTTAAGCAAAAGTTCAAAGCAATTTCCCTAAGGAATTCACTACAGATATGTAGGATTTTATCAATGGGCCCCTTACACCCATTGAGTCCCGACAACTCTTAAATTCTAAAGTAAAATTCCTTTCTCCTTGAATTAAGTGCTAGGTCAAATATGAGTTTTCCTACTCTCATTAGTTTTTATGTTAATCAAACCATGTATGTGCTTTGCCCGAGGGTAGTGATTTTCTATGTTCAAAGTCATGAACTTCCCTATCATAGAGTTTTTGAGTTTGTTGGTTTTAAATTGTTAAATCCCCTTTATCATAATTCATAAATGTCATCATATTCGGTTGTATAGTCAAAGATGGTTGGTTATAAACACCTGATACTTAGATAGTCATGCATATATCAGGTTTCATGTTATGATCCATTCAAATTATGTTCATGTTGTTAAATTCTGAATATTATCATGCTGAGCAAATATCAGTTATCAGATCATGCTAAGAAGTTATCAGTTACCAGTGTTAGTTTAGCAGGGAGTAGTACTTTGCATCGAGTGAACGCATGGATGAAGGCTCACCCGTCAGTTGATGACTGAGACCTTTAGTCAAAGTCCCTAAGTTCCATAACTACAGTGCCACCGTATGTTATGATAGGTCACCTTCCAGTTAAGTACTGACACCCTAGTCCTTCAAGACATCAGTTTTATGGGTCTACGCCAGCCAGTATTTGGACCCTTGGAAAGGTACTAGCACCCTTCCAACTGAGGTTATAAGTTGGACCCCGATTTGATCAGATTTCGACATGTCTGATATTGATAGCTCTCACAGTCCTAAGTTTAGTTTCAAATTATGTTCAGCCTAGGTTTTCTTGACCAAGTGTTTAGTACTAAGTTTTTCAGTTACCCAGTTATTAAGTTTATTCATCATATGTTTATAGTTGGTGTTGTATTTAGTTTACATTGTTATGCATTTATGTTCAGTTTATATATACTAGTCATCTTCCCATATCATATACTCATTACTAGTCCATCATCCAGCTTCTTAGACTCTAACAAACGATCTTCTTCTGCTTTCTCATCTAACTCCACCACATCATCAATCACATATTTTCCCACAGAAAGGCCCGGTACTACTTTACCACTACAGGTGGTAATTACCATACAAGAACCATCATTTCAAGGGTTTTGCACTGTGTCACTCGGCAATGTACCATTTTTTCTCTAATTAAATATTGTAGATAATTGGTTCATCTGTTGTTCTAGTTGTTTGATGGAAGTCGAATATGAGACGACTAACTAAATCATAGAAGATGTGTCACTTTTCAATTCTTTCAATCCAGTGTTAGTTGACTCAACCCCTTTCAATAACTCCGCTATCACATCTTGCATAGACATCTTACCCAAACTAGTAGCAGCAGTATCACGACTTCCAGGAGGTACATACAACCCACTTCTATCATTTTTGCTCTTCTAGTTTCCTTGGTCACGATCCCTAAAACCAGACTTATCATAATAGTTCTGACCTTGTTTTCCTTGGTTATTTCCTCGGAAACCCCCTGGTTATTCAGATAATTAACCTCCTCCTCAGAATTAGAATCAGCTCTACTTTGTGAACCAACGGCTTTCACCTTTTAAATCTTCCCAAATAGCAAATTCGTAGTGAGAAAATCCATTTGGGTCTTCATGTGCGCCATATCTTGGTCGCACTCTTCCTTTTTTCGGTGTTACTCTGCAGACATACCACTAGACATAGTAGAACTTGCTACCTCTGAATCCTAGTATGCCAAGATCTACTCTGCTTAGTCATCCTATCAAGCATTTCCAAAGTTTTCAAAAAAGTAAGATCCACAAATGCTCTTCTTGCAGCATTATCCACAACCGGCTTCGTGATAGAATTCAATGCTCTATACAGAGTCTCCATCAAATGTATATCAGTCATTTTCTGGTTGGGCACTTCATCAACTTATTCTTGAACCTCTCCCAAGTCTCATAAAGTGCTTCAGTTGGGAGCTGCCTAAAGTTACTAATCTCATCCCTTAACTGTAATATCCTGGATGGAAAAAAGAACCTTTCTAGGAAAGCTCCTTTCAACTACCTCCAGTTTGTTATAGAATCAGGAGTCAACCCATTCAGTCATAGTGTTGCCTTCCCAGACAAAGAAAAAGGTAATAGTTGTAAAGGGATTGCATTCTGCCATACTCCTAGATTATCAAAAGATTTGTAAATAGTGATGAAGATCACTAGATGCATATTTGGACCATCACCCGCAAGTCCACCAAATAGTCCTTTAAGATGCAACAATTGAATCATGGTGCTTGAAATGTTGAACTTAGCTACAGGTTCCAAAGGTGGAGGGATAATACATCCAGTAGAACCTTCTCCATACATCTCACCCTCATCCTTATCAAGGTCAAACTGCACAGCTTGGCGATTTGGCCTCCCACTGAATATTCAATTTTTGTTCACAGATGCAGTTACACCCTCAGCTTATCTTTTATTTGTAGTCTCAATCAGATAATCATCCCCTAAGTCCTCATCATTTGCATTTCCCACTCAACCTGGGTTATCAGCAATTTTCTAATTGAGTTCTGCATTAGACAAAGTGTCTAATTAATCAGCTTCTTGTTGGTCAGTCATTCTCTCGATCAGGTGAGGTTCTGGATTGATAGGTAATAGTGATTCTCCTGACCTTCTGGTTCGGGGAACATACAACAAAGAACCTATAAAAATCAGAAACAACAAATAAATGTAAAATTTAGGAAACTTAACTAAGAGTCAATTATCACAGATATACTCAATTGACAACTGTATTCTCAAGCAACGGCATCAAAAATTGATATGCCCAAATTACACCTCTCTTATGAGAGAGTAAGCGATCATCATCAAATATATAACCCAACTAGGTTGGGATTGGGGTTGAATCCCACAGGGAATATGGTGTTAATCATGTCTATTTGTAATTCAATTGACTAATAGCTAATAGCTTCCTGTGAATGGAGGTTTTTAGAGTTTAAATAAATGTTACTATTCACTTTGTTTTAGTAACTTGCAGCCAAGATTTCAATGTTTCAACTTAATGTTATGGAAAAACTAGAGTTGTGTTCACTATGAGTATTGACACTTGATGTACATTAGTTGTAACCTAAGATTCTCATGACATGTAGGAACAACAGATTATCATTATTGATGCTCTATCTAAATGTCTCTCGACCTATTTAGATATTAGATTACCTAATTTTCTCGAACTTAGGAAATCCTTATACTTAACCTGATCTTATCTCGAGTTAATTAACCTTAATACAACATTAATCATTGGATGAAAATTTAACGCTTTCAAATGCCCATTGATAATTCACTTCCTATTAAATCAATTTCTGGTTTAATCTATAGTTTGCAACCAATAGATAATATGCACAATAGAAGAATTATCAAGAAGTTCCTAATATCATTTAAATCTTAATCAACTAATGGATTCACAAGGCCAAACTCATAGATCCCATAACTCGGGTTAAAGGAATTAGTTCCTCATAATATAGAAAGAAATAATATATGTAAGATTCATAATTCAAAAATAGTTAACTTACAAACGATGAAAAATATAATATTGTTCTTCCTTCCCAATCACAAGAGAAATCCAAAACCAAAATAATATCACCAAAGATTAATTCGAATATTCAGAGAGGAACAAATGAAAAATGGTTGTTTGGAATAAGTTCAAGATGCCCTTGGAAACCTAAGATTTTTCCTTTTTATACTCAAGATAATTTTGGATTTAAATTTCAAATAACAGATTTTTCACTCCATAGCTAACGACCATATCTGACGGCTTATCAGAGAGTTGATGACTTATCAGATCAAGTCATCAACTAATCTTCCAAATCTTTGTTCACTGCTCACAGGTGACGACCTGGGATGACAGCTTATCAAAGAGTTGATGACTTATCAGGTAAAGTCGTCAACATTTCATTCCAATTCTTGTACACTACCTTCAGCTTGCGACTTATCACTAAGTTGATGACTTATCAGACAAGTTATCAACTTTACTTTGTTCAGCATCTATATTCTGTTATGAGTGACGACCTCCTGTGATGACCCGTCAAGTGGTTGATGACTTGTCAGACAAGTCATCAACTATAATCTTCCTATCTACTTTATCAAAATTCGTCCTTCTTGATGTAGTTATTGTAGGTTTCCATGCATCTTGATTTCCTGCAATATCACATAAAATATAATAAAAATGACAATAGTTACTTAAGAACTTACAATTGTTCCCAGTTAAAACCCTTAAATGTACTAACACAAAGCTAGCACATCAACCCTCAACTTAGGCATTTTGCCTGAGTTAAGGTGCACAATGTCCAAGGAGGTCCAGGGTCAAAATAGGTTCATTGCAATATAAATAGGAAGGTGAATAGTGAAATAAGAAAAATAGGCTTATAAGGCACAAAAAAGGGATCAAGGGATATAATTCACACATGGAAGGTCATTTATGCTAAAAGTGGACTAAAATCAAAAATGACCTATGATCCTTTCCTAACCGACTATCCTTCAACCTAGGAAAGACTAACCAGGCAAGTTATGAATTCAACACACAAAGGGAACAAGGTAGTATCTCACACATACATGGCACAGAGTCAATATTACTAACTACTACTTATCCAGTTCATGTAATTGTTAGTAAGTGATTATCATTTCCCTAATCTAATATCATTACAAGATCCTCAATGTTCACACATATATACATTCACACAGTTCTAAAACACAAAATTTTTAGAGGTATCAAAGATCAATCAAAACATGGATATTGTCCTAAATACTTAAAAAATTCATAATTACACAAAAACAACACAATACAAAATAAACAAAATACGACACAAAATTATCCTATGAATACCGGTTTTACAACCATACCTCATCCGACAAGAAAAGAAACAGGGCAACAAAAACCCATGGCGGCATGGTATGCCCACCCATAACTAAAAACTACATACTATCCTTAATGCGCTATAATAAAGAAAAATGGAGGTAACTGAGAACATACCTAGGACACACTAGGCATATGTGTACCTTGGGTTGCCTCCCGAGTAGCGCCTAATTTACTTTTGTGGAACGACTTAGTTCCCTTGGCTACTCAAACTTCTCCAAGGTCTATTTTAGCACTAACTCTTACTTCTTTAAAGTTTCCTATGTAGTGTTTCACTCGCTCCTTACTTTAAATGGGATTTCATCATCGGGTTTTATCTCAATATCACCATACAAAAACACTTTAACCACGGTGAATGGTTCAGTCCATCTTGATTTTAACTTGCTCGAAAATAAACATAGTCTTGAATTATATAACAAGACCAAATCACCGAGTTTGAATATGCTCTTCTCGATCTTTTTATTATAATACAGCTTTATTATTGATTTGTATATGGCCAAGCTCTCATAAGAACAGAGTCGTAATTCATCAAACTCATTCACCTTGCTCAACCTTCAAGTTTACTACATCATACCACTGAAAATTTAGCCTTTTCAACTCCAATTATGCCTTATGCTCAAGCTCAACCAGTAAGAGGCATGATTTTCCATACACAAGCTGATATGGAGAGGCACATATGGGGGTCTTATAGGCTATCCAGTAGGCCCACTATGCATCGTCTAACTTTCTAGACCAGTCAGTCCTCTTGGCATTCACAGTTTTTGCCTATATGGACTTTACCTCTCTATTGGAGACTTTCACTTGCCCACTTATCTAAGTATGGTAAGGTGTCTCCACCTTATACCTTACCCTATATCTATCAAGTAGTCCTTTTAATAAGACATTGCAGAAGTGTGACCACCATCACTGATATTTTCACATGGAGTGCCAAATCGGGAAAACATGTTTCTCTTCAAAAAGGCAGTGACGCTTCTACCTTCATTGTCTAAAAGTGAAACCACCTCCACCCATTTTGATACATAGTCAACCTCTACTATAATGTATCTCATCCCATATAATCTCACAAACAGGCTCATAAAATCAATCCCTGTAATGCCTCGCAAAATCCTCTTCTAGTCTGAGCCTTAGAGCATATTTGGTAAAGCAAAAATCCGAGTCAAAATATTTCAAAAATATCCTCCAAAGTATAAAATACTTTGAATCATGTGGGAATCTATTTTAGCATGAATTAAGATCATAGAGGTCCCCTAACTCATGAAAGAGTTGGAAACTTTCCTATCGTTCAAGTTTTAGTGACCTTCAAAATTTGGGTCAACTTAAATCGACCATAACTCATTGTATATGAAGAACTGGGTGTCTTTATATATATAAAATGAAATATATTTGAATTAAATTTCCAACTATACCAATTTCATCAAAATCCGATATCGGAGCAAAGAGTTATGCCCATTTTACTCCAGCATGTCAAGCTGAAAAATGGTGACGACGTTTCTGACGGGCTATCACATTTCTAACAACCTTTTTGACAACTTCGTCACATTCTAACGACATTTCTGATGATGTTGTCATCCCTGGGCATAAAATCAAGAATTTGGATCCCTTTTGTGATGACCATTCGTGACGGCCTATCACGGACCTGACGGCTTGTCACGGATGGCGTCAAGTATATTTTTTCAGCAATTCAAGGGCATTTTTGCAAGGGTATTTTGGTCATTTATCACCCTTTTTGAGCCTCTATAAATATGAAGAACCCTCATTCAAACCCTAATTCCATCATTTTCTTTTCCAATTCTCTCAAGAATATCTAGGGTTTCATTCAAGAACCGTAATCTTTCAAAATTCATCCATAAATTCTTCAAGGTTTCTTCAAGAATCAAGTTCCTCATAGTGTGGGCTTCAAGAATTTATTTATTTCAAGTGTGGATAAAGTTTCAAGCACTAAATTTCATCCAATTTCAAAGGTTAAGGTATGTAGATGTTGATTCTTGGGTCCCTTTCATCCAAGAAGTTCAAGAACCCTTTTTAAAACTAAAAGATTTTTATGTTTATGAGTTGTAAATGATTTGTATGAGTTGAAATGGATGTTTAATGTGTTGTTGAGTTTTGATTTATGTTTACCTGCAAAATTTATGAGCTTTGACCCTAGTATGTGGAATTTATGTGATGTTTGTGATAGACCCTCTTGAAGTTGTTTTTCCATGTGATGTGTTCATGACTTTTAGGTGTAAAAATGGTTGAATGAGTGAAGAACGTTCCCCATCGGTTTGATAAAGAGATTAGGTGAAGCATAAGGGCCACTATAGTATGTTGAATAGGAAACCCCAAATTGTGAGCTAGTCCATGCATTCCTAGTGTTTGATAAAATTCCTTAGTAAGTGAAATGTGCCAAGATAGCATGAAATCCCCAAGTAGGTGTAAAATCGGTTGTGTCAGTGGTTGTTGAAAGACCCTAGTGAACAAGTCGAGATATGATGGTTGTAAACTTCCTGATTTTGTGCTCTTTGATATATGTTAAGCTTTTAATATATGTCAAGTGGTTAGCAAGTAAATAGTGACGTATTAGGATGAAGTTTCCCCCAATTCAAGTGATATCCAAATACATGAAAAGACCGATAAAGGTATGAAGTACTTGATGTAAGATCTCATTGAATGGGGTATAATCTAATAGCATGTCTTCCCTAGGCTAGTATATGATTGTGAACCAATGTTGATGATCCTTAAAGGTTTGGAGTGACCCTTTTGCGGTTATGATGATGAATAGAGGTCATGTTTCCTAAATGCTTAATGCGATGTCCTAAGGATCTTGAGAGGGAAAGTATGTTATGATGCCCAACTACTTGAAGTGATGCTTTAATGATTGTGATGATACATGAATGATTGTAATGATGAATAAATGCTTGTAATGATAAATGAATGATTATAGTGATGAATGGATGACCGTGATGATGCATGAATGATTTGTGATGAAGAATGATTATGTCTTACTTTTATGTTATCGAGTCCTGGGGGTATTTATACCCGAAAATAAAGTTGTTGTCTAGAGCCCGTGTCAGTTTCTCGATAATTCCAATCGATCCATGATTCTTAGAACTCAATGAACTATAGAACTCTGTATCCTCTGACAAGTGTGAAGCTTAATAAAGCTCAGTAATCTCAGTTATCTCTATAATCTCTATATCGCTAGTAATCTAGCCTCAGACCTGTAATCAGCTCAGTTCTAATAGTATTCAAGTGATTCAATCCTAATCTAAGAAGTGATTCAAGTAATCTATTCAAGCTCTGTATCGTCAGTCAGATACCATGATTCTATATCTTTTCCATTAGATACGGAACCAAGCGATCTCAGCGTAACTCAGTCAGACCTTTTGAGTAATATAATAAGTGTCAGATTTTGTTCAGCCAGTGTTTAGTTGAGAATTCAGTTCTGAGTCTTTCAGTTGGGAGAATAAACTAGCACCGAGCGAGCTCAAGGATGGCAACTCACCTACTAGTAGAGGGTGTGATTCTTAGAAGCAATCCTTGTGCTCCAGAACTACGTAGCCAGCGTAGGTTGAGACATCACACCTATTAGTTGAGGGTGGATGAGAGATATCATACCTACTAGATGAGGGTAGATGAGGTGGCATGACCTGCTAGATGAGGGTCCACCATTCTCATTTGAGTACCTGTTAGATGAGGGTCACATAGAGTTGTCTTTACCAGTGGCGCGATAATGACACCCTTCCAACTGTGGCACAGTTTGGACCCCACATGTGGTAGATCGGGGCATGTCGGTTAAGTGACTACTTCCCACAGTTTCAATTTCAGATTTAGTCTCAGTTTCAGAATCAGTCTTCAGAAATCAGGACTGTCAGATACAGTCATCTATCATTGTGAGGAACTCAGATAGTTCCATTGATTTATGGGTCATCCCATCAGATAGACTTGGCCTCACATACAGTTATTTGATATTATATTCAGAGATATACTGTCAGATAGGCTTGATCACAGTATTAGATTTCTATTGAGTATACTTGTTGTCAAATTCAGATATAATCATATTTCTTATCATTGATAAAGCTTTCGAAATTATCTGTTAGAAAGGTTGATCTCTAATCCTGTCAGTCGAAAGCAGTAAGTCCAAGAATTCAGTCATTGATGTAAGCACATCCATATCCTCAGTTATCAGTATCAGATGAGTCAGTGATTGAGTATCTCAGTGTTAGTAGTGAGTTCAGTCTGCAGTAAAGTGGTATCTGAGTTTCTGTATCTAGAGTTGCGATAATTGTGTTCATGTTCTGTGCATTCATATAAGTGTTCTCATACAGTATTTTCATGATTATTCAGTTTAGATATTGGGCATGCATGAACCTTTGCATTAGCATACCCCGTATACATACTCAGTACATTTTTGTACTGACGCATTTGCGCTATGGTGTTTTATTTGACACCATAGGTTCAGAGGAACAGGATCTAGTTTATCCTCAGCAGTTTGGTCCCAATCAGCAGTAGTAGCAGTGAGTCCTCTTCTTTCGAGGACGAGTCTCAGTTTACTACTATTGTTTCAGACTTTGTTTATTTTTTGTTGATGGAGTTAGTTGGGGACATGTCCCATCAACTCCACTGTTCAGACAGTTAGAGGCTTTTCAGACAGAT
This sequence comes from Capsicum pubescens, assembly GCA_030864215.1. Taxonomy (NCBI): domain Eukaryota; kingdom Viridiplantae; phylum Streptophyta; class Magnoliopsida; order Solanales; family Solanaceae; genus Capsicum; species Capsicum pubescens. The sequence goes on from CM061544.1 coordinate 123,355,604, forward strand.
GTATTAGTATTCAGTTTTCAGTTTTGAGTGTGTATAGATGTGTTGAACCTTATGGAAAGTTTCTGCATTTTTTTTAGATATTATGCAGTGTACAGGTGCAGATATCAGAAAAGGGTTAGCTTGTGGTCCTTCGGGTCCATAAGAACCATGTGACGTCTCGGGATGGGATCTCGGGGCGATACAATCCCCCGCCCATCAAACAACTTTAACTCTAAAATATGTGTCATGGGGAGTTTCTGGCATCGTGAAATATTGCCTTGACATTGACATTGGTCATAGGCTTTTGCAAAATCATGAGCATCCTTGTAAATTAAAGGCCAGTAAAACCCACACGGTAAATTTTGTGGGTTGTCCGTGTGACACTGTGGTGACCTCAACTGATGAAGAATGACAAAGTTACAGAATGCTCATCATCTCAACCTCTGGAATACATCACCAAATCACACCATCAGTGCAGATCCTTAATAGATATGACTCATCCAAAATAAACTTCCTCACCTCGTGCATAAATCTTCATCACTACTGGAAGGATAGATCTTCTAGGACAAGATCGCTTGCCAAATAGTTGGCAAAATCAGTAAACTAAGGAATAAAATCTTGAGATGTTGCCAACACTCGCTCATCAGGAGAAGAATCATCTATCTTAAGATTATCCCTTAGTTTCTGAATAGTCTTCTCCTCAATTCTGGATAAGTGGTCTGCAACTTGATTTTTTTTCCTTTTTGGTCCTTGACTTCAAAATCAAAGTTTTATAGAAAAAAAAACCAATGAATCAATCTAGGTTTGGTATCTTTCTTTGATATCAAGTGCCTTAAGGTTGCATGGTCAGTGTGCACTATAAACTTAGACCCAATCAAATAAGACCAAAATTTTTCAACAGCAAAAACCACCGCAAATAGCTCCTTCTATATAACTATGTAATTTTTCCATGCGATGTTTAAAGCTTTGTTGGAGTAGTAGATGGGATGCAGTATATTTTCTCTTTTTTGGCTTAGAACAACTCCTAAGTCCACTCCGCTAGCATCACACATTACCTCAAAAGGTGCATACCTATACGAAGACACAATGATGGGTGCTGAAATTAACCATTCCTTTAGGGATTTGAAATCCTTGAGAAAAGTATCATCGAATAGAAATTTCACATCCTTCTCTATAAGCTTGCATAGAGGACTTGCAATTTTTGAGAAGTCCTTGATAAACCTCCTATAAAAGCCTGCATGCCCCAAATAACTATGTATGCCTCTAACTGACACTGGTGGCGACAACTTCTCAATTACCTCTATCTTCACTTTATTGACACGACTCGAACCAGGGCTTTGTCATAAAAGATGTCCCAATTCCATCCAGGACTGGGGACCATGCCCATTATCCACCCCAACCTCCTTATATGCATACCTTGAGTCGGTTGAATTTTGAACTGGTAGAGCCCAAGCGCACATGCAAGTATACGTGGTCTACCAAGTAATATAGTGGCCTTCAAGAAAGACGAGTTGTTGATCCCATAGAGACTAGATTTGGCACCGATTTAATTTTAGTTCATAGTTGAGATTCAATTGATGCAAAAGTAACCAAATTAAGAGTTTGTAAATTGCAAATTAAAACTAAACAATGTGGAAAGTAAAGGTCTTAAGACAATCAATAAGAGAAAACCCAGGGTTAAAGCACTCTGGACAGTCATATTATGCTATTGGATTTCATTCATTAACTTGCTTATCATGGTTGTTGATTCGTAGGGTTAATTGTAAGATTATGGTTTCCCAACCTCTAATCTTTTACCTAAGTTGAACCTTACAACTACATCATTGAGCAAGGATGTAATAATTCACTTAAGCTCTTAACAAATATCATCCTGCATATGAATCAAGTAAGGTATCTACGTATATCCCTGTCCTAGATACTTATTAAAGTTTTTTATTTTATAAAGAATCAAGAACCGTACTCTGCTTATTCTCATGTTCTATTGCCCTATTCCCTCTCCCAAGTTCTCAAAGTTGAGAATGGATGTATTTAAGGTCCGCGAATCCTTAAAATAGTTATAATAAGAATAAACAAACAAAAAATATTGATAAGAAAAGTAAACAAACTTAATCCATAGCAATAATAATCAGGTTCTTGGCTTTAACCCTAGAAAGAGGGCGTTTATCCACGCATAGTCATAGTCGCAATCACAATGTTGTAATTAACTACTAAAAACATGTATGAACTAAATAAAAATAATAAAAATCTAATTATGAAGTTGTAACAGCACCTTGATCTCCAAAATATGTCCAAAGATGTGTAAGAACGTGATACAACATGTATATATAGCATAAAGGTAAGACAAGTCCATGTAGGAGTCAAATTTGCTTGAAACGCCCAGGTATGGAGTGGAGCATGTGTCACACCCTATATTCCTATGGAATGGAGCATGAATCGCACCCTGTATTGCATAGGACTAGAGCATGTGACGCATGCTAAATGCCTGATGCTACTGGAATTTTTCCATCGAATTTTGGTTAAGTGTTGGTCCTTCCTCCTTTCATCCCTTGTTTTGTGGTGTTTTTCCCATGATTTCCAAGCCTCTTTAACATCAAAATATCATCATATTCAGCTTCAAAAGAATCCTACATCAACACACCACACGAATTAAGAGAAAAACACAACACTAAATCCATAACAACGAATCAAAACAAGGGCTAAACTAAGCTAGTTCGCATTGATCTTTCACTTATTATTCCAGCTGTACACTCATTCAAATTGAACTTTTCTCACTCCCAACAAATTATTACACTCATAATCACCCATTAAAACCATTTGGAACACCTTAAAAACAATAGAATCCACCGAAATCAACTAAACAAAACACCTAGCTTAAGCTAGTAACGCTAGTTTTCTAGATTGAACTCTAAATGAAACTTTTAAGTGCAAAGTTGTTTGGAATTAAATTAGAACCTTATGAACACATGCTTTAACACATTATTACACATTTATATCATTATCTACCAATATAGTATAGAATCTTCCTCAAAACAAGGCTAAAAAGGCTAGAATGGTGACGCTAGAATGCATAAATACACCCAACATCATGAACGTATAACAAGATAGCGTTTAATCCGATTCCATACTCTGGGATAGGTCTATAACCGTGACCAATCTAAAAAAGTACATACATACATTACCAACCAACAAACATAACCAAACTGATATAAAAACCTAGTTTTTGTCCATAACATAACATAAAAGGATAGAACAATCATAAATTCAGTAAAACGGTATCAGCCCTATTAACAATGCCACTACTAAGGCTGAAACCAATACCTACACCACCCATTCTAACCTATAGTAGTCATGCAAAGTATCTAACCAAAAGAAAAACAATATATGATTGGGGCATGCCCCCAACTATAGCCAAAACTAATATCCATAAAAGGACCAAAGTATGTAAAAACATCCATGACATGAAATGGAGCCTTTCAAAATATGGAAGCTCAACACTTCAATCCAACTGAGATGATCCCAAATCCGAGCACTAATTAGGAGGAGTAGAATGGTTGGTTCCTACATTGTGTGGGGATACAACCGCTTGAAGATGGGTTAACAGGTGAATGCTAGCATGAACCCGGGATAAGGATAAAATAATGCCCTTCAGTAAAACCAAGAAAACCAACCATATTCATTCAAAACATACATATATATATATATAACCATGCCAGGAAACGGAGTCGGGTTTATCATGCCTTTAAAACCATTAACCTGGGCATATGTAGCTTAACCATCCTAGAACCACCCACAGGCTCTATAAGTCTAGTGTAACCCCCTGAACGGGACTTGATGTGTGTAGCCGCATGAACTGGAGATGCCATAAGAGTAGGGGATTCCCAAGTACCCTTCTCTCTCCATGATACATATGTACAGTGTCTTTGAGGATTCCCATGTACCGCGTCGTATCATATATGGTCAGTATGATGAACCCTCATGTTGGTAAACATGAGTTTCCAGTGTCCATCCATCAGACTAGCACCTTTACAGTTAGCTATCACACCCCGCCATTACAGCCCAATTAAAACAATTAACGACCAACCAAACCATTAGTCTATTATTTTTAACCAAGGCTATAAGTAGTGGTATCATCATACTAAATATAGTTTGCAATCAATGTCCTTAGAAAGCCTCTTTATCTAAAAGGATTCCCATATACCCGTAGATTACATTATCAGGTTGACTTGGGGGAATCCCGTGTACCCCACAAGTGTTCTATTACTATTTTTGCTTGGGGGAATCCCATGTACCCGATAAGTTGTTCATTAACATATTTACTTGGGGGATTCCCTCGTACCCCACAAAGAAGTTTAATTAACCATAACCAAAACCACCAAACATTACCATTTAACCATTCCAAACCTTTTATACCATTTAGGGTTCTATTGCAAAACCATACCATGCAATAATTCCATTAAAATTCCAATAGTTTAGTAGAAGCATTATCATAGACATTTTATCAAACATGTTGGGGGCATAGTGTTTCCAAAACCATTCTCATGCAACCAATTGTCCAAATAACTATTAAAGCATGTAAAAATATAATTAAAATAGGGGAAAACCATAACTAAGCATTTAATACCAAAACCCCAACATATATTTTAGAACCCAAAATCATACAATGATAATATTGTATAAAACATGCCTTTAGTTGGAAGTAACAATGAGGAGGAGTACATGCCATAGATTATGAAAATAATGGAGAGAAATCACTTGTACAAGCCCCAAATTGATCCTCCAGATGAAACCCTAGACTTCTTTTACCTAAGAGCCTTAGAGAGAATTAGAGAGAGTATCTAAGTATTTAAGATTAGAATAATAGGGTATATGATGACCCAGTAGTGATATAAGTCGTAGGGCCTTAAGAGGTTAAGTAGGGAAATGTCCAGATTACCCCCAACTTAAACTACTTAAAATTATCGTCAGATGGTACGATTCTCCCATATCAGTCGTACCCTCCCAAATGACTGGTATCCACCACTTGTACCCTAGGCATCTCCTTGGATCTAACACTACCCAACATACGACTTACCCAAATCAAGTCGTACCCGACCATACGATTAGTACCCCTAAACCGTATCCCTGGAATAATAGAATCAAAAGGAAGTTTGAACACTATATACCATACAATTCAATGGTACAACTCGTACCCTAACTTACGGCTCATGGTGAGCCACTCATACTCAGATCCAAGTTAAGTTACTAAGTCTCAGATTAAGTGAAAGAGAAACCAAACCATACAAACCATTATCCACCATTCAAATCATACTCACCCAAGTCATATCCATTCTAGAAACCAATCCAACCCACCAACCATCACTAGTTAGCATATGACCAAGAGCATACTAACCATACCCCATCATACGACTGGTACCCAAAAGTGTTTCAGTCTCCCCCACTAGGATCATTCATCCGTGAATGATGGACATGGTAGGTAAAACACAAGATGAGTCATTTGGATTATCAAACATCAATCCAATATTTAACCAAGTTACAAAACAAAGATATGATAAAGAACACATACCTTCCGCAGGATATCAAGATCAAAAGACAAATGTGGATATTTGGACTTCACATCCGTTTTCGCTTCTTATGTAGCCTCTTCCACCTTATGGTTCTACCATAGAACCATAACCGAGGCCACATCCTTGGACCATAACCGACGAACCTGCCGATCTAATATCTCTACTTGGACCTCTTCATAAGACATAGAATCCAAGATACCAAATACTTCTAGAGGAACCACCGAAGAAAGATGACCAAGACACTTTCTCAACAGAGAGACATAAAATACCGGATGAATGGAGCTCAAACTAGAAGGCAACTCCAATTCGTACGCCATGTTACCAAATAATAATGCTCAACTTACATGTCAATTTTAACACCTCAATTTGGGTATACCTATTTCTAGAATGCTACCCAAAGTATATTCAACCTGGTAATAACCCTTATGTCTAAGATAGTGATAGTTAGCAAACTACACCCATTAATTATCTAATATTGCCTTAGTTCCCACATCCCTCTTTTAAGGATGATGTAGGGTCCAAAAGTTCATGCAAACCCCTCTTTCAAGGATGGTTTAAGATCTCAAGAGCTTGGAATTTTCACCCACAAACCCATATGGGTATTTGGGGCTTTCACTTATAAATCCCAACTAATTTAATCAAGCAATAGTAGAACCCATCAGTAACAAACTAGCAAATGCACAAATAAGTCACAACCCACACACAATTGTATCTTATTCTAACATAACCCCAAGAGAAAGAACTAGCTAAACATAAGATTAACAAGAAATATATACCCAAAAATCTCCATCAAACTGCTTTGTTGAAAGATAAAGAGAATGCAAATTGAAAGATCTAGGGTTCAATAAGTCTTCAATTGAAATTGTCAATTGTTCACTTAAAAGATACTCTAATGTATTATTCACCCAAGAATTAGTACAATAGTAGTCTCTTCAAAGTTGGAAACTAGATGGCAAAAAAAATCCAAAAAAGTTGGATCTCTTTCAAAGAGATAGGGTTGAGCTTCTTAAGGGAATTTAGGAATCAACTGTGTCCATTTACATCTCTTCCCTTGGGTTGTACTCCCACTAAGATGCTATCACGGTAACTTATCCACGATTACGAATACTGTGACTGTGTCCAAAATCTCGCAATTGTGGTGCTTTGACCAAGCTTGACTGATCACGATTGCGGTCCTCATACCACGATCACAGTAACTGTCGCTCGTTCTACTCCAGGTCTTCCAACTGCACTTCTTTTCTTTCTTTTGATTCTTCTTAGTTCAACTCCACATCTTTCCATCCCATAACCTGTATGCCTGCAAAATATGGATATTAGTGCATTTTAATCACACATATGTCTTATTTATACATTTCAACCATGGTAATGTGCACGAGTGTTGAGTGCAAAAGAGTGGTAAATTCACCACTCATCAACACCCCCAACTTAAGGCTTTCCTTTTCCTCAAACAACACTACCTATTACCATGAGATAATGCACGTGTATGCCCAACTACATGACCCAATGATCACAATGACTTAAAGCTTATTCACTACCACAAATAGCTCTTCAAAAATGGGCAAAGCTATTCTCACCACCTCTCTCAAAATGAAATACAATGTTCAAAGGTGCAAAAGACTTCAAAAAGAAACCATGAAATAATCACTAATACTCTAGAAGTGACTCACCTTTGACCTCAACCATAATATACTCTTTTTGCCTCAATTTTTTAGGGATGACAAAATCACCCACCTCAACTTATTTGCATGCCTTCTCATAAGAAAGAAAATTCCACACACCAAGTTATCAAATGTTCAATAAGGAATTTAATTACAAAATTCTCTCTCTCTCTCTCTCAAGAACTCTTGATGCTAATAAGCACCATGTCATAGGTTTACCCCTATTTTCAATCGCCACTACAATGAAAATACTTGGTTGGAAATCATGAAGGGCTTTTTGAGCTTGTAATATAGGTTTGGGGTAGGGTAGGATTTTATTTAGGAAAAATAAGGATATACCCTCATTTAACATCAACATCGCACTATTCTATCAAACTCTTGATCATGGGCCACTTCTTTTTGTGTGCACTTTTTACATATGTGCCTACTTTAATTTCCTTGGTTCACTTATTTTCTTTTCATTTCTTTTCTCGAACCCTTTGTGCTTCTCTTAATTTTGTTGGATCTTTTTCCCTTTTCTTATTCAATTATTCTTAATGCTGAAGCCCATAGGCACTCACTTATAACATAGTGGCTCAAAGTTACCTTTTCCAATCTTCACCAGCCCTAACTTAGGCTTATAGTCTCAAGTTGCAACTTTAAGTTCAAGGAGGGTAGGGTTCAAAAGAGGAATAAAAATTGAAAGGCTCACGACTTGCAATGTGTGTGCCAAAGAAAGGTCTAAAGGATCAAAGTGGGTGACTACGGATAACATCTATACAAGGGTTGGCTTTTTAGGCTAAAGTGAACTTCCAATGTCACAAAGATGGCATAAGATCATTTCACCAACCAAGTACAATCAAAATTAGCCTTGAAAGAATAATGGGGCAAGTTCTAGGTGGTACAAGTACACATAAGACTTTGGCAAATAAGATCACCACACATGGCATGCAAATTCACCAAGGGGTCTCAATTGCCCCTCCCACTAGAGACAAAAATAGAGTATCTACTAGTTTTCACAAGCCAAAATTTTTGGAGTCATAAAAAAAGAAAAAGAATTGTTACAAGATAGCTCACATCCATGCCCTTAATTTTCAAAAAATTTTGGACGGAGAGAGGGGTTTGATTTTCATTTTCACCATGCATAATTTTCTAAATATGGTATCAACCCAAACCTTCGCCTCACATTTTGGCTTTCATATAGGAAAACCATATGCCTACTCATACTTCGCAATAGGTGTAAGTGCAATCCCAATTCAAAATTCCACAGGTACTCCAACTTTCCTTGCATTTATGAACTCAATGCCATGGGTACTCAGACTTCCCCTACATCCATTGCTCAAAATCCAAGCACGACACTTTTCCCTTAAGAATGTTGTCACTCAATCTATCATAGATAAAGCTAATCCAATATCATAACAACTCAAAAAATGATAAAGTAAAATAGAAAAATCTAAAAACAAACCAAATAACTAATCCATGAAATGTGGACACCATCAGAGAGCCCAAAAATTACAAAATAAAAATATCCAAGTAAACATAAAACAGCCATAAAAAATCCACAATATAGAATACGTACATGGGGAATACACCCCCAACTAACAGCTCGCAGTGCCCTCACTACATAATCAAGTAATCAATAGAGGAGGAAAAGATGTGCTCCCTGTGTCTGCATCATGAGTTGTTATCTCCTGCAGACTTTGCATCATCACCACCAGCATCAGCATTAAACCACTTAGCAGGGGCCTCATCGTCGTTTTCTATCCTGGAAGAAGGTAGTTTGACACGGGGTTTCAAAACCTTTCATAGGCCTTTTACCTATTTCATATTTTACTGAAAAACTTGTCTCTTTTTTTATTTCTTTTCTTCATCTTCTCATGGGACTCCTGATGCTCTCTGTGAGACTCTGCCAGCGCTGAGTATGCCCTCTCAAGCCTAGAACAGTGGCTCCATGTGTCTTTTTCTCCTCTTGATATCTCTCATAGTCTAAGCGGGACATATAAGAGTGACGCCTGGTGGAAGGCTCTCTCGGACACTAAGTCAATTCTAATACCAACTCTTTGATGACCTTAATATCCACACCAATAACCTTTAGAGGCTCAGCAGTGGATGGGTTGCATGATTCGAACTCCTCAGCTGTCAACTTGCCCAAGTCGATCTTTCTCTTTTTACTTTGGCTAGGTTCACCCTCATCCCAAATTTTGAGTAAAGAGATTCAGGGGTTTTGTTTCACCCAGGTATCTGTTGGATACTCCTCTACATTGGTCCTCCTGCACAGTTCAGTAATAAGAGAAGGAAAGAGAAGAAGTGTACCACCCTGACTCTTGAAATACCTTTATTCTAAAATCACAATCTGGCCCACATTCAAAGCAATGCCAGAAAAGATACAGACCACTATCCGAGATAGCATATTAGTGACAGCAGTCATTTGTGTGCATGGCAAAACTCGGCTGCAGATAATATTCAACCAAATCCTGGACTCTATTGTGAAGTTATTCATGGAGATTCCTCTTTTGGTGGCAGTCTAGGAGACCTCTCTACGAAGGCACAGTATATTAGCCATCCAGGTCCCTGGCTCATAACTCTTTGCCTGTAACTTAGTTATTTTTGCAACTTGGAGCACATATATGTTTTTAATCTGTTCTACTCCAAAATAAACATCCTTTCCCCTATCTTCATCACTGGGTTTTAGAGGGAGACTATGTTGAGATTCGCATAGAACTCGTACACCTAGTGCTTATTGGCAATACAGGGGTTCGGGGAAAAGCAAATCCACCCAGTTGCAGCAATCCTATTAGGTAATGCCGATAATTTCTTCGGTACCTTATCTATGAAGATACCCCTTTCTAGGAGTAGCTTGGTCTTTTGAAGGTCACTATAGTAGAGTTTGTGATATTCTGGAGCCATGAAATGGATATGGTCGTAATCTCCCATACTGTAGCTGAGTACCTATAAGAAACATAACCCAGACCATCATTAGTAAATTAACATAAAACCATGCTAGGTTAATCATCTAAACTCATGTGGTGATGTCATAAAGGGTTTTGGGGCAAAAAATGGGCATGCAGAATTTCGAGTCTAAGATGGAAACTGGTCTCAGTTATGGAAATAACGGACACTTTACTGTGATTTCTGAGACCATTTTTGACCAAATTTGTAATAGCACCAAACACCATATTTTAACCCCAATATGAGTTCCAAGCAACCAATAGATCATCATGCTCATGAAACTCAAACCCTAAGTGCTTGATTGTTCTCTTGAAAAGTGAAGAAATCTATGATAGGTTCGTTGAAGTATTCAACTAAACATATGGTATACACACTAATTCTAACCTATTTACACTAAAAAAAATTTGTACTCAGGACTTCCCCATCGATGTGTACACCAACTACAACAGCTAACAAGAAGAATAACCACATACAGGCATGGATTTAGCATTAGAAACACTATTTAAACCTACTCCTAAAACATAAGTTCCAAGCCTAAAACAATATACAAATGAGGGAGTTGGGACCATTTACCGAGCTACAGGATGAGAATGAGGTAAAATTCACAACTTGGGCACACAACAAACAGTTAATTTTTAGTGTAATTTGATAGAATTTGAAAAGGGGGTGGGGGAGAATTGGTAGTCGGATGGTCTTTTAAGCTTGGCCGCGATTGCGGTACGATATCCGCAATCATGGAAACTTAGCCACAGCGATCGCGGTGACATGATCTGCGATCGCGGTACCTAAGACTAATTTTTGGGTCCCCTACACTCCCTTGCTTAGTTCATCCACGATCACGGTACCTCGGACAAATTTTTAAGTCCTCTGCATTCCCCTGCTTAGTTCAAAACACAATAATTTCACACTTTCCTTCTTTTTAATTTCAATCAACACTCCTCCTAAAACCAAAATTTCATGGGTTATGGAAAAACAAAGACAAAAGTTATTCTATCATAAAGGAATAAAAGGATACGTGCCACTTTCGTGGCATGATAGGCTATTTCCCATCTTTTATGGCAAGACACCTCTTTGACTATCATTTGGGTTTCCACTTAGAAGATTTGAATTGGCGGTCCAACTTAAGATCGATACATCTTCGAGGTACTTTGAGCAAAGGTGAGGACATAATGAAATATTTTCTATCTTGCCACTTTGAAGACTTAAACTTTTTACCCATTTTTATCTCAAATTTTCTAATAGGCTCGTTGGGTACCGATGAGAAAATCAAGAATTCATTTGTTACACATCGCATTTTGCACTTATTGGCCTTCAAGAGAGGGGCTTCATTTTGCTGTTTTGGAATGACAAACTCCAAAATGTAGGGACTATCCTCCTCATCTCCAAAATTCATCATTTCCTCGGGTGGTTCGACTTTTATCACATCCACCAAGAATAATGTTGAAAAGTGATTTGAGTTAGGTCTTCTTCCTAATTTTGGAGTCGCATCCTTCTCGGCGTTCTTACCCCAAAATGAACTAGAGCCTTCACAAAGGATTTATTTGGATTTTTCTTTCGGTTATAGTGCAATTTCCTCAATCTTGGAATCATCTCTCATATTTGATTCTGTTGGTTAGGAAACCATTGAGGGTTCTTCACTATCAAGCTCATCGTACATGACATGGCTTGATATATTTTCTTTATTCTCCTCGTTTTGAAGATTGGGCTTATTCATATTACTTGAAAGATCGGTGTTCTCACCAGCTTATTTTTTGTTTTTCACCCTCTTTTCCAAATGCCAACATGGATTGATGCAAGTAATGCACGTCCTCCTCCATTATAGTTGCCTGATCCAAAAGAGTTTGAAGCATTGCTTCGACACCATTGTATTTTGCACGTTGTTCTTAATTTATTCCATCATGAGACCTATCAAACTCATAAGAAGAACTATCATTTTTATTAGCACAATGAGGGGAGGGGCATTTGGGCAATCACTCCAATGTCCATCTCGACCACCACACAAAGAATAACCATACTCCCAATGGGATTGAGATGGTGCACACATCTCTTTTGGAGGAAAATATCTACAATCTAGACAAAAGTGAAGTCCATCAAAATATAGACAGGGGTCATTAAGATAAGATTTCCAACCACCAAACTCACACTCATTCCAAGATGCCATCATGACAAGTAAAAAAATCAAAAATCTACCTAACACAAGAAACAAAAGAAAATCAAAAAAAATATTTATAAGTTTGAATTTAAGCAAGTAAGATAAAATTCCAAAATAACTCAATACACCAAATTGTTCCCCGACAACGGCGCCATTTTTTATAACGCTCAACTTACACGTCAATTTTAAGAGCAAGGCGGTCATTGTCAATATATATCTAACTTTGAGTCAGAGTCTAATTCACAAGGAACAATGTGAATGGAGAATAGGTAAGTTCAAAATAAAAGTACTTGCTAAACTCAAACCTAAGATACAATTAATTGGGGGATTTCAGTCCTTTCAAAGATATGATTATTTTTTTTACTCCTAGTGGACTAACCCGAGGCTACGAATAATTAGAGTGTAATTAATTTGAAATGGATCTTGGTATTATGCTTTCCTAAGAAAAAATTATGCATGGGAGAATGATGATTTGGTGCAAATTCTAGTTATTAGTGATGTGGTAGGCTAGGTTGCAAGTCCTTGAGGCTAATTTGTCAACAAAGGCTCAAAGATGTAACTCATTGACCCTTTCGAGTACCTAACAAGTGTGCCAATTAAAGCCACCAAACACCCCAATTTGGATATCCCTATTTATAGGATTCTACCCAAAGTATAGCCAACCTTGTAATCACCCTTATGTCTAAGATAGTGATAGCAAACTATACCCATCAATTGTCTACTATAGCCTTGGTTCCCACATCCTTCTTTCAAGGATGATGTAGGGTCCAAAAATTCGCACAAATCCCTCTTTCAAGGATGGTTTGATCTTTCAAGAGTGTGGAATTTTCACCCACAAACCCATGTGGGTATTTGGGGCTTTCACCCATAAATTCCAACCAATTTAATCAAGCAATAGTAGAACCCATCAGTAACAAACTACCAAGTGCATAAATAAGTCACAACCCACACACAATTGCATCTTATTTTAACATAAACCCAAGAAGAAGATCTAGCTAAACATAAGATTAACAAGCAAGATATAACCAAAAATCTCCATCAAACTGCTTTATTGAAAGATAAAGAGAATGCAAATTGAAAGATCTAGGGTTTAACAAGTCTTCAATTGAAATTGTCAATCGTTCACTTGAAAGATAATCTAATGTAATCTTCACACAAGAATTAGTTAAATAGTTGTCTCTTCAAAGTTGGAAAGTAGATGATGGAAAAATTCCATAAAAGTCGGATCTCTTTCAAAGAGATGGGGTTGAGCTTCTTAAAGGAATTTGGGAATTATCTGTGTGTATTTATATCTCTGCCCTTGGGCTGTACTCCCACCAAGCCGCAATCATTGTAACTTGTCCGCGATTGCAAATATTGCTACTGGTGCCAAAATCTCGCGATTGCAATGCTTTGGCAAATCTCGACTGATTGCAATCGCAGTAATTGTGGCTCGTTCTGCTCCAAGTCTTCCAACTACACTTCTTTTCTCTCTTTTGATCCTTCTTAATTCAACTCCACATCTTTCCATCCCATAACCTATATGCCTACAAACTATGGATATTAGTGCATTTTAATCACACATATGTCTCATTTATAAATTTAAACCATGGTAATGTGCATAAATCTTTAGTGCAAATGAGTGGTAAACTCACCACTCATCACCAACCCTCCGCAAAATCGCATAAGGACCAACATACCGGGAACTGAGCTTTTTTTTTTTACCAAACTGCATCACTCCCTTCATAGGAGACACCCTCTGAAACTCCTTATCCCCAACCTCAAACTCCAAATCTCTATGTCTTATATTTATATAGTACTTTTGGCAACTTTGGGAAGCCTTAAGCCTATCCCGAATCACCTTCACCTTTTCCATAGCCTGATAAACCAAATCCAGAATGAACATATCCACCTCACCAAGCTCAAACCACCCAATAGGAGATCTACACCTCCCACCATACAATACCTCAAAAGGGGCCATCCCAATGATAGAATGATAGTTATTGTTGTAAGAAACTCTACCAAAGATAGATGCTCAACATAATTGCCACCATAGTCAATCACACATTCCCGGAACATGTCTTCTAATGTTTGAATAGTCCTTTTTACTTTTCCATCATTCTATGGATGAAAAGCAGTACTCAGACTAACCTTAGTCCCCAACCCTTTCCAAAAAGACCGCTAGAAATGAGATGAAAACTGTATATCACAATCAGAGATAATCAAAACAAGTACCCCATGTAGTTTAACAATCTCATAATTATACAACAGTGCATAGTCCTCAGCCAAAAATTTAGTTTGCACCAAAAAAAAGTGAGCAGATTTTGTTATCCTGTTTACGATGACCCAAACCAAATCAAATACTTTCCAAGACCAAGAAAGACCGGTAATGAAATCTATGTTGATTACCTCCCATTTTCATTCAAGCAATTCAATTTCATTATATAACCCTCCAGGCCTCATGTGCTGAACTTTGACTTGTTTTCACACCATACACTTGGCCACAAAATCAGCCACATCCCTCTTCATACCATTCCACCAATATATATCCTTGAGATCAGGATACATTTTTGTTAAATTGAGATGAAAAACATAGTGAATCACCTCAACCAATATCTTTTGTCGCAAACCATCGATATCAGGAACACATAACCTCTCTTAGTACCTCAAGGTACCATCACTACTGATCTTAAAAACCACCACCCTTTGCATATCAACATCCTTCTTGATTTTAATCAAGATGGGATCTAGAATTTTCTTTTCCTTGACCTTTGCACCAAGAGATAACAAAACCACTTCCCATACCATCACACCACCATCATTGGAGTCCAAGAGACGAACTCCAAGATTAGACAAGTGGTTAATATCTTTCACTAATTCCCATTTCTCCATATCCACATGAGCTAAACTCCTTATGGATAACCTGCTAAAGGAATCAGAAACCACGTTAACTTTATCGGGTGGCAGTGAAGTCTTTGAGAAGCTCCAAAGATCTTCTCTGCCTGAGATTAGTTCCTTCTGCGTGAACACATACTGTAGACTCTTATGATCAGAAAAGATGTCAACGTGCACTCCATAAAAATAATGCCACCAGATTTTTTAAGAAAAAACCACTACTAAAAGCTCCAAATAATAAGAAGGATAATTCCTCTCATGCACTTTCAACTGCCTGGAAGTATAGGCAATCACCTTCCTATGTTGCATCAAAAAATAACCTAGTCCCACCCGCGACGCTTCATAATAAACCACAAACCCCTCATTGCCTTCAAGCAAAGT
Organism: Capsicum pubescens; assembly: GCA_030864215.1. Classification (NCBI taxonomy): domain Eukaryota; kingdom Viridiplantae; phylum Streptophyta; class Magnoliopsida; order Solanales; family Solanaceae; genus Capsicum; species Capsicum pubescens. Next base: position 123,371,140 of record CM061544.1, read on the forward strand.
CAAAATCGGAGCCGAAGTTAGCTTATCCATAAGCTTCTTGAAACTACCTTCAAAAGCATCCGACTAAGAGAACTTTACCTTCTTCTGAGTCAACTTAGTTAATGGGGCAGCTATCATCGAGAAACTTTCCACGAACCGCCTATAATACCTAGCCAAACCTAAAAATCTTTGAATGTGAATTGGAGTAGTAGGTCAAGGCCACCTTTTAACCACAGCCACCTTTTGTGGATCCACCATGATCCCCTCACTAGAAATAATATGCTCAAGAAAAGTTACAGCGTTCAACCAAAACTCACACTTGGAGTTTGGCATACAATTGTTGCTCCTTGAAGGTCTACAGCACCACACGGAGATGATTAGAAAGATCTACCTTACTTTTAGAATACACCAAGATGTCATCAATGAATACAATGACAAAAATATCCAAAAACTGCCTGAAAACCTATTCATTAGATCCATAAATGTCGTCGGGGCATTAGTCAAACCAAATGACATAACTAGGAATTTGAAGTCTCCTTATCGAGTACGAAAAGTTATTTTAGGGATATCTACCTCCGTAATTTTAAGCTGATAATACCCAGACCAAAGATCTATCTTAGAAAAGAATTTGGCATCTTGTAATTGATCAACCAAGTAATCTATCCTTGAAACACAATACTTGTTCTTAATCATTACCTTATTCAACTGCCGATAGTCAATGCATGTTCGAAGGGAACCATCTTTCTTACATATGAATAATATCGGTGCACCCCAAGGGGACACAATAGGACAGATGAAACCTTTATCCAAAAGATTCTTAAGTTGCTCCTTGAGCTTTCTCAACTCAGTAGGAGCCATTCTATAAAGAGGAATAGATATTGGACAAGTGTCCGAAACCAAACTCAATCTCCCAATTTGGAGGAACACCAGGAACATCATTTGGAAAGACCTCAGTAAACTCAATTACCACTGGAACCAAATGCAAGGGAGGACCTTTTGAGTTAGAATCTTTAACCCAGAAAAAATGATAGAGACAGCCTTTAGAGATTAACCTCTGTTCTCTAAGATATGGAATAAACCACCACTTAGGAGTTAGGGAACCACCCTCCCACTCAACAACCTATTCACCAGGGAACTTAAAGACAACCTTAAGGGTCTAATAATATAAGGATGTGTAACAAGAGTGTAACCAATCTATCTTCAGAATAATATCAAAATTCACCATATCAAGTTCAAGCAAATCTACCAAAGTCTATCAACTACCAAAAGATACAACACCCCCCCTATAGACTCTTTTAGGAATCACAGAGTCACCTACCGGGGTAGAAATAGAAAAAGGATCTGAAATAACCTTGGTATCAAAACCAAAATATATAGTGATAAATGGGATCACATAAGAGAGAGTGGACCCCGGATCAAGCAAACAACACACATCATGAGAAAAAAATTGTAATGTACCAGTCACGACATCAAGTAATGCCTCAGATTCTTGCCAAGTAGTATGAGCATATAACCTATTCTGACCTATGCCAGTACCAGAAGTAGAAACAAATACAGAAGAAGCACCCTTTGGTGCAAGAGCAGAAGATGAAGCAACCGGAGCCTTTCTTGCCCCCAAAGCACCTTTACTATCCTGAAAGTTTCTAAGCATATGGTCTGGCTAACCACAATTGAAATATTTGCCCCTGCCCTCATCACTGAAACCCCTATGCAACCTACCATAAAAACGGCATGATGAGGCCGATGAGCCCTACTTGCTTGAGATTGGGTACCTTGTGCCCAGAAATTATCACCACTCTGTTGATGCCTATCACCCGACTACTTTGGGTAAGGAGCACTAGCTGAAAAGAAGGAACCAAAACTCCTTTACTTCTTCTTTAGCTACTTACCACCATCCCGACTACCTTGCAATCGAGCACCACCCTATTCGGATAACCTGAACTTCTTACCCTAGCTTTTTTCAAACTCAGCCTGCTTTCTCTTTTCCTCCTCCACCTGTTGCATATGAACCATCAACCTAGAAATATCCATATCCTTGATCAGCAATGCAGTCTTACTTTCAAGGATCAAATCCTGAGATAGTCCAGAAGTGAACTTTCTCATCCTTGCCCTTATATCAGACACCAATTCTGGAGCCTACCTTGACAGTTGATGAAATTTCAAGGCATATTCCTTGACAGACATTTTTCCTATATTGGATTGATAAATTCCCCTGCCTTTACTTTCCTCAATTCCCAAGGAAAGAAGAAATCTAGAAAAGCATTAGAGAAAGTCTCCCACAAATTTGACTCTATAACATCACCTCTCACCTTATCCCACTCCTAGTACCATTAGTACTCCACATCCTTAAGCTGAGAAGCAGTAAAATTCACCCCTTCTACATTTATGGCATGCATTACCCTAAAAATTTTCTCCATCTCATCCAAGAAACCCAGAGGATCCTTCTTCACCTTCACACCTGTAAAAGTAGGAGCATTCATCTTCATAAACTAGCCAACCCTTGTAGCCTCGGCAGATAAAACACCAGATTCATCCCGCTCAGCCTGAGCAGCAACCAACTGAGCAATAACATGGATTGATTGACGAAATTCCACATTTATTACCTTACCCTAAAGAGGACTAGCAGAAACAGGTGGAACTCCATAAATATTAGGGACTGTACCCCTAGACCGAGTATAGAGCCCCTGAGTAGATCGTGTCCCATCAACATCGCCCCCCAGTTAAGACAGAGGAGTTTTCTTGAAACACAAATTATCAAGGCATGATCTAAAAGGCTAACAAACTAGAATTAGAGAAGATTGCAAGACTTAGACTCCACACTTTAAAACAAAATACTAAGAAATTAAAATATTCCTAAATGTTTGTAGCCTTTCTCTTATGAGTGTGGCATGCTACACATCCTTAAAAAAGACTTTACTCGACATGATTTGTGGACTCCCAATTGATCATGAACCTAGAGCTTTGATACCAACTTGACACGACCCAAACTTGGGCCTTGTCGTAATGGGAATCACAAGTCCATCCAAGACAGGGGACTACCTCTGTTACCCATCCCAACCTCTAAAAATGCATACCCTAAGTCAGATAAATTCTGAATGCATAACAAGATAGCGTTTATTCTGATTCCAGACTCTGTGATAGGTCTATGAGCATAACCAACCCAAACAAGTCCAACCATCCATTACCAACCAAAAACCATAACTAAACCAAAATAAAAACCAAGTTCCTTTCTATAACATAACATAAAAGGATGGAGTAATCAAAAATTCAGTCAAACGGTATCAATCCCAATACCTATGTCAATACTAAGGCTGACACCAATACCAACACCACCCATTCTAACCCATAGTAGTCATACAAAGCATCTAACCATAAGAAAAATAATATATGATTGGGACATGCCCCCAACCATAGCCAAAACCAATATCCATAAAAGTACCAAAGTATGTAAGAACATCCATGACATGAAATGGAGCCTGCCGGAATATGAAAGCTCACTAATTTAATCCAACCAAGCGAATCCCAAATCCGAGCATAAAATGGAGCCTTCCAAAATATGAAAGCTCACTAATTCAATCCAATCGAGCGGATCCCAAATCCAAGTACTAAGCAGAAAGAGTAGAATGGTCGGTTCCAGCATCACGTGGGGATACAGCCACCCGAAGATAGGTTAGCGGGGAATGCTAACATGAACTCAGGATAAGGATAAAATAATGTCATCCAGTAAAACCAAGAAAACCAACCATATGCATTAAAACCATACATATATATATAATAATATCGGGAGAGGGGGCTGGGTTTATCATTCATTTAAAACCATTAACCTAGGTATGTGTAGCTTAACCATCCTAGAACCACTCACGAGCTATATAGGTCCAGTGGAACCCCTTGAACGGGCCTTGAAGCATGTAGCTACATGAACTGGAGATACCATAAGAGTAGGGTATTTCTATGTATCCATCGCTATCCATGATACATATGTATAGTGTGCTTAAGGGATTCCCATGTACCTCATTGTATCATATATGGTCATTATGACTAACCCTTATGTTTGCAAACATGAGCTTCCAGTGTCCATCCATTGGACTCGCACCTTCACAATTTGATATCACACCCTGTCATTATTGCCCATTTAAAATCATTACCATCCAACCAAACTAATAATCCATTATTATTAACCAAGGTTATAAGTAGTGGTATCATCATACAGACAATAGCTTGCAAGCAATGTCCTTAGACAACTTATTTATGTAAAGGGATTCCCATTACCCATAGATTACATTATCAGGTTAACTTGGGGGAATCCCATGTACCCCACAAGTGTTCCATTACTATGTTTGCTTGGGGGAATCCCATGTGCCCCATAAATTGTTCATTAACATGTTTACTTGGGGGATTCCCTTGTACCCTACAAAGACATTTAATTAACCATAACCATGACCACCAAACCATACCATTTAACCATTCCAAACCATTTAAACCATTTATACTATTTAGGTATTCATTACTAAAACATACTCTGCAATAGTTCCATTAAAAGTACAATAGTATAGTAAAATAATTATCATAGGCATTTATCAAACCTGTTAGGGGCATAATGTTTCCAAAACCAAATCCAATTACCAATTTACCATACCCGTGTAAGTCCAAACCACCATTAAGGCATGGAAAAACAAAATTAAAACATGGAAAACCATAACCAAGCATTTAATACCAAAACCCTATCTTATATTTGAAAACCCAAAACCATACAATGGTTATGCCATGAAAACATTGTATAAGATATTCCCTAGTTGGAAATAACAATGAGGAGGAGTACATGCCTTAGATTATGAAGATGGTGGAGAGAAAACACTTGTACAATCCCTAAATTAATCCTTTAGATGAAATCATAGCCTTTCTTTACCTAAGAACCTTAGAGAGAATTAGAGAGAGTTTCTAAGTTTTTAAGATTAGAATAATAAAGTATATGATGTCCCAATAGTTATATAAGTCATGCAAGAGGTTAAGTGGGGAAATATCCAGATTACCCCCAACTTAAACTGCTTAAAATTCTCGTTAGATGGTACGATGCCTCCAAACTAGTCATACCCTCCCATAAGAGTGGTACCTACCACTCGTACCCTAGGCCTCTCCCTTGGACCCAATAATACCCAATATATGACTTACCCAAACCAATTCATACTCGACTATATAATTAGTACCCCTAAATCGTATCCCTAGAAAAATAAAATCATAAGGAAGTTTGAACATTATCTACCATACGAGTCAATAGTACGACTCGTACCCTAACTTAAGGCTCATGGTGAGCCACTCGTACTCATATCCAAGTTAAGTTACTAAGTCTTAAATTAAGTGAAGGAGAAACAAAACCATACGAACCCTATGATGTCTGCAATGGTCCACCCAATAGCCCTCTTGAACTTTCATAGAACTGATATCAAAGCTTTCACCTGTGCTCCTACCAAATCTACCATAATAATTACCGGCATAGTATTGTTGGCCCCTAAGAATGCATACGATAAGTGAGGTGGGAGAGTCTTCAATTCCAACACCGGTGGTTTTTCAATTGATGGTCTTGCAGGAGGTGTAGTTTTATTTTTCAATTCAAGATCCAGCTTTTTAGGGGCATATTTGTAAGAACCTATGCCATGCAGCGCCTGAACCAACTCATCATATTCATCTATCCCATCACTCTCAAAGTTTATGATCATTATTGTTAATGCTTCTACCCCTAGTCTCTCCTCAATAGGTACAAACACTACAACCATATTATCATCCACTAAATCAATCGCTGTTACTACTCTCATATCATTAGGCTGCTGAATTATCATGCATATATTCTATACTATTTTCTTATCATTACATTTGAAAGTGATCTCCTCTAGGTCCATATCAATCGATACCTGACCAGTTGACAAAAAAGGTCTACCTAAAAAAATCAAAGAGTGGGCATCCACTTCACAGTTTAAAATCATGAAATCAGTTGGATAAGTGAATGATGCCACCCTCACTTCAACATTATGCACCATACCTGCTAGCTTCTTTATAGATTAATCAGCCATCAACAACCTTGAAGATGTAGGATTGAGTTTGCCTAACCCCAATACCTTGTATATCACTAATGGCATTTCATTATTCCCACTCCCAAATCACATAGAGCTTGATTAATGTCATAAGGCCCAATAAAGCATGGACTAGTGACTGCACCTGGGTCTCCTTTCTTTTCTACTGATGTTGCATGAAAATCCATACTAAACTGTTGCACTATATCTTGGAGCTCTTCTGCTACCCAGTCGTCATTGTCATCACTCCTAAAATCATCATCACTATAAGTCAGCTTCTCAAATTTATTTTGAGGTGTCTCATATACAATAATATTTTTCTTTTGTGTATCATTAGTGCAAAACGTGCTCATCAAGTGGGGAATTATTCTCCGTGTTAATAGCCAAACAATGAACTAGTGTCGAAGGATTTGGCACACTGTCACTAGGAAGTGCACCTGTCTGATGTTGGGCTAACGTGGCAGAGATTTGCCCATACTACTTCTCTAACTGCTTGATAGTAGTTGAATGTGATTTAAACTTATAAGTCAATCCTAAAACATCGGCCTTAAGTTCTCTAAGGCACGTTTCCTGACTCTCTTGACCCTTTATCAGTTTAGCCAATATCTCTTCAATTCTTGATTTTGCATCTCATCTGCCAGGTAGGATGTATTTGTCCCTATCATCATAGTTCCTACCTTGATTCTCTTTCCTTTGGGCTTAGAAACCCGCCAAGTAATGATTCACATACTTTGTCTCCTCCTCTACTTCAAACTCATGCACCCTAGTAACTGCACCTTGTACCCCTACTACATTAACCTTTACAGAAATTACTGTTGCAAATTGTTTGGCTAACTCACCAATTTATGTCCGCAATAGTGAAATTTCCTAAGCTACAGCATCCTCAGCTACTCTTCGTTCACTAGAAGCTCCAATGGAATAAATGTCAGAACCTCTCTAAACCTCCCAAGTTCGTCACCCTCGATTAGTTAATGAGATCTAATCCATAAAACTCAAATCCATATCCCATCATAATCCCATGAAGGCTCCTTCAGAGATAATGTCTATCATTTCTTTGGAACTAATAGTCAGGACTCTATAGAAGATCTCCAACAAGCTTATCCCTGAAATTCGGTGGTTCGGCACCATGCTAAGTTTCTTCTTGAACCTAAACCATGCCTCATACAAAGATTCTTACTGTCGTTGCCTAAAGTTATAAATCTCATCCTTGAGCTACAATACCTTGGATGGAGGAAAGAACATATTTAAGAACTATTTGTAAAACTCGATCCATGTAGTGATAGACCCTCTTGGAAGTGTCCCTATCCATAAAGATGTTTCTCCAGTAAGTAAGAAGTAGTGATAGACCCTCTTTGAAGTTCCCCTATCCATAAAGATATTTTTCCAGTAAGTGAGAAGGGAAACAACCTCAGTCTCAATACCTCCTGATCTACTCAGAGTATGGTTTATGAAGTGCAGATCCTAGTAAAATTTTCCAGATACATGGTTGCATCATCTGTAGGCAACCCTGCAAACACGCCCTTCAAGTATAAGAGCTGAATTATAGCACTAGAAATGTTGAACTTGACATTAGGGGGCAAAACAAGATGAATGATAGCTGCAGTATCTACCGGCTCAACGTATCCTTGATCCTCTTCATCATCTCCATACAGATGAACAACATACTGATATGCTGGGATCACATAAGGTCGATCTCCTATAACTCTATTTTGGTTTCCACTGAGTACTGCTCGGTGGTCTATAGCTTGTCTCTGCTCAGCTAACTCTGCCTCCCAAGCTATGCATTGATCTCCTTCTACTACCCTCTTCTTATTTTAGGCTTAAGCTAAAAGCTCACTAGTTTGTCGATCAACAATATTTGTACTCCTTCGGGAGGAGGGGGAGGAAAATCATCTCTTTTTAGCTTTGACATCCTACTATATATTTATGGGAGTAATGGATTGCCTTTACTCCATGTGCTAGGCATACACCATCGTATGTCTAACTAAGAAGAGAATCCCCAACAACGGTTCCAAAATTTTGATGACGTCCAAACTACACCTCCTGTAAGAAAATAATACGATCATTGTCAAAATATAGTAACCCAACAAAGGTTGGGGTCGAATCCTAAGGGAACACGTGGAATCATAGATCTCAGCAGTTATAGTCGCAGGGCAGAACAAGAAAAGTAAATGGGGGGTTTTGATGTAGTAATCTCGAGCAAGTAACTCTATTAACTTTGATTGTAATCTATCGTAAGTGAACACTAGGATTGTGTTCCCCTGGCTTCTCAACTCCGTAGTCTTTTCATGCTTTGTTGAACGAACCCGATACTTTGCATGCAGAATCGATAAGTTAGGTACCTTCTGCAGTCTTTTGGACGAGCAGAAGGATTTCACCCTTTACCTTTTATGTCTAAGGATGTCGCCTTACTAATCATTACCTTGATCCCAGTTAACTATTATCTTTTGAGTCTCTAGTTATTAGATGAAATCTAACCATCTTACTTAGATAGAAACTAGAAGCATGGATTGACAGTTAAAACTCCAAATTACTGTTGCTTTATCTTTTCCTAGACACTACTCCTCTTTTGGAGTAAGTATAACATCTAGGCAAGATTCTAACGCGTACACCCGTTATGAAAAATATTATAATGAAGAAAAAGTATTGTATCACTACAATATTTTAGTCCTATTGCCACTCTAGTAAAGTGTGGCCCAAAATAGCAGAAAGTGTGGCCTTTGATCAAAGGCTACACTTTCGGACTTTAGGCAACACTTTTTAGGGGGTGGCCTAAAAAGGTGTAACCTTTGACAAAGGCCACGCTTTTCAAATGTTGTCATATCATCTACATTTAAAAAGTGTGGTCATTAAGGTATAAAGTCCACGCTTTGAAGCTTGTCATTGACAACACTTTTATTTGATAAAACTACACTTACAAGTGTTGCTTTTGTTTTTCTATTGGGCACGCTTCACAAGCGTAGCCTTTTATTGCACCTCTATAACAACACTTAAAAAACGTGGCCTTTTCTTTATTACTATCCACACTTCAAAAACTTAACCTTTTATACATCCTCTATGACAACACTTGTAAAGTGTAAGTATGTTTTAGCCACACTTTTCAAGTGTAGCAATATAGCCTAAAATTTGATAGTTCAAGCCATATTTTACATAAATGGCATTAGGCATATAAAATGTTAGTACATAATTTCTAATTGAAAAATAATTATTTTAATCGAAATGTATACATCACTAAGCACATTACATAAACATATATATTTATATATAATCCCACGCACCAATTAGCAAATAAATAATTGAAGTGCATAGATTTGATTTCAAAAAAACATGTCTTTGACATACTAAAGAGAAAACAGCATAATAAAAATTTATACCAAGTTCCACACAAAACCAAATGTATATAAACGTATATCAAAATATTTCAAAAATTCATCATCATTCACTTCAATCTATATCAAGTTGAGTTGTGGCGCCCATCATTCAAATTTGATCCCCCGCATTGAGCCTACACATTCAAAATGAAACAAACGAAGTAAAATTATGCTCAACAAATATACATATATTTTTTCAATCTTGAATGAGGAAGTATGGGAATCCAAAGTTTCTTTAATTCATTCAATCAAGTTAAAAGTTCATGATTTTAGTATCTTGTGAATTTGTAAGATAAAGTACCTTTTCATGAACCGAAACATGAGCTGAGCTGGAAGAATTTGAAAGAATTTTTCCTCTTACAGCTTGTGCATAACTCGCATCAGGTGAAGGAATGTTAGATCCATCACTCACTAGTATATCTTGAAAATTCAATCCAGGATTGTTTTACACCAATTGACTAAAAAACTGTCGCATTTCTTCTCTTATTTCACTTATAATTTCTTCCTTCGTAGAAGTGACTTCATTAGCATGCTTTTGTTTAAGCTCATTCATTTCCTCATTTTTTTCAGTGAAGTTGTTGTCACTGATCTACCATAGCCTCTAACTCGACCAGGATTCTCCTTTCCAAACACTGTTGTAAATGCATCATCTGGTTCCAAGCATTTTGATGATTCTAAAGTTCAGACTATCAAAAAGTAAAACAATAGCTTTCAAGAGAAGAAATAATGCAGTATATATAAGATATATTTCAAAGAAAAAAAAGGCTCCTCCTCAGTCCCACGGCAGAAATAAAAATAGGTAACAATCAATGAACCCCTACATCTCCAGTGGTTACACCAGCTAAGAGGAAGAGAGATGAACAATGTTGCAAAGTAGTTGTAGATAGCTGTAATGGGTATTAGTAGTAGTAGGAGCTACCGGCTCAGAGCCAATCAATATGTCATGGTTCAGATGAATCTCGTTCTTTTGATATCTAAAGAAACAAAACTAAACATTTAAATACTTAGCAACACTGAAAGTACGGATAAATTAGCACACAATGTTCATTGTTCCTCGCAGTAGTCTCCCTGCAGGATTCATGTCTTCTTTTTCTACAGTGATATCCATTGGGTGTTTGGATTAGTATTATTTTTGTAAGTGAGATGTTGTCAATGAAGATTCCAACAGACTTCCATTTTCAAGAAGAAAATGAGTCAAAAGAACTACTTTGTGGGCCTATTAATGTGCAAGCAATAACTGAAAGCAGAACCAAAGGGATGAAAACCAAGATAGCCAAATTAGAATACAAAAATGAAGGCAATTGCAGCTTCTTGAGAGACCACATCTTCAAAAAATTGACTACTTCTGCATGCTTACACTAACAGTACTATACTTCCTTTAATAGTACTGCAAATGAGATGAGAGGAAATAATAACTGAGATAAAGATTTGTTAATCAGTGAACATTCTGAGATTCATTACTTCACTGCATGTTATTCTTTGCTGTAGATTATCAATATTCTTGAATATCATGTGTTTAAAATAAGCAGAAAAGGGCACTTGCTCAGTACCCAGCACCTTTCTGGGGATCTTCTCCATGTAAAGTTTTTTTACAGTTCAAGTTTCCCTTATTCTCAAAGTCAGTTGTCTTACTTTATGATAATTTTTTACTTTGCTGGCAGAAAGTTGGATTAGCAAATGAATATGCAAGTTTATATGGATATCTACTGCACTAACAAAAATTAAAAACCACTTCCCCCATCATAAATCTTTGTTGACTATACATATTTTTGGATAATTTAATGGTTGTCGATCTGTATAAGATAGCTAATAAGCAAAGGTTTCCAGATCACATACAGAAACACCAATCCATTCCCTCAATCAACATGGGAAACTTTCAACACCCTCACACGCTCATGGTTGGACATATAAAGTGTGGACGACGTAATATGAGACCACAATATTGACCAACTATGCTCTCAGGATGTGATACATCCTAAAATAGAGCATGCAGAAGGAGTAGAAGATTACTGACCTACAGCTTGTTGCAATACAATCTACAAGGTCATTTGAAGGTGTTATGCAATAAGCTAAGCTTGGTGCTACCTAAAATAATTTCAGGGAATCAGAGTGAATTTGTACCAGGAAGATTGCACAAAATGTCTTCATTTGCTAGGATTTAGTGAAATTGTACAATAGGAAGCAGGCTTAGAAAAATTGCTTAATGAAGGTGGATCTCAAGAAAGAATATGATACAGCTAAATGGAAACTTGTTAGAGAAATGTTACATGTACTTAACTTCCCACACCACATCCTCGGGTGGGTTATGGAGTGCTTAACAAATACCCAATTTACACTTGCATTAGATAGAGGACTATATGGAAATATTAAAGGGAAAAGAAGTCTTAGACAAGGAGATCCCATATCAACCCTTATCTTTGTCATTTGTATGAAAACCAAACCAAGACTCCTGTGATGTTTATGTCCAGAATAATGAACAATAGGAGGCTTCATAACCACAAAATAATCAGAAACACTATGAGACAGTGTGCAATATAATCAGTAATAGTCTGCAAGTCAGTAATTCCCTCAGTAGAAGCATCAAAGCCCACATACATAAACTCTTTTATATAATCAAACAAGTCAATATCACCAATCAAGATTGGTTTTTTAGGCTTTGAGCTAGAGTAACTCAAGAAAACCATCAACTTTTTATCATCACTCTAGTAATTAATCTAAGAACTAATCAGAAAACTTGGAAGGCACATTCTCAGTGTCACTGTAACTTCGTATCTTTTTAACCCATTAGGTTCCAGTTTGTAACTTCCTGTCACTGTAACAAATTCCCTGGCCTACTTAATCTTATTCTTCTCGTAACTTGAAGTCTCAAAAAGTTAGTTCTATCAATTACACTGTATTTTTTTAAACCATAAATTCATATTCTTGATAATCATATTCTTCCTTATTGTGAATGTTGACCTTTGTACGTTCATGAAATTCACACAATGATTAATGAAATTAATGTTCATATTAACTAGAAAGAGAATTGATCTCTGGAAGTCAAAGAAAGAACTCAAATCTTTACTAGTGTTGCGATTCAGTCGGTCAGCACAATAATTCTGAATAACAGTTGCACGTCAACTGTTGTACAACAGCTTGGCTATGTTAAGATTTGAAATAGAGCTATTGAAACTAAATTTTACAAACCGATTCAATCTCATAAGGAATTCAAGAACACCAAATTCACTATACATTTTTGGTCTATTAGGTTAAAGCATGAAACTGCAGAGGACTACCATTGGAAGGGCATAGAGATTCCCCAAAAGTTAACACTAAAATAAAGTTTATGGAAGTAAAAATTTACTTGTATTGCTATTTCATTATCAGGATGATTGAGCAGTTGACTCTACAACAACAAGGAAGTGCATACCAATAGCTTGAACTGGCTATGGCTGTCTATATGAAATAGGATGGGCAAACTACGTAAAACTAACATTTAAGTTCCTGGAACTAGTAGAATAGTATGGAAAGCATTTTTCTTCATACCAAACGCCACCAAAACCTAAAATTATAGAATAGTCATATAATTAGGCCCAAGACATCAAAAGAAAGAAGAATCCAACTGTAGGAAATAAGGTTTTGGCATTCGTATGCAATATGAAACATATTGAGCACTGACTGAAAGGTTAGCTTTTATTTGCACCTCATTACAAGTTAAAAAATAGCAATATTGTTAAAATACTTCTATACGGACATGAAGGCAAGATTACTATCACCAACAGCGTAACACAGAAATCTCAAGAGCAGGACACAACACTGAAAGATATCTTGCCTCTGAATAGAGACAAACGATGGATCTCATAGCAACCTAAACATAATGTTGATTATAAAACCTAGATCATGACCAAATCTTGATCTAAGCTAAACCACAAATGTCTTGTTTAGAACAAAATGCACACTGGTAACATTCTAAGAGACTGTCTCTGATTATCCCAAATAAGAACAGTATCCACCAATGTCCCCCGCCATAGAAAGAAAGTCTCAGCAAAATAAAATGTCAAAAAATATATATTAGACCTCTAGATAAAGATTACCTCAGATGTATAAGGCTTGATAAAACTAACCTATTCACACTCTCTCTAGCAGAAAGTGCTATACTCCATACACTTGTGTAGTAAGTCATTAGAAAGCTCGACTGATTATGAGAATGAAGCTATAACACACCATATGAAATGACCATCTAGTGTGTTAAAGTTCATCATATGCATGGCAGCAACCAAAACACTATTTTCACTCTTCTATAAACTTACACATTCCAGATATTATACCTGAAACAGGGCAACATCAAGTTGACACACATAATGGAAGATTCTTAATCTTTCTTAGCTGCTACACTTTTCTTTGATGTTAGCAAATTCTCCAGCCGTTTACTAATAAAACTCAAGATAACAGAATCACATTATACTAACAGGAAAGTTAAGTTGCTGATACTTCAAAAGGTTTCACCCAAACCGAATTCATTATAATCCAAATACAAGAAACTGTACTACAAAGTTTAGCTTAGCAAATTCATAACTGACCTTCTATTGAAAAAACTCATGTGGAATTTCTAAAAACTGTATCTCTGAAAGGGTCAGTCAAAATATGAGCCTATGATTTACATCATGGCTTCATCAAAGGCAAGACCGACTACTACTAAGATTAAGGTTGTGATAGATAAAATGAGACTTCATGTGGAGGAATTTGGATCGATTTCATGAATGAAGATAAAAAGCTTGAGTTAATAAATCAAAAGGTGGAATATGGGAATGTTCCTGAGTATTGTTGGCACTACAAAATACAAGGACATAGAGATGACAAATGTAGAAACATCCTCTCAGAACTGAGAAATGCTTAGCAAAAGACTGAGACTCAACACAACAATGAAGCTCCCCCCAAAATTGATAGGCAAAACAGTAAGGTTAATAAAACTAAACCCAACAGTGAAATCGAAGAGTATGCCAGACTAATTAATAGGAACAAAATGGTTGATATGATCATGAGTCCAATAGTGAAAGATCTCAATGCAGATGAGGAAGGATGGCAAAAGGTGACTAGAGGAAAGAGTGCAAACTACTGCAGTGAAGAAGAGAGACAACACTAAGTACTATGAGATCTTAGGTGTTCCTAAGATCGTGCACCAGAAGATATCAAGAAAGCTTACCGTAAAGCTGGTATTAAGAATCATCCTGATAAGGGAGGTGATCCTAAAAAGTTTAAAGAGCTTGTACAAGTTTATGAAGTTTTGAGTGATCCCAGGAAGCGTGAGATATATGATCAATATGGTGAAGATGCTCTCAAGGAAGGAATGGGCGGTGGAGGTGGTGGACATGACCCATTTGATACATTCTTGTCTTTCTTTGGTGGCAGCCCATTTGGCGGAGGTAGTGGAAGCAACAGCAGAAGAAGGCAAAGAAGAGGAGAGGATGTTGTCCACCCTCTCAAGGTTTCTCTGAAGGATCTGTACAATGGAACATCAAGAAACTGTCACTATCTCGCAATGTATTATGCCCAAAGTGCAAAGGGAAAGGATCTAAATCAGGTGCTTCAATAAAATGTTCTGGTTGTCAAGGATCTGGGATGAAAGTCACTATCAGACAACTTGAACCATCCGATTCAACAAGCCTTATGATCACTAATCCCATCCCATTCAAAATGACATACATCACTATTCAACACGAATAATGCAAAGAATCAGATGTAGTTTGACTTTGGAATACTTAAAAAGAAACTATATCAGTTACCCAAGACTTTGTTTCATCCAAAAGGGTAGCATATAATCTGCTAAACCTATTCATGGAAAATTTGCCTTACATTTATAAAAACTTAGCAAACCAAAGTAACTAACCAACCATACCTAAGTAGAATTCACTTTATTATTACAACAAGGCATGAATTAGCCCAAAAGAAGGGTTCAAGACAACCCATAAATCCATTGGACCAGGCAGGTTTTCAATGAGGAACATACAACCCTAAAAGCCATACACTAACCGCAAAATAGGCTAGCAGTTGTATACAACATAGTGGAACCGGCAGAAAGAAAATTCCAGTCCAAGTTTCCTGCAGATTGTAGAGTATGCGAACAGCAATAATTGTAAAACAGAGCAGCATAGAACAACTCGATATAAGGAACAACCCCATAACCTCTCTTGTATGTTCATCATACATAATTTTACCTTTGGCAAATAAAACACATATCTAAATTGCTATCCATTCACACAGTTATAGTTATTCGATGACTTAATTCAACTTCCACCCAATATCATGTAAAGGTCAAGCACATCTAGCAGTTTATCATCTCTAGCTTAAAAGATAATAAGCAATAATGGCCAAAAACAAATAGTACATATCAACTAGTAAAAGAACAATCAAACTACTCAGATAATCCTCAAATATTCCAACTTTAATTCTCAGATACTTAAATTAGTGACCCAACAAATCATACAAATTTAAACAGATGCACACCGAGTTGAGTGTATTATCTAATTCCCTTACCTCGTGAACTGACTGTTGTATCATTGACTCTACAGCAACAACCATAGAATTATTTATTAGTACAGATTTTATCAGTTTCATGACCTAAGAGAAACATCCGATTGTAAATCATCTCGCTCGCTGTTTCAATTGTTGTTGATGATGTTTTATCCTTTTTGAATTTTATTTTAAAGAAAATGATTTTGACCCTTTTAAACTATTTAGATTCAAGAGAATTTTGAAATAGTTTTGAAAGATTTTATAGAGTGCTATTTGATTTTTATAGAAAATATTAAGAAAATTTTAAAGGAATTTTAAAGATTTAAAAATAAAAATAAATCTTCGAAATCATAGAAATAGCGTAAGGATTTAATTAACGCACTAAGAAGATTTTAAGGCACTTGCGAGCGTTCGCTTAAGAAATGGTTCACCAAAAAATCATTTTTTACTAACTTACAAAAGGTGGCTAATTTTATAAAAAGGTTGACTTTTAAAATATTAAAATTATTTATCTAAATGTTTAAAATTGACATTTGCTTATCCAAACGAGAAATAATCTACTTAAAAAAAGTTACAACATGTTCTAATTAATTCGATATTAATTTTGAGAAAAAGTATTTACTTAATTTATAATTGATCATAAAAATTAGATTTGAGAAAAAAGGATCAAGAGGGGTATTCTAGTTAAGAAACTATTATGCTTAATTCATTATCATTTCTAAAGTAATTAATATTTTACGGGAATTGAAAAGAAATCTACGTAAACTAGGTTGCACATTTGAATTTAAAGAGAAAATGAGTTGTTGTTGTTGTTTTTATGAAAAAAAGAGGATTATAATTATTTATTATTTATATCGTCATACAAATAGTCATTTTGTTGTAAATAACACTTTTAAACAAAAGTTAAGAGAATGTCATGTTAAAAGTATTTTATCAATTATGAAAAGTTAAAATTTACGAGAAAAAAAAATATTTTTTCTTGATTTGAAGGAAATTATTTTAATCTAAATAGGCTACTAGTCATATGAACAAAACAAATGTCATTTTAAATAAAATACTTAACAATTTCTTTTAGACTTACTTTTAAGGAGAGAAATCGAAAGTAACCATTTTAATTCATTTAGACGAGAGACATTAGGTGAGGAAATCACGAATTGATTAAAATACTTGATAAAATAAAACGGTAACGACTTAGGGGATTTATCTAAATTAATTAGTTAGGCTGCACAAATAAATACAAATAAACAAGTTAAAATGAAAATTAAAGAGAAAAGAGTTAAGATTGGGCCTTTTTCAAATCTGTCAAACTTTTGGGCCTATTCTTTATGGATTTTTGGTCCATTTCTGCATTTGTATACCAGTTGTATACAGAGCGTATATCATCCACATTTTTCAGCATTTTTTGTGCATATACACTGTATACCAGTGTATAAATTACTGTATATTCACTCCCAGCTCTACTGTGCGTCATATATTGGCGTGTATCATCCTTTTGGACCTGGAAAATCCGTGTATCTGGTGTATACCAATGTATACCAGCTTGTATACTGGTGTTATCCAGTGTATATTAGTCCAATTTTGGACTTTAATGAGGCTCAACTCGACGGCGGTTGGAATGCAAGGATGTGGGGAGTCCCATTGAACTCATCCGGAAGAATTCATGTAAAGAGAATAAGAGATAAAGAATTAGCAACCCAAAAAGGTAAAGAATAGGATAACCGAAAACAACTTTTACATGGCAGCATTTTAGTATCAAATTAATATCCTAGGCAGTATTCTCTATCCATAAGTTTGAAAAATGCACACATCATTTATATGATTTCATAAAAGCCTCAAAGAAGAGACCAAGAACCTAACCAAGAATTTCAGAATAAGAAAATCTAAGCCAACATCATGAGACATAACCACAACTCTATTTTACACATCATTAGACTTAAGGAAAACAAAAGGGGATGCATGTTAAGACTATATCGCTCCATATAATATGCAGAAAAATATTTCAAAAAAAAAAAAGTTTAGCAAATTAAAATCAATTACAAAATGCACCGTTTTCCTGTCAAGATTAGATGTTTATGATTTTAGGAATACAACAACAACAACAATAAACCCAGTATATTCCCACATAGTGGCGTTTGGGAAGGGTAGAATGTACGCAGTCCATACCACTACATCCGAAAAAGTAGAGAGGTTGTTTCTGATAGACCCCCGGATCAAGAAAAAGGACCAAGACCTTAGTCAAACATCGTAACCATACAACATGATAAAATAACAACGGTACCACAACCACAAAAAGTATATTAACCAACAAAAGGCACCACCCTCCCCCCAACCCTAGCACTACCAACCAAGCGACACGAGACTCACCTAACTCCCGCCTATGACTTGACCACACCCCTTAGCCCTCTACCCTAATACTCTTTCTCCAAACATTCCTATCGAGGGTCATGTCCTCAGTGAACCGTAATTGCTCTATGTCATGTCTAATCACTTCTCTCCAGTATTTCTTTAGTCTACCCCTACCCCGCTTGAAACCATCCAAGGCCAACCTCTCACACTTATAAACTGGAGCATCTGTGCCCCTTCTCATCACATGCCCAAACCATCTCAGCGTCCCTTCCCGAATCTTATCCTCCACCGACGCCACTCTCACCCTGTCCCGAATAGTCTCATTCCTAACCCTGTCAGCCCTCGTGATACCACACATCCAATGCAACATCCTCATTTTTTCCACCTTCAACTTCTGTACGTGAGAATTCTTAACAGGCCAACATACCGCGTCATACAATATAGCCGGACGGACTGCAACTCTGTAGAATTTGCCTTTAAGCTTGGGAGGCACCTTCTTATCGCAAAGAATTCCTGAGGTGAGCCACCATTTCAACCAACCCGCCCCAATACGGTGAGAGACATCTTCGTCAATCTCTCTATTCCCCTGAATCATAGACCCAAGGTACTTAAAACTATCCCTCTTACAAACCACCTGAAACTCCAACTTCACTACCACCTTGCCCTCTTGCCTCGTGTTACTAAACTTATACTCCAAGTACTCCGTCTTTGTCCTACTCAACTTGAAACCTTTAGTTTCCAGGGTTTGTATCCGAACCTTCAACTTATCGTTAACACCTCGACGAGACTCATCAATCAAGACTATATCATCCGCAATAAGCATACACCATGGCACCTCACCTTGAATACTCCATGTCAACACATCCATTACCACAGCGAATAAAAATGGACTCAAATTCGAACCCTAGTACAACCCAGTAAGTACCAAAAAATGCTCGGAATCCCCTCCCACAATCCTTACCCGAGTCTTCGTCCCCTCATACATGTCCCTAATCGAACGAATGTACGCCACAGGGACCTCTCTTACCTCCAAGCATCTCCAAAGAACCTCCCTAGGGACTTTGTCCAACGTCTTTTTCAAGTCAATAAACACCATGCGCAGGTCCCTCTTTCTTTCTCTATATTGCTCCACCAGTCTCCGCACTAGGTGAATTTCCTCAGTCGTCGAGCGACCAGACATAAAACTAAACTGATTCTCTAAAATAGACACTATCTTTCTCAACCTCCGCTCCACCACCCTCTCTCAAATCTTTATCGTGTGACTCAATAACTTAATACCTCGATAGTTGTTGCAACTTTGAATATCACTCTTGTTCTTATAAAGAGGAATCATTGTGCTCCATCTCTACGCCTCGGTAATCTTAGCGTACTTAAAAATGTTGTTGAATAAGTTGGTCGACAACCTCAACCCCATCCCGCTTGCTAACTTCTAAAAATCCACCAAAATCTCATCGGGCCCCGACGCCCTGCCTCTTCGCATCTTGCGAATAGCCTCACAGACCTCCTCCACCTTAAAATGTCGACAATAGCTGGAATCTCAATATTCTTCAGTGTGCTCCAACTCCCCTAGTACAATGCCTCTGTCCCCCTCGTCATTCAGGAGCCTATGAAAATACGACTGGCATCTTTTCTTAATAAGAACGTCATCTACCAAAACTCTACTATTCTCTCCCTTAATGCACTTAACCTGGTCCAAATCCCGACCTTTACGCTCCCTAGCTTTGGCAAGCCTATAAAGCCTTTTCTCCCTGCCCTTCTTCTTTAGTCCCTCATACAATCTTTCAAATGCCATTGTCTTAGCAGCGGTGACCACTAACTTAGCCTCCTTCCTAGCTAACTTGTACTCCTCCCTGCTCACCCGTCTTTCTTCTTCATTCTTACACTGAACCAACTTTACGTAAGTCATCTTCTTCGACTCCACCTTCTTCTTAACTTTTTTATTCCACTACCAATCCCTCCGATGCTGGCCAGACCAACCCCTCGAGGCATCCAAAACCTCTCTAGTTGTCTTCTTGATGCAACTCGCAGCCGTATCCCACATATTATCCACGTCCTCCCTATATTCCCATGCCCCCATCCCCTCCAACCTCGCCCCTATCTTCAAAGCAATAGCTGAGGTCAGTTCACCCCACCTGACTCTAGGTCGACCCTCCCTACCTCTTCTTTTTTTTCTTCTTAATAATCAAGTCCATCACTAGAAGTTTATGTTAGGTTGAAAGGTTCTCACTCGGAAGGACCTTACAATCCTTACACAAAGCTCTATCCCCATTCCTAAGAAGCACAAAGTCAATCTGAGTCTTAGCTAACCTACTACGGAAAGTAACCAGATGCTCCTCCTTCTTCGGAAAGCAGGAGTTCATTACTACCAACTCAAAGGCCCTCACAAAATCCAAAAGAGCAGCTCCTGCATCATTCCTATCCCCAAAGCCAAAGCCTCCATGCACTTCCCTATATTCTATCGGTAAAGCCCCGATGTGCCCATTGAAATCCCCTCCTATGAAAATCTTCTTCGAGCTAGGCACGCTACTAACCACCTCTTCTAAAACCTACCAAAATCTCCTCTTCTCTTCCTCGTCCAGGCCCACCTGTGGCGCATAAGCACTACAGATGTTCACCGTAAACCCCCAATGACTAACTTAATAGTCATCACCATATCGCTAACCCTATTAACCTCCACTAACTACTCCCTAAGCTCTTCATCTACTAATATACCTACACCATTCCTATGCATCTTACTATCTGAATGCCACAACTTATACCCATCCATATCCCTAGCCTTAGAACCTACCCACTTAGTCTCCTGGACACATACAATATTGATCCTTCTCTTTCTAAGGATCTTAACCAGCTCTATCAACTTACCCTGAAGGGTCCCTATGTTTCATGACCCTACCCTCAACCTATCATCTCTCGAAACCCCTCCCCTAATACCTCCAACTCTCCACCTAACCCCAACAATAGACCCCAACCCCATAGGACATGACCCTATTTTGACATTTACCCCCAAAGCCACAACTCAATACCGGACAACAAGAAAAAGGTACATAACAGCACAACAGTGAAAGGCACCCGCAAAGTACAGAATAACTCTAAAATACACAAACAATAAATAGTAGGCACCAAATTAACAGGCAGATTAATCAACATTGAAAATACGCGATAAAATAAAAAACAAACAAAACACCACCAATAGAATAAAAGAATAGTAGAAAAACCGTAGGACAACAGTAGCAGGCACGCACAAAACTACACAACAATATCTATCAATAAGCAGACCAGGCACAACAATAATCACAAGAAACGGAAGATAAAATTACAAAAAAACTAGAATGTAAAACAACTAGGTAGTAAAGTTTGGATGACACCGGAGACTCCTGTGTATGCTGGTCACGGCAAATTTTGATGTCGAAATTGGTTGCCGGAGAAAAATCGCCAAAAAGTCACTTGAGTTTCTTCCTGGTTTTGCCGGAAGCTGGTCACCGGTTGACGTCTTACCTCCTGTTTTAAACCGGTTTTGACTGGTACTTCACAAATCCTTCGTAGCTGGAGTCGAACCGGCGGAGACACTAGATCCGCTGGAGATAGCAGTGGCTAGATGATAGTACTAACTAGGGGAAGGAGGGAGAGAAGGACTTAGGGAGAGAGGGAGGGGGATAAGGGAGAAAGGGAGGCTTCACCTATTTTCAAAACTTCTACGCCGTCACCGGCATCGGCCGGACCAGTTAGAGATCGTTTGAAGTGGACATTAGAAGGCAAAAACAAAAAGTAGAAAGAGAACGTTCGATTAAAAGAAGAATAATGCTTATGCTATAATAAACAAGGATAAATAAATAATAAGGCCTATGCTAAACAAAACCATACGAAACAGCTTGTCCAAAATATTAAATAAGGAAAGATGCATGATCGTGATTTAATTGAACTTAAATTTTGGTTTGGATTAAGGCAGCAAATCAAACACTATGGTGCATATTTCCTCAAAAAAAATGAATCAATAATCAAACATATATGAACACATTCTAATTACAAGCAAAATTAGGGGAACAATCTTAGAAACAAATACCACGACCCCTTTAGTTTTAGTTCTCAGAATCAAATAGACTCAATGACTATATAACAATAGGCTTTAAAAAATTGATTATCTAAAGACTAACATCTAAGCAGACCAGCGAGGAACATAAAACCCAAGTGAAATAACTTTCTTTTAACAACAACAAATATTATTAATGCAAATTCACGAAACCAGGCGATGTAAACACTAACTGAAAAGCCTTATACTAATGTTAAGCTTAACAATTTTCTCAGTAGAATATTCAAATTTTGAAAGGCACTACCATAGCCTTGCTAATCCAAAATAATTTCTTGAACATAGCCATTTTATAAAGGAGTTAAAAACGAAACTAGAATAGAGAAGTATCACAATCACTCTTATTTCAGCACGACCAATTAAAGCAATCTGAGAATAAAAATAAAGTGAATGATTCGTTTACCTTTTTAGGGCAGCAAACCGAAAACCATGAGCCAAATTGGATATCCTACCACACCGAAGTTTAGACAATATTTTGTCAAAATTCAAAGTGTCCCCAAAAATCAACACCCTTTCTTCTTCTCAATCTCTTTTTATTTATAGAAGGAGATACTGATTTTCATCTTTAAAAAATGAAGAAACACATCCTCTAAAATTTGGATTTGGATTGAGCTTTCTGATTTGGATTGGATTTTGGCATTGAAGACACTCAATCTTAAATAAAGATCAACAAAGATGGCTCTTAGGCCTGCAAAATTTGTAGACATAAGGTAAAGAGAGATGATTCCTATGATTTAAGGGCCATTATTTGTTGAATTTTTGGTGTTCACGCCAGGTCGGATCGAGTTGTAGGTTCGGGCCATTTGGAATTGCACTAGGGTTGTTATTGGCTGCTGAAATTATTGTTGTTTATGTTGTTAATGAATTTTTCCATTTGAAGTTGTTTGTTGTCAATGAAGTTGGCTGGTGTGGTTGAAGCTGTTATTGTTACGCTATTTTGAAGAAGATGACAAAGTGTTGTTGTTATTGTACGTTGATTTAGGGGAAGGAAGAGAAGGCGATTGAGCTGGGTCGATAATTATTTTGGACCTGGAGTTGGCTGGTTTAAGAAAAGTGGGTTGTTGGGTTATGTGGGAAAAGGAGAAGGAGTTTGGGTTGGGCATTAGGTTATTTTTTTATATTTTTAATTTATTCAATTTTAATTTAAAATCTAGCCAAATTAAAAATTAATTTGTCAATTATGTTACAATTATAATCTAATTAATTTTAATTTTGGTCAAATTCAATGAATTGAATCAAAAATTCGAAATAAATTAACAATTATTTTAATCCCGAGTTTCTGGATTTAATAAAATCAAACAAATATTTTT
The DNA here is from genome assembly GCA_030864215.1 of Capsicum pubescens. NCBI lineage: Eukaryota > Viridiplantae > Streptophyta > Magnoliopsida > Solanales > Solanaceae > Capsicum > Capsicum pubescens. Next base: position 123,394,787 of record CM061544.1, read on the forward strand.
TCAAAATAATTTATTTTTGAAACTAAATTATATTTGAATCAAAAAATTTCTCATTTGAATTAATTTTCAAGATAATCTTTGATTAAAATCTATTTTTTGTTAAAATAATTATTTAAGTAATGAAATTATATAATTTTGTATATGCATAACAATTATATATATATATATAATTGTTATGCATATACAAAATTATATATGTATATAATTGTTACTTAAAATGAAAAAACCACCCTAATAAATACTTTGAGAAGTCTTTTATTCGGAAAAAATAAATGTTGTAATTTTATTTAAAATTGAAGAATCTCGAGAGTAAATTCAGTCTGGGAGGGCAAAATTAGGTGTCAACAACTGACTCTTCCCTTTGGGTAGGGGAGATGCAAGTAACCCTGGGCAAAGAGAGTTTGACATTACTAATTTTGTCCGACCACAAATTTATTTCTAAAAGAGGTTGATTTTCTCATGAGTTTCATGGAGTTGTGGCCGGACATCGGTATCACGTTTCCTACCTATCTCGGGTTACATGAGAACTTAGGCCACTTGTAGTTCATAACACTTGATTTTAAGCATGATTTTCAAGGAATTCACAAACTATTCTGATTTTTGAATTTTGGTGAAACCGAAAAGCTGGGAAATATGTGGACTGGATGAGGTTGGAATGTAGTCGAGTTTTCTATATAGAGCTCAGCCTACATATCCCCAAGACTCAAGGAATCAGACTACTTGTAGTTTGACTCAATCGGTGAAAAAGATGGTCTTTTATGCTAAGACGATCTTTGGCTTATGATGAGCGACAAAAAATTGAGTTACGGAAAAGAAGCTTGTAACCTCTTAACCATGAATGTGTATCTCTTCACATACATAGGTAAGACTTTACCCGGATATAATTTCCAAACTTTGGGTGTTATCACTCAGATTTGAAGGAAAGAGAGGGTTACCCTTGGTAGGAGTTTAGAAGTACCCTGAAAGTAAAACTGAAACAAAAATCTCAAGAATACCCACATGCCTTCTGATGTGGATGTGGTTTGATGGTGGTGGAGTTCTTCTTTTATCTCACGTCTAAAGAGTTTGACATTCCTCTTCAGACTATGTCCCAGTTCGTTGCAAAGAAAAAGTTCCACGTTGTGTTGTATCCTTTTTGGATTCATTCGTACCTATAATTTTGGTTTGAGATTTTCATCCCTTTCGAATGCTCACTACAACATCTCAAACAAAACTATTAGTGATAAATATAATTCACTAAGGAATTTATAGCCTTTTAGCATATCTCTGTGTGAGTTGCTACCTGATTAAGGCGCCATCCTCTCATGTACCTGTTAGGGAGGAGACAATTCTTGCGATAATCGACACAACAACCTACTTGGTTGTTGGATAAAATAGTTGTTTTGAATGGTTGAAAATTTTCTTTTAAGTGGGGTGGCCCTCTTGGACACTGACGACACTTTGTATTAGAGCGGTCCTTGAAACCACATAATAATATATTGATGTTGTAATCCTTTTGGTCACCTATAATTCTTGTATCGGTATAACTTATATATTTTCCTTGGATTGAAATCTTTGGATAATCTTGCGCATTATTTGATTTAGATATGAGGCGACTTACATATATCCTTTAAGTTGCTAGCTTTTGTGAATCCTACACATTATTCGACCTTTGATAAGAGATGACTTACAGATAACCCTCCTACTTCTAGCTCTTAGGTATTCCTGCACATTATTCGACCTTGGATACAATATAACATAGATGTCTCTAAAACTGGTGGTCTTTGGGTAATCCTGCACATAACCGATCCTGGATATGATACGGCTTATAGAGAACCCTCGGACCTATCAATTTTGATAATCTTGCATATTTTCCTGTAAGGATTTAGTTGTGACTCACGGATGACCTTCAAACTGTCGATCTTTGGGTAATCTTGTACACTATCTGGTTAGGATGTTGTTGCGGCTTACAGATGACCTATGGGATATCAACTCATAGGTAATCTTGCATGCTATCCTATTTCAAATAATATGACTTATAGATGATCCTCAAATTATCAATTTCAAGGAAATCTCATATGTTGTTCGCTTTCAGATAGCGACTTAAAGACGTTCTTTGAATCATGTGCTTTTAATGCATTCAGATGTTGATTCATAAAATAATGAGATATCTTCAATGCCAGTGTATGCTATCTCACATGTTAACAGATATTAGATGTTGATGATATTCTCGATGCCTGCGTATGCTATCTCACATGTCGATAGATATTAGATGTTGATGATATCCTCGACGCCAGCATATGCTATCTCACATATCAACAGATGTTAAATGCTAATGATATCCTCGACTCCAGCGTATGTTATCTCGCGTGTCAATAGATATTGAATGCTGATGATATTCTCGACTCCAGCGTATGCTATCTTGCGTGTCAACAGACATTAGATATTGAAGATAATCTCAACGGCAGCGTATGCTATCTTGTGTGTAAATAAATATTAAATTCTAATGATATCCTCGATGCCAGCGTATGCTATCTCGCATGTCAATAGATATTGAATGCTAATGATATCCTCAACGCCAGCATATGCTATATCACATGTCAACAAATATTGAATGATGATGATATCCTCGATGCCTGTGTATGCTATCTTATGAGTCAACAGATATTAAATTCTAATGATATCTTCGACGCTAGCGTATGCTATCTCGCGTGTTAGCAGATATTAGATATAATGACCCTGTAATACCCCGAGACTCTAACCAATAGTGCAACCATAACTCAAGCTCCTAAGAATTAAATTATAGTGCTTTGGTTGTTTTCTGATCAAGGTTGATATGCATTAAGGCCTCAAAGATGTCCTACCGATTAGGTGAATCAAAACATTCCTTACCGATTGAATTCTTGGGAAGGATATTGCCATATTCAACTTCAAATAAGAATATATCTCGTTATACTATGAATTATTGATCTCATGACCTACCAAAAGAAAGATAATTGAATTATCTTTCTAACAATACCAATTTCACCCAAATCCGGTATCGGAGCCAAGAGTTATGCCCATTTTACTCCAGCATGTCAGGATGGAAAACTGAGTAACGATATTTTGTGATAAGTTGTCACAAGTATGACGACTTATCACCAATGTCGCCAGCCTTAGGCAGATTTCCACCCCCAGTGATGACATTTTGTGATAAGTTATCATAAGTGTGACGACTTATCACCAATGTCATCAACCTTAAGAAGAAAACCATAAAATCCACCCTTTTGTGACGACATTTCGTGACGACTTGTCACGAATGTCGTCAACTATTTTTTTCAACAATTAAAGGACATTTTTTCAAGGGTATTTTGGTCTTTTCCTATCTTTTGGAGGCCTCTATATATATGAGAATTCCCATCTAAACCCTAATTTCTTCATTCTCTCTTCCAATTCTCTTAAGAAATATATCTAGGGTTTTTATTTAAGGACATTAATGTTCCAAAAATTATTCATAAATCTTCAAGATTTCTTCAAGAATCAAGTTCCTCATTGTGTGGGCTTTGAGAATCATTTATTACAAGTGCGGATAGAGTCTCAAGCACTAGAATTCATCCAATTTCAAAGATTAAGGTATGTGGGGTTTTGAACAAGAGCAATCCTTTCATTCTTGTGCCCAAAGCTTTGATTTCTATCATGGATTTATATGATTTTGCAAGTGAGTTTATACCCAAATTACTTCATCATGAGATTATGAGAATATAAATTGTTCAAGTTTTGTTATACATGATTATTTTACTATTCTCAAGTTATGACTTGTTATTTAATATTGTGAATTTCATATTTCTACCATGAGTTGATATTTCAAGTGATTTCAAGATATGTGTCAAGCTTTAAGATTTCTTATGACAAATTGGATTATTGAGTATATTTATTCATAAGATTGAGTTGTTACAATGAGTCTTGATATTTCTTCAAAGTTATTGATGTTGCCATGATTTAATGAATTGATACATTTTGATATTGAGAAAGATTGATTTGATTTAAGTCGAGTTAGGAATCCACAGATTGATTATGATTTGATAAATGAGAAAGAGATTTGATTTGATCTTCATGATAGACCCTTATGATGTTTGTGGTGGATTTCCTAATGCATTCTAAGCTTGTGTCTGGGAGTAGTATTTAGCACCGAGCGAGAAATGTGGTATTTCCCCCAAAACTACGTGCCACCGTAGGATTGATATTGATAATTGTGGTCCAGAGGCCGAGTATGAGATTGTGATCACTAAATTTAGGTTGTACTCCCTGGAAAGAGTACGATGCTCCTGCTAATGTGGGGTTCTCTCCTTAGGAGGGAAAAACGTTGGACTCCATGTAGCTCACTTGGTTTATATTTTGATTTTAAAGGTAGTTGGGATGAGCACTTGCCATTGATCGAATTTGTGTATAACAATAGTTTCTATGCTAGTATTCAGATGGCCCCATTCAAAGCTTTGTATGGGAGATCTTGTACATCGCCTATAGGTTGGTTTGAAGTAGGAGAAGCAGCTGTGATTGGGCCTGATGCTGTGTTCGAGGCTATGGAAAAATTTAAGTTGATTCGAGAAAGATTGAAGACCGCTTAAAGTTGTCAGAAGTCGTAAACGGATGTGAGAAGAAAAGATCTTGAGTTTAATGTTAATGATTTGGTGTACTTGAAGGTTTCACCCATGAAAGGGGTGAAGAGATTTGGGAAGAAGAGAAAACTTAGTCCCCGTTATGTTGGTCCGTACAGGATTCTGAGCCGTGTTGGGAAAGTAGCATTTAAGGTGGAGTTACCCGCGGAGTTTTCTAACGTTCATTTGGTATTCCATGTTTCTATGCTTAAGAAGTGTATTGGTGATTTTTTCGTGGTTGATTCTTCCTAAAGCTTAGATATTCAGGATAGCCTTTCATTCGAGGAGATTCCGATTGAGATTTTGGATTTTCAGATCCGCAGGCTAAGGAACAAAGAAGTTCCTTTGGTTAAAGTGCTTTGGAGAAATCAATCTGTTGAGGGTGATACTTGGGAAGCCGAAGCTGATATGCGATCCAAGTACCCTCACCTCTTTTTTGTGAATTTGAAGCGAGCAGAAGGTACCATTCTTTCTTAATTCTGCCCTCTTCTTATTAAAGATTCAGCTGTGTGTCTATCTCCATCACGAATTTGTGCATTTTGTATGGTATCCGAAGGTATAGAGTGAAGTAAGCCCTTTGAGTGAGTCGTTCCATCTATACGTCCTTATTTTCTCTTGTTCTTGGCCTATTTGGCAACATTCGAGGACGAATGTTTCCAAAGGGGAGATATTGTAATACCCCGAGACTCTAACCAATAGTGCCACCATGGCTCAAGATCATGAGAAGTAAATTATAGTTCTTTGGTTGTTTTATGATCAAGGTTGATGTGTATTAAGGCCTCAAAGATTTCCTAGCGATTAGGTGAATCAAAATATTCCTTACCGATTGAATTCTTGGGAAGAATATTGACATATTCAACTTCAAATGCTCATATCTCTCGTTATACAAAGAATTATTGAACTCATGACATAGAAACAGATAGATAATTGAATTATCTTTCTAACGATACCAATTTCACCCAAATTCGATATCGGAGCCAAGATTTATGACCATTTTACTCCAGCATGTCAGGCTGAAAAACTGAGTGACGACATTTTGTGATAAGCTTTCACAAGTGTGACGACTTATCACCAATGTCGTCAGCCTTAGGCAGATTTCCACCCCTAGTGACGACATTTTGTGATAATTTGTCACAAGTGTGATGACTTATCACCAATGTCATCAACCTTTAGCAGAAAATCATAAAATCCTTCCTTTTGTGACGATATTTCATGACGACTTGTCACAAGTCTGGCGACTTATCACGAATGTCGTTAGCTATTTTTTTCAGCAATTAAAGAACAATTTTACAAGGGTATTTTGGTCTTTTTCCATCTTTTGGAGGCTCCTATATATATGAGAATTCCCATCTAAACCCTAATTTTTTCTTTCTCTCTTCCAATTCTCTTAAGAAATATATCTAGGGTTTTTATTTAAGGATATTAATCTTCCAAAAATCATTCATACATCTTCAAGATTTCTTCAAGAATCAAGTTCCTCATAGTGTGGGCTTCGAGAATCATTTATTACAAGTGCGGATAGAGTCTCAAGCACTAGAATTCATCCAATTTCAAAGATTAAGGTAAGTGGGGTTTTGAACAAGAGTAATCCTTTCGTTCTTGTGCCCAAAGCTTTGATTTCTATCATGGATTTATATGATTTTGCAAGTGGGTTTATACCCAAATTACTTCATCATGAGATTATGAGAATTTAAATTGTTCAAGCTTTGTTATACATGATTATTTTACTATTCCCAAGTTGACTTGATATTAATATTGTGAATTTCATATTTCTACCATGAGTTGATATTTCAAGTGTTTTCAAGATATGTGTCAAGCTTTAAGCTTCCTTATGACAAATTGGATTATTGAGTATATTGATTCATGAGATTGAGTTGTTATAATGAGTCTTGATATTTCTTCAAAGTTATTGATGTTGCCATGATTTAATGAATTGATACATTTTGATATTGAGAAAGATTGATTTGTTTTTAGTCGAGTTAGGAATCCACAAATTGATTATGATTTGTTAAATGAGAAAGAGATTTGATTTGATCTTCATGATAGAACCTTATGATATTTGTGGTGGATTTCCTAACGCGTTCTGAGCTTGTGTCTGGGTGTAGTATTTAGCACCGAACAAGAAATGTGGTATTTCCCTCGAAACTAAGTGCCACCATAGGATTGATATTGATAATTGTGGGCCAGATGCCGAGTATGAGATTGTGATCACTAAATTTAGATTGTACTCCCTGGAAAGAGTACAACGCTTCCACCAATGTGGGGTTCTCTCCTTAGGAGGGAAAAACGTTGGACACCATGTAGCTCACTTGGTTTATGTTGGTTATAAGAACCTCCCATATCCATAAGAGTTGAGTTTCTGAATTTTTGAGTCACTCCGAGTCTTGAGTTGAAGAGTTGAGTTGTTTATGATGATTTATGAGGTTTTTATCATATGAATTATTTACTATGAGATTATGAAAAGTATGTTTCAATCTAATTCAAGCCAAGTGAGCCATCATTGTACATATGCATATTTTTATGAAATTGATGATGATATTTACATTGTTGCATGCACCCCCACATACTCAGTACCTTTCAAAGTGCTGACCCACATATTTTCCTATGGGCTACATTTTCTCGTAATGTAGGTTCAGGTACTCAGCCGCAGCCGCGTTAGCGATATTCGAGTGCCTCAACAACATTTCCTCAGTGGTGAGTCCTCATGGTTTGAGGACCGTGTCTATATTTTTGTGATATCATTTTGTTGTTATGGTTTTCAGTACTGTTGAGTCATTTGGGGGTTTGTCCCAATGGATCCTTGATTCTGATGTATAGAGGCTTTGTCAGACTAGAGGGTTGGTGTGTATAGACATTCAATATATTTTGGTTGTACTGTCTAGTATTCTCCAGTATTTCTCTTGAACCCGATATGGTATATCTCTTTGTTGTGCATGACTATTGTTGAATTGAATTCCTTGAGGTAGTGTTTGGCTCCGAGGGTTAGCTTGGGGCTACGGGTAGCCCTAAGCACCGTGTGGCATCTTGGAATGAAATTTCGGGGCATTACAAAGTTTGGTATCAAAGCCTAAGGTTTAAGGAGTCCTAGGGAGTCTTACAAGCCGCGTTACGTAGAGTCTTGATCATTGGTGTTTAGCGCGCCACATTTATGAGCAAAAGGCTACGGAACGTTTTAGGAAAAGTCATTTCTTTCTTTCTAAAGTTTATTGTGCCTACAACTGCCTTTTTATCTGTGATTAACTCGTGCTCTCTTATAACAGAAAATGCCTCCTCACCGAGCTCATACAAACAATGAGCAACCTCAACCCATTAATCCCTTGAACGAGCATATGTCTTATGTGGAATTCCGGGTAGCTTTTCAGGCGCTAGCCCAGGCCGCTACTGCCAATGCTCAAGCTAACACCCAGGCTACTGTTCCTCCTCCGCAATAGAATAATTCTACTGATGCTCGAGTTCGTGACTTTATGCGGATGAATCCGCCTGAGTTCTATGGGTTGAAGGTAGGTGAAGACCCACAGATGTACTTGGATGAATGAGAAAGATTACCCAGATTATGCATGTGACTGAGGAGGAGAGTGTTGAATTGGCTACCTATCGAATGAAAGACATTTCAAATGATTGGGTGGAGATGTGGAGGATGAGTAGAGGGGAGGATGCCGCTCCCATGACTTGGCAGTTTTTCCAGGATGCGTTCTTGGAAAGATTCTTTCCTCTTGAGATGAGGGAAGCATAGATAGAGAAATTCATGAATTTGAGACAAGGCTCTGTGATTGTTTAGGAGTATTGTCTTAGATTCAATTAGTTATCCAAATATGCTCCTAGTATGATGGCTGACTCCAGGACCATCATGAGCAAGTTTGTGACCAACGTGTCGAGTTACGTTATGAAAGTGTGTAGATCTGCTTTGCTTAATAGGGAGATGGACCTTTCTCGGTTGATGATACATACCCAACAGATTGAAGTCGATAAGTTGAAAAAGACGGAGGGAGTAAAAGGGAATAAAAGAGCTAGATCAGAGCATCAGGGATTCAGTCAGTCCAGATTCTATGGAGGGAACCGCCCTCAATTTCAGGGACGTTCGTTTATGCCCGCGCCTTTCTCAGTTCGTGCTCCCATACCTAGAAGCAGGCAGGAGCAGGGGAACAGGCCTATCCCGTCCAGGTCTCAGAAAAGTGTAGGTAACCGACCTCATCCTTTTTCATGTGTCAAGTGTGGTAAAGATCATTTTGGCGAGTGTTTTGTTGATCAGAGGGGTTGGTTTGGTTGTGGAGAGTTGGGCCACCGACTTAGAGATTGTCCATATGCTAGATAGGGGAGTCGAGATGCTCATCACCAGAGTCAGGCTACCAGTTCCCCCGTTTCTGTAGTCCGTCCAATTCCTCTTCAGGGCGCCTCTTCTAGTACTGCTGGCAGTTCGCGCCAGAATCGCTTCTATGCTATACTACCTCGCCAGGAGTAGGAGGACTCTCTTGATTTTTTCACTGGTATGCTCTGTGTCTTTCATTTCGATGTGTATGTATTGATGGACCTCGGTTTGAGTTTCTCTTATGTGACACCTCTGGTTGTTGTAAATTTTGAGATGGACCCTGAATGAATTCCTGAGCCTATTCTGGTTTCTACCCCGGTAGGAGAATCAGTTATTGCTAAACGAGTGTATAAGAAGTGTCCTGTCACTGTCCTTCATCGGGTCATATGTGCTGATTTGATTGAGCTAGATGTGGTTGATTTTGACATCATTCTGGGTATGGATTGGCTTCACCCGTGCTATGCATCTATAGATAGTTGTACTCGAGTGGTCAAGTTTCAGTTTCCTGACGAGCCCATTTTTGAGTGGTCTGGGAGTTCTGTAACTCCGAAGAGCCATTATATATCCTACTTCAAATCTAGGAAACTGATTTCCAAGGGTTGCATCTATCACCTAGTTTGAGTTAAAGACCTCAAGTCCGAGACTCCGACTATTCAGTCAGTTACCATTGTTAATGAGTTTCCTGATGTTTTCCCGGAAGATCGCCCAAGGGTCGCACCTGATAGAGAAATACAATTCGGGATTGATCTCTTTCCCGGCACTCAGCCTATTTCCATTCCTCCGTACCGTATGGCTCCCGCAGAACTTAAAAAGTTGAAGAAGCAACTCAAAGATCTCTTAGACAAAGGATTTATCAGACCCAGTGTTTTCCCATGAGGTGCACCTGTTCTATTCGTGCGTAAAAAAAATGGTACATTGTGTATGTGCATTGACTACCGTCAACTCAACAAGGTAACTACCAAGAACAAGTACCATCTTCCTAGAATCGATGATTTATTTGATCAGCTATAGGGTGCAAGTTATTTCTCAAAGATAGACCTTAGATCCGGCTATCATCAGTAAAGTGAGAGAGTGTGATATTCCAAAGGTAGCCTTCCGAACCTGTTATGGTCACATTGATTTTTTTGTCATGTCCTTTGGGTTAACCAATGCTCCAGCAGCCTTCATGGACCTCATGAATCGAGTGTTCAAGCAATATCTTAATATGTTTGTCATTGTATTCATAAATGATATTCTTGTGTATTCCCAAAGAGAGGATGATCATGCCGACCATTTTAGAATTGTCTTGCAAACTCTTAGAGATCATCAATTATTCGTTAAATTTAGCAAATGTGAATTTTGGCTAAGGTCAGTTACTTTTTTGGGTCACATTGTTTCCGCCGAAGGCATTAGAGTCGATCCCCAAATGACAGAAGTTGTAAAGAATTAGCCTAGACCTATCTCCTAATCTAATATTAGGAGTTTCTTGGGTCTAGCTGGTTACTACCGTCATTTTGTTGAGGTATTCTCTTCCATTGCGTCTCTCATGACCCGGTTGACCCATAAAAAAGTTAAGTTCCATTGGACAGATGCCTCTAAGAAGAGTTTTCAGGAGTTGAAGACTCGACTCACTTCATCCCCAGTGTTAGCTTTACCCATTGGTACTGGTGGTTTTGTGGTGTATTGTGACGCTTCTAGAGTTGGTTTGGATTGTGTGTTGATGCAGGGGGTAAAGTTATAGCTTATGACTCTATATAGTTGAATCCTCATGAGAAGAATTACCCAACCCATGATCTTGAATTAGCAGCTGTAGTTTTTGCTTTGAAAATTTGAAGGCATTATATGTATGGTGTCCATGTTGATGTCTTTACAGACCATTAAAGCTTGCAGTATGTGTTCACCCAGAAAGAGTTGAACCTTAGGCAGAGACGGTGGTTGGAGCTGTTAAAAGATTATGATATGAGTATGTTATATCACCCGGGCAAGGCCAATGTTGTGGCAGATGCTCTTAGCAAGCTGTCTATGGGTAGTGTAGCTCATGTAGATAATGATAAGAAAGAATTGGCTCATGATGTGCATCGTTTTTCTAGGTTGGGTGTTAGATTACTTGATCCCACTGAAGGGAGTATGTTAGTTCAGAGTAGTTCCAAGTCCTCTTTAGTCTCAGAGGTAAAGGAGAAGCAAGGCAGGGGGAGATGGTGTATTAAGACTGCAGTGTAGATTATGTGTTCCCGATGTTGATAATCTAAGGCAGAGAATTATGGCTGAAGCGCATGACGTGCGATATTCTATTCATCCCAGTGCTACCAAGATATACCGCGATTTGCGAGAAATTTAATGGTGGAATGGTATGAAGAAAGACATAGCAGGATTTGTAGCAAAGTATTCTACTTATCAACGATTAAGGTAGAGAACTAAAAGCCCGGTGGTGTAATGCAAGAGTTTAGCATTCCTACTTGGAACTGGGAAGAAGCGAATATGGATTTCGTAATTGGTTTTCCTCCTTCTCGTCGTGATCATGATTCGATTTGGGTTGTTGTAGACCGGTTGACTAAATCAACTCATTTCTTGCCTGTGCATTTGTCTTATACAATTGAGGATAATGCTAGATTGTATATTCGAGAATTCATTAGACTTCATGGAGTTCCTTTGGATATTATCTCTGATATGGGTACTCAGTTTACTTCCCAATTTTAGAGGGATTTTCAGAAAGGTCTCGATACCAAAGTTCATCTAAGTTCTGTTTTCCATCCACAAACAAATGGTCAGGCTGAGCGGACCATTCAGAATTTAGAAGATATGTTGAGGGCATGTGCTTTTGATTTTAAAGGTAGTTGGGATGAGCACTTGCCATTGATCGAATTTGCGTATAACAATAGTTTCCATGCTATTATTCAGATTTCCCCATTCGAAGCTTTGTCTGGGGGAAGATGTAGATCGCCTATAGGTTGGTTTAAAGTAGGAGAAACAGCTGTGATTGGGTCTAATGTTGTGTTCGAGGCTATGGAAAAAGTTAAGTTGATTTGAGAAAGATTGAAGACTGCTCAAAGTCGTACGAAGTCATACGCAGATGTTAGAAGAAAAGATATTGAGTTTAATGTTAATGATTTGGTGTACTTGAAGGTTTCACCCATGAAAGGGGTGAAGATATTGGGGAAGAAAGGAAAGATTAGTCCCCGTTGTGCTGGTCCGTACAGGATTCTAAGCCGTGTTGGGAAAGTAGCATATGAGGTGGAGTTACCCGTGGAGTTGTGTAGCATTCATCCGGTATTCCATGTTTCTATGCTTAAGAAGTGTATTGGTGATTCTGTCATGGTTGATTCTTCCGAAATCTTAGATATTCAAGATAGCCTTTCATTCGTGGTGATTCCGATTGAGATTTTGGATTTTCAGATCCGTAGGCTAAGGAACAAAGAAGTTCCTTTGGTTAAAGTGCTTTGGAGAAATCATTTTTTTGAGGGTGCTACTTGTGAAGCCGAAGATGATATGCTATCCAAGTACCCTCACCTCTTTTCTATGAATTCGGAGAGAGCAAAAGGTACCATTCTTTCTTAATTCCACCCTCTTCTTATTAAATATTCAGTTGGGTGTCTACTTCCATCACAAATTTGTGTATTTTGTATGGTATCCGAAGGTATAGAGTGAATTAATCCCTTTGAGTGAGTCGTTCTAGCTATACGTCCTCATTTTCTCTTGTTCTTGGCCAATTGGGCAACATTCGAGGAAGAATGTTTCCAAGGGGGAGATATTGTAATACCCCGAGACTCTAACCAATAGTGCAACCATAACTCAAGCTAATGAGAAGTAAATTATAGTGCTTTGGCTGTTTTTTTTATCAAGGGTGATGTGTATTAAGTCCTCAAAGATGTCCTAGCGATTAGAAGAGTCAAAACATTCCTTACCAATTGAATTCTTGGGAAGAATATAGACATATTGAACTTCGTATGAGGATATCTCTCGTTATACTACGAATTATTGAGCTCATGACCTTCCAACAGATAGATAATTTAATTATATTTCTAATGATACCAATTTCACCCAAATCCGATATCGGAGCCAAGAGTAATGCCCATTTTACTCCAGCATGTCAGGCTGAAAAACTGAGTGACGACATTTTGTGATAAGCTATCACAAGTGTGACGACTTATCACCAATGTCGTCAGCCTTAGGCAGATTTCCACCCCCAGTGATGACATTTTGTGATAACTTATCACAAGTGTGACGACTTATCACCAATGTCATCAACCTTAAGCAGAAAATCATAAAATCCACCCTTTTGTGACGACTTGTCACGAATGTCGTCAGCTATTTTTTTCAGCAATTAAAGGACATTTTTGCAAGGGTATTTTGGTATTTTTCCATCTTTTGGAGGCTCCTATATATATATATATGAGAATTCCCATCTAAACCCTAATTTCTTCATTCTCTCTTCCAATTCTCTTAAGAAATATATCTAGGGTTTTTATTTAAGGATATTAATCTTCCAAAAATCATCCATAAATCTTCAAGATTTCTTCAAGAATTAAGTTCCTCATAGTGTGGGCTTCGAGAATCATTTATTACAAGTGCGGATAGAGTCTCAAGCATTAGAATTCATCCAATTTCAAAGATTAAGGTAAGTGGGATTTTGAACAAGAGTAATCCTTTCGTTTTTGTGCCCAAAGCTTTGATTTCTATCATGGATTTATATGATTTTGCAAGTGGGTTTATATCCAAATTTCTTCATCATGAGATTATGAGAATATAAATTGTTCAAGCTTTGTTATACATGATTATTTTACTATTCCCAAGTTATGACTTATATTTAATATGCTGAATTTCATATTTCTACCATGAGTTGATATTTCAAGTGCTTTCAAGATATGTGTCAAGCTTTAAGTTTTCTTATGACAAATTATATTATTGAGTATATTGATTCATGAGATTGAGTTCTTACAATGAGTCTTGATATTTCTTCAATGTTATTGATGTTGCCATGATTTAATGAATTGATACATTTTGATATTGAGAAAGATTAATTTGATTTAAGTCGAGTTAGGAATCCAAAAATTTATTATGATTTAATAAATGAGAAAGAGATTTGATTTGATCTTCATGATAGACCCTTGTGATGTTTGTGATGGATTTCCTAACGCGTTCTGAGCTTGTGTCTGGGAGTAATATTTAGCACCGAGCAGAAAATGTGGTATTTTCCCCGAAACTACGTGCCACCATAGGATTGATATTGATAATTATGGGCCAGAGGCCGAGTATGAGATTATGATCACTAAATTTAGATTGTACTCCCTGGCAAGAGTATGACGCTTCCACCAATGTGGGGTTCTCTCCTTAGGAGGGCAAAACGTTGGACTCCATGTAGCTCACATGGTTTATGTCGATTATAAGAACCTCCCATGTCCATGAGAGTTGAGTTTCTTGAATTACCGAGTCACTCCGAGTCTTAAGTTGAAGAGTTGAGTTATTTATGATGATTTATGAGGTTTTTATCATATGACTTATTTACTATGAGATTATGAAAAGTATGTTTCAATCTAATTTAAGCCAAGTGAGCCATCATTGTACATATGCATATTTTCATGAAATTGATGATGATATTTACATTGTTGCATGCACCCCCACATACTCCGTACATTCCACAGTGTAGACCCACATATTTTATTATGGGCTACATTTTCTCGTAATGTAGGTTCAGGTACTCGGCCGCAACCGCGTTAGCGATATTCGAGTGCCTCAACAACGTTTCCTCAGTGGTGAGTCCTCATGGTTCGAGGACCGTGTCTATATTTTTGTGATATTATTTTGTTGTTATGGTTTTTAGTACTGTTGAGTCAGTTGAGAGTTTGTCCCAATGGCTCCTTGATTCTGATGTATAGAGGCTTTGTTAGACTAGAGGGCTGGTGTGTATAGACATTCAATATATTTTGGTTGTACAGTCTAGTATTCTCCATTATTTCTCTTGAACCCGATGTGGTATATCTCTTTGTTGTGCATGATTATTGTTGAATTGAATTCCTTGAGGTAGTGTCTCGCTCCGAGGGTTAACTTGGAGTTACGGGTTGCCCTAAGCACCGTGTGGCATCTCGGAATAAAATTTTGGGGCGTTACAGGCCCTCTCAGCAAAAAATAAGATGAAATGGCCCTCTCGGCAGTGAGATGATATGAAATGGTTCTTCCGATGATTTGAAAACAGTTTCACTTGAGTTCGTTTGTCTGCATTTTGCTTTCTACATGTGCTGTTTGCTTCGCTCCGAGGCAAATTTTGAGGATGACAATCTGTTTTTCCTCCTATCGAGTGATCCTTTTGATTGTTACATTTATTTTGTAAAATCCTTTGAATGTACCTGCACTAAAGGTAAATATTTAGTAGACACAAAGTCGTTTTTGCTAGCGATTATTTTTTAGGAAAATTCTAAATACAATATTCATAAAGAAGATAAGACGCCTTTGTTTTTCCTTCATGATCTCAAGAAATGAGATAGACAATTCAAAAGGCCCTCGATAAATAGGTATTAAACCCATTATTGGGACTACCCAAAAATACCGTTCTTGAACATTATATGCTCTGGTGTGGCTCGCAACTCACTTGGGGATATTTTGAGAAAGATTTCCATTTTGTGTACTTATCCCTGCACCCATAGAAAAATGATTAGTTTTGAGTAAAACTACTCCGTGTTGACCTCCTTCGATCCTTGGTTTGCTCCTCGCCATCTTTTGGGTACTCTGTCGTGTTGGGACTTCCACCTTGACTCCCTTTTCCGATAGATGTCTAAGCAATCATTAAGTAAAAGATTTGTGTAGATATTTTGAAAGTAGTCTTAATTTTAGAAAATAGTTTCAAAAGTTTCTGTAAAAGCTTTAGAAAATCCCTGCCAGTCATGCCATGCACTAGCTTAACGAACATCTTTCTCTTGATTTTGATTTGTGGTGGAGGAATTCCAGGGATTCATCATCGTTGTTGAGGGTTTCTATCAAAAGTTCTGTCATAGCCGGAGATTTAGTCAACCTAGACTTTGTTGTAGCTGGTGATTTCTAAAGCTTGACTTTGGCCTCTGGTGCTGGTGGATTTGAAATATATTCAGTATTCAGTTGAAATTTTGAGGCCTTCCTCAAAATTTCTGCCCCAGTTTAAAATTGTTTGAGATGATCTTAGTTCGAGATGATCCAAAGTCTTTGTTAGTCTTCATTCTCTTTATTGGATGATGATCCTCCTCTTATGAAATTTTGAGATTCCTTCTCAAAAATTCTGCCCCAGATTTCATTTCCTGGGGTTATATGACCGAGCCGTTGGGGCGCCTACGTATCCCGTTGAAGTAGGAATCAGGCGAAACACAGGACTACACTAGGGGTATATAGAAAAGTCTAATGGGTTGACCGAAGCCGACATAGGCCGCCTATGTATCCCTTTTATTGGAAATTCAGGTCAAACATAGTTCGTACATAAAAGAGAAGGATAAATTCTCCAACGAGGTTGACCGAAGCTGACATAGGCCACCTACATATCCCTTTCTTTAGGAATTCAAGTCAAACGTAGTTCGTACATAAAAGGAAAGAAATTCTAGGCAATTACACATCATAAAACAAATGCCATCATAAAAGTGGTTACAAATAAACCAAGAAAACAAAACTAAAACATCATTCAAACATAGTATTTCTTTAATGCATCATAATTTATTGGTTTGGTCCACTCTTGACCATCCATCTCAGATAGAATTAGAGCTCCTCCGGATAGTACCTTGCGAACTATGTATGGCCCTTGTCAGTTCGGAGCGAACTTGACTTTGTACTCTGCTTGGTGAGGGAATATGCACTTGTGAACCAGTTGCCCGACTTCAAATGTTCAAGTTCGTACTTTCTTGTTGAAGGTACAGATCATCCAGTGTTGGTACAATTGGCCATGACACACGGCAACCATTCTCTTTTCATCGATCAACATGAGTTGTTCATAGTGAGCACGAACCCATTCTTCGTTACTTAATCCGGCTTCTTGAATGATCCTTAGGGAAGGTATTTCAACTTCGGCAGGTATCACAGCTTTATTCCCATAAACAAATAGATAAGGAGTTTCCCCAGTGGAGGTTTGAACTATTGTACGCTACCCTAGTAAAGCGTAAGGCAACAACTCATTCCATGACCTATCATTTTTTACATCTTCCTTAAGATCTTCTTAATGTTCTTATTGGCGGCTTCCACGGCTCCATTCATCTGTGGACGATATGTGGTTGAGTTGCGATGAACAATTTTGAACTGATCACAAATCTCATTTAATAAGTGACTATTCAAGATTGCCCCGTTGTCAGTAATGATCGATTTCAGCACTCCAAATCTGCAAATCAAGTTATTTTTGATGAAATCTGCAACAACTTTCTTGGTGATGGCTCTATATGAAACAACTTCGACCAACTTAGTAAAGTAATCAATAGCAACCAAAATGAATCTATGCCCGTTTGACACCGATGGCTCTATTGGCACGATAACATCCATACCCCAAGCTATGAAAGGCCAAGGTAAACTCACGCACAAAGCTCATGTGGAGGCATTCAGATCAAATCTCCATGTATCTGACATTTTGGGCACTTCTACACATACTTGCTACAATCATTTTCCATATAATCCAGAAGTAACCGATTCTCAGAATCTTTCTAGCAAGGGCAAACCCGTTTATGTGGGGCCCACATACTCCAGCGTGTACTTCCTTTACTAATTTTGTAGCTTCCGTGGCATAGACACATCTTAAAAATCCTGAGTCTGGAGTTTTCCTAAAAAGGATTTCCCCACTTGGAAAATAATTCTTTGCCAAACGCCGAATTGTCTTCTTTTGATTGTTGTTGGCCTCTACAGGATATATTCCAGATTCTAAATACCTTTTAATATCATAGTACCATGGCTTTCCGTCAGGGTCTTCTTCGACATACGCACAATGCAAGGTTGTTCCTTCAATCTTATTTCTAAAGGATCGATGTAATTCTGATCTGGGTGATGAATCATGGAGGATATAGTGGCCAAAGCATCAGGAAACTCATTTTGTATCCTTGGGATATGTCTGAAATCAACTTCCTTGAATATTTCACATAATCCCTGCGCCAACTCCACCTAAGAGTAATTTTGGAGTTCTTTACCTCCCATTCACCCCGTGCCTGGTGAATCAGCAAATTTGAGTCTCCAATGACTAATACTTCACGAACACCCATATCAAGTGTCAATTTGAGACCTAAGATGAAAGCATCATATTCTGCCATATTATTGGTGTACGGGAAGTGCAACTTGGCGGGTGCGGGATAGTGTTGGTCTCTTTCTGACACTAAAACTGCTTTGATTCCTGAACCTTTAAAGTTGACCGCTCCATCAAAGAACAGCCTCCATCCAGGGTAAATCTCTACAATATTTTCTCCTACAAATAAAATTTTCTCATCTGGGAAGTAAGTTCGAAGTGGCTCATATTCATCATCCATCGGATTCTCTGCTAAATGATCTTCTAAGTCTCTCCCTTTGATTGCCTTTTGAGTCACATACACAATGTCAAACTCACTCAGCAACATCTGCCACTTGGCTAGCTTTCCCGTAGGCATGGCTTTCTGGAATATATACTTCAATGGATCCATTCTAGAAATAAGATATGTTGTGTATGACGACAGATAATGCCTCAACTTTCTACGACCCAAGTCAAAGCGCAACATGTCCTTTCTATAAGAGTGTAGCGGGCTTCATACGGTGTAAAATTTTTACTCAAGTAGTAGATTGCTTTCTCTTTCTTACCGGTCTTGTCATGTTGCCCAAGGATATATCCAAAAGTATTTTCTGAGATGGACAGGTAAAGCAACAACGGACTTTCTTCCCTTAGTGGAACCAAAATCGGCGGAGTAGCTAAATATTTCTTGATTTTGTCAAAAGCTTTCTGATATTTTTCTGTCCACTCATTCAATGCATCTTTCTTCAACATCTTAATAATTGGTTCACATATGATGGTTCATTGGGTAATGAACCTTCTAATGTAATTCAAATGACCCAGGAAACACATAACCTCTTTCTTGGTCCTCGGCGGTGGCAAATCCTAAATAGTCTTGATCTTGGATGGGTCCAGCTCGATGCCCCTTCTACTGACTATGAATTCCAGTAATTTCTCGGTTGGCACACCGAAAGCACACTTAGCAGGATTCAACTTCAAATTGTATTTTCTTAATCTGTTGAAGAATTTTTCCAGATGGGCCAGATAATCCAAACTCTCGCGGGATTTGATACTTACATCATCCACGTACACTTCAATATCTTTATGGATCATATCATGAAAAATCATCGTCATAGCCCTCATGCATGTTGCACCCGCATTCTTAAGACTGAATGGCATTACCCTATAATGATAAACACCTCAGGGCGTGATGAAAGATGTTTTTTCTGCGTCTTCCTCATCCATCAATATCTGGTGATACCCAGCAAACCAAACCATGAAAGACTGTATTTCATGCATTACACAATTATCGATGAGGATGTGAATGTTGGGTAGCAAAAATTATCTTTAGGACTGGCTCTATTCAAATCTCTATAGTCAATGCAGATTCGAATCTTGTCGTCCTTCTTCGGCATCGGGACGATGTTGGCTAGCCATGTCAGATATTTTGTGGCCTCCACAACCTTAGATTGAATTTGCTTTGTCACTTCTTCCTTGATCTTCAAACTTAAGTCTGGCTTGAATTTCTATATTTTTTGATTGACTGGATTAAACTCAGGATTGATCGATAACTTATGCGACACAATGTTAGTGCTCAATCCTGGAATATCATCGTAGGACCAAGCAAATACGTCAATGTACTCCCGAAACAAGTGAATGGGTTCTCTTTTTTGTACTTCTCCTAAGTAAACACTGACACTTGTTTATTTAATTTCATCATGATTGCCCAGGTTGATTACTTCGGTTTCCTCTAGGTTGGGTTTTTCTCAGTTCTCAAACTCCTCTATAGCTTCCACTAACTGTTCCTCATCACTTTCTTTCCAATCATCATCTTTTCCCTTATTTTATTCGTCTAAGCTTTGACATAACATGACATTGGTAGATTTTAAGTTACTATTACTGTAATAAATAAACAAACCAAGTTAGATGATAACCAAATAATAAAATATACTAATATAATGGTGTTTCAAAATTAATTTTTAAAATAAAGAAAGGTCGTTTTATTGAAATTTAGGAGATAATTATAAACTATGGCTTATGACCCGTGCAAATACGGGCCCATGCTTTTTTTAAAGCAGTGAAACACAAAAATAAGATCTGAGACATAAAACGGTAGATCACGGGGCCTCCTCCAGATCATCACCGATTTTTAAAAAACTACTAGTAATTGCCCTTTCATCTACCACGATGGGTGATGGGTTATGAGTGAAGTGGAGGTCCAGTTTTGCAAAGCCTCTCCTGGTGCAACCTTATTCACCCCACTGGACTTCGGGAAATCTTCTTGTATAGCATTGCATCCTCGAATAGATTTCTTATCCCATCCCCAAAACCATCATCATTTGACATCTCATGCATGGGAAATGACTGGTGCAGGAGCGGCAAGGGCCTAGGCAGACTCGCCTTTGGCTTATCCTCAAACTCATCCTCCTCTGTCGGCTGGTATCCTAACCCACACTTAGATATTTTCTCTGGGATCATAATGGGCTCAATAATTTCTTCCAGATTCTTACCCAAGCCCTGACCAGGCTCGAACTCATTTTATAACATCACAGTCGTAATTATTTTGTAAACAGAAGGTATTGGAGCTTTGAGCATCAAATTTTTCTCCGCAGCACTTACAATTTCCACTGTATAAAAACTACTACCCTTTGAGATATCTTCAACCACCGACACATAACCATTGGGATAATTCGCGTGGCTTCCTTCCCCTTGGATGATTATTTCATGATCTTTCCAAATAAACTTCAACAACTGATGAAGGGTCGATGAAATTGCCTTTGCACCATGTATCCATGGTCTTCCCAAGAGCAGGTTGTAACTAGGATGAATATCCATAACATGAAATTTACCTTGAATTCAGCAGGTCTTATTTGGATGTACAAGTCAATTTCACCTAGAATCTCTCTGCCCTCCATCAAATGACCTCATGTTTATGTGGCTTTGGCGAATTTTCCCCAAATCATAGCCCATTTGAACCAATGTGAAAAGAGGAAAAATGTTCAAACCAGATCTGTCATCTATCAATACCCAATTAATCACAGTCCCGACAAATAGCAGTGACATGCAAGGCTTTATTATGCATTACTCTCTCAAAAAACAACTCTTTCTCACTGAATGATATGCGATGACTTCCCACAATATTTCCTATTATTGTGGTTAAATTCTCAACACTCGTGCTTGTGGGAACATATGCTTCATCCAGGACCTTCAATAAAGCTTGTCAGTGGTATTGTGAACTCATTAATAGTGCCAAAATAGAAATATGGGTCGGAGTTTTCTCTAAATGCTTCACAATTGAGTAGTTTTTCGGTTGCATATGCCTCCGAAATTCCTCGGCCTCTCCTTCAGTGATTAGCCTTTTATATGAATCTTTCCTATTGGTCAAATCTTCAGGGAATGTAGCATCGTCTAGACCGTGTCATCCCTTGAGCAGCGATGGTTTCCACAATAAATTCTTTCCTAGAAAGAGGAGTGTACACCTGAGTCGGAGCCGTCATTACTATAAATAGGGGTTTCTCATTGACACTTAAGGCAGCTACGACTCTCTCCATCTTCTCCACCTCTTCCTTTCTTTTAAACTTTTTTGAATTCACCTTAGTAATGGTTTTGCTAAACACCAATTCGCCCTTTATTTCAATCATGTTAACTGCAGTTTCCCCATGATTAGGTAATGGATTACTGTTGATATTTGGTGCCGATGATTGAAGCAAGATGATCTTTTAATCAATCAAATCTTGAATCTTGTGCTTTAGACTAACACAATCCTCAGTACTGTGCCCTGTCGCTCCCGAATGATAGGCGTAATTCTGATCGGCATGATAAAATTG
This sequence comes from Capsicum pubescens, assembly GCA_030864215.1. NCBI lineage: Eukaryota > Viridiplantae > Streptophyta > Magnoliopsida > Solanales > Solanaceae > Capsicum > Capsicum pubescens. The sequence continues at coordinate 123,416,675 of CM061544.1, forward strand.
AGAGTTGGAATTGATAAGTTTTGGTTGGATAGGTTGAAAATGACCAGCATCGTTCAATCTTCCAAAGAGCTGGGTGCGACTTTCAGCCAGCAGCATGAAGTTTCAGGGAGGTCTTTTTTTGAGGTTTGGACGTTGGGGGTTATAATGGTTCTGATTAGCAGGAGGAGGTACTTGATGATAATTTGGGGGATCTTGGATGTTTGTTCAGTTATTTGGAAGGGCAACTTGAACATGAGGTTGATAATTCGATTGTGGAACTTGGTATTGGGGTAAAATATTTGGTGCTGGAGCTTGGTATTGGGATTGGATATTTGGAAGTGGAGCTTGGTATTGGGGTAAAATATTAGGTTGTAGAGCTTGGTATTAGGATTGGATATTTGGAAGGGGAGTTTGGTACAGGGTTTGGGTGTAGAATACATGCTGAAAATTTGGTGACGGCGGAGAGGAGAGAATGTTCCTAGGCTTGAATCTCTTCTTCAACTTAGCACATAATCAGTAGAGACCGCACCTACATCTTTCTTTTTCTTCTTTGGGAACATAGAATTCCCAGATGATGTTGGGGTTTTGACAATCTTTTTTGTTCGAATACCCTCCTATAGTGATTCCCTAATTTTTACCAAATCTGTGTAAGTTGCCCTGACAGCAGATACTATCCTAGTATAAAATTCTCCCTCCTGAGCGCGAGAGAACACAGACACCATCTCTTCCTCAGACATGGGAGGTTGTACCTTGGCCTCTTCTTTTCTCCAATGAAAGGCATAGTCTCAGAAACACTCATCATTTTTCTGCTTGATCTGGTCTAATGAGTATCGGTCAGGGACTATTTCAATGTTAAACGCAAACCTATCAAGGAAAACTTTAGCCAATGCCTTCCAACTAGTCCATCTTTGCAGCTCTTGAGATGTGAACCAATTTAAGGCTTCGCTGCTTAAGCTTCGGCTTAATAAGCGTATCAATAATGACTTATTTTTTCCTACCCCCACTATTTGATCACAATACCTTCTAAAATGGGCCATTGGATTTCCAGTACCGTCGAACACTTCAAATTTAGTGACCTTGTATCCTTCCGGTAGATCTATTCCAGGGTGAACACATAGATCATCGTAACCTAGTCCATCATTATCCCCCGCCCCATGAGATTCCTTAATCCTCATAATCTCTTCATTTATAGCCAACAATTTTATTTCATGTTCGGTCTTCCACTTTTTTTTCTTCTCCTCATAATGGTCTATTCGGGATTGGGAAAGAAATTGCAGATATCAGGGGATATGATGACATGAGAAGAATTTAGAAGGGTAGCTTGATATTGAGGATGAGAGGAGGTTGGGTGGTAGGTGGGGAGGACATTTTGGAAATTGGTAAAGGTTTATGAAATTTGAGAGTAGTTTGGTGGGATCTGAGAGGGATTTTGTAGATTAAAAAATGAATTTTGTGGATTCAGAGATGGATTTTGTAGATTTGGGAGCGAATTTTGTGGATTCGGGAGCGGGTTTTCTGGGTTTAAAAATGGGTTCTGGGGATCTGGGAATGAATTTTGTGGATTTGGAGACAGATTTTGTGGATTCAGGAGCGAATTTTGTAGATTCAGGAGTGGGTTTTGTGGGTTTGAAAATGGGTTCTGGGGATTTGGGAATGAATTTTATGGATTTGGAGATGGATTTTGTGAGGTTAGGGATGGATTTTGTGGATGGTAAGCATCTGGGTTATTTTCTCGATTAGTGTTTTAGACAAGTTGAGGAGCAGAGACGGACGATATGTTATTTGGATAGTCCCTGAGAATAAGCGTACTGAAGAGATGGATCTGGAGTGGAGTCCCGTGTCCTCCTGGAGTGGGAGCATTGACAGTGATGGCCAGGTTAGCCAAATCTCGAGTACGATTGATCTCCTTCTGAAGCATTTCCAATTTTCTCGCGAGTTCAACAACCATCTCATTTTGCTCCACTATTACATTGTCCCTGATGGTTAATGCATTTTCTCCATCGCTTCCCATCATGTTTGAATGATGATTAGGGGATGGGATCTTATGCGCTTTTGATCGGGTGTAGTAAAGAAGTTCTGCCAGCTTATTTCAACACAGAGTAGTTTTCTATTATCTGTAAAGTAAAATAACTCAAAGGCAGATGTGTTAGTTTCCATATGTGATAAGTAATGCAAGATACTTACAAGAAGTAATCACATAGAGTTGTTTGTGTCATAGACAAACTGATCCACGGGAGAATAGTGAATAAATTTGTCTTTTATTCAAACAAACACACATAAACACATAAGACAATTATATCACATAAAAAACATAATATGTGTCCTAATTGGGGTGACCCTCTTGAGTCAAGGGTATAGGCCTAACGAATTTTGAAAAAAATATATGCCCTTTTAAAGTCAATCTATTATCCCCCGACTTTCATAGATATGTAAAAGGGCATAAATGCCAACAAAAGATAGAATAAGAGGGATACAATCTTTAGGGAAAAAGAAAATAGCATGAAAGAAAATAAGGTCCCATGCAGGGGAATAGAAAAACTAGCTACTGGATGCTCCTTCGTTTGCACTTGCCTTTTTAGCCTTGTTCACCTCCTACCATATCTGATACCTGTTGATGATCAAATGACTCCCACACAACTATACCGTGTTCTCGCAGGTCATTTTTTCTTTGTCGTCAATCTGTGCAACCATGCAATCATCCAAATCAGTCAAATACTACCTAGCATCATTAGTTTCTTATCTAGCTCTCTTTAACTCTTCTCTCAACATACATATGGTCGATGCATCTTTCATATGCCTACGTTGGTGCGCGATCTCATTTCTTTAGAATTCATCTTGAAGTCTGTGGAGTTGGATCCGATACTCTGATTCCATATCAATAATTTGAGTGGGTATATTCGGTCCTAGGATTAATGCTCCAGCAAGACTCTTCTTCAACCATTCCTTGTATGTTTCACTAACTTCGGGCTCGTACCCGACATGGAAGGAGATTTCCAGTGTTTTTATTCTCTTCCACCCATCTACCATGTATTGCTTGAGGGGAGTTTCGAATTCATCATACTCAGTGAAGAATCTAAGCATAGGCACCGTTTGTGGTATCACCTTACTGATATCGAATTTTCTGAGAACCCGACTAGGATTATAAGGACGAGTTCCCCTGAGTCCTGGAAGTATTAGGAAAGGCCATTCATCCCCCCGAGTAATGTACTTTCTTGGGCGATTATAATTAATTGACCATTGAATGTCGTCGTCACTCAATTCCCCAAAAATTGTGAACCAAAATTCTGGAGACTTTCTTCTTTGAAACTTGTGCAAGAATAGACGCATATCTAGTGATGATAGGAGATTCACCCTTGTTCGATGGTCAGGATGCCCCACTCTAGGATACTTCAATAAGTATGTCATCATCCACCATTGCAAAATAAGGTTGCAACCCTGAATAAACAAGAGCCACTTTGGCACATTCCCAATGCCTGATATATCTCGGCCACTATCATAGGGGCCAAGGTATGGAACACCTTAGTTTGATCGTAATCCATTTCGTTGAAGAGAGTATTCGCTTCCATAATGACCCTTGGATTGATAGTGTCACTTTCTCCTTCTGGGAACACCAATGTTCCAAGTAAACCCACCACAAAAGCAAATGCACTCTTTTTCTTTCATTTTTCTTCTGACTCGAATTCATGATCGAACTTCTCAAAAGCGTCGTACTTCCCAAATCGGCAATACAACTCACGAAAGGATATATTTGCCCAGTCATATTATCCCAACCGACCAGGTGCCATCATTGATTGCAAAGACTTTCTGGATCTCTTGACTATCCATCATGATAGGGACTAGAACACTATTGTCTGGTGTGCTCTTTCTTTTTCTGCATATATCAAGACTTTCGTAACAAGTCAAGACTTCCTCAATAATGGGTGCCAACTCAACTTCCCCTAAGCAAAACACCATGTTGTTGTCATCCCAGAACATCGCAAGAACGCGAATCATTTCGGGCCAGGCATCCATCTCTATGAGTGAAGACAGGTGTCCAATATACGTACTAACAACCCTTTTTATCTTTTTCGCTCATATATGTCCACCATACTTTCAAAAAGTTGTCAGGTCCGGTAACCATCTTGAACCTTTTGCAAGGGCATAGTTGGGTCATTTCCTACACACGAAAACAAGTAAAGATAAGCATTTCCCTCAGCCTATGGAATAATGGATTGGTTTAAAGAAACATGACATAAACATGATTCGTATGTCATTGACTCGAGGTCAATAGATGCAAGGCAAATTTTCTAATGGGCCCAATACCCCTTCGGGTATTGGGTAGTCCTAGGCTTATGCCTAAGAGAGGGTTTTGGTTTAGCTCCATCCTAGGTGTCTAGAGTGGGTTTGAACACAGGTTCCCACACGGATAACTTGAGTTTGAAAACACGAACAACCTCCGACCGCCTAACGTGCCGGTAAAATATCGTATTTCCAACATTCGATTTGGAGTTGAACAATAGGAGCCGGGACATCCACGAAACCCCAAAACACTTTAATAATCAATGCAGGAATATGCCATGAAATGCAATAATTAAATTCTGCAAAATCAAAACACATAAATACATAAGCAATTTAAACAGCTAGTCAAAAGATGAAATCAATCATTCGGTTAGAACCTAGTTAGAATCCTCAATAGAGTCGTCATTTCTGTTTTATCTCTTTTTGAATTTTATTTTAAAGAAAATGATTTTGACCCTTTAAAACTATTTTGAAAGATTCAAGAGAATTTCGAAATAGTTTTGAAAGATTTTACAGAGCCGCCACTTGATTTTTATAGAGAATATCAAGAAAACTTTACAAGGATTTCAAAGATTTAAAAACAGAAATAAATCTTCGAAATCAGAGAAATTGAGTAAGGGTTCAATTAACACCCGAAGAAGATTTTTAAGGCACTTAGGAGCGTTCGTATAAGAAACGCTTCGCCAAAAGATCATTTTTGACTAACTTACAAAAGGTGGCTAATTTTACGAAAAGATTGACTTTTAAAATATTAAAATTATTTATCTGAATGTTTAAAATTGGCATTTGTTTATCCAGACGGAAAATAATCTACTTTAAAAAAGTTACAACATGTTCTAATTAATTCGATATTAATTTTGAGAAAAAGTATTTACTTAATTTATATTGATCATAAAAATTAGAATTTTGAGAAAAAAGGATCAAGAGGGGTATTCTAGTTAAGAAACTATTATGCTTAATTCGTTATTATTTCTAGAGAAATTAATATAATACTGGAATTGAAAAGAAAACTACATTATTATTTCTAGAGGAATTAATATTTTACTGGAATTGAAAAGAAAACTACGTAAACTAGATTGCACATTTGAATTTAAAGAGAAAATGAGTTATTATTTTTTATGAAAAAAAGAGGATTATAATTATTTATTATTTATATCGTCATACAAATAGTCATTTTGTTGTAAATAATACTTTCAAAAAAAGAGTTAAGAGAATGTCATGTTAAAAGTATTTTATCAATTATGAAAAGTTAAAATTTACCAAAAAAAAAGAAAAAAAATTTCTTCATTTGAAGGAAATTATTTTAATCTAAATAGGCTACTAGTCATATGAACAAAACAAATGTCATTTTAAATAAAATACTTAACAATTTCTTTTAGACTTACTTTTAAGGAGAGAAATTGAAAGTAACCATTTTAATTCATTTAGACGAGACATATTAGGTGAGGAAATCACGAATTTACTAAAATATGTGATAAAATAAAATGGTAACGACTTAGGGGATTTATCTAAATTAATTAGTTAGGGTGCACAAATAAATACAAATAAACAAGTTAAAATGAAAATTAAAGAGAAAAGAGTTAAGATTGGGCTTTTTTCAAATCCTCCCAACTTTTGGGCCTATTCTTTATGGATTTTTGGTGCATTTGTATACCAGTTATATACAGAGCGTATATCAGCCACGTTTTTCAGCATTTTTTGTGCATATACACTGTATACCAGTGTATAAATTACTGTATATTCACTCCAAGCTCCACTGTGCGTCATATATTGGCGTGTATCAGCCTTTTGGACCTGGAAACCCCGTGTATCTGGTGTATACCAATGTATACCAGCTTGTATACTGGTGCTATCCAGTGTATATTAGTCCAATTTTGGACTTTAATGAGGCTCAACTCGACGGCGGTTGGAAAGCAAGGATGTGGGGAGTCCCATTGAACTCATCCGGAAGAGTTCATGTAAAGAGAATAAGAGATAAAGAATTAGCAACCCAAAAAGGTAAAGAATAGGATAAGCGAAAGCAACTTTTACATGGCAGCATTTTAGTATCAAATTAATTTCCTGGGCAGTATTCTCTATCCATAAGTTTAGCAAGGAAAAATGCACACATCATTTATATGATTTCATAAAAGCCTCAAAGAAGAGACCAAGAACCTAACCAAGAATTTCAGAATAAGAAAATCTAAGCCAATATCATGAGACATAACCACAACCCTATTTTTCACATCATTAGACTTAAAGAAAACAAAAGGAGATGCATGTTAAGACTATATCGCTCCATATAATATGCAGAAAAATATTTCAAAAAAAAAAAAGCTTTAGCAAATTAAAATCAATTACAAAATGCACCGTTTTCCTGTCAACATTAGATTTTTATGATATTAGGAATACAAGACGTGACAAAATACAATGACTAGAAATAAAATTGAGCTATAATAAACGAGGATAAAGAAATAATAAGGCCTATGCTAAACAAAACCATGCGAAACAGCTTGTCCGAAATATTAAATAAGGAAAGACGCATGATCGCGATTTAATTGAACTTACGTTCTGGTTAGGATTAAGGCAGCAAATCAAACACTATGGTGCATATTTCCTAAAAAAAAATGAATCAATGATCAAACATCTAAGAACACATTCTAATTACAAGCAAAATCAGGGGAACAATCTTAGAAACAAATGCCACGACCCCTTTAGTTTTAGTTCTCAGAATCAAATAGATGCAACGACTATATAACAACAGGCTTTAAAAAATTGATTATCTAAGGACTAACATCTAAGCAGACCAGCGAAGAACATAAAATCAAGTGAAATAACTTTCTTTCAACAACAATAAATATTATTAATGCAAATTCACGAAACCAGGCGATGTAGACACTTACTGGAAAGCCTCATACTAATGCATAACAATTTTCTCAGTAGAATATCCAAATTTTTAAAGGCACTACCACTGCCTTGCTAATCCGAAACAATTTCTTGAACATAGCCATTTTAGAAAGGAGTTAAAAATGAAACTAGAATAGAGAAGTATCACAATCACTCTTATTTCATCACGACCAATTAAAGCAATCTGAGAATAAAAATAAAGTGAATGAGCCGTTTACCTTTTTGAGGGCAGCGAACCGAAAACCACGAGCCAAATTGGATATCCCACCACACCGAAGTTTAAACAATGTTTTGTCGAAATTCAAAGTGTTTTCCAAAAATCAAACGTACATTCTTCTTCGCAGATTTTGGTTACGTGGAATTAAAGGAGCGCTCCTTCAAAATTCCCAAATTTTCCCCCAAAAATTCACACCCTTTCTTCTTCTCAATTTCCTCTATTTATAGGAGGAGATACTGATTTTCATTTTCAAAAAATGGAGGAACACATCCCCTAAAATTTGGATTTGGACTGACCTTTCTGATTTGGATTGGATTTTGGCATTGAAGACACTCAATCTTAAGTAAAGGTCAACAAAGATGGCTCCTAGGCCTGCAAAATTTGCAGAGATCAGGTGAAGAGAGATGATTCCCGTGATTTAAGGGTCATTGTTTGTTGAATTTTTGGTGTTCGCGTCGGGTCGGGTCGAGTTGTAGGTTCGGGTCGTTTGGAATTGGTTCGCTAGTGTTGTTGTTGATGAATTTTGCCATTTGAAGTTGTTTGTTGCCGATGAAGTTGGCTGGTGTGGTTGAAGCTGTTGTTGTTACGCTATTTTGAAGAAGACGACGAAGTGTTGCTGTTGTTGTACGTTGATTTAGGGGAAGGGAGAGAAGGGGATTGGACTGGGTCGACAATTATTTTGGGCCTGGAGTTGGCTGGTTTAAGGAAAGTGGGTTGTTGGGTTAAGTGGGAAAAGAGGAGGGAGTTTGGGCTGGGCATTGGGTTATTTTTAATTTAGTCAATTTTAATTTAAAATCTAGCCAAATTGAAAATTAATCTGTCAATTGTGTTACAATTATAATCTAATTAATTTCAGTTTTGGCCAAATTCAATGAATCGATTAATTAAATTGAATCAAAAATTCAAAATAAATTAACAATTAGTTTAATCCCGAGTTTCTTGATTTAGTAAAATCAAACAAATATTTTTTCAAACTAATTTATTTTTGAGACTAAATTATATTTGAATCAAAATTTTAATCATTTGAATTAATTTTCAAGATATTCTTTGATTAAAATCTATTTTTTGTAAAAATAATTATTTAAGTAATGAAATTATATAATTTGGTATATGCATAACAATTATACATACATACATACATATATATATATATGTGTGTGTGTGTGTGTGTGTGCGTGTGTGTGTATATAATTGTTACTTAAAATGAAAAAACCACCCAAATAAATACTTTGGGAAGTCTTTTATTCGAAAAAAATAAATGTTGTAATTTTATTTAAAATCGAAGAATCTCGAGAATAAATTCAGTCTGGGAGGGCAAAAATTGGGTGTCACCAGTTGAAGTAAAAACAACTGTTATTGCTACTAGGGGTGTTCATGGTTTGGTTAAAAACCAAATCGAACCGCGAACCAAACCAAACCAATTAAAAAATCGACATTTGGTTAGGTTTGGTTTGGTTTGGTTATAAATTCTTAAAACTGATACTTATGTGGTTTGGTTTTGGTTTTACTCTAAAATAACCGACAAAATAACCAAACCGAACCGATAAACTTTTTATTTTATATATATATATCACATACATATGCATATATAAATTATTTATATATTATTCATAAATAAAATATAAATATTTTTTATATTTTAAATTTTAATCATAAATTTAACTTTAGTCATAACACTTTTAGTCATATGTCTCCCTCTAATTGATGGTACGTTATGAGATTCTATATTATTTTCACACTTTGAATGTCAAATTATACTAATTGTGAAAATTATCTTGTTGTCTAGGGGATTTTATAGGTGAGTTTTATTAGAGTATAGATAATCACTAGTTTTGAACTTTCTTTTTGGTCCCTATTGAGCAAAAATTTATGTATTTACCTTTTGGGGAATTTATCATATCATTCTCTTATATGTAGTTTCTAAATACATTTGTGGAAGCATTCATATGGTGTTGTTCATGGCGTTGCCTAAGTTTCTAATTATATTTGTAGAAGCGTTCATATGGCGTTGCCTAAGTATAACACTAAATTGACATATTAGTTTTAAGGTTGAGGAACAACACTTTGTTGACATCTCATATGTTGGATTGAATTTTTTTGAGAAAAATTTCAACTTTTATCATTAACTAAAGTTATAAACCGAACTAAACTGAACTAAACCGACAAGAATCAAACCGATGATTATTTTTTTATGTTAGTTTGGTTAGGTTTTAGAAATTTAAAAACCGACTGAGTTGGTTTGGTTATGGTATTGAACAATAACCGACCCAAACCGACCCATGAACACCCCTAATTGCTGTTGCTACTGCTGTTGAAGATAGTTGTACCTCGGCAAAGGAGTTTGTTGGCCAATATTAAGGGGATTTCTACTATTTGAACTTAATTCCAAAGAAGTGATTCCTAAAGTTACGTTGCATTTCACATTAGTAGCCCCCATCTCTAGGATTATATTTTCAGTAGAGTTGATAGGACGTAACCTAAGAGCTTTCGCCTGATCATCGATTTTGCAATTCAGATTTTCCACAAGGATATAATGAGGTAAAGAGGTCTTGAATTTGTTCGATTTCCTCACTCTTGCATAACCTAAAGTTAAATTCAAAAGAGTGACAACTTTCTTGAAATTGTGTAGAGCTTCTTCAATTTCTTTAACTAAATTCATATATTGATTCCAATCATGTGTCCTAGATGATAAAAGACTCATCTCTCTTTGACAATTCTTAACCGCAACATTGTTAGCTTCTTTTATTTCCTCTATTTCACATCTCTCAACCCCAAAAAAACAAAATTTCACTTTCTACTATTCCTATGCCTCAGTCTCATACAAGTTGGGAATGACTATATGAATACACAATGGTTCATTTAAGCTCAACTGAAACCATACAAAACAAACAAAAACCACCCCTTCAAGAAAATTGAACAAGAATTTGGTTCTTTTTATCAACTTGATGTCGATGAATTTGCCAATCTAGAAATTCATTACAGTCAATTGAACCTTCTTGAACAGTTCTTTTTCAAGAACCATCAAAAGAGCAGGAAGTCTAATTCCTAAAATCAAAAGAATTGCCCCTAAAATACAAGAAAAACTACATGCACACATACCTCAAAAGTAAAAACTCAAGATACACAACTTCAATCATCTTAATGATGGGAAAATTCAGCATAAAATAAAAAATATATATATTTATCACAAAATCATCATCTCCAGTATCAACAGTTGTAAAGCTCTTTCAATTGTGTAAGAATTCAACTTTAAGTTATCAGTTTCTCCTCAATTGAGACGGTAGCAACAGGGATGTCCTTGAATCGAATGACAATGGCAATTTAGACTATAGCAATCAGAGTTTATTGCAACTATTTTTATTCAAAATAGAAATCGAAGCTTAGGAAAGACATCATCAGCAACAATCCATTCCCATAATTGTGTACAGCAACAATTGAGACTTTTAATTGTGGGAACCTTAGATAATTTTTCTCGTAATCGGTGTTTCTTGCAACTCAGGATAATTTTTTGTAATACCGCGATCATTTCTTAAGCCTAAATCCGTCTTTTGAGTGGATATGTATGACTTCCAAAGTGATTGATGTTTAAACTATGTTTTATTTATATAATTTATACTTTTTGTTATGTAGAGTATTGAATAAGATTTCCATCGATATCAATTTCATCAAAATCCGACATCCGATGAGTGAGTTATGGCCGTTTTACTCAACGGTATCGGATTGCCCAGGTTTGACGGTCGACCTAGTGGACCGTCGGGTCCCTGGTGGACTTTCAAGTTCCCCATCAAGACAAGGCAGTGAATCAATCTCAAGATCAACCAACTCCCAAGTATGGTTGCTCAAGATTGAATCAATCTCACTCTTGACTGCCTCTTTCCAAAAGGATGAGTCTGAAGACGACATCACTTCTTTAAATATTTGAGGCTTATTTTCTAGGAGAAATATTACAAAATCCAATCCAAACGAAGTTGATGTTCTTTGACGTGTACTATGTCTTGGATTCTCATCATTATGTACATTCTCTCTTAGTTCATCTCGAGGTCGTTTAGACCTTCACTAGACTGTACATGTCTAGTTCTATATGGATAAATGTGTTCAAAGAACTCAACATTATCTGATTTAATTATCATATTTTCATTGATATTCGGATGTTCGGATTTATGAACCAAAAACCGACGTGCTTTACTACTTTTAGCATATCCTATAAACGCATAGTCCATAGTCTTAGGTCCTATCTTTACCCTTTTAGGCATAGAAACTTGGACTTTCGCTAGACACCCCCACACTTTGAAATATTTCAAGTTAGATTTTCTTTCTTTCCATTTTTCATATGGAATTGATAATTTCTTACTATGGGGCACTCTATTGAGTATTTGGTTAGCTGTAAGGATAGCTTTCCCCATAAGTTTTGCGGTAAACTTGAACTTATAAGTAAGACATTCATCATTTTCTTTAAGGTTTGATTTTTTCTTTCCGTAATTCTATTTGATTAAGGTGAATATGGGATAGTAGTTTGATGGACAATTCCATTCTCTACATATATCTCCGTAAAAGGAGATTCATATTCTCCACCCCTATCACTTTTTATCATTTTGATCCTTTTCTCTAACTGATTTTCAACTTTCATTTTGTATTGTCTAAAAATGTCTATTGCTTCATCCTTACTATTCAGCAAATAGATATAATAATACCTAGTGCAATCGTCAATAAAAGTTATTAAATACTTTTCCCACCACGAGATGTTGTTGACTTCTTATCATAAATGTTGGTGTAGATTAAGTCTAAGAGACTAGAATTCTTTTCAACAGACTTATACAGATGCTTAGCATGCTTAAATTCCACACATATTTGACACTTTTATTTATTGCACTCAAATTTAGGTAATACTTTCAAACTAATCAATTTTTGCAAGATTTTATAATTGACATGTCCTAAATTTCTATGCCACAAATTATTTGACTCTAGCAAGTAATAAGAACCTTCAGCTTTCTTCATTTCAACAATAATTATATAAAGTTTGAAAAGACCCTCATTGAGGTAGCCCTTTCCTACATATGCTTCATTCTTTCTTATTATAATTTTCTTTGAATGAACACACACTTAACCCATTTTTAACGAGAAGTGTTGTCGACACTAAGTTCTTTCTAATAGTAGGAATATGGAGAACATTGTCGAGAGTCAACACATTGCCAAAAGTCACTTTTAGGAATGCCTTCCCAATTCCTTCATCCTTGGTTGTTGAGTTATTTCCCATGAAGATCATTTCTTTGGGACCAATGGGATCATAAGTAGCAAAAGCTTCTTTATCCGCTCAAACATGTCTAGTAACTCCTAAACTAAACCACCATTCATTTGGATATCCAACTAGATTGCTTTCAGTGATCATATCACATAAATTTTCAATCTTTCTAGTTGTTTCCAACATATTTATCTAATCTCTTTTCTTGTTCTTATTTAGAACTTGACTATTTAGAGCTTTGTGGCCAACATCACAACAAATGTAGCAATTTCCTTTGAACATTTTCTTGTTCTGTTCTTTCTCTTGTCCAGAAGACTTCTTCATCTTCTTATTATTTGGAGCATCATTCCTAACAGAATTCGCAATCATCATTGATGATTTTTCATTCAACTCATTAATCTCGTCTATCTTGAAATGACTCACAAGATCTTTCAGATTAGACAATTGATTTTCAATCATTATTTTTTTTTAGAATATGAGGATTTATACTTGTGAACATTTTCATTTCAAGTTTGGCCAGACAAAATGACATCATTTGTCGCCATTCTTTGAAGTTCACAACAAAGTATTTTTCTAATTTCTCTGCCATTTTCATTGCTAGATTAATACCTGAATGACTTAATGACGCAACATTGGTTGCTGTTGGGATAACACCATTTACAATCAAATCAGTTTGTTGTTCGATTTCATTCATCATTTTTTATCGATCTCTGACATACTCTTTAGTATTTCAAAATACTAACAATAAAGACTTTAATCTCTAGCCAACTTGTTTCTAGAATGAAGTTTTTATATCTTCAAATCATCAACCGAATGAAAGTTGAAATATGACAGTTTTTATGACTTCAAATAAGAATCAAATTCAAACGGGGTGAACCCCAACAGGTTTTAAACTCCAGAAACCAATACAGATATTTTAATGAATCGGTGAAGTTTTTATATTCTTCAAATCGAATTCCCACACTGATTTCTCAATGAAGTTTTTATATTCTTCTAATCGAGGGAGTAGAAATCAAAAGATTTTAGTCTCCATCAAATCAGACCCGATACAGATTAACCAAATACTTGATTTATAAATGACGATAAATTTTTTTCTTTCACCAAACAAGCACAAAAAATAAATATTTTTATAATTTTCTTAAAATTGTTTTTTTTCTCGGGTTTGGTAAAATCTGTATTTTCCAACTATAACTTCAAACACATGTTCAAATTAACAGATGAACAATCAAATAAAGCTTAAACTCCGTATTTATAACTTTGAACTTTTAACAATAAGTTCAACCCAACTTATAAACATCAACAAAATGCAGTTCAAACTATTTTTTTGAAAAATAGTAAAACTAAATGTTAAGAACTTCAACACAAGTTCAACCAACTTATGAACTATCAAAATGAAGTTTCAAGAACTTCAAACACAAGTTCAAATAGTTGAAGAACTATTAATATGAAGTTGAAACTATTTACTGAAAAACAGTAAAACCAAACAATACAGATTAGTTGAAATTCCTTAAGATTGTTGTTTCGGCGGGTACAAAATCTGTATGTTTTTTATACAAACTTCAATTAAGTTCAAGAATAAGTTTTCAAGAACTACAATGAAGTTCAACACCTTTAAATACAAGTTCAAATGAATAATCAAATGAACTATCAAATGAAGTGTTTATCAATTATTAAGAAATGAAGATGAAGCAGGAATTTAAGAACCAAGTCCACCGACTTCACGGTGTGTCTTTAAGGAATTTATTCACTTCAAGTACCTGGGGTTATAGAATCTTTCCTCCCAGGATAAAATTATTAACTTTCTGAAAGTAGCATTACCTCAAACTTTCAGAAACTTCGAACGAACTCAGCAGTTGGATGATCACAAGAGAGTTTTTAAGAAGAAAAACTTTTTTCAACTCTAAAAATTATCTTTACCTGAGGAAAAATTCATGTATTTATAGCCATCAAGGGTGTCGCTTAACGAAGAGAAACAATGGTTCAGAAAGGTGCACCCCTTCATAAAGTTGCAACTCTTCAAAAAAAGGTGCAACTTTTCAGAAAAGTCACAACCATTTGAAAGGCCATAATCATTCAATCCGAAAAGGTGCCTATTCAAATTCCATCATTTCTTTTTGTGTCTTTTAAAAAAAAATACCATATTTTTATTTTCCATTCACACCTCTTAATAACCCAACAATTCTTTGTATACTTTGCTGAATCCAAACCCAAGATTGATCTAATGGACACATATGCTTGACACCTGCAAACTCCAAATCCTGAATCCGCCCCACGCACGTGCGAACACACACATATATCTTCTCTTTAATAATGCACGTACGTGTAGAAAATTTTTTCCCGTGAGCGCAGATAGTTCACCACTTTTACAAGATAATTATGAACAAACTAAATTAAAGATCACTAAGATGAAGACGATCATAATTTGCATGGAATAAAGAGGAAGAAAGATTAATTTAATATGATGATGATGATTAGTTGGAAAGGCCAAAACGAACTTGAACATCGTATTCCTTCAACCAAGCTTGCCCTTGTAAGAAGGATTCAACAGTGTAATTCAAAGCAGCATCCTTGCTTATTGAGCCTTGATATCCAGCCCATTTAACTCTAGAGCCTGTTTCGGATCCAGCGCCTCTGTTGCTGTATTCTGCAAAATACAGAGTGCTCAACGCATAGTCCCCGCTAGTAGCCTCCCATCCTTCTGGATCAATCACATCAGTAATGTCTGTTTCCATTACAATCGTCCTCGAGTATTCCTTCATTGGTCGACCCAAGTAACTCTTGAACTTTGATTTTTCAGATTGAAGTGTATTGTCTGCAAAAATGCTACAGCCTTGCAAGACGGTCCCTGTGGTTTGGCGCTTGTGCGACCTTCCTTGTGCGGTAATGACATTCTTTTGATTATCCATTGGTTTCCTTAGGTAAAATTGGCAGTTTTGGAACACAGCGGCCGCATTGCCTGAGATGATATCGACTGTGCCAGTGATGTAACATCCGCGGTAGAACTGTCGATAGGTTTGAGCATAGATCACGCTTTGGTGGCCTACCATGCGGCAATTCATAAATAGTGCATGATCAGCTTGGACTCTGAGAGCCACCGCTTGTAATTTTTCAGGACCTGCGGTGTTTCTGAATCCTACCTTATATGCAAGAAATCCATTTCCTGAAATAACTGCACAAAACGGAGGGGAAAAAAAGGAATAACACTGACTTGATAATGTGATGCAACAAAGGTAATGCACTAAGTAATGCGGCATTCATTATATTTCTATACGGTCAATTAAATGCTGTAACTTATTTCCTGAGATTAATTATACCAAACTATCAACAAAATGACCACTAATCTTTTCGTTCATTAGATATTAGAAGGACAAGAATGAAAGGATAATCAACTTCTAGAAATCTCTAAAGAGATTGTTTCTCATGGTAGAATTAATTAACTTATGGCATATACATTAGTAATGTAATTTACCCGATAGTAGCAACCACTCACCATATATAGTTTCTAGTCACTTTTCAATAGTAACAGTTACATGAGATTATCCTTTAAATAATTTGATTATGTAAATATACTCTTATACCATAAAATATGTTTAATTAGTAACGATTCTCCTATAAAGTCCGTAGCTGGCAACCTATCTCCATTTATTTTAAACACTTACCAACAGTTGCACTTTGGTATGTTGTCAGGTCATCCACAATGTTTTTGCTCCCGGTGATGATACTCTTTTGGGATCCGTCTCCAATAAATGTAAGATTGACTTGTGACACAACTACATTCTCTTGGTAAACTCCTTCTTTAATATAGATAAAGAACCTGCATTGTCATCATGATATAAGAAAATGAAAAAGTTAGATGTACCCATCTATTTGCATGATAAAGTTTGTAAAAGAATAGAGTAAATATTTGTACCTTCCTTCAAAGTTTTGAGGAACTGCCTTTACAGCTTCATTTACGGTACTAAAAGTACCACTACCATCTTTTGCAACAGTGATGTTTATAAATGCCTTCATACCTTTGACTTCTTCTTCATCCAACATTCTTCGATCATCTTGATTAATCCATGCTGGAGCACCTAATCGTGTTGTAAGAAGACGTCTCTTAACACTATTATTTTGTTGCGGGGATGATGACAACCCTGAGACAACAGCAAGAGAATTGATAGTATGTTCCTCTGCTTTCTTCAGGGTGCTTTGCACGGTGGATTGGTCTGCTTCAGGGTATCCATCTACACACATGCCTTGGTATGTCAAGGCGGCACTTAACTTGTTATTGAGTTCAGCTGGTATTGTGGTGGCATCATTAATGCTGCCATCAAGCATGTAAATGGAAGCGTTCAAGTCTTTTTTGGCATCAGCAAGGAGCGCCATACAATCCTCATAAGCGACGGTCTTCTCTGGGATATCCTTGTTGATTTTTCCTAGTGCATCAATGCCGGTTGCAATCTCATCTACAGCAGCAGACACGGTTGCCTTGAGAAGATCTGTGGGTTGAGCGCCAGAGGCATTCGCTTGTAAAACTTTTGATAGAATGTCTCCACAACTTTGACTGAAATCTGTGGCTGCACATATTGCTCCTAAAGCTCCATCAGCTTGGGGTGAAGGGGCTGGGGCTGCTGCATTATCATCCCCTTGGGGTGCTGGAGCAGGAGTTCCTGCCACATCTACTGGTGGTGAAGGATGTGCTACATCCCCAGCCGGTGATGCTGCAGCACTGTTCTCCTTGGGTGGAGGGACAGCAGCACCATCCTCCTTTGGCGGAGGGGCATCAGAACCTTCATTGGAAGGCGGTGCTGAATCAGCTTTAGAAGGAGAAGGTGGTGGTGATGCATCAGTCTTAGGAGGTGGTGTTGCAGGGATGGTTAGTTCTTTTGGAGGGGGCATTGAGGCGCGCTTGTTAGATTTATTAGCTGAGGTATCATCGGTCTTGTTCTTAAACACAACAAAATAGACGACAGTAGCAGCAACAGCAACAAGGATGAGGAGGAGTAATACAACTGCAATCATGATCCTCTTCTTCATCTTTTGCTGCCTTTCGAGCTTTCTCCGCTCTGAAATTTGATCAAAATCTTGAAACGCCATTTTAGATTGAGTCCGGAATTGAGACAGAGATTAGGAAGATCTCTGCCCTGGATCCCAAGCCAAGGCAGAGATGTTAAACCGAGAGCTTTCTTTGGTGCTTTCTTTGTTATTTTTTTGGCCTCTGTGTTTTCCTATTATTCGCTGGAACTTGAAAATTCATCAGACTCACTTGAGTGTGTAAATTTTACAACCATAATTTCTGTAGGAAATGGAAAAAGAAGTCTGGAGTAGAGAAATTTTAGGAATTGTTATTTGGAGTCCAGACAGTTAAAACTTCCTAAATAATGGGTGATCGATGTTTTTTCTTTCCATTCAAAACCCCATAAAAGGTTCCATTCCATTCGATTGCCGCTTTTTCTTTGACACCTATCATTTTATCTAATTAACACAGTATAGACATACACACACTTTATATTTGCCTCAAGGAAATAATATATTTAATTAGGTGATTAAAAGAGAACTTTTTCCTATATGTTTTTCCACGACAGGCGAGGGGAAGAATCATGAATAAAGAAGTAAATTTAACATGCTGTTGTTCCTCTTTTGGTGTTTTATTAGTCTTGAAGCTAATTTTGAATTGCTTGTCAAACAACTTTGAAGTATTTTCAGGAATTGTTGGGTCACTTGAATAATTCATTATAAGTCAAAGATTTCTATCCTCAGTATTTGGAGTAAGAGCACTTCGCTTGTTACATGCTTCAAACAGTTTGAGAAGATAATTATTGTTGGGGATAAAATCCGCCACAATAATAATATTGTGGTAATAAAAGCAATAAATATGACAACAACAATACGATTAATCAACAAGAAGAATAAGAGCGACAATGACACCAAGATTTTACATAATACCCAATGAGGGAAAAAACCACGAGTCGAGAAGAGCAACTGATATCACTATAGTAAGAAATTTTACACTTGTAGTCTGAGTAAAATAGTTTGAGAAAAAATCGTTCTCCATTTGTTCACAAATCCAATGGTACCTCACATCAATGTATTTTGTTCTTGCATGATACATGGAGTTCTTGCTCAAGTTTATTGCACTTTGACTGTCACAATATAGAACGTACTCTATTTGCTGCAATCCAAGTTCTTGAAGGAGCTGCTTGAGCCATACCATCTTCTTGCTAGCTTCAGTAGCTGCAATAAACTTTGCTTTAGTTGTAGAGAGTGCGACATACTTCTGCAACTTTGACTTCCATGATATAGCCCCCCCTCCCCCCATAAATGTAAACAAAAATCCAGTAGCAGATTTTCTATTATCAAGATCACCTACTATATCATCTTTTGTATAGCCCTTCAAGATTGGATCAGATCCTCCAAAGCACAATAAATCTCCTGTGGTATGTCTCAAATACCTGAGTATCCACTTGACTGCTTCCTAGTATTCTTTTCCAGGATTTTCAAGGAACCATCTAACAACACCAACTGCATGAGCAATATCCAGTCTGGTACATACTATTTCATACATCAAGCACCCGACTGCTGAAGAATAAGGAATATTAGCCATATTTTCTTTCTCCCCTTTTGTTGTAAGACACATATTCTTGCTTAACATCAGATGACCAGCAAGAGGTGTGCTAACAACTTTAGCACTTTTCATGCAGAAGCGTTTGAGTACACATTCAATGTACTTCTTCTGAGATAGCCACAACTTTCTGCCTGTTCGTTCTCGAACAATCTTCATCCCTAGAATTTATTGTGCTGGGCCCAAGTTCTTCATGTCAAATAACTTGGACAAATCTCTCTTCAACTTGTCAATCAACCCCTTGTCCTGTCATACCATCAACATGTCATCCACATATAACAATAGAATAATAAAGTTATTGTTTGAAAATCTTTTGAAGTGTACACATGGATCAGAAAGTCTTTTTGTAAGTTTGACTTTGCATGAATGAGTCAAACTTCTTATACCAATACCTTGGTGCATGCTTCAATCCATAAAGACTTTTTTTCAGTTTACAGACCATATGTTTCTTTCCAGCTACTTCAAATCCTTCTGGCTGGTCCATATAGATCTCTTCTTCTAAATCTCCACGAAGAAATACAGTTTTCACATCCAACTACTCTACTTCAAGATCTATGCAAGCTTCTAAGCTCAAAATGGTTCTAATAGAAGTGATTTTGACAACGGGTGAGAAGATTTCATCAAAATCAATACCTTTCTTCTGTTTGAATCCTTTTACCACCAATCGAGCTTTATATCTAACCAATTTGCCATTTCCATCTTTCTTGAGTTTAAAAATCCACTTGCACTTAAGCGGTCTTTTACCTTTTGGAAGTTCAACCAGCTTGTACATGCCATTTTTCTACAAAGATTCCATTTTTTCTTACATGGTTTTTATCCACTTGTTCTTTTCTGGATGGGACAACACCTCCTTTAGACTTTCTGGCTACCCCTCATTATTGACGAGGACATACTCTGAGGAAGGGTACTTGGATGACTCTACCCTTTGCCTTACTGATCTTCTCAGAGGTTGATGTTAGCGACCAAGCACACACACAAGTGTACGTGGTCTACCAAGTAGTAAAGTGGCCTTCAAGAAAGCCGAATATCGATCTCATAGGAACTTGTGTTAAATAACTATCCAATTCTAGTTTAACGATTGAGAAAAAGTAAACAAGAAGGTTTTAGAATTGTAAACTAAAAAAAAACTAAACTAATGTGGAAAAGTAATGACTTAGGACAATCAATAGGTAGAAGCCCAGGGTTAAGGCTTACGAACAATCATACTATGTTATTGAACTTCATTCGTTAGATTGCTTATCTTGATTGTTGATTCGTAGGGTTAATTGTATGATAATGGTCTCCCAACCTCTAACCGTTTACCTAACTTGGACATTACAACTACATCGTTGAGTGGGGATGTAATAATCCAATTACGTTATTTAAAGCTAGCATCCTACATGTGAATCAAGTCAGGCTTCTAAGTACATCCCTATCCAAGACACTAATTCAAATTCCTTATTTCATAAAAGAATAAGAACCGTACTTTGTTCATCCCCTTGTTTTATCTCTCTATTACTTCTCCCGAGTTCATAAGGCCGACAATTGATATACTTTTGGGTGATCAATCCATAAAATAGTTAAATCAAAGATGAACACACAACCAATAATGATAAGCAAAATTAAAAAAACTTAATTCATAATGAAAGTATTCATAATCTTGGCCTTAACCCCGGAAAGGTAGTTTATCCTATAACGGAAATATTCATCATCCAATTTCTTGGATTGATGATACAATCCATGAAAGAAACTAAAGTTAAGATAATAGAACCCTAAAGAACTTGTAGAGCAACCTCCAATTGTCCAATGACGTCCAAAAGTGTGTAAAAACGTGACACAACATGTGTATATATAGTTATCTAGGACTTAGCCATGTAGGATTTGGATTCGAAGTTGAAATTGAGCTAGGGAGTAGAGGGGGCACTGCAGGCACCATTGCACCGCTCTGAAGGGGGCGCCACGGGCTCCATTGTGCCGGAATAGAGCTCGCGTCGAGGGAGAATCACGGGGACACACTGGTTTGGGTGCCTTCTGAATCTTTTGGTGTGTCACACGTGCCTAGAGTCCTTTCCACACTCCCCCACTCGCCTAAGACATTTCAGGTGTCCAAATTTTCGTCAAGTTGGGTATTGTGCTTCTGTGATCCATTCCAAGCATTTTGAGTTGTTTTCACTTTATTTTAAGCTTTTATATCCTTAAAATATCATCATAATACATTCAAAAAGCATCCTATAGCATTAAACACAACAATTTAGAGCTCAAAACAACACAACATCCAAGACGGTGAACTAGGAACACGAGCTAAGCATAGGCTTCATTCACTTTGATCTTAAACTTATTGTTTTGACTGTTGTATTGATCCAATTGACCCTTGCACATTATCAAAAAGTTTTTACAATCATAATTATACATTAAAACCATTTGTAACACTTTAAACACAATATAATCATATGGGATCAACTAGACAAGCACCTAGCTCAAGCTAGTAAAACTAGTTTCCATAATTGAACTCTAAATGACTCATTAAAGTACAAACTTGTTTGGAATTCACTTTGAACATTATAAACACATGCTTTAAAACTTATATGCATATTCATCTCATTATCAACCCATATAGCAAACGGATTATCCTCAAAACAAGGCTAAAAAGGCTAGAATAGTGACACTAGAATGCATAAATACACCCAACATCAGTTGAGATTGCTATTCTTTTTCTTTATAAGGGTACTCCACCTACTTAGGATAATTATAAAGTTGCTCCCCCTGCTTGGCAACTTCATCGGTTGTATTTTCTGCACTTCTGGGATGGTCTGAAGTAGAAGAATGGTAATAACATTAGGGACTACACCATTCTGTTTCTTGAACTTCTCTAATAAATCATCAACAATTCCAACTTCATTTTCCCTAATGACTACATATCTGCTTCTGATGACCTTCTTATTTATAAGATCCCACAATCTATACCCAAACTCTTTATCTCTATATTTTATGAATATGCAGGGAACTGATTTATCTAGTTTTGTTCTCTGCTCCTTTGGTAAATTCATAAAAACTCTCAACCAAATACCTTCAGATGCGAGTAGAACACTTATTTGTTGGACCAAACCCTTTTTGGGATGTCAAATTCCAACAAAACTGATGGACTATGATTGATCAGGTAACAAGCCTTCTGAACTGCTTCACCCCAAAATAACTTAGGTGGTTTATCCATTCTGAGCATGCTTCTTACCTTCTCAATAATGGTGTGATTCATCCTCTCAGCTACACCATTATGTTGTAGGGTTCTAGGATCTGTCTTCTAATGTATGATTCCATGAATTGAATAGTACTTTTCAAATTCCTTGAAGTGTACTCACCTCTATTTTCAGTGTGGAGATGCTTTAGCTTTTGACCTATCTCCTTTTCCACCAGAGTATAAAACTTCTAAAATACTCGAATTACCTGATCTTTGGTTTTCAAGATAGAAACCCATAATTTTCGTGAAACATCATCAATAAAAGTAATAAAATATTTGTTACCTTCCATCAATTCTTCCTCCATTGGACCACAAATATTAGAATATATCAGATCAAGTATATTAAATTTTCTTTCAAATGATGTTTGAAATGAGACTCTATGCTGCTTACCAAATAAGCAGTAGTCATATGATTTTACCATCGTTCCTTTGTCAAAAGAGATGAGTTATTTATTAGCGAGAATATTTAATCCTTTCTCGCTCATATGATCTATTTATTTGTGCCACAAATCTATAGAAATCTCTTCTCGAACTCAATTCAATTCACCTCGGCAAATTTCTGCATTTGTCCTGTACAACGTGTCATGAGTAACACCTTTTGCAATCACTAATGCTCCTTTGTGAGTCTCCATTTTTTATTTTCAAAATAGTTCCCATATTCATCTTGATCCAAAGCAATTCTAGAGATCAACTTCAACTGCAAATCAGGTACATGACACACATCTTTTAGAACCAATGTGCATCCAACATTAGTCTTGATACTAATGTCTCCGATCCCCATGATCTTATAAATTGAGTTACCCATTTTTACACTGCCAAAATCACCTGCTACATACTTACAGAAAAGGTCCCTTACCGGTGTAGCATGGTAAGATGTTTCTGTGTCAATCACCCATTCCAACTCTATCCCGGCAAGTGAATGCACTCCTCTTTCTTATTTATGAAGAGAACAACATCATCATTGTTTTACACCATGGCACCAGTGTTGTCGTCATTCTTCTGGCTACTATTTTCACCTCTGTACCTTTTTAGACTTGGGTAATCTCTTTTGAAGTGACCTGGTTGATCTCAATTGTAGCAATTTCTGGCTCTTGATTTAGATCAGACCTTGGACTTTCCATGACCTTCAGTTCTACCATAGCTACTTAAAATTCTTTGGTGACTTCTTCCTCTACTTTCTGTGATGGGAGCATACCCATGATTTTCAAGATTTTTTCTCATCTTCTCCTTGAGTATAAGATCTGATGTGACATCTTTCAGCACAATGGAATTTTTACCATGTAAAATGGTTGTTGCCAAAGTATCATGAGAAGATGGAAACGATTCAAGAGTATGATGACTTTTTCTTCCTCTTCAATCTTTTAATCTGAGGTTAGCCAACTACGTGATCAATCCATTAAGCATATTTAAATGTGATAAAAAATTTGTACCTTCACCCATATGTAGGGAATACATCTGCTTCTTTAGGTATAATTTATTTGTCAACATTTTGGACATGTAGAGATTTTCTAACTTTGTTGAAATACCACATGCACTATCTTTGTCGATGATGTTATTGACCTCATCATCTGTTAAGTGTAACCTAATTGCACTAGCAACCTTTTCATCTATTTCTTCCCAATCCTCCAGTTTCATGGATTCAGGCTTTTTGGATTTGCCACTTAGTGCCTTGTGTAATCCTTGTTGGATGAGTAGGTCCCTCATCTTTCTTTGCCATGTTGAGAAACCGCTATCACCGTTGAAAAATCAAAAACCAAATTGAAGGGTTTGAATAGGATTACACAAGGCAACAGGTTGCACAAGGCACTATCCTTGTTCAACCTATCCTTGTAACATATCCTTGTAACACGTATCCTTGTAACACCAATCTTTGTCATTGGGAACAAGGATAGATGTTACTATCCTTGTAACATTTTGTATCGGAGAATAGGTGTTACAAAATGTTTGTAAAACCAGACCAAATTGAAGAAAAACATTTTTCCTGAAACAATGAAGTATGGGGGAAATTTTCAATGCATTTATAGGGATGGACCCCACAATTATGAGTCAATTTCCTTGTGCCACATAATCATGTTGTGCCGAGTAAAACCATAAGAAAACATATTTTTACTGATTTATACTACCACCACACTATCCAATAACGCCGCATTGCTCATTCAAAAAGAAAACCTTAAACAATATTTTTCTTGGGGTCTCAATACTCTTTGACGATAGACCGAACTAATCAAATTAAACCTTAACGAATCAATCATTTCTTCTAATATAAAATAAAATTATAGGTTTCAAAACTATAACCGTATAAGTAGGATATAATATTAAACTAGAACCAAAATGAGAAAAGAAAAAAATTGAACCTGAATGAGTTTATGTGAAAATACATTTTAAGATTTAAAATAACGGAGCGTTTTAAAAAAATTATCTTGGATATTGGGGTGGATTTCTGATGGAAACACAAGTAACGTACAAACCTACTGTAGCATTAGGAGATATTCATGCTAGGAGAAAATGATCTTTAGACCAAATCCAAAGGTAGGCTCCGTGCCTTAGATTCATAATGTACCTTCCAGGACGTAATATCATGAAGAATCCTCGAGGTTCATAAGGAGTCACGATGATCAAGAATTGAGCGTTTCATCCAAAATCATAACACATTCATTGTTTAGAATCATTTGAAATAACATAAATATTTTGTGGGAGGGTCTTCTATTGACGTGAGAGGTTAAGAGGAGGAGAGAAAAACCAGTCTAGGGCTTGAGAGAACTAGAATAAAATGAAATTTTTTGGAAACATGGGTTTTAAAAGAATCCCATCAACGAGACTGTGGATGGGGAGATATGTCCGCAAGTCTCATCGTATCTCCCTGATAAAAAATGGTTTAAAAACTTATAGTTTACGACATGGATAGGCGGAGTGATCTCTTCGCAATTTTGAGGTAGGCCATTTGTTGAAATCTCTTGAGTATGTGCTGGTAGTATGCGACCGCAACTCACCTGATGTGACTACCTAAACCTTCACAAACTTAGAATAATTTGTCCAACAAGAATCTCCATTAAGCAACATGACATGGAGTCGCATTTCCATGCAAATTAGGGGACCATCTCTTATGTGAATTGTCGGGCAACGAATGATCCAATCCATAGTCTTAAGGTGTAGGAAATTTGGGCCCACCTATAAGGGGTGCTTGTACGGTCCATTAGAGTAATTAAGTTAACTCTATTGTTTTCCTATATAATTACACATATGGTGTATTATTAAAATAGAGAAATATACGGAGAATAGAACTCACAATATTTTCCCTCCTTCATATTCTCTCTCCTAATTATAGGGTTTAGGATATGATATAGGGGATTGTTGTCATGACCAAAAATAGGCACGTGATGACATTTTTCACAGCCTTTAGATAAGTAAGCCTAACCCATCCCAAAGAACATAATTTAAAGAAAAAGAAGCGAAAGGAGAAAGAGTAGATTAATCCCAGTTTATATAAACGAGACTCAAGTCTCCAAAATATAGCCTAGGTCTAGTTTTCATTAATACAAACCTCTAATATAGATTCAAAGTATAAGTAATCATATAAAGTATCTTAAATGTTATAAATGCTTAAGATAAAAGTAGAGAGATCTGAGAAGTCCTGAAGGTCCTCAGCCACTACCTCAATCTCCTCAAAACCAATACAAAAGAAGAGTGATCTACAATTTACCACTCTAACCTATACCCTCACGAAGTTAAAAAAATAGAAAAAAGGACATAAAGCAAGGGTGAGTACGATACCAAATGTACTCAGCAAACATCATTGATAACCGAACCTAATCCAAAGTAATGGCGAGAACCACATTCCAACTACCCAATGTTTTCCCAAATAGATCTATAGACATTAAATTCTCAACTTTATCCTAATAGGGTAACCCAACACAATAGTCATAACATTATCCATAAACAGGGTAGGCACATAAGTCCAGGTACGCCAATACTAGTCATTTACGATTAATAAGAATAGGAAAACATTTGTAAGAAAGACTCACTTACACAGTATATAAGGCTTAATTATCATGTTTAATCAATAATCTATGATAAAGTAGTGAGAGTGTACAAGTCTGTATATGTCATGCTACAAAAAGGTTTATATCTGTTTTGCAGCTGCTATCCATCTTCTCTCAATCCTCTTTGAATCTGCCCAAGTAGATCAAGAGCAAGGAAGCAATTTTGTAATTTTGTCAAATGTGAAAATGGGGCCTAAAGAAGGGCTCCTAGCTCATTTTTCAAGACCAAGATTTCATTTTTCATCTTAGCTCCCATCTTTTCACCTTAGAATCTATCTTTTCATCCTAGAAGAATATTGTACTAGTCTTGAGTGAAAAATATATGTGAGTGGTTTCCAAAGAAGAATTAGTGATTTTCTATTAAAGATTTGTTGAAACTTCAAGTTTGGAAATACATTCTCTTTATTTCTCATGGATGAAGTCAATGATAACTTTGGTATATTTTTACCCTTTTTATCTATAGGTAGCTAATTCTAAATCTTGGGATTATGCTTGCTTAGGTTGTGGTAGTGCATGGGTGTTAGCTAATTTTTCTTCTATTTAGTTATTTGTGATGGGTGTTGCATTTATTCTATGATTTAATTAAGAGTTGGGGGTTGTGAACCCCAACCACCCTTGAACCCATGTCATCCTCGAAAGAGGGGACATAGGTGCGGAATAAATGCAACCAATAACTTGATTCATTTCATTTAATGACGTCTCTTAGGCATAAGGATGTCAATTGAGGTAATATATGTGGGAAATTGTCACACTTGTATGGTGTTCGAAAGGACCTATTTGTGAAATTTGGTGTTTAATTGAAAGATCGACATTAATACATTGACATCTAGCCTACCTATGACCTTTAGCTAAAAAGTTGGATAAATTGTCAAGCACCTATGCATGAACCTACTCCTAGAATTGCATAACCCCAAGGCTTATTCTCAATTGAATTCACTCTTAGAATTTTTCAATATCAAGATAGTGCAATAAAATTGAAGTAATTGTCACTGTAAACACATTAAAACTAATTCCCCCATTTTACATTTATGTTTGTTTTTTTTACATTATGGGTCATCTTTTAGTAGACTATAAACACTCTTGAGTTTTGAATTCCATGCTTTCACTCCTTGTGGATTCGACCCCAACATAAGTTGGGTTGTTATATTGACAATGATCGATTACACCCATTCAAGAGTATAATATGAGCATTATAAAAATAGAGTCATTGCCAGGGAGTGTAACATAGTTTTCACTCTTATAGTGTTTTTAGTTACTTTAGGTTTGCCTTTGTGTTTTAGTTTACATTGTTTGGTGTTATTGTTCTTTCTCAGGTGTGTATAATAGTATACAAGATACTATGAGTCAACACGGTTGTATTGCCGGGATGATTGATGGGTATCTTGAGAACGAGGATCACCTCGGTGATATGGGTCAAGCTAGGGCTATTCGTATTCCACGGCAGAAGGAAATATAGTATTTCACGTTACTAGCATGATGATTCATTTGCTTTAAATGAAAGGGTTATTTTGAGGCCAAGCATATGAGGATGCTAATCTACACTTGACGAATTTTATTAAGGTGTGTTCTCCATTTGACTTTCCCCACATATCTAGAGAGTTAATCCAGTTGCGTCTTTTCCCATTCTCTTTAACGGAAGAAGTGGTATTATGGTTGGTCTTTGCCTGCGGGGTCTATCACTCCATGGGTTGGGCTTACTAAGGCATTTTTGGAAAGATACTTTTCTACTTCTCGGATGTTACAATTAAGGGATGAAATCACCAACTTTTGCCAACTTAATAGCAAACCATTATCTGAGGCTTGGAAACGATTCAACAACAAGTTAATGCAATTCCCAAATTATGAGGTTTCATATAAAATGCTCCTTCAAATTTATATAAGGCATTGGATCAATTGAACAAGACAGTAGCGGATAATATGGCCGGGGGTTCTCTTGCAAACTATCGTATGGTGTTGCGTCAACTTTATTAGATCAAATAACCAAGAAAAATAGATATCGGCACATAAGAGATACTGAGTTGGCCGTAGAGGCTCCTTCCACATCCTTTGTGAGCCAAGAGCAAAAGATAAAGGATGAAGAAAGAGATACAGATATGGCTAAAGTGATGACGCAACTTGATCTTCTCACCAAGCATGTGATGGGAGCTTCTTCTAAGATAGTTAATGCCGTTGCTTTTAAGAGTTATATAACTTATGATAATGAGGAAACAGAGTCCTTTGATGAAGAAATTCGGTTCTTATCCAACCAATCGGGGGGTTCCCTTCCTACCAATCAAACACAAGGTGGGAATCAAGGTTGGAAGGAAAGAGATCATGATAGAGATTGATGAGATAGAGATCGGGATTGGAGAGATAAGTTTAGAGATTATGATCGAAACATACCTTTTCATGATTGAGCAAAGGGTAAAGAGTCAAGTTCTATTGACCCGGATAAGCTCAAAAATGAAGATGTCCTTGCTCAAATTTTAATGGATATTGAGAGGACCGATAAAATGGTGAGAGAGATGAAAGGTGACTTCTCATAACACAATCAAATGGTGACATCTTACTCGGCCTCTATCAAGCAACTTGAAACTAAATTGGTCCAAATCTCATCACAACTTAATGCAAGACCAAAGGGTAGATTGCCTAGTGACACGGTTTTTAATGTTAAAAATGATGCTCACATCATGGATATTATCACTAGGAGTGGTCAGACTCTTCTTAATATGTTGTTGATCTTTGAATACCCCAATGAAAAGGAAAATAAAGAACATGCCAATACAAAGAGAAAGCGGCTAGAAGAGCCAATTGATAATGATCCAAAGCCTAATGAGACAAACGTTGAACAATCGATGGTTGTTGAAGAAAATGTTAAAAGTGAGAAAGCTCCGAAGGTAGTTAATGATGATACTCCAAAAATGGATGAAACTCCAATTGTTCCATTGACACAAATAAAAATTCCTCCCCCATTCCCACAAAGGCTCATGAAGAAGGATGATGATACCAAGTTCAAGAAGTTTCTTGCGAAATTTAGCAATTTTTTGGTGAATAATACTTTACTAGAAGCCTTACAAGAAATGCCTGGGTATGCTAAATTTATGAAGGACTTGGTTACAAAGAAGAGAGTCATGGATTTTGAAATAATTGAGGTATCCCACAATTGTAGTGCTATAATGTGTAGCACAATGGTGGTGAAAAAAGAAGACCCGGGTGCATTTACTATTTCTTACACTATCGGGGTGTACAAATCTAGAAAAACATTGTGTGATCTTGGGGCAAGTATTAATTTAATGCCATTTATCATGTTTTAATAGTTTTCTTTGGGTTCTACTAAGCCTACTACTATGAATCTTCTAATGGCCGATTGTTCAATCAAAAAGACCGTTGGTGTGTTGTATGATGTTTTGGTGAAAGTTGACCAATTTATTTTTTCGACCGACTTTATTATTCTTGATTGTGAGATTTATCTTGAGGTACCAATCATTCTTGACTATCAGAAGGGATTTAATGGATATGGAATATGGGGATATGAAATTTTGGGTGAACAAAGAAGAAGTATCCTTCAATGTGTGCAAGTACATGAAACAACTGATGGACTTGCAAATGGTGTCGGTAACTGATATGATAGATGATAAAGTGACTAACACCGTAGAAGTGAAACTTGTAGGTAAACCCTTGGTGGGTGTATTGTGGAACCTTGGGAGTGAGGTGGTTACAGAATATGATGTGGTGGTAGCTTCATTGACAGGTCTTGGATCTTACACCAAGAACCCGGTCAAATTGGATCTTGATTTGAAAAATCATGAGAGTCCACCCACCAAGCCGTCTATTATTGAACCAACTCAACTCGAACTTAAGCCGTTACCATCCCATCTCCAATATGTTTTCTTGGGTAAGGATAATATATTGCTAATCATTGTAGTGGGTGATCTTGAACCTTGTCAAGTGGATGCCTTGAAATTAATTGTGAAAAAGTTCATTCGTGATATCGGGTTGACTATCATGGATATTATAGGCATTGCTCCTTAAATTTGTTCTCATAAAATCAAGTTAAATGTTGATTATGTTCCTAGTGTGGAACACCAAATAAGACTCAATCAACCAATGCAAAAGGTGGTCAAGAAGGAAATCATTAAGTGGCTTGACACGAGAATTGTCTACCCAATTTCCAATAGTACGTGGGTGATTCTGGTCCAATGTGTTCCCAAGAAAAGTGGCATGCCAGTTGTCCAGAATGAGAATAATGATCTTATACCTATATGTTCGGTCACGGGTTTGAGAGTGTGTATGGACTACCATAAATTGAATACGTAGACCAAGAAAAACCACTTCCCCATGCCCTTTATGGATCAAATGTTAGATAGGCTAGCCGGTTGGGATTGGTATTGCTTCCTTAATGGTTAATCGAGGTAAAATTAAATTTGCATTGCCTCGAAAGACCAAGAATAGACCACCTTCAATTGTTCTTATGGAACATTTACCTTCAAGCGATGCCGTTTGGGTTATGCACCGGCCACGTTTTAATGATGCATGCTGTTCATTTTTGCAGATATGGTGGAGGATACAATGGAGGTCTTCACGGATGACATTTTCGTGGTTGGGGATTCATTTGGTTCTTGCCTTGCTCACTTAAGTAAAGTCCTTGAATGATGTGTGAAGACTAATATTGTTTTGAATTGGGAATAATGTAACTTCATAGTCAAGGAAGGTATTTTTCTAGGCCACAAAATTTTGGGAAAGGGCATCCAAGTGGATCAAGCAAAAGTTGAGGTAATTGCTAAGTTACCTCCACCAATCACCGTGAAGGGTGTTAGAAGTTTTCTTGGTCATGTCGGGTTCTATCGATGTTTCATTAAGGATTTCTTGAAGATTTTGCATCCATTGTGCAAGATTCTTGAAAAGGAGGCAAAATTTGAATTTGATGATGACTGTGTAAAGGCTTTTAATTGTCTCAAGGAACTCCTTGTGTCGGCTCCTATCATAGTAGCCATAGGTTGGTCATCACACTTTGAATTAATGTGTGATGTAAGAAATATTGCTCTTAGTATGGTATTGGTCCAAACAAAAGAAAAATTATTCTACCTGATTTACTATGCAAAGACGTTGAAGGATGCTCAATGTGATTAAACGGTTGAAACAAGAATTGTTAGCAGTGGTGTATGCTTTTGAAAAGTTTTGGGCCTATTTGTTAGGCACAAAAGTGGTTGTGCACATGGATCCCGCTGTTCTTAGATATCTTATGGCAAATAAATAGGCAAAACCTCGATTGATTAAGTGGATATTGCTCTTGCAAGAGTTCAATTTTGAAGTGAAAGATCGAAAGGGGTGTGAAAATCAAGTAGACGACCATCTTTCCTGCCTTGAATCCAATTATGAGAAGTTGGGTGAGATTGATATTGATGACACCATCCCCGATGAGCTAGTCATGTCACTTTTGGTAAGCATTACACCTTTGTATGTGAATTATGATAACATTATTATGAGTGATGTGCTTCCCGAAGAGCTTAATCATTATCAAAAGAAGTGGTTCCTATTTGATGTGAAAAATTATTTTTGGGATGAACCGTTCTTATTTTGGGAGTGTGCAGATGGTATAATTCGTTGGAGTGTCATGGAGGCGGAAATGAGAGATATTCTTGAGTCTTGTCACTGCTCTTCATTCGGTGGTCATCATGGTGGGATCTGAACCGGTGCTAAGGTTCTTCAAAGTGGATACTATTGGCCTACCTTTTCATAGAGATGCTCATGAGTTGGTAAAAATATGCCCTTAATGCCAAATGCAAGGTGGTGTTTCGAGGAGGCATGAGATGCCTCTTAAGACCAATCTCGAGGTTTAACTATTTGATGTGTGGGGAATCGACTTCATGGGTCCCTTTGTAAGATCATATGGTACTAAATATATCTTGGTAGCCGTTGATTATGTCTCAAAGTGGGTGGATGCCATTTCCTTACCGAACAACGAAGGCAAGAGTGTTACTTTTTCTTGAAGAAGTACATCTTTACAAGGTTCAGGACTCCAAGGGAAATTATTAGTGATGGCGGCTCTCATTTTTGTAATTGGGTCTTAGGTGCTTTGATTGATAAGTATGGGGTGAAGAATAAGGTTGCTACTACTTATCATCCCCAAACTAGTGGCCAAGTTGAAGTTTTGAATTGTGAAATCATGTCCATCCTTGAGAAAATCATGAATGTTGGCCGTACGAATTGGGCAAGACAACTCGATGATGCTCTTTGGGCATATAGAATGGCTTATAAAACTCCTATTAGTATGTCCCCCTACCAATTGGTGTTTGGGAAGGCTTGTCACATACCCGTTGAGTTGTATCATAAGGCTATATGGGCTTTGAGGAAGTTGAATATGGATTGGGAGGACACTTCAAAATCGAGGGTGAATTAAATTCATGAGTTGAAAGAGTTTTGACTCAAATTATGCGAGAGCTCCATGTTGTACAAAGAGAAGATGAAGAGGTGGCATGATACCAAAATCTTAAAGCAAGAGTTTCACGTGGGTGATGATGTCATCCTCTTCAATTAAAGATTAAAATTCTTTGCTGGAAAGCTTAGATCGAAGTGGTCGGGCCTGTTCGTGATCTCAAATCTTTATCTGAGTGGAGCTATTAAGAAGAAAGACCACGAGAAGAAGAAATTTATGGTGAATAAGCAAATATTAAAGCACTACTATATGGGTGGATCCAGAACGACTAAGGTTGAGTCGCTTCACTTCAATGATCCAAAATGACAATTAAATGATTTCATGCCATGACTTTAACTAAGGCGCTTCTTGGGAGGCAACCCGAGGAATATTTCTTAAATTTTTATAACATTTTTATTCACATTTTAGCTTAGTTTGGTTGTTGCAGCTAATATCATAAAATTGGGGTGAGGAAGATAGATTTGGAGGCTCGAAAGTGAGCCCAAAACCAAAAATTTTGTTCAAAAAATTGTGTACCAAGTTGGAACAACCCGTGCTGGACCTGCTTAAGCAAGCCAGCCTCATGTACAAGGCAAATAAAATGCATATTGCTTGAGTTGTAGGACAAGAAGCAACAACTATTCTGCCCCAACCTGCACTGGACTTGCTGCAGCAGTCCAGTCGCAGGCTAGGTGCATCTGGGAGCATTTGCAGTGTAGATTTGGGCCAAGAAGTTGAAGGTTACTTCCTGTACCTGCGCTGGACTTACTGTAGCAGTCCGGCCGCAGGCCAGGTACATATAGGATACAAACATAGCTGGTACAAATTGCCACAACATGTGCTGGACCATCTTAAGGAGGCCAGTCACAGGTGCAAAACAGATGTGATATAGGTTGAGTAAAAAAATATTAAGACTTCGTAACGGGTCGGATCTTGTTTGGCTGACCCAACCCGATCAACCCAAAATCATTTTAAACACTAAGAAAGGCGCCAAAACAGTCAACATTTGAGCATTTCTCATTATAGTTCACTTCTAAATGGTCCTTTCTCTCAACTTTAACATTCTTTCTTTCATTAACTAGAATTGCATTAACACAAATTGAGAAGATTCTTTTGGACTTGTTCTTCATTTTTTTCCTCTCTTAAAGCAAGTAAAAGGTATGCTCTTTCATGGTTTAACTTTTAAATTCTCATAAAGAATGTACATACTGCTTCATACCTCATGATAATTGGTCATTTAAAGTTGTTTTTGTGAGATTATTGGGATGGTTAACACTTGTTGGAATAATTATGTTGTCATTGGTACCTTGTTTCACTAGTTTGATTCATGATACTCTCTTAAATAAAGCTAGTGCACCATGTGTTTGACAAAATATCCGTTAAACCTTTCTTGCTTATTTTGTGAGGTGGGTGGCTCAAGTATGATAATATAAGCATCTTGAATGTGTTTGGAAATGATTTGGTAAGATGAGCGTGTTATCTTGTGCTTTCATTCTGTTTCTCTAAGTTCATAGTTAGCACGCCTACCATATGTTTGTAGAAATGACAATAAGAGAGAAATGTCTTGTATGCTTGTAATGGTCAATGTGATTCTCCTTAGGGCATAATGTGGTAATTTTTATGCATCATTTTGAGTCCAATTGATCCTAAAAATGAAAAATTTAGTAGTCATTGGTTGAGGGAGTTTGTTAAGAAATATGGCATCCATGGGTCTTGTTGGTCACTATGCCTAACCGGGAGACATGAATGTTTGCCTTGCCCTATGATAGATTGGATGACATCATTCTTAAGGGTATTGGTCTTTCTTGTTTCCATTGGAGGTTTTGGATTTCCTATGAACTAGTTTTGTGAAAGTGAAGAATGTGAGATAATTTAGAGCCCAAATGATTAAGTGTTGTAATAAATGAATCCCATGGGTTCTAAGATGAAGTTACCTTTCATCTATCAAACAAACATTTCCTTTTCTTATCTTTAATTTTCTTTCTTAACATACAAAATTCCCAAAATATGTTATACCTTTTTTTTTTTGTTATTGTTTTGTTATACTTCCTTCTCATAGGTATGTCTCCAAGGAAGAACATGCCACGAGAATCTAGAAAGGGTAATGCCCTAGATAAAGGCAAATCAAAAGCTACTTCCACAAAGGGAAAAGAACCGGTCTCCAAAGATAGTTCAAAAGTCCCAAATGTCCAAGCTACCATTGATCGTACACGGGAGGTCGAAAAGAAAACGGATCAAATTCGGTTTAGTGTGGATGGTATGAAGGAGTTATATGATTATTGGGTCACTACTCGGGGCTTCAATCTCAATAAGGTCTTTAGTATGAAGGGAGTTGACATCCGTTTCTCCAAAATCATCGCAGAGGTTAAAGAACGGGTATGGGAATTCTTCACGGATATGACACCTTCCATTCACCCACTATGCTACTTCCCAAAAACTATTCGGGAATTCTATGCTTTCTACGTTGTTTGGAACAATGGAAAAAATATAAAATGTGAATTGCTGAACAACCGTGTCTCGAGAGTGTATTAGTTTGAGGAGTGGAAGTTCCTTGCATGGCCTCAGAGATAAATGTGCTATTTTTCTTGCAACTTAGATTCCGCAGTAAAGTGCAAGAAGATGATATTTGGTGGATGTCAAAGTTTTCCATGACTTTATAGGGTAGTTGCTAAAGGTCTTCCTCCATGGCCTAATGGTGTAGGTCAAATCAAGAGGAAAGATCTTTCGGTTCAAGCCAAACATTGGCTTGGTTTTATGGGTAATCGTCTACTCACCTCAACAAATGACCAAGATGTCATGATTGATAGGGCAATCATTGTCGAATGTATCATGGATAAAATTTCTATCAATCCAGGAGAGTTGATAGTGGAGATGATAAAGTTAAAGTCAAAGCAACCAGGCACATTATTGCCATTTTCAACACTCATATATATTTTTTGCCTTAGGTTTAAAGTCCCACTACTCTCTAAGATTGATAGACAAGTTATATACACTGGATTCATTGACATCACACATTACAAGGATGAGGATTACCCTACGGTCATAAAGTGAAAAACTTTGGTTTTGGTAGACTTAGGTGCAGAAGGGTTGCCGAGCTCAGAGAGAATGAAGATCCCTTCGAATTCTACACTTGATGCTGAAAGTCATCATGATTCAACTGATACTCCTCTATATTCAAGAACCGCACCACCACCTCAGCCCATAAAATTATCACAGTCTTCTACGGTGACGTTTGCCAAGGTTGTTTCCATGACTTTGGCAAACAATGCTACTCTTACCCAATTGGTGGTGAATATTCCCTAGTTTATTCAGGCTACTATATTACCTCTACGTGTCTACATAGAAAAGCTAGAGCATAGAGTGGCCACACTTAAAGCGAGGGGAAATTGTGAGGGGGTGAAATTTGTGAGGGCAGACCTTGATAGTTTACGGGCAAAGTTTCACTCTGAACAGTCCTCCTTCGGTCTTGATGAGGTGGAGATTTTTTTTTTCTTGATACTTATGGACTAGTGCTTCCATTTGATGATTTGTTTGGAGAGGGTCATGAGGACATTGATGATGAGGCCGAGGTTGATCTTATAGAGGGTCTATTTGAAGCCCAACAGGTTGAGCTCGCCTTGCAATTCTTTAAGGATGATGAGCATGCACGAATGTTTGGGGATAGTTCTATCACCCGACATAATGATGAGTCACCCTTAATAAAAACCTCGATGAGAGGAGCCAAATCTGATGACATTCCTATTGAGACAGTGCGATCAGTCAGGGACAGAGATCCGAGTGCCTAGTGCGCCATAAGGAGTTTCTACCCTCCTTTACTCTCTTTTACTTTTGCATTGGGGACAATACAATGTATTCAGTGGGGATGGGGCATTATTATGATTTGTTTGATGATCGGTACCTACTGTTTCACTTTATGGCATTTGGTTGAACAAATAGTATGGAAATACTCTATGTTATTACTTTGATGTTTGTGTGTACATGCTATATTTTGTCATGTTTATTTACTTTAGCCCTTGTGGGGCTTGTTTTTTTTTTTTTTTAATTATTATTGCCATTGCTTTGGATGAGCCCTTATTGGGTATTTTGATAATGATGCCAAATATTGTCTTTTTGTGGTTGAATTTGTTTCATGCACTTAATATAAATGTGATATCCGATTGTGCGCATTGCTCTTATCGCCTTTTTATATATATATCCAATAAACTCGAAGGGTTTTCTTCAAAAAATGGTTCTTTCCTAAGGAGCAAAATTTTATTTTCTCTTTATTAAGATCTTTTGTTTTTATTTTAGTTTAGTTTCTTTGTTCAACCGAGTTATAAATAACCCATGACGGATGACAAGGATACATCTTTAGGTCAATACAAATACACAAAACCATTCATTCTATTACTTACAAAGGCATCCCATTGGTATAGTCATACCAAGAGCACTTGCAAGCGTACAACATGCCATAACCATTAGTAATCAACTTTGGAACTCGAACCCATTGTCTAAACAATGACATCAATTCAATTCAACGTTGAGGGACTTGAACCCATTAAGCCAATTAAAACACCAAGGTTACAATTAAAATAAATTTATGGCCACCAATGCCATCATGAAATTATTTACCAATCAACAACGTTCATAGGCCAATGCCTTAGTTCAAACACAATTCATATGTGACAAAATTCTTCTCATTGACATTTTTACAAACAAGTTGAGAGAATACCATTATTAAATAATTATTCAAACCAAAATCCATAAAGTTAGGGTTAATCATGACCCCTTAGTTTAAACCATAATTCCCAAGCACCCACATGTGCAAAAACATTATCACAACATGTATAATCATAATTTAAGACATGAGAAAACAATACTCAATATTATGCATTCAAACCCTCAACCATAGTTTTCAAAACCACCATTAATAAATCATGAACAATATTTAAAACATATGATTTTTGTGAACTGACAATGAAAGAAGAGTCACATGCTTGAGTTATGAAGATTAACGAGGAGATTTTGATCCTTAAGCCTCTACATGAAAACTTGAAGAAACCCTAGACAATCTTTTAAGAGGTTTTTAAAGAGTGTTTTGATCTTCTAAAGTGTATAATGAATGGGCAAAAAATGATATAAGATGTGGGGTATTAAGGGCTTGGGGTGGAAAATGTCCAAAATACCGCCAGCTTAAAAGTTGT
Source organism: Capsicum pubescens (assembly GCA_030864215.1). Lineage (NCBI taxonomy): Eukaryota > Viridiplantae > Streptophyta > Magnoliopsida > Solanales > Solanaceae > Capsicum > Capsicum pubescens. The sequence continues at coordinate 123,454,709 of CM061544.1, forward strand.
AGAAAACTCACAGGTGGGTACAAGTGGACCCTCCAACTCGTCACCACACCATATGAGTGGTACCCTCAATCCATCACCCAATCAGAAAGTTGGATACCATATTCTGTCCAACATACAACTCTATTGGATAACTCATATCATCACCATATGACTAGTACCCTTAAATCATATCCAAGGTAGATCATCAACGGCTAGACACTGGACAACATATGATTGGACCCTACCTTATCATCACAAGACCATATGACTCGTATAGTGCCTCTTGTACCTAAGACAGAACTTGGCCAGCAACAGATTGACCAACATACGACTAAGGTCCCTAGACCCGTTACCACACCATACGACTTGTGGTGTGAGTTATATGATGAACAAAATTTTCAAGACTCAAGGATTTTTCAAGGTCCAAAGCTAAGGGTGTTTCAGATAGTGTCTCCACTAATCCTTAATTATTGAAATATCTCTAGAATGCAACTGTCTAATATCCTAGGATAAGATGGAGACTGGCTCCTCAGCAAAGGATAACATCTCATTTAATTGCATGGAATTCCATTGAATGACATGAAACTCATCTTGAATGTTACGTCGCAGCATAGAAACATAAAAAATTGGGTGAACAACTGATAAATTTAGGGGCAATGTTAACTCATAAGCTACATCCCCAATATTCCAAAGATTATCAAATGACCCAATATATCTTGTACTAAGATTTCCCCTCTTCCTAAATATCGTCATGCCCTTTATCGGTGAAACATAAAGGAAGACTCGATAACCAACACTAAATATTAAGGCATGAAGTCTATGATCCTTGTAGCACTTTTGTCTACTCTAAGATGCTTAAAGTCTCTTGAAAAACCTGAAATCTATCCTAAGACCCACAAAGCAAGTCTATCTCTTGATTTATAATCTCAAAAACCTTAAACTAACCAAATAGGGAGCAACAAAGGCTACCATGCTGTAACGACCTAATTTTTTGGTGGTTTTTGTGAAATATTTATTTTTATGTGATTTGACTATTTTACCCCTCTCCATGGTTGGTTTATGGTAATTTTGAGGCATGGAGATGATTGACATGGTTCCCGATGTATTTTGGCGTGATTTATGTGAAATTGTGGTTTTTGGTGGCTTTGAGAGCCTTGTAGTTGACTTCGATCAACATTTATTTATTTGTGCATTAGATGAAAAACCAAACAGTGCTAGTAGATTTGAAACATCTAATTTAGGCTACTAACATAGTTGTTGTGGTTTTATGTATTTTAAATCTCATTTTGATCCTCAGTTCAAAAAATTGAGAAATTGGGTTTTGGGGGTCAACATTGTGAAAACAATATTTTTTTGAAAACCTGATATAACCATTGAGTTTGGAGCATCAAATTTAATAGGGTAAAATATTTCATTTGTATTTATGAGATTCTGAATGAATCCCAAGGTGTCTGCGGACACTTGGACCCTATATATACCTATATTTCGCTGCCCCCCTCCTATTTTTGAGAATTGGAGCTTAGGGTTTCATACTTTTGAGTAGTTTGATACATTTCAAAGCTTGGGTAAGCTTATAAACACCTATTTGAACTACTTTAATCCAATTTTATCTTTTATTTTTATTTTAATGTGGCTTAAAGTGAGAAATTGGGGATTTTGACCTGGAAGCCCTAAAACTTATACTTCTTTGATTCAAACCCCATTTTCAATCCATTATCACTTGGTTAAGTTTATATTCCTATAATTATCAGTTTTCTCTCAAGTTAATCTTCAAAACAACTTCAGACTCTTGATTTCAAAAAGGATTTTCAAGGATTTTGCCAGTAAATCTTAAACATGATTTTTCTTCAATTTCGACCTCATTTTTAACTCATCTCAATTTTGACCTCATTTATAACTCATTTTTTCTTGGATATTCATCTTTAGACTCCTAAAAATATGAGAAACATGTTTCAAAAATTAAGATTTTTTTTTTCAAAACCCATTTTTGGGGGTCTATTTTAACTCCGAGCTGAAAATAGGCAGTATGGGTATTGTTGGGCTTTATTTGATGCATAGATTCTATATTTCCATTTTTTAGTTGATTCTAAGTCTATTTAGAAGGAGTAAGGCTTTAGAGTGAAGGCTTGTGGATCGATTTTCAGTATTTTAGGTAGGTTATGGTTTAACTTTGTTCAGACTGGGCTGGGTAGTGAATGTTGATACAAAATCATGTAAGGGTGTCAGAATTAATCATGAAAATAGATTTATTATTATGTTATGCCCGTGTGAGGGCCTATATAATGATGTTATTTGATGGTCTTGGTATACTATTTTCTATGTGTGACCGTGTGGAGTCCTATATGATATTATTGGCCTTGTATACATGAAATTAGTTGTGTCTTGGTTGATGAAAAAGAATAATATGTTATCAATGGTGTATTTTTATATGTTTTATTCTATTGGCATATGATTTATGTTAAAATTAATGGATGGTTGGAAACATTGAGTGGATTGTTGGCTCACTTGGTTGGCATATTAATTGGACATAGAAATACTCATTCTGGTTGGTTGTGAGCATTACATTCTAATATCATATACATACATGAATTATTGGTACCACCGTGGAAATCCTAGAAATACTGCCTTTTTTCTGACAGAAAATATGATATTCTTAAAACCTTCTACTGAAGAATATGTCTGGGAGGAGATATAGGTATGGATTGTACAATGTTTGATGACCCTCATGGGTCCTACATCAGGAATATTTAGCATCATAGGCATATACAGAGGTTGTGTGACAACCTCGTGCATCACATCATCATTATTATCATTACCATCATCATCATTATCATATTTATTACATTTGTGCTACATTGTTCCTTTATTTATGTTGTATTATCTCTCTTGATGTATACTTATCTATATGTAATCCCTTCCCTTGTACTTGTATTTGTATGTGTGATATTGGTTAACTTGTATTTCTTTCTCGTATTTGCTATGATGTAAGTGAATATTATAGAACTGTTAGTGGAAATAGTCTGGGCTACCATTGTGAGATATTTTTTGATTGTAGGTGATGTTCCCTTAGTGTGTATTTGTATGCTTTATTTTCTAATTTTCTCAGTCGGCCTATGATACCTACTGAGTCCAAGTGGACTGTACTCACTCCTACTATACCCTATCAGTGTAAATTCTAATTTGAGTGCATCTCATGGTGGTTTACTTCGGTGATACTTTAGAGCTATTTAAGGTAGCAGTTGGATTCTTACTTCTGGATTTGACTACTACCTTTGTTTACATAGACTATGTCTTTATTCGTATTCATAGAGAGAGTTGTTCCTACTTTAGATATCTTATGTATTTTTATTTCGAGCTGTACTAATGATGTTCATACACCGTGACACTAGGTTTTGGGATTATTATATTATAGGTTATATCTTTTTGCTTAACTATATTATGGGGTTTGACTTTATTTTATAAGCTTTACTTGGTTTATTACTATTATATTCCCTTTTGGATTAGTTTGTGTGATAGGTTTACTTATCAAGATTCGCCGCGACAAGTGCAATCATGACCCTTGAATTTTTGGGTCATGACTAATTTATTTCAGAGCAGACAGGTTTATTGGTTTCAATAGTGTCAGAATAAAATGTCTAATAGAGTCTTATAGATCAATACATAGACGTCTGTATCTATTTTTGAGAGGCTATAGGATGTCTTCAAGAAATTTCCCTTATTTTATTCCTTATCGTGCAAATTTCCTTCATACCTTATGTTCAAATTCATATTTCATTTTTTTCAGTGCAGATGGTGATGACTAGATCTTGTGAGGTTAGAGATGCAGATCCTTTATCCAAGGAGCGATCCTAGTCTAGAGGGAATGCAACGAGTCATTCACAGGCTCGAGGTAGTTGATGGGCATATGGATTTTCCCCATGTAAGAGTAGTGATAGGGGACTCTACCCTGAGCCTTGTGTTGAGTATGATAGAGGTATGGGTCTTACTTTGGTTCCACTGAGTTCTTCTACCCTAGGCTTGGAGGGGTTGTTGATTCACCTATTGACCCGTTTGGAGGGTTCTCCTTCAAGTGCATCTAGTGTTCCCCCAGCTCTGAGTATTGAACCTCTGTGTGTGCAAGAATCTACTTATATTGTTCCTCTAGACCTGAGTGTGGATCCTCCAATGGTAAATACTTCTGCTTTTGGTACTCCATAGACTCTGAGTATTATTCCTCCTTCAGTTCCTCCATCTGAGTATGGTATTCCAAGATCAGAAGTTTAGCCTTCATCGATGTTACCTTCCTAGGTTAGAGCTTAGCCTCCTAGATTCACCATGCCTCCTCTTATTGTGAGTGTCGCGCCCCATTTTTCTCGCAAAAAGTGGGATTCGATGTGACAACTCTTTTGGAATTGTTAAAAGGGTGAATGTGAAGAGTTGCCACCTAACGTATTTTGGTGCGTTAGGGCACTGGTCTAAGCTAACTATGAAATATTTTGTTATTTTGTCTAGTTTACTAAAAATTCAAATAAGGGTTAAAATTACCTCAAAAGGAAGGTGTTAGGCACCTTTCGAGATCCATGAAGGTGGTTCCCAACCGAATTCGTACTTTACGTGGGGATTTTATGTGATAAGCAAATGTCAATTACTTTATTAACTTAAAAGTTGCTAAGTGAAAAAACATGACTAACCTAATATGTAATTTAATTATTTTAACTATCAATTGCCTAAATGATCAAATCATAAAGTATGTAAATAAGACAAGCGAGAAGAGAAAAGGTGAAGGAATTTATAATAGAAATATTTATTAATTTAAAAACCTAAACTACCCCAAACAAATAAGCATGTAAAGTCAATATAAAAAAATAAAGAATTTGAAAAATCAAATAAAGAATGATTTTGGTTTCATTCGGATCAGAACCTCAACTGGTTTAATCATTATCCGACCCGCTGGCCGAATTCTTAGACAAGTGACAATGTCATAAGTCTTACCGTTAGTATATGTTGGAGATCATCACTTCTGAATGACTAACCGTCCCGTCCTACCTAGGCTGGTTGTCATCCTAAAAGCGTTCTAAAAAAGAATGGATAAAACTAATGCCTTTAGAATACATATCATCCCACTTATCGTTCAAGAGGCATTGGACTTTGCTATTTTGGATTTGTGGTCTAGACAAAATAAAGCTATGTTTTCCTAAGACTCAAAGCACGAAACAAATAGGACATCATGTAGCACATAATTGTCTCAAGTTAGCCTCTTGGTTATTAAAGAAGTTGATAAATATGATTAACATACAAGGCAAACAATTAATTTTTTTTAGTTAACCTATAGCAGGATGTCTAAGTGTAAAGTAATTTCTATGTCAAGAGGGAAATAGTAAATGCTTCAAAAGTATGCTGTGAATTTTATAAAAGATGTGTAAAAGTCAAGTAAATGTGTTGGGGAGTGACACCAGTTAATTCTATTATGTAAACATATTCAAAATGCTGAAAATTAATTTTAGAATTCTAAAGATACGTATTCGCATGCTAAAAAGTAGCTAATCATGTAGCAGCCTAACCTTTTGTTACTGAAAACATTTATTACTTCTGAAAATTAATGTGGTCATGTTGAAAAATTACTGAGAATTAATTTTAGTGGATTGAAAATAGTTTTACTTGTGGAGTTAAAGTATTCTGAAATTTAATAAAAGACGTACAAACATTGAACATGAATCCTTTATGTCGTCGACTGATTTAACATGCTGGAATTTAATATTTATATTTTGAAACACAGTTTTAATATTATGTTTTGAAAAGCTGTAATATTCTGGGATTTAAGATGGTTTTGACATGCTGAAAATTAATATTTATATGTCAGAGTGATTTAATGTGCTAGGTGTTACCTTTTAAATGAAGAGATTTAGTTAATGAGTTAAAAAAAAAGTTGTTTGAATGTAGAAAATTAAAACATAATCGTGGTGAATGTGAAAAAAAAAATGCTAAAAATATCGTTTATGATACGTCAAACTTTGTTAATCATGACAAAGGAAATAAACACGTTGTAAGCTAAGATGAGATATTTTGATAAGGCTAAATTAGTAAAATTCCTAAAATCATGGTTTCTAAGTGCCAAGCGATTTAATTAACGAATCCTAAATTATGTTTACCTAGGTGATTCACGTAGCACATAAAGCACGTAGACCTAAGTTGTGTTAGCCTTACGTGATTCATAGAGCACATACACCCCTCCTATCGAGCAGTCCCCAATATTTATTAGTTACATCAATAACATTCATACAAAATTACAAACTAATATGAAATAACTAAACTAAAAGGAGATGATGTAGTCTATTCCCAAACCCCAACGACTCTTCAAATCCCAAGTTTAATGTCAATTGCCAATTGTAGAAAAATAGCAATGCAAGAGAAAGAAAACCCAACACGTGATCTCGGACACGAAAACAATGAAGCAAGTCATAGTAAGCAATCACTAAATAATCATTCATGATTAATTCCTATAGGCATGCTTTTTAATATCGTAACGTTATGACATGAGATATATAAATCACAAAGTTGAGACACTTACCAATGAGACTGCAAAGGAATAATAAAGAGGATGCGAAGTAATGCAATTGCAATAATGGTAAACCAAATGCTTCATCAAAATTTGAGAATACCGAGCAACTTGGGAGAAGTAATTTACTTTTGCCTTGTGGAGAATTTCAGTATTATTTTTCGAGGGTCAAAGCAAAGGAGAAGTCTGTCCTTTTATAATGAATGAAGGGTCTTTATATATGCTAAGGGGTTAGGAACGATCAACAAGGAAGACTAATATTCTTGTCCCTTAATCAAGGGAATTAAGAAGGAAGAAAATAATCATCCCCATCAGTCAATAAAGAAAATCACCTTAAAATAAGAGGGTCTCAATTAATTATTCAACTTTACCATAAATAAAGAGATCTGTCAAAATTTTAAATAAGTGAAAAAATCATCCCAAGACATCAGAAATTGTCCATAAATAAAACTAACAGAGCTGTCATATAACAAAAAAATCTCCATTTACCATAAAAATCAAACAATTAACTGAATTAGAGGTTAAAATCATGATTGAGCTTTTCGAAAATATTCATTTAAGCAGATTGTCAAACCACATCTAAGCATACCATAATTACAGAAGAAAGAGTCATTCTTGTACCAATTAAAGGGAGAGGATTTATAACATAACCAAAATAGACGTACTATGATTTTCACAACCAACAAACTTACAAAATCAGTCTAGAAAATGGAATAACAAACCCTCCCAAAATTTGTCACGAACTTTTAAAAATATGTTAATGAGGGTTTCACATAAATTAGGCATTTTACATATGCTGATCTAAACACATAAATAAAAACTTCAGAGTCAAATTCGTCAATTAAAATTAGTTATATAAGATGAAATATAAAGGGGAATCCACACAAAGAAACAAACCTGGATGGATTTTGAGAATCCGTCATGGATTTTATTCTTTTTTGGCATCAGTTGGCCAGAGTTTTGGGGCAGCGTTGATGGTTTTGAAGCCGATTGGGAGCGGCTGGTAGCTCCACCGGTGTGATGGGAAATGATAGCAACGGATGGTGATGTTGTTTTCATTGGGAGTCAGTTGCATGGATATCAACAACTGTGGAGATCGTTAGAGAAGGATAAAGGGAGAGACGTTAGTGGTCGGGTCGACTAGAAAAGGGAATAATAAAGGATGCCGGCATCAGCAGACACGGTTCACCTGAGCATGGGTGGTTTTAAAGAGAAAGAGAGAGAGAGAAGGGAGGCCGGCTGCTGCTGTTGTTGTCCAGCGGCTGGTGATGCCGCTCGGAGGATGGCTGGGTTGTGTATATCAGACTTTTCGATGGTGGTCGATAGTGAGAGAAGTAGAAAGAGACAGAATTATAGAGAGAGGGTAAAGAGAGGAGGTGCTGCTATTTTGAGAAAATGAGGATTAGGGTTGTGGATTTATTTAAAAGTAAAGAAAAGAGAACTTCGATCTCAGCCGTTGGATCAATATTGATCCACGACTGAGATTAAAAGATTATAAAAAATAAAACAAAGAATTAGAATTGAGTCAAATGTGGCTAAAATTGTAATAAACTGAATAAAAATAGGCTAAAATTGTTATAATCTTGGCAAAATCAGGCAAAAAGCTAAATGATTTGGAAAAAAATAAAATTGACTTAGGTTGCGGGTTAATAAATGTAACAATAATGTAAAAATAATAATAGTAAAAATAAATAATATGATTATTTTCTTATTAGCCACGAAAATTGCATAGATAAAAATACGACACATACTATATTGCGATACTAATAATTCAAAATAAGATAGGCACCTATAAATTATGAATACAAGATTAAAATTATCAATAATATAATATTAATAATAGTATTAATAACAGACGATGTATTGGTAAAGTGTGAGTGTGCCTATTTACAATAATTTAATAAATATTAATAAAAATATGTAAAATATCATATTTGAGTTATTAAATTGTATAAATGATACTAAAAAGTAATAAAACAATTTGTATATTTTTTAAAATCATGAATGTGACACGTCGTTATTTATATGATACAAGAATAATATTAATATTTAAAATTAAATAATTTTGATAAAAGAGTAGCCTAAAAAGGAGTATCGGGAGGTCAAAATTGGGTGTCAACAGCTACCCCTTCGTTGCTTGAGAATGATAAAAGAATTTTCAAGCAACAAAAGTTGCTGTAGTAGCCAATTTTGTCCGCCAGAGAAGAGGATTTGTTGGAATGGGAGCGACGAAAGGTGGTTTTAAAAATACTATGGCCAAGACTTCGGTTTCAAGTCGCCTACATATCTCTGAGTTTACGAGAATCTGGCCATTTGTAGTTCTAAATTTGAAATGAACAATATTCCTAAAGAATGTCAATGATAAAGGATAAGGGGTTGGAGTGATTGAAGTGAAGATAATTTGAAACAACAACAAGCTGAGAGATATGAAAAAAGTAGGATATTGATAGCTCAAATGGACAAGATTGGAGAGGTTTTGAAACGTTGAATGTGAATACGATTTAGGACATAAAAATATAAGGTTTCAAGAACCCAATATTGTTTAATTAAGGTTCTACAAGAACCCAATATTGTCTATTAATGTTCTACAGGAACCTAATATTGTTTATTAAGGTTCTACATGAACCTATCATTGTTGATTAAGGTTCTATAGAAACCTAATATTATTGATTAAGGTTCTACAGGAACCCGATATTGTTGATTAAGGTTCTATTAGAACCCGATATTGTTTATTAAGGTTCTATTAGAACCCGATATTGTTGATTAAGGTTCTATAGGAACCCAACATTGTTGATTAAGGTTCTACATGAATCTAATATTGTTGATTAAGGTTCTATAGAAACCCGATGTTGTGATTAAGGTTCTACAGGAACTCGATATTGTGATTAAGGTTCTATAGAAACCCAAGATTATTTAATAAGATTCTATATAAATTTAATATTATGGGAGGTTCTACAGAAACCCTATATTACTAAGGTCCTGCATGAACCCCAAAATTATTTAATAAGGTTTTACAAGAATCTAATATTATGGGAGGTTCTATAGAAACCCTATATTACTAAGGTTCTACAAGAACCCAAGATTGTTTAATATGGTTCTACAAGAACCCAATATTGTGGGAGGTTCTACAGAAACCCCATATTATTAAGGTTCTACAGGAACCCAAGATTCTTTAATAAGGTTCTATAGAAACCTAATATTGTGGGAGGTTCTACAAAAACCCCATATTACTAAGGTTCTACATGAACCCAAGATTATTTAATAAGGTTCTACAGGAACCCAATATTGTGGGAGGTTCTATAGAAACCACATATTTTTAAGGTTCTACAGGAACCCAAGATTGTTTAATAAGGTTCTATAGGAACCCAATATTGTGGGAGGTTCTACAGAAACCCTATACTATTCAACTAAGGTTCTGCAAGAACCCAAGATTTCTTAATATGATTAATTCCAATATCTCCAAAGTTAAAGATAGGATAACTTAGCTCAATTCCCCTATTGGATATGTAATCTGGGATTTCTTGATGGTATGCATTTAGTACCTCTTGTCTACATTCAAAAAAAATTCATCAGTCGAAAAGAAATGTTGATTCATACCTTGCTCGATTTGACTCCTTGATAGTTGTTTCTTCTTCATAGATCATTGGGAATTGTACTTCAACATGGTGAAATTTTTGAGAATTTCTCAAAAATTTCTGCACTAATTTAGAATAAAAAGTACCTTTTGCACGTCATTATGAATTGATATATTATTTACCTTTGAAATTTTTGAGGTTTTCTTAAAACCTCAAAAATTCTACCCCAGTTTTTGTATTTGGAGCCTTATATTCCTGAACCACTCAAAGGAAACATTAGTCCAAGAAAATGATTGTCCTACATTTGAATATCATAACCTCAATTATAATCTGCCTTTACATGGTTAAGAGTTGGGCCTGTTAGCCTGGCGCTTTGTGAGTGTAAGAATATGAAAGAGAGGGAAAATAAAATATTTTATTAGTTTAAGACCGGACCCAAAGTGGGTTGCCTACGTATCCAAATGGAAGTCAGGTCGAATATAGTTCATGAGTGCAGACATAGGTAAATAAAACAAGAAAATTTTATTGGTCATAAGACGGATCAAAGGAGAGTTGTGAAGAATAAAAAATGTTTGCATGGCAATTCATTTGATGTGATTTATGCTTTTTTCTTGAAAGAATTGAAAATACTTTTGTCGGATCCCCCTGAATAAAGATTTTGCCCGTAGTAACAAGATCATTGCTTATTGGTTCTCGTTGAACTTTTATCCTTTTCTTTTCGATCAAATTTTTAATCTTTTACCTTAGCGTTGAGCATTCCTCAATATCATGACCTTGAATATTCGAGTGATAAGCACAGTTTTTAGATTGATCAAAATGAAAGAGTGGATGTGCAGGGATCTATCCTCTCCTCAGTTCCACAATACCTTGGACCCTTAATCTTTCAAATATGTTTTTTAAGGGCTCAGTCAATGTAAGACCCCATAAACTCCTCTTTTAGTCTGAGCTTTAGAGCGTGTCAAGTGAAGTGTAAATCCGGCCCTAAAAGATTTTGAAGTGACTTACCAAGTGATAAAAATTTTGAAACATGTAGAATTTCCCTAATATAAACTTTTTTTACGAAGTCGACACTCGGACGAAGAGTTAGAGCCATTTTAGTGAGACAGTGTGCACCTGGCACTTTAGCGCATCGCAGAGTCAACAAAAACGGCAATTGCCAAATTCCAGTGAGACTTAGTGATGCCACCATATTACGGTGTCTTTCTAGTTTGCAACCAAGGTGGCAACGCGAGTTCCACCGCATCGCGCCATCAAGCAGTTTCCCAATTGTCCACTTTGCAGTAAGCTGGCGCGATTATGGTGCGTCGAGCCAGCATGTAAAATCGGGATTTCATTCATGTTCCGTTATTTAAAGTTTAGGGACCCTTTGGTAATTTAAAGCTCCAATCAGTCTCTACACGGGATTTAAAGCCCTAATAGCCAAAGTTGCTCATCTATTCTCATTACTTTATCAAGAACAAAACACTCTCTCTCAAAGATAGAAAACCCTTGCCCTTAAGTTTCTAAAGCAATATCAAGAATCCTTCCAAGAGTCTTCAAGAACTTCAAGAATCTAGAAAACTAAGGTATGCAGATGTTGATTCTTGGGTTCCTTTCACCCATGAAGTTCAAGAACCCTTTTCTAAATTCAAGAGTATATATATTTATGAGATTTTCATGATTTTTTATTTGTAAATAGAAATTGAAGTTCATGTGGTTGATGAGTTTTAATTCATGACTTGATTTCAAAGATCCAAGATTTGATCCTACTATGTGATGTTCATGATAAAATTTCTTCAATTCACATGATAGTGATGTATTCATAATAATTTAAGTATAGAATCTGTGGTATAACCAAAGCATGCTCCCCATATGCTTGATAGGATGCTTAAGTAAAGAGAATAGTGTATTTTTAGTTTGTTAAGCATGAAATCCCCAATTATGTGATAACTAGTGAGTGCCAAGCATTTGTTGAAATGCCTTAGTGAATGTATTATGATAAGTTGCATGCATTCTTGTCCATGAGTATTCCTTATTGAACAACTATGAGATATTAGTATTCCTACCCTGTACATTTACACGCTTATGACATTCAAGTGATTGACGAGATATCGTATTGATTGTGTTGTGAATGATAGTCCATAGTCATGATATTCAAGTGTGGTTCTATCTTATTAATTTATGCCATCGAGTCCTGGGGGTATTTATACCCGAAAACTTAGCTGCTTGTCTAGAGCCGAGTCAGTCTCAAGATAATCTCAGTCGCGCTATGATCTATAGAATTCAGTCAGTGATAGAACATTCAGGAAAATTCACAAATCTCATTACTAGTTCAATCCAGCCTCAGACATCAGTCACTTTCAGACAGAAAGTAGAATTCATAAGTATTTCTTCAGATAACGGAACCAAGTGAACTCAGTCAAGAAATATTATCAGTAACAGATTTAGCTCAGTCTAAGTTTAGTTAAGAATCAGTTCAGAGTCCTTCTGTGGGAGTAGTAACTAGCACCGAGCGAGTGCAGGGATGACGGCTTACCCGTTAGAGAGGCAGAGTCGTTAGCAACAATCCCTGTATTCTAATACTGTGTAGCCAGTGCAGGACCAGGAGTCACCAATTATATTAAGGCTTGACTATCATACTGCCTTAGGCTTAACTTTCTATTCAGGGTCACCCATTTGAGAGACTTGACTATAGTAGAGGTATTTACCCGTGGCACGGTATTGACACCCTTCCAGCTGGGGTTATAGGTTGGACCCCACCATATCAGATTCGGGGTATGTCAGTTAAGTGAGAACTCCCATAGTTACAGTTTTCAGTATCAGTCTTTAGAGTAGAACTTAGAAATCAGGACTGTCAGATAAAGTCATCAATCTCAGTAAGGAACTTAGATAGTTTCATAGATTCATAGACCACACGCTAGATAGGCTTGTTCTCACATAATGTTATTCAGTATTAGTACCTACAGAGGTCACCCGTCAGATACGCTTGATCTCAGTCTCAGATTTAGTTGAGTTTTCTCAATATCATTTCCAGTGATCACCCGTTAGTTATCCTGATCTCAAGCTTAGTCAATCTTAATCGTTATTAGAAGATTTAGAGATCACCCCGCTAAATAGGTTTGTTCTTCGATTCAGCCAGTCGGTATCAATTATCGATAGGCTCATTCGTCCAGTTTATCAGTATTAATAAGTATGGATATCAGTTTCAGTAGCTTCAGATACGTATACTCTCAGTATGTTCAAAAACCTCAGATTGAAGGTATATTCAGTATCAGTTATCAGATTCAGTCCCAGTATGCGCATTCACAGTATGTTAAGTAGTTATAGATTCTCTATGTATGCTAATCCATCTCTTGCATATAATTCAGTTAGTTATTGTTCATGTATAAGCCCTTGCATTTATATCACGCCTTAAAATCCCATCGGGCCGGACTGGAAGCCGAAGCCGAGAAGGCCCGGGAGAACCCGTTCAAATACCTGTACTTTCACTTACATGTCACCAAAAATTTGGACAGCACTTCGTTGAATATAGAAGGGTCTAATTACCTATATCAGCACAACACGCACAAATATATATATATGTAATACTTGTCCGTCGGGGCCACCATATATACAAATATAACATCACTATATAAACTTCTATGACTTTACCCTTCCTTATGTCTACAAAGCCTCTAGGATATACATGACATAACTAGGGTCGGGACAAACCTCCCGCCCACACATGACTCCTGTACAATAACAAAACATAAAGAACCGACTCGGAAAGCTCCGAAGCAAACTGAAGCTCACCATCAATAGCTGTATGACCTGGCTCCTATCTATGCTATGTATGAGCTGAAGCACCTGTGCCTGCAGCATGAAATGCAGGTCCCCCGTGAGGGACGTCAGTACAAAATATGTACTGAGTATGTAAAGCTGTAAATAATCATATGTGATATGGGGGATCAAGAAAATCAGACACAAGTGAATAAATCATAATAGAAGTGAACCACACTTCATAAACACTTTTAGGATCATGTACATTATTATTAATCTGAATTGGGTTCTTGAATTCAAACACATTTGTGGAACGGTATACATTCGTTCATTTCATTCTTTACAATTATCATTCGCCATTACCTCCTCCTCCCGAACCTCCAACCACCTAACAATAATCAATACTGTACCGTACTGTGACCATTAGGCTGCCCCCAGTACATATCAACTGTAATCATATCAAGTATCGGGATCGGCCCATGCTAGGTTTAATCCCCTGAGCTACCACCCACACGTACATCAAGTAACACACATAAGAGATCTTTCCAATAACTTAGTTCAAAAGCTTTTGAGATTATTACATTAGTGTTCATTCCAATATAGTACCTTTGGAACAATGATACATCAATAGGAACCAAGTAATAGACCTTCTATACAATAACGATGTAATAAAGACTCATTGGTACATCAACAATGTGTTTCAGAATCATCAATATCACAACAATGAAATAGGAGCCTTTTGGTATATCAATGAAACATTTTGACACTTTATAGAATGGAAACAACTTCGTCGGTAGCGTAGAACAATACATGTTTTTTTTGGACAACCTCGGAATCTTACTTGATGGAACATTGGTGTTTTCATGCGAAAGAACATCGTTAGAGTATGCTTTACATACCTCGTTGTAGATTTGGATACCAATTCAACACAACTTCCCTCCTTTACAAATCACTTATCTACAATGAAATGTTTGGCATCTAGTATTAGCAACCCAACACCACAATTCTCTTCCATAATTCCATACAACCAATATTTGCAAAGTATTCCGAAAACCAACTTGAACAGTGGGTTTATGTGTATATATATATATATAATCATCATTTCAATACCACATCATCACACCAAATCCCTTCACAATTCAACATAATCCAACCATGCACAAGAATAATCCAACATCATTTCCAATCATCTTTCAACAACAATCAAATAACATACTTCTTATGCTCACATGCATATATATACATATCCATATAAATAACACCAACATAATTTACATCCTTACCATAAAATGGCCCTTTTGATTTCAAAGTCCTGTTGGCACAAATAAGGGGTGCTTCTCGAAGCCCTCGAGACGGTGAACACAACTACGGAATCAATTTGGATTTTCTATGGTTGAATCACAAGATAATTGGAGTTGAAATTAGGCTAGGTTTTCTTATTCTTCAATAATTTTGATGATAAATTATGGATATGAGGCTAATTATATGTATATAATGACCAATTTTCGTCCATGAGGTGATGGAAATGACCATATTGCCCTTAAAATTTAAGTAAATCCGAATCTGTCCATGGTGGACTGTTTTGGTAGGCTAAAGTAAATTGACCATAACTCTTTGCTTCGATAATGGATTTGGGTGAAACCAATTGCATTAGAAATAAGACTCTCGGGCATTCTCATCGATATATAGCAGATCACACAGTTCATTTTGTACAAGGAGTTATGATCATTTAAAGTCGACCCAAAAATCTGTTTGGCTGCAGTACATTTGTGTGCAGAAAATTTCTGCACATTTACTGTTCATTGCGTCCACCATTTTCAAGTTTCGAACATGCTCGCTTATATCCGATACTCATCTATTTTCAGAAATATTTATATCGTTGGAAAGCTAACTCGATAAACTTCGCATAGAAACTTCGATGAGAAAATTCCGGTATAAATAAAGTCGATTCCTATACACATA
This sequence comes from Capsicum pubescens, assembly GCA_030864215.1. Lineage (NCBI taxonomy): Eukaryota > Viridiplantae > Streptophyta > Magnoliopsida > Solanales > Solanaceae > Capsicum > Capsicum pubescens. The sequence goes on from CM061544.1 coordinate 123,470,498, forward strand.
TAATCAAACTATACCCTTGAAACCATCTCAAAATAATCAATACTCATACTTAAACTCATATATACCTAACTTATGATCAATACATATACTCCAACACATATAACCATGGCTAATGCACGTAATTAAGTACGGGGTGTTACAATTTAGCCTTACCTCATCTACGTACGCAGTACATTCCCATACTGATGCATTTGTGCTATGGTATTTTATTTGACACCATAGATTTAGAAGCACGAGCCCCAGAGCACCCTTAGCAGTCTAGACTCAGTCAGCAGCAGTAGACGTAGCAGTGAGTCCTCATCATCTGAGTATGCTTCTTATTTCAGTATGTCATTAGATTCACTTTATTATCAGTAGATGGAGTTAGTTGGGGACATGTCCCATCAAATCCACAGTTCAGACAGTTAGAGGCTTTTTCTGACAGATGTATTAGTATTCAATTTTTAGTTTGAGTATTTTAGATGTTTTTAACCTTATGGCAAGTTTTTGCCAGCTTTCGACATTTATGGTATTATATTATGTAGTGCTCAGGTACAGATATCAACAAAGGGTTAGTTTGTGGTCCTTCGGGGTCATGAGTACTGTGTAATGACTAGGGTTAGTCTCATGTTGTTACAAACTTAGTATCAGAGCCTAAGGTTCAATAGTGTCCAAGGGAGTCTGCAAAGCCGTATCTAGTAGACTCTTGTGCATGGGTGTATTGCACGCCACATTTATGTACAAGAGGCTATAATTTGTTTTAGGAATAATTTACCTTCTTTCAGTATTCATGTCGTGCCAGTTTGCAAAAGCTCAAGTTGAACTCTCAGTCTAATCTTGGTTCCTCTTCTGTCTGCAGAACATGCCTCTTAAGAAGAGAATAGGGAATCAGTCATCCCCTTAGCCCGTAGATCCCGAGAATGTGAATGTCTCATATGCAGAGTTTCGACAGCTTTTTCGGTGCTAGCCTAAGCTGTGACCACTAGTGTTTAGGGTAACCATCAGGCTGTAGCTCCACCTCACCAAGATGGCGGTTCAGCCACAGCTAGAATTTGAGATTTCATGAGAATGAACCTGCTAGAGTTTTATGGGTTAGTAGCAGGTGAGGGTCCAAAGCTTTATCTTAAGGAGGTGAAGAAGATAACCCAAGTTATGCATATTTCTGAGAAGGAGAGTGTAAAGTTAGAATCCTATAGGCCGAAAGATATTGATCTTGATTGGGTAGTTATGTGGAAAAAGGGTATAGAGGAGGATGTAGCTCCTGTGACTTGGCAAGAGTTTCATGATGACTTTTTAGATAAGTTTTTCCCTCTAGATATTAGGAAAGCTAAGGTAGAAAATTTCATGAACATAAGGCAAGGCTCTATGACAGTGAAAGAGTATTGTCTTAAGTTTAACCAGTTAGCTAAGTATGCTCCTGATCTGATAGCTGACCCTAGAGTGAGTATGAGTAAGTTTGTGACTGGTGTGTCTAGGTTGGTGTTAAAAAAGTGTAGAACCGCTATTCTCAATAGAGACATGGATCTTGATAGGTTAATAATGTATGCCCAGCAGATAGAGGCAGATAAATCTAAGAAGAGAGAGAGGTCTAATAAGAGGTTCAAAACAGGTAGTTATAGCTTTTCTCAAGCTGGGTCACAGGGTGGTAATCATTCTCACAATAGTTAGAAAACATCAGTCCCAACTCCATCCTTATCTAGTGTGCCTGCACTAAATTTTGAAGGTGTCAGTCATAATGGGGCTCCAGGTTCCAAAGCCCAGAATAGTTTTAGAAGTGAGCGCACCTATCCGCTTTATAGAGAGTATGGCAAGAACCACCTAGGTGCGTACAGAGCTAATAGTTAGGTATCTTTTGGATGTGGCAAGCCAGGCCATAGAGTGCGGGAGTGTAGAGTGCTAGATTATAAGGGTAGATATTTGCTTCAGTAGGGTGCCACTCCTAGTACTACTAGTGGTTAGCGTTAGAACCGACTCTATTCACTTCAGACTTACCATGATCCGGAAGGATACCCTAACATAAATTCGAGTACGTTATAAGTATTTTATATTCATGATATGCATTGTTAGATCTCTTACTCCCATGTGAGCTTATGTTTCAGCATGAGTCAGTTAGTAATGCCAACAAGTTAGTTTAGCAGTCAGACAGTCAGATTCGTATAGTTTGTTTTTACATCTTTTTATCTATTCATGCTATCCGAAATCTTAGGAATGTAACTATTCTAGGGTATCGAGTCCTAGTAGTTGCAAGATGAGTTTAGTTCATGAGTCATGCATTAGTTTCACCTCTCCGAGGTTCAGTTACGATCCAGTTCATAGATTCTCTGGGCATCGTCTCAGTTTTCTCAAGAATGTCGGTGAAATAAGTGTTCTTAGAGGGATATAGTATCCCAAGGGGGAGATACCCTATGACTCCCCGATGTTTCCCATTCCTTAAACCCATTCAGTTTCATGCTCAGATCTTCATTATAAGCTTTGTATCAGATATCATTGCATAATTAGTCAAGTATTCATCCTTTAAATGTGCATGTTCAGTAGAAAAACTCAGCTTATCAGTGTATTCAGTCATGCATTCATGAGGATAACTCAGTCACAAATCCATGCATTAGATATGCATGTCCATTATGAGAATTCAGCTTATGAGTAGCTTCAGTCGTTTATTTCATGCATCAGATATGCATGTTCAGTATGAAATATCAGTATAACGATAGTTACAGTTGTTTAATCATGTTTCAGATATTCTTGTCTAGTAAGTAAGTTCAGCCTGCTAGTATTCTTAGCTTAATCATTCTCATTCGAGGATGTATGTTCCCAAGGGGGAGATATTGTAACACCCCACAAACTTCTCTTGTAGTCTGAGCTTTAGAGAGTGTCAAGTGAAGTGTAAATCTGACCCTAAAAGATTTTGAAGTGACTTCCCAAGAGATAAATATTTTTAAACATGTAGAATTTCCCTAATATCAACTTTTTGTTATGAAGAGAATTGAATAAGATTTCCGTCGATACCAAATTCATCCAAATTCGACACTCGGGCGAAGAGTTAGAGCCATTTTGGTGAGACAGTGTGCCACATGGCACTTTAGCGCATCGCAGAGTCAGCCAAAATGGCAATTGTCAAATTCTAGTGAGCCTTCATGATGCCACCGCGTCACGGTGTCTTTCTAGTTCTCAACAAAGGTGGCAATGCGAGTTCCACCGCGTCACGCCATGAAGCAATTTCCCAATTTTCCACTTTTCTAGTAAGCTGGCGCGATTATGGCGCATCGCGCTAGCGTGTAAAATTGGGATTTCATTCAGGTTCTTTTATTTATATTTTAGGGACCCTTTGGTAATTTCCCTAAAGCCCAATCAGTCTCTACACAGGATTTAAAACCCCAATAGCCAAAGTTGCTCATCTATCCTCATTACTTTGTCAAAAACAAAACACTCTCTCTCAAAGATAGAAAACCCTAGCCCTCAAGTTTCTAAAGCAATCTCAAGAATCCTTCCAAGAGTCTTCAAGAATCTAGAAAACTAAGGTATGCAGATGTTGATCCTTGGGTTCCTTTCACCCAAGAAGTTAAGGAACCCTTTTCTCAATTCAAGAGTATATATATTTATGAGATTTTCATGATTTTTTTTAAAATAGAAATTGAAGTTCATGTGGTTGATGAGTTTTAATTCATGACTTGATTTCAAAGATCCAAGCTTTGATCCTACTATGTGACGTTCATGATAAAATTCCTTCAATTCGCATGATATTGATGTATTCATAATAATTTAAGTATAGAATCTGTGGTATAACCAAAGCATGCTCCCCATATGCTTGATAGAATGCTTAAGTAAAGAGAATAGTGTCTTTTTAGTATGTTAAGCATGAAATCCCCAATTATGTGATAACTAGTGAATGCCAAGCATTTGTTGAAATGCCTTAGTGAATGTATTATGATAAGTTGCATCCATCTTGTGCATGGGTATTCCTTATTGAATAACTATGAGATATTAGTATGCCTACCCTATACATTTATATGCTTATGACATTTAAGTGATTGACGAGATATCGTATTGATTGTGTTGTGAATGATAGTCCATTGTCATGATATTCAAGTGTGGTTCTATCTTATTAATTTATGCTATCGAGTCCTGGGGGTATTTATACCTAAAAACTTAGTTGCTTGTCTAGAGCCGAGTCAGTCTCAAGATAATCTCAGTCGTCCTATGATCTATAGAATTCAGTCAGTGATAGAACATTTAGGAAAATTCACAAATCTCACTACTAGTTCAATCCAGCCTCAGACATCAGTCACTTTCAGACATAAAGTAGAATTCATAAGTATTTCTTCAAATAGCGGAACCAAGTGAACTCAGTCAAGAAATATGATCTGAAACAGATTCAGCTTAGTCTAAGTTCAGTTAAGAATCAGTTCAGTGTCCTTCTGTTGGGAGTAGTAACTAGCACCAAGCGAGTGTAGGGATGATGGTTTACCCATTAGAGAGGCAGAGTCATTAGCAGCAATCCCTGTACTCCAAAACTGCATAGCCAGCGTAGGACCAGGAGTCACCCATTATATTAAGGCTTGACTATCATACAGCCTTAGGCTTTGACGACGTGCATCTAAATTAATTCTCTCATGGGCAGAAGGAAATTATTGAGAGTGTGTGTGCATAAGGCAAGGATAAAAAGGCAGTGTTTCGTCTTGGGTGAGAGTCTTTTTGGATACTGAGCATACTTGTCATATTGCAGATTTAATTGAGATCGAGTTCAAATGCTAGACAACCTTTAAACAAAATAAACAATCCCAAACAAAAGTTATTACATAACACATATAAGTTCAAATCATAATAAATATAAAACAAAGACATTCTAGGATGAAGACTAGGGCTTAATATTGGCCTAGGCATAATGATTTGAGCTCTTAACGTATGAAATAAGATAGTAATAGAGCATAATATTGAAATTGAAATTGCAATTGTAAAAAAGATAGGAAGGATAGGAAATGAGTAAGGTCAACTTTTGTTAAACATCAGATTTGTTGATTCAAAACATCCTTTGTAGTTGATATCACATCACATTGTTGATTCATCCATCTCCATATAGAATAGGACAAAATAAGGAAAAAAAGATTTTATTATAATGATACTGAACTCATTAAATAAGTGCCTACGTATCCCTCATATAGGGGAATCAGGTTGACCGTAGTTCATATTACATAAGCAAGAAAAACATAAACTTCAAATTTTAAGACATGAAGGAATTTTAAATGTTTTGAAGTCTGGATTAGAGAATCAATATGATATCTTCTTCACTAATGTCAACAAGTACTAGTAAAGCTTAGAAAATCAAGAAGTATCATGATTTGGCTCCGTCACACTTATCGCCTTGGCGTCAATCAACTTTTGGATCATGTTCTTCAAGGCAAAACATGACTTAGTAGGATGACCTTTCATCCCATATGTATAGGTGCAAATTTAGTCAGGGCAATACCGCGTAGACTTAGTGTCAGTAGGTACAGCAGAAATGGGTGTGATGTAGCCCACTTCCTTGAGTCATTTATACAAATGTTTAATGGGTTCACCTAAAGAAATGTACTATTTTGGTATATCTTTCTAAAGCTTAAGTTGAAGTTGGTTGGATTTTTGGTGAATTTTTTTAAGACATTGGAAGGTAGTTTGATGTTTTAGAAACAAATAGAGGTGGGTACCAAACAATTTGTGAAGGATATTTTGTGAAGGAGTGAGCATAATAGTCGTGGACATAATTGGATGTTGGAATGATTTTTAGAGCTGGGTACCATATTAGTTGAGGTTGGGGTATGCTTACTTCAGGTTTTTGAGGTTTTGATGTCCCATTGGTGATCGTCTTTCCCTTGTATTTTAATTATGACTCAAGAAAATCAGTCTCGACTGTGAGCTTCCTCTTAAGCTTATTGTCGAACCACCTAATAAAGTCACTTGACAAATTTTCCCAAGAGGCCCACTTGCTAGTGTCTTTCTCGGTTTACCACGTCAATGATGGACCCTTAAGTGAACTAACCAAGAGTTTCATCTTAAGCCTATAACTTTTCCCTATAAGTGGTAGTTCATCAATGTATGCCTTCAAATGGGAATGAGGGTTTCCTGAACCATTATATAACGAAAAGTTCAATTCCTCGATTCTATCCTTGTCTTCTTCCTTTTATTTGTATGACTTTTTCATTTCGGGTTGTTAAGATGATCCTTCCTCATGGTTATAAACCTTTCCTTCCATTTTATTCTTCTTACTTGTATTTTTCAACCCACTAAGTTCTTTTAGCAATGTAATTAAATACAGACTTCCAGGCATGTGTGCATCACGATCAAGCATAGGTGAAATTATCAATATAAGAGAATCTGAGGTGTTGATGGGACTGCTAACGTCTATTTCAGATAGAAGCTCTGGAAAATCTGGTGACATCTCAACTAAACCTCGGAGATTGGTCATTATTCCCTTAATTTGCTCTATTTTTCTTTCCATCATATAGATGCTCGAAACAACTTTGTTTTGACTCAACCCTAAATTTTCATGCTCAGCTTCGTTATTGATAAGATTGATCAACATTGCTTGACTGGCCATTTTTGATGTTCAACTTTAGTCAACCTTAGAAGAAATGACTTATGATTAGAAACAAAGATTTCGCATGGGAGTCTAGAATGAATATTCTACTCATTTGAAAATAATGAGTTATGCTCATTCGGAGTGAATAGAAGTTATGAGATCTCTATGAAACTTAGTGGTTGTGGAAGTTAGAGTACGACATAAATATGATAATATTAATGTTTGAGAATCATGGTAGGACAATAGTATGTAAATTTTAGAAGCATTAGGAAGAGGATATCCTAAAATGCTAAGTTGCACTAAGAGATTGTGAAGGAGACTGAAACTCTTTATCCAAGCAAAAGTTGGATCTCGGGGGAATTAACATACTAACAAATGAGTCAGGAGGATAGATTGAATGAAAGCTTTGAATAGGTCCGAAGATGCATTGTAGAGCCCTAATATGACAAGAATTTTAAGAGTAAAGAGCTGTAAGGTGAGAAATACTAAAAGTAAGGAATGACTAAGACAATAACGAAACAACAATATATATAATACATACATAGAAATGCAACATATAGCAAATAATATGCGTCCTTATGGGATCATGAACCCCTTTGGAATTTGAATGAGACTATAATTCAATGCATCAAGGGTACCAAGGCATCCTAAGTTGAATGTGATGCATATTCCTTAGTAAAAGAAATATGTAGCCAAGACCTAAAGGACAAGATTGGGTTTATGACAAGATTCCCTAGAGTGGACTACACGAGAGTAGGAGAGCTTGTGACTGTTAACACATCGTTGATCGACCAATCCACAAAGCATTTCCCAAAGGGTGTTTTAGGAAAGGACGTCTTTGAAACCACACAACCGTTTATAAAAAGAAAATAAAAGACGTTCCAAGTAAAGGAAAATATAAGCAGAATGCCAGTTATATAAAGCACTAACACATAGCACATAGAAACATACTATAGCATGCTTTAGCAATAAAAAACTAAATTAACATCAAAGCACGCAACCAATAAAAGGGGAAGTGCGGAAGGGATAGACATGGATAAAAACATATAAAAGGGGGAGAATGAAGGGGCAAACATGTAAACATAAAAAATGATATAAGCAATAAAAGGGAAAAAAGATAAAGTAATTACGAAGAAATAAATCAACAAAAGGAAATAGAATCCCACATAAAATACAAACTCGTAATAGTTAGAACCTAAGATCCCCAGTAGATTTGCCATTCTGTTGCGCCTCATTTTTCTTGCGAAAAGCGGGACTCGACACGACAACTCTTTTGGAATTGTTAAAAGGGTGAATGTGAAGAGTTGTCACCTAACGTATTATGGTGCGTTAGGGCACCGGTCTAGGCTAACTACGAACCTATTTTATTATTTTGTCTAGTTCACCATAAATTTGGATAAGAATTCAAATTAACTCAAAAGAAAGGTGTTAGGCACCTTTTGAGGTCCATAAATTATGGTGCTATGTTTTCCCAAGACTCGAAGTGCGAAACAAATAGGACATCACGTAGCACATAATTATCCCAAGTTAGCCTCTTGGTTATTACAGAAGTTGATTAATAAGATTTACATGCAAGGCAAACAATTATTTATTTTTTTAGTTAACTTATAGCATGATGTATAAGTGGAAAGTAATTGCTAAGTCAAGAGGGAAATAGTAAATGCTTCAAAAACATGTTGTGAATTTATTAAAACGCGTGTAAAAGTCAAGTAAATGTGTTGGGGAGTGACACCCGTTAATTCTATTATGCAAACATATTCAAAATACTGAAAATTAATTTTAGAATGCTAAGGATACGTATTCGCATGCTGAAAAATAACTAATCATGTTGCAGCCTAACCTTTTGTTACTGGAAACATTTATTACTTTTGAAAATTAATGTGGGCATGTTGAAAAATTACTAAGAATTAATTTTAGTGGACTGAAAATAGTTTTACATGCAGAGTTAAAATATTCTAAAACTTAATAAAAGACTTACAAACATTGAACACGAATCCTTTATGTCGTCGACTCATTTAACATGCTGTAATTTAATATTTATATGTTGAAACACAGTTTTAATATTATGTGCTGAAAAGCTGTAATATTTTGAGACTTAAGATAGTTTTGACATGATGGAAATTAATATTTATATGTCGGAGTGGTTTAATGTGCTAGGTGTTACCTTTTAAATGCAGAGATTTAGTTAATGAGTTAAAAAAGATATTGTTTCAATGTGGAAAATTAAAACATAATCATTGAGAATGTGAAAAAAATGCTAAAAATATCATTTGTGATATGTCAAGATTTGTTAATCATGCCAAAGTAAATAAACATGTTGTAAGCTAAGATGACATATTTTGATAAGGCAAAATTCATTAAACACCTATAATCATGGTTTTTAAGTGATAAGCAATTTAATTAATGAATCCTAAATTATGTTTACCTAGGTGATTCATGTAGCACATAGAGCACGTAGACCTAAGCTTTTTTAGACTTGTGTGATTCACAGAGCACTTAGACTCCCCTCCCCCGAGCAGTCCTTAATATTTATTATTTACATTAATACCGTTCATACAAAACTACACACTAATATGAAATAACTAAACTAAAACGAGATGATGTAGTCTATTCCCAAACCCCAGCGACTTTTGAAATCCCAAGTTTAATAACACCTGCCAAATGTAGCAAAATAGTAATGCAAGATCAACAAAACCCAACATGTGATCTCGAACACAGAAACAATAAAGCAAGGAATAGTAAGCAAGCACTGAATAATCATTTCGGATTAATTCCTAGGCATGCTTTCTAATATCGTAACATCATCACATGAGATATATAAATCACATCATTGAGAGACTTACCAGTGAGACTGCAAAGGAATAATAAAAAGGATGCTAAGTAATGTAAATACAATAATGGAAATCAAATGCTTCATCAGAAATTGAGAATACTGAGGAACTTTAAAGAAGTAATTTACTTTTTCCTTGTAGAGAATATTAATATTAGAATATAGGATAAGGGGTTAGAAATGATCAACATTCACAAGGAAGGCCAATATTCTTGTCCCTTGATCAAGGGGTTTAAGAAGGATGGAAACAGTCATCCCCATCAGTCAATAAAGAAAATCTCCTTAAAATAAGAGTGGCTCAATCAATTATTCAACTTTACCATAAATAAGTAAGCTGAATAAATAAAGAGATCTGTCAAAATTTTAAATGAGTGAAAAAATCATCCTAAGACTTCAGAATTTATCCATAAATAAAATGAGCAGAGTTGTCATATAACACAAAATCTCCACTTACCATAAAAATTAGACAATTAACCAAATTAGAGGCTAAATTCATGATTGAGATCTTCAAAAATATTCATTTAAGCAGACTATCAAACCACATCTAAGCATACCATAATTGCAAGAGAAAGAGTAATTCTTTTACAAATTAAAGGGAGAGGATTTATAACATAACTAAAATAGATGTGCTATGATTTTCACAACCAACAAACTTACAGAATCTGTCTAGCAAATGGAATGACAACCCCCCCTAAAATTAGTCATGAACTTTTAAAAATATGTTAATGTGAGTTTCACTGAAATAAGGCATTTTACATATGCTGACCTAAACACATAAACAAAAAATTTAGAGTCAAATTCATCATTTAAAATTAGTTAGATAAAATGAAATATAAAGGGAAAATCAACACAAAGCAACAAACCTGGATGAATTTTGAGAATCCGTCATGGATTTTATTCCTTTTCGGCATCAGTTGGCTAGAGTTTTGGGGCCTTGTTGAGGGTTTCAGTGCCGGTTGGAGTGGCTGGAGGCTCCACCAACATGATAGGCAATGATAGCAGCGGCTGCTAATGTTGTTGTTATAGGGAGCCGATTGCATGGATATCAATGACAATAGAGCTCACCAAAAAAAGAGAAAGAGGGAGGCGACAGTTGTCGGGTCGGCTGGAAAAGAGGATAATAAAGGGAACTGACGTTAGCAGATGCGTATCATCGGAGCATGAGATTTCTCGGTTGTTTTAAAGAGAAAGAGAGGGAGAGAAGGAAAGTCGGCTGCTGTTATTGTTGTCCAGTGGCCGGCGGCACCATTCAGAGAATGGTCGGGTTGCGTTTGTTGGCCTATCTGATGGTGGCTGGCGGTGAGAAGAGTAGAGAGAGAGAGAATTATTGAGAGAGAGTAGAGAGAGCAGGTGCTATTATTTTGAGAAAATAAGGATTAGGGTTATGGATTTGTTTATAAGGAAAGAAAAGGGAACTTCAATCTCAATCGTTGGATCAATATTGATCCACGGTTGAAATTGAAGGATTATAAAAAATCAAGAAATTAATTAGAATTGAGTTAAATGTGGCTAGAATTGTAATAAACTGAATACAATTAGGATAAAATTGTTATAATCTTGGAAAAATTAGGCTAAAAGCTAAATGATTTGGAAAAAATTAAAACCGACATAGGTTGCGGGTTAATAAATATAACAATAATGTAAAATAATAATAGTAAAAATAAATAAGATAATTGTTTTCATATTAGCCACAAAAATTGCGTAGATAAAAATACGACACATACTATATTGTGATAATAATAATTCAAAATAAGATAGGCACCTATAAATTATGAATACAAGATTTAAATTGTCAATAATGTAATACTAATAATAGTAATAATAACAGATATTGTATTGGTAAAGAGTGAGCATCCCTATTTACAATAATTTAATAAATATTAATAAAATTATGTAAAATGTCGTATTTGAGTTAGTAAATTGTAAAAATGATACTAAAAAGTAATAAAACAATTTGTATATTTTTTAAAATCATGAATATGACACGTCGTTACTTATATGATGTAAGAATAATATTAATATTTAAAATTAAATAATTTTGATAAAATGGCAGCCTAAAAAGAGTATCGGAAGGTCAAAATTGGGTGTCAACAGTTAGTACAATTATGTCTTCAGAGGATTAAAAGAGGTTTGAGAGATTCACTTATTTGAGTCCTCCTAGGTTCAGTGGTGCTGTGGGAGAGAATGCCTATGAGTTTTTGATTAACTGTCATGAGAGCTTGTATAACCTAGGTTTGCTTGAGTCGCATGTTGTTGCATATACTACTTATCAATTGAGGGATACCGCTAGAGATTGGTGGAGGTCACTTATTTGTTGCAGACCTTTTAATTCTTCTATAATGTTTTGAGATTAGTTTGTCGAGGCATTTTTGGATAGATTCATTCTTTACAGTATGAGGGATCAGATGCGAGATGAGTTTGATCACCTGGAGTAGGGCTCCATAATAATTATTGAGTATGAAGCATGATTTCCTACCTTGTTAAGGTATTCATATGCCAGTATTGCCACTGAATTTGAGAAGATTCAGAACTTTGTGAAGGGATTGGATATTTCTCTTCAGCTAGCTATGAATTAAATGGTAGTGTTTGGAGTATTATTTTAGAGTATAGTGGACCGTGCTAAGATGTCTGAGGGTATTCTTCAAGCATCCTAAGTAGGCACCAAGAAGTGAACCATATGGGAAAGTTTGCAGGTCACACTTCTGAAGGTAGGGATTCCAGAAGCTTTCATGGATATCACAATAGACAATTGTAGACAGCCTTGCAAAGCTCAGGTAGTGAATCTTTTGGTTCAACAGTTTAAGTTGCCATTCTGGTCTAATGTACCTCCTCCTATCGAGTTGAGTCATAGAGCTACTCCTATGTCTATGTGTGTGATGAGACTGACCATTTAGATAAGGACTGTCCCTATTATGTGATCAGAGCTACTTCTATTTCAGCTGTGAGAGATAGAGGTTCTACTAGAGGTATGCGAGGCAGAGGTAGCGGTACCTGTGATGATGGTTGTTGGGCTACTCAGGTAGTTGGTGTAATAGACATTTCTATGCTATGCCTGCCAAACTAGATTCAAAGGCTTCAATGCTATTATCACAGGTATTTTCCTTATTTAATTTAGATCTATATTTGTATTATTTGATCCGGGATTGACTTTCTTCTATGTGTCTACATATTTTGCTTCAAGCTTTGATTCTGTTTGTGAGCCTCTTGCTATGTATATTTGTATATCTACCCCTATAGGAGATTGTTTAATGGTAGGTCGGATGTACTGATTTTATGTTGTGACATTTGTTGGGCATGAGACTTGGGTAAATTTGCTTGTCTTAGATATAGTTGCTTTCAACATCATTTTGGGTATGGATTGGTTGGCACCTTATGATGTTGTCTAGATTGTTATGCTAAGATAGTGACTTTAGCTTCGCTGGGTGTTCCAAGAATAGCTTGGAAGGTATGCTTTATTCGGGTCCCAAGAGGGTTATATCATATATTTAAGTTCGCTGTTTGGTTGTGAGGGGATATTTGTCCTATTATGATCAGATTCATGATACTAGTGTTACCTCACCTTCTTTTTTGGATTCTATTTATGTTGTCCATGATCTCATAGATATGTTTCATATGAATTTTCCTAGTATGCCTCTATATCGTGATATTGACTTTGTAATTAATCTTGAGTTGGGCTTCGAGCCCATCTCTATTCCTCCTTATAAGATTCCCCAACTGAGCTGAAGAAATTAAAGGATCAGTTGCTGGAGTTTTTTGATAAGGTATTTATCTGACCTAGTATATCACCTTGTGGTGTGACTATTTTGTTTTGAAAAAAAAGGTTGTGTCTATGCCTATGTGTGTTTATTAACGGTAGTTCAACAAGGTGATGGTTAAGAATAAGTATGTAAAGTTATCCAAGAGTAAGTTTTGGTTAGAGTCTATCTCTTTCTTGGGTCATGTAGTGACTAAGGATAATATTATGGTTAATCCAGTCAATATTGCAGCGGTTCATAATTGGGCTAAGCCTACTTTTCCCACCGAGATTTGGAGTTTTATTGGCTTTGTAGTTTACTATCGGTGTTTTGTTTAGGATTTCTCATCTATTATTACAGCTCCGTTGACCAAGTTGACTTAGAAGATAATTTTCTTTAAGTGATCTGATGCTTGTGAGGCAAGCTTTCAAAAGCTTAAGGATTTGTTGACATCATCTTTGTATCTTGACTTTGCTTGAGAAAGATATGGGTTTTACTATCTTTTGTGATGCTTTAGGTGTTGGGTTAGATGTAGTATTAATGCTGGAGGGTAAGGTGATCGCGTATACTTCTCATCAGTTGAAGCCTTATGAGATAAATTACCCTACCCATGATTTGGAGTTGTGCGCAGTTGTTTTTGCTTTGAAGTTGTAGAGGCACTGCTCGTATGGAGTCCATTGTGAGAATTTATCGGATCATCATAGCCTTCCGTATTTCTTCACCCAGCGAGATCTTAATATAAGGCAGCATTGTTGGCTTAAATGCTTAAGGATTATGACTTAACTATTCTCTATCATCTGGGCAAGGCTAAAGTGGTTAGGGATGCCTTGAGCTAGAAATTGACTAGCATGGGTAGCTTGGCACATCTTTTGATTTAGGAGAGACAGTTGGCCTTATAGGTTTATTCCTTAGCTAACTATATGGTTAGGCTTGATGTTACGACACCTAGGCATGTTTTAGAATTCATGGAGGCTAGGTCTTCTTTGATGGAGCATATTCAAGCTCATTAGTTTGATGATGTGGGATTGAGGTTGATTTGAGATAATGTATTGAGTGGTGAGGCTAAGAAATCCTTACTTTATTCATATGGTGTTTTAAGGATTGGAGGCTAAGTTTGTATATCGATATTAAGTGACTGGATTAGATTTATTTAGGAGGAGGCTCATTGTTCTAAGTATTTCATTCATCCAGGCATGACTAAAAAGTATTGTAATTTGAGGCAGCATTACTGGTTGGGTGGTATAAGGAAAGATATAGCATATTTTGTAGCTCATTGCTTATGTTTCCAGTAAGTGAAGGTTGAGCATTTGAGGCCGAGTAGTTTGCTTCAGAGATTACCTATTCATGAGTGGAAATAGGAATGGATTATTATTGACTTTATAATTGGATTACCTCCCACTGTCCATGGTTTTGATAGTGTATGGGTCATTATGGATCGATTAATCAAATCTTCTCAATTCATTTTGGTTCAGGTTTGTTTCATTGCTGAGAGGTTGGCCCGTATCTATATTCATTAGATTGTGCATCTTCATGGTGCGATAGTGTCTATCATATCAGATTGAAGTTTAGCGTTCACATCTCACTTTTGGAAGACTTTTTAGGATGTGTTAGGTATTCAAGTTGATCTTAGTACAACTGTCCAACAAAAAATTGATAGTCAATTAGAGCAGACTATTTAGGATTTAGAGGATATGTTCTGTGCTTATGTGATGGATTTTGGTAGTTAGTGGGAGCAACATTCAACCTTGGCGGAGTTTGCGTATAATTATAGCTTTCGTTACAGTATTGATATGTCTACTTTTGACGCTTTGTATGGTAGGCGATGTCACTCTTCAGTTGGTTGGTTTGAGTTTTTTGAGATTATACCTCAAGTTATAGACTTTCTTTGTGAGTCTTTGGATAGAGTTCAGATCATTTAGGATAGTCTTAGAGTAACTCAGAGTAGGCAGAAGTGCTATGTAGATCATAGACTTTGTGTCCTGAGATTTTGAGTTGGTGATCGATTTTTCCTTTGAGTTTTGCCCATGAAGTGTGTGATGAGGTTCGGGAATAGGGGAAAAATTATCCCTGAGTATATTGGCCATTTGAGATTCTTCAGACTGTTGGTGATGTGGTGTATGAGTTGTCCTTGCACCCCGATTTATCAGTTGATCATTAGTTTTTCATGTTTTCATGATTCACCATTATATTACGAATGAGTCTCATGTCATTCATTGGGAGTCAGTTTAGTTAGATGAGAGATTGTCTTTTGTTAGGAACTTGTCTCCCCCCTAGCTAGAGATGTTAGGCGATTGTGTTCTAGAGTACTTCTAATGGTTAAGGTCCAGTGGAAGCACCGACCTATAGGTGAGGCTACTTGCGAGGTCGAGTCTTATATGTGTGGTTCCAACCCCCATCTCTTTATTGGTTCAGGTATTTCTCTTGCTTTTAGTACAAGGACAAACTAGATTTTTAATGGGTATTTGATGTAACAACCTGACTTTTTGGTGATTTTGTGAAATATTCTTTTCTGTGTAATTTGACTATTTTACCCTTTCCCGTAGTTGATTTGTGGTATTTCAAGGGCATGGGGATGATTGGCTTGGTTCCCGATGCATTTTGGCGTGATTTATGTGAAATTATAGTTTTTGATGGCTTTGATAGCCGTATAGTTGACTCCGGTCAACATTTATTGATCTGTGCATTGAATGGCAAAACGGATTACACCAACATATTCGGAACATTGGTTTTAGATTGGTAATATGGTTGGTGTGGTTTTATGACATTTAAATCTCATTTGGACCCTCGATTTGAAAAGTTATGAAATTACGTTTGGGGGTCAATTTTGTGAAAATGATATTTTCTTTGAATATCTAATATTGCCATTGAGTTTGTAGAATCAAATTTGATAGGGTAGCATATTTAGTTTGCATTCACGGGATTTCGTATGAATCCCAAGGGGTCCGCAGAGACTTGGACCATATATATACTCATGTTTCGCCTTTTTTCCCATCTTTAAGACTTGGAGCTTAGACTTTCACTCTTTTGAGCAATTACTTCCATTCCCAAGCTTGAGTAAGCTTCTAAACAACTATTTCAACTACTTTACTCTAATTTTATCATATAATTATTATTTTAATGCGGATTAAAGTGGGAAATTAAGGATTTTGGGAAGGCCTAAAACTTGTATTTCTTCGATTCAAACTCCGCTTTTAACCCATTTTCACTTGGTTAAGTTTCTAATATTATAATTATCAGTTTTATCTCAATTTCATCTTCAAAACAACTTTAGATTCTTGATTTCAAAAAGAATTTTTGGGAATTTTTCGGTAAAACTTAAATATGATTTTTCTTTAATTTAGACCTTGGTTTTAACTTGTTTTCGCTTGGGTTTTCAGCTATAAACTTGTAAGAATATGGAGAACTTGTTTCAAATATAAAATTATGATTTTGCCTTAATTTTTTGAAAACCCATTGGGGTCCGTTTTGAGCCCAACTTAAAAATAGGCAATATGGGTATCGTTGGCTTTCTTTTAAAGCATAGATTCTATATTTCCATATTTTAGTTGATTTCGAGTCTATTTGGGAGAATTTTGGCTTCAGAGTTAAGGTTTGCAGATCAATTTTTGGTATTAGAGGTAGATTATTGCATAACTTTCTTCAGACTGGGTTGGGTAGTGAATGTTGATACAAAATCATGTTAAGTGTTTGGGAACTAATCATGAAAATGGATTTATTATCATGTTGTGCCCGTGTGGGGGCTTACATAATGATGTTCTTTGACGGTCTTTGTATACTATTTTCTATGTGTAACCGTGTGGGGTCCTATATGATATTGTTGGCCTTATGTACATGAATTAGTTGTGTTTTGATTGATGAAAAAGCCTAATGAGGTATCAATGGTGTATTTTTATATGTTTCATTATGTTGGCATACAGTTTATGTTGAAATTCATGGATGGTTGGAAACATTGAATGGATTGTTCGTTCACTTGGTTAGTACATTGGTTGGACATGGAAATGCTCATTCTAGTTGGTTGTGAGCATTACATCCTCATATCATATACATTCATGAAACATTCGTACCATCGTTAAAATACTAGAAATGCACGCTTTTTTGACAGAAAATGTGACATCTTTAAAATCCCGTGTCGAAGGATGTGCCGAAGAGTAGATATGGATATGAATTGGATATTTATTGTATACAGTTGATGAATCCCCCATGGTTCATACGTCAGGAAACATTAGCACCGTAGGTGTATACGGAGGTTGTACGACAACCTCATGCATCTCATCATCATTATCATCATTACCATCATCATCATTATCATCTTCATTGCATTTGTGTTACATTGTGCCTTAATTTGTGTCGTATTATCTCTCTTGATGTATACTTGTCAATGTGCAATCCCTTCCCTATTACTTATATGTGTGATATTGGTTTAATTGTATTCCTTTCTCGTATTTGCTATGATGTATGTGAATATTATAGAACTGTTAGTGAAAATAGTGTAGGCTACCATTGTGGGACATTTTCTGATTGCAGATGATGTTCCCTTACTGTGTATTTTGT
Source organism: Capsicum pubescens (assembly GCA_030864215.1). Lineage (NCBI taxonomy): Eukaryota > Viridiplantae > Streptophyta > Magnoliopsida > Solanales > Solanaceae > Capsicum > Capsicum pubescens. Next base: position 123,488,142 of record CM061544.1, read on the forward strand.
ATGCCTTATTTTCTACTTTGGTCAATCGTTCTATGATACCTACTGAGTTCAAGTGGACCGTACTCACCCCTACTGCTCCCTTTTGATGCATATCCTAGTTTTAGTGCGCCTCACAGTGGTTGCCTTCATCGATACATTGGAGCTATTTGAGGTAGAGGTTGGATTCTTGCTTCTAGAGTTGACTACTACCTTTCTTCACTTAGACTATGATTTTATTCGAATTCAGAGACATAGTTGTTCCTGTTTTGGATATCTTATGTATTTTGATCTCAAGTTGTACTAGCGATGTTCTTATACTGTGAAACCAAGTTTTGAGATTATGGTATTGTTTGTTATGTATTTCCATTTTAATAAATCTGTGGTTCGGCTTCGTTCTAAAAGCCTTAATTGGGTTATTGCTATTATTTTCCCTGTTGTATTATTTTGTATGATAGGCTAACTTGTCAAGGTTCTCCGCAACAAGTGCCATCATGACCCTTTGAATTTTTGCATCGTGACATATACAAATCCTCAAATGGATCCATCTCAATAGTGAAATGGTAGCTATTATTATACGCAAACTCCCCCAAAGTTAGATGTTACTCCTACTAACCTCCAAAGTCCATGACATAAGAACAGAGCATATCCTCCAAAACCTGAATAATCCTCTCTGACTGACCGTCGTCTGGGGGAGAAAAACTATGCTATGATCAACCCAGGTATCAAACTCCTCCTAAAATGCCTCCCAAAAGTGAGAAGTAAATACTGAACCCCTATTTGATATAATAGACACTGGTACACCTTAGAGACGAACTCACGAACATAGATATGGGTAATCTCTAAGCACCGAAGAAAACCTGTATAGGGATGAAATGATCAGATTTGGTCAGTCGATCCACAATGACCCACACACTATTAGAACCATGTGAAGTATATGGTAACCCATTCATAAAGTCCATAGTGATCCATTTATATTTCCACTCGGGAATGGTAACATCTGAAGCTAACTAACAGGCCTTAAATGCTTGGTCTTCAATTGTTAACAACATAGGAAACAAGCTATAAATCCTCCATATCCTTCCTTATACCACCCCTAGTATTGTTGTCTTAAATAATGATACTTCTTAGTCACTCCCCGATGGATGAAATAGTTAGAACAATGAGCCTCCTTCAAGATCAATCTCACCCAATCACCAACTCACAACACATAAACTCGGCCTCTACTCCTCAATACACCTTTGGAGTCAAGTGAGGATTTCTTAGCCTCACCATCAACTCTTTATAACGAATCACTTTCAACCCAACATCATCAAACTGATGAGCCCGAACCTCCTCCACCAAAGGAGACCTAGCCTCCACAAATGCCAAAATACACCCAGGTGTCAAAATATCAAGCATAACTATCTATTTAGCCAAAGACTAAACCTCCAAGGTTAAAAGACTCTCCTGGGTCAAAATATGTGCCAAGCTACCCATACTAGACACTTTCGGTTCAAGGCATCCATAACTATATTAGCCTTGGCCAAATAATAGAGAGTAGTAAGGTAATAATCCATAAGAAACTCAAGCCAATGAGGTTGCCTCATATTAAGATCTCACTGAGTGGAGAAATACGAAAGACTACATTGGTTTGCAAAGATCTTACAACGGACTCCATACAAATAGTGCCTCCATATCTTCAAATAAAAAACAACTATGCTCAACTCCAAATTGTAGGAAGGGTAATTCTTTTCAAGGGGTTTGAATTGATGAGAAACATTCCCAATCACCTTACCGTTCTGCATAAATAAAACACCTAACCCAATATTGAAAGCATCACAAAAGTTAATAAAACCACACCCTTCTTAGACAAAGTCAAGATAGGAGTTGATGTTAATAAATCCTTGAAATTTTGAAAGCTAGCCTCACAAGCATCAGACCACAAAAAGAAAATATTCTTCTGAGTCAACTTAGTCAGTGGAGACATAATAGATAAAAAAACCTCAACAAAGCATCTATAGTAGCCTGCTAAACCAATAAAAATCTGAATCATGATAGGAGAAGTAGGTCTAGCCTAATCATGAACCACTATAATTTTGATCAGATCTACCATAATGTCATCCTTGGTCACAACATAACCCAAGAAAGAAAGAAACTCCAACCAAAACTCACACTTGGAGAACTTAGCATGCATCTTCTCATCCCTTAATATGAAATGTACGATACACAAATGCTTCTCATGATCGACCTCACTCTTGAATAAATCAAGATATTATACATAAATACAATGGTAAAAGAGTCGAGATACAGTCAAAATACCCAGTTCATAAACTCCATAAATGCAATTGGGGCACTGGTTAACCAGAAAGACATGACCAAGAACTCATGATGATCGTACCGAGTTTGAAAAGTTGTTTTTAGAATATTCGAAGCTCTAAACCTCGATTGATGATACCCAGACCTCAAATTAATCTTTGAAAACATAGAATCACCCTAAAGCTGATAAAAAAATCATCAATACGAGGGAGATAATACTTATTCTTAACCGTCACCTTGTTCAACTGTCGATAATCAATATGCATATGCATGGACCTAACTTTTTTCTTCATAAATAAGAAAGTATCCCCCCAAGGTGATACACTAGGCTGAATAAATCCCTTATCCAACAACTCTTACAACTGGTCCTTCAATTCCTTACCCTTCATTGGGGACATCATATAAGGAGGAATAGAAATGGGCTTAGTTCCTAGATCCACATCAATAGCAAAGTCCATATCATGATTCAAAGGCATACTCGACAAATACATAGGGAAAACATCCATCAACTCACAACAATTTGAATAGAATCCAAAGGAGGCGGTGAATCAACACTTGTATCACAAATATGAGCCAAAAAAGACAAACACTTTATCTCTTCTAAGCGACGTGCTTGAAGAAAAGATATCTCTCTTGGGGATCAAATGAAGCATACCCTTCCATGCTATCCTTGTCACACTCGGTGAAGGTAAAGTAACGGTCTCAACATAACAGTCCAAGAAAATATGAATGGGAACTAACCAATCCATACCCTAAATGACATCAAAATCTACCATATCTTGGATAATAAGATCAACCCAAGTCTCATGACCCATGAAAGTCACAACACAAAACCAGTGTGCAGGATCCACCACTTAAGAGTGCCCTACGATGGTAGACACACCAATAGGTATGGAAAGAGGCCTACTAGTAGAATGAAAACCCAAAGATTTTTTTTTAGATACATAAGAGAAAGTCGATCCCATCTCAAATAACACATAGACAGATCTGAAACAAACATAGATGATATATTTTATAATAATGTCGGAAGCATCTACCGCAAGTCTTGCGAGTATAGCATAGACCCTATTACGTCAACCACCAGATTAAGTGGCCCCACAACCACTAAAATAGGCTTTACTACCTTTAACTCATTCACCTCTAGTAGTTCCTCTACCTCTTTGAGTGCCACCTCTCATTGCCGATATAGAAGTAGGTCTAAAACACAACAAGGACAATCTTTAGAAAATGGACAAACTCATCACACACATAGAAAACTTTGTGTCCCAATATAATTTGCATAGGAACAACTAAGCCAAAACGACCACCCTAGGATGAAGCTCGACTACCCAAATCCACTGAACTATAAGAACCACTACCTAAACCCTACAAGTCTACCGATATTGGTCTGCCACAATACACATACCTTATTGGCTCCTTCCTAAGATGCTCAAAGAGTAGACTCTATCATCTTTGCATGATCCACTATACTCTAAAATAATTCCCCTAACACTACCATCTGGGTAGTAGCCAACTGAAGAAAGACATTTTATCCCTTCATGAACTTCTGAATCTTCTCAGACTTGGTAGAAATATTGGCAAAAAATATTAGGATAAGTCATGAAAATGTGCCTCATACTCACCAACATATATAGATCCCTGCTCCAGGTAATCAAACTCGCCTCTCATATGATCCCTTAAATAATATGATACAAACCAGTCAAAAAATGCTTCAACAAATAGATCCCAAGTCAAATCTGGATAACCAAGAGGTCTGTAACTAATAAGTGACCTTCACCAATCTCTGGCTATATCTCTTAGCTGATAAGTAGTGTAAGAAAATCCATGTGACTCAAGTGATCCAAGGTTATAGAACTTCTCCCGGCAATCAATCAAGAAATCATAGGCATCCTCGCTTACTAAACCACTAAACTTAGGCAAACCCAAGTGAGTAAACATTTTAAATCTCTTATGATCCTCAAAACACATAATAGGAACCAAAGAAATAAGAGTCATAGTGAATCTGGCAGGCTGAGATCCTACCTGAGGAGGCAACCAAAATGAAGGTTGAACCCCTGGACTCAAATACCATGCTCAGATACTAAAACAAAAGAAGAAAGAGTACTCAGATCCTATAGAATACCATAAGTAGATGTTTGTATCAATGAAGGAACCACACATAGAATTGAATAAGCACCATAAGAAAACACTAGCACAAATGGAGGTACCACACTCAAAGTTGGAGAAATAATCAGTGCACTCAATGGAATCCCCTCTAAATGAGTCATTAAATGAATCAATAGACCCTCTAAGATTGTGGTAGAAAAATGTTGTAGAATTTGAGTAAAACCCATACCTCTAGCATGCTTAACCTCGAGCTCAGGGGAGATCCCCCTAGTACTACCTTTGGAAGGGGAAATCGTTGTGCCCACCCTATATCTTGAGCCCATCCATAACCTCTGTCAAATTTTTTAGCCTGTTGATGATAGGCGAATTTACACGCCTATAGCACGATATTTTGCCCATATTTTAGCCTAGTTTCGAGAACAAATTATATATTTTATGCACTTTTAGTCCTTTTTCCTGTAAGTGAGCTAACGAACATGATTAGCAAAGTTTCAGGTATAAATGATGCAGAATTCAGTATTTTATGGATAACTTGACGCCAAAGAAAGCTTCACAAAAGGAGAAAAGCCAATCTTGGACGCCAAGGACTAAAAATGGCGCATGGAAAATCTGTCCCGGGCTAAAACAATATTTCTGAAGACTTTGGGGACTAGTAGTAATTTAGTAGGATTAGGATAATGATACATTAACCTAGTACAATTGGGTTAAGTATTTCATTAGCTTATTAGGATTAGGATAATGATAGATTAACCTAGTACAATTGGGTTAAGTATTTCATTAGCTTAGTAGAATTAGGATATGGGTATTATAAATACCCTATCTTGCTAGAGATTTTGAAGGGAGGGGGAATGAATTCTATTACTCTACAACTCTTCTTCTAATTCTCCCATTAATTCTATTTTTCTTCTTCTACTCATCTATTCAATTCTTAAATTCCGCAACAAGAGAAACGTTACCTTGCTAAGGAATTCACGCCTAAACGTCTACCACACCATTATAAACGTGAAATCTTAATTGTGGTATAACAACAATGTCAATTGTGATTTCCTTTGCACTCATGGATAACTAAACTTCTCTGTTGGGGTTATGAAAGCCGAATGAGATACTATCTATTGCTGTGAGTTTGTGAGTTCGTGACACATATGCTGCTTATATCATTATTTTCTTCATCTTAATCTAAATTCTTTGTGGTTGCAAACGTAAGAATACGCCAGTATAACATTTAACTTGTTCGAAAGAAAGGTTATCTATCTGTAAAAGAGATAATGTCAAGGTAGTAGGGTCCCATCCCCTATTAAAAAGTTAGTGCCGTAACTGGATTAACCTCTTGGAGAATTCGTACCGTTAGACACGCTTTAAGCTCGAAAGAGTTAAAGTGAAATAATCCTCGAATAGGTCAAAAGACGCCTGGATTTACCATCGAATACAATTCTCTATAAGCACATGCATGTCTGAATTCCGCACACCCATAGCCAATAGAGACTTATAACTCAGAAGGTGGACATAACCCCAACTCCTCAATTCTCATTGTTTACATATTACAAAACATTCGTTCTTTTACTTTGCTATTTTCTGCTTTACTCTCTTATTTTGGTTACATTACTTTCACAATACAATTCCCCCCTTTTTACGAGACTTGCACTAAAAGTCTAGTAATCGTTGCTTACTTGTTGACCAAGCTATTCCCTGAGGGATCAATACCCAACCCAGGTTGGGTTCTATATTTGACAACCGATCGCTTTACACTCCTACGAGAGCTGTAGATTGAGCGTTATAAAAAATTAGCGCCGTTGCCAGGGAATACAATTGTCAACTAAGTTTGTGATAGTTACTAGACCCTTTGGTCAAAGATTCTCGTACTTTACTTTTAGTTGTTGTTTTTGTTTTCTGCAGGTTTTTTTCAGTGCATGCCCCATACTCGAAGTTCTGGTCAACCGTTATTATCTATCAATTTTGAAGCACATCGTATTGGCAGAATGGAGGCGCAATGTGACATTGAAAGAAGGGCTGCTCAACAGGAGCAAGCTAGATTGGCTGCATTGGCAGCTGCTCAAGTGCATCAACAGAATATTGATAACCCAGGCCATGCAACGAATCCTGATGAGGAGGACCTAGGTGATGACGAGTTACTAAACCCTAGGCATGATGCTGAGATGGCGACACCTGCTAATAGAAGAGATCGTCAAGTCAGATTTAAACCTGAACGCCGAGCTATGCAGATTCCTGTTGATGATGATGATGACGATCTGGATGGAGCTGGTGCTACAGGAGCTATTATTCCTCCGCCCTTGGCACCTGGAGCAAAGTTCAATATCACCAGCACCATAATTCAACTATTGCAGCTCAAAGGTTTATTTGGTGGACTCGCAGGAGATGATTCGAATATGCATCTGATCAACTTTATTTCAACATGCAAGTCGTTTAATAATCCAGGAGTTGGGCAGAATGCAATTCGGCTGCGCTTATTTCCATTGTCTCTGTCTGGGGAGGCAACTCTATGGTTGAACGGGCTAACTCCTGATTCTATTACTAATTGGAGGCAACTGAAAGATGCTTTCCTAGAAAGATTCTTTACGCCATCCAAGAGAGCCCAATTACGTGATGAGATCAACAATTTTCGACAGCTTCCAACTGAAGCTCTCCACGAAACATGGGAGAGGTTCAAAAAGAAGCTTATGCGGTGCCCAAATCATCATATGACCAATGTCCACTTGATGGAGATATTATACAGGTCTTTGAATTCAGTGACTAAGCCAGTGGTTGATAATGCTGCAGGAGGGTCATTCATGGACCTTACTTTTCTTGAGGCAAGTGATATGCTAGATCGTATGACAAAGCAGAGTAGAGCTTGGCATACTAGGGATTCTGAGGTAGCAAGCTCTACCGTATCTGTTGGCATGACTGCAGAGCAGAGGCGTAGACAAGAGGAACGTGATCAAGATATGGCGCACATGAAAACGCAGATGGATCTTCTTACCAAGCATTTATTATCAGGGAAGACCGAAAAAGTCAAAGCAGTTGCGTCAAAAGGAAGAGACGAATCCGATTCAGAGGAAGAAGCGAACTACTTGAATAATCAGGGGGGTTTCCGAGGTAATACCCAAGGAAACCAAGGTCGGAACTATTATGATAAATTTGGAAACAAGGACCAAGGTAGTTGGAAGAACAGGAATGACAATAGTGGGTTATATGTTCCCCCAGGAAGACGTGACACCACCACATCTAGTTCTGGAAATATGGAAGAGATGATGGCTAAACTGTTGAAAGGAGTGGAAGCAACTAGCGCGGGAGTAACAGAGGTAATAAATGATTTGTCCTCAATGAAGTAATTGGTTGACTCACATTCCACTTCAATAAAGCAAATAGAGCAGCAATTGAGCCAACTTTCAGCAGCACTCAATCAAAGAAAGGCTGGCACTCTACCTATCGACACTGTGCAAAATCCAAGGAACGACGGATCATGCATGGCTATTACCACCAGGAGTGGTAAGGTGTTGGAAAATTCATCCCAAAGAAAGTAAGTGGCCGAACATAAAGAAGATGATGACGCCATAGAAGCTGACCATGACGCCCATGACGTCACCCCTAGTACTTTGAAGCTTGAAAAGACCGAAATACGAAAGCAAGAGGAGAAGAAAGCTGTGGAGAGAACACTTCCCTATCCACCACCACCTTTTCCTCAAAGATTGAAGAAGCAGGCGGATGATACAAGGTTCAGTAAATTCATGGCAATGTTAAAATAGCTGACCATTAATGTTCTGTTGGTGGAGGCACTAGAACAAATGCCCGGATACGCTAAATTCATGAAGGACCTTTTAACAAAGAAGCGGGCAGTAAGCTATGAGCCGACAGATAGTATTCATCATTGCAGTGCAATTGCCACAAGGTCCTTAGTACAGAAGAAGGCAGACCCTGGTGCTTTCACTATTCCTTGTACGGTTGGATCTATGAATTTTGCTAAGGCATTGTGCGATTTGGGAGCTAGCATCAATTTGATGCCACTATCCATCCACAGAAAGTTGGGGTTGGGCGACCCTACACCAACCAATATACGGCTCGTGATGGCGGATAGGTCAGTAAAATGACCTGTGGGTATCTTGAATGATGTGTTGGTGAAGGTGTCTACCTTCATTTTTCCTGCAGACTTTGTGATTTTGGATTGCGAGGTGGATTCTGAAGTACCCATAATCTTGGGACGTCCTTTCCTTGCAACGGGAAGTGTTCTTATTGACATGAGAGCTAATGAGCTTTTATTTCGGTTGAATGACGAAGTGGTCCGCTTTGATATATGCAAAGTAATGAACCAGCCCAGCGATATGAATGTGTTCTCTGTAGCTGATGTTCATCATGAGGATAAAAAAACATTATCTGTAGAGAAACAACTTACTGTTGAGCCATTGTCTGCTGCTCCACTGAATGTTGAGCATGAGGACGATGAAGATTATGAAGAACTTATGGGTGCTCTAACAGAAATAGAGTCCTATTCCCATACTCCTAAGCAACCGGACCGTGATCTTAAGAATCAACCGTCACCAACAGCGAAGACTTCCCTTGAAGAGCCACCAATGCTAGAATCGAAAGAGCTCCCAAATTATCTAAGGTATGTGTTCTTGGAAAGTATAAATATACTTCCGGTGAGTGCGGATGATTTAAGTAAACAGCACGTAGAGGCTCTCATCTCTGCTCTAATGAGATACATGAGAGCTATGGGTTGGACTATTGATGATATAATTGGTATCCCTCCTGGGATAGGCATGCACAAGGGTCATCTCGAAGAAGATTGCATGCCTAAAAGTAAGCCTCATTATCGTCTAAATCCATTCAGAAAATCATCCACCATCTATCTCGACGAAGTCTAAGTACTTGAGGTAACTATGTTGTGCCGCGACAATAAATCAAGCGCTAGATGGGAGGCAACCCATCGTTTATCGTTTATCATTTTTCATTCTTTCATTCTAATACGTGTTTTGTTTTTGATAAATAAAAATCCAAAAATAAGAGTCGTGCCACGACCAAAACTAAGGCGCTTGGTGGGAGGAAACCCATTGTACTAATCGTTTTTATTGGTTTTGAGCAAATGTAGGTGCAAGAGGTATTCAACGAGGAGATCGGTTTCAAATTTTGATTTGGACGTATTGCATGGTAAAGGTGGTAAGTTAGGCATGAAGATGCAAAAGGCTATGGATTGAGCATTGCTCATGAAAATATAGGCATTGAGCAAGGCTAGTGCTAGGTAAAACTAGTCCACGAACAAGGCAAGGCCTATACTATGGCCCAAGGTCTCGGAATCTAGTATGCCATAGCATAGGCGCCGCCTATGCTAAAGCATTTTGTCTCTGAATCTCAAATGCAATGTAAAAGGCGCCGCCTATGCTCACCAAATGCTATGGCATAGGCGCCACCTATGCTAGACAATGCTTTGCAAAAGGCGCCGCCTATGCCAAGCATAGGCAAAGCTAAAGGCGCCGCCTATGGTCACTTTATGTCTCCAAATCCAATTTTAAATGGGTCAAAACCCGACCCAATCTTTTTCTATAAATAGGAGAATTAGTCTTGAGGCACAAACACATTGAAAACCTAACATAGGCGCCGCACATAGCATCCAAATCTTCTCAAAACTTTTCTTTTTGCTCTTCCACTTCACAAGAACATCTCCAAAGGCTTCAATCACGTAAGTACTCTTGTGTTCTTCATCTATTTTTCGTAAGTACTACGTTACTATGTCTATTATGAATTGCTAAATCTTGAAGAAGTATTGAAGATGTGAATATGTTTGAATTACAACCAAGTGAGTGAACATATACGTTAGGACGATCTTAACTTGTTTCCGACTTCAATTCGATTTTGATGCATACTACTTGCGGAATTGCTATAGTCATGAACATTGCATACTCTTGTCACTTGAATACTTACATGTTGGGATGTCTCGTTCATCGGAATAAGACTTATAGTTGCCTACCGACATAGGAGATTGTGATTAATGATAGAAACTATACCATGATATAATCCCTATGTAGAAGTCTTGATATACCTAACATGAAAGTATTGCAAAGATTGCAAGAAGTGTTACATCTCTGAATTTCCTGTTGGAATATAGCCCCTAAAACGTATGTCGATGAAGCCTAAGTAATCGACCACTTTCACTTCACTAATTTGTGCTAACAAACTAAGTGTGGGGTGGTACCCCTACTGCTTGTGTATAGATTGTATCCATTGAGCTGATGCTAACATGAACATTGTTCTAAGTCGCAGGTACAATGGCACCCAAAGCAAGACAAGGCAAAGATAAGGCTACCACTTCCCAAAAGAGCAAGAAAAGAAGTCGCAAGGTGAAAGGAGAATCATCCTCAATGCAATTACCACGCCGCACGTTTGGAATAAAATGGGTTCTTGAGGAGGAAGCGAAGGAATGGTATAGGAACAACAAAGAAAGAAAATATGTTCATGTAGACCTGATTAACAAGGAAAGCCTAGCGAAGAAGGAGCCGCGCATGTTGGCAAAGATCATGACATTACCTTTGGATTTCATCATCCGAGACATGGGAGAATGCAATATTGATTTGACAAGGGAATTTTATGCCAACTGGTCACCGAAAACCACAGGCAGCGAAGTCAAGATTCCGGGCCAAGTTTTGCAACTCAATGCGGATTTCATCAACTCCTTTATTGGCTTGCCTTCAGTCGATCCAACACCATTCAAAGAGCTGTACAGTAGACCTCCATATAGAGCAATTTGACACACACTTTGTGGAAGTAGATCCATGGCAAGGTGGAGCAGAAATAAAGACACCGGGCGACACAACACCTTCCCCTATGCTCATTTGAATAGGGAAGCAAGGATATGGTTGCGTATTGTCAACTCTTTCCTCATACCAGGGACTCAGTACACCAAGATAACAAGAGATAGAGTGTGCTTGGTATACGCATTGATGACGAATGTCCCTATCAACATCGGGGCAATTATTCGTTCCACAATGCGGAAAGCTAGGCTACACAAGAGGTCCCACTTCAGTTTTGGCAACCTGTTGACTGCAATACTAAGGAAAGAAGACATCGAAGAGGAACCGACTGATCACAAACTCCCACACAACACAAAGAAGGTTGACCTCACGAAGGTTAAAGATGCTGAAACCACTCATGGAGTCAACCATACCACTTCAGAAAGGCATGCTCGCGACGAAAGCTTCTCCCGTAATTTATATGGCATGATGAAGTTTACCATGATGAGTGGGGGTCATGTTCCAACTGCTGCAGAGCTCCAACAGTTGGATTATGACTACCCAATGAATGAGCATGCGAGGGCGATATGTGGAGAAGGTGTATATTTTGAGGAACCTCTTGATGACGACATGCCAACCGATGATGATCGACGAATGCCAGACTCCGACGTAGAAGAGAACTCTGATGACGACGACACTGATGACGATTCCGATGCAGGGGGTACGACCCCAGACATAGAGGATGAGTCCGACTAATCAGGTTCTTCTTATTTATTTTTCACTGAGGGCAGTGTGTCCCATCTAAGTGTGGGGTGCTGGTATTTGCATGCTATACTTCTCTATCCACATTTGCATTTATTTATGTTTGTTTGTTTTTTTTAGTAGTTTTTTTAGTAGTAAAATCTTTTTAGCTTCGCATGAAATTATTCTAACAGGCAGCATGAGATTATAACAAGAGCATGTGCTACAATTATGACTATTGAGACGTTTAGGCTCTAATTGTGACTCACTATGTGATATTGTGTGGTTCAATTCCTTCATCTGTTGGAGCAAGAGTCTATACTACTCCCAATAAAGTAGACCATGTGCTTTGTGTGTGTGAGATTAATAGTATATTCTATGTTTGTGGCTGATGCTAGAACTTGCCTGGTATGTATGCAAAGCGAAAATAAAGAGTGTAAGTTTAGGAGATGATTTAGGCATTTCTTTGGCAACCTATACTTGTTTACCTTCGTTTTATCTACCCATGGACATCATCCTAGTTAACCCCTTTTGAGCCTTTAGTCTATTTTCTTTGACAAACCTCATATGTAAGCCTAATCCATTTTTTCAAGACCATAATTTGATCCAAATTCCTAAGTTCTTTAAAGTGAAAAAAAAATCATGTGACAAAATAAGAGGAAATTGGGTGAGTATGATGCTTTAGAATGCATTGGTGCTTGAATGAGTTATGAAAAAAAAAGTGCTATCATAAGAGGTATGTTATCAAAAGAAAAAGGAAAGGAAAACTGAAAAGTTAGTTATGTTTAAAATTGAAAAACAAAAGAGGAGAAAAATGGTGGTAGATTAAAAGAAAGTAGAAGAGGTTGTTTGAAAGAAAAATGTTAACGATATAATGTGATGTATTAAAGCGCTTAGGAACATAGTCACTATTTCTGGCCAAAATAGTCCTACCCGTCCCTTAGCCTACATTACAACTAGCAAAAGACCTATTTGATCCTAAGCTTAGCATTCTGACATTTAGTGGAGCATTACACTAAGGGCAAGCCTATGGTCATCAGTTACAACATATGAATTCTTTGTGAGAGTGAGAGCAAAGATATTTTTATACCCATGTTTGAAAAATATGCTATACTTGTGAGTGATTATGGGTAATACATTGTGAGACACACATGGTTGATGAGTTTTGGGTAGTAGTGTATGATTCTTTGTGCCTTAACTTTTGAATACGAGTTGACCACCATCACGAGTCTATGCTAGAGGTTAAACTGTTTCTACTAATGATCGAAAAACTACTCTTTGTTGATAATTGTTGTGCTTGTCTTGACGAATATTTTGTGTTGTTGCTGTGAAACCCTAAGTTGATGTTTAGAGGGACATGATATTTTGTTCGAGGACGAACAAAGCTTCAAGTGTGGGGTGTTGATGATAGGCAAATTTACACGCCTATAGCACTATATTTTGCCCATATTTTAGCCTAGTTTCGAGAAAAAATTATATATTTTATGCACTTTTAGTCCTTTTTCCTGTAAGTGAGCTAACGAACATGATTAGCAAAGTTTCAGGTATAAATGATGCATAATTCAGCATTTTATGGATAACTTGACGCCAAAGAAAGCTTCACGAAAGGAGAAAAACCAATCATGGACGCCAAGGACTAAAAATGGCGCATGGAAAATCTGTCCCGAGCTAAAACAACATTTCTGAAGACTTTGGGGACTAGTAGTAATTTAGTAGGATTAGGATAATGATACATTAACCTAGTACAATTGGTTTAAGTATTTCATTAGCTTATTAGGATTAGGATAATGATACATTAACCTAGTACAATTGGGTTAAGTATTTCATTAGCTTAGTAGAATTAGGATATGGGTATTATAAATACCCTATCTTGCTAGAGATTTTGAAGGGAGGGGGGATGAATTCTATTACTCTACAACTCTTCTTCTAATTCTCCCATTAATTCTATTTTTCTTCTTCTACTCATCTATTCAATTCTTAAATTCCGCAACAAGAGAAACGTTACCTTGCTAAGGAATTCACGCCTAAACGTCTACCACACCATTATAAACGTGAAATCTTAATTGTGGTATAACAACAATGTCAATTGTGATTTTCTTTGCACTCATGGATAACTAAACTTCTCTGTTGGGGTTATGGAAGCCGAATGAGATACTATCTATTGCTGTGAGTTTGTGAGTTCGTGACACGTATGCTGCTTATATCATTATTCTCTTCATCTTAATCTAAATTCTTTGTGGTTGCAAACACAAGAATACGCCAGTATAACATTTAACTTGTTCGAAAGAAAGGTTATTTGTCTGGAAAAGAGATAATGTCAAGGTAGTAGGGTCCCATCCCCTATTAAAAAGTTAGTGCCGTAACTGGATTAACCTCTTGGAGAATTCGTACCGTTAGACACGCTTTAAGCTCGAAAGAGTTAAAGTGAAATAATCCTCAAATAGGTTGAAAGACGCCTGGATTTACCATCGAATACAATTCTCTATAAGCACATGCATGTCTGAATTCCGCACACCCATAGCCAATAGAGACGTATAACTCAGAAGGTGGACATAACCCCAACTCCTCAATTCTCATTGTTTACATATTACAAAACATTCGTTCTTTTACTTTGCTATTTTCTGCTTTACTCTCTTATTTTGGTTAAATTACTTTCACAATACAATTCCCCCCTTTTTACGAGACTTGCACTAAAAGTCTAGTAATCGTTGCTTACTTGTTGACCAAGCTATTCCCTGAGGGATCGATACCCAACCCAGGTTGGGTTCTATATTTGACAACCGACCGCTTTACACTCCTACGAGAGCTGTAGATTGAGCGTTATCACCTGTGCACTCTCCTCAGGTGTAAATTCTATATCCCTAGTCTTTCTGGATCTAGTCCTCACTATCTCTATAGAAAAAAGTGAAAGTCAATTTTGAATAAAGGGTTTGAAAAACCCACACAATGAGGAACAAACAAAGATAAATACAGATGTCTAGTAAAGATCCAAGAGACTCTAGTAGACATTTTGTTCTTACACAAATGATACCAATGAACTTATATATAAAAAGGAGAATTACAACATGAAACCCAAGGAGAGACTTCTAGAATGGAGTCAAGTCATACATACATAAATATAGTGGAAATCTCTAACACAATTATACCAAAAGGCATCCCAATCCTGATGTCATAGTGTAGGAACAAACTAAGTACTTATCGAGGTCTAAAAGTACAGCTAAAAATTTGAAAGAAAATATAATTTTATCTCTAAATAAAAATGGTTGACTCTAACAACTTAGAGCGACCACCACCTCAAAATATGTCAATCACCTCTCGAGCTTAGCTATCACACAACACACTAATACCTGGATCTATACAAAAAGAGCACAGTAGGGATGTGTACGATTCACTTATACTCAGTAGGTATAATAGGCCGACTAAGTAATGTAGAAAATAGGGTTTATAAACACACACTATGGGTACGTTACTTGCAATAAACTAATGCCCACACTGTCTTCACTAATAGTTCTAAATATATCACATACACCAAATAAAAGTACCAAAAGGACATAGATTACATAGACATCAAATTAACATAAAAGATTCATAATGAGTGAAGTGCAATGAGAATGATAATGATGATCATATAATATATCTGAGGTTATTGAAAAACCACCGTATACACCTATAGAGCACTGCTCCTGAGGAAGGACCCATGAGGGGTTCACAACCCATATCTCAATAATAAATTCATTCTCAATATCTATATCTCCTCTCCAGGTCGTGAACTAAGACAGAGAATTTTTGAATGTGTCACATTTGTATGAAAAAACCAACATTTCACAATGGGACCAATGTCTCATGAATGTATTATAATTCCCTAGGTTTTTGATCTGTAAAATTTCTATAAGTGTATCCTCACTATCCTGACTACTCCTCACCCTGCGAGTCGTAGGATGTCTTGACGGGTTAGGTGACCCTAGTCGTAAGATGTCCAATGAATGCTATTTGGAGTTACTGTCCTGGGTACGATTTAGTAACATGATTCGTAAAGACCCAAGATGATTCATTGGGATCGAATCATAATAAAATATAAAACTAGTGGTGAAGTTCTACTCTGAGTACAAGTAGATGACTATGAGTCGAAAGGACTTGTTATGAGTCATTGGGTAAAAATTATGGGATGTTCAATGTTTACTCAATTGGGTTGTATTTTGATTAAAACTAGACCCTACAAGACGTAGGGTCCTATGACGAGTTGCACCAGTTGAGTCATAGGGTCAATAGTGTGTGGGTGTCCCAAGGACTATCTTGGTTACAACTCAGGGTGCCGAGTCGTAATGTATCTATACGAGTTGTATAGTGACTGATGAGTGGTGATTTTACCACTCATTTTTACTCAACATTCATTTTCATTACTATGTTTTAAATGAATAAATGAGACATAATTAGGATTGAATGCACTAATATACATATTTTGCCGACACTTAGTTGATGAGATAGATAGATGTGGATTGAAGCTTAAAATAATCAAAAGAAGGAAAGAAAGTGCAGTTGAAGACCTAGTGTAGAACTAGCCTCAATTATCTAGTGTAGAACTAGCCTCAATTATCGTAATTGCGGTCCTTAGACTGCGATTGCGGTTTAGTCAAAAAAGTTAATTGACAACGGTCACGTTAGTTAATCGACATTGTAATAGCCATGTTCGCAGCCAGACCTATGTGATCGCAGCATGGCAGAGAATTGCAACACAAGGAAAGAATTATAAATACATGTGGCTAATCCCAAATTTGACAAAAGAGGACTCAAACCCAAAGCATCTTATTCATTGAACATATTCCATTTTCCCCAATAGTTAGGGTTTGTTCTTGAGTTCATAGCCTCCACTTTTGGAGAAGAAAATATTGTATAAGATTTTGGGTGAAGAACACATTGGAGTGGCCTCTAAGTTGAGGAGTAGCTCCTTCTATAGGAGATTTGTGGGAGTACAATGTTTGAAGTAACATTCACTTTGTCTTAAATAAATTATTTCAATAAAGATTATGGGTATACCTTTACTTATTTATCTTATATGTAGCTAGATCTCCCTCTTGGGGTTATGTATGATAGGGATTAAATTGTGTGTGGTCTATTTTTGTTAGCTTCTACTTGGTAGTTCATGTTGATAGGTTTTATCATTTCTTGACCAATTTGATTGGGATTTGTGGGTGAAATCCCCAAATACTCATATGGGTTTGATATGTGAAAGCTCCAAACTCTAAAAAGCTCAAGGCTATCTTCCAAAGACTGGTTTTGAGTAAACTTTAAGAATCCATGTCATCCTTGAAAGGGGGATGTGGAGACCAAAGCAATGGTAGAAAATTGTGTGTAGTTTGCCAATCTATCATATTTTAGATATAAGGGTTATTTGTGAAGTTGACTATACCATGGGTATTATCCTAGAAATATTGATGCCTAAATTGAGGTTTGGTTATCGATTATTGAACACACCCATTAGGTATTCGAAAGAATCAATGGGTGAAAGTTTGGTGTTTTGTTGAAAGACTAGCATCAAAACCTATAACCAAACGCACCCACACTTGATCTACTAAAATGATGTTGACTATTAGAATCCACATGTCACTCCCCTAAGTAATACATAATCCCAATATTCGTGCCTAATCGATAAAACTCTAATTATTCGTAGCCATAAATTTATACTAAAAATCCCAAAATAAAACATTAGTGTAGATACGTATCTCCCCCATTTTTATCTTTTTGTACTATTGGTTTGAATTTGACTAGTATCTATTATTTCGAATTAACTTAATTACCACATACATTGTTCCTCATGGATTTGACCCTGACTCCAAAGTTGGGTAAATATATTGATGAAGACCGCCTTGCATTCAAATTAGTGTGTAAGTTAAGCCTTGTCAAAAAAGGCGCCGTTGCCGGGGAACAATTAGGCGTATTAAGTTAGTTTGGACTTTTACCTTACTTTCTTGAATTCAAGCTTGTAAATATTTGTTTGTGATTTTCTTGTGTTTCTTGCATTTGATAGATTTTAATTTTCTTTTACTTTTATCCATGGCATATTTCGAAAAATATGATTTTTGTAGTTGGAAGTCATATCTTGATGATCTATTCATATTGTAATGGACTCTACTTCAGGAGAGATTATAACTATTCTCTCCGGGGAGAGATGGAATCATCATCTTGATCCAATTGGGAGTATGGTTGTTCTTTATATGGTGGTCGAGATGGACATTGGAGTGATTTCCCAAATGCCCCTCCCCCTATTATACTAACAAAGTTGCTAGTTTTTTATATGAGTTTGATAGGTCTTATGACGAGGGGAAGGATGAGCAACATACCGGGTCCACTAGTCTTGAAGCAATGCTTCAACCTATTTTGGACCGCGTAACTACAACGGGGGAGAATGTGCAAGACATATATCAATTCCATGTGGTATTTGAAAGGGAAATTGTCAAGATAGAGGAAATGGGCATAGAAACAAACCTTGCAAATATCATTACCATGCCCATTTCCCAAGAGGAGTATAATCATGAAGTGAAACCAAGCTATGATAATGAGATTGGTAGTGAAGAATCCTCGGTGATTTCCCAATCAACCGAATCAAATGATATGGAAGATGTCCAAATAAAAGAAATAGTACTAGAGTCAAAAGAAGAATCAAGCTTATGAAGACTCTAGTTTATTTTGGGGTAAAAATGCTATAGAGGAGGAAATTCCGGAGTTAGGGGTTAGACCTTATTCAAACTACTTTTCAACATTGTTCTTAGAGGATATGATAGGAATCCATCTACCTAGGGAAATGGGGAATTATAGAGAGAAGGATTACAATCCCTATATTTTGGGATTTGACACTCTAAAAGAGAACATGGAAGCCCCACCATCAATGGACAAGGACTCCAACTTCTGATGTGCAACTAGTGGCCTATTGATGTCTTCACCTTTGCTAAAGGAGCCAAACCAAAAGTTTGATGTCAAATTGGGTAAAAGGGTTCAAGTCTTCAAAATGGCGATATCGAAGCTCCCTCATTATTTCCTCACATCTTCCATGTTTCATCTTGGAATATCTTAATCTTCTATCCCTCTGCCGCTCATTTTATAATGAATAAAAGTTGGGACGAAAATACAAATCTTCTAAATAGAAGCATAAAAGGGCGAGAGAGAGACGTCATACCGCTATGTTAAACTAACTTCTTGATGGGAGGAACCCGTTTACACCACAAAAAATGGCCCATATCCTTATAATTTATGCATGATAGAGTAGATTTTATTTTTGCATTTGTTCACGCATAATCCATGAAACAGTGGCGCTAGGAGAAATTTTAACTGATATTGAAAAAGGGGGTTGTGAAATTGGAATGATTGGGACTAAGCAGAGGAGTGTAGGAGACCTAATTTTTGGTCATAGTTACTGCGACTGCAGCTCGTGCCTCCGCGATCGTTGAGGCAGTGTGCCCGCGATCATGGAAGTATGACCGTGATCGTGGTCAAATCTGTTTAAGTGACTATCTGAATGCCATTCTCTCACACTCACCTCTTTAAAAAATTTCTCCAAATTTTGGCTTTGTGTTGCATATCCAAGTGTTTTCTCAATCCTTTGCATCCTCTAACTTGGTAAGTTGTCTGAACTTCCTTGATTTTGATATAATCATATTCTTAGAACATGTAGTTTAGGTAAGGGCCTGAAATAATGTTTACATTACTAAATGCATTCTCATTTTTGATTATTGTTGTGGGTAGTTATTGTAGTTGGTGTACACACTAATGGGGAAGTCACCTAGATTTAAGCTTTAAATGGTTGAAACGATGAGGTCAAGTAATCCTTCTCATATTAAAGCCTAACATCCATATGCACACACAACATATATCACACATCATCTTTGGAGAAAATTAGATAGAAACCTACCTCAAGGAAAAATTGCAAAACCTCACTTCTTGCACCACATGCTCGTCTTCACTTTAGAATCCTCAAAATTCCATCACACTATCAAAACCATAATCTACTCATCAATACGAGTCTAATGACACCCATATTTCACTATTGTGCCCCAGGGTCCAAAAATAACACCAAAACCATAAGTGGGTCCCATATATAAAAAACAAGATCCCGAGGCCAACCTAATGTTCACATATGAACAAGGAATCATAACCCTCAAGAAATTGGTGAAAATTAAGCATATTTTGGGCTAAAATCAAGACCTAAGCTAAATTGGGATTTTAGGTCCAATCTAGGAATTTCAAGCATGAATTCAAAGTATTCTTCCCTAAATTTGATGATAATCGCGATACAAGATAATAATTAAGCTCCCAAGTTACCCACCCTGACCAATTTATGATTAGAACATCGTATTATGGTTTTAAGCTCTCAAGAGAGGAATAAAATTGCCAATTATCAACGAAAATAGCTATTAAGGAACCAGCCCAAGCCCTTGATCCTCCCATTCGCTCACATGTGGGCCACATTTGTGGTAGTCGCGATGTGGTCTTGGCTACACCAGATGATAGTTAAAACTTGGACTTTGATTCCATATTTCGGCTAATGCCTTGGGATGCATCCAGAATCTATTTTTTGCCAAAAAATATGTAACCACACTAAATTCAACGTTATGGACGCGTTGCAAACTCAGATTATCAATCCGAGGTCGTTTAGACCAATTATGGGTTCCACACCTAAACTTTCAAATTATTAACTTTTGATTAATTGGTCCAAATGAGCTCGGGTACATTAGGACCGAAACGAAGGTCTACCTAGTCTAAAATCAATATTATATATCTGCTGGCGCAGTCGGAATTTGCATCTGAGATTGTTTCACTAAAGTTTTCACCCGGTGGCCATTTTGAACCAGTAAAGACTTCTAAATAGGGAATTGGTTCTAAAATCTAAATGAACTTCCAGGTAATCGAACCATCGATACCAACAAGTCATAAATGACTTGGGGCAGCTAAAGAGAAGCTCAAACGGTGAAGATAAGCATAAATATGGAAAATGACCTGAAGGGTCATTACAAAATAGGAACCTTATTAGCCCCAGGAGCAATACTATAAGGAAAATCATGCTTCATATGGAAAATCCGACCAAAATTAAAACATCGGTTTCTCCCCTTCTTACATTATCCATGGTGTAGCTGACCACAAAATCTGCAAGGAGGATATGATAGAGTGGACTGAGCCCCACCAGCCTGAGATTAGGCTCTTAGATCCTCGTACCCTCTACCATACTGAGAGAAACGATCACCTGACAACTTCGGGTAAGGAGTACTAGCCGTAGAGAAAGAACGAGAACTCCCCCACTTCTTTTTAGTCCATTTTCCCCATCTCTATCACTCTGTTGCTGGCTACCTCCCTGATAAAAAAACTAAACTTCTTACTCTTTCTCTAACTAAAATCCACCTGCTTCTTCTTTTCCTCTTCAACCTGCTGCATATATACCACAAGTCGAGAAATATCCATATCCTTGTTCAACAAGGCAGCCTTACTCTCTAAAATCAACTCATGGGATATCCCAAAAGCAAACTTATGAAACCTAGCTCTTATACTAGACACCAACTCAAGATCATACCTGGATTATTGATGGATTTCAAGGCATACTCATTGACCGACATCCTACCATGTTTCAAATTAACCAAATCTTCCGCTTTCGCCTCTCTCGACTCCTGAGGAAAGAAGCGGTCTAAAAAGGCACTAGAGAAGTCATCCCATAACACAGAGTCAGCATCACCTCCCCAAGACTATTCCTACTCTTTGTACCACTGGTAAACCACTTTATTCAATTGGTAGGTAGAAAACTCCACATCCTCAATATCTAAAGCATGCATAATCTGAAAGATCTTCTCTGTCTCATTAATAAGAACTTGAGGATCCTCCTCAACATTAACACTAGTAAAAGTTGGAGGACTCAACCTCATGAATTGGCCAACCCTTGTGGTCATAGAAGATAGAGTAATAGAAGCACCACACTCAGTTTGAGAAGCTACAAACTAAGCCAACGTATAAATAGACAGATGAAACTCAGCGTTCATAACATCTGTATGAGGGGCTCGAGAAGGACTGGAGGGAATCGATGGAACTGGACCTCTAGACTGGGTCTGAACCCTATAAGCAAGGTCTGTCCAATCAAAAATGTCCCTTAGTGGAACAGAGGAGTTTCCATGAGCATTAGATCATTTAAAGGCAGGATCTAAAAAAGCGAGCAAATGGGAATTAGAGGAATCTAAGACCTCAGACTCTATAGCTTGAAGTAAGACAACTAGAAAGGAAAACATTCCTAAATGTCTCATAGCCTCTCTTTTATTAGTATGATGCGCTAAACACCCATTAAAGAGACTCTATTTGACACGGCTTTGTGGAAACCTAATTGACCATGAACATAGGCCCTGATACCAACTTTGTCCCGACCCAAACCAGGACTAGCCGTGATGGGTATCTCAAGTCCCAAATGGACAAGAGATTACCCTCTTTACCTAACCTAGTCAACATCACAACCTCAAGTGTCGGATGAATTCTGAACATATAACAAGATAGTGTAAATAAGTCTAATCATAACTCAAGAAATGTCTAAAAAAATCCACCATAACAACACACCCAAGTCCACAACAATCCAATAAAGCCTCTATAAATCTGAAATTAATAAAATAATAGGACATGCCCCTAACGATAACCAAAAAAGAGTCTAAATAAAATCCAAGACATAGAACATAAAGACCATGAAATGAATCCTTCCAAAGTATGGAAGCTCACCACTTCAAGGTCAACTCACGAACCACTCAAACTCCTGATCATTGCACAAGAAAAGCAGAAGACATTCTGGCACCTACATCTCATAGAGATACAACATTCGAAGACGATTAGCGGTTGCAATACTAGCATGTAACTTAGGGATAGAGGAATAAAATAATGCCATCATTGAAAACCAAGTCAAATCATCATATACTATCACATGTATACATAAATATAAATCATGTCGGGATAGGAAACACGGCTTAAAATGAACTTTGAAACCTTTAACATGGGTTGTGTAGCATAACCATCATAAAAAAAAACACCCACGGGCTATATGGGTCTAGCCCTCACTTATCTGGAAGGGCCCCAGTGCGTGTATCCACATGAACCAGAAAATATCCATATTCGTATATGCCTTTATGGGGGACTCAAATCTCACGACATAATCTAGGTGACTTAAGCACCAATGTATACAATATGGGGGACTCGAACCTCCCATTCATATATCTATTTGGGGGACCCAAACCTCCCAGTCATATAGACATCCACACTGGCTAGCGTGGTTTCCAGTGTTAGTCCTTCAAACTCCACTTTCATGGCTCGACTACACATTCCGCTTTAAAGCCCAATTAAAACATTCAAAACACTTACAACCATTCATTCTATTACTTACAAAGGCATCCCATTGGTATCGTCATACCAACACCACTTCCAAGCATACAACATGCCATAACTGTTAGTAATCAACTTTGGGACTCGGACCCATTGTCTAAATAATGACATCAATTCAAATCAACGTTGAGGGACGTGAACCCATTAAGCCAATCAAAACACCAATGTTACAATTCAAATCAATTTATGGCCAACAATGCCTTCATGAAACTATTTACCAATCAGCAACTTCATAGGCTAATGCCTTAGTTCAAACACAATTCATATGTGACAAGATTCTTCTCATTGGAATTTTTTCAAACAGGTTGAGAGAATACCATTATTAAAAAATTATTCAAACCAAAAGACAAAAATTAGGGTTAATCATGACCCCTTAGTTTAAATCACAATTCCCAAGCACCCACATATGTAAAAACATTATCACAACATGTATAATCATAATTTAAGACATAAGAAAATAATACTCAACATTATGCATTCAAACCCTCAACCATAGTTTTCAAAACCACCATTAATGAATCATGAAAAATATTTAAAACATATGATTTTTGTGAACTGACAATGAAGGAAGAGTCACATTCTAGAGTTACGAAGATTCATAAGGAGATTTTGATCCTTAAGCCTCTAAATGAACAACTTGAAGAAACCATAGCCTATCTTTATGAGAAGTTTTTAGAGAGTGTTTTGATCTTCTAAAGTATATAATGAATGGCCAAAAAATGTTATATGATGTGGGGTCTTAAGGTCTTGGGGTGGAAAATATCCAAAATACCCTCAGCTTAAAAGCTGTAGAAAACGCATAGGTGGGTACGAGTGGACCCTCCAACTCGTCACCAAACCATATGAGTGGTACCCTCAAACCATCCCCAAATCAGAAAGTTGGATACCATATTCTTTCCAACATACAACTCCACTGGCTAACTTATATCATCACCATATGACTAGTACCCTTAAATCATATCCAAGGTAGATCATCAATTGATAGATATTGGACAACATACGATTGGACCCTACCTTCTCGTTACAAGACCATATGACTCGTATGGTGCCTCTCGTACCTAAGATAGAACTTGGTCAGCAATAGCCTGAACAACATATGACTAGGGTCCTAGCTCCGTTACCACACTATATGACTTATGGTGTGAGTTTTATGATGAATAAAAGGTTCAAGACTCAAGGATTTTGGAAGGGCCAAAGTTTAGGGCGTTTCAGATAGTGTCTCCACTAATCCTTAATTATCAAAATATCTCTAGAATGTAACTATCTAATATCCCAGGCTAAGATGGAGACTGGCTCCTCAGTAAAGTATAACATCGCATATAATTTCATCTAATTCCATTGAATGACATGAACTCATCTTGAATGTTACGTGGCAGCATAGAAACATAAAAAATAGAGTGAACAACTAATAAATTTAGGGGCAATGGTAACTCATAAGCTACATCCCTAACAGTCCAAAGAATATAAAATGAACCAATATATCTTGGAATAAGATTGGACCTCTTCCTAAATATCATCATGCCCTTTATGGGTGAAACATAAAGGAAGACTCGATAACCAACACTAAATCTTAAGGAATGAAGTCTATGATCCTCGTAGCACTTTTGTCTACTCTAAGATGCTTGAAGTATATATTGAACAACCTAAAATCTATCCTAAGACCCATAAAGAAAGTCTATCCCTTGATTTCTAATCTCAGAAACCTTAAACTAACCAACTGGGGAGCGACAAAGGCTACCATCCTGTAATGACCTAATTTTTTGGTGGTTTTTGTGAAATATTTATTTTTATGTGATTTGACCATTTTATCCATCCCCTTGGTTGTTTTTTGGTAATTCTAAGGCGTGGAGATAATTGAGATGGTTCCCGATGTATTTTGGCATGATTTATGTGAAATCATGGTTTTTGGTGGCTTTGAGAGCCTTGTAGTTGACTTCGATCAACATTTATTTATTTGTGCATTAGATGAAAAAATGAACAGTGCCAGTAGATTTGAAACATCTATTTTAGGATACTAACATAGTTGTTGTGGTTTTATGGATTTTAAATCTCATTTCCATCCCCAGTTCAAAAAGTTGAGAAATTAGGTTTTGGGGGTCAACATTGTGAAAACAACATTTTTTTGAAAACCTGATATAACCATTGAGTTTAGAGCATCAAATTTAATAGGGTATAATATTTAATTTGTATTTATGATATTCTAAATGAACCCCAGGGTGTCCGTGGAGACTTGGACCCTATATATACCCATGTTTCGCCTCCCCCCTATTTTTGAGACTTGGAACTTAGGGTTTCATACTTTTGAGTAGTTTCTTCCATTTCAAAGCTTGGGTAAGCTTCTAAACACCTATTTCAACTATTTTACTCCAATTTTATCTTTAATTTTTATTTTAATGTGGCTTAAAGTGAGAAATTGGAGATTTTGACCTTGAAGCCCTAAAACTTATACTTCTTCGATTCAAACCCCATTGTCAATCCATTATCACTTGATTAAGTTTTTATTCTTATAATTTTTAGTTTTCTCTCAATTTAATCTTCAAAACAACTTCAGACTCTTGATTTCAAAAAGAATTTTCAAGGATTTTGCCAGTAAATCTTAAACATGATTTTTCTTCAATTTTGACCTCATTTTTAACTCATTTTCTATTGGATATTCATCTTTAGACTCCTAAAAATATGAGAAAAATGTTTCAAAAATTATGATTTTTTCTTCTTTTTTCAAAACTCATTTTGGGGGGTGCATTTTGACTCCGAGTTGAAAATAGGTAATATGGGTATTGTTGGGATTTCTTTGATGCATAGATTCTATATTTCTATTTTTTAGTTGATTCTAAGTCTATTTAGAAGGATTAAGGTTTCAGAGTGAAGGCTTATGGACCAATTTTTAGCATTCGAGGTAGGTTATGGTTTAACTTTGTTCAGATTTAGCTGGGTAGTAAATTTTGATACAAAATCATGTAAGTATATCGGAATTAATCATAAAAATGGATTTATTATTGTGTTATGCCTGTGTGAGGTCCTATATAATGATGTTATTTGATGGTCTGGGTATACTATTTGCTATGTGTGATCGTGTGGAGTCCTATATGATATTGTTGGCCTTGTGTACATAAAATTAGTTGTCTCTTGTCTGATGAAAAAAATAAAATGGTATCAATGGTGTATTTTTATATGTTTCATTCTGTTGTCATATGATTTATGTTGAAATTCATGGATGGTTGGAAACATTAAGTAGATTGTTTCCTCACTTGGTTGGTATATTGGTTGGACATAGAAATACTCATTCTGGTTAGTTGTGCACATTACATTCTCATATCATATACATTCATGAATTATTGGTACCACCGTGGAAATCCTAGAAACACTACCTTTTTCTGATAGAAAATATGATATTCTTAAAACCCTCTACTAAAGAATGTGTCTAAGAGGAGATATAGGTATGGATTGTACAATTTTTTATGACCTTCATGGGTCCAACATCAGGAATATTTAGCATCATAGGAATATATAGAGGTTGTGTGACAACCTCGTGCATCACATCATCATTATTATCATTACCATCATTATCATCATATTTATTACACTTGTGTTACATTGTGCCTTTATTTATGTTGTATTATCTCTCTTGATGTATACTTATCTATGTGTAATCCCTTCCCTTGTACTTGTATGTGTGATATTGGTTAACTTGTATTTCTTTTTCGTATTTTCTATGATGTATGTAAATATTATAGAACTGTTAGTGGAAATAGTTTGGGCTACCATTGTGAGACATTTTCTGATTGCAGGTGATGTTCTCTTAGTGTGTATTTGTATGCTTTATTTTCTACTTTTCTCTATCGTCCTATGATACCTACTGGGTACATGTGGACTGTACTCACCCCTACTGCACCCTATCAGTGCAAATTCTAATTTGAGTGCATCTCATGGTGGTTGACTTCGATGATACTTTAGAGCTATTTGAGGTAGTAGTTGGATTCTTGCTTCTGGAGTTGACTACTAACTTTCTTTACATAGACTATGTCTTTATTTGTATTCAGAGAGAGAGTTATTCCTGCTTTGGATATCTTATGTATTTTGATCTCGAGCTGTACTAATGATGTTCTTACACTGTGACACCAGGTTTTGGGATTATTCTATTATAGGTTATGTCTTTCATCTTTACTATATTATGTGGTTTGACTTTATTTTATAATCCTTACTTGGGTTATTACTATTATATTCCATTTTGGATTAGTTTGTGTTATAGGCTTACTTCTCAAGATTCACTGTGACAAGTGCCATCATGACCCTTGAATTTTTGGGTCATAACTAATTTATTTAAAAGAAGACAGGTTTATTGGTTTTAATAGTGTCAAAATAGAATGTCTAATAGAGTCTCTCAGTTCAATACATAGACGTCTGTATCAATCTTTGAGATGCTATAGGATGTCTTTAAGAAATTTCCCTTCTTTTATTCCTTATCGTGCAAATTTCCTTCATACCTTATGTTTAAAGTCATATTTTACTTTTTTCAGTGCAGATGGTGATGACTAGATCTTGTGAGGTTAGAGATGTAGAGCCTTTATCTAAGGAGCGATCCTAGTCTAGAGGGAAAGTAGAGAGTCATTGACGGGCTTGAGGTAGTTGACGGGCACGTGGATTTTCCCCATCTAAGAGTAGTTCTAGGGGACTCTACCCTGAGCCTTGTGTTAAGTATGTTAGAGGTATGGGTCCTACTTTGGTTCCACTGATTTTTTCTACCCTAGGCTTGGAGGGGTTGTTGATTCACCTATTGACTTATTTGGAGGGTCCTCCTTCGAGTGGATCTTGAGTATTGAACCTCCGTGTGTTCCAGAATCTACTTATATTGTTCCTCCAGACCTGAGTATGGATCCTCTGATGTTAAATACTTCTTTTTTTGGTACTTCATAGACTCTGAGTATTATTCCTCCTTCAGTTCCTACATATGAGTATGGTATTCCAAGATATGAAGTTTAGCCTTCATCGATGTTTCCTTCCTAGGTGAGAGCTTAGCCTACCATATTCACCATACCTCCTCTTATTGTGAGTGTAGCGCCTCATTTTTCTGGAAAAAGTGAGACTCGATGTGACAAATCTTTTGGAATTGTTAAAAGGGTGAATGTGAAGTGTCGCCTCCTAACGTATTAAGGGGAGTTAGGGCACCGGTCTAGGCTAACTACGAACTATTTATTTATTTTATCCAGTTCACTAGAAATTCAGATAGGGGTAAAAATTACCTCAAAAGGAAGGTGTTAGGCAACTTTTGAGGTCCACGAAGGTGGTTTCTAACCGAATTTGTACTTTACGTGGGGATTCTATATGGTAAGCAAACGTCAATTACTTTATTAACTTAAAAGTTGCTAAGTGACAAAACATGTAATTTAATTAGTTTAACTATTAATTACCTATATGATCAAATAATAAAGCATGTAAATAAGACAAGCGAGAAGAGAGAAGGTAAAGTAATTTAAAACAAAAATATTTATTAATTTACAAACCTAAACTACCCCAAACAAATAAGCATGTATAGTCAATGTAAAAAAAGAAAGAATTCGCAAAATCAAATACAGAATGATTTTTGTCTCATTCGAATCAGAACCCTAACTTGTTTAATCATTATCCGATCCACTGGACAAATTCTTAGACAACTGACAATGTCATAATTCTTACAGTTAATATATGTTGGAGATTATTACTTCCGAATGACTACCCATCCCACCCCACCTAGGTTGGTTGTCAAACCTAAAAGCGTTCTAAAAAAGAAAGGATAAAACTAACGCCTTTAGAATACCTATAGTCCCACTTATCGTCCAAGAGACATTGGACTTTTCTATTTTGGATTTGTGGTCTACACAAAATAAAGCTATGTTTTCCTAAGACTCGAAGTGCGAAACATATAGGACGTCACGTAGCACATAATTGTCCCAAGTTAGCTTCTTGGTTATTATAGAAGTTGATTAATATGATTAACATGCAAGGCAAGCTATTATTTTTTTTTTAATATTATGTGTTGAAACTCTGTAATATTCTGGGACTTAAGATGGTTTTGACAAGCTAAAAATTAATATTTATATGTCAGAGTGATTTAATGTGCTAGGTGTTACCTTTAAATGCAGAGATTTAGTTAATGGGTTAAAAACGATGTTGTTTTAATGTGGAAAATTAAAACATAATCGTTGAGAATGTGAAAAAAATGCTAAAAATATCGTTTGTGATATGTCAAACTTTGTTAATCATGCAAAAGTAAATAAACACGTTGTAAGCTAAGATGACATATTTTGATAAGGCGAAATTAGTAAAACTCCTAAAATCATGGTTTCTAAGTGATAAGAGATTTAATTAACGAATAGTAAATTATGTTTACCTAGATGATTCATGTAGCACATAAAGTACGTAGACCTAAGTTGTGTTAGCCTTACGTAATTCATAGAGCACATAGACCCCGACCCCCGAGCTGTCCCCAATATTTATTATTTACATCAATAGCATTCATACAAAATTACAAACTAATATGAAATAACTAAACTAAAAGAAGATGATGTAGTCTATTCCCAAACCCCAATGACTCTTCGAATCCCAAGTTTAATGTCACTTTCCAAATGTAGAAAAGTATCAATGCAAGAGAAGGAAAACCCAACACGTGATCTCGGACACGAAAACAATGAAGCAAGGCATAGTAAGCAAGCACTGAATAATCATTACGGATTAATTCCTACAGAAATGCTTTCTAATATCGTAACGTTATGACATGAGATATATAAATCACATCGTTTAGACACTTACCAGTGAGCCTGCAAAGGAATAATAAAGAGGATGCCAAGTAATGCAATTGCGATAATGGTAAATCAAATGCTTCATCAAAATTTTCAAATACCGAGAGACTTGAGAGAAGTAATTTACTTTTGCCTTGTAGAGAATATCAATATTTTTTTTAGGGGGTCAAAGCAAAGGAGAAGTTTGTCCATATATAATGAATGGAGGGTCTTTATATATGCTAAGGGGTTAGGAAAGATCAACAAAGAAGGATAATATTCTTGTTCCATAATCAAGTGGTTTATGAAGGAAGCAAACAATCATCCCCATCAGTCAATAAAGAAAATTTCCTTAAAAGAAGAGTGGCTCAATCAATTATTCAACTTTACCATAAATAAGTCAGTTGAATAAATAAAGAGGTTTGTCAAAATTTTAAATGAGTGAAAAAATCATCCCAAGACATCAGAAATTGTCCATAAATAAAATGAACAAAGCTGTCCTATAACAGAAAATCTCCACTTACCATAAAAATCAGACAATTAATCGAATTAGAGGCTAAAATCATGATTGAGATTTTCGAAAATATTCATATAAGAAGATTGTCAAACCACATCTAAGCATACCATAATAACAGGAGAAAGAGTCATTCTTGTACCAATTAAAGGGAGAGGATTTATAACATAACCAAAATAGACGTACTATGATTTTCACAACCAATAAACTTACAAAATCAGTCTATTAAATAGAATAAAAAAAACCCCCCAAAATTAGTCACGAACTTTTAAAAATATGTTAATGAGAGCTTCACATAAATTAGGCATTTTACGTATGCTGATCTAAACACATAAACAAAAACTTCAGAGTCAAATTCGTCAATTAAAATCAGTTAGAGAAGATGAAATATAAAGGGGAAATCCACACAAAGCAACAAACCTGGATGGATTTTGAGAATCCGTCATGGATTTTATTCCTTGTAGGCGTTAGTTGGCGAGAGTTTTAGGGCAGCGTTGATGGTTTTGGATCCGGTTGGAGCGGCTGGTGGCTCCAACGGCGTTATGGGCAATGATAGAAGTGGATGGTGATGTTGTTGTCATTGGGAGTCAGTTGCATGGCTATCAACGGCGGTAGAGCTCATCGAAATAGGAGAAAGAAGGAGGCAGCAATGGTCGGGTCGACTAGAAAAAGGGATTATAAAGGACGCCGGAGTCAGCAGATGTGGCTCACCTGAGCATGGGGTTTCTCAGTGGTTTTAAAGAGAAAGATAGGGAGAGAAGGGAGGCCAGCTGCTGCTATTATTTTCCAGCAACCGGCGATGCCGCTCGGAGAATGGTTGGGTTGCATCTATCGGCCTCTTCGATGGTAGAAAGTGGTGAGAAGAGTGGAGAGAATTATAGAGAGAGGGTAGAGAGAGGATGTGTTTCTATTTTGAGAAAATGAGTATTAGGGTTGTGGATTTTTTTAAAAGGAAAGAAAAAGGAACTTCGACCTCAGCCATTAGATCAATATTGATCCACAACTGAGATTAAAGAATTATAAAAAATCAAGAAATGAATTAAAATTGAGTTTAATGTGGCTAAAATTGTAATAAACTGAATAAAATTAAGCTAAAATTGTTATAATCTTGTCAAAATCAGGCTAAAAGCTAAAAGATTTGGAAAAAATTAAAATTGACTTAGGCTGTGGGTTAAGAAATGTAACAATAATGTAAAATAATAATGGTAAAAATAAATAATATAATTATTTTCATATTGTAATACCCCAATTTTCTGAACCGGAATGCTACACGGTGCTTATGACCCTGAAGGACCACAAGCTAACCTATGTCTGATATTTGTACCTGTTCACTACAATATATAATGTAATAATGTGGAAAACATGAACCTGTAGGCCATAAGGTTCAACTGAATAAAGAATCTGTAAAATAGTAACATTCGTGTGGGTGAAAGATACCCAAAACAACTGAAAACTGAATCAAATCTGAACTAAATTTGAAAGCCTCTAAATACTGTCTGAATAAGGAGTTGAAGGAACATGTCTCCAACTAACTCCATCTAGCAAAACTGAGCTGAAATAATTAATGGAATAAAATAATATCGTATCATTCTCGAATGAAGAGGACTCACTAGAACTCTGTATACTGGAATGCAGCTGCTACTGCTGGTCTGGAACTCGTGTCTCTAAACCTATGGTGTAACATGAAAAGAAAGCACCATAGTGCAAATGCATCAGTACAGCTGGAGTACTGAGTATACGAGTGAGGTAGGCTAATGCAAAGGGTTTACATGCATGAATAATACTACTGACTGACTGATCTGAACGTAAGAGTACAAACATACATACATAGTAACTAAGATCGTGAGTACAAAATGGCTAAATATGTACGCTAACACATGGCTGGAATCGTAGTTCTGCTAACATGGATGACTATATCTGACAGCCCTGAATCTGGTTGAACTCTCTAAGTTCTGTGCTATAACTGAATTTGACCGTATCTAACAGTCCTGGTATACTGATATCTGAAGAACTATCTGAGTTCTTTTACTGAGACTGATACTAAAACTGTGGGAGGTAGTTGTTTAACCGACATGCCCCATATGTGCCATTATGGCTAAGATGGGGTCCAATCTCTGCCCTGACTGGAAGGGTGTCAATACCACGCCACTGGTAAGGACAACATGTGAGCAACCCTCATATAACAGGTAACTCTATTGAGAATGGTGGGAACCCTCATATAACAGGTTAAGTCACCTCATCTACCCTCATATAACAGGCTACGATGTCTCAACCTATGCTGGATACATAGTTCTTGAACGGAAGGATGACTGCTAAGAATTATACCCTCATATACAGGTGAGTTCCCATCATTGGATTCACTCGGTGCTAACTCCTACTCCCATCTGAAGAGACTGAACATGATTCAACTGACTGTACATGGAAAGATTAACTGACTTTCGTTGACTGACGGAGTAGTACTATTATCTGAGAGTTAACTGGGATCATGAGATTTCTGAGGTTTACTGAGTCACATAACTGACTGAGTTTTATATATTATAGTTTGACTAAGATTATCATGACAACATGACATAGCTCTAGGCACACAACTATATTTTTTGGTTACGAATACCCGCAGGACTCGATAGAATTGAATTCTAAACTGAATATAGCCCAACTGAACATGCATATCTGATGCATGACTGATAAGTTGAACTCATGAATGCATGATAAGCTATGCACTGATACTTGATACCAATTTTATACTGGAATTTTGAACATGTAACTGAATAAGCTTAAGGAAAATGGTTACCTCGAGCTAAGACTGAATTAGAAGAGAAAAGATTAGGGTACTTGGTTCGCATGTCTGGTTTTGATTCCCAAGTAGCTCCCTCCATGGACTGATTACGCCAAAGAACCTTGACTAGAGGGACTTTTTTGTTCCTCATCCTACGAGTCTGATAGTTGAGGATTTCGACTGGAATCTCTTCATAAGAGAGGCTATTCTAAATATCAATGCTCTGAATAGGGACTACAACTGCAGGGTCACCTATGCACTTCTTGAGCAAAGAGACATGGAAGACTGGATGAACTGAGGCTAGATCAGAAGGTAATTCGAGCTCATAGGCTACCTTGCCGAAGCGACTGAGAATCCTGAAGGGACCAACATATCGGGGACTGAGCTTTTCCTTCTTTCAGAATCTCTTCACTCTCTTCAAAAGAGAGATCTTGAGATAGACATAGTCATCAACCTCGAATTTGAGATCCTTTCTACGAACATCCGCATAAGACTTTTGTCGGATCTGAGCAGCCCAGAGTCTTTCTCTGATTAACTGAACTTTCTCTAAGGCATCGGATACTAAGTTAGTCCCTATGACTGAGGTCTCACTAACTTCAAACCAACCGATCGGAGACCTACATCTCCTACCATAGAGAGCTTTGAATGGAGCTATCTGAATACTGGAGTGATAGCTATTGTTGTATACGAACTCAATCAGAGGCAAGTGGTCATCCTAGATTCCCTTGAAATCAATTGCACACTCCCTTAGCATATCTTCTAGAGTCTGAATGGTCCTTTCTGCTTGACCATCTGTCTGAGGATGAAATGCTATACTGAGATGAACTTGGGTACCAAGACCCTTTTGGAACGCTTTCCAAAAGTGAGAGGTGAACTGGGTACCTCTGTATGAGATGAAAGATAGTGGAACATGATAATCCTCAATCTACAACTCTCATAAGAGTGTAAAGCGGTCGTTGTCAAATATATAACCCAACTGGGTTGGGTATCGATCCCACAGGGAATAACCGGTCAATGAGTAAGCAAAGATTACTAGACTTTTGGAGCAAGTCTCGTAAAAGGAGGGATTGTAACGTGCAATAAAGTAACAAAGTGAAAACGGAAAATAGTAAAGTAAAAAGAAAGAATGTTTAGTAAGATTCTAATCAATGAGAATTGAGAAGTTGGGGTTATGTCCACCTTATGAGTTGTACGTCTCTATTGGCTATGAGTTGTGCGGAATTCAGACATGCATGTGCTTATAGAGAATTGTATTCTATGGTAAATCCAGGCGTCTTTCGACCATCAAGGATTATTTCACTTTAACTCTTTTGATCTTAAAGCGTGTCTAACGGTACAAATTCTCCAAGAGGTTAATCCAGTTACGGCACTAACTTTTTAACAGGGGTTAGTGCCCTATTACCTTGACATTATCTCTTTTCCAGACATATAACTTTTCTTTCGAACAAGTTAATGCTATACTGGCGTATTCTATGCGTTTGCAACCACAAGAATTTGCATTAAGATGAAGAGAATAATGATATAAGCAGCATACGTGTCACGAATTCACAAACTCATAGCAATAGATAGTATCTCATAAGGCTTCCATAACCCCAACAGAGAAGTTTAGCTACTCATGATTGCAACGGAGATCACAATAAACATCATCATGATCTCACGTTGGTCACAAGGGCCGTGCTTTTTCTGTCAGAAAGTAATGTGAATAGTACTAAATGTCGAAGAAAATAGAATTGAATAGAAAATAGGATGAATGAGTTGAATTGTAAGGGTTGAATGAATTAATGAGTGAATCAATAAAAAGTTCAGCACAATAGGGTATTTATAACACCCATATCCTATTCCTACTAGGCTACTGTGTACTTATCCTAATCCTACTAGGATACTGCGTACTTATCCTAATCCTAATAAGTTACTGCTGATCCCCAAAGTCTTTAGAATTGCTGTTTTTTTGCCCGGGACAGATTTTCCATGCGCCACCTTTGGTCCTTGGCATCCAAGTTTTGCTTTCCTCCTTTCGTGAAGCTTTCTTTGGCGTCAAGTTATCCATAAATGCTGAATTCTGCATCATTTATACCTGAAAACTTGCTAATCATGTTCGTTAGCTCACTTACAGGAAAAAAGACTAAAAGTGCATGAATTATATAATTTGTCCTCAAAACTTAGCTAAAATATGGGTAAATTATAGTACTTTAGGCGTGTAAATACGCCTATCATCAACACCCCACACTTAAAGCTTTGTTCTTCCTCGAACAAAATATCATGTCCATCTAAACATCTACTTAGGTTTTCACAGTAACAACACAAAATATTCATCAAGACAGGCACGACAATCATTAACAAAGAGTATTTTTCTGATCACTACTAGAAATAATTTAACCTCTAACATAGACTCGTGATAAGGGCTAATTCGTATTCAAAAGTTAAGGCACAAAGAATCATACAAGACTACCCAAAACTCATCAACCATGTGTGTCTCACATAAGTTGTTACCCATAATCACTCATAAGTATTGCATTTTTCAGAACATGGGTATAAGATTATCCTTTCTCTCACTCTCACAAAGAATTCATATGTTGCAACTGATGACCATAGGCTTGCCCATAGTGTAATGCTCCACTAAATATCAGAATGCTAAGCTTAGGATCAAATAGGTCTTCTATAGGTTGTAATGTAGGCTAAGGGACGGGTAGGACTATTTTGGCCAGAAATAGTGACTATGTTCCTAAGCGCTTTAATACATCACATTATGCCATTAACACTTTCTTTTAATCAACCCTGCTACCTTTCTTTCATCTATCACCCCTTTTCACCTAATTTTGCCATTCAAGCATAATTATCTTTTTATTTAATCATAAACACAATTTATCTTTTTGTTTTTCTATTTCTTTTTCTTTTCTCTTTCTCTCATTTTTTTCTATTTTTTTATAACACACCTCCATGATAGCCACTCTTTTTCATAACAAATTCAAGTACCAATACACTCTAAGGCATCACTCTCACCTAATTTCCTCTTATTTTGTCACATGACTTCACAACTTAAAGCACTTAGGAATTTGGATCAAATTATGGTCTTGAAAAAAATGGATTAGGCTTACCTATGAGGCTGTCAAAGAAAATGGCTTAAAGGCTCAAAGGGGTTGACTAGGATAATGTCCACGGGTAGGTAAAACAAAGGTAAACAAGTATCGGTTGCCAAAGAAATGCCTAAATCATCTCCTAAACTCACACTCTTTATTTCGCTTTACACACACACCAGGCAAGTTCTAGCATCAGTCACAAACACAGAATATACTATCAGCTCACACACACAAGGCACATGGTTAACTTTATTGGGAGCAGTATAGACTCTTGACCCAACAGATGAATGAATTAAACCACACAATTATCACACAGTGAGTCACACTTAGAGCCTAAGTGTCTCAATAGTAATGATTCTAGCACAAACTCTTGTCATAACACCATGCCGCCTATCAGAACAATTTCATGCATCAAAATATAAAAAAATCTACGACTACTAACTAAATCAAACAACCAAACATAAATAACATAAATAAATGCAAATGCAGATAAAGAAGTATAGCATGCAAATACCAGCACCCCACACTTAGACGGGACACACTGCCCTCAGTGAAAAGTAAATAAGAAGAACCTGATTAGTCGGACTCATCCTCTATGTCTGGGGTCATACCCCCTACATCGGAATCATCATCAGAGTCGTCATCATCAGAGTTCTCTTCCACATCGGAGTCTGGCATTCGTCAATCATCATCGGTTGGCATGTCATCATCAAGAGGTTCCTCAAAATATACACCTACTCCACACATCGCCCTCGCATGCTCATTCATTGGGTAGTCATAATCCAACTGTTGGAGCTCTACAGCAGTTGGAACACGACCCCCGCTCATCATGGTAAACTTCATCATGCCATATAAATGGTGGGAGAAGCTTTCGTCGCGAGCATGCCTTTCTGAAGTGGTAAGGTTGACTCCATGCGTGGTTTCAGCATCTTTAACCTTCGTGAGGTCAACCTTATTTGTGTTGTGTGGGAGTTTGTGATCAGCCGGTTCCTCTTCGATGTCTTCTTTCCTTAGTATTGCAGTCAACAGGTTGCCAAAACTGAAGTGGGACCTCTTGTGTAGCCTAGCTTTCCGCATTGTGGAACGAATAATTGCCCCGAAATTGATAGGGACATTCGTCATCAATGCGTATACCAAGCACACTCTATCTCTTGTTATCTTGGTGTACTGAGTCCCTGGAATTAGGCAAGAGTTGACTATGCACAACCATATCCTTGCTTCCCTATTCAAAGGAGCATATGGGAAGGTGTTGTGTCGACCGGTGTCCTTGTGTCTACTCCAGCGTGCCATGGATCTTGTTCCACAGAGTGTGTGTCGAATAGCTCTATATGGAGGTCTACTGTACATCTCCTTGAATGGTGATGGATCGACTGAAGGCAAGCCGAGAAAGGAGTTGAAGAAATCCGCATTGAGTTGTAAAACTTGGCCCCAAATCTTGACCTCGCTTCCTGTGGTTTTCGGTGACCAGTTGGCATAGAATTCTCTTTATAAATCGAGATTGCATTCTCCTATGTCTCGGAAGATGAAATCCAGATGTAATGCCATGATCTTGGCCAACATGCGTGGTTCTTTCTTTGCTAGGCTTTCCTTGTTTATCAAGTCCACATGAACATATTTTCTTTCTTTGTTGTTCCTATACCATTCCTTTGCTTCCTCTCAAGAACCCATTTTATTCCGAACATGCGGCGTGGTAATTGCATCGAGGATGATTCTCCTTGCTCTTTTCGGCCTCTTTTCTTGCCTTTTTGTGAAGTGGTAGCCTTATCTTTGCCTTGTCTTGCTTTGGGTGCCATTGTACTTGATTGATGCCTTTGGATGATGT
This sequence comes from Capsicum pubescens, assembly GCA_030864215.1. NCBI lineage: Eukaryota > Viridiplantae > Streptophyta > Magnoliopsida > Solanales > Solanaceae > Capsicum > Capsicum pubescens. The sequence goes on from CM061544.1 coordinate 123,526,314, forward strand.
TCTTGTGAAGTAAAAGAGCAAAAGGAAAATTTTTGAGAAGATTTGGAGATGTAGGCGGCGCTTATGCTAGGTTTGCAATGTGTTTTTGGTCCAAGACTAAGTCTCTTATTTATAGGACAAGCTTGGGTCAGGTTTTGACCCATTTAAAATCGGATTTGGAGACAAGAAGTGACCATAGGCGGCGCCTTTTGCTTTGCCTATGCTTGGCATAGGCGGCGCCTTTTGCATAGCATTGTTGAGCATAGGCGGCGCCTATGCCATGGAATTCTTGGGCATAGGCGGCGCCTATGCCATAGCATATGAGATTCATTGACAAAAGGCGTTGGCATAGGCGGCGCCTATGCTATGGCACACTTGGGCAAGGGCAGCGCCTATGCTATGGCACACTGGATTCTGAGATCATAGGCCATAGTATAGGCCTTGCCTTGTTCGTGGCCTAGTTTTATATAGGCCTAGCCTTGTTCGTTGCCTATATTTTCATAAGCAATGCCCAATCCATAGCCTTTTGCTTCTTTATCACTAACTTACCACCTTTTACATACAATACGTCCAAATCAAAATTTGAAATCAATCTCCTCGTTTACTCCTCTTGCACCTACACTTGCTCAAAGACATAAAAAAATGATTAGAATGATGGGTTGCCTCCCACCAAGCACCTTAGTTTTGGTCGTGGCACAACTTTTATTTTTGGATTTTTATTTATCAAAAGCAAACATGTAAACGAAACACTTGCTCAAAGACATAAAAAAATGATTAAAACGATGGGTTGCCTCCCATCTAGCGCTTGATTTATTGTCGCGGCACGACATAGTTTCCTCGAGTACTTATACTTCGTCGAGATAGATGGTGGCCATATAGTTTATCGAGTCAAGAGGACCGATATATGGTTTTACTCGTTGGCCATTCACCTTAAAGACAACACCATTATCGTCTTCTAGCTCAACTACTCCAGTCGAGTAGACTTGGGTAATTTTGTACGGACCAGACCATTTGGACTTTAACTTACCTGGGAATAGCTTCAGTTTGGAATTGAAAAGAAGTACCATATCATCCTTTTGAAAGTTTCGTTGAACAATCCGCTGATCATGATACTTTTTCATCCGTTCCTTGTAGAGGTCTGATCTTTTATATGCATGTAGACGAAATTCATCCATCTCATTCAGCTGCTCCAATCTCAGATTCATGGCATCATCCTAATTCAAATTAAGTTGCTTTAACGCCCACAATGCTTTATGCTCGAGCTCAATGGGCAAGTGACAAGCCTTTCCATAAACTAGTTGGTATGGGGACATGCCAATTGGCGTTTTGAATGCAGTCCTATAAGCCCATAGTGCATCGTCCAGCTTCCGAGACCAATCCTTCCTATTAGCATTTACAGTCTTAGCAAGGATTTTCTTGATCTCTCGATTGGAAACCTCTACCTGTCCACTAGTTTATGGGTGATAAGGTGTGGCTACCTTATGTTGCTTGACACCATATTTGGCCAATACGGATTTGAACAGCTTGTTGCAAAAGTGAGATCCTCCATCGCTTATGATAGTACGTGGTACTCCAAAGCGAGAGAAGATATTTCTGTTCAAGAATGCTACAACACGCTTTCCTTCATTATCGGCCAATGCTACTGCTTCGACCCATTTTGAAACATAATCTACAACGACTAGGATGTATTTCATTCCAAATGAATTTACGAATGGGCCCATGAAATCAATACCCCATACATGAAATAGCTCAACTTCAAGAATTTTCGTCATGGGCATCTCATGGTGTTTCGAAATTGCGCCTTGTCTCTGACATTGGTCGTATCTTCTCACAAATTCGTAGGCATCTCTAAATATCGAAGGCCAATAGTATCCACTTTGCAATACCTTCCTTGCTGTCCGATTACCTACGTGATGTCCCCCAACTTGGGAAGTGTGACATGCTTCCAATATATTCGGCACCTCTACATGGGATATGCATCACCTGATAACACCATCCGCGCATCGTCGAAACAAATATGGCTCATCCCAAAAGTAGTGTTTTACATCATGCATGAACTTCCTCTTTTGATGGAAAGATAGATTTGTAGGCATCACATTACTCACCACAAAATTCGCAAAGTCTCCATACCATGGTAACTCTTCCATTATTGTGGCTAAGATCTCTTCGTCAGGGAATGCGTCATCAATCTCAAGATCAGGCTGCGCTATATGCTCGTTCTCGAGTCTAGATAGATGATCAGCCACTTGGTTCTCGCAACCTCTTCTATCTTTTACCTCAAAATCAAATTCTTACAGCAACAATACCCATCGAATTACCCTTGGTTTCGCATCCTTCTTTGTTATTAGATATCTCAGAGCTGCATGATCAGTATGAACTACCACTTTGGTTCCCAGCAAATAAGCACGGAACTTTTCAAAAGCATACACAACCACTAGAAGCTCTTGTTCTGTGACAGTGTAGTTCTTCTGGGCTTCGTTCAGGACCTTGCTCGCATAGTAGATAGGATGGAATAATTTCTCCATTCTCTGGCTAAGTACAACGCCTAATGCTACCCCACTGGCGTTACATATGACTTCAAACGGTAAAGACCAATCTGGTTCTACCATGATAAGAGCTTCAATTAGTTTTCCTTTGAGGCATTCGAATGACTTCAAACAATCTTCATTGAAGTCAAATTTTGCATCTTTCTCCAAGAGTTTGCACAATGGACTAGCAATTTTGGAGAAGTCTTTGATAAACCGTCGATAGAAACCTGCATGACCGAGGAAACTAAGGACTCCCTTTACTGAAATTGGGGGTGGTAGCTTCTCAATAACTTCAATTTTCGCTCGATCAACCTCAATTCCTTTTTCGGAGATTTTATGCCCAAGGACGATACCTTCTTTAACCATAAAGTAGAACTTCTCCCAGTTCAGCACTAGGTTGAATTCAACACATCTTTGTAACACCATACTTAGGTTTTCCAAGCATGATTCAAATGACTCACCCACAACTGAAAAATCGTCCATGAACACCTCCAAGGTGTCTTCAACCATATCAGAAAAAATGGACATCATACAACGCTGAAAAGTGGCTGGTGCGTTACATAGCCCGAATGGCATGCGTTTGAAGGAAAACGTACCATATGGGCATGTGAACGTTGTCTTCTCTTGGTCTTCGGGGGCAATACAAATCTGATTATAGCCGGAATAACCGTCTAAGAAACAAAAACATCCTTTCCCCGCTAATCGATCTAGCATTTGGTCCATAAATGGCATTGGAAAGTGATCTTTGAGCGTCCATGAATTCAGCTTTCGGTAGTCCATGCATACTCTCCATCCGGTGACAGGTCTGAGTGGAATAAGCTCATTCTTTTCATTCACGACCACCGTCATGCCTCCTTTCTTAGGAACACATTGTACTGGGCTTACCCATGTACTGTCAGAGATTGGATACACAACTCCTGCATCTAACCACTTAATAATTTCTTTCTTTACCACTTCTTGCATAGGTGGATTGAGAAGCCTTTGATGCTCAATGGTGGGCGTGCAATTTTCTTCAAGCTGAATCTTGTGTGTACAAATCCCAGGTGGAATACCAATAATATCTGCGATGGTCCATCCGATGGCTCTAATGTACTTCCGTAAAATAGCAATGAGAGCTGCAACTTGTTGCTCACCCAAATCTACCGCCACAATGACTGGAAGTGTGTTTCCGCTTCCTAAGAATGCATACTTTAAATGACTAGACAGCTCCTTTAATTCTAATGTGGGTGGCTCTTCAATAGATGGTTTAACTGGTGGTGTGGGTCGATTTTTGAGATCAAGGTCCAGCTTCTTGGGAGCATGAGGATATGACCTAAATCCTGTTAGAGCATCAATATTTTCTTCATAGTTTTCAGCATCTTTACTCTCTCCATTCATGAGCACAACCGCCAATGGGTCATCAATAGTTTGCTCTTCTTCAAGTAATTCTTTCTCATCATCAACATAAACATCCGCTACCGAGAATACATTCAGATCTTTGGGTTGCTTCATTTATTTACACACGTCAAAGCGAACTACTTCATCATTTATTCGGAATGAAAGCTCATTAGCTCTCAAATCAATAAGCACACTTCCCGTAGTAAGGAAAGGGCGCCCCAAGATTATGGGAACTTTTGAGTCTGCCTCACAATCCAAAATAACGAAGTCCGCTGGAAAGATGAATGAAGAAACCTTCACCAATATATCACATAGAATGCCAACAGGTCGTTTTACCGACCTATCAGCCATTACGAGCCTCATATTTGTTGGAGTAGGATCACCCAACCCCAACTTTTTATAAATGGATAGTGGCATAAAATTGATGTTGGCTCCTAAATCGCATAATGCCTTGGAAAAATTCAAAGATCCAACGGTGCAAGGAATAGTGAAAGCACCGGGGTCAGCCTTCTTCTGAACTAGTGATCGGGTAGCGATTGCGCTGCAGTGATGAACATTATCTTTCAACTCATAGCTTGCTGCCCTCTTCTTTGTCAAAAGATCCTTCATAAATTTTGCATACCCAGGCATTTGTTCAAGTGCCTCCACCAATGGAACATTAATGGTCAGCTGCTTTAACATAGTCATGAATTTGCTGAACTTTGTATCGTCCGCCACCTTCTTCAATCTTTGAGGAAAAGGTGGTGGTGGATATGGAATTGTTTTCTCCACGGATTTCTTCTCCTCTTGCCTTCATTTTTTAGCCTTTTCAGGCTGTAACATACTCGGTGTACCATCATGGACGTCGTGGGTGGATTCTACGGCAGCTTCTCCTTTTGCCTTGTCATTAATGTCTGCTACTTCGTCAACCAATTGCTTGCCTTTTGATGAAGTTTCCAGCACCTTACCTCTTCGGGTAGTAATGGCCATTCATGACCCATCATTCCTTGGGTTTTTCACAGTGTCGCTAGGTAAGGTGCCAGTCTTTCTTGGATTAAGTGCTGCTGAAAGTTGGCTCAATTGCTGCTCTATTTGCTTGATCGAAGTGGAATGTGAATCAACCAATTGCTTCTTTGAGGACAAATCATTTATTACCTCCGTTACTCCCGCGCTGGTTGCTTCAACTCCTTTCAACAGTTTAGCCATCATCTCTTCCATATTTCCAGAACTAGATGTGGTGGCGTCACGTCTTCCAGGGGGGACATACAAACCACTTTTGTCATTCTTGTTCTTCCAACTACCTTGGTCCTTGTTTCTAGATTTATCATAATAGTTCCGACCTTGGTTTCCTTGGGTATTACCTCAGAAACCCCCCTGATTGTTCAAGTAGTTGGCCTCTTCATCCGAATCAGATTCGTCTCTTCCTTTTGACGCAATGGCTTTGACTTTTTCGGTCTTCCCTGATAATAGATGCTTTGTAAGAAGATCCACTTGTGTCTTCATGTGCGCCATATCTTGATCACGTTCTTCTTCCCTTCTCCTTTGGTCTGCAGTCATGCCTATAGATCAAGTGGGGCTTGCTACCTCAGAATCCCTAGTATGCCAAGCTCTACTTTGCTTCGTCATCCGGTCTAGCATATTGCTAGCCTGACCAAAGGTGAGATCCATGAATGATCCTCCAGCCGCATTATCCACAACTGGTTTAGTTATTGAATTCAAGGCTCTGTAAAGTATCTCCATTAGGTGAACATTAGTCATGTGATGGTTTGGGCACCTCATTAGCTTCGTCTTGAACCTCACCCATGTTTCATGAAGGGCTTCAGTTGGAAGCTGACGAAAGTTGCTGATTTCATCTCTCATTTGTGCTCTTTTGGATGGCAGAAAGAATCTTTCTAGGAAAGCGTCTCTCAATTGCCTCCAATTTGTAATAGAATCAGGAGTCAGCCCATTCAACCATAGAGTTGCCTCCCCAGACAGAGATAATGGAAATAGACGTAATCGAATTGCATTCTGACCAACGCCAGGATTGTCAAACGACTTGTATGTAGAAATAAAGTTGATGAGATGCATATTCGGATCATCGCCTGCTAGTCCACCAAATAATCCCTTGAGTTGCAATAACTGAATCATGGTGCTTGTGATGTTGAACTTTGCTCCAGGTGCCAATGGTGGAGGAATAATGGCTCCTGTGGCTCCGGCTCCATCAAGATCATCATCATCATCGTCAAAAGCTGGTTGCATAGCTTGGCGTTCAGGCCTAAACCTAGCTTGATGATCTCTTCTGTTGGCAGGTGTTGCGATCTCAGCGGCATGCCTAGGGTTTAGTAGCTCGTTATCACCTAGATCCTCATCATCAGGATTTGTTGCTCGCCCAGGGTTATCAATATTCTGTTGATGCACTTGAGCGGCGGCTAGCGCAGCTAGTCTCGCCTGTTCCTGTTGAGCAGCCATCCTTTCAATTACGTGTTGTGCCTCCATTCTGCCAATACGTTGTGGTTCAAGATTGATAGGTAATAACGGTTGACCAGAACTTTGGGTATGGGGCATGCACTGAATAAAAAAAACCTGCAGTAAACAAAAACAAAAACTAAAAGTAAAAGTACGAGAATCTTTGACCAAAGGGTCTAGTAATTATTACGAACTTAATTGACAACCGTACTCCCCGACAGCGACGCCAATTTTTGATAACGCTCAATCTACAGCTCTCATAAGAGTGTAAAGCGGTCGTTGTCAAATATATAACCCAACTGGGTTAGGTATCGATCCCACAGGGAATAGCCGGTCAATGAGTAAGCAAAGATTACTAGACTTTTGGAGCAAGTCTCGTAAAATGGGGGATTGTAACGTGCAATAAAGTAACAAAGTGAAAACGGAAAATAGCAAAGTAAAAAGAAAGAATGTTTAGTAAGATTCTAATCAATGAGAATTGAGAAGTTGGGGTTATGTCCACCTTATGATTTGTACGTCTCTATTGGCTATGAGTTGTGCGGAATTCAGACATGCATGTGCTTATAGAGAATTGTATTCTATGGTAAATCCAGGCGTCTTTGGACCATCAAGGATTATTTCACTTTAACTCTTTCGATCTTAAAGCGTGTCTAACGGTACAAATTCTCCAAGAGGTTAATCCAGTTACGGCACTAACTTTTTAACAGGGGTTAGTGCCCTATTACCTTGACATTATCTCTTTTCCAGATATATAACTTTTCTTTCGAACAAGTTAATGCTATACTGGCATATTCTATGCATTTGCAACCACAAGAATTTGCATTAAGATGAAGAGAATAATGATATAAGCAGCATACGTGTCACGAATTCACAAACTCATAGCAATAGATAGTATCTCATAAGGCTTCCATAACCCCAACAGAGAAGTTTAGCTACTCATGATTGCAACGGAGATCACAATAAACATCATCATGATCTCACGTTGGTCACAAGGGCCGTGCTTTCTCTGTCAGAAAGTAACGTGAATAGTACTAAATGTCGAAGAAAATATAATTGAATAGAAAATAGGATGAATGAGTTGATTTGTAAGGGTTGAATGAATTAATGAGTGAATAAATAAAAAGTTCAGCACAATAGGGTATTTATAACACCCATATCCTATTCCTACTAGGCTACTGTGTACTTATCCTAATCCTACTAGGATACTGCGTACTTATCCTAATCCTAATAAGTTACTGCTGATCCCCAAAGTCTTTAGAATTGCTGTTTTTTTGCCCGGGACAGATTTTCCATGAGCCACCTTTGGTCCTTGGCGTCCAAGTTTTGCTTTCCTCCTTTTGTGAAGCTTTCTTTGGCGTCAAGTTATCCATAAAATGCTGAATTCTGCATCATTTATACCTGAAAACTTGCTAATCATGTTCGTTAGCTCACTTACAGGAAAAAGGACTAAAAGTGCATGAATTATATAATTTGTCCTCAAAACTTAGCTAAAATATGGGTTAATTATAGTACTTTAGGCGTGTAAATACGCCTATCATTAGAACACCGTGTAATCTGACCAACTCCTTGATATAGAGTTTGGCATAATCCTCGGTTGAGTAAGAGGTATGAACTGGAAGGAAATGAGCTGTCTTGGTCATTCTGTCTACAATGACCCAAACTAAATCATACTGATGACGTGTTCTAGGAAAACCCATCATGAAGTCCATGTTCACTTCTTCCCACTTCCAAGTAGGAATAGTGAACTCCTACATGGAACCACTAGGTTTTTGATGCTCTATCTTAACCTGTTGACATGTAGGGCACTTAGCCACAAACTCTAAAACGTACCTCTTCATCCCACTCCACCAATAGATCTCCCGCAAGTCGTGGTGCATCTTAGTGGCCCTAGATTAATAGAGTATCACACATCATTCTCTTCTGCAAGAATTTGCTGCCTCAAGTCATCTACACCGGGAACACACAGACGACACTGACAATGAAGAACACCATCCCCCCTTGGGAGAAAACCTCTACTTCCTGACTATGAACTGACTCTTTTATCTTAACAAGGCTAGGATCCCTATCTTGCTTCTCTTTTACCTCGGAAACTAGAGATGACTCTAAACTACTCTGAACACATACACCACCCTCTGAAGAGTCGACTAAGGGAACACCTAGTCTGGCAAGCTGATGAATGTCCTAAGCTAATTTCTGCTTACTATCCTCAACAAAGGAAACACTACCCATGGACAGTCTACTAAGTGCATCGGCACTACATTGGCCTTGCCAGGATGATAAAGGACACTCATGTCATAATCCTTCAAGAGATCTAACCACCTTCTCTGACGAAGTTTGAGATCTTTCTGGGAAAAGACATACTGAAGGCTCTTATGATCTGTGAAGACATCTACATGAACACCGTATAGGTAATGCCTCTAAATCTCTAAGGCAAAGACAACTGCCGCTAACTCAAGGTCATGAGTAGGATAATTCTTCTCATGAGGCTTTAACTATCTGGAGGTGTAGGCTATGACTCTACCATGCTGCATGAGGACACAACCTAAACCTACTCTGGATGCATCACAATATACTACTAATCCATCGGAACCGTTGGAAAGTGCTAAAATTGGAGCTGAGGTGAATCGAGTCTTCAACTCCTAAAAACTCTTCTCGCAAGGTTTTGACCACTGAAACTTGACCTTCTTCTGAGTCAATATGGACATAGGAGATGCAATAGAAGAAAATCCCTCGACAAACCATCGGTAATAGACAGCCAAACCTAAGAAACTCCTTATATCTGATGGAGAGACAGAGCGAGGCCAGTTTCTTACTTCTTCAGTTTTTTGAGGATCTACTCTAATGCCATCACTGGAAACAATGTGGCCAAGGAATTTTACTGATCTTAGCCAAAATTTGCACTTACTGAACTTGGCGAACAACTGGTGATCCCTAAGAGTCTGAAGAACAATTATAAGATGGTCTGAATGATCACGCTCTATGCGAGAATAGACCAGAATATCATCTATGAAGACTATGAAGAATGTGTCCAATTACTGCTTGAACACCCAATTCATCAAGTCCATAAAAGCTGCAGGGGCATTGGTAAGACCAAAGGATATGACTAGAAATTCAAAAGTGACCATACCGAGTACGAAAAGTTGTCGTCAGAATGTCACATTCTCTAACTCTGAGATGATGATAGCCTGATCTGAGGTCTATCTTAGAGAAATAACCGGCACCCTGAAGTTGGTCAAACAAGTCATCTATACTAGGCAGCGGATACCTATTTTTGACCGTGACTTTGTTGAGCTGACGGTAATCAATACACATTCTGAGAGAACCGTCTGTCTTGCGCATGAATAAGACTGGCGTACCCCATGGGGATACACTGCGCCTAATGAATCCCTTATCTAAGAGATCTTTCAACTGATCTTTCAGTTCCTTAAGTTCTGTTGGTTCTATTCTGTATGGAGGAATAGAAATAGGCTGAGTATCTGGGAGAAGGTCTATGCCGAAGTCTATTTCCCTTTCGGGAGAAATGCCTGGAAGATCTTCGGGAAAGACGTCTGATTATTCATTAACCACTGGGACTGATTCGAGACTGGGAGATTCAGAACTGGAATCCTTAACATGCACGAGATGATACACACCCCCCTTAGAAATCATTTTCCTTGCCCGAAGGTAGGAAATAAACTGACCCCTGAAAGATGAAGTGCTACCCTTCCACTCTAGGACGGGCTCATTTGGGAACTGAAACTGAACTATCCTATTTCTACAGTTGACTATGGCATAACAGGAATGAAGCTAATCCATGTTGAGAATGACATCAAAATCAGTCATCTCTAACTCGACTAAATCTGCTGATATGGATTTCTAAAATATCATAACCAGGCAGTTCCTGTATACCCGCCGAGCTATGATGGTTTTACCCACTGGTCTAGAGAGTGAAAAGGGCTCTGCTAAAAATTTGGGACTCATTTCAAAATCGCCTGCTATGTATGGAGTGACAAAAAACAAGGATGCACCTGGGTGTAGCAAAGCATAAACATGAACATGGAAAATCTGTAACGTACCAGTAACGACATCAGGAGAATTTTCCTGATCCTTTCAGGTCTGAAGAGCATAGAGTCTATTTGGGCGTTGACCACTAGTAGCACTGGAAGTGGATACCTGCTGGTTCGGGCAACCGGACTGAGCTGTGGAATGATTCTGCTGACCCTAAGGACCTGGTTTAGGATAGTCCCTAACTTTGTAGACTATCTTTCCACAACCAAAACAAATGCCTTGACCCGCTCTACACACACCCTGATGGTGCTTACCCCATGTCTGACACTGAGGATAAATGTGGGCACTGCTAACACTGCCCTGAGATTTAGAGCCTGGTGCCCTGTCTCTATTGCCGTCCCTGAACTTCGACACTGGGTACTAGCGGAGAAAAGGGCTGGAACTGCTGACTTAGGATGAAACTGCGAAAGATTTCCTCCTTCTGATTTGGGCTGAACAAAACTAAAACTGCCTGATTTTACTCTCTTATTCTACCTCTCTCTAGTCCTAACCTTCTGCTCCTTAATCTGCTGAGCATGGGTCATGAGTCTAGCTAAGTTCATATCACTATTCAGCATCGCAGACCTACACTTATTTACCATGCTATCATTCACCTCTGACACGAACTTGCTCATCTTAGCCATGTTGTCTGCAACCATATGAGGGGCATATCTGGCTAGCTGAGTAAATCTAAGAGAATACTCTCTAACTGTCATATTTCCCTGCCTGAGATTGCTGAACTCAAGAACTTTGGCCTATCTTATCTCTTAGGGAAAGAATCTATCTAAGAAAGCTGTGACAAATTCTTCCCACTCAATAGGACCTGCATCATCTAACCTTTCTGCTAACCACTGCTTGTACCAAGTATGAGCGACATCCTGCAATTAGTATGTGGCTAACTCGGCACTCTAAGAAGAAGTGACTCCCATGACATCAATGACCTTCTGGACTTGGTCATAGAATTCCTGAGGATCCTCGTCTGGATTAGACCCAAAGAAGGACGGAGGGTTTATTCGGGTGAAGTCCCGAATCAAAGCTGCTGATGAATTGGCCACTCGGTTAGCTGGAATGACTATTGGTGGTTTATTCTAGGCAGCTACAGACTGAGCAAGAGCGGTAAATGCGGTCTTGAACTCCACATGAGAAATATGTTTGCCCAAAGAATCTTCGGGCTGAGGAGCTGGCTGATTTCTTCTCTTTGAAGGCATGTTTCTGAAATAAGAGAAGAGCGGATTAGACTTAGAGACTGACTTGAAATTATTCTTACTAGCACAACATGAATACTAAAGAAAGGGAACTATTCCTAAAATATCTCATAGCCTCCTATACATAAATGTGGCGCGCAACACACCCATGTATAAGACTCTACTAGATGCGGCTTTCAGAATTCCTAGGACTCTATTGAACCTTAGGCTCTGATACCAAGTTTGTAACACCCCGATTTTTTGAACCAGAATGCTACAGGTGCTTATGACCCCGAAGGACCACAAGCTAACCCATGACTGATATCTATACCTGTCCACTACAATATATAATGTAATAATGCGGAAAACATGAACATCTAGTGAGAATGGTGGCAACCCTTATATAACAAGTTAAGCCACCTCATCTACCCTCATATAACAGGCTGCGATGTCTCAACCTATACTGGCTACATAGTTCTAGAATGCAAGGATGACTGCTAAGAATCACAACCTCATATACAGGTGAGTTCCCATCCTTGGGTTTACCCGGGTACTAACTCCTACTCCCATTTGAAGAGACTGAACATAATTCAACTGACTGTACATGGACAGATTAACTGAACTCCATTGACTGACAGAGTAGTACTATTATCTGAGAGTTAACTGGGATTATGAAATTTCTGAGGTTTCCTGAGTCATATGACTGACTGAGTTCTATAGATTATAGTTTGACTGAGATTATTGTGACAACATGACATCGCTCTAGGCACACATCTATATTTTTTGGGTATGAATAACCCCAGGACTCGATAGAAGAAAACTGACACACATGACATGACTTGATCACAAGATTGGAGTCCAAAATTCGCTATATCATAAATAGGGGATAATATACATCATGTATTTAATCAACACCTCAAACATGGTAGGGAAAGCATGGATAAAATTTGCACATAAAATTCATATTTCGATAATCATACATACTTCATGACACCACCATAAGAATACATAAATAGCATGGGCATTCATATTGAAATGTATCGCTAACATGGAATTGTCATTTAGATATCATGAAATCATGTAAATATGAACTTCTAACATCCTAGGCATTTTATCAAACACCTTACATGCATTCTTTAAGGAATAGGTGGATTTCATACTTGCATTAGTTCAACCCACCCAAAGTTTATGATTTTCAACCAACAATCACATATATTCCATGAAAAACATCCTTAGATATCTTCTTGAAACTTGAACAACAATCATCAACATGCACATGTTTATATCACTACAAAAGTTTACAAAATAACATTCAAAAGAATGGTTCTTGAACTCTATGAATGAATTGAATCCATAGATGAACACTACACATACCTTAAAGCTTGATCTTGAAAGAGATATAATGTTTCTGAAGGTTCCTGAAGAAATTCTTAGGCTTGCCCTTGATTTTTCTTGACTAGGGTTTAACCCCTTTGGGAAAGAATGCTCTTGTTCCTGAGGAGATGATCTTGAGAGGAAACCCTAATCTTGTGGTTGAAAGTGTAAGAGAGGATTTTTAAGATGTTTCAACTAAAGAGAATGGAAGATAATACGTTCCTTGAGGGTTATAAGTCATGGGAAGTGAAGAAAAAAATACCAAAATACCCTTATGAAATAAATTTCCAGTTGCTAAAAATCATAGCTGACGACATTTATGATAAGGCGTCAAAAGTGTGGTAAGCCGTCAAAAATATCGTCACACAGGAGCTGGAATTGATGGTTTCTGCCTAAGTCTGACGACCTTCGTGGTAGGGTGTCACAAATGTGGTAAGCTACCATGAATGTCGTCACTTAGGAGCTGGTTTCTACCTAAGTCTGATGACCTTCGTGGTAGGGCATCATAAATGTGGTAAGCTACCACGAATGTCGTCACACAGGAGTTGGATTCTGCCTAAGGCTGACGACCTTCGTGGTAGGGCATCACAAATGTGGTAATCTACCACGAATATCATCACACAGGAGTTGGATTCTGCCTAAGGCTAACGACCTTCGTGGTAGGGCATCACAAATATGGTAAGCTACCACGAATATCGTCACACAGTTTTCATCCTGACATGCTGGAGTAAAATAGGAATAACTCTTTGCTCCGATATCGAATTTTGGAGAAATTTGTATCGTTGGAAATATAATTCAATTATATATCTATTTATAGATCATGAGATCAAAAATTCCAATTATAATTAGAGATATTCTCGTTTTAAGTTGACTATACCAATATCCTTCTCAAGAATTCAATCGGTAAGGAATGTTTTGATTCGTCTTATAGCTGGGAGTTATTTGAAGCCTTATATACATATAACCTACTCATAAAAATCTAAAAGAACCATGATGTACTATTCATGGGCTTGGTACATGGCTCTAATATTGGTTTGGATTTTTCGGGGTATTACACATATTAGCCACGAAAATTGCATAGATAAAAATACGACACATACTATATTGCGATAATAATAATTCAAAATAAGATCGGCTCCTATAAATTATGAATACACAATTAAAATTGTCAATAATACAATACTAATTATAGTATTAATAACAGATGATGTATTGGTAAAGTGTGAGTGTGCCTATTTACAATAATTTAATAAATATTAATAAAAATATGTAAAATATCGTATTTGAGTTAGTAAATTGTAAAAATGATACTAAAAAGTTTAGAAAAATTTGTATATTTTTTAAAATCATGAATGTGACACGTCATTATTTATTTGATGCAAGAATAATATTAATATTTAAAATTAAATAATTTTAAAGAAATAGTAGCCTAAAGGAGTATCGGGAGGTCAAAATTGGGTGTCAACAGCTGCCCCTTCGTTGCTTGAGAATGATAAAAGAATTGTCAAACAATGAAAGTTGATGTAGTAGCCAATTTTGTTCGCCCGAGAATAGGATCTGTTGGAATGGGAAAGACAAAGAGTGGTTTTAAAAATAGTGTGGCCAAGAGTTCGGTGTCAAGTCAATACATATCTCTGAGTTTATGAGAATCAGGTCATTTGTAGTTCTAAATTTGGAATGAATAATATTCCTAAAGAATGTCAATGATAAAGGATAAGGGGTTGGTATGATTGAAGCAAAGAGAATGTGAAACAACTGCGAGCTGAGAGGTACAAAAAATGAAGGATAATGATTGCTCAAATGGACAAGATTGGAGAGGTTTTGAAACGTCCAATGTGAATACGATTTAGGGCATAAAAATATAAGTTTCAAGAACCCAATATTGTTCAATTAAGGTTCAACGAGAACCCAATATTGTCTATTAAGGTTCTACAGAAACCCAATATTGTTGATTAAGGTTCTACAGGAACCTATCATTGTTGATTAAGGTTCTATAGAAACTTGATATTGTTGATTAAGGTTCTACAGGAACCCGATATTATTGATTAAGGTTCAATAAGAATTTGATATTGTTGATTAAGGTCCTACAGGACCCCAACATTGTTGATTAAGGTTCTACAGGAACCTAATATTGTTGATTACGGTTCTATAGAAACCCAATATTGTGATTAAGGTTCTACAGGAACCCGATATTGTGATTAAGGTTCTATAGAAACCCAAGATTGTTTAATAAGATTCTATTGAAATCCAATATTAATGGGAGGTTCTACAGAAACCCCATATTACTAAGGTTCTTCATGAACTCCAAGATTATTTAATAAGTTTCTGCAGGAATCGAATATTATGGGAGGTTCTATAGAAACCCCATATTACTAAGGTTCTACAAGAACCCAAGATTGTTTAATAAGGTTCTACAGGAACACAATAATGTGGGAGGTTCTACAGAAACCCCATATTATTAAGTAACTACAAAAACCCAAGATTTTTTAATAAGGTTCTATAGGAACCTAATATTTTGGGAGGTTCTACAGAAACCCCATATTACTAAGGTTCTACATGAACCCAAGATTATTTAATAAGGTTCTACAGGAACCCAATATTGTGGGAGGTTCTATAGAAACCTCATATTTATAAGGTTCTACAAGAACCCAAGATTGTTTAATAAGGTTATATAGGAACCAAATATTGTGGGAGGTTCTACAAAAATCTCATATTATTCAACTATGGTTCTGCAGGAACCCAAGATTGCTTAATATAATCAATTCCAAAATTGCCAAAGTTAAAGATAGGACAACTTATCTCATTTCCCCTATTGGATATGTAATCTGGGATTTCTTGATGGTATGCATTTAGTACCTATTGTCTGCACTCAAAGAAAAATCATCAGTCGAAAAGAAATATTGCTTCATACCTTGCTCGATTTGAATCCTTGATTGTTGTTTCTGTGTTATGGATCGTTGGGAATTGTACTTCATCATGGTGAAATTCTTGAGAAATTCTCAAAAATTTCATCCCCAGTTTAGGATGAAAAGCTCCTTTTGAATGTCATTGTGAATTGATATATTGTTTACTTGTGAAATTTTTAAGGTTGAGGTTTTCTTAAAACCTCAAAAATTCTGCCCCAGTTTTTGTGTTTGGAGCCTTATATTCCTGTACCACTCAAAGGAAACATTAGTCCAAGAAAATGGTTGTCCTACATCTGAATATCATTACCTCAATTATAATCTGCCTTTACATGCTCAAGAGTTGGGCCTGTTAGCCTAAATCTTTAAGAGTGTAAGAATTTGAAAGAGAGGGAAAGAAAAATGTTTTATTTGTTTAAGACCAGCCCCAAAGTAGGCTGCCTACGTATCCAAATGGAAGTCAGGTCGAACGTAGTTCATGAGTAAAAACCAATTTAAATAAAACAAGAATAATTTATTGGTCATAAGATGCATCAAAGGAAAATTATGAAGACTAAGAAATGTTTGCATGGCAATTCATTTGATGTGCTTTATGCTTTTTTTGTGAAAGTCTTGAAAATACTTTTGTCGGATCCCCCTGAATAAAGGTTTCGCCTGTAGTAACACGATCATTGATTATTGGTTCTCGTTGAACTTTTATCCTTTTCTTTTCAATCAGATTTTGAATATTGTACCTTAGCATTGAGCATTCCTCAATATCATGACCTTGAATATTTTAGTGATAAGCACAGTTCTTAGATGTATCAAAATAAAGGAGTGGATGTGCAGGGATCTATCCTCTCCTCGGTTCCGCAATACCTTGGACCCTTAATCTTTCAAATATGTTCATTAAGGGCTCAGTCAATGGAGTAAAAGCTTGATACATTATTCTCTTCGCTTGATGGAAAGCATTGTGTACTGGATAAGGCCCTTATTGAAAGTTGGGTTAAGTTTAAGAAGTCTCGTTTTGAGAACCCTGTTGGATAAAGTAGGGTTGTATTTGAAAAGCCTTGCTTTGAGAATCTTGTGAGTCATAAGGTTCAATATATACCCCACGAGAACCAAAAACAATATGAATCCCTTCATTATTCTGATAGTATTGTGTATGAGGTTTGGAGGGTGACAAATCCTCTTCTTCTTCCTCAGATGGATTCTTTGAAATTATAATTATAAAGAAGATGGGAAGAATAGAAAATGAGTAAGGCAACTTTTGTTAAACATCAGATTTGTTGATTCAAAACATCCTTTGTAGTTTATATCACATCACATTGTTGATTCACCCATCTCCATATAGAATAGGATAAAATAGGGAAAAAGAAGATTTTATTATGATGAGACCAAACTCATTAAATGAGTACCTACGTATCCCTCATATAGGGGAATTAGGTTGACCATAGTTCACATTACATAAGCAAGGAAAACATAAAAGGAAATTGCAAATTTTAAGATATGAAGGAATTTCAAATGTTTGGAAGTACGGAGTAGAGAATAAATATGATATATTCTTCACTAATGTCAACAAGTGATAGTCAAGCATAGAAAATCAAGCAATATCATGATTTGGCTTCGTCACACTTATCTCCTTGGTGTCAATCAACTTTTGGATCATGTTCTTCAAGGTAAAACATGACTTAACAGGATGCCCTTTCATCCCAGAATGATAGGCATACCACCTAGATTTAGTGTCAGCAGGTACAACAGCAATGGGTGTAATGTATCCCACTTTCTTGAGTCATTTATACAACTGTTCAATGGGTTCACCTAAGGGAGTGTACTGTTTTGGTGGATATTTCTGAAGCTTATGTTGAGGTTTGGTGGATTAGTTAGATTGTTGATTTGTTGGTGGATTTTTATAAGACATTGGAAGGTAGTTTGACGTTGGAGCAACAAATAGAGGTGGGTACCAAACAATTTGTGGAGGATATTTTGTGAAGGAGTGAGGATAATAGTCTTGGGCATAATTAGATGTTGGAATGATTTTTGGTGTTGGGTACCATATTAGTTGAGGTTGGGGTATGCTTACTTCAGGTTTTGGAGGTTTTGATGTCCCATTGATGATCGTCTTTCCCTTGTATTTGAACTGTGACTCAAGTAAATCAGTCTCGACTATGAGCTTCCTCTTAAGCTTATCGTTAAACCGCCTAATAAAGTCACTTGCCAAATTTTCCCAAGAGTCCCACTTGCTAGTGTCTTTCTCGGCGTACCACATCAATGCTGGATCCTTAAGTGAACTAACCAAGAGTTTCATATTTAGGCTATCACTTTACCCTATAAGTGCTAGTTCATCAAGGTATGCCTTCAAATGGGAATGAGGGTTTCCTAAACCATCATATAACAGAAAGTTCAATTCCTCGATTCTATCCTTGTCTTTTTCCCTTAATTTGGATGACTTTTTCATGTTGGGTTGTTGAGATGATCCTGCCTCATGGTTAGAAACCCTTCCTTCCATTTCATTCTTCTTACTTATATTTGTCAACCCACTAAGTGCTTTTAGCAATGTAATTGAATACAGATTTGTAGGCATGGGTGTATCATGATCAGGCATAGGTGAAATTGTTAATATATGAGACTCTATGGTGTTGATGAGAGTGCTAACGTCTATTTCAGATAGTAGCTCTGGAAAATCTGGTGGCATCTCAACTAAACCTCAAATATCGATCATTATTCCCTTCATTCTCTCTGTTCTTCTTTCCATCCTTATGACGCTCGAAACAACTTTGTTTTGATGCAACCCCAAGTTTTTATGCTCAGCTTCGCTATTGATAAGATTGATAAACATTGCTTGACTGGCCATTTCTGATGTTCAACTTTAGTCAACCTTAGAATAAAGGGCTTATGATTAGAAACAAAGAGTACGCACGGGAGTCTAGAATAATATTCTACTCATTTAAAAATAATGAGTTATGCTCATTCGGAGTGAATAGAAGTTATGAGAGCTCTATCTAACTTAGAGGTTGTGGAAGTTAGAGTACGACATAAATATGATGATATTTATGTCTGAGAATTGTGGTAGGACAATAGTATGTAAATGTTAGAAGCATTAGGAAGAGGATATTCTAAAATGATAAGTTTTACTAAGAGATTATGAAGGAGACTGAAACTCTTTATCCAAGCAAGAGTTGGATCTCGGGGGAATTAACATACTAACAAATGAGTCAGGAGGATAGATTGAATGAAAGCTTTGAATAGGTCCTAAGATGCATTGTAGGGCCCTAACATGACAAGAATTTTAAGAGTAAAGAACTCTAAGGTGAGAAACACTAAAAGTAAGGAATAACTAAGACAATAACCAAACAACAATATAGGTAATACATACATAGAAATGCAACACATAGCAAATAATATGCGTCCTTATGGGATCATGAACCCCTTTGGACTTTGAATGAGACTAACATTCAACACATCAAGGGTGCCAAGGCATCCTAAGTTGAATATGACGTATATTCCTTAGTAAAAAAAATATGTAGCCAAGACCTAAAGGACAAAAGTGGGTTTATGACATGGTTCCCTCGAGTGGACAACTCAAGAGTAGGAGAGCTTTTGAATGTTGACGTACCGCTGATCGACCAATCCATAAAACATTTCCTGAAGGGTGTTTTAGGAAATAACGTCTGTGCAACCATACAACCATTCATAAAAAGAAAATAAAAGAGGTTCCAAGTAAAGGGAAATATGAGCGGAATGCCATTTATAGAAAGCACTAACACATAGCATATAGAAACATACAATAGCATGCTTTAGCAATAAAAACTAAATTAACATCAAATCACGTAACCAATAAAAGGGGAAGTACAGAAGAGATAGACATGGATAAAAATACATAAAAGGGGTAGAATGAAGAGGCTAATATGTAAACATAAAACATGATATAATCAATAAAAGGATAAAGAGATAAAGTAATTATGAAGAAATAAAACAACAAAAGGTAATAGAATCCCACATAAAATACAAACTCATAATAGCTAGAACCTAAGATCCCTAGAAGAGTCTCCATTCTGTCATGCCTCATTTTACTCGCGAAAAGCGGGACTCGACGTGACAACTCTTTTGGAATTATTAAAAGGGTGAATATGAATAGTTGCCACCTAACATATTAAGGTGTGTAAGGGCACCGGTCTAGGCTAACTATAAACCTATTTTATTATTTTATCTAGTTCACCAGAAATTCAGATAAGGATTCAAATTAACTCAAAAAAAGGTGTTAGGCACCTTTTGATGTCCACGAAGGTAGTTCCCAGCCGAATTCATACATTACGTGGGGATTTTATGTGATAAGCAAAGGTCAATTACTTTATTAACTTAAATGTTGCTAAGTGAAAAAACATGACTAACAAAATATGTAATTTAATTATTTTAACTATTAATTATCTAAATGATCAATTCATAATGCATGTAAATAAGACAAGAGAGAAGAGAGAAGGTAAACTAATTTATAACAGAAATATTTATTAATTTAAAAACGTAAACTACCCCAAACAAATAAGCCTATATAGTCAATGTAAAAAAATAAAGAATTCACAAAATCAAATACAGAATGATTTTGGTCTCATTCGGATCAGAACCCCAACTTGTTTAATCATTATTCGACCCACTGGCCGAATTCTTAGACAAGTGAAAATGTCATAAGTCTTATAGTTAATATATGTTGCAGATCATCACTTCTGAATAACTACCCATCCCACCACACCTAGGTTGATTGTCAAACCTAAAAGCGTTCTAAAGAGGAAAGAATAAAACTAACGCCTTTAGAATACCTATCGTCCCACTTATCGTCCAAGAGGCATTGGACTTTGCTATTTTGGATTTTTGGTCTACACAAAATAAAGCTATATTTTCCTAAGACTCGAAGTGCGAAACAAATAGGATATCACGTAGCACATAATTGTCCCAAGTTATCCACTTGGTTATTACAGAAGTTGATTAATATGATTAACATACAAGGCAAGAAATTATTTATTTTTTTAGTTAACCTATATCATGATGTCTAAGTGGAAAGTAATTTCTATGTCATGAGGGAAATAGTAAATGCTTCAAAAGCATGTTGTGAATTTATTAAAAGGTGTGTAAAAGTCAATTAAATGTGTTGGGGAGTGACACCCGTTAATTCTATTATGCAAACATATTCAAAATACTGAAAATTAATTTTAGAATGCTAAGGATACATATTCGCATGCTGAAAAATAACTAATTATGTTGCAGCCTAATCTTTTGTTACTGGAAACATTTATTACTTCTGAAAATTAATGTTGGCATGTTGAAAAATAACTGAGAATTAATTTTTGTGGACTGAAAATAGTTTTACATGCAGAGTTAAAATATTCTAAAAATTAATAAAAGACGTACAAACATTGAACACAAATCCTTTATGTCGTCAACTCATTTAACATGCTGGAATTTAATATTTATATGCAGAAACACAGTTTTAATATTATGTGCTAAAAAGCTATAATATTTTGAGACTTAAGACAGTTTTGACATGCTAGAAATCAATATTTATGTGTCGGAGTGGTTTAATGTGCTAGGTGTTACCTTTTAAGTGCAGAGATTTAGTTAATGAGTTAAAAAGATGTTGTTTCAATGTGGCAAATTAAAACATAAACACTGAGAATGTGAAAAAAATGCTAAAAATTTCATTTGTGATATGTCAAACTTCGTTAATCATGCCAAAGTAAATAAACACGTTGTAAGCTAAGATGACATATTTTGATAAGGAGAAATTCGTTAAACTCCTAGAATCATGGTTTCTAAGTGACAAGCAATTTAATTAATGAATCCTAAATTATGTTTACCTAGGTGATTCACGTAGCACATAAAGCACAGAGACCTAAGTTGTGTTCGACTTGCGTGATTCATAGAGAACATAGACCCCCCGAGTAGTCCTCAATATTTGTTATTTACATCAATAGCGTTCATAAAAATTACACACTAATATGAAATAACTAAACTAAAAAGAGATTATGTAGTCTATTCCCAAACCCCAGCGACTCTTGGAATCCCAAGTTTAATAACACTTGCCAAATGTAGCAAAATAGCAATGCAAGAGCAAGAAAACCCAACACGTGATCCCGAACACGAAAACAATGAAGTAAGGCATAGTAAGCAAGCACTAAATAATAATTTCAGATTAATTCCTATAGGCATGCATTCTAATATTGTAACATTATCTCATGAGATATATAAATCACATCATTGAGAGACTTACTAGTGAGTCTGGAAAGGAATAATAAAGAGGATGTTGAGTAATGCAATTGCAATAATGGTAATTAAATGCTTTGTCAGAATTTGAGAATACCGAGGAACTTTAGAGAAGTAATTTACTTTTGCCTTGTAGAGAATATTAATATTAGAATATAGGATAAGGGGTTAGGAATGATCAACATTCACAAGTAATGCCAATATTTTTGTCCCTTAATCAAGGGGTTTAAGAAGGATGCAAATAGTCATCCCCATCAGTCAATAAAGAAAATCTCCTTAAAATAAGAGTGGCTCAATCAATTATTCAACTTTACCATAAATAAGTAAGCTAAATAAATAAAGATATCTATCAAAATTTTAAATTAGTGAAAAAATCATCCTAAGACATCAGAAATTATCCATAAATAAAACGAACATAGTTGTCATATAACAGAAAATCTCCACTTACCATAAAAATCAGACAATTAACCAAATTAAAGGCTAAAATCATGATTGAGATTTTCAAAAATATTCAGTTAAGCGGACTATCAAACCACATCTAAGCATACCATAATTACAAGAGAAAGAGTAATTCTTGTACCAATTCAAGGGAGAGGATTTATAACATAACAAAAATAGGTGTGCTTAGATGACTAGAAAATGGAATGACTAACCCCCCTAAAATTAGTCACGAACTTTTAAAAATATGTTAATGCGAGTTTTACAGAAATAAGGCATTTTACATATGTTGATCTAAACACAAACAAAAAATTTAGAGTCAAATTCGTCATTTAAAATTAGTTAGAGAAGATGAAAATATAAAGGGGAAATGCACCCACAGAAACAAACCTGGATGAATTTTGAGAATACGTCATGGATTTATTCCTTTTTGACATCAGTTAGCTAGAGTTTTAGGGTCGCATTAAGGGTTTCAGAGCTGGTTGGAGTGGCTGGTGGCTTCACTGGCATGATAGACGATGATAGTATTGACTGCTAATGTTTTTGTCATTGGGAGCCGATTGCGTGGATATCAACAACGGTAGAGCTCGCCAAAGAAGGAGAAAGTAGGAGGCGAGAGTTGTTGGGTTGGATGGAAAAGGGGATAATGAAGGGCGCCAGCATTAGCAGATGCGGATCACTAGAATATGGGGTTTTTAAGTGGTTTTAAATAGAAAGAAAGGGAGAAAAGAAAGTTCAGTTGCTGCTGTTATTGTCCAGCGACCGACAATGCTAGTCGAAGAATAGATGGGTTGCATCTGTTGGCCTCTCTGATTGTGGTTGACGGTGAGAAGAGTAGAGAGTGAGAGAATTATGGAGAGAGGGTAGAGAGAGGATGTGTTGTTATTTTGAGAAAATAAGGATTAGGGTTGTGGATTTGTTTAAAAGGAAAGAAAAGGAAATTTTGATCTCAGTCGTTGGATTAATATTGATCCACAGTTGAAATTAAAAGATTATAAAAAATCCAAAAATGAATTAGAATTGAGTTAAATGTGGCTAGAATTGTAACAAACTGAATATAATTTTGGTAAAATTGTTATAATCATGGAAAAATCTGGCTAAAAGCTAAATGATTTGGAAAAAATTAAAATCAACTTTGGCTGCAGGATAATAAATGTAACAATAATGTAAAATAATAATTGTAAAAATAAATAATATAATTATTTTCATATTAGCCACAAAAATTACGTAGATAAAAATACGACACATACTATATTGCGATAATAATAATTCAAAATAAGATAGACACTTATAAATTACGATTAAAATGTTTAAATTGTCAATAATACAATACTAATAATAGTAATAATAATAGATGATGTATTGGTAAAGAGAGAGCGTGCCTATTTACAATAATTTAATAAATATTAATAAAATTATGTAAAATATCGTATTTGAGTTAGTAAACTATAAAAATGATACTAAAAAGTAATAAAACAATTTGAATATTTTTAAAATCATGAATATGGAACGTCGTTATTTATATGATGCAAGAATAATATTAATATTTAAAATTAAATAATTTTAATAAAATAGCAGCCTAAAAGGAGTATCGAAAGGTCAAAATTAGGTGTCAACAATTAGTTCTATTATGTCTTCTGAGGATCAAAAGTGGTTTGAGAGATTTACTCATTTGAGTCCTCCTAGGTTCAGTGGTGTCGTGGGAGAGAATGCCTATGAGTTTTTGATTAACTGTCATGAGAATTGCACAACCTAGGTTTGCTTGAGTCGCATGTTGTTGCATATACTACTTATCAATTGAGGGATTCCTCTAGAGATTGGTGGAGGTCACTTGTTTGTTGCAGACCTCTTGATTCTCCTGAGATGTTTTGGGATTAGTTTGTTGAGGCATTTTTGGATAGATTCATGCTTTACATTATGGGGGATCAGATGAGAGATGAGTTTGATCACCTGGAGTAGGGCTCCATGATAATTTCTAAGTATAAAGCATGCTTTTATACCTTATATAGGTATTCATATGCCAGTATCACCACTGAAATTTGAGAAGATTCAGAAGTTTATGAAGGGATTAGATATTTCTCTTCAGCTATCTATGAATTAAATAGTGGTGTTTGGAGTATTACTTTTGAGTAAAGTGGACTATGCTAAGATGACTGAGGGTATTCTTCGAGCATCCCATGTAGGCACCAAGAAGTGCACCGTATGAGAGAGTTGGCCAGTTATACTTTTAAAGGTAGGGATTCCAGAAGCTTTCATTGATATCACGGTAGACAACTGTAGATAGCCTTGCAAAGTTTAGGTAGTGAATCTCCTAGTTTAGCAGTTTAAGTTGCCATTCTGGTCCAACATACCTCCTCCTATTGAGTCGGGTCATAGAGCTACTCCTATGTCTATGTCTGTGATGAGTTTGGCCATTTTGATAAGGACTCTCCCCATCATGTGTTCAGAGATACTCGTATTTTAGTTTTGAGAGGTAGAGGTTCTACTAGAGGTGCGCAAGGCAGAGGTAGTAGTACCTGTGATGGTGGTCATTGGGCTACTAAGGTAGTTGTGTCATAGACAATGCTATGCTATACCCGCCAAACTAGAGTCAAAGTCTTTGATGCTATTATCACAGGTATTGTCCTTGTTTACTTTAGATCTATATTTGTATTATTTGATCCGGGATTGACTTTATTATATGTGTCTACATATTTTACTTCAAGCTTTGATTCTGTTTGTGAGCCTCTTACCATGTATATTTGTGTATCTACCCCTATAGGAGATTGTTTAGTGGTAGGACGTATGTACTGATCTTATGTTGTGATATTTTTTGGGTATGAGACTTAGGTAAATTTTCTTGTCTTAGATATAGTTGATTTCGATGTCATTTTGGGTATGGATTGGTTGGTACCTTCCTATGTTGTCCTAGATTATTATGCTAAGACAGTGACATTAGCTTCACTGGGTGTTCCAAGGATATCTTGGAAGGTATGCTTTAATCTGGTCCAAATATGGTTATATCATATGTTTAAGTTTGCTTTTTGGTTGAGAGGGAATATTTGTCCTATTTGGATTAGATTCATGATACTAGTTTTGCCTCGCCTCCATTTTTAGATTCTGTTTATGTTGTCCATGATCTCATAGATATGTTCCTTATGAATTTGCCTGGTATACCTCTACATCATGATATTGACTTTGCAATTAATCTTGAGTTAGGCTTCGAGCCCATCTCTATTCCTCCTTATAAGATGTCCCCAACTGAGTTAAAGGAATTAAAGGATCATTTACAGGATTTTTTGGATAACGGATTTATCCAACCTATTATATCACCTTGTGGTGTGACTATTTTGTTTGAGTAGAAAAAGATTGGGTCTATGCGTATGTGTTTATTATCAGTAGTTCAATAAGGTGATGGTTAAGAATAAGTATATTTTCTTCCTTGTATAGATGATTTGTTCGACTAGATTCAAGATGATTTGGTGTTTTAAAGGTTGATTTGAGATTCAGATATCACCAGTTGAGGATTAGAGCTTTAGATATTCCAAAGACAACCTTTTGAACTTGTTATGGTTATTATGAGTTCTTGGTCATGTCCTTTGGGTTGACCAATGTCCCATCCACATTCATGAAGTAGATGAACCAGGTATGTCTATCATATCTTGACTTTCTTATGATTGTATTTAAAGATGATATCTGTGTTCGTTCTAAGAGTGAGGCCGATTATGAGGAGCATTTGAAGATTGTTCTTTAAAGATTGAGGGATAAGAAGAAGTATGCAAAGTTCTCTACGAGTGAGTTTTGGTTAGAGTGTATCTCTTTCTTGGGTCATGTAATGACTAAGGATAATATTATGGTTAATCCAGCCAAGATTGTAGTGATTCGTAATTGGGATAAGCCTATTTTTCCCACCGAGATTTGGAGTTTTATTGGCTTTGTAGTTTACTATCGATGTTTTTTAAGACTTCTCATCTATTATTACAGCTCCGTTGACCAAGTTGACTCAGAAGATGATTTCCTTTAAGTGATCTGATGCTTGTGAGGTAAGCTTTCAAAAGTTAAAGGATTTGTTGACATCATCTTCTTATCTTAACTTTGCTTGAGAAAAATATGGGTTTTACTATCTTTTGTGATGTTTTAGGTGTTGGGTTAGATGTCGTGTTAATATTTGAGGGTAAGGTGATCGCATATACTTCTCGTCATTTGGAGCCCTAAGACATGAATTACCCTACCCATGATTTGGAGTTGTGCACGGTTGTTTTTGCTTGGAAATTGTAGGGGCACTGCTTGTATGGAGTCCATTGTGAGACTTTATCGGATCATCATAGCCTTTAGTATTTCTTCACCCAACGAGGTCTTAATATGAGGCAGCATTGTTAGCTTAAGTTGCTTAAGGATTATGACTTGACTATTCTCTATCATTTAGGCAAGGCTAAAGTGGTTACGAATGCCTTAAGCCAAAAATTGACTAGCATGAGTAGGTTGGCACATCTTTTGATTCAGGAGAGGCAGTTGGCCTTAGAGGTTTAGTCCTTAGCTAACCATATGGTTAGGCTTGATGTTTCGACACCTAGGCATGTTTTAGCATTCGTGGAGGCTAGGTCTTCTTTGATGGAGCATATTAAAACTCATTAGTTTGATGATGTGGGATTGAGGTTGATTTGGGATAAGGTATTGAGTGGTGAGGCTAAGGAATCCTCACTTTATTCTGATGGTGTTTTAAGTATTGGAGGCCAACTTTGTATATCGAGATTAAGTGACTGGATTAGATTGATTTTGGAGGAGGCTCATTGTTCTAGGTATTTTATTCATCCGTTCATGACTAAAAAGTATTGTGATCTAAGGCAGCATTACTGGTTGGGTGGTATGACGAGAGATGTAGCATATTTTGTAGCTCATTACCTATGTTTCCAGTAGGTGAAGTCGAGCATTTGAGGTCGATTAGTTTGCTTCAGAGATTACCTATTCACGAGTAGAAATAGGAATGGATTACTATTGACTTCGTAACTGGATTACCTCCTAATATCCATGGTTTTGATAGTGTATGGTTCATTATGGATCGATTAATCAAATTTTCTCAATTCATTTTAGTTCAAATTTCTTTCATTGCTAAGAGGTTGGCCCGTATCTATATTCGTGAGATTGTGCATCTTCATGTTGTGACAGTGTCTATCATCTCATATTGAAGTTTAGTGTTCACATCTCACTTTTCGAAGACTTTTTAGGATGTGTTGGGTACTCGAGTTGATCTTAGTACAGTTTTCAAACAAAAAATTGATGTTCAATTGGAGCAGACTATTCAGGTTTTAGAGGATGTGTTCCGTGCTTGTGTGATGGATTTTGGTTGTTATTAGGAGCAACATTTAGCCTTGGTGGAGATTTTGTATAATAATATCTTTCGTTACAGTATTGATATGGCTCCTTCTGAGGCTTTGTATGGTAGGCGATGTCACTCTCTGGTTGGTTGGTTTGAGGTTTTTGATATTACACCTCAAGGTACAGACTTTCTTCGTGACTCTTTGGATAGAGTTCAGAGTATTCAAGATAGTCTTGGAGCAGCTCAGAGTAGGCAGAAGTGCTATGTAGATCATAGACTTTGTGTCCTAAGATTTTGAGTTGGTGATCAATTTTTCCTTTGAGTTTTTCCCATGAAGGGTGTGATGAGGTTTGGGAAGAGGGGGAAACTTAGCCCCAAGTATATTGGCCATTTGAGATTCTTCAGACTGTTGATGATATGGCTTATGAGTTGGCCTTGCCCCTCGATTAATCAGTTGTTCATCTATTTTTTCATGTTTCCATGATTTACCGTTATATTCTGAATAAGTCTCATGTCATTCATTAGGAGTTAGTTTAGTTAGGTGAGAGATTGTCTTTTGTTAGGAACTTATCTCCATCCTAGCTAGAGATATTAGGTGATTGTGTTCTAGAGTCATTCTAGTGGTTAAGGTCTAGTGGAAGCACCAACCTATAGGTGAAGCTACCTGGGAGGTCGAGTCTGATATGTGTGGTTCCAACCCCCATCTCTTTATTGGTTCAAGTATTTGTCTTGCTTTTAGTACAAGGACAAACTAGATTTTTAATGGTATTTGATGTAACAACCTGACTTTTTGGTGATTTTGTAAAATATTCATTTCTGTGTAATTTGACCATTTTACCCCTGCCCGTAGTTGATTTGTGGTATTTCAAGGGCATGGGGATGATTTTCTTGGTTCTCGATGCATTTTGGCATGATTTAATTGAAATTATGGTTTTTGATGGCTTTAATAGCCTTATAGTTGACTCTATTCAACATTTATTGATATGTGCATTGAATGGCAAAATGAACTGCGCCAACATATCCAGAACATTGATTTTAGATTGGTAACATAGTTGGTGTGGTTTTATGACATTTAAATCTCATTTCGACCCTGAACTTGAAAAGTTATGAAATTACGTTTGGGGGTCAATTTTGTGAAAATGATATTTTCTTTGAATATCTAATATTGCCATTGAGTCTGTAGAATCAAATTTGATAGGGTAGCATATTTTGTTTGCATACACGGGATTTTGGATGAATCTCAAGGGGTCCGCAGAGACTTGGACCATATTTATACTCATGTTTTGCCTTTTATCCCCATCTTTAAGACTTGGAGCTTAGAGTTTCACTCTTTTGAGCAATTACTTCCATTTCTTAGCTTGGGTAAGCTTCTAAACAACTATTTCAACTACTTTATTCTAATTTTATCATATAATTATTGTTTTAACGCGGATTAAAGTGGGAAATTGAGGATTTTTGCCTGGAAGGCCTAAAACTTGTTTCTTCTATTCAAACTCCGTTTTTAATCCATTTTCACTTGGTTAAGTTCCTAATATTATAATTATCAGTTTTATCTCAATTTCATCTTCAAAACAAACTTAGATTCTTGATTTCAAAAAGAATTCTCGGGGATTTTTCGGTAAAGCTTAAATATGGTTTTTGTTTAATTTAGACCTTGTTTTTAACTTGTTTTCCCTTGGGTTTTCACCTATAGACTACTAAAAATATGGAGAACATGTTTCAAATATAAAATTATGATTTTGCCTTAATTTTTTGAAAATCAATTGGGGTCCGTTTTGACCCCATCTTAAAAATAGGCAATATGGGTATCGTTGGCTTTCTTTTAATGCATACATTCTATATTTCCATATTTTAGTTGATTTCAAGTCTATTTGGGAGAATTTTGGCTTCAGAGTTAAGGCTTGTGGATCAATTTTTGGTATTCGAGGTAGGTTATTATATAACTTTATTCAAACTGGGCAGGGTAGTGAATGTTGATACAAAATCATGTTAAGGATGTGAGAACTACTCATGAAAATGGATTTATTATCATGTTGTGCCCATGTGGGGGCTTACATAATGATGTTTTTTGATAGTGTTGGTATGTTATTTGCTATGTGTGACAATATGGGGTCCTATATGATATTGTTGACCTTGTGTACATGAAATTAGTTGTGTCTTGATTGATGAAAAAAGCTAATGAGTTATCAATGGTGTATTTTTATATGTTTCATTCTGTTGACATATAGTTTATGTTGAAATTCATGGATGGTTGGAAACATTGAGTGGATTGTTGGTTCACTTGGTTAGTACATTAGTTGGACATGGAAATACTCATTCTGGTTGGTTATGAGCATTACATCCTCATATCATATACATTCATGAAACATTCATACCACCGTGAAAATACTAGAAATGCACGCTTTTTTGACAGAAAATGTGGCATCTTTAAAATCCTGTGTCGAAGGATGTGCCGAAGAGTAGATATGGATATGAATTGGATATTTATTGTATATGAGTTGATGAACGCCCCATGGTTCATATGTCAGGAAGCATTAGCTTCGTAGGTGTATACTGAGGTTGTGCGACAACCTCATGCCGCATATCATCATCATTATCATCATTACCATCATCCTTATTATCATCTTCATTGCATTTGTGTTACATTGTGCCTTCATTTGTGTTGTATTATCTCTCCTTATGTATACTTTTCTATGTACAATCCCTTTCCTATTACTTATATGTGTGATATTATTTTAATTGTATTCCTTTCTCGTATTTACTATGATGTATGTGAATATTATAGAACTATTAGTGAAAATGGTGTAGGCTACCGTCTTGGGACATTTTCTAATTGCAGATGATATGCCCTTAGTGTGTATTTTGTATGCCTTATTTTCTACTTTTCTCAATCATTCTATGATGCCTACTGAGTTCAAGTGGACCGTACTCACCCCTACTACTCCATTTTGATGCATATCCTAGTTTTAGTGCACCTTACAGTGGTTGACTTCGTCGATACATTGTAGCTATTTGAGGTAGCGGTTGGATTCTTGCTTCTAGAGTTGACTACTACCTTTCTTTACTTAGATTGTGTCTTTATTTGAATTTAGAGACATAGTTGTTCCTGTTTTGGATATCTTATGTATTTTGATCTCAAGTTGCACTAGCGATGTTCTTATACTGTGACACCAAGTTTTGGGGTTATGGTATTGTTTTTTATGTATTTCCATTTTAATTAATCATGTGGTTTGGCTTCATTCTAAAAGCCTTAATTGGGTTATTGCTATTATTTTCCCTTTTGTATTATTTTGTGTGATAGGCTAACTTGTCAAGGTTCGCCGCGACAAGTGCCATCATAACCCTTTGAATTTTTGTATCGTGACACATACAAAGCCTCAAATGGAGCCATCTTAATAGTGAAATGGTAGCTATTATTATACACAAACTCAACCAAAGTTAGATGTTACTCCCACTAACCTCCAAAGTCCAGGACATAAGCACAGAGCATATCCTCAAAAACCTGAATAGTCCTCTCTGACTGACCGTCGTCTAGGGGTGAAAAGTTATGATAAGATCAACCCAGGTATCGAACTCCTCCTAAAATGCCTCCCAAAAGTGAGAAGTAAATATTGAACCCCTATTGGATATAATAGACACTGGTACACCTTAGAGACGAACTCATGAACATAGATATGGGTAATCTCTCAGCACCAAAGAAAACCTGTATAGGTATGAAATGAGCAGATTTGGTCAATCGATCCACAATTACCCAATCACTGCTAGAACCACGAGAAGTATGTGGTAACCCAGTCACAAAGTTCATAATGATCCATTTCCATTTCCACTCGGGAATGGTAACATCTGGAGCTAAATAACAGGCCTTAAATGCTTGGTCTTCACTTGTTTACAACATAGGCAACAAGCTATAAATCCTTCATATCCTTCCTTATACCACCCCCAGTAGTGTTTCTTAAATCATGATACTTCTTAGTAACTCCTCGATGAATGAAATACTTTGAACAATGAACCTCCTTCAAGATCAATCTCACCCAATCACCCACTCTCAACACATAAACTCGGCCTCTATTCCTCAATACACCTTTGGATTTAAGTGAGGCTTTCTTAGCCTCACCACTCAACGCTTTATAAAGAATCACTTTCAACCCAACATCATCAAACTGATGAGCCCGAACCTCCTCCATCAAAGGAGACCTAACCTCCATAAATGCCAAAACACATCCAGGTGTCAAAATATCAAGCCTAACTATCTTTTTAGCCAAAGACTAAACCTCCAAGGTTAAAGGCCTCTCCTGGGTAAAAATATGCGCCAAGCAACCCATACTAGCCAACTTTTAGTTCAAGGTATCCGCAACCATATTAGCCTTGGCCAGATAATAGAGAGTAGTAAGGTAATAATCCTTAATCAACTCAAGACAATGAGGTTGCCTCATATTAAGATCTCACTAAGTGAAGAAATACGAAAGAATACATTGGTTTGCAAAGATCTTACAACGTAATCCATACAAATAGTGCCTCTATATCTTGAAAGCAAAAATAACCATGGAAAATTATAAATTGTGGGAAGGGTAATTCTTTTCATAGGGTTTCAATTGATGAGAGGCATTGTAAGACACCGCAAAGTTCCCTCGTAGTCTGAGCCTTAGAGCGTGTCAAGTGAAGTGTAATTCAAAGGATAAAAGATTGAGATAAGACTTCCCAAGTGATTGGTGTTTAGCTTTCCAACAATACCAATTTTATCCAAATTCGGATCAGGGCGTGAAGTTATGGCAATTTAACCGAGAGTTGTCGAAACCGCCCAGGTGCGATGGATGATTCGACAAACTGTCGCCTCTACGATAGACCATCGCTCGGCCCATTGTAACTAAGGCAGTAACTCCCTTTTCTGGCCCAAGTGCGACGTCCAGGATGACGGACCGTTAAGACTGGGATGGACCATCGCTGAAACCATCGCCGCTGAGGCAATGTGGCCTTATCTTGTCCAACGTGTGACGGATGATCTGATGGACCATTGAGTTTGTGACAGACCATCGCTGATACCATCACATCGAGGCAGTGTTTTTTTTTTCTGACTGACGTGCAACAGACGATCCGACGGACCGTTGTCGCTTCGACCATCGCATCCCCCGTTTAGTATTTTTAACTCATTTTGTAAAAGGGATTTTTGGTGTTTTCCACACTTTTATCAACCATATATATTCTAAGAGAAATAAATGGCTTCATTCATCATCCAAAACACAAGAGAGCTAGGGTTTCTCCCTCAAGATCAAATCTAAAACTCTTCTCCAAGAAATTCAAGAACTCACCATAGATTCTACAAATTAAGTTGAGATTTGAGTTCCCCATGTTCAAGGAATGCAAGAACCCTCCCTCAAGAATAAGAATAAGAGTTTGAAGCAAGCTTGTTCATCCAATTTCATAATCCAAGGTATGTGGAGTTTTGAACAAGGGTAATCATTTCACCCTTATGCCCAAAGGCTTATTTCAACTACAAATTTTCTATAATTTATTAGATGTTACATGAAATTGAATTAGGGTTTTTCACCCATTGTTATTGGTTGCAAGCTTTTGATGTTTCCCATGAATTGAAAGTCAAATGGCATGATTTTTACATGTTTTCTTGAGAAATTGCAGCTGGGTCTGTACCCCATGATTCTAATCCTTGAGAAGTTAATTGTTGAAATGTTTGAGATATTAAAGTATATGAGTATGTTGATATTATGAGCTAAATTTCCGTAAATTCCATATTTCTATATGATTTATGAATCTATATGCTATCTAATATGCATTTTGATGAGTTTTAACTTAAGATTGAATTATGGGTCATTAAGCCCTACTTGAGACTTTCAATTTTATGAACTTTCGTGTTATAAGCACCCATGATTTGAGTATTTTGAGATTATTGAGAAATGTTTTGACCTAATGGTCATAGTGCTTTGAAATCCATTTCACTACATGAGATTATAGATTTGATTGTTGGGTTCTTATGAACCATAAGATTATTTTGAAAGTGGATTTTCATGAGATGAGCGAGATAAACTAATGGGAGTAGTATTTAGCACCGAGTTGGGTAACTTACTATGGTTTTATACCCCAGAACTACGTGCCACCGTGGGTTTAAGATTTTGGGCCTGAGGCTAAGATGATTGGGCTCGAGGCCGAGATAAGTGATCACTGAGTTGATGTTATACTCCTTGGCAAGAGTATGATGCCTCTCCCCAATGTGAGGTTTCTTTCTTAGGAGGACAATACATTGAACTCCATGTAGCTCGCATGGTTTATGTCGGTTAAGAGAACCTCCCTAAACTAAAGTATTTTCCATTGAGATAGAATATTTTTCCTAAAGATTTGGGATGAGATATTTTCTAAAATGAATGACCTTCTTTTAGTATTTTCCAAAGAAGGAAGTAGTTTTCTCTACTAATACGAGTTGATCACCGGTTTTCAAACCAAAGTTATATTATTCCAAGTTCTAAGTGTTTGAGTTCAAAAGAGTTATAAGTTCTTGAGTAATAAAGAAGTGTTACTCTCCATGAGATATATCCAAGAGTTGAAAGTATTGTTTAAAGCTTCCTTCATCCTAAGGGTAATGAGAATAAGATGAGAACACAGATTTTAAAGCCAAAGTATAATCACTCACGAGATTTGTGTTATATGTTTCATTCTACATGATTTATGAGCTTTACATTTTAGACTTATTCAAGCCATGTAAGTCATTCCTATTTCCATGCATGATTTTATTAAAGAGTATTGATATTATTTTATGTAAATGCATACACCCCCATATACTTTGTACATTCCCAAGTGTTGATCCACATATACGCATATGTGCTACATTGTCTTATAATGTAGGTTCAGGTGCTTAGTCCCAGTATCGTCAGTGATTCTTGAGTACCTTTATCTACATTTTTACAGTGGTGAGTACTCATGGTTTGAGGACCTATCTTCAGATATTTTAGTATTTGAGTGTTTATGTTATTACTTTTAGTTTAGTTTGAGTCAGTTGGGGACCTGTCCCAACGGTTCTTGAGTTCATGGAGTAGTAGAGACTTTGTCATACTAGTTATCAGACTTTGGTTGTGTTGAGATTTCCAGTATAGTGGTCGTTTGAACCGAGTATTACCTTCATATTTCCTATTATTTGATATGACAGTGCCAGTGTTTTGAATATTTCTTCTTGAATGAGTTATTATGAGAAGTGATAGGCTCAAAGGGTTAGCTTGGGACTACTTGTATCCCTAAGAACCATGTGACGTCCCGGGAGGTGATTTTGGGTCATTACAAACTTGGTATCAGAGCCTAATATTTTAAAGGAGTCCTAGGGAGTCTGACAAGCCACGTTGAGTAGAGTCTTGATCATCGGTGTGTAGCGCACCATATTTATGAGCAAGAGGCTACAAGACATTTTAGGAAAAAGTTGTTTCTTTCTTTCAGATTCTATCGTGCCTACAGTTGTCCCTCTTATCTACTAATTCGTGTTCTTCTATTTCAAAAAATACCTCTCCAAAGAGTGAATTCCCGTAGAAACGATAATGAGAAACCTCAGCTTGTTGATCCTTTGAATAAGACAGTGTCTCGTACTGAGTTTCGGGCGGCCTTTCAGGCGTTAGCCTAAGCAGTCACCACTAATGTTCGGGCCAATAATCGATCCGGAGTTGCAAATTAGCAGGGAGGTGATGTAGCTGCTGCTAGGATTCATAATTTTATGCGGATGAATCCGCCAGAGTTTTATGGGTCCAAAGCAGGTGAGGACCCACAGTCGTACCTTGAGGAGGTGAGAAAGATCACGTAGGTGATGTATATTTTTGAGGAATAAAGTGTTGAGTTGGCATCTTACAGGTTGAAGGATATAGTTTATGACTGGGTTGTATCATGGAGGAAGGGTAGAGGTGAGGATTTTGCTCCTATGACTGGGCAGGTGTTCCAAGATGCATTCCTGGACAAGTTCTTTTCTCTTGAGATGAGGGAAGAAAAGATTGAGGAGTTTATGAACTTGAGGCAGGGCTCCATGACTTCTAAGGAGTACTTCTTGAAGTTCAACCAGTTGGCCAAGTATGCTCCTGATTTGATTTCTGACACTCGAGAAAGTATGAGCAAGTTTATGACAGGGGTTTCTGGTTTGGTGCTGAAAGAATGTAGGACTGCGATACTATATAGAGATATAGATCTTTCTAGGTTGATGACGCATGCACAACAGATAGAGGCAAATAAAATTAGAGAGAGAGACAGAGTGAGGGGTAACAAGAGGGCTAGATCTGAGCAGCATGAGTATAGTCAGCCTAGGTTCCATGGAGAAAACCGCCCTCAGTTTTAGAGATGTCCGTCTATTCCATCACCTTCATCAGCTAGTGCTCCCGCACCTAGAGGTAAGAAGGAGAAAGAGAGCAGGTCTTTTATGTCTAGGTTACAGAATAGTTTTGGTAACAGGAACCGTTATCCTCGTTGTGCTAAGTGTGGTAGGGATCAACCCGGTGAGTGTTTCGCAGATTTGGAAGGTTGTTTTGGTTGTGGAAAGAAGGACCATAGACTTAGAGACTGTCCCTATGCCAGGCAAGGGAACAGAGATGCCCGACCTCAAGCACAGACTACTAGTGCACCAGCTTCTGTACCTCGTCCCGCCCCTGCTCAGGGCGCTTCATCTAGCACTGCTAGTGGTCAGCACCAGAAGAGATTCTACGTCTTACCATCCCGTCAGGAGTAGGAGGACTCTTACAATGTTGTTAATGGTATGCTCCACATCTTTTGTTTTGATGTTTATGTGTTGTTAGACCCCGGGTCAAGTCTCTCCTATGTGACCCCACTTGTGGCTGTGAATTTAAAAATAAATCCCAAAAAGATTCCTGAGCCTTTCCTAGTCTCCACACCAGTAGAGGCGTCAGTTATTGCTAAACAAGTGTATAGAGATTGTCCTGTTACTGTTCTTCACAGAGTCATACTTGGTGATTTGATAGAGCTAGACATGGTATATTTTGACCTTATTCTGGGTATGGATTGGCTTCATTCTTGTTATGCATCTATAGACTGTCGTACCCGTTTGGTCAAGTTTTAGTTCCTTTATGAACCAGTTTTTGAGTGGTCTGGGAGTTTGGTATCTCCCAAGAGTCATTTTATCTCCTATATCAAAGCCAAAAAGTTAATATCCAAACATTGCATCTATCACCTAGTTAGAGTCAAAGACACTAAGTCCGAGGCTCCAACTATTCAGTCAGTCGATATTGTTAATGAGTTTCTGGATGTTTTTTTGGAAGATATCCTAGGGGTACCTTCCGATAGAGAGATAGAATTCGGGATTGACCTTCTTCCCAACACTCGTCCTATTTCTACTCTGCTATACCGTATGGAATTTGCCGAGCTTAAGGAGTTGAAGGAGAAACTCAAAGAACTTTTATACAAATGTTTTATAAGGCCCAGTATTTCTCCTTAGGGCGCACCTATTTTATTCGTGTGAGAGAAAAATGGTTCCTTGCGTATGTGCATTGACTATCGTCAGCTTAGCAAGGTCATGGTAAAAAATAAGTATCCTCTTCCGAGAATTGATGACCTATTTGATCAGTTGCAAGGTGCAAGTTATCTCTCTAAGATAGACCTTAGATTTGGCTATCACCAGCTTAAAGTGAGGGAATGTGATATTCCAAAGACAGCCTTCCAAGCCCGCTATGGTTACTTTGAGTTTCTAGTCATGTCTTTCGGGATAACCAATTCCCCAGCAGCCATCATGGACCTCATGAATCGAGTATTCAAGCTATATCTTGATATGTTCATCATTGTCTTCATGGATGACATCCTTGTATACTCCCGTAATGAGAATGACCATGCGAATCACCTTAGAACTGTCTTGAAAACTCTTAGAGATCACCAGTTGTTTGCCAAATTCAATAAGTGTGAATTTTGTCTAAGGCCTGTAGCTTTTTTGGGTTATATTGTTTCAGCCAAAGGTATTAGAGTTGATCCCCAACAGACAAAAGCTGTAAGAAATTGTCCTAGACCCATCTCTTTATCTGACAATAGAAGTTTCTTAGGTTTAGTGGGTTACTACCATCGTTTTGTTGAAGGTTTCTCTTCTATTGCATCTCATATGACCCGGTTGACCCAAAAGTAAGTTAAGTTCCAGAGGTCAGATTCCTGTGAGAAGAGTTTTCAGGAGTTGAAGACTCGACTTACTTCTCCCTTGTGTTGACTTTGACTAATGGTATATATGGTTTTATGGTGTATTATGATCCCTCTATAGTTGGTTTGGGTTGTGTGTTAATGCAAAGAGGTAAGATTATAGCCTATGCCTCTAGATAGTTAAAGCCGCATGAGAAGAATTACCCAACCCATGATCTTGAGTTAGCTGTTGTGGTCTTTTCTTTGAAAATCTGGAGACACTATCTTTATGGTGTTCATGTTGATATGTTTACTGATCATAAGAGCTTCCAGTATGTGTTTACTTAGAGAGAGTTGAATTTTAGGCAGAGGAGGTGGTTAAAGTTGTTAAAAGACTATGATATAAGTGTGTTGTAATACCCGGGCAAGGCCAATATAGTTGCTGATGTAGAGGAAGGAAAGAAAGAGTCATCTCATGATGTGCATTGTTTGGCTAGATTGGGTGTTAGGTTGCTTGATTCTGCTGAGGGAAGTACTTTGGTACAAAATCGTTCTGAATCCTCTTTAGTTTTGGAAGTGAAAAAAAAATAAGATAGAGATCCTAGTTTGGTCAGACTGAAGGAGGCAGTTAAGGACCAAAAGGAAGAGGTTTTCTCCTAAGGGGGAGATGGCGTGTTGAGATTGCAGGGTAGATTGTGCATTCTGTGTGTGGATGATATGAGGCAGTGGATTATGGTTGAAGTGTATGGTGCATGGTATTTTATTCATCCCGGCACTTCCAAGATGTACCGCAACTTGCGGGAAATCAATTGGTGGAATGGTATGAAGAAGGATATAGCTGAGTTTGTAGCAAAGTATGCAATGTGGCAACAGATTAAGGTAGAGAACCAAAGACCTGGTGGTGTGATGCAAGAGTTTGGTACACCCACTTGGAAGTGGGAGGTGGTGAGTATGGACTTCGTGACCGGGTTGCCTCTTTTGCGTCGTCATCATTGTTCTATTTGGGTTGTTGTAGATAGGCTGACTAAGTCCGCACACTTCTTGCATGTGCATACATATTATATAGCTGAGGATTATGCTAGATTATATATCTAGGAGTTAGTCAGGCTGTACAAAGTTCCTTTATCTATCATTTTGGATAGGAGTACTCAATTTACTTCTCAGTTTTGGAGGGCGTTTCAACAGGGTCTTGGTACCCAAGTTCTTTTGAGTTCTGCTTTTCATCCATAGATAGATGGTCAGGCTGAGAGGACCATTAAGACCCTAGAATATATGTTGAGGGCGTGTGCTCTTGATTTCAAAGGTAGTTGGGATGAACATTTGCCATTTATAGAGTTTGCCTATAACAATAGTTACCATACTAGCATCAGGATGGCACCATTTAAGGCCTTGTATGGTAGAAGATGTAGATCACCCATAGGTTGGTTTGAAGTGGGTAAAGCTGTCGTGATTAGGCCTGATACAGTATTTGAAGCTATGGAAAAAGTTAAGTTGATTAAAGAGAGGCTATAGACAGCTCAGAGTCATCAAAAGTCATATGCCGATGTGAGGAGAAGAAATCTTAAGTTTGTAGTAGGTAAGTGTACTTAAAGATTTCACCGATGAAAGGGGTGAAGAGGTTTGGTAAAAATGGAAAGCTTAGTCCCCGTTATGTTGGCCCGTATAGAGTTTTGAGCCGTGTTGGTAATGTTACCTATGAGGTTGAGTCGCCCATAAGTTGTTAGCCGTTTATCCTATTTTTTATGTCTCCATGCTTAAGAAGTATATTGGTGATTCCGTTGTGGTAAATCCTTCAGAGAGTGCTGATATTCAGAACAATCTTTCATTTGATGAGATTCCCGTTGACATCCTAGATTTTTAGATCCTTAGACTGAGGAACAAAGAAGTTCCCATGGTCAAAGTGTTGTGGTGGAACCAGTCAGTTGAGGGTGCTACTTGGGAGGCAGAAACAGATATGCGAGCCAAGTACCTGTACCTCTTTTTCGCGAGTTCAGATGATCCAAAGGTATTATTCTTTCTTAATTCATCCCTTCTATTCTAAATTTCAGCTATATATCTATTCTTGCATGAGTTCTTGCAATTTCTAATGTATTCAAGAGTGTAGAGAGATTTTGAGCCGTTTAGCAAATTGCTTCAGATATGTGTACTCTATTTTCGTGTGTTCCTAGTGTAACAAGCTATATTCTAGGATGAATTTTTCCAAGGGGGAGATATTGTAATACCCCACAAAGTTTCCTCATAGTCCGAGCCTTAGAGCATGTCAAGTGAAATATAATTCCGACCCTAAAACATTGAGAAGAGACTTCCCAAGTGATTGGTGTTTAAACCTATGCATAGTTAGGTTGGTTGATTCAGTCCGTTAGTTTGGGTGTTTTGGTGAAGTGGTAAGCTTCCATCCCCCGAAAGGCTTAGGTATTTCACCAACTTTTATTCTTTGATTTGAGCTGATAACTACCTTCGTTATCATTAACATTATCATTTTTATTCTCATTGTCATCTGTTATAGTCGGGG
Organism: Capsicum pubescens; assembly: GCA_030864215.1. Lineage (NCBI taxonomy): Eukaryota > Viridiplantae > Streptophyta > Magnoliopsida > Solanales > Solanaceae > Capsicum > Capsicum pubescens. Next base: position 123,566,678 of record CM061544.1, read on the forward strand.
ATATGTCCCAACCAAGACTGGTTTTCATTCTTTCATTTGCAGGCTTTGTTTGGATTACTGTGGACATTAGGCGGTGTTGGTCAGTTGTTTGGAAAGCCATTGATCATCGGTTATAGACTTATTTTAACTTTTTAAAGCTTGTTGTATGCTATCTTGTTATATATTCAAAATTCATCCAACATTCGAAGATGTTATGTTTCGTTTGGTTATGTGCAAGGGGTAATCTCTGGTCTATGTGGGACTTGAGATACCCGTCATGGACGGGACCTTGTTTGGGTCATGACAGAGATGGTATTAAATCCTAGGTTTGGTGTCATTAGGTGTCCAACAAAGCTGTTTTAAGTAGAGTTTTACTTATAGGTGTTTAGCCTGCCATACTTATAAGGGAGAGGCTATGGGGAATTTAGGAATGTTTCTTTTTTCTTGTTGTTCTATTTTAATCTATAGAGCCTAAAGTCTTGAATATCCCCTAACTCCCATGTATGTGATGTTCAGATTATGCCTCCCAGAAGTTTTGATGCTTGTAGCATCTCTTCTGCCCGCATAAGGATTATGTGGATGGAGCTCATCCTACTCGAGGAGTTCTGACCCGGTCTAGGGTCGCTGCTTCTAATTTCCCTGAGGGTGCACCATAGATTCCCCCTATCCCTCATCAGGTACCCCAGGCTGGTGTGTCTAATGCTGAGTTTTTCCAGTCGATTCATTTGCTTTCCTAGTTTGTAGCCTCTCAGACTGAGCATGTTGCTTTTGTTGCTCCTTCATTTGAGTCCACTAGAGTTGGCCAATTTATGAGGTTGAGTCCTCCTATTTTCACTGGTTCTAAAGTTTAGAAATAACTTCAAAATTTTATTAGTGAGATAGAAAAAAATAATTGTGCGATACATGCCATTGATGTGGAGGGTGTAGAGAACATGGGTTACCATTTGAAAGATGTGACATACCAATGGTATGAGGAGTGGGACTAGTCTAGGGGAGAGATGTTGAGTCTGCTTTGTGGGATGACTTCTCAAGCACTTTTCTTGATCTCTTCTTTCCTCAGGAGTTGAGGGAAATGGAGGATTAGGAATTTGTGAATTTGAAGCGAGGTAGGATGTCAATAAAAGAGTATGCCTTGAAGTTTCATCATCTATCGCGTTATGCTCCTGAGTTGGTGTCTAGCATATGGTCTAGAATGAGGAAGTTTACTTCTGGGTCATCCCTTGAGTTGATCTTAGAGAGCAAGGTTGTCTTGTTGAATAATGATATGGACATCTCTAGACTTGTGGTATATATGCAACAAGTAGAGGAAGAAAAGAAGAAGCAACACGACATGAGTGAAAGTAAGAAAAAGAATTTTTGCTACTCAGACTAGGGTGGAGGTCAATAGAATTGTGGTAGAGACGACAGGAAGTGGTCTAAAAAGAAATAGGGCAATTTTGCTTCCTACTCTACGGCTAGTGCTCCTTATCCTAAGTTATCAGGTGATCATCGTTGTTAGTATGATAGTGGGTTTAGATCACCAGAAGCTCAGTCTCAGGCAAGTGGGGCTCATTCATCTTTGTTATATCCTCTTTTTAGATTATTCAGTCAAGTGCATCATGGTTTTTGTGAGGAAGGATGTAATAAGTGCTTTAAATGTGGTCAGATTGGTTATCTGCATCAAAATTGTCGTTTTAAGGTTGCTTCAAAGGCTAGTAAGGTTTTTGTTGCTACTTTATCTGCTCCTGCACCGATGGGTGCTACTTCTGCCTCTGCTCTGGTATAGTTCAGAACTATCTGTATGCTCTTGCCGCCCGCCAGGATTTTGAAGCATCCCTTAATATTATTACTGGTACACTTAAACTTTTTTCTTATTATGTATATTATCTACTTAATACCGGGTCTACTCTCTTTTGTGTGACCCCTTATGTGGATATTTATTTTGGGTTAGATCCTGAGTGTATTCTGGATCCTTTTTCTATGTACACCCTAGTGGGTGACTCTATTATGGCTAGAAGGGTCTATAGGGGTTGTGTGATATTGGGCCATGGTAGGGAGACCTCATAGAGTTAGACATGGTAGACTTTGATATGATATTAGGGATGGATTAATTATATTCATCCTATGTGTCCCATGATTGTCAGACACATGGGGTTAGTTTCCATTTCCCAAAGAAGTCGGTGATTGAGTGGGAAGGTAGTTCTCTATTACATAAAAGAAAGTTTATTTCATATCTTAGAGCCCGAAAAATGGTTTTTAAAGGGTGCCTCTATCACTTAGTGCATGTCAAGGATTCTAGATCCGAAGGTCCTTCTTTTTTTACTATCCCTGTGGTCTATGAATATTTTGAGGTATTCCATGATGATCTTCCTGGTATTCCTCCTGATAGGAAAAATTATTTTGGGAATGATCTTCTTCCAGATGCTCGGCCTATTTATTCCTCCTTACAGAATGGCTCCGACTGAGTTGAAAGAACTTAAGGACCAATTTAATGACCATCTGGATAAGGGTTTCATTTTTCCTAGTGTTTCTCCATGAGGTGCTCTCGTTCTCATCGTTTGTAAGAAGGATGGTTCCCTTCGAATGTGTATTAATAATCATCAATTGAATAACGTGACTGTAAAGAATAAGTATTCACTCCCAAGGATTGAAAATCTCTTTGATCAGCTTCAGGGATCTAAGTTCTTTTCTAAGATTGATCTTTGATCTGGGTACCATCAGTTGAATATTAGGGAGATGGATATATCTAAGACTGCTTTCCAAACACTTTATGGACATTTTGAGTATTTGGTGATGTCTTTTGGCTTGACTAATGTCCCGACAACATTTATCGATCTTATGAATAAGGTTTTCATTAGTTCTTGGATTTGTTCATGATTGTCTTTATTGATGATATTTTGGTGTATTCCAAGAGTTAAGAAGATCATGACGATAACCTCTGCCTTGTATTCTGACCCTAAAGTATCAGTGTTTGTATGATAAGTTCTTAAAGTGTGTGTTCTGGTTGAATATTGTGACTTACCTAGGTCATGTTGTATCTAGAGAAGGGGTCATGGTGGATCCACAAAAGATTGTGGTGGATAAGAAGTGGCCTAGACCCACGACTCCAACTGACATTCAAAGCTTTTTGGGTTTAGTTGGTTATTATAGAAGGTTCGTAGAAAGTTTCTCTTCAATTGCTACCCCATTGACCAAGTTGACCCAGAAGAAGGTGAATTTTTAGTGGTCTAGTGCTTGTGAAGGTAGTTTTGAGAAGTTAAAGGATAATTTGACTTTAGCTCCGATCTTGACTCTGCCTGAGGGAACGTATGGTTTTGTGATTTATTATGATGCGTCTCGTACGAGACTAGGCTGTGTGTTGATACAACATGACAAGAATTGTATGACTCATGATTTGGAATTATTAGCTGTGGTGTTTGCATTAAAGATCTTGTGGTAATATTTGTATGGGGTCCATGTTGATATTTATTCTGATCATAAGATCCTTCAATATGTGTTCACTGAGCAGGAGTTGAATCTCAGACAAAGGAGATGACTTGAGTTTCTAAAGGACTATGACATGAGTCTCTACTATCATTTAGGTAAAGATAACTTGGTTGTTGATGCTCTTAGAAGGCTGTCCATGGTAATCTTGTCTCACATAGATAAGGAAAAGCGGGATTTGGTGAAGGATATTCATCATTTAGCTAATCTTGGAGTTTCTCTCAAGGATTCCTAAGATGTTGGTGTAATTGTTCAAGAGGTGGCAAAGTGATCTCTTAGTGCTGAGGTGAAGGAGAAGCAGATGTTGGATCCTATCTTGATGAAAATCAAGAATGATGTTGGTAGGCAGAAGGTGATGGTTTTTGAGATCAGCGGCGATGGTATCTTCTGGTACCAAGGTAGACAGGTGTTCCCGAGGTTGATGGGTTGCGAGAAAGAATTTTTGCCGAAGCTTATGAGTCATGTTATACAGTTCATCCTGGTTCAATGAAGATGTATCATGACCTTAGGAGATTTATTGGTGGAATAACATGAAGTGGGATATGGCCAATTTTATGGCTAAGTGCATGGTGTATCCGCTAGTGAAGGTGGAACACTTGAGGCCTGGTGGGTTAACGCGAGAAATTAAACTGTTGGTATGGAAATGGGAGATAATTAATATGGATATTGTTATTGGTCTTCTGCAGTCTCGCGAACAGTAGTTTGATTTGATTTGGGTCATCGTGGATGAATAAGTCTTCTAACTTCTTACCAGTGAGGACTAATTTCTCTTCCGAGAATTATGCTACTATGTTATTGAGGAGATCGTGAAGTTTACTGGTACTTTGATCTCCATCATTTCTGATCGAGGTACTCAATTTTCATCTCACTTTTGGAGGTCGTTCTAGAAAGGTTTGGGGTCTAAGGTGGCCCTTAGTACTGCTTTCCACCCACAGACGAATAGGCAAGTAAAAAGGACAATTTAGGTCCTGGAAGATATGTTTTGAGCTTATGTGTTTGATTATGGTGGTAGTTGGGTTGACCACTTACCTCTCATAGAGTATAATTATAATAACAGTTATCACTCTAGCATTGGTATGACTTCGTTTGAAGCCTTGTATGGTAGGAGGTGTAGGCTTCTCATTGGGTAGTTTGAGATTGGTGAACATAAGATATTTGGCCTCAGTTTAGTTCACCATGCCATGAAGAAGGTGAAGGTGATTCGAGATAGTCTTAAGGCCACCCAAAGCCGCCAAAAGTCCAATGCGTATATGGGGAGAAGGTAGTTGAAGTTCAGTGTTGGTGATTGGGTTTTCTTAAAAGTGTTACCCATGAAGGGAGTGATGCAGTTTGGTAAGAAGGGAAAGCTCAATCCCTATTATGTTGGCTCGTACTTGGTTGTATATAGGGTTGGAAAGGTCTCATATGAATTGGAGGTGCCTTCTAGTTTGAGTTCCATTCATCCGGTGTTTCATGTTTCGATGTTGAGGAAATGTGTGGGTGATACTTCGACGATTATTCCTTTGGAGAAGGTAGGTATTTTGAATTCCTTTTCCTATAAGGAGGTTCCTGTTGTGATTATGGATTGGTAATTCCATCGGTTTCGAACAAAGGATATGGCTTCGGTGAAGGTTTTTTGGAGGAACCAAAAGTTTGAGGAAGCTACTTAGGAAGACGAGAAGGACATGAAGTCCAAGTATCCATTCTTGTTTCCCGTTGTGGATAATCGTGCTTAAGGTATGTATATTCCTTAACATCTTTGTTTTCAAACTTTGTTAAAGGAAATGGTGATTTCCTTGGAATCTTTGTTTTTTGTCTTTGTTAAAGGTAAGATTGTGGTATGTGGAGTCAATCGTGCTAATAAATTCCTTTTCCTATCATTCAAGGGGAATGATCCTACATGAGGAGTATGTAACGCCCAGTATTTTTGGTCCTTGAAATGTTTTGCAATTTTATCCTCACTATCCTGACTACACCTCACCCTACAAGTAGGGTGTCTTGACGGGATAGGTGACCCTAGTCGTAAGGTATCTAGTGAATGTTGTTTGGAGTTACTATCCTGGGTACGACTTGGGGACAAGAGTTGTAAAGACCCATGACAAGTCATTGGGATCGAATCGTAACTAAATAAGTAATTTAGTGGCAAAGTTCTGCTCTGAGTACGAATAGCTCACTATAAGTCATGAGGACTTGTTACGAGTCGTTAGGTGCAAATCATAGGATGTCCAGTATTTATCCAATTGGGCTCTTTGTTTATTACAATTGGGCCCTACGAGTCGTAGGGTCCCATGATGAGTAGTACCAGTTGAGTTGTAGTGTCAACAGTGTGTGGGTGTTTCGGGGACTGTCTTGGTTACGACTCAGGGTGCCGAGTCGTAATGTATCTATATGAGTCGTATAGTGACCTGTAGTCACTTGCGATAATTTTTCAGTCTTTTCATTAACTAAACTTTTGACATTTCCCCTCTACCCTAATCGTAACCCATGACTTAAAACCTTATTTGGGACCCTATTAGCATTGTTAACTCACTAAAACACTTTCAAAAAGCTCTCTTCAATCCTCTCAAGCATCCATACTTAGGGTTTCCAAGAAGTAGGTCATCCAAGGGATTAAGAGTTGAATTCCTTCCATGAAACTTGTTATTTCAGGCATGTTACTCTACCCTCATTAGTAATTTTTTAAAATCATATGTTTTAGAGTATTGTTCATGAGATATTTGTGTTGGTTTTGAAACAAGGTTGAGGGTTTTGAATGCTAATTGATTGAACAATGTTTATCATAGTTTATATATGATTAATCATGCTTTAATTATGATTTTGAACTCGTGGATGCATGGGTATGGTGAAATGTACTAGGGAATTGTGATTTCCTCAAACTTTTAACTTTTGAAGTGGTTATAACCCCAACACCATATGGTGAAATTAGTTTTTAATTATGAGAAATATGGGAATTTGTAAAATTGAACCAAGGGGGTTGTGAATTTCCCCAAGTGATGTAATTGTTTTGGCATGTTGTTGTTACCTTTCAAGTGTAGCTGGTATGAAGATACCAACAATGTATGCCTAAATGTGTATTTTGGTTCAATGTATGGGATTGTGTGATAAATATTTTTTATTGAGCTTTAATGGGGGTTGTGTATCTAAGTTGTGAAAGTGAAGATCCAAGTGACTAATACTGGAAACTGCCTTTGCCAATGTGGGAGTCTAATTGAATAGGGAGGATCGAGTTACCCTCATTATTATTACATGATTAGGGAGGTTCGAGTCCCACTCACATCATTACAAGATCAGGTGCATAAGTCACCTTAGTATATGATGGGGAGGTTCGAGGCCCTTGTGCATATATATGAGATTATTACGGCTATACGTACTGGGCCCAACGAGGGGGTGAGAGCTGAGGCCTATATATACCGTGGATACATGTTATGTCGGTTGAGCTACACAATCCAGGGTAAAGCTTCAAAGCGCATGTTAAGCCTTGTTCCCTATCCCGACATGTGATATATTTATGCATATGCATTGGATATGTGTATTGTTTTTGCATGATTTTGAAATATTGATCATGGCATTTTTTTTCCTTATCCCTGAGTTACATTCTAGTGTTCACCCCACTAACCATTTCCGGACGTTGTATCCCCACGCGATGTAGGCACCGAAGATTTTTCTACTTTTTCTGTGCAGAGTTAGGTCGGTCGATTCGATTCATTGGTTCGTGGTGTTGTAGTGAAGTGAGATTCCATCCCCCAAAAGGCTTAGGCATTTCACCATCTTTCATTATTATATTTGAGTTGATAGCTACATTCATTATCATTAACATTATCATTTTCAATCTCATTTTCATCTATTAGAGTCGGGGACATTTCCCGACCAAGACTGATTTTGGTTCTTTATTTAGAAGGATTTATTTGGATTACTGTGGACATTAGTCGGTGTTGGTTGGTTGTTTGTCCCATCATCAGCCATCGAACATATACTTATTTTGAATTTATTTAAGCTTGTTGCATGCTATTTTGTTATATGTTCAGAATTCATTCGACTTTGGGAGATATTGTGTTTGATTTGGTTAGGTGCTAGGGGTGATCTCCAGTTCATGTGGGACTTGAGATACCCATAACGGCAAGGCCCTTGTTCGGGTCGTGACATATATGTATTATATGAGTATGTAATGCTCACAATCAAAGCAGAATGAGAGTCTCAAATCCAACCAATATACATACACGTGAGATAAAAATCCACTCAATAGGCCAACCATCCTTGATCCAATATAAGTCATGTACCATTAAAATAAAAAATGCGAGTAAGACATCAATAATACAACAAAAACCTCAACCTAGACATTTCTAACACAAGGAAAATAATCCAATAGAGATACAAGACCAACAATGTCATATAAGGCCCCCCACATGTCACATATAACAAATATCATCTCAAACCACCAATAATATCAATAGAAGTACCTATACGGGAAAACAACAGTAGTAACATCATTTTCATAATTATTGTTGATACCCATTGTATGTTTTTATATAATCATTAACTACCCAGTCTAGTTTGAAGAAAGTTAAGTCATAACCTACCTCGAAGCGACAAAATTTGGTCCAAAACCCTTCAACCTAGACCCATCTCCTCTCAAACAACCTCGAAATTAACTAAAATATATAAATATATAATATGTGCATTAAAAAAAAGCCAATACTCAATATGTGCACTATCTTGTCATGGTTTAAACGAACCCCCACAATGGATTCTTGAAAAGAAGGGGTAAAATCAGATTTTTAATTCATAATCACATTATCCATGATTAAAGGAAGCCATAGAAGAAAACCCAAGATAAAAAAAGGTTGAAATTGAAGGAAAACTATTTTAGGACTTTCGGGCCAAAAATCCTAAATTTGACTTTTGAAATTCCAAAACTACGGGTTTTAGATGACAAGAATTGAACTAAAAAAATTAAATAATGTTTTGGACCTTACCCATGTTTGAGAATAGATGAAATTGCCGAAAACTCTAAAATCCAAAGCTCAAAGTCTAAAAAATGAAAGAACAATGAGAAAAATGATTTTTATACTGTCCCAGTGCTGACCGCATGCACATAAGTGCCGCTTAGAGGTACTTACATGCATGCCCAATCCACTTTAGAAAAAAAGGGGTTGCTTTAGTGGCCTTCACTAAAGGGGATAAGGCTCTGCTTTAGCGCCCCCAAGCTGGGGAGCTGGTTCTCTAAAGAGACCGAATGGTCACTTTATCAGTCGTCGCTAAAGTGGACCAAGAGCCTATTTAGTGACCAGATAGATGGTGCATCATCTGGGACTTGGAAATTCTTCAAGTCTCCGCGGACCCTTCGGGATTCATACAAAATTTTAAGAAAGTAAATGAAATATTCTACCCTATCAAATTCGATGGTCCAGACTCAATGATGACGTCAGATTTTTTAAAAGCGATTGATTTTATAAAATTGACCTTCGAGACTCATTTTCATAATTTCTTGAACGGAGGATCGAAATGAGATATAAAAGTCATAAAATTGAATCAACCACCCTACTAACCCTAAATTGACGCTCTGAATATGCTAGTGCAGTACGTTTTTCATCCGACACACAAAATAACAAATGTTGACCAATGTCAACTATATAGCCTTTTTAACCTCCAAAATCCACAAACTCACACAAATCGCTTAAAGTACATTGGAAACCCTGTCACTCATCCCCACACCCCAGACACATCATGTAGCAATCACAGGGAGGGATAAAATGATCATATTGCATAAATATGAATAATCCAAAAAATCAAGTCATTACATTAATTGTCAATTTAGATCAAGTTGACGTGTTTAGATGTGCACTCTCAAAGATAAAGTGTTTACATGGCGGCTGAGGCTAAGTTTAAATGTCTATTTAATTACTATGCCATTTTAAATATTACTAGTACTTAGACACGTACATTACACGTGTATTCCATGCTAATCAATTCAAACTCTCTTTTATTGAAATGAAGGGGATATATTTAAAAAATATATAAAAAAGGTGCAAGCTCAAACAAACTTACACGAATGGTGAATCTATTCCATCAATTTCCATGAATGCATTTAAAATGATGAGTTATTGTTAGACATGCTAAATTAAATAATTAAACTTAGTAAAATATGTATAATGCATGTGTAACGTGATTAATTTTAAAGAAAATGGTCAAAATTTACCTCTTCAATCAAAGAGCAATTAAAATTTCAGAACGGTATCTTAAGTTCAATTTTGTCAGTTGAAATCTTAGGAGATTATCCATGGGAATAGTACTTTTACAATTAAGACTCTAAACACTATGTTAGCTATCATAAACATTTTCCTCAATTTGGAATTTGTGTTAGAAGTAATAATCTTCTAATCTTTTGTTTTATTTTGGTAAAAGAACTTAGTACTCAACCTTTTGTTTTATTTTGATAAAAAAAGGGCAGCCCAATGCACTAAAGCTACCGCTATGCGCGGTGTCTGGGGAAGAGGCCCACCACAAGGGTGTATTGTACGCAGTCTTACCTTGTATTTCTACCAAAGGCTGTTTCCAAGGCTTGAACCCGTGACCTTCTGATCACATGAAAACAACTTTACCAGTTACTCCAAGGCTCCCGTTGATAAAAAAATTAGTGTTTATTCTCTTCCAAATTTATTTAACTCATTAATTAATTATGCAAGGATTATTTTTTTAATTACGTTTATGGAAGATTGTTCGTACATTCCCACTCTTTTCTTAATTTTATTGAAAAATCTTGAATTCAGAGTTAAAAGGGACAGTTTTTCAAGTTTAGGAGTTAAAACAAACAGTCATTTTTTTATGTTACAAAACACACAGTTTGTCCAAAGATGGGTAAACTACAAATTATACCATTAACACAGTTTGACAAACATTTGGTGAAGGGAAAAATATTAATAGGGTTTGCCCAAAAATGGGCAAACTGTTATAAAAGTATTTACATTATAGTGAATGTCAATCAAGAATATAGATAAGATTTATCAAGATCTATTTGATATCTATTAGGATATGAAATATCTATCTTTTAGAGAGAAACTAAGAGTCATATTCCCTATAAATGGAAGGATTTCCTTTATTGTAAAAGACCCCAAGAGAATCCTCAAGAGAAATAAGAATTACTCTCTCTTCTCTCTCTACTCTTATTATTCCCTACTTTATTTTTCATAATACGTTATCAACACGAGTTTCTAATCAATTGAGAGAAAGTATATTTGAAGGCGGATTTGCTTTAAGATATCTGCTCACGCTTTAAGAGGTGTTCCTGATTATTTCTAAGAAGTCTTTGTATGAAATATGAGTTTATGTTGGTTGTCTAATTAAATGCAAGTGATCCTGTCTATTTGCTTCCACTGCGTGTGACTAATTTTTCAATAATTGACATCACGAGCTTTGTTTCATTTAATTGGATAACCTAGAAGATAAGTTTAATTATATATATGATTCATAATAAGATAAATCTTTTTCAAAGTTTGAAAGGGTGGTGCAACTTTCTGTCTGCATTATTTTTGGATGATTGAACCGAGACCAAATTTATTTGTTCTTTTGACCATCAGGATAAAATAAAAGCCACTGTAGCAATTGTCGATTTTCTATATCTTGACCTTTGGGGATTGTGATGAAAATCATAATGGCTATAATAAATAAACAATATATATATATTAGACCATACAATGATTTTGATAATGGTGCCTGCAGTTAGCAAATACCTTTTCCCAAGTTGGGTTCAAGGATTTAAAATTATAGCCCAGCTTGTGGTATAATTTCAGTATAGTGTGGTTTATCAGTAAGTCATTGGTGCGAATTTTCATTGATTGTATTCTTGGGCACTTAGCCAGATTCCTTTGTTGTGATTATCATTGAGTCATTAGTACGAATTGTCATTGTTTGTATATATGGGAACTTAGCCAGATTCCTTTGTTGTGATTGATACAACTCAGAAACATGACAGTTTATTATTTTCACGGGTTGTATAAATTAAGAATTATTCTATTCTCATTATTCTTTATTCTTTATTAGTTCATAACAATTTGAAGACTAAAGGTATTATTTTTTTTCCTTTTTCATATGGATTACAAAACATGAGTTTGTTGCCTTTCAAAGTTCGGAAAAGAACTATCTTTAATGGGTCTTGGATGATGAAATCCACTTAGATGCTATGGGTCTTGGAGATTCCATAAATAAATAAAATATAGCATCTAACCAAAGTCGTGCTAAGGCTATGATTTTCTTACGTCATCTTCTTGACAAAATTCTAAGGATCCACTTATTTTATGGAATAGCCTAAGAAAGGTTTGACCACTTAAAGATGGTCATCCTCCCAAAATCATGATATGAATGGATTCATCATGAAGATGATATCTTGGGTTCAATCCCCATTGATTTGTGGTCTGAGACATGATCTGAGGTGTATTTATGAGCCTTAGTGTTGTTATCCTAGCTTATTTAGCCTTGTTTTGAGGGAAACTTGTGTGTTTGATATGTTAATTATGATATAAATAAACATATAAGTGTAAAAGTATATTTTTACAATGTTTATAGATGTTTTCAAACAAGCTTAGATTCAAATTGATCACTTAGAGTTTAACCGAGAAAACTAGTGTTACTAGCTTGAGCTAGGTGTTTTTCTAGTTTATCGTGATGGATTATAATGTATTTACTGAGTTCATAATGTTTTAATTGGGAAATTATATGTGGAAAAATTTGTTTATAATGTGCAAAGTGCAATTGAATCAATCCAAGAGTTAAAACACTAAGTAAAGATCAAAGTGGATGGGGCCTAATCTTAGATCGCGGTTCTAGTTCACCGTTATGAATGTTGTGTTGTTTTGTGATCTAATAAGTGGTGCATAATTATTTAGTATGCTTGGTGAGTTGATTTAGATGATATACGAGGGATTTAAAAGTTGTACATAAAGTTTAAACAACTCCACAAGGTGTGGGACGGAGGACAAAAGTGCAAAGTGAAGTTGGACGTCAAAAAAAGTTATTCCATTGAGCCCTTGCAATTGAGGTAAGCCCTTTCATTGGGGATGGATTGTGTAGTGATCCAAGACTACCCCCTAGTCATTACACAGTGCTTATGACCCCAAAGGACCACAAGTTATCCTCTTTCCTGATATCTACACCAGAACACTGCACAATATCTGAAATAAATGCGGAAACTAGTCATAAGGTTCAAAGCATCAAAATATAATCCAAAACTGAAAACTGAATTCTGATACATTTGTCCCAAAAACCTCTAGACTATTTGAACTGCGAAGTTGATGGGACATGTCCCTAACTAACTCCGTCTACTAAAAATAAGCAAAATCCGATGAAATAAAAAAACAAGGATCATCCTCGAATGAAGAGGACTCACTGCTATGCCTACTGCTGCTGACTAGGACTAAACTGCTAACGGTACTTTGGATCTCATGCCTCTGAACCTATGGAGTCAAATAAAACACCATAGCGCAAATGCGTCAGTACGGGAATGTACCGAGTATGCAGATGAGGTTAGGCTAAATGCAAGGGCTCATGCATGAACAGTTACATAACTAAATAATCATGAGAGTACCGAACGAGAACACATACAATAATGCATAAACCAGAATCACAATCATCACAACCCTAGATACTGAAACTCGGATACCATTTTACTGTCATCTAACTCACTACTAACACTAAGATACTAAATCACTGAATTATCTGATACTGATAACTGATAAACTGAATATACTCACATAAATGACTGAATTCTGAGATCACTGCTCTCGACTAATGGAATGGGAGATCAATCTCTCTCTAACAGATGACTCTGGAATCTATTATCAATGATAAGGAAATGATCATGTTTGAATCTGACAACAAGAATACTCAACAGAATCTGAGACTAAGATCAAGCCTATCTATCGGGAGATCTTTAGATCTGATAACAAGAATACTCAACTGAATCTGAGACTGAGATCAAGCCTATCTATCGAGAGATCTCTGGATCTGATAACATGAATACTCAGCTGAATCTAAGACTGAGATCAAGCCTATCTATTGGGAGATCTCGGGATCTGATAACAAGAATACTCAACTGAATTTGAGACTGAGATCAATTCTATCTATCGGGAGATCTCTGGATCTGATAACAAGAATACTCAACTAAATCTGAGACCAAGCCTATCTAACGGATGGTCATGAATCAATGGAACTATCTGAGTTCCTCACTGAGATAGACGACTGTACCTCACAGTCCTGATTTCTGAAGATTGATACTAAAACTGCAACTGTGGGAAGTAGTTACTTAACCGACATGCCCTAAACTCCCATAGGTGGGTCCAACCAGTAACCCCAGATGGAATGGTGTCAATACCGTGCCACGGGTAAAGACCTCTCTGGTGAAGCCTCTCTAATGGATGACCCTCATAGGAAGTCAACCTTAGGAAATATTATAGTCAATCCTCTCTAACGGTGACAGCCTCTACTGATGCGGAATCCTGTATCCTGCGATGTCTACGTAGTTCTGGAGTTCAGGGATTGCTCCTAGCAACTCAGCCTCTCTCTGATAGGGATTAGACATTCCTTCCCTCTCTCAATTCTAGCTCTTACTCCCAACTGAAAGACTCTAAATTCAATTACCAACTGAACACAAAATGAACTAAATCTGATACTGATCACGTTTCTTAATTGATCTGACTGAGTTAAGTTGAATTCACATGGTTCCGTATCTGACGAAATACTACTGAATCACAGTATCTGACTGATGATAAAGAGTTTGAATAGATTACTCGATCACTACCGAGGATGGAATTGAACACTTGAATACAACTAGATCTGAGCTGAGTACAGTGTTGAGGCTAAATTACTAGCGATACGGGGATTATGAAGATTACTAAGATTTCTTAAGTTCTATATTTGTCTGAGGATATAGAGTTCAATAATTCATTGAGTTTTGAGAATCATAGCCCAACTGGGATTATCGTGAAAACTGACACAGGCTCTAGACAACAGCTAAATTATCGGGTATAAATACCACCGGGACTCGATAACATAAAAGTAAGACATAACCATTCTTGACTAGTCATAACCACGGTCATTCATTCATTATCACAATCACCAAAGCATCTCTTCAAGCATTTAGGAATCATAACCATATATTCACATCACAATCACTAAGGCATCACTTCAAGCATTTAAGAATCACAACCATATATACACTATCACAATCACTAAGGCACCACTTCAAGCATTTAGGAATAACAACCATATATTCATTATCACAATCACTAAGGCATCACTTCAAGCATTTACGAATCATAGACATATAATAGCGTAGGAAAAACATGTTATTAGATCATACTCCATTCAACAAGGTCTTGCATCAAGTACTTCGCACGTATATCAGTCTTGGCATGTATTGGATAGCACATGATTGGGGAAACTTCATACTATCATGTCATAATTTACTCGTCAAGCACTTGACATGTATTAAAGTCTTAACATGTATCAAAGAGCACATAATTGGGGAATTTCCTACTATCATGTCTCAACTTGTTCACTAAGGGATTTCAATAAACATAGGCATACATGGGTCTACATCTAATTAGGGATTCCATGCTATCATGGCACAATTCATTCACTAAGTCAATCATCAAACACTAGGCATGAATGGGTTGCACCTAATTGTGTATTTCATGTTATAATACTACAATTCATTCATTAAGGCATTTCATCAAACACTTGGCATGCATGAACTTGCACACAATTGGGGTTTCTTAATCAACATGCTATAATGGCCCTAATTCTTCACATAAGCATTTTATCAAATATATGGGGAGCATGCTTTGCTTATTCAACTATTTCTACAGTTAATTGACATGAACACGTCACATAGAAAGCTACTTGAAAATGGTTTATCATAACCATCACATGAATTCCACATACTAGGGTCAAAGCTTAAAAGCCTTGTAACCAAACATGAATAACAACTCAATGATAGAAGGAACATCAATTTCAACTCACATGAATCATGAAAACCCATAAACACAATATCTTTGAATTTTAGAAAAGAGTTCTTGAGCTTCTTGGATGAAAGGGACCCAAGAATCAACATCTACATACCTTGGGGAAACTCTTTTCTTGAAAGTTCTTGGAGTGATTCTTGATTCCTCTTGATTTCTCTTGATCTCTATTAATTTTGCTTGAAGAAGAAATAAGGGTTTTGATTTTGTAAAACCCTAGTTTTGATATTGAAGATGGGAAATGAGGATGACAGCCTTTTATCGGGTATATATAGGGGCTGAAAAAGAGTGGGAAAAGATCAAAAAGCCCTTGGAATTAAACTGGAAAAAAATCACAATTTTACATGCTGGCACGACCACCATAATCGCGTTAGTTCACTGGAAATTGGACAATTGGGAAACTTCATGACGGCGCGATGCGGTGGCAATCGCGTTGCCACCTTGGTTGCAAACTGGAAAGGCACCATGACATAGTGGAATCGCGTTGGTGTACTAAAAATTGACAATTCTAAAATTAAGCCTTGGCGCGACGCACCATAATAGCTGAGGCTCACTGGATTTTGACGATTGCCATTTTGGCTGGCTCCGCGATGAGCTAAAGTTCCAGGTGGCACACTGTCTCACTAAAATAGCTCTAACTCTTTGCCCAAGTGTTGGATTTTGGAAAATTCGGTACTGATGGAAAGCTTATTCAATGCTCTACATGACAATAAGTCGATATTAGGGAAATTCTACACGGTTCAAAGTATTTCACACTTGGTAAGACACCTCTCAAACTTTTGGGACTGGATTTTCGCTTCACAGAACACACTCTAAGGCTTAGACTAAGAGAGAATTTTGTGGGGTGTAACATTATCTCCCCCTTGGAAACATTAGTCCTCGAATGTCGATTGATATACTAAGAATACAAATAAACTGAGCTTACTCAGGGAACAAAAACATCTCAAGACATGACTACACAAATAGAACAACCGACATACTGAGTTCTCATACTGTACATACATATCTGATGCATGGGATACTCGACTGAAGCTACTCATAGCTGAATTCTCATAGAAAACATGCATATCTGATGGATGGACTCATAACTAGGTTGATCTCATGAATGCATAACTGAACACACTGACAAGCTGAACTCTTCCCACTAAACGTGCATATCTAATGAATGAATGCCTGACTGAACTAACTCTCAAAAGCATGACTGGTAATGCAATGATAACTAATGTTAACCCTATAAGGAGAGCCTGAATATAAAACTAAATGAGTCTAAGGACATACAAACATCATAGTACCATGGGGTATCTTCCCCTTGGGACTCTATGTCCCTCTAAACACAATTCACTGAAACACTGAGGCAGTACACGGGGCACCTACGAACTGGGTCATAATTGACCGACTGAGATATGAAAATCATGCATAAATTATGCTAACATATATACCCAAAATGGAAGCAAAAGATCAAACAATCTATATCACAAGGACGAAGGACTCATAACATACCCGAGTCTATTTCAGGGAATCCTTCCCGATCAAGGAGAGCCTGAAGCGCATGGAGTCTACCCCTCTGATCTAGCACTCTATATTATTGTATTCTATGGCCTGGCTCACCACACCCAAAGCACACATCACTACTGGATCTACACACACCTTTATGGCTCTTGCCACACTCTCCACAAAGCGGATAGGTATGAACATCACTAGTACTACTCTGGGCTTTGGAGCCTGGCGCTCCACCAAAACTTATAGCCCTGAACACAGGTGAAGGTACACTAGTTGAGGATAGAGCTGAGATAGGAAATCTCTGACTATGCTGGGAACGGCTACCACTCTATGATCCTACCTGAGAGAAACCACGACTACCTATCCTAGACTTTTTTCTCACTTTCTCTTTTTCCTTCATCTTATCTATCTCAATCTACTGAGCGTGCATCATTAGTCTAGAAAGTTCCATATCTCTATGAAGCATATCATCCCTACACTCTTTCAATACTAACCCGGATACACCAGTCACAAACTTACTCATACTCGCTCTAGGGTCAGCTATCAAGTTGGGAGCATACTTATCTAATAGGTTGAAATTAAGATAATACTATTTCACTGCTATGGAACCTTACCTTAGATTCCTGAACTCCTCTACCTTAGCCTCTCTTATCTTTAGCGGGAAAAACTTATCTAGAAAGGTATCCTAAAATTTTGGCCAAGTCACGGGAGCTGCATTCTCCCCTCTACCCTCCTTCTAAATCACTACCCAATCATGAGCAATATCCTTCAACCTATAGGATGCTAACTCAACACTCTCCTCCATAGAAACATGCATAATCTGAGTAATTTTCTGCACCTCCCCTAGATAAAGTTATGGGTCCTCACCTACTAGTGACCCAAAGAACTCTAGCGTGTTTATTTTTATAAAACATCTGATCTTGGTTGCGACTGAATCCCCATCTTGCTGAGGTGGGGCTATATCTTGGCAGTTTCCCTAAACATTAGTCACAGCTTGGTCTAGAACATAAAAATCTACCCGAAACTCAACATGTGAAACACTCTAATTCTCAAGATCTACTGGCTGAGGGGGCTGGTCATCAACCCCACGGACATAATCTCTGCAGGGAGGCATACTCTGTAGATAGAAGAAAGAAGTGGATTAGACTGAGGATCAACTCGAGCTCATGCTCACTCGCATGAAAAGAACACTGAAAGAAGGGAAACTTCTCCTAAAACATCTTGTATCCTCTTGCCCATAAATGTGGTGTGCAACATACCTATTCACAAGACTTTACTAGATGCGGATTTTCAGAATCCCTAGGACACTATTGAACCTTAGGCTCTGATACTAAGTTTGTAAACACCCAAAACTACCCCCTAGTCGTTACCCGGTGCTTATGACCCCAAAGGACCACAAGCTAACCTCTTTCCTAATATCTTCTCCAGAATACTGCACAATATCTGAAATAAATGCAGAAACTTACCACAAGGTTCAAAACATCTAAACGTACTCCAAAACTAAAAATTGAATTCTGATACATTTGTCCAAAAAAAATCAAGACTATCTGAACTGCATAGTTGATGGGACATGTCCCCAACTAACTCTGTCTACTGAAAATAAGCAAAATCTGATGAAATAATAAAACAAGGATCATCCTCGAATAAAGAGGACTCACTGCTATGCCTACTGCTGCTGACTGGGACTGAACTGCTGAGGGTACTCTGGATTTTGTGCCTCTGAACCTATGGTGTCAAATAAAACTCTATAGCATAAATGCGTCAGTACGGGAATGTACCGAGTATGCAGATGAGGTAAGGCTAAATACAAGGGCTCATGCATGAACAGTTACATAACTGAATAATCATGAGAATTTCGAATGAGAACACATACAGGAATGCACAAACCATAATCACAATCATTACAACCCTAGATACTGAAACTCGGATACCACTTTACTATCATCTAAACTTATTACTAACACTGAGATACTGAATTACTGAATCATCTGATTCTGATAACTTCTTAACTGAATATACTCAAATAAATGACTAAATTCTGAGTTCACTGCTCTCGAATGATAGAATCAGAGATCAACCTATCTCTAATGGATAAATCCAAAATCTATTATCAATGATAAGAAAATGATTATGTTTGAATTTGACAAAAAAAATACTCAGTAGAATCTAAGACTGAGATCAAGCCTATCTATCGGGAGATCTCTGGATCTGATAATTAGAATACTCAACTGAATCTGAGACTGAGATCAAGCCTATCTATGTAGAGATCTCTAGATTTGATATCAAGAATACTCAACTGAATCTGAGACTGATATTAAGCCTATCTATCGGGAGATCTCTGGATCTGATAACAAGAATACTCAATTGAATCTGAGACTAAGATCAAGCCTATCTATCTGGAGATCTCTATATCTAATAACAAGAATACTCAACTGAATCTGAGACCAAGCCTATCTAACGGATGGTCATAAATTAATGGAACTATATGAGTTAATCACTGAGATAGACGACTGTACCTCACAGTCTTAATTTCTGAAGATTGATATTGAAATTGCAACTGTGGGAATTAGTTACTTAACCGACATTCCCCGACCTACCATGGGTGGGGTCCAACCTGTAACCCCAGCTGGAAGGGTGTCAATACCATTCCATGGGAAAAGACCTCTCTGGTCAAGCCTCTCTAACGGATGACCCTCGCAGGAAGTCAACCTAAGGCAATATAATAGTCAAACTTCTCTAATGGTGACAGCCTCTACTGAGGGGGACTCCAGCATCTTGTGCAGGCTATACAGATCTGGAGCTCAGGGATTGCTCTTAGTGAATCGGCCTCTCTCTGACGGGGAGTCGTCATCCCTTCTTTCACTCAGTGCTAGCTCCTACTCCTAACTGAAAGACTCTAAACTGAATTTCCAACTGAACATAAACTGAACTAAATATGATATTGATCACGTTTCTCAATTGATCTGACTGAGTTAAGCTGAATTCACATGGTTCTATATCTGATGGAATACTACTGAATCATGGTATCTGACTGATGATACAGAGTTTGAATAGATTACTCGGTCACTGCCGAGGTCGGAACTGAACACTTGAATACAAATAGATCTGATCTGAGTACAGTGCTAAGTCTAGATTACTAGCGATATGGGGATTATGAAGATTACTGAGATTACTGAGAATTCTTATGTTCTATATCTGTCTGAGGATCAGAGTTCTATAATTGATAGAGTTTTGAGAATCATGGCCCAACTGGGATTATTGTGAAAACTGACACAGGTTCTAGACTGTAGCTAAATTTTCGGGTATAAACACCCCCAGGACTCGATAACACAAAAGTAAGACATAACCATTCTTGACTAGTCATAGCCACGGTCGTTCATTCATCATCACAATCACCAAAGAATCTCTTCAAGCATTTAGGAATAATAACCATATATTCACATCACAATCACTAAGGCATCACTTCAAGCATTTAGGAATCACAACTATATATTCACTATCTCAATCACTAAGGCATCACTTCAAGCAGTTAGAAATCACAACCATATATTCACTATCACAATCATCAAGCCATCACTTTAAGTATTTAGGAATCATAGACATATAAAAGCATAGGGGAAATATGCTATTAGATCATACTCCATTCAACAAGGTCTTGCATCAATTACTTCGCACGTATATCAGTCTTGGCATGTATTGGATAGCACAAGATTAGGGAAACTTCATACTATCATGTCACAATTTACTCGTCAAGCACTTAGCATGTATTAAAGTCTTAGCATGTATCAAAGTGCACATAATTGGGGAATTTCCTACGATCATGTCTCAACTTGTTCACTAAGGCCTTTCAACACATACTAGGCATGCATGGGTCTACAATTGGCGAATTCATGCTATCATACCACAATTCATTCATGAAGGCACTTCATCAAACACTTGGCATGCATGAACTTGCACACAATTGGGGTTTCCTAATCAACATGCTATAATGGCCCTAATTCTTCACATAAGCATTTTATCAAACAAATGGGGAGCATGCTTTGCTTATTCAACCATTTCTACACTTAATTAACATGAACACGTCACATAGAAAGCAACTTGAAGAGGGTTTATCTTAACCATCACATGAATTCTATATACTAGGGTCAAAGATCGAAAGCCTTATAAAAAAACATGAATCACAACTCAATTATAGAAGGAACATCAATTTCAACTCACATGAATCATGAAAACCCATAAACACAATATCTTTGAATTTTAGAAAAGGGTTCTTGAGTTTCTTGGATGAAAGGGACTCAAGAATCAACATCTACATACCTTGGGGAAACTCTTTTCTTGAAAGTTCTTGGAGAGATTCTTGATTCCTCTTGATTTCTCTTGATCTCTATTAATTTTACTTGAAGAAGAAATAAGGGTTTTGATTTTGTAAAACCCTAGTTTTGATGTTGATGATGGGAAATGAGGCTAAGAGCCTTTTATCGGTTATATATAGGGTCTGAAAAAGAGTGGGAAAAGACCTAAAATACCTTTGAATTAAACTAAAAAAAAATATTGATTTTACATGCTGGAGCAACGCGCCATAATCGCGCCAGTTCACTAGAAATTGGACAATTGGGAAACTGCATGATGGCGCGACGCGGTGGCGATCGGTTGCCACCTTGGTTACGAACTGGAAAGGCACCGCGACGTGGTGGAATCGAGTTGGTGCACTGGAAATTGACAATTCTGAAATTAAGCCTTGGTTCGACGTGCCATAATTATGGAGGCTCACTAGATTTTGATGATTGCCATTTTGGTTGGCTCTGCGATGCTAAAGTTCCAGGTGGCACACTGTCTCACTTAAATAGCTCTAACTCTTTTCTCGAGTATTGGATTTGGGAAAATTCAGTATCGATGGAAAGCTTATTCAAACTTTTGGGACCGGATTTTTGCTTCACAGAACACACTCTAAGGCTTAGACTATGAGAGAATTTTGTGGGGTGTTACAGATTGATTATTATATTATCTTGTTTGTTCATCCATTTATAACTATTTGAGGATTCACGACCCTTAGAATACATATATTGTCGACCTTGTGATCTCGGGAGGGGGAATAGGAAGATAGATTGTAGGGATGAATAGATTAAGGTTCTTATTATTTTATGAAATAAGGAATTTGAATAAGCATCTATGATAGGGATATACCTAAAATCCTTGCTTTGTTCATATGTAGGATTATAGATTCATTCATTTAATTGGATTATTACATTTGCGCTCAACGATGTAGTTGTAATATCCAAGTTAGGTAGACAATTAGTGGTCGGGAGACCATGATCATGCGATAAACCCTATGAATCAACACCTAATATAAGCAATCTTATTAATGTGGTTTGGTAGCATAGTATTATTTTTTTTAGTACTTGAATCCCGGGTTTCATCCATTGATTGTCAAAAGTCTTTACTTTCCCGCATTATTTTACTTTACTTTTAGTTTATAAACTCTCAAACTCTTTTTGCTACGATTGCACTGATTAATCTTGATACTTAAACTTGAATTGAATAGTTGTTAAAACAAGTGTCTAAGGGATCAATGTTCGGCTTTACTTAAGGATACTATATTACTTGGTGAGACCACGTACCCTTGCGTGCGTGCTTGGGCGCAACAACTTTTGGGTGCCATTTCTGCGGACTTGTAAATTGGCAACTATTTTTGGTTTAGTTTTACTTTTTAGATTTTGTTGCTACTTTAATTATGGTCTTGGTATTGAATTTATAGGAAACAGGTTTAGAGAGTAGTAAGCTAGCAAGGGATAAGGAATTGGTTAAACCAAACCCCGAACCCGATGAACGCTTTCATCAATGAAGGAGAGAAGCAATCCTTCTCTCCCATATCCTATAATTTCAAGAGGAACCATAAAATCCTGCTCTAATAGTTGAAGATCAACCAGCTTGCAAGATAGTTTGAGAAGTGGCAATCCCACTTCTGATAAATTTGACCTCCCCTTTTCAAAAATCGGCTGCTGGAGGTAATTTTGAGGTAAAGCAAAAATATGGTGCATCTTTTGATCATTAGTGGACAGTTTACGGGTCTTTCGCATGAAGATTAACAAGTCCACCTACAAAATTTTCTAGAGATTAGTGACACATTCATCCTAACGGGTGTGTCAACTGATTATGTTAGGCTGACACAATTTCCCTTTTCACTGTTAGGGGAAAAAAGTGGTTGAACGCTTAGCGGGCAAGTTCAATCACAACTTGGGATGACTTAGCCTGGATCATCCAATTATTTCTATCAGGCAACACTGCGAGACTTCATAGTGAAATTGTGTGCTTCAAACAGAAGCCAGATGAGAATGTATATCATGCATGGGATCGATTTAAAGTGCTTATTTGGGATTGTCCACATCATAAGTAGTACAATCAGGTATTAGCTCACACTTTTGTTGAGGCCGTTGACCATAACACAAAAATTTTCTAGATT
Source organism: Capsicum pubescens (assembly GCA_030864215.1). Taxonomy (NCBI): domain Eukaryota; kingdom Viridiplantae; phylum Streptophyta; class Magnoliopsida; order Solanales; family Solanaceae; genus Capsicum; species Capsicum pubescens. The sequence continues at coordinate 123,590,069 of CM061544.1, forward strand.
CAGCTGCAGGTGGTCAAGCTTTAGAGTTGACTTATGATGAGTTATATATCGCGTTGAACCAAATTACATAAGAGAATTCTGAATGGCACTCGAACTCAATAAATGCTACAAAGAAGGTTATAAGTGTGTTGGAGGTGGACCAATTTACTGCTATATCTACCCAAATTGTTGCACTGCAAAATCAGTTGAGTACTCAATTCAGCAATATGAAGTTGGGGTTTACACAGCCTACAACAATAGTAAATGCAATTCAGCAGATAAGTACTTGGTGTATGGTTTCTGGAAATAGTGGTCATTCAGCAGATATGTGTGCTGCCAATCCTGAATTAGTGATGTTTGTGGGCAATGTTCAAAGGTTGAATTATTGGAATGTCTACAATCTGAAGTGGCAGACTCAGCCACCAAATCAATAATGGAACGCCTAACAATAATAGTTTCAGCAGCAGCAGGTTCATGGAAATTAGGCCACAACCCAAAGCAACAATGTGGAAGAGATGCTGAAGTAAATTATGGCTGCTCAAGCTCAATTAGCAGTAGATATAAAGAGCCATCAAGAAGATACAAGAGGTTTGGAGTTACAAATAGGTCAGATTGTATAGGCACAAAATACTAGGCCTTAAGGTGGTCCGCCAAGAGATACAAAAAATCCTAAACAAGTAATGGAAATCACTTTGAAAAGTAGTAAGGATCTGAATGAAGAAATTCCAAAGAAAACTAAGGAGGTAGATGCAGAATTGATGACACCACTGGTATCTGACGAAGTTGCTAAAAAATTGAGGAAGTCTGAGTACTCGAAAGCAAAAGTTTCTGAATAGGTGAAGGACAAACTACCACTACCTTTCCCGTAGAGGCTCAAAAAAGCCAAGGAGGATGCATACTTCAAGAATTTCTTTGACACATTCAAAGAGTTTCACATTAACTTACCTCTTTTATATGTTTTATAGGGAATGCCTAAGTACGCTAAGTACTTGAAGGATGTGGTCACTAATAAAGTTAAGCTACAGGATTTTGAGACGATATCACTCACTAAGGAGTGTAGCTCTATGGTGACTTAGAAGATTCCCAAAATCTCAAAGACCCTAGGAAGTTCACTCTACCCATTCAAATTGGAAATAGTGAGGTGGTCCATGCACTTAGTGACATAGGGGTGAGCATAAATTTGATGCCTCATTCTTTATTTGACATTTTAGTCTTGGGGAAGCCGAGATCAAGCTCTGTATTACAGCAGCTGGCAAACGGGACTATAGCTTATCCTGAAGGAGTCATAGAGGATGTTCTCATTAAGGTTGGTAAGTTTATTATTCCTGCTGACTTTACTATTGTATATTTTTAGGCATATGAAAAAGAACCAATTATCTTAGGACGTCCATTCTTGACAATGAGAGGAGCATTAATAAATATAAGAGAGGGAACACTCAAAATGAGGCTGGATGATAAAGAGACGGTTTTCAAAGTGTACAAACCGCTCAACACAGTATCCACTTATAAAGATTTTTGCATGATTACTGTGATTGAAAGGGATAATATGGGATACTAGAGTCTATTCCACAAAAGACCTCTTCAGACTTCCTCATTAAGTTTCCCAAGCCTCCAATACCTAAGCCTGACATGATGCAAATTAATGTACATGAAAAGGCTATTGTTGAGAAAGTTGTTGACCTTGAGAGTTCACACTCAAGAGGTCAGAAAAGAATAAGAAGATGGTGTCTGAGTGTAAGAAAGAGGATGAAGAAAAATGGATAAGTTGATGTGGGTCATGCCGCAGCCTTAAATTAGGTGCTACTTGGGAGATAACCCAAGTTAAGGTATGATTTATTTTTAGTATTTTAGTTTCACTTCACATAGTTTTTGTTTTTGTTGAGTCACAGGTGGATGGAAAGTCTGGGTACCAAAAAACCTTAGCTAAGGAGCATGGCGAAGACTAAGTGTGGGGTCCCCTGGACCCCTTGATGTGTAATGATGCTACTAGCTAGGCCTAAATACCTCAAGAAGTATTTCTTTCTCTACTTTTTAGTATAATTTGGGGACAAAGTAGATTTTTAAGTGTGGGGTAAGGAAATTCCCATTTTTAGGGGTAATTTTAAAAAATTTTGTGTTATGAATAACTGGGATATTCTTATTGGTGCTATATTTGGTTGCATAATGCAAATGTTTTGGCTGTAAAAGCATGTTGATTGTGTGAACTACTACTTTTAAGACTCCTTGGCTTATGATTATGACTCTTGTACTTGTTGGCTTAATATTGAATTCATTCTATTAATTAGTTAAGATTATATGATGATCCTACTTAAGTTGAGTATGTGCCATGTGTGTGTAAGGTTTTTGTATATTCCTTATTATACTTGATGTCTAGAACTTGCCTGGTGTGTATGTCTAGAACTTGCCTGGTGTGTATGATCCTACTTAAGTTGAGTATATGTCATGTGTGTGTAAGGTTTTTGTATATTCCTTATTATACTTGATGTCTAGAACTTGCCTGGTGTGTATCAAAGTAAAATAAAGAGTATGGGTTTAGGATATATAGGCATTACTTTTATAGCCTTGTTTCATACCTTCTTTTGACCTACCATTATGCGTAATCATAGTAAGCCTCGTTGAGCCTTTAGCTTTTTTTTTGGAGGCCTCATAAGTAGCCTAATCCCTTTCTTTGATAGACCTTAATTTTATCCAAAGCTCCTAAATTACTTAAGTGTAAAATTAATTGAGTTAAGGAGTTTGAAATTGAAGGAGAAAAAGGTGAAATTGGAGGCCCAATGTAATAATTATTGGTGTGTGCAATTGATGTGTTGTGGTTGGCAGTTAGGGAAATTTGTGCTTAAGAAATTCCTATTTTTAGCATAGTTGTGTTACAATGAACGTGTTTATACCCTGGTCCTCCTGGGAGATTGTGCACCTCAACTAAGGAAAATACTTAAGTTAAGGGTGGCTATCATAAGGGTGCATAACAAAAATTGAGTGTGAAGAAGGGTAAAATGATATGTACATAGCAATACTCCCACCATTGTGTATGTGAATGAGCTTAATGAGATGGGGCATAACAAAAGATGTGGGTAGAAAAAAGTGGTGTGAATTAGTTATTAGAGGTGCATTGAAAAAGTGATGTATTAAAGCTCTTAGGGAAGATAGTCACTATTACTCGCCAGAACAGTTCCTGCCCTTCCCTAAGCCTATATTACAACCCTTAAAGACCTATTTGATCCTAAGCTTTAATATTCTGATATTATTTGAGTACTACACTAAGGTCAAGACTATGATTTATCATGTGTAACTTGTAAATTCCTTGTGAGAGTGAGTGTAATATGATTCTTGTACCCATTCTGTGATAAATTGCATTTATGTGAGTGATTATGGGTAACTCTCTTATTTTGAGGGAACATGTTTGATGATTATTGGGTGAATTATATGATGTCTTCAACTAAACAATATGCATGAGTTTTCCAACTAGGTGAGTCAATTCTTGAGTCTAGGCTGTTTTGGAGTAGTGTTCTTGAACTTTCAAATTGTGTACATAACATGTATAGTGTAGTAACTTACATTCTGTGTAGTTATTGTAGTAATAGCTTAAGTGTCTTGCTTGTACTAGAAGTTTAGAGTCACTTCAGCTTATGATGCTTAGATTAAAGAGTTTTTCAAGGATGAACAAGTCTTTAAGTGTGGGGTGGTAATCTGAGGTGTATTTATGCACCTTAGTGTTATGATCCTAGCTTATTTAGCCTTATTTTGAGGGAAACTTGTGTGTTTGATATGTTAATTATGAAATAAATAATAATCTAAGTATTTAAGTATGTGGTTACAATGTTTAAAGGTGTTTTCAAGCAAGTCTAGATTCAAATTGATAACTTAGAGTTTAACTGAGAAAACTAGTATTACTAGCTTGAGCTAGGTGTTTGTCTAGTCTATCGTGATGGATTCTAATATATGTAATGAGTTAATAATGGTTTAATTGTGTAATTATGTTTGGAAAATTTGTTTATAATGTGAAAAGTGTAATTGAATCAAGCCAAGAGTAAAAACACCAAGTAAAGATCAAATAGACGGAGCCTAATCTTAGATCGTATTTCTAGTTCACCGTTATGAATGTTGTATTGTTTTGAGATCTAATACGTGGTGTATAATGATGTATTATACATGGTGAGTTTATTTAAATGATATAATAAGGATATACAAGCTTTACATGAAGTGTAAAAAACACCACAAGGCGTGGGACGGAGGACAAAAATGCAAAGTGAAGTTGGAAGTCAAAAAAATGCTATTCTAGTGAGCCCTCGCGATTGAGGTGCTATGCGAGATCACTTCACCTTTACAAGACTCAAAAAATAAGATCAATTCACGTTGAAAATCCTCACGTCATGATCCCATACCCAATATGCTTCCCAATGTGTCGCGACCTTCATTCCTCATACGGCCAAAGTGCAATACAATAAATAGGATTCCTTTACTTGTTTCTAAGGACTTTTGGATGGATCTTGGAAGAATTGGAGGATTATCAACACTTTAATTAGGTTTTAATTTTATTTACTTTATTTTTTTAATATATTTAATCATGTACTCAACTATGTTGATTACAGTTATGTCGATTAGTGGCTAAACGCCCCCTTTTCGGGGTTTAGGCCAAGAACATGTTTACTTTCACTTTGAAGTGAGTTTGTTTGGATTGATTATCATATTTGGTTGTTTTTTCATACTTGTTTTAACTATTTTAAGTATTATCAACCCTTCGAATACATATATAGTCGACCTTGTGATTTCAGAAGGGGGATAGGAAGATAGAATGTGAGGATGAATAGAGTAAGGTTCTTATTCTTCTATAAAATAAGAAATTTGAATTAGCATCTAGGATAGGGATATACCTAGAAGTCCTTATTGGTTCACATGTAGGATTATAGATTCATGCATCTAATTAGATTATTCGATCTCCACTCAATAATGTATTTGTAATGTCCAAGTTAGGTGGACCATTAGAGGTCGAAAGACCATGATCATGTGATAAACCCTATGAGTCAGCACCTAAGATAAGAAATATAATGAATGAGTTTTAATAGAGTAGCATGATTTTTTTTAGTTCTTTAACCCCGGGGTTTTCATCTATTAATTTTCCAAAGTCTTTACTTTCCCGTTTTATTTTATTTTACTTTTAGTTTATAAACTCTCAAACTCTTTTTTCTATGATTGCCTGATTAATCTGGATAGTTAAACTTGAATTGAATAGTTGTTAAAACAAGTCTCTAAGGGATCTATATTCAGATTTATTTAAGTCCACGGTATTACTTGGTGAGACCACGTACACTTACGTGTGTGCTTGGGCGCAATAAGATGCATTTATATGGATAAGTCATTGAGTTCGAATCTCAATGCACCATATCGATGATATAATGATGGCTAAGAAAAAATAATGTGTATTTCATGAAAAACCATGAAACATGTCCTATTGAATATGCTTCATCCTGAATTAAATATGGTAGCAGTACATAATATGTCTGAAAGAAGACAAGTAGTTGAACTTGAATAAATGCACATAAATGTGGAAAAGGGAAAAAATAATAATATTTCACAACTCAACTCTGAAAAAGGCTGAATAATTTTGAAATCTACTTCTGAAGTAGTAGAAATCTATTTATGTCATTGTAAATCTAAAAATTACTAAAGCAAAAGCACATGTCATGGTAAACTTGAAGTTTACTAGATTAAAAGTTCATAAATTGACATGAACGACATCTCAAAAAATGTGCATAGTGAGTATTGAACCTATATTGAAGAATCAGAAAATTCTTCATAAACTTTTAATGTTGCTTGTTCTCATGATAAGTTGGTTAGACCAACTAATGTTGGAATTTAATCCCTCAAAATTAGTAAAGTATAAAAGGTGAATATGGGCCCCTTCACCTATCATGTGATCTATTAAGATGCATCGATATAAGATGATCACTTGCACGTTTACTGTTAACCTGTAGTTTGACATTAATAAAGTTGTTTTCTCAAAAAAATTGAGTTAAGAGCATAATTTTTAGATTGTGTAATCAAGACAATTCATCTTGATAATGATGGTATGGCATTGAATGCCTTCGATAAATATTGAACCATTGCTAATGAGAACAAAGCTTCATGTGTTGGTTTGAAATATTATATACAAAAGTACTTATATGTATCAAATTAAAATTTTTTGATTAATTACCCCTCAAAGTTGGTTCTGAGTTAGGAACCACACGTTTTCTATTTTATAATTTTGATATACGGCATATGATTAATGAATATATCATGATGCACAAAGATGGATTCCTCAAAGAAGATGGAGAGTGTATGTTAGTTTTCCTAACATAAGGGCTAGATTATAATCACCTATGAAATATGTTAGGAATTATCATCATATCCTCATTCAAAAGATGATTTAAGTCAAATATCGAAAGCATCTCATATTTAAAATGCAAGTGCTCCTATTTTGTGTCACCTAAAGAACAAAGTCAATGCATGCATGAAGTGTGGTAGATCAATCGATTCCAAATAAAATAATTCATGAAAAATAAGGAGAAATTAATCATAATAAGAAGGAAATCTGCTCTTGAAGAGCCCACAATATAACACTTCATGAAACCTTATGAGAGATTCATGTACCTGAAAATAATAAAGTTATGAGATCTCAAAATATTATGTCACACTGTGAACTGATACAAAATGATATATTATCAATGATATCTTTGGTAAAATATTGACGAATATTGTAAAAGATTACGAGGATCTGAATTCTACGTTTATTTAAGCATGCTGGCATAAAAATATTTATCAAATGACTTGAAAGGATACATCTTAATAAGTATAACACTTATTTGATTAGCAGTCCAGACACTAGATGATATCACACACAAAATATTAGATATTATTACTTGACAAAAATCCATATGAAAATTCCTAAAGGATTCAAAATGCTTAAAGCATATAATATTTCTAGGAAAATTGTTTATTATCCTTATAAGGAATAAATCGATAGTCTAAATATTATTGAAACTCTTTGAGAGTTTTCAAAAGAAATTGATTATTTACTAAAATGAGAAATATAAAGTACAATATCATAGTGCAATAGGTGCACAACACTAATGTATCTTGCAAATACTACAAGGCCTGATATAGCCTTTTCAGTTAATTTGTTAGCAAGGTATAGTTCTCCCCCTAATAAGAGACATCAGAATGAGATCAAACATAAGAGCTTATTGATTTTAGTCCTGATCATATTGGTCATGCTGATATTGGGTACTTATTTGACCCACCTAAAGATCGGTATCAAGCATGCTATGTATTCATATGTGGTGGTACTGCTATATCTTAGAGATCTATAAAGTAGTCTATCATAGCCACTTCATCAAACCATGCTGAGATTATAGCTATTCATAAAGCAAGCCGAGAGTGTGTGTAGTTGAGGTCCATGATACATCTCATTCAAGAAAAATGTGATTAAAAATGCGACAAAGTATCCACAGTCTTATATGAAGATAACGCAGCATGTATAGCACAACTTAAGGGAGGATTCATAAAAGAAGATAAAACAAGGAATATTTCGCCAAAACTTTTCTATACACATGAACTACAAAAGAATGGTGATATTAACGTGCAAAATATTTGTCCAAGTGGCAATGTAGCTGATTTATTCACCAAGTCTCTTCCAACTGCAACTTTCAGGAAGATAGTGCATAAAATGGGAATGTAGAGGTTCATTTATGTTCTAGTTAGGGGGATCAAATACTCGTTGTACTCTTTTTTCCTTTCAAGGTTTTGTCCCACTGAGTTTTCCTTGTAAGGTTTTTAATGAAGTAGACGAAATGCATATTATTAGAGATATGTACACTATTTCCTTCATTAATTTTTTTCCTATTGGGTTTTTCCTGGTAAGGTTTTAATGAAGTACATTATATATCAATTAGACATTGAAGGGGGATTGTTATAAATGTATTTACATTATAGTGAATGTCTATCAAGAATATAGATAATATTTGTGAAGATCTATTTGATATCTCTTAGGATATGAAATATCTATCTTTTAGAGATAAACTAGGAGTAATATCCCCTATAAATAGAAGGGTTTTCTTCATTATAAAAGACTCTAGGATAATTCTCAAGAGAAATAAGAATTAATCTCTTTTCTCTCTCTACTCTTGTTCTGCTCCATTTTATTTTTCATAACACAAACCATATTTTCATAAATATTTTTTTAATAGTTTTCTCTTTTGTGGATAAACTACTTTTATTAGGGAAAACAATAATTTTTCCATTGAGATATTCGATTGATAATTTATTAAAAATTACACTGTTAATATTTCTGAAAAGATTCTTATTTATGTGAACGTTTTATCTTCAATTTTTTAGAAATGATATAATTTTTCACTAATAAATATGTGTTGTTGTTCGCTCCATTTTATCTCATTCATCCATTCTATTATTCTACTAGTATTATCTCTTTTGGGCAAACTATGATTTTACTCACCTTGCATTGTAGTTGAATCGTACTCCCACTCAACAACAGTGCCGAATTAAAATATTGTAGGACAGTCATGTAATGAGGCAATGTCATAATAAAACCTTCAAAATCGCCATACACCGTTACAAATAATTTCCGGCGAGATCAGGTCCTTATTTTTTTCTTTGTCACCTCCATACTTGAGATATTCCTAGTTATCCATTTTATGCATTGGAAAATCCATAATAAAATTCCCAGGACTTCCACATTTGTGATAAACTTTAACATTGCCACCCTTTTTGCTGCTACTTCCTCTTCTTTGAAACTGACCACTTTTCTTCATTACTTAACAATTATTTTTTACAAATAGGAAACAATAGAGTCTTCTTCACTTGAATCTGACTTAGAAGCTTTCAATGCCAGAGATATTTCAATCTTTACTTCCTTCTTGTTTTGCCCTTACTGCTTCTTTAGTTTATGTGTATTCAGATTACCAATAAGCTCATCCATAGTAAGAGTTCTTAGGTTCCTTGCCTCAGTGATAGAATCCACTTTGTTTTCCTAGGATTTATGAAGAACCCCCAAAATTGTTTTCACCTGTTTATGGCAAGGAATTACTTCTCCTAAGCAGTGCAACTCATTGGTGATTAAAGTAAATCTTGTATGCATCGCTTGGATAGTTTCTCCTTCTTTCATGGTAAAGGTTTCATACTAAATAGTCAACATATCAACTTTTAAATCCTTCCCATCAGTGGTTCCTTCATGAGCAGTCTTCAAGAAATAATAGATTTATTTAGCATTTTCACATGCTGAAATCTTATTGTATTCATTAGGCCCTATACCACAAACTAGCAGTTTCTTAGCCTTATAATTCTTCTCAAATTTCCTTCTATCTTCATCATCATATTCTCTCCTACTTTTAAAAACCATTCTAGTTGTATCTCCTTCTTTGACCTCTCTAACTAGCACATGAGGACCATCCAACATCACATCCATCAACTCACTATCCTCGACTATAATAAAGTCATATATCCTTATTTTCCACCACCAATAGAACTGCCTATTATATCTAGATGGTCTAGTTTTAGATTTCCCTTCTTCTAGATTACGTGTAACAGCCATGATAACCAAATCACTCTAGGTGTTAACCTTTTAAAGTGTTCTAGTACTGATACCAATTGAAGGAATGCAAGGGGGTTCCACCACACTGTGAGGGACCAGGTCCCTTAGAATAAGTCATATGCAATCAAATAATAAAGCACTGGAAAACTAAAAACTTTTCTGAAAACTAAAGAACACAAGGATTTAACGTGGAAACCTCCTTTCTCAAGGTAGGAAAACCCCCCAGCTTGTCCTCAAAAGCACCTAAAAATCCACTATTATAAAACTCTTGATTACAAATTCTAATGAACCTAACTCTCGGTTCCACCTACTTGTAATAACTCTTCTACCAGCCTACCTTGAAAACTCTGTAAAGAATTAACCTTGATATTGATCAACTCTAAATAATATCAAAATCAGGTAACTCTACCTAAGCTCACTCAAGAAAAAAAACATTACTCTTATAAAATGAGTAGTTCAATTACACATAATAGCTTGACTCAAGAATACTCACTCCTTCAGTACATAAGGAAATAAGAACTTGAGAAATATTCCAAAGTTGAGTTTTCGCTTATTTCACTCTTAGATTATCAAATTGTGAAAACTCATCAATTGAGAAACATCCTTTCCTTTTTATAGTAGAATAATTCTTACGGTAGAAATCTGATTAGGACAGGTGTCCTAATGGGTACAAGCTCACCTGCACAATTTATTACATTAAAAGACAAAACTGCGCAGGACAGTGACAGCTGTACTGAATTCATAAAGACTCAGGTCCCAGGTCCCTTGGTGTCAGTTTCTCACTATCAAAATAGATTTAGCAATTTGAAGACCCAGGGACGTGGTACCTTGTTGCTAGATTATCATCATCAAAACAAGATATAGAAAAATACACATTACTAATATATTTTCTTGAAGAGATTATTGAATGATTCATCAATGCTTATGTTGTAAGCTATAAAAGGACTACGGGGCTATAAAATTAGTGTAAATTTAAAGTTGAAACGACTATTTCCCAATAGACTAACAAAGTTTTTCATTCATTAACTTGACATAAACATACAAAATGTTTCTAAATAACAAAGTAATTCATTTGAAATGCTGAAAACTGTTTGCTTTTGTGTATTTACTTATTCTTGGTAAATTCCATGTAACTAATAAGAAAATTATCTATTTGATTTTAATAAACGTGAGATTAATCATTCTCTATTGTACCTGGTGTTACTTGTGCTTGTAATATCTCTTCGTCTCTTTTATATCTTCTTAGTCTGATTGTTTAGTACTCCATCCATCCCATTTTATGTTACATCCTTTGACTTAATAAACTAAAGTTTTACTTGCATCTATTATTAATTTTTTTTTAGGTTTTTTAGCCGTTTCATACTCATAAAGATGTTAATCTCAACAGTCTAATGCTACTATTTCACTCGAGGCATATTAAATTTTCTTCTTTAAGGTTTTCCCTATATCATGTACGGTTGATACAAGATTGATCTGCTAATAGCTTTACTTCAAAACTACCTAATTGTTTGCTTCTCCTAAAGAGTGAATTTGGCTTTATCTTGCATATTCCATATACCTTCATGCTCTATTCCCGCATAAAAAATAGTAAGATACGCGTCTGTATGTCAAAAGTGAATACGCCAATAGTTAAAAAGCTTTCATGTTGATAATCCATCATTTCAAGTAGCTCCAATTCAATTATATTTTTACGAATATGAATTTCTCACCTTTCCTAACTAATGTAATAGGTCTCAACCTTGTAGCCAAGGATCAGAACAACTAAGACTACATCTCTGTCGAGCTTTAATACAATGCATCAAATTTTGTTATTATTTAAACAAAATATACACAACTATCTTGTATTACTTTGGATCATTAGCAACTATATTTACCTTATCTACCCAATCATGGTATATTAATATCTCCCTATGTCACGATCCTAACTAGGGCCTGGCCGTGACGGTTATCTCAAGTCCCACGTGGACACAAGATCATTCTCTCTATCTAACCTAGTCAGCTCAACAACTTCAAGGGTCGAATGAATCCAGAACGTATAACAAGATAGAGAAAAATAAGACTAAGCATACCAACCCCATTTACAAGTGCATAACATGCCATCACCATTAGAAATAAACTTTAGGACTCGAACCCATTATCTAAACAAAGACATCAATTCAATTCAACATTTAAGGACTCAAACCCTTTTAGCCAATTAAACCACCAAGGTTGTGATTCATATTAATTTATTATCATGAAGACATTCATGAAACCATTTACCAATCATCAATATTCGTAGGCCAACACCTTAGTTCAAACACAATTCATATGTGACAAGATTCATCTCATTGATATTTTTACAAATAGGTTGAGGGAATACCATTATCAAACCATTATTCAATCCATAAACCATCAATTTAGGGTTAACCATGACCCCTTAGTTTAAACTACAATTTCCAAGCACCAACATGTGCAAAACCCTTATTAAAACATGCGTAAACCAAGTGAAATCATGAGATAACAAAACTCAACATTATGCATTCAAATCCTCAACCATTTGTGATTCAAGAACAATCTTCAAAACACATGATTTTTGTGAACTCACAATGAAGGAAAACTCATATGCCTGAGTTACAAAGATTTACGGAGAGATTTCAATCCTTAAGCCTCTAGATGACTGATAACGCTCAAACTACAGCTCTCGTAAGAGTGTAAGCGGTCGTTGTCAAATATAGAATCCAACTGGGTTGGGTGTCGAATCCCACAGGGAATACTTGGTCACTAAGTATGCAACGATTAGTAGACTGTTGATCAAAAATTCTACGAAAAAGGGGGGATTTAATTGTAGCGTGAATTAAGAGTATCAAAGTAACAAAGAAAAATGGAATGTTTAGTAGGTTTTAATCAATGAGAATTGTAAGTTAGGGTTATGTCCACCTTATGAGTTTTACGTATCTATTGGCTATGAGTTATTCGGAATTTAGACATGCATGCGCTTATAGAGATTCGTATTCTATGGTAAATCCTAGTGTCTTTAGACCATCAAGGATTATATCACTTTAACTCTTTCGAGCTTAAAGCGTATACTAATGGTACGAATTCTCCAAGAGGTTAATCCAGTTACGGCACTAACTTTTAAACAGGGGTTGGTAGCCCTATTTCCTTGTCATTCTCTCTTTTCCAGACATGTAACTTTTCTTTCAAACAAGTTAATGCTATACTGGCGTATCCTATATGTTTGCAACCACAAGAATTCAATTAAGATGAAGAGAGTAATGATATAAGCAGCATACGTATCAAGAATTCACAAACTCATAGCAATAGATAGTATCTCATAAGGCTTCCATAACCCTAAAAGAGAAGTTTAGCTACTCATGAGTTCAAAGGAAATCACAACAGATATAATCATCATACCACAACCTAGAATAATCTTGAAGATGGAGATGGTTTAGACGTCAACTTAGGGTTGGACGTTTTTTCTCTTGGTCCGTTGCTCTCAAGAGAGTCGTGTCCTCTGTCAGAAATTGTAACATGAATTAGGAGCAAAAGTCGAATGAAAAAGACTTGAATTAATGAATGAGTGAATAATAAAAAGCTTGCTGAAAAATTCAGCAAATAGGGTTTTTATAACATCCTTTTCCTAGTCCTACTGAAATAGGGTTTTTATCCTTGTCCTAGTCCTACTGGGTTACTGCATACTTGTCCTAATTCTACTAGGTTACTGCTGATCCCCCAAGTCTATAGAAATGTTGTTTTTGCCCGGGACAAGTTCTCCATGCATCACTTTCAGTCCACAAGCTTCCAGAAGCAGCCTTCTTTCTTACGTGAAGTTTCCTTTGGCGTCCAATTGTCCATAAAATGCTGAAATTTTCATCATTTATTCCTGAAAACTTGCTAATCACGTTGGTTAGCTCACTTACAGGAAAAAGGACTAAAAGTGCAGGAATTATATACTTTGTCCTTTAAAACTTAGCTAAAATATGGGTAAATTAAGGTGCTTTAGGCGTGTAAATACGCCTAACATCAACACCCCACACTTAAAGCTTTGTTCGTCCTCGGACAATATATCATGTCCATATAAACATCTACTTAGGGTTTCACAGTAACAACACAAAATATTCATCAAGACAGGCACAACAATTATTAACAAAGAGTAGTTTTCTAATCACTTCTAGAAACAATTCAACCTCCAACATAGACTCGTGATGATGGTTAATTTGTATTCAAAAGTTAAGGCATAAAGAATCATACAAGACTACCCAAAACTTATCAACCATGTGTGTCTCACAATATATCACCCATAATTACTCACAAGTATTTCATTTTTCAAAACATGGGTATAAGATTATCCTTGCTCTCACTCTCACAAAGAATTCATATGTTGCAACTGATGATCATAGGCTTTCCCTTAGTGTAATGCTCTACTAATATCAGAATGTTAAGCTTAGGATCAAATAGGTCTTTACAGGTTGTAATGTAGTCTAAGGGACGGGTAGGACTATTTTGGCCAGAAATAGTGACTAAGTTCCCTAAGCGCTTTAATACATCACATTATGCCATTTACACTTTCTTTCAAACGACCTTTCTAATTTCTTTTAATCTACCACCCCTTCTCACCTCTTTTGTTATTCAATTTTAAATAGAATCAACTTTGTATTTTTCTTTTTCATTTTTTTTATAACACACCTCTATAATAGCCATTCTTTTTCATAACAAATTCAAGTACCAATTCACTTTAAGGCATCACTCTCACCCAATTTCCTTTTATTTTGTCACATGACTTTACAATTTAAAGCGCTTAGGAATTTGGATCAAATTATGGTCTTAAAAAAATGGATTAGGCTACATATAAGGTTGTCAAAGAAAATAGCTAAAGGATTAAAGGGGGTTAACTAGGATAATGTCCACAGGTAGGTAAAAAGAAGGTAAACAACCGCAGGTTGTCAAAGAAATGCCTAAATCATCTCCTAAACTCACACTCTTTATTTCGCTTTACACACACACCGGGCAAGTTCTAGCATTAGCCATAAACATAGAATATACTATCATCTCACACACACAAGGCACATGGTCGACTTTATTAGGAGAAGTATAGACTCTTGACCCAACAGATGAAGGAATTAACCCACACATTTATCACATACTGAGTCACATTTAGAGCCTAAATGTCTCAATAGTAATGATTTTATCATAGACTCTTGTCATAATACCATGCTGCCTATCAGAACAATTTTATGAAAAAAAAAATTCTAAAATTTAACTACTACCAAACAAAACAAACAAACATAAATAAATGCAAATGCAGATAAAGAAGTATAGCATACAAATACCAGCACCCCACACTTAGATGGGACACACTGCTCTCAGTGGAAAATAAATAAGAAGAACTTGGTTAGTCGGACTCCTCCTCTATGTCTGGGGTCATACCCCCTGCATCGGAATCATCATCAGAGTTGTCGTCATCAGAGTTCTCCTCCACTTCGGAGTCTGGCATTCGTCGATCATCATCAGTTGGCATGTCGTCATCAAGAGGTTCCTCAAAATATACACCTACTCCACACATATCCCTCGCATGCTCATTCATTGGGTAGTCATAATCCAACTGTTGGAGCTCTGCAGCAGTTGGAACACGACCCCCGCTCATCATGGTAAACCTCGTCATGCCATATAAATGGCGGAAGAAGCTTTCGTCGCGAGCATGTCTTTCTGCAGTGGTCAGGTTGACGCCATGCATAGATTCAGCATCTTTCACCTTTGTGAGGTCAACTTCCTTTGGGTTGTGTGGAAGCTTATGATCTGCAGGTTCCTCTTCGATGTCCTCCTTCTTCAATATCGCAGTCAACAGATTGCTAAAATGAAGTGGGACCTCTTGTGCAGCCTAGCCTTACGCATTGAAGATCGAATAATCGCCCCAATGTTGATGGGGGTGTTCGTTATCAAAGAGTACACCAAGAACACTCTATCACGTGTGATCTTTGTGTACTTTGTTCCTAGAATCAAGCAAGAGTTGACCATCCGCAACCATATCCGAGCTTCTCTGTTCAAAGAAGCATATGGGAAGGTTTTGTGCCGACCGGTATCCTTGTGATGACTCCAACGTTCCATTGATCTTGTTCCGCACAGTGTGTGTCTGATTGCCCTGTACGGAGGTCTATTATAAAGCTCCTTGAGTGGTGATGGATCAACAGATGGCAAACCCAGAAAAGAGTTGAAGAACTCCGCATTTAGCTGCAATACTTGGCCCCGAATTTTTACTTCACTCCCTGTGGTCTTCGGGGACTAGTTGGCATAGAATTCTCGCGTTAGATCGATATTGCACTCTCCCATATCTCGGAAGATGAAATCAAGATGTAACGCCATTATCTTAGCCAAAATACGGGGTTCTTTCTTTGCTAGGCTCTCCTTTTGTATCAACTCCACATGAACATATTTTTTTACTTTATTGTTCTTGTACCACTCCTTTCCTTCCTCCACTAGGACCCATTTTATCCCGTACATACGTCGAGGTATTTGCAGCGAGGAGGATTTATCTTGCTCTTTTCTTCCCCTTTTCTGGCCTTTCTGTGAGGTAGATGTTTTTTCTTTTCCGGGTCGACTTTTTGGTGCCATTGTACCTGAGATTAAAATATTAGTCATGTTAGCTTCATCTCGGTAGATACAATCGACAAACCAACAGTAGTGGAACTACCCCACACTTAATTTGTTGGCACAAACTTAATTAAGTGAAAGATATCGATTACTCAGACTTCATCGCCCTACATTTAGGTGTTATGTTCCAACAATATAATCAGTGCAGTCATACTTTTCTTGTCATCTTAACTATCCTTTTTGATTCTATTTCATGAAATCTTGGCAATACTTTCATGTTTGGATTGATGTACCTTTTGAGCAAGACTACTACATAGAGATTGAATTAAGTTATGGCATTAGAAATAATCACAACATCGTATGTTTGTAGTCAACCATGATTTTCATCTCGATGAACAAGTCATTCCAACATGTAAGCTTTCTAGTTACAAGATTATGCAATTTTCTTGACCATGTCAATTCCGCAAAAGTATGACAGTGTATCAAAATCAAATACAAGTTGGAAACAAGTCAAGAGCATCCTTACGTATTCTTTCACTCACTTAGTTGTATCACAACAAATCAACCATATTCAAATCACCAACACTACTTCAAGATTTAACAATTTATTATAGGCGTAGTAGTGTAGTACTTTATAGAATATAAAAGAAGAGCAAAGAAGTACTTACTTGGTTGATGGCCTCGGAAGATGTTCTTGCAAAGTTAAAAGAGCAAAAGGAAAATTTTTGAGAGATTTTGGAGAGGTAGGCGGCGCTTAGGTTGAATTTGCAATGCATTTTCATTCTAAGACTAAGGTTCTATTTATAGGACAAGCTTGGGTCGGGTTTTGACCCGTTTGGAATCGGATTAGGAGACCAAAAAGTGAGCATAGGCGGCGCCTAATGCTTTGCCTATGCTTGGCATAGGCGGCGCCTTTTGCAAAGCCTAGTTGAGCATAGGCGGCGCCTATGCTATGGAATTATTAGGCATAGGCGGCGCCTATGCCATGGCATTCTAGATTCAGAGACAAAAGGCTTTTGCATAGGCGGCGCCTATGCTATGGCATTGTTAGGCATAGGAGGCGCCTATGCCATGGCATTCTAGATTCAGAGACAAAAGGATTTTACATAGGCGGAGCCTATGCTATGGCATTGTTAGGCATAGGCGGCGCCTATGATATGGCATTCTAGATTCAGAGAGCTTAGGCCATAGCATAGGCCTTGCCTTGTTCGTTGCCTAGATTTTCATAGGCAATGCCTAACTCATAGCCTTTTGCTTCTTCATTCCCAACTTACCACCTTCAACATGCAATACTTCCAAATCAAAATTTGAAACCAATCTCCTCCTTTACACCTCTTGCACCTACACTTATTCAAAAACAACAAAAATGATTAGAACGATGGATTGCCTCCCACCAAGCGCCTTAGTTTTGGTCGTGGCTCAACTCTTCTTTTTGGATTTTTTTATTTAACAAAAAAAACTCTTAGTAAAACAATAAAAATGAAAAATGATGGGTTGCCTCCCATCTAGCGCTTGATTTATTGTCGCGGCACGACATAGTTACCTCAAGTACTTAGATTTCGTCGAGATAGATGGTGGCCATGCATTTTATCGAGTCAAGAGGACCGATATATGGTTTTACTCATTGGACATTCACCTTAAAGACAACACCATTATTGTCTTCTAGCTCAACTACTCCAGACGAGTAGACTTGGCTAATTTTGTACGGACCAGACCATTTGGACCTTAACTTACCTGGGAATATCTTCAGTCTGGAATTGAAAAGAAGTACCATATCACCCTTTTGAAAGTTTCGTTGAACAATCCATTGATCATGATACTTTTTCATCCGCTCCTTGTAGAAGTCTGATCTTTCATACGCATGTTGACGGAATTCATCCATCTCATTCAGCTGCTCCAATCTCATATTCATGGCATCATCCCAATTCAAATTCAGTCGCTTCAACGCCCATAATGTTTTATGCTTGAGCTCAATGGGAAAGTGAAAAGCCTTCCCATAAACTAGTTGGTACGGGGACATGCCAATTGGCGTTTTGAATGCAGTCCTATAAGCCCATAGTGCATCGTCCAGCTTCCGAGACCAATCCTTCCTATTAGCGTTTACAGTCTTAGCAAGGATCTGCTTGATCTCTCGATTAGAAACCTCTACCTGTCCACTAGTTTGTGGGTGATAAGGCGTGGCTACCTTATGTTGCTTGACCCCATATTTCACCAACATGGATTTGAACAGCTTGTTGCAAAAGTGTGATCCTTCATCGCTTATGATGGTACGTGGTACCCCAAAATGAGAGAAGATAGTTCTCTTCAAGAATGCTACAACACACTTTCCTTCATTATCGGCCAGCGCTACTGCTTCGACCCATTTGGATACATAGTCGACAGCAACTAGGATATATTTCATCCCAAATGAATTTACGAATGGGCCCATGAAATCAATACCCCACACATCAAACAGCTCTACTTCAAGAATTTTTGACATGGGCATCTCATGGTGCTTCGAAATCGTTCCTTGTCTCTGACCTTGGTCACATCTTCTCACAAATTCGTCGGCATATCTAAGTATCGAAGGCCAATAATAGCCTCTTTGCAATACCTTCCTTGTTGTTCGACCACCTGCATGGTGTCCACCAACTTGGGAAGCATGACTTGCTTCCAAGATACTCGGCACTTCCACATGAGATATGCATCGCCTGATAACACCATCCACGCATCATCGAAACAAATATGGCTCATCCCAGAAGTAGTGTTTTACATCATGCATGAACTTCCTCTTTTGATGAAAAGACAGATGTGCAGGTATCACATTACTTACCACATAGTTTGCAAAGTCTACGTACCATGGTAATTCTTCCACCATCGTGGCTAGGATCTCTTCATCGGGGAATGCATCATTAATCTCAAGATCGGGTTGCGCTGTGTCCTCATTCTCAAATCTAGATAGGTGATCAGCCACTTGGTTTTTGCAACCTCTTCTATCTTTTACCTCGAAATCAAATTCTTGCAGCAATAACACCCATCGAATTAGCCTCGGCTTTGCATCCTTCTTCGTTATTAGGTATCTCAGGGCTACATGATTGGTATGAACCACCACTTTAGTCCCCAACAGGTAAGCACGAAACTTTTCAAAAGCATAAACAACTACTAGAAGCTCTTGTTCCGTGACAGTATAGTTCTTCTGGGCTCCGTTCAAGACCTTGCTCGCATAGTAGATTGGATGAAATAACTTTTCTCTTCTCTGGCCAAGTACAGCACCCAAAGCTACTCCGCTTGCATCACACATAACTTCAAATGGTAGGGACAAATCAGGTGCTACAATGATAGGAGCTTCAATTAGCTTCCCTTTGAGGCATTCGAATGCCTTCAAGCAATCTTCACCGAAGTTGAACTTTGCATCCTTCTCCAAAAGCTTGCATAACGGACTAGCAATCTTGGAAAAGTCTTTAATGAACCTTCGATAAAAACCTGCATGCCCGAGGAAACTACGAACTCCCTTTACAGAGATTGGAGGTGGTAGTTTCTTGATGACTTCAATTTTAGCTCGATCCACCTCAATTCCTCTTTCGGAAATTTTATGCCCAAGAACAATACCTTCTTTAACCATAAAGTGGCACTTCTCCCAGTTTAGCACCAAGTTGAATTCAACACATCCCTGTAACGCCATACTTAGATTCACCAAGCATGATTCAAACGACTCACCCACAACTGAAAAATCATCCATGAATACCTCCAAGGTGTCTTCAACCATATCAGAAAAATGGACATTATACAATGCTGAAAAGTGGCGGGTGCGTTACATAGCCCAAATGGCATACGTTTGAAGGAAAACATACCATATGGGCATGTAAACGTTGTCTTCTCTTTGTCTTCGGGAGCAATACAGATCTGATTATAGCCGGAATAACCATCTAAGAAGCAAAACCATCCTTTCCCTGCCAATCGATCAAGCATTTGGTCCATGAATGGCATTAGGAAGTGATCCTTAAGCGTCCATGAATTCAGCTTCCGGTAGTCCATGCATACTCTCCACCCTGTGACAGGTCTGAGTGGAATTAGCTCATTTCTTTTGTTTGCAACTACCGCCATGCCCCCTTTCTTGGGCACACACTGTACCGGACTCACCCATTTACTGTCAGAGATTGGATACACTACCCCTGCATCTAACCACTTAATAATTTCTTTCTTCACCACATCTTGCATAGGTGGATTCAAACGTCTTTGATGCTCAATAGTGGGTATGCAATTTTCTTCAAGCTGAATCTTGTGCATACATATCCCAGGCGGAATACCAATAATATCAGCGATGGTGCAACCGATGGATCTCATGTATTTCCTTCGAACAGCAATGAGAGCTGCAACTTACTGCTCACCTAAGTCAACCGCCACAATAACCGGGAGGGTGTTTCCACTTCCCAAGAATGCGTACTTTAGATGACTGGGTAGCTCCTTCAATTCTAACATTGGTGGCTCTTCAATGGATGGTTTAGCTGGTGGTGTAGGCCAATTTTTGAGATTGAGGTCCAGCTTCTTGGGAGCATAAGGATACAACCCTATTCCTGTTAGAGTACAAATAGTTTCTTCATAATTTTCAGCATCCGCACGCTCAATATTCATAAGCACAGCCGCCAATGGGTCAACAATAAGCTGCTCCTCTACGGATAATTCTTTCTCATCATCAAAATAAACATCAGCTACCTAGAACACGTTCAGATCTTTGGGTTGCTTCATTTATTTGCATACATCAAAGCGGACTACTTCATCATTCATCCGGAATAAAAGCTCATTCGCTATTAAATCAATAAGCACACTCCCTATTACAAGGAAAGGGCGCCCCAAGATTATGGGAACTTCAGAGTCCACCTCACAGTCCAGAATAACGAAGTCTGCTGGAAAGATGAATGAAGAAACCTTCACCAATACATCATATAAAATACCAAAAGGTCGTTTTACCGACCTATCTGCCATCATGAGCCTCATATTGGTTGGAGTAGGATCACCCAACCCCAACTTTCTGTAAATAGATAGCGGCATCAAATTAATGCTGGCTCCTAAATCGCATAATGCCTTGGCAAAATTCAAAGATCCGATAGTGCAAGGAATAGTGAAGGCACCGGGGTCAGCCTTCTTCTGAACTAGTGATCTGGTAGCGATTGCACTGCAATGATGAACAGTATCCGTCAACTCATAACTTGCTTCCCACTTCTTTTTCAAAAGATCCTTCATAAATTTTGCGTACCCAGGCATTTGTTCCAATGCCTCGACCAAAGGAACATTAATAGTTAGCTACTTCAACATAGTCATAAACTTATTGAACCTGGTATCGTCAACTTTCTTCTTCAATCTCTGAGGAAAAGGTGGTGGTGGAAGGGGAATAGTTTTCTCCACCGCTTCCTTTTCATCTTGATTCACTTCGGCGATCTTTTCAGGATGTGGACGTTGAGAGGTGACATCACGAATAACCTCATCAGCTGCTTTGGCATCTTTTGGTTCTGCAATAATCTTATTATCTTCTATATCATCAACCACTTGTTTGCCTTTGGATGGATTTTCCAACACTTTACCACTTTGGGTGGTGATAGCCATACACGATCCATCATTCCTTGGATTTTGCACTGTGTCGCTAGGTAGTGTTCCAGCTTTTCTTTGATTTAATACCGCTGAAAGTTGACTCAATTGCTGCTCTAGTTGCTTTATTGCAGTAGAATGCGAGTCAACCAATTGATTTATTGAAGACAAATCATTCTTCACCTCATTCACTCTCGTATTAGTTGCCTCTACTCCCTTCAATAGCTTCGCCATCATATCTTCCATCGGCATCTTCCCAGAGCCAGACGCCACAGCCTCACGGTTTCCAGGAGGAACATACAAACCACTTCTGTCAGTCTTATTCTTCCAACCATCTTGATCGTGGTCCTTGTATCCAGATTTATCATAATAGTTCCGACCTTGGTTTCCATGGGCATTGCCTCGGAAACCCCCCTGATTATTCAAGTAGTTCGCTTCTTCCTCAGAGTTGGATTCATCTCTTCCCTGTGATACAACGGCCTTAACCTTTTCGGTCTTCCCTGATAATAAGTGCTTGGTAAGAAGATCCATCTGCATTTTCATATGAGCCATATCTTGGTCACGTTCCTCTTGTCTACGCCTCTACTCTGCATTCAATCCAATAGATACGGTAGAGCTTGCTACCTCAGAATCCCTGGTATGCCAAGCTCTACTCTGCTTTGTCATACGATCTAGCATATCACTTGCCTCAAGAAAAGTAAGGTCCATGAATGACCCACCTGCAGCATTATCAACCACTGGCTTTGTCACCGAGTTCAAAGCCCTATATAATATTTCCATCAAGTGGATATTCGTCATATGATGGTTTGGGCACCGCATAAGCTTCTTCTTGAACCTCTCCCATGTTTCGTGGAGATCTTCAATTGGAAGCTGTCAAAAATTGCTGATCTCATCCCGTAATTGGGCTCTTTTGGATGGCGGAAAGAATCTTTCTAGGAAAGCGTCTTTTAGTTGCCTCCAATTAGTAATAGAATCAAGAGTTAGCCCGTTCAACCATAGAGTTGCCTCCCCAGATAGAGACAATGGAAATAAGCGCAGCCGAATTGCATTCTGCCCAACTCCTGGATTGTCAAACGACTTGCATGTTGAAATAAAGTTGATCATATGCATATTCGGATCATCTCCTGCGAGTCCACCAAATAAACCTTTGAGCTGCAATAGCTGAATCATGGTGCTAGTGATATTGAACTTGGCTCCAGGTGCCAAGAGCGGAGGAATAATAGCCCCTGTGGCACCAGCTCCATCCAGATCGTCATCATCATCATCAAAAGGAGCCTGCACAGCTCTGCATTCAGGTCTCATTCTAGCTTGACGATCTCTCCTGTTCACAAGTGTTTCCACCTCATCTGTACTCCATGGATTAAGTAACTCATCATCACCCAGGTCCTCATCATCAGGATTTGTTGCCCGACCTGGGTTATCAATATTCTGTTGATGCACTTGAGCAACTGCCAACGCAGCTAATCTAGCCTGCTCCTGTTGAGCAGCCCTTCTTTCAATGTCACGTTGTGCATCCATTCTGCCAATAAGTTATGGTTCAGGATTTATGGGTAATAATGGCTGACCAGAACTACGAGTATTTGGCATGCACTGAACAAAACCTGAATAAAACAAAAATAACAACTAAACGTAAAATACGAGAATCTTTGACTGACAACCGTAGTCCCCGGCAATGGTGGCAAAATTTGATAACGCTCAAACTACAGCTCTCGTAAGAGTGTAAGCGGTCGTTGTCAAATATAGAACCCAACTGGGTTGGGTGTCAAATCCCACAGGGAATACTTGGTCACTAAGTATGCAATGATTAGTAGACTGTTGATCGAAAATTCTACAAAAAAGGGGGGATTTAATTGTAGCGTGAATTAAGAGTATCAAAGTAACAAAGAAAAACGGAATGTTTAGTAGGTTTTAATCAATGAGAATTGTAAGTTAGGGTTATGTCCACCTTATGAGTTTTATGTATCTATTGGCTATGAATTATGCGGAATTCAGACATGCATGCGCTTATAGAGATTCGTATTCTATGGTAAATCCTAGTGTCTTTCGACCATCAAGGATTATATCACTTTAACTCTTTCGAGCTTAAAGCGTATACTAATGGTACGAATTCTCCAAGAGGTTAATCCAGTTACGGCACTAACTTTTAAACAGGGGTTGGTAGCCCTATTTCCTTGTCATTCTCTCTTTTCCAGACATGTAACTTTTCTTTCGAACAAGTTAATGCTATACTGGCGTATTCTATATGTTTGCAACCACAAGAATTCAATTAAGATGAAGAGAGTAATGATATAAGCAGCATACGTATCAAGAATTCACAAACTCATAGCAATAGATAGTATCTCATAAGGCTTCCATAATCCTAACAGAGAAGTTTAGCTACTCATGAGTGCAACGGAAATCACAACAGATATAATCATCATACCACAACCTAGAATAATCTTGGCGATGGAGATGGTTTAGACGTCAACTTAGGAATGGACGTTTTTTTCCTCTTGGTCCGTTGCTATCAAGAGAGCCGTGTCCTCTGTCAGAAATTGTAACGTGAATTAGGAGCAAAAGTCGAATGAAAAAGACTTGAATTAATGAATGAGTGAATAATAAAAAGCTTGCTGAAAAATTCAGCAAATAGGGTTTTTATAACATCCTTTTCTTAGTCCTACTCAAATAGGTTTTTTATCCTTGTCCTAGTCCTACTGGGTTACTGCATACTTGTCCTAATCCTACTAAGTTACTGCTGATCCCCCAAGTCTTTAGAAATGTTGTTTTTGCCCGGGACAAGTTCTCTATGCATCACTTTCAGTCCACAAGCTTCCAGAAGTTGCCTTCCTTCTTACGTGAAGTTTCCTTTGGCGTCCAACAGTCCATAAAATGCTGAAATCTTCATCATTTATTCCTGAAAACTTGCTAATCACGTTGGTTAGCTCACTTACAGGAAAAAGGACTAAAAGTGCAGGAATTATATACTTTGTCCTTTACAACTTAGCTAAAATATGGGTAAATTAAGGTGCTTTAGGCGTGTAAATACGCCTAACATCAATGAACACCTTCGAGAAAGCCTAGCTCATTCTTCAAAAAAGGTTTTTAGAGAGTGTTTCGATCTTCTAAAGTGTATAATGAAAGACAAATAAGTGTTATAAGATGTGGGGTCTCAAGGGTTTGGGGTGGGAATTGTCTAAAATACCCTTAGCTTAAAGTCTTTAAAAAGAACAAAGGTGGGTACGATTGGACCCTTCAACTCGTAACCATATCATATGAGTGGTACCCACAAATTATCACTTGATCTGAAAGTTGGACACCACATTCTGTCCAACATACGACTTTCTTTCCCACTAGTATCATCACCATACGACTAGTATCATCAAAAAGTACCCTAGGCAGAACATAAAAGGCTAGGAAGTAGACAACATACAGTTTGGACCCTACTTCTTGTCACTTGAACATATGACTCGTATGGAGTTTTCTCATATTTAGGTTAGAACTTGTCCAATATCACACTGACCAACATAAGAATAGGGTCTTAGTATCGTAACCATGTCATAAGACTAGTATGGTATGGGTCATATGATGATTAAAAGGTTTAAGACTCAAGAATTTTTCAAGGGCCAAATTTTAGGGCATTTCAGTATCTCTCCCTTAGGATTATTCATCCTTGAATGATAGGAGAAGGCAATACAAGCACGGTTTAACCCTCAAATGTATCTACTCTTACATTTAAGATAGAAAGAAAATACCAAGAAATTCACAATCTATCATCAACAAAGATAGAAAACAAATAGGTTAAGAGTAGTGATAAGTGGTAATCCTACCACTCATTTTCACTCATTATGCACGCACACTACTATGTTTTGTGTTTGAAAATGAGATATTCTCAGGATTTAACTGCATTAATACCTTCTTTTTGCAGATATAGAGATAAAAAATAGAAAGATGTGGATTGTAAATGTAAAAATAATCCAAAGGGAGAAAAAGAGTACAATAGAAAACCTGCAGTTAGTGAACCTCAGGTACCACATTCACAGCTAAGACCGCGGTTGCGGTCAGTCAAGATGATCATTAGAGCACGATCGTAGTCAATAAGCACACTCGTATTTATCGCGATTGCGGACAACCTCATGCGATCACGATCATGCGGGAGTATGGACCTGGGAAGTTTTGTAATTTATTCTAGACGAACCCAAGACCATATATAGGAAAAACCCTTTCTCTTTAATGGATGGCTTACCTCTTAAGATAGTTTTGAATTACAATCTAATTTGGGCAAGTTGTAATTAACTTTGGAGACTCAAATTTCTTAGTTGCTTTGTGAAGAATGAATGCTTTTGATGACCACATGGTATATTTCTCTTTACTTTCTTCATGAGTAGCTGAATCATTTAATCTTGGGATTATGTTGAACTAGAGTGTGATTATGTATGGGTGTTGTTGCGTTTGCATGGATTTTAGTTTTTGAGTATGGATTTCACCATTGCTTGAGCTTATGTGTTGGAATTTGATGGGTGAAAACTCCAAATATCTAAATGGGTTTGATGAGTGAAATCTACAAGCTCTAGAAACCTTTTATAATCCTCAAAAGAGGGATTTAGGTGAATATTAGGTAACCCATAACATCCTCAAAAGAGGGTTATCGAGGGACAAAACAATGGTGAACAACTAAGCCTACGGTTCACTACCCTTTGCAATCTTAGAAATAATTGTTTAGGGAGTGTAAATCATGTCAAGAGCACCATCCTAGAAATAGGGATGTTTAGTTAAGGTTTTGGGTGGTTATATAAACTCCACACTTGATAGGTGCTTGAAATAGAAAAAGGGTGAAATCATTGGGGTTTTACTGAAAGATTGACCTCAATGATCTTTGACATAGCCTATCCGTTAATTAATTACAAAATTCCATAATAAACCAACATTATCCCACATGATTTACCTCTAAGGATACGTAATCCCAAGTTCTATCTAATACTTAAGTTCAAACCTAAGATAGCATTTACCACCTACTTGTTGAAGTTTGTGTGAAAAGTTTTCAAACAATTCCACCATTTATTTATACATGTTGTTTTCATAAGCATTTCGGGTAATCTTATAGTAACTTGAGAACCCATAGGTTTGAAGTATATAGTATTCACCCCTTGAGATTAGACCCCAATTTACGTTGGGTTACTTGACAATGATCGCCTCACACCTCAATCAGAGGAGTGAGTTGAGCGTTATCAAAATGGCTCTGTTGCCAGGGAGTGAAGTGTAGATTTCATTTGTGTGGTGTTATACTTACTTGGGAGCATCCGAAGTGTCCTTCTTTATTTTTCTTGTTATTTTTGAATCTTTTGTATGTAATTCTAGAATATATAAAATCATGAGTTAAGGAACTAATTATGTGGAACCATTTGATGATACTTTTGGAGAGAGCAACTTAAATGATGAGGTCATGTGGACAAAAACCGTATCCTACCTCATCATGGGGGAGGGACATTATATGTGACTAGTACCATGCTTTATGTGTGGAAAATAAAAGGGTTATATGGGGGTCAAGAACATAAGGACCCGTATGTTTACTTAAGGAACTTTTTGGAGGTTTGTACACCATTCAACATTCCATGTACCATCAAGAGGCCTTTCAGCTCTGTCTATTCCCATTCTCACTAACGGGAGAAGCATTGTTGTGGTTCTGTTCACTCCCTACAACTTCAATCACTTCATTGAGTGAACGTACAAAGAGATTCTTAGACTAATACTCCCCTCCCTCCAAGGTCTATCAACCAAGAGATGAAATTGTGAATTTTAGACAAAGGGACGGGGAGACACTTTACGAAGTATGGGAGAGATTTCATAGAAAGCTAGACAAATGCCCAAACTATGAGATTCCGGGGAAAACACTTCTCCAAATATTCTATCAGGCTCTAGATCATTTGAACCAAATGGTGGTAAATAATTCGACGGAAGGTTCTTTATTAAACTTGCATTTTAATGCCGCTACAAAAAATTTGAGAGAGGTAACTAATCAAAATAGGAAATAGCATTCCCGAGATTCCAACATTTCCAATAGCTTTTCATCCAATCCCATGGTTAGAAAAGAACAACAAAAGCGGGGCAGAAAGAAAGAGGAAACCTTGGCAAAGATCTTTACTCAACCAAAAGCCCATGGTGAGGATGAAGGCGTTAGGAGGTGGGAGAAGAAATTTGGTATTTAGCAAACCCTTTAAAGGGTTCTCACCCAACCTATAGTAGGAAAGGTGGGATTCAAGGTTGGATGAATTAGGTTGGTAGTCAATATTGGAGAGAGAGGGAACATGAGGATTGCTATTTTTTGCCTCACCATTATCAGGCTTCTATCAAGAATTCAATCTCCATTGACGCCGACAGATGTGGAACAGAGGATATCCTTGCAAGAATTTTAAATAGAGTTGAGGGAATGGACAAAATGGTCCGTGAATTAAAAGAGGACTTCTTTTACTCTTTCAAATTGTGGTCTCTCATTCAGACTCTATCAAAGAGTTGGAGACCCAAATAGGACAAGTCTTCACCCGGCGAAATGTTACACCCAAGGGGATATCCATTAGTGACACAGTTGTCGAACCCAAAAGCAGTGATCAATTTTTGGAAAATTGTGCGGGAGGTGAAAAATCAAAGGAGGGTCTCTTGAAAGAATACTTGGGAAGAAAAATTCCCCACACTAAGTCAACATAGAATTTACCCCAAAGCTAAGTTGACAAAGAGAAGAAAGAGGTGGAAAGACTTGTTGAAAGGTTAATTGATGAAGGAGAGTTCGATAAGTGGGGACTTGCGGACCCTCCTTGATAAAGTAATTAAAACCAATGTTGTGCCACGACTATAACTAAGGCTCTATGTGGGAGGCAACCCACAATTACCATGCGGATGGCTCATATCCTTTTTATTATCTTTTCATAGTTTCCACTTAAATAACTCATGCATGTTGTGACATTGTAGAGTGTTTTGGATAAGCAGGAAATCTGAACAGGGGAAAACAGGGGAACAAACCTTCCCTCAGTTACCGCAATCGCGTTCAACCAACCGCGATCGCGAATCCCTTAGCTAATAGATATAATGACAGCCTCCTAAATTTTCTCTCACTCTTGTTAAATTTTTTGCATGTAAGAATGGCACGATCTCTAGAAGAATGATGATGATACCAAAATCGAGAATGATAGTGATCGTTGATGGAGTTTTAGGGAGCACCCTTATCTCTTTGTTATCTTTGATTGTCTATGCAGTAGGGACACTGTTACCTTTTCAGTTAGGGGTGTTCCTCGATTCATTGATTCCCTATTCATTTGATTTGGGCTTGTATTGTTGATATGCCTACATACTCTTCTGATCTTTTAGATTATCCTTAATTTTATTCAGGTTGTAATATTTAGACACTTTATCCGTGCCTACACTTGCATGAATTAAGTACTTTGTTCTTGAGTTGTTATTTAATTTCAGTTTTAATGGTCGAGTCATGATTAGGTTTTTAACCAAGGATGCAAGGAATTCTGAGCACCAGTGGCATCGATAATTGAGATTTGCATTTACACCCATTGGTGAAGCCTTAGTAACCACATGGAAGTTCAGCCATACTATAGTTTGCAATGTAAGACGATAGTTTGGGTTCTTTCCATAATTAGAAAATTATGCATGGTTCAGGTACGAAAGCAAATATCTCTCACTGTCCGAAAATTTTTGCAAAAAACTGAAGGCATAGATGTGAGCAATTTTATAACAATATTCTCCCTCTTTTTTTGACTCCGTAAGTTGACTATAGAAAAGTAGGGAATATTCCATCCTTGTCTCGAGATGGTAGAACAAATGAACCCCCTTGACAACATTCACATGTCATGTATTTGAGCTTAATTGTCTACATCTTGAGTATACTTGTACCATCTAGAACTTGCCCCATTAGTCTTTCAAAGCTAATTATTGATTGTTCTTGGTTGGGAAAATGATCTTAGGTCATCTTGTGATTTTTGAAGCCAACTTTAGCCTAAAAAGCCTACCAATACATAGGAATTACCCCTAGTCACCCTCTTTGAGCCTTTGGAATTTTCTTTTGCAACCATATTATAAACCGTGACCCTTCTGCTTACTCTCTCTTGAACCCTATACTCCTTGAAATTAAGAATACCAATTGTAGCTAAAATCCTAAGTTGGGGGTGATGGAAAGAGAAAGGAAGTGTAGTGAGCCACAAAGTTATAAAATGTAAAAGAACCTTCAAATCTAGCTAGTAGCATTTTGCTTTGAAGGAAAAGATAGTACAACAAAAGAATGAGTTGCATAAAGCTTGGTATTCCACCAAATGAATGAGTTGAATAAAGCTTGGGGAAAGCATAAGAAGTAAGGAAAAGAGATGAAAAGACTTTGGGTAAAGCAAAAGAGACAAAGTGGGTAAAGAAACAAAAGACCAAGAAATGGCCCAATAATCAAAAAGTGATGGGTATATGATGTAGAAATTCAAGGAGGGTATAGCCTTATTGTCCTAAATTTCTATCCTACCCTACCATAAACCTTCATTACAACCTCAAAAAGCCTTTTTTGATTTCCAACCAAGTGTGGTCATTATAGTGGTGATTGAAAAAAGGGGCAACCCTATGGCATGATACTTGTTGACATGGAGAATTTCTTGAGAGGGTGAGTGATTGCACTTAAATTTCCTTGTTGCATGAGTGGTAACTAGGTGTGTGAATCTTTCTTTCTTGTGAGGAGGCATGCAGACTAGTTGAGGTGGGTGATTGTAGTCAAACATGCGAGTTACTTTTAGAGTGATGGTAGTTGTCACATAGTTGCTCCCTAAAGTTCATTGTAGTCTTTGTCACTCTATTTTATGATGAGGGGCATCGTTAAAATTCTTCTGTCCATGTGTGAAAATTATTTTATAGTGGAAACCAAGTTGGAGTCTTTATGATCATTGATAATATAGATGGGGGCATGCATGGAGATTGTTTCATGGCAAAAGGTAGTGATGCTTGAGGATAAGCAAGAGTCTAAGTTGGGGGTGTTGACAAGTGGTAATCCTAACACTTATCCGCACTCATTATGCGTGCACACTACCATGTTTTGTGTTTGAAAATGAGAAATTCTCAGGATTTAACTGCATTAATAACCTCTTTCTGCAGATATAGAGATAAAAAGATAGAAAGATATGGATTGGAGCCTAAAAATAATCCAAAGGGAGAAAAATAGTGCAATAGAAGACCTGGAGCTGGTGAACCTCATCTACCACAGTTGCATCTAAGACCGCGGTCGTGGTCAGTCAAGATGATCACCAGAGTGCGATCACGGTCAACAAGAGCGATCACATTTGTTGCGATAGCGGGCAACCTCACGCGATTGCGGTCATGCAGGAGTATGGACCTGGGCAGGTTTGTAATTTCTTCTAGAGGAACCCTAGACTATATATAGGAGAAACCCTTTCTCTTTAATGGATGGTTTACCTCTTAAGATAGTTTTGAATTCGAAGCTTGAAACCCTAATTTGGGAAAGTTGTAATTAAATTTGGAGACTCAAATTTCTTAGTTGCGCTGTGAAGAATGAATGATTTTAATGACCCACATGGTATATTTCTCTTTACTTTCTTCATGAGTAGCTAAATAATTTAGTTTTAGGATTATGTTGAACTTGAGTGTGATTGTGTGTGGGTATTTTTGTGTTTGCATGGATTTTAGTTGTTGAGTATGGATTTCACCATTGCTTGAGCTTATGTGTTGGAATTTGATGGGTGAAAACTCCAAATCTCCAAATGGGTTTGATGAGTGAAAGCTCCATCTATAGAAACCCTTTGTCATCCTCGAAAAAGGGATTTAGGTGAATTTAGGTAACCTATAACATCCTCGAAAGAGGGTTATCGTGGGACAAAGCAATGGTGAACAACTAAGCCTATGGTTCACTTCCCTTTGCAATCTTAGAAATAAGTATTTAGGGAGTGTAAATCATGTCAAGGGCATCATCCTCGAAATAGGGATGCTTGGTTATGGTTTTGGGTGGTTATATAAACTCCATACTTGTTAGGTGCTCGAAAGAGACAATGGGTGAAATCGTTGGGGTTTTATTGAAAGATTGACCACAATGATCTTCGACCTATCCTATTCATTAATTAATTACTAAATTCCATAATAAACCAATATTATCCCGCATGCTTTACCTCTAAGGATACGTAATCACAAGTTCTCTCCAATCCTTGAGTTCAAACCTAAGATAGCATTTACCTCCTACTTGTTGAAGTTTGTGTGAAATTTTTTTGAACAATTCCCCCATTTATTTATACATGATGTTTTCATTAGCATTTCGGGTAACCTTATAGTAACTTGAGCACCCATAGGTTTGAAGTCTATACCATTCACCCCTTGAGATTCGACCCTAATTTACATTGGGTAACTTGACAATGACCGCCTCACCCCTCAATCATAGTTGAGCGTTATCAAGAAGCGCATACCACGAGCACGAATTTATAAAATTATAAATAGGAACAGATACTTGGACTTCATGTCCTCCTCGGCTTCCCAAGTAACTTCCTCGGTCTTTTATTTCCGCCATAAAACCTTTACCGAAGCCACTTGTTTTTTCCGCAACCGACAAACTTGCCGATCCAAGATCCTCACTGGGACCTCCTCATAGGACAAAGAATCTAAAATACCAATGTTCTCCAAGGGAACAACCAGCGAAGGATCACCCACACATTTCTGCAACATAGACACATGGAATACCGAATGAATGGAACTCATACTAGAGGGAAAATCCAACTCAAATGCAACATTACCAACCCTTCTTAACACCACATACGGGCTAACATATTTGAGACTAAGCTTCCTCTTCTTTCCAAACCGCATTACTCCCTTTATGGGAAACACCTTCAGGAACACCCAATCTCCAACCTTAAACTCCAAATCCCTTCGCCTCATATCTGCATTGGACTTTTTGTGGTCTTAAGCCTATCCTAAATTACCTTCACCTTTTCCCTAACTTGGTGAACTAAATTAGGGCCAAATATTTCCGCTTTACCAATATCAAACCAACCAATAGGAGATCTACACCTCCTACCGTACAATCCCTAAAACGGGGCATACCAATGTTGGAATGGTAACTATTGTTATAAACAAATTCAATCACTGGAAAATGGTCAAAGAAACTACCACCATTATCAATCACACAGGCTCCTAGCATATCCTCTAAAGTCTAAATAGTCCTTCCAGTCTGCCCATCCGATTGCAGGTGAAAGGTCGTACTAAGACTCACTTTAGTCCCCAAACCACTCTGAAAAGAGTGCCAAAAATACAATAAGAACTGAGTACCATGATCTAAAATAATCGAGACAGGTGTACCATGTAACTTTACTACTACCTGAAGGAATAACTTTACATAATCCTCGGCAGAATAAGTAGTCCTCACTGGCAAGAAGTGAGCGGACTTAGTCATCCAATCCACAATGACCCAAATGGAGTCACACTGATTCCGCGACCACGGAAGGCTGATAACAAAATCCATATTAATTATCTCCCAATTCAACACCGGTAGTTCAATCTCTTGAAGTATCCCACCGGGCCTCATGTGCTCCACTTTTACTTACGGACGCACCATATACTTAGCCACATAGTCAGCTACATCCCGTTTTATATTATTCCACCAATACATCTCTTTAATATCATGATACATCATTGTTGAACCAGGATGAATCATATAACACAATTTATGAGCCTCGGCCAAAATGCTACTTCACAATCCATCTACGCCGGGAACATACAACCTCTCTTGGTACCTTAAGATACCATCTCCACGGATTTCAAAGGCCATTACCTTTTTCCTACGCACATCATCCTTGATCTTTATCAAAAGAGGATCCAATACCTGTTTCTCTTTTATTTTTGAACCAAGAGATGATTGCGCCACTTGTTGTCTCAAAACACCACCATCCTTCGAGTCCAAGAGAGGAATTCATAGGTTAGCCAAATGGTGAATGTCCTTTACTAATTACCATCTATCCTTATCGATATTCAACAAGCTACCCATGGACAACCTGCTAAGAGCATCAACAACCACATTAGCCTAACCTATATGGCAGTGAAGACTCATATCATAGTCCTTCAAAAACTAAGGTCATGTCCTTTGCCTGAGGTTAAGCTCTTTCTGAGTGAACACATACTGCAGACTCTAAAAATCATAAAAAATATCAACATGGACCCCATACAGTTAATGACGTAAGATTTTCAATGTGAATACCATGGCGAACAACTCCAAGTCATGAGTCAGATAGTTCCTCTCATGAACCTTCAACTGTCTAGAGACATAAGCGACCACCTTACCACGCTACATCAACACACAACCCAAACAAACTCAGGCCATATCACTATAGACCACAAATCCCTCTGTATCCTCAGGTAGAGTCAAGATTGGAGCTGAAGTCAACTTATCTTTTAATTTCTCAAAGCTACCTTTGCAAGCATTAGACCACAAGAACTACACCTTTTTCTGAGTAATTTTGGTCAATGGAGCAGTAATAGAAGAAAATCTCTCCACAAACCTCCTATAATACCTAGCTAAGCCCAAGAAGCTCCGAATATCGGTTGGAGTCGTAGGTCTAGGCCACTTCTTAACCACAGAAACTTTCTGAGGATCCACCATAATCCCTTGACTAGACCAGACATGACCTAGAATAGTTACGACATTTAACCATAATTCACATTTAGAGAATTTAGCATACAACCGCTGATCTTTCAAAGTCTGCAACACAAGACGAAGGTGATTGGCATCATCCTCCTCACTTTTAGAGTACACCAAGATATCATCAATGAAGACAATCACAAATAGATCCAAAAACTAATGGAATACCCTATTCATCAAATCCATAAATACCTCTAGGGCATTGGTCAAGCCAAACGACATCACCAAGAACTCAAAATGCCCATACGGGGTACAAAAACCCGTCTTAGGGATATCCACCTCCCTAATCTTTAACTGATGATACCCAAATCGAAGATCGATGTTAGAGAAAAATTTGGCACTCTAAAGCTGATCAAAGAGATCATCAATTCTCGAAAGAGGGTACTTATTCTTTACTATCACCTTATTCAATTATCGATAATTTATATAAATCCAAAAGGAACCATCCTTCTTACACATGAATATCACCGGTGCACCCCACGTGGACATACTAGGATGAATGAAACACTTACCTAAAAGGTTTTTTAGTTTCTTCTTAAGCTCTTTCAACTCAACTGAAGCCATTCTATATGGGAGAATAGAAATAGGATGAGTGTCCAGAACAAGATCAATACCAAAATCAATCTCCCTATCGGGAGGGACACTAGGAAGGTCATCGGGGAAGACCTCAAGAAATTCATTTACCATAGGAACAGAATGCAAATAAGGACCTTCCAAGTTAAAATATTTAATCTAGACCAGATGATAGAGACGACCTTTGGAAATCAACTTCTGGACTTTAAGATATGATATGAACTTTTCCTTAGGAGCTAGGGAACCACCGTCCCACTCAATAACCATCTCTTTTGAGAATTTAAACATAACCTTATGGGTCCAACAGTCTAAAGATGCATAACACGAATACAACCAGTCCATTCCTAGAATAACATCAAAGTCAACCATGTCTAACTCTCTCAAGTCTATCAAAGTTTCTTTACTACCAATAGATACCACACACCCTTATAGACTCTTCTAACAATCACAGTCTCCTACTGGGGTAGAAATAGAAAGGGTCTGACAAACTGTTAGGACCAAAACCAAAATGCACAACCACAAATGAGATCACATAAGACATAGAGGACCCCAAATAAAGTAAATAGTATACATCATAGAAAAAGAGTTTAAATATACCAGTAATAATATATGGAGATGCCTCAGACTTCTGATGAGTAGTGAGAGTATAAAGACGATTCTGACTAGTTTCAGAGCTAATGGTAGCACTCTTTGGTGTAGGAGATGATGAAGAGAAACATGAACCTTGTTTTACCCAGAATCAACTCTAGATGCACAATCCCATTGCATATGCCCAATCTGACCACACATAAAACATTAGTTCCTCCCCTTCTCACACTGACCATAATGATACTGACCACAAAATCAATAGAGAGGGTAGGATAGTGCTAATTAGGCCCTACTGACCTAAGATTGGGCACCTTGTTCTCTAGAAACATCACCACCTTGAAAGCGTTGGTCACCTGATGACTTTGGGTAGGAGAAATAGCCATTGAATAGGATTTTAGACTCCCCCAGCTCTTCTCTTAGACCACTTAGCACTCTGTTATTGGCTCCCACTCTGCTCTGATTATCAAAATTTCTTACTTTACCTCTCACTAATCTTAACACATTTCTTTTTCTTCTCTTTGATCTGTTATATATACATAACCAATCTGGAGATGTCCATGTCCTTGATCAACAAGGCAACCTTATTCTTAAGAATCAACTCACGAGACAATCCCAAAGCAAACTTTCTTATATGGGCCCTCATATTAGATACCAATTCCAGAGTATTCCGCGATAACTGATAGAATTTTAAAGCATACTCCTTGACTATCATTCTTCCTTGCCACAAGTTAACAAATTCCTCTGCTTTTGGCGATACATAAACACACTACAGAAGTAATCCCACAAGGCAGAACTAGCATCCTGACCTCTCAACTATTCCCACTTTTTATACCACTGGTATGCTACATCTTTTAATTATTAGGCAGCAAACTCCATATCTTCAACCTCCGAAGCAAGCATAATCCAAAAGATCTTCTCCATATCATCAATGAAGCTTTGAGGATCCTTCTCAACCTTTGTACCAATAAACATTGGAGGATGTAGCCTCATAAATTAGACAACTCTAGTGGCCTCAGACGAACCCATAGTAGCAGCAGCAGAACCCAACTGATGGGTCTGGGATGTCACCAACTAAGTCAATAGGGTAATAGAGTGATAGAACTCAGCATTAGTAACCTCCCTAGGAGATGTCTGAGTACGAGTGTTGCCCTCAGGAGTAGGATCAATGGGGATAGGTGGGACCCCACATGGACAGTCGGATGCAACGACCCTAGATTGCGTCTGGACCCCCAAAGTTGGACGAGCTCCATCCATATTATCCTCAAATAGAATAAAAGAGTTTGCATGGACAGCAAATCTTCTTGGAGGCATAATCTAAAATACGAGCAAATAGAACTATAGCTCGAAATTAAGACAAAAAGAAAGGAAAACATTCATAAATGTCTCATAGCCTCTCTATTATAAGTGTGGCATGCTACACACCCATAAAAGAGACTCTACTTGACATGACTTTGTGGACGCTCAATTGACCATGAACCTAGTCTCTCATATAAAATTTGTCATGATTAGAACCAAGGACTGTCCATGATGGGTATCTCATCTCCCACGTGGACTAGATATTACCCCCTTTACCTAACTTTGTCAGCTCAACAACCTCAAGTGTCGGATAAATCCAGAATATATAACAAGATAGTAAAAAATAAGACTAATCATACCTCATGAAATATCTAAACGAATCCACCAAAACAACACACCCAAGTACATAGTAATCCAACAAAGCCTCTACAATTCAAAGTTAATAAATGTTGCGATATTCCCCCGACAATATCCAAGGAGATTGTTAAAAGAAGTCCAAACAAGATCTAATACATGGGAAATAAAGAACATGAAATAAAGCATTTTGAAGTATGGAAGCTCACCACTTTAATGTCAACTCACAAAACACTCGAACACCTAATCACTGCACAAAAAAGTAGATAAAATTTTAGGACCTACGTTACATGGGGATACAACATCCAGAGATGGTTAGCGGGTAGAGAACTAGCATATAACTCAGGAATAGAGGAATAAAGTAATTCGATCATTCAAAACCAAGTCAAATCATCATATGCAATGACATACATACATATATATAGCATGTCAGAATAGGAAATCAGGTTTAGCATGCATTTGAAAACCATAACTTGGGTTGTGTAGCATAACCTTCATATAAAAAGGCATCCATGGGCTATATGTGCCCAGTTCTACCTTAGATATAAGATCCTAGAGCATATAGCCACACGAACCAGAGAATATCCTTATTCGTATATGCTTTTATGAGGGACTCAAACCTTCCGACATAATCAAAGTGACTTAAGCACCAATGAATTTAATATGGGGACTCGAACCTCCTATTCATATATCCATTTGAGGGACTTGAACTTCCTAGTCATACAGACACCCACACCGACTAGTGCAGTTTCCAGTGTTTATCCTTTGGACTCCACTTTCACGGCCTGGCTACAGATCTTACTTTAAAGCCCAATTTAAAATATTTATTACACATATACACAACCATTTATCTAATTACTTATTAAAGGTACTTTGTTGGTATCGTCATACCAACCCCATTTGCAAGAGCACAACATGCCATAACCATTAGTAATCACTTTGGGACTCAAACCCATTGTCTAAACAAAGACATCAATTCAATTTAACATTTAAGAACTCAAATACTTTTAGCCAATTAAACCACCAAGGTTATGATTCAAATAAATTTATGGTCATCAAGACCTTCATGTAACCATTTAACAACCATCAACATTCGTAGGCCAACACATTATTTAAACACAATTCATATGTGACAAGATTCTTCTCAATGACACTTTTACAAACAAGCTGAGGGCATACCATTATGAAACCATTATTCAAGTCATAAACCACAAAGTTAGGGTTAACCATGACCGCTTAATTTAAATTGCAATTCCCAAGCATCCAAATGTGCAAAACTATTATTAAAACATGCATAAACAAAAGTCAAATCATGAGAGAACAATACTCATCATTATGCATTCAAATCCTCAACCATGAATTTCAAAACCACCATTTATGATTCAATAACAATGTTTAAAACACATGATTTTTGTGAACTAACAAGGAAGGAAGAGTCACATGCCTGAGTTACGAAGATTCACAGAGAGGTTTCTATCCTTAAGCCTTTAGATGACCATCTTTAAGAAACCCTAGCCCAAACTTTTAGTGAAGTTTTTAGAGAGTGTTACAATCTTCTAAAGAGTAGAATGAAAGAAAAATAAGTCTTATAAGACATGGGGTCTTAAGGTCTTCGGGTGGGAATTATCCAAAATACCCTCAACTTAAAAGCTATAAAAAGAATGCAGGTAGGTATGATTGGACCCTTCAACTCGTAACCACATCATATGAGTGGTACCCTTAAATCATCACTTGATCAGAAAGTTGGAAACCACATTCTGTCCAACATACAACTTCCTTACCCACTCATATCATCACTATATGACTAGTATTATCAAGTCGTACCCTAGGCAGAACACCAAAGGCTAGACACTGGAGAACTTACGATTTGGACCCTACCTCTCATTACTTGAACATATGAATCGTATGGAGTCTTCTCATATCTAGGTTAGAACTTGGCCAATATCACATTGACCAACTTACGACTACGGTCCTAGAACCTTAACCATATCATACGACTATTATGGTGTGGGTCATTTGATGATCAGAAGGTTCAAGACTCAAAAAGTTTGCAAGGACCAAAGTTTGGGGTGTTTCACCTAACTTATCATCCATACATACAATTTAGCATCTGAATGGTATCAAATATCGAGTATTTAGTTTTTAACTTTAAAATACATGAAACATAATTGATGTTGGACCCGTGTCACCCCCTAGTATATAAATGATGTGTTATAACTTTTATTAGTGTTTATAAAAATAATATTGAATAGAGAGTATATTAGTATTGTTGAGATTAATTATATTGATTATAGACGAGAAAGAATTACTCGATTCTTACACAACAGTTTTATGGTCTTTTTTACGGTCTTTGGCAGCAATTTAATCTATCAATATTCATCTTTTTTTTTGCAGAATAAGTAACAATTTGATAGGATAAGAAGTTTCTTGAGTAGTTGAATTCTAGAATTCGATTAGCCATCAGTGTTAACTCCACCACCGCATCTTCTTCCTAGGCTCAAAGAAAGTTCAACACAAATTTGTTTCAGCGTACAATCTTTAGATATCATCATACTGAAAAGTGTTGACGCATATATTATAATCCTAATATGTAATATATATTTTAATTTTAACATTCAAATATTCTTATCGTACTTTTAGTAGTTTTTTTTTATTTTATGATAAAAAGAGATTTGATGTTTTTTATTTTCTTTATAATGATATAATGATTAGGTATCTATTGTTTCTTGCAAATTTAATTTTGCAATTGACAATTATCATTACTCGGTGAAAGCTTTTGGTGTTCAGAGCTAAAAGGGATAGTTTTTCAAGCCTAAGAGTCAAAACAAATCGTCCTTTTTTCATGTAACAAAACAGACAGTTTGCCTAAAATTGGGCAAACTATAATTAACACCTCTAATAACGTTTGGTGAAAAAAAAATATTAATAGGGTTTTCTCAAAAATAGGCAAACCACATTTTTTATGGATCTTATTTTAATAGTTTGCCCATTTGTAGGCAAACTATTTTTATTTGGAATATTAAATTAAACATTACACTGTTAATATTTCTGAAAATATTCTTATTTATGTAAACATTTTGTCACTTTAATTTTTTAGAAATGGTACAATTTTTTACTAATAAATATGTATTTTTGTTCTCTCCATTTTATCTCATTATTTACAAAACACTTTCTTTTTTCACAAATAGTTGTTCATTTAAATTTCTTATAAGGATAAAAATAATGAGTGACACCATTAGGGTTTGTATATATTGGGGAAGAGAAGTTTTGTACAAAGGCGATTCTATAGTCTTCCTGCAAAAACGGGTTAAGTGATTTGTGGGTGGACGAAAAAATATTTGAAAAGCACACTTGTTTAACAGATAATTATAAAGAGAATCATTGTAATTTTAGTAGCAACCGAATTGCTACATTGTTGATTTCATTGATTATGACTGACACACACTTTAATATTAAAGCAGTGCAGGAAGTTATGAAATTGAAGTTTAATTATACTACGAATTATAGAAAAGCTTATTTTGCTGTTAAGCAAGCCTTAGCTAACTGGGGGGATTCCTCCTGTGAATCTGAAAGATGGGAAGCATGAAAATATTTCTATGATGGCAGTGTAGGATGATAAAGTGACCTTTGATTCCTTGTTTTCTCTCTTGGAAAACACTGAAGATGAAGAAGAAAGTAAGGCAACTCTTTTTAACATTAAAAAGACATGGAAAACTACTCTGCTAGAAAGATAAAAAAAAAATCTTGCTAATGTGTTCATTGATTCTATGTATGAACTGACTGCTGAGAAAAATGCTATAGAAGAAAAGGTAGAGAATCAAGAGCTTGAATTGGTTACTTTATCTTTCCAGATATCTAAAACTAAGGAACAAGTTAGTAAGTTGAAATCTTAAAATCTAAATCTAGTGAGTCAACTAGAGAAAGTAGATGATACTGATGATAAAAGATATAAAAATGCTCTAGAAGTGAAAGTTGAAGATCAGAAGCTTGAATTAATTGCTTTAACTCTTCAGATATCTGAAACTAAGGAATAGATTGCTAAGATGAAATTTGAAAATCTGAGTTTGGTGAGTTAACTGGAGAAAGTATATATTTCTGATAGTAAAGGGAAGAAAGAATCATCAGAGTTTCAGATTGAGCTTGAAGAAAAATTGGAGGATTCTTAAAAGCATCTCATAACTGCAATCCAAATGAATGAGGAGCTAGAAAGGGACTTGGTCCATTTGAGAGAAGAACTTAATAAATCTCTACAATGGACCATATCCTCACAGATCCTTTCTAATTTAACAAGTCAAGGTATCAGTAATGGTAAGGGCCTTGGGTATCATTACAAAGCTCAATCACTTGGGTCTCAAGGTAAGATTTTTCAAGATGTCAGAAACAAAGTCTACAAACCTCTATGCAATCATTGTGGGAGTGATGGTCACATGAAGAAAAACTATCAAAGTTAGATTAGAGCTAGAATGAGCAGTGTTAGATATATCCAGCAAGGGTATACCTATCCCAAGGGTTCCAAACCTTTGAAAAATATAAAGAATCTCTTATTACATAGATGGTAAAAGAAATATTTGATCACACCCCTATCATCCTACTGGGACTCAAACTCAAATAGGTTCCTAAATCTAACAAATGATTTTGTAAGAAGGTGGGAGAAAGGAATTGCAGTCAGAACTAACTCTTTTATAAGTAATTGTTCAAAGCATATGACTGGAAGGTCTGACTGTATTCTCTCTCTTAAGAAACTTCAAGGTGGAGTTGTCTCATTTGGAAAAGCCAATCAGTTGATTTCAAAGGACCTGGTCCTTGAGAAGCCAAAGCTAAAATTTCCAAAAAATAAGTCTTGAGTAGAGGAGAAAAGAAATATGCACTTGTGACTATGATAAATGCTCAAGGTTCACCTGGACTATGTTCTTTAGAACTAAGAATGAAATCTATGAGTCTCTGGTTATTTTTTCCAGCAAACTAAAATGAATTTGCTCTTGTGGGCTACAACTCAAAGTTTTCAACAAAAAAGGAACTCTATGTGTTGAAAAAAATATGTATGTGATCTTTGATAAGTTAGGAAAGCTGGTAAATCCAAATGATGAGGAAGATTATGATACTAAATAACTCATTTTTGTTCAGAGAGATAATGCTGCTAAAGATGATGGTCAAAGGACTCAATGATCTAGATGAAAGTGATGGTGATCAAGATCTATGTTATAAACCCCTTCTCCAACTGAAAGAATATTGAGAAGAATCCAATCAAGTTCTTCAGGGACCTGGTCCCTGTAAATCTCATCTTAGAAGGTCTAACTAGAGAGACAGATTCTCTCACCCTCTTGACATTATGACTTTATATTTTGGAGACTGGAGTCCAAACAAGAGTTTAAGCTAGAAATCTCATGTTTTTCTTAGCATTATTATCCTAAAAGTGAGCTCAAAAATATGAAAGAGATTCTGAAAGATATTGCTGGTTTAAGGCAATCCAGGAGGAACCTTGGAAATTTAAAGGATGCTAAGTTTTGGACTTGGTCCCCTGACCTATTTTCAAAACTATCTCTGGAGTGATGTGGTAAACTGAAATAATCATGTTAAAGCTAGGATTGATCAATTTAACCTGACCTACTAAATAAAACAATTTTCTTCCTAAAATTGGGGATGATTAGGAGACAAGTATCCTTGGTAAAGTAAGAACATTTTTGTCTAACTCAGTATTATACCTTTGTAGGTACACACCCTTGGGAACAAATTTTGGGACAAAAATAGTTGAAGCAAACACATATGGTAAATTCACTCAAGAAAGAGAGGTACCTAGTCCCATCTCTCAGGTTAGTACCAAAATAATATGCTTTAAAAATCATAAAAAAAAAAATTAAAAAAGCCATATGTCTTTCATGTCTTTTCTTATCTGAACAAAAGCTGTCAATTCACAACAAATATGAAGAGTAGCACCTATTGTAGTCAGACATGTCAATTTAAAAAGAAACATTTCAATGTCAAATGGTCACCTCCATTAATTACAAAATTATATTTTTTTATTCTCACTCTCCCGAAATTAACTTAAATCATCTTCTTAAATCGTCATTATCCCTAAACTAACCTGGTCCTTTTCTTTCTCTCACAAAAAACCTCAAAATGAAATATATTCAATCTTCTTCAACCCCTGTGAAAAAATCTTCTTCTGATATTCCTCAAGAATCACAGAGCGTTCCACTCACCACGTCCTCCCTTGAAGTTCCCAACAAGCTAAATAAGCCTATTTTAGAAAATCCCCAAATCGAATAATCTGATTCTCTAATACCCAGAACCATGGAAAATATCACCATAAGTCCACAAAAAGAACTTGTGTTGACTCCTCCCACTCAATCCTCTTCAAAAATTCAAAATCCCTAAGTAAACCCATTCCATTCGAAACTCCAACGTCCATTAAAAATCTGGCTGAGTTATCCTTGGAAGTA
Organism: Capsicum pubescens; assembly: GCA_030864215.1. Taxonomy (NCBI): domain Eukaryota; kingdom Viridiplantae; phylum Streptophyta; class Magnoliopsida; order Solanales; family Solanaceae; genus Capsicum; species Capsicum pubescens. The sequence goes on from CM061544.1 coordinate 123,633,657, forward strand.
GACTTAGATCAGAGTTTTGGGTCTCTAATTGAATAAGAAGTCCATCAATCGGAAGTTTCTCTCTCCTTAGAAGAGCCAAAATCCTCAAATATTTCTCAAATCCCTCTTCCTTCTGAAGAATTAGAAGGTACTAAAAATTTTGAAAACATACAAGTACATGGTTCCCCTAGTCCCTCAGATTCAAACCCTATCTTTGCTCAAATGTATGACCAAGAAATTCCTGTAAAGAAATTTGATTGTTTTAGTTGTGCAAATTGGGTCGCTGAAAAATTGATTCTACTTACATATGATCCCAAAAAATGCTCTATTAGTGTTAAAGAGCAAATAATAGGAGAAAAGGATAAAGTTACTAAGAATGAAGAAGTTGTGTTACCTCCTAATGAGGAGGATGCGGATGAACCACTTCTGAGGTGGTCCATGAAGAAATAAAAGGTTCATCAAGTAAAAGAGGAAGTGAGTGCTTAAAAGTTCCTAGATCCTATTCTACTAGGGGATCTGAAAAGAAGATGTTAGTGGATGCAATAAAGGAAAGAAAGTACCCGACCACTAAGAGAAGAAAACTTAAGAAAGCTGATATAGTGGAGGATGAGGAGGAGAATGTGGAAGTTATAGAGGTTGGAGAAGATAAGGACATTGATCCTGATATTGTAACTACAACTGAGAAAATAAAAAAAGATGTTCATGTTGCTGGAAGGACCAGGTCCTCCAGTTCAATGTCCGGTAGCCCTGCAGGAATAAAACAAAAACACATGGATATTAAGAAGAAAAAAGTCTCTGATGGATCGGGTCCCAAGAAGAGAAAAGTTTTTGAAAAAGAATCAAGCAATAATTCAAAAGAAGAAGAGATGAGAAAGAAAAGAAGGATGTGTTTAGAGACCTAAGGAATGAGATACTGAAAACATAAAATGTGCTATCATGAAGGGTTTTTGTTCCAAGATATATGTGAAGCCTAGAATAGTATATTTGGTAGAGCATATGAGACATTAAGGTTGGTTAAACCTGTTATAGGAACCAGCTCTCGTGGTCTTTGAGAGTGAGGTGAGAGAATTTTATTACACTATGGAATTCTCAGATGATGGTTTAAGTCTGACTGCATAGGTGAAGGGAAAGAAAATTAAACTGTATTAAGAGATACTGGGAAAATCTTGGATGTTCTTGGTATTGGTGTAAGGACTGCTGTGAAGCAACAACCCTCAACTGAATTCATGATTTATGTTTCTAAGGTGGGACATACATCAATAGTTGGTGTGAGAAAGAAGTTTCTCACAAGTGAGTTCCAGTAGGTGTTTGATTTCATAAACAAGGTCATTTTACCAAGGTCGAAGAAAAGAACTATAGCCTTTGTGGATGATCTATTTTTGATAGAATGTTTGAGCAAGTTTGAGCTGATAAGTTTGCCTACACTAATGATAGAGCATATGCACAAGGTGATTCATAAAATGGAAGAAAAACATGGGATATCATATGGATATTTCTTGAATAAGGCATTTCTGTATTTTTGAGTTGTTGGAACTAAAGGGACCCCAGGAACTGTCAAACAAATGTTTAGTTTGACAACATTGGTGCAGAATGAATGCATAGAAGGAAAAGTGGGAACTGTGTCCCAGGTGTCTGGTTCTGAACTACTGGTTGTTCAAGAAATTCTAAGTAGGGAAATGGAGAAGTTGAGAATCAAGCTAGCTGCTAAGGATGCTGAGATAGTGCACTTAAAGTTGCAGACTCAGAAGTTGTCCTCGAAGGGACTTGGTGCCACAGAGGAACTTGCACCAAAAAATGCAAAGCTCCAAGGTAAGGTTGCAAGGTTGCATAACTAATTGGTGAGGTTCAAGGGCTGAATACAGAAATGAAAACCCTCAGAAGAAAGTTATTGGATTCTCATGTTGTTGGGGATGCTAGAATAGATTTATTGCTAAAAATTTTCTCCCCTAAGTCCCCCTCTTCCCAAGTCTTATCATTCTTGTGTCAATTGTTATTCCTGTGTCAGTTTCCAGTCCCAGTTTCCATTATGGTTTTATAAGACAGTTATTTATGTTTTTTGCATAATGTAATGGTACTAATCTCCTTCAACAACGAATGAATTCCTATTTGTGTGTTTTATCTGTTTTCTCTTTTTTTAAAAGTTGTTCCTCATGTTAGTGTTGCCCCAGTAGCCATGAGTTAACTATATTGTGCTTATTTTTACTCTTGGTTTACTGTTATCGCTTTTTAGTGATGCCAAAAAGGAAAATATTGAATACATATGGTAGGGACCAGGTGTGTGTTGCATGATAATGTGTTAGGAATCAGGTACCAAGCAAGTGCATATATGTTGAATCTAATCCAAGCAGGTGACACGTGATATGTGATGAATGCAATGATGGTTAAGTAAAGTTGGCATATTGACAAGGGGAAGAATGCTTAAACACACATTAATGAATGTAAGTATATTGACAGGGGGAATATTGAAATATAGTGAATGAATTTTGAGGTCAACTAACAACAAGGGACCAGGTCCCTAAGTTGACACATTGATAGGGGAGGCGTGGTGCAAAATGTTAGAGAGAACATTCACTGACAATAGTGGTAATCACTCCAACTGAATAAGGTGAATGGCATTGATGCTGAAAATATGTGATTGGTTTGTCATCTTAAAAGGAGGAAAATTACTATATCTTGTTTTGATGATGATCAACTAACAACAAGGGACCACGTCTTTGGGTCTTCAAATTTCTATATCCATTTTAATGGTGAGCAGCTGACAACAAGGGACCAGGTCCCTGAGTCTTCATGAATTCAATACATCTTTCACTGTCCGGTGCAGTTTTTTCTTTTAGTTTAACAAACTACTTAGGTGAGCTTGTACCCATCAGGACACCTGGCCCAATCATATTTCTACCCTAATCATTATTCTCTACTATAAAAGAAAAAGAATGCTTATCAATTGGTGAGTTTTCACAATCTGATAATCCAAGAGTGAAATAGGTGAAAACTCAACTTTGGAATATTGCTCAAGTTCTTATTTCCTTATGTACTACAAGAAAGAGTGTTCTTGAGTCAAGTTGTGATCTGTAATTGAATTTCTCATGTTATAAGAGTAATGTTTTTTTTGTTTTCTTGATTGAGCTTAGGTAGAGTTACCTAAGTTTGATATTGGTTAGAGTTAATCAATATCAAGGTAAGTTCTTGGTAGAGTTGTCAAGGTAGGCTTGTAGTAGCATTATTACAAGCAGGTGGAACCTAGAGTTAGGTTCATTATAATCTGTAATTAAAAGTTTGATTATAGTGGATTGTTGGGGGCTTGTGAGGGAAATCCGTGGTTTTTCCTCCGTTGAGCAAGGAGGTTTTCACGTTAAATCCTTGTGTTCTTTAGTTTTCAGCAGAGTTTTTAGTTTTTCAATGCTTTATTGTTTGATTGCCTGTGACCCACTCTAAGGGACCTGGTCCCTCATAGTGTGGTGCAATCCAATTGCGTTCCATCATATTTAATAACAATGAATCTTACCATGTATTGGTTCTTGGGTGGAATGTAAATTAGGTGTTTCCTGAAATCATAATCTCCTTACAAGTCAGTGATGGATCAGATGAATCTACCAAAAGCTTCATCTTGTTAAAATCCACAAAAATCAATACCATTTTTCCTTCACCATCATCATCATGACTGTCACTATGGAAGCTCTCAATTTTTAATCAAATACTACAAAACTTTATTTGCAAAATCTCGACTCTAAATTAAAAAGTGACCATATGTTCTAATTTCAAATATTCTAGTCACTTTTTTGTTTATATAAGTATTATATTATAAATGGTGAGATGCAAATATATCAACTATCGTCCTACCAGCACCAACTAAGTTGATCTAAAGCTTGTTTAAGTTCTTTTTTCGTCCCTACATCCATATTGGCTCGATGTCTTATAGAAAGATCATTACCTGTCAAGAAAAAATCAAAACCAGTCATTTCTAAAATGTAGTAAGAGGTAATGGTGCTATTTTTTAAAAAAAAATGAAAAGATTTCCTTGGTAATTTGGAAAAGGAAAGGACCATTACCTGTCCGAGAAGGAATTGCGTGTTTATGAATTAAATTTGTATTGTTTTTCTCAGGTTTAGTAAAATTTGTATTTTTTTAATAATAACTTCAAATACATATTCAAATTAACATATGAACAATGAACAATCAAATGAAGTTTAAACTCTGTATTTACATCTTTGAACTTTTAATAATAAATTCAACCCAACTTATGAACACCCAAAATTGAAGTTCAAACTATTTTCTTAAAAATAGAAAAATCAAATGTTAAAAACTTCAACACAAGTCCAACCAACTTATGAACTATCAAAATGAAGTTTCAAGAACTTCCAACACAAGTTCAAATAGTTGAAGAACTATCAATATAAAGTTCAAACTATTTTCTGAAAAAATAGTAAAACCAACTTTGAGAAAAAAAAGATGAAATAGAAAGATTCAAAGTCCACCAAATTCACAGTGTATCCTTAAGAAATTTATTCCCCTCAAGTACCCGAGGTTATGAAATCATTCCTCCCAAGATAAAATAAATCACTTCGACAGAATTGTGGTGCCTCAAATTCTATGAAACTACGAACACACTCAACGGTAGCAAATCACACAAGAATTTTTTCTAGAAGGAAGAGTATTTTGTCTTCAAAATTTAATGTCTATACCTGAGAAAAATTCTGGTATTTATAGTCATCAAGGTGTTTCTTCATGAAGAGAAGCAATGTTTCAGAAAGGTGCAACCCTTCATAAAGGTACAACTCTTTGAAAAATGTGCAACTCTTCAGAAAAGTACAACTTTTCGAAAAAGCCACAACCCATTGGAAAGGCCAGAACCATCCAAATAGAAAACATTCTTATTCATATTGATTCATTTTTCTTGGTGTATTTCTAAAAAAAATCTACTCATTATCCATTCACACCTCTTAAAAATTCAAAAATCCCTCACATGAACGGAGAATGACTATTTTATAAAACAATTAGGGATAAGTATGTTATTTACAAGCAAAAATTAGTTGCATCTGGATATATAGGTTTTTCTTTGAACTTACCGTAGTAAACCTTTATCGGATGCACTCATCCAATCGATAAATATGATATCTTTGTATCGTCAAACTTTAATGTACACATAGACAACATAAGTCACACAACTAACATTTTACCGTTTATGGTTCTCATGATTTTGTTCGTTTCAGTAATGAACATGTCCTGGTTTTATGAGAGCATAGAGAATAGGCATTTACTAACATTTTCCTAGAAATATCTTCCACTTTACCTTCACATAGGTGACTCTTAAATGTTTAATCCTATAGATCAAACTATTTGGTCAAACCTGTCAAACTTAAAAATCATTAAAAATCTTGAAACCATAATCCTTATCCTTGTTCTCTGAACATTATATTCATCATGAGAATGGATTGAGCATACTGACAATATTGAACCGTTAGTCACAACTTAATTTGATCTTCTTGAACCTAGCTCTTGAGATCTCCAGTCTGCTAGGTAGAGTTTCCGTCATGCTGACTTGTCCTAGGCCTTAAACCCATTTCCTTCGATGATCTATCAACCCCCTCTCTAGTTAGGCCTTTTGTAATAAGATCCGACATATTTTTCTTAGATTGTGTAGTCAACATTGATAATTCCATTAGAGAGTAGTTCTCTAACAGTATTATGTCTTCATCTTATATAATAAGATTTACCATTGTACATAATGCTCATTTCCTTATCTATCATCGCTTAAATATCACACTGTATACATAATGGTGCCAAAGGTTTGGTCCAATAAGGAATATCTTTCTAAAAAATTCGGAGACATTTAGCCTCTTCACTGACTTTATCTAACGTGATAAATTCAGATTCCATTGTAAAGCAGGAAATATATGTTTGTTTGAATGATTTCCAAGAGACTGCTCCTCCACCTAAAGTAAATACATATCCTCTCATGGATTTTAGTTCATTTGATCATGTAATTCAATTTTCATCACTATATCCTTCAATTACCATTGGATATTTATTATAACATAAAACATAGTCTTGAATACGTTGTAGATACCTCAAAACTCTTTTCATTGTCATCTAATGATTTTGATTGAGATTACTTACATACCAACTCAATTTACTAATCGCACATTCTATATTTAGTCATATACAATTCATGATATACATCAAAATTTCCAACACTCTTGTGTAGTTCAACTGTGAGTCACTTTCACCTTCATTCTTTTAAAGTGCAAAGATCACGTCTAATAGAGTCTTGAAAATACCGAAATTCAAATACTTACACCTATAAAGTACCTTTTCAATGTAATGAGACTGTGACAATGCCAATCCTTGTGGAGTTTTATGAATTCTTATCCCTAAGATCACATCCGGTACTCTAAGGTCTTTCATATCAAACTTTCTCTCAAGCATTCATTTCATAGCATTTATGTCGAACATGTCTCTACTGATGACCAGCATATCATTCGCATACAAATAAACAATGACTTTGTGATTTGCAGTGTATTTAATGTAAACACATTTATCACATTCATTTATCTTGAAGTTGTTTGCTAACATAGTTTGGTCAAACTTTACATGCCACTGTTTGGGTGCTTGTTTTAGTCCATAAAGTGACTTAACAAGTTTGCACACTTTCTTTTCTTTATCAGGAACCACAAAATCCTCGAGTTGTTCCATGTAAATTTCTTCATCCAATTCTCCATTTAGTAATTTTGTTTTCACATTCGTTTGATGGATTTCAAAATCATACACCGCCGCTAAGTCAACCAATATCTGAATGGACGTTTTCCTTGTTACAAGCGAGTATGTATCAAAATAATCAAGTCCTTTTTTTTGTTTAAAGCCTTTCACAACAAGTCTTGCCTTATATTTGTCAATAGTACCATCAACTTTTATTTTTCTTTTGAAGATTCATTTAGAACCTAAATGTTTATTTTCTAGAGGAAGATCAACCAACTCCCAAATATGGTTTCTAAAGATTGAATTAATCTCACTATTGACTGTCTCTTTCCAAAAGGAAGCACTCGAAGACGACATCGCTTCTTTAAACATTTGAGGCTCATTTTTAAGAATAAATATTACAAAATTTGATCCAAAAGACATTGACTTTATTTGACGTATATTATCCCTTTGATTATCATCATTAAGTATATTATTATTTGGTTCACCTCGAGGTCGTTTAGACCCACCACTAGATTTCCCATGAGCAGTTTTATAAGAATAAATGTGTTCAAAGAACTCAGCATTATCTGATTCAATTATTGTATTTTCATTGATATCCAGATGTTCAGATTTATGAATCAAAAATCAACATGCTTTACTACTTTTAGCATATCCAATGAACACGCAATACACAGTCTTAAGTCCTATTTTTACCACTTTAGACATAGGAACTTGAACTTTCGCTAGACACTCCCACACTTTAAAATATTTCAAGTTGGGTTTCCTTCCTTTTCATTTTTCATATGAAATTGAATGTATCTTACTATGGAGCACTCTATTGAGTATTCAATTAGTTATAAGGATAGTTTCCCCCACAAGTTTTGCGGTAAACCCGAACTTATGAGTAAGGCATTCATTATTTTTTAAATATTTGATTTTTCCTTTTCATAATCCCATTTGATTGAGGTGACTACGGGACAGTAGTTTAATGGATAATTTTATTTTCTACACATATCTCCGCAAAAGAAAATTCATGTTCTCCACCTCTATCACTTCTTACTGTTTTGATCTTTTTATCCAACTGATTTTCAACTTCTTATTTATATTGCTTAAACATGTCTATTTCTTCATCCTTATCATTAGCAATTAAACGTAACAATATCTGATGCAATCGTCAATAAAAATTATAAAATACATTTTCCCACCACGAGATAGTGTTGACTTCATTTCTCAAATAGTTGTATGAATTAAGTCTAAGGGATTGAAATCCCTTTCAACAGACTTAAATGGATACTTAGTATACTTAGATTCCACACATATTTGACACTTTGATTTATTGCACTTACTATTAGGCAACACTTTCAAACTAATCAGTTTTCTCTAGGTTTTGTAATTGTCATGTCCTAAATGACTATGCCATAAATTATTTGACTCTATCAAGAAAGAAGAAGCCTCAACCTTCTTTATTTCAACAACCATTATATCAAGTTTGAAAAGGCCCTCATTGAGGTAACCCTTTCCTACATACATTTCATACTTGTTTATTACAACTTTCTCTAAAACAAACATACACTTAAACCCATTTTTAACGATAAGTGTTGTTGGCGCTAAGTTCTTCCTAATATTAGGAACATGGAGAATATTGCTGAGAGTCTACACTTTATCGAAAGTCATTTTTAAGAATATCTTCATACTTCCTTCAACCTAGGCTGTTATATTATCTTTCATAAAGATCAATTCTTTGGGATCAGTGGTATCATAAGTAGCAAAAGCTTCTTTATCCGCACAAACATGACTAGTAGATTCTTAATCAAACTACTATTCATTTGTATATCCAACTAGATTTCTCTCAATGATCATAGCACATAGATTTTCAATCTTTCCCGTGTTTCCAATATGCTTATCTGATCTCTTTTCTTGTTCTTATTCAAAACTTGACTATTTAGAGCTTTGTGACCAACATCACTAAAATTGTAGCACTTGCCTTTGAACATTTTTTTGTTCCACTCTTTCTCTTGTACAGAAGATGTATTTTTTTTTATTATTTGGAGCATCATCCTTAACAGGAGTGCAATCATCATTGATGATTTCTCATTCAACTCATTATTCTCTTCTATCTTGGGATGACTTACAAGATCTTTCAAACCAGAAAATTAATTTTCAATAATTATTTTTTCTAAAATATGAGGATCTATAGATGTGAACATTTGGATTTCAAGTTTGGTCAGCCAAAATAACATTATTTGTTGTCATTCTTTGAAGTTCACACCAAAATATTTTTCTAATTTTTCTGTCATTTTTATTGCTAGAGCAATATTTAAACGACTTAATGACGCAACATTGGTTGTCGTTGGGAAAACACCATTCACAACCGAATCAATTTGTTGTTCAGATTCATTCATCATTTTTCTGTCAATCTTTAACATACACTTTAGTATTGCAGAATACTAACAATAAAGACTTTATTCATTAACCAACTTGTTTCTAGTCAATGATGAAGTTTGTATATCTTTAAATCATCAACCGAATGAACTTTGAAATCTGACAAAGTTTTTATGACTTCAAAACAGAATCAAATTCAAATAGAGTGAAAACCCATAGGTTTTAAACACCAAAAACCAATACAGAGTGTTTATCGAATCGGTGAAGTTTTTATATTCTTCGAATCAAATTTTTACACTGATTTTTCAATGAAGTTTTTATATTCTACTAACCAAGAGAGTAGAAATTAAAAGATTTTAGTCTCCTCAAAATCATATCCAATATAGATTAACCAAATACTTGATTTATAAATGGTGATATTTTTTTTTTATTTCTTTCATCAAACAAGCACAAAAAATAAATATTTTAATAAATTCTTTAAGATTGTTGTTTTTCTCGGGTTTAATAAAATCTGTATTTTCTTAACAATAACTTCAAACACATGTTCAAATTCACATATGAACAATGAACAATCAAATGAAGTTTAAACTTTGTATTTACAACTTTAAACTTTTAAGAATAAGTTCAACTCAACTTATGAAAAACCAAAATTGAAGTTCAAACTATTTTCTTGAAAATAGAAAAATCAAATGCTAAGAATTTCAACACAAATTCAACCAACTTATGAACTATCAAAATGAAGTTTCAAGAACTTCAAACACAAGTTCAAATAGTTGAAGAAATATCAATATGAAGTTCAAACTATTTTTTGAAAAAATAGTAAAACCAACTTAATGAAAAAGAGATGAAACAGAAAGATTCAAGTCCACCGAATTCACGGTGTGTCCTTGAGGAATTTATTCCCCTCAAGTACCCGAGGTTATGAAATCTTTCCTCGCAGAATAAAATGAATCACTTCAACAAAATGGCAGTACCTCAAATTTTGTCGAACTATGAACACACTCAACCGTAGCAAGTCACACAAGAGTTTTTTCAATAAAGAGGAGTATTTTGTCTTCAAAATTTCATGTCTATATCTGGGGAAAACTTTAGATATTTATAGCCATCAAGGTATTGCTTTACGAAGAGAAGCAATGGTTGAGAAAGGCAAAACTCTTTGAAAATATCACAACCCATTGGAAAAGCCATAACCATCCAAACCATAAAGGTGCTTATTCAAATTGCATCCCTTCTCTTGATGTCTTTTCAGAAAAAACACTACTTATTTTCCATTCACACCTCCTAAAAACCCAACCATTGATTCTTTTCCTTCTTGTGTCTGGTACCAAGCTGACAATAAAATAATAAGCTCAACTCAGCTTCTTCCACAAAAGAGCACTAAATTTTCTTCTCATGGTCACATAAACCATCACTAATGCTCAAAAGAACGCACGTTCATAGTCAATCTCAAAACCTTTAAGATACTAAATAATGGCTTACAAGATTCATATCTAATCTGTTTCTTACCTATTTTGACTTCAAAATTATAGCATAGTAGTTATTATTCAGTAGGTAGTTAGTGAGACAGTTACAAAATTGAGAATACATTTTCAGTTTAAACTAGTAATTTTGTCTTTCTTAGTTTACAACAGATTTTCCCAATAAAAAAGTACCTGCAGAACCATATATAGAAAGCTTTCTAGGAAGACAAAAATAGAGACATTGTAAGTAGTGCTATATATGTTGCATTGGCCCCTGGAAGTTGAATCTGACAACTTGTGAATTCTGAAATCTCTTAACAAAAGTAGGTTCTTCTAGGTAAAAACTTTTTTGTGACATGAAAAGAAATTAAAGGAGTAAACTGAAAAAATTTAGTAGATAGCAAGGAGAAGTAGGACTACTTCTGTAACCTTAAATTGCATAAACAGTAACATAAAAGAAATGCCTCTCCTTTTATGGTGCTTATAACCCCATTAATTCAACAATTATTTACAGTTCTTAACAAATAAGACTCAATCAACAAATACAAGAACAAAAAATAGCATAATCATCAGCGCAGAACACAGCTGATAAAATTCAAAAACATATTGTCGACAATACCAGCACAAATAGAGAAGAGGTAAAGGATAACTGCAATCCATGGATATACTTGTCTTTTCTTTTTGCTACATTTTATAGAGAATTAAGAAGAGATACTCAAGTGGCCATGGAAGATGTGGAGAATTTTAGGAACACCCAAATTCTCAATGTGGTCTTCAGTGGTAGTAGCAAGACACGTATAGGTTAGTGTACCAACTTTTAAGCCGGTATAGAGAGGAAGACGACATGAAATCACATTAAGTAACTGTCTTCATCTACTGTATCACAAAGAACACATGAAAAAGATAACTAACTCATTTCATAAGCAAAGGATTGATAATCCATTCACGGCAGTACAATGGCAGGAGATAGAGAATCAAGTAATGATATATAAGTACTTAGTGGTAGGTCTTCCCGTGCTACCTGATATTGGTAGTCCTATTAATTGTAGTTTTGAAGCTGTATCAATGAGGTTCTTTCGTCATCTCAGTTGTATGTTCTTGATTCTCTTCTTTATTTTATCTATTTGGAAAATGAAAAAATCTTAATCTATGCGTTAAATAAGTAAGCATTTTCAGATCTGTTGAAAAAAAATCTAAGGTTTGGCTCATATTGATGGTATAATTGAAGCATGCAGATCTGACAAGAAGGCTCTTCTTTTGCCATTCTAGAAAATTTTCTTTCTTGTTATGGATGTGGAATTGGCTCATAAGCCATAATGCCGAATAATTAATTTGGTTGCGGGTCCAATTATAAACCTTCAAGTATCCAAGTCAAATACTATTCGCGTCTCACAAACATGAGTTGTTTTCTTGTAATTGAGGAAAATTTCAGGATACGATAACAAAACTCATATCTTTTATGTTCTGTTTATGTTCAAAATTTTGAACTGCTTAGATTGGCCGCAACAGAAGTTAGGAGAGGTAGAAGTAGGTTAAATAATAATTGAGAAAATTTTAGGACATTGGTCGTAATTAGATAGGAAATATATGGAAGTCGAGAATTAGGGTCAAATGTTAGTAGATAACTAGATGTTGTCTCACTTTGTGTGGAAGAGTCAAGGAGTTGGCCTCCTCCTCTCCTCTTGATCGCCTTTTTAGTAGTATTCTTGTCCCTTAAACCCATTGCATTATTGGGTTCAAAGGCAACTAACTAATGCTGGTGAAGTATTACCACTAAAAACCTTTATTGTTGTAGTGTATGTTTTACTTGAGCGGAAGGTTTAATTTATCAGAAATAGTTTCTCTACTTATGTTTCTCTATTTTCATAAGATAGAGTTAAGTTTATGTACACATCATCTTTGGTATGTTATTGTTGTGTGATAAAGAATTCAATGTTCGGCTTTCTTTTAGTATACAGCTGTTACAAGAGCATATCGGTAGCCAGTTTACAACCCTTTTACTATTAACAGCTACATATGCAAATTAACACTGATTTCCTTGCCAATATAATTCCACAAAGTGGAGTATAGGAGGATAGAATGTACTTATGTTGACAGGGTTGGAAGTATACATTTCATTATTAAAAAGGTAATACTTTCTTTTTCAGGATAATGTATAGACTAAGCATAACTTTAGGAGCATAATACAAAAATACAGATCAAAACACCCTAGGAGACACAGCAGAGTGTTAATTAATTCAATTTCTGTATGGTGTTAATTTCCAAAAACTACAAATTCCTCCAAAATGCAGCATAAGTCCCATCACCATAGTTTAGTACTTTGATACCAAAGACCTATAAGGCGAATCAATCAGTAATCTGTTACGTGCCTACAGATTTACCACTTTGTTACAATTTTTTTCCTGTTTTATTGAATCAGGATGGAAGATAAGATTAACATGTGCTTCACTTGTATGCCCTTTTCTCTGACGTAATGTGATGTGCTCTTCTCAAATGAACTTTAGCAATATCCATAAGCAGTCAATTATCTTTCAAATATTCAGTGCCTTGATTTTATCTTTGAGTGTGATAAATTCATTGCTATAAACCCTCTTTCCAAAATACCTATCCTTGTTCCAACCTGTAGTCCAAAAAAAAATAGTAACTGTCAGATCAATTACTTTACACATCTTTTAAATAATTTTAATCCATCAATAGTTGTGACTCTGAAAAGAAAGAGAGTAAGCATACAATGCAGGCATGAATAGAAAAGCTAGGATAAATAAAGAGAAAATATTCAAAATGAAACGCTCCCAATAACTATAAAAATACACATAAACTAAGTAGGGAGAGAGAAGAATGAAAGAAATGAACATGGATGAGTACATTGACAAAGCATGGAAATATGGAGAAAAAAGTAGAGGTCGTCGATAAGGCGAAGATTGCAGAAGAAAGTGACAGATGGGAGGTTTATTGACACGTTACATGTAGTTAACATTTTTAATGTCTAAATTACCCTTGATTTTAGCTTTATTTACATGTAAGCAACCACGTTGAAACTCACATTTCTAGTATATTAGTGGGTGATTGCCCGCAATAGATTGGTAGTAAAACTTGAACGTATCACTAATAGAATGTGTATGGTTAAATTACAAGAGATTTGCATTGACAGAGGGAATGTGAAGTTTTGAAATAAAGTAGCATATCCACACTGAAGTTTTTATCTGATGGACCGTAATAAAGGGAAACAAGCACTGGAAGAAGCTAAAAATATAGGACATTCTATATCTACTTTTCAGAGTACCCCAGTTGTTGGTTGTAGGAACCGAGCTGGTGAATAGCTTGTAGTGTAGGCTGGATCCAAATTTTCTTTCGAAAGTAATTAGTACCGATAATCAGATATCTGCAGCCAATGTATTTATTAAAATAAAGTACTAAATTTCTGTAATCGTAACCAATTCGACAAGCAGCTTATAAAAGGTCTGCAGTATTACATTATTTAAGGTGTGCTAGTTTGGGCCACTCATGCTCATTACATAATTAGAACGACGATAATCTTCACTTGTTTGCAAAGTTATTAACCCCCAAAATCTATATTTGTAGAATTAAACTGATGGAAAAATGAAAATAACTGAACTTGTCACCCATAAATGAGGTTTGAGGAGGGTAGGATGTACGCAGACCTTACCCCTACCTTTGTAGGGCAGAGAGGCTGTTACCGGTAGACCCTCAGAGATGGATACATTGATCAAATAATCCAAATCAAGAGGAGTAATTTTTATGAAGATAATCAGTGCAAAAATTGATTTGATGTCTAAATGTGGTAATAAAATATTTCACTAACAAAACACTACTGTTAAAGATCTCATATCAGCACTTAATTATATGCAAATCCAATTATGAGCAAGGCAATCCATGAATATGAAGCTATTACCAATTGTAGGGGGTGCGGATTAGGCGCGGTAACTTTACTAGATGATAAATAGTTATTAAGTAATAAGTATTTATTTTTAAGTAAATTATTTCGTGTATATTATTGGTTGGTTTAATTTTCATTTTTATCTTCTGGACTTAAGATGTTTTATTAATTCATATTCTAAATTAGATATTATCGTAATTAAATTATCTAATGTTTTAGGATCTTCGTTAGTACTATGTAATCTTTTGTATTCTAGGTATAAACTATATAGTTTAGTTTTGATATCTTTTAATGATTTATTCTTTTCGTAAGATGTATTCATTAATTTGTGTAGTTTATTATTTTATCCTATTGAAATTTTAACAATTTCTGTGTAGTATTTTATTCTAACTTTGCTATATTCAATGCGTAGGTTTATGTTCTTTATATGATTAACTAGTATTTGTTGTTCATGTATAGGTAATTTTCCATCTGTATTAAATAATTTTTCATATGTATTAAATAAATTATTATTTGTATCTTCTTTTTCTAAGGTTAATTTTATTTTAAGTAATTTTTCTTCTAGTTGTCTTTTTTCTATTTCAAGTTGATTTCTGTAATTAACTTCTTCATATATCCAATTTCGCCTTTCTCAATTTTTTTTATATATTCTAACATTTATTTATTCTGAATAATATCCATCTGAATCTAAGCAATGTTGATGTTCATAATATATGTGTAAGTTTTATATACTGTTTAATAAATCTTCCTCTTCATAATATTTGAATTTTTCCCATATTATTTTCTTTATGTCTATAATTTCTATATCTCTAAGTATATATAAAACAAGTATTTTAATATCATCTGTCATTTAAGTTCGATTAAATGCTTTTTAATAATATTTTTTAGTTGTTTGTTTTAGTCTAAGTAATTCTTGCATATTTTCATTAAGAAATTCTATATATTTTATATCTTTAGTTTCCATGTATTTGTCTAAATTTGTTTTCATTTGTTTTTCTACTAATTGTATATTTTTCATATCTTTTTTCCAAAATTCTAGATATATGTGATTTATCATAGTTGATGTGTACGTAGATATTTATAAGAGTAACTAGGTAAGTGTGGTATGTAATTTATTCTAGCTATATAATCTTTACCGAATATTTTTTCTAATATGATTTTCCTTATATCTATTATTCTTATGTCCTTAATCACATACAAAATAAGTATTTTAAATTTATCTACCATTACATCAGATAAATAATTATTCATTTTCATATAATTGCTATTTTCAAAATATTCCCTTCAATCATATACATAACAAAATATGGTCATCTTAGATTACTATATACTAGATTATTCTTAAATAACATGTTCTTCGGTCACTATTAGCATGGTAATCTGGATATTTTTCTCTTAAACAGCGCCTCTACTCTGGTTACTCCCCACCACGGCTTCTTGCCTCATTGGTTTCACCTTTAGGATGGCATAGTTCTTAGGAATTTTTCTCCTTTTTCACTTTGCTAATAAACTTCTTAACATATTATTCTTCGAATAATTCTACTATAAAGTAACTAACATGAATTTATTTTATCATGCCATGATTGTTGGGAATTATGAATTTAGCTATTCATAATCATAAATAAATATACCTGTTCGGGTAGGTTTGATATTTCAAAGCTTTGTTCCTCCATAGCTTTTTCTATTGAAATATACCTGTTTTTTAATAATTAAGCAAAATATTTGTTGTGAACAAGAGAGAGTTTTTTTTCTTCAACTCATGAAGGCTTGCCTTGCAATGCCTTTGGTTCATCTTATTTATAGACTGAAATTTTACAAGAGTATTCTTATTTTTACACGTTTCTAAAAAGACTTTTAATATCTACCTAGTCTACTTTATTATACTTTACAAAAGTCTCCTAATAAGACAAAAGTTATTAATTCCTAGACTAATAATAGTCAAAAACCTATACAAAAGATTCTAATAATTTACGTAAAGCAAATTGTGAAAGTTTACATGTTGCTTTCACAATTTAATAGCTTGTCTTCTATTATTACTCTGTTGATATCTTATCTTTGTCGTATCTGCTGATTTTCCATATCTCCATTATTGTTTCTTATCTTGTATCTTCCAGCTGTCGTTCTTATCTTATTGGTTGATTTTTCTTCTATTCTAGCTGAACTTCTGGGATATCATTATCTCCTCCATTACATTTTGAACATTTATGATCTGGATATTTATGTCCAATTGTCTTGCAATATCTGGTTAATAATTCTTCTGAATTAAATTTTTCTCTGATAGCTTTGGCGATAGGTTCCGTCTCTGGTTTGAGCAACGTCAAAATCCATTGCCTAATAGTTTCCATATCTGTTTCTCATAATTCCTTTGAATTTGAATATATTAGTACATGATTTCTTGAATAATAGCTCCAGATGGGATTTTGGTTGCGGTATGTGTTTGCTAGCTCTTGCAAAATTGTAGATAGTCCGATAATCCTCTTATTCGCATAAAATTTTGGTATCTCAATTCTAGGTATTTCTGGTTGTGGAATAATATCTTGTGGTATAATCATATCTCGTGTCATTCCTATCTTTACAACTTGTATGGGTTTTTTAACTTCATCACATAATATCTCTGCTAGTGCCGTGTAAATTTTTATAAAAAATAGGGTACCTTTGGTTATTCTTTTAAAAATGCTAAATGCTTCATATATTTTTGGTATAGTGGATATCTCATTTCCGTCAGAGGTATATACAGTACTGAGTAGTCCATATTCATAACAAGTTTTAACTAGACTTGGTTTGGTTTTAGGTAAGGCAATTAGCTTATTGTATCCGGTCAATTTTTGGGTTATATAGTTTGTATCTGGTTCTTGGATGTTTATAGCTCTGGGGTTAGTATTTAAAAAGGTTTGTACATTGTAGCTATTTTCTATATATGTTCGGGTTGTGTAGTTGTAGGTCTTTTTGTCTTGGTTTAAACTATCTCGGTATGTGGTAATTTGTGGGGGTATAAACATGGGATCTTTTGATGTATTTGGAATATATGGTTTATCAAATAGCTTGTTTAGGTTCATATTTGTGTTTTTCCTAACTCCTTTGCTTGTACCTGCTAAAGTAGATTGATAAACGTTATGGGTTTTGAGGAGTGTCCCAACGTCTCCTTCTAGCTCTGGAATTTTAATGTCTTCCGATCGACATAGTTCTGCACACTGCTGAGTTATCTGATTTGTAGCTATAGACTTCAGTTTATCTTCATTAGTCTTTAGCTTTTCTATTTCATTGCCCATACTGTCCACTTTCATTGAAAGCGTAGTTAGGGTTTTGAATATCTTTTCTAAAGCATCATCTTCTATTATATCAGTCTGTGTAGCTTTGTCTTGATATGTAGTCTGCAATAACATTTTTGTTAGTACTAATTACTTCAATTGTAAATGTAAAATTTAATATATTCAAGACTAGTCTCCGAATCTCTTTTGTTGTAACTGAATTTTGTATTTTCTTTGTTAACCACCAACTTACCTGTGTATTATCTGTTCGTACAATAAACTTGTTATATACAATATATGGCTCAAATGCTAATAAACATTTATATAATGAACATAATTCTTTCTTATTTATTTTCCATTTTATTTTTGTTTCATTGAACGTACCTGAGTAGTATCTATAATGGTGTTCTAATTTTTCTGCTTCATATCTGTATTTAAGTACTCCTCAATAACTACATTCACTAGCATCTGCTTCTACTATATATATAAATTTTCTATTTTCATCTGGAAATTGTAGTTTTGGTAATTCTTTACAAAGTAATTTTATTTTCTGAACTTGTTTTTTATCTTCTTCATTATAGTTATATTCTACATCCTTTTTAAATTTTTTTTGTAATGGTTTTAAGTTTTCTGCTAATTTTGGAATATATTCCCTTACTTGGTTTACTAATCCTAAAAATGATTGTAATTTCTTTTTTGTATCTAATTCTTCTTTCGAATTTATTATTTTTTGTAGTATATGTTGTTGCATTTTTACTCCACTCTTATCTATTTGTATTCCTAAAAATTTTATCTGATTTTTCATAATTTCATCTTTCTTTTCACTTAGACTTATTCCCGATTTTTCTATTATATCTGTAAATTGTTCTAATAATTTTAAATGTTCTTCTTTAGTTTTTGTATATAATAGTATATCATCTATGTATACTATACAATTAGGTAATTGTTTAAAATAACTATCCATAAAATGTTGATATCTACCTGGTGCATTTTTATATCCAAATGGTAATACGTTCCATTCATAAAATCCTTGTGGTACCGTAAATGCGGTTAATTCCTTAGATTCTTCTTCTAACATTAAATGGTAAAATCCTGATTTACAATCGAATTTACTAAAATAATTATATCCTTGTATTTGTCTTATTTTTAATATCTTATTTGGTATTGGATAATTATATGTCATAGTCTTTGCATTTAAATTTCTATAATCAATAACCATTCTACTTTTTCCTCTTTTTTGTTCATTATGTTTATTTACTATAAATGCTGGTCTATTATGTTTACTATTACTTTTTTGTATATATTGCTTTTCGAATAATTCATCTATATGCAATTTAAATTCTTTTAAATCGTCAAAATTATATGTTAATGGTTCCTGGGTTATTATGCTATTTTTATCTATTAATTCAATTTTTATAGTAGTTTTATGTTTTTCCCATCCTTTTAATGGATCTTCACTATATAATTGTTCTAGTTTTTTCTTAATTATCTCTATCTTATTTATTGAAAATATAGTTATTTCTGTTTTATTTATCAAAAATACGACTAGTTCTATTGTATCTTCTGTATTTTTTAAATAACTGTGCTCTGATACCAATTGTAGGGGGTGCGGATTAGGCGCGATAACTTTACTAGATGATAAATAGTTATTAAGTAATAAGTATTTATTTTTAAGTAAATTATTTCGTGTATATTATTGGTTGGTTTAATTTTTATTTTTATCTTCTTTACTTAAGATGTTTTATTAATTTATATTCTAAATTAGATATTATCGTAATTAAATTATCTAATGTTTTAGGATCTTCGTTAGTACTATGTAATCTTTTGTATTCTAGGTATAAACTATATAGTTTAGTTTTGATATCTTTTAATGATTTATTCTTTTCGTAAGATGTATTCATTAATTTGTGAAGTTTATTATTTTATCCTATTGAAATTTTAGCAATTTCTGTGTAGTATTTTATTCTAACTTTGCTACATTCAATGCGTAGGTTTATGTTCTTTATCTGATTAACTAGTATTTGTTGTTCATGTATAGGTAATTTTCCATCTGTATTAAATAATTTTTTGTATGTATTAAATAAATTATTATTTGTATCTTCTTTTTCTAAGGTTAATTTTATTTTAAGTAATTTTTCTTCTAGTTGTCTTTTTTCTATTTCAAGTTGATTTCTGTAATTAACTTCATCATATATCCAATTTTGCCTTTCTCTAAATTTTTTTTATATATTCTAACATTTATTTATTCTGAATAATATCCATCTGAATCTAAGCAATGTTGATGTTCATAATATATGTGTAAGTTTTCTATACTGTTTAATAAATCTTCCTCTTCATAATCTTTGAATTTTTCCCATATTATTTTCTTTATGTCTATAATTTCTATATCTCTAAGTATATATAAAACAAGTATTTTAATATCATCCGTCATTTAAGTTCGATTAAATGCTTTTTAATAATATTTTTTAGTTGTTTGTTTTAGTCTAAGTAATTCTTGCATATTTTCATTAAGAAATTCTATATATTTTATATCTTTAGTTTTCATGTATTTGTCTAAATTTGTTTTTATTTGTTTTTCTACTAATTGTATATTTTTCATATCTTTTTTCCAAAATTCTAGATATATGTGATTTATCATAGTTGATGTGTACGTAGATATTTATAAGAGTAATTAGGTAAGTGTGGTATGTAATTTATTCTAGCTATATAATCTTTACCGAATATTTTTTCTAATATGATTTTCCTTATATCTATTATTCTTATTTCCTTAATCACATACAAAATAAGTATTTTAAATTTATCTACCATCACATCAGATAAATAATTATTCATTTTCATATAATTGCTATTTTCAAAATATTCCCTTCAATCATATACATAACAAAATATGGTCATCTTAGATTACTATATACTAGATTATTCTTAAATAACATGTTCTTCGGTCACTATTAGCATGGTAATCTAGATATTTTTCTCTTAAACAGCGCCTCTACTCTGGTTACTCCCCACCACAGCTTCTTGCCTCATTGGTTTCACCTTTAGGATGGCATAGTTCTTAGGGATTTTTCTCCTTTTCCACTTTGCTAATAAACTTCTTAACATATTATTCTTCAAATAATTCTACTATAAAGTAACTAACATGAATTTATTTATCGTTCCATGATTGTTGGGAATTATGAATTTAGCTATTCATAATCATAAATAAATATACCTGTTCGGGTAGGTTTGATATTTCGAAGCTTTGTTCCTCCATAGCTTTTTCTATTGAAATATACCTGTTTTTTAATAATTAAGCAAAATATTTGTTGTGGACAAGAGCGAGTATTTGTGCTTCAACTCATGAAGGCTTGCTTTGCAATGCCTTCGGTTCATCTTATTTATAGACTGAAACTTTACAAGAGTATTCCTATTTTTACACGTTTCTCAAAAGTCTTTTAATATCTACCTAATCTACGTTACTATAATTTACAAAAGTCTCCTAATAAGACAAAAGTAATTAATTTCTAGACTAATAATAGTCAAAAACCTATACAAAAGATTCTAATAATTTACGTAAAGGAAATTGTGAAAGTTTACATGTTGCTTTCACAATTTAATAGCTTGTCTTCTATTATTACTCCGTTGATATCTTATCTTTGTCGTATCTGCTGTTTTTCCATATCTCCATTATTGCTTCTTATCTTGTATCTTCCAGTCGCCGTTCTTATCTTCTTGGTTGATTTTTCTTCTATTCTAGCTGAACTTCTGGGATATCATTATCTCCTCTATTAAATTTTGAAAATTTATGATCTGGATATTTATGTCCAATTTTCTTGCAATATCTGGTTAATAATTTTTCTGAAATAAATTTTTCTCTGATAGCTTTGGCGATAGGTTCCATCTCTGGTTTGAGCAACGTCAAAATCCATTGCCTAAGAGTTTTCATATCTGTTTCTCATAATTCCTTTGAATTTAAATATATTAATACATGATTTCTTGAATAATAACTCCAGATGGGATTTTGGTTGCGGTATTTGTTTGCTAGCTCTTGCAAAATTGTAGATAGTCCGATAATCCTCTTATTCGCATGAAAATTTTGTATCTCAATTCTAGGTATTTCTGGTTGTGGAATAATATCTTGTGGTATAATCATATCTCGTGTCATTCCTATCTTTACAACTTGTATGGGTTTTTTAACTTCATCATATAATATATCTGTTGGTGCCGTGTAAATTTTTATAAAAAATAGGGTACCTTTGGTTATTCTTTTAAAAATGCTAAATGCTTCATATATTTCTGGTATAGTGGATATCTCATTTCCGTCAGAGGTATATAAAGTATTGAGTAGTCCATATTCATAACAAGTTTAACTAGACTTGGTTTGGTTTTAGGTAAGGCAATTAGCTTATTGTATCCGGTCAATCTTTGGGTTATATAGTTTCTATCTGGTTCTTGAATGTTTATAGCTCTGGGGTTAGTATTTAAAAAGGTTTGTACATTGTAGATATTTTCTATATATGTTCGGGCTGTGTAGTTGTAGGTCTTTTTGTCTTGGTTTAAACTATCTCGGTATGTGGTAATTTGTGGGGGTATAAACATGGGATCTTTTGATGTATTTGGAATATATGGTTTATCAAATAGCTTGTTTAGGTTCATATTTGTGTTTTTCCTAACTCTTTTGCTTGTACCTGCAAAAGTAGATTGATAAACGTTATGGGTTTTGAGGAGTGTCCCAACGTCTCCTTCTAGCTCTGGAATTTTAATGTCTTCCGATCGACATAGTTCTGCACACTGCTGAGTTATCTGATTTGTAGCTATAGACTTCAGTTTATCTTCATTAGTCTTTAGCTTTTCTATTTCATTGCCCATACTGTCCACTTTCATTGAAAGCGTAGTTAGGGTTTTGAATATCTTTTCTAAAGCATCATCTTCTATTATATCAGTCTGTGTAACTTTGTCTTGATATGTAGTCTGTAATAACATTTTTGTTAGTACTAATTACTTCAATTGTAAATGTAAAATTTATTATATTCAAGACTAGTCCCCGAATCTCTTTTGTTGTAACTGAATTTTGTATTTTCTTTGTTAACCACCAACGTACCTGTGTATTATCTGTTCGTTCAATAAAATTGTTATATACAATATATGGCTCAAATGCTAATAAACATTTATATAATGAACATAATTCTCTCCTATTTATTTCCCATTTTATTTCTGTTTCATTGAACGTACCTGAGTAGTATCTATAATGGTGTTCTAATTTTTCTGCTTCATATCTGTATTTAAGTACTCCTCAATAACTACATTCACTAGCATCTGCTTTTACTATATATATAAATTTTCTATTTTCATCTGGAAATTGTAGTTTTGGTAATTCTTTACAAAGTAATTTTATTTTCTGAACTTGTTTTTTATCTTCTTCATTATAATTATATTCTACATCCTTTTTTATTTTTTTCTGTAATGGTTTTAAGTTTTCTGCTAATTTTGGAATATATTCCCTTACTTGGTTTACTAATCCTAAAAATGATTGTAATTTCCTTTTTGTATCTAATTCTTCTTTCGAATTTATTATTTTTTGTTACCTAATTCTTCTTTCGAATTTATTATTTTTTGTACTATATGTTGTTGCATTTTTACTCCACTCTTATCTATTTATATTCCTAAAAATTCTATCTGATTTTTCATATTTTCAACTTTCTTTTCACTTAGACTTATTCCCGATTTTTCTATTATATCTGTAAATTGTTCTAATAATTTTAAATGTTCTCCTTTAGTTTTTGTATATAATAGTATATCATCTATGTATACTATACAATTAGGTAATTGTTTAAAATAACTATCCATAAAATGTTGATATCTACCTGGTGCATTTTTATATCCAAATGATAATACGTTCCATTCATAAAATCCTTGTGGTACCGTAAAAGCGGTTAATTCCTTAGATTCTTCTTCTAACTTTAAATGGTAAAATCTTGATTTACAATCGAATTTACTAAAATAATTATATCCTTGTGTTTGTCTTATTTTTAATATCTTATTTGGTATTGGATAATTATATGTCATAGTCTTTGCATTTAAATTTCTATAATCAATAACCATTCTACTTTTTCCTCTTTTTTGTTCGCTATGTTTATTTACTATAAATGCTGGGTTATTATGTTTACTATTACTTTTTTGTATATATTGTTTTTCTAATAATTCATCTATATGCATTTTAAATTCTTTTAAATCGTCAAAATTATATGTTAATGGTTTTTGGGTTATTATGCTATTTTTATCTATTAATTCAATTTTTATAGTAGTTTTATGTTTTTTCCATCCTTTTAATGGATCTTCACTATATAATTGTTCTTATTTTTTCTTAATTATCTCTATCTTATTTATTGAAAATATAGTTATTTCTGTTTTATTTATCAAAAATACGACTAGTTCTATTATATCTTCAGTATTTTTTATATTTTCTAACTTTTGTGTAATTTTTTCACTTTCTTCTATCCAATCAGTTTTCTTTCTTATTTTATTACTAACTCTTTTTGCTCTTACTTTCTGTTTACATGGTGTTGTAAACCACCAATCTGTTCTAGTTATTATATGTGGGTATAATTTATCTAAAAACGACATTCCTAAAAGTATATCTTTTGATGTTAGTTCATAATTATAAATTTCTTCTATTGTTAATATCTTATCTCATACTTGTATTTTTACATTCCTAGCTTTATAAGTAATTAGGCTTCCTTCATTATTAAATCCTTTAACTATTATTGGTGTTTTTAATTTATCCCATTTACTTTCTGGTAAGCAATTATATCTACATAAATTAGCTTCTGCTCCTGTATCTATCATAGGCATATAATATCTACTATATTATCCTTCTACTACTATCTTCATTAATACATATATTTTCATTTCATGTTAAGGCTCTTCTTAAGAATAATTTCTCTCTGTTATATGTTATGGTTAATTGTGTATGTTCTATATTATATGGTTTTACTTGTTCTAGCCATTTTATTCCTAATATTATGTCTGTTTTTTGCATTTCTTCCTTTACTTCAAATTCTATTTTTATCTTTCTAATTCCTATTATTATTATTTTTCCTGCTATATTTTTAGTATTTATTAAACTTCTTGGTAGATCTGGGCATATATTATTATCAGTTTTTATTTCCTCATTTTTTACTAGATATTTTACTATATAATTTTCTTCTTGTCCTGTATTTAAGAGTATTAAATATTCTTTTTCATTTACCTTTCCTGTTATGTAATATTGGTTTAAATTATCTGTTGAACTTGTTTCATAACTTGTTCTTGTTGATGATCTTGATGATTCTGGTTTTTCATAAGCTATTCTTTTCGTTGTACTTATTCTATCATTTATTATTTCTAAATTTTCTTCTATATTTATGTCTCTATAGCTATAATCATTATTATCTATTGTTTTTACAATTTGTTCGAATGGACTTTCTATTTGTATTTTGTTAATCTTATTTTTTCCTGTTATTTTATGTTTTGTTGGTAATACATATAAATTTTTGCATCTTGCTGTAAATATTTTACTTCCTGAGGTTAATTCTATTCCTGATATTTTCTAATATAATACTAATGATTTATCTATATTTTTATCTGTTACTTCTACTGAATAATTCGCACTTATTATAAATTTAAATTTTTGGTATATTAAATTTCCTTTTATGACATTTATTATACTTTTTTCTATAGGTTTTATAATTCTATCATCTGCTAAATATAATTCTATTGATGTATCTATTTTTTCTCTAAAACATGCTTTTATTAATATCTCTGTACCTCCAAGGTGTACATATTTTATTAGGTCTCTACTTTTTATATCGTTTATCTCTTTATTAATTATTTTTTTTGTTACTAGTGGTATACTAGCTTTACCTTTTGCATATCTACAGTCTATTACATGTTCCTTTTGGCTTACTACATAATATTCTTCTTTTTTCCTAGTAAATATATTTTTTATTGTTGGTATTTTAAATATTTTTTCTACACTTAAGTCTAATTCTTTTCCTTTTATTTCATCAAATATGTTACTGTCAAATATTATTTTTTGGTATGTTCCTTCATCATTTAAATATTCTTCCTTTGTTATTATTTTTATATCTTCTTCAGTCATTTGGTTCGTTTGTATATCTTCTTCAGTCATTTGATTCATCTATTTCACTATCTATTTCATTATCTGTTTCATTTTCTGAAATTTCATATATACTATCCTCACTCTCTAATTCATAATCTATATAATCTATCTGCATATATTCTGTATTTTCTATTTTTATTTCTGATATTTGCTTATTTTTTGGATTTTTAGGTAATTTACAATCTTTAGCTAAATGTCCTAATTTTCCACAATTATAACAAGTACATTCTTTTATAGATTTCTTTTTTCTATATGGTCTTTTGTGTTTATAATTTTTTACATAATATTTTTTTCTTGGTTTCTTGTATTTATATTTTGATTTTTTATATTTCTTATATTTCTTATGTCTTTTTCTTTTCTTATAATATCTTTCTTCACATCCGAATTGTGGTGCTATTTTATCTTTGCAACATGCTAAATATCTTATCAATGTTTTTTTCATTTTTAATTCTTCTCTATATTTTTCACATAAGTTTTTATACCATTGTTGTAAAAATTTTATTCTTGCTCCTAGAGTATCTACTATTTTTGCTTCTTCCCAACTCTTTATTATTTTTGAACTAAATGGTTCGGGTAATTTATTAAAATATAATTTTCTTATTTCTTTACTTTCTTCTATATTATATGCTCCTTTATAATAATATTCTTTAAATGCGCAAGTATATTCATCTATGTAACACATATTACATATTGCTAATTTTAACATTAAATTCCTATTTGTATCTTTTTCTTCATTTTGTTCTTCTTCTTTTGTTATCATACTACCAAATTCATCTTTTATAGCTGTTTCATATTTTTTTAATAATTCTATAGGTGTTAGTTTAGTTGTTGTTGATGATGTTCCTTCTGTAGGTTTATCAGTTTTTCTTAATATTTTTTTGCTATTTTCAGTTAAATTTGAAAACCATAATTTCACTGTTCCTATTAGTGTTCTTTCTATATATTCTGGTGCATCTATTACGTTTATATTATTATCTAATAATTGTTTTGTCATATATCCTATACATAATTGTATTGTTTTTTTTTGTATCTATTACACAGTCTAAGTCTAAAAAGTTATAATTTTTATTAACTATTTGTTTTTGTGTCCATTTGTCATATTCTTTCTTGAGATTATATCTTTTAAACTTATTCTTATAATATGTAGGTTTTCTTATTTCTGATGTACTAGGTATTATATTTTGATCTTCTTTTTTATCAAGAGTATTTATTTTTGTGTTGATATTTTCTAAGTTTTCTTCATTAATTATTTCTTGTTTTTCATTGATTTCTAAATTTTTTGTATTTGTTAATATTTTTATATATGTTTCACTATCTTCTGAATCATAATTATCTGTCTCTTCAACATCTATATTAATTATTTCTAATTCCTTGTTTTTTATTTCTTTATTGTTTATTTCTAATTTTTCTTTAAATTGATTTATTTCGTTTAGTAATTTTTGTTCTTTATCTTTTTCTTCCTTTTCTTTTTGTCTTTCTTCATACAAATCTTTTAATATTTGTAGTTCTTTTTCTAATTCAACAATTCTACTATTTTTAGTTTCTTCTATTTTTCGTATTTCTTCTGTAGTTTGTTGTTTTATTTTTTCTATTTCCTTTTTTTCTATCTATTTCTTCATTTTCCCTTTCTATTCTTACCATAGCTGTCAAGTTATCTTCTAATTTTAATTCTTTTTTTTCTAACATTAAATATAAATGTTCACCTATTTTCTTATATTTTCTTCCTAGATTAGAAAATACTATTTTTATTTTTAATCCTTCATGATTTTCATATATTTTTTCATCTATTATAAATTCTTCTTTGTTCATTTTATTGTAAATAGTTCATGTTGATATATATATTCTAAACTATCTATTTGTGATTCTAAATTTGATATTTCATCTTTTTGTGCATTTATTGAGTTTTTACTAACTCCGGCAAATATATTATAATGTAGTCTTTCTATTCTTATTTTTAATTCTTTACGTTTTTTAGAAATAATTTATTTTAATTCTTTGTATTTTTGTACTTTATTCATTTAAACCATATTTATAATATTTTGGTGGATATCTAAATCTGATTTTATCATAATTAGATGGTATGTGTCTCATTCTTCTAGATTTTAAATGAATTATTAATTTTGCTTCAATACTAGATATTAAGGTAATTAGGTAGGCTAATCTTTGTGGTTTTTATTTTGTTTTATTTAGACTTATATATTCTGAATAATTACTAATTAAAGATTCTTTAATTTTTCCAAAAGCTTCTCTGTTTTTAAATGGTCTTCTCATAATTAATCAATATAAATTAATCTCAAGTAAATCCAATCTAAATTCAAACATATATGCTACTTCTGTATTTTTTAAATAGCTGTGCTCTGATACCAATTGTAGGGGGTGCAGATTAGGCGCGGTAACTTTACTAGATGATAAATACTTATTGATTGGTATCACTTCAACGAGCTCTTGTTTTCTACAGTCCATTAACTACCTACTAAAAATTGTAAAACATGAAAGTAAGAGCATGAGGATGACTGATTAGTTATCATCCATTTACAGTTTTTGATTTGGAAAACTTTGTTATAGTTCCTAAAAGGAATCAAACTATGCATGAATATGAAGCTATTAGATATTATATGTGTATAGAAAAATTCAGACCTGATTGGTCTCACTTGAATAAGATCTTGTTGAACTATTTGAAGGAAACATCAATTTTCTAGCAGTCCATTAACTACCTACTAAAAATTGTAAAACATGAAAGTAAGAGCATGAGGATCACTGATTGGTTATCATTCATTTACAATTTTTTATTTGAAAAGCTTTGTTATAGTTCCTAAAAGGAATCAAACTCTCTCTATCTTATCAACATCACCGCAACACAAGGACATCAATACATGGAAAGAAAGAATTTATCTCTCTGAAGATAAGAATAGTCCAGAGGAATACTAATAGAGCAGCTAAGTTAGTGTCAAAACTTAGTGGCAGTAGTTTCAAAAGCAATATTATCTACTGCTGATACCACATTATAACTAATACGTATAGTTATGAAAGAATAAAAAAATATACAGGATGGATATAACGCCCCAATTTGCTGAACCGAAACGCTACACGGTGCTCATGACCCTGAAGGACCACAAGCTAACCTATGATTGATATCTGTACCTATATACTGCATAAAATACTGAATAATGCGGAATCATGCACTGAAAGGCCATAAGGTTCAATACCGAACATAACATGGATAAGATAACATCTGTGGGGTAATACAATACCCAAAACAAATCGATAAACACTGAAGTCTGAAACATAATAGTCTGCATCTAGTCTGAAAGCCTCTACTGTCTGAATAATCTAAATAAGGATTTGATGGGATATGTCCCCAACTAACTCCAACTAATAACTAATCAATGATATAGTGGAGAAATAATTATGTCCTCGAAGGATGAGGACTCACTTCTATTTTGATTGCTGAGACTGGTATCTACTGTTGATCAGGAACTCGTGTCTCTGAACCTATAGTGTAACATAAAAAGAAAGCGCCATAGTGCAAATATGTCAGTACAATGGAATGTACTGAGTATACATGTGAGGTAGGCTAACGCAAGGGTTTACATGCATGAATAATGCTAGTTGACTGTCTAACATGAATGCGAGAATGCATATATCAATACGTAACTGTAACTGACATTGTGATATTGTGATTACTGAATCTGAATACTGATGACATGACATACTAAAAACTGATATATCTGATAGCATAAATAGTTGTATCTGAATGTAACTAATAACATGGGTGATTGTATCTAATAGTCCTGAATCTGATGGAACTATCTGAGTTCTTTTACTGAGACTGGTACTGAAACTATGGGAGGTAGTATTTAACCGACATGCTCCTGATACGCCATTATAGCTGAGATGGGGTCCAATCTGTAACCCCAATTAGAAGGGTGTCAATACCGCACCACTGGTAAGGACAAGCTGTGAGCGACCCTCATCTGATAGTGTCCCCTATATGAGAACGGTGGGGCCCATATCTGACAGTGCTTATCCACCTCATCAACCCTCATCGACAGTGTTGATGTCTTAACCTATACTGGCTGCATAGTTCTGGAACGCAAGGATGACTGCTAAGGATCACACCCTCATCTGATAGTGTGTGTCACCATCTTTGGGTTCACTCGGTGCTAATTTCTACTCCCATCTAAATGAACACTGAACATTATTTACTAAACTGAACATGGACTGAGTTACTGAATTCCATTAACTGATGGAATATTACTGATATCTAACAACTGACTGAGTTCATGAGATCATGGAGATTTTCTGAGTCATAAGACTGTCTGAAGTCTAAGGATCATGGCTTGACTGAGAGTATTGTGAAAACATGGCATGGCTCTAGGTACACAACTAATGTTTTGGGTACAAGTACCCCCAGGACTCGATGGGAGGAAACTGACAAAGTATGACTTACTTGAATACATAATAATCATCATAATACATTTACTGAAGCATTTCATCAAATATATGATAGGAATAAGCTTGTACGTACATGGGTATTTCATGATATCATGATAATTAGACACTTTCCCTTCATCTAGGCATTCAACCAAACACATAGTAGGCATAGAATGTGTAAATAACATCATACAACAATTAACGGTCGTGATTCAATTCCAATTTAATCATTCAAGGGTTTAGTCCTAGGGTTTTATGAATCTATACCGATACAAATCAACCCATATGGAATTTAATACTCATTCATGGAATACAATTCAATTACTCATTATCAACATGAACAATTGAATTGTATTCCATGAATGAGTAATTGAATTTTATTCCATGTTGGGGGATAAATTTTATGTGGATTTGATTAGTATAGATGTAGATTCATGTAAACCTATGATTAAACTCTTGAATGATGAAATTAGAATTGAATCATGATGTTTAATTGTTGTATAATGTTGTTTACACATACTATGCCTACCATGTGTTTGATTAAATGCCTAGATGAAGGAAAATGCCTAACTAGCATGATATCATGAAATCCCCATGTATGTACAAGTTTATGCAGATCACATGTTTGATGAAATGCTTCAATAAATGTATTATGGATTAAGATGTTAGTGATGTGTTCAAGTTTGTCATGCTTTGTCAGTTTCCTTCTATCAAGTCCTGGGGGTACTTATACCCGAAATATTAGTTGTGTGCCTAGAGCCATGTCATGTTTTCACGACACTCTCAGTCAAGCTATGATCCTTATACTTCAAATAGTCTTATGACTTAGGAAATCTCCATAATCTCATAAACTCAGTTAGTTGTTAAATATCAGTAGTATTCCATCAGTCAACAAAAGTCAGTAACTCAGTCCATGTTCAGTTTTAGAAAAATCATGTTCAGAGTCTATGCAGATGAGAGTAGGAATTAGCACCGAGTGAACCCAAGGATAGGAACATACACTATCAGATGAGGGTGTGATTCTTAGAAGTAATCCTTCCATTCTAGAACTATATAGCCAGCATAGGTTGAGACATCATAGCCTGCTATATGAGGGTAGATGAGGTGGCTTAACCTACTATAAGGAGTTCCCACCGTTCTCACTAGAGTTACCTGTTATATTAGAGTCACTCACATGTTGTCCTTACCAGTGGCACGACATTGACGCCCTTTCAATCAGGGCACAAATTGGACCCTAATTCAGCTATAATGTGTCATTTGGGGTATGTTGGTTAGATGACTATCTCCCACAGTCTCAGTATCAGTCTCAGTAAAAGAACTCAGATAGTTCTTCATAATTCAGGACTGTCAGATACAGTTGACTCAGACACGGTATGGAACTCAGCTAGTTTTATTAAATTCAGGACTGTCAGTTATAGTTTCTCATGTTATCAGTTATCAGAATTCAGTCATTAGTCATCAACATACTCTTGTTATCACGATTTCAGATATAGTTACTATGTATGCATGCATGTGTTCTAACGTTCATATTAGTCAGTTAGCCAGTATTGTTCTTGCATATAAACCCCATGCATTCAGCTTACCTCACATGCATACCAGTACATTCAAAGTACTAACGCATTTGTGCTATGGTGTCTTATATTATAGGTTCAGAGACACGAGTTCCAGAGTATCAGTAGATTCCAAATATCAGCAGTCAGAGTTAGCAGTGAGTCCTCATTCTTCAAGGACATGATTATTTCTCAATTATCTCATTAATTAGTTTATTAGTTGGAGTTAGTTGGAAACATGTCCCATTAATTCCTTACTCAGATAGTTCAATCAGTTAGAGGTTTTCCAAACTATTATGTTTAGACAGTTATTTCAGTTGTTTTGGGTATTCCATACCCCAATTAGATTTTATATTTTACTTCAGTTATGTGAACTTTATGGCCTTTCAGTTCATATTTCTGCATTATTCAGTATATAATGCAGTATACAGATACAAATATCAGTCATGGGTTAGCTTGTGGTCCTTTGGGGTCATGAGCATTGTGTAAAGTTCTGGGTACCATATTCGGGGCATTACAAACTTGGTATTAAAGCTAGGTTCAATAGAATCCTAAGAAGTCTGAAAGTCGCATCTAGTGGAGTCTTATACATGGCTGTGTTATGTGCCACATTTATATGCAGGAGGCTATAAGATGTTTTAGGAACAATTTCCCTTTATTTAGTATTCATGTCGTGCCAATGAGCATAATCTCAATCTAATCTCTCTGTCTAATCCATTTCTTCTCCTTATTTCAGAATATGCCTCCCAAGAGAAGAACCCAGCCTATCCAAAAAGAACCCTTGGACGAACATGTTTCTCATGCGGAGTTTAGGGCCGCATTCACTACTCTTGCTTAGTAAGTTGTTGCTCAGAATAAACAACCAGCTGTCGTTTCGGCTAATCCAGTGGCCAATTCAGCTGCAGCCAGGATTCAGGACTTCACCCGAATAAACCCTCCATCTTTTCTTGGGTCTAAGACAGATGAGGACCCTCAGGAATTCCTAAATCAGGTGCAAAAAGTTACAGACATAATAGGGGTTACGTCTAGTGAGAGTGCTGTGATAGATGCATATCAGTTACAGGATGTGGCTCATACTTGGTTCAAGCAGTGGAAGTCAGAGAGGGCATACGATGCAGGGTCAGTTAAGTGGGATAAGTTTGCTTCAGCGTTCCTTTATAGATTCTTTCCCCTAGATCTTAGAGAAGATAAGGTGCTACAATTCATCAACCTCAAGCAGGTCAATATAACAGTAAAAGAGTATTCTCTTAAGTTTACTCAATTATCCAGATATGCCCCTCATGTGGTTGTATATAGCAGGACAAGGATGAGTAATTTTATTTTAGGGGTGAACGATAGCATGGTTAATGAGTGCAGATCCGCTATGCTGAATAGTGACACGACTTTAGCTAGGATCATGACTCATGCCTAGTAGATAGAGGAGCAGAAAGTTAGGATGAGAGAGAAACATAATAAGAGAGCAAGGTCATGAAGTTTTAACTTTGCTCAGCCTAAGTCAGAAGGAGGAAACCGTTCCCAGTTTCGTCCTAAGTCATTAGTTCCAGCTCCTTCTTCAGCCAGTCCTCCAGTTCCTAAGTTTAGAGAGGGTAGCAAAGATAGAGCACCAGGATATAAGTCCCAGGGCAGTATTTGTAGTGCCCACACCTGTCCTCTTTGATAGAATTGTGGCAAGCACCATTAGGGTATTTGCAGAGCTGACAATGGTATTTGTTTTGGATGTGGTAAGCCAGGCCACAGAGTCAGAGACTATCCTCAGCCAGGTCCTCAGGGTTAACAGAATCACTCCTCAACTCAGTCTGGTCACCTAAATCAGCAGGGTTTCACCTTCAGTGCTACTAGTGGGTAACGCCCAAATCATCTCTATGCTCTTCAGTCCTGAAAAGATCAAGAAAATTCTCCTGAAGTGGTTACCGGTACGTTACAGATCTTTTATGTGCATATTTAAGCTTTGCTATATCCAGGAGCTTCTTTGTCTTTTGTCACTCTTTATATAACATTCTATTTCAGAGTCAGTTCTGAAATTCTAGCAGAGGCTTTTTCAGTTTCTACCCCAGTGGGTAAAACCATCATAGCTCGGTGGGTATACAGGAACTGCCCGGTTATGATATCTTAGAAAGTCACTTCAGCAGACTTAGTTGAATTAGAGATGACTAGTTTTGATGTCATTCTCGGCATAGATTGGTTTCATTCCTGCTATTCCACAGTTGACTGTTGAAATAGAATAGTTCAATTTTAGTTTTCGAATGAACTCGTCCAAGAGTGGAAGGGTAGTGTATCCACTTTCAGAGGTCAGCTTGTTTCCTACCTTCGGGCACATAAAATGATATCTAAAGGATGTGTCTATCATCTTGTTCTAGGTAAGGACACTAGTTCTAAGACTCCCAGCCTTGAATCAGTTCCAGTTGTAAATGAATATTCAGATATTTTTCCTGAAGATCTTCCAGGAATTTCTCCCAAAATGGAAATAGATTTCGATATTGATCTTCTTCCGGATACTCAGCCTATCTCTATTCCATCATACAGAATGGCACCAGCAGAACTCAAAGAAAAAAAAGAGCAATTGAAGGATCTCTTAGATAAGGGATTCATCAGACCCAGTATTTCCCTATCGGGCGCACCAGTCTTATTCATGCGCAAGAAAGACAGTTCTCTCAGAAGGTGTATTGATTACCATCAACTCAATAAAGTCATGGTCAAGAGCAAGTATCCTTTTCCCAGAATCAATGACTTGTTTGACCAACTTTAGGGTGCTAGATATTTCTCTAAGATAGACCTCAGATCCGGCTATCATCATCTCAGAGTCAGAGAATGTGACATTTCGAAAATAGCTTTTCGTACTCGGTATGGTCACTTCAAATTCTTAGTTATGTAATATGGTCTTACCAATGCCCCAACCGATTTTATGGACTTGATAAACCATTTTTTTAAGAAGTACTTGGACATGTTCATCATAGTCTTCATAGATTATATTATAGTCTATTCCCGCAGTGAGAGAGATCATGCAGACTATCTCAAAACAGTACTTCAGACTCTTAGAGATCATCAGCTATTCTCCAAATTCAGTAAGTGCGAGTTTTGGCTAAGGTCAGTAGCATTCCTTGGTTATGTTGCTTTCGGTGATGGAATTAGAGTAGATCCTCAAAATACTGAAGCAATAAGAAACTGGCCTCTCCCTGTCTCTCCATCAGATATTAGGAGTTTCTTAGGTTTGGCTGGCTATTACAGGAGGTTTGTTAAGAGATTTTCTTCTATTGCATCCCCTATGTCCAGATTGACTCAGAAGAAAGTCAAGTTCCAGTGATCAGATCCTTGTGAGAAGAGTTTTCAGGAGTTGAAGACTCGACTCACCTCAGCACCAGTTCTAGTATTACCAGATGGTTTAGATGGGTTTGTAGTGTATTGTGATGCATCTAGAGTGGGTTTAGGTTGTGTCTTTATGCAGCATGGTAAGGTCATAGCCTACATCTCCAGACAGCTTAAGCCCTATGAGAAAAATTACCCTACTCATGATCTTGAGTTAGCAGCCGTAGTATTTGCCTTAAAGGTTTAGAGGCATTACCTATATGGTGTTCATGTAGATGTGTTCATAGATCATAAGAGTCTTCAGTATGTCTTTTCTCAGAAATATCTCAATCTTC
This sequence comes from Capsicum pubescens, assembly GCA_030864215.1. Taxonomy (NCBI): domain Eukaryota; kingdom Viridiplantae; phylum Streptophyta; class Magnoliopsida; order Solanales; family Solanaceae; genus Capsicum; species Capsicum pubescens. Next base: position 123,669,061 of record CM061544.1, read on the forward strand.
ATCAGAGAAGGTAGTTAGAGCTCTTGAAAGATTATGACATGAGTGTCCTTTATCATCCGGGTTAGGCCAACGTATTAGCCGACGCTCTCAGTAAACTTTCTATGGGTAGTGTTGTACATGTTGAGGATAGTAAAAATAAGTTAGCTCAGGAAGTCCATCAGCTTACGAGACTAGGAGTTCGCTTAGTCTATTCTTCAGAGGGCGATATATGGGTTCAGAGTAGTTCAGAACTATCTCTAGTTTCCGAGGTGAAATAAAAGCAAGATAGAGATTCCAGCCTTGTCAAGTTTAAAGAGTCAGTTCAGAATCATAAAATAGAGGTTTTCTCCCAAGGCGAGATGGTGTTTTGCACTGTCAGGGTCGTCTATGTGTTCCAAGGTGTAGATGACTTACGACAGTGAATTCTTGCAGAAGCGCATGGTGAGTGCTACTCTATTCATCTAGGGTCCACAAAGATGTCCCGCGACTTGTGGGAGATGTATTGGTGGAGTGGGATGAACAGAGATGTTGCAGAGTTTGTGGCTAAGTACTCTACATGTCAGCAGGTTAAGATAGAGCATCAGAAGCCTAGTGGTCCTATGCAGGAGTACATTATTCCTACTTGGATGTGGGAAGAAGTAAACATAAACTTCGTGACGGGTTTACCTCAAACTCATCATCAACATGATTCAGTTTGGGTCATCATAGATAGAATGACCAAATCAGCCCATTTCCTTACAGTCCATACCTCTTATTCAGCCGAGGATTACTCCAAACTCTACATCAGGGAGTTGGTCAGATTACACGGTGTTCCTCTATCTGTTATCTCAGACAGAGGTACCCAGTTCACCTCTCATTTCTAGAAAGCATTCCAAAAGGGTCTTGGTACCTAATTTCATCTTAGTACAGCCTTTCATCCTCAGATAGATGGTTAAGCAGAAAGGACCATTCAGACTTTAGAAGATATGCTAAGGGCATGTGCAATTGATTTCAAGGGTAGTTGGGATGACCACTTGCCTTTGATTGAGTTTGCATACAACAATAGCAATCATTCCAGTATTAAGATGGCTCCATTCGAAACTCTCTATGATAGGAGATATAGATCTCTAATTGGTTGGTTCGAAGTTAGTGAGGCCTTACTCATAGGTCCTGACTTGGTATTCGAAGCCTTATAAAAAGTCCAGTTGGTCAGAGAAAGACTTCGGGCTTCTCAGAGCCGACAAAAGTCTTATGCAGAAGTTCGTAGAAAGGATCTCGAGTTTGAGATTGGTGACTATGTCTATCTAAAGATCTCTCATATAAAGGGAGTGAAGAGGTTCGGCAAGAGGGACTATGTCTATCTAAATATCTCTCCTAGAGGGACTTCTTTGTTCCTCAATCTACGAGTATGATAGTCTAGGATTTTGACTGGTATCTCTTCATAAGAGAGGTTGTTCTGAACATCGATGCTCTGAATAGGGACTACGATTGATGGGTCACCTATGCACTTCTTAAGAAAAGAGACATGAAAGACTGGATGAACTGAGGCTAGATCTGAAGGAAATTCGAGCTCATAAACTACCTTGCCGAAATGACTGAGAATCTTGAAGGGATTGACATATGAGGGATTGAGTTTTCCCTTCTTGCCGAATCTCTTCACCCCCTTCATAGGAGAGATCTTGAGGTAGACATGATCACCAACCTCAAACTCTAGATCTCTTCTACGAACATTTGCATAAGACTTCTGTCGGCTCTGAGAATCCCGGATTCTTTCTCTGATCAACTAAACTTTCCCTAAGGTGTTGAATACCAATTCAGGCCCTATGACTGAGGCCTCACTAACTTCAAAAGAACCAATCGGAGATCTACATCTCCTACCATAGAGAGCTTTGAATAGAGCTATCTGAATACTGGAATGATAGTTGTTATTGTATGCAAACTCAATCAAAGGAAAGTGGTCATCCCAACTTTCCTTGAAATCAATTGCACACACCCTTAGTATATCTTCTAATGTCTGAATGGTCCTTTTTGCTTGACTATCTGTCTGAGGATGAAAGGTTGTAATGAGATGAATTTGGGTACCAAGACCCTTTTGGAATGTTTTCCAGAATTGAGAGGTGAACTGGGTACCTTTGTCAGAAATAATAGATAACGGAACACCGTGCAATCTGACCAACTCCTTGATATAGAGTTTGGTGTAATCCTAGGCTGAATAAGAGGTATGAACCGGAAGAAAATGAGCTGATTTGGTCATCCTGTCTACAATAAACCAAACTGAATCATGCTGATGATGAGTTCGAGGCAAACCCGTCACAAAGTCCATGTTCAAACCTTCCCACTTCCAGGTAGGAATACTGAACTCCTGCATTGACCCACTAGGCTTCTGATGCACTAGCTTAACCTGCTGACATGTAGAGCACTTAGCCATAAATTTTGCAATATCTCTTTTCATCCCGCTCCACCAATAGATCTCCCGCAAGTTGCGGTACATCTATATGGCCCCTGGATGAATAGAGTAGAGCGCACCATGCGCTTTTGCAAGAATTTTCTACCTTATGTCATCTACGTCTGGAACACAAAGACGACCCTGACAACGAAGAACACCATCTCCCCCTTGGGAGAAAACCTCTATTTTCTAATCCTGAACTGACTCTTTTAACTTGACAAGGCTGGGATCCCTATCTTGCTTTTCTTTCACCTCGGAAACTAGAGATGATTCTGAACTACTCTGAACACATACACCACTCTCTAAAGAATCGACTAAGAGAATGTCTAGTCTAGCAAGCTGGTGTACTTCTTGAGATAACTTCTTCTTACTATCCTCAACATGAGAAACACTACCCATATAGAGTCTACTGAGGGCGTCGGCCATTATATTGGCCTTGACCGGATGATAGAGGATACTCCCATCATAATCTTTCAAGATCTCTAACCACCTTCTCTGATGAAGAATGAGATTTTTTGAGAAAAGGCATACTGAAGGCTCCTATGATCTGTGAAGACGTCTACATGAACTCCGTAGAGATAATGCCTCTAAATCCTTAAGGCAAAGACTACGACTGCTAACTCAAGATCATGAGTAAGATAATTCCTCTCATGGGGTTTAAGATGTCTGGAGGCGTAGGCTAGGACCTTACCATGCTGCATGAGGACACAACCCAAACCTACTCGTGATTCATCACAATACATTACGAACCCATCTGAAGCATCTAGAAGAGCTAAGACTGGAGTTGAGGTGAGTCGAGTCTTAAATTCCTAAAAACTCTTCTCGCAAGGATCTGACCACTGGAACTTGACTTTTTTTTGAGTCAATCTGGACATAGGGGATGCAATGGATGAAAATCATTCAACAAACCATCTATAATAGCCAGCCAAACCCAAAAAACTCCTGATATCTGTTAGAGAAACAGGGTAAGGCTAGTTTCTTACCGCTTCGGTCTTTTGAGGATCTACCCTAATGCCATCACCGGAAATCATATAACCAAGGAATGCTACTAACCTTAGCCAAAATTCACACTTACTAAATTTCAAAAATAACTGATGATCTCTGAGAGTCTGAAGTGCTATTATGAGATAGTTTGCATAATCTCGCTCAGTGCGGGAATAGACCAGAATATCATCTATGATGACTATGACGAACATATCCAAGTACTGCTTGAACACGCAGTTCATCAAGTCCATGAAATCTGCTGGGGCATTGGTAAGACCAAAGGACATAACTAAAAATTAGAAGTAACCATACCTAATATGAAAAGCTATTTTTGTGATGTCACATTCTCTAACTTCAAGCTAATGATAGCTAGATCTGAGGTCTATCTTAGAGAAATAACTGGTACCCTGAAGTTGGTCAAACAAGTCATCGATTTTGGGAAGAGGATATTTGTTCTCGACCATAACCTTATTGAGTTGATGGTAATCAATGCACATTCTGAGAGAACCATCTTTCTTGCGCATGAATAAGACTGGTGCACCCCACGGGGAAATGCTGGGTCTGATGAATCCCTTATCTAAGAGATCCTTCAATTGTTCTTTCAGTTCCTTGAGTTCTACTGGTGCCATTCTGTATGACAGAATAGAGATTGGCTGAGTTTCTGAAAGAAGATCAATACCGAAGTCTATTTCCCTTTTGGGAAGAATTCCTGGAAGATCTTCGAAAAAGATATCTGAATATTCATTCACTACTGGGACTGATTGGAGACTGGGAGCCTCAAAAATGGAATCTCTAACATGAACTAGATGATAAACACATCCCTTAGATATCCATTTCCTTGCCCGGAGGTAGGAAATAAACTGACCACTAAAAGCGGATACACTACCCTTTCACTCTAGGACGGGTTCATTCGGGAATTAAAACTGAACTATTTTGTTTCTACAATCGACTATGGCATAGCAGGAATGAAGCCAACCCATGATAAGAATGACATCAAAATCAGTCATCTCTAACTCGACTAAATCTATTGACGTGACTTTCTGAAATATCATAACTGGGCAGTTCTTGTATACCCGCCGAGCTATGATGGTTTTACCCACTGAGGTAGATACTGAAAAGGGTTCTGCTAGAATTTCAGGACTGACTCCGAAATCAACTGCTATATAAGGAGTAACAAAAGACAAGGAAGCTTCTGGATCTAGCAAAGAATAAACATTCACATGAAAAATCTGTAACGTTCCAGTAACTTCATTAGGAGAATTTTCCTGATCTTGTCGATTCTGAAGAGCATAGAGACGATTTGGGCGTTTCCTGCTAGTAGCACTAGAAGTGGCACCCTGCTGATTTGGGCGACCGGACTGAACTGAAGAACGATTCGGTTGACCCTGAGGACCTGGCTGCGGACAGTCTTTAACTCTATGGCCTGGCTTGCCACAACCAAAACAAATGCCACTACCTACTCTACACACACCTTGATGGTGCTTACCGCAAGTCTGGAAAGAGGATAGGTATGGGCACTACTAACACTGCCCTGGGTCTTAGATCCTGGCGCTCTAACTTTGTTACCCTCTATGAACTTAGGAACTGGAGCACTGGCTGTAGAGGGGGCTGGAACTAATGACTTAGGACATAATTGGGAACTGTTTCCTCCTTCTGACTTAGGCTGAGTGAAGTTGAAACTACCTGTCTTTGCTCTCTTATTTTGTTTCTCCCTCTGCTTAATCTTTTGCTTCTCTATCTGCTGAGCATGAGTCATAAGCCTGGCTAAGGTCATGTCACTATTCAGCATGGCAGATCTATACTTATTAACCATGCTGTCATTCACCCCTGAAGCAAACTTACTCATTTTGGCTCTACCGTCTACAACCACATGAGGGGCATATCTGGCTAATTGAGTAAACTTTAGAGAATACTCTTTCACCATCATATTTCCCTGCCTGAGGTTGATAAACTCTAGTACCTTAGCTTCTCTAAGTTCTTGGGGAAAGAATCTGTCTAAGAATGCAGTGACAAACTCCTCCCACTCTATAGGACCTGCATCATCTACCCTTTCAGACTTCTACTATTTGTACCAAGTATGAGCCACATCCTGCAAATGATATGCAGCTAGCTCAGCACTCTCAACATTAGTCACCCCCATTATGTCTGTCACTTTCTAAACTTGAGCAATAAATTCCTAAGGGTCTTCATCTACCTTAGACCTGAGGTAGGTTGAAGGATTTATTCGGGTGAAGTCTCGAATCCTCGATGCAGCTGAGTTGGCCACTGGGTTGGCCAGAACAACTATTGGTCATTCATTATGAGCAACGACTGATTGAGCAAGAGTGGTAAATATGGTCCTGAACTCCGCATGAGAAACATGATCGCCCAAAGGTTCTTTGGGCTGAGGGGCTGACTGATTTCTTCTCAAAGGAGGCATGTTCTGAAATAAAGAGAAGAAGCGGATTAGACTAAGAGACTGACTTGTGATTATGCTCACTGGCACGACATGAATACTAAAAGAAGGGAAACTGTTCTTAAACATCTCATAGCCTCTTGCACATAAATGTGGCGCGCAACACATCCATGTACAAGACTCTAATAGATGCAGCTTTCAGATTTCCTAGGACTCTATTGAACCTTAGGCTCTGATACCAAGTTTGTAACGACCCAATTTGCTGAACCGGAATACTACATGGTGCTCATGACCCGGAAGGACCACAAGATAACCCATGACTAATATCTGTACCTGTATACTGCATAAGATAACATATTAATGTGAAAACATGCACTGAAAGTCCATAAGATTCGATCATGAACTTAACTAAATAACGTAACATCTGTGTGGGGTAATAAAATACCCAAAATAGAACTGAAGTCTAAAACATGATAGTCTGTATCTAGTTTGCATCTAGTCTGAAAGCCTCTACTGTCTAAAAAATCTAAATAAGGAGTTGATGGGACAAGTCCCCAACTAACTCCAACTAATAAGCTAATCAATGAGATACTAGAAAATTATTATGTCCTCGAAGGATGAGGACTCACTTCTACTCTAACTACTGAATCTGGAATCTACTGCTGATCTGGAACTCGTGTCTCTGAACCTATGGTGTAACATAAAAAGAAAGCACCATAGCGCAAATGCGTCAGTACATATGTACTGAGTATACATGTGAGGTAGGCTATATGCAATGGTTCATATGCATAAATAATTCTAACTGACTGTCTAACATGAATGTGAGAATACATGCATAAATACGTAACTATAACTGACAATGTGATTTTGTGATTTCTGAGTCTGTATACTAATAACGTGACATGCTAGTAACTGATATGACTGATAACATGAAGGACTATATCTGAATAATACTGATAACATGGGTGACTGTATCTAACAATCCTGAATCTGATGGAACTATCTGAGTTCTGTACTGTATCTGAGTTGACTGTATCTGACAATCCTAAAATCTGAAGAACTATCTGAGTTCTATTACTGAGACTGATTGATTGTATCTGGCAGTCCTGGTTCTATAACATGAAACTGTGGGAAGTAGTATCTAACCGACATGCCCCAAATGTGCTATAATAGCTGAGCTGGGGTCCAATCTATGCCCTGATTGGAAGGGTGTCAATACTGTGCTATTGGTAAGGACAACATGTGAGTAACCCTCATATAACAGGTAACTTTAGCGAGAATGGTAGGAACCCTCACATAATAGGTTAACCCACCTCATCTACCCTTATAGAGCAGGCTACGATGTCTCAACCTATGCTGGCTACATAGTTCTGGAATGCAAGAATTGCTTCTAGGAATCACACCCTCATATAACCGGTGAGTCCCCATCCTTAGGTTCACTCGGTGCTAATTCCTACTCCCATCTAAATAGACGCTAAACATGATTTACTAAACTGAACTGAGCATGGACTGAGTTACTGAATTTTTGAAGCTGATGGAATACTACTGATATCTGACAACTGACTGAGTCATGAGATCATGGAGATTTTTTCTGAGTCATGAAACTATCTGAAGTCTAAGAGTTCATAGCTTGATAGAGAGTATCATGAAAACATGACAAGGCTCTAGGTACACATCTAATGTTTTGGGTACAAGTACCTCCAGGACTCGATAGAAGGAAACTGACATAGCATGATTTAGTTGAAGAATTGACTAACATCATAATACATACTACATTCATAGGAGCATTTCATCAAACATGTAATAGGGATGAACTTTTACATACATGGGGATTTTATGATATCATGCTAGTTAGACAGTATTCCTTCATCTAGGCATTTAATCAAACATATGACAGGCATGTTACATGTAAACATCATTATTCAATTCTAATTTCATCATTCAAGGGTTTAAATCTTTGGGTTGCATGAATCTATGGCTATATTAATTAAACCCACATAGAAACTAGCAACAATCATGGAGTAGAATCCAATTTCACATTTAACAAACATGAACATGAGCAGCCAAAACATGAAAACATATAGAAAATCCATAACTTGAGTTTAGAAAAGGGATTCTTGAACTTCATGGACGAAAGGAGTCCATTAATGAACACTATGCATACCGTAGTTCGTGATTTCGTGAAGATTGATGGTGAAACCTTCTTGAAATTGGACCTTCTATGAAACCCTAGCTTGAGTTTTTGAGAGTATTTGAGAAAAACATCAATATTCTTTATGAATAAGGGCTAAATCCCGTGTTTGGAAGCTTATATAGGGGGGCAAATAGATCCTTTTAAACCTGGACACGTAATTTAATTTTCAGCAAAATTTCCCGAATTAGGCCCTTGGCGCGACGCGTCAAGTCACTGGAAATTGACAAATGAGAAATTTCACGGTGGCGTGACGCGGAGCTATCGTGTTGCCACCTTGTCTACGACCTGTAAGTTTGGTGAGATATGCCAGTATTGCAGAGTAACACTGGAAATTGACAATTGCCATTTGAACTATCTCCGCGATGCGCTGAACGCTCAGGTCAAACACTATTTCACAAAAAAAGACCTAACTCTTCGCCCGAGTGTCGGATTTGGGCGAATTATATATCGATGGAAAGCTTATTCAATTTTCCATGTGATAAAAAGTGAAAATTATATGGAAATACCACGTGTATAAGAATTAATTCTTATTCCAAAGTAAGTTCTAACATCCTTGAGATAATTTTTAAGCTAAGAAAAAGAACGGGTATTACACACGAGTTCCAGAGCATCAGTAGATTCCAGATATCAACAGTCAGAGTTAGAAGTGAGTCCTCATCCTTTGAGGACATGATTATTTCTCTATTATCTCATTAATTAGTTTATTAGTTGGAGTTAGTTGGGGAAATGTCCCATCAACTTCTTACTTAGACAGTTCAGTCAGTTAGAGGCTTTCCAGACTATTATGTTCAGACAGTTATTTCAGTTGTTTTGGGTATTTCATACCCCATTTAGACGTTATGTTTTACTTCAGTTATGTGAACCTTATGGCCTTTCAGTTCATGTTTCTATATTATTCAGTAAATTATACAGTATACAGGTACAGATATCAGTCATGGGTTAGCTTATGGTCCTTTGGGGTCATAAGCACCAAGTAATGTTCCGGGTACCAGATTCGTGGTGTTACAATAAGAAAATTAGGATGTAGCACAACATGCACCTTTAGTATTAAACCACCTAATAGTGGCATTTTGGTAGATGTGGAAAATGATATGGATATTTTTGAAATGATGTGTTCCTTGAAAAATGGAGATGAAGTGGATGTATTTGTCAAGAATTTAGTCGATGAACCAATTATTTTGGACCCCTCCATATTTTTATAAAATGTAAGTATTGGGAATATGGAAGAATCTGGTGCATCTTTTGATAATAGGCCTAACTTTATTATAGGTAAGGACCATATAAATATGGAGGACCCTTTTACTTTTTTTTCTACTTCACCTCGTTGCACTACTACACCTCATTTTAGTACTGAAGATAGTGCTACTGCATATAGTGCTTTAACACCTACTGCAAGTAGTGTTGCTTCACCTAGTGTTGTTGCACCTAGTGTTGCTGCACCTAGTGCTGATGCAGTTGATGATATAGATGTTAGTCCTACTGGAATTGATTTTTTAGAAGAAGAAGTAGAGGATTCTGATTACTCTACTGAGGATAGTGTTGATTCAGAAGAAGAATTAGTTGAAGATGATGATGATGAAGAGTATGGTAGTGATGTACATGAGAAATTTAGGGAGTTAAGAGTTGAAAAAAGGAAGTTTCAAAGGAGAAAAAGAAATGAGAGAGTACTATCTGACAATGCAGAGGTACCAGTAGGTGAAGCAGAACCAGATCTAGGGTTTGATGACACTGAAATAGGTAAAGTCAGACATTAAGGCAGGTTGGGAGGTGATGATCCTTACTTTGCAAATTCTGATGAGAAGAGTTTTGAGTTATATGAAGATGATTGTTGTGATGATGAAAAACATAATGTGATTGCATCTGGTAGGGCAAGATCTATTAAGTTATCAAGGAAAAAAAGGAAAACAACCCAGAAAATCATTCATGACCCAACTGCAAAGGAAGTTGTTTGGCAGTTGGGTATGGTGTTTAAAGATATAAAGGAATTTAGAAGAGTTGTGACAAAATATGCAGTAAGAAAGAGGGTTCCTGTGGAGAAGTGGGTGAATAAACCAAAAAAGGTTAGAGTTAGATGCAAGGATGGCTGTCCATGGCTTTTGTATGCAGGTCTTGACAACACAACAAAAGATTTCATGATAAAAACTTACATTCCAAAACATACTTGCAACAAGACAACCAAAAAGTATTTGTGCAATGCAAAATATTTAGCTGAAACATTCAGAGAAAGAATAATTGAGCAGCCAAATATAAGGGTATTCAATCTGCAAGACTTGATTAGAAAAAAATTCAAATTGTATGTTGGTAAGACTACTGTTAGAAGAGCAAGAGCTAAAGTGTTGAAATATATCATGGGTGATCATGCTATGTAATTTGAAAGAATTCTTGACTATAAGGATGAGCTGCTGAGGACAAATCCAGGGACAAGTTGTGTTGTTAAACTTGGTAAGGCTAATGAAGAAGGTAAACCAAAATTTTTGAGTTTCTAAATCTATTTTGATGCTTTGAAGAAGTCATGGGTACATTGTAGAAAGTGTATAGGTTTAGATGGTTGTTTTCTTAAAGGTGTTTGTAAAGGGCAATTGTTAGTTGTTGTTGGCAAAGATGGAAATAACCAGATATTGCCACTTGCTTGGGCAGTAGTTGAAAAGGAAAACAAAAATACATGGACTTGGTTTGTTAGGTGAATAAGGGATGACCTAGGACTTGGAGAAGGAGAAGGTCTCACCTTGATTACAGATATGCGGAAGGTTTGTGTACTGTATTATGTGTAATTTTTTTCTAGTTTAGCCAAGTAAATGTAATAATGTACTACTTTGACCTTGTTTTATTGCATGTATTGTATTGTAGGGACTTTTTACAGCAATTGAGTAGGTGTTACCTCAATCTGAGCATAAAAGATGTGCAAGGCACATCTTAGCTAATTGGGCTAAGGAATGGAGAGGTCTTCAAAGAAGACAACAATTTTGGAGGATAGCCAAAAGTACATTTAAGTCTCAATTGAGGAAAACATACAGAAGATGAAGTTGCTTGGTCCTGAAAAAATGATGGATGACTTAATGTACTTCAACATTAATTACTGGTGCAAGCTTTACTTCAACACTGAAGTGAAATATGATTCTGTGGATAACAACACGTCTGAGTGTTTTAATGCATGGATCTTACCATCTAGGCATAAGACCATCATTACCATACTTGAATAAATCAGAGTAAAGATGATAACAAGAATAGGAACTTTAAAGGAGTTTCCAAGTACTTGGAAGTCCAACTATTCTCCAATGTATTTGAAGGTTTTAGAGGAAAACATCAACAGGTCTATGGATTGTACCATTCAGTTTAATGGAGTTGCCAGTTTTGAAGTGAAAGAAGGACTTTGTCAACACAAAGTTGACATTGTCAAGAGGACTTGCAGTTGTAGGGTGTGGAAGTTAAAGGGCATACCATGTGCACATAGTGTTGTTCAAAAAGTACCCTCTGTATGAATATATTGATAGCTGCTAAAGTAAGGACACATATTTAAGGAATTATGCCAATGTTCTTGAACCACTTACAAACATGGTAATATGGCCAGTTTCTTCAAACATTGTTGTTGCACCACCTGAAATCACAACCCTGCCTGGTAGGCCAGCTAAGAATAGGAAGAAGGAAGTTGGGGAAACAAAGAAGTCAGGAAAATTTCCTAGAACAGGACTAGCAATGGCATGTAGTGTGTGCCATGTTAGAGTCCACAACAAAAGAGGGTATCCTCATAGAGCACCATCAGCAAAAGCAGAACCAACTGCATCATCAGTAGCAACAGCTATTGGGTCAGGCAGGGGAAGAGGAAGACCAAAGGTAATTTTTTCACTTGAATCCATTATGTTATAACAGTATTCTAATTGTTAACATTCTTTTTTAATTTGTAGAAAATTCCAACAGAAGCAACTACTGTTGATCCTCAAGCAAAAAATAATAGTTCAGGTAGAGGGAGAGGCAGAACAAAGATAATTTTTTCACTTAAATCCATTATATTATAACAGTATTTTAATTTGTTCTATTTATAACATTCCTTTTATATTTATAGAAAACATCATCAGAAGCTATTACTGAACCTCTACAAGAAAAAAAAAGGAAGGGGGAGACCTAAAAGAACAATTTCAGTAGGTGCTACTGTAACTCCTCTACCTAAAGCACCTCCTGTACCTACTATATTTCCAGCATCCTCTTCTGCACCTCCTGATTTTTGTGTATTATCTTCAATAGCTGGAACTACAAAAAGAGGAATGGGTAGTGGTAGGGAAAACTAGCTCCATTCAAAAGGCAAAAAGTAGTTGGAATGGGTGTGTTTCAAGCTGAAAATGACTTCAAAGTCCTTAATGTAAGTCTCTTACTTTGTTATATCATATGTAGATTATGAGTCATTTCTATATGTTGATTGTTAAACTTTTTTATCCTTCTTTGTAGCCTAGCATGCCTAGCAGTAAGATATACTCCACTAGTCAAGCAAAGGTTGCAAGATCAGCTGATGTAACTGGTGACATTGGTTATACACCAAGTAGTACCAGTAAATTAAAATGGAATGGCAAATTAGCAATCTCAATAAAAAACTACAACAACTTAAAGAGAATAGGAGAAAGAAGATGGTGGGAAGTAGTTCACACCATCCAAGTAAACATAGCACTTCTTTACAGTCCAAGATGCCATAGAAATTGTAGTAATGTTGATGTATTTTAAGCACTGTTTTAACTTAGTTTAGTTGACATGAAAACAATTCCATTTTGGTGTTGGAAAATAATTTAAGCACTCTATTTTATTGATGAATGTTGCCTACTGGTTAGGCATTATGAATGTAAATTTATTTTGGTATGAATGATGATGTTGTATAAAGTTGGAATGTTTTGTTGATGACTGTTGTCATTAGGCATTATTGTTGTGTTGTTTAACTGGTGGTGATGTTGATATAATGGCAATACAACATTGTCATTACACGATATTTTTCATAACAACATTATCATTACACAATTTTGTAAGCATAAACAATAACATGACAGCAACACAAGACACAACTTTGCAAGTGTAACCAATAACATAGCGACAACACAAGACACAACAAGTGTAAACAATAACATAGGAGCAATACGTGACATAATTTTGTAAGTGTAAACAACAACATAGAAATAATACAAGACATAATTTTGAAAGTACAAACAATAACATAGCAGAAGTACAACAAAATCTGAAGTACAACTAGGCAAAACACACCATCACAAAACATAATCTGATATATTTAGAGAGAGGTATACAAAATTTACACCATAGTAGACCAGATCTAGCAACTACTTTCAGTTCATTTATTGCTTATGAACATAGCAGCAACACAAATCAAAATACATAAAAATATCTTCCTATTGAACCTACACCTTATCCATCTTCCATTGAGCCTCTTCTCCTACGTCAAGTTATCAATTTGGACCTGTTTAAGACATAAGTCTTCTTCCAACTCATTGATTTTGTTCACCAATCTTAGAATGATAAAAAAATTTCTTGGATCCACTTTTCTTTGTCCCTCCATATAAAAAATTTATATTTTTTAGACTAAAATTTTTTGTACAAATCAGTACATTAACATAATTTGAATATAAAGTGACAACAAAATACAATGCAAAATACATACACCATAGTAGGGGCAAGACCAAAATTTTCTATCTAGATTTGACTTCGACCATGAAGTTTACAAGTCAAGCAAAATACCATGTTTACATCTCACAACAGCATTGAGCATTGGGTTTGATTCATCCATACAAAGCTTATTCAATTTCAAATTTGTCATTTCATGAATTCCGACAAAATTGATCATCAAATTACAAACTCTAAATTAAGAGTTGAACCAAATTACACAAAAAAACTCCAAGAATTCAAGTAGAAATTGGGATTAAAAGCTAAAACATAGGTTAAAGAAATAAAATCAAAAAAATGAAGGAAGATGAAGGCAGTAGGTGGACAAAGAGAAGAGTGATATAAAGAAGAGGAAGATGACCGTTGAAGAGACAGAGAGTCATTTTTCATGCTTTATTTCAAAAAAATCAATTAATGATGTGTATTATACAGGTGGAAGGCTAAAATCTTACTTTTGGAGTTGTTGGGACTAAACCAACGCGCCTAGAGGGGGTGTTCTCACCTTCCTTGCCAGCTCAGCATTTGGAGGGGTAATAAATACATGAAAAAATAGATCAGGGAGGTGATAGGACTCCCGTGAAGATTAAGTGTGTAGTTGGAATTTTGGGCAAAGCTTGGAGGATCTTTTGGCCATTTTCTCTATTAATAATCTTGTTTTATCTTTTATTCTAATATTTTATATAGTAGCTCTACTTTGTACCCTATTTGTTTTAGGTTTATTCATTAAATTGTTGATGAAAATATTTTGTAAAGATGAACAATGATATTATCTATTCAAATATTATATTCTTTAAAATAATATAAATTTCAATATAATAAATTAAAAATATGTAACAAGCTAATCATCCAAACATAGAGTTAAAATGGTTTCATAGTGGGTCCCATTGAAAATCGTGATAAGATAAGTATAGGGGCAATTTAGACAAGGAGCATAAATATTTGTATGATAGCTACAGTGATATTCCTTTTTTGGCTAATTATAATGCTTTCATTTTAACATATTTACACAAGTATCCTTATGGGCCATACTTTAAGAGATGGGGACAGACATGACAATGAGTGAAAGTCTTGGGTTTTTGGTCATTTTGTAGCCATAAAAAGTAGTTTTGTACTTTGTACAACCACAAGAAACCATAACTACAATGTCAAATGACCAATTTGGCCTCATTCAAATTTAATTTACGCGAAGCACAAAAAATCAGGAATAAGTTTAAGTGAAAAGAAAGCTGAAATTATGAAAAAACAGATAGAATTTTTAGGAATACAAATGGATAAAAGTGGAGTAAAAATGCAACAACATATAGTACAAAAAATAATAAATTCAAAAGAAGAATTAGATACAAAAAAGAAATTACAATCATTTTTAGGATTAGTAAACCAAGTAAAAGAATATATACCAAAATTAGCAAAAAAACTAAAGCCTTTACAGAAAAGATTAAAAAAGGATGTAGAATATAATTACAACGAAGAAGATAAAAAACAAGTTCAAAAAATAAAAATAATTTGTAAAGAATTATCAAACAACAAACCACAGAAGAAATACGAAAAATAGAAGAAACTAAAAATAGTAAGTTACCCAAGTTATCCGCACCCCCCTACAATTGGTATCGAAGCTTATGTTCCAATTGTAGGGGGGTGCGGATAACTTGGGTAAATTAAATAGATCTATTATTGGTCTAATGGATCTAGTTTTATTTGTGCGTGGATATTTCTTAACTTCTCTAATCATTTTTATTTTTAGTTTATTTATTTTAATTTTATTAATGTTCATATCTTGGGGGGTGATTGGATGGTATTTGATTAAATGCTTTAATGTAATATTCTTTAGTTTTTTTCTCTTAGTCTTTGTAATTCTTGTATATTATTTTGGAGGTATTCTAAATATTCTATATCTTTTGTTCTAAAATATTCAATTAAATTCTCTTTCATAAGTATTTCTGTTAATCTTATTTCTTCCATATATTGTCTCCAATATTTTAAATACTCATAGTCTATCATTTTATTTGGATGTGTGGGTCAACTAGGGGTGATAGAGTTCGGAATGAGACTATCCAAGAGAAGGTTGGAGTGACTTCGGTAGAGGACAAGATACGGAAAGTTCGATTGAGATGGTTCGGACACGTGATAAGGAGAAGCACGGATGCTCCGGTTCGTAGGTGTGAGAGACTAGCTTTGGAGGGTTTTAAGAGGGGTAGGGGTAGGCCAAAGAAGTACTGGAGAGAGGTGATTAGGCGGGACATGGAGCAGTTACAGCTTACTGAGGACATGACCCTAGATAGGAGGATCTGGAGGTCACGAATTAGGATAGAAGGCTAGTGTCAGTTTGGGTCGCCATTGTAGGGTATTACTTGGGGGGTGTACTATTTATTGCTCTGCCATCCTGTTTCATGCTCTATTACGAAGTTGTTTACTCATTCATGTCTAATATTATATTTGAGTGTTGCATTTATGTTATGTCGTATTGTTTCATGCTTTATTATTATGGATTTTATTATTATTCATTGTCTTGAGCCGGGGGTCTATCGGAAACAGTCTTTCTACTTCTTCGGAGGTAGTGGTATGGACTGCGTACATCTTACCCTCCCTAGACCCTACTATGTGGGAATATACTGGGTTTGTTGTTGTTGTTGTTATAGTCTATCATTTTATCCTAAAGTAGTTGTCATACTACAAATTTCTTTGTAATAATTTATTCTAATTGTACGATATCTGATATTAAATTCTAGGTTATCTATTTCGTTAATTATTCTGTCTTTTTCGTCTATGAATAATTTCATGTCTAAATCATATTCTAAAATGTCTTTTAATTCTAGTTGTTTTATGGTTTTATTTATCCAAAATAATCTTTCTTTTAATTGTTCTCTTCCTTTTCTAAGTTGGTTTCTAAAATTAATTTCTTCGTATAGCCAACTTTGTTTTTTCTCTAACTCTCTGAATATATTCTAGCATTTTTAATCTGTATAAAATCCATCTGAATAATAACTGTCTGAATTATTTCTATCATAGAAATCTATATTTTCTAATTCATCCTCTATCTAATTAGTACTTAGTAACACATCTTCATAATCAAATATTTTTTCCTATATTATATTCTTTATGTCTTCTAATTCTAAGTCTTTTATGATATATAAAACTAGTATCTTAGTTTCATCAGATATATATCTTTTCATATTATCCACATTATGCTTAGGTTTCTACTATAACTTGGATAACTTGGAATTGGATTCTAGTAATTAATTGCTTTATCATAGTATTTATTAGTTATTTGTTTTAATCTTAATAGTTCCTCTATATTTTCATTAAGGAATTCTATATATTTTATATCTTTAGTTCTCGTATACTCTTCAAAATTTGTTTTCATTAGTTTTTCTATTAATTGTATATTTTTCATATCCATTTTCCAATTTTCTAAATATACGTAATTTATCATGGTTGATGTGTAGGTTTGGTATGTAAGTATTTGTAAGAGTAGGTAGGTAGGTGTGGTATGTAATTTATTCTAGTCATAAAATATTTATCAAATATTTTTTCCAATATGATTTTTCTTATATCTACAATTTCTATATCCTTAAGTATATACAAAACAAGTATTTTGAATTTATCTACCATTTCGCCAGATAAATAAGTATTCATTTTTCATATGATGCTTTTTCAAAATATTCCCTTCAATCATACACATAAAAAAATATGATCATTTTAGATTACTATACACTAGATTATTCTTAAATAATATGTTCTTTGGTACCTATTAGCATGGTAATCTGGATATTTTTCCCTTAAACAGCGCCTCTACTCTGGCTACTCCCCTATCACGGCTCTTGCCTTACCGGTTTCACCTTTAGGATGGAAGAGTTCTTAGGGATTTTTCTCCTTTTTCCTCTTTGCTAATAAACTTCTTAACATGCTATTTTTCGAATAATTCTACTATAAAGTAACTAACATGGACTTATTTTATCATATTATGATTGCCAGGAATTTATGAATTTGGCTATTCATAATCACAAATATAAATACCTGTTCTGGTAAATCTAATAATTCTAGATTTTCCATTGTTGTCTGATTCATAGTTTTTCCTTGGAAATATACCTATTTTTTATTAAATAATTCAAAAGTTTTTTGTGCACAAGAGAGGGTTTTGCTTCAACTCATAAAGGCTTACCTCTAACTGAGCAAAATGCTCTCTATTTATAATCCTAAGAAACAGCGTAAACTATTAACACACTTTACACGTTTCCTAATTTACATCTCCTATTTTTGTCAGAAAGATAAGAATTAATAATGCTATACATGAAAAGTCAAAAAGCCTATGCCAAAAAGTTAAAGCTATTAATGGATATTACTAAAAATTCTTCCTAACTATACAATTTACGTAACAAGATTTAAAAGGCTATACAATAATTCACATGTCACTTTCTAGCTTTTATTATCTTTGTCTTTTATCTCTACCATTATTGCTCCGTTGTTATCTTCTTTTCATCTTCTCCTTGTCGTATCTGCTGTTTTTTTTATCTTCTTGCTATTGTAGCATCACATCTGGAATAAAGTTGTGTCTGCCACTATATCTGCTGCATATGTGGTCATCGTATCTTTGGCCAACCTGTTTATAGAATTGATCGATAGCTTCTTCTGAAATAATTCCTTTCGTAATAGATTTTATGACTGGTAACTCTTCTGGTTTTAGGATCGTTATGACCCATTTTCTTATCTCTTCTCTGTCATTTTCTCAAATATTTTTACAAGTAGAGTAAACCAATAATTGATTTATGTTATAGTAAATCCAAACTAGGTTTTGATTTACATAATTATTTGCTAACTTAGTCAATATACTGCTAAGTCCAATAACTCTCTTGTTTCGGTAGAAGTCCGTTATCTGATTTTTGGTTATCTCTTCTTGTTTGCATATTTCTTCAGGGATAATATAATCTCATGTCATTCCTATCTTGACAGCAGTAATTGTCTATTTTATTTCATTAAACAATATTTTTGTTGGTGCTGAGTAGAAACCAACATAGAATAACTGTCCCTTCGTAATCCTTTTATAATCCATAAATTTTTTGTGAATATCTGGAATTCTTGTTAACTCTTCTCCAGTAATTGTGTAAACTGTAGATAATAGTCCATAATAGTAATATGAAGAAATTAAGTTTACACTAGTGTCGGGCAAAGCAATAAGTTTGTTATAGTTCTAACATTTTTGTGTAATATATCCTTGGTTTTGTTTTGCTAAATCTTTATTCTGGATAGGTTTTGTATTTAACAATTTTTGTAAGGTATAAATATTATCAATATATGTACGAGTGATATAGTTATAAGTCTGCTTTTGTTGATTGAGTGATTCAGAATATGTGTGTATCTGGGGAGGTATAAATGACTCTGATTTTTGTATATTTGGTGTCTATGGTTTTGAGAATATCTGGTTGAGGTTATAATTCTTTTTCTTTGGTAGTTCAGGTTTATTTTGAGTGAAAATATTCTTTCCCTTGGATTCATCACTTGCGACTGCATCTGTAACTGTAATTTCGTTAGTAATTTGAGTTTTTAGGTGTTTCTCATCGTCACCTTCTAGGTCTAGTTTTTTAATGTGTTTTTCCTGCACAGTATCTTTGCTAATAGCTTTTTCTTGTTTTTTATAGTGCTCAACCTGCACTTTTACATTTGTAACTTCAGTAGTTAATGTGATAACTCGTTCTTGTAATAACTTCATTTGTTTAAACACTTGTAATATTAAGTCTGTTTGGGTATATTTGACATCATCTTCTTCCATTGGTAAATCAGTTTGGGTAGCTTTTTCTTGATATGTAATTTGCAATAACATTCTTGTCAGTCTTGATTACTTCAATCGTAAATGTAAAATTTAATATATTCAATACTAATCTCCGAATTTTCTTCGTCGTAACTGAGTTTTGTATTTTTCTTGTTAACCACCATCGAACCTGGATATTATCTGTTCTCACAATAAATTTGTTATATACAATATATGGTTCAAAGGATAATAAACATTTATATAATGAACATAATTCTTTCCTATTTATTTCCCATTTTATTTCTGTTTCATTAAATTTACCTGAGTAATATCTACATGATGTTCTATTTTTTTATTTTCGTACCTATATTTAAGTACTCCTCCATAACTATATTCACTTGCATCTGCTTCTACTATATATGCAATTTTTTTTTATTTTCGTCTGGAAATTGTAATTTTGGTAATTATTTACAAAGTATTTTTATTTTCTAAACTTTTTTTTTATCTTCTTCGTTGTAATTATATTCTATATCCTTTTTTAATATTTTCTGTAAAGGCTTTAGGTTTTGTGCTAATTTTGGTATATATTCGCTTACTTGGTTTACTAATCCTAAAAATGAGTGTAATTTCTTTTTTGTATCTAATTCTTCTTTTGAACTAATTATTTTTTGTACTATATGTTGTTGCATTTTTACTCCACTTTTGTCTATTTGTATTTCTAAAAATTCTATCTGGTTTTTCATAATTTCAGCTTTCTTTTCACTTAAACTTATTCCTGATTTTTCTATTATATCTGTAAATTGTTCTAGTAATTTTAAATGTTCTTTTTTAGTTTTTGTATATAGTAGTATATCATCTATGTATACTATACAATTAGGTAATTGTTTAAAATAAATATTCATAAAATGTTGATATCCACCTGGTGCATTTTTATATCCAAATGGTAATACATTCCATTCATAAAATCCTTGTGGTGCCGTAAATGCAGTTAATTCCTTAGAATCTTCATCTAACTTTAAGTGGTAAAATCCTGATTTACAGTCAAATTTACTAAAGTAGTTATATCCTTGTATTTGTCGTATTTTCAATATCTTATTTGGTATTGGATAATTGTATGTTATAGTTTTTGCATTTAAATTTCTATAGTCAATAACCATTCTACTTTTTCCTCTTTTTTGGTCACTATGTTTATTTACTATAAATGTCGGACTATTATGTTTACTATTGTTTTTTTGTGTATACTGTTTTTCGAATAATTCATCTATATGCATTTTAAATTCTTTTAAATCATCAAAATTATATGTTAATAACTTTTGAGTTATTATGCTATTTTTATCTATTAATTCAATTTTTATAGTAGTTTTATGTTTTTCCCATCCTTTTAATGGATCTTCACTATATAATTGTCTTAATTTTTTCTTTATTATTTCTACCTTATCTATTGAAAATATAGTTATTTCTTTTTTATTTATCGAAAACTAGTTCTACTGTGTCTTCTGTATTTTTAATATTATCTAACTTTTGTGTAATTTTTTCACTTCCTTTTATCCAATCAGTTTTCTTTCTTATTTTATTAATAACTCTTTTTGCTCTTATTTTTTGTTTACATGGTGTTGTAAACCACCAATCTATTTTAGTTATTATATATGGATATAATTTATCTAAAAATAGCATTCATAAAAGCATATCTTTTGATGTTAGTTCATAATTATAGATTTCTTCTATTATTATTATTTTATCCCATATCTGTATTTTTACATTTTTAGCTTTATATGTAATTAAACTTCCTTCATTATTAAATCTTTTGACTACTATTGGTGTTTTTAATTTATCCCATTTACTTTCTGGTAAACAGTTGTATCTACATAAGTTTGTTTTTGCTCCTGTATCTATCATAGGTGTATAATACCTATTATAATATCCTTCTACTATTATTTTTACAAGTACATATATTTTCATATCATGTTAAAGTTCTTTTCATGAATAATTTCTCTTTATTATATGTTATAGATAATTGTGTATGTTCTATATTGTATGGTTTTACTTGTTCTAACCATTTTATTCCTAATATTATATCTGTTTTTTGCATTTCTTCCTTTATTTCAAATTCTCTTTTTATTTTCCTAACTCCTATTATTATTTCTTTTTTTTCTGCCGTATCATTAATGTTTATTAGACTCCTTGGTAGATCTGAGCATATATTACTATTAGATTTTATTTCTTCACTTCTTACTAGATATTTTGCTATATAATTTTCTTCTTGTCCTGTATTTAAGAGTATTAAATATTCTTTTTCATTTATTGTTCCCGTTATGTAATATTGATTGAAATTAACTGTTGAGGTGGTTTCATAACTTGTTCTTTTTTATGAGCTTGATGATTCTGGTTTTTCATGAGCTATTCTTTTTTATGTACTTATTCTATCATTTGTTATTTCTAAATCTTCTTCTATGTCTATTTTTCGTAACTATAATCATTATTATCAATTGTTTTTACAAATTGTTCAAAAGAACTTTCTATTTGTATTTTATTAATTTTATTTTTTCCTGTTATTTTATGTTTTGTTGTTAATACATATAGATTTTTACATCTTGCTGTAAATATTTTACTTCCTTGGGTTAGTTCTATTCCTGATATTTTCCAATATAATACTAATGATTTATCTATATTTTTTTCTGTTATTGCTACTGAATAATTTGCACTTATTATAAATTTAAATTTTTGGTATATTAAATTTCCTTTTATAGCAGTTATTATACTTTTTTCTATAGGTTTTATAATTCTATCATCTGCTAAATATAATTCTATTGGTGTATCTATTCCTTCTCTAAAATATGCTTTTATCAATATCTCTATTCCTCTACAGTGTACATATTTTATTGTTTTTTTACTTTTTATATCGTTTATTTCTTTATTAATTATTCTTTTTGTTACTAGTGGTATACTAGCTCTTCCTTTTGCATATCTACAGTCTATTACATATTCCTTTTGGCTTACTACGTAGTATTCTTCCTTTTTTCTACTAAATATATTTTTTATTGTTGGTATTTTAAATATTTTTTCTACACTTAGGTCTAACTCTTTTTCTTTTATTTCGTCAAATATATTACTGTCAAATATTAGTTTTTGATCTGTTCCTTCTTCATTTAAATATTCTTTCTTTGTTATTATTTTTATATATTCTTCAGTTATTTAGTTCATTTTTATATCTTCTTCAGTCATTTGATTCATCTAATTCACGATCTATTTCATTATCTGTTTCATTCTCCGAAATTTCATATATACTATCTTCACTTTCTAATTCATAATCTATATAATCTATCTGCATATATTCTGTATTTTCTATTTTTATTTCTGATATTTGTTTCTTTTTTGGGTTTTTTGGTAATTTACAATCACTAGCTAAATGTCCTAGTTTTCTACAATTATAACAAGTACATTCTTTTATAGATTTCTTTTTCCGATATGGTCTTTTATGTTTATAATTTTTTACATAATATCTTTTTCTTGGTTTCTTATACTTATATTTTGATTTCTTGTAGTTCTTCTATTTCTTATGTCTTTTTCATTTCTTATAATATCTTTCTTCACATCCAAATTGAGGTGTTATTTTATCTTTGCAACATGTTAAATTTCTTATTAATGTTTTTTCTATTTTTATTTCTTCTCTATATTTTTCACATAGATTTCTATACCATTGCTGTAAAAATTTTATTCTTGCTCCAAGGGTATCTACTATTTTTGCTTCATCCCAACTCTTTATTATTTTTGAACTAAATGATTCGGGTAATTTACTAAAATATAATCGTCTTATTTCTTTACTTTCTTCTATATTATATGTTCCTTTATAATAATATTCTTTAAATGCGCACGTATACTCATCTATATAGCACATATTATATATTGCTAGTTTTAACATTAAATTTTAATTTATATCTTTTTCTTTATTTTGCTCTTCTTCTTCTGTTGTCATACTGCTAAATTCATCTCTTATAGCTATTTCATATTTTTTCAATATTTCTGTTGATAGTATTTTAGTAGTTGTTGATGTTCCTTCTATTTTGTTATCAGATCTTAATACTTTTTTACTTGCTTCGGCTAGGTTTAAAAACCATAATTTTACTGTTCCTATTAATGTATTTTCTATATATTCTAGTGTGTTTGTTGTATCTATTTTATTATCTAATAATTGTTTTGACATATATCCTACCCATAGTTGTATTGTTTTATTTGTGTCTATTACACTGTCTAAATCTAAAAAGATGTAATTAATTATTTATTTAGGTGTCTATTTATTATATCCATCCTTTGGATTATATCTTTTAAACTTATTTTTGTAATTATATGTTGGTTTTCTTATTTCTGATGTACTAGGTATTTTATTTTTATCTAGAGTATTTACTTTGTATTTATTAGTTCTAGATTTTCTTTATTAGTTACTTCTTGTTCTTCATTAATTTCTAGTTTTCCTATGTTTTCTAGAATTTTTGTATATGTTTCACTATTTTTCGAATCATAATTATCTGTTTCTTCAGCATCTATTGTATTTATTTCTAATTCTCTGGTTTCTGGTTCTTTATTTTTAATTTCTAATTTTTCTTTAAATTGATTTATCTCATTTAATAATTTTTGTTCTTTATTTTTTTCTTCTTTTTCTTTCTGTCTCTTTTCATATAAATCTTTTAGCATTTGTAGTTCTTTTTCTAATTCAGCAATCCTACTATTTTAAGTTTCTTCTATTTTTCATATTTCTTCTGTGGTTTGTTGTTTTATTTTATCTATTTCCTTTTTTCTATCTATTTCTTCATTTTCTCTTTCTATTCTTACCATGGCTGTCAACTTATCTTCTAATTTTAATTCTTCTTTTTCTAACATTAAATATAAATGTTCACCTATTTTCTTATACCTTCTTCCTAAATTAGAGAATACTATTTTTATTTTTGATCCTTAGTGATTTTCATATGTTTTTTCATCTATTATAAATTATTCTTTGTTCATTTTATTTAAATGTATAGGTTATGTTGATATATATATTCTAGACAATCTATTATTGATTCAAAATTTGATATTTCTTTTTTTTTTGTGCATTTGTTGAATTTTTACTAACTCCGACAATTATGTTATACTGTAGTCTTTCTATCCTTATTATTAATTCTTTACTTTTTCAGATATTATTTATTTTAATTCTTTATATTTTTGTAATTTCTGTACGTTATTCATCTAAAAAAAATTTATAATATTTTGGTGGATATCTAAATCTAATTTTATCATAATTAATAAATTAATCAAATAAATCCAATTACATACTTCTTCCGATAACTTTAAACAATATAAGCTCTGATACCAATTGTAGGGGGTGCGGATAACTTGGGTAACTTAAATAAATCTATTATTGGTCTAATGGATCTATTTTTGTTTGTGCGTGGATATTTCTTAACTTCTCTAATCATTTTTATTTTTAGTTTATTTATTTTAATTTTATTAATGTTCATATCTTGGGGGGGTGTTTGGATGATATTTGATTAAATGCTTTACTGTAATATTATTTAGTTTTTTCTCTTAGTCTTTGTAATTCTTGTATATTATTTTAGAGGTATTCTAAATATTCTATATCTTTTGTTCTAAAATATTCAATTAAATTCTCTTTCATAAGTATTTCTGTTAATCTTATTTCTTCCATATCTTGTCTCCAATATTTTAAATACTCATAGTCAATCATTTTATCCTAAAGTAGTTGTCATACTGCAAATTTCTTTGTAATAATTTATTCTAATTGTACTATATCTGATATTAAATTCTAGGTTATCTATTTCGTTAATTATTCTGTCTTTTTCGTCTATGAATAATTCCATGTCTAAATCATATTCTAAACTGTCTTTTAATTCTAGTTGTTTTATGGTTTTATTTATCCAAATTAATCTTTCTTTTAATTGCTCTCTTCCTTTTCTAAGTTGGTTTCTATAATTAATTTTTTCGTATAGCCAACTTTATTTTTCTCTAACTCTCTGAATATATTCTAGTATTTTTAATCTGTGTAATATCCATCTGAATAATAATTGTCTAAATGATTTCTACCATAGAAATCTATATTTTCTAATTCATCTTCTATCCAATTAGTACTTAATAACTCATCTTCATAATCAAATATTTTTTCCCATATTATTTTCTTTATGTCTTCTAATTCTAAGTCTTTTATGATATATAAAACTAGTATCTTAGTTTCATCAGATATATATCTTGTCATATTATCCATATTATGCTTAGATTTCTACGAATAACTTGGATAACTTGGAATTGGATTCTAGTAATTAATTGTTTTATCATAGTATTTATTAGTTATTTGTTTTAGTCTTAATATTTCCTCTATATTTTCATTAAGGAATTCTATATATTTTATATCTTTAGTTCTCATATATTCTTCTAAATTTGTTTTCATTAGTTTTTCTATTAATTGTATATTTTTCATATCCATTTTTCAATTTTCTAAATATACGTAATTTATCATGGTTGATGTGTAGGTTTGGTATGTAAGTATTTGTAAGAGTAGGTAGGTAGGTGTGGTATGTAATTTATTCTAGTTATAAAATATTTATCAAATATATTTTCCAATATGATTTTTCTTATATCTAGAATTTCTATATCCTTAAGTATATACAAAACAAGTATTTTGAATTTATCTACCATTTCGTCAGATAAATAAGTATTCATTTTTCATATGATGCTTTTTCAAAATATTCCCTTCAATCATACACATAACAAAATATGATCATTTTAGATTAGTATATACTAGATTATTCTTAAATAACATATTCTTCGGTCACTATTAGCATGGTAATCTGGATACTTTTCCCTTAAACAACGCCTCTACTCTGACTACTCCCTTATCATGGCTTTCTTGCCTCACTGGTTTCACCTTTAGGATGGCATAGTTCTTACAGATTTTTCTCTATTTTTCTCTTTACTAATAAACTTCTTAACATGTTATTTTTTGAATAATTCTTCTATAAAATAACTAACATGAACTTATTTTATCATATTATGATTGTCAGGAATTTATGAATTTAGCTATTCTTAATCATAAATATAAATACCTGTTCTGGTAAATCTGATAATTCTAGATTTTCCATAGCTGTCTGATTCCTAGCTTTTCCTTAGAAATATACCTATTTTTTATTAAATAATTCAAAAGTTTTTTTGTGTACAAGAGAGGGTTTTGCTTCAACTCATGAAGGTTTACCTCTAACTGAGCAAAAATGCTCTCTATTTATAATCCAAAGAAAGCGCGTAAACTTTTTACATCGTTACACCTATCCTAATATAACTTTACACGTTACCTATATACTATTCTTAGTCTTTACATTTGTCCTACAAATTTTCAAAAGTAAGGAAAAAAGACAAACTTTAAAAGCCTTGCCAAAAAGGTCAAAAAGCTAAAAGCTAATTATTTACGTAAAGGAAGTCAAGAAAGTTATATAATTTTTCTATTTGTCGCTTTCATAATTTAATATCTTGTCTACTTCCATTATTGCTCTGTTACTGTCTTCTTTTTATCTTCTTCTTGTTGTATCTGCTGCTTTTTTATCTTCTTGCTATTGTAGTATCACATCTTGAATAAAGTTGTGTCTACCACTACATCTGCTGCATATGTGGTCATCGTATTTTTGGCCAACTTGTTTACAGAATTGATCCATAGCTTCTTCTGAAATAACTCCTTTCGTAATAGATCTTGTGACTGGTAACTCTTCTAGTTTTAGGATCGTTATGATCCATTTTCTTATCCCTTCTCTGTCATTTTCTCTAATATTTTTACAAGTAGAGTAAACCAATAATTGATTTCTGTTATAGTAAATCCAAACTGGGTTTTGATTTATATAATTATTTGCTAACTCAGTCAATATACTGCTAAGTCCAATAACTCTTTTGTTTCGGTAGAAGTTCGGTATCTGATTTTTGGTTATCTCTTCTTATTTGCATATTTCTTCAAGGATAATATAATCTCGTGTCATTCCTATCTTGACAACAGTAATTTTCTGTTTTATTTCATCAAATAATATTTCTGCTGGTGCTCAGTAGAAACGAACATAGAATAACTATCCCTTCGTAATCCTTTTATAATCCATAAATTTTTTGTGAATATCAGGAATTCTTGTTAACTCTTCTCTAATAATTGTGTAAACTGTAGATAATAGTCCATAATAGTAACATGAAAAAATTAAGTTTGCACTGGTGCAAGTCAAAGCAATAAGTTTGTTATAGTTCTGACATTTTTGTGTAATATATCCTTGGTTTTGTTTTTCTAAATCTTTATTCTGGATAGTTTTTGTATTTAACAATTTTTGTAAGGTATAAATATTATCAATATATGTACGAGTGATATGGTTATAAGTCTGCTTTTGTTGATTGAGTGATTCGGAATATGTGTATCTGGGGAGGTATAGATGACTTTGATTTTTGTATATTTGGTGTATATGGTTTTGAGAATATCTGGTTGAGGTTATAATTCTTTTTCGTTGGTAGTTCAGGTTTATTTTGAGTGACTATATTCTTACACTTGGATACATCATTTGCGCCTACAGTTGTAACTGTAGTTTCGTTAGTAATTTGAGTTTTTAGGTGTTTCTCATCCTCACCTTCTAGGTCTAGTTTTTTAATGTGCTCTTCTTGCACAGTATCTTTGTTAATAGCTTCTTGTTTTTTATAGTGCTCAACCTGCACTTTTACATTTGTAACTTCAGTAGTTAATGTGATAACTCGTTCTTGTAATAACTTTATTTGTTTAAACACTTGTAATATTAAGTCTGTTTGGGTATCTTTGACATCAGTTTCTTTCATTGGTAAATCAGTTTGGGTAGCTTTGTCTTGATATGTAATCTACAATAACATTCTTGTCAGTGTTGATTACTTCTATCGTAAATGTAAAATTTAATACATCCAATACTAATCTCTGAATTTCCTTCGTCATAACTGAGTTTTGTATTTTTCTTGTTAACCACCATCGAACCTGGGTATTATCTGTTCTCACAATAAATTTGTTATATACAATATATGGTTCAAAGGCTAATAAACATTTATATAATGAACATAATTCTTTCCTATTTATTTCTCATTTTATTTCTGTTTCATTAAATGTACCTGAGTAATATCTACAATGATGTTCTATTTTTGCATTTTCGTACCTATATTTTAGTACTCCTTCATAACTATATTCACTTGCATCTGCTTCTACTATATATGTAAAATTTTTATTTTCATCTGGAATTGTAATTTTGGTAATTCTTTACAAAGTATTTTTATTTTTCGAACTTGTTTTTTATCTTCTTCATTGTAAATATATTCTACATCCTTTTTAAATTTTTTCTGTAAAGGCTTTAGGTTTTCTGCTAATTTTGGTATATATTCTCTTACTTGGTTTACTAATCCTAAAAATGATTGTAATTTCTTTTTTGTATCTAATTCTTCTTTTGAATTTATTATTTTTTGTACTATATGTTGTTGCATTTTTACTCCACTTTTGTCTATTTGTATTCCTAAAATTCTATCTGGTTATTCATAATTTCAGCTTTCTTTTCACTTAAACTTATTCCTGATTTTTCTATTATATCTGTAAATTGTTCTAGTAATTTTAAATGTTCTTTTTTAGTTTTTGTATATAGTAGTATATCATCTATGTGTACTATACAATTAGGTAATTGTTTAAAATAAATATTCATAAAATGTTGATATCCACCTGGTGCATTTTTATATCCAAATGGTAATACATTCCATTCATAAAATCCTTATGGTACCGTAAATGCGGTTAATTCCTTAGAATCTTCATCTAACTTTAAGAGGTAAAATCCTGATTTATAGTCAAATTTACTAAAATAGTTATATCCTGGTATTTGTCTTATTTTCAATATCTTTTTTGGTATTGGATAATTGTATGTTATAGTTTTTGCATTTAAATTTCTATAGTCAATAACCATTCTACTTTTTCCTCTTTTTTGTTCACTATGTTTATTTACTATAAATGTTGGACTATTATGTTTACTATTGCTTTTTTGTGTATACTGTTTTTCGAATAATTCATCTATATGCATTTTAAATTCTTTTAAATCATCAAAATTATATGTTAATAACTTTTGAGTTATTATGCTATTTTTATCTATTAATTCAATTTTTATAGTAGTTTTATGTTTTTCCCATCCTTTTAATGGATCTTCACTATATAATTGTCTTAATTTTTTCTTTATTATTTATACCTTATCTATTGAAAATATAGTTATATCTTTTTTATTTATCGAAAATTCAACTAGTTCTACTGTGTCTTCTGTATTTTTTATATTTTTTAACTTTTGTGTAATTTTTTCACTTCCTTTTATCCAATCAGTTTTCTTTCTTATTTTATTAATAACTCTTTTTGCTCTTACTTTTTGTTTACATGGTTTTGTAAACCACCAATTTGTTTTAGTTATTATATATGGATATAATTTATCTAAAAATGATATTCCTAAAAGCATATCTTTTGATGTTAGTTAATAATTATAGATTTCTTCTATTGTTATTATTTTATCCCATATCTGTATTTTTACATTTTTAGCTTTATATGTAATTAAACTTCCTTCATTATTAAATCCTTTGTCTACTATTGGTGTTTTTAATTTATTTCATTTACTTTCTGGTAAACAGTTCTATCTACATAAGTTTGCTTCTGCTCCTGTATCTATCATAGGTGTACAATATCTATTATAATATCATTCTACTATTATTTTTACAAGTACATATATTTTCATATCATGTTAAAGTTCTTTTTATGAATAATTTCTCTTTATTATATGTTATAGATAATTGTGTGTGTTCTATATTGTATGGTTTTTACTTGTTCTAACCATTTTATTCCTAATATTATATATGTTTTTTGCATTTCTTCCTTTATTTCAAATTCTATTTTTATTTTCCTAACTCCTATTAGTATTTCTTTTTCTGTTGTATCATTAATGTTTATTAGACTCCTTGGTAGATCTGGGCATTCATTACTATTAGATTTTATTTCTTCACTTCTTACTAGATATTTTGGTATATAATTTTCTTCTTGTCCTGTGTTTAAGAGTATTAAATATTCTTTTTCATTTATTGTTCCCCTTATGTAATATTGATTTAAATTATCTGTTGAAGTTGTTTCATAACTTGTTTTTTTTTATGAGCTTGATGATTCTATTTTTTCATGAGCTATTCTTTTATATGTACTTATTCAATCATTTATTATTTCTAAATCTTCTTCTATGTCTATATTTTTGTAACTATAATCATTATTATCAATTATTTTTACAAATTATTCAAAAGGACTTTCTATTTGTATTTTATTAATTTTATTTTTTACTGTTATTTTATGTTTTGTTGTTAATACATATAGATTTTTACATCTTGCTGTAAATATTTTACTTCCTGGGATTAGTTCTATTCCTGATATTTTTCAATATAATACGAACGATTTATCTCTATTTTTATCTGTTATTGCTACTGAATAATTCACACTTATTATAAATTTAAATTTTTGGTATATTAAATTTCCTTTTATAGCAGTTATTATACTTTTTTCTATAGGTTTTACAGTTCTATCATCTGCTAAATATAATTCTATTGGTAAGTTTGTTATAGTTCTGACATTTTTGTGTAATATATCCTTGGTTTTGTTTTGCTAAATCTTTATTCTGGATAGGTTTTGTATTTAACAATTTTTGTAAGGTATAAATATTATCAATATATGTACAAGTGATATGGTTATAAGTCTGCTTTTGTTGATTGAGTGATTCGGAATATGTGTGTATCTGGGGAGGTATAGATGACTCTGATTTTTGTATATTTGGTGTATATGATTTTGAGAATATCTGGTTGAGGTTATACTTCTTTTTCTTTGGTAGTTTAGGTTTATTTTGAGTGACTATATTCTTTCCCTTGGATACATCACTTGCGCCTGCAGCTGTAACTGTAATTTCATTAGTAATTTGAGTTTTTAGGAGTTTCTCATCGTTACCTTCTTGGTCTAGCTTTTTAATGTGCTCTTCCTCCACAGTATCTTTGCTAATAGCTTTTTCTTGTTTTTTATAGTGCTCAACCTGCACTTTTACATTTGTAACTTCAGTAGTTAATGTGATTACTCGTTCTTGTAATAACTTCATTTGTTCAAACACTTGTAATATTAAATCTGTTTGGGTATCTTTGACTTCAGCTTCTTCCATTGGTAAATCAGTTTGGGTAGCTTTGTCTTGATATGTAATCTGCAATAACATTCTTGTCAGTTTTGATTACTTCATACGTAAATGTAAAATTTAATATATTCAATACTAATCTCCGAATTTCCTTCATCGTAACTGAGTTTTGTATTTTTCTTGTTAACCACCATCGAACCTGGATATTATCTGTTCTCACAATAAATTTGTTATATACAATATATGTTCAAAGGCTAATAACATTTATATAATGAACATAATTCTTTCATAGTTATTTCTATTTTATTTCTGTTTCATTAAATGTACCTGAGTAATATCTACAATGATGTTCTATTTTTTCATTTTCGTACCTATATTTAAGTACTCCTCCATAACTCTATTCACTTGCATCTGCTTCTACTATATATGCAAATTTTTTTATTTTCGTCTGGAAATTGTAATTTTGGTAATTATTTACAAAGTATTTTTATTTTCTAAAATTGTTTTTTATCTTCTTCATTGTAATTATATTCTACATCCTTTTTTAATATTTTTTGTAAACGCTTTAGGTTTTCTGCTAATTTTGGTATATATTCTCTTACTTGGTTTACTAATCCTAAAAATGAATGTAATTTCTTTTTTGTATCTAATTCTTCTTTTGAATTAATTATTTTTTGTACTATATGTTGTTGCATTTTACTCCACTTTTATCTATTTGTATTCCTAAAAATTCTATCTGGTTTTTCATAATTTCAGCTTTCTTTTCACTTAAACTCATTCCTGATTTTCTATTATATCTGTAAATTGTTCTAGTAATTTTAAATGTTCTTTTTTAGTTTTTGTATATAGTAGTATATCATCTATGTATACTATACAATTAGGTAATTGTTTAAAATAACTATCCATAAAATGTTGATATCTACTTGGTGCATTTTTATATCCAAATGGTAATACATTCAATTCATAAAATCCTTGTGGTGCCGTAAATGCGGTTAATTCCTTAGAATCTTCATCTAATTTTAAGTGGTAAAATCCTGATTTACAGTCAAATTTACTAAAGTAGTTATATCTTTGTATTTGTCTTATTTTCAATATCTTATTTGGTATTGGATAATTTTATGTCATAGTTTTTGCATTTAAATTTCTATAGTCAATAACCATTCTACTTTTTCCACTTTTTTGTTCACTATGTTTATTTACTATTAATGCTGGACTATTATGTTTACTATTGCTTTATTGTATATACTGTTTTTCTAATAATTCATCTATATACATTTTAAATTCTTTTAAATCATCAAAATTATATGTTAATGGTTTTTGAGTTATTATGCTATTTTTATCTATTAATTCAATTTTTATAGTAATTTTATGTTTTTCCCATCCTTTTAATGGATCTTCACTATATAATTGTCTTAATTTTTTATTTATTATTTCTACCTTATCTATTGAAAATATAGTTATATCTTTTTTATTTATCGAAAATACAACTAGTTCTACTGTGTCTTCTGTATTTTTTTATATTTTCTAACTTTTGTGTAATTTTTTCACTTCCTTTTATCCAATCAGTTTTCTTTCTATTTTTATTAATAACTCTTTTTGCTCTTACTTTTTGTTTACATGGTGTTGTAAACCACCAATCTGTTTTAGTTATTATATGTGGATATAATTTATCTAAAAATGACATTCCTAAAAGCATATCATTTGATGTTAGTTCATAATTATAGATTTCTTCTATTGTTATTATTTTATCCCATATCTGTATTTTTACATTTTTAGCTTTATATGTAATTAAACTTCCTTCATTATTAAATCCTTTGTCTACTATTGGTGTTTTTAATTTATCCCATTTACTTTCTGGTAAATAGTTGTATCTACATAAGTTTTCTTCTGCTTCTGTATCTATCATAGGTGTATAATACCTATTATAATATCATTCTACTATTATTTTTACAAGTACATATATTTTTATATTATGTTAAAGTTCTTTTTATGAATAATTTCTCTTTATTATATGTTATAGATAATTGTGTATGTTCTATATTATATTCTTCGGTCACTATTAGCATGGTAATCTGGATACTTTTCCCTTAAATAGCGCCTCTACTCTGGCTATTCCCTTATCACAACTTTCTTGCCTTACCGATTTCACCTTTCGGATGACATAGTTCTTAGGGATTTATCTCCTTTTTCCTCTTTGCTAATAAACTTCATAACATGCTATTTTTCGAATAAATCTACTATAAAGTAACTAACATAAACTTATTTTATCATATCATGATTGTCAGGAATTTATGAATTTAGCTATTCATAATCATAAATATAAATACCTGTTCTGGTAAATCTGATAATTCTAGATTTTCCATAGCTGTCTGATTCATAGCTTTTCCTTAGAAATATACTTGTTTTTTATTAAATAATTCAAAAGTTTTTTTGTTTACAAGAGAGGGTTTTGCTTCAACTCATGAAGGCTTACCTCTAACTGAGCAAAATGCTCTCTATTTATAATCCTAAGAAAGTGTGTAAACTATTAACACACTTTACACGTTTCCTAATTTACATCTCCTATTTTTGTCAGAAAGATAAGAATTAATAATGTTATACATGAAAAGTCAAAAAGCCTATGCCTAAAAAGTTAAAGCTATTAATGGCTATTACTAAAAAGTCTTCCTAACTATACAATTTACTTAACAAGATTTAAAAGGCTATACAATAATTCACATGTCGCTTTCTAGATTTTATTATCTTTGTCTTTTATCTCTTCCATTATTGCTCCGTTGTTATCTTCTTTTCATCTTCTCCTTGTCATATCTGCTGCTTTTTTTTATCTTCTTGCTATTGTAGCATCACATCTGGAATAAAGTTGTGTCTGCCACTACATCTGCTGCATATGTTGTCATCGTATCTTTGGCCAACCTGTTTACAGAATTAATCCATAGCTTCTTCTGAAATAATTCTTTTTGTAATAGATCTTGTGATTGGTAACTCTTCTAGTTTTAGGATCGTTATGACCTATTTTCTTATCTCTTCTCTGTCATTTTCTCTAATATTTTTACAAGTAGAGTAAACCAATAATTGATTTCTGTTATAGTAAATCCAAACTGCGTTTTGATTTATATAATTATTTGCTAACTCAGTCAATATACTGCTAAGTCCAATAACTCTCTTGTTTCGGTAGAAGACCGGTATCTAATTTTTGGTTATCTATTCTTGTTCGCATATTTCTTCAGGGATAATATAATCTCGATTCATTCCTATCTTGACAACAGTAATTTTCTATTTTATTTCATCAAATAATATTTCTGCTGGTGTTGAGTAGAAACAAACATATGGATTTTTCTCCCTTTTACTCTTTGCTAATAAACTTCTTAACATGCTATTTTTCGAATAATTCTACTATAAAGTAACTAACATGAACTTATTTTATCATATAATGATTTTCAGGAATTTATGAATTTAGATATTCATAATCACAAATATAAATACCTGTTCTGGTAAATCTGATAATTCTAGATTTTCCATAGCTGTCTGATTCATAGCTTTTCCTTAGAAATATACCTATTTTTATTAAATAATTCAAAAGTTTTTTTGTGTACAAAAGAGGGTTTTGGTTCAACTCATGAAGGCTTACCTCTAACTAAGCAAAAATGCTCTCTATTTATAATCCTAAGAAAACGCGTAAACTTTTTACATCTTTACACCTGTCCTAATATAACTTTACACGTTACCTATATACTATTCTTAGTCTTTACATTTGTCTTACAAATTTTCAAAAGTAAGGAAAAAAGACAAAGACTTTAAAAGCCTTGCCAAAAAAGTTTAAAAGCTAAAAGTTAATTATTTACGTAAAGGAAGTCAAGAAAATTATATAATTTGTCTATATGTCGCTTTCATAATTTAATATCTTGTCTTCTTCCATTATTGCTCTGTTACTGTCTTTTTTTATCTTCTTTTTGTTATTTTTTGCTGCTTTTTTATCTTCCTGCTATTGTAGTATCACATCTGGAATAAAGTTGTGTCTGCCACTACATCTGCTGCTTATGTGGTCATCGTATTTTTGGTCAACTTGTTTACAGAATTGATCCATAGCTTCTTCTGAAATAACTTCTTTCGTAATAGATATTGTGACTGGTAACTTTTATGGTTTTAGGATCGTTATGATCCATTTTCTTATCTCTTCTCTGTCATTTTCTCAAATATTTTTACAAGTAGAGTAAACCAATAATTGATTTCTGTTATAGTAAATCCAAACTGGGTTTTGATTTATATAATTATTTGCTAATTTAGTCAATCTACTGCTAAGTCCAATAACTCTCTTGTTTCGGTAGAAGTCCGGTATCTGATTTTTGGTTATCTCTTCTTGTTCGCATATTTCTTCAGGGATAATATAATCTCGTGTCATTCCTATCTTGAAAACAGTAATTGTCTATTTTATTTCATCAAATAATATTTCTGCTGGTGCTGAGTAGAAACGAACATCGAATAACTGTCCCTTCGTAATCCTTTTATAATCCATAAATTTTTTGTGAATATCTGGAATTCTTTTTAACTCTTTTCCAGTAATTGTGTAAACTGTAGATAATAGTCCATAATAGTAACATGAAGAAATTAAGTTTGCACTGGTGCCAGGCAAAGCAATAAGTTTGTTATAGTTCTGATATTTTTGTGTAATATATCGTTGGTTTTGTTTTTCTAAATCTTTATTCTGAATAGGTTTTGTAGTTAAAAATTTTTGTAAGGTATAAATATTATCAATATATGTACGAGTGATATGGTTATAAGTCTGCTTTTATTAATTGAGTGATTCGGAATATGTGTGTATCTGGGGAGGTATAGATGACTCTGATTTTTGTATATTTGGTGTATATGGTTTTGAGAATATCTGGTTGAGGATATAATTCTTTTTCTTTGGTAGTTCAGGTTTATTTTGAGTGACTATATTCTTTCCCTTGGATACATCACTTGTGCCAGCTGTTGTACTGTAATTTCGTTAGTAATTTGAGTTTTTAGGTGTTTCTCACCGTCACCTTTTAGGTCTAGTTTTTTAATGTGCTCTTCCTGCACAGTATCTTTGCTAATAGCTTTTTCTTGTTTTTTATAGTGCTCAACCTGCACTTTTACATTTGTAACTTCAGTAGTTAATGTGATAACCCGTTCTTGTAATAACTTCATTTGTTCAAACACTTGTAATATTAAGTTTGTTTGGGTATCTTTGACATCAGCTTCTTCCATTGGTAAATCAGTTTGGGTAGCTTTGTCTTGATAAGTAATCTGCAATAACATTCTTGTCAGTCTTGATTACTTCAATCGTAAATGTAAAATTTAATATATTCAATACTAATCTTCGAATTTCCTTCATCGTAACTGAGTTTTGTATTTTTCTTGTTAACCACCATCGAACCTGGGTATTATCTGTTCTCACAATAAATTTGTTATATACAATATATGGTTCAAAGGCTAATAAACATTTATATAATGTATGTATTTGGATTTATTTGATTAATTTATTAATTATGATAAAATTAGATTTAGATA
Source organism: Capsicum pubescens (assembly GCA_030864215.1). NCBI lineage: Eukaryota > Viridiplantae > Streptophyta > Magnoliopsida > Solanales > Solanaceae > Capsicum > Capsicum pubescens. The sequence continues at coordinate 123,706,153 of CM061544.1, forward strand.
TCCACCAAAATATTATAACTATTGTTTAGATGAATAACGTACAGAAATTAAAAAAATATAAAGAATTAAAATAAATAATATCTGAAAAACGTGAAGAATTAAAAATATGGATAGAAAGACTACATTATAACATAATTGTTGGAGTTAATAAAAATTCAATAAATGCACAAAAAGAAGAAATATCAAATTTAGAATCAACAATAGATAGTCTAGAATATATATACCAACATAACCTATATACATTTAAATAAAATGAACAAAGAAGAATTTATAATAGACGAAAAAACATATGAAAATCACGAAGGATCAAAAATAAAAATAGTATTCTCTAATTTAGGAAGAAGATATAAGAAAATTGGTGAACATTTATATTTAATGTTAGAAAAAAAAGAATAAACTTAGAAGATAAGTTGACAGTCATGGTAAGAATAGAAAGAGAAAACGAAGAAATAGATAGGAAAAAGGAAATAGATAAAATAAAACAACAAACTACAGAAGAAATACGAAAAATAGAAGAAACTAAAAATAGTAGGATTGCTGAATTAGAAAAAGAACTACAAATGCTAAAAGACCTGTATGAAAAAAGACAGAAAGAAAAAGAAGAAAATGATAAAGATAAAAAATAATTAAACGAGATAAATCAATTTAAAGAAAAATAAAAAATAAAAAATAAAGAACCAAAACCTAGTGAATTAGAAATAAATACAATAGATGTTGAAGAAACAAATAATTATGATTTGGAAGATAGTGAAACATATACAGAAATTTTAGAAAACATAGGAAAACTAGAAATTAATGAAAATCAAGAAGTAAGTAATAAAGAAAATCAAGAACTAATAAATACAGAAGTAAATACTCTAGATAAAAATATAATACCTAGTACATCAAAAATAAGAAAACCAACCTATAATTACAAAAATAACTTTAAAAGATATAATCCAAAGGATGAATATAATAAATGGACAACAAAACAAATAATTAATTACAACTTTTTAGATTTAGACTGTGTAATAGACACAAATAAAACAATACAACTATGGGTAGGATATATGTCAAAAAAATTATTAGATAATAAAATAGATACAACAAACACACCAGAATATATAGAAAAGACATTAATAGGAACAGTAAAATTATGGTTTTTAAACCTAGCCGAAGCAAGTAAAAAAGTATTATAAAGGAAAATATAATATAGAAGAAAGTAAAGAAATAAGAAGATTATATTTTAGTAAATTACCCGAACCATTTAGTTCAAAAATAATAAAGAGTTGGGATGAAGCAAAAATAGTAGATACCCTAGGAGCAAGAATAAAATTTTTACAACAATGGTATAGATATCTATGTACAAAATATAAAGAAGAAAAAAAATAGAAAAAAACATTAATAAGAAATTTAACATGTTGCAAAGATAAAATAGCACCTCAATTTGGATGTGAAGAAAGATATTATAAGAAAAGAAAAAGACATAAGAAATACAAGAAATCAAAATATAAGTATAAGAAACCAAGAAAAAAATATTATATAAAAAATTATAAAATAAAAGACCATATAGGATAAAGAAATCTATAAAAGAATGTACTTGTTATAATTGTGGAAAACTAGGACATTTAGCTAGAGATTGTAAATTATCAAAAAACCCAAAAAAGAAACAAATATCAGAAATAAAAATAGAAAATACAGAATATATGTAGATAGATTATATAGATTATGAATTAGAAAGTGAAGATAGTATATATATGAAATTTTGGAGAATGAAACAGATAATAAAATAGATAGTGAATTAGATGACTCAAATGACTAAAGAAGATATAAAAATGAACCAAAAAACTGAAGAAGATTTAAAATAATAACAAAGGAAGAATATTTGACAGGAATATATTTAACGAATAAAAGGAAAAGAGTTAGACCTAAGTGTAGAAAAAATATTTAAAATACCAACAATAAAAAATATATTTTGTAGAAAAAAGGAAGAATACTACGTAGTAAGCCAGAAAGAATATATAATAGATTGTAGATATGCAAAAGGTAGAGCTAGTATACCACTAGTAACAAAAAGAATAATTAATAAAGAAATAAATAATATAAAAAGTAAAGACCCAATAAAATATGTACACCTTGGAGGAACAGAGATATTAATAAAAGCATATTTTAGAGAAGGAATAGATACACCAATAGAATTATATATAGCAGATGATAGAATTATAAAACCTATAGAAAAAAGTATAATAACTGTCATAAAAGGAAATTTAATATACCAAAAGTTTAAATTTATAATAAGTGTGAATTATTCAGTAGCAATAATGGATAAAAATTTAGATAAATCATTAGTATTATATTGGAAAATATCAGAAATAGAACTAATCCCAGGAAGTAAAATATTTACAACAAGATGTAAAAATCTATATGTATTAACAACAAAACATAAAATAACAAGAAAAAATAAAATTAATAAAATACAAATAGAAAGACCTTTTGAATAATTCGTAAAAACAATTGATAATAATGATTATAAATACAAAAATATAGACATAGAAGAAGATTTAGAAATAATAAATGATAGAATAAGAACATAAAAAAGAATAGCTCATGAAAAATCAGAATCATCAAGCTCATAAAAAAGAATAAGTTATGAAACAACTTCAACAGTTAATTCAAACCAATATTACATAACAGGAACAATAAATGAAAAAGAATATTTAATACTCTTAAACACAGGACAAAAAGAAAATTATATAGCAAAATATCTAGTAAAAAGTGAAGAAATAAAATCTAATAGTAATATATGCCCAGATCTACCAAGGAGTCTAATAAACATTGAGGATACGACAGAAAAACAAATAATAGGAGTTAGGAAAATAAAAATAGAATTTGAAATAAAGGAAGAAATGCAAAAAGCATATATAATATTAGGAATAAAATGGTTAGAACAAGTAAAACCATACAATATAGAACATACACAATTATCTATAACATATAATAAAGAGAAATTATTCATAAAAAGAATTTTAACATGATATGAAAATATATGTACTTGTAAAAATAATAGTAGAAGGATATTATAATAGGTATTATACACCTATGATAGATACAGGAGCAGAAGAAAACTTATGTAGATACAACTGTTTACCAGAAAGTAAATGGGATAAATTAAAAACACCAATAGTAGTCAAAGAATTTAATAATGAAGGAAGTTTAATTACATATAAAGCTAAAAATGTAAAAATACAGATATGAGATAAAATAATAACAATAGAAGAAATCTATAATTATGAACTAACATAAAAAAAATATGCTTTTAGGAATGCCATTTTTAGTTAAACTATACCCACATATAATACCTAAAACAGATTGGTAGTTTACAACACCATATAAACAAAAAGTAAGAGCAAAAAGAGTTATTAATAAAATAAGAAAGAAAACTGATTGGATAAAAGGAAGTGAAAAAATTACACAAAAGTTAGAAAATATAAAAAATACAGAAGACACAGTAGAACTAGTTGTATTTTCGATAAATAAAAAAGAAATAACCATATTTTCAATAGATAAGGTAGAAATAATAAAGAAAAAATTAAGACAATTATATAGTGAAGATCCATTAAAAGGATAGGAAAAACATAAAACTACTATAAAATTGAATTAATAGATAAAAATAGCATAATAACTCAAAAAATCATTAACATATAATTTTGATGATTTAAAAGAATATAGATAAATTATTAGAAAAACAGTATATACAAAAAAGCAATAGTAAACATAGTAGTCCAGCATTTATACTAAATAAACATAGTGAACAAAAAAGAGGAAAAAGTAGAATGATTATTGATTATAGAAATTTAAATGCAAAAACTATGGCATACAATTATCTAATACCAAATAAGATATTAAAACTAAGACAAATACAAGGATATAACTACTTTAGTAAATTTGACTGTAAATCAAGATTTTACCACTTAAAGTTAGATGACGATTCTAAGGAGCTAACCGCATTTACGGTACCACAAGGATTTTATAAATGGAACGTATTACCATTTGGATATAAAAATGCACCAGGTAGATACCAACACTTTATGGATAGTTACTTTAAACAATTACCTAATTGTATAGTATACATAGATGATATACTACTATACACAAAAACTAAAGAGGAACATTTAAAATTATTAGAACAATTTACAGATATAATAGAAAAATCAGGAATAAGTTTAAGTGAAAAGAAAGCTAAAATTATGAAAAACCAGATAGAATTTTTAGGGATACAAATAGATAAAAGTGGAGTAAAAATGCAACAACATATAGTACAAAAAATAATAAATTCAAAAGAAGAATTAGATACAAAAAAGAAATTACAATCATTTTTAGGATTAGTAAATCAAGTAAGAGAATATATACCAAAATTAGCTGAAAACCTGAAGCCTTTACAGAAAAAATTTAAAAAGATTGTAGAATATAATTACAACGGAGAAGATAAAAAACAAGTTCAGAAAATAAAAATACTTTGTAAAGAATTACCAAAATTACAATCCCTAGACGAAAATAAAAAATTTACATATATAGTAGAAGCAGATACAAGTGAATATAGTTATGGAGGAGTACTTAAATATAGGTATGAAAATAAAAAAATAGAACATCATTGTAGATATTACTCAGGTACATTTAATGAAACAGAAATAAAATGGGAAATAAATAGGAAAGAATTATGTTCATTATATAATTGTTTATTAGCCTTTGAACCATATATTGTATATAACAAATTTATTGTGATAACAGATAATACCTAAGTTCGATGGTGGTTAACAAGAAAAATACAAAACTCAGTTACGACGAAGGAAATTCAGAGATTAGTATTGAATATATTAAATTTTACATTTACGATTGAAGTAATCAAGACTGACAAGAATGTTATTGCAGATTATATATCAAGACAAAGCTACCCAAACTGATTTACCAATGGAAGAAGCTGATGTCAAAGATACCCAAACAAACTTAATATTACAAGTGTTTGAACAAATGAAGTTATTACAAGAACGAGTTATCACATTAACTACTGAAGTTACAAATGTAAAAGTGCAGGTTGAGCACTATAAAAAACAAGAAAAAGCTATTAGCAAAGATACTGTGCAGGAAGAGCACATTAAAAAATTAGACCTAGAAGGTGACGATGAGAAATACCTAAAAACTCAAATTACTAACGAAATTACAGTTACACCTGCAGGCACAAGTGATGTATCTAAGGGAAAGAATATAGTCACTCAAAATAAACTTGAACTACCATAGAAAAAGAATTATAACCTCAACCAGATATTCTCAAAACCATATACATCAAATATACAAAAATCAGAGTCATTTATACCTCCCCAGATACACACATATTCCAAATCACTCAATCAACAAAAGCATACTTATAACCATATCACTCGTACATATATTGATAATATTTATACCTTAGAAAAATTGTTAAATACAAAACCTATCTAGAATAAAGATTTAGCAAAACAAAACCAAGGATATATTACATAAAAATGTCAGAACTATAACAAACTAATTGCTTTGCCTGGCACCAGTGAAAACTTAATTTATTCATGTTACTATTATGGACTATTATCTACAGTTAGCACAATTACTGGAGAAGAATTACCAAGATGTAATACCCCGCATGTTTCTAAGCTAGGAGACGGACCATTTTTCCTATGTATGAAACCTCCAATGCTATGAGTAGCATTTTAGTGCATGACTTACAATGAGTATTCTAGCGATAATATAGCTTATAATGCATTAATCATGTTCATATGAGTCACTTAAGGTAGCACAAGCTAAGAGTTTTTGAATCCATCGAGTTTTAGTGTTCGATTTTGTAAGGTTCATATTTGAATGAGTATAACTCGATGTTAATGTGGTATTTCTGAATATTTAGACACATTAAATGGTAGAGAATCGAATTAGCTTTTCCACAATACCAATTTCGCCTTAATCCAATACCCGAGCGAAAAGTTATGCCCATTTTCGTGAGAAACAGTAAGGATAGGCGATTGGTTAGGCGCCGCCCAACCAAACTTAGGCGATTGGTTAGGTGCCGCCTAAGTTAGTTCCAAGTGACAAAAACACTCCATTTTGAGTTATTTTGAGGGTAATTAAGTCTTTTAACACTCCTTACACGTCCCTAAACTTAACCCTACGAAATATATAGCTTCTAAACACATTAAACCCTATTAACATCTCAAAGTTCATTATCCAAGAGTACCATAGGAGAAAAACAACTAGGGTTGCACAATCAATCTTGAAGATCAAATTTCAAGGAAATTCCTCCGTCAATCATCAAGAACCTCCCTTCCAAGGTATGCGTAGTGTTCATCCACAGATTTCTTTCGTCCGTGGAGTTCAAGAATCAATCTTTAAAATACAAAAGCTTGGTTGGTTGTGGTGATATGATCATACCCATGTTGATGCTTGTTTGTTTTGCTATATAATAGTATCGTGACTGTATATCTCATGAAAATTATGTTGTTAGTTGAAAAACATGATCTTTAGATGGATTGATAGAATGCAAGAATGAAATCCATCAATGCCTTAATGAATGCATGCAAGGTGTTAGATAAAATGCCTAGTATGCTAGAACTTCATATTTACATGATTTCATGATATCTAAATAACAAGTTCATGTTAGCCATACACTCCAATATGAATTTCCATGCAAATTATGTGTTGTTATTGTTGTGGTATAAAACATATATGATAATGGAGATATAAATTATGTACACAAAATATATCCATGCTTTTCCTATCATGTTTGAGATGTTGAATAAATACACGAAGTATAAAATCCCCAAATCATTACAATATGAACTAAACGTTACATGTTGTCATTCCCTTATGCTTGAATGGTTTCCATGCCATTGCTATGAATAGTATATGTTGTCGGAATGCCCATGATATTAGAATATGAGATTTATGACTTGATTATAAGCATTCCTATTCATGATAGATATTATGATGACCATGTACTTCATGAAATCCCCCACTCATGTATTATGGATTTTTATTGATGGTCGTGTACTCAAGAAATTTAAGTTGTGTCAGTTTTCTTCCATCGAGTCCTGGGGTTACTTGTACCCAAAAAATATAGCTATGTGTCTAGAGCCATGTCATGTTTTCACGATACTCTCAGTCAAGCCATGATCTATAGAATTCAGTCAGTCATGTGACTCAGGAAAACTAAAAAATCTCAGTAATCTCAGTAGTCCAGTAATCTCAGTAATCTCAGTGCTCAGTAGCCTCAGCAACCTCAGTATTCACAGTCAATCTCAGTAACTTCAGTACTCTCAACCAGTCCTCAGAACTCAGTACATTCCGTCAGTCATCGGAATCCAGTAAACTTAGTTTAGCTCCACTAAACAATACCACTAGTATCAGTCCAGTTAATCAGTATCAGTTCAGCTAATCAGTTCAGTTCAGTTATTCAGTTCAGTGTCCTTCAGATGGGAGTAGAAGTTAGCACCGAGTGAACCCAAGGATGGGAACTCACCTGCCATTTCAGGGTGTGATTCTTAGTAGTCATTCTTTTGTTCCAGAACTACGTAGCCAACGTAGGTTGAGACATCTTAACCTGTTAGATTAGGGTTGATAAGGTGGCTTAACCTATCAGTTTAGGGTTCCCACCATTCTTATTTGAGTACCTGCCAGTATAGGGTTCTCACAGCTGTCCTTACCAGTGACGCGGTATTGACACCCCTCCAGTCGGGGAAGAGATTGGACCCCAGCTTAGCTATTATAGCGTATTTGGGGAATGTCGGTTAGATAACTACTTCCCACAGTTTTAGTATCAGTCTCAGTAAAAGAACTCAGATAGCTCTTCAGGATATCAGGACTATCAGATACAGTTATTCATGCTATCAGTTATCAAAACTCATGTTATCAGATATATCAGTTATCAGAATTCAGTTATCATTCATGATATGTTATCAGTAAATACATGTCATCAGTATTCATACTTTGTAGTCATGTTATAACGAGCTCAGTTTCAGGGCTGTTATATACAATCAATCAAATCAGTTCTTCATAATCAGAACTATCAGAAACAATCATTCCTTTATCAGTAATATAGTATCAGTCTCCTAGTATTCAGTAATATAGTATCAGTTTCTCATTTATTAGTGAATTACATATTAATATCAGTAAACTCAGTCATTCAGTATCTCAATATCAGTAAACTCAGTCATTCAGTATCTCAGCATCAGTAAGCTCATGTTATCAGTATTCAGACTCAGTAGTCAGTATCACCATGAGTTTAGTTGTAGTTATGTATGTATGTATTCTTACGTTCATAACAGTCAGTATTGTTCATGCATATAAAACCCTTTGCATTTATCCTACCTCACTCGTATACTCAGTACATTCAGTTGTACTGACACATTCGCGCTATGGTGTTTTATTTAACGTCATTGGTACAGAGCCACGAGTTTCAGAGCAGTAGTAGTATCACAGATTTCAGCAGCCAGTGCTCCTCTTTATTTGAGGACAATATTATTATTACTTTATTATAGTATTTTAGATTAGTTTTTCAGTTCATGGAGTTAGTTGGAGACATGTTCCTTCAACTCCTTATTCAGTTCAGTTAGAGGCTTTCGGACTAGATGTCAGATTAGATGTTCAGACTTCAGTATTTATGTTTTTTTTGGTATTGTTATACCATGTTTTTTAGATATGTATCAGTATTGAACCTTTTGGCCTTGCAGTTCATGTTTCCGCATATTTTATGAGATATTATGCAGTTTACAGGTACAGATATCAGTCATGGGTTAGCTTGTGATCCTTCGGGGTCATGAGCACCGTGTAGCATTTCAGTTCAGAAAATTGGGGCGTTACAAACTTGGTATCAGAGCCTAAGGTTCAACAGTATCCTAGGAAGTCTGAAAGCCGCATCTAGTAGAGTCTTGTACATACGTGTGTTGTGCACCACACCTATGTGCAGGAGGCTTTGAGATGTTTTAGGAAAAGTTTCCCTTCTTTCATGTCTCAAGATCGTGCTATAGCAAGTTACTCTAAGGAACCCATGTAGATTCATATCATGCACCCCTCATGTTCACTTTACCTGCACCCCTCATGTTCACTTTACCTTACTTTCAAGGTAACAGAAATAGTGAAGCTCAAGTCCTAAAGATAGGGCTTTCTCATGCAGTCCCTGGAGACAGTTATGGGATTTTCCATATGCTCAGGCAATATCCCCTCAGTTCAGTCATGTTCCAAAGTTGTACAGATTTCATTTATGATCATGAGAACTCCTTTGTAAACTCAAATCCAATTTTTGATATGCCGTTAGATCCCTTCTCAAAATCCTATGACAGTATAGACCTAGAATTTTAAGCATGGACCTAAGAGTTTAGAAGTAGATGAATTGGGATAGTATTATTTAGTCTGATTAGATTATGTATTCATGGGGATAGTTGTTCCAACATGAATTAGAAGGTTTGAACAGTGCTAGCAGGCGAGCAAGAATTTAAGTTTATTGACTTGAAATTAAGCATGAAGGTGTGAATGTGATATTAGCATTATATGAGGAAACAAAATCAGATGATGTGTTTAGTAAGAAAATCAAGTGTTGAAAAGAATGTAGGTATGTGATAATAGATCAAGTGACCAAGTCAGTCCCTCAGATTTTAGTAGTAGAGCCAGTATGTACAGAAAGCAGTAAGGGAAGACAATTCCAGACCCATTCTCATCTTAGTGCAGAGTTTTTCACTTCAGCTATCATGAAACCAACTCAGTCATTGCATACCAACTCTATGGTCACGAACCATGCTCATGTATTTTTTTTTCCATAATCATGTATGAATTCAATTTCCAGCATAAGGAGTCCCTTTTACTCCGCAGTACGAATCATGTTCCATGAGCACAATCTATTTTCACGCACTTTCCACAGGATCATGTGCGCCTTCAGTTCCCAGTATAAGGGGTTTAGTTCCAGTTCCCTCAGTATTACGAATCATGTCCCACGAGTACAGAAACTCTAGACTCAGGTCATGCAACTCATGACTCATGTACGCATATCATGCTTTCCAGTATACTTAGCTTCCATGACTCATGCTATGCCCCTAGAGATCATATACATTTAGACTACGTCATGTATATCCTCATTTTAGACCTTATTGGTAAATCCAAACTATTGATATTTTATTCCTCAAGTTTTAGTCATGTGTCAAGTTTAGTTTGTATCTATTCATGTTTTAGGTCCTCCTGATTTACTCCTCCAGTTAGCTCTCCTTATGGAATAGTGTAGTGATGAGCAGTTGTTTAGATAAGAGAAGATTGTTGCATGCTTACTTTGCACGAGGGTGTAGTTATGAAGGTAGGCTTAAATGTCATGATAAATATGCAAGTAAACGTCTAGCAAGGGGTTGTATTTAGAAGTTGGGAAAGTACAAAGTGTAAGTGTACATTTAGATCCTTGACATATGTCAGTCCCCGACATGTAGACATCAAAAAATCAGTTGCCAACTCAATTATAGTTTCAGTATCTAGCACTCAGTGATCAGTGTTCAGTCCTTGAATTCAGTACTTCAGTATCAGTCTAAAACTCAGTTACAACGATAGTTCAGAAATCAATATTCAGTAAAGGACTCAGATAATCCTACAGAACCATGGATTTAGTTACCAGTTACTTAGCCTCAGAATTCAATACTTCTGTACTAGCTATAGGCTTAGTTATAATGCCATCTTCAGTTCAGTAACCAGATTTGAAACTCAGTTTAGTTCCAGACATGCTTGACCATAGCATTCAGGTTGTCAGTACTTAGTTATCAGTGTTTCAGTACCCCAGTTTATAGAATACCTCAGAGCCATGTCGTACGCTTGGTCCCGCATTCACAAATAATACAAACTTCATGAATCCATGCTCAGATACCTTATTCTACTCAGTTAGTCCTTATCTCCTATGCATAAAACTCAAAAATCTCAGCCCAGCTATTCAGACTATGTATAGTTTAGCTTTGCAGATCCAGTATTCAGCTATCAGTTATTCAGTTAATCAGATAAGTTAGTATATTTATGCACTCGTATTCAACTCAGTTCATGTATCATGTCTCAGTTTCAGATCCTAGCTATTTAGTCATGACTCAGTTCCTAGGTGTCTTGCGCATCGCCTCAATTCCTCTCAGTAGCTCATCCAAGTCAGTATTCTTCGAGGGACATAGTGTCCCAAGGGGGATATACATCATAACTCCAAACTTTCATGACATAAACATGCTACTTTTTTTTTTTATGAATCCAGTTTGGAGAATGGGTACTCATAAGTTAACCCTCAAACTCCAACTTCAGTTGTATGCCATATTTTCAAGATTCAGTTCAGATCATGATATTCAGTATATCTACCACGTCCCAGAATCAGTTATGTTCTCATATTTCCAATCATGCTTATGGAGTAATTAATCTCAAACTTATCGATATTTTCAGTTCAAGGTAATAGTTTTCCTTAAACTTACTCGTTCTCATGTTCATATTTCAGTACCAAACTTGGTATTCAGTTCCATGCTCAGTTTTTAGTTCAAACTTGATACCTTTACCATTGCATGTTCATGAGTAAGTTTAGTCATGAATTCACGCATCAGATATGCGTGATCATCTCATCAGTACTTTTAGTCTGCATTCACGTATCATGTCAGTCATATAATCATGCATCAGATATGCATGGATTCATCCTTTCAGTTGTGCATCAGATATGCATTCTCATTTTGAGAAAACTCACTTTATTAGAATCCTCAGTATTATATTCATGAATCAGCTTCCCATGCATCAGATATGCATGTTCAGTATGTTATGCTCAGCTTTTAGTCATGTCAGTCATGAACCCATATTTCAGTAGTGTATGTCTTGTACGTACTTCATCTTATCATCTCTCCCGCCTCAGTTAATTTCTATTCGAGGACAAATATTCCCAGGGGGAGATATTGTAATACCCCACATGTTTCTAAGCTAGGAGACGAACCATTTTTCCTACGTATGAAACCTCCTATCCTGTGAGTAACATTTTAGTGCATGACTTACAATGAGTATCCTAGCTATAATATAGCTTATGATGCATTAAGCATGTTCATATGAGTCACTTAAGGTAACACAAGCTAAGAGTTTTTGAATCCATCAAGTTTTAGTGTTTGATTTTGTAAGGGTCATATTTGAACGAGTATAACTCAATGTTAATGTGGTATTTCTGCATATTTAGACCAACCAAATTATAGATAATCGAATTAGCTTTCCAACAATACCAATTTTACCTTAATCCAATATCCGACCAAAAAGTTATGCCCATTTTTGTGAGAGACAGTAAGGATAAGCGATTGGTTAGACGCCGCCCAACCAAACTTAAGCGATTGGTTAGGCGCCGCCTAAGTCACTTCCAAGTGCAAAAAACACTCCGTTTTGAGTTATTTTGAGGGTAATTAAGTATTTTAACACTCCTTACACATCGCTAAACTTAACCCTACAAAATATATAGCTTCTAAACACATTACAACCCTATTAACATCTCAAAGTTCATTATCCAAGAGCACCATAGGAGAAAAACAACTAGGGTTGCACAATCAAGCTTGAAGATCAAATTTCAAGGAAATTCCTCCGTCAAAGATCAAGAACCTCCCTTCCAAGGTATGCGTAGTGTTCATCCACGGATTCCTTTCGTCCGTGGAGTGCAAGAATCAATCTTTAAAATACAAAAGCTTGGTTGGTTGTGGTGATATGATCATACCCATGTTGATGCTTGTTTGTTTTGCTATATTATAGTATCGTGACTGTATATATCATGAAAGTTATGTTGTTAGTTGAAAAACATGATCTTTAGATGGATTGATAGAATGCAAGTATGAAATCCACCTATGCCTTAAAGAATGCATGCAAGGTGTTCGATAAAATGCCTAGTATGCTAGAACTTCATATTTACATGATTTCATGATATCTAAATAACAAGTTTATGTTAGCCATACACTCCAATATGAATTTCCATGCAAATTATGTGTTGTGGTCTAAAACATATATGATAATGGAGATATAAATTATGTACACAAAATATATCCATGCTTTTCCTATCATGTTTGAGATGTTGAATAAATACATGAAGTATAATATCCCCAAATCATTACAATATGAACTAAACGCTATATGGTGTTGTTCCCTTATGCTTGAATGGTTTCCATGCCATTGCTATGAATAGTATATGTTGTCGGAATGCCCATGATATTAGAATATGAGATTTATGACTTGATTATAAGTATTCCTATTCATGATAGATATTATTATGACCATGTACTTCATGAAATCCCCCACTCATGTATTATGGATTTTTATTGATGGCCGTGTACTCAAGAAATTCAAGTTGTGTCAGTTACCTTCCATCGAGTCCTGGGGGTACTTGTTCCCAAAAAATATAGTTGTGTGCCTAGAGCCATGTCATATTTTCACGATACTCTCAGTCAAGCCATGATCTATAGAATTCAGTCAGTCATGTGACTCAGGAAAACTCAGAAATCTCAGTAATCTCAGTAGTCCAGTAATCTCAGCAATCTCAGTGGTCAGTAACCTCAGCAACCTCAGTATTCACAGTCAATCTCAGTAACTTCAGTTCTCTCAACCAGTCCTCAGAACTTAGTACATTTCGTCAGTCATCGGAATCTAGTAAACTTAGTTTAGCTCCGCTAAACAATACCACTAGTATCAGTCTAGTTAATCAGTATCAGTTCAGCTAATCAGTTCAGTTCAGTTATTCAGTTCAACTTAGTTATTCAGTTCAGTATCCTTCAGATGGGAGTAGAAGTTAGCACCGAGTGAACCCAAGAATGGGAACTCGCCTTCCAGTTCAGGGTGTGATTCTTAGTAGTCATCTCTGTGTTCCAGAACTACGTAGCCAGCATAGGTTGAGACATCTTAACCTGTCAGATTAGGGTTGATGAGGTGGCTTAACCTGTCAGTTTAGGGTTCCCACCATTCTCATTTGAGTACCTGCCAGTATAGGGTTCTCACAGCTGTCCTTACCAGTGGCGCAGTATTGACACCCCTCCAGTCGGGGAAGAGATTGGACCCCAGCTTAGCTATTATAGCGTATTTGGGGCATGTCGGTTAGATAACTACTTCCCACAGTTTCAGTATCAGTCTCAGTAAAATAACTCAGATAGCTCTTCAGGATATCAGGACTGTCAGATACAGTCATTCATGCTATCAGTTATCAGAACTCATGTTATCAGATATAGCAGTTATCCAAATTCAATTATCATTTATGATATGTTATCAGAAAATACATGTCATCAGTATTCATACTCAGTAGTCATGTTATCACGAGCTCAGTTTCAGGACTATTATATACGATCAATCAAATCAGTTTTTCATAATCAGAACTATCAAAAACAATCATTCCTTTATAAGTAATATAGTATCAGTCTCCCAGTATTCAGTAATACAGTATCAGTTCCTCACTTATTAGTGAATTACATATCAATATCAATAAACTTAGTCATTTAGTATCTCAATATTAGTAAACTCAGTCATTCAGTATCTCAGCATCAGCAAGCTCATGTTTTCAGTATTCAGACTCAGTAGTCAGTATCACCACGAGTTTAGTTGCAGTTACGTATGTATGTATGTATGTATGTATTCTCATGTTCATATCAGTCAGCATTGTTCATGCATATAAAACTCTTTGCATTTAGCCTACTTCACTCGTATACTCAGTACATTCAGTCGTACTGATGCATTCGCACTATGGTGTTTTATTTGACGCCATAGGTACAGAGCCACGAGTTTCAGAGCAGCAGTAGCATTGCAGATTTCAGCAGCCAGTGCTCCTCTTCATTCGAGGACAATATTATTATTACTTTATTACAGTATTTCAGATTAGTTTTTCAGTTCATGGAGTTAGTTGGAGACATGTTCCTTCAACTCCTTATTCAGTTCAGTTAGAGGCTTTCGGACTAGATGTCAGATTAGATGTTCAGACTTCATTATTTATGTTCCTTTTTGGTATTGTTATACTATGTTTTTCAAATATGTATCAGTATTGAACCTTATGGCCTTATAGTTCATGTTTCCGCATATTTTATGAGATAATATGCAGTTTACAGGTACAGATATCAGTCATGGGTTAGCTTGTGGTCCTTCGGGGTCATGAGCACCATGTAACATTTCGGTTTAGAAAATTGGGGCGTTACACAAGAATTCCAAATATTCACAAAAAATTTATGGATTATAAAAGGATTACAAAGGGACAGTTATTCTATGTTCGTTTCTACTCAGCACCAGCAGAAATATTATTTGATGAAATAAAATAGACAATTACTGTTGTCAAGATAGGAATGACACGAGATTATATTATCCCTGAAGAAATATGCGAACAAGAAAAGATAACCAAAAATCAGATACCGGACTTCTACCGAAACAAGAGAGTTATTGGACTTAGCAGTATATTGACCGAGTTAGCAAATAATTATAAAAATCAAAACCCAGTTTGGATTTACTATAACAGAAATCAATTATTGGTTTACTCTACTTGTAAAAATATTAGAGAAAATGACAGAGAAGAGATAAGAAAATGGATCATAACGATCCTAAAACCAGAAGAGTTACCAGTCACAAGATCTATTACAAAAGGAGTTATTTCAGAAGAAGCTATGGATCAATTCTGTAAACAAGTTGGCCAAAGATACGATGACCACATATGCAGCAGATGTAGTGGAAGACACAACTTTATTCCAGATGTGATGCTACAATAGCAAGAAGATAAAAAAAAGCAACGAACCAATAATGAAAGAAGACAAGATATTAATGGAAGAAAGTGACATATGAAGATAGAAAGAGACATATTGAGAAAAGATGAATTATCATTACGTAAAGAAATTATGTAGTTATTATTTTTAACTTTTTGAGTCTTTGATTTTTTATCTTGTATAGCTTTATAGCCTTTATAGATTTATAACCTTTTTGACTTTCTGTAACATGTGAATTATTAAGTAGGATACGTATAAAGTTAGGAATAATATAGAACAGGATACGTGTTTTCTTTTTAGATTATAAATTGAAGAGCATCCGCTCAGATGAAGGGCAAGCCTTGATGAGTTGAAGCAAAATCCTCTCTTGTACACAAAAAAAACTTTTGAATTATTTAATAAAAACAGGTATATTTCTAAGGAAAAGCTATGAATCAAACAACTATGGAAAGTCTAGAATTATCAGATTTACCAGAACAGGTATTTATATTTATGATTATGAATAGCTAAATTCATAAATTCCTGACAATCATGGTATGATAAAATAAGTTCATGTTAGTTACTTTATAGTAGAATTATTCAAAAAATAGCATGTTAAGAAGTTTATTAGCAAAGAGGAAAAAGGAGAAAAATCCCTAAGAACTATGCCATCTTAAAGGTGAAACCAGTGAGGCAAAAAAGCCGTGATAGGGGAGTAGCCAGAGTAGAGGCACTGTTTAAGGGAAAAGTATCCAAATTACCATGCTAATAGTGACCGAAGAACATGTTATTTAAGAATAATCTAGTATGTAGTAATCTAAAATGATCATATTTTGTTATGTGTATGATTGAAGGAAATATTTTGAAAAAGCATCATATGAAAAATGAATACCATATTATTTGACGAAATGGTAGATAAATTCAAAATACTTGTTTTGTATATACTTAAGGATATAAAAATTGTAGATATAAGAAAAATCATATTGGAAAAAATATTTGATAAATATTTTATGACTAGAATAAATTACATACCACACCTACCTACCTACTCTTACAAATACTTACATACCAAACCTACACATCAACCATGATAAATTACGTATATTTAGAAAATTGGAAAATGGATATGAAAAATATACAATTAATAGAAAAACTAATGAAAACAAATTTAGAAGAATATATGAGAACTAAAGATATAAAATATATAGAATTCCTTAATGAAAATATAGAGGAATTATTAAGATTAAAACAAATAACTAATAAATACTATGATAAAACAATTAATTATTAGAATCCAATTCCAAGTTATCCAAGTTATTCGTAGAAACTAAGCATAATATGGATAATATGACAAGATATATATCTGATGAAACTAAGATACTAGTTTTATATATCATAAAAGACTTAGAATTAGAAGACAAAAAGAAAATAATATGGAAAAAAATATTTGATTATGAAGATGAGTTACTAAGTACTAATTGGATAGAAGATGAATTAGAAAATATAGATTTCTATAGTAGAAATAATTCACACAGTTATTATTCAGATGGATATTATACAGATTAAAAATGCTAGAATATATTCGGACAGTTAGAGAAAAACAAAGTTGGCTATACGAAGAAATTAATTATAGAAACCAACTTAGAAAATGAAGAGAACAATTAAAAGAAAGATTAATTTGGATAAATAAAACCATAAAACAACTAGAATTAAAAGATAGTTTAGAATATGATTTAGACATCGAATTATTCATAGATGAAAAAGACAGAATAATTAACAAAATAGATAACCTATAATTTAATATCAGATATAGTACAATTAGAATAAATTATTACAGAGAAATTTGTAGTATCACAACTACTTTAGGATAAAATGATAGACTATGAGTATTTAAAATATTGGAGACAAGATATGGAAGAAGTAAGATTAACAGAAATACTTATGAAAGAAAATTTAATTGAATATTTTAGAACTAAAGATATAGAATATTTAGAATACCTCCAAAATAATATACAAGAATTACAAAGACTAAGAGAAAAAACTAAAGAATATTACAGTAAAGCATTTAATCAAATACCATCCAATCACCCCCCAAGATATGAACATTAATAAAATTAAAACAAATAAACTAAAAATAAAAATGATTAGAGAAGTTAAAAAATATCCACGCACAAACAAAAATAGATCAATTAGACCAATAATAGATCTATTTAAGTTACCCAAGTTATCTGCACCCTCTTACAATTGGTATCGAGTAAAATTAGCTCATTCTGCCTATTTGCTTTCAAGTAGCATCTCGTACCACCATACATAATAGACAAAATAAGATTGAATGCAAGAGGAAATAAATAAATTAAGTTTATGATAACCTTGTTTCCCTGCAGGAACTCAAATTCCAATGAACTCGATTATTAGCATATTAGTTATCGACGGGCCGTGCTGTTATTTCATTTTAATTTGTGTGACACAAATAGAATTTAGTTAATCAATTATATTTTTAATATGTTTTTAGATACTTTAAACTTTTAGCTATTATAATTTTCAATTAATATATGTTATCCTCTTTGTTCAATTTTTTGTGACATTGTTAGTCAATTATATTTTATAAATAATTTAAATTTTTAATGATTGTGATTTATAATACTTTTTCTTTTATTCTAATTTAAGTGACACTGATATAATTTCGAGAGTCATCCAAATATCACGATTGAAATAACGAAACAGACATAATTAAATTACTCATAATAACTAATTAGAAGTGATATAACAAAATTACTATAAAAAGTACTTGTACAAAAATTTAACCTCATAAAATGTCAAGTTAATTTAAAATATTAAGAGATAATTTATTATTTTATATCTATTTTATATTTTTATTAAATATTATTAATTTTTTAATACTTAAATGACTTATAATAATTGGTCCTAAGCCGGGGGTCTATCGGAAACAGCCTCTCTACTTCTCTTTTGGTAGTGGTATGGTCTGCGTACACTCTACCCTCCCCAGACCCCACTAGGTGGGAATACACTGGGTATGTTGTTGTTGTTGTAAATGACTTATAATAATTAATCAATGTGATATAGTAAAATTATGGCCTATAATAGATCTATTTAAGTTACCCGATTTATCCGCACCCCCCTACAATTGGTATCAAAGTCTATGTTATTTAAAGTTATCGGAAGTAGTATATATTTGAATTTATTTGATTAATTTATTAATTATGATAAAATTAGATTTAGATATCCACCAAAATATTATAAATATTGTTTAGATGAATAACGTACAGAAATTACAAAAATATAAAGCATTAAAACAAATAATATCTGAAAAACGTAAAGAATTAAAAATAAGGATAGAAAGACTACAGTATAACATAATTATCGGAGTTAGTAAAAATTCAATAAATGCACAAAAAGAAGAAATATCAAATTTAGAATCAACAATAGATAGTCTAGAATATATATATATCAACATAACCTATATACATTTAAATAAAATGAACAAAGAAGAATTTATAATAGATGAAAAAACATATGAAAATCATGAAGGATTAAAAATAAAAATAGTATTCTCAATTTAGGAAGGAGATATAAGAAAATAGGTGAACATTTATATTTAATGTTAGAAAAAGAAGAATTAAAATTAGAAGATAAGTTGGCAGCCATGGTAAGAATAGAAAGGAAATAGATAAAATAAAACAACAAACCACAGAAGAAATACGAAAAATAGAAGAAACTAAAAATAGTAGGATTGCTGAATTAGAAAAAGAACTACAAATGCTAAAAGATTTGTATGAAAAAAGACAGAAAGAAAAAAAAAGAAAAAGATAAAGAACAAAAATTATTAATTGAGATAAATCAATTTAAAGAAAAATTAGAAATAAAAAATAATGAATCAGAAACCAGTGAATTAGAAATAAACGCAATAGATGCTGAAGAAACAAATTATTATGATTCGGAAGATAGTGAAACATATACAGAAATTCTAGAAATTAATGAAAAATAAGAAGTAATTAATAAAGAAAATCTAGAACTAATAAATACAGAAGTAAATACTCTAGATAAAAATATAATACCTAGTACATCAGAAATAAGAAAACCAACCTATAATTACAAAAATAAGTTTAAAAGATATAATCCAAATGATGAATATAGTAAATGGACACCAAAACAAATAATTAATTACAACCTTTTAGATTTAGACTGTGTAATAGACACAAATAAAACAATACAACTATGGGTAGGATACATGTCAAAACAATTCTTAGATAATAAAATAGATACAACAAATACACCAGAATATATAGAAAAGACATTAATAGGAATAGTAAAATTATGGTTTTTAAACCTAGCCGAAGTAAGTAAAAAAGTATTAAGATCTGATAATAAAACAGAAGGAACATCAACAACAATTACTAAAATACTACCAACAGAAATATTAAAAAAAATATGAAATAGCTATAAGAGATGAATTTAGCAGTGTAACAACAAAAAAAGAAGAGCAAAATAAAGAAAAAGATACGAATAGAAATTTAATGTTAAAATTAGCAATATGTAATATGTGCTATATAGATGAGTATACATGCACATTTAAAGAATATTATTATAAAGGAACATATAATATAGAAGAAAGTAAAGAAATAAGAAAATTATATTTTAGTAAATTACCTGAACCATTTAGTTCAAAAATAATAAAGAGTTGGGATGAAGCAAAAATAGTAGATACCCTAGGAGAAGGAACAAAATTTTTACAACAATGGTATAGAAATCTATGTGAAAAATATAGAGAAGAAATAAAAATGAAAAAAACATTAACAAGAAATTTAGCATGTTACAAAGATAAAATAACATCTCAATTCGGATGTGAAGAAAGATATTATAAGAAAAGAAAAAGACATAAGAAATACAAAAAATCAAAATATAAGTATAAGAAACCAAGAAAAAGATATTATGTAAAGAATTATAAACATAAAAGATCATATAGGAAAAAGAAATCTATAAAAGATTGTACTTGTTATAATTGTGGAAAATTAGGACATTTAGCTAGAGATTATAAATTACCAAAAAACCCAAAAAAGAAAAAAATATCAGAAATAAAAATAGAAAAAACAGAATATATGTAGATAGATTATATAGATTATGAATTAGAAAGTGGAGATAGTATATATGAAATTTCGGAGAATGAAACAAATAATGAAATAGATAGTGAACTAGATGAATCAAATGACTGAAGAAGATATAAAAATGAACCAAATAACTGAGAAGATATAAAAATAATAACAAAGATAGAATATTTAAATGAAGAAGGAACAGATCAAAAAATAATATTTGACGAAATAAAAGGAAAAGAGTTAGACTTAAGTGTAGAAAAAATATTTAAAATATCAACAATAAAAAATATATTTAGTAGAAAAGGGGAAGAATACTACGTAGTAAGCCAAAAAGAACATGTAATAGACTATAGATATGCAAAAGGAAGAACTAGTATACAACTAGTAACAAAAAGAATAATTAATAAAGAAATAAACGATATAAAAAGTAATGACCCAATAAAATATGTACACCTAGGAGGAACAGAGATATTGATAAAAACATGCTTTAGAGAAGGAATAGATACACCAATAGAATTATATTTAGCAGATGATAGAATTATAAAACCCATAGAAAAAAGTATAATAACCGCTATAAGAGGAAATTTAATATACCAAAAATTTAAATTTATAATAAGTACGAATTATTCAGTAGAAATAATAGATAAAAATATAGATAAATCATTAGTATTATATTGGAAAATATTAGGAATAGAACTAACCCCAGGAAGTAAAATATTTACAGCAAGATGTAAAAATTTATATGTATTAACAACAAAACATAAAATAACGGGAAAAAGAAATTAATAAAATACAAATAGAAAGTCCTTTCGAACAATTTGTAAAAACAATTGATAATAATGATTATAGTTACAAAAATATAGACATAGAAGAAGATTTAGAAATAATAAATGATAGAATAAGAACATAAAAAAGAATAGCTCATGAAAAATCAGAATCATCAAGCTCATAAAAAAGAATAAGTTATGAAACAACTTCAACAGTTAATTTAAATCAATATTATATAACAGGAACAATAAATGAAAAAGAATATTTAATACTCTTAAACACAGGACAAGAAGAAAATTATATAACAAAATATCTAGTAAAAAGTAAAAAAATAAAATCTAATAGTAATATATGCCCAGATCTACCAAGGAGTCTAATAAACATTAAAGATACGACAGAAAAAGAAATAATAATAGGAGTCAGAAAAATAAAAATAGAATTTGAAATAAAGGAAAAATGCAAAAAATAGACATAATATTAGGAATAAAATGGTTAGAACAAGTAAAACCATACAATATAGAACATACACAATTATCTATAACATATAATAAAGAAAGATTATTCATAAAAAGATCTTTAACATGATATGAAAATATATGTACTTGTAAAAATAATAGTAGAAGGATATTATAATAGGTATTATACACCTATGATAGATACAGAACCAGAAGCAAACTTATGTAGATACAACTGTTTACCAGAAAGCAAATGAGATAAATTAAAAACACCAATAGTAGTCAAAGGATTTAATAATGAAGGAAGCTTAATTACATATAAAGATAAAAATGTAAAAATACAGATATGGGATAAAATAATAACAATAGAAGAAATCTATAATTATGAACTAACATCAAAAGATATACTTTTAGGAATGCCATTTTTAGATAAATTATACCCACATATAATAACTAAAACAGATTGGTGGTTTACAACACCATGTAAACAAAAAGTAAGAGCAAAAAGAGTTATTAATAAAATAAGAAAGAAAACTGATTGGATAAAAGGAAGTGAAAAAATTACACAAAAGTTAGAAAATATAAAAAATACAGAAAACACAGTAGAACTAGTTGTATTTTCGATAAATAAAAAAGAAATAACTATATTTTCAAAAAATAAGGTAGAAATAATAAAGAAAAAATTAAGACAATTATATAATGAAGATCCATTAAAAGGATGGGAAAAACATAAAACTACTATAAAAATTGAATTAATAGATAAAAATAGCATAATAACTCAAAAACCATTAACATATAATTTTGACGATTTAAAAGAATTTAAAATGCATATAGATGAATTATTAGAAAAACAATATATACAAAAAAGTAATAGTAAACACAATAGTCCAACATTTATAGTAAATAAACATAGTGAACAAAAAAGAGGGAAAAGTTGAATGATTATTGATTATAGAAACCTAAATGCAAAAACTATGACATATAATTATCCAATACCAAATAAGATATTAAAAATAAGACAAATACAAGGATATAATTATTTTAGTAAATTTGATTGTAAATAAGGATTTTACCACTTAAAGTTAGATGAAAATTCTAAGGAATTAACCGCATTTGCGGTACCACAAGGATTTTATGAATGAAACGTATTACCATTTGGATATAAAAATGCACCAGGTAGATACGAACATTTTATGGATAGTTATTTTAAACAATTACCTTATTGTATAGTATACATAGATGATATACTACTATATACAAAAACTAAAGAGGAACATTTAAAATTATTAGAACAATTTACAGATATAATAGAAAAATTGGGAATAAGTTTAAGTGAAAAGAAAGCCAAAATTATGAAAAACCAGATAAAATTTTTAGGAATACAAATAGATAAAAGTGGAGTAAATATGCAACAACATATAGTACAAAAAATAATAAATTCAAAAGAAGAATTAAATACAAAAAAGAAATTACAATCATTTTTAGGATTAGTAAACCAAATAAGAGAATATATACCAAAATTAGCAGAAAACCTAAAGCCTTTATAGAAAAAATTTAAAAAGGATATAGAATATAATTACAACGAAGAAGATAAAAAATAAGTCCAGAAAATAAAAATACTTTGTAAAGAGTTACCAAAATTACAATTTCCAAACGAAAATAAAAAATTTATATATATAGTAGAAGCAGATGTTAGTGAATATATTTATGGAGGAGTACTTAAATATAGATATGAAGAAGAAAAATTAGAACATCATTGTAGATACTACTCAGATATGTTTATTGAAACAGACATAAAATGGGAAATAAATAGAAAAGAATTATGTTCATTATATAAATATTTATTAGCATTTGAGCCATATATTGTATATAACAAATTTATTATACGGACAAATAATACACATGTACGTTGGTGGTTAACAAAAAAAATACAAAATTCAGTTACAACGAAAGAGATTCGGAGACTAGTATTAAATATATTAAATTTTATATTTACTATTGAAGTAATTAGTACTAACAAAAATGTTATTGCAGATTACATATCAAGACGAAACTACACAGACTGATATAATAGACGATGATGCTTTAGAAAAAATACTCAAAACCCTAACTACGCTTTCAATGGAAGTGGACAGTATGGGTAATGAAATAGAAAAGCGTAAGACTAATGAAGTTAAACTGAAGTCTAAAGCTATGAATCAGCTAACTCAGCAGTGTGCAGAGCTATTTCGATCGGAAGACATTAAAATTCCAGAGCTAAAAAGAGACGTTGGGACACTCCATAAAACCCATAACGTTTATCAATCTACAATTGTAGGTACAAGCAAATGAGTTAGTGGACAAAGATATCAGAATATGAACATGAATAAGATATTTGAAAAACCATTTATACCAAAAATACAAAAAGACCCCTTGTTCATACCCCCACAAATTACTACATATCGAGATAGTTTGAACCAAGATAAAAAAGCTTATAACCATATAGCCCGAGGATATATAAAAAATATCTACAAAGTACAAACTTTTCTAAACCTTAACCCCAGAGCTACAAATATCCAAGAACCAAACACAAACTATATAACCCAAAAATTGCAAGGTTACAACAAGCTAATCGCACTACCCAAAACCAATCCAAGCTTAATAAAAATATGTTTCGACTATGGATTATTAAATACCATATATACCCAAGATGGAGAAGAACTAACAGCTATAGAAGAATTACATAAAGTATTCACCACCTATATAAGACTAACCAAAGGAAATCTATTTTATATAAAGTTTTATACTGCACCAGCAGAGATATTATATGACGAGATCACACCAGTTATACAAGTTGTAAAAATAGGATTAACCAGATAAATGATTATACCGGAAGATATTGTGCAGCAGCCAGAGATACCCAAAATTGAGATACCTGATTTTTACGCAAATAAACGACTTATTGGAATAACTATAATTATTCAAGAATTAGCAAATAATTATATCAATGGAAACTCAATATGGAGCTATTATTCAAGAGATCATCAAATAATTTATTCAAATTCAAGAGAACTACGACAAACAGATACGGAAGATGTTAGACAATGGTTAATGACGTTACTTAACCCAGAAAAATAATCTACTGCAAGAGCAATTAGGAAAAGATTTATTTCTGACGGATTATTAACAAGACATTGCAAGATAATTGGACACAAATATCCAAACCATCAATGTTCAGATGTAATGAAGGAGATAATATTATCCTAGAAATCCAGCTAGAATAAAAGAAAAAACCAACCAAGAAGATAAGGACGTCAGCTAGAAGATAAAAATCAATGGAGCAATAATAGAAAGACAAGGAGATAAAAATATTAAAGGAAGAAAGCGACATATGGAGAAAAATCTAACTTTGTGAAAAATAAAATACGTGAATCATGTAAACATTTAATAGCTTTACTATTTCTAGGGTAGACTTTTTGACTTTTCTTTTATTCATTTATTAGGTTTTAGCACTTTCCATTATTGGCTTTTTTAAGCCAAATATATATAGAAAACGTGTAAAGTTATATTAGGACAGATGTAAAGTAAAACAGTATACGCGTTTTCGTTCTTAGGTTATAAATAGCAGAGCATTTGCTCAGTTAGAGGCAAGACTTTCATGTGTTGAAAGCAAGCCTCCTCCTTTGTAAGCAAAAAAAACTTTTGAATATTTAATAAAAAACAGATATATTTCAAAGAAAAAGCTATGGGTGAACAAAGCCCAGAATTATCAAATCTACCAGAACAGGTGTATTTATTTATGATTATGAATAACTAAATTCATAAATTCCTAATAATCATGATATGATAAAATAAGTTTATGTTAGTTACTTTATAGTAGAATTATTCAAAAAATAGCATGTTAAGAAGTTTATTAGCAAAGTGGAAAAGGAGAAAAATCCCTAAGAACTATGCCATCCTAAAGGTGAAATCGGTGAGGCAAGAAAGCCGTGATAGAGGAGTAGCCAGAGTAGAGGCGCTGTTTAAGGGAAAAGTATCTAGATTACCATGCTAATAGTGACCGAAGAACATGTTATTTAAGAATAATCTAGTATATAGTAATCTGAAATGATCATATTTTGTTATGTGTATGATTGAAGAGAATATTTTGAAAATAACATCATATGAAAAGCATGACTACCTATTTATCTGATGGAATGATAAATAAATTTAAAATACTTGTTTTGTATGTACTTAAAGATATAGAAATAGTAGATATAAGAAAAATTATATACGAAGAGGTATTTTATTTTAATGAAGATTTATTAAGTTCTATAGAAAACTTACACCTGTATAATGAAAGCTACTGCTTATATTTAGATAGTTGTTACTCAGATGGATATTATACAGGTTAGAAATGTTAGAATATATTAGAAAAATTAGAGAAAACCAAAGTGACCTATATGAAGAAATTAATTATAGAAACCGACTCAAAGGAATAATGGAAAATCTAAAAGAAAAATTAATATGGATAAAAGAAACCTTAGAAAATTTAGAAAAAAGTACAAATAATAGTTTATATAACATAAAAAGCTCATTAAGAGAAGAAGAAGGAGAGATAATTAATAGTATTAATAACCTTAATTCAGATATAAATTATAGTACAATCAGAATAGAATATTACACAAAAATTAGTAAACAAGCAACTACTTTAGAATAAAATGATAGACTACGAGTATTTAAAATACTGGAAACAAAATATGGAAGAAATAAGATTAATAGCAATACTTATGAAAGACAATTTAATTGACTATTTTGAAATAAAAGATATAGAATATTTAGAATACCTTCAAAATAATATACAAGAATTACAAAGACTAACAGAAAAAACTAAAGAATATTACAGTAAAACATTTAATCAATTACCATATAATTACCCCCAAGATATGAACATTAATAAAATTAAAATAAATAAACTAAAAATAAAAATGATTAGAGAAGTTAAGAAATATCCACGCACAAACAAAAATAGATCCATTAGACCTATAATAGATCTATTTAAGTTACCCGATTTATTCGCACCCCCCTACAAACTTCTTAACATGCTATTCTTTGAATAATTCTACTATAAAGTAACTAACATGAACTTATTTTATCATATCATGATTGTCATATCATTTGCTTTGACACGGTTCCTACAATAAGAAATGAAAAGAAAAAAATAGTTGTTCTTAGTATTATATCATAGTAAATTATAGTAGTAGTAAAATAAAAAGAAAGGAGTGAACCTTTGGTGAAAACAAAGAAAATGAAGTATATATGCACTCAGTCTAGTAGAGATAAGAACCAGCACAATAATATGAGTAGTTAGGACACCTTTGATTTGGTCAAAGAAGAAAGACAAATTACTCCTAACTCCAACTTAGAAGATCCATTAGAATGCAGAGGTTCATCTTGCTCAAATAATGTCATGAGCAATTTTAGTATTTCACACTATGATCGTATGATCAAAGATGAAACATACCTGGTTAACATCAGACACCATTCCTCCGATGTATCTTAATGTGTATTTCTCCTTGACATAGTAATCAATCAGCTGTAATCAAGAATAATGAATCAGAAAGAGGAATTTCATTTAAATAGCAACTCAGAAGGCATCAACATAGTAAAAAATAAAAAGGGAACAACAAAAGAAAAGGTATAGAAAAGGTATATTGTACAAACAGAAAAGGCATATTGTACATATATTAGAAACTAAAGACAAAAATAAGAAATGATGGTAAACCTTGGCGTAGTCAGGATTGTCAAATGTGACTTTTTTGAAAATAAAACAATAATATATAGTATTAGTCAAATAAATATCTTCAAATCTTTGTTTTTAAGCATGAAATTTAGGGTTTTATCCGGTAAAAAGAAAAATTTGTCTTTCTTTAATTTTGAGTCCGATTCCAACTCATTTTTAGTTGAGTTTTTGGATTTATACTCTTCTTAAAATGAAGAAATTTATTTTTAAATGAAATTGTAATTTTACCCTTGTATTTTTGAAAATTATTTTCAAACAGGATTTTGGATTTGGAATAAATATAGTCAGTATGGACATCAATGGACTCCTTTTTGACTTGTTGATGTCATTCTTGTAGATTGGTCATGTATAGAGATGATTCAAGGGAGTAAAGCTTTTGGTTGATGCTTTGGATTGTGTCTCAACTTGTGGATCTTCTTTAAAGACAAGTTTAGATGTATCTAGTTTTTTTCCTGAAGTGTTTTTATATTATATAGTTGTTTGCTTGCATTTTTGTGAATCATTTATGATTCAGGGTCCCCACTTAAATAAAATGACAAGCATCTCTGCGGGTATTGGAGTCTTTTGATGGATTATGTTTAAATAATTGCTTATCTTTGTTATTATTGCTACTTGTTTTAATGCTTAGGATAGATTGCAGATAGATGGCTATTTTAACCTTGAATATTTGATAATGGATACCATATTAAGAGCTTAAATTATGTTTAAGGGACTTTATTGTGATGTTCGTGGTTTAGTGACCTTTTAGAGGATGACCGGATTACTATTGTTGTTTGGTGGAATGATTGAGGTTCAGAAAATACGTAGAGTATAAATTGACTTGTAATAGGTGATGTAATTATCGGAGTTTAGTATCTCTTAGTAGATCATGTTGTTATCTAACGTAGTCTTTTTTCGTACTCGATTTGTGAAATTTTTCTTTTGATGTGATTTGATCAGTTTTTTCTTTCATTATAGTTGCTACATGTTGATTTTGGGGGTAAGGATATGGTTGACACAGTCTTTGGGAGAATTTTGAGAGAGTTTGTCACAACCCAAAAACTAAGGTCGTGATGACACTTATCACGGCTAAGACTTGATAAGCAAGCCAATCGCCCAAACTTATAAGTAAGAAGAAAATAATAAAACAATTCCCAAGATAAGACTTTTAGAGCTAAGTTAGACCCATATAAGTACAACAATAGTGGAAGTCTGAAAAAAAGTACCATAATCATCCCAAAATCTGGTGTCACAGTGTCAGAACAATTTAAATACAACTTCGAGCTAGAAATACAACTAAATTAAAAAAACTACAAGACTATATACAAATACAAAATAAAGATATCAACTTAATATGAGGAGGTTTGAAGTCGACTCTAAAGTCATAGAGTGGCTAATACCTCAAAGATATCACTGATCAATCGCACAGTCTCAGCTGTTGAACGACGCACTCATACCTGGATCTGCACCGAAAGGGCACGGTAGGAATGAGTACTATCCACTTGTACTCAGTAGGTATCATAGGACGACTGAGCAAAGTAGAAAATAAGATATAAAAATGCATACTGTGAGCCCATCACCAGCAATAAAAAAATGTTCCCAATAATAGCTCACACCATTTCCACTAATAGTTCTAAATATAACACATAAACAAGAAAATAGGTACGCAAAAGAAACAAACCAGATGTTCATCGATTAAACACGTAAGCACAACATTGAAGGTGAATAATGTATTAAATGAAGTGATGATGATGTGATATGATTGAGGTTATCACATAACCTCCATATAGACCTATTGAGCCTTAATACTTTTAGGTAGGACACATGGGGGGGGGGGGTTCGCAAACCGTATACTTTTTCAATACTCAATCCTAATCTCAATATCAATATCTCCTCTTTAACTCGTGGACTACGGTAGAGGGTCTTGTAAAAAGTGTCTTATTTTTGTTAAAATTGGTGTTTTCTCAATGGTAACAATGACTCATGAATGTATGTACAATATGAGGATGTATTGCTCACAACCAAACTAGTATGAAAATCCCGAATCCATTTAATACATGAATACATGAGCTCAAAATCCACTCAATATGTCAATCATCGATGATTTCATATAAGCAATGTACCATTGGAACAAATATGCATGTAAGACATCATTAATATAATATTAAACCCAACTTGAGTATTTGTATCATGAATAAAGCAACCAATGCTAGATAAGGCCTATAATTACCCGTTTAAGTCCCCACAAGGGCATTATTGTCAACTATAATGGCATAAAGTGCATACACAAGGCCAATGATGTCAGATAAAGCCCCCACATGGGAAAAATACAGTAAATATCATCTCAAGTCACCACCACCAACAATATAGGCTCCCACACAGGAACACAACAGTAATATAGTATTGAAATACCATTTTTCATGATTATTACCAATACCCATATCATGTTTTTATCTACAAATTAAATACCCAGCCCAGCTTGAAGAAAGTGAAGTCATAACCTACCTCGTGACATCAAAACTCAAGACTAAAGCCCTTCAACACAGAGCTTTTCCCTTTCAAACGACCTCAGAATCAAATAAAACATGCAAATATAGAATCTATGCATTAAAAAAATGCCAACGAAACTCATATTACCCACTTTCAAGGTGGGGTCCAAAAAAATCCAAAAAGGGTTTCGAAATAAAGGGTAACCTCAATTTTATTTTTTAGAAAAACCTTACCCAAGGTTAAATAAAGTCATAGTAGAAAATCCAAGTGAAAACGGATTAAAATGAGGTTTAATTGAAGAAGTATCCTTTTAGGCCTTTCAGGCCAAAAATCTAATTAAGGTTTAAAAGAGTTTTAAATGACATAATCAAAGTCAAATAATTGAAATAGGAATTTAGAGCTTACCCAAGTTTGAAAATGGAATAAATCACCAAAAAATCTTTAACTCAAAGCTCAAAGTCTCAAAAATAAAGGAAAAATTGAGAAAAATATTTTTTATATCAACACAGCTATGACCAATAAAGTGATCAAATGACCGCTTAAGTGATGGGTTGATCGCTTAAGTGATCCAACCCAAAACTGTGAGGATGCTTAAGTAGACCTCCGCCACTAAAGTGGCAATAGAAAAAGTAGTAAAGGTTCTACTTTAGCGATCTTGGATGGGTCAACAGGAATCGGTAAAACGATGCATGGCTATTTAAGAGGATATCTCTTAAGGGGTCCAGTTGTACCAGGCTTCAGCTGCATCGACAACTTTGCTAAGTTGCAAAGTTGCTGATCAACCCCTTGACATTTGTTCAGAATCCCGTGAGGGCAAATTAAATATGCTACTAGACTAAACTCAATGTTCCAAACTTAATGATGATATCAGATTTTTGAAAAGAGGTTGTTTTTTTAAAATTGACTCCTGAGACCTAATTTCACTAATTTCCAAATCAAAAGGAAAAATGAGATCTAAAATCCAAAAATCAAACCAACCACACCACCAACCCAAAATCAACATTGTGGATCTGCTAGTGTAGTCCCTTTTGCCATCCTACACAAAAAACTACAAATATTGATTGAAGTCAACTATGAGGTCTTTAAACCTCTAAAAACCACAAACTCACACAAATCCTTTTGAATTACATTGGGAATTATGCCAACATCCCCATACCTTTGATATATCACATAGCAACTATGGGGAGAGGTAAAATGGTCAAAGCATATAAAAGAAAAAGGTTGACAAAATCATGTCATTACAATATCCACCACTAAGAATGTAAGACCCCACAAAATTTTGATGAATTCATTTCTGACCCTCCCGAATAGGTAATGTCAATTTTTGACTTGAATTATGTTAAGGGGTGTTAAAAGAGTGTTTTGAAAAAGTTTTAGAATTTTTAAAAAGAGTTCAGGAATATTTTGGGACTCCGAGGAATTAAGCCTCCACGATAGTGGCATACCACACCACTTAGCTTCCGCGATAAGGGCATGCCATAGAGCTAAGCTCCACGATAGCGACATACCACGCCTTTATGTATTGTTTGTCCAATTTTTGTTTTTTCACTTAGGGTGAGGAGATTTTGGTATTTTTACCCCTTGCATGATGTTGAAGCACTAAATAGACCCCTTTCCTTCAGTTTTTAAAGATCAAACACCGCTATTCTCTTCTTTAACTCTCCAACTAAGAAACTTCAAAGGTTTCACAGAGAATTCGCCATTCAATCTCCAAACTTTAAATTGTCTTCAATTTCTTAGATATTTTAGGCATGTTTCTCTTTTCCTAACTTGAATTTTACATTATGGAATATACTTAGTCATTATTCATGTGGATTTAATTGTTGGGTTTGAAATTAGGTTGAGGACTTTTGATGGTTATTACTTGATTTGTATTTTTCATGATTTAAATGTGTTGTTTATACATTAATTAATGGTTTTTGGGGCTAAAATAGGTGCATTATTATGAGAATTGAAATGGAAAACATGGGTTTTCCCAAATTGAAGAAAATCTGGCTTAATAATGGCATTGACCTCAACCCACCTTTATAACTTTGGTTTTGAATATGGAATTTGCATAAGTTAACTTACTTTTTGAACATTTCATTGTATTAAAGGATAATGGATAATGAAAATGATTTTGGAATACCCTTGGTGGAAATTGTTTGGATTTTAAATAGAACTTGGGAGTCTAATGGTTAAATGGACTGGTTGGCACAATTGAATTAGCTTGGAAGCATATTAGTATGATGATACCAAGTTGGTAATGACTAATTAAACTGACTCCTTGGTTAATAGTTGGTTTTATTAACAAATTATTTTAATTTAGGCTTAAAGAGAACTGTGTATCTCACCGTGAAGATGTAGTCTCAAGAGAGGGGGGACCAATACTAGAAATCATATTTGTTGACATGAGGGTGTATATGACTGTGTATCTAGATACACTCTATATTTAGGATGACTCTTGCCTTGGTGTCTTTAGCCTTTACTTGGTTTCCTTAGTTTGTGTGACTAAAACACACTAGGGCCCTTTTAGTAGGGGGATCTGAACCTATATAGACCATGAGTGCCTATAGGATAGAGTGAGCTACATAATTTAAGTTAATGGTTTAAATCCCATATTCATGATGCTTGTCCCTACCCCGAAATCCTATACATGTATATACAAATATTATACATGTGGTTTTGACTGATTTCAGTAATGATATTATTTTATTACTTTTTCTAATTTATATGCTAGTGCTCACCCTACTGACCATCTATGGATGCTACATCATTTCATGATGTAGGGTTTGAAGGGGTTTCTGTTGCTTATATACAATAGTAGGTGATTCAATATTCCTATGGATCAGCTGTGAAGTGGTGAGCCTCCCTCTTTGGGAAGGCACTGTCATCTCACTGGTTTCTTTATTGTCTTAGTATTTCAATTGAGATTTTTTTTCCATAGTCAGGGGTATGTCCCGACTTAGTTTTGTATTCTAATTTTAAAGGCTTTTGTGGACAAGTGTGGGTTGTTTATTCGTTTTGATTCATTGAATTATCATTTGGTTTATCTATCCTTATTATTTACTACTTTGGTTGGATTTCACTGTATTTATTTATTATGATTTTAAGGTTAGGCTATAGGGGTGGTCTCCGACCCACGGTGGCTTTGAGATACCGATCACAACTAGGCCATGGTTCAGGTTGTGACAAGCTTAGTATCTGAGCATAGTTTAGGGTCTTTGGGTATCCATAAATCTATGTCAATTATAGTCCCTTTTATTGTTGTTTAGCATGCTATACTTATAAGAGGGAGTCTACGAGGCATTTAGGAATCTTTTCTTTCCATGTGTTCTATTTTCGGCTATAGAGTCTTATTGTCTTAACACTTCTCTAATAGTTGGCTTACTTGTATTTCAGATCATGCCTCCCTAGGGATCTAATGATCATAGAATCTTTGATACAACCTCTTTCCCACCTAAGGAAAATATTGAGGGAACTTGCCCTATTTATGGAGTGCAGACCTAGTCTAGGGGCCTTGTTCCTAACTGTACTGCTCCACATGGGGTTCTACTAGTCCCTACTATTCCTCGTTAACCTTCTCGAGCTAGTAATATAGAGGCTCAATAATCTCAAGGAGATATCTCTGATGCAAAATTCTAACAGTCTATTTATATGCTTGATCAATTGGTGGCATCGCAGTCTCATCGGTCTAATCATTTTGGTTTCACTATTAGTTTATCTAAGGTCACTTGAGTTGTTCAACTTATGAGGTTAAATATAGCAACCTTTATAGGCTCTAAGGTTTAGGAGGATCCTCAGGGGTTTATTGATGAGATGGAAAAGATTTGTAGGGTGATGCATGCTACTGATTTGGAGGGTGTGGAGTTTTCTGCTTATCAATTGAAGGATGTGGCTTACCAATGGTATGAGTCATAGGAAACAATGAGTGTTAATGATGCTGAACAAGTGGTATGGGATGAATTTTTAGGTGCCTTCCTTGTTCATTTCTTTCCTTAGGAGTTGAGGAAAGCTAAGGCAAAAGAGTTTATGAACTTGATATTGGGTAAGATGAGTGTTAAGACGTATGCTCTGAAGTTTCAGCAGTTGTCCCGTTATGCTTCATAGTTTGTATCTAATATGAGGTTCTGAATGAGAAAGTTTGTTATTGGTTTATACCATGACTTGGTGTTAAAGTGTAAGACTGCTATGTTGAAAAATGATATGGATATCTTCAGGCTAGTGGTTTATATGCAACTGGTGAAGGATGAGAACAAGAAGCAGGTAGAGATGGGAGAGAGGCAGAATAAGAATATTTGGTATTCAGAGTAGGGTGTAGCTCAGTAAAATATTAGGAGAGATAGTAGATAATAGACCAAGAAAAAGAATTGGGGATATTCATATTTGACCACTAGTGATCCTTATCCTAATCCTTTCAATGATCATTGTTTTCATGCTAGTAATGATCCTAAGGAACAGGGTGACTAGTCTCAGGTCAATGGAGCTAAGCCATCCCCACCTTATCCTCTTTGACAATTTTATGGGCAGCTTCACCGTCATTATTATGAGGAGGGAAACTTATGTTCTATTTATGGTCAACCTAGTAATCTGTAGAGAAATTTCCCTATAAGTTTCCACTAGGGATAATAAGGTTCCAGTTGCCACTTCTTCAGCTCCTACACCTAAGAGAATCACTTCAGGTACCAACACTGGCCTGAATCATCTCTGTACACTTGCTACTTATCAGGAATCTGAGGCATCCCCGGCCGTTGTCACCGGTATGTTACAACTCTTTTCCCGTGATGTTTATTGTTTGTTTGATCTAGATTCTACCCTATCTTATATGACTGCTTATATGGTTATACACTTTGTTTTTGTTCCTAAAAATATTTTTGACCCCTCTTCTGTGTCTACTTTGATGGGTGATTCCATTGTTGCTAGAAAAATCTATAGGGGTTGTGTGGTGTCCATTCTTAATAGGGAGACATTGGTGGCTTTGATAGAACTTGATATGGTAGACTTTGATGTTATCCATAGGATGGATTGGTTTTATTCGTGCTATGCTTCTCTAGATTGTAGGACCAAAAAGGTCATTTTCCATTTTCCTAATGAATTGGTGATTTAATGGGAAGGAAGTTCCTTTGTTAAAGGGAATTTTATTTCTTATATTAGAGATCAAAAGTTATTTTCCATATAGGTGTCTGTATCATCTAGTTTGAGTTAAGGATTCTAATTCTAAAAGTTTTTCTTTGCAATCTGTCTTAGTGGTTAATGAATTTCCTGATGTTTTCCAATTATATTCCTTGAATTCTTCCAGATAGGGAGATAGATTTTGGAGTTAATCGTCTACCAAATACCAATCCCATATCCATTCCTCCTTATAGAATGACTCCAACTGAACTAAAAGAGCTAAATGAACAGTTAAAGGATCTCTTTGATAAGGGCTTCATCTATTCTATTATTTCCTTCTGGGGTGCTCCTGTTCTTTTTGTGCAAAAGAAAGATGGGTCTTTTTGTATGTGTATAGATTATCATCAATTGAATAAGGTTACAGTGAAGAATAAGTATTCTCTTCCTAAAATGGATAATCTTTTTGACCAAGTTCAGGATGATAGGGTTTCTCTAAGATTGATCTTCTTTTGGGCTATCATCAGTTGAAAATTAGAGAGGTTGATATTTTCAAGACTATTTTCCCAACCTGTTAGGACCATTATGAGTTTTTGGTTATATCATTTGAGTTGGCTAATGCTCCGGCTACTTTCATAGATCTTTTGAATCAGGTGTTTAAGAAATTTCTAAATTTATTTGTTATAGTCTTTATTGATGACATTATCATGTACTATAAGTGTGAGAAGGATCAGGCCAATCACCTCCGAATTATGTTGCTGACTCTTAGGGATCATAAATTGTATGTAAAACTCTCTAAGGGCAAATTTTTGCTACGTGATGTGACCTTTCTTGGGAATGTTATTTCTAGTGAGGGCATCATGATGGATCTACAGAATGTTAAGGCAATTAAGAAGTGACCTAGACCCACGACTCCAACCGACATTAGGAGCTTTTTGATCTTGGTTAGGTATTATAGGAGGTTTATGGATAGTTTTTCACCTATTGCTGCCCCACTGATGAAGTTGACTTAGAAAAAGGTTAAGTTTTTGTGGTCCGAAGCTTGTGAAGGTAGTTTTGAGAAGTTGAAGGATAAGTTGACTTCTGCGCCAGTTTTGACCTTACCAGAGGGTATTGATGTGTTTGTGGTATATTGTTATGCGTCCCATGTGGGACTGGGTAGTGTTTTGATGCAGTATGGAACGGTTATGGACTATGCTACTAGGAAGATTAAGGTTTATGAGAGAAATTATCCAACTCACAATGTAGAGTTTGTGGCTGTAGTTTTTTCTTGAAGATCTAGCACCATTATCTGTACGGGGTGCATGTGGATATTTGTTCCGACTATAAGATCTTGCAGTATGCGCTTACACAGAAAGAATTGACTCTCAACCAGAGCCAGTAACTCGAGATACTTAAGGATTTTGACCTGAGCCTTCACTACCATCCAAGTAACTCTAATATGGTTTTTGATTCTCTTAGAAGGTTGTCTATGGGAAGATAATCTCACATTGATAAGGAGAAAAGAAGATTAGTAAAGGATATTCACAAGTTGGCTAACTTGGGAGTTCGTCTCTTAGACTCTGAGGATGGGGGACTGATTATTCAGGAAGTTATAAAATCATCTCTTTTTTTAAGGTGAAGAAGAAGTAGGCTTTGGATCCTATACTTATGTAGATCAATAATGATGTGGGATAGTAAACGGTTATGGATTTTGAGATTGGGGGAGATGGCACCTTGAGGTATCAAGGAAAGTTGTGCGTTCCTGATGTTGATGGACTGCAGGAAAGGATTTTGATTGAGGCTCATGAGTCTAGATATACAATTCATCTGGGTTCAACTAAGATGTATCATGACTTGAAGGAAATCTACTGGTGGAATAATATGATGAGAGATGTGGAAAACTTTGTGGCTAAGTATATGGTTTGTCAATAAGTTAAGGTTGAACATTTAGGGCCTGGTGGCTTGTCTCAAGAGATAGAGTTTCCCATATGGAAGTGGGAGATGATTTATATGGATTTCATTACGGGTCTTCCATGGTCCCTCAACTAATATGATTCTATTTGGGTCATTGTGGATATAATGACTAAGTCTTCTCACTACTTTCCTATGAGGACTTACTACTCAGGAGAGGATTATGCTAAGTTTTTTATTCAGGAAATAGTTAAGTTGCATGGAATGCCTGTGTCCATCATTTCAGACTGAGGTACACAATTCACTTCTCACTTTTGTCATTTATTTTAGAAGGTTTGGGTACTCAGGTCAACCTTAGCATTGCTTTCCACTTTCAAACGGATGGACGAACGGAACAAACAATTAAAACAATGGAGGATATACTAAGGGCCTGTGTGGTTGACTTTAAGGGTAGTTGGTTTGACCATTTGCCTCTTATTAGGTTTGCTTACAATAATAGTTACTATTCTAGCATTCAAATGACTTTTTTTTAGGATTTTTATGGTAGGAGGTGCAGGTCCCCTATTGGATGGTTTGAGGTGGATGAGACTAGGTTGTTTGGCCTTGACCTAGTTCACCAAGCCAAAGAGAAGGTGAAGGTGATTAGAGAAAGACTCAAGAATGCTCAAAGTCTCCAAAAGTCTTATGCGGATGTAAGGCTAAGGGAGTTGGAGTTTAAAGTAAGTGATTGGGTGTTCTTGAAGGTTTCTCCTATGAAAGGAGTCATGAGGTTTGGGAAGAAGGGGAAGATCATTCCCTATTACATTGGTCCATATCAGATTGTGAGGTAAATTGGAAATGCCATGTTGGAATTAGAATTACCAACAAGTTTGGCCTTTATTTACCCTGTTTTCCATGTGTATATGCAGAAAAAATGTATGGGTGATCCTTCATTGATAGTGCCTATTGAGGATGTTAGTGTTTTGGATACTTTGTATTATAAGGAAGTTTTGATTGAGATACTGGATAGGAAAGTTTGTATATTAAGTACAAAGGATGTAGCTTCAGTGAAGGTTTTTTAGAGAAATCAAAAGGTGGAAGAGGCTACATGGAAAACCGAGGAAGATATAAAAGCCAAGTACCCATTCTTATTCCCCGTGTTAGATGAAAGTGCTTGAGGTATGAGTTTCATTTTTCTCTTGTTGCATTTTGAATTTGGCATTTGGTTCTGATGTATTCTTATTGTTATCATGCTAAAAATGTCCAAACTTCTCATTTGGGGACGAATGATCCAAAAGTGGGTTTAATGTAAGACCCCACAAAATTTCAATAAATTCACTTTTGACCCTCCTGTGTGCGTAGTGTAAATTTTCTACTTGAATTATGTTAAGAGATGTTAAAAGGGTGTTTTGGGAAAGTTTTAAAATTTTAGGAAGGGGTTCAGAGCTATTTTGGGACTTTAAGCAGTAAGCCTCCACGATAGTGGTGTGCCACTCCACTTAGCCTCCGCGATAAGGGTGTGGCATGGAGGTTAAGCTCTGCAATAGCGGGTTGCCGCGCCACTATGTATTTCTCGCCCAGATTTTGTTTTTTCACTTGGTATGAGGGGATTTTGTTCTTTCTACCCCTTGCATGACTTTTAAACACTAAATAAGCCCCTTTCCTTAAGTTTTTAAAGATCAAACACTACTATTCTCTTCTTTAACTCTCCAACCAAGTAACCTCAAGGGTTTCACAGAGAACACACTATTCGAGCTCCAAACTTCAAATTGTCTTCAATTTCTTGTATATTTTAGGCATGTTTTTATTTCCATAACTTGAATTTTACATTATGGAATAAATTTAATCATTATTCATGTGATTTTAATTGTTAGATTTAAAATTGGGTTGCGGGCTTTTGATGGTTATTACTTAAATTGTATTTCCCATGATTTAAATGTGTTGTTTATACTTTAATTGATGGTTTTGGGGGCTTAATGGGTGCATTGCTATGAGGATTGGAATGGAAAACATGGGTTTCCCCAAATTGATGAAAAATTGGCTTGATAATGGCATTAACCTCAACCCACCTTTATAACTTTGTTTTTGAATATAGAATTTGCATAATTTAACTTACTTTTGGAACATTACATTACATTACATTAATGGTTAATGAAAATTATTTTGGAATGCCATTGGTGGCAATGGTATGGATTTAAATGGAATTTGGGAGTCTAATGGTTAAATGGACTAGTTTGACATAATTGAATTAGCTTGAAAGCATATTCGTATGATGATATCAAGTTGGTAATGCCTGATTAAACTGACTCATATGTTAATAGTTGGGTTTATGTGCAAACTGTTTTAATTGAGGCTTGAAGGGAATTGTTTAGCTCACCATAAACATGTAGTCTTAGGGGGACCAACACTGGAAACCACGTTTGCCAACGTGAGGGTCTATATGATCATGGGTCTAGATACATACTATATTTTGATGGCTATCACCTTAGTGTCTTTAGCCTTTCCTTGGTTTCCTCGGTTTGTGTGGCTAACATACACTGGGGCCCTTTTATCAGAGGGAGATAAACCTATATATCTCGTGGGTGCCTTTAGGACGGAGCGAGCTACATAGTTTAGGTTAATGGTTTAAACTCTCATGTTCATGACCCTTGTCTCTACCTCCCACATCCTATATATGTATATATAAATGTTGTGTATGTGGTTTTGACTGGTTTTGGCAATGGTATTATTTTATCACTTTTCCTTGAGTTACATGCGATTTCTTTTCTCACTAACCATCCCTAGACACTACATTGTTTCATAATGTAGGATCCGAAGGGTTTTCTATTGCTCCTGTGCAGTTTTAGGTGATTCGGTATTCCTTTGGATTAGCTCTGAAGTGGTGAGTCTCCATCTTTCAAAAGGACCAGTCATCTCACTGGTTTCTTTATTGTCTTAGTATTTCATTTGGTATTCTTTTTTTATTGTCGCGGGCATGTCCCGACCTATTTTGGTATTCTAGTTTTAGAGGCTTCTGTGCACAAGTGTAGTTTGGTTGTTTGTTTTGATTCTTAAAGGTATCACTTGGTTTATCTATCCTTTTTATTTACTATTTTTGGTTAGCTTCCACTGTATTCATTTATTGTTCTCTAAATGTTAGGCTACGAGGATGGTCTCCAGTCCACGGTGGGCTTGAGATACCTATCGCGATAGGCCCTGGTTCAATTTTGACAAAGAATCTACTTCATCATCGAATTAAAGGCAATAAAATATCGGAATCGATGAAAAGCTGAGAATAACTACTACGCATGTCGAACTCAACCTCCCAAGTATCTCATCTGCAAAATGACGTCTCAGCTAAACCCTAACTATAGGAATATCTCTAGAACGCTATTGTCTAACATACCAGACTTAAATGGAGACTGGATCCTAAACAAAGGACAACCATCTGAGATATGATGCCGTAGCATGGATATATGAAAAACTAGATGAACGACTGAAAGATCTAGGGGCAATGCTAAGTCATAAGCTACATCCCCAATAGTTTGAAAAGTCTCCAATGGCTCGACAGACTTGGGGATAAGCTTTCCCATCTTCTCAAATCTCATCACGCCCTTCATGGGAGACTCACAAAGGAAGACTCAATCACCATTAATAAACTTCAAGGGACGAAGTGTAGATCTGCATTGCACTTCTGCCGACTCTAAGCCACTTGAAGTTTATTTTGAATGACCTAAACTCTATCCAAAGACCTGCGAAGCAAGTCCATACCTCAAGGTCTAATCTCGAATGTCTCATACCAACCAACAAGAGAACCACAATGCCTACCATATAATGCTGCGAAATGTTCCATCTCAATACTCTAATGATAGCTATTATTATACACAAACTCTGCCAAGCCGAAATATTGTTCCCACGGACCTCCAAAGTCCATAACACAATCACGGAGCATATCCTCCAAAGCCTGCATAGTCCATCCGACTAACCGTTAGTTTAGGGGTGAAAAGTTGTGCTAAGTTCAACCCGAGCACCCAACTCCCCCTGAAAGGTCCTCCAAAAGTTAAAAGTGAAAACTAAACCTCTATCTGAGAAAATAGACACTGGTACACCATAGATATGAACTATCTCACAAACATAGATACATGCTAACCTCCTAGCATTAAAGGAAACTTAAATATGGATGAAATGAGTAAATTTTGGTCAATCAATCCGCGATGACCCAAATGCTGTTAGAACTATAAAAAGTATTAGGCAACCCAGTCACATAGTCTATAGTGGTCTATTCCTAGTTTCACTCGGGAATGGAAAACCTCCAAAGTAAACCACCAGGCCTCAAATGCTCAACTTTCACGTGCTGACACCATAAGAAACATGCATAAAATCCACAACATCCTTCCTCATACCCCCCACCAGTAATATTGTCTCAAATCACGACCCATCTTTGTCATTCCTAGATGAATTGAGTACCTAGAACAATGGGCCTCTTCTAAGATTAATCTCACCTAATCACCCACTCTCGACCACAAAATCAACCTTCAATCCTTAAAATACCATCCAAATCCAGTGAGTCTTCCTTAACTTGCCATTCAGTACCTTATCCCGAATCCCTCTAAAACTATCACCATCAAACTGATGAGTTTGAATCTTCCCCATTAAGGAAATCTAGCCTCCACAAATGCCAAAATACACCCAGGTATCTAAATATTATGCCTAACCATCTGGTTAGCCAAAGACTGAACCTCTAAGGCTAAAGTCCTCTCCTTAGTTAAAATATGTTCCAAGCTACTCATACTAGTCGTATTTTAGCTCAAGGCATCTGCAACCACATTAGCCTTGCCCGAATGCTAAAGAATGGTGAGATCATAATTTGTAAGAAACTCAAGACAATGACACTACATTATATTAAGATCTCACTGGATGAAAAAGTACTTCAGACTATGGTAATTCGAGAAGCCATAACTTTAATGGAAACACAATAACACACAACTCCAAATCATGGGTAGGGTAATTCTTCTCATCAAGATTCAACTGATAAGAAACATATGCAATTACCTTACCCTTCTGCATTAACACGATAGCTAACCTAATGCCAGAAGTATCACAAAAGAGGGAAAATCCCATATCCTTCTTGGGCAAAGTCCATATTAGAGCTGATGTCAATAAATCTTTGAGCTTTGAAACCTTGACTCACAAGCATTTGACCACTGAAAATAAATTTTCTTCTGGGTCAACTTGGCAAAGGAGCCATAATAGATGAAAAACTCTCAACAAATCATCAATAGTATCCTAGTAAACAAACAAAACTCCAAATCTCAATAGGAGAAGTTGGCCTAGCCCAATCACAAACTACCCCAAACTTTGCCGAATCAACCATGATACTATCCTTGGTTACAACATGACCTAAGAAAGAGATGGACTCTAGCCACAAATCACACTTGGAGAACTTAGCGTACAACTTCTTATCTCTCAACTTGGAAAGTACAATCCAAAAATACTTCTAATGGTCGACCTAAATCTTAGATTAAACTAAGATATCATTATATATATAATGATAAAAGAATTGAGATATGGTCGAAACACCTAATTCATCAAATCCATAAACACGGGTGGGGTATTGGTCATCCTGAAGAACATGACCGCAAACTCATAATGACCATATCTAGTTTGAAAAGTTATCTATGGAAGATCCAAAGCTCTAATCCTCAAATGGTGATGCCCTCACCTCAAATCAATATTCAAAAACACTAAAGTACCTTGAAGTTGGTCAAATAAATCATTAATATGAGGAAGAGGATACTTATTCTTAATTGTAACCTTATTTAGTTGTGATAATCAATACACATGTGCATAAACCCATCTTTTTTTTTCATAAACAAGACACACATACCCCAAGGTGATACACTAGGGAAGATAAATCCCTTATCCAACTATTTCTATAACTGGTCCTTCAATTCCTTCCATTCTGTTGGGGCCATCCAATAACGAGAAATAGAAATATGCTTGGTGTCCTGCTCTATGTCAATAACAAAGTCAATATCACAATCTAAAGGCATACCTGGAAAATTAGTAGAAAAAATATCCATGAACTCACAAACAATATGGAATGAATCCAAAGGAGGCGTGAAGCAACACTAGTATCACGAATATGCATCAAGTAAGACAAACATCCCTTTTCTACTATGCAACGAGTATGTAAAAAGGATATAACTCTCTTTGGACCCAAATAAAGCGTACCCTTCCAAGCTATAATTTTAACACCTGACAAAGCTAAAGTCACAATCTTAGCATAATAATCTAGAATAGCATGATAGGGAGCTAACCAATCCATACCCAAAATGGTATCAAAATCTACCTTATTTAGGATAATCAGATCTACCTAAGTCTCATGCCTTGCAAAGGTCATAACGCAGGATTGGTAAACCCAATCCTCCACTAAAGAGTCTCCTACGAGGATAGATAGTAGAATAGGCTTGGAAAGAGGCTCATAAATAAAATCAAAACTAGAAGCAAAACATGCCGACACATAGGAGAAAGTCCACCGAGATCAAATAACATATATGTAGATCTGAAGCAAACTGGGTTGATACATGAAGCAAATTGGGTTGATACTTGTGATAACAACATTGGAAGCATATACCTTAGGTCTGGAGAGTATTGAACAACACTAGCCATATCCCCTATAGGGTTGAGTAACCCTACGACCACCACCACAGGCACTGCTACCTCTGCGTTAAGAATCTCTAGTAGTACCTCTATCACTCTAAAGTCAATTCTCGGTGCCGATATAGGAGTAGGCTTGAAAACATGATAAAGAAAATTCTTAGCCATATGTCCAAACTCATCACACACAAAACAACCTTTGTGGATGACTTAATCCGAGGAGGTGCAACTCAGCTAGAACGACCACCCTAGGACAATGCTCGACTACTCATAATCGCTGAACCTAAAGGTCTACCACCTGAACCCTGCCAAGATACCTGTTCTTGTCTATTATGTTACTATAAGACCCTTAAAATCTCTACCTCAAAGAGCGTGCCCACTAAACTTGCCCTGACTTTGCATAATTTTTGCCTCTCCTTGAGAAGATCAAAGGAGTGAATCGATCATCCTTACATAATCCACCATACTTTGAAATGATGCCCCTAATACTACCATCTCATAAGTATCCAACTGAAGCATAACATCTAATTTCTTCACAAACTTCCAAATCTTCTCAAATTTGATAGCAATACTAGTACTGGAATATTTGTACAAGGCATGGAAATATTCCATATAATGACAATAGTCATGGATCCATGATCCAAATATTTAAAATTATCTCTTATCCGATCCCTCAAACTAAAGGGCACAAACCTGCTAAAAGAGCCTCAATAAATTGATCCCAAGTTGGAAAACCATGGGGCCTACAACTAGCAAGTGACCTTCATTAATCCTTGGCTATATTTCTTAACCGATAGGTAGTTTAAACAACTCCATAAAACTCGAGCGAACCAAGA
Organism: Capsicum pubescens; assembly: GCA_030864215.1. Classification (NCBI taxonomy): domain Eukaryota; kingdom Viridiplantae; phylum Streptophyta; class Magnoliopsida; order Solanales; family Solanaceae; genus Capsicum; species Capsicum pubescens. The sequence continues at coordinate 123,750,865 of CM061544.1, forward strand.
TTATAAAACTTCTCCTAGCATTCAATCAAAAACCCGTAGGCATCCTGGCCTACAACACCACTGAACTTAGGTGGAACCGAGAAAGTAAATCTCTTAAACCTTTTTTTATCATCAAAAGGAATAATGGTACCCAAAGTAATAGGAGAAATATTAAATTTGGTAGGCTGTGATCCTCCTTGAGGGGGTAACCTAGACGAATATCAAATTCTTAAACTCAGAATACCATAATTGGATACTGGTATAGAGGAGGAACAACACATAGAGCCTACAAAATACCATAAGTAGATGTCAGTACTGATGAATGAACCATACTCAAAACTAGAGGAATACCATAAGAAAACTCTAGAACATATAGAGGTACAACACTAAGAATTGGAGAAATACTAGGTATAGGCAAAAGAACGCTTTCTAAATAAGTCAACAAATTAACCAACAAACTCTCTAGGATCGAGGTAGTAGTACTATGTGAAACCTAAGTAGGTCCCATATCCCTAGCATGCTTAACCTCGGGCTCAGGGGAGATTCACCTAGTATACATCTGGAAGGGGAAGATCCTCATGCTTGTACTCTATCTAAATCCTATCTCAACTCATGATGCATCCCCTAGGAAGTTCTCTCTCCTCAAATGCTTGCTTATCATCCCTAGCCTTACAAGATCTAGTCCCACCATCTGGAAAGAAAGGAGTGGAACACAGTTTATAGTATAGGTTAGGAAGACGTTCACATTAAGGAACATAACAAGAAAGTTTCATATAGATATACTATAGCCTCTTAAAGATAGACACATGAGTCTTCATATCGATCCAAGAGATTCTACCAGATACCCTGTTCTTACACTTATGAGATTGATAAACTCGGTTTTTATGATACCAATTTTTCATGACCTAAAAACTAAGGTCATGATGGAACTTATTGAGGCTAAGCCTTGATAAGTAAGACAATCACCCAAACTAATAAGTAAGAAAAAACAATACGACAATTACCAAAGCAAGATTTCTAGAGTAAAGTCAGATCCATAAAAGTATAACAATAGCGTAGGTCTAAAAAATAAGGATATCATTATCATCCTAAAACCCGGTGCCACACTATAAGAACAATCTAATAAAACTCTAAATTCAAAATACAACAGAATCTAAAAAACTACAAGTTTGTCTCTAAGTACTAAATAAAGACATCAACTGGATGCTGGAGGTCTGAGGTCAACTCTGAAGGTATAGAGTAGATAATACCTTGAAAATGTCACTAATCAATTGCACGATCTTAACTATCGCATGACACACTCATACCTAGATCTAAACTGAAAGGTTAAAATAGAGATAAGTATGGATAAATACATACTATGAGTACATCACTTATTATAAAAAAATATCCCAAATAGTAGCTCCCATTGTCTCCACTAAAAGTTCAAAATATAACAAATAGATGAGAAAACAAGTATGGAAAAGATACAAACCAAATATGCATCAAATAAATCACAGAAGCATAACACTAAAGTGTTTAGTGTGTAAAATGCAATAATAATGATGATAATGAGGATGATGATGATGTGATATGATTGAGTGTAATACCCTAGGTTTTCGAACTCTAAAAATTTCCATGTGTCTCAAGATCACTGTTCATGCAATTAATATGACCCTACGAGTCGTAGTCACTCTAGATAAGTTATACGGTGCTTGTCGTAGTCAAACAAGTGAGGATTACCTATGTTTCTATCTTAAGTATGACTAGGACCCAAAAAATCATAAGGTCTAGTCACGGGTCGTAGGATGGCACTCATGACTAAACTAGTGAGGTGGACCTGAGCCACTACCCTAACTATGAGTCATGGTGATGACTTGTGTCCAGTGACCATGAGCCATTATGAGACCCGTAGCAACTAGGAGTTAAAATTCCTACACGATTTAATTAAGGGAATGGTGGTCTTTTCCTCTTACCCCACCACTATTCCATGACATAAAACATTTTCTTAGCCTTATTTTCACTCATTTAACATAATAAAATAACTTCTCCTCTCTCCTAAATTCCCCAATCAAGAGCAAGGCTAGGGTTTCTAGGGCTTGAACATCCAGGGCTTGAATTATGGTTTCACTTACAAATTCCTTGGTATTTCAGGCATGCATCTCTTCCCTAGCATGGATTTATATAAAACATGTGTTTAATAGTGGTTTATGTGAATTTAATTATTGTATTTTGAATAATGGGTTGAGGGTTTTAAGATTTATTACTTGTTTGGTTTCCCCATAGTTTTGGAACTGTTATTCATGCTTTATCTCTTGGTCTTGGAACTAAATTTTTGCATGGGTATGGTGAATAGGAAAGGGGTCATGGCATTCCCCAAAATTGTTGAAATTGGTTTGCGATTGGTATTAACCTCATTCCACTCTACAAATTATTTTTGGAACATAGAAATATGCATAATTTAACCCACTATTGAACTATTACATTGTCTAAAATATTAATGGAATATAAATGGTTTTGAAAAGGCCTTGGTGGCCAGGGTTTGATTTTAAATTGATTTATAAGGCCTTGGAACCATGGTATGGTTTTTAAATTGGAACTTGTGGGTATTGGATTCCCCTAGGTTGATGGATAATTGGAATGACATAATTCTATAATCTTGCAAGAATATTGGTATTATGATACCATTTGGTAATGCCTTAATAGAAGGTTCTTTGGTTAAATATAAATGTTTATATGTATATATTTTAATTGGACTTAAAGGGGGTAGATCATCGAGGAAGGTGGAGGATTCAAGGGGACCGATATCGAAAATCACGTTAGCCGACGTAGGGGTCCTTGTTACCGTGTGCATAGTCACACTTTATACATACTTTGGATTGGATAGTTCACCATTTATACGTACTTTTGATTGGCTGGGGTCTTGGCATTCCTTGGATCTTTCTTGAAGTTCTGTAGTTCGTGCAACTAACACATATTAGAACCCTTTCGGTAGGGAAAGTCGGACCCATTTAGCCTGTGGGTGCCCTTAGGGAGATTTGATGCTACACAGTCTAGGGTAGTAGTTTTAAATCTCATGATAAACCTTGTTACCTATCCAGCATAAAATATATATGTATATATGCATGTAGGTGAACATGTACATTAAGTTTGGATTTGATCTTGAAATGACCTTATTTTATCCTTTCTTGATTTACATACTAGCGGTCACCCTACTAAACATCCCTGGACACTATATTTTATCATGATATAGTGTCTTTGGGGTTTCTTCTATTGGGTTGTGTAGTGTTATATGGTGAGATCGTCTATCAGGTTTGTGGTGAAGTGGTGAGCTTCTATCTTTCAGAAAGATTGGTCATTCTATCAGTTTCCTTCCATATGTGAGAGTTTGAGAGTTTATATTAACATTATCATTAGCATTATCACTCTCATAGTTGGGGGCATGTCCTGACCTAGTTGGATATTCAAATTGGTTTAGAGGCTTTTATGGACATGTATGGGTTGGACGGTGTTGTTGAGTCTTAGAGCTTTTCCTTTAGTTGTATTAACTATTTTATCTTTATTATCTGGTTGTCTTCAACTTTATTATTTTTTGAATTTTTTGAATTTTTCTCATTTAAACTAGCTGCAGGGGTGGTCTATGGTCCTCGGTGGACTCGAGATACCCATCACGACTAGGCCCATGGATGGGTCGTGACAAGCTTTGTATTGGAGCTTAGGTCCAGGATCTATGGGTATCTACAAAGTTGTGTAGAGTAGAGTCCTTTTTATGGGTGTGTAGTGCACCACACTTAAGGGTAATGATACAAGGCATTTAGAAAGGTTTCCTTTTCTTGTGTTCTATTTTAGGCTACAGAGTCTGGTGTCTTACAATTCTGCTAATCTCTGATTTACTCATCTTTCAGATCATGCCTTCCCGAAGATCTGATTCTCTTAGTAACTCTTCTAAAACCTCTGTCCTACCTGAGGACAATGTGGATGGAATCGAGTGTATACTCGATATAGGGTCCCTACTCCTTATTATGCTGCTTCACCTGGGGTCCTACCAGTCCCCGTTAGTCCTTCTCAAGTTGGTAACACTCATGCTCAGTTACCTCAAGAAGTTATCACTAACATAGAGTTCTATCGGTCAATTCATCTGCTTACTCAGTTAGTGACGTCTCAGTCTTGTGAGCCAGGTCCTATTAGTGTTGCTGTGAGTTCTTTAGAGGTTACTCAAGTTAGGTAGTTTATAAGGTTAAATCCCACAACCATTACAAGCTCTAAGGTTGAGGAGGATCGTCAAGGGTTCATTGATGAGATGGAGAAGATTTTTAGAGTGATGTATGCTACTGATATAGAGGGAGTGGACTTTGTTGCTTATTAGTTGAAAGGTGTTGCATATTTGTGGTATGGGGAGTGGGAACAGTTAAGGGGTGATAATGTTTAGTAGGCATGTGGGGGTGACAATGTTTAGCAGGCATGTGGGATGAGTTTTTTTATGCCTTCATTAATCATTTATTTTCTCTGTAGTTGAGGTAAGCCAAGGCAGAAGATTTTGTGAACCTGAGGCAAGGCAAGATGAGTGTGAAGAAATATGCCTTGAAGTTTGATCAATTATCTTGTTATGCTCTGGAGTTGGTGTCTAGTATAAGAGCTAGAACGAGGAAGTTTGGTTTAGGTTTGTCTCATGACTTAGTATTAGAGTGTAAGGCTGTAATATTGAACAATGATATGGATATCTCTAGGCTTATGGCTTATATAGAACAGGTAGAGGATAAAAAGAAGAGACAGACAGAGATGGGGGAGAGGTAAAATAAGAAGTTTAGGTATTTAGAGCTGGGTGGAGGTCAACAAGCTAGTGAAAGAGATGGTAGACAATAAAGCAAGAAGAAGACTTGGGGAAATTCTAGTTCATATTATTCGGCTAGTGCTCCTTATCTTAAGCCATTTGGTGATCGCTATTTTCAAACTAGCAGCGGTCCTAAGGAATAGGGTGCCCAGTCTCAGGCTAGTGGAGCTTAGTTAGCCCCACACTATCCTCTTTGTTAATTCTATGGTCAGCTTTACCATGGTTATTGTGATGAGGAGAGGAACTTGTGTTTTAAATTTAGCTTGCCTAGTCATATTCAGAGGAACTATCCTTTAGCTAAGGTGGCTACTAGAGTTAATAAGGTTTTGATTGCCACATCTTTGGCTCCTGCACCAAAAGGTGCTACCTCTGGTACCGGCACTAGTCGGAATCGTCTCTATGCCCTTGCAACCCATTAGGAATCTGAGGCATCTCCTTATGTTATTACTGGTATGCTATAACTTTTCTCTCGTGATGTGTATTGCTTGTTTGATCCGGGGTCAACTCCTTCTTATGTGACTCTTTATGTGGCTGTGCATTTTGATTTCGATCCTGAAAATATTTCTAATTCCCTTTCTATTTCTACATTGGTGGGAGATTTTATTGTGCTTATGAAGATCTATAGGGGTTGTGTGGTGTCCATCTTTCGTAAGGATACCTTGGTGGATTTCATAGAGCTTGATATGGTAGATTTTGACGTGATCTTAGGGATAGATTGGCTTCATTCATGCTATGCTTCTTTGGATTGTAGGAACCAAAAAGTCACTTTCTAATTCCCTAATGAATTAGTAATTATGTGGGATGGGAGTTCCCTTAGAACCTAAAGGGAGGTTTATCTCTTATCTTAGGGCCCAAAAGTTGATCTCTAAGGGTATCATATTATTTGGTTTGGGTTAAGGATTCTACTTTTGAGGGACTCTATTTGCGATCTTTCCCTATTATCAATGAGTTTCCTAAAGTTTTTCCAGGGGATTTTCCCAGCATTCCTCCCGAGAGATAAAAATTCTTTGGGATTGATCTTCTATCGGATACCCATCCCATCTCTATTCATTTTATAGAATGGCTCTGATGGAGTTAAAGAAGCTTAAGAAGCAATTAAAGAATCTTCCTGATAAGGGTTACATTCGTCCTATCATTTCTCCATGGAGTTCTCCTATTATTTTTGTGCATACAAAGGATGGGTATCTTCAGATGTGTATAGACTACCGTCCGCTAAATAAGGTTAACGTGAAGAATAAGTATCCTCTTCCTAGGATAGATGATCTCTTTGACCAACTTCAGGGTGATAGATGTTTCTCTAAGTTTGATCTTTATGTGGGTCATCATCAGTTGAAAATTAGAGAGGATGATATTCCTAAGACTGCTTTCCGTACTCGGTATTCTCATTATGAATTCTTGGTTATGTCATTTGGGTTGACTAATGCTCTGACTGCTTTTATGCATCTCATAAATTGATGTTTAGGCAGTTTCTAGATTTGTTTGTTATAGTATTAATTAATGATATCTTTATTTATTCTAAGAGTGAGAAGGATCATGCCAATCACCTCTGAATTATGTTACAGACTCTTAAAGATCAGCTGTTGTATGTGAAATTTTCTAAGTGTGAGTTCTGGTTGAATACTATGACTTTTCTGGTGCATGTTGTTTCTATGAGGGGATCAAAGTGGATGCACAGAAGGTTGCGACAGTTAATAAATGGCCTAGACTCATGACTCCAACCAATATTAGGAGCTTCTTGGGCTTGGCTCGGTATTTCAAGAGGTTTGTAGAGAATTTTTCTGCTATAGCTGCCCTGTTGACAAAATTAACTCAGAAAAAGATTAAGTTCTTGTGGTTAGATGCTTCCAAGGGTATTTTTAAGAAGTTGAAGGATAAGTTAACTTCTACTCTGGTTTTGATCCTACGCGAGGGTAATGACGGGTTTGTTGTTTATTGTGATGCTTTCATGTAGTACTGGGTTATGGTTTAATGCATTATGGTAAGTTTGTGGCCTATGCATCTAGGCAACTTAAGGTTCTTGAAAGAAATTACCAACTCATGATTTAGAGTTGTCGACTGTGGTTTTTTCTTTGAAGATTTGGCGTCACTATTTGTATGGGGTGCATGTAGAGATTTATTCCAACCATAAGAGCTTGCACTATGTGTTTACTCAGAAGGAGTTGAATCTCGACTGAGGTAGTGGCTTGAGTTGCTAAAGGACTATGATATGAGTCTTCACTACCATACAGGTAAAGCTAATGTGGTTGTTAATTCTCTTAGCAGGCTGTGTATAGGGAGCTTATCCTACGTGGATGAGTATAAAAGAGGATCGGTGAAGGACATTCACTGACTAGCAAACTTGGGAGTTCATCTTTTGGACTCCGAGTATGGAGGGGTAATTGTTGAGGAAATGGTTAAATCATCTCTTTGTGCAGAAATTTAGGAGAAGCAGGCTTTAGATCCCATCCTTATGCTGAATAGGGATGATGTAGTTCAACAAAGGTTATGGACTTTGAGATTGGTGGTGATGGTATTTTGAGGTATCAAGATAGGTTATGTGTTCCTGATGTTGATGGGCTACGGGAAAGGATTTTGACTGAGGTGCATGAGTTGAGGTATATAGTTCATCCAGGTTTGACAAAGATGCATCATGATTTGAAGGAGATTTATCTATGGAACAATATGAAGATAGATATGGCTAACTTCATGGTTAAGTGTATGGTTTTCAGCAAGTAAAGGTTGAGCACTTGAGTCCTGGTGACTTATCTCAAGAGATTGAGTTGCCTATATGGATGTGGGATATGATCAATATGGATTTCATTATGGGTCTTCTGCTATTTCATAATCAGTATGGTTGGATTTGGGTTATTGTGGATAGGGTGACTAAGTTCTCTCACTTCTAGCCTATGAAGAATACTTACTCTGGAGAGAATTATGCCAAATTATTTATTGAGAAGATAGTTAGATTGCATGGTGCTCCTATTTCCATTATTTTAGATAGAGGTATGCAATTGTCTTTTCACTTTTGACATTCATATCAGAAAGGTTTAGGGACAAAGGTAACCTTAACACCGCTTTCCACCCTCTTACAAATGGATAAGCAGAGCGGACTATTAAGACCTTACAGGATATGACAAGGGCTTGTGTGATTGATTTTGGATGTAGTTGGGTGGATAATTTGGCTTCCATTGAGTTTGCCTATAACAATAGTTATCATTCGAGTATTCAAATGGATCCTTTTGAGGCTCTTTATGGTAGGAGGTGTAGGTCTCCAATTGGGTGGTTTAAAGTTGGTGAGACTATATTTTTTTGTCCTGAGTTGGTTCGCCAATATATGGAGAAGGTGAAAGTGATTAGAGAAAGATGTAAGACTACTCAAAGTCGCCAAAAGTTTTATACAGATATGAGGCGAAGAGTATTGGAGTTCTATGTAGGTGATTGGGTGTTTTTAAAAGTTTCTCATATGAAGGGAGTGATGCAGTTTGGGAAGAAGGGAAATCTCAGTCCCCGTTATGTCGGTCAATATCATATTTTGAGAAGAGTTGGGAATGTTACCTATGAGTTGGAGTTGCTTTCTTGCTTGGGTTCTATTAATCCGGTTTTCCATGTATCGATATTGAAAAGTGAGTGGGCGATCCTTCTTTGATTATTCCTATGGAGGATGTTGGTATTTCGGATTTCTTACCTATAAGGAAGTCCAGATTGAGATTTCCAATAGGCAAGTCCGTAGATTGAGGACTAAGGATGTGGTTTTGGTAAAAGTCCTTTGGAGGAATTAGAAGGTAGAGGAAGCTACTTGGGAAGCCGAAGAGGACATAAAGTCCTAATATTCGTTCTTGTCCTTCGTGTTGGATAAAAGTGTTTGAGGTATGGGTTCCCTTTTGTTTTGTCACTTTTAGCATTTGTGCATGGTTTTGTGGTTGCATTATAGCTTCTACTCGTGCTAATGGATGCCTTAACTCCTCATTCAGGGACAAATAATCTTGGGGTGGAGGGTAACTAATACCTTAGGTTTTTAAACTATGAAAATTTCCATATGTGTCGTGCTCACTGTCTAGGAAATGACTAAGACCCTACGAGTCGTAGTTACTCTATACGAGTCATTCAGTGCCTGGCGTAGTTAAACCAGTGAGGATTACCTATGTTTCTGTCTTGAGTATGACTAGGACCACACAGTTGTAAGGTCTGGTCATGAGTCATTGGATAGGACTCATGACCAAACTAGTATGGTGGCCCTGAGCCTCTTCCCTGACTAAGAGTTGTGGTGACGACTCATGGCTAGTGACCATGAGTCGTTTTGAGACCCATAGCGACTAGGAGTTAAAATTCTTGCACGATTTCATTAAGAGCATGGTGGTCTTTTCCTCTTACACCACTACAATTCAACGGCATAAAACATTCCCTTAGCCCTATTTCTACTTATTTAACATAACATAAATACTCTCCCCCTTCCCAAATTCCCCAATCAAGAGAAAGGCTAAAGTTTCTAGGGATTGAACATCCAGGGCTCGGATTGTGGTTTCTCGTCCAAATTCCTTGGTGTTTTAGGCATGCATCTCTTTCCTAACTTGGTTTTATATAAAAGCATGTGTTTAATCATGGTTTATATGAATTTAATTGTTGGTTTTTTAATGATGGGTTGAGGGTTTTGAATGTTTATTACTTGCTTGGTTTCCCCATGGTTTTGGAACTATTATTCATGCTTTATCTCATAGTCTTAGAACTAAATTTGTGCACGGGTATGGTGAATGGGAAGGGGGTCATGGCATTCCCTCAAAATTATTGAAATTGGTTTTGAATTGGTATTAACCTCAACCCACTCTGCGAATTGGTTTTGGAACATAGAAATATTCATGAGTTAACCCACTTTTGAACTATTGCATTGTCTAAAAGGTTAATGGAACATAAATTTATTTGAAAAGGACTTGATGACCATGGTTTGATTTTAAATTATTTTATAAGCCTTGCTGACCGTGGTATGGTTTTTAATTGGAACTTGGGGTATTGGATTCCCCCTGGTTGATGCATAATTGAAATGACATAATTCTATAAGCTTGCAAGTATATTGGCATGACGATACCAGGTGATGCCTTAATGGAAGGTTCTTTGGTTAAATAAAAAAGATTACGTGTAAATATTTTAATAAGGCTTAAAGGGGGTTGTGTAGCTCGCCGTGGAAGGTAGAGTTCCTAGGGGGACTGATACTGGAAATCATGTTTGCTGGGATAGGGGTCTTTATGACCGTGTGCATAGTTCACACTTTATACATTCTTTGGATTGGCTGGGGTTGAGGGATTCCGTGGCCCTTTATTGGATTTCTCTGATTCGTGTGGCTAACATGCACTGGGGCCCTTTCGATGGGGGGAGTTGGACCCATATAGACCATGGGTACCCTTAGGATGGGTTGATGCTACACAATCCAGGTTAATGGTTTTAAATCTCATGATAAACCTTGTTTCTTATCCCAGTTTTAAATATATATGTATGTATACATGAAGGTGAGCATGTACATTGAGTTTGAATTTGATTTTGAAATTACATTATTTTATCCCTTCCCTGAGATACATGCTAGCGCTCACCCTACTAACTATCATCAGATGCTACATCCTTTCATGATGTAGGGTCCTAGGGATTTCTTCTGTTGGTTTGTGCAATGTTAGGTGGCACGTTTGTCTATCGGGTTTGCGGTAAAGTGGTGAGCTACCATCTTTCAGAAAGCTTGGTCATTCCATCAGTTTCATTTCATATGTTAGAATTAATGAGTTCACATTAACATTATCATTGTCACTGTCATGGTTGGGGGCATGTCTCGACCTAGTTTGATATTCAAATTGGTTTAGATACTTTTGTGGACATGTGTGGGTTGGATGGTGTTGTTGACTCTTAGATCTTGTCCTTGAGTTGCATTAACTATGCTATCTTTATTATCTGGCTATCTTTCACTTTGTTATTATTTGGATTTTTCATAGTTGAACAGGCTATAGGGGTGGACTCTGGTCCTAGGTGTACTCGAGATACCCATCATGATTAGGCCTGGGGTCGGTTGTGACATTGAGGTTACTATATACGCCTACTGAGCCTCGATGCTTCGATCTATGATCCATGGGGGGTTTACAAGACATATACTTTCTCAATACTCAATCTCAATCTCAATCTCAATATCTCTTCTTTGACTCATGACTACGACATAGGGTTTTGTAAAAGTGTCTCATTTTTGTCAAATTGGTATTTAGTCAATGGTACCAATGAATAATAAATATATGTATGATATAAAGATGTAATGCTCACAACCAAAGCAGTATGAAGATCTTGAATCCATTCAATACATGAACACATAAGCTTATACTCCACCCAATATGTAAACCTTCCATGATTTTGTATAAGCAAAGCACCATTGGAATAAATATGCATGTAAGGCACCATTAATATCATATTAACCCTAACTTGGGTATTTTTATCACGAATAAAGCAACCAATGCTTGATAACGACTATAATTACCAGTTTAATTACCCACACAGGCATTTTTATTAACTATAATGGCATAGAATGTATATACAAGACTAATGATGTGAGATAAATCCCCCACATGGGAAACACACAATAAATATCGTCTAAAGTCACTAACAATAAAAATATAGCCCCACACGGGCACACAACATAATAATAGCATTGAAATACCATTTTCATGACTATTACCCATACCCATAGCATGTTTTTATTACATATTAACTACCCAGCCCAGTCGAAAGAAAGTTAATCCATAACCTTCCTTGAGATGTCAAAATCCAAGCCTAAAGCCCTTTAACACAGAGATTTATCCTTTTGAATGGACTTGAAATCAAATAAAACATTCAAATATAGAATCTATACGTTAAAAGGAAGCCAATGATACCCATATTGCCCACTTTTAAGTGAGGGTAAAAAACGGTCACCCCAAATGGATTTTTAAGGAAAAAGGTAAAACCAAAACTTTTGTTTAGAAAACCTTACCCAAGATTAAAGGAATCCATGGAAGAAAATCCTAGTAAAAATGGGTTAAAATGAGATTTAATAAAAAAAAAAATCTCTTTTTAAGCCTTCTGGGGCAAAAATCCTCAAATTCCAATTTGAAATCAAGGTTTAAAAGAGTTTTAAAAGATATTATCGAAGTAAAATAATTGAAATAGGGATTTATAAAGTACCTATATAAAAAATGGAATAAATCACCCAAAAATCCTTCAACCCAAAGCTCAAAGTCTCAAAAAATAGAGAAAAAATCAAGAAAAATATTTTTTATATCAACACAGCTATAACTGCTTAAGCGGTAAAATGATCGAGTAAGATTTCATCTCTTAAGAGACGGGATGGCTGCTTAAGCAGCATACCTAAAAGCGTAAGGCCACTTAAGTGGTCTGCCACCGTTAAAATGGTCAAAAGTTTGCTTTAGCAGTAGTTGATGGATGAACAAGGTTAGCTAAGGTGGTGCATGGGCCTCTTAAGCGGCTACCGCTTTAACAGAATACACCAGACTTCAGTTGCATCAGCAACTTTGCTAAGTTGTAAAGTTGTCGATCAAACCCTCAAGATTCATTTAGAATCCCATGAAGGCAAATGAAATATGCTAGTAGACTAAATTCGATGTTATAAATTCAATTGCAACATTAAATTTTCAAAAGATATGATTTTTACAAAATTAACCCCCGAGACCCAATTTCACCAATTTTCAAACCAAGGGTCAAAATGAGAACCCAAATCCACAAAACCAAACCATCCATGCTACCAACCTAAAATCGACATTTCAAATTTACTGGAAATTCACACAGATGATATTTATAATACTCCTAAGTAAACAAAAGAGACAAGGAAAGGGAAAGAGATATAACTACATTTGTACTAGGTACTTATGAAGGGGAAGTAGGTATATACAACCAGTCTATTTTTCCATCCAACACACAGAACAACAAATGTTGACCAAAGTCAACTATGAGGCCTTTCCAACCTCTAAAAAGCACAAACCCACATAAATCATTTCGGATTGCACTGGAACCTAAGAACCATCCCCACACCCTATAAATAACATATAACTACCATGAAGAGGGGTAAAATAGTCAAAATACATAAAAGAAGAAGGTTCATAGAATCAATTCATTACAAAGTTTGAGATGTTTATGAGCTTTAAAAGATTTCAAAGAAACGTTGGAATATTTGACGTTCTGATAGTTGGATGAGGATTTGGACAGTCTCATTAGGTCCTAAATATCAAATTTAGGTTAGTAAAAGGATTGGTTTAGATTTGGAGACTTTAGTTTGAATTTCGACTATCCATTTTAAAACTTGTAAAATATGCTTTAAAAGAGTCCCGAGGTTTAATTTGTTGAAAATGATCTTTTCTCAAAATTTTAATATTGTCAATAAATCTAGAACACCAAAAATAGCATGGTCGCAAATTCGTTTGCATTCACAAGATTCCAATCGAATCCTAAGGTGTCGATCAACAACTTTCAAACTTAGCAAAGTTGCTGATATGATGATATCTGGTGCGACTTCTTAAGTGGTATCTTCTTTAGTTGTTCAACACCACTTAAGTAATAGATTCTTTAGCATCCAGGAAATAATTAAGTGGTATCTGCTTTAGACACATTACTTTACACTGAATTTTATTAGTTGGGCTTGGGTAAGCTCTAAAAACCTCGTTGCATTACTTTACATTGAATTATATCATCAAACTGCTTCCTAATCTTGATTTCAACATGGAATTTTGATATTTCTCAGAAAATATTAAAAATGATTTTTTCTTAATTTGGACCCCATTTGTAACTCATGTTTGCGTGGGTTTTTAACTTTTGAATCCTTTAATTTTAGAGAATGTATTTCTAAAATAAAATTCTAGTTTTATTTCTTTTATTTCTGAACTTGTTTTTTAAACTCATTTTTATTTTAACACGTAGATGCTATATTTGGATGTCGTAGTTTATTATAAGTCCATTTATAATGGGAAGACTCCATGTTAAGGAAATATAGGCTTGGATATTGAGGCTTCGACATAAGTTAGGACTTAACTTTATTCAGACTAATAGCTAATGAATATATAAAGCATGCAATGAGATGGAGAAAATAACTCAGGGATATGATCTTCAAGCTATTATATATTGAATGATGCTTATGTGGGAGCTTATACTCGGTTGTTATTAATTTATGATATTATATACTGTGTATCTTGAATGAAAGGGCTTTATTTGACATCACTGACCTTATTTGTGCATTTTGCTGCCTTTTATTTTAATTGATGCTTGTAGAGCGGCTTGAAATAGATTTTATAGGTCATATTAATCACTTTTTTCCTTTGTCATAATAAAAATGTCAGAGTTATGGATTGATATGATATTAATAATGTCTAATATGCATATTTATTCCAGTGCTGCCCAACTAGAACCGATATCATAAATTACTCGTATTATTGAGTTAATTTTTTAGCATATTTATGTACGAAATGAATGGATTTGATATCTTTATACTGATTTGATAGTGATCATTTTATCCTTGTTTCATACATAAACATTCATGAGATATTTGTACCATTGAGGAACATTGATTTTCGAAAGAAAATAAGACACATTTGAAAACTCCTAAATCAAGAGATATGTCGGTCGGGTATATTGAGATATGAGATTGAGATTGGTGAAATTTTGAGATTGTACGGGTTGTGAACCCCTCATGATTATTATTTGGGAGCATTTAGGTTCGATGGCTGCATACATAAAGTCATGCAATAACTTTCAACTATTTACTTCATCTTATGTTTTATTGCATTGTATTTGCACATCATGTGTTATTTTATTTACGTGTTACTTGATGTTTAATTAGCTTCTACAGATATACATATCCTTTTTTATGTTTATATATATTAGAACAATTAGTGAAGATAGTCTTAGCTATAGTTTAGGGTCTTTTTGCTTGCAGGTTGCATGTTCATAGTACTTTTTTTACTTCTTTTATTTTCTACTTTGCTAAGTCAGCCTATAATACGTATTGAGTACAAATGGACCGTACATACACTTATGATACCCTTTTGGAGTAGATTCAAGCATGAGTACGAAACACAAAGGCTAATTTTGTGCTGTTGAGTTGGTGTTTTCAAGGTAATAGCTCGCTCTAGGCTTTTTGAGTCAACCCAGACCTTCTCTTATCTATTTTTGATGTTTTTATTTGTTTTTGGAATCAGACAATTATATTTTTAGTATTTTGGATGTATTTATTAGATACTCAACACTTATGACACCAGATGTTGGGGATGTTGTATATTTTGTTCAGATTTTAGCTAAATTTGTTTATAACTAACTTTATTCTAAAAGTCTCATCTTATTTAATTAGTTTTGGAATTTTCTTTTGTTTGGGAAATTGGCTGGTCTATCAAGGTTGGGTTGAGATAGACGTCATCATGACCTCAACTTTTGGGTCATGACATCTTTTTTTGTAAATTAGGTTAATGATAGCATCTTTGTGAAAGAAAGACCTATTATAAGGAAAAACTAGGTTTGGATATGTTTTATCATATATTGTTGTTTGGATTGATTACCTTTCTCTGTGTTTCCAAGTGTGAGATTATGTGAATATCACTATTGACTTGAAAAATTATTATTATTGTGTCATTCGAGTGGGCATTTGACTTGTTACTATAGGCTATATTTGAGCATTAAACTGCTATATCATTATTAAGATACTTGAGTGAGGGGTTGGGAATGATACTAATGATGTCTTACATGACTATTTATGTCAGTGGTGTCCTACAATGACTTATATCATAAATCATTATCATATGAAGTAGAGTTTGAGCTCATTTATACCTATATTGAATTGATTTAAATTTTCATATTGATTGATTATGAGCATTACTTCTTCATATCATCTATACATTTTCATGAGATTGATACCACTAAGATACATTGATATTGAAAGAAATGATATTTTGTAAAACCCTTTTCCAAGGTTATTTGCTAGAAAGGTTGATTGATACACTTTATAAGAACCCTTGATCTATGAACAATAGACGGAAGGGTGAATAAGATGCTTTATAAACCTTGATTTGTAAACATTAGCTGGAGAGGTAAAGTGGGATTATGAAAGTATTAGGGTTGTGAACCCCCTATATAATTATTGTCAAAAGCATTGAGGATTAAAAGGTGTATATGAAATGTCCCACCATCATCACTATATTACATTGCATCACTTACATTCTAGTGTATTCCTTGTTATGGTTTGATATCGTGCTTGAGTATTTACCTTTGTATTGTATTTACCATGATTGGACCTTGTTTGTGATACTGTGTAATGAGATATTATGTGACTTAGGGTATGGCTATGGCTTGACCTGAGAGACTATTGTATCACACCTTTTGGTAGCATAATAAACACTCTTATATACACTCACTATTTTAACCCAGATTATTAGTTTAACATTTTAGATTAAGCCTTATATACATTGTGTTAGCGAGTTCCTTTATAAATGACTTCCATTAACTGTTGATAGTAAATGATTAGTATTGCCTTACCCAGACTTATATGCCTACCCTGTATATTGATAATCTTATGGTTGATGTATTTGGTTACACTGATAGGATAAAGTAGTGTATTTATCATTTATAGATCTATTTGTGGAAACCTTGGGTAGTTGGGTTGGTGGTTCTCACCATCACTTTAAATTAGGGTTGATTATCAATAATTCTTGATGAGCGCACATGTTTTGTACTCATATTTTTTTTTTTGATTTATTGTGCCCTGTGTAGGTATTGGTTTAAGTAGTATATTTTAGATTATGCTTCTTTGGCGTTAGGGTTGTAGAGTATGAGGTAGTGGCTGACCGATTTTAAAACTTACTTAATCCTTCTTTATTTATCTTGTGCTTACCCACATTTATGCTACTTTAGCTATTCTTATAATTTTGTATTTAGAGGCTTGTACTAGTGAAAACTAGACCTGGAATGTATCTTGAGTGATTAATTCATCTGTATTTATTTTGGGGTTATTTTTCTTCCTCTCTTCCATTTATGATTTACTTGTTTATCGAGTTTTTGGGTTGGGATAGGCTTACTTATCCAAAAGGTGTGAGAAGTGCCATCACATATCTATTTTATATCATGACAAATTGGTATCAAAGTCATAGGTTCATTAGTCTAATTAGTACAAGCCTTTAGTAGATTCTTGCAAATTGGTGTGGAGACGTTTGTTATCTATCTTCGAAAGGATACATAAATTCAGGAGAAATGCATTTGTTCATCTATTTCATGAATTCATAAATTTTGTATAACTATAAATATTTTATTCACTTTCTCAAATAATGAGCACGCGTTCTTCCTTAGTTAGAGATTCAAAGATCGTGCCTTCAGTGTGCAAAAATAAAAGAGGTCGAGAAAGAGGTTGATTTGGAGAGTCCAGGTCACCTAGAGTTCAGGTAAGGATTACTTCTTCAAATTCTACAGTTTTAGTGATGGGTTTGTTGAGTTCGAGGGGTTGAAGTCAGTGAAAACATCACCTATGACCATACCTTTGCTTGAGTATTACTTTGTTCGAGTTTTGGTTTCCTTAAGAAGGTGACTTCTATTTTGGTTCAGCATGCTACTTTGAGGCTCAAACTCCAGATGAACATATGGCTACTACTGTTCCTCCTAGTGTTGATGTGATATTATCGAAGATTGCTCCACATCCAGTGACCATACCCATTATATCCTTTGAGGAGCAGAGTAGGTATCTACTATCTAGAGTTCATGAGGACAAACCCTCCTCAATTTAGTGGAGATCCTAGGTTTGATGCTTATATGTTCTTGCTTGGTTGCTGTGAGATGTTGCACATATTGGGATTGGTAGATTCTAATGGGGTGGATTTCACTTCTTTTTAGTTCTTTGGTCTAGAAAAATAGTGGTGGAGGACTTTTATAAAGAGTAGACCACTTGTATCACCTCCTCTTTCATGGGATTAATTTGCTTGAGAGTTTTTAAAAGAGTTTGTGTGGAGACATAAAGGGATTGATGGAAGATGACCCATAGATTTGATGATGATAGAGATATGCATGATGAAGGTTAGGGTACTCATGGTTATGATTGGAGAGGGTTAGATTATGGTGGTCGTTTAGGTTCTTTGCGCCTATATCAGTGGGCTCTTACTCCTTTTGGTTGCTTCTTTTTGTGAGGACCTCAGGCATTATAAGAGGGATTGCCCATAACTTAGAGAGATTTTCATCAATTGGTTGAGCAGACGATAGGTCTCAGTACCATGTTTCATAGGATGGACTCAAGGTAGGAGATTCCAGTATAGTAGCCACAAGTATGACTTTAGTGCACCTTTGATCTGTCGTAGAAGTGTTAATTGTGGTCTTTCATTCTGCCATGTGTTTACTTATTTGACATAAAGTTTGGATATGATTTGTGGGATTTTTCTAGATCTATTGATGTTGATACCTCGTAGATGATTCGATAATAGTGGATCAGATGTGTAGATTCTATGTCATGACTCACTTAGAGTATATCGGTGGATTAGGTTTGATTTTCTTGAGTATTATGGATTTTGGTGTATTTGAGTATGATCTTCTTGACAGTAATGTATCACAACTCAAACTAGGGCCCAGTCATGATGGGTATCTCAAGCCCACCATGGGCCGGAGACCACCCCTTTAGCAAATCTCTAGATCACAATAAATGAATACAGCGAAAGCCAACAAAAAACAATAAATAAGAGAGATGAATCAAATGAAATCTAAGAGTATAAACAAGACAACCAATCATCCCAATACTGTCCACAAAAGCCTCTAAAACCAGGAATACTAAGTTGGGACATGCCCCTGACTATGACCAAAAATAAGTCAAAAAGAAATACTAAAAAATAAAGAAAACAAGTGAAATGATTGGGCCATCTGAACGATGGAGGCTCACCATTTCACAGCAGATTCTCAAGAATACCAGATCACCTAACGTTGCACAGGAGCAACAGAAAAACCCTCGGACCCTACATCATGAAATGATACAGCAACCAGGGACGGTCAGTGCAGCAAACACTGGCATGTAACTCAAGGAAAAGTTATAAAATAATGCCATTACCAAAACCAATCAAAACCACATGCCTAATATTTATATATATACATATATAGGATGTCGGGGTAGGGACAAGGGTCATGAATATGAAAGTTTAAACCATTAGCCTAAATTGTGTAGCTCGCTCTGTACTAAAGGCACCCATGGGCTATGTGGGTCCAGTTGTCCATGCTGGAAGGGCCAAGTTCTTGTTAGCCGCACGAATTGAGGAATGGCTAAATACACAAAGAAGATATCTATCCAAAATATAGTGTTTATCCAGACACACGACCATATAGACCCCCACGTCGACAAATATGGTTTTCAGTGTTGGTTCCCCGCACGGTGAGCTACACAATTCCCTTTAAGCCCAAATTAAAACAGTTTGCACATAAACCCAACCATTGACCAAGGGGTATATATTAAGGAATTTTCCAACATGGTAACGTCATACCAATAATCTTGCAAGCTAATTCAATTATGCCAAACCAGTCCATTTAACCACTTGACTCCCAAGTTCAAAAACATGGCCACCAAGGGCATTTCGAAACCATTTTTATTATCCATTAATGAAATGCAATGTTGCAAAGGTAAGTTAAGTAATTTAAATTGCATAGTCAAAATCAAGATTTTTAAAGTGGATTGAGGTTAATGCCATTACCAAGACAAATTTTCTTCAATTTGGGGAAATACATGTTCCCCATTCCAATCCTCGTAATAATACACCCATTCAAACCCAAAAATCATCAATAAAAGTATAAACAACACATTTAAATCATGGAAAATAAAATTCAAGTAATAACCATTAAAAGTCCAAAACCAAATTTCAAACCCAACAATTGAGATCACATGAATAATGATTAACTAAATGCCATTATGTAAAATTCAAGTTAGTGAAAGAGAAACATGCATGAAAAAATAATGAATTTGAAGAGAAATTGAAGTTTAGAGCTTGAATGGTGAATTCTCTGTAAAACCCTTGAGCTTTCTTGGTTTGGGAGTTAGAGAAAAAAAACAGTGGACTTTAATCTTTGAAAACTAAAGAAAAGGGGCCTATTTGGTGTTTAAAAGTCGTGCAAGGGGCAAAAGGACAAAAAGAAACACACCTCAAGTTAAAAAATCAAACTGGACAAAAATTACATAGCAGCGTGGCACACCAATATAGTGGGGCTTTGCTTTAGTGCCACTCCCTTGTCGCGTAGGCTAAGTGGCATGGCATGCCACTATTATAGAGGCTTACTGCCTCAAAGTCCTAAAATAGATTTGAACCTCCTCAGAAAAGTCCAAAACTTTCCCAAAACACTCTTTAACATAATTCAAGAACAAAATGTACATACGCATGAGGGAGGGTCAAAAATAAAGTTAAAATTTTATGGGGTTTTATATTATCCCCTTCTTTGGATCATTCATCCCTATATAAGGAGTTAGGATATTCTTGACACGATAGCATCAAGAATACATCAGAGCCAAATGAAAAATTCAAAATTCTACAAGAGGAAAATAAAACTCATACCTTAAAAACTTTTATCCAATATTGGGAATAAGAATGGGTACTTGGCTTTCATATCTTCTTCAACTTCCCATATAACTTCTTCCACTTTTTGATTTCTCCAAAGGATCTTCACCGAAGCTACATCCTTTGTTCTTAATCTAAAGACTTGCCTTTCTAGTATCTCAACCGAGACCTCCGCGCAAGACAATGAATTTGAAACACCAATATTTTTTACAGTCACTATCAAAGAAGGATCACCAAACAACTTTTCAGTATAGACACATGGAAAATAGGATGAATAGAGGCCAAAAAACCTAACTCATATGCAAAATTCCCAATTCTTCTCACAATTTGATACATACCAATATAACAAATATTTAACTTCCCTTCTTTCCAAATCTCATGACTCCTTTCATACGACAAAACCTTCTAGAACACCCAATCACTTACTTCAAACTCCAACTCTCTTCGCCTCACACTGCATAAGACCTTTGGTGACTCTGAGCAGTCTTAAGTCTTTTTGTAATCACCTTCACCTTCTCCATGGCTTGGTGAACCAAGTCAAGGACAAATAACCTAGTTCACCCACCTCAAACCATCTAATAAGAGACCTGTACCTCCTACTATAAAGAGGCTCGATAGGAGCTATTTGAATGCTAGAATGGTAACTGTTGTTATAGGAAAACTCAATGATAGGAAAATGGTCAACCGAAATGCCTTTGAAATCAATCACATAGGACCTTAGAATATCCTCCAAATTCTTAATGGTATGCTCAGCTTGTCCATCCATTTGAGTGTGGAAAGTGGTGTTGAGGTTCACCTGAGTACCCCATTCCATTCAACTAAACTATCTCTTGAAAAAACAACTTAACATAATCATCTCCTGAGTAGTTATTCCTCATAGGAAAAAAGTGAGTTGACTTGGTCATTCTATCTATAATGACCCAAATAGAATCATACTAATTGTGAGACCGTGGAAGACCTGTACCTGATACCCCAAATTACAATTTTCTTACGAAAGTGTAAGCGATTGCTGTCAAATATAGAACCCAACTGGTTTGGGTATCGAATACCACAGGGAATATTGTGTTCTCTAAGTAATGCGGTTGTTATCAGACTGTTGATCGAAGGTTTCGGAATAACGGGAATTTTGGTATGGTAACAATATTCTTTCGTATTTGTATCACATAGAGGTCAAACTAATGAAAGTTAATGTAAGTGTAATTTCAATGAGAATGAATTAACTAGAATTATGCTCACCAAGATGTTCAAACAGTTAGGGTTATGAATTTGTGATCGAATTCTAACCTATGTATTCAATTGCAAGAATTATTGAATTCTAAGAATTACCCATGTGTTTCTCAACCTAATGGGTGTTTCACCCTTTACTTCTCTCGAACTTAAAGAATTCATTCATTATTCAATAATACTCTTATGAGGATTAATCATGTTTAAGGCATTAACTCATTAACCCAAAGTGTAAACCTATGGATCTCTTGTGAAATACTTTTTTTCCAAATATCTACTTTCTTGTCAGGCAAGTGGTGTTCAGGGGCTCACTTCTCATGTTTGCAACCAAGAGATGTCATTATAATGAAGAAGGATTCATGTAATTTTTATAGACGTTAGAACTCCAACTGAGTCACAACCCGAAATTGTTCTCTACATAAAGGCTCCCATAACCCTAGTATTGGGAGTTTAGCTTCTCATCTCCATATAAGAAAACGAAGATATATTGATGTTCATAACTATCTTCAGAAGAGTACTTACAAAAGTTAAAATATTTTTCTTCTCAATCTTCAATGGAAACTATGAAAACCGACAATCAGATCTCAATCTCTAGATTCAAATTCTAATGAAAAGTATTACAAAAGCCCTCACTTGAGGAGAAAGTATAAAGCTAATGACAAAAAGCTCCAGACTAAACCCTAATACTTGGTATTTATATGATTCAATAACTGGGGTTTTAAAATTCAAACTCAGATTTTCCGCTTTATGGCCAACGGGTCAACCGACGGTTCATCGCAGGTCCGACGGTTCGTTGCAGGTCCGATGGTCCGTCGCCTGCACCGTCGCTGGAACTCAAGTGATTCCATTCTCTGCTTCTGGGAAATGGGTAAAGTGACGGTCCATTGCAAGGTCGACGTCCCATCTCCTGGACCATTGCAGGACTTCCAGTGATTATGGGTTCTGTATCTTGGCGATGGTTCAGACCGACGGTTCATCCCAAATCCGAAGGTTCGTTTCTTGGACTGTCGTAGGATGTCAAGAGTCTTTGACTTCTGCTTTTGGTTGATGGTTTAGACCGATATTTTTTCGCAAAGTTGATGGTCCATCGCATAAGCCATCGCTGCTCATTTTCTTTTGTTTTGCTCAGATAGTTCAAGTTATTCTTCACACTCAGTTATTATCCTGAAAACACTAAAATACCATGTTAAATACAACAATGGCATCTTGAAAAAACATAATTATCCTAAAAAAAATGCCTAAAATGTTTCATCAAAAGCTGGAACATCAACACCCTCAACTTAAGGCAATTGCTAGTCCTCAAGAAACTCAACACCAAGATGTATATATGAACAACATCTTGACGGGCACTCAATAGTCATATCAACACAGCTATACAATCATTCAACTGACCATTTAGCTAAGTGCTCTAACATATAAGGATCTACAACTGGTATCAACTACCACTCAGCATATTTATAGCCATAGAGACAATACCCCAAAGGAATCAGTAGTCTAAGGATAACTGTTGTGCCATTATCGCTAAAAAAGTCCACATCTCATTATATATAATTAATTTGTGGACAAAATTACTACTCTCTCTCTCTCAGAGTAGAATTTGCAAACATTGTGCACACCCATAGGCTTGACCCTATCATCTAATGTTTTCTTATAACTGACTTACCAGGATCAAGCAAGACTTTTAAGGATCAGTAATGAGGTTTTGGGCTCAATGAGGATATATCTTTAGGGAGAAATGACTTGAAAACAAGGGGATTTTACTCTCTTCACCCTTCTAGGTAGCTACTCGCCAAGACTATAACTTCATTCAGTCATTTTATCTCCTACTGTTCATCTATCCTAGTAACAACATCTTTTCTTTTCTTTTTTTTTTGGATAATCAGCATCATCCACCCTCAACTTATGCTGATGCTATCAGTTGAGGTGCACAATATCTATTTAGAAATATAATTAGACCAGGGCTAGATGGTTACTCACAATTTAACTTGAATCAACATCCTATATTGCCAACAACTCAGCAGTAGCCACCCTCAACTTAGGCAATTTGCCTAAGTTAAAGTGTACAATGTCTAATATCGGACCAGGTCCAATTCTAAATTCTAACATTTACTAGAGAGTGAATCACTATTTATTCTGGTAGAACAAACATTAACAAGGCTCAACACGGTTGCAACGGAAAACAACACAAAATTTTTTTTGGTGGGTCATTATTTTGGCTAAATGGACTAACAAATAAAGAGGCCTACTATCCTGTCTTATTGAGTCAGAAACAAAACAATATCAAATGAACTGGGCAAGTTCTGGGTGTAGCATCTATGTAAGAACTACAAAAACACTCATACACACAAGCACTAAGTTAATTCCTATTCTACTAACTCTTGGGGTTCGTTACATGTGGCTATAATTACTTACATTTGTATGCTACTTTTAAAGTCACAGATGGTCACACAAAACTTTTACCAATAGGAAAAGAAGAATTAATTATATAACATATATACACAAACACTTTACCCCAGTCACTTATCATTCACATATACAAACTAATGCTAACATAACGTCACTTTTATTTCATAGAATAGCATTACAAATAGAACATGACTTAAGAAAAGAGAAATTTCAATCCTAGATGATAAATGAAAATGCAACAACTTAATAACAATCTAGACATGCAGATTCTCCTAGATATCACATGGGAGGAAAAGAATAATGGCAACACAACCTCCCATGGTACAAGCACATCCCCCCACGAAAAATAATGCTTTGTCCTCAATGAATACAATTTAAGTACAAAGGAGTGGAAATACTTATAGTGCCTCTTATTCATCTGAGGCATTGGTGAAGTATGGTGAGGCTCTAGCATCCTTGCCAGGTGCAATGTTAGACCCTATGGTGGTAGGGGCACTCAAAATCTCTCCCTCTAGAATTGGAGGTATCACCTGTCTAACAGTGTCTGAAATTTACCCCCTGACTGGGGTAGAGCTTGTGGAAACACTTGCAGCTTCATCTTGCATTCTCTTCTTCCTCTTCTCCTCTGATTTTCTTGACTTTTTTATCGCCTTCTGTATCTGGTATTCTTCCAATTCTTCTGGTGTCATGGCTGTAAGTTTTCTTTTCTTCTCTGCTCTCTTTGCAGCTCTCTCAGCTTTTTCATTTATTTCTGCTGCTCTCTTACCTTTGTCCTTAATCGGTTACCCCATCAAATCAACAAGTCCTTCAATCTTGTCACTTGGAATCTGAACTAGATCAAATAGGGTCTGTTGTGGCTGTTGACTTATCTTATACAAATCATCCTGTATTTGTCTAACTTCTTCAATCAACTTTGTAAAGTTCAGGATGGACATGGCATCCAGATTCTTGTTTATCTGCTCCTCCATGTTGTCAATTCTAAGTTGGATGTTTCTGAATGGGCGCACTGCTTCTTCCGTAATTCTCTCAACAAAGGGTTTAAAATCTTCCCTTCATATAGCCAACTACTTATCAATCTTTTTCTATGCTCTTATTACCTTTGCGAATTTTTCTTAGTTCAACCTGTATTTTGTATGGTGGGGTGGAACTGATGCAAAATCTACCATCCCCCATAGGCATTGAAGCTGAACCTATAGAAGTAGCAGGAGGCACGTACTTAGAAAGTGGTAATGTCATACCTGAAGGACGCTTTGTTGATTCAGGAACTGGCTCTGACTGCGTTTATTGAGCTGGAGTCCTGTTGACTCATATATCAAACTTTGAGTCATCCCTTGTCTTTTCAATATCCTACTTATGTGTCGCTTGGATCACATTATCGACTTCACTAATCAAAGGGACCTTCGCTTTCTTGCATAATTTTATGATAAGGTATGGGAATGGCAATGCAGTCTGAGTCTTATGAGCACTTTAGAATATTTCATCAAAAATAATGTGGCCAAATTCCACAGTCAACCTCAACCAAAGAAGCAACTATCATGGCTCTCGTAAGTTCTAAGTGGTCATCACCGCCTATCAGAATCAACATTAGTCTCACAATCTCCCACCAGAACTTGGCCCTACAACTTAGGAACAATTTAGATATTCGTTCACGGGGCTTGTGTAACTAGGACAGTTCTCCTCCTTATGTCAGTACTCTAGCTAACCACGACCTTTGTGTAGCTCATGTGAATAGTCAGTGCTCCAATTCTGGAATTGCCCCTGGTATCTGATATTCCGGCCCACAAGAACCTATTCAATGTTCGCTCTGAGTCCTCGCACAGGGACTATATCAAGTTTGTTCATGTCTTCTGCTGATGCACCTTTGGGGTAATATTTTTCAAGCAACACCAAGTAATTAGCAAAAAACTCACATACCAGATTTGGTTGATAGGTTCCAAGTGGCCTACTAATCCATGCCAGTTCATACTCATTGAATCTGCACTCAAACTCTGGATAGTTATGCAATGTGGTTGTCACGATCTAATGTTCCTAAAAAATGGCCCTTTTTATGTCTACCCTGTCCATTGGTGCCAACCTTTTGTAGAAGTGCTCTCGAGCACCCTCAATCTGCCACCGCATAGCTTCCCACACTTGCGGATCCTTGCGCTGAACCAAATTTGGGTCTACTTGTTCTGGACTTTCCTCTTTGACGGGGTTAGATACTTCAACCCCTTCCTCAACCAGAATTAAACTTGAGCTGCTACTGCTGCTTCTTTCACCCTCCTCTTCAGACTGGGAGGATGAAGAAATCACCTGGCGATGTCGTCGGGTGTTGTGTACCGGTGCGTCCTCAACTTGTGCTTGCCCTTGCCTAACCCCTTGGACTCTACCTCTACCTCTGGTAGTTGGTAATTTGTATTCCATGGTACCTTCAAGTGATACTGGTGAGTTTACAGACTTAAACCAGAAAACAGGAACAATTATTGACTAGCGACGGGTAGGGAGATGGTCCGTCGGAACTGCGATGGTCCTTCGACCTGAACCATCGAAGTCATTCCAGTAACACTAATTTTGAGAAAGTGGCGATGGGTCATTGGGTAGGCGATGGTCCATTGCTTTTGTCAAACACCTTACATACACTTCATTCAAGGATTATTTTTATGGCATTTTTATCAATAATACATATCCACATTTTGCCATTTTTTGGTCCTTGAGTTACTCAGACTTCCCCCATGATAGTGTATGTTAGGTTTCAACTCACATCATCACCACACAATACCAAACATAAGAAGAGAATTGGTTCACTTGATTTCATTCACCTATTTTATTACTCATCATGTTGAAGAAAAATAGAGAGTAAAAAGGAATTCGTACCTTGTTATTCTAGTATGCTACTCTGACTTTGCACTTTCAAAATAGGATGCTATATGCCACCTTGTTTTAGAGATGAACTTTTTGTTGCTAGTGATTGAGAGAAACATAGAAAAGATAGACTTTAAATAGATGGGGAAGAGGGAAGTGGAAAGTTTTCAGAGAAAATAAAAGGGTTCATGTATGTTGAATAGTTTGGGAGTTACTCAACCGCTTCAAATCATCTATTTAAAACCATGTTGGGTCAGGTAAGAAATAAAAATATGGATATTTAAATTGATCTGACCTGACCCACTGAAATAGGTTTAAATACGATGGTTAGCACGACGGTTCGTCGGGTATGCGATTGTCCATCGGTGAAGCCATCGCCCCAATCCAGTGAACCTACCTTTTGATCCATTAGCGACGGTTCATGAGATGGGCCATCAAACATGCAATGGACCATTAGTCAACCCATCTCTATTTTTCCAGTTTACTGTATTCGGGACTTTTTTGCGACGGTTACCATGATGGAACGTCGAAATTGCAACGGTCCATCGGGTAATTCGTCGATCACCTGAAACTCCTTCTGCTTCTATTCTCCCTATACTATTGTACCTGCACACTTCCATAAACCCTTCATCTTGCCCAAAATCAATAAAACAAACAAGAAAATAACTTAAGTCAATGCTATACAACAACACAATGTGGGTTGCCTCCCACTAGCACCTGATTTATCATCGCGGCACGACTTAGTTATCTTGATTACTCAGAATTCATTGAGATAGAAAGTAGAAATACTTTTATCGAGTCTTTTGGACCGATATAAAGTTTTATTCGTTGCCCATTGACTTTGAAGACACTTCCATCTTCATTTTCAAGTTTGACTACTCCAAATGAGTAGACTTGACTAACTTTAAACGGGCCTGACCACTTGGACTTAAGTTTACCTGGGAACAGTTTGAGTCTGGAGTTGAACAGAAACACCAATTCACCTTTTTGAAATTCCCTCTTTTCAATTCTGCGATCATGGTAATTCTTCATTCATTCCTTGTACAAATCAGCTCTTTCATAAGCTCCAAGATGGAACTCATCCATCTCATTAAGCTACCCCAGTCTCATATTTACTGCCTTATTCCAGTTTACATTAAGACACTTCAGTGCCCACAACGCTTTATGCTCTAGCTTAATTGAAAAATAGCATGCCTTAAAATAAACCAATTAGTATGGTGACATGCCTATAGGCATCTTGAAAGCTATTCGATATGCCCTTAATGCATCGTCCAGCTTCCTAGACCAATCCTTCCTGCTAGCATTCACAGTCTTGGCAAGGATAGCCTTGATTTCCTGATTGGAGATTTCCACCTGCCCACTTGTTTGTGGGTGATATGGTATAGCTACCTTATGCTGCTTAACTCCATATTTTTCCAATGCGGCTCAGAACATATTATTGCAAAAGTGTGAACCTCCATCACTTATGATGGTATGTGGTACCCCAAAGCAAAAGAAGGTTTTTCTACTCAAGAATGCAACAACTCGATTCCCTCCATTATCTACTAGAGCCACTGACTCAACCTATTTTGACACGTAGTCAATGACTACCAATATGTATTTCATCCCAAATGGGCTCACGAAGGGACCATAAAATCAATGCCCCAGACATCGAACAATTCTATCTCCAACATCTTGGACATTGGCATCTTATGAAACTTTTAGATTGACCCTTGCCTTTGACATTGGTTACATCTCTGTACGAACTCATAAGCGTCCTTGAACAAAGTGGGCTAGTAGCAGCCGCTTTGAAGCACTTTTCTAGCAGTACGATCACCAACATGGTAACCTCCAAGTAGGGAAGCATGAGTTGCTTCTAGCACACTCAACATCTCCACTTCTGGAATGCATTGTCTAATAATCCACACACCGCCAAAACAGACACGGTTCATCCCAGAAATAATTTTTCACATCATGGAGAAACTTTTTCCTTTGATGAAAGGAAAGATTCTCCGTCATTACTTCACTTACCACATAGTTTGCGAAGTCAGCATACCAAGGTACTTTTTCGAGCACTACAACCAATACTTTCTCATCAGAAAAGGAATCATCAATATCAAGCTCGTATTTTACTTCCTGCTCGCCTTCGAGTCTGAATAGGTGATCAGCCACCTGATTCTCACATCTCTTACGATCCTTGACCTCGAAGTCAGATTCCTAAAGTAGCAATACCCACCAGATCAACCTTGGTTTAGCATCCTTCTTTGCCATTAGGTACCTCAAGGCAACATGGTCAGTGTGTACCACTACTTTGGTACCTAGTAAATATGCCCGAAACTTCTCTAAAGCATACACCACTGCTAGAAGTTCCTGCTCTGTCACCATATAGTTTTTTCGAGCCCCATTTAGGGCCTTGATTGCATAATATATTGGATGAAACAACTTCTCTTTCTTTTGTCTGAGAATAGCTCCAAGTGCTACTCCACCGGCATCACACATAATCTCGAATGGCTTCGTCTAATCAAGAGCAACAATAATTGAAGATTCTACTAGATTCAACTTAAGGCATTCAAAGGCCTTTATGTAGTCATCATCAAAAGAAAATTTGGCTTCCTTCTCCAAGAGTTTGCAAAGTGGGTTCACAATTTTTGAGAAATCCTTTATGAATCTGCGGTAAAACCCTGCATGGCTAAGAAAATTGTGTACCTTTTTGATTGATATAGGAGGGGGTAGTTTCTTAATCACATCAACCTTTACCTTTCCTACCTCAATACCTTCGGCTGAAATTAAATGACCGAGCATAATGCCTTCCTTCACCATGAAGTGGCATTTTTTCCATTTAAGGACAAGGGTGAACTCCACACACCTTCACAAATCTCTACTCAGGTTCTCTAAACACAACTAAAATGAATCTCCAACCATATAAAAATCATCCATGAACACCTCTAAGGTGTCCTCAACCATATCTGAGAAAATAGACATCATGCACCGTTGAAAGGTGGAAGGTGCATTGCATAACCTAAATGGCATCCGCTTGAATGCAAAAGTACCATACAGATATGTGAATGTAGTATTCTCCTGATCTTTAGGAGCAATACAGATCTGATTGTAGCCAGAGTAACCATCCAAGAAATAATACCATCCCCTTCCCGCCAACCGGTCAAGTATTTGATCTATAAAGGGCATAGGGAAATGGTCTTTCAATGTCTATGAGTTTAGTTTGTGATAGTCCATGAAAACCCTCTACCCATTCATATGCCTTAGAGAAATCAACTCGTTCTTTTCATTTGCAACAAAAGTCATGCCCCCTTTCTTGGAAACGCATTGAACTGGATTTACTCATTTACTATTGGAAATAGGATAAACTACTCCTGCATCCAGCCACTTGATAATCTCCTTATTAACCACCTATTGCATCGGTGGGTTAAGTCAGAATTGATGCTCGATGGTTGGAGTGTAGTCATCCTCAAGTTGTATCTTATGAGTGCAGATGCCAGGGGGAATGCCAATAATATCAACAATAGTCCAGCCTATTTCTCTTTTGTGCCTCTGAAGCACAGAAATAAGTGCTTCCACTTGCTGCTCGCTCAAATCAGCTACAATAATCATGGTTAGCATATTTCCATTGCCCAGAAACATATACCTTAAATGCACAAGCATCTCTTTTAATTCCAACACCGGAGGCTCTTCAATGGATGGCTTAGCCGGTGGTGTTGATCGGTTCGTCAGATCAAGATCTAGATTTTTAGGAGCATAAGAGAACGATCCCATTCCTGTCAAAGAACAAATAGTCTCTTCATACTTCTCAATGCCTTTATCAAAATTCATCAGCATTGCATATAAAGGCTCAACAGAAAATTTCTCCTCTATCGACACCTCCTGCTCACCCTCATAATATACATCAATAATTAAGAACATACTCATTTTTTCTGTTGCTTCATTGATTAGCACACATAAAATTGACCACTTCATTATTCAACCTAAATAAGATCTCATTAGCTCGCAAATTAATCAGCACACTTTCGGTTGCGAAGAAAGGTCGACCCAAGATTATGGGCACCTCAAAGTCCACCTTGCAATCAAGAATGAAAAAATTTACAGGAAATATAAAGCTAGCAACCTTCACCAGCACATCATACAAAATACAAACATGTTATTTTACCGACCTATCTGCCATCACAAGTCACATGTTGGTAGGTGTGGGGTCTCCCAAACCTAACTTTTTATAAATAGCTAGTGGCATCAGATTGATGCTCGCTCCCAAGTCATATAGAGCTTTTGCAAAGTCAAGAGGCCCAATAGTGCATGGGATAGTAAATGCTCCCGGATCTGCCTTTTTCTACACCAGAGACCTTATGGAAATAGCACCACAATGATAAAGATTGTCCATCAGCTCAAAACTAACTAACTTCTTCTTCGTGACAAGATCTTTCATGAACTTTGCGTACCCGGGTATTTGCTCCAATGCCTCCACCAATGAAAGATTAATCGTCAACTGCTTAAGCATAGACATGAATTTTCCAAACTTTGTGTCGTCGGCCTTCTTCTTCAACAGATGGGGAAACAGAAGAGTTAGTTTTGGAAGAGTGGTAACCACCACATCCACCTCTTTTCCCTTATTCTTCTCCAACTTATCAAACTATTTCCTTTTGGATGGTCCATTATCAATAACCTTATCTAATTTCTCAGACTCTATTGGATGATCAATCTCTGCTTATTTAATATCATCTGCTATTATATCAACCACAGGCTTGCCCACAGGAGGGCTTGCTAATACCTTACCACTTATAGTAGTGACTGTCATACATGACCCATCCTTCTTTGGGTTCTGCACTATGTCGCTTGGGAGGGTGCCATCCTTTCTCTGATTGAATACAATAGAAAGTTCGTTCATTTGTTGCTCCAACTATTTTATCGAAGTAGAGTCAGAGTCTACTAGCTGGTTCATTGAGGATAACTCACTTTTTATCTCAGTCACCCTGGTACTTGTTGCTTCTACTCCCTTCACTATCTTGGACATCATGTCCTCTATAGATATCTTCCCCGAACTAGTTGCAGCAGCCTTACGGTTTCCAAGAGAGACATGCAACCCACTACTGTCTCCCTTACTCTTATAATTTCCTTGATCACGATCATTATATCCAGATTTATCATAGTAGTTACGACCTTGGTTTCCATGGCTACCGCCTCGGAAACCCCCCTGATTGATCAAGTAATTGGCTTCCTCCTTAGAATCGGAGTTAGCCTTTCACTGTGATGCTACAGCTTTAACCTTCTCTGTCTTTCCCGATAACAACTTCTTGGTGAGAAGATCCATCTGTGTATTCATGTGAGCCATGTCTTGATCATGCCCTTCTTCTCTTTGCTTATGTTCTATAGTCATGACTATAGATATAGTAGAGCTTGCTACCTTAGAATCCCTGGTATACCAAACTCTACTTTGTTTTGTCATATGATCAAGAATGACAGCTGCTTCAGGGAAGGTGAGGTCCATGAATGACCCACCTACCGCATTGTCCACCACTGGCTTAGTCACAGAGTTCAAGGACCGATATAATATCACCATCAAGTAGACATTGGTCATCTGATGATTTGGGCACTGCATAAGCTTCTTTTTGAATCTCTCACAAGTCTCATGGAGAGCTTCAGTCGAAAGTTGTCTCAAATTTCTTATTTCGTCTCTCAACTGTGCCCTCTTGGATAGTTGAAATTTTTTTTCTAGGAAAGTATCTTTCAGTTGCCTCTAATTAGTAATAGATTCGGGAGTTAGCCCTCTCCAGATAGAGACAACGGAAATAGCCTCAACCGAATAGCATTTTGTCCAACCCCTGGGTTGTTAAATGACTTGCATGTTGATATAAAATTAACCAAATGTATATTCGGGTCGTAACCCGCAAGTCCACCAAATAATCCTTTGAGATGAAATAACTGGATCATAGTGCTTATAATATTAAACTTGGCTCTGGGTGCTAAGAGCGGAGGAATAATAGCCCCTATTGCACCGGCTCCATCCAAGTAATCATCATTATCCTCCAGATTAAATTGAGCGGCATGGCATTCTGGTCTCTCCCTAGAAGGGCGATTTCTGTTGACATTCCTATTTTCCAGTGTAGACAAATTATCTGCACGCCTCGGATTGACTGGAGATAATAAATATCACCACCCAGATCCTCATCATCTAGGTTTTGTCGCCGACCTACATTATCTGCATTCTGATGGTTCACTTGTGCAGCTGCCAAGGCAGATAGTCTAGCTGCTTCCTGCTGAGCAGCTAGTCTTTCTTGGTCTTGTTGACCATCCATTCTGCCAATAAGTTGAGGTTCCGAATTAATAGGTAATAAAGGTTCACCTAATCTCTGAGTACTTGTCATATAAGATGATCACCCTGCATAAAACAAAAACAACAAATAACAAGTAAAATTTTGGGAAACTTTGACCAAAGGTCAA
Organism: Capsicum pubescens; assembly: GCA_030864215.1. Lineage (NCBI taxonomy): Eukaryota > Viridiplantae > Streptophyta > Magnoliopsida > Solanales > Solanaceae > Capsicum > Capsicum pubescens. The sequence continues at coordinate 123,784,087 of CM061544.1, forward strand.
GTAACAAACACAAACTTAATTGACAACCGTATTCTCCGGCAATGGCGCCAAAATTTGATACGCCCAAATTACAATTTTCTTACTAAAGTGTAAGCGATCGCTGTCAAATATAGAACCAAACTGGTTTGGGTGTCGAATTCCACAGGGAATACTGTGTTCTCTAAGTAATGCGGTTGTTATCAGACTGTTGATCGAAGGTTCCGGAATAAAGGGAATTTTGGTATGGCAACAATATTCTTTCGTATTTGTATCACGTAGAGGTCAAACTAATGAAAGTTAATGTAAGTGTAATTTCAATGAGAATGAATTAACTAGAATTATGCTCACCAAGATGTTCAAACAGTTAGGGTTGTGAATTTGTTATCGAATTCTAACCTATGTATTCAATTGCAAGAATTATTGAATTCTAAGAATTACCCACATGTTTCTCAACCTAATGGGTGTTTCACCCTTTACTTCTCTCGACCTTAAAGAATTCATGCATTATCCAATAATACTCTCATGAGGATTAATCCTGTTAAAGCATCAACCCATTAACCTAAAGGCTAAACCTAAGGATCTCATGTGAAACACTTATTTTCCCAACATCCACTTTCTTTTAAGACAAGTGGTGTTCATAGGCTCACTTCTCAAGTTTGCAACCAAGAGATGTCATTATAATGAAGAAGGATTCATGTAATTTTTATAGATGTTGGAACTCCAACTGATTCACAACCCCAAACAGTTCTCTACATCAAGGCTCCCATAACCCTAGTTATGGGAGTTTAGCTTCTCATCTCCATATAAGAAAACAAAGATATATTAATATTCATAAATAGCTTAAGAAGAGTACTTACAAAAGTTACAATATTGTTCTTCTCAATCTTCAATGGAAAATATGAAAACTGACAATCAGATCTCAATCTCTAGATTCAAATCCCAATGAAAAGTATTACAAAAGCCCTCACTAGAGGAGAAAGTATGAAACTAATGACAAAAAGCTCCAGACTAAACCCTAATACTTGGTATTTATATGATTCCAGAACTAGGGTTTTAAAATTCAAACTCAGATTTTCCATTTATGGTCGACGGGTCAAGCGATGGTTCATCGTAGGTCCGACGGTTTGTCGCCTGCACCATCTCTGTACCTCCAGTGATTCCATTCTCTACTTCTGGGCAACGGGTAGAGCGACGGACCATCGCAAGGTCAACAACCCATCGTCTAGACTATCGCAGGACTTCCAGTGATTATACTTCTATATCTTGACGATGTTTTAGACCGATGGTTCATTGCAGATCCGAAATTCCATCGCCTGGACCGTCATAGGATGTCAAGAATCTTTGACTTCTTCTTTTGGCCTACGGTTTAGACCGACGGTTCGTAGCAAGGTCGATGGTCCGTCGTATAAGCCATCGCTTCTCATTTTCCTTTGTTTTGCTCAGATTGTCCAAGTTATTCTTCACACTCAGTTCTTATCTTGAAAACAATAAAATACCATGTTAAATGCAACAATGGCTGCTAAAAACAAACAATTATCCTAAGAAAAAGGCCTAAAATATTCCGTCAAAAGACGGAACATCAGTACCAAAATCCATATTAATCATCTCCCACTTTCATATGGGAAACTCAATCTCTTGGGACATGCCACCATTCCTCAAATGTTCAACCTTGACTTGAACAAACCATACACTTAGCAATTAAATTTTCCACATCTTTCTTCTTATTATTCCACCAATAGATTTCCTTCAAGTCATGGTACATCTAAGTTGAACCCTAATGAACTATATATTTAGACTCATGAGCCTCAGTCAAATCCTTTCCACAGCCCATCTACTTTAGGAACACATAACCTTCCTTGATACCTCAAGATACCATCTCCCCCAATCTCAAAATCCATAACCTTTTGTTGACCCATATCATCCTTCATCTGCCTAAGTATGGGATCCATAACCTATTTCTCCTGGACCTCAGCACCAAGAGATGATTTAACCACTTCCTGAACAATCACTCCCTCATCCTCAGAGTCCAAGAGATGAACTCCCAAATTAACCAACCTACGTATATCCTTCACCAACCCTCCTTTCTCCTCCTCAACTGGAGATAAGCTCCCCATAGACAACCTTCTAATATCATCAACAATATTATTAGCTTTACCTAGATGGTAGTGCAAACTCATATCATAATCCTTAAGTAATTCAATCCACCACCTCTGGTGAGATTTAATTCCTTCTGCGTAAATACATATTGCAAGCTCCTATGGTCTGAATAAATATCCACATTCACCCCATATAGATAATGGCGCTAAATCTTCAAAGCAAAGACCATAGCTGCCAACTCTGAATTGTGAGTCAGGTAATTTCTCTCATGAACCTTAAGTTTCCTGGAAGCATAGGCCATAACCTTACCATGATGCATTAAGACACAACCCAGTCCCACACGGGATGCATCATAATATACAACAAACCCACTAGTACCTGTGGGCAGGGTCATAATTGGCACAAAAGTGAACTTATCCTTTAACTTCTCAAAACTACACTCACAAGTATCGGACCATAAGAACTTAACCTTTTCTAAGTTAACTTTATCAACAGGCCAGCAATAGATGAAGAACGCTCTATAAATCTCCTATAGTAGCCTGTTAAACCCAAGAAACTCCTAATGTTCGTTGGAGTCGTGGGTCTAGACCACTTCTTAACTGCTTCATCTTTTTGTGGATCCATCTTGATCCCCTCACTGGAAAAAACATACCCAAGAAAGGTCACAAAACTTAACCAAAATTAGCACTTAGAAAATTTTGCATACAATTTCTGGTCCTTAAGAGTCTACAACATAATTTGAAGGTGATTGGCATGATCCTCGTCACTTCTGGAGTATACCAAGATGTCATAAATGAAAACTATAACAAACAAATCCAAAAACTACCTAAAAAACAAATTCATAAGACTCATGAAAGCTGCTATAGCATTATTCACCCCAAAAGACATGACCAAAAACTCGTAATGACTATACCGGATTAGGAAGGCAATCTTGGGAATATCAACCTCTCCAATTTTTAGCTAATGATAGCCCAAACAAAGATCAATTTTAGAGAAACACCTATCACCCTGAAGCTAATCAAATAGGTCATCAATCCTAGAAAGAGGATACTTACTTTTCACTATAATCTTATTCAGCTGCCGATAATCTATACGCATTGAAAGAGACCCATCTTTCTTTCACACGAAAAGCATAGGAGCACCACATGGAGAAACACTAGGAATATGAAGCCCTTATCAAGGAGATCCTTTAACTATTTCTTTAGCTCTTTTAGTTTAGTTGGATCCATCTTATAAGAAGGAATGAAAATAGGATGGGTATCCAGTAGAAGATCAATCCCAAAATCTATTTCCTTATAAGGCGGAATCCCAGGAATATCGTCAGAAAAAACTTTAGGAAATTCATTAACCATAGGGATAGATTGCAAAGAGGGGAATCTATGAATTAGAATCCTTAACTCAAACAAGATGATACAGACACCCTTTGGATAATATTTTCTGAGATCTAACATAGGAAATAAACTTCTCTTTGGGCACTAAGGAACTTCTATCCTATTCAATTGCTGGGATATTAGGAAAATGATAACTGACCTTTTGGGTCCTATAGTCTAGAGAAGCATAGCACTAATGAAGATAATCCATTCCCAATATAATATCAAAGTCCACCATATCAAGTTTTATTGAATCCACCAATGTTTCCCTATGCAAGATTGACACCACACAACCCCTATAGATTTTTCTAGAAATAATAGAATCACCCACAGAAGTAGAAACATTATAGGGGTCAGAAATATTTTCAAGACCAAAACCAAAGTGTACAACCATATAAGGTGGCATATAAGATAGGGTAGAAACAAGATCAATAAAATAGTAAACATCATGAAAGAAGAGTTGTAACATACTAGTGACAACATTGGGGGATGCCTTAGATTACTGACGAGTTGCAAGTGCATAAAGGTAATTTTGACCATTGTTGATACCTAAAGTGGTGCCCTTAGGTGCAATAGCAAAAGAAGTGGAAATCGGGACCTTATTAGCTCCAGGAGAAACCTTAGATATCAGATAATTTTATTGTAGATTGACAGGTTGACCATAATTGAAAAACAAATTCCTCTCCTCCTCATAATAACCATAGTGAAGCCAGCCATAAAATCAGCAAGAAGGATAAGGTGGGGCTGACTAAGCTCCACTAACCTAGGACTGGGCACCTTGTGCCTTAGGACCACTATTAGCCTAAAAATAACAATCACCAGAAGGCTTAGGATAAGGAACACTAGTTGTCGAATAAGAATTTACCCAATTATTTTTCTTGGTCAAATGTCTACAATCTCTCCTACTGTTCTTCATACTTTTACCCTGTTCTGAATATCTAAATTTGTTGCTTTACCTCTCTCTCATCTCTACATGCTTCTTTTTCTTATCCTCCACCTTCTGCATTTAAACCACCAGCCTGGAGATATCCATATCATTATTCAACATAGAAGCCTTAAACTCCAACACCAAGTCATGGGATAAACCAGAATAAAACTTCCTCATTCCGATCTCATATTAGATACCAACTCCGGAGCATAATAGGATAATTAGTGGAAATTCAGAGCATACTAATTAACACTTATCTTACCCTGCTTCAAGTTCACAAACTTTTTGGCCTTATCCTCCCTCAACTCCTGAGGAAAGAAGTGATAAAAAAAGCACCTGAAAACTCATCCCATACTACCGGCTCAACATCACCACCTCTCATCGCTTCCTATTCCTCATACAAATGGTAAGCCACATCCTTCAACTGATACACAACAAATTGTACACTTTCAAAATTAGTAGCATACATCGCCCTAAAGATCTTCTCCATATCATTAATAAACCCCTGAGGATCCTTCTCAAACATCAGCCTATAAATATTGGGGTATTCAACCTCATAAACTAGCCAACCCAATTAACTTTAGGTGAACTAATAGCAGGACCAATATGATAAGATCGACGAGACTGTAATGCCACTAATTAAGTGAGCATAAGAAAAGACTGATGGAACTCTGCATGAGAGATATCTCTCCCAGGTCACTGAGCATGAGTATCACCAGCCCAGGAAACTCGAGAAGGACTAGTAGGGACTGGTAAAACCCTATATGGGGCAGTATAGTCAAGAGTAGGGACCCAATAATAGGTCTTCACTTTATAAACAAGGTGAGTTCCCTCCATATTTTCCTTAGGTGGAACAGAGGTTCCAAAAGAGTTTCTACAACCATCAGATCTTTGGAGAAACATGATCTTAATTGGGACTAAGCGAACAGTTAGAGAGGTTTCATGAAAACTAGACTTTATAGAACGAAATAGAACACTAGAAAGGGAAATATTCCTAAATGTCTTGTAGCCTCCCCCTTATAAGTGTGGTGTGCTACACACCCATAAAAGGGACTCTACTCGACCTCGCATTGTGGACACCCAGAAACCCTAAACTGTTCTTTGATACCAAGATTGTAATAACCTAAACCAGGGCCTAGTCATGACGAGTATATCAAGCCCACCATGGGCCGAATACCAACCCCTTAGCCTAACCTCTAGAGAACAATAAATGAATACATTGAAAGTCAACCAAAAATAGTAAATAAGATAAATGAATTAAATAAAATCTAAGAGTCTAACAATACAACTAATCATCCCAATATTGTCCACAAAAGTATCTAAAACTAAGAATACCAATTAAGTAGAGACATGACCTTGACTATGACCAATATAATCTTAAAAAAATACTAAGAAATAAAGGAAACAAGTGAAATGATCAGGCCTTTCAAAAGATAGAGGCTCACCACTTCACAACAGATCCACAAGAGTACCAGATCACCTAATGATGCACAGGAGAAATACAAAAGCCTTCAAACCTTAAATGATGAAATAATGCAGACTCTGGGGATGATCATGGGGTAAGCACTAGCATGTAACTCATAGGAAAGTGATAAAATAATGTCATTACCAAAATCAGTCAAAATTGTATTCATAATATATATATATATATACCCATATATAGGATGTCGGGGTAAGGACAAGGGTCATGAACATTAAAGTTCAATCCATTATCCTAATTTGTGTAGCTCACTCTATCCTAAAGGCACCTACAGGCTATATGGGTCTAGCTCTCCCTAATGGAAGGGCCCCAGTGCATGTTATCCATACGAACTAAGGAAATAATAAATACATCAAGGCGGTAGCCATATAAAATATAGTATGTATCTAGACACACGGTTGTATAGACACCAAATCCAATAAATGTGGTTTTCAATGTTGGTCCCTATGGGACTACACCTTCATGGTGAGCTACGCAATTTTCTTTAAGCCCAAATTAAAATAGTTTGCACATAAACCTAGCTATTAACCAAGGAGTCAATATTAAGGCATTTTCCAACATGGTATCATCATAGAAATATGCTTGCAAGCTAATTTAATTATGCCAAACCAGTCTATTTGACTATTTCACTCCTAAGTTCCATATAAATTCCAATTCCATAGCCACCAAGGGTATTCTGAAATTATTTTTACTATCCATTATCCATTAATGCAATTTAATGTTCCAAAGGTAAGTTAAATAATGTAAACTAAAACCAAGATTTTTAAAGTAGGTTGAGGTTAATGCCATTACTAATCCAAATTTTCATCAATTTGGGTATACCTAAGTTCTCTATTCCAATCCTCATAACAATGCACCCATTCAGCTCCCAAAACCATCAATTAAAGTATAAAAAACACATTTAAATAATGGGAAATACAATTCAAGTAATAACTATCAAAACCCCTCAACCCAATTTCAAACCCAACAATTAAGATCACATGAATAATGATTATATATATACCATAATGTAAAATTCAAGTTAGCAAAGAGAAACATGCCTAAAATTTCAAAGAATTTGAAGAAAAATTGAAGTTTAGAGCTTGAATTGTGAATTATCTATAAAATCCTTGAGCTTTTTTGGTTTGGGAGTTAGAGAAGAAAAGAGTGGACTTTGGTCTTTGAAAGCTAAAGGAAAAGAGTCTATTTGGTGTTTAAAAGTTGTGCAAGGGGTAAGAGGACCAAAATTCCCTCAACCCAAGTGCAAAAACAAAACTAGACAAAAATTACATAACGACATGGCATGCCACTACCGCAGAGCTTAGCCTCCGTGCCACACCCTTATCGTGGAGGCTAAGTGGCATGACACGCCACTATCCAAAGGCTTACTACCTCGGAGTTCCTAAATAGCCCCAAACTCCTTACAAAAATTTCAAAACTTTACCAAAATATAATTCAAGTCAAAATTAACGTTACACACATGGGAGGGTTAAAATAAAATGGTTGAATATTTTTGGGGTCTTACATAGTGTTATGGACTAGTGGTGGATCAATTGTAATTTTTGGCATATACAGATTGTAGGAGGTCATTTAGGGGTTACTTAAGGGTTGTGATATCAGTTAGGATCAATGAAGTGAATTGATTATCAAAATGGAGAGTTAGGAATATAGAAAGCTACAACTAGTAGACTTATGTGGAATTAACTGTAGGTTTTAGCTGTTGTGTGCATGTATTGAGTTAGTTTGTTTTACAAGATCATATCAGTATATGTGTAGTTTGTGCTAGAGCATTAATAATGATATCAAATTTGGGGATAACTAGTGATACTAGTTAGGTTGGACAAGAAGACCTTGTGATAGATCAATCTTACGATATGACTAACTCAAAAAAAATTGCCATTAAACGATCCTACTTGGAAAGGAAATATTTTTAGACTTCCAAGCCTTATAATTTGCTACTTCCTTAGTGATTAGACTTTTCTTGCGTGATTAGATTATATGATATTGGGACTCTCCTCGAATTAACTTATAGGATTTTATCCTGTAAGGGTTATTTCTTTGATATATAAAGAGTTTCAAATGGAAATAAGCTAGTTTGTAGCATTTGTTACTTTTGTAGTTGAGTGGACTAAGCGAATATTCTTGTTTATGAGTTTTTATTAGAGTATTATGTGTTATTGTTCCATGATTCTTTTGTTAATTTTTTTTATATGGAATGAGTTAAGAAATATATACGAAACTTATGCATAAGGAGTGTTTTATATGTTAAGAATTTAGCTATAGGCCTGAGTTAGAACTTCAAGGTCCTTTTAATGTGGTTCCTTAGTGGCTTATGAAGAGTCTAGTGGTGACTTTTCCTGAGTTTGAATTTATGGTTTGGGCATCCATCAGTAAGATATATTGATTGTTGCACTTATTCCATGGGTTTACTATCCTTGACATGAAGGGTTACTTATGTGTGTATGATTGCAGAGGCCTTTTGTTATACTAGATTATTAAGGACTCAGAGTTGATCGATATGTCTGGGGTATTGAGGTCACATGGGTTATTTGATTTGTTACATGAGGGTTTTGGTGTCATTTAGAGTGTTTATGTCTTTACTATATAGAGTTTTTGTTTTATGATTCTTGGTTGCCTCAAAAGGCTGAGCATAAGGATGGGATTACGAATTAGAGGCCCAAGTATGATAAGTGTGACTTTTGGGGTTTTGTGTGGCATTAGTATCAATTTCCTTCATGTTACTCTAGTTTGAGGATATAGTATTATCTAATTTTATAGTTGTAGTATCAACCTTGAGTAGGTTGATTTAGTATTTTAGTAAGTAGCGCATAGTTTTATGCATTCCTTGGCATTTAGTGGGCCCAAAAATGATTTTTGGTTTTATAGAGCAGTCAACGTCTTGTGGTGTCATCGTTAGGTTTAGGTTAGCTGGGTATGATCAAAACTTATATTGAGTTTGATTCATTTGTTAATATATAGGAAGTTCAATAGTAAAAGAATTTGTCTTCATTGAGAAATTTGGCCTTAGATGCTAGTGTTATGACTAGGCGAATCATTGTGTGATTGATTTTTGGTTATATGGTAAAATCGGTGGTTCTACAGTTGTGAGTATGCTTTATAGTTCTTGCTTAAGGTTCTCGAGGGTATTTTATGCCTATTGTGTATTTTAACGCTTTCCTTGTTTGAACGTTCAATGACAAATGTGAATTTTAGGGGTGGATGATGAAATGACCCTCATAGTGATTTTTAGAAATTTCTTTATTTTGAGCATTTTATCCTTCCCCATTGTTTCTTTGTCTCAAGTATGAGTTCAGGAATGGTTGGCATGGTCCCCGATGTATTCGAAAGTATTTTATATGAATTTGTGGTTTTAAACATCTTTAAGGGAATTAGTTTGACTTTGATCAATAGTTTGTGATTCAAGCATCGAATGATGATTCTGACAGTTTCATTAGATCCGAACATCGATGTTAGATTAGTAGCACTGTTAGTTCAGGCCTCGAGCCTTTATTTTTTATTTTGACCTCTTAATCAAAAACTAGTTAAATTTAGCCTAAGGGGGTTATGGGGCTTAATTTATTATAAATGATCGTTGTTGAAAATTTTGCCTAAGCCTTGCATCCAGACGTCGAATTTAGCCTAGTAACATAGTTGGATTGTGTTCAAGGGGTTTTGAATACATTTCGAGGGTTCATCGAAGAGTTTGAAAGTTGAAAATTCTTAGTTATTGTGTTGTTGCAAAAATTGTTATTTGCTATCACAACAAGTTGGTTTTTGATAGCGATATATAAATTTTCATTCCTTCATTGCTATCATGGTAGTTGATACCGATGAACACATTCTAATTTCCTTAATCACTATCTTGACGCGTTGGTCGCCGATGAACATATTCTGATTCCCTCATTGCTATCAAGGTTGCTGATATCAATTAATAAATTCTAATTCCTTCTTATCGCAACATCTTGGTCATTGATAGTGGTGAAAAAATGTCACCTGGACACTATATAAGTCCCATTTCAGTCCAAAACCTTATTTTCTCTATTTTAGAAGCTAGGAAACTTTATTTTTGGTGATTTTTGATGCGATTTTTCTGTATAATCATTGGCTATGTAATTTTATCTTCACTTTTCCCATTTTCCAAGAATATCTATTTCTTTTTTCATGATGTCTAACTAAAGTTGAGATTCAAAACCTCATTCCACCAATTTCAAAACGTTCAAGCTCATTTTTGAGAGAATTAAAATGGGTTTCAAGATTGGAACTTTTGGTGAGCTTCTAAACTAGTATTTTATTAATTATTGATTAATTTATGCTTTCATCTTCAATTCTTTATCTTAAAACATGAAATTTGGGGTAATAAAGTGTGAATCATGTTTTTGTTTGATTTCAAGTCCGATTCAAAGTTATTTTTTCAGTTGAGTTTTTAGATTTAGACTCCTCTTAACTTGACGAATTGGATTCTTAAATAACATCCCAATTTTAGGCTTGCATTTTCGAAAATAATTTTTGAAGCAAATTTTGAACCCAAAACAAATATAGTCGATATGGGCATCGATGGACTCCTTTTGATTTGCATATGTCATTCCTTATTAGATTGATCTTATTTGGATATAATTCAAGGGGACAGAGCTTTTGGTTGATTTTTGGACTATGTTTTGGCTTGCGGATCTCTTTTGTCATGACCTAAAAGATGAGGTCATGATGATATCTACTGAGACCCAGCCTTGGTAGGTAGACCAATTACCCAAACAAAGAAGAAAATTCGAAAATATAAGCTAAATAAAATAATAAAACTTTTAGAACTAAGTCAGATCAACACACACACATATATAGCGGACGTCTGAAATAAAACATACATAAAACTCCAAAAATCTAATGTCATAAATACAAGAGCATCTAAAAATATATTTGAATACCGAAATACATAAATTTATCTCTGAAAATGAGTAAATAAAAGATGAGGACAATTAGAGTACCAAAATTAGCTCTGAACTCTACAACACACAAGTACCTTGAGATATCAACTTTGAGTAGCACGGATCGGCTATCATGTATCGTAATCGAGCTGGGATCTGTACAAAAAATGAACAGTGGGAGTGAGTATGATCCACTTTTTTCTAATAAGTTTCATAGGCTTACTGAACAAAACATAAACAATACAAGTAAAAGATAATATGAGCACTTCACCTGCAAACAAAAAAGTTTCCAAATAGTAGCTCGCAGAGTCCCCACGAATAGTTCTATAATATAGGATAAACACCAGAACAACTAAACATAAATTTATGTATGGAAATTAAGTACGCATCACGGGTACATAAAAGAAATAAGAAAACTACACATGCTGATGGGATCATGATAAAAGATTGAAAGTCATCACATGACTTTCTTTATACACCTACAGAGCCTTAGCGCTCCAATGATAGAACTCATGGGGGGTTCGCAACCCGTATACTACCTAAAATCTCAATTCACCTCTTTAGTTAGTGTTCATAGATCAAGGATTTTATTAAGTGTCACACATATCTCTTCGTATATTGTTAAAAAATCTAGGTTTCATAAAAATGACTCATTTTCATTTGAGTCAGTGTTTCTCAATGGTACCAATGTCACATGAAATATGTATGAAATAAGAATGTAATACTCAAAACCAATTAGTATGAAGATAATAATCCATTCAATATATGTATAAGTGAGCTTAGAATTAACTCAATGTGTCAACAATTCATGATATCAGTTCTTGAAAAGTACCATCAGAATAAATAGTCATGTAAGACATCAATAATATCAATCCAACCCCTTACTCAGGTATTTCTATCATGATAGAGACAATAATTCTCAAATAAGCCCTATAATATCTATTCAAGACCCCGCACGGTCATCACATCAATAATAATGGCATTTAATGCACAAATAAGGCCTATGGTGTCAAATAAAGCTCTCACATGGGAAACACACAATATATGCTACCCCATGTCAACAACACTAAGCATATAAGTCCCCAAAGGGCACTCAAAGTTAATAACAATCTTGAAATAATACTCCCATGGCTAATTTTCGCAACCTATAACATGATTTTCTCGTTTATTAACTACTCAACCCAGTCTAAAGAAAGTAAAGCCATAACCTTCCTTGTGGTAATGAAAATCTGAGCCTAGAACTTTCAATTAAGATCTTTCCCTTTTGAAACAGCGTTGGATAAGATATAAGATTCAAATATAGTTTCTATGCATTAAAAAGAAGCTAATGATACCCACATTGACTATATTTAAGATGAGTCCAAAATAGGTTCGAAAACCATATGGGTAAAACTAGAATTTTATTTTAGAAATATGTTCCCCAAGATTATAAAAGTCTACAGTTGAAAACTCAAGCAAAAATGGATAAAAACAACACTCACATCGAAGAAAAACCATTTTAAGAGTTTACCAGCAAAACCCTCCCAAAACCCATTTTCAAATCAAGATTAAAGTGTTATTTTGATGACATACTCGGTGAAAATTAATAAAAACAAGAGTTTGGAGCTTACACATGACCAAATAGTGAGGAAAACCATAAATATCGTCTCTTCCTAAAGCTTTAATGTAAAACAATGGTGAAAATGAGCAAAAATGGACTATTTATACAATTGTGTGAATTACCTCACAAACTCGGCCATCCCATCCCGTTTTCGAGGGTCAATGTTGACTTGGCCATCGTATTTATAGCCAGGATTCATGTTAGAGAAACAACCTTGTCGTGTTCGTGATAAAGGAAAATAAACTGACCTGGATGATTATCCTTTCCAATTGTTGCCACCATCTTCATGATTGCTTACAACTACTGGCTCATATTCACAAAGAAGGTTTCATGCACTAGAATCAACTGTGCACTAGCTAAATTTGCATATTAAAATGTCTCTAAATGGACCATTGGGATTCATTTGGGACCCCACAAAAATAAATCTTATATGCTACTGGGCTATTTTTACGTTAAAGACTGAATGGCAATGTCGAATTTTCAAAATAAGATTGCTTTCAACAAATTATCCCCTGAGACACCTAAACGCTCAATTTAACTAGTTTTCAAAATAAGGGTCGAACTACAAAATAAAAGTTTCAAACAGAACCAACCTTGCTACTAACAAAAAATCAATGTTCTGGATATAATGGAACTGTCCAAATCTCTATCCGGCACTTGAATCATGGAATGTTGGCCAAAGTCAAACTAATGGCTTTTAAAGCCTCTAGAAGTCTCAGGCTATTCCAAATAATTCTTGAATGCATCAGGACCATTTCAACCATCCCCACACCTTATAATCATTATGTAAAAACTACGAGGAAGGGAAACATGATCAAAACACATAAAAAAATTCACATAACTAGTTGTTGCATTATCCACCATAAAACACTAGTTCATCCTTGAACTAAAGTAAATAAGGTACCTGAAGCGATGAAAAACTGGGGTATCTACGACACATTTAAAGCTTGACCTACCAAGTAGCCTCCTCAACAGGGCGATGTCAGCACTGGGCCTTCATCAACTCAATACTCTTAGATACCAGTTTTCTAGTCTGCTTGTCTAGGATAGATATAGGTTCCTCCTCAAAGGAAAAATCAAGGTCTAACTCAATGGAATCCAATTGAATCATATAGGCATTATCAGGATGATACCTCTTCAACACGGAGTCATGGAAAATAGGTTGAATGACCAATAGATATGGATCAAAATCTATCCTATACGCCATATCTCAAAGATCTCAATAGAGATAATAAACCTCGAACTGAGCTTTTCTTTCTTCCTGAATCTCATCACACCTTTTGTGAGTGAAACTTTCAAGAAAACTTAATCTCCAACCATATATGGTACATTGTGGGTTTGACAGTCGACATGATCTATCGAATCCCTTAAAGATCTATACCCCAAGATCTTACCTCAAATAAGTCAAACTATCCTACGGGGTATATGTACCTCCATCCATATAAAGACTCAAAAGGTGTCATTTGAATGCTGGAATGAGAACTTTTACTGTAATCAAACTCTGCTAGGGTAAAGTACTGGTCCCAATTACCTCCAATGTCCATGGCACATGCTTATATCATGTCCTCTAGTGCCTGAATAGTTTGAACATCCGTCGAGGGTGAAAAGTTATGCTCAAATCAATTTGAGTACCCAAATCACTCTAAATAAAGCTCCAAAAACCCAAGGTAAACATTATACCTCTATCAGAAACAATAGAAGCAGATACACCATGCAACCGATTAATCTCTCTAATGTAGATCTTAGCCAACTTGTCTGTATTATAACTTATCTTCATAAGAATGAAATGCGTTGATTTGGTCAATTGATCTACAATCACCCAAATTGAGTCAAAATTCCCCAAAGTCAAGTGTAGTCAAGCTATGAAATCCATGGTGATCTGCTCCCACTTACACTCATGAATGGGCATCCTCTGCATCGCACCACCCTTTCACCAATACTCATACATCACCTGCTGGCAACTCAAACACTTAGCCACAAACTCCATAATATTTTTCTTCATACCACACACTAACAATATTGCTTTAGATCATGATATATTATGGTTTTGCCTAGGTGAATGGAATTTTAGAATAATGTGCCTCCTCCAAGATTAGTCTCACCCATCAACTAACTCTTAGCACACAAATTCGACCACTAATCCTTAAATCACAATAAGAATAAAGAGAGGCCGTCTTGACCTCACCACTCAACACCTTATCATGATCACCCTTAATCTATCATCATCATAGTAATAAGCCCGAATCTGCTCTATAAAAGAATACTTGGCCTCAATAAAGTCTAACACATGCTTGAGTCTCGATATATCATATGTAGCAACCTAGTTAGCTAAGGACTGAACCTCTAAGGCGTATGGTCACTTATGAGTCAGGAGATGAGTAAGACTCTCTATACTGGTCGACTTCTAACTCAAGGCATCTGTAACCACGTTCACCTTACTTAGATTATAAAGAATAGTGAGATCATAATACTTAAGCAACTCAAGCCAAATTCATTGTCATATATTAAGATCCCACTCGGTGAAGAAGTATTGAAGGCTATGATGATCTAAGAAAATCTAATAATGACTCCATACAAGTAATGTCGCCATAACTTTGACGCAAAGATGACTGCTTCAAACTCTAAGTTATGGGGAAGGTAATTCTTCTCATGAGGCTTTAACTAATGAGAGGCATATGCAATCACCTCACCCTCTTACATAAACACAACTCCCAAACCAACTAATGAAGCATCACAAAATATAGTAAATCCCACGCCCTCCTTGGACAAGGTCAAGATAGGAGCAAAAATCAACAACTCCTATAGATTTTAGAAGTCACCTTATAAGCATACAATCTTTGACAATACAACCTTTTTCTGAGTCAAGTTGGTCAAATGAGTCACAATAAAAGAGAAACCCTCAACAAAACACCAATAATAACTCACCAAACTAGTAAAACACTAAATCTCATAGGAGAAGTAGGTCTAGCTCAATCATAAATTGCCGCTTTCTTGGCTAGATCAACCATAATGCCATCCTTGGTCACCACATGACCCAAGAAAAATATAGAATCCAACCAGAACTCACACTTGGAAAACTTAACATATAGCTTTGCATCACACAACCTCTAAAGCATAGTCCTCAAATATCTCATATAGTCGACAATATTCTTGGAATAAACCAAGAAATTATCTAGAAACTCAATCACAAAAGAGATGAGATAGGATCTAAATACTCAATTCATCAACTGTATGAATGTTACTGGTCCATTGGTCAATCAGAATGACACAATCAAGAAATCATAATGACTGTATTGGGTCCAAAAAACATCTTTGGAATATTCAAAGATCTAATCCTTAACTAGTGATACCCGAATTTCAAGTCAATTGTAGAAAAGACTGATGATCCCCGATGCTGGTCAAATATATTATTAATGCAAGGAAGAGGTTAATACTCTTGACTTTAACCATGGTCAACTACCGATCATTAATACATATGTACATAGAACCACCTTTATTCTTTACAAAAAAGATAGGAGCGGCCCAAGGAGATACACTGGGTGGAGTGAAACTCTTACCTAATAAATCTTGGAATTTCTCCTTTAATTTCTTCACCTCGGCTAGGGTCATCCTGTATGGAGAAATTGAAGTGGTCTTGGTTCCTAGCTCAACATTAATAGAAAAATTAATATCATAGTCCAGAGGCATACTAGGTAAATCCATAGAAAACACATCCATGAACTTGCGAATGACCCAAACAAATTCTAAAAGAGGCGAGAGGCACCACTAGTATCATGAACATAGTCCAAATAAGACACACCTCTTTTCTACCATGTGATGAGTACGTAAAATAGATATAAATCCCTTTGGACTTTATTAAGACTATATTTCTAAGCTAACCTTAGCATATCAAGAGTAGCTAAGGTCATAATATTGGCATAAAAATCCAAAATAGCTTGATAGAGAGATAACCATTCCATACTTAAGAGAGCATCAATGCCAACCATATCAAGGATAATTAAGTATACCCAAGTCTCACATCTCACAATGGTTATTACTCAAGATTGGTACGCTTGATCCACCACTAAAGAATCTCCTACGAGGGTAGAAAAATGAAGAAGCACAACAAGATGCAGCACCAAACCAATAGAAAAATATGCATACACATAGGAGAATATTGACCCAAGTTCAAATAACATGAAAGGAAATAAGTAGTAAACAATAACGATACTTGAAATAACTACATTAGAGGCCTTTACCTTGGGTATACCTTATACAGTATAACACTATCCATGTTAGCTCTCGTATTGAGCAACCCTATATCCACTACTACAAACTCCCCAAGCTCTAACTCAAGCACCTCTAGTACCACCCCACCACTCTATGAACCGCTTTTAACTACAAAAATAGGATTGGGGAAAAGCTAATGCTGAGAACCTTACTGGGCAGGATCAAATAAATATCGAAGACAATACTTCTCCAAATGACCAACCTCATGACATACATAACACCCTCAACTTCCTAACTCAATTTGTGGATGCCCAAAAGAACTAAGATAATTGCTCTGGCCTGATAAACTAAAACTGGAACCTCCACTTACCCAATGCGATACCTGGCTACCTGGAGCTATAGAAATCAAATGCCAACAATTAACTCCTTGTAAAGCTGCTTAAATAGGCCTACCAAGATATCAATAAGAACCTATACTATAAAAATCCCTACCTTGGGATGCATGTCCACTAAACTTACCCTGTCGAAGCACTTTCTTGGTGCCTTCTGAAGTAGCCTAGGTAATAAACTCAATAAACTTCCCATGCTCTATAATACTTTAAAATGAAGTTCCTAAAACAACCTTCTGAGTTTTACCTAACTAAGAAAGACCTTTTAAATCCTTGAAAAACTTCCTAACCCTTTCTAACTCAGTGGAGATACTACCAATAGAATATCTAGTTAAAGTATAAAATCATGCCTCATACTTAACAATAGACATGGAGCCCTACTCTAGGTAATCAAAATCATCTCTATTTGATCTCTCAAACTATAAGGCATGATCATCTTTAGAAAAGACTCAAAAAATCAGGTCCATGACATAGCAAGCAAACCTAAAAGTCTACAACTAAAGAGAGACCTCCACCACTATTTATCCATATCGATTAACTGATAAGTTGTAGAAGTAACACCGTGAGACTCAAGGTGTTTGATGTTATGCAACCTCTCCTAAAAGTCAATTAGACACTCATATGTGTCCTCTCCAATTGCACCACTAAACTTGGGAGGTGTCAAGGAAATAAACTTTTCAAATATCTTTTGATCATCATAATACATAATAGGACCTAAAGAAAATAGAGGAATTGTGTAATGCCTCGAAGGTACCCTCTGGACATTACACGGTTCTTAAGACCTAACCCATGATAACTACTCAGCTCTAAACTCTTATAAAGGTAAGCTTTAAATCATGAATTAATATCAAAGAAAACTTAAAATGGAATTCATTCATACAAATAACCTCAGTTGAAACTCTATAGATTAATAACCATCAAATCTGTGGGAAATAGAATGAAACATGATCTGGCTAGTCTTGACAAGCCTCTAATCTAATGACTAAAAAGCTATTGGGACAGACCCCAGCTAACTTAAATTTAAAACTAAGTAATTGGAATAACTGCATTTAACATTTGGAATCATCATAAACTTGGACCTCGAACTATGAGTACTCACCAACTGTCTGAAAGTTTGAAATACTGTCGTGATTAATCGTGTAGCTGGGGACGAACACCAGAACCTACATTATGAAATAATATAACACATTAACATATACGTGGGTCAGTACTTCTAAAATGTACTGAGTATGTGGCGGTTAATGCAATAGGTAAAACTTAAACTAAACATACTTTCAAACACATGGATGCTAAGTGTAAAGGTACTCACCATGATCATGAATAAAACTAAAATCTGAAACATCATAAAACATGAATAATAAAGCATAATCTGATAAGGTTAGTGAGTCATTACACTTAGTTTCTAAAATCTTTACTTTTGTGAGAGATTCTTATAACTGACATAAACCATGTGAGCTATTATGGAGTCCAATATCTTACCCACATCAAGGAGAGATGTTGTATCCTTTCCATCAAAATAGAACTTTAACTTAAAATGATCGCTACACTTAGCTTATATTAGGTAGAGGAGGGGACACTCTCTGGATAGGCCTCTAAACATAAACCTATGGTGGAACATGGTTTATGGAGAATAGGATATTTTTAAGCCACATTCCCATCTCGGTGATAAATACTACTCTCAACACATATACTTATATGCTCATACTTATGAAATCTACCTTAAAATAGCATATGCATTTACAAACTAAAAACCAACTATGCTTCTCTTACTTAAATCAAATTCATGAGGAAATTTGTAGATTTCATGTCTTATCTTAGATCATAATATCAAGCCAAACTTCAATAATGCTATAATACTTGTAACTTGAGCTTATAACCTTAAAATTCTTGTAAACTTACTAACTTATGCTTAAAGTAGAAATCATTAATCATCTCATAGAATCTTCTTATTAAAAATATCAAACTTCATGTCAAAATAATAAAATTTATCTCATAATAGCAAACATGCAAGTAAAAGAACGTGTAAAGGTAAATTCTTGTGCAAACTAAACTTTTAAATCACATGATAATACCATAATCTCGAAAACATAAAATAAGCACCTTAACTGAAAACCTTATAAATTTAATTGCAAAAATCAAATATTTTGGGCACAAGGATGAAAGAGTTTCCTTGTTCAAGCCCCGCATACCTGAATTTGATGGATATCTTAATGGAAGCTCGAATTGGATCTTTGGAAGTTTAACTTTTAAGAAAAGTACTACTTCTTTTGATCTTGAGAAAGGAGAGAAGAATGAACTTTTAAAATTGAATTTAAATGGAAAAATAGCATCTATTGGAGGATTTAAGTCATGGGAGAGGAGTTTGATGTGAGGAAAAGACCAAATAACCCCTGAGGAAACCTTAAAAGAATTGCAGAAATTTTCAGTTGATAACTAAGTTGACAGCTTGTCAACTAGTTGATAACTTATCAACTTAGTCGTCAACCTCTAGCTGGACTTGAATACTTTCTAGTTAAGGTTGACAACTAAGTTGATAACTTATCAACTTGTTTATATCTTGTCAACTTAGTCGTCACCTTTCCTAAGATATTTAGGGTCTTTTTTGGTTAAGACTAACAACTAAGTTGATATCTTATCAACTAGTTGATGGCTTGTCAACATAGTCGTCACCTTTCCTAAGAGATTTAGGGTCTTTTTTGGTTAAGGATAACGACTAAGTTGATAGCTTTTCAACTAGTTGACGGCTTGTTAACTTAGTTGTCACTTTTTCTCCCAGATAGAAACTCCTGGATAAAATGAGCATAACTTTCTACTCCGATATCAGATTTAGGTTAAATTAGATACGTCGGAAAGAATGCTAAAGATATTTTACTTGGTATATAATAGGCCACCTAACTCATTATATTATGAGATTTACAATCTTTTAAAGTTTACCCTTATAGAATTCAATATAAAAAGTCAATCAATACAAAAGCTTTCAACTCAACATTGCTCTAAGTGCTTCCTATAACCTTAATCGTATTGAAAACACTTCACACAAAAGGTTAATAGACATGATACTTAATTATGGATTGACATAATCGCTTTGGGGTCTTTAATCATATACGAATAGTTGGAAACCTATATAGGATCTTATGGGGTATTACAAATTGCAAGTTTAGTTAGGAGTGAATCCACATGTAAGGGTACCACAGAAGATTGTTGTACCCCTAAAGTTAGAAAACCATAAATAAAAGCTAATATTGATGAGGTAAAACCTCTTGAAGTAAAAGGAATACATGGTGCACTAAAAGGAACATCATTTAAATGAGATGAATCAATAGATACTTAAACATTAGGGTGTCAATTATATGGGACCTGACCTAGCCTCGAACCCCCGATTGATAGTTACTCTTAGCATACATAAACTTAGGATTAGGAGAGACCTCCCTACCACTTTGTTAAATAAGGCAGCTCCTCATTTCCGTTCTCTATTATGGGTTGGGCACGACCCTATCTTTCCCCCTAATTGGGGCTCTAAAATCAAGTGCCCATGCAGCATGCCTAACATCTCTGTACCTAGTCTTCACTATCTGTGCCAAAAAATAGAATGCTAGTTCAGAATATAGGCTTTGAATAATCAACATAATAAGGGATCAAATTAGAGTAGTTTTTCATAGATATGTCTTATCTCCTCTAGGATATAGATAAGAATGTCTGCGTACCAATCCACAATAATCTATAAGACATCCTACTCTTACACTTATAAGACCGATGAACCTAGCTTTCTGATACTAATTTGTCACGATTCAAACGTTGAGGTGGTAATGGAACCTACTGAGACCCAACCTTAGTAGGTAAGCTAATTATTCAAATAGGAAAGGAAATTAAAAAATGTAAACTGAACAAAATAACAAGGCCTCTAGAACGAAATCAGGTTAACACACACACATATATATAGCAGAAGTCTGAAATAAAACATACATAAAACCCTAAAATTTTGATGTCATTAGTACACAAATATCTAAAATCATAATTGAATATAAAAATACATAATCTATTTCTAAAAATAAGTAAAGACAAGATAAATACAAAAAGTGGTTAGAATCAGCTCTGAACTCTAAAGCACACTAGTACATTGAAATATCAACTATGAGTAGCAAAATTAGTTGACATGTCTCATACTTAATCTAGGATTAATACCAAAATGGCACAGTAGGAGTGATTACAATCAACTTATTCTCAGTATGTATCATAGGTCGATTGGACAAAGCAAAAAATAATACAATTAAAAAATAATATATGTAAAAGATATGATGCGCATGTCACCTACAAACAAAAAAAGTTCTGAAAAGGAAGCTCACTTCGTCTCCACTAATATTTTTATAATTAAGGATCGATACAGGAAAAACTAAAAATAAGTATATATATAAAAACTAAGTGCACATCAATGATACATAAAAGAAACAAGAATAATATGCACTCAATGTATCACAATGCTTATGGGATCATAATGAATGGTTGAAAGTCATGTGATAAATTTCTATCCACACCAGTGGAGAATGCTCCCAATAAAGGACTCATAGGGTTCGCAACCCATTTACCACCATAAATCTGAACTTACCCGCTTCGACTAGTGTTCCAGATCAACAGTATTATAAAGTGTGACATTTACTTCTCTAGCTATTGTTCACAAATCAATGGTTTTTCATAGTAATATCTCATTTTTTTGAATTAGTATTTTATTAATCGTACCAATGTATCATGAAATATGTATAAAATAATAATGTATTGCCCACAACCAATTAGTATAAAGATAATGATCCATTCAATACATATATAAGTGAGCTCAAAATCAACTCAATATGTTAATAATTCGTGATATCGATTCTCGAACGGTACAACCAGAACAAACAGTAATGTAAAATATTAACAATATCAATCCAACCCCTTATTTGGGTATTTCTAACATGACAGAATAATAATTCTCAAACAAGCTCTATAATATCTATTCAAGTCCCCGCATGGGCATCACATTAATAATACTAGCATTTAATGCACAAATAAGGCCTATGATGTCAAATAAAGCCCATGTATAAGCAATACAAAATATATGATATCTCAAGTAAACAATAATAAGTACATAAGCCCCCAAACAAAGCACACAATAGAAATAACCATCTTTAAATAGTACTACCATGCTAATTTCTCCAACCCATAACATGTTTTACTCATTTATTAACTATTCAACCTAGTCTAAAGAAAGTTATGCCATCACCTACCTCATAGTGATAAAAATCTAAGTTTACCACCATCAATATGGAGCCTTCACTTTTCAAACATTCTCAAAATAAGCTAAAACATTCAAATATAGAATCTACACATTAAAAAAAAAGGTAATAATACCTACATCGACTATATTTAAGACTGGTCCAAAATGGGTTCAAAAATGAATTAAAAGGAAAAAAAGGGGTAAAACTGAATTTTGTTTTAGAAATATATTCTCCGAGATTATAGGAGTCTAAAATTGAAAAAACAAGAAAAAATGAGTTAAATATGTAATGACCTGATTTTTGGTGATTTGTGTGAAATAATTATTTTTGTGTTATTTGAACATTTTATCCTTCCTCATGATTGCTTTGAGGTATTTCTAGGGTGTGGCATGATTGGAGCGGTTCCTAATTCATTTCCATATGATTTATGTGAAATTGTAGTTTTTGATGGTTATAAAGGCTCTGCAACTAAGTTTGGTCAATATTTAATGATCAGTGCGTTGGATGGGAAAATGGACTGCGTCAGTAGATTCAAAACGTTGATTTTAGGTTGGTAAACATTGTTTTTGTGGTTTTATGAATTTTAAATCTCATTTCGACCCTTGGTTCTGAAAGTTGTTAAATTGAGTTTCGAGGGTTAGCTTTCTGAAAATGACATTTTTTCCAAAAATATGATATTGCCAGTGAGTTTGGAGCATTGAATTTTATAGGGTAGTATATCCCGTTTGCATTCTCGAGATTCTGAATGAATTACGAGGGGCCCGTGGAGACTTTGAAGTCTTAAGTACCTAGTTGGTGCACCTGCTTAAGTGAGATTTTGGTCACTTAAGCAACCCAGCTTAGAAGTTGAGATGTTGCTTATGCAACTTTTGTGTCACGTACGTGACCTTTGCTTAAGAGACAATAGGGTTTCTTATGCAACATCTGCCAAAAGGCAAAATATCATGTAAGCGACACTTGGTCACCTTAGTAATAGTCACTTAAGCAACTAGTGATCGCGTAAGCAAGGCCTGGGTCATTTATATACCTTATTTTTGTTATTTGTTACTCCTTTTTTGAGACTTAGAGCTTGCAGATCGAGTTTTTGAGAATTTTCTTCCATTTATAAGATTTAATAAGCTCCAACACTCCTATTTCAGCTACTTTTCTTTAATTATATCATTCAAATCTAGTTTAAACTTTGAATTAAAGGCAAAATTTGGGAATTTTGGGCAGAAGGCCAAAATATAGTGTTTATTTAATTTAAACCCCAATTTCAACTAGTTCTCACTCAGGTTTTCTCTTATGAGTTCCTTTAATATCGGGAAATATATCTTTGGATAAAATTTCTTATTTTTTAACCCTTTTTTAAACCCATTTTTAGGTCCATTCATGAGGGGAAAACTCTGTATTAAAGTTTTTTAGGATAAATTTTTTGCATTCGAGGTAGGTTATGCCTTAACTTTCTTTAGAATAGGTTGGGTAGTTTATAATAATATAAAAACATACTATGGGTATGGGGTTGTATCATGGAAAATGTGTTAGGTGATTTATGCACCTGTGTGGAGGCCTACATGGATAATATTTGGCGGCTTTGAGGTATTATTTTCTATGTGTGACCATGTGGGGTCTTTTATGATGTTGTAGCTTGGTATTGATATATGTATATTTGTTTTTAATCTTATTGGTATGAAAACTCCTAAATTTTTTTATTTATGTGGTAACTATGACATTATCTTGTATGTTTAACTTGATGTTTCTAGATTATCTCGGATCATGGATGGTTGGTTGATTTGAGTGGATTTTTTGGCTCACTTAGTTGGTATATTGGTTGGATATTGGATATTGTCATTTTCGTTGGTTGTGAGAATTTACATCCTCATATCATATTCATTCATGAAATATTGGTACCATCATGGAAATACTAAAAATACTGGATTTTTCTGATGGAAAATATGAAATATTGGTACCACCATGGAAATATTGGTAATACTAGCTTTTTCAAATAGAAAATGTGACATCTTTAAAAACCCTCCACCGATGGACGTGCTAAAGATGAGATATGGATATTCGTATTGGATATGGATTGTATAAAAGTTGACAAACCCCCCATGGGTCCTACTTTGAGGGCACAACTCGGTAGGTGTATACAGAGGTTGTGAGACCTCGTGCGTCATATCATCATCATCATCAATATCATCTTTATTCTATTCCATATATTTTTGCTTATTTTGTGATTATATTTCTATCCTTGACTTGATATTTGTCCTTTTGTTCTATCTTTTTGTACTTGTATTTGGTGTATATGTAAAGTTGTTCTTATTTCCCCTACCTGTATTTGTTATATGTGTATATACTATAACTATTAGTGGAGATGGTGTGGGCTACCATTTGGGATATTTTTTGATTGTCGGTGACATGCCCAT
Organism: Capsicum pubescens; assembly: GCA_030864215.1. NCBI lineage: Eukaryota > Viridiplantae > Streptophyta > Magnoliopsida > Solanales > Solanaceae > Capsicum > Capsicum pubescens. The sequence goes on from CM061544.1 coordinate 123,808,691, forward strand.
AGTTTGTGTTTATATGCTTTACTTTCTACTTCACTCAGTCGGCCTATGATACCTACTAAGTACAAGTGGATCGTACTCATCCCTACTACGCCCTTTTGGTGCAAATCCATATACGAGTGCACTACATGGATAGCTGATTCAAGTAGAAGTTGGAGTATATTTGAGGTAGTAGATGTCCTACACTGCAGGAGTTGTCATACTACCTATTCCTATCTATTTCATGTCTTGTTTTGTTTTTTTGAGTTAGATTTTGATCATTTTGGACTATTGTTGTATCTTTGACATTTGATATGTATTTAGTAGTTCTTACATTGTGACACTAAGTTTTGGGATATTGTATGGTATCTTGACTATGTATTTCCATTTTTACTATATATGTGTGGTTCTCCTTTATTCGAGGAGTCTTGCCTTGGGGTTAAATATTATTTCTTATTTTATAAAGGTTTGGGTGATAGTCTTACTTGTCAAGGTTTGTTCAGCAAGTTCAATCATAACCCTTAGTTTATGGGTCATAAAAATTGGTATTAGAGCAACCAGGTTCATTGGTCTCAATAATATAAGAATGCAGTGTCTAATATTATATCACAGATTGATACATAGGCGCTATATCTATCTCCAAGAGGCTATGCGATATCTCTAGAAAACTTCCCCTATTTTATTCGATATCATAAAAATCTTTCATACTTTGTGTTCTAAGTCATATTTTACTCTTTTTTGTGTAGATGGTGAGGACTAGATCTAGTGAGGCTAGAGATTTAGATCCTTTATATAAGGAGAGACCCTAGTCTAGAGGGTGAGTTGTGAGTCATGGTTGAGTTCAATGTGGTAGATGAGCACGAGGATGTGCCTCATATAGAAATAGCACTAGGGGACTCTCCCCTGAGCCTTGAGATGAGCATGTTGGAGATATGGGTCCTACTCTGATTCCACTGAGTTTTTCTACCACAGTCTTAGAGAGGTTATTATTTTGCTTGTTGACCTGGTTGGAGAGTGCTCTTTTGAGTGAACCCGGTGTTTCTCTAGATCTGACTATTATACCTTTGTCTTTTCCAGAGTTTGCTTATGGTGTTCCTTCAATTTCGAGTATGGATCCTCTTATTATATCGGCATCTGCTTATGGTACTTCATAGACCCTGACTGTAGCTCCTCTTTCAGTGCCGGTATCTGATTATAGTAATCCGAAGTTAGGAGTTCTACCTTTTTGTATGATGCCTCCTCAAATGGGTTCTCAACCAACTAGATTTTTTCTATGCTCATATTGTTGCAAGTGCAACTATGTCTTTTGAGGATTAGAAGAGGTTAGAGAGGTTCACTTATTTGGGTCCTCCTAGGTTAAGTGGTGTTGTAGGCGAGGATGCCTATGAGTTCTTGATGGATTATCATGAGAAATTGCATAACCTTGGTTAACTTGAGTCGTATAGGTTTGCTTATACTACTTACCAGTTAAGAGATACATCCAGGGATTAGTGGAGGTCACTTATTAGTTGTCAACCTCTAAGTTCGCCAGAGATAACTTGGGATCAGTCTATAGAGGCCCTTTTGGCAAGATTTTAGCCTTTTAGTTTGAGGGACTAGATGAGAGATAAATTTGATCGGTTGGAGAAGGGATCCATACCTATTACAGAGTATGAGGCACATTTCCATGCCTTGTCTAGGTATTCCAATACTAGTATTTCCATTGAATCTGAGAAGATTCAAAAGTTTATAAAAGGGTTAGATGTTTCTCTTCAACTTCCTACAACTCATATGGTAGTGTATGGAAAATCATTTTAGATTATTATGGATCATGCTGAGATGACTGAGGCTATTCTTCAAGCATGTCAGGGAGGCACAAAGAAGGTACCTTTTAAGGTGCGTTCAAAAATTACATCTCTTGAGGTAGAGATTCTAGAGGTTTCCACAGGTATCATGGTAGACCAGTGCAAGAAGCCTTGTAGAGTTTAGGTAGTGGATCTTCTAATTTGGAAGCATTACGTGGTCATTCTAGTTTAGTTGTACCTTTTTTCATTGAGTCGAGTCATATGGTTTGCTATGTGTGTGATGAGATTGACCATTTGGCCCATGACTTTCCCATTGTGTCGATAGAGCTACTCATATATCTATTATGAGAGGTAGATATTTTACTAGGGGTGCGAGAGATAGAGGTAGTGGTGCCTCTATTGGTTGTCAAGGGACTACCCAGTTAGGTGGTATATGTGGTCAATGTTATGCTATACCTACCAGGCCAGAGGCATAAGCCCCTAATACAGTCATCACAAGTATCTTCCCTGATTGTTTCAGATCAACATCTATGTTATTTGATCCTAGGTCAACTTTATCCTATCTGTCCGTGTATTTTGCTTTGGGTTTTGATTCTGCTTGTGAGCCTCGTTATATGCCTATTCATGTATCTACCCTCTAGAAGACTCTTTAGTGGTGGATCAATGTATCAATCTTGTGTTGTGACTTTTGTTGGGCGTGAGACCTGGGTAGATCTGATTGCATTAGATATGGTAGATTTTGATGTCATCTTAGGTATGGAATAGTTTGCCCTTTATATGCTTTAGATTGTTACGCTAAGACCATAATTTTAGCTTTGCCAGGTATGCAAAGAATAGCTTGGGAGGGTGCGCTTTATTTGGGTCCCAAGACTGTTATATCCTTCATTTAGGCTCGCTTAATTCAGAAAGAATGTTGGTCCAATATGGATCAGATTCGTTATACTAGTGTTGCTTCACCTCCTTAATTAGATTTTATTCATATTGTCTATGAGTTCATGGATGTGTTTCCAATGAATTTATTGGTATACCTCTGAATTGTAATATTGAATTTGCTATTAATGTTGAGCCGGGCACCAAGCCTATTTCTATTTCTCCCTATAGGATGGCCCCAACCTAGTTAAAAGAGTTGAAAAATCAATTGTCATAGTTGTTGTATAAGGAATTTATCCGACCTAGTGTATCACTTAAAGTGTCCCTCTTTTATTTGTGAAGAAAAGGATGGGTCGATGTGTATATATATTGATTATTGATAGTTGAGCAAGGTGTTGGTTTAGCATATTACTACCGGTACTTTATTGAGGGTTTTTCATCTATTGCAGCTCCATTGACCAAATTGATTCAAAAGAAGATTTCCTTCTAATGGTCCGATGCTTGTGAGGAAAGCTTTGAAAAGCTAAAGGAATTTTTGACTTTAGCTCCTATCTTTATCCTATGTAGGGAAGGTGTGGGTTTTACTGTCTTTTGTGATGCTTCGGGTGTTGGATTAGGTGTTGTGTTGATGCAGGAGGGTAATGTAATTGTCTATGCTTCTCGTTAGTTGAAGCCCCATGAGAAAAATTATCCTACCTATGATTTAGAGTTGTGCACGGTTGTTTTTGCTTTGAAGTTGTGGAGGCACTACTTGTATGGAGTTTGTTGTGACATTTTCTTGAATCATTGTAGCCTTCAGTAATTCTTCACCCAGTAAGATCTTAATATGAGGTAGTTTCGTTGGCTTGAGTTGCTAAGGATTATGACTTGACTAATCTCTATCATCGGGGCAAGGTTAATATGGTTGAAAATGACTTGAGCCGGATGTCGACTAGCATGGGCATCTTGGCAACTTTTAACCCAGGAAAGGCCATTGGCCTTAGAGGTCTAGTCTTTCACTAATCAGATGGTTATGCTCGATATTTTAACACTTAGATCTGTTTTGGCATTCATGGATTCTAGGTCTTCTTTTATGGAGCAGATTCGGGCTCATCAGTTTAATGTTGTTAGATTGAGATTGATTTCGGATAAGGTGTTGAGTGGTGAGGATAAGAAAGCCTCACTTGATTTAGATGGTGTTTCGAGGATTATAGACTGAGTTTGTGTGTCAAGAATGGGTAATTGGATTAGAATGATTTTAGAAAAGGCTCATTGTTCTAGGTATTTCATTTATTCGGGAGTAACTAAGATATAATTTAAGACACCATTATTGGTAGGGTGGTATGAGGAAAGACGTAGTGGACTTTGTAGTTCGTTGCCTATATTTCCAGCAGATAAAGGTCGAGCATTTGAGACTTGGTGTTTTGCTTCAGAGGTTACTCATTCTCGAGTAGAAATAGGAACAAATCACTATAAACCTCTTGACTGGATTGCCTCTTACTTCTGGTGGTGCTGATTGTGTTTGGGTCATCATGGATCGGTTGACCAAGTCAGCTTATTTCATTCTGATACAAGTTTCCTTCAGTGCTGAGAGGTTGACCCGCATTTATAATCTAGAGATAGTCCATCTTCATGGTGTGCTAGTGTCTATCATCTCATATCGAGGTTCAGTATTCACATCCTACATTGGAAAACTTTTCAGGAGGAGTTGGGTATCCGAGTTGATCTTAGTACAATTTTTCACCCTAGACTAATGGTCAGTCAGAGCGAACTATTCAGGTTTTGAAGGATATGCTCTGAGCTTGTGTGATAGACATTGTTGGTTAGTAGGAGCAACATCGATCTTGTGCAGAGTTTGCATATAATATTAACTACCATTCCAATATTGAGATATCTTTATTTAAGGCTTTGTATGGTAGGCGTTGTCGCTCTCTAGTTGGTTGGTTTGATGATTTAGAGATTATACCTCGAGGTACGGACTTGCTTTGTGAGTCTTTGGATAGAGTTTGGGTCATCTAGGATTGACTTCGAGTAGCTCAGAGTAGGCAAAAGTGTTATGCAAATCATATGCTTCGTTCCCTGAGATTTAGTATTGATGATCATGTTTTTCTTTATGTTTTGCCCATGAAAGGTGTTATGAGGATTGGGAAGAGGGTAAATCTTAGCCCAAGGTATATTGGACCTTTTAAGATTCTTTGGACTATTGGGGACGTGTCTTATGAGATAGCATTACACTCGGATTTATCAGATGTGCATCCAGTTTTCATGTTACCATGCTTCGACATTACATTCAAAATGAGTCTCATGTCATTCGTTGGGATTTAGTCCAGTTAGATGAGATGTTGTCTTTTGTTAAAGAGACTGTCTCTATTGTAATTAGGTATGTCAAGCAATTGCATTCTAGAGATATTTCTGCGGTTAAAGTCTAGTGGAGGCATCAACCTTTAGATGAGTGTACTTGGGAGGTCAAGTCTGATATACGTAGTAGTTATCCCCATCTTTTTGTGGATTCGGGTATTTCTTCTGCCCTTATTTCGAGGACAAACTAGGATCTTAGTGGTGGATGATGTAATGACCTTACTTTTGGTGATTTGTGTGAAATAATTATTTATGTGTGATCTATCATTTTACCCCTTCCTGTGGTTAATTTGTGGTATTTCTAGGGTATAGGGATAATTTACATGGTTATCAATGCATTTCAGTGTGATTTATGTGAAATTGTGGTTTTTGATGGTTATAAAACTCTATAGTTGACTTTTGGTCAACATTTATTAATCTGTGAATTGGATGACAAAATGGGCTACACTAGTAGATCCAAAACGTCAATTTTAGGTTGCTAACATGATTGGTGTGGTTTGACGGTTTTTAACTCTCATTCCGACCCTTAGTTTGGAAAGTTGTGAAATTGGATTTTGGTGATCAACTTTGTGAAAATGATGATTTTTTAAAAAATTTGATATCTCCACTAAGCCTGGCGCATCGAATCTGATAGGATAGCATAGTCTATTTGCATTCTTGTGATTTCGGATGAATCTCGAGGGGGGCCACGGAGACTTGAAATTCTCTAAGTCTCCAATTGGTGCACCCATTTAAGCGACATTTTGGTGTCTTAAATGACCCAGTTGAGCAGCAGATATGTCGCTTACACGACTTTTGCAACACGTATGCGACCGTTGCTTAAGCGACAATAGGGTCGCTCACGCGACAGCTGTCAATAGGCAAAGTATCGTGCAAGTGACACCTGGTCGCTTAAGTGACTATCGCTTAAACGATCCAATGATTGTGTAAGAGATGTCTGGGTTATTTATATACCTTATTTTTACACTATTTTTGAGACTTAGAGCTTGGGGATCAAGTTTTTGATCATTTTCTTCCATTTCTAAGCTTGGGTAAGCTCCAAAACTCCTATTTCAACTACTTTTCTTCGATTCTGCCGTTCAAATCTTGTTGAAACTTAGAATTAAAGATGAAATTTGAAGATTTTGTCCTGGAAGGCTTAAAAATAGTATTTCTTTGATATAAACCCCAATTTCAACTCGTTTTCAATTAGATTTTCTCCTATGAGTTCCTTTAATCTTGGGAAATATGTTTTTTTGACAAAAATCCAATTTTACCATTCTTTTTCGAAACCCCATTTCAGGGGTCCGTTTTGACCCTAATTTGGAAGTGGGCAATATGGGTATCATTGACTTTCTTTTTACCCGTAGGTTCTATATTTGTATGTTTTAGTTGATTTTTGGGCCAGGTCATGAGGTAAAAGTTCTGTATTAAAGGATTTTAGGATCGGTTTTTGGCATTTGAGGTAGGTTGTGGCTTAACTTTATTAAGACTGGATTAGGTAGTTAATAATAATGTAAAAGCTTGCTATGGGTATGGGGTTGTATCATGGAAAATGTATTATGTGATTTATGTGCTCGTGTTGGGGCCTACGTGGATAATATTTGGTTGTTTAGAGATATTATTTGTTATGTGCGACCGTGTAGGGTCTTATATGATGTTTTAGCCTGGTATTGATATATGTATGTTTGGTTTTATTCTTTTTGGTGAGAAAAAGCCTAAATTTTTGGATTTATGTGGTACCTATGACATTATCTTGTATTTTTTTTATGTTTTTGGATTATATCGGATCATGGATGGTTGGTTGATTTGGTAGATTTTTTGGCTTATTTGGTTGGTATATTTGTTGGATATTGGATATTCTCATTTTTTTGGTTGTGAGCATTTACATTGTTATATCATATTCGTTCATGAAATATTGGTACCACCGTGGTAATATTGATAATACTATTTTTTTCAAACAGAAAATGTGACATCTTTAAAAACCCTCCACTGATGGATGTGCCGAAGAGGAGATATGGATATTGGTATTGGATATGGATTGTATTTGGGTTGACGAACTCCCATGGATCCTACATCGGGAGTACAACTCAATAGGTATATACAGAGGTTGTGCAATGACCTCATGCATCATATCATCATCATCATTTTCATTGCATTCTATATATTTTGCTCATTTTGTGATTCTATTTCTGTCCTTGACTTGATATATATCCATTTGTTCTATCTTCTTGTACTTGTATTTGGTGTACGTGTATAGTTGTTCTTCTTTTCCCTACCTATATTTGTTATATGTGTATAAACAAGAACTGTTAGTAGAGATGGTGTAGACTACCATGGGACATTTACTGATAGCAGGTGACATGCCCATAGTTTGTGTTTATAAGATTTATTTTCTACTTTACCTGGTCAGCCTATGATACCTACTGAGTACAAGTGCACTATACTCATCCTACCGTGCCCTTTTAATGTAGAACCAAGTACGAGTACGCCTCACATATAACTGATTTGGGCAGCATTTGGAGTATATTCAGGGAAGCGAATGTCCTATACATCAGGAGTTGTTCTACTACCTCTTCCTATATATTTCATGTCCTATTTAATATTCTGAGACAAATTTTGATCTTTTCTGTACTATTATTGTATCTTTGAAATACAAGATGTATTTAGTAGTTCTTATACAGTGACACCATGTTTTGGGATATTGTATGGTATCTTCACTATGTATTTTCGTTTTTACTATATATGTTTGGTTCGACTCTGTTCTAGGAGTCTTTCCTTGGGGTTCGATATTGATTTCTCATTTCATATCAGTTTGGGTGATAGGATTACTTGTCCAGGATTTCTGTGACAAGTACCATCAAGTCCATTGCTTTTTGGGCCATGACAAAATACAAGACTCAAATCAAAGAAAAAATATTTTAAGAGTTTATCAATAAACGCCCCCAAAACCCCATTTAAAAACAAGTCTAATGAGTGTTTTTGATGATATAATCAATGGAAATTTAATCGAAACAAAATTTTGGAGATTACCCAAGCACAAATGGTGAAGAAAACCCTAAAATTCATCTTTCTCCAAATCTTCAAGGTTTAAAAATAGGGAAAATCACGAAATGAATTGTTTATACTATTTTATAAATAGTACCTCACAAACGTGGTCAACCCATCGTGTTAGCGAGGGTCAATACTGACTTAGACAAATAATTAGCCATCATGTTCATGGCTAGGGCTTCGCATTTGCAAAGACCGATAAACTAGATCTTTTCACTCATGATAGTCTTGTCGCATTCGTGACAAAGAAAAATAAAGGGACCCAGATGATAACCCATTGTGATCACGTCCACCACCCTTGTAGTCGCAATGAAGGAAAATTCCTTCTCTGCATTTCCAACCAGTGGCTTACGTTCGTGAAAAAAGTTTTATTCATTAGATATTTGTTGTGCACCAGTTGAATTTGCATGTTAAACTGTCTCTGAATGGACTCTCGAGATTTATTTAGGATCCCACAAAAACAAATTATATATGTTATTAGGCTATTTTGATATTTTGGACTTAATGGCATTGTTGGATTTTTGAAAAGATTACTTTCAACAAATTAGCCCCCAAACCTCCTAAAAGCATAATTTAATTAATTTTCAAAATAAGTATCAAAACACAAAATAAAAGTTCTAAACCTAAACCACCCTTCTTCTAAGCCAAAATTTAAGTTTTAAATCTAACGGAACTATCAAAATCACCAGTCGATACTCAAATTACAAAATTTTGACTGAAGACAAACTAATAGCTTTTAATGCCTCTAAAAATCTCAAACTCTCCTAAGTTCGAAACGCATTAGGGTCCATGTCAACTATCCCCACATCTTATAATCAATATGTAACAATAATATGAATTGACAAAACGATCAAAACACAGAAAGGAAAATTTCACATGATAGTTGTTACATCTTTAAAAGCAAGTACTTATGTACTTTGACTTTTTTGAAGTGTTTATGTATTATATTCTTGTTTTCTTATAGTTTTGTGAATTACTTAGGGTTGGGGTCCCATTTAGGTGAAATGGCAAAAATCTCTATGGGTACTCTGGATTGCAGTTAGATAATTGTTTATCTTAATTACTATTGCCACTTGCGTTTATGCTTAGGATATATTATAGATAGTTGGCCTTTTTCATCTTGAATAGTCGATAGTGGATATCTAATTAAGAGCTTGAATCATGTTTAAGGAACTTTATTATGATGTTAGGAGTTTAGTGACCTATTAGGGGATGATCGGGTTATTATTATTGTTGATAAAATAATTGAGGTTTAGTAAATACTTAAAGTATAAATGGACTAGTAATAGATGATGTAATTATTGGGTTTTAGTATCTCTTATTGGGGCATGTTGTTATCTAGCGTAGTCTTCCTTTTTCTAAATTAGTCTAATGATGTCATCTTTTGGAAAGATGGATCAATTGTACGGAGCAAGCTATGTTTGGGTAAGTTTTGTGATATAATGTTTTTTGGATTGATTTTTTTTTTGTGTTGCTAAGTGTGGGCTTATGTGAATATTTTTAATGACTTGAGAGATTATTATTCTTATTATGTCATCTAATTAGGGGCTTAATTTGTCATCATAGTTCATATTTGAGCATTAAATTACATTATCATTATAGATATTCCCGAGTGAGGGGTTGGAAATGATACTAATGATGTCTTACATGACTATTTATGCTAGTGGTGTCCTACAATGGCTTATATCATGAATTATTGTCATATGGAATAGATTTTGAGCTCATTTACACCTGTATTGAAGTGATTTATATCTTCATACTGATTGACTGTGAGCATTACATCTTTGTATCATCAATACACGTTCGTAAGATTGATACTACTGAGATACATTAATTTTGAAAGAAAATAATTTTTTAGTAAAACCCTTGTCGAGGATATTTGTCGGCAAGGTTGATTGATACACTTTATAAGAACTCTTGATCCATGAACACTAGCGGAAGAGGTGAATGAGCTGCTTTATAAACCTTGATCCGTGAATATTAGTTGGGAAGCCCCCATAGATCTTGTTTGAAGCGTTAATTCTTAGAATGTGTATATGAAATATCCCACAATCATTACTATATTGTATTACATTGCATTTCTTATTATGGTTTGATGTTGTGTTTGAGTATTTACTTTTGCATTGTATTTACTGTGATTGAACCTTGTTTGTGATATTGAGTATTGAGCATTCATTTCATTTTATTATGTCATCTTTTGTTGACTTAGAGTATGAGATATTATGAGTTGTAGAGTATGGTTGTGTCTTGATCTGAGAGACTGTTGTTGTGTCGCACCTTTTGGTAGCTTGATTTATTATTTCATATACACTCTCACTCTTTTATCCCAGATTATTAGTTGAACATGTTTGATTAACACTGATATATTGTGTTAGTGAGTCCCTTCATAAATGACTTTTCTTAACTGTTGATCATAAATGATTAGTATTGACTCACCTAGACTTATGTTCATACCATTTATATTGATAATCTTATGATTATTGTATTGGGCTACCCTGATAGGATGAAGTGGTATATATATTGGTTGTAGATTTATTTTTGGAAAACCTTGGGTAGTTGGGGTGTTGGTTCTTGTCATCGCTTTCGATTATGGCTAGTTATCGATGATGCTTGCTGAGTACACATATTTCATACTCACCTTTTTTTTTTATTTTTCTACACACCGTGTAGGTATTAATTCGAGTAGTAGATCGTAGATTACGTTCCTTTTGTGTTGGAGTGGCAGAGATTGAGGCAGTGGCTGACAGGCTTTAAAGCTTAATAAATCTTTCTTTATTTTTCGTATGCCTACCTGTATTTAAGATACTTTAGTTATTGATGTCATTTTGTATTTAAAGGATTGTACTAGTGATAGATATAACTAGGATGTTTCTTAAGTTATTAATTCATCTGTATTTGTATTGGGTTTGTCTTTCTTCCTTTCTTTCATTTTTGATTTACTTGTTTATAGAGTTTTTGGATTGGGCTAAGCTTATATATCCGAAGGGTGTATTAAGTGTCAACACTTACCTATTTTTGGTTGTGAAACACATATATAAATACAATTTAAGACTCTTTATCACACCAAATATATTTTTTTTAATATTTACAATACTAAGTAATTATAATGCATAGCATATTAGATTTATTAAAGAGTTTTAAATATTAATTTATATGAAAATATTTTTTAATTAATTTAGTAGGCTTAAATTTAGGGATTTGCAATTATAGTTATTCAACCAAATATTTTTTGCTCTATTCCTTCAATATTTTTCGCTTTATTCCTTCAATATTTTTCTTCTCTCTCCTAAAATATTTTTAAATTTAGAAAATGAAAACAATGTTTTCCTTCTCCCTCCTAATCTTTTTATATAAAGTTATATGCAAACATGTTAATAGTTTATGGATTTTGTATGAAATATGAAATGTAATACTATTTTTTTATATGTACGAAATTGGTATATAAATTATTTTACTTAATGTTTTTATAGCAGGTTATGTATGAATTCTTAATTTTATTTTATATGTATGGGATAGGTATACAAATTTTTTTACTTAATTTTTTATATTTGTATGGGACAGGTATACTAATTGATTTACAAGCTCTGTGAATTGTGATATTCATGTAGAGGGATATATTTTATATTATTTATTGGATGGAATCGATTTATAAAGGTTTTTTTTATATCTCACATTAATATGGAATGTGTATGGAATAAATATATAAACTGGTATCTGTGGATTGTTATATTTAATTTAGGTCCATTCCATATACTATATATGTGCTTATCGCTTTGAATCAAGATCCTATCATCTACTTCTATATTAAATTAAGATTGAATTAACACTAACATCTCATTGTAGAGTTCAAAGTGAATACAAATAAAAAGATATAAAATTTAGTTCTTCAATAAAACTTCAATCAATGATGTAACAAATGTGTTATGAAAAGTTATCACTGAATCCGTTATTTGGTACAAAAAATGAAAAAATCATGGATAAAAGCATGAAAATCATGTTGACTTATTGTCATGACTCAAAAACTAGGTAATGATGATACTTATCGCAGTCCAGCCGTAATAAGTAAGCCGATCACTCAAACTGATAAAGGAAATACAAAAATAACTAAGACGAGATTTCTAGAACAAAGTCAAACCAACAGAAGATATAAATAAAGTAGAAATCTAAATAACATAACATAAAAATAAACCCCAAGAAGTGGTGTCAAAGTATAGAGCATCTAATGCATCATCTGAATATAAGTAAGAATTAATAAGGTAAGAGGAGGTCCGAGAGTCGACTTTGATTCCTAGAGCAACCTAATACCTCAATCACAAAAGTATGAATCAGTTAGTACTAGGATCTACACCAAAAGGGTACAGTAGAAGTGGATATGGTCCATTTGTACTCAATAGGTGTCATAGGTCGACTAAGAAAATTAGAAAATAAGATAAGTAAAACATATTATGAACACGTCACCTGTAAGAAAAAAAAAGTCTCAAATGGTAGCTCACACCGTCTCCACTAACATTATAAAGATACATAGAAATAGAACAACACACACGCGCGCACGCACACACACACATACACACACACACATATATATAAATACACTGAAACTAAATACAAGTCAAGGAAAACTAAAGAAAACAATCCAGATACGTATGCAAATGCAATGTATTGTGGCTAGGATGAATAAGGAAAGCATCGCGTGACTTTTTGTATACACCTACTAAGCTCGCAGCTACCAGGTAGGACCCATAGAGGGTTCACAACTCATATAATATATCTCAGTCTCAATCCAATCTTGTCGACAAATGACCTCGGCCAAAGATTTTCAAGACATCATAACCAACCTTGTGGGTAATAACCTCGGTCAAGGGTTTTCCAAAAGTGAGTCATTTTCTTTCAAAACAACGTTTATCAATAATACCGGCATCCAATGAATATATTAAGGAATGAGGATGTAATGCACACAATCAATTCAATAAGATAATATTCAATCCATCCAACATATATATATATGTAAGTGACCCCAAAATCAACTCAACATATCCATTATTCATGATTATCAACTCCAACTAGGCACCATCAAAACTAATGTGCATGCAAAACTTCATCAATATCATATCAACCCCTACTCGGTATTTTTACTATCATAAAAGCAATCAATGCTCAAGTAAGGCCTATATTAGCAAACTAAGCCCTTGCACAGGCATAATATCTAGTATAAAAGCATTTTAATGCATAGATAAGACCAATGGTGTCAATTAAAACCACCCATAGAGGAAACACACAGTATCAAATCACAAGTCAACAATAGAATATAAGCCTCCACACAGTCACACAACAATAACAATAATCTCAAAATACCAATCCCATAGTCATTTACCCCAACCCATAAGATGCTTTACTTATTCATTAATTACCATATCAGTCTGAAAGAAGTTAAGTCATAACCTAACACAAAATGATGAAATCTCAATCTAAAGTGCATCAACACAGGGCCTTCTCCTTGTGAATGGCCTCAGAATCAACTACTATATTCAAATATAGCATCACATCTATGCATGAAAAAAAAACTAGTGATATCCATATTACCTAAATTCGGGCCAAAACTAAAATGAGATAAAAAATAAAAGGGGTAAAACCAAAATTTGGTTTTAAAAATATATTTTCCAAGGTTATAAGAGTCTACAGGAGAAAACCCACACAATATGGATTAAAAATCCGATCCAAAACAAAGGAAAACCTTTTTTAAAATTTTACCAGTATAAATTAAACCCCAACTTTTTCCGATCTTGTAATCATGATTTAGAGGTGCTTTATATGATAAAATCAATGAAAACTAATTGGAATAAAAAAATTTAGATTACCCAAGCTCAAATAGTGAAGAAATCCTTAAGAATCGCCCAAACCTAAGTTCAAAGGTTCAAAAATGATGAAGAATCGAGAAGGGGAGGAGTATATAAGCGACTAAATTGTCGCTAAAGCGGTACCAAGCTACTAAAGCGGCTACAATTTAAAAGATGCCTAGCCTTTAAAGCGTCTACGGCTTGAGTAGTCTATGGTCGCTAAAGAGGTTGTCAATTAAGCAAACCTTGGCTGCTTAAGCGGCTACACCAGATATCAATAAATTTTGATTTTTATGCGAGCCTACCAAGATCTGGTCGAACCCTTGGGATTTGATCGAGTCCCCATAGAGACAACCATATATGCTACTAAGCTAATTTCGACGTTTCGAACTCAATGGCGATGTCAGATTTTAAAGAAAAAGTTGTTATCAATAAATTAACTCCCGAGATCCTATTTCACTATTTTTCAAATAAAGGATTGAAATGAGATATGACAATTCCAAACCAAATCAACCCTGTTGCTAATCCAAATTTAATATTTTGGATCTATTAGCATAGTCCATTTTACCATCTAGAACTTCAAACAACAAATGTTGACCAATGTCAACTATATGGCTTCTCAAGCCTCTTAAAACCACAAACTCGCATGTGTTATTCCCAATTGCATCGAGAATCGTGACAAACCATCCCCGATCTTCAAAATCAACATTAGCAATTATAAAAAAGGGCAAAATGATCAAAACACATAGAAATGAAAGGTTCATAAATTCAGGTTATTACACATATGTATAACACCTGATTCTTGAATACAATTTGTATGGCAGAGCAATAGGGGAAAAAATATGTACAACAATGTCTGAAAAGTTATCACTGAATCCATTATTAGGAAAAAAGAAATTTTAAAAATCATGGATAAAATCATGAAAATCACATTGACTTATATATAGTACCTGGTTCTAGAATAAAATTTGTATTACAGAGAAATAAGGAAGAACAAAATATATGTGCGTGAAAAAATTAAGGATAGAAGATGAATTTCAATAATTTAAGAGAATTTTATGGATAGAAAACAATCTAGAAGAATTTTAGGGGATTAATATTTAAAAAAGGAAACTATATGTACGGAACAGTTTAAAATATAACATGGGAGAAATTTACGGAAAGACAACACGGGAAAGTTTGAGAGATTTATATAAAAATGGGAGAGAGAGAAAAAATTAAGGGTTTGTTTGGAAAGCCACCTAATAACTGGAATTAGTGTAATTGATAGGATAGTAATTATTAGCCTAGAAATTTCAAAATCTAGTAATTATGATGACCTATTTATTTATTACAGTGTAATTACAAGTGTACTATTTAGTTGTACAAGTGTAATTACATGGTTATATTAAAACTTAAAAAAAAATTAATTATCAAAAACTAAAAATTTATAGTAGACAAATAAGAGCATTTATAAATGATATTAATTAAATATTATATATATATATA
The DNA here is from genome assembly GCA_030864215.1 of Capsicum pubescens. NCBI lineage: Eukaryota > Viridiplantae > Streptophyta > Magnoliopsida > Solanales > Solanaceae > Capsicum > Capsicum pubescens. The sequence goes on from CM061544.1 coordinate 123,824,010, forward strand.
TATATGTTATTTAATACTTATATTAATTAATAAACATATGTTCTTAACTAATATTATATAAAAAAATTGTTTTATATTTTTCAAGTTAGTATATTTTAATCAAAATAAATAATAAAAATGAAAGGTACACATTTTAAGAACATACCATTTGTAGAGGGGTGCGGATTAGGTGCGATAATTTAACTAGATAATAAATACGTAGGTATTTATTTTTATAATGAATATTATTGATTGGAATAATTTTCATTTTTATCTTCTTGACTTAAGATGTTTTATTAATTCATATTCTAGATTAGATATTATCGTAATTAAATTATCTAGTGTTTTAGGATCCTCGTTAGTAATATGTAACCTTTTGTATTCTAGGTATAAACTATATAGTTGGGTTTCTATTTCTTTTAATGATTTATTCTTTTCGTAAGATGTATTCATTAATTTGTGTAGTTTATTATTTTATCCTGTAGTAATTGTAGAGTTACAGATTTCTGTATAATAATTTACCCTAATTATACTGTCAATAAACAAGCTATTTGATAAACCATTTATTCCAAATACACCAAAAGATCCTATGTTTATACCCCCACAAATTACCACATACCGAGAAAGCCTAAACCAAGACAAAAAGACCTATAACTATACATCCCGAACATACATAGAAAATATTTACAAAATACAAACCTTCTTAAATACCAACCCCAGAGCTATAAACATCCAAGAACCACATACAAATTACATAACCCAGAAGCTAACCGGATACAATAAGCTAATTGTTTTACCCAAAACCAAACCAGGTCTAGTTAAAACCTGTTACGAATATGGATTACTTAGTACCATATATACCCAAGACGGAAATGAAATATCCAGTATACCAGAGATATATGATTCATTTAACATTTTCAAAAGAATAACCAAAGGTAACCTATTTTTTATAAAATTTTATACGGCACCAGCAGAGATATTGTATGATGAAGTTAAATCACCTATACAAGTTGTAAAAATAGGAATGACCCGAGATATGATTATACCAGAAGATATTACTCAACAACCAGAAATACCTAGAATTGAGATACCAAATTTTTATGCAAATAAGAGAATTATTGGACTATCTACGATTCTTCAAGAATTAGCAAATAATTATCGCAACAGAAATCTCATATGGAGTTATTATTCAAGAGGTAATGTAATAATATACTCAAATTCAAAGGAACTACGAGAAGCAGATATGGAAGACGTCAGGCAATGGATCTTGACTTTACTCAATCCAGAGAAAAAACCTATCGCCAGAGCTATTAGAGAAAAATTTATTTCAGAAGAATTATTAACCAGAGATTGCAAGTTAATTGGACATAAATATCCAAACCATCAATGTTCAAAATGTAATGGAGAAGATAATATTGTCCCAGAAGTTCAACTAGAATAAAAAGAGATAAGCATGCCAGCCGGAAAGATAAGATAAGAAGCAACAGATACGACAACGAAAAGATACCAATGGAAGAAGACAAGATATTAAATTATTTACGTAAAATTATTAGAATTATTGTATAGACTAGACTTTTTATCCTCCTAGCCTTTTTTAAAGGCTATATTGTATAGACTTTCTAGGCTATATTGTATAGACTTTTCTTTTTTAGCCTCTTAGCCTTTTTGACTTTTCAAAAGGCTATTTTAGAATTTTTTAAACGTGTAAATTCATGTAAAGACTTTGTAAAGATTTTCATTCTATAAATGAAAGAAACTGAAGGCATTGCAAAGCAATCCTTCATGTGTTGAAGCAAAAACTCTCTCCTGCCCATTACAAATATTTTGCTTAGTTACTAAAAAATAGATTTATTTCAATCGAAAAATCTATGGAGGAACAAAGCTCAGAAATATCAAACCTACCCGAACAGGTATATTTATTTATGATTATGAATAGCTAAATTCATAATTCCCAACAATCATGGTATGATAAAATAAATTCATGTTAGTTACTTTATAGTAGAATTATTCAAAGAATAATATGTTAAGAAGTTTATTAACAAAGTGGAAACGGAGAAAAATCCCTAAGAACTATGCCATCCTAAAGGTGAAACCAATAAGGCAAGAAGCCGTGGTGGGGAGTAACCAGAGTAGAGGCGCTGTTTAAGGGAAAATATCCAGATTACCATACTAATAGTGACCGAAGAACATGTTATTTAAGAATAATCTAGTATATAGTAATCTAAGATGACCATATTTTGTTATGTACATGATTGAAGGGAACATTTTGAAAAATAGCAATTTTATGAAAATGAATAATTATTTATCTGATACAATGGTAGATAAATTTAAAATACTCATTTTGTATGCACTTAAGGATATAAAAGTAGTAGATATAAGAAAAATCATATTAGAAAAAACATTTGGTAAATATTATATGACTAGAATAAATTACATACCATACCTACCTAACTACTCTTACAAATACTTACCATGATAAATCACATATATCTAGAATTTTTGGAAAAAGATATGAGAAACATACAGTTAATAGAAAAACAGATGAAAGTAAATTTAGACAAATACATGGAAACTAAAAATATAAAATATATAAAATTTCTTAGTAAAAATATAAAAGAGTTAATAAGATTAAAACAAACAACTACAAAATATTATAATAAAATATTTAGTCAATTTTAAATGATAGATAATCTTAAAGTCTTAATCTTATATATACTTAGAGATATAGAAATTATAGATATTAAAAGAATAATATTAGAAAAAGTATTAGACTATGAAATTGAAACTATAAATTGGATAGCACAGTTATACCTGGATAATTACCCAGATGGATATTATTCAGATTAAAAGATGTTAGAATATATAAGAAATATTAGAGAAAATCAAAATAATCTAAATGACGAAATTAATTATAGAAATCGAATTAGAAAAATAATGGAGAATCTAAAAGAAAAATTAATATGGATAGAAGAAACCTTGGAAAATTTAGGAAAAAGTACATGTAATAGTTTATATAATTTAAAAAAATCACTACGAGAAGAACAACACAAGATAATAAATAACATTGAAAATATCGAATTAGATATACATTACAGTACAATTAGGGTAAATTATTATACAGAAATCTGTAACTCTACAATTACTACAGGATAAAATAATAAACTACACAAATTAATGAATACATCTTACGAAAAGAATAAATCATTAAAAGAAATAGCAACCCAACTATATAGTTTATACCTAGAATACAAAAGGTTACATATTACTAACGAGGATCCTAAAACACTAGATAATTTAATTACGATAATATCTAATCTAGAATATGAATTAATAAAACATCTTAAGTCAAGAAGATAAAAATGAAAATTATTCCAATCAATAATATTCATTATAAAAATAAATACCTACGTATTTATTATCTAGTTAAATTATCGCACCTAATCCGCACCCCTCTACAAATCCAAAAAATATAATATTATAAATATAATGTCATAGGATTATTAAAATACTAGTTAACTTACCCGAGCTTTGCGCGGCAAAGTTTAAAAAATTCTGAAATTATATCTTTTATATTGTTCTAAGCACAATTTATAAGAAAATATTGTGCTAATTCTTTTCAACGTAAGTTTTAATAACCATCTGGGATCAACTTTTAGATTTCAACTTATTTATAGTTTATCTGCTATAAAAACTCCATAGAATACGATATGTGAGAAATTAAATAGATGCATGAACTTATAGCTTTAAGTCTAACCAATTTAATTTATGAAATGAAATTTACTCTAAATGTAAAATATCTTGGTTAGAATCATTTGACTTAAGTGAGTTTATTCAAAATTTGAATATCTTAGGAGAATAACCTTTTGTTTTCCATCCAGTATGCTTCTACAATGACAATATATGCAATCAAATATTCATAGAAACTTAAACTACGAAGTTCAAAAAGAAGACAAATAGAAGCAATTAAATATTCAAGTAGTCCATATGCAAATGCGACAAATAAAGAAAATCAAAAATAAATTATTTTGTCAATCTTTATAGACCAACCCCCTTTTTTTCAACTTTATAATATTATTTCTTAATTACAACAGCTGCCGATTAATATAAGCTAATTATAGATGAAAGGATTATCATTCTTTACCTTTTTGATACTTTTAGCGGCTTGAAGTTCTTAAATCATTGATAAACAACATCCAGGAATTTCACCAAAAGAATGTTTTATCTAGGATCTGAACTTGAAATCTTAAGGTAAACTTTGAACACCGTAAATCACTAAGTCACCCTCTAGTTTTGTGTTGAACGGATTCAAAATCTATATGTCTACATCAACAAATAATAAAAAATCACCTACATATAAACGTATTTTTTTGTCGAGGAAGCTCAGATGAACACTCTGACCCCTCCCCAATCCATCCCTGTAAACAACAAGAACATTATATCTTGGTGTAAAAAGAAGCTAGTTGAATATATCAACAATAAACTTTCTTGTGTGCTTTCTTATCAATAATTAGATAAAAAGATTGGCAGAGTAGGAAAAACAATAGGAAATAAGATGAATTGTAACGCCCCGAATCTGGTACCCCGGAATGCTACACGGTGCTCATCACCCCGAAGGACCACAAGCTAACCCATGACTGATATCTGTACCTACATACTGTATAAAATATTGAATAATGCGGAAACATGAACTGAAAGGCCGTAAGGTTCAAAACTGATCATAATATGAATAATATAACATCTGTGTGGGGTAATACAATACCCAAAACAAAACTGAAAATACTAAAGTCTGAAACATGATAGTCTTGAAATCCTCTAAACATGACTGTCTGAATGAGTAAGGAATTGATGGGACATCTCCCCAACTAACCCCAACTAATAAACTAATTAATGAGATGATAGAGAAATCATAATATCATCGAAGGATGAGGACTCACTTCTAACTCTGATGGCTGAAACTGTAATCTACTGCTGATCTGGAGCTCGTGTCTCTGAACCTATGGTATAAGACACCATAGCGCAAATGCGTCAGCACGACTGAATGTACTGGTATACATGTGAGGTAGGCTAAATTCATGGGGTTCATATTCATGAACAATACTAATAACTGACTAACTATCATGAGCGTGAGAATACATGCATGAGACATAATAACTAACACTGATACCGTGGATACATGACTACTGAATTTGAATACTGATAACATGGCATACTAATAACTGATATGACTGATAACATGAGTGACTTTATCTGATAGTCCTGGGTTGACTGCATCTGATAGTCCTGAATCTGATGAAACTATCTGAGTTCTTTACTAAACTGAGTTGACTGTATCTGACAGTCCTAAAATCTGAAGAAGTATCTGAGTTCTTTTACTAAGACTGATACTGAAACTGTGGGAAGTAGTCATCTAACCGACATGCCCCAAATGTGCCATAATAGCTGAGTTGGGGTCCAATCTGCGCCCTGATTGGAAGAGTGTCAATACCGCACCACTAGTAAGGACAAACTGTGAGTGATCCTAATATAACAGGTAACTCTAATGAGAACGGTGGGAAACCTCATACAACAGGTTAAGCCACCTCATCTACCCTCATATAGCAGGCTATGATGTCTCAACCTTTGCTGGCTACATAGTTCAAGAACGCAAGAATTGCTTCTAAGAATCACACTTAAATAACAGGTGAGTTCCCATACTTAAGTTCACTCGGTGCTAATTTCTACTCCCATCTAAATAGACACTGAACATGATTTACTGAACTAAACATGGACTGAGTTACTCAATTTCGTTGACTGACGGAATACTACTAATATCTGACAACTGACTGAGTTCATGAGATCATGGATATTTCCTGAGTCATAAGACTGTCTGAAGTCTAAGGATCATAGCTTGACTGAGAGTATCGTGAAAACATGACATGGCTCTAGGCACACATCTAACGTTTCGGGTACGAGTACCCCCAGGACTCGATGAAAGGAAACTGACCAAGCATAACTTACTTGAACATATAACTAACTTCATAATCCATAATACATTTATAGAAGCATTTCATCAAAACATGTGATAGGCATAACTTGTACATACATGGAGATTTCATGGTATCATGCTAGTTAGGCACTTTTCCTTCATCTAGGCATTTAATCAAACATATTGTAGGCATGGTACATGTAAACATCATTGTACAATAATTAAACATCATAGTTCAATTCTAATTTCATCATTCAAGGATTTAGTCATAGGTTTGCTTGAATCTATATCTATAGTCATTTAACCCTCATAGAATTTATCACCCAACATAGAGTAGAATTTAATTTATCATTATCCACATGAACGAGAGAAGCCCAATCATGAAATTCATTAGAAAATCCATAAACATGAATTTAGAAAAGGAATTCTTGGGCTTCATGGATGAAAGTAGTCCATGAATGAATACTATGCATACCTTGGTTCGTAAATACATGAAGATTGACGGAGAAAATTCTTGATTTTGAATCCTCTATGAAAAGCCCTAGGTTGTTCTTGAGAGGTTTTTGAGAGAAGAGAGTGTATTTTGGGTGAAAAGTGGCTGAATCACGTGTTAAAGGGCTTAAATAGGGGTGGAAAATTGACCCTTTTAACCCTAAATGTGTCTTGTAATTTCAGTAAAAATTTCTCAAATTGGACCCCTGGCGCGACGCGGCGCTATTGCGTCGTGTCACTGGAATTTGACAATTGGCCAACTGAGGGATGGCGCGATGCGGAGTCATCGCGTTTCCCCTTGTTTTGCAACCTGAAACTTTGACACGACGCGGAGGAAATCACGCTGATACACTGGAAAAGGACAATTGTCATTTTAGCTTGTGGCGCGGCGCGCCACTGACCAATATGGCACAGTTTTACGATGAGAACTTGAAATAGTCATAACTTCTTACCTGGTTACCCAATTTAGGTGAATTTTATATCGATGGAAAGCTTATTGAATTTTCCACATGACAAAAAGTGAAAATCTTAAAAATACTATGTGTACAAAAGTGAATTCATCTTTCAAAGAAAGCTCCTAATATTTTTGAGATAATTTCAAGCTAGGAAAATGTACGGGTATTGCATGAATAGGCTTAATCATCTATCAAAATCAATAAATAAACCAACGATACATATATTAGAACATGCAAATCAGAGTTTGCACAAGATTAATCACTTCCAATCTATATATAATGCAGATAAAGAATGTTAAGAGACAAAAGAATTAATTATTAGCAATGTAATTGTGAGAGATTAATGCATATTAGATATTATTGAAATTAAAAAGTTACACATAAAAAACGGCCACGATCAATATAGCCTTTAATTGGAGAAAATTATCAGCTTGGGAATGTCAAACAATTAGCCTGTGATGACAATGTGATGACAATTGTTATTATTATTTCATGATATAAAGTCTACAGTTACATTTTTATTTAATAGTGTAATAATTATTGAGCCACATTTAAATTTAGATTTTTAAGAATAAGTTAAAATATAAAATTAGGAGAAAAAAATAAAAAAAACAACAAAAATGATAAATCCAATCCTTGAGCTTTGAGAGGTGCCATGTCACCGTCTTCATATTCTTACTTTGTTATTATATATAGATTTGACAAAAAGATAATCTATCAATTCTAACTAAAAAATGAATGGATTGAAATGTGAAATATCAAGTCAATACTAGTAAAACAATAAATTTGAAACTGAAAATATAACATAAGTTCAAAATTCAAAATTGAAATGTTAAAACAATACTCTTATATCAAATTTCAACATAACATACGTAAATATGATTCAAAAGAAAAGAAAAACATAAGTCTATAACTTTATTCAACAATTTACTTTAATTTAAAAATTAGAATACTAACAAAATAAGCTTAATGAAAAAATAAATATAAAGTAAATAAAAATAGATAATACGAGCAACTGGATGGAATCACAAAAAGTAAAGGTTGCAAAATGAGAAGAAAATGAAATATAAATTATATAAGATAAAAAATATTTTTTATAATATTAGAATAATAAAAATAAAAAGAATTTAAAATAATAGAAATAAAAACAAATTAAAATGAAAAAATAAAAATAAAAATAAATGGAAGTTAACTAAAAAGTAACTAGCTTGTAATTACACCATGTAATACCAGCAATTCACAGCTCAACTTGTGAATTGGAGAGTGTAATTTCTCCTTGCCAATTACACTCAATTACCTCGAACCAAGTAATTACCTGACCAACCAAATATCTCAAACTTGTGTAATTACACATAGATACACCCAATCCAATTCCCTAGGTGTCTTTCCAAACAAGCTCAGGGATTTTTAACATCACTTACGCTTTTTTAGGATTAATATTTCCTTCATTTTATACCTTTTTGTCAGATTTGGATAGAATTCTACTGTCATCAGTTGAAAGGTAAAAATGTTATTGTGACTGTAATATGAAATCCTACAATATGACTGTAATATGAAATCCTACAATATACATTCATGTTTTCTTTAGACTTTTTATAATTTATGAAAAAAATCTTTTGGTTTGAAATGCCTTGGGCATCTTTTGCAGCAGAAATGTGTAATGAGGAAAATTAGCAAATAGTAAACTAAGGGCCTTAACTGATGGACTGATGACATACGTTTCATAATTACTTCATATAACAATATTTACCTTAACTGTCCTATGTATTTCACACGTTAATAGGTGACTAAATAGATATATAAATCAGTTAATATCCTTATTTTGAGGTAACAACTTGAGACAAAAAAGAACAAGAATTTTAGCCCCTAAATCATGTCTATTCAAGTAATTGAAGATTAATAGAAGATTCCATTTCCGAATAAGAAGCTTATTGAATGAGTTTCAAAACTCAAAATACATTAAGTCCAAATTCAAAAACAAACTATTTTTATGACCTCAAATGCATATACAATACATAAACCATTAAACACTGTCATCATTGCTTGAAATACATATACAAAAACATTGATTTGTTATAAAATACATATATAACTGCAAATTTGAGGCCTTATTCATATAAAAATACATAATTATTTTTATGGCATCAAATACAAATATAACACATAGACCCATTAAAATACTTACATCATTCTTTGAAATATATTTACAAAAGCATTTATTTGTTATGAAATACATATAGAACTGCAATTTTTGACTTTATTCATATATGAATACAAAACTATTTTTATGAGATCATATACATATACAAAATATTTTTAACAAATGTAAGCAAAATGTATTTGTATACGATATACAATTCAAAATTGAAAATATAGTTACCAGTAGTAACTGTATCACTTATCTGAATTTGTGAAATATGATTTATGGTTAAAATCATCAGAATATGTATTGAAGTTGAAAGCTAATAGTAGGAGATAATATTGGTAAAGTAAGAGAGATGAAAAGTGAAAAAAGATAGATAAAAAAAAATGTACATGCATTAAAGGCTTAGGGATACAGAATTGAATCTATTGTACTTAGTATAAACATAGATCCCGTCAAAGTATTATTATTTTTTCTACCTAACATAGTTATTGTAATGATTCTCTAGATCATTTTCTTGATCTGTGTACATTTTTTGCATTTTGTGCCTTTTCATAGCGGCTACAGGTCATTTATGACTTTAAGGAACCATCAGTTCAATTTTTGGGCAGTTCATTTTGATTTTATGCCCATTTCTCTATTTTGGAGCTTTTCATGTTTAAAAATTGGTCTTGGACCAAAACTTTCAGTAAACTACATCGAATGAGAATTCTGACAATGCCCTTAGCGCTGAAACATGGATTTTAGACTAAGGAAACCCTTGGTCCAAGTTTTGACTCATTTTGGGCTATTGGGTTGATATTGATAAAATGAAACTATGGGTATGGGGCCAATATTTTATTGAAATGACCTTTGATGGAATTTTTTTTTGTTCAATTTAGTCCATAATTTTAAATTTGGTATGGTAACATAGTTTGTTTGCACACACGGGGTTCCAAACAAATCCTAAGAACTCGATTTGAGTCCGTAAGGACTTCGCTCTTTGTTGGTTTACCAGTATCTACTGCAACTAGTTTTTTGACTTCACATTTATGAAGCTTGGCCACATTTAGGAGGTAAAAAAATCTTGACTTTCATGTTCGTGAGCTAGCCTTTGTATTTACGAGGAGTAAGTCGGCCAAGTTGGCTCAACTTTTCTCTTTGTGTTCGCCATTGATCGGCCACGTCCGTGAAGGCCTAGTCTGGTCTGGTATCACGTTCATGACTCATGCCTCCCATTCACAAAGGGTATTGCGCTAGAAGTATTTAACTTTCTCTTTACTTTTTAACCCTTTTTCCACCATTGTTGGAGCTTAGAGTGTGGGCAATCAAGGGAAATCATCCATTGAGACTAAGGTAAACTAATTCAACAACCCTTGGTTATTTCTAATTGTTTCCTCCCATTAAATTCCATTCTTTTACTTGTAAATTTATAGAAATTAGGTATTTAATTCCTTAACCTTTGCAGGCTGATTTGAGCCCTGATTACTGCTCTATTTGTGCTCAACTTGAGCACACATCCCTTGCTCTCCAAGAGACCTTTTGACGAATTCAATTTTGAGATTACATTAGCGGACCCCATAGACCTAATTTTGACTTGATTTTAGGTTCAAAGTTTTATACTGCAATATGGGTATTATTTTACTAGTACTAATGTGTAGATTATGATTTCTATAACATGACAACTTTCTAGGATTATGGAGAAAACACAAGCAGTTTGTGGATGGTTCGACATCGAGGTAGGCTTCGGTCTACTTATCACTATGAGATTTTGTATTGTATATTTCACATGCTAAGTAGGGATTCTAGGTTATGTTTATACCTAGATATATCTTACTTGACCTAATTACGACGTATAGAATAGAAATGAGACCCAAACCTTAGACTAGAATACTTGAAGGCTATAGGATCGTATTACACATAATTATAGACTTGACTAACCAAATATTTGCATAAGGGATCCTTTAGTAAAACACTTGTCATATTACTTACTATTTTGGGTGATATTTCATGATTGGACCCTTATAGTAGCTTTATATCCTTGTTACCCTAGTTTCCCAATTTCTGTCATTAATATCTTATAGAGTTATTTATTGTTGGGCCCAAGGTTGTGGTTACAAAACTAGTTGGATGACATGTTATCCCTCTACGCTTTGATTGAGCTGTGACTTATCTTATAAATACTTAGAAGCTCGTGGTGGTATTATTTGGATACTAGTGATGGCATGCCTACATTTAGGTGCATTTACACTAATTAGTCGTATGATTCCATATGAACCTTAGTATTACTACTATTTTCTAAAGAGGGATTTATTTCCACTTTTAAACTTCTAAACTAATTCTTTAAATGGAAGTCGTGCCACCTTTATTAATGACTTATGAGCTTTTAAAGCAAACATATTACTTTGGAAATTAAACCCAAGTTGATTTTGGCTCATTTTTTATCCTCTCTTTTACCACTACTTACTCACTTCAGCCGAGAGACATTCCTACTCTTTCTACATTACTATACTATTTTTGTCTTGGATTTAATATCAGGTAATGAATTTACAGATATTCACTCATTTAGTTTTGATTTTGAGTTTAATATTCCTTATGATACCATATATACCTTTCTATTACTGGTTGGAGTATAATTGTGATGATGGGTTATAAAAGACCTAGTTTTGGACAAGGTAGAATATATAGATATCCTAAATCCCCTATAAGCCCCTTCATTTGATGAGCTATGGTATCAAAGAAGGATGTTCATCATTGGTACTACCTTTATGAACTTCTGAGTTGGAGAAAGTGTATACACTTGGTACATTATGGCACTAGATGTTGGATATGGTACTTGCATAATCTAACATTATCTAGCTCTTTTAATGAATTACATTTATTCATATATATTGCCTAGCAACAATATAATTATTTGGTGCCTATATCTATTAGTCTTACGAAGGGCTGTATGGGTACATGTTATAGTTGTTGTTTGCTATGTGTTTGATTGTGCCTTCTAGGCTAATGGGGTTTGGTTAGTTTATTATTGGTTCGGACTAGCCATTTAGATTATTATTGTCTAGGTATTATTGTATGACTCGTGGCAGGCTAGTTATGGGTTTTTAGGTTTATCAGTACTCTATTGATTCCCCTTTGATGGTAAGTTTTGAATTGCTAGGTTACTTTATGATTAATAACTTCATGTATAGACCCTAATTATGCTGAGATAGCTCTCATATAACTTATGATCCTTGAGATGTTCGACTAGTTCGCAAAGAGTAGTATCATCAGGTTTGGTGGTTGGTATATCACTACTATATATATATATATATTTATATATTCTTTACTAGCCATGATTTGTATATTATTTCTTCTCTCCTACTACTATTATTCATTGTACATGCATTTCTTCATTCTACTATTATATATGGTATATCTCATCATTCACTTTACTATTGCATATTGTCTAGATACTTATGAAATCACGCTTGTCTCATATTATAGGTAGTTAATGATAGGTTATCCTTATTGATTCATTAGTAATAATATGCTTAGCTTTGTAGATAGCTACTTGTAATTTATATTCCTGCTTTACATGTTATTTACACTTGAATTACCTTTTGATCTCAGTAGGTTGATGCTTACAGAGTACCGCGTATTTGGTGCTTATACTACACTTTTGTTTCCCGTAGATCACATTGCGAATTCCCTCTCTTGATGTGTGCACCATGTAGGGTAGTTATGGATCAGAGATTAGGGGTGAGCTATTGACATTTAGAGCATTCCTGCTATCCCTCTTATTGTTTGGACTAACCTTTATTTTACATTTTAGAGACATTTCTTTCTCTATATATGTGTGTGTATGTGTGTTTTATGCTTATTTTGTACTTGTGTTTTTTAGAAGAGTTTATGTTAACTTCACCAAATTTTGGAAAAGTATTCATTTCTTCTGGTCTTCTTTCTGTTTTATTTAGTTATGCTTTTATTTTTCTTATTAGCCAGTTACCAGATATTGTAGACTATGAGTTAGCTTTACCTAATGGTGAATTATGGTAGGTGCGATCATGACCTAATAAATTATGGAGTGATAAATTGGTATTAGATCCAGGTTTATTATTGTTATTTGTACAGGAGCTAAGTTCCTAGTAGAGACTTGCAGGTCACATCTCCATTCTATCTTTGGAAGGCTATAAGGCATTCTTAGGAAATTCTATTCTTGATTCCTTTTCATATGTCCATACTTTTATGAACTTCTAGTACTTTTTTGGACTAGACTCTTTCTCAAATGGATAGCATTGATTGTCAATAGACGCAAATAAGACTTCTACATATGTAGATAGTATTTGGATCATAGCCAAGCTAGAAAGTTAGAGGTAGATATCGAGGATCCTTAGCGTCAGCTAGAGGGTCTGGGGCTAGTCCAGGCTCCAGTAGAATATGTGACCACCTCATTTTTTTAGGATGCTGTGTTAGGAATTTTGCATCTGTTAGTGTATATATTGCAGCAAGTGTTGTTACGTGGTATATCGACTGGTTCTTAGGATAGAGTTGGATTTGATGGTGCTTAGCAAGGCTCCTTATTAATTTCTGCATATGAGATCGAGTTTCTCGAGTGGGACGAACGTACTTCTATGTTACATTTTATAGAGCATAATATGGTACAAATATTTATCAAAGAATTAGGTTTACTACTCTATTTGTCAATGCAATATTGATAGTAGCTAAGGTTTTTTTCTTTTAGATCGTTAACTATGCAAGGACTACAGAGAGGGAATGATATGAGATATAAGATGGTGGCAGTAAGAGGCCATGTTAGAGTTACAAAGTTTATGGTATTCGATTTAGAGGTTGGCATCCTCCTAGCAGAAGTTAGCATCACCTGTAGTCTATCAATCACGTACAGGTAGCACCTCAGATTATGGGTAGAGCTTAGGTAGGCCATGGTATTCACAGTGGGTAAAAGTTTGGTAAGGCATTATGGTTTATCCTTTCCATGTCTTTAAGCTATGGCGGCCATTCTGTATTAGCACTTGTTGTGCATCAGAGTGTTCTTAGGGAATATTTTTATTATGGAGTGGTTGATTATTGGTATAAGAGTGCCTCAAGAGTGATTTGTTCAGTTAATTGGGGTTAGCTCATTTTTCTCACTAGGCTAGAGCTTCAGAGGTTTGTTACACAATAAAGAGACCAACCATTGGTCTAGAGAGTGTCCTCGACGTAGGATTATTCGTCAGTCAGTGCAGACAGATCAACCTATTAGAGTTATGGTACATTCGGCCAGAGGTAGTGCTCTTATTATTTTATGTTGGTCGTTTAGATGCTCATTTTGAGGTCAGACGCATTTGGATTCATATTTCTTCGGGAAGGTCAAGGATGTGACTTCAAATTTTATTATATAGGTGTGACTTGATTTTCTATCTTTTAGTTTCTATTTGAATTATGTTGGGGTTTTCATACCCATCGGTGGTTATATTCCTTGATGTTACTATATTGATTATCGTAGGCCTTTGTATAGATCTACGCATACTTGACTACATCCATAGATAATTTTTTTTTGTAGTGGATTGAGTGGATTGGTGTTTAATTTGATTGGGGCATAACATTTGGGTTAAAGACCCTTTAGGTTGGCATATTGACAATGGTGTCATATTGATTAGTACTGGTTGTGTTTTTTATTTTCTTATGCTATATGTACTTTATACTATTGTTGTTAATGCCATTGTTTTGACCTTGATAGATTCTAGCTTGAAAGACGACTAAAATAGGACTATCTAGTTAGTGTTCCCTTCATAGCAATTCTTACCTGATGACTTAGATGACTACCTTGGTTGGTATGTTTTTCTACCTATTAGTGAGGTAATATTAGTTGTCGAGTAGGTTATGAAAGTGAAGGTATGTTTGGCCATCTATGGTTCTATTATATTTCTAGCATTGGAAACATATTTCTGTAGCCCATTTATGAGATTGATCAGTTTGAGGTTTGCCCTTTAAATTTTGTAGTTTAGTTTCCCAGTAGTGGTCTTGATCTTGGAATATGTGTGGAGTTGTGTACTTTATTCATTTTGTGAAGTGGTTCATGGTTCGATTGGGAAGAGGTTGGTTTGAATTCAAAATTTCTCATCTTGATATTTGTTTGTTCTAGTATGACTTCATGTAGTATTTTGGCTTAAAGATATATAATTGTGCATTAGTTGTCGATAACTACTCCTTTAGGAGTGATTATTTGTTGCCATCGATTGAGTATTGGTTTGACTAGATTCATTCTAATAACCTATTTTTCTGAGTTGCTTGATATTTGGGTACTGCTAGTACTCTTTTTAGAGTTGATGAGTTCTTTGTTGTGCCTTGGTATATTGTACTCTCCCAGAAGATATGGATTTGGTTGTTCGTACCTTCAATCAGTGCTTTTGTTCCTTTGTGCTTGTCTTTTTGGCAAGATTTAAACTTTAACCCCTGCAGGTGCATTAGATACCTACTTAGTCTCTAAAGGTGAGATTGAGTTAGGGTATGTGCTTGACTTTTTGTTATGAGATTGATTTGGGTGTTTGATAATCTCAAAGATTTACTGACTCTAGTTGTGATTTTTTAACTCTTTTGAATGACGACTTGGGAGTTGTGATGGATTTTTGTATGTGGATGCTTACTCTCCAATAGGAAAAGTTTGGTTATTTAAGGCTGAGTTGTTCAATATCAATGTTGAGATTATAGCTATGGATTATGAAAATTAGTTGCATTTGTTATTTCAAAATTTGACTCCATTGAGACTTTGCCGATAGGTTGATTAGGAAAACTCATTACCTACCATCTCAATTTTCTTTAGTTTGGAAAGATTGTGTTAGCTAAATTCTTGAAGGTTGGTCTGTTGCCTTATGGTGTGGTTTCTACTATTTTTTGTCTTAGTTTCTTAGTTTTTATTAGGAATTTCTGAATATATACTCAGTGGGAGAGATACATTCTACTTAGACCTAGTATGTTTTCATCCACCATTGATGGGGCATATCGTAGCAGATTATTCAATTTTAATAGATTGAGATTGGGATTTGTGACTATTGGTCTTGAGGGTCATTAGGATTAGTTATTGTCTTTGTAGAGGTGACAGACTTCAGTCACCACCTTTTAAGTATTTAGGTAGAGTCTTATGGGCTTTGTTCTTATGCTAGTTCAAGCGGAATTTCTATGGGTCGGCTTTAGTTTCTTGAAATTAGTGTAGTGTGAATGCACAGACAAGACCCAAATGACGTTGAACAAATTTTCTGTTGTTTGGAGTGGATATCAGGTTGGAAAGACAGTGGAATGCTAGATTTAGAGTTGGAGTTGGTTGAATGGTTTAATCTTTAGGTTTTCTTTAGCTTGGTTTAGTTGTTACTTGGTTGTGCTTCTATCATTGTGATGTCAACATGGCATAGTTTGGGTGTGCGTGCTTCAGCTGTGCTGGAATCAAATGGAGGCCAATTAGTTGTTGAGGATGTGTTTTGGTGATTTAGAAAGCAAACTGAGAATGTGAAGGAAAAAGGGATACCTTGAGTGAAATCCCTCAAAAATGTTGTTTTGCTTTAGAAGTTATTTAGGAAGTCTTGCTGGGGATATGCAGTCTTATTACCTCATCCGTTCGAGCTTTCAGGATCTTTTTATCCATTGGCTTTTGCTGATAAAAGTCCTTTTAATAGTGGATATTCTAATGATCCTTTAGGTCATTTTCTTGATTTTCATGCTTTTTTGGCATTTCATGCCTTACCATAGCACCTACAAGTCATTTATGACTTGCTAGAATCATCAATTCAATTTTTGGGTAGTTCATTTTGATTTTATACCCATGTCCTTATTTTTGAGCTTTTGAAGTTGAAAAACTGGACTTGGACCAAAACTTTTAAAAACAACCACGAATGAGAATTTCAACATTGCCATTAGCTCTAGAACGTGGATTTTAGGCTACGGGTACCTTTGATCTGTATTTGAAGGCTTCCAAATTTGTTTTGAATCATTGGGTAGATATTGATAAAAAGAAACTATAGGTGCAGGGCCCACATTTTGTTGAAACGATCTTGGATGGAAATTTCAATGGTTTTGTCGAGTCCAATATGTCAAATTTTGTATGGTAGCATAGTTTGTGCGTTTAGGGTTCCAAACAAACCTCAAGCACTCGGTTGGAGTCCATAAGGACTTAGCTCTTTGCTGGTTTACCAATATCAGGTTCAACAAATTTTTTTCCTTAGAATTTTCTAGGCTTGCCGTGTTTGCATGGATCAAGGAATCTTGATGTTCATATTTGCGATCTAGGCTTGGCATTCGCGAGGAGTAAGACGTCCTGGCCAACTTAGATTTTCTCTTTGCATTCACTATGGATTGACCGAATTCATAAAGTCCTAGTCTGAGATGACATCGCGTTCTTGACTCATACCCCATGTTTGCAAAAGGCTTTGCCATGGTAGTATATATATTTTCCTCTTTCCCCATTTCTCTTTACTTTTAAACCTGTTTTCCAGCATTGTTAGTCCTTAGAGTGTAGGAAATTGAGGGAAATCATCTATTGAGGCTAAGGTAAGCAAACTAAACACCCTTTGGTCATTTCCTGTTGTTTTTTTCCCTCAAATTCTATTCTTTTCCTTGTAAATTCCTAGAAATTAGTTCATTAACACCTTAATTTTGTGGGATAATTTTGAGCCTCGATTTATGCCCCATTTGTTCTCAACTTTTGAGCCCAGATTCTTTGTCCTATAAGGGACTTTGTAACAAATTTAATTTTTGGAATCTATTTATGGGCTCCACAGGCATATTTTGATACTATTTTTGGTATAAAATTATATATTACAATTTGGGTATCGTTTTACTCGTACTAATGTTTAGATTATGGTTTTGAAAGCATGATGATGTTTTGATATTGTGGAGCAAAGATGAATGGTTCGTGGATGGTTCGGAATGCAGTTCAACATAGAGGTAGGCTTTGCTTTACTTATATTTATGAGATTGTATATTGAATATTTTGCATGCTAGGTAGGGACTATAGTTTTTTTTATACATAGATATATCCTGACTTGATCTAATGAGGGGGTTTAGAATAGAAATGTGACCCGAACCTTAGCCTAAAAAACCTATTAAGGATGTAGAATCCTAGTACACTTTATTATAAACTTGACTAACCAAATATTTGCATAAGGGATCCTTTAGTAAATGTCTTGTCATAATACTTACTATTATGGGTCATATTTCCTGATTAGACCTTTCTAGTATCTTTATGCCCTTGTTATCCAAGTTTCATAGTTTATGTCATTAATATCTTATTGAGTTATATATTATTAGGTTTGCGGAAGTGGTTATGATACTAATTGGATGCTAGGTTAGTCATCTACGATTTGATTGAGGTGTGACTTAGCTTATAGACACTTAGAGGCTCGCAGTGGTATTGTTTGGATATTGGCGATGGCATGCACACATTTACTCTTATTTGTGGCACAATTCCAATTGAAACCTTTCTTTTACTACTATTTTCTAAAAGAGGATTTATTTCAACTATTCAACTTTTAAATTGATTCTTTAAATGAAAGCCGCGCCACCTTTATTAATGACTAATGAGGTTTTTTAAAACAAACATATTACTTTAGAAATTAGACTGAGGTTGATTTTCTCATTTTAGATCCACTCTAGTTTACCACTACTTACTTATTTTGGTCGAGGGAGATTTTGACCCTTTCTATATTATTATACTATTATAGTCTCAAATTGAATCTCAGGCAATGGATTTACAGATATTCACTCACTCAATTTTGGTTTGAGCCCGACATTTATTATGATACTCTCTATATATCTCAGGTGCTGGACAAAGAAGATTTGTGATGATATATTATGGAAGTCCAAGTTTGGAATTGGTACTGTATATGGATATCTTGAATACCCTATGAGACTATTAGTCTGATCAGCCACAGTACCTGAGAAGGATGGTCGCCGTAAGTTCTAGCTTTGTAAGCTTCTAAGATAGAGGAGGTGTATTTACTTGGTACGCTATGGAACTAGTCTTAGATATGGTACTTGGATCATCTTGCATCACTTGGCTCTTTATAAGACTTGAACTTATTCATATGTGTTGCCTATCACCAGTATAATTACTAGGCACCTGTATCTATTAGTCTTATGGGGGCTATATGGGTACAAGTTATGGTTATTGTTTGTTGAGTATTTGATTGTATAATTTGGGCTTATGGGGGCTTGGTTAGGTTATTATTTATCGTTACTAACTAGTGAGATTATTATTGTTTGTGTATTTTGTATGACTCGTGGTAGGCTAGTTATGGACTGGTTTATGAGGTTGTTGGTATGTTTATGATCCTTTAATCCTTTTATGGTATGATTTTGTATTGTTAGGTTACTTTATGATTGATCACTTTAGGTATAGACCCTAATTATGCTAGAGATAGCTCCCATATCACTTAAGATACCTGAGATGTTATACTAGTCCCCTAAGAGTAGTATCGTCAAGGTCGGTATAACATTGTATTATATATATATTCTTCGCTAGCCATGATTTGTACATTTTTTCCTTCTCTACTGCTATATTATGCATTGTATATGCATTTCTTCATTCTACTTTCATATATGATATATCTCTTCCTTCACTTTATTACAATATATTGGCTAGATACTTATAGTATCGTGCTTATCCTGGATTATAGGTAGTTCATGATAGGTTATCCTTATCACTTTAATAGTACTTTTATGCTTAGCTTTTTAGATAATTGTCCGTAATTTATATTCCTACTTTACATGTTATTTATTCTTGCATCACCTTTGGAGCTAAGTCTATTGATGCCTGCCGTGTACCATGTGTTTAGTACCCATACTACACTTTTGTATCCTGCAAATCACAATACGAGTTCTCATTATTGATGTGTGCATCATACCAATGAGCCATGGATCAGAAATTAGGGGTGAGCTCTGGACGTCTAGAGAATTCCTAGTCTCCTTCTTATTGTTGGACTGATTTTTATTTTATATTTTTTAGATAGTTCTCTATATATATGTGTGTGTCATGATTATTTTGTACTCATGTTGTATTAGTGTAATGCCCCAAAACCTGATGCCGAGGTGTCACACGGTGTTCAAGACTATGAGTAGCCTTAAGCCAGCCCTGTCTGCCTTCTACTAGATCTGAAGACTATGAGTAGCCTTAAGCTAACACTGTCTGCCTTCTAGTAGATCTGAATCTCATAATAAAGGAAATATCGACATAAAAGTCATACTAAATGCGGAAACTGTCTGAAATAGCTGACAAAAATCTGAATGTAATGTCTAAAAATCAATACTGCAAGTCCGATTAATATCTAGCAGTCTGACAAGCCTCTACTACTAATAACTAGAGAGTCACTGGGACAAACCCCCAGCTAACTCAAACTGTCTGAAAAAAATACTGAATCATATAAATTAGTAAGCTGCAAAATCTGAATGAATAAGTCCCCGAACTATGAGGACTCACCAACTGTTGGATGTAGATGAAAATACTTGAACTACTCACACTGCTGATACTGAGCACCAGAACCTACATTATGAGACAATGTAGCACATGCACATATATGTGGATCAGTACTTTGAGGATGTACTGAGTATATGGGGGTGAAATGCATAAGTAAAACATCATCTCATCATCATAATTTATAAAACAATGCATGCTAAATATAAATGACTCACATAAGTTGGAATGTCTGAAACGCTGAAATCTGAAGTCATGAATAGTAAATCATACTTTGTAAATCTGGTGAGTCATAACATTTAGTTCTAAAGGTTGTGCTAATAATCTGTCATTAAATCATACTGTCTAAGTGTAGAAAAGACTCACTTCTATTTTTGAAATCTGAAAGCTGAAATCTGTAGCTAATATCTTTCTGTAAAGCATAATCTGAATAAATTTGTAAGCCTTTACACTTAGTTTTCTAAAAGCTTTTCTGTTATTCTTTTCTGAAAGGCTTTACTGTTAGGGAAAAATACTTTATCTGAAGTTTATCTGTAAGGGAGGTTTTTCTAAACAACATAAACCATGTGAGCTAACATGGAGTCCAATGTCTTATCCTCCTAAGGAGGAAACCTCACATTGGGGAGAGGTGTCATACTCTTGCCAGGGAGTATAACCTACTGCCCATGTGATCGATCACAAGCTAAGTTTGTCATCCATATTGGAATGGGAATAATCTGATAATCTGTACCTATGTTAGCTACGTAGTTCTGTGGAAGATAGGGCACGCTAATCCCACATTTTCTACTCGGTGCTAAATATTACTCCCTTTAAATCTTTATGCTCATTCTGTTGGAAATCCACTTTAAAAATTAGCATAAGGGTTTATCTAAAACCAATTATGCTTTTATCTGATTAAATCTGTAAATAAAGTTGTTCTAAATTCTGTTATCTGTAATAAATCTGTAAAGTAGATTCCAAATCTTATCTGAGGATCAAAAGATCAAATCTTTACTGAATAATCTGATCATAAGATGCTTAAAGCATCATCTTTCTTGAAATATCAACATATAAACTTGGTCTTGATAACCCATGCATCAAATACATGTTAAAACATCATAATAATCATGCTTCATAATGAAAACAATGATAATTCATCCCAAAATCTGGAAATATCTGCAATAGGCATGAAAATTTGAAAATAGACAGGCAATTCATCTTCTAAAACACATGAAATCTCATAATCTTGCAAATAAAAATAAGGGGTATGAACCCTAATTCAAATCTCATGAGTGTTTATTCAAAATCACATGAATTGTAATTAAAAGCTAGCTTTTGGGCATAAAGATGGTAGAAGATCCTTGTTCATAAACCCCACATACCTTGGTAGACGATTAGATGAAGAAATCTTGAATTATTGATTCCTATTTGCGTTCTTGAAGATGAGTTCTTGATTATCTTGTCTTGAAAATCCTTAATTTTGAGCTTTCTTGGAGAAATAATGGTAGAATTGATTTCTTGGAGAAGAATCTTTTGAGTTCTAGGATTTTTATTTGAGAGAAAATTGATGTATAATGAGCATAATAGGCTTAGAATGGGTTTAATCTCATGTTTTGGATGGATTGGGGCTTGGGAATTTACCAAAATACCCCCTTTAAACTTCTAAACAGAACTGGAAAAGAGAACCAAAATCCTGATTTAATAGGCCACTGTGATGCTCCACTATTGCGGTGGCTCACTGGATAAGGGACAATTGGGAACTGGAAACTCTCCGCAACGCGGAGCTATCATGGTGCCCCTTTGGAATGCCATTTTGACCATCGTCGCGACGCGGTGAAATCACGTAGGCTTACTGAAAATTGACAAATGGAAAATTGGCCCTCTCCACTATGTGTCAATATCACAGAGGTCCACTAGAAAATGACAATTATGAAATTGTCCTTCACGCGATGCGGTGACTGCCGAGTTGGCACACTGCTTACTAAAAATGCCCTAACTTCTTCACCGAGTGTCGGATTTGGGCGAATTTGGTATAAATAGAAAGCTTATTAAATTTCCCACACCATAAAAGGTCTAAATCTGGAAAATTCTATATGAAATAAAAATCCATTCATTTTTGAAGCTAATCCTTGACATTCTAGGGATGAAATTAAGCTCGGAAAAGTACAGGGTATTACAATTAGAAGCTCTTGTACTAACTTCACCAAGTTTTGCATATGTATCTACTTCTTCTTCTCTTCTTTATCTTTCATTTAGTTTTGCTTCCATTTTCTTATTAGCCCATTACTAGTTACTTCAGACTACGATTGGCTTACCTACTTACAAGTTATGGTAGGTGCCATTATGATTTGAGAAATCGGACCATGATAAATGTCTATCAAAGCCAGGTTTACTAGTGTTGTTTTTACAAGAGCTAAGTGCCTAGTAAAGTCCCGCAAATCAGTACAGAGTTATTTGTATCAAATTTTTGGGAGGCTGTGGGGAATTCTTAAGACATTTTATTCTTGATTCCTTGTCATGTGTCTGTTATACTATAAACCTCTAGTACTTTATTTGACTCCACTCTTTCTTTGATGGATAGCACGAGGTTGTAGATAGATGCAAATGGGACTTCTATGCGTGTCGCTAATATTTTAGCCCAGAGTTAGACTAGAGAGTGATAGGTACATGTTAAGTATCCTCAGTATCAACCAGAGGTTCTAGGGCCATTCAAAGCCCTGATAAAATTTGTGACCACCTGAGATTTTTAGGACACTATGTTGGGGATTTTGAGTTAATTTGTGGATATGTTACTGCATGTGTTGGTGCCTGGAAGATTGAATATTCTTTAGTCTATAGTTAGGTTGGTTAGTGTTCAGTAGGGCTCCTTATCATTGGGTTTGCTGAGTGAACCAGGCATTCTTCTTTGTTACATTCTTTAGAACATTAGATGGTATGGAGATTTATCAGAGGGTTAGCTTTACCTCTCCATTTTTTTTATCGAAGTACTTGATAGCAGCTGGGGCTTCTTTTCTTAGGTTTTTGACCATAAGAGGCCTACAGAGAAGACATGTATTAAGATATATAAAGGTGGCTGTAAGAGGCTATATTAGCAGTACAAAATTAGAGGCATTCTATTTGGAGGTAGAGATCTTCCCAGTAGAGGTCAACATCACTTGTAGCCTATCAGGAATATACAGGTAGCACCTCAGATTAGGGGTATCTCTTAAGTGGGTCGTGGTGGTTACTATAGTCAAAATTCTGGTCAAGTATTATGGGTTATTATATCTAGGTCTTAAGCTATAACGACTATCCTGGATTGCCAGTTGCAGTGCATCAGAGAGTTCTAAAGGTGTGTTTTGATTGTGAGTGGTTGGTCATTCATCTAGGATGTTTCGTGGGCATAATTTTATCAACCAGTTAGGGTTTGCTCATGTTGTTTGCTATTTTGGAGCTTCAGGGATATGTTATGACTGCAGAAAGAATGGCCATTGGTCTATAGAGTGTTCTCAGAATGGGATTATTAGTCTGTTAGTGCAGGTCAGGGTTTTGACTTTAGATTTTATTGTATAGGTGTGACTTGATTTTTTATCTTTTAGTTTCTATTTGAATTATGTTGGGGTTTTCATACCAATCAACGGTTTCATGCTTTGATATTACTATAATATTATCGTAGGCCTTTGCATAGATTTATACATACTTGACTACCCCTATAAATAATTCCTTTTAGGAGTGGATTGAGTGGATCCGTGTGGTAATTTGCTTGTGGTATAGTCATTTGAGTTAAGTCCTTTTCTGTTGGCATATTGACCTTGGTGTGATATTTGAATAGTACTGGTTGTGATATTAGTTTTCTTGTGCCCTAACAATTTATACTATTGTTATTAATGTCATTGTTTTGACTTGGATTGATTCTTGATTGATGCATGACCTAATTAGTGTTATTTAGTTAATGTTTCCAAACTTGTGATTCTTGCCTGTTGGCTTAGATGACTGCATTAGTTGGATAGTTTTCCTCTCTATTAGTAAGGTGAGGTTTGTTGTCGAGTGGTTTATGAATTCAATAGTAGGTTTGTACTTCTGTGGTTATATTACGATTCTAGCATTGGAAACTTATTTCTATGACTCTTTTTTGAGATTGATCAAATTGAGGTTTGCCCTTTTTGTTTGACAGGTTCATTTCCTAGTAGTGGTCTTTACCTTGGTATTGGTGTGACATTGAGTAATTCATTATTTTTGAGATGTGGTTCACGATCCAATTGGGAGGAGTCTAGTTTTAATTAGTTAATTCAAAATTTTCTCAGTTCGGTATTATTTCGGCATGTATGACTTTGTGGAGTGCTTAATCTTGGAGATATGTGCTTGTATATCATTTGTCGGAAACTAGTCCTTTCAGAGTAAGTATTTGTTTCCATTGATTGAGTATTGGTTAGACCAAATTTAGTCTAAGATCATATTTTATCTGAGTTGTTCAAGATTTAGCATCTTTAGGTACTCTTTGTATCCTGATGAGTTCTTAGTTATGCCTTGGTGTATTGTACTCTCCCGACAGATATGGATTTAATTGCTCATACCTTTAGTAAGTGTTTTTCTTCTATTGTTATTATGTTTTTGGTGACATTTCAGTTTCATCCTTTGTAGGGAGCGTTTGATATATGTTTAGTCTCTGAAGGTGCGATAAGTTTAGGGTATATGCTTGATTTTTTGTAATGAGATTGATTTGGGACTTTGGTCTTCTTGAAGATTTACTGACTAGTTGTGATTTTTGACTCTTTTGAACGGTGTCTTAGGAGTTGCAATGGATTTTGATATGTGGATGCTTTCTCTCTAGTAGGATCAATTTGGATAGTTCAGGTCGAATAGTTTAGTTTTAATGTTGAGATTATAGCTATGGATTGTGTAACTAGATTGCAACCTCCGTTTTAAAATTTGACTATATTGAGACTTCGTCGATAGGATAATAGGCCTACCCATTAACTACAGGATCAATTTTCTCTAATTTGGAAAGATTGTGTTTGATAGATACTCAAAGTATGGTCCATTGGCTCATGGTATGGTTTTTACTATTTTTGGCCTTGGTTTCTCAATTTTTTTTACAAATTTTTGAATATCTACTCAGTGGGAGAGATGCATCCTACTTGGACCTAGTATGATTTCATCCACCTTGTAAGCATTCTGGAGAGAAATATTTAGTTTTGAGAGATAGTGATTGGGATTTAGGACAGTTGGTGTTGAGGGTCATAGAGATTGATTATTGGCTTTAATAAATGTGGCAAACCTCAGTAACCACTCTTAGAGTATTTAGGCAGAGTCTTATGGGCTTTGTTTATATACTAGTTTGTACAGATATTAGCTTTAGTTTCTTGTGTTATTGTGGTGTGAATGCACAAAAAAAACTCAGATAATAGTGAATAGATTCTGTGCAGTTTGAAGTGATATCAGGTTGGAAAGACAAGGGAATGCCAAATTTAGAGTTGGTGTAAGCTGAATGATTCATTCTTTGGATTTTCTTTAGCTTAGTTGAGTTGTCATTTAGTTATTCTAGTATTGACGTAATGTCAAAATGGTTGGTTTGGGTGTGCGTGCTTGATACACCCAAATTACAACTCTTTTACAAGAGTGTAAGCGGTTGCTGTCAAATATAGAACCCAACTAGGTTGGGTGTCGAATCCCATAGAGAATATTGTGTTCACTAAGTATTGTGGTTGTTATTAGACTGTTGATCAGAGGTTCCAGAATAAAGGGTTTTTTTTATTTAAGTATGAAATAATAGTTTCAGTGTAACAGTGAAGCAATATGTGCAGTAGTATTCAAATTCAAAGAAATAGCCAGCTAGGGTTATGTCCACTTTGTAGTTTTTAATACTATCTAACTATGGGCTTTACGAATTCATACATGTATCATGCTTACAGAGAAATGTATTGTATTTAATAACATAATCCGAGTGTTTCTCAACCATCAAGGAATAATTCACTTTAATTCTCTCAAATCAAAAGTGTTTACCAAAATCAATACAAAATCTCCAAGTAGTTAATCCTGTTAAGGCATTAACATATGAAACAGGGGTTGGAAATCCTATTTTCTTGTCACTACTCTCTTTTCCAAACCTCAACCTTTCTATCAAACAAGTTGAGTTTTCAGGAACATCCTCTATGTTTGCAACCACGAGAATTCAAGATAAATGAAGAGAGTATGATGTAAGCAAATCAATGCATAATGAATTCAAAAACCCAAAGTAATAGATTGTATGCTACAAGGCATCCATAACCCTGACTAATAAACTTAGCTACTCATGAATAAAACGGGAATCACAATAGAAATATTCATCATACCAAAAAGTAAACACAATCTTGGCGGAGAAGATGAAGTTCCATTACTCCCTTAGTAGTAAGCCGTCACTCCCCTCTCTCAAAATAATACAGAATAATGAATAATGATGAAAATTCAGCATCAAGTCTTTTTAATAATCTTTTCGCTCATAATTTCCTTCTAAGTCCCTGAACTAATTATAAATGACAAATTAGTTTTGGACATAGTTTTTAGGCGCCATATTTGGTCCAGACTGCTACTCTCTCTTATGTCATATGCCATCCGCATTCCATAGTCCCATTATGTCTTCATCTAGCTCATTAATACCTGAAATCATGCTAATCACATCGGTTAGATCAATTACATAGAAGTAGAGTAAAAACATAAGAAACTAGGCACTTTGTTCTCTAAACTTAGCTAAAATATGGATATGTTATGGTGCTTAGGCGTGTAAATACACCAAAGATCACCACCCCACACTTAAAGCTTTGTTCATCCTCGAACAACATATCTATTTATGCATACTGTACAAGTCTTAGCACCCATAAGGAAAACAAGATGCTCAAATAGGCTCTCACAACAATTATGAACAAAAAGTAGACTCATGAATCATTACTAGAGACAACCTACCCTCAAGAATAGACTCATTAAGTTGGAAAATTCATGCATACCGTTTAAGCAAAGAAATCATATAAATTACCCAACCTTCATCAACCAGGTGCCCTTAAAACAAGAAAGTTACCCATAATCACTCACTATCATGCAATTTCTAACAATATGGGTATAAGAATCAAGTTGCACTCACTCTCACAAAGAATTCTCAAATTACAACTAATGACCATATGCTTTCCCTTAGTGTAATTCTCCACTAATATCAGATTGCTAAGATTAGGATCAAATAGGTCTTTTACGGGATGTAATGCAGGCTAAAAGATGGTAGGAACTATTTTGGCCAGAAATAGTGACTATCTTCCCTAAGCACTTTAATACACTACATTATGCAACTAAGACCAATTTCTAACAACTAATTTACACCACTTTCATCTATCCATATCTTTTGTTTTCACCCCATCCCATTAAACTCAATTAATAACACTATGGTGGGAGTATGCAACCCTTTCAAATAATTTTTTTTTGCACCCATTTCACGTTACGCACCCCTATGATAGACACCCCAACTTAAGCGATTTGCCTTAGGTGAGGTGCATAATGTCCAAGAAGGACCAGGGCCAAACCAGGTTCGTTGTAATATGTCCGGGATAAAATTTGGAATTTTTTTCAATAATTTTCGCTACTCCCAACCACATCAATTGTACATGCCAATAACTAGACTTTATGGCATCAATTTCACCTTTTTCTTCTTATTGTCAAACTCCTAACTCAAATTGATTTTATATTAAAGCGCTTAGGAGATTTTGGATCAAATTATGGTCTATTAAAGAACGGGTTAGGCTACATATGAGGCTAACAAAATAACAAGCTAAAGGCTCAACGGGGCTAGCAAAGATAATGTCCAAAGGTAGGACAAAAGAAGGCATGGACAATGTCTGTCAAAGAAATGCCCAAATCATCTCCTAAACTCACAATCTTTATTTCTCTTTGCGCATACACCAGACAAGTTCTAGCATCAGTTACAATAAGGAATATAAAACAGTATTACACACTCATGGCATATGGCTAACTCAATTAAGAGCATTATAGATTCTCGACCCAAAAATTAAATGAATTCAAATAAAACCAACAATCACAACAAGAGTCACAACTAGAGCCTTGGTGTTTCAAACGTAATGATCCATCACATACTTATGTTATAATGTCATGTGATCCACAAGAACAGTTATATGCAATTAAACGACTAATTCTCTCTTAAGACGGTCGTCATCCATCCATCATCAAGAAAAACACCTAATTATGACTAAATAAATAACAAAATAAACAAAATAACTAATCCTATCCATAAGTATACTAAGGAGAAGGTCCTATTTTCTTATAAAAAAAAGTAGCAAAGTAACCAGCCACCCCACACTTAAGATAAGCAGTGTCCCCAGTGCAAATAACAAGATAAAGAACCTGGATAGTAGTACTCCTCATCCATATTAGGAGTTATGACACCTGCATGGAGATCATCATTGGAGCCATTTTTCCTGTATTCATCACATCACCCATGTCATCCACACATAATAAAACTAACTACAATTAAGAAGAAGGTGGTGAAGTCACTACCCCACACTTAATTCTTTAGTATAAACTAATTAAGGGTTATTGTTGGGTACTCAGACTTCACCGACATACACTTTGATATGGTGAACCAACATTAGTCGCAATACAATTCACTCACTTCAATTCCCCCAATTTTATTTCAATAAAGCACTTTTTGAACAAAATCATCCCCTACAACTTCAACCATATAAAGATATACAGAACGCCATCACTTTCACACGATTTTCTCAACATAATGTTCAACACAATAGGATGGAAACTAATGGTTACATAACTACCATGTTGGTTGTGAATAATTCACTCACATGTACAAGATCAAGTATTACAACAATGGTGATTATCTTCCTAAGATGTTCAAAATCCTTTGTTGACATAGACATGGAAAGAATTTAATTCATAATCCTCAAGAAATCAATTAACTATAACAAAAGGTCACAATAACTAAGGGTTAAGAAAGTAAAACTTACCTTGAAGATGGAAGATTGAGGAAGGAAGGGGGAAATTCTTGAGATTGTTAAGCAAAGAGTAATCTTGAAGGACAAAGAGAACGGTGAAGGAGAAATCTTGTATGATTTGGGGGTGAAATAAGGATGAATTTGGGCATTTAGGGTGTAGAGGTTATCGAAAGAATGAAATCTGAGTTGGGTTGACCCAATTCAAAGCCGAATATATGTTGAAATTGGAAGGGTGTTCGACGAACAAGTTATCGCACAAGTTTAAGTATGCGCCGCATTGGTCATCGCACACGTAAAACAGTGGGCCTATGTTGTATAGAGTGCAACGTACATTTTATCACACAAAGGTAAGTGTGCGGCACATATGTTATCGCACAAGTTTAAGTGTGCACCGCCCAAGGTATCACACAAGTAAAACAGTGAGGGTGTGCGGTTGGGTCTGCAACGCACAAGCTATTGCCAACATTAAGGTGTGTTCTGCATCAGGTGTTGCACAAGTTAAGGTGTACGCCGCACATGGTAACACCTACTTGAGGCAGTGGGCTTAGGCTATGTCTTAGGTGACACCTTTGCCATGGCCTATGTAAACTTGGACATGACACACCCTATCGTACACTTAAACTTGGATGCCATGCACCCCATTCTTCATATAAAGCATTGAGAAAGGTCAGTACTGCGGGGCCTTCACCTCCGTACCCCACCGCGGTCAGTGGTGGACTCTGGGATCGGGCCTATTGGCCCGATCCCTATGCTACTACCATAGACCTTGTTGAAAATCACAAAATAAAGTCACACCGCAAAACTTTGCGGGGCGGATTAATATAATTTGGGTCACAACTCTAACACGAGTCATGACTCGAGCCGTAACATTTGACCACTCCAACTTACCTGTAATGTCACTGTTACACCTAACTTACCACCATTGATATGGCTCAATTCCAAACCAAATTTGGTACCAATCACCTCCTTAGTACTTCATGCACCTACACTTAATAAAAAACAACTAAAAATGATTAGAAGGATGGGTTTCCTACCACCAAGCATCGTAGTTTTGGTCATGGCTCGACTCTTATTTTGTATTTTCATTTAACATGATAAAATGAAAATAAAATCATGGGTTGCCTCCCATGAAGTGCCTGATTTAACGTCGCGGCACGACTCGATTATCTTGACTACTCAGACTTCATCATGATACATTGATGATACCATTTGTACCTCATTTTTTGGATCAAGAAAATGCTTTATTCCTAGTCCAGCCACTATGAAGTCACTTATATCCTTGCTTTCAAGTTCAACTACACTAGCTATGGTCTCCACAATAGACCTATCCTTAACTGGTATACCTCACTCATCTTCGTAGAATACATCAACAATCGAGAAGACACTCATTTTCTTTTGCGGTTTTATAGACTGACGTACTTCAAAACTAACTTCTTTCTCGTTGAGCCTAAATTTTATCTCATTCAACTCCAGGTCAATTAACACTCTCCCAGTTTTTAAGAATGGCCTGCCCAAAATTATGGGTACTTCAAAGTCCACTTCACAATCAAGAATTACAAAGTCGGTAGGAAATATAAAATTGGCCACCTTTACAAGTACATCATGTAGAATCCCAACCGATCTTTTCACCGATATATCCACAATTACAAGTCACATTTTGTAGGTGTGGGGTATCCCAAACCTAACTTCTTATAAATAACTACTGACATCAGATTGATGCTAGCTCCCAGATCACATAAAGCCATAGCAAAATCCAGAGACCCAATTGTACAAGGAATGGTGAATGCTCCTGGGTATTTCTTCTTCTGCACCAATGACCTTGTAGAAATAACACTACAATGATGGAGATTATCTACCGGTTTATAGTTTACCGCTCTTTTCATCATCACAAGATCTTTCATAAATTTAGCAAATCCTTGCATCTGCTCAAGTGCTTCAACTAAAGGCACATTCACTGTCAATTGCTTCAACATAGCCATGAATTTGTTAAACTTGCCTTTATCTTCTTTCTTCTTTAATCATTGTGGAAATGAAGGTGGTGGCCTTGGGATTTCAACTGGAGAAACTTTTACCTCCTTTATTATGCCTTGCTCCACATCACTAACATGCTTCGTCTTAGGTAGTTTTTCCATTTCTATACTTTTTTTTCGAACCTCCTAACTCTATAGGAATAACTGAAGATTCATCAACCATCTTCTAATCTATTTCGACCGCATCAGTATGAGAAGATGCTCCCAATACTGGACTAGACAACATCTTACCGCTCCTAGTGGTAATAACCATACACGATCCATCAGACCTCGGATTTTGAACTGTATCACTTGGTAGAGTCCCACTCTGCCTTTGGTTGAATTCTATGGATAATTATCTTATCTGCTGCACTAGTTGTTTAATAGAGATTGAGTGCAAATTTACTATTTGACTCATTGAAGATATGTCACTCTTCATAGTAGTCACCCCAGAATTGGTCGCCTCAACTCACTTTAATAGTTTCTCCATCATGTCCTCCATGGAAATTTTGCCTAAACTGGTGGCAGCATTATTATGGCTTTCAAGAGGTACATACAGTCCACTCCTATCACTTTTATTCTTCCAATATCCTTGATAGTTCCAACCTTGGTTTCCTTGACCACCGGTCTAGAAACCCCCTTGGTTATGCAAATAATTAGACTTTTTCTCGGTGTTTGATTCAGCTCCCTTACCATGCGACCCCACAACTTTTACCTTTTCTATATTCCCTAATAGAAAATGTTTCATAAGAAGATCCATCTGTGTTTTCATATGAGCCATATCCTGATCATGCTCCTCTTCTCTCCTACACTGCTCTACTAATATTATACTACACCCAGTATTGCTTGGTACCACAGAATCTCTAGTATGCCAAGCTCTACTTTTCTTAGTCATTCTTTCTAACATTTCTGCATCCTCAGTAAAGGTGAGCTCTATAAAAGCTCCTCCTGCAGCATTATCCACTATTGGCTTTGTAAGTGAGTTTAAAGCTATGTAGAATATTTCCATCAAGTGTTAATCAGTTATCTTATAGTTTGGGCATTGAGTCAACTTCTTTTTAAACCTCACCCAAGTCTCATGCAAAACTTCATTAGCCAATTGCCTAAAGTTGCTGATCTCATCCCTTAACTGTAACATTCTGGAGAGCGGAAAGAACCTTTCTAGGAAAGATCCTTTCAATTGCCTCCAGTTTGTTATAGAATCAGGAGTCAGCTCATTCAACCACATAGTTTTCTCTCCAGACAGAGACAGTGGGAACAATCACAAATAAAAAGTATTTTGTCCCACTCCAGGATTATCAAACGACTTAAAAATATTGATGAAATTCACTAAATATAGATTTGGATCATCACCAGGTAATCCACCAAAGAGTCCTTTCAAATTCAGTAGATGGATCACAGTACTAGTGATGTTGAATTTCACCCCAAGAGCTAGTGGTAGTAGAATGATTGCCCCTGTATCTCCATATCCATCTAAACCATCTTCATCATTGTCAATATCAAACTGCACAGCTTGGCGGTCTAGTCTTCCTCTAAATGGATGATTTTGATTTACAGGTGCAACTACTCCCACTGCACGCCTTCTATTAGCTGGGTCAATTAAATCATCATCTCCCAGGTCCTCTTCATCTAGATTAGGTACCCGACCTGGGTTATTAGCATTCTGTTGATTTAGTTGAGCATTAGCCAAAACGGCTAATCTTTCAGCTTCCTATTGGTTATCCATTCTTTCAATGAGATGAGATTCAGGATTGAAGTGTAATAATGGTTCTCCTAAACTTCTGGTTTGTGGTATAAACAACAATGAGCCTGTAACGAACAAAAACAACAAATAAACATAAAATAAGGAAACTTGACCAACATTCAATTAACACACATAAACTAAATCGACAACCATATTTCCTGACAACGACACCAAAATTTGATATGCCTAAATTACAACTCTTTTACAAGAGTTCAAGAGGTCGCTGTCAAATATAGAACCCAACTGGGTTGGGTGTCGAATACCACAGGGAATACTGTGTTAACTAAGTATTGTGGTTGTTGTTAGACTGTTGATCAGAGGTTCCAGAATAAAGGGTTTTTTTATTTAAGTATGAAATAATAGTTTCAGTGTAACAGTGAAGCAATATGTGTAGTAGTATTCAAATTCAGATAAATAGCAAGCTAGGGTTATGTCCACCTTGTAGTTTTTAATACTATCTAACTATGGTCTTTATGAATTCATACATGTATCATGCTTACAGAGAAATGTATTGTATTTAATAACATAATCCAAGTGTTTCTCAACCATCAAGGACTAATTCACTTTAGTTCTCTCAAATCAAAAGCGTTTACCAAAAACAATACGAAATCTCCAAGTAGTAAATCCTATTAACGCATTAACATATGAAACAGGGGTTGGAAATCCTATTTTTTTTCATTACCTTCTCTTTTCCAAACCTCAACCTTTCTATCGAACAATTTGAATTTTCAGGCACATCCTCTATGTTTGCAACCACGAGAATTTAAGATAAACGAAGAGAGTATGATGTAAGCAAATCAATGCATAATGAATTTAGAAATCCAAAGTAATAAATTGTATGCTACAAGGCTTCCATAACCCTAACTAATAAGCTTATCTCCTCATGAATATAATGAGAATCACAATAGAAATATTCATCATACCAAAAAGTAAACACAATCTTGGCAGAGAAGATGAAGTTGGGTTACTCCCCTAGTAGTAAGCCGCCACTCTCCTCTCTCAAAATAATACTGAATAATGAATAATGAAAAAATTTCAGCATCAAGTCTTTTTAATAATCTTTTCTCTCATAATTACCTTCTAAGTCCCTGAATTAATTATAAATGACAAATTAGTCTTGGACATAGTTTTTAGGCGCCATATTTGGTCCAGACTGCTACTCTCTCTTGTGTAATATGCCATCTGCATTTCATAGTCCCATTATGTCTTCATATACCTCATTAATACCTGAAATCATGCTAATCATATTGGTTAGCTCAATTACATAGATGTAGAGTAAAACATAAGAAACTAGGAACTTTGTTCTCTAAACTTAGCTAAAATATGGATAAGTTATGGTGCTTAGGTGTGTAAATACACCCAAGGTCAGTGCTTCAACTTTTTTTGGTTCAGTTAAAGTCCAGCTAGTTGTTAAAGATGAGTTTTAGTTGTTTGGAAAGTAAATTAAGGATGTGAAAGAAAAAAGGAGACCTTGAGTATAGTCCCATGTAAGTGTTTTTTTGCCTTAATTTTACCCAAAAAGTCTTTCTTGAGACATTCTGGCTCAGTACCTCATCCTTTTTATCTTTCAGGAACTTTTTATTCATTGACTTTTGCAGATAAAAGTTGTTTTAGTAGTGGATATTGTAATGACCCTCTAGGTCATTTTTTTGATTTCCATGTCTTTAGTCTTCTGTTCCTTTTCTTAATAGCTATAGGACATTTATTCCTTACTGAAACCATTGGTTTAATTTTTGGCCAGTTTGTTTAGATGTTATGCCTATTTCCCTATCTTGGAGATTTTGAAGTTGAAATTTTTTTCTTAGACCAAAAAATCTAGTAAACAACCTTGAATGAGAATTTTGATAGTGTTGTTAGCTCCAGAATATGGATTTTAGGCTGGGGGAACCATTACTTTGTGTTTTGAGGATTTTAGACTCGTTTTGGGCTATTAGGTAGATTTTGATAAAAAGGAATGATGGTATAGGGCCCATATTTTGTGTAAACTACCATGGATGGAAATTTTGAAGGGCCCATTGATTTTAAAATGTTGAATTTGGTATGGTATCTTAGTTTGTTTGCATTCACAGGGTTCTGAATGAATCCCAAGCACTCGGTTGAAGTCCATAAAGACTAGCTTTTTGCTGGTTTACTAGTATCTAGTGCAACTATGTTTTGTCCTTTGTATTCATGTGGCTTAGTTATGTTCACAAGGGTCAAGGAATATTGGATGCAATCGCGATAAGTAAGCTGTCCTAGAAATCTCAACTATTCTTTTCATATTTGCATTGGACTGACTACATCTTTGAAGGCTTAGACCGGACTGGGATCGCAATCACATCTCATTCCCCACATTTGCAAAGGACTTTGCCTTAGAAGTATATTGTGATTCCCTAAGTTTTAGGCTCTAGACTAACCAACATATAGAAAATTAGATTATCTTTCTAATGCCACCAGTCTCATCTTAATCCAAGATCATAGTAAGAAGTTATGGAAAATTTTCTAATGCTCTGTCAAACTGCCAGAGACGACACTCATTGTTAGGACCCAACGAGTTATGGTGAAGACTCTTTTTCATGATATTAAGTGACCAAAGAATTCATTCCAGTGATGATGAGTCCATCATATGACTCGTTATCAGTCTAAATTAGCCATAAGGTGGACCCATCATCATAACAGTAAGAATTCAAGGAATCAAGCCCCTGACTACGACTTCTCATGATGACTCGTGGTTACACCCAAGGAGTCTTTACCTGAGCCATTATAATTGTTTAAAGAAAACTTCTAAATGTATTCATAAGGGTTTTTTGGCCTTTTCACAATCCATTAACCCCAAAGCCATATTGTTTTGGCTTTCCCAAGGCTGGAATATAAGGGGAAAATGCCCCAAATTTCTTATTAAGTCATTAATTCAATTGACACTTAGAAAAAGGGGCAATTTTCTCTTCTCCAAAGAAAATTAGGGTTCTTTAATCTCAAACTCTATTTCCCAAGAGTTTTTCAAGGCTTCCATCTCAAGGTATGTGAGATTTCATTAATGGGTTCCTTCCAACCATTGAGTCCCTAAGATTACTCAATTTCTCAACTAAAATTCACCCTTCAAGTTTAAGGTTCCATGTAAAGCATGAGTTTTATAGTTCTTCAGTTTAATTCCCAAATTTAACCATGTATATGTGTTTACCCATAAGTTTAACAATCCTTCCATACTCAGAATCGTGAGATTGCTTTATGTTGAAAAAGTTGTTAATTCTTGGGTTGATTATGAAATTCCCTATCATGTATATATTTTGATATTGTCATGAGTAGTTGAATTAGTCAGAGACGGTAGGTTATGAACACCCGATAACTAGAGACTCATGCATATACCAACTTACATGCCTTTAAGAAATTTAGATTATCCATTGTTGATATTTTTAAAATGTTTTTATAATGAGTAATTCAGTTATTAGTGCTAAGTAGTTAGGAGTAGTTATCAGTATATTCAAATTACTGATCGCATACTTTATGGTGCTATATTGTCTTATACTATAGGTTTTGATACTCAGCATCTAGATGAGTTTAGCACGCTTATGTACCAACAACCGAAGTATTTTGTGATTCCTCATCATTCGAGGACCAATTATCAACATTATTTTCATTATTTTTTTATTTTTAATCAGTTGGAGTTAGTTGGGGGCATGTCCCAAAAACTCATATGATTTGAGGCTTTTAGATAGATAATTAGTAATATTTCAGCATGTTGGATTTTTTCAGACAGTTCTAGTTTTGATATTCTTATTCAGTATTGATATTTTTATCATTATTACTTGATTATGTCAATTCTTCTTTCGCTCAATATATTATATCTTCAGTATTTTTAGTGTTATACCAGGCCATGGGTTAGCTATGGGTCACTTGTGACTCTTAGCACCGTGTTATGGCTCCTGAAATACCCTAGGTTTTGGTCCTTAGAAATATCTTGGGTTTTGAACTCTCTAGACATCATACGACTAGGGTACTAGTCGTATATTGGGATGTGATTTGGGGGTCATCACTTGTATGTTGATCAGTGTGGTGGGGTTAGCTACTGTCAAATATAAGACTTCTCTATAAGTGTCGTATGATGTGGTGCAAGTCATATGATGCAACTCGTATGATGTCCTATGTCTTATCCTAGGCAATTTTATTCTTTCTAGGGTACGATTTATGGGTACAAATTGTATGATTGAGTATGAGTGGGACTTAGGAGTCGTAGGTTTGTTAGTGTTGGGGTTGAGATTTTGCTTGGGGTATGAGTGGTGGGTACCACTTGTACCCTAGGGTACAAATAGGGGGAGGGGTGGTCGTACCCTCCAATAAGAAATTTATACAGTTTAGGTGGGGGTATTTTGGGTATTTACCCTCTTAACTCCTTGGGACCCCACGACTTAAAACACTTTTTTGGGGCTTCATTAACCAATTTACAATCAATCAAACACTCTAAACTCCTTCAAAATCTCTGAAGGCTCTTGGGTTAAGCAAAAGATAAGGTTTCCTTCAAGGTGATCAATTAAGGCTCATAGGGGTGATTTATTCTCATCTTCTTCTCAATATAACCCTTGTTATTCCTCCTTCATTGTTAGTTCCAACTAAAGGCATGTTTAATAAATTGTTTTCATGGCATGAATGTTGTATGGTTTTGGGTTTTCAAATATATATTGGGGGTTTTGGTTATAAATGCTTGGCTATGGTTTTCCCATGTTTTAATTATGGATTTACATGTTTTAATGGCGGTTTGGACATTTGGTTGCACGGGAATGGTTTAATTGGTACTTGGTTTTTGTTTTAGAAATACTATGCCCCCAACTTGTTTGATAAAATTCCTATGAGAATGTTTTTGGTTAACTTGTTGGACTTTCACTGAACTATTGCATGGTATAACTTGGTAATGGAACCTTAAACGGTATAAATTATTTGAAGTAGTTAAATAGTAAGGTCTTGGTGGTTATTGTTGGTCTAATTGAAAGCCCTGTGGGGGTACAAAGGAATCCCCTAAGCAAACTTAATAATGAACTACTTGTGGGGCGTATGGGAATCCTCCATGTCAATTCAATAATGTAACCTATGGGTACATGGGAATCCCTTAATCTTTAAAATATTGGATAAGGACATTGCTTGTAAGCTATAGTCAGTATGATGATACCACTACTTATAGCCTTAGTTAATAATAAATGGAATGGTGTTTTGGTTAAGTGGTAATGGTTTTAATTGGGAAATAATGGCGGGGTGTTATAGCTAACCGTGAAGGTGTGAGTCCAATGGATGAACACTGGAAACTCATATTTGCTGACATGAGGATTGGTCATGACGATCATATATGATACTTATAGGGTACACGGGAATCCCCTAAGCATACTTGTACATATGTATCATGGAAAGCGAAGGGTACTCTGGAATCCCCTACTCCTATTGTATCTCTGGTTTATCTAGATACATACATCGGGGCCCGTTCAGGGGGTTACACTAAACCCATAAAGCCTTGGGTGTTTCTAGGATAGTAAGCTACGCATATCCAGGTTAATGGTTTTAATAACATGCTAAACTCGGTTTCTTTTCTCAGCATGGTTATATATATGTATGTATGGTTGTGAATGCATATGGTTGGTTTACTTGGTTTAAAAGATTGGCATTATTTTGTCCTTATCCTGAGTACTTGCTAGCGTTCACCCGCTAACCTGTCTTTGGGTGACTGTATCCCCACGCGACGTAGGAATCAACCATTCTACTCTTCCTGCTTAGTTATTGGATTTGGGATCAGCTCAATTAGATTGAAGTGTTGAGCTTCCATATTCTAGAAGGCTCTATTTCTTATCATAGATGTCTTTACATACTTTGGTTATTTCATAAACATTATTTTTTTCTATGGTTAGGAGAATGTCCCAACTGAATAGAGTTTTTCTTTTAGTTAGAGGCTTTGTGGAACTACTATGGGCTAGTATGGTTGGTCTCGACAGTGGTGTCGGCCTTAGTATTGGCATTGGTATTGGAGCTGATACCAATTAATTGTATCATAGCTTTAGGTTCATGGTAAACTGGGAGTCCACAAAGTCGTGTCTGGTATAGTCTCTTTTAGGGATGTGTAGCACGCCACACTCATAAGAGAGAGACTACAAGGCATTTAGGAATATTTCACTTTATTGGTATTCTATTTTCAATCTTGGAGTGTAAGTCTTAAAATTCTTCTCTAATCCTTGGTTGTTCACTTTTCAGATCATGCCTCGACAATTTGGAACACAAGGAAACTCTTCAGTTGAATATGGGGACAATGTTGATGGGGTACATTATAATACCCAAAAAATCCAAACCTATGTTAGATCCACGTTTCAATATCATGCAAAGTACATTGTAGTTCTTCGGTAGTTTAGGAGTGAGTTCCATGTATATTAAGGCCTCAATAACTCCCATCTATTAGACGAATCAAATATTCCTTACCGATTGAGTTTTTGAGAAAAATATTGTTATAGTCAACTTCAAACAGGCTTATATTTTATTCTAGAGAGAATTTCCAGCTCAAGACCCACCAAATTGTAGGAAATTGAATTATCTTTCCAACAATACCAATTTCACTTTAATTCGATACTCGGGTGAGAAGTTATGGCACTTTTAGTAAGAGACAGTAGCCCAACGCGATAAGGCCACGTCACAATGATATGCAAATTCATGTTCAGTGGGGTACCGCAATGACGCCATATCACACCAAGGTTCCAAATCGGTATTGTCCATTTCTAGTGGCGCAACGCGATAACATTGCGTCGTACCGTTGGACAAAATGGGGATTGTCCTTCTCCAGTGGCGCAATGCTATAAGCATCGTGTCGCACTGGAGCCAAAAATCGAGATTTCAAGTTTTGCGATTTAATTTCTAGGGACCGTTTAGTCTTTTCCATGGCCCCAAATCCATCCAAAACACGTAATTACAACCCTAAAGGGACATTATATGACCCATTACTCATAATTTCACTCAAAGAAACTAATTTTTTCTCAAGAACTAGCCCTAGCCTTCAAGATTCAAGATCAATTCTCAAGAAAAATCCCATGAACTTTCACGAATTCATCAACCCATGTATGTTTAATGTCCAACCATGGGTCCCTTCCACCCATGGAGTCCAAGTATCCAATTTTAAATTCAAAGTTGTGATCTTTACAAGTTATTGTGATTTTTAATTGTGATTTAAACCATGAATTCCCATGAATTGAAATTCTATACCATGTTTACATGAAATTGTTGTAGTTATTAAACCCCACACATTTGAATAATGTTATTTGTTGATTTAAATCATAAATAGTGATGTTGGTGTTGAAAACAAGCTATTTGTACAAGATTTAAACTATTCTCATGTTTAGCTTTAACTATGAACATCAAGTGTTTGATGAAGTGCCTACAAGATTGAATTTTTAATAAATGCTTTCACATTATGTTCTTAAGGTCTAGTACTATTTTTCTATTATTGCTATCAAGTCCTGGGGGTTATGAATACCCGAAAACATAAATATTTACTTAGTATCAGTATCTTCATAATAGTTTCAGATAAATCATGAGTGCCATTAGTTCAATAAGTTATCATAATAAGTTAAACATGAAACCATTTAGTATTTCGAGTCAGTTCAGTTGGGAGTAGGATTTAGCACTGAGCAAACCCAGGGATGGGGGCACACCTGCCAGTTGAGGGTGTGACCTTTAGTAAAAGTCTCTGCATTCCATAACTACGTAGCTAACATAGGTTTAGATGTTAACTTGCCAGTTAAAGGTTGATCTCATACGAGTACCTGCCAGTTGAGGGTAACCCTTAGTCCTTTGGGACAACACTTTAGTGGATCCACACAACCAGTGTTAGTACCCATGGTATGGTACTGACACCCTTACAACTGGGGTCACAAGTTAGACCCCAATTTGCTTATTAGGGCATGCTAGTTAGATAATAGCTCCCACAATCTCAGTTCAGTATTCAGTATACTTCAGTTCAGGCTTGTATTGATCTTTAGCATATAGATATCAGTTATTCAGTTGTCAGATTACAATATTTCAATTTATAGACTATTTTATGAATCATGTTTTATTCTTGGTCATACATTCTCAGTATTTACAGATTTTATGCATTCTATTCAGTACTTAATGCTATTCATTCAGTTAGTTATTACTCATGTACATGAAACCATGTATATCACCCTACCTCATTTAGCATACCAGTACATTCAAAGTACCGATCGCATACTCATTTCTTGCACTATGATGTATCATATCATAGGTTTGGACGCTTAATTCCCGGATCATACATAGACTTTCTAGATTATCA
The DNA here is from genome assembly GCA_030864215.1 of Capsicum pubescens. Lineage (NCBI taxonomy): Eukaryota > Viridiplantae > Streptophyta > Magnoliopsida > Solanales > Solanaceae > Capsicum > Capsicum pubescens. The sequence continues at coordinate 123,865,448 of CM061544.1, forward strand.
GACGTAGAAGTGGTGAGTCCTCATATTTTATGGACATGGTTTATTTATCTCAGTTATTTCATCAGTTTTAGTATTTTTCCATTCAGTCGGAGTTAGTTGGGTCAGCTTCATAGTCAGTCAATAGAGGCTTTTCAGACTAGTACATACAGTTAGTTGTCATTATCAGATAACTTTATCAGTATTCTCAATATTTCTTTACAAACTTTATCAAAATTAAGAATTTAAAACCTTATGGAATTCCTCAGTTAAATTCTGCATATGAACTATTGTTATCAATTTTATTCAGTGCTCACAGTAGGTACCAGCCCATGGGTTAGCTTCTGATCCCTCGAGACTATAAGCATCGTGTGGCACCCAGGGTGTACTTTTGGAGAATTACAAATTTTGTATCAGAGCCTAAGGTTTTAAAGTGTCTTAGAAAGTCTGAAAGTCGATTCAAGTAGAGTCTTGTTCATAGGTGTGAAGCATGCCACACTTATGAATAAAAGAATACAAGGCATTTTAAGAAAAATTTTCCCTTCTTTCAATGTTCATGTCATGTGACTGAGCATGATGCTCATGTTAAACTCCCTGTCTAATCTATTCTTCCTTTTATTTACTAAACATGCCTCCCAGAAAGACAAACGAAAGAAAAAATGTAAACCAGCCAGCACCTCTGCCCATTCAAGGAGATAAAGAAGGGTGCACCGGCGTTGTTCGTGCTTATAAAGGATGGTTCCCTTTGGATGTCTATTGACTACAGGCAGTTGAATAAGGTGACAGTCAAGAACAAGTATCCTCTTCCAAGGATAGATGATCTGTTTGATCAGTTGCAAGGTGCCAAGATTTTTTCTAAGATAGATCTTCAGTCTGGGTATCATCAACTAAAAATTCAGGGTGTGGATATCCCTAAGACAACTTTTCATACTCAGTATGGGAACTTTGAATTTTTGTTGATGTCATTGGGATTGACTAATGCCCCGATGATATTTATGGATTTGCTGAACATGTTTTTCAGGCAATTCTTTGATCTCTTTGTCATTGTGTTTATTGATGACATTCTGATTTATTTCAAAAGTGAGGTGGATTATTCTAATCACCTTCGTATGGTATTACAAACCTTGAAGGAACAACAGTTATATGCCAAGTTCTCCAAGTATGTGTTTTTATTGAACGCTGTGACTTTTCTTGGTCATATTATTTCTAGCGAGGGGATCATGATGGATCTACAAAAGTTGATTATGGTTAAGGGGTGGCCTAGACCTATGAATCCAACCGACATTCAGAGCTTCTTGGGCTTGTCTGGGTATTATAGGCTATTTGTGAAAGGCTTTTTATCGATAGCTACTCCTTTGACTAAGTTGATTTAGAAAAAGGTAAAGTTTTCTTGGTCAGATACTTGTGAGAGGAGTTTTGAGAAGTTGAAAGATAAGATGACTTTGTCTCCAATTCCAACTTTGCTGGAAGGCAACAATGGTTTTATGGTCTACTGTGATGCATCTGGGTAGGTCTTGGTTTTGTGTTAATGTAGCATGGGATGGTGATTTCCTATGATTCCAGGCAGTTGAAGTTACATAAGAGGGACTATGCTACTCATGATTTAGAGCTGTTGGCATTTGTGTTTGTTTTAAAATATGGTGGCATTATTTGTATGGTGTACACGTGAAGAGTCAACAGTATGTGTTCACTCAGAAGGATCTCAATCTCAGGCAAAAGAGATGGTTGGAGCTTCTCAAGGACTATGATCTGAGTCTTCACTATCACCCAAGTAAGGCTAATGTAGTTGATGATGCTCTTCGCAGGTTGTCCATGGGAAATTCGGCTCATGTGGGGAAAGGGAAGTGGTAATTGGTGAAGGATATTCACTTCTTGGCTTATCTTGGAGTTTTCCTTTTAGACTCCAAAGATAGAGGTGTAATGGTACAAGAAGTGGTTCGGTCGTCTCTTGGTACGGAGATCTAGAAGAAACAAGTGTTGGATCCTGTCTTGATGAAAATCAAGGGCGATGTTGGTGGGATAAAAGTAATGGTGTTTAAGATCATATGTGATGATACTTTACAGTACCAAGGAAGATTGTGTGTTCCTAATGTCGATGGTTTGCGTCAAAGGATTTTGGATTAGGAGCATGAGTCATAGTATGTTGTTCATATTGGTTCGATGAAGATGTATCATGGTCTCAAGGTAATGTATTCGTGGAATAGTATGAAGTGGGATGTGGCTGATTTTTTGGCCAAGTGCCTGTGTGTCAACAAGTTAATGTTGAACACATGAGACCTGGAGGGTTGTATGAAGAGATTGATTTTCCCGAATGGAAATAAGAGGTAATAAATACGAATTTCATTATCAGTTTTTCTCGGTCTTGAAGTCAATATGATTCAATTTGGGTCATCATGGATAGGATGACAAAATTTGCTCAATTCTTGCCAGTTTTGACTGCCTTCTCGGTAGAGAATTGTTCGAAGTTATATCTTCAGGAGATTGTGAAGCTACATGGAGTACCTATTTTGATTATTTTGGATCGTGGAACATAGTTTATGTATTATTTCTGGAAATCTTTTCAGAAGTGTTTAGGTACTAAAATGAGTCTGAGTATTGCTTTTTATCCGTAGACGGATTGGCAAGCAGAGAGAGCTATTCAGACATTGAAGGATATACTTTGGGATTATGTGATTGATTATGGTGGCAATTGGGTTGAGCATCTACCATTGGTAGAGTTTGCTTACAATAATAGCTTTCATGCTAGTATTAGTATGGCTCTTTTTGAGGCATTGTATGGAAAGAGGTATAGATCTCCAATTGGTTGGTTTGAACTTGGGGAGGTGGATATATTTGGTCCCTACTTGGTTTACTAGGCTATGGAGAAGGTAAAGGTGATTCAGAATAGGCTTAAGACTACCCAAAGTCACCAAAAGTCCTATGTAGATGTTAGGCGTAGAGACTTGGAGTTTGAGGTTGGGGATAAGGTTTTCCTCAAAGTATCTCCCATGAAGGGAGTCATGTGGTTTGGTAAGAAGGTAAAGCTTAATCCTCGGTATGTTCATCTTTATGAGACTCTGTGGAGGGTTGGTAATGCTGCTTACGAGTTGGAGTAACCTTCTATCTTTAGTTCTATTCATCCGGTATTTCATGTCCCCATGTTGATAAAGTGTCTTGGTGATCTTTCTTCGATTGTGCCTTTGCAGGGGTTGGGTATTTTGGACTCTCTGTCTTATGAAGAGGTCCCAGTTGAGATCTTGGATAGGCTGGTTCGTCGATTGCAAACCAAAGATGTGGCTTTGATTATAGTTCTATGGCAGAACCATAAGGTGGTAGAAGCTACATGGGTAGCGGAGAAGGACATAAAGACCAAGTATCAACATCTATTTTCTGCTCTTGGGATTCATGTGGAAGGTATGTGTCTTCAACACATCTTTATTTTCTGAGTTTTTTAAAGAAAAGATTAATATCTTTTCCTACTTATTTTCAAAGATTGGGAATATATATTATAATGCAAATGACTCGTGCATGGGGTTACCTCAACCTTGTTCGTCATTCGGGGATGAATATTCCTAGTGGGGAGATTGAAATACCCTGGTTTCTGGACCATATAAAATTTATTGGAATTCTGGTCTTTAGACTGAATATGACTCATGGGTATGTGCCGTATATTGGGGTACAAATTGTATGGTCAAGTCGTATGTTAACCAGTGATGGTTGGTGGGATGGACTTTGGTTACTGGAATATGTACAACTTGGTGGTATGAGTCGTATGGTTGGATACAGATTGTTTGGTTTCTTTACTTAACTTAGAATTGGTAACTTAAGTAGATCTTAGTATGAGTGGCTCACCAGGAGCTGTAAGCCAGGGTACGTGTCGTACCTAGGACTCGTATGGTGAACAGTGTTCAAACCTTCCGTGATTCTATATTTCCCAGGATATGGGTGAAGTGTACAAATCGTATGCTGTCAATATGACTTAGGTAGGTGCAATACCCCATACTTTTCCTAGCTTAATTTCTCTCCTAGAATGTCAAAGGTTAGCTTTAAAAATGAATACCATCTATGCATGTGGAATTTTTCAGATTTGGACCTTCCTTTTTGTGGGAAATTGAATAAGCTTTCCATCTATACAAATTTTGCTCAAATCCGATACTCGGTTAAGAAGTTAGGGCAATTTTAGTAAGGCAGTATGCCATTTGAGCAACCACCACATTGTGGTGAAGGGTAAATTCCCAATCGTCAAATTCCAGTGGTCCTCTTCGATAGCCTCGTGTTGCGGAGAAGCCTTATTTCCTATTTGTCCATTTCTAGTGGCTCACCGCGATGGTGGCACATCGCGGTGATGGCCCAAATGAGAAATAAGTAGAGCATCACGATAGCTCCGAGTCGCTGAGAACTTCCAATTCCTAGTCATCAAAAACCTGTGAGCCACTGCGATAGTGGTGCGGCGCGGTGGCATGTTAAAACGGAATTTTTGTTCCCTTTTTCCATTTCTGATCAAAAATTTTTTAAGGCTCTTTGGTCAATTCCCAAGCCCCCAATCCATCCAAAACATAAGATTAAGCCAATTCTAAGAACTTTATGCTTATTTTCATCCATTCTCACTCAAAAGAAAACCCTAGAGCTCCAAAGCTTCTTCTCCAAGAAATTAAATTCCTCCATTATTTCTCCAAGAAAGCTCCAAATTGAGGATTCTCAAGACAACATAATCAAGAAATCATCTTCAAGAACTCAAATAGGAATCAATAATTCAAGATTTTTTATCTAATCATCTACCAAGGTATGTGGGGTTTATGAACAGGGATCCTCTTCCATACTTGTGCCCAAAACCAAGTTTTAATTACAAATTCATATGATTTTGAATGAGTATGCATGATATTTGAATTAGGGTTGATGCCCATTATTGCTAATTGCAAGATTATGTGTTTTGAAAGATTTTGAAGATGAATTATATGTCTATTTTGATATTTTCATGCCTATTGCAGAAATTTTCAGATTTTGAGATGAATTATCATTGTTTTCATTATCAAGCATAATTATTATAATGTTTTCACATGAACTTGGTGGATGGGTTATTAAGACCATGTTTATATGTTGATATTTCAAGTAAGATGATGCTTTGAGCATCTTATGATTAGATTAATTATAGATTTTCAGTAAAGCTTTTATCTTTTGATCCTCAGATAAGATTTGGAATGTACTTTATAGATTTACTACAGATTAAAGAATTCAGAACAACTTTATTTAGAAATTTAATCAGATAAATGCATAATTGGTTTCATAATAAACCCTTATGCTAGTTTTTAAAAGTGGATTTCCAGTAGAATGAGCGCAGATTAAAGGTAGTATTTAGCACCGAGCGGAAGTGTGGGATTAACATGCCCTATCTTCCATAGAACTACGTAGCCAACGTAGCTACAGATTTTTAGATTATTCCCATTCCAATATAGGTGACAGTTAAAGATGTGATCACTTAGCTCAGGTTATACTCCTTTGCAAGAGTATGACACCTTTCACCATCGTGAGGTCTTCCCCTTAGGGGAACGAGATGTTGGACTCCATTTTAGCTCACATGGTTTTGGTCGGTTAGAATAACCTACCTACAGACTACAGATAACAAAAAAGAATAACAAAAAAGCTCTTAGAAAACTAAGTGTAAAGGCTCACAATTTTATTTAGATTATTCTTTATAGAAAGATAATAGTTATAGATTTCAACTTTCAGATTTTAGACATAGAAGTGATTCCTTTGTACTCTTAGATAGTATGATTTAAATATAGAGTATTAGCACAACTTTCAGAACTAAATGTTATGACTCACTAGATTTATAAAGTATGATTTGTTATTCATGATTACAGATTTTAGTTTTTCTTTCTGATATTCCAGCTTATGTTAGTCATCTACATTTAATATGCATTGTTTTACAAATTATGATGATGAGATAATGTTTTACTTATGTATTTCACCCCTATATACTCAGTACATCCTCAAAGTACTTATCCACATAGACGTCTATGTGCTACATTATCTCATAATGTAGGTTCAGGTGCTCAATTTCAGCAATATAAGTAGTCCGAGCATCTCCATCTACATCCAACAGTTTGTGAGTCCTCGTTATTTAGGGACTTAGTCATTCTGTTTATTTTTAGCTTATCCATTTAGATGATTCAGTATTCTTTCCAAACAGTTTGAGTCAGCTGGGGGTTTGTCCCAATGGCTCTCTAGTATTAGTAGTAGAGGTTTGTCAGACTGCTAGATTTGATTTAGACTTACAATATTTGGTTTTCAAAGATTGTATTCGGATTATTCTCAGTTATATCAGATCAATTTCCTCATTTTGTATGACATTTATGCCTATATTCCATTATTATGAAATTCAGACACAGTAGAAGGCAGACAAGGTTAGCTTAAGGCTACTCATAGCCTTGAGCACCGTGTGACATATCGGGACTAGGTTTCAGTGTGTTACAAACTTGTTGTTAGATCCTAAGGGTTTTTAAGAGTCCTAGGGAGTTAGACAAGCCGCGATACATAGAGTCTTGATCATGGGTGTGAAGCGCGCCATATTTATGAGTAAGGGGCTATGGGACATCCTTAGAAAATCATCTCTTTGTTTTATAATCTATCGTGCTTATAGTATCTCTATCTGCTTTTAACTCATGATCTTAAATGACAGTTGAACATGCCTCCTCGTTGAGCTAACTCCCACAAAAATGATAACCAACCACCCAGCCCGCCAATCCCTTGAATGAGAATGTATCCCATACTGAGTTTTGGGCTGCCTTTCAGGCATTGGCCCAGGCAGTGACTGCTAATATTCAGGGCAGCCATCAGGATGTAGTCCCACAACAGTGGAATGTTGATCTAGAAACATCCAGAATTAGAGACTTCATGAGGATGAATCCGCCAGAGTTCTTTAGGTCGAAAGCAGGTGAGGACCGACAACTTTATTTAGATGAAGTGAAGAAGATAACCCCAATTATGCATGTTTCTGAGGAGAAAAGTGTAGAGTTGGCATCCTATAGGTTGAAAGATGCATAATATGATTAGGTAGTTATATGGAAGAATGGTAGAGGTGAGAATGTAGCCCCCATAAGTTGGAAGGTAATTGGAGATGCTTTTTTAGATAGGTTCTTCCCACGTGAAATGAGAGAAGCTAAGATAGAAGAGTTTGTGAATTTGAGGTAGGGATCAATGACAGTGAAGGATTACTACCTTAAGTTCAATTAGTTGTCTAAGTATGCCCCCAATACGATGGTTGATCCTAGGGAAAGTATGAGTAAGTTTGTCACTGGAGTGTCTAGCTTAGTAGTCAAGAAGTGTTGGACTGCCATGCTTCTTCGAGACATGGATCTTGATAGATTGATGATTCATTCTCAGTAGATTGAGGCTGAAAAGTTTAAGGGAAAAGATAGAGGAAACAAAAAGAATAGAACAGGGAAGTTTGAGTATGGTCAGGCTAGGACTCAAGGGGGAAATCGTTCACAATTTCAGAACTATTCATTTATGCCAGTTCCATCTTTATCTAATGCTCCCTCTCCAGAGCTAGACAGAAGTAGTGGGGTAAGTCTTCTATGTCCATATCTCAGAATAGTATGAGTGGATGGCCCAGTTATCCTCTATGCGCTAAGTGTGGTAAGAATCACCCTGGTAAGTGTTTAGATGGATAGAAAGGTTGTTATGGTTGTGGTAAGTTGGGTCATAGAATTAGAGAGTGTCTGTATACTAAGTAGAGAAACCTAGATCTTCGTCCCTAGACTCAAGCTACTAGTGCTCCAGCTCCTCTAGGTCGCCCAGTTCCTCCTTAGGGCACATCATCTTGTACTGGTGGCGGTTAGCGCCAGAATGAGTTTTATGCCTTACCATCCTATCAGGAGTAGAAGGATTTACCATATGTTGTTACTGGTATGCTTCGTGTCTTTCATCTTGATATTTATGTGTTGTTAGACCCAAGGCTGAGTTTCTCTTCTGTGACCCCGTTAGTTGCAATAAATTTTAAAATAAGTCCTAAAAAGATCCCTGAGCCCTTCTTGGTTTCTACCCCAGTAGGTGAATCAATTGTTGCCAAACAGATCTATAGAAAGTGTCCTATCACCATCCTTCATAAAATTATGTTAGCAGACCTAATAGAGTTAGATATGGTTGACTTTAATCTTATTCTTAGTATGGATTGGCTTCAATCCTGTTATGCCTCTATAGATTGTCGCACCCGAGTGGTGAAGTTTCAGTTTCCAAATGTGCTAGTGTTTGAGTGGGAAGGAAATTCAGTGTCTCCTAAAAGTCATTTAATATCTTATCTTAAGGCTAGAAAGTTGATTTCCAAAGGTATATCTATCATCTAGTTTGAGTCAAAGACACTAAGTATGAGACTCCAACAGTTTAGTCAGTCAGTGTAGTCAATGAATCTGCTGATGTTCTTCTTGAAGATTTGCCAGACCTGCCGATAGGTTAATATAATTCGGGATTGATCTTCTTCCAAATACTCAACCCATCTCTCTTCCTACATATTGTATGGCTCCTACCTAGCTTAAAGAGTTAAAAGAGCAGCTTAAAGATCTTTTAGATAAGGGTTTCATAAGGCGCAGTATTTCTTTATGGGGCGCTCTCATCCTATTCGTGCGAAACAAAGATGGTTCTTTCCGAATGTGCATTGACTATCGTCAGCTGAATAAAGTTACTATAAAAAAAAATATCTTCTTCCTAAAATTTATGACTTATTTGATCAACTCTAAGGTTCCATTTATTTATCAAATGTAGACCTTAGCTCCGTCTATTATCATCTTAAAGTAAGGGAATATGATATTCCAAAGACAACTTTCAAAACCCGTTATGGTTATTTTGAGTTTATAGTCATGTCTTTCGGGCTAACAAATGCCCCAACAGCCTTTAGGACTTGATGAACAGAGTGTTCAAATAGTATCTAGACATATTTGTCATAGTCTTTATCAATGATATTTTTGTCTACTCTCATAGTAAGGATGAGCATACAGGCCACCTTAGAATTATATTGCAAAATCTTAGAGATCACTGGCTGTTTCCTAAATTTAGTAAATGGGAATTTTGGCTAATTTCAGTATCTTTTCTTAGTCATATTATTTACAGTAAGGGTATTAGAGTTGATCCCCAAAAGACAAAAGCAGTAAAAAATTGGCCTAGACCTATCTCTCCATCAGATATTAGAAGTTTCTAAGGTTTAACTGGTAATTATAGAAGTTTTGTTGAGGGTTTCTTTTTTATTGCATCCCCTATGTCTAGACTGACCCAAAAGAAATTTAAGTTCCAGTGGTCAGATTCCTGCGAGATGAGTTTTCAGGAGTTGAAGACTCGACTAACTTCAGCCCCAATTTTAGCATTACCCGATGGTACAGATGGTTTTGTGGTGTATTGTGATGCCTCTAGAGTTACTCTAGGATATGTTTTAATACAGAGAGGTAAGGTTATAGACTACGACTCTTGATAGATTAAGCCTCACGAAAAGAACTACCCTAGCTATGATCTTGAGTTAGCTGTTTATTTGTTTACTTTGAAAATCTAGAGACACTATCTTTATGGGGTGTATGTTGATGTTCTCACGGATCACAGAAGCTTGCAGTATGTGTTTACTCAGAGAGATTTGAACCTTTGTCATAGAAGGTGGTTAGAATTGTTGAAAGATTATGATATGGGTGTGTTGTATTATCTGGGCAAGGCCAATGTAGTGGCAGACACCCTTAGTAGATTATCTATGGGCAGTGTTGCTCATTTGGAGAATGATAAGAAAGATCTTGTTCGAGAAGTTCACCATTTATCTAGATTGGGTATGAGATTGGTTGATTCAGCTGAAGGGAATGTTTGGGTCTAGAGTAGTTCTGAATCTTCCCTAGTTTCAGAAGTGGAAAAGAAGCAACATGAGGACTCTAGTTTGGTTAAACTGAAGGAGTCTGTTAAAGACCAAAAGATAGAGGTTTTCTCCCAAGAGGGAGATGGTGTGTTGAGGTACCAGAGTAGTTATGTGTGCCATGTGTTTATGATTTGAGGCAATGGATTATGGTAGAAGCACATGGTACACGTTATTCCATTCATCCAAGTGCTACCAAGATGTACCATGACTTGAGAGATATAATAGAGTTTGTAGCTAAGTATGCAACGAGTCAACATGTTAAGGTAGAGCACCAAAGGCCTGGTGGTACGTTGTAAGAGTTTTGTATCCCCACTTAGAAGTGGGAAAAGGTGAATATGGACTTTGTGACTGGAATACCCCATTCACGTCATTAGCATAATTAAATTTGGGTTATTATAGACAGATTGACTAAGTCAGCGCATTTTTTACCGGTTCACATATCCTACACAGCTAAAGATTATGCTAAGTTGTATAACAGAAAGTTAGTCAGATTGCATGGAGTTCCTTTGCCCATTATCTCAGATAGGGGTACTCAGTTTACCTCTTAATTTTGGAAAGCCTTTCATAAGGGTCTTGGTACCAAGTTCATCTTAGTTCAGATTTTCATCCATAGACAGATGGTTAGGAAGAAAGAACCATTCAGACTCTAGAGTACATGTTGAGGGCTTGTGTTCTTGATTTCAAAGGTAGTTGGGATGACCATTTGTCATTGATTGAGTTCCCTTATTATAACATTTATCATGCTAGTATTCAGATGGCCCCATTTAAGTCTCTTTAAGGGCAAAGATGTAGATCGCCAGTTGGTTGGTTTGAAGTGGGTGAAGCCTCTTTGATTGGGTCAGACATGATGTTTGGAGCCATGGAGAAAGTTCAATTGATCCGAGAGAGATTGAAAGCAGCTCAGAGTAATCAGAAATCTTATGCAAACGTAAGAAAAAGAGATTTTGAGTTTGAGGTTGATGACCTTGTGTATTTGAAAGTTTCACCCATGAAAGGGGTGAAGACATTTGGCAAAAAGGGAAAGCTTAGTCCCTGATAAGTAGGTCCCTTTCGAATTTTGATTCATGTTGGGAAGGTAGCGTATGATCTTGAACTACCCGCAGATTTGTACTCAGTTTATCTAGTATTCCATGTGTCCTCGTTGAAGAAGTGCATGGACTATTCCTCCATTATAGTCCATCTAGAAAGTACAGTTATTCAGAATAATCTTTCCTATAAGGAAGTTCCTGTACAAATTCGTGATTATCTGATTCCTAGACTAAGGAACAAAGAAGTTCCCTTGGTCAAAGTTTTGTGGCCAAATCAGTCCGTCGAGGGTGCTACTTGCGAAGCAGAAGCAAACATGTGTACCAAGTATCCTCATCTCTTCTCCACGAACATAGATTCAGCTGAAGGTAAAAGTCTTCCTTCATTGAGTTCTTTTCCAGTATCAGATTCAGCTATTTAGTTGTTTCCATGTAAACTCATGCACTCACAGATCAGTTCAGTAGCTCATTATGTTGAGAATCAGTCATTCAGTTTATTTCAGTTGTGCATCATAGTTTATAGCCTCAGATTCCTTAGTATTCTCAGCTTAACTAGCCATATTTTAGGACGATTGTTTCTAAAGGGGAGATATTGTAATACCCCATACTTTTTCTAGCTTAAATTCGCTCCTAGAATGTCAAAGGTTAGCTTCAAAAATGGATTCCTTTTTATGAATATGGAATTTTCTAGATTTGGACCTTTCTTTATGTGGGAAATTAAATAAGCTTTCCATCGATACCAATTTCTCTCAAATCCGATACTCGGTTATGAAAATAGGGAAATTTTAGTAAGGTAGTATGCCATCTGAGCAACCACCGCATCGCGGTGAAGGGTAAAGTCTCAATCGTCAAATTCTAGTGGTCCTCCACAATAGCCCCATGTCATGGAGAAGCCTTATTTCCTATTTGTCCATTTCCAGTGGCTCACTGGGATGGTGGAGCACCACGGTGATGGCCCAAATGATAAATTAGTAGTGTATCACGATAGATCCACGTCGCAGAGAACTTCCATTTCCCATTCATCAAAACCAGTGAGCCACCACAATATTGGCACATCGCGGTGGCATGTTAAATCAGTATTTTTGCTCCCTTTTTCCAGTTTCGGTCAAAAAATTTAAAAGGGCTTTTTGGTCAATTCCCAATCCCCCAATCCGTCCAATACATAAGATTAAGCCAATTCTAAGCACTTTATGCTTATTTTCATCCATTTTGTCTCAAAAGAAAACCTTAGAGCTCTAAAGCTTCTTCTCCAAGAAATCAAATTCCTCCATTATTTCTCCAAGAAATCTCCAAATTGAGGATTCTCAAGAGAAGATAATCAAGAATTCATCTTCAAGAACTCAAATAGGAATCAATAATTCAAAATTCTTCGTCTAATCATCTACCAAGGTATTTGGGGTTTATGATCAAGGATCCTCTTCCATCCTTGTGCCCAAAACAAATTTTTAATTACAAATTCATATGATTTTAGATGAGTATACATGAGATTTGAATTAATGTTCATGCCCATTATTACTAATTGCAAGATTATGTGTGTTTTGAGAGATTTTGAAGATGAATTGCATGTCTATTTTCATATTTTCATATTTTCATGCCTATAACAGAAATTTCCAGATTTTGAGATGAATTATCATTGTTTTCATTATGAAGCATGATTATTATGATGTTTTGACATGAACTTAATGCATGGGTTATCAATCCCAAGTTTATATGTTAATATTTTAAGATAGATGATGGTTTGAGCATCTTATGATCAGATTAATTATAGATTTTCAGTAAAGCTTTAATCTTTTAATCCTCAGATAAGATTTGGAATCCACTTTACAAATTTACTATAGATTACAAAATTCAGAACAATTTTATTTATAGATTTAATTAGATAAAAGCATAGTTGGTTTCAGAATAAACCCTTATGCTAGTTTTTAAAAGTAGATTTCCAACCGAACGAGCGCAGATTAAAGGGAGTAGTATTTAGCACCGAGCTGAAAGTATGGGATTAGCATGCCCTATCTTCCACAAAACTATGTATCCAACATAAGTACAAATTATCAGATTATTCCCATTCCAATATAGGTGACAGTTATAGATGTGATCACCTAGCTCATGTTATACTCCTTGGCAAGAGAGTGATACCACTCCCCATCATGATATTTTCCCCTTAGGGGAATGAGACGTTGCACTCCATGTTAGCTCACATGGTTTATTTCGGTTAGAACCTCCTTACAGACTATACAGATAGCAGATAAGAATAACAAAAAAGCTTTTAGAAAACTAAGTGTAAAGGCTCACAATTTTATTTAGATTATGCTTTACAGACAGATAATAGTTACAGATATTATATTTCAGATTTTAGACATAGAAGTGAGTCCTTTCTACACTTAGACAATATGATTTAATGACAGAGTATTAGCACAGATCTAAGAACAAATTTTATGACTCACTAGATTTACAAAGTAAGATATATTATTCATGATTATTGATTTCAGTGTTTCTTTCAGATATTCCAGTTTATGTGAATCATTTACATATTGTATGCATTGTTTTACAAATTATGATGATGAGATGATGTTTTACTTATGAATTTCACCCCCATATACTCAGTACATCCGCAAATTACTTATCCACATATACGTCTATGTGCTACATTATCTGATAATGTAAGTTCAGGTGCTCAGTTTCAGCAGCGTGAGTAGTTGGAGCCTCTCCATCTACATCCAACAGTTGGTGAGTCCTCATAGTTTGGGAACTTAGTCATTCAGTTTATTTTCAGCTTATCAGTTTACATAATTCAGTATTCTTTTCAGACAGTTCGAGTCAGCTGGAGGTTTGTCCCAGTGGCTCCTTAGTATTAGTAGTAGAGGCTTGTCAGATGGCTAGATTTGATTCAGACTTATAATAATTGGTTATCAGAGATTATATTCAGATTATTCTCAGTTATCTCAGATGAATTTCCACATTTAGTTTGACTTTTATGCCTATATTCCCATTATTATGAGATTCAAATTTAGTAGAAGGAAAACATGGTTAGCTTAAGTCTACTCATAGCCTTGAGCACCGTGTGATGTCTTGAGACCAAGTTTTGGGGAGTTATAGTAGGATGAGTTATACACTGGATAGTTTTGGGTCCAAGGGATAAGGCTTAGGATACGAGTGATGGGTACCACTCAGGTTGGAGGGTACGACTCATGATTGTCAGTCGTACCCCTGTGATGGGATTTTGTGCAACTTAAGTGGAGGTATTCTAGATATTTCCCCACTTATCCTAATAAGGTCCTATGACTTCTAACACTCTTGGGAGGCTAGTTACCCTATTATTCTATTAATTAACACTTAGAAACTCTTCCTGAACACTCTATAATTCTCTCAAAACCTTTTGGGCAAGAAAGCTAGGGTTTCAACTAGAGGACTATTTTAGGGATCTTGTTAGTGGTTTCCCTCCATCTACTTTGTCAATTAAGGCATGTTCTCTTCCCTCATTGTTAGTTCCAACTAAAGTGAAGGTTTTATATAATGTTTTTATGATTTGAATATTGTATGATTTTGGGTTTTTAAATATGATTTAGGGGTTCTGGTTATAAATGATTGGTTATGGTTTTTTGATGTTTTAATTGTCCTTTTGTATGCATTAATAGTGGTTTTGGATAATTGGTTTCATGGGAAAGGTTCTTTGGTAGTGGACTTTGGTTTTGAAAATGCTATGTCCCCAACGTGTTTTATAAAATGCCTTTAACAATGTTTTCATTACAACATTAGTTTTTCAATGGTACTTATGTGTGGTTTAAACTTGGTAATGGAACCCTAAATGGTATGAATGGTTTTAAATAGATTGGAAAGGCCTTGGTGGACATGGTTTTAGTTAATTGGAAATCATGAAGGGTACATGGAACTCTTTAAACCTATATATGGTTTGCTATGGATAAAACTTGCAAGTATTATTAGTATGATGACACAACTATTAATGGCCTTGGTTAATAAATGGTTAATGGATTGGCTGGTTGCTTAGTTATGGTGTTAATTGAGAAATAATGGTGGGGTGTGTAGAAAAGTTGTAGAAGGTGGAGGTCCCGAGGGGACCAAAACTGGAAACTCATATTTTTCGATGTGAGGTTTTATCTTAGTGACCGTGTGTATGAAGTCACTCTTTATATTTGAGGGATATACTGGTCATCCTTGATTTTTATTCCTTGGTCATGTAGCTTCATGCACTAGGGCCCATTAAGCAGGGGTAGCTAAACCTATATAGCCCATGGATGTTTAGGACGGAAAAGCTACACAACCGAGGTAAAAGTTTTAATGGCATGCTAAACCCGGTCCCCTTTCTCGGCATATTTATACATATATATATGTATAGTTGTGTGCATATGGATAGTTTTACTTAGTTTTATAAATGGCATTATTTTATCCTTATATTGAGTTCATGCTAGAGATCACTCGCTAACCCGTCTACGGGCGGCTGTATACCCGCGCTATGTAGGAACCGACCGTTCTACTTGTCCTACATAGTGATTGACTCAGGGACAACTATTGAATTAAAGTGGTGAGCTTCCATCTTTCCAGAAGGCTCCATTTCATGCTATGGATATTTTTAGACATTCTGATTTATTTCTGGATATTGGTTATTGCTATGGTTGAGGGCATATCCCAACCAAATATTCTTTCTCTTTTGGTTAGATTCTTTATAGTACTACTATAGGTTGGAATGGGCAGGATAAGTATTAGTGCCAGCCTTAATATTGGGATTGGAATTGGGGCTGACATCATTGGACATAATCTCTCAGTGTTCCATCGTATTTCATCTTAGGATTAATCATATTATGTTTTGGAATTTATTTGGTTATGGCTTATTTTATGGCCCTTGTTTTGGTATTGGTGTGGCTTGGTGGTTTGGTTGGTACAGTTTGGTGTGATGGGATAACTTAGTAGGGCAGGTCTAGGAATAGACCTGTCCCAAAGTCAGTCCTTGTCCAGTTATGCTATCTTGCCATTTGTTCGGTACTCAGCCAACACAATATATGCTAATGGTGGCTGGGTGGGGTAACAGGGGGTGGTCCCTGGTCTTGGTTGGAATTGGGATGCCCATTACGATAAGGCCCCCGATCGGGTCGGGTCATTGAGGGAACTCAAGGAGCAACTTAAGGATTTCTTGGAGTTCTATAACTAACTGTGAGTACTACTGATCATGACATGATTGAGATTATTCTGTAACTGATACTGGATCTAGGTAAACAACTAAATTTCTAGGTATTAAATGCCCCCAGGACTCGATAGTATGAAAAGTAAAGCATCACATGACCTTGCATAGCATAAAAATGCACCCTTGTTCGTAATGTATCTATAAAGGCATTTCAACAAACACTTGAATGGCATGAACTAGTATACATGCTAATATGATATAATCTCACTATTAAATTCACATGAACAACTCATCAAACACTTGGAAGGCACTTTATCTGCACATAGTACTAATCAACACATGAGTATCACAATTTCAAGGGTTTAACATGAATTCCCATGATGCTACATACATAATAATTGTTTTTACATAAATCTTGCACTTAATCATGGAATAGAAACTCAATTAACATTATAATCTTGAATACACTTGAATCCAAATCATGGAAATTGTGAAATCAAGTTACTTAAAGTTTTAAAAAGTTTCTTGAACTCCAGCGGTGGAAGGGACCCTTAGATGAACATTTGACATACCTTGAAGCTTGAATTCTGAAAGATTGGTGGATTTCCTTGGAATTTGGATTCTTGAATGTGATAAACTAGGGTTTGTTCTTGAAAAATTCTAGAGAGTAAGTAAATTTTTCCTTTTGGATGACTTAATTACATGTTTTGGGGGATGATATAAGATGGGAAAAGACCCATTTACCCTTCTAGATGAGAGTTTTAATTACTGAAAACTGGACTAGCAATGTGCAAACCGACGTGCTGCGTCGTTGGCATCGACGCGATGACCAACGCGCCGCGTTGAGTCTGCATTGGTTCACTAGAATTTTCACTAGGATTTGGAGGAAAATATTCATCGACGTGATAGGCTATGTGGCGCATCTATATCACGCCGATCCACTATTTTGGACTTCCAAATGTGCTTCAGACGAAGTCTGAAAAATTCAAAACTTGTCTGGGAACATCCACTGATATTCCTGATCATGATTCAACCTAAAAATCATTACTTTAAGGTCATGAGGGTCGTTAAATAGAGTTCCAACTTATAAAGGTTAAAATAACATTGTCTGAATACTTAGCTAAAAATTTTCTTAGTCTGGGACCCTTTACCAAGCTTTAAAGGACTGAGTTAAGCTAAGAATTTTGTGGTGTCTTACAATATCTCTCCTTTGGGAATATTCATCCTCGAATGAGGCTGACTGAGTTGAGAATACTGATAGACAAAATTTAGATACAGGACATGCACAACTGTAACATGATTTCATGACTGACACTTTTGATAGGCAGAAATTTCATACTGAACATGCATATCTGATGCATGAGTAGATGGCTAGGATTGCTGATAAGCTGAGTCTCTTATACTAAACATGCATAGCTGATGCATGGATATCTGACTAAATGGTCTCATAGATGTATGACTGGATATGCAATGGTAACTGATACCAATTATGCATACTAAAGGGTAAAAAATAAGATGGTTAATATTTTACAGGGTCTCACATTATCCCCATCTTAGGATCATTCATCCCTGAATGATAAGTTAGGATGTTAATAGCATGATAATAGAAAAAATACATCAAAATTAAATGACAAATTTAAAATGCGACAAGAGGGAAACGAAACCCATACCTTAAGCACTATCATCTACCCCGGGGAACTAGAATAGATACTTGGCTTTTTATCTTCTTTAGCTTCCCATGTATCTTATTCCACCTTTTGATTCCTCAAAAAACCTTCACCGAAGGTAAGGCCTTCATCCTTAATCTACGTGATTGCTTATCCAATATCTCTAATGGGACCATCTCATAATACAATATATCTTTAATTCCAACATCCTTAATAGGAAAAATCAAAGAATGGTCACCCACACACTTTTAAGAATAGACATATGGATAATAGGATGAATAGAGACCAAAATTGCTGGCAATTCTAACTCATAAGTGACATTCCTAATTCTTTTTAAAATATAATATGAACTAATATAATAGGGACTGAGCTTCCCCTTCTTCCAAAATCTCATTACTCCTTTCATAGGAGACACCTCAAGAATACCAAATAGCTTACTTCAAACTCCAACTCTGTTCGTCTCACATTCGTATAAGACTTTTGGTGACTCTGAGAAGCATTATGCTTTTCTCTAATTACATTCACCTTCCCCATTGCTTGATGAACCAAGTCAGGACCAAACAACCTTGGCACACCTACCTTGAACCATCCAATAGGAGACCTGTACCTCCTATATAAAAATCCTCAAAAGGAGTCATTTGGATGCTAGAATGATAATTGATATTTTGAACAAACTCAATAAGAGGACAATGATCAATCCAACTACTCTTAAAGTAAAAGACACATGCCCTTAGCATATCTTCTAAAGTTTGAATAGTTTGTTCTGCTTGTCCATCATTTTGAGGGTGAAAAGTAGCTCTAAGGTTCACCTGAGTACACAAACTTTAACACCCTATAAAAGTCGTGCATGGATTAGCCTTTAATAGAGTGCCCTTAGACTTAAAAACTTGAAAATTTTTCTAAGTGTAATGAGGACTTAGAGTCATTTTAGCTGGCAATCTTCGGGATACAACTTTTAACCCTTCCCGACATCCGATTTTAGATTTTCAAGTTGCGTTATGATCGGGAAATCTCATAGTACATCTCGGATAAGTTTCGGAATTTTTCGGAACGCATAAGGCTGCATTTGGATTTAAAAACAGAAGCAAAACGCATAGACTATTGCCCAGTTTTCAGCATTTCAGGGTCAATTTCAAACGATCATAACTCCCTGTATATAATGAAATGTGTGAGCTATAATATATCAAAAAAAATATCTTCGAGTCCTCTTTCAATTGCAGTTGGTTTCATCAAATTTGAGTATATGAGTAAAAATTTATAATCGATTTACTCCAGTCTACCAAACTGTCAACTGAGGGACAGATTTGACCTTAATTGTTCCTTAGGGGTATTTTGGTAATCCTCCACCCCTATATATACCACCAACACGGGATTTAATCCCTCAAACACCATAATACACATACTTTTCCCAAAATTGCTCAAGAACTCTCCCTAGGGTTTCAACATTAAAACCCAAGCAACTCAAGATTCAACCGCGGGTTCGTGAAACAAATTACAGATTTGGAATCCTCTCGACGTAGGCTTCGATAGACACCCAAAATTCGTGGAGAACAAGGTACGCGGGGTTTTCCTAAATTCTCATGGGCATAGAAAAATCATGTTTTAGAATGGGGTTTTAAATTATGTATATATATTTATGTATAAGATGTTTTAACATCATTGTTTTGGTCTTTTGACCATCTCCAAAGCGATTTGACAGTTTATATACATATATGAATGAATGTGTTTCAATTTTGAATACATGAACTTGCTAAAGACATTTGACCACCAGGTGTTTGATGAAATTTCTACATGAATTGAACTTTAAGTTTCGGAATATGAAATCCTTTACATCAGTTACATGTTTTGGTGGTCTAAACTATGTTTTGAATGAAAGCTCTTGCTTAATACATTATGGCTTAGAAAAATTATGACTTGCAAGTCTTGGTATGACGATACCAACTCAGACTAATGCCATATCAGACTTAGACTAACAGACATTTCAGACTTTCATGATTTTAGACATTTAGAATGTTGCATGTACAGAAAAGGTTAAAAATGGGCATACAGAGATGTTAGGTGGTTCCCCGAAGAGTGCTTGAGTTCAAGCGACTCATTGCCTAAAACCGTGGTTTGCCGACCCAGGTATACTATTATGCGCTGACTTAAATGTCCTGTGGCGTATCAGACTCAGACACTCCAACCCTTGCGGCACACTTGGGTTGGGGGCTTCCCCGCCGAGTCAATGGCGGATTCCATACAGCCCGTGGAATATCAGACTTGTAGGGGAATACCACCTAACTCAGAAGTAAAACACAGATCATGATTTGAAATGAACAGACAGGTTACATGTTTTCAGAAAGTGCCCATGTATTTTTCAGAAACAGTTTTAGACATGATATCTTGATGAAAAATTGCTTTCACTTAATATGTATATATATATATATGTATGTTCCATTATACTATTTTTTTGGATTGCTTCGCGTGCCAGTACTTTTGTGCTGACCCCCCTCCTTCCAGGTTCTGAGGCACAGTCTAGGGGTCCAGCTACTCAGTAGACATTCTCGGATTTGCATACTTGATCTCACAGTGGTGAGCCTTCTATTATTCGGAAGGCCTAATTATGTCAGACATTATCTTATTTATTATGTTTTTGGTTTACTGGGGGCCTTGTCCCAGTTTTTTTTCAGACAGATATTTATGTTCTTAGTAGAGATTTCGCAGACTGATGTCAGATAGTATTATTCAGAAATGTTGCAGAACTTGACCATGTTTTCCGTAATCAGTTTCAATTCCGTATTTTATTATGATTATGAATGTTGTGCATGATAACCAGATAGAGAATGGGTGTTCCGGGCCTTCATGGTTCGGGATGCTCGTCACGGCTAGGGCCTAGGCTCGGGTCATGACAAGCTTGGTATCAAAGTACGGTTCATGGTCCCAGGGTGTCTGCTAAATCGCGTCGAGTAGAGTTCTATTTATGGGTGTGTAGCGCGCCACACTTATAAACAGGAGGCTACTAGGCATTTAGGAATGTTTCCCTTCTTTGTGATTTAGTTCGTGCTTCAGAGTCTAAACTGTCCCATTATTGGGTTGATTCAAGTGCAAAAAGTTTAGAGTATACATGATATAGTCCTTTTCGATTACGTTCTATAAGATTTTAAAAATTATGGAAAAACTCGATAGGAGTCTGTTAGTGCATCAATATATGCTGATTCTGATGTAAATATTGATCCTGATGGAATCGTGCATTCCAGCTTAAGGTATTAAGTGTATATTGTCCCTCTCAAAATCTTGTTACAGTTGTGGACAATGTGTAGCAGAATGTTGGAACTATATTTCTACCCAAATAGTAGCATAAGTTAAAGTGTTGTTGTCATGACCTATTGGTAGTGATATTGGACCAAGAAGTTGGTGATGTAAAGTCACAAAGTTAGAAGTCAGAGTGAGGGTGATTTTGTGTAAATGAATATTTCAGTTGAATAATCGATGTTTGAGGATGATTTACCCCTTTATAGTGATAAACTAATGTGGTAGCTAGCAGCATGTGTGGATTGTATGGTAGTCCATGGAGGAAGTGTTTTACTCAGATTTTTATTTATACAGAATAATATGTATATTCTTAGACCATTAAATATTAGGTTTCAATTTTCTATCCCGTGTAATATGTAATCTTGTTATCATGATGTTTTTGAAAAAATAATAATTTAAAGTCTAGTGAAGCCGTGTGGGGCTATTTCGATTCACTAGCATAGTTTCCTTGTCATCCATCTCATTTTCTTGTTCAAAATACAAAACCAAAGTCTAGTGAAGCCGTGTGAGGCCTGTTTCGATTCACTAGCAACTTGTTGTCCAACTTGTTGTTCTTTCATTGGTTTAATATATGTATGGCTGAATCTGTTTGCATGAGATAGAGTTGGTAATGAAGTGATTCACCCTTGTGTGTTATTAGTTGAAGGTAGAGAAGGAGTTGTTGGTCAGGGTGATTTGTTGATTGCTTGAATGTGGAAATGGCTATATTAGCGAGTAAGTTATGATTATAGACTCATGGTTGTTTGAAGAATTTGAAGGCAGTCTAAATGTATGAATGAGTGAGTAAGTATGAGGTGAGAAATCCGTATAAGTAGATACAATTGTACGGGGTTATAATATAAGATTAAGGTTGACCATGTCTATTATGAGGCTTTAACCCCCTTGACCCTCTTTTCATTGGTAGTTGTAAACTAGTGCTACTTGTGAGAAGGTATGTAGTAGATTTTTGAGATATTTGGGTAGAATATCCCAATTTGATGGATTAGTGTATTTATATTATGTTGCATTCTTCATTGGTGGTAGATGATTGATACTAAACTATAGGCTTGAATTTAAATGGTGTGGTGGTAAATAGTGGCAAGAGTTTGTTGATGCATGTTTTGTGGGATTAATTTAGTAGGCTTGAGGTGCTGAAATAGTACATGCTAACGGAATAATGATAAGGTAAACCGTTAGGTCATGATCGATTATTGTGGTTAAGAAGTTCTAGTGCACTAGTGTTTCGTGATGTTTACTTATAGTTTCCAAGTAAAAAATTTTGTGTAAGGTTGGGTTGTAAGTCATGCATAGCACTAGATATTAAGTTTGAATAGTTGAAGTTCATAAAGGTGGATGTGATGATTTCTTGATCAATGATGTTAGTTATATGAAAGTGATCTAATAGGCTTGAACGGTGTGTGAAATGGCTTAAGTTTAAATTGATTCGTAATGAAGTATAATGTTGTGGGTATGGTGTGTAAGTATGCCCAAGGCGATATGGAGTTGTGGCATTTCTCTAAGACTATTACATGTTGTGTGTGACTAGTGGTACCATGGAGTTGCTAGTTGGAAAAAGACTAGTTAGATGATATATGGTGTTCTAGATAGCCAAGTTAAGGAGCCTTGATTGATAGTGTTGAGCCTTTTGATGTGATCTCGATTCTCATGGTAGAGAGATATAAGTTTGGAGTAGCAATATTGGTATGCTAGGACGGAAGTGGTATGGTTCATCAAAGGCTTGGTGATATCCATGTTAAGTGTTAGAATCTAAGTTTGAGTTTTGAAGGTTGAACGGATAGAAATAAGTGTGCAAGCATTATACTTTGACTATTGGTGGCTATGGAAAGATAGAGTGTATCCCAGAAGGTAGTCATTCGGGTTGAGTTCTATGATATGCATGTATTGTCAATTTTTTCAGACCCTAGAGTGCAGTAAGTGTAGTTCAGTTAGAATCTGGTAAGGGATCTCCCAAACGCTAGATGATGACTTGAAGCTAAGTGGGAGATGATAGAACGAATAACCAAGTAAGGCTCTCAGATTCTAGTAGTGATGCAGTGTGATTTAGAACATCAGAAAGTAAGGGTGAATCTCAACCCATTCCTACCTCAATATTTTTTTTTTTGTTATTCGGATGCTTACTCATGCCTTACGATGCAGTTCCGTGATAATAGTTCATGATTCCGGTATATGATAGAGAGTCACGTACTCTTCCAATTCCAAGATAATGAGTTCTAGTTCATTCAAGTAGTCGGAATCACATTCCTTATGTTATGAACTCTAGTTGAGGTCATGCAACTCATGACGCATGTACTCACTCTTTATAGTGTGCTCAGTGCCATATAAAGATCTTTTTCACGCTTGAGGGTCTTATGTTTTAACCTTTTAGTGACCCTTCCTATGCAATGATAGTGTTGTTGATGTAAATGTTCTTGTTGATGGAAGATCATAGTATGCTTGTTTAGATAAGGCCATAAGTATGAAGTAAGATTTGGGGCCAAGTCTTTGATACATGTGATGGTTAGTGGAAAAGTTTGTGTGTGTATGTTTTTAGGATAGCGCGTGGGAGATATATTGATAGTAGTTTAGAAACTATGTGAAGTATCTACTTATGGGTGTTTGCCTTGAAGTTAACATGTGGTTATAAATTAGGCTTGAACGACGTATTGGGATTGTAGTGGAAGGTCGCCATATGCATTAGCGACTTCATATTAAGAGTTCAGTGTAGTCATTGAAGTGGTAAGGCATGTTATGATTAGGATGTGATTTTGAAAAGAGGTATAGAAGGTGGCATCATATGGTTTAGAATAATAGCGTGGTGTAGCATGTTGTATTTTTGTGATTTAGAGTTAGGCTTGATCGCGGGGTAAGGATTAAGATATTTTAGACATTAGTAGAAAAAAAAACATTATCAATGCTCATATGAGAATTTTAAGCTGAGTTGAATGAATATGATATTTATAGGGAATAGTATAGTTAAGGGATATTCGGGAAGTGCTCTAAGCCTTAAAGTAAGAAGTTGTATTGCCAAAGGTCTGAAAATTCTATCCTAATTTAGGAGTTATATGTCTATATTCCAGACTGCAGAGTAGTGTCAATGTTGTGATTTCCTCAGTGGGATGTTTTGTGTAATCCATACCCAAGATTAATGGTTCCCTATTACTGCTAGAGCTTCCTTAGAGAGAGTGTTGAAGAGAATACTCCAGTTAAGTATGAGGGTGTAGTATAATTCAGTCTGTATGGCCAATAAGTCAGTTTAGCAGTCAGATTCGCATGACTTGTTTTCTTGTCTTTGCACTTATTCATGCTACTCGAAATCTCAGACATGCTACTAGTCGAAGATAGAGTACACCAGTAGTTACGAGTATAGCCCAGTTCATGCATCATGCATTAAATTCAGATTCCAAATGTTCAGATCAGTGTATTTTTATTAGAGGACATGTCATGTCCGCGTTATTCCATATATTTAAGGCTTCAACAAGTTTCTACCCATCATTCGAGAACGAATGATCCCAAGGGGGAGATAATGTAACACCCTGTAAAAGTCGTGCATGGATTAGCCTTTAATAGAGTGCCCTTAGACTTAAAAACTTGAAAAATTTTCTAAGTGTAATGAGGACTTAGAGTCATTTTAGCTGGCAATCTTCGGGATACAACTTTTCAACCTTCCCGACATCCGATTTTAGATATTCAAGTTGCGTTATGATCGGGAAATCTCATAGTACATCTCGGATAAGTTTCGGAATTTTTCGGAACGCATAAGGCTGCAT
This sequence comes from Capsicum pubescens, assembly GCA_030864215.1. Taxonomy (NCBI): domain Eukaryota; kingdom Viridiplantae; phylum Streptophyta; class Magnoliopsida; order Solanales; family Solanaceae; genus Capsicum; species Capsicum pubescens. Next base: position 123,890,149 of record CM061544.1, read on the forward strand.
TTGGATTTAAAAACAGTAGCAAAACGCATAGACTATTGCCCAGTTTTCAGCATTTCAGGGTCAATTTCAAACGATCATAACTCCCTGTATATAATGAAGTGTGTGAGCTATAATATATCAAACAAAATATCTTCGAGTCCTCTTTCAATTGCAGTTGGTTTCATCAAATTTGAGTATATGAGTAAAAATTTATAATCGATTTACTCCAGTCTACCAAACTGTCAACTGAGGGACAGATTTGACCTTAATTGTTCCTTAGGGGTATTTTGGTAATCCTCCACCCCTATATATACCACCAACACGGGATTTAATCCCTCAAACACCATAATACACATACTTTTCCCAAAATTGCTCAAGAACTCTCCCTAGGGTTTCAACATTAAAACCCAAGCAACTCAAGATTCAACCGCGGGTTCGTGAAACAAATTACAGATTTGGAATCCTCTCGACGTAGGCTTCGATAGACACCCAAAATTTGTGGAGAACAAGGTACGCGGGGTTTTCCTAAATTCTCATGGGCATAGAAAAATCATGTTTTAGAATGGGGTTTTAAATTATGTATATATATTTATGTATAAGATGTTTTAACATCATTGTTTTGGTCTTTTGACCATCTCCAAAGCGATTTGACAGTTTATATACATATATGAATGAATGTGTTTCAATTTTGAATACATGAACTTGCTAAAGACATTTGACCACCAGGTGTTTGATGAAATTTCTGCATGAATTGAACTTTAAGTTTCGGAATATGAAATCCTTTACATCAGTTACATGTTTTGGTGGTCTAAACTATGTTTTGAATGAAAGCTCTTGCTTAATACATTATGGCTCAGAAAAATCATGACTTGCAAGTCTTGGTATGACGATACCAACTCAGACTAATGCCATATCAGACTCAGACTAACAGACATTTCAGACTTTCATGATTTTAGACATTCAGAATGTTGCATGTACAGAAAAGGTTAAAAATGGGCATACAGAGATGTTAGGTGGTTCCCCGAAGAGGGCTTGAGTTCAAGCGACTCATTGCCTAAAACCGTGGTTTGCCGACCCGGGTATACGATTATGCGCTGACTTAAATGTCCTGTGGCGTATCAGACTCAGACACTCCAACCCTTGCGGCACACTTGGGTTGGGGGCTTCCCCGCCGAGTCAATGGAGGATTCCATACAGCCCGTGGAATATCAGACTTGTAGGGGAATACCACCTAACTCAGAAGTAAAACACAGATCATGATTTGAAATGAACAGACAGGTTACATATTTTCAGAAAGTGCCCATGTATTTTTCAGAAACAGTTTTAGACATGATGTCTTGATGAAAAATTGCTTTCACTTAATATGTATATATATATATATGTATGTTCCATTATACTATTTTTTTGGATTGCTTCGCGTGCCAGTACTTTTGTGCTGACCCCCCTCCTTCCAGGTTCTGAGGCACAGTCTAGGGGTCCAGCTACTCAGTAGACATTCTCGGATTTGCATACTTGATCTCACAGTGGTGAGCCTTCTATTATTCGGAAGGCCTAATTATGTCAGACATTATCTTATTTATTATGTTTTTGGTTTACTGGGGGCCTTGTCCCAGTTTCTTTTCAGACAGATATTTATGTTCTTAGTAGAGATTTCGCAGACTGATGTCAGATAGTATTATTCAGAAATGTTGCAGAACTTGACCATGTTTTCCGTACTCAGTTTCAATTCCGTATTTTATTATGATTATGAATGTTGTGCATGATAACCAGATAGAGAATGGGTGTTCCGGGCCTTCATGGTTCGGGATGCTCGTCACGGCTAGGGCCTAGGCTCGGGTCGTGACAAACTTGGTATCAAAGCACGGTTCATGGTCCCAGGGTGTCTGCGAAATCGCGTCGAGTAGAGTTCTGTTTATGGGTGTGTAGCGCGCCACACTTATAAACAGGAGGCTACTAGGCATTTAGGAATGTTTCCCTTCTTTGTGATTTAGTTCGTGCTTCAGAGTCTAAACTGTCCCATTATTGGGTTGATTCAAGTGCAAAAAGTTTAGAGTATACATGATATAGTCCTTTTCGATTACGTTCTATAAGATTTTAAAAATTATGGAAAAACTCGATAGGAGTCTGTTAGTGCATCAATATATGCTGATTCTGATGTAAATATTGATCCTGATGGAATCGTGCATTCCAGCTTAAGGTATTAAGTGTATATTGTCCCTCTCAAAATCTTGTTACAGTTGTGGACAATGTATAGCAGAATGTTGGAACTATATTTCTACCCAAATAGTAGCATAAGTTAAAGTGTTGTTGTCATGACCTATTGGTAGTGATATTGGACCAAGAAGTTGGTGATGTAAAGTCACAAAGTTAGAAGTCAGAGTGAGGGTGATTTTGTGTAAATGAATATTTCAGTTGAATAATCGATGTTTGAGGATGATTTACCCCTTTATAGTGATAAACTAATGTGGTAGCTAGCAGCATGTGTGGATTGTATGGTAGTCCATGGAGGAAGTGTTTTACTCAGATTTTTATTTATACAGAATAATATGTATATTCTTAGACCATTAAATATTAGGTGTCAATTTTCTATCCCTTGTAATATGTAATCTTGTTATCATGATGTTTTTGAAAAAATAATAATTTAAAGTCTAGTGAAGCCGTGTGGGGCTCTTTCGATTCACTAGCATAGTTTCCTTGTCATCCATCTCATTTTCTTGTTCAAAATACAAAACCAAAGTCTAGTGAAGCCGTGTGAGGCCTGTTTCGATTCACTAGCAACTTGTTGTCCAACTTGTTGTTCTTTCATTGGTTTAATATATGTATGGCTGAATCTGTTTGCATGAGATAGAGTTGGTAATGAAGTGATTCATCCTTGTGTGTTATTAGTTGAAGGTAGAGAAGGAGTTGTTGGTCAGGGTGATTTGTTGATTGCTTGAATGTGGAAATGGCTATATTAGCGAGTAAGTTATGATTATAGACTCATGGTTGTTTGAAGAATTTGAAGGCAGTCTAAATGTATGAATGAGTGAGTAAGTATGAGGTGAGAAATCTGTATAAGTAGATACAATTGTACGGGGTTATAATATAAGATTAAGGTTGACCATGTCTATTATGAGGCTTTAACCCCCTTGACCCTCTTTTCATTGGTAGTTGTAAACTAGTGCTACTTGTGAGAAGGTATGTAGTAGATTTTTGAGATATTTGGGTAGAATATCCCAATTTGATGGATTAGTGTATTTATATTATGTTGCATTCTTCATTGGTGGTAGATGATTGATACTAAACTATAGGCTTGAATTTAAATGGTGTGGTGGTAAATAGTGGCAAGAGTTTGTTGATGCATGTTTTGTGGGATTAATTTAGTAGGCTTGAGGTGCTGAAATAGTACATGCTAACGGAATAATGATAAGGTAAACCGTTAGGTCATGATCGATTATTGTGGTTAAGAAGTTCTAGTGCACTAGTGTTTCGTGATGTTTACTTATAGTTTCCAAGTAAAAAATTTTGTGTAAGGTTGGGTTGTAAGTCATGCATAGCACTAGATATTAAGTTTGAATAGTTGAAGTTCATAAAGGTGGATGTGATGATTTCTTGATCAATGATGTTAGTTATATGAAAGTGATCTAATAGGCTTGAACGGTGTGTGAAATGGCTTAAGTTTAAATTGATTCGTAATGAAGTATAATGTTGTGGGTATGGTGTGTAAGTATGCCCAAGGCGATATGGAGTTGTGGCATTTCTCTAAGACTATTACATGTTGTGTGTGACTAGTGGTACCATGGAGTTGCTAGTTGGAAAAAGACTAGTTAGATGATATATGGTGTTCTAGATAGCCAAGTTAAGGAGCCTTGATTGATAGTGTTGAGCCTTTTGATGTGATCTCGATTCTCATGGTAGAGAGATATAAGTTTGGAGTAGCAATATTGGTATGCTAGGACGGAAGTGGTATGGTTCATCAAAGGCTTGGTGATATCCATGTTAAGTGTTAGAATCTAAGTTTGAGTTTTGAAGGTTGAACGGATAGAAATAAGTGTGCAAGCATTATACTTTGACTATTGGTGGCTATGGAAAGATAGAGTGTATCCCAGAAGGTAGTCATTCGGGTTGAGTTCTATGATATGCATGTATTGTCAATTTTTTCAGACCCTAGAGTGCAGTAAGTGTAGTTCAGTTAGAATCTTGTAAGGGATCTCCCAAACGCTAGATGATGACTTGAAGCTAAGTGGGAGATGATAGAACGAATAACCAAGTAAGGCTCTCAGATTCTAGTAGTGATGCAGTGTGATTTAGAACATCAGAAAATAAGGGTGAATCTCAACCCATTCCTAACTCAATATTTTTTTTTTGTTATTCGGATGCTTACTCATGCCTTACGATGCAGTTCCGTGATAATAGTTCATGATTCCGGTATATGATAGAGAGTCACGTACTCTTCTAATTCCAAGATAATGAGTTCTAGTTCATTCAAGTAGTCGGAATCACATTCCTTATGTTATGAACTCTAGTTGAGGTCATGCAACTCATGACGCATGTACTCACTCTTTATAGTGTGCTCAGTGCCATATAAAGATCTTTTTCACGCTTGAGGGTCTTATGTTTTAACCTTTTAGTGACCCTTCCTATGCAATGATAGTGCTGTTGATGTAAATGTTCTTGTTGATGGAAGATCATAGTATGCTTGTTTAGATAAGGCCATAAGTATGAAGTAAGATTTGGGGCCAAGTCTTTGATATATGTGATGGTTAGTGGAAAAGTTTGTGTGTGTATGTTTTTAGGATAGCGCGTGGGAGTTATATTGATAGTAGTTTAGAAACTATGTGAAGTATCTAATTATGGGTGTTTGCCTTGAAGTTAACATGTGGTTATAAATTAGGCTTGAACGACGTTTTGGGATTGTAGTGGAAGGTCGCCATATGCATTAGCGACTTCATATTAAGAGTTCAGTGTAGTCATTGAAGTGGTAAGGCATGTTATGATTAGGATGTGATTTTTAAAAGAGGTATAGAAGGTGGCATCATATGGTTTAGAATAATAGCGTGGTGTAGCATGTTGTATTTTTGTGATTTAGAGTTAGGCTTGATCGCGGGGTAAGGATTAAGATATTTTAGACATTAGTAGAAAAAAAAACATTATCAATGCTCATATGAGAATTTTAAGCTGAGTTGAATGAATATGATATTTATAGGGAATAGTATAGTTAAGGGATATTCGGGAAGTGCTCTAAGCCTTAAAGTAAGAAGTTGTATTGCCAAAGGTCTGAAAATTCTATCCTAATTTAGGAGTTATATGTCTATATTCCAGACTGCAGAGTAGTGTCAATGTTGTGATTTCCTCAGTGGGATGTTTTGTGTAATCCATACCCAAGATTCATGGTTCCCTATTACTGCTAGAGCTTCCTTAGAGAGAGTGTTGAAGAGAATACTCCAGTTAAGTATGAGGGTGTAGTATAATTCAGTCTGTATGGCCAATAAGTCAGTTTAGCAGTCAGATTCGCATGACTTGTTTTCTTGTCTTTGCACTTATTCATGCTACTCGAAATCTCAGACATGCTACTAGTCGAAGATAGAGTACACCAGTAGTTACGAGTATAGCCCAGTTCATGCATCATGCATTAAATTCAGATTCCAAATGTTCAGATCAGTGTATTTTTATTAGAAGACATGTCATGTCCGCGTTATTCCATATATTTAAGGCTTCAACAAGTTTCTACCCATCATTCGAGGACGAATGATCCCAAGGGGGAGATAATGTAACACCCTGTAAAAGTCGTGCATGGATTAGCCTTTAATAGAGTGCCCTTAGACTTAAAAACTTGAAAAATTTTCTAAGTGTAATGAGGACTTAGAGTCATTTTAGCTGGCAATCTTCGGGATACAACTTTTCAACCTTCCCGACATCCGATTTTAGATTTTCAAGTTGCGTTATGATCGGGAAATCTCATAGTACATCTCGGATAAGTTTCGGAATTTTTCGGAACGCATAAGGCTGCATTTGGATTTAAAAACAGTAGCAAAACGCATAGACTATTGCCCAGTTTTCAGCATTTCAGGGTCAATTTCAAACGATCATAACTCCCTGTATATAATGAAGTGTGTGAGCTATAATATATCAAACAAAATATCTTCGAGTCCTCTTTCAATTGCAGTTGGTTTCATCAAATTTGAGTATATGAGTAAAAATTTATAATCGATTTACTCCAGTCTACCAAACTGTCAACTGAGGGACAGATTTGACCTTAATTGTTCCTTAGGGGTATTTTGGTAATCCTCCACCCCTATATATACCACCAACACGGGATTTAATCCCTCAAACACCATAATACACATACTTTTCCCAAAATTGCTCAAGAACTCTCCCTAGGGTTTCAACATTAAAACCCAAGCAACTCAAGATTCAACCGCGGGTTCGTGAAACAAATTACAGATTTGGAATCCTCTCGACGTAGGCTTCGATAGACACCCAAAATTTGTGGAGAACAAGGTACGCGGGGTTTTCCTAAATTCTCATGGGCATAGAAAAATCATGTTTTAGAATGGGGTTTTAAATTATGTATATATATTTATGTATAAGATGTTTTAACATCATTGTTTTGGTCTTTTGACCATCTCCAAAGCGATTTGACAGTTTATATACATATATGAATGAATGTGTTTCAATTTTGAATACATGAACTTGCTAAAGACATTTGACCACCAGGTGTTTGATGAAATTTCTGCATGAATTGAACTTTAAGTTTCGGAATATGAAATCCTTTACATCAGTTACATGTTTTGGTGGTCTAAACTATGTTTTGAATGAAAGCTCTTGCTTAATACATTATGGCTCAGAAAAATCATGACTTGCAAGTCTTGGTATGACGATACCAACTCAGACTAATGCCATATCAGACTCAGACTAACAGACATTTCAGACTTTCATGATTTTAGACATTCAGAATGTTGCATGTACAGAAAAGGTTAAAAATGGGCATACAGAGATGTTAGGTGGTTCCCCGAAGAGGGCTTGAGTTCAAGCGACTCATTGCCTAAAACCGTGGTTTGCCGACACCCGGGTATACGATTATGCGCTGACTTAAATGTCCTGTGGCGTATCAGACTCAGACACTCCAACCCTTGCGGCACACTTGGGTTGGGGGCTTCCCCGCCGAGTCAATGGAGGATTCCATACAGCCCGTGGAATATCAGACTTGTAGGGGAATACCACCTAACTCAGAAGTAAAACACAGATCATGATTTGAAATGAACAGACAGGTTACATGTTTTCAGAAAGTGCCCATGTATTTTTCAGAAACAGTTTTAGACATGATGTCTTGATGAAAAATTGCTTTCACTTAATATGTATATATATATATATGTATGTTCCATTATACTATTTTTTTGGATTGCTTCGCGTGCCAGTACTTTTGTGCTGACCCCCCTCCTTCCAGGTTCTGAGGCACAGTCTAGGGGTCCAGCTACTCAGTAGACATTCTCGGATTTGCATACTTGATCTCACAGTGGTGAGCCTTCTATTATTCGGAAGGCCTAATTATGTCAGACATTATCTTATTTATTATGTTTTTGGTTTACTGGGGGCCTTGTCCCAGTTTCTTTTCAGACAGATATTTATGTTCTTAGTAGAGATTTCGCAGACTGATGTCAGATAGTATTATTCAGAAATGTTGCAGAACTTGACCATGTTTTCCGTACTCAGTTTCAATTCCGTATTTTATTATGATTATGAATGTTGTGCATGATAACCAGATAGAGAATGGGTGTTCCGGGCCTTCATGGTTCGGGATGCTCGTCACGGCTAGGGCCTAGGCTCGGGTCGTGACAAACTTGGTATCAAAGCACGGTTCATGGTCCCAGGGTGTCTGCGAAATCGCGTCGAGTAGAGTTCTGTTTATGGGTGTGTAGCGCGCCACACTTATAAACAGGAGGCTACTAGGCATTTAGGAATGTTTCCCTTCTTTGTGATTTAGTTCGTGCTTCAGAGTCTAAACTGTCCCATTATTGGGTTGATTCAAGTGCAAAAAGTTTAGAGTATACATGATATAGTCCTTTTCGATTACGTTCTATAAGATTTTAAAAATTATGGAAAAACTCGATAGGAGTCTGTTAGTGCATCAATATATGCTGATTCTGATGTAAATATTGATCCTGATGGAATCGTGCATTCCAGCTTAAGGTATTAAGTGTATATTGTCCCTCTCAAAATCTTGTTACAGTTGTGGACAATGTATAGCAGAATGTTGGAACTATATTTCTACCCAAATAGTAGCATAAGTTAAAGTGTTGTTGTCATGACCTATTGGTAGTGATATTGGACCAAGAAGTTGGTGATGTAAAGTCACAAAGTTAGAAGTCAGAGTGAGGGTGATTTTGTGTAAATGAATATTTCAGTTGAATAATCGATGTTTGAGGATGATTTACCCCTTTATAGTGATAAACTAATGTGGTAGCTAGCAGCATGTGTGGATTGTATGGTAGTCCATGGAGGAAGTGTTTTACTCAGATTTTTATTTATACAGAATAATATGTATATTCTTAGACCATTAAATATTAGGTGTCAATTTTCTATCCCTTGTAATATGTAATCTTGTTATCATGATGTTTTTGAAAAAATAATAATTTAAAGTCTAGTGAAGCCGTGTGGGGCTCTTTCGATTCACTAGCATAGTTTCCTTGTCATCCATCTCATTTTCTTGTTCAAAATACAAAACCAAAGTCTAGTGAAGCCGTGTGAGGCCTGTTTCGATTCACTAGCAACTTGTTGTCCAACTTGTTGTTCTTTCATTGGTTTAATATATGTATGGCTGAATCTGTTTGCATGAGATAGAGTTGGTAATGAAGTGATTCATCCTTGTGTGTTATTAGTTGAAGGTAGAGAAGGAGTTGTTGGTCAGGGTGATTTGTTGATTGCTTGAATGTGGAAATGGCTATATTAGCGAGTAAGTTATGATTATAGACTCATGGTTGTTTGAAGAATTTGAAGGCAGTCTAAATGTATGAATGAGTGAGTAAGTATGAGGTGAGAAATCTGTATAAGTAGATACAATTGTACGGGGTTATAATATAAGATTAAGGTTGACCATGTCTATTATGAGGCTTTAACCCCCTTGACCCTCTTTTCATTGGTAGTTGTAAACTAGTGCTACTTGTGAGAAGGTATGTAGTAGATTTTTGAGATATTTGGGTAGAATATCCCAATTTGATGGATTAGTGTATTTATATTATGTTGCATTCTTCATTGGTGGTAGATGATTGATACTAAACTATAGGCTTGAATTTAAATGGTGTGGTGGTAAATAGTGGCAAGAGTTTGTTGATGCATGTTTTGTGGGATTAATTTAGTAGACTTGAGGTGCTGAAATAGTACATGCTAACGGAATAATGATAAGGTAAACCGTTAGGTCATGATCGATTATTGTGGTTAAGAAGTTCTAGTGCACTAGTGTTTCGTGATGTTTACTTATAGTTTCCAAGTAAAAAATTTTGTGTAAGGTTGGGTTGTAAGTCATGCATAGCACTAGATATTAAGTTTGAATAGTTGAAGTTCATAAAGGTGGATGTGATGATTTCTTGATCAATGATGTTAGTTATATGAAAGTGATCTAATAGGCTTGAACGGTGTGTGAAATGGCTTAAGTTTAAATTGATTCGTAATGAAGTATAATGTTGTGGGTATGGTGTGTAAGTATGCCCAAGGCGATATGGAGTTGTGGCATTTCTCTAAGACTATTACATGTTGTGTGTGACTAGTGGTACCATGGAGTTGCTAGTTGGAAAAAGACTAGTTAGATGATATATGGTGTTCTAGATAGCCAAGTTAAGGAGCCTTGATTGATAGTGTTGAGCCTTTTGATGTGATCTCGATTCTCATGGTAGAGAGATATAAGTTTGGAGTAGCAATATTGGTATGCTAGGACGGAAGTGGTATGGTTCATCAAAGGCTTGGTGATATCCATGTTAAGTGTTAGAATCTAAGTTTGAGTTTTGAAGGTTGAACGGATAGAAATAAGTGTGCAAGCATTATACTTTGACTATTGGTGGCTATGGAAAGATAGAGTGTATCCCAGAAGGTAGTCATTCGGGTTGAGTTCTATGATATGCATGTATTGTCAATTTTTTCAGACCCTAGAGTGCAGTAAGTGTAGTTCAGTTAGAATCTTGTAAGGGATCTCCCAAACGCTAGATGATGACTTGAAGCTAAGTGGGAGATGATAGAACGAATAACCAAGTAAGGCTCTCAGATTCTAGTAGTGATGCAGTGTGATTTAGAACATCAGAAAGTAAGGGTGAATCTCAACCCATTCCTAACTCAATATTTTTTTTTTTGTTATTCGGATGCTTACTCATGCCTTACGATGCAGTTCCGTGATAATAGTTCATGATTCCGGTATATGATAGAGAGTCACGTACTCTTCCAATTCCAAGATAATGAGTTCTAGTTCATTCAAGTAGTCGGAATCACATTCCTTATGTTATGAACTCTAGTTGAGGTCATGCAACTCATGACGCATGTACTCACTCTTTATAGTGTGCTCAGTGCCATATAAAGATCTTTTTCACGCTTGAGGGTCTTATGTTTTAACCTTTTAGTGACCCTTCCTATGCAATGATAGTGTTGTTGATGTAAATGTTCTTGTTGATGGAAGATCATAGTATGCTTGTTTAGATAAGGCCATAAGTATGAAGTAAGATTTGGGGCCAAGTCTTTGATATATGTGATGGTTAGTGGAAAAGTTTGTGTGTGTATGTTTTTAGGATAGCGCGTGGGAGTTATATTGATAGTAGTTTAGAAACTATGTGAAGTATCTAATTATGGGTGTTTGCCTTGAAGTTAACATGTGGTTATAAATTAGGCTTGAACGACGTTTTGGGATTGTAGTGGAAGGTCGCCATATGCATTAGCGACTTCATATTAAGAGTTCAGTGTAGTCATTGAAGTGGTAAGGCATGTTATGATTAGGATGTGATTTTTAAAAGAGGTATAGAAGGTGGCATCATATGGTTTAGAATAATAGCGTGGTGTAGCATGTTGTATTTTTGTGATTTAGAGTTAGGCTTGATCGCGGGGTAAGGATTAAGATATTTTAGACATTAGTAGAAAAAAAAACATTATCAATGCTCATATGAGAATTTTAAGCTGAGTTGAATGAATATGATATTTATAGGGAATAGTATAGTTAAGGGATATTCGGGAAGTGCTCTAAGCCTTAAAGTAAGAAGTTGTATTGCCAAAGGTCTGAAAATTCTATCCTAATTTAGGAGTTATATGTCTATATTCCAGACTGCAGAGTAGTGTCAATGTTGTGATTTCCTCAGTGGGATGTTTTGTGTAATCCATACCCAAGATTCATGGTTCCCTATTACTGCTAGAGCTTCCTTAGAGAGAGTGTTGAAGAGAATACTCCAGTTAAGTATGAGGGTGTAGTATAATTCAGTCTGTATGGCCAATAAGTCAGTTTAGCAGTCAGATTCGCATGACTTGTTTTCTTGTCTTTGCACTTATTCATGCTACTCGAAATCTCAGACATGCTACTAGTCGAAGATAGAGTACACCAGTAGTTACGAGTATAGCCCAGTTCATGCATCATGCATTAAATTCAGATTCCAAATGTTCAGATCAGTGTATTTTTATTAGAGGACATGTCATGTCCGCGTTATTCCATATATTTAAGGCTTCAACAAGTTTCTACCCATCATTCGAGGACGAATGATCCCAAGGGGGAGATAATGTAACACCCTGTAAAAGTCGTGCATGGATTAGCCTTTAATAGAGTGCCCTTAGACTTAAAAACTTGAAAAATTTTCTAAGTGTAATGAGGACTTAGAGTCATTTTAGCTGGCAATCTTCGGGATACAACTTTTCAACCTTCCCGACATCCGATTTTAGATTTTCAAGTTGCGTTATGATCGGGAAATCTCATAGTACATCTCGGATAAGTTTCGGAATTTTTCGGAACGCATAAGGCTGCATTTGGATTTAAAAACAGTAGCAAAACGCATAGACTATTGCCCAGTTTTCAGCATTTCAGGGTCAATTTCAAACGATCATAACTCCCTGTATATAATGAAGTGTGTGAGCTATAATATATCAAACAAAATATCTTCGAGTCCTCTTTCAATTGCAGTTGGTTTCATCAAATTTGAGTATATGAGTAAAAATTTATAATCGATTTACTCCAGTCTACCAAACTGTCAACTGAGGGACAGATTTGACCTTAATTGTTCCTTAGGGGTATTTTGGTAATCCTCCACCCCTATATATACCACCAACACGGGATTTAATCCCTCAAACACCATAATACACATACTTTTCCCAAAATTGCTCAAGAACTCTCCCTAGGGTTTCAACATTAAAACCCAAGCAACTCAAGATTCAACCGCGGGTTCGTGAAACAAATTACAGATTTGGAATCCTCTCGACGTAGGCTTCGATAGACACCCAAAATTTGTGGAGAACAAGGTACGCGGGGTTTTCCTAAATTCTCATGGGCATAGAAAAATCATGTTTTAGAATGGGGTTTTAAATTATGTATATATATTTATGTATAAGATGTTTTAACATCATTGTTTTGGTCTTTTGACCATCTCCAAAGCGATTTGACAGTTTATATACATATATGAATGAATGTGTTTCAATTTTGAATACATGAACTTGCTAAAGACATTTGACCACCAGGTGTTTGATGAAATTTCTGCATGAATTGAACTTTAAGTTTCGGAATATGAAATCCTTTACATCAGTTACATGTTTTGGTGGTCTAAACTATGTTTTGAATGAAAGCTCTTGCTTAATACATTATGGCTCAGAAAAATCATGACTTGCAAGTCTTGGTATGACGATACCAACTCAGACTAATGCCATATCAGACTCAGACTAACAGACATTTCAGACTTTCATGATTTTAGACATTCAGAATGTTGCATGTACAGAAAAGGTTAAAAATGGGCATACAGAGATGTTAGGTGGTTCCCCGAAGAGGGCTTGAGTTCAAGCGACTCATTGCCTAAAACCGTGGTTTTCCGACCCGGGTATACGATTATGCGCTGACTTAAATGTCCTGTGGCGTATCAGACTCAGACACTCCAACCCTTGCGGCACACTTGGGTTGGGGGCTTCCCCGCCGAGTCAATGGAGGATTCCATACAGCCCGTGGAATATCAGACTTGTAGGGGAATACCACCTAACTCAGAAGTAAAACACAGATCATGATTTGAAATGAACAGACAGGTTACATGTTTTCAGAAAGTGCCCATGTATTTTTCAGAAACAGTTTTAGACATGATGTCTTGATGAAAAATTGCTTTCACTTAATATGTATATATATATATATGTATGTTCCATTATACTATTTTTTTGGATTGCTTCGCGTGCCAGTACTTTTGTGCTGACCCCCCTCCTTCCAGGTTCTGAGGCACAGTCTAGGGGTCCAGCTACTCAGTAGACATTCTCGGATTTGCATACTTGATCTCACAGTGGTGAGCCTTCTATTATTCGGAAGGCCTAATTATGTCAGACATTATCTTATTTATTATGTTTTTGGTTTACTGGGGGCCTTATCCCAGTTTCTTTTCAGACAGATGTTTATGTTCTTCGTAGAGATTTCACAGACTGATGTCAGATAGTATTATTCAGAAATGTTGCAGAACTTGACCATGTTTTCCGTACTCAGTTTTAATTCCGCATTTTATTATGATTATGAATGTTGTGCATTATAACCAGATAGAGAATGGGTGTTCCGGGCCTTCATGGTTCGGGATGCTCGTCACGGCTAGGGCCTAGGCTCGGGTCGTGACACAAACCTTTCAGAAATGAATACCAAAAGTGAGAAGAAAATTGCATACCTCAGTCTGAAATGATGGACACTAGTGCTCCATGAAACATAACTATCTCTTGCATAAACAACTTAGCATAATTTTCTCCTGAGTAATTAGTCCTCAGAAGCAAGAAGTGAGCAGACTTAGTCATCTTATTCATAATGACCCAAATAGAATTGTATTAATTATGAGACCGTGGTAGACCCGTAATGATTCTAAATTAACCATATCCCACTTCCAGATGGGAAATTCAATATCTTGACACATGCCCCTAAGTCTCAAATGCTAAACCTTGACTTGCTAACAAACCATACACTTAACAACAAAGTTTACCATATCTCTTCATATTATTCCACCAGTAGATTTCCTTCAAGTCATGATGTATCTTAGTCGATCCCAAGTAAACTGTATATCGGAACTCATGAGCCTCAGTCAAAATTTTTTCTCATATCCCATTAACATAAGGAATGCACAACCGTTCTTGATAGCTAGAGATACCATCTCCCCCAATCTCAAAATCCAACACCTTTTGTTGTCCCACATCATCTTTAATATGCATAAGTATGGGATCCAAAGCCTATTTCTCCTTAACCTCAGCACTAAGATACGACTTAACCACTTCTTAAATAAACAACCCTCCATCCTCAAAGTTTAAAGTAACGAACTCCTAAGTTAGCCAACTTATGAATATCATTCACCAACCCTCTTTTCATATCATCAACATGAGATAAGCTTCCCATAGACAACCTGCTAAAATCATCAGCAACAATACTAACTTTACCTTGATGGTAGTACAAACTCTTGTCATAATCTTTAAGCAATTCAAGCCACCTCCTTTCCTTGAGATTTGATTACTTCTACATGAAAAATATGTTAAGATGTTATTATTTGAATAAATAACCATATACACCTCATACGAATAATGGCACAAGATTTTCAAAGCAAAACCACAGCTGCTAACTCTAGATAGTTTGTCAGATAATTTCTTTCATAAACCTTAAGCTGCCTGGAATCATAGGCTACAACCTTACCATGCGACATCCAAACACAACCTAGTCCTACACGAGATGCATCCTAATATACAATGACCCCTTTAGTACCCTCGGGCAGGGTCAAAATTGGCATAGAAGATAATTTATCCTTTAATTTCTCAAAACTAACCTCACAAGCATTAGACCGCAAAATCTTAGCCTTTTTCTTAGTCCACCTTGTCAGCAGAGTAGAAATAGATGAGAAAATATCCATAAACCACCTATAATACCCGGCTAAGCCCAAGAGGCTCTTAATGTCAGTTGGAGTCGAGGGTCTAGGACACTTATTAACTACCTCAACTTTCTGTGGATCTACCTTGATCTCCTCACTATAAACAACATGCCCAAGAAAATTCACATCACTTGGCCAAAATTCACACTTACAAAATTTGGCATACAATTTTTGGTCCTTAAGAGTATACAACACAATTTAGAAGTGATTGGCATCATCCTTCTCACTCCTAAGGTACACCAAGATGTCATCAATGAAGACTATAAAAAATAAATCAAGGAAACTATCTGAACACCCAATTCATAAGATCCATGAAAGCAGTCAGAGCATTAGTCAACTCAAATGACATAACTAAAAACTCATAATGACTATACTGGGTTCAAAAAGTAGTCTTGGGAATATCAACCTCCCTAATTTTTAGTTGATGATAGACCAAACGAAGATCAATCTTAGAGAAACACCTAGCACCTTAAATATAGTTGAAAAGATCATCAATTCGTGGAAGAGGATACTTATTTTTCACTATGACCTTATTCAGTTGATGATAGTATATGCACATTTGAAGGAACCCATATTTATTTTACACGAAAGTACAGGAGCACCCCACGAATAAACACTAAGAAGGATGAAACACTTATCAAAAAGATTCTTTAACTGCTTTTTTTTCCCCATTAATTCAGTCGGAGCCATTCTATAAGGAGGAATAGAAATGGGAAATCGCTGCTTCCTGAAGCTAGTAAACTAAATCATAAACATGATACACAGGAAATGGTTCTTCACTTCCACCTTATTAAGATGCATGTATTCAATACATATATGCAAGGAGCCATCCTTCTTCTTCATAAACAAGACAGGAGCTCCACAATGAAGCACATTTAATTTGAGTCTGAAACCAAAATAGGTCATGAAACTAAAAACAAGGACCAAAATATGCCATTTATAAAAAATGTGATGAATATATGCTTAACTCACTTAAAAATTGAGTTATATCAATTCTTTTTAATGGTAGTTGGTTGACGGCGTCAGACTTCTGAAAAAGTACAAAACTCACTTAAAAAGTGAGTTATGCATTTTATTTGTACGTAACTCACTTAAAAGGTGAATTATACAATGAAATTTATATAACTCACTTTTTAAGTGAGTTATGCATTTTATTTCTTCATAACTCACAAAAAGGTGAGTTATACATTTTGGTTTTATGCATAACTCACTTAAAAGTGAGTTATATGTTTTGGTTTATTATATTTATTTTTAAAATTTGCATGAATTTTTATAAAACTTACATGTTATGTGAGCAATCAATTTCTCTTTTTAAATTTTTATTTTTTTAAAAAACTTACATATTTATTTTTTTTTAAATCTATTTTGGTTTTTAAAGCTCACTAATTAAGTGATTTTTTAAAGCTTAGAAATTATTTTTATCTTATAATATTATATATTCCTCTATTTTTATCATATATTTCCTTTGTTTCATATAAGTTGGCCCCTATGTACTTGGCACACTCATTAAGAAAAAATTTATTAGGGGTTATCCATTTACCATAAATTAGTCGTATTAATTATGCTTTAAAAATATAAAGTTGATACACTTTATTTAGTCATTAATGATATGGGTATGATTGATGTGTGAGCTAATGCTAATACATTTGAGGCTTTTAACTAGAAATAATTGTAAAGTCTTAAGCAACTTTTGTTGTTTTTGATTGATTTCTCTTTAATAATGCAGGAAAGTCAAGATGCAAGAAAACCAAAGACAATAAGAGCAAAAAACATGAATTTGGAACAAGTGGCCATGAAAGTGTAGTTGACGACTTATCTGATAAGTCATCAAATTTGGGATAAGTTATCAGAGTCATCGACAGCTATAGACAATGTGAGGAAGTTGGAGCAGAAGTGTTACGACATATCTGATAAGTCGTCACAATTCTGATAAGCCAACGAGAATACCGTCAGCCTAAGGCAGTACATGAGATTTGAAGTAAAAAAGTGACGACATTGTCTGATATGTCGTCAAAGTCCTGATAAGTCATCAGGATCACCGTCAGCCTTAGGCAGAGTTCAACAGCTGAGTTGAAGAAGTGAAGACATTTCGTAATAAGTTATATTATATTTGAAAAGTTGTCAGACTCATCGTCAGCTGAAGACAACAACTTATCAAATACAGAGAGGAGTTGACAACATGTCTGATAAGTCGTTAACCCCCTGATAAGTCGTCACATATTGTCATCACCTGTGCGAGAAAAATATGTATGCTGTGATTTGATTCCTAATTTAGCTCCTGGTATTTAA
Source organism: Capsicum pubescens (assembly GCA_030864215.1). NCBI lineage: Eukaryota > Viridiplantae > Streptophyta > Magnoliopsida > Solanales > Solanaceae > Capsicum > Capsicum pubescens. Next base: position 123,907,488 of record CM061544.1, read on the forward strand.
GGGAAAGTTTTTAGGTTTTATAGGGGGCGTACATTCATCTTGAACTTCACGATATTAATCCATTTTCTCTCTAGTTTTAGGGATTAACATCTTGAACTTATTCGAAAGACTACTTTACTTCTCTTTGGTCTCTAAACTTGGATTTCAATTTTAAATTCTTTGATTTAGTTTTGGGATATTCTTTTTGAATTTGGGAAGAGAATCAATTTCTGACTACATCTTTTGAAAGTTTAATCACTTTGAATTATGAATTCAGTTATTATTATCGCTATATCTTTCCTGTGGAACTAAAACCCATAACTACGGTCGTGGGATCTATAATTACTCATGTATTGTCTTAATAGTTGTTAGGGTTCGAGTGATTGTGGGAACATCTTGATAATTCTTTTGCATTAATTATTTTTTGTTGGTTGCAAACAATTGATCTCGCCTTATGTTGATTTTCTCGAACTGAGAAATAAACTAAAGGTAGTGAATTATCAATGAGGATTTGGGAAGGTTAAGTTCCCATCTAATGATTAATGTTGTAACAAGATTAATAAACTCAAAATAAAATCAGTGTGAATAGAAGGTTCCTAAGTTCGAGAGAATTAGGGAACTCAACATCTAGGTAGGTTGAGAAACCCTTAGATTAACTGTCGATACTGATAATTCAGTGTTTCCCATAAGTCACGAGAATCCAATACTACAATTATTATTCACTGGAGGATTACTAATCATAGTGATCATAACTCTAGTTTTTCTATATCATTGATTTGAAATATTGCAGGTCAATCTTTGAGTTCTAAGGAAAATTGAAGTGTTAATAACTTTTTTTCAGTCATTAAAAACCCCTATTTTATCTTTTCGTATCATTTGTTTGAATTTAACTTGTTGCTATAGATTCAAATTAGTTTAATCGCCACTCACATAGTTCCTCGTGCATTCGACCCCGACTCTAAAGTTGGGTAAATATATTGACGACGATCGTCTTGCACTAAATTGATGTGTAAGTTGAGCGTTATAAAAAATGGTTATGTTGCCAGGGAACAATTTGGCGTATTGAGTTGGTTTGGAATTTTAGCCTACTTGCTTGAATTAAAACTTATAAATATTTGTTTTTAGTTTTCTTTTATTTCTTGTGTTAGGTAGATTTTTATCTTAGTTTACTTATTACTATGGCATCGTAGAATGAACATGACCTTGGCGGTTGGAAATCTTATCTTGATGATCCATGTCTATATTGTGATGGACCTTACTTTTGGCAAGATTGTAGATATGCACCCTGGAGAGAGATGTGTGCACTATCTCCATCCTACTGGGAGGATGATTGTTCTTTATGTGGTGGTAAAGATGTACATTAGAGTGATTTCTCAAATGCCCCCTCGCCCCATTGTGATAACCCAAATTCTAGTTCTTCTTATGATTTTGATAGATCTTGTGGTCAAAAACAGGAGGAACAAAGCACCGAAATGAGTCGCATTGAAGTTATGTTTCAACAAATTTTGGATAGCCAGGAAGAAATACTTCAAGACATGAGGGAATAAAAAGAGGAAAGAAAAGGATAGAGGAGATAGATATAGAGGTCAATCATTCAAAGCACTTTTCAATATTATGTTTAGATTATATTTTGTCTGTAGAATCATTTAAAATAATAGAAGAGTGTGAAGATGAGGAGCAAGAATCCTATATTAATGTTGAGCATGATGATGATAAACCCTCGGTGATTTCCCAACCAACCGAACTAACCATAAGAGATGATACCAAGATTAAAGAAATAGTGCTAGAGGTAAAAGAAGAAACTAAGCCAATCTCTTATAAAGACTCTAACCCAATTCGAGGTAAAGAGGTCGAGAAGGATAAAACATCGAAATTAGGGAGAAGACCTCAATCAAATCACTTTTCAATATTATGCTTGGTGGATGTGATGAAAGTTGAATCACCCAAACAAATGATGAATTTTGAAAATGAGGAGGAAAATTCCTATATTTTGGAGTTTGTCTTTCCGAAAGGGTATAATACAACCCCAATCTTAAAGGACAAGAAGCTTAAAGATCGATGTCCATTTAAAGGCTTTTTAAGATTCTCACCGCTGCCAAATTAGCCCACACAAAAGTTTGATGCAAAATTGGGCAAGCGGTTCAAGTCTTTGAAGTGGCGTGATAGAACTTTCCTTATCATGCTCTCACATTTTCCAACGCACCTAAAAGATGTAAAGATCGAAAGATGGGCCGACGATTCAAATAGTCTAAGTGTAGGGATAAAGGATAAAGCACTTTCAAGGTATCTTGATGAATTCTGAGTAGACAAGATAACCTAGTCGTGCCGCGACATTAAATTAGGCGTTGCTTGGGAGAAAACCCAAGGCATTTTGTTTTTTGTATTCGTATTATAAGATTGACATCAGATCTTGGCACCCATGGTGCCATGGGTATGTTTCTAACTCTCTTGTTTTGGTTTGATGCATTGGGGACATTACATAATTTTAAGTTGAGGATGGGGATACTTGTGGGTGTTAATGTACTCTTGAGGTTTTTGTTGTCGTGCCTCTTTTCCCCGGAGTCTTATTCCTAGTAGTGCCTATATGTTTAGGCGTATTGTGTTTGTTTGGTGATGTGTTGTGGTTAATTGAGGGGAAAATAAGTATCTGGGACAATTGACATATTTTTGTTGATTTTTCTCGGAATGATAAATACCTCTCCAATTGTCTCTCTGGTAACTGTGTGATGTGTATCTATATGTGACTACTTTGAATCTTTTTATGGCATTAGTACTAGGGACATGATAATCAATGCTAACAATTGTATGAACCGAATGGGTAGTAGTTTGTGATGTACCATTGTGCCATGTGTGTGTGAGATACTACCTAGTTCCTATTGTGTGTTAAATCCAAAACTTGTCTGGTTGGTCTTGCTTTGGTTGTAGGATAGGGGTTAGGAAAGGACCATAGGTCGTTGTTGATATTAGTCCACTTTTATCCTAAATGACCTTCTATGTGTGAATAATATCCCTTGATCCTGATTTTGAGCCTAAATGCCTATTTTTTTTATTATACCTATCACCTTCCCAATTGTATTACAATGAACCTGTTTTGGCCCTGGTCCTCCTTGGACATTGTGCACTTTGACTTAGGCAAATATCCTAAGTTGAGGGTGGCTATCATAGGGGTGCATGATGTAAAGTGAGTATGAAGAAGGGTAATTAAAATGAAAAAAATATGCAAGGATGGGTATGGTAGAAAAAGAATAAAAAAATAAAAGTTGTGAAAAAAAGAAAATGAATGAATAAAAACTACACCCAGCTTGAATGTTCTTTAATCAAGAAAGGGAGAAATAAGGTAAAGGTTGATAAGTGAGACCGTAAAAATAGTGTAGAGCCAAGGAGGCTTATTTACTTTAATTATCCTTGTGTATCATACTAGCCCCAAGCCTACATTACAAGATGAAGAAAAGTCCTATAGTGATCCTAACTTAATTGTCTGAATGCTTCGGTAATGAAAATATGGGCAAGCTTATGGTATTTGGCATACATTGACTAAAACTTCTTTTTTAGAGTGAGTGTCTCTTGACTGTCCCCGCATTGACATGCTTGAGTTTACATAATAGTGAGGAGGGACTTCTTTGTTGCAAGGGCACACTGGTTATGTTGCTTTGCTAACTATTTTGGGTAGTGTAATATTGGTAAATACATGGTTTTTGTTGCTAAGTTGATGCCATAGCTTGATTCCTTTGTGTTGCATTGTTGCTTTTCAGTAATAAACACAGTTGAGTTTGAGATGATTGACCTTGGAGATACTAAATATGTTTTGAGCTAAAATGGATGATTCACTGCCGAATGTGCTTTGTATCCTCTTAGTTATGTTTAAGTTGCTTGAGGATAAGCAATTATTTTAGGTTGAGGTTGTTGATAAATCTAACACATTTGAGGCTTTTAACTAGAAATAATTGTAAGATCTTAAGAAACTTTTGTCATTTTTGACTGCTTTCTCTTTGATAATGCAGGAAAGTCAAGATGCAAGAAAACCAAAGACAATAAGAGCAAAAGATGTGAATTTGGAACAAGTGGCCATGAAAGTGTAGTTGACGACTTGTCTAATAAGTCATCAAATTTGTGATAGTTTATCAGAGTCATCGTCAGTTGTAGATAGTATGAGGAAGTTGGAGAAGAAGTGTGACGACATCTCTGATAAGTCATCATAATTCTGATAAGCCGTCGAGAATGCCGTCAGCCTAAGGCAGTAAATGAAATTTGAAGTAAAAAAGTGACGACATTGTCTGATATGTCGTCAAAGTCCTGATAAGTCGTCAGGATTACTATCAGCCTTAGGCAGTGTTCAGAATCTGAGTTGAAGAAGTGACGACATTCCGTGATAATTCATCAGATCTTTGATAAGCCGTTAGACTCATCATCAGCTGAAGACAGAAACATATCAAATACAGAGAGAAGTTGACGACTTATCTGATAAGTCGTCAACCCCCTTATAAGTCATCACATATTGTCGTCACCTGTGCGAGAAAAAGTTGTATGTTGTGATTTGATTCCTAATTTAGCTCCTGGTATCTAAGAGATAGTTTTTAGGTTTTATAGGGGGCGGACATTCATCTTGAACTTCACGACATTAATCCATTTTCTCTCTAGTTTTAGGGCTTAACATCTTGAACCTATTCCAAAGACTACATTACTTCTTGTTGGTCTCTAAACTTGGATTTCAATTTTCAATTCTTTGATTTAGTTATGGGATATTCTTCGTGAATTTGGGAAGAGAATCAATTTCTGACTATATCTTTTGTAAGTTTAATCACTTTGAATTATGAACTCAGTTATTGTTATCGCTTTCTCTTTCATGTGGATCTAAAACCCACAACTAGGGTTGTGGGATCTATGATTACTCCTGTATTATCTTAATATTTGGTTAGGGTTCAAGTGATTGTGGGAACATTTTGATAATTCTTTTGTATTAATTATTTTTTATTGGTTGCAAACAATAGATCTCGCCTTATGTTGATTTGCTCGAACTGAAAAATAAACTAAAGGTAGTGAATTATCAATGAGGATTTGGGAAGGTTAAGTTCCCATCTAATGATTAAAGTTGTAACAAGATTAATTAACTTAAAATAAAATCATTGTGAATAAAAGGTTCCTAAGTTCGAGAGAATTAGGGAACTCCACATCTAGGTAGGTTGAGAAACACTTAGATGAACTGTCGATACTGATAATTTGGTGTTTCCCATAAGTCATGAGAATCCAATACTACAACAATTCTTCAATGGAGGATTACTAATCATAGTGATCACAACTTTAGTTTCTCTATATAATTGATTTAAAATATTGCATTTTAAGCTTTGAGTTCTAAGGGGAATTGAAGTGTTAATAACTTTTGTTCAATCATTAAAAGCTCCTATTTTTTCTTTTCATATCATTTGTTTGAATTTAACTTGTAGCTATAGTTTCAAATTAGTTCAATCATCACTCACATTGTTCCTCATGGATTCGACCCCGACTCCAAGGTTGGGTAAATATATTGACGATGACTTCCTTACACTAAATTGATGTGTAAGTTGAGCGTTATCAAGGATTGGAAGAATATAACATATACTCTTGATTTTATAAAAGACACAAAAAAATTGAAATAAAAATATTTAGAAAGAAGGTCAACTAATACGAAACGAAGGGAGTAAAACTCACTAATTATGTGAGTTATTCAAATATAATATTGGTAAAAAAAAAGTTACTTTTTCATTGAATATAGCTCTTAAAATATGTGAGATAAGTGCATAACCTTATTAGTGATGTGAAATATGAATATGGTGCAAAAAATATATAAGTTATGGAAAACAAGTTATATTCTATATAACTAGACGTGAGGATGGAGTATATGCTCATTAATTGTTATATATACTCTACAACTAAAACATTTTTTAAAAACAAACACATACAGAAAGAGTTACATCTACTTTCAAAATATATCATACAAAGTTGATATGTCCATCAAAAAATCCAGTCAGTCATAAAGGTACCATTAGAAAAAGTGTAAAATACACAAAAATAAATGAGTTATCCTTCTTATTTCTGTAAAACTCATATATATATATATATATATATATGTATATATATATATATATAACTCACATTTTAAATGAGTTATCTATTTATACTATATAAAGCTCATTAATTATGTAAGTTATCCAGCCTCTATTATTAGATGCCTCTATATTTATCATATAAAACTCCTTAATTATGTGAGTTATGCAAATATAAAATAAGTTACTCATTATTTAAGTGAGTTATCCATTATATGAATCTAACTCTAAAACTATATGAGTTATGTGTAAATAACTTTTTCCACCATCTTTCATATTTCACTTATTTAAATAGAAGTATACATTGTCTTTATTAACTCAACTCCTCTATTGAAGTTGAATTTTTCTTGTTTAAATTTAGTTCTTCTTTTTCAAACTTGTTCAAATCCGATTCTTCTTTTCAAAACTCAATCAAATCTTAAAGAATGAATGTTGAACATGTTAAAGTTGCACTTTTTTCGAGTTGCAAAATTATCCATGAGGGAAATATAATATATTATAAAATCTCCCCCAAGTCCAATGCCAAGTATCAAATTTCAATGGTTATAGAGAATTTGTAGAATATATTTTTAGAAGAATGAAATTAAAAAATGATGATTTTGATTTATTTAGTTAGTATCCAAATTCGTTCTCATTACAAGGATTTGTAAATTTTGCACAATGGATTATCAATGACGATGAGTCATTGACTGAACTTTTGAGGTCTCCTTGTGACTATGCTAGTTAAATAAAGTTAAACACTCTTCAAGTTTATGATAAGAAGGAGTGTAAAAATCGTCCTACATACTCTCCAACACAGACGAATTTGTATACGCAATTTAATGATCCAACTAATGTTGATAATGCTCGTTTAACTCAGTATAATACTTTTTTGAAATGAATGCTCCATAATACATCATGTCAAGTAATATGCCAACACAATCGTCAATACTTTATTTGAAAGAAACTTTGAATAAATTGACTGGTAATGTCTCTTAATTTGTGTTATTCTTAATATTATATATTTTCAATGATATTGTATCTATTTCTTATGTCATATGTTACATTTAATTTAGGGTCTTAACTCAGCGTAACAAGAATAATGATGATTTTTTTAGAAATCATTATAATTATGGTCAATCATCTCAGCTTGAATAGATGGACAATGCTGGAACATCTATAAATATTCCTTTATCACTGAGTTTGGTTACTACCGACTATTATCGGTAGGTCAAAAATATCATCGATAATAAGTTATGATGGTTAATTCTATGTATTTATTATTTATAGTTTTAAAATATACTAATTTTTTTTTTAAGTGTAGGGATAATGTCACACAAGGTGAACATGTTGTACCAAATGATATTGAAAATAGCGACCAACCAACTTATGGTGAATTATCACAGGGAGATAATAGTGAGCCTAATAATGTTGAGGGCGGTGAATGCCCGTATGACTCATCATCGAGTGAGGATGATGTGAGGTCAAATTCTGAACAAAGATCCATGTGTATGAGCCCTTATCCTCAACAAGAATCAATTTCACAGTTGGCATCAATGTCGCTACCAATCAATAGGCCTCATTTTTATTCCAATGAAATTTCATTTCTTGATCATTTTTAGGAAAGACCATATGTTTTTATGGATATGCATGAAAATGATTTTAATTCTATGAATGTGTGGTGTGAACCGATAAATTTTCTAAATGAGAATTTTTATCTTTCTAGCAAGATGTTGTTCAAATAAAAAAAAGATCTACAAAGAGTGATTAGGCTCTACCATTTTAAAGTAGGTAGTGAGTTCTTTGTTGTTAAGTCAGGAAAAAAAATCGTTAGAATTTCTTAGAAGCGTGCAGATCAAGGTTGTTTATTCAAACTTTGGGCTACTAAGGATAGTAGTAATAACTTATGAAAAAATATAAAATACATTGGAAAGCACACTTATAATATGGGTGACTGTCACAGAGGTTATTTCAATTTATATATAAATATGATTGCAACTGTTCTTGTATCGTATATTGAAAAGACAAGAATGTACTATTTTTTTAATTTATCTAACAATACAAATTAATACCTTATTTTTCTTAAAATTGTTATGCCTAATTTTTCAAAGGTATCCTATCAAAGATTTTCAAAAATCTATTCTCAATAAATACAGTAAAACAATAAGTGATCGCAAGGCTTATCTTGGACGAAAGTCTGCCTTTGAACTAGTCTATGAAAATTGGGAGGGATCTTTTCGTGAATTTTCAAGGCTCATGGCTGCTATGAAACATTTCAATCTAGGCTTCATTGATGAATGGTAATTCGAAAAATATAACAGAGTTGATGAACGTATTTTCAATTAGGTATTTTGGACGTTTAAGCCATATGTCAATGATTTTTGTTATTGTCAGTCAGTGATATCAATAGATGAAACATATGTATATGGTAAATATGATATTAAATTATTCATTAAGGTAGGTACAGACAGCAATGGATCAATATTTTCATTAGCTTTTGCTATAGTAGAGAATAAGAGCCTTGGTACATGGACCAAGTTTTTGCACGATTTGCATGAGCATATTATGTGTGGTCATCAAGGTATTACCTTGATATCTAATAGACACATGGCATACTTGAAAATGTCTTAATAGAGCATAATTGGCAAGTTCCGTTTATCTATCACCTCTACTATTTAAGGCATTTGAAGGTGAATTATTAGAGAACGTACAAAAGTGTTAGACTAAACAACCTACTATAGACAGTTGCAACTGCTACCCAAGAGAAAAAATTCTTATTGTGAATGGAGTTGATAAAAGAGACACACTTACCAGCATATGAGTGGTTGATGAATATCGAATTAGAAAATGGACCTTGCACAAGGATGATGGTAGAAAATGGGGCATGCTGACAACAGATAGCTCTAAGTCATTCAACGTCTCATTGAAGGCCACTAGGGGACAGCCAGGGACAACAATGGTTAAAATATGTTACAATATAATTGTGGATCATTTTGTTCAAAGATCAAAGTATGCAAAACAACTATTGGGTGAAAAATAAAAATGAATGCCAACTCCTTTCAAAAAATTTGAGGATTATAGAAAAAAGGCATCGATGCACAGTATAAAAAATTATCTTATGGCAGATAACGTATTTGAAGTCAGGACATTCAACTCCCACCATGAAAAGGGTGGTAATAAATAAATTGTTAATGAGACTCAAAGATCATGTTTGTACGGTAAATGGAAATCAAATCATATTCATGTTCTCATGTAATTAGGGTGTTTGAGTTTATTGAAAATCCTGCATAGGATTATATTATATCAGAATTCTCTGTGGCATGCTACAAGTAGGCTTACACGGGACTGTTAAATCTACTTGGTGACGAGGACAATTTTTCATAAAGTCTGTTCCCAATGATTCCAAATAAATATTTTTGCGCAAAATAAAGGTCAAGTCAAACACATGTATTCCCAATGAAATGAATATTTCATAAGGTAGTCTTTATCAAAAATGTTCTACTTGCAAACTACCAGGACATGATAAGTGCAATTTTCCATCAAAAAATCGTAATGCATAGAGAGCAGGAAATACCTCCGGTGGAGCTAGTACTTCTAGGAGATGATGACAATTGTATGGGTTGTTATGATTTATTTGGATGTTATTGTTTCATGTAGTTTCATATTAATAAATGGCGTAAGTATTTTACTTAGAGTTGAAATGTTTAATTTGTACAACATTAGAGTACAACAAAAAAGATAATAAAAACAATTATATATCTTCTTCATCATCTTTAGGGACTACATTGACCTCCTCTTTGTTGCTATAATTTAGACCCCAATTCGAACCAATTTGTTGTGTTGGCCTATCTAAATTTAGTTGATTTATACAACAATAAGGCGCTCCAAAATCTAATGCTTGTGGTATATATTTCTGAATACCTATCCATACATTTATTATTGGGTATACTAGATAGGTATTATCTTTATGTAGTCTTTGATCTTCGAGTAATTTTCAGTGCTCCTCTTCGTCTGCTCTTTGATACTTCAGATCGTCTAATGCATGAAAGGGCTTCAATATTTTTTCCATTTCTAATATTTCCTTATTCAAGTGCTCAATAACTTATTCTTCATCCCTTAATTTACAATTTTGAAAATTCACAGAAATTCTTCGTGGAATGGTTAAATCATGCCAGCGACATAAAAACTCATAATCACACCTTTTGGAATATAGCTTGGACCACTGGAGTATTTCATGCCAAATAACACAATCTTCAATTTTATAGGAGTAAACTTCTCCAATAATAATATGTCCAGCAATTTATAAATCATGATAAATAGAAATAGATTTTATTTGTAGCGGAAGAATACGATCATTTTATTTTTCCCCGATTAATCGGTGTAGCACCCAAATACCTTTGCAGCATTCATTGAAATACCCTCCTGTTTATTTTTTCTAATATCAAACAAGCTTTTCATTGGAGCTTTGTGATTCATTGCTGTAAAATAAAATATTTTGTTCATATTTAAAATGTGTTAGTTATAATGTAAATAAAAAAGTGAAGAAGTTAAGAAATTCGCGTTATGTAGCTTGTAGGGGTAAAATATAACGTACAAAGTTGAGTTGTCTTTTTTTTTTTTGTAAAACTCACATTTTAAGTGAGTTATGGAGTACCTGTAGGTGCAAATAAAGTACAGAGTTGAATCGTCAATCAGTCCACAAAAAAGTGAGTTTTCCTTTTTTTTTTGTAAAACTCACATTTTAAGTGAGTTATCTATTTACAAAGAGTTCTTGTAGGTACAGATATTGTACAAAGGTGAATTTTAAATTAGTCCAAAAAAAAGTGTAAGACACACAAAAAGGTGAGTTGTCCTTTTTTTTGTAAAACTCACATTTTAAGTGAGTTATCTATTTACAAAGAGTGCTTGTAGTTGCAGATATCGTACAAAGATGAGTTGTCAATCAGTCCAAAAAAAAGTGTAAAACTCAAAAAAAATGAGTTATCCTTCTTTTTTTTTTTGAAAAACTCCCATTTTAAGTGATTTATCTTTTTACAAAGAGTACTTGTAGGTGCAGATATCGTACAAACTTGAGTTATCAATCAGTCTACTAAAAAGTATAAAACTCACAAAAAAAGTGGGTATCCTTTTTTTTTTTTGTAAAACTCACATTTTAAGTGAGTTATCTATTTAGAAAGAGTACTTGTAGGTGCAGATATCGTACAAAGTTGAGTTGTCAATCAGTTCGAAAAAAAGTGTAAAACTCACAAAAAAGTGAGTTATCCTTCCTTTTTTTTTTTATAAAATTCACATTTTAAGTGAGTTATTTATTTACAAATAGTACTTGTAGGTTCAAGTATTGTACAAAGTTGAGTTGTCAATCAGTCCAAAAAAGTGTAAAATTTACGAAAAAATTGAGTTATCCTTCTTTTATTGTAAAATTCACATTGTAAGTGAGCTATCTTTATGTAAAACTCACAAAAAATGTGAGTTATCCTTCCATTTTTTGTAAAACTGAAATTTTAAGTGAGGTATCTATTTACAAAGAGTTAAAAGTATATATTTATAAAGAGTAAAAATTGTAGGTGCAGATATCGTACAAACTTCACGTTTTTATTGAAATGTTTTTGTATTTGCATATTTTCAAATTTTAAATATTAAATTGATAATGTTTAATTAAATTATGTATTAAATTTAATTAGTTAAATTTATGTTTTGACATCTTTTTATGACATGTGATTTCAAATTGTTCTTTTTTACAAAATAAAATTTAAAAGATTAGTGTATCACAAAATATATTTACAAATATGATGTGTTTACAAAGAAATGTTTTATAATGAATAATTAATTTCATGATTAAATGAGTAACATAACTACGTGCCACAATCCCTAAATCGTATCAACCTGTATGGTCTAAGCCATACCCACGAGCACCATCATCCCCGTCGTTGTGATATTTTCCCGTAGTAGCAGCTACCGGATCTACACAATGCTTTTTTTATGATTGTCTTACATACCGGATCATATAAAAAAATAATTACACATAAGTACATTATAAAAAGAAATTTCATAATAAATAATTATGAGATGATATAATAATAGCTTGTGTCTTCTTTGTAACGTCAGTTGGTGCATGAGATGCATCTGGTATAATAGAATGTGCTGCCTCAAGAACCTAAAGAAATAAATGACAAAAATGTTAATCGGTTATAAATACAAAACAACAAGTAATTTTATCATTAGTGTTGTAATTATTGACCTGCATGTCAATGAGGTGATCAGTGATGGACTGAGAAGTACAAGGCGCCGCTGACTTGGATGTGTACTCTAAGATGAAACAAAGATTTAAATGGAGTATCTAATGAATAATAGAATTAGTATCTACATTTAATAAATATTTCCTCAAATTTATAACTGCATATAGTTAATATTAACCAGCCCTCCAATCTCCTCAGCCTATGCATGTGGGAGAGAATGGGCAGCTATCTCAGGGCCCCAACTGGTATGGAAGAAGATGTGCCTAATAGATCTAAGATTGATAACACAATATATTATAAGGATAAAAACTACCAGAGAAAAAAAATAAATGAGGTATTGCTAATACTAACCGGCGTATCTCCAAGCTCTGTCGAATCAAAACTCAAACGTAAAGTAGTAGCCACATCTCCATAATGCATGTCATCATATGATTGACGAACCTCTTCATCAACCCAAGATGGTGCAATATATGTAGAGAAGTAATGCGGCTGTGGAATGGATGAACAAGCTGGTGTAGATGATGATGGATCAAACAGTAGTATCTGAGTTGTACCTCTATATGGAATATGCTAAACCTCTGTTGCTGGGTTTGCTCTGGATCTACAACCGGATGTATGTGAGTCTCTGGCTAAACAGGAAGATGACCCTATCCTCGTCCACCCCTCTACACCGGTTTAACACCTCCACGTCCGTGTCCATGTCCACATCCTACCCCTCCTCGTCCAGTCCTGCATATGGCTCCACATACTCAACGTCGGGAAAAACGAACCCTCAAGGACCTGATCAGTCTTGTCAAATATACCCACAATATGCTGACTAACATAAGTACCACAAGCATGGTGTATGGGGTCCAGCATCCACTGTAATCCCCCCTGATACAAATGTTGGAGCCCTCTGGTCATCACCAAGTGTGAAGGCGCCATCAACACGTAGCTACAAGCTCTGTGAGTAGGGTTGCATAATAGCAACCGTCCATGATGCTAAAACTACTCTACATATGTAGCCAAGTCTGTATTGGTATGTGTCTCTTCAAAACTATGCAACCTATTGTTCCAATGATCAATACTACTGTCTACTAGAGCTAGGAAATTTTGATCGACTCTACTTCTATCATCATTCTTATAATGGTATGGATCCTAACTAGGAAATAGTGGAACATGTTGCAGACGACTAACCTTCCACATCACTCGATCTGATGCGTGACACTCTATAATATCTAAACATAACATGTCTGACCGTGTCCGCTATATCTTCTTACCAGCCTTTCAACAGGAAGGTAAAGTGGCGAGGATATCGCCATAGGGTGTCCATACAAACTAACATAAAATAGAATACAAAGTGACAAAAATTTTCTTTACGTATTAAAGATAATTTAATGTTATAAACTACATATTTCTTAAAACTTTATTCTACACCGAAGTAGTTACATTCCTTTATACACCGGACTATCCATATAATTGCACACATAATTAGACCTGCTTTCACTATCGAAAGGTACTCGAAATCTATAGAGATAGTTTTAATGATATATAACGAGAATAAAAGTAGTGGTTTTAAGTTTTCCAGCAATTATCTAGCAATTTAGATTACGCACTAAATAAATTCATTAGAAACAATCATTATAATTTTACCAGTTGTTATTTCAATAGGATTATTATGTATCTTCTGTTAATTAAGTTTGACATTAGAACTTTCACTAATAATAATTCCTCTAGAAATATAAATTACTGCTATAACTTATTACACTATCATCGTAATTATATATTTACACTAATCGCTTATGGATATTCTTTTTGTGTAGCGTGATAGTATAAATTTTTTAGATAATGGTCAAGTACACATCTAAATTATAATTTCTTAGCGAAACTTTAACTATCCATCATTTTCTTTAACATATTCAAACTATCACTCCATGTATATTAAAATAAACATCCATACAGAGTTGGCCAACTATTTATTTTCAAGTGACAACAATACTCAGCATCGATGTGAGGTTTAATTAATACAACAGCGGTGATAGTTTAGGTAGGTAAAAGGAACAATGAACAGTAGAGGTATGTCTTTGACGGTTATATCTAAAAGAATTTTACACTAATGATGTATATAATTTAAACTCAATAACGTAACGGAAATATTTACCTTAACCATGCATATAACTTTCAAGAAAATTATTAACACTTCATCCTATCCATTCCATCAGAATCCTCGATGATATACTACTTAATTATTTCTATTCAAGAAAAAGATTTATTACTGTTAAACCTTATTCTAATGTATAAAAAGGCCACTGTTAATCCTCCAACACTTAAGTATCCAACTCACAAGTCCAACACCATTAATTTTTTCCTAGCAACCAAAATCTTTTACACAAAACACACACACACACTCATTTGCAGTTCATCAATAACTGGAATTCAATTTTCATCTCACTCAAATCTGCAATCCTCAATATTTTTCTTACATAAAATGGCCTCCTTAATCCATTTAAATAATCTTCATACACACCTTCCTCGAAACCAATAAAAGATGACTTCTCACAGGCCTATAAAAGCAATAATTTTACATTAACACTAACAACAATATAAAATGCCACCACACGGCATATTTCAATAAAAAAAGACTTCTCACAAGCCTATACAAGCAATAATTTTCATTAACAATAACAACAATATAAAATGGCCCCACACGACACATTTTAATTAAAAAAAGGCTTTATTTGTACGTCTATACAAGCAATAATTTATCATAAAATTAACAACAATATAAAATGGCCCCACACAACATATTTCAACAACAAAAAAAGACATCTCACATGCCTATACAATCATTATTACATAACATTAACAACAACGTAAAATGACCCCACATGGAACATTTCAATAAAACAAAAATTCCACACGATTCGTTTCTCCATATAAATATGATCCCACACGCAACACAACACAATATAACATAAATAGAACATACTTGCGTCACTGTCATATGACCAAGCTAATCTCTCATTAGGACTACGGCATGGTGTGCCTCTGAATCATGTTGAATCTCGTGTGTCCATTTTCTAGAATATGGAAGCACGGGCTCATCCTCAGCAATTGGCCCAATCAGCTCTGGCCTGAATGGTCGAATCCTCCCCCAAGTCCAAATCTTATAGCTACATCAAAACTATTTTTAAATAAATAAATAATTAATCGACTTAAGTTTTCATAACAAAAAAGGTTACCTGAAGGAGAGGAACAAATCCTACTAGCTGACTAGCGCACATAGATACTCAACAAATAGACCTATATAAGTATGCTAGAACAGTGATGCCCCATCTATAGTCCACAGTCCTGTCCAAGTCCTTAAAAAAATATAAGTATCGCAAGCTCAATAGACTAGCAGATGTATTTGTGAAAAGAATTCCTCCCACAAGCAACAATAGGGATGGCAATGGGGCGGTGCGGGGCGGTGCGGATTTTAAGCTATGTGGTGCGGTGCGGGTTAAAGTAATTTATTTTAAATGGTGCGGTGCGGGTTGCGGGTATATGTGGGTTTAAATTAACAAAAAATCTAAAAATTAGTATTGTTCTCCTGAATATACCTAAAATTATATGTGTTCTTTACATAAATTTTATGATACTTAAAACTACATGCATAACACTACAAATAAATAATTTTATAGTAGTTTTTTTAACATCTCTATTCATTTGAATAAAAATATGTCATTTGATCATTACTTGTACACGTTATACTTTTTGATAATTTTTTAGTGAAAAGTGATATAATAGAAATTAGTTATTATTTTTTAGTTGTAGATTTGAAAATATTATGATTTTCAATGGAGTTACAAATTTTTTTTTAAAAAGAGAAAAAATAAAAACATGGGGCGGTGCGGTTATCTGAGGGCATGAATGTGGGGTGGGTTTATATGGGTTTAAATGTGATGCGGTGCGGTGCGGTGCGATTTTAAAACTTATGGGTTTAGTAAAAACCCACACCGCACCTGCATCGTACCGTACCATTTCCATCCCTAAGCAACAACATGTATAGCCGAGCAATGCTCTAAACCCTGTCCTCAGGCATCTCTATAAGAATGGAATGAAGTAAAAGTTGCTGCCAAAGATAATTAATAACTGTAATAATAGAAATACGACAATGCCCATTAATGGTCATCGGCTCAACCTCCAAGCCAGTGAAATATCCTAACATAGTATGCCAATCTAAATTACGAACCATTAAAACGGCATATGCAACTGCATCTCTGTCAATACGAAGCCCAAAAAACACCTCCACATCATGTAGTGTAATACTGACCTCTCCAAAAGGTAGATGTAAATTCTGATTCTATGGCTCCACCTCTCGGCCATAGCAGTTACTAGTGGGTGATCAAACTGAATCTTTCCTATACTAATGATGTCATATAACCCCGCCCTCGATATATAATGTATGACGCGATTGTGGGGTGGGGGTTATAAAATATGTTCCATGTTGACTCAACCTTCATCGAACACACAATCTTAGTGGGATGAATCTCTCCATCCCATAAGTATTGCAATTAGTGAGATCGTTGTAATGTAAGTAATGAAGCATCAATGGGCCCTGGGTGCAAGATGTGCAGCATAATGTATCTTTACATTTAATATTAAATATTGGTCAGATAGTGAAAAATAACACATATTCAATGAAATAATTAAGGTATATGCATTTTTTTCCTATGATCAATGGAAATGTATTTCCTAAACTATGGAAAATCGGCAATGAATAACATGTGATTATGATTTAAATATCAAAGAGAAAATAAGATCTAACTACACTTTTGAAAATAAAAAAGATCTAACTTCGCGTGCTCTCTATATAAAGAAAAATGGAACCTCTAGAAAAAAACTTTATACTAGAAGGCAATATTAAGTAGGGACAACATTTAGTGGTAACTTGTATTTTTATGCCTAATTTAGGAGTAATACTAGTCAGAAAAGTATAGGGACTAGGGAGTTGAGTTTGTTTTCATTTTCTTTGGTCATATAACCTTTATCATGATTTTTAAAGTGTTTTATTCTAATATATAAAACTTGTTACATTTCACATTTTTGGAAACTGTATATGTTGACTCTACATATACATTGCTTAACAATAAGTGAGCAAAGTTCTTTTGTGTACTAGAAATAGAATTTAGCTCCTTAAGCTAGGCAGGAGCCATACGGTAAGGTGCCATAGAAATAGGTCGGGTGTCAGGCTCAAGGTCAATAGAAAACTTAATGTAATTGTCAGGGGGAATACCAGGCAGGTTGGTAGGGAACACATTAGGAAACTCACAAACAATAGGAACAGATTCCAGTGACGGACTCTCTACACAAGTATCACATATATAAACGAGATAAGTCTTCTAGAATAAATATAAGAAATAATCCTCGTCGGCTCGCGGCTAACCACTCCTACCAAACGACTAGTGGTACATCGGGCATGGCTAAGGTAACGGTCTTGGAAAAAAATCCATGATCGCATATAGTGGGATAACTAGTCCACGCCAAGAATCACATCAAAATCTAGCATATCCTCAATATCAATATCATCATAGGTATCAACATCTCTAACTGTCACAACACATGATCTGAATACTTGATCCACTACTAATGAATCACCCCCGGGGGTGGATATATGTAATAGAATATATAATAAGTCCCTAGTCAAGTCCAACTGTGATGCATAATAAGTAAATATATAAGAATAAGTGGATCCAAGATCAAATAAAGCAAGCGCCGGCTTACGGCACACCAAAATCTTACCTATAACTACAGTATCCGAAGTCTCAGCCTCGAGTTTAGCAGGTACTGCATATAATTGACCACGCCTGCCACCTGGCTAGGCACCTAACTGAGCTCCTATCCTGCCTGGCTAAGTACCACCTCGAGCACCCTAATAACCACCCTCTGCGACCTCATGAACCACCTCTACCTTAGGGATAAACTACCCTAATAGGGGTAGCACCCGAAGCTGAAAAAACCATCACCCTACAACTAGGGCAATCTCATTAAAAATAACAAAGAAGCCCACAAGTAAAACAAGAGTCACGAGCAAAATCAGAACTCATAGATCCGGTTAATCCAGATTAACCACCACGTCTAGCATAGCCTACAGACAAACCTCTTAAAGACTGATCACCTCCCTTACTAAGGAGACCACTAGTACCACACTAACTTTCGTTAGTAGTCTAAAGAGGTGCCTGAATTGGTCTACTAGTCTAACTCTGAGATGAAAATATGGATGCAAAGGATACACAATATTAGAACTACAACCTCTGAATGGGGAACTGCTACGTCTCCCACCAAATCTGCCCTGTTACTTAGGCCTCTTCTCATGAGCCTCACGATGCATGTCTAACATCACTCTTGCATGATCTAAAACTTTAGCAAAGATCCTACTAGACATTGATTAGCCATCTAAATAGGGAGTCTCAATCCTCTCTCAAAGTAGCAAACTCTCTCATTCTCAGTATTAATAATAGAAGTTGCATGTCTGGGCAACTCATGGAAATGGGCCTTATACTCAGCGACTATCATAGAACCCTGCTCCAATCTGGTGAACGGATCCCTCAATCAATCCCTAAGGTTGCGTAACATATACTTCTCCAAGAATATCTCAGAGAACTAAATCCATGACAAGGGAGAAGATCCAACTGGCTTAGAACTCATAAAACCTCTACACCAGTGTCGAGCAGACAAATAAACTGAAATGTTGTGTAATCCATACCATGTGCCTCAGCAAGGCCTAATCCACAAAGCCTTTCCTTACAAGCAGTAAGAAACTCAAATGCATCCTCTCCAGGAGCACTAGAAAACTTATGCAGAGTCAACCTAAAAATTCTACCCAGCATCTTCTGCTTTTTAGTAGACATAGAAAGTTGGGTCACAACTTGCTGAGCTGCCATCGGCTGAACACCTGCCAGCATAGGAGGAACCTCAAATATAGGAGTTGCATCTACAAGATGCACTCCTGCCCTTGTAGTCGGTGCACCATCAACAACACCCAATATTTAAGGCAAGGCGTCTCTAAGAAAAGAAGAGGGAATAAAATATGATGGAGCCTGGGCTGGTCCTTGGCCCACCGCTGGCTGTGGCGAAGGAATCTCTGGATCACGTGCAGGAATGGGATTTGTGGGAGGTGGCCCATCCGGTTCTCTAATTAGGGACACATCACGAGGTTGTCCTCAAACAGGAGTAGGATCCTGGGCTCAATCTCAGGACCCTCCTCACGCATAGTTGTAGCACGTGTCCTATGCATCTGTGAAAGAGTAAAGTTAAGGAAATTTCCTACAAACCAACTAAGTATTTTAGCTCAATACCCATGAAAGATGTGAAGGAATCCTAAGATTGTCCTATAGCCTCCAAAATATATAAATGGGAGTCAATATTTTAATCCACAAGACTTGATTAGATACTTTGTCGTTTACTCACAATACCAGTGAAACCTATGCTTTGATACCAATTTGTCACAGCCCAATTCATAAGTCATGATGGCACCGACTAAAACCCACCAATAGGTAAGCCAACACTATAACTCAAAGTTAAGGTAATGGATTACTTCGAAAGAAATGCCTAACCATGTCTAAGTACACAAATATAAATGTAATCAACAATTTCATACTAAAATAAGACAATCAAATTGAATACCAATCCCATGATCTGGTAATATCAATACAAGAGCATCTAAGTATGGTAATAGAAAATACAACCCACAAGTCTAGAATAGTCAACAATTTTGTCTCGAATACAAAAGACTGAACAAGGATAGAGGGAAACGTGCGAATCAAAAATCCAAGAACTCACCTAATCTTCGGAAGATCAACACTGCATGAACTCAACTCAGTGATGACAACTAGTACTCGGGTCGGCACCAAAAAGGTACAGAAGTGTAGTATGAGTACCAAAACAATGGGTACTCAGTAGACATCATTTGCTGACTAACCTAAATTATGATATAAAGATGATATAAAGCAAGATAATATCTCCAAGTCAAGGTACAAAATAGAACCTGAATCATCCTTATTATCATTGTATAAATAAATGATCAACTAGAATAATAATACAACATCTCATATCAATATGCGCCAATACCATCATATATAATGAGTAATGCTCTGAAATAATAAAGTGACACTAATATAATAATCGCATAAATACCATGTTAACGCACATACATCTATTATAGCATAAAGTAAAAGAACTCGCCACGGCATCCCATACCACTTGGGTGTACACCCAAAAGAGCACAAGGTAAATAACCCATCACGGCATCCCATACCATCGGAGTGTGCATCAAAATATCAAATCGTCAATGTATATAGATATATAAAAAACTTCTCATTATTTATGGTTTCCCAATTTCACACCAACGGTCATTTTCTAAACTTCATAATCCTCATCAATTACCGCAATTGAAAAATATTTACCAAAGTACTCATAATTATAATCATATCACCATTTAGAAATCTATCTCATTGCTATACTTAATCTACGCATTATCATTAAATAACCAATACTCATTATTAACTACTGATTCCCTAGTCATCAAAAGATATCTAGTTATTAGCCTAACCGATTCTTTACATAATCATATTCATGGGATAGTAACTAACCATTATTCCTTAATTAACAAACATCCAACATCTATTCGGGGTTCACTATTAGACCATAGAGGCATTTAAATAGTACCTATTTCTAATCATCATAATAGCACTAATCACCATCTATAAAAGGCCATAACTTTCATTATACTCTTATATAAATATAGTCATTAACATCTTTTAGTATCTAGCATCATTAATATACTAATTCTCAATAAATGGCTAATCAACATCATAAATTAGTCATCAATATCATTAATCATCACCCATACTAACCTATTATTACCATTAGCTATGCAACAACAACAATTTCTAGTTACCACATTTCAACAAAATAAGGTTCACTAACTAGAATTCCAGACTTCAAGTCATCAAGTAAGATAGTCACTTAGTAGTCAACTAGTCACCACATAACTTGCTTAAACATGCAATATACCTTAATTAATCCCTTTATCCAATGCTATCTAAAATCACTAGGTGAATCCTCAAATGCCACACAATATCCCTTTTACCAACTTGTCCAGATTTATTATTCGACATATACTATTTTTATTAGCTATTCAACTCTCGCAAGAACTACACCTTTTAACTAGTTATTAGTATCAAAGAATTATATCAGACATCCCAAGATTAACATCATATCATCAAAGTACATATGTATGTAATCATATAAAGGCATAGTCATACTTAAACCTATATATACACACATGTTTACCATACATAACATCAATATATCCTTCAGACTTACCGGACATCATCACGTTATCAATATATCCTCCATACTTACCGGGCATCATCATGTCAGCAATATATCCTCTGGACTTACAGGGCATCATCATAACATCAATATATCCTCTAGACTTATAGAGCATAATCATAGCATCAATTTATCCTTCAGACTTACCGGGCTTCATCATAACATAAATATATCTTCCGGACTTACCCCGCATCATCATAATATCAATATATCCTCCAGACTTACCGGGCCTCATCATAATGTTAATATATCCTCCGGACTTACCGAGAATCATAATATCATCAATATATCCTCCGGACTTACCGATTATCATCATAATATCAATATATTCTTTGGACTTATAGAGCATCATAATACACATATAAGCAATCCAAACATTAGTAAACGCAAGCCCCACGAGGGATAGATTGAAAGAAAAGTAAGGAAAGACATATCACCATACCCTATCATTCATTATCAATACAATATATTAATACATGCATGAACAAGTATATCCGTATGGAATGAACACTCACTACTTTACTGGCTAAACATAATCATTAGCATTTTCAAGGCCAAGCCTTAATTATATCTTCTAGAGCCCCTCTTTATTAGCATGATTCATATTATTAGCACAAGAGGATCTTTAGCACAAACATTAGTTTAATCACTAGGCATAAACATAATATGAATGATAATATACTTCAAGGCGCACATGATAATTTAGTCAATGAAGTAAGTGATAGCATAGCCATGTGTTAAATCTATAAGAAAATTCATTACTATCCAAGCATTATCAATAATTAGCAACCAATAATGCAGATTATTTCCAATAAGAACATCATGATTAAACCATTTACCGGGGTTAGCCATCATACCACCAAAGGCATATTCTAAGCTCTTAACAAGTATCAAGGTCGCTAATGAACTACATAGTCTAAATTTAACGCGGGTCAAGTTCTGCTTCTAATAACCCAAATTACTCTCAAAGTCTAACTTCTACTTGAGACTAATCTAAGCCATCTAATTCATATCTTAGTGGTTTATTATTCCACACTAGTCTTATGGTACAATTCTTCCTCAAGTAATACACTTAATTCATCCCAAGGTACTAGGGCAAATTCCATAACTACGCATAACTAAGGTCAACTTACTATTTAGTGTGAGTGACAAGGTCACTCCCATATAACTAGCTCATGTTATTCATGAGATAACAAGTCTACTGACCAAGGTTCTAGGCTATAAGTCAAGCATCACACTTTATGAGTTCAATAGCCTAAGTTGCTCAACTAATCCCAAACATTACAATCTACTATTTCGACAACTTAAACCCCACCAATCATATCAGGATATCAAACTAATACTATAATAAAGCTCAATCTAATAAGAAGTAAGCCTAACCAACCTTGAATACAAATATAGCTCACAAATCGGCAACCTTCGCTTTCCCTTTCCTCGAAGCTTCTTCAAGGATCCAAGCTATCAAAAACATGGTCTATGCATTATTATGAGAATATTAATACTCATATTGTACCGTTGTGCTTCTGGCCCAAAATGACACCAAAAACCTAAGTGGATCCCACTTACAAAAAATGAGTTTTTTAGACCAAACCATTGTTCAAATACCATTAAAGAGTTATATCCCTCAGGAAATTGGTGCAAATAAAGTAGAGTTGGGTAAAATCAAGCCTCAAGCAATTTAAATAGACAATACATGTCACGAGAAAAAAATTGTAACGTACTAGTAACGACATCAGATGATGCCTCAGATTTCTGCCGAGATGCAAAAGCATACAACCTATTTCAGCCAGTGCCAGTACCAGAAGTAGGAGAAGACACCAAAGCTGCACCACTAGGCACAGAAGCAGAAGATAAAGTAACCAGATCTTTGACCACTCCTAAAGCTCCCTTACTAACCAAACAATTCTTGAGCATATGGCCTGGCAGGCCAAATTTAAAATACTTATCCCTTCTTTCATTGCAATTACACTGATAAAGATGACCACAGAACTAACAAGAAGGTCAAGAAGAAATAGACTTACCCTTACTCGCCTGATATTAGACACCTGGTGCCTAAAAATTATCACCACCTTGCTGATGGCTATCATCCGACTACATCGGGTAAAGAGCACTAACAGTAGAGAAGGAACAAGAACTCCCTCACTTTTTTTCTATTTTCCGCCATCCGACAACCCTGAGACTGAGCACCTTCCTAGTCAAAAAATTTGCTTCTCTTACCCTACCGATGTCTAAACTTCGCCTGTTTCCTCTTCTCATCCTACACCTGCTGCATATGAACAGTCAACTTGGAAATATCCATATTCTTAATCAGTAAGGCAGTCTTGCTTTCAAAGATCAAATCCTGATTCAACCCAAAAGCAAACTTTCTCATTCTCGCTCTCATGTTGGCCACCAAATCAGGAGCATACCTTTATAACTAATGAAATTTCAATGTATATTTCTTGACATACATTCTCCCATACTTATAATTCATAAGCTCCTCCTTTTTTACTTCCTCAACTCTTGAGGAAAGAAACGATAAAAAAGCACCATAAAAGACATCCCATAAGGATAACTCCTCTACATCACTTCTATCCCTATCCCTATCCCTATCCCTATCCCTATCCCTATCCCTATCCCTATCCCTATCCTTATACCACTCTTCGTGTCATTGGTACGCAACATCCTTAAGTTGATGAGCTACAAGTTTACACCTTCCATATTTATGGCCTACATCACCTTGAATATCTTTTCCATTTAATCTAAGAAACCCTGAGGATCCCTCTCCTCCTCCATACTCGTAAAAGTAGGAGGATTTAGTTCAGTTTTAAAATTTGATCAACCCTTGTATCCTCAGTAGATAAACCACCAGACACGTCCCTCTCAACCTGAGCAGCAACTAACTGAGCAATAGTTTGAATAAATTAGAGAAATTCTACATTAGTCACCTTACCCTGAGGATAAATAGTAGAAACCTGAGGAACTCTAGAACAAACAGGGATAGGACCCTGAGATCAAAGACGAACTCCAGACGTAGGACGTACCCCATCAATATTATCCCCAAATAGGACTGAAGAGGTTCCACGTGGTCCAGATTATTGAGGCATGATATAAAAAGTGAAAAATCAAGGATTAGAGAAGAATTCCAGTAATTAGACTCCAAGCTTGAAAATAGAATACCAAGAAAGTGAATCATTCTTAAATACCTCGTAGCCTCTCTCTTATGAGTATGGTGTGCTACACATCCCTAAAAGAGACTCTACTAGACACGGCTTGATGGACTCCCAATTGAATATAAACCTAAGGCTCTAATACCAACTTGACATGACCCAACCCAGGGCCTTGTCGTAATGGGCATCCAATGTCTGACTAGGAGAAGAGACCACCCCCGTTACCCAACCCAACCTCTAGTCGCCTGCCCTGAGTTGGCTGAATTTCAAACATATAATTAGATAGTGTAACTATCAGAATTACAGAATCTGGATATGTCTATTACCAAGACCAACCAAACCGAGTCAGATCATCCTCTACCAATCGTACAACCATACCAAGCCAAATAAAATCATAGATCCAACCATAACCAAATAAGTTCAAAAACATAATATAATTAATCCCAAAATGAAATACAATGGAACAGTGAGAAATTATGTTCAATGATGTTAACCCCAATACTAATTCCAATATTAATACTAACACCGATACCGATCCCGCCCATACCAATCCGTAGTAGTACCACAAGGCCTATAACCAAATGAGTAATAATATTTGGTTGAGACATTCCCCCAACCATAGCCAAAATTAATATAAAAAATAAATTAAAATGTCTAAAAATATCCATATCATAAAATAGAGCCTTCCAAAAAGATAAAAGCTTACCTCTCAATCAAACAGTTATCCCCAAGTCAATCACTAAGTAGGAGAAGCAGAACGGTCGATTCTTGCATAGTGTGGGCATACAGTCGCCCGAATATGGGTTAGCAGGTTAACGCTAGCATGAACGTAGGATAAGGATAAAATAATACCACTCATAAAACAAGTAAAACCATCCATAATGCATACAAACCATACATATATATACACATGTTGGGAAAAGGAACCGGGTTTAGTATTCCTTTAAAACCTTTACCTGGGTTGTGTAGCTCTGTCATTCTAAACCACCAATGGGCTATGAGGGTTTAGCTTTCCTGCTGAAAGGGCCTCAGTGCGTGAAGCCACACGACCAGAGAAGAAAACCTAGGATGACTAGTACATCCCCCAAAATATATAGTGTGACATCATGCACACGATCACTAGGACCAAACCTCACAGCGATAAAATATGAGTTTCTTGTTTAGATCCCCCCCGGGACCTCCATCTTCAACGGCTTTGCTACACATCCCTCCTTTAATCCCGACTAAAACCATTACCAAGAAACCAACCACTACCATTAACCATTTAATAAAAAAGGCTATTCAATAATGGTATCATCATATTAACTATAACTTGCAAGTATTATCCTTAGCCAATCCTTAGGGGATTCCTATGTACCCCACATGATTTAAAATTAAACCAAAACTATGGCCATAAAGGCCTTTTCAATCCATTCAAAACCATTTAAACAATTCATGTCATTTAGGGTTCCATTACAAAGTTTAAACAATGTATAAGTTATATTAAAAAACCAATAATATAGTGAAAGCATTATTATAGGCATTTTATCACACACTTTAAGGGAATAGTATTTCTAAAACTAAAGTCCATTACCAGAAAACCATTCCCATGAATCCAATTATCCAAAAGCACCATTAATGCATATAAAAGCATAATAAAAAACATGGGAAAATGATAACCAAGCATTTATATCAAAAAAACCCAAATAATATTTGAAAACCCAAAATCATACAACATTCAAATCATTAAAATATTATATAAGACCATGCCTTTAGTTGGAAATAACAATGAGGGAAGAGAACATGCCTTAGACAAAGATGGTAATGGAGAGAAATCACCAAGACAAGCCACAATTTTCTCCATAAGATAAAATCCTAGCTTCCTTTGCCGAAGAACTTTAAAGAGGATTTAAAAGTGTTTTCCAAGTGTTTAAGTATAGAATAATAGGATAAATAACCTCCCAAAGGAATCATAAGTTATGGAACCTTATTAGGGTAAGTAGGAAAATGTCCAGATTACCCCCACTTAAGTTGTACAAAAATCCCATCAAAGGAGGAGTATGATTGACCCTCACGAGTCATACCCATCGATACAAGTGGTACCCTCCACTCGTGACCAAATTCTTAACCCTTGGACCAACATTCTCCAATATATGGCTCATCCTACCCAAGTTGTATTGATAGTATACGATCCATATCCTTCACCCGTATCTTTTCCAGAATAAAATCCATAGTAGTTTCAAATAGTGACCACCACATGAGTCCTGGGTATGACTTGTACCCTATTTTATGGCTCATGGTGAGACACTCTACTGAAATACCCTAGTTTCTGGACCTTAGAAAATTTCCTAGAATTTTAATTTGTGGACCCAATATGACTCATGGGTATGATCTGTATGTTGGGGTATGTGTGGTATGGTCCATTCATATACTGACCAGTGTTGGTTGGTGGAATGGATTTTTGTTATTTGAATGGATACGACTTTTGAGTACGAGTCGTATTGGTGGTTGCAGATTATTTGGTTCCTTAACTTAATCATAGCCTTGGTTATTTAGGTTGGATATGAGTACAAGTGGATCACCATGATCCGTAAGCTAGGGTACGAATCATACCTGGGACTTGTATGGTAAACAGTGTTCAATTCCCCATGTATTTTTTTCTACCAGAGATACGAGTCATGGATACAAATAGTATGTTGTGGTTATGACTTAGTTGGATGTGCTATATACTTGACAGTGTTTGATCCAAACGTTGAGGTTTGGATACGAGTGGTGGATACAAATTGTATTGGAAGAGTACGACTTGTGAGGGTCAGTCGTATCTTTGTGATGGAATTTTGTACAACATAAGTGGGGGTATTTTGGACATTTCCCTACTTATCCTAACATGGACCCATGACTTTTAACCTACCTGAAAGGTTATTTACCCTATTATTCTATTTATTAACATTTAATAACTCTTCCTAAACACTGTATAATTCTCTTACTAGCTTTTGGGCAAGGGGAGCTAGGGTCTAAACTAAGGGATAAATTTGGGGCTTGTCTTGGTGATATCATTCTGTCATCATCTTAGTTTAAGGCATGTTTCTCTTTCCTCATTGTTAATTTTACTTAAAAGCATGTTTTATATGGTTGTTTTCATGGTTTTACTATTACATGATTTTGGTTTTCAAACACGATTTAGGGGTTTTAATATTAAATGGTTAGTTATGGTTTCCCAAGGTTTTAATTGTGATTTTATATGCATTAATGATGGTTTTTGATAATTGGATTGCATGAGAATGGTTTATTGGTAATTGGAATTGATTTTAGTCATATTATGCCCCCAATGTGTTTGATAAAATGCTTATAAAGATATGTTGATTGGATTGACATCTTTTAATTGAAATCTTGCATGTTTTAAACTTGGTAAAGTAATTATGCACGGTTTAAATAGATTGGAATGGTAAAAGGCTAAATGGATATGCTTGTGGGGAATATGAAAGTCGTCCAAGTAGTTTAATATGGTAAATAGAAGTGTACTTGAAAGTCCCCTTAATCCTATAAATGGTTGGCTATGGATGATAATAGCAAGTAAGGGTTGGTGTGAAGATACCAATATCAATGGCCTTGGTTAATAAATGGATAATGGTTTGGTTATTTGGAAACTGGATTTAATTGGGCAATAATGGTGGGATATGTAGCAAAGTCGTGAAAGGTTAAGTTCCGGGGGGACCAAAACTGTAAACTCATATTTTCCTATATGAGGTTGGTCTTGGTGACCGTGTGTATGATGTCACACATTATTTTGGGGATGTACTAGTCATCCCATTGGATACTTCCCGGCCGTGCGGCTACACGAACTGGTGCCCTTTCAGCAAGGGGAGCTGAACCCATATAGCTCATGGATAGTTTAGGACAGCAAAGCTACATAGCCTAGGTAAAGGTTTTAAATTCATTATAAATTCGTTCCTTTTTTCCAGCATGATTATATATATATATATGTGTGTGTAAGGTTGTGTGCATATGGATGGTTTTACTTGGTTTTATAAATGGCATTATTTTATCCTTACCTTAATATCATACTAGTAGTTACTCGCTAACCCCATTTATTGGCGGTTGTATACCTATGCTATGCAGGAACTGACCGTTCTACTCCTCCTACATAGTGACTAACTCGGTGATAGCATTTTGGCTGAAGTGGTAAGATTCCATTCTTTCAAAATATTCCCTTTCATGTTATGGATATTTATAGACATTTTGTTTTTTTTTAGATATTGGTTTTGGCTATAGTTGGAGCATGTCCCAATTGAATGTTATTACTCTTTTGGTTAGAGGCTTTATGTTACTTCTATGGGTTGGAATTGGTAGGATCGGTATAGGTGCCAGCCATGGAATTAGAATAAGATGGGAGGTTGGCACCATCAGCCATAATTTTTCACTATCTATCATATTACTTTTTGTGATTAATTCTATTATGTTTTGGGGATGTCCTTTGTTATGGCCTAGTTTATGGCCCTTGTTTTGAATGGTTTAGTATGGTTGGATTATTTGATTATTGGTATGGGATGGTTGGACTCGACTGGGCTGGTAATGGTTGTAATTTATTCCTAGAGTCTTTATATGAGTTGTTACACTATCTTGTTATATTCTTAGAATTCATCCAACTTAGGGCAGGTGGCTAGAGGTTGGGTAGGGTAACGAGAGTGGTCTCCAGTCTAGATCAAACTTGGGATGCCCATTATGATAAAGCCCCAGGGTGGGTCGTGTTATGTTGGTATCAGAGCCTAGGTTCATGGTCAATTGAGAGTCCACAAATCCGTGTCGAGTAGAGTCTCTTTTAGGGGTGTATAGCACGCCACACTCTTAAGGGACAGGGTACAAGGCATTTAAGAAATTTTTCACTTTCTTGGTATTCTATTTTTATGCTTGGAGTCTCAGTCCTGGAATATTATTTAAACTTTGTTTGTTCGTCTTTCAGATCATGCCTAGTAGATCTGGAACACAAGGAAATTCTTCTATCCCATCTGGGGGTAATGTTGAAGGGGTGCATCCTACTTTCAGAATTTATATTTGATCTTACGATCCTATCCCTGATAGTTCAGAGTTCCAGCGGTTGCTACTAGTCCTCCTCAAGGTGAGGTGACTAATGCAAAATTCTATTAGTCTATTCATACTATTGCAAAATTGGTTCCTGCTTAGGGTGATCGGGATGTGTCCAGTGCTTTGTCTACTGAGGCCACAAGGGTTGGCCAATTTATGAATATGAATCCTCACACTTTTTTTGGAGTGAAGGTGAAGGAGGATCCACAAGGCTTTTTGGATGAAATGGAGAAGATATTTTTGGTGATGCAAGCTACCAATGAGGAAAGGGTAAACTTTTCAGCTTATTAGTTCAAAGAAGTTGCATTTCAGTGGTATGAAGAGTAGAATAGGGATAGAGGAGATCTGGAGGAGTCATCCTTATGGGATGTCTTCTCTAGTGTATTTTTGGATTGGTTATTTCCCCAAGAGTTAAGGAAATCAAATATGGAGGAGTTTATAAACCTCAAGTAGGGAAGAATGTCTTTCAAGAAATATGCCTTGAATTTTAATCAATTGTCAAGGTATACTCTTTATTTGGTGGCTGACATATGGTCTAGAATGAAGAAGTTTGCTTCTGGGTTGACTTGGGATCTAATTTTAGAAGCAAGACTTTGTTTGCTAATTAAGGATATGGACATCTTTAGGTTGACTATTCAGATGCAGCAGGTAGAGGATGAAGAGAGAAAACATGTAGAGTTTGGGGATAGGTAGGTGTAATACCCCAAACTTTTTGTGAAGTCTAATTTAGTCTCCAGAAGATTTAGGGATGACTTCCTAAGTGAATGATGTTTAAATCAGATAGAATTTTCCCAATTTCGATTTTTTATCATGTGGGAAATTCAATTAGCATTCCAACGATACCAATTTTGTCCAAATCCGGTATCGGAGTAAAAAGTTATGGATGTTTTACAGAGAACTATCGGAACCGCCCAGAAGCGACGGTCAGGCCGACAGACCGTCGAGCTAGCGACGGATCATCGCCCAAGCCGTTGCGACTAAGGCAGTGAACCCATCTTCTGGCCAAGTGCGACTGTCATGACCGACGGACCGTCAAGCTAGTGATGGACCGTAGACCAAACTATCACAGACGAGGAAGGAAGTTTAGGTTCTGGCCAAGTACGATGGGATGGACCGACTGATAGTCAAGCAAGCGACGGACTGTCGCTCAAACCATCGCCACTACCGATCAGCAATTTTAAGTTGTTTTTAAAAGGGTATTTGGGTCCTTTGCCACCTGTTTTAACCCCTAATTATACTAGACCAGAGCTCATAATTCTTTTATTCATCCACAACACCAAATTTGGGTTTCTCTCAAAGATCAATCCTCAAGATCAAGAAACCCTAGGTGTTTAATTCCAAGTCAAGAATTCAAGCTTTCCTCCACCAATCTTCAAGAAATCATCCACCCAGGTATGTTTAGTGTTGATTCATGGGTTCCTTTCACCCATGAAGCTCAAGAATCCTATTTTAAAATCACGAATTATGAAACCCATGTTGTGGATTGATTATAATCATGTTTATGTTGTTGTGCGACTTCCAAGATGGAAGCTTTAAAATGTTTTCATGAAATTTGTTAATGTATCGATTGAAATCGATGAAATTGAGTTGAATGAAGGAACTTGATGTATTAAGTTGATGTTAATTCTTAAGCCCTAAGTTATACATACTAGATGTTTGATAAAATGTCTAAGAGAGTACCAATGCCCCAGCAGCCTTCATGGACTTTATGAACCATGTGTTCAAGCAGTACTTGGACATATTCATCATAGTCTTCATAGATGACATCCTCGTCTATTCCTGCAGTGAACATAATCATACAGATCGTCTCATAATAGTATTACAAATCCACAAAATCCATCAAGTATCATGATATCTATTTATGTCCTACCTATCATCTCCATGATCAGTGCACATATTTGTGCACATTAGTGAAAATCATGTACGATTTCAGTTCCTAGTATAAGGAGTCCCAATTTACTCCGTGGTATGAATCATGTTCCATGAACACAACTTATATTTACGCACCTTCCATAGAATCATATGTATTTCTAGTTCCTAGTATAAGGAGTTCCAGTTTACTCAATAGTTCGTATCATGTCCCATTAATATAGAACCTTCAGACTCAGGTCATGCAGCTTACGGTTCATGTACTCATGTCATGCTTTACAGTATGCTCAGGCCACATGACTCATGTTCCACTCCTAGTAATCAGCCAAACTCAGGTTATGTCACGTATAACCTCAGTTTAAATCCCTCGATGAATCCAAGGTGTCGATGTTCCATCCCTCAGGCCTCAGTTACAGCATTAGTTCAGTAATTGGTATTCAGTAAAGGACTCAGACAGTCCTAAAGGACCATGGCTTTCAGTTATTAATTACTTAGCCATCAAAATTTAGTACTTCAGTACCAATCTAAACCTCAATTATCAAAAACCAGCATTCAGTCCCAGTATGAGTCTCAATTACAGATTTAGTTGTAGTCTCTACTACAGTCTTAGATATAGTGTCAGCCTCAGTCTCAGTTTAGAAATTAGATTAGTACCAAAGTCCAATTTCAGGTTTTCTTGACCATAGCGTGTAGTTATCAGTTATGCATGTTATCAGTGTTTCAGTACCTTGGCTTACAAAATATTTTTGAATCATGTTATACGCCTGGTCTTGCATCCTCAAAAAATACAAGTATTTTATGAATTCATGCTCAGCTATCTTATTACTTAGTTAGTCCCTTTCTCATGTTCATAAAACCTCTATATTCTCAGTCCAATTATTCAGACTAAGTATAATTCAGTCTTACATGTCTAGTACTCAGCCATCAATCAGTTAGCAAATCAGATGAGTCAATTAGTAGGAATTAGTTTGAACAACCAGTACTTCAATCTGACAATCAGACGGACAAGTTCATATATTTTCCCATTCTGTCCACCTAGTCGCACTATTCGAAGTCTCATGGATGTAATCATTCTAAGATGGACCAATCAAGTAGTTTCGAATTCAGCTCAGTTCATATTTCATGACTCAGTCTCATATCCCAGATATTCAGTTTGTTTGTTCCCTGTGCATCATTCCAGTCTCTTCTCAGTATCTTGGCCAATTCAGCATTCTTTGAGGGACGTAGTGTCCCAAGAGGGAGATACACTATAATCCCCTGAACTTTCATTACCTAAGCATTTCATTCCCTCTTCATAGAAGGAACCTAGCTTGGAGTAGTGGGTACTCATAGGTGGACCCTCAATCTCTATTCTCAGTCGTAATCCACGTACGCAATGGCTCAGTTTAGTTCATGATACTTATTCCATGTCACACATTACAGACTCAGTCATGTTCTCATGTTCCCATTCATGCGTGTTCAGTAAAGGATCTTGAGTTTGAGATTAATAACTTTATCTATCTAAAGATCTCTCCCATAAAGGGAGTGAAGAGATTTGGCAAGAAGGGAAAGCTCAGTCCTCGATATGTTGGTCCCTTTAAAATTCTCAGTCATTTTGGCAAGGTAGCTTATGAGCTCGAGTTTCCTTCAGATCTAGCTTCAGTGCATCCAGTCTTTTATTTCTCCTTGGTTAAGAAGTCCATAGGTGACCCAGCAGTCATAGTCCCTGTTAGGGGCATAGATATTCAGAACAGTCTCTCTTATAAGGAAATTCCAGTCAAAATCCATGACTACCAGATTCGCAGAATGAAGAGAAAAGAAGTCCCTCTAGTCAAAGTTCTTTGGCGGAATCAGTCCATTGAGGGAGATACTTGGGAAGAAGAAGCATATATGCAGACCAAGTATCCTCACCTTTTCTCCGCTAATTCAGACTCAACCCAAAGTAATAGCTTTCCTTAAGCCTATTCAGTTTCATGTTTAGATTTTAGTTACAATATCGGTATTTTAAAGTACTATTGCATATTCAGTCATGCATTCATGTATCAGCTCAGTCATGTACAAATGCATCAAATATGCATGTTTAGATTCATGCATCAGATCATGCATCAGATATGCATGTTCCGTATGAAATTTCAGTATATCAGAAGTTTAAGTCATTTAATCATGTTTCAGATATTCACGTCCCTTAAGTAAGTTCAGTCTATCAGAAATGCCAGCTTAGTCCCATTCGAGGATGAATCTTCCCAAGGGGGAGATATTGTAATGCCCCAAACTTTTTTTGAAGTTTAATTTAGTCTCCAGAAGATTAAGGGATGAATTCCTAAGTGAATGATGTTTAAATCAGATAAAATTTCCCCAATTTTGAATTTTTATCATGTGGGAAATTCAATTAGCTTTCCAACAATACCAATTTTGTCCAAATCCAGTATCGGAGTAGAGAGTTATGGATGTTTTACAGAGAACTATCGAAACAGTCCAGAAGCGACGGTCAGGCCGACGAACCATCGAGCTAGCAATGGACCGTCGCCCAAGCCATCGCGACTAAGGTAGTGAACCTATCTTCTGGAAAAGTGCGACGGTTAGGACCGACGGACCGTAGAGCAAGCAATGGACCATCACCTAAACCATCACAGATGAGGCAGGAAGTTCAGGTTCTGGCCAAGTACGACGGACCGTCGAGCCAGTGACGGACCGTTGCCCAAACCTTTGCCACTTCGGATTAGTGATTTTAAGCCATTTTTAAAAAGGTATTTGGGTCTTTTTCCACTCATTTTAACCCCTAATTATACCAGACCAGAACTTCATTATTCATCCACAACACCAAATTAGGGTTTCTATCAAAGATCAATCCCCAAGAACAAGAAACCCTAGGTGTTTAATTCCAAGTCAAGAATTCAAGCTTTCCTCCACCAATCTTCAAGATATCATCCACCTAGGTATGTTTAGTGCTGATTTATGGGTTCCTTTCACCTATGAAGCTCAAGAATCCTATTTTAAAATCATGAATTATGAAACCCATGTTGTGGATTGATTATAATCATGTTTATGTTGTTGTGCGACTTCCAAGTTGGAAGCTTTAATATGTTTTCATGAAATTTGTTAATGTATCAATTGAAATTGATGAAATTAAGTTGAATGAAGGAACTTGATGTATTAAGTTGATGTTCATGCTTAAGACCTAAGTTATGCATACTAGATGTTTGATAAAATGCCTAAGAGAGTAAGATTTATGCTTATTGACTCAATAGGTCCTAAATGATGAATTCATACTTTATCCTTATGTTTCAAAATGACTCTCATGCTACTATGATGCATTGAAATTATTTGATCGAATGCCCATGAGACTAGAATTGTGTAACCATGATATATTTTAGTGCATTCCTATTCATATACAAGAGTATGAGAACCAAGTGTTTCATGAAACTCCCAAGTGATTGTATTATGAATTATTGATTATGGTCATGTGTTCAAGAAGTGTCATGTCTTGTCAGTTTCATACTACCGAGTACTGGGGGTACTTGTACCCAACAATTTAGTTGTGTGCCTAAAGCCAGTGTTAGTTTCATAATAATCTCAATCAAGCCATGATTAGTAGAATTCATCCAGTTACATGACTCAAGAAAACTCAGCAAATTCAGTATTAGACAAGCAATCTCAGTAATCTCAGTAATATCAGTCAGTTATTAGATCTCAATAATATTCCATCAGTCAATAAAATTTAGTGAACTCAGTCCAGTTTAGTCCAGTATATTCAATTCAGTGTCTATTCAGATGGGAATAGGATTCAGCACTGAGTGAGCCCAAGTATGAAAACTCACCTGCGAGTAGAGGGTGTGATTCTTAGAAGAAATCCTTGCGCTCCAGAACTACGTAACTAGCATAGGCTAAGACATCAAACCTACTAGATGAGGGTATATGAGATGGCTTAACCAATTAGATGAGGGTCCCACCATTCTTACTAGAGTACCTATTAGATGAGGGCCACTCACAGATTGTCCTTTCCAGTGGCGCGGTATTGACACCCTTCTAATTAGGGTTATAGATTTGACCCCATCTCAGCTATAATATCTTATTAGGGGCATGTCGGTTAAAGGACTACTTCCCACAGTAACAGTCTCAGTCTCAGTCTTAGTAATTGAACTCAGATAGTTCTAAAGAATCTAGACTGTTAGATACAGTCACCTAGTATAGTACAGAACTCAGCTAGTTCTATTAGAATCTAGACTGTCAGATACAGTTACTTAATATCAGTTACATCAGTTATCAGTAACTCATGATATTAGTATTCAGACTCAGTAGTCAGTATTATCACGAATTTAGTTACATTTACTTATTCATGCATGTATTCTCACATTCATGTTATACAGTCAGTTAGTATTGTTCATGCATATAAACCCTTTGCATTCATCCTACCTCACTAGCATACTAGTATATTTAATTGTACTAACGCATTTGCGCTATGGTGTTTTATACCATAGGTTCAGAAGTACAAACTCCAGAGCATCAGTAGCATTCCAATTTCGGCAGTCAGAGTCAGTAGTGAGTCCTCAACATTCGAGGATGTTATGATTTGATTACTTCAATTATATAGTACTTCATTTATTTTAGTAGTTGGAGTTAGTTGGGGACATGTCCCATCAACTTGTTTTTTAGATAGTACAGTGTCAGAGGCTTTTAGACTATAGTATGTTCAAACAGTTATTTCAGTTGTTTTGGAATTAATATACCGTATTTTCAGAGGTTGTGCTTTATTAGATATTTAAACCTTATGGACTTTTAGCCTTTTATTCTGCATTTATATAGTATATTATACAGTGGTCAGGTAGAGATAACAGTCATGGGTTAGCTTATGGTCCTTCAGGGTCACGAGCACCGTGTTGCATTCTGGGTACCAGATTCAGGCGTCATAATAGGGTAAGAGGAGAAGGTTTTCTGATCAAGGAGGTGTTCAATCTTAGTGTGGTCAATATGGTGGAAATAGAAGAAGAACAAGTAGGGGAGTTCCACTTCCTACTCTTCTACAAGTTCTCCTTATCCATCGGACGACAAACATCATCATGGTGGTGATAATTTTTGGGTGCAGAGTGCCCAATCTATGGGAAGAGGATGTTATTCAGTTTCTTTATGTCCTCATTATTGGTTCTGTGTCCATCCTCAATGGAGTTATTGTAATGAAGAAAAGGTCAAATGCTTCAAGTGTGGCCAGGCAGGCCATTGGCTTAGGGATTTTCTAGTTAATAAAGTTGCTACAGGGGCGAATAAGATTTTTGTGGCTTCATCTTCTACTCCTACACCTTGTAGTATTGCATCTGCTTCTATTACTACTCCTGGTTCTAGTGTTGTTCGGAACAGGTTGTATGTTTTGGCATTCTGATAGGAATTTGAGGCATCACCTGATGTCGTTAGTGGTATGTTACAGCTTTTCTCTCATGACATATATTTTTTGCTTGATTCTAGGTCTACTTTCTATTATGTGACTCCTCATGTTGAATCTTTGGTTTTAATTTGGAAGTTATTTCAGATCCTTTTTCTATTTCTACGCTAGTAGGTGACTCAGTTATTTTTAAGAGAGTCTATAGGGGGTGTATGGTATCTGTTGGTGGAAAGTAGACTTTGGTGGATCTGTTTGAGTTGGATATGGTGGATTTTAATGTTATTCTAGGGATGGACTGGTTACACTCTTGTTATGCATCATTGGATTGTCGGACTCGTAGGGTTATCTTTAGGTTCCCTAGTAAACCGATTATAGAATAGGAGGGTGTTTCTTTAGCTCAGGGGAGGCTTATTTCATATCTTAGAGCTCAGAGGTTAATGTCTAAAGGTTGTCTTTATCATGTGTTCTAGGTTAAAGATTCTAACTCAAAAGGCTCTTCTTTTCAGTCAGTTCTTGTGGTTAATGAGTTTTCATAGGTCTTTTTGGATGATCTTCCTAGTGTTACTCTGGATAGGTAAATAGAATTTGGTATTGATATAATTCCAAACACTCATCCAATTTTGTTTCCTCCATATAAAATGGCTCTGTCTTAGTTAAGGGAACTCAAAGAGCAACTTAAGGATCTTCTGGATAAGGGATATATTGGTTCTAGTGTATCTCCTTGGGGTGCACCATTATTGTTTATGCACAAGAAGGTTGGTTTCTTTCGGATGTGCATTGACTAAAGGCAGATGAACAAGGTGACGATCAAGAACAAGTATCCTCATCTAATGATAGATGATTTGTTTGACCAGTTGCAAGGTACCAAGTTCTTTTCAAAGATAAATCTTTGGTTTGGGTACCATCAGCTAAAGATTAGGGAGGTAGATATCCCTAAGATGGCTTTTTATTTTCGTTATGGGCACTTTGAGTTTTTGGTGATGTCATTTGGGTTGACTAATGCTCTGGACGTATTTATGGACCTGATGAATAGAGTTTTTCATTAGTATTTGGATCTCTTTGTTATTGTGTTCATTGATGATATTTTGGTTTATTCAAAGAGAGAGGTAGACATACAAATCACCTCTGTATGGTGTTATAGACCTTAAAGGAATAACAGTTGTATGCCAAGTTCTCCAAGAATGAGTTCTAGTTGAACGTCGTGATTTTCTTGGGTCAAATTATTTCTAGTAAGGGGATCATGGTGGATCTAAAAAAGGTTATTGTGGTAAGGAGATGGCCTAGACCCACGACTCTATCCATCATTCGAAGCTTCTTGGGTTTAGTTAGGTATTACAAATAGTTTATGCAAATCTTTTCATCGATAGCTACTCCTTTGACAAAGTTAACTCAGAAGAAGGTTAAGTTTTCTGGGTCAAATACTTGTGAAGGGATTTTTGAGAATTAGAAGGATAAGTTAACTTTAGCTCCAATTTTGACTTTGCCAGAAGGAAATCATAGGTTCGTGTTTTATTGCGATGCATCTCGGGTAGGTCTTGGTTGGGTATTCATGCAGCATGGGAAGGTTATTTCCTATGCTTCCAGGCAGTTAAAGGTACATGACAGGAATTATCCTACTCATGTTTAGAGTTATTGCCGATTATGTTTGCTTTGAAAATATGGCGGCATTATTTGTATGGTGTTCACGTGGATATCTTTTTTTATCATAAGAGTCTATAGTATGTGTTCACCTAGAAAGGGCTTAATCTCAGGCAAGGAAAATGGCTTGAGCATCTCAAGGATTATGATATGAGTCTTCACTATCACCCAGGTAAGGCTAATGTGGTTGTTGATTCTTTTAGCAGGTATCCATAGGGAGTTTGGCTCATACAGAGGAAGGAAAGCAAGAATTAGTGAAGGATATTCACTGTTTTGCTAATCTTAGAGTTCGTCCATTGGACTCGATGGATGATGGTTTTGTGGTGTAAGAAGTGGTTCGATCACCTTTTGGTGCAGAGATTAAGGAGAAGCAAGTTGTGGATCCTATCTTGATGAAAATCCAGAGTGACTTTGGTGGACAAAATGTAGTGGTTTTGAGAACAGTGGTGATGGTACTTTATGGTACCGAGGGATGTTATGTTTTCCCGATGTCGAGGGGTTGCGACAAATAATTTTGGCTGAGGCGCATAAGTCGCGCTATGTTGTTCATCCCAGATTGACTAAGATGTATCATGATCTCAAGGATATCTATTGGTGGAATGGCATAAAGAGCAATGTGGTTGATTTTTTGGCCAAGTGTATCGTATCTCAATAGGTTAAGGTTGAGCACATGAGGCTAGGAAAGTTGTGTCAAGAAGTTGATTTTCTCGAATGGAAGTGGGAAGTGATCAATATGGACTTTGTTACCAGTCTTCCTTAGTATCGGAATCAATATGATTCTATTTGGATTATCATGGATTGGATGACTAAGTCTGCAGATTTTTTGCCATTGCAAACTACTTTCTCGACGGTGGATTATATGAAGTTGTATCTTCAAGAGTTTTTAAAGTTGCATGGGGTGCCTCTTTTTCAATTATTTCTGATTGTGGCACGCAGTTTACGTCTCACTTCTATCAATATTTTCAAAAAAGGTTGGGGACCAAGGTGAGTCTGAGTACAGCTTTTCATCTACAGTTGGATGGGCAAACGTAAATAACTAATCAGACATTGGAGGATATGCTTCAAACGTATGTGATGGATTATGGTGGAAATTGGGTTGAGCATCTACCTTTGGTGGAGTTTGCTTACAACAATAGTTATCATTCTAGTATTGGAATGGCCCATTTTGAGGCATTGTATAGTAGGAGGTGTAGATCTCCTATTGGTTAGTTTTATCTTGGTGAGGCAGACATGTTTGGTCATAATTTGGTTTACCAGTCTATGGAGAAGGTGAAGGTGATTCAGGATAGGCTTAAGGCTGCCCAAAGTCGCCAAAAGTTTGATACGGATTTTAGGCATAGAGACTTGGAGTTTGAGGTTGGGGATAAGGTTTTCCTTAAGGTATCTCCCATGAAGCAAGTAGTGCGGTTTTGTATGAAGGGGTAGCTCAGTCCCCAGTATGCTGGTCCTTATGAGATTTTGCGAAAACTTGGTAATGTTGCTTATGAGGTGGATTTTCCTTCTAGCTTGAGTTTGGTTCATCCGGTCTTTCATGTTTCTATGTTGAGGAAGTGCATTGGTGATCCTTCTTTGGTTGTTTCTTTGGAAGGATTGGGTCTCATGAATTCTTTTTCTTATTATGAAGTTCTGGTTGAGATCTTGGATAGGAAGGTTCTTCGGTTGTGGACCAAGGATGTGGCTTTGGTTACGATTCTTTGGCGGAACCATAAAGTGAAAGAAGCTGCATGGGAAGCAGAATAGGAAATGAATTCCAAATATCTGCATTTTTTCTCCTAGGATTCGTCTGAAAGGTATGTGTCCTGAACACATCATTGTTTCCAAAGTTTATTAAAGGAATGATTTGTTTATTTGACTCTTTGTTTTCAAACTTTGTTAAAGATTGGGAATATGTTTTATAACATAATGCAAATGACTTTAGCGTGAGGTTACCCCTACCTTATCCTTCATTCAGGGATGAATGTTCCTAATGGGGGAGACTAAAATATCCTGGTTTCTGAACCTTAGAATATTTCCTAGAATTCTGATCTCTGGACCCAATACTACTCATGGGTACAAGTCGTATGTTGGAATACTGGTGGTATAGTCCAGTCATATGCTGACCAATGTTGGTTGGTGGGATGGATTTTGGTAATTGGAATGGATACGACTTAGTGGTATGATTCGTATTGGTGGTTACGGATCATTTGGCTCCTTAACTTAATCTTAGACTTGGTTACTTAGGTTGGATCTGAGTACGAGTAGCTCACCTTGAGCTGTAATCCAGGGTACAAATCGTACCAGGGACTCGTAAAGTAAATAGTATTCAATTCCCTAGGTATTTTATTCTGCCAGGGATATGGGTCATGGATATGAATTGCATGTTATGGTTACGACTTGGTTGGATGAGTCGTATACTGGACCTTGTTTGATCCAAGGGTTGAGGCTTTGATACGAGTGGTGGATACCAATCATATTAGGAGGGTATGACTCGTGAGGGAAAGTCGTATCCCTTGTGATGAGATTTTGTGCAATTTAAGTGGAGGTAATCTGGACATTTCCCTACTTATCCTAACAAGTCCCCATGACTTCTAACCTACCTGGAAGGTTATTTACCCTATTATTATATTTATTAACACATAGAAACTCTTCCTAAACACTCTATAGTTTTCTGAAGAGCTTTTGGACAAGAGGAGCTAGGGTTTCAACTAAGGGATCAATTTGGGGCTTGTCTCGGTGATTTTGTTCCGTCATCATCTTTGTTTAAGGAATGTTTCTCTTCCCTCATTCTTAAATTTACTTAAAGGAATGGTTTATATGATTTTTTCATGGTTTTA
The DNA here is from genome assembly GCA_030864215.1 of Capsicum pubescens. Classification (NCBI taxonomy): domain Eukaryota; kingdom Viridiplantae; phylum Streptophyta; class Magnoliopsida; order Solanales; family Solanaceae; genus Capsicum; species Capsicum pubescens. The sequence goes on from CM061544.1 coordinate 123,949,002, forward strand.
CTATTACATGATTTTTGCTTTCAAATATGATTTGGGGGTTTTGATATTAAATGGTTAGTTATGGTTTTCCATAGTTTTAATTATGCTTTTATATGCATTAATGGTGGTTTTGGATAATTGGATTGCATGTGAATGGTTTATTAGTAATTGGAATTGATTTTGGTCATATTATGCCACCAATATGTTTGACAAAATGCTTATAAAGATATGTTCATTGCATTGACTTCTTTTAATGGAACTCTTGAATGTTTTAAACTTGGTAAAGGAATTATGCATGGTTTAAATGGCTTGGAATGGTAAAAGGATAAATGGTTATGCTTGTGGGTAACATAGAAGTCCTCCAAGTGGTTTAATATGGTAAATGAAAGGACACATTAAAGTCCCCTTAAGCCTATAAATGATTAGCTATGGATGATACGTGCAAGTAAGGGTTAGTATGATGACACCATAACAATGGCCTTTGTTAATAAATGGATAATGTTATGGTTATTTGGAAATAGGTTTTAATTGAGCAATAATGGCGGGATGTGTAGCAAAGTCGTGGAAGGTGGAGGTCCTGGGGGGACCAAAACTGGAAACTCATATTTTTCGATATGAGGTTAGTCTTGGTAACTGTGTGCATGATGGAACACTTTATTTTGTAGATGTACTAGTCATCCTATGGATACTACCCTGGTCGTGCGGCTACATGTACTAGGGCCTTTTCAGCTGGGGGAGATGAACCCATATAGCTCGTGGATGGTTTAGGATTACAAAGTTACAGAGCCCAGGTAATGGTTTTAAATGCATGCTAAACCCATTCCTTTATCCCAGCATGGTTATATATATATATATATATATATATATATAAATATATATGTATGGTTATGGGCATATTGATGGTTTTACTTGGTTTTATGAATGTCATTATTCTATCATTACCCTGAGATAATGCTAGTGGTCACTCGCTAACCTCGTCTGCTAGCGGTTGTATACCCACGCTATGCAGGAACCATCTATTCTACTCCTCCTACATATTGATTGACTTGTGGACAACATTTGTACTGAAGTAGTGAGCTTCAATCCTTTCGGAAGGCTCCATTTTATGTAATGGATATTTTTAGACATTTTGGGTTTATTTTGGATATTGGTTTTGGCTATGGTTGGGGCATGTCCCAATCGGATGTTATTACTCTTTTGGTTAGAGGCTTTGTGGTACTTCCATAGGTTGGAATGGGCGGGATCGGTATAGGTGTCAACCTTCGCACTGGAATAGGCTAGGAAGCTGGCATCATCGGCCATAATTTCTCACTATTCCATCGTATTATATTTTGGGATTAATTATATTGTGTTTTGGGAACGTCCTTGGTTGTGGAGTGTCTTATGGCCATTGTTTGGTATGTTTTGGTATGGCTAGATTAGTGGTATGGGATGGTTTGACTCGGTTGGGTTGGTCATGGTTGTGATGTATTCCCAGAATCTTTAAGTGAGTTGTTACACTATCTTGTTATATGCTCGAAATTCAGCCAACTTAGGGCAGGCAACTGGAAGTTGGGTTGGGTACCGGTATGGTCTCCTGTCCTGGTCGGACTTGGGACGCCCACTACAACAAGACCCCAGAGCGTGATGTGTCAAGTACTCAGATCCAACTTAAGTTACCAGGTCTAACATTAATCTAAGGAAAACCCAAACCAGACTATCTATATACAACCATACGACTCGTACCATTCGAGTCGTACCCATTTTAGTGACCAAAATCCATCCCACTAACCAACACTGGCCAGCATACGACTGGAACATACCATTCATAACCCAACATATGGTTCGTACCCATGAGTCGTATTGGTTCCATAGAACATATTTCTAGGAATTTTCTAAGGTCCAGAAACCAGGGTGTTTTTCTTAATCATCATAATTACTAGTAGTCAATACCACTAGTCCTCATTAATGTAAAGGTTCAATTATCCATAAGTAATTGTTAACCTCTTAATTTATATTCACCACCAAATAATCTTTTCAATCTCAAATCAACAACTATACCACTTTATACCTTGATCACTATTAAACTATACTCAGTATCTCTAATATTAACATTATACCCAACTGCACATGATCATAAATACATATAGCTCCGATACATAGGGTTCGCCAGACACGAACCGGTAGATGTACTCATAGGTGCATAATTAATCATCCTCTAGCCTTGCCGGGTATATACATATCATCATAATCATCCTCCGGCCTTGCGGGTACCATCATATCATCATAGTATCCGCCAGACTTGCCGTGTATCATCATATCATCATAATATCCTTCGGCCTCACCGAGTATCATCATATCATCATAATATTCTTTCGCCTTGCTAGGTATCATCGTATTATCATAATATCCTCCGGCCTTACCAGGTATCATCATATCATCATAATATCCTATGGCCTTATCGGGCATCAGCATAATATCAACATTAATATCAATAATCAAGTGCAAGCCCCACGAGGGCTAAAGTAAATGACAATCCCTATAAGGGCAAAGTAAATAAACATAAAAGGAGAAGCAAGAAGAGCATATCTCCATATTTCCTCGTTCATCATCAATGTCACATTATCAATAAATGTACACATATGTAACATGAATGTTATAAGTGATAAGTTAATAATCTAGTCTATTAGACCACTACCATAACCATAAGCATTATCTTGAGCAACGACCCACAAGTAACCTATTCATTGGCCCACCTTTAGCCTAAAGAAAGTTTATCCCTAACTTGAGAAATATCAAATCCATGGCATAATCTATAGCTTATTCATAACATAGTTGATATCGTACTTTATTGCTTAAGTCCATTACTAGTCAAAGGCCCATTCAATAAGGTGTTCATTGGTACATTCAATAGCCAAGCGATAGCCTAACCAATATCTCAAGTGATAGCCACATCCAGGGCTTAATGAATAACATGGTCATTGCCTTCTTTAATACCATCAACAATAGCTCATTATGGCATCATCAAAAAATTTAATATCAAGGTTCCCTAATATTGCCTCAAGGGGCATTTTCTAGGCATTTTATAAGCATTTATGGGTCTCGGGAGAACTACCTCAATGTTGGCTTAATGTGGGTCAAAGCCCACTTCTAAATCCCCTAATATACCTTCTCAGTTCATTTCTACTCCGTACACGGCTAAGGTACCTACTTTATACTTAGATGTATAGAAAGCCACCATTAATTCCAAGGTATGGATCCTACTCAAGTACTATCACTAAGCCCATTGTAACAAAACCAACTTCATTAGAGTAATCATCTAAGGCCAATCTTTCCCTAAGAATGAGTGACAAGGTCACTCCCATCTGTCTAGAGTAGCTCTAAGCATTCTCATGTTAAGCATGAGACATTAAGTCTAATCTATTAAGGTTCAAGACAACAAGCTAGGCATTTCACTATATGGGTCTAAATGACCTAAAAGATCCAACTAACTATGATTATTGAAAAATCATCAACCAACACCTAAAATCCCTCCCAATCTAACAAGATATCATAATTATACTATGACAAAGCTCATGCTAACTAGGGATAAACCTAACCTACCTCAAATATGAAAAATGGTCATCAATTCGCTAAATCTTTTGTTTCCCCTTCCGAGAAGCCTCTTCAAGATGCCAAGCTATCAAAAATATAATCTACTCATCAATATAAGCATAATGATACCCATATTGCACCATTGTTCTTCGGGTTCAAAAATAACACCAAAACCCAAAGTGGGTCCCACTTAAAAAAAAAACTCATTTTCGAGGTCAAGAAAGGACCCAAGTAACCAAGTCTAAGATTAAGTTAAGTTATTTTTATCTTTTCTTTCTTCCGCTGTCTTTTAACTCTCTCGGTCCTTTCTTGGTATCAAAGCCATGTTGGCATTATATATGTTTAGCATGAGCAGCTAAGCATATATATTGTCTGGAGCATGGGAATCATATTTTCACTAAGATATTTTCAAAGGTAATCTTTCAATGATTTTAATTATAATTAAATTATTTTAATGAATATTGTCTTATAAAGGGGTTTAAGCTAGTATGGGGTATTCTCTTTCTCATGGTTGTTGAAGTATCCGACTAATACCCGGTTTCAGACGTTGGTCAGCCCTAAAAGAATGGTCATAAGCTAAGGTAAGCGTTCGACCTTATTGGTGGTCCCGTCGCTAAGATATGACTAGGAGAAAGCTGTTGTAAAAGCCATTAAGACCTGCTAGATCCCATAAGACTCTTATGCATTAGATTAATTTATTATAATTCCTTTCATTGGATGACTACTTTCTGACTTTATCTTATGTGTTAATAATTGTTTCCCTATCAGTCTCTAGACAGTATCTTCTTCAATATGGAATTAAATCACCATGTTAAAAATACTATGAATTTGTCTTCCCAAGCAACTCAGATTGCTACTATTGAAAATAATCTTCAAAACTGGAGTATTCCAGAAGAATCTTTTAAGACTATTTATCAACTTGGTAAGTTTAGTTTTATTAGAAACCATAATATCAAGACCTCTGAGTCAACTATTGCTATTAATAATTCTTTAGAAATTATTAAGTTACTAAATGAGCGTGATATAAACCGATTTAAAAATCAGTTCAATTATCTGCATGTTGGTCTTGTTCAAGTAGCTATCAAACCCCTATTTAGACAGGGTCTTGATATCCCTGTCTGTGCTATCCTTAGAGATGCTCGCCTTTTGAATTTTGATGACTCCCTGTTAGGTGTTATACAAAGTAACCTCGCGGATGGCCCGGTATACTTTAACTGCTACCCAAATTTCTCAGTAGACATCAATGATCCTAACATCATGGATGTTTTGACGTTAAATGTCAAAACAAAAAACATGAATAGTAAGGATAATACTAGAGAAATAGCAGTAATATACCGGGTATATTATAGGCTAATGGGTACAACTTTAGCCCCAAAGGCTAGAATCACCAGCCCCAGAGGAGTTACAACCCTCATGGAGGCAAATAAAGCTAAGGCCAATATATTTGTCCCTAAGGCTCTTGTCTGGGATGAAATTCTACACCAAAATGACTGGCACTTTGATGCTATCACCCAGCCTCTCCCAACCTACCCGGAGAAATCCCAGATCGAACGGGTGATTCAACACCCAGATGGGTCTATTGATCTAAAGTTTCTAGGATTCGAGCCACATCGAACCTCTTCCTTTAGAAGGTCTGTCTCGCACAGACCATCTAGCTCAAAACCCCCAGAGAGTGACGAGAATGATAATGACAAGGGAAAGGTCAGAGGAGTCGACTTCTCAGGTCATATCCCCAAGGTATATTATCAACAGCATACGAGGGTCAGTGAACCCGAACACAAAAATCTGTATGAACCAGGCAGCCCTACGGCCTCGGATATGGAACCCCCCCCTAACCTGTCTCGCCAGAAGATTAGGACAGACCCAGGGTTAAACGTCATCAAATCAGATGAAGAATTTACCCCTGATCTCAAAGCTCTAGAAGTCATTTGGTATCACCCCAAAGACGCCTTGAAGCGAAAATGGTATACAAGTACTTACACCCTAGAACAGCAGAAAGAGTTTGGAAGACTCTGGATAGCTGATATGAAAAGACTTCGATGTGATATCGAATTCTTTAAGTGGTTTGAAATTACTGGGAGGATAGAAAACCAGAAGGAATCACTCCAAGTCATCATCCACAAATGGTATACCCAGAGTAACAGGGTTGTTGAATCTGTTACTCCCCCTTTAGAAGGAATAAAAATTCCTCATTCCAACGAAATCTTAAATGCTTCTCCTTTTAAAAAGGAGCATGACAAACCTTTGTCAGCCCCTTGCAACAAGGATCTTGACCGAATAGTTGAACAAAACAACTATACGAACCAAGTCCTCCATACTATATCCCAACAGATAGGAGATTCCAAGACTCCTAAATCACCTCTTAGCTCTCCTATTCCTACGAAGAGTACTTCAAGTACTAATTTCACTACCAATCCGGTTTTTAAGATTCCGGAATTTCAGAAGGAGAAATTTCCTAAACTTAATGATGACTTTGAAGTCTCAGCTAAAATCCTTGACAAAATCAATGAAAAGCTTGCTAATTTCAGCATTTCAGAAAAAGATAAGGCAACCTCCAGTAATCATGGAGAAAAAGGAACCCTATCCAAACTCACCAATGATCGTTTCTCTACTAAGAGAAACTATTACAAAAGACCCTCTCCCCCAGATACCCAGTTTGAGGAAAACCAATACCTCGCCAGTGGTAATTACGATGGAGTAGGAATATCTGAATGGAATTTAGACGGTTTGGCTGAGCACCAGATCTACAACAAACTCCATGAAATGGGTATGGCAATTACCGCCTATAAGATCAAAGGGGCATCAGATAAGCAAGCCTTTACTTTGATTGCCTCTGGTTTCACCGGTATGTTAAAACATTGGTGGGATAATTACTTTGCCGAAGATGTTAGACATCTCATGTGGGAAGCCACAGCTACAGAAACATCTGTAGTCCTAGATGAACAGGGCAGAGAAAATATCCAACAAGTGGAAAAAGAAGACGTTTGTGCAACCTTGCTATACCAAATAGCTAGGCACTTCATAGGAGAACCAAAATTATTTCAGGATAGGAGCCTAGAAATCCTAAACAATCTTAGATGTAAAGATTTAGCAGACTTTAGGTGGTATAAGGATACCTTCCTAGTCAAAGTAATGATCAGATCCGACTGCAATAAAGACTTCTGGAAAGAACGATTTATCAGCGGTCTTCCACCCCTTTTTGCAGACAAAGTAAGAACCAGGATTAAGGATTGATTTGAAGGACAAATTCCTTACGATACCTTAACCTATGGTGACCTTGTCAGTTTTATTACAACAGTAGGGATTGATCTCTGCACAGACCTAAAACTTAAGAGGCAACTTAAGAAGGATAGTTCCTCCAAATATGGATTAGGAGCCTTTTTCCAAGATTATGGCTTCACCAAAGACTCCCCCAAAGCCCGCAAGAAGGGGAAAAAGAAATCCTCCGAAGAGCATAAGAAGAGCAAATCCAGGAAAAAGTCTTCAAAAAGAGAGTATTCTTACAAACCTAGTAGAAAAGGTAAGAGAAAGTCTTCTAAAGACGTATGCTGGACTTGTGGTAAGACTGGTCATAGGGCCAAAGACTGTAAGTCAGGGAAGAAGACCAAAATTAATCAATTAGGACTACCTGAAGAAGTCAAGGAAAAATTATTTTCCCTTATGGAAGAAGACTCATCCTCTTCTTCAAGTACTGATAACTCTTCGAGTGAGGACTTTAGCGACGAAGATTATATCAACGCCGCCTATGAGTCTGACCAATCCCAGTCTAGTCGAGACTGCTCTTGCGACAGTACGTTTTGTACCTGTACCAAAAAATCCTTAAATGTTATAACTGACAATCCTAAAGAAATTTTGTTTGACATTATAGAACACATCAACGATGATGAGGCTCGAAGCAAATATCTTCTAGAACTCAAAAAACTCATGCTTCCTCCAAAGGAAAAAAACCCCAAACCTCCCGTTCAGCCTTTTAGCATGAAACAGGTTATGGCGCGATTCGATAAGCCTTCTGAGCCTACGATATCAGACCTGAAAGGTGAAATCTTTACCCTTAAAGGAGAAATTAGAGATCTTAAAGTAAGGCTAGACAGGGTCGAACTAAATATCCTGACTGAACAAGTCCTCAAAAGTGCGTCTCTACCAAAAGAGATGATCTCGCCTCCCAACTCCCCTAGAGTTACTCCACCAAATTCTGATCATATCCCAAATGATCACCTAAAGGAGCCCATCTCCTTCCCAGGATCTGACAAACCTTCCTCCTCAGGAGCAGCTATTACCACCATTAAGGGTCATAGCGAGCATATTGTGGTAAGGATTGTTATTAACAAGGACTTCGTTCTTAACAGAGTTGCCCTTTTTGATACTGGTGCCGATAGCAATTGCATTGTTAAAGGTTTAATACCCACCAAGTATCTTCAAAAGAGCACTTCCCGTCTATACTCCGCCACAGGAGAAAAGATGAAAATAAATTATATGCTTCCTAAAGCTCACGTCTGCAACAATGGCATTTGCCTAGTTAATGACTTTGTTATTACTGAAGGAATTACTGAAGATATTATTCTAGGAATACCTTTTGTAAACCAAATCAGGCCTTACATAAGCGATTTTGATGGGATTCGCACTACTATTTTAGATCAAAATCTTTTTTTTCCCTTAATACGGCCACTTTCTCAAGAGGAAGGCAACCTAATTAAAGAAAGAGCTGATTTCAAGATAAACAGGCTTTCTTCTCATATCTGGTTTTTAAAGCAAGAAGTTCAACTAAAATAGATTGAACAAGTTTTGAAAACCCCAGAAATGGTAGAAAAGATAGCCAACCTTCAGAAGAATTTCGAGACAGAAATTTGTTCTGAACTTCCAAACGCTTTTTGGGAAAGAAAAAAGCATTCAGTGGAACTCCCATACATTACGGGATTCAGCGAACAGTCCATCCCCACAAAGGCAAGGCCCATTCAGATGAATCAGGAAATGATGGAAGTCTGCAAAATTGAAATAAATCATTTGTTAAAAAATGGTATTATTAGAACTTCCAACTCCCCATGGAGCTGCTCCGCCTTCTATGTGAACAAAAGCGCAGAAAAGGAACGGGGAACCCCCAGGCTAGTAATAAATTACAAGCCGCTAAATACTGTTCTAAAATTGATTAGACACCCTATCCCTAACAAACGGGATCTCCTGAAACGAACTTGTAAAGCCAATCTTTACAGCAAGTTTGACATGAAATCAGGATTTTGGCAAATACAGATTGCCGAAAAAGATAAGTTCAAGACAGCATTTAATGTCCCATTTGGCCATTATGAATGGAATGTCTTACCTTTTGGCCTCAAGAATGCCCCTTCAGAATTTCAAAATATTATGAATAGCATTTTCAATCCTTACAGTTATATGTTAATTGTTTATATTGATGATGTGCTTATATTCTCTGAAAACATTGATTCTCATTTTAAACACCTTCATACTTTCTTTAAGATAGTTAAGCTTAATGGGCTAGTCATTAGTGCTACCAAGATGAAGCTCTTCCAAACTTCTATCAGATTCTTAGGACACGACCTTAACCAAGGTAGTTATAAACCTATTTGTCGAGCAATAGAATTCTCTTCAAAATTCCCTAACGAGATTATTGACAAAACTCAACTTCAAAGATTTTTGGGAAGTCTAAACTATGTAGCAGACTTCATCCCAAACATCAGACAAGTTTGCGAGCCCCTCTACAAAAGGATAAAGAAAACTCCTGTCCCTTGGAGCATAGAACAAACCAACGCCATCATCAAGGTAAAAAGCCTTGTCAAAAGCCTTCCATGCTTAGGAATTCCTAATCCTGATGCATTTATGGTTGTAGAAATAGATGCTTCCGATATTGGTTATGGAGGTATCTTAAAACAACGGATAGAGAACCATCCTCCTGAACAGTTAGTCAGGTTTACCTCGGGGGTATGGAATTCTGCCCAGAAGAATTATAGCACGGTTAAAAAAGAGATTTTGGCTATAGTGCTATGTATCACAAAATTTCAGGATGACCTGATTAATAAAGAATTTTTATTACGAGTGGATTGCAAATCTGCTAAAGAAATTTTACAAAAGGATGTGAAAAATCTTGTTTCAAAACAAATATTTGCTAGATGGCAAGCTCTCCTATCTAGCTTTGATTTCCAAATAGAGTTTATCAAAGGAGAAAACAATTCTCTTCCAGATTTTCTAACAAGAGAATTTTTACAGGGAAAGAATGAGACCATATAAAATTTACACATTTGGATGTGCTCTGGAAGGGTTGTACATCCTTCCTTTGTGCAGAAATCTAGGAATCTGCTAGCAAACTGTAACGGGAGGATATCTTTTGTTCCTCCAAAAATTGTCCACCATTCGTAGAACCATCTCGGAATAATGGCATCCACCATAGCTGGACAGTATTTGACAAACCAGGTATGTCCTGGTCGGACGTATAGGAAATTAAACCATGCAGACTTGTAGTCATACCAATTATACGTCTGGGGACGATGGGCCATGGATAATGCAACTGGTGTGTGAAGATGATCAGCAAACCAGTTAAAAGGGGTTAGGACCCGTTTGATAGTAAATCTAGAATAATCAATAAATTCTGGATTTCTATCATTCATGTTATGCTCTACTTCGATAGAGTCAGTGTCCACTAAGATAGCCTCGTAGAATCGTCTGGTCTTTAGCGGAGATTCAGTATCTACGAAGTTTTTGTCATTATATACCGGCTTGATGAGCTGGTCCAAAGGATATCCCTCGTATTCTTTGTCAAGGGCAATGATGGGCATTACTGAAGTGGTAATGAATTTGAATTCCTCTTTTGGAAGAGGAGCTGTGGTCTGAATGGCAGCTTTGGATGCTGCAGGATTTACTGCTTGTGCGAAGGATTCTGGAGCCTTCATAGCATAACTCTATTTGGACTGGACTGATGAGCTTGGTGAATATTTGGTCTCCAGGGGCTTTCCAGTCTTGAGGTCAACTAACTTGGTTGGCATTGGAGGAGGAAGCCTTGGGGCTTCTGCTATAGCGGCATACCTGTTTTGTGATGGTAGCTGAAATTCCGATTTTAGAACCGGCCTTTGTGGTACTGATGGTCTTAGTGGGTTTGTTGCTGCCGAAGGGGTGTCAAATGGTCTAGCCATTTTAGTCTGGTCATGTTTACTGACTATCGGGACTTTTCCCAGTGTAGTTGGTCTCATTCTTTCCCTGTAAAAATTCTCTTGTTAGAAAATCTGGAAGAGAATTGTTTTCTCCTTTGATAAACTCTATTTGGAAATCAAAGCTAGATAGGAGAGCTTGCCATCTAGCAAATATTTGTTTTGAAACAAGATTTTTCGCATCCTTTTGTAAAATTTCTTTAGCAGATTTGCAATCCACTCGTAATAAAAATTCTTTATTAATCAGGTCATCCTGAAATTTTGTGATACATAGCACTATAGCCAAAATCTCTTTTTTAACCTTGCTATAATTCTTCTGGGCAGAATTCCATACCCCCGAGGTAAACCTGACTAACTGTTCAGGAGGATGGTTCTCTATCCGTTGTTTTAAGATACCTCCATAACCAATATCGGAAGCATCTGTTTCTACAACCATAAATGCATCAGGATTAGGAATTCCTAAGCATGGAAGGCTTTTGACAAGGCTTTTTACCTTGATGATGGCGTTGGTTTGTACTATGCTCCAAGGGACAGGAGTTTTCTTTAGCCTTTTGTAGAGGGGCTCACAAACTTGTCTGATGTTTGGGATGAAGTCTGCTACATAGTTTAGACTTCCCAAAAATCTTTGAAGTTGAGTTTTGTCAGTAATCTCGTTAGGGAATTTTGAAGAGAATTCTATTGCTCGACAAATAGGTTTATAACTACCTTGGTTAAGGTCGTGTCCTAAGAATCTGATAGAAGTTTGGAAGAGCTTCATCTTGGTAGCACTAATGACTAGCCCATTAAGCTTAACTATCTTAAAGAAAGTATGAAGGTGTTTAAAATGAGAATCAATGTTTTCAGAGAATATAAGCACATCATCAATATAAACAATTAACATATAACTGTAAGGATTGAAAATGCTATTCATAATATTTTGAAATTCTGAAGGGGCATTCTTGAGGCCAAAAGGTAAGACATTCCATTCATAATGGCCAAATGGGACATTAAATGCTGTCTTGAACTTATCTTTTTCGGCAATCTGTATTTGCCAAAATCCTGATTTCATGTCAAACTTGCTGTAAAGATTGGCTTTACAAGTTCGTTTCAGGAGATCCCGTTTGTTAGGGATAGGGTGTCTAATCCATTTTAGAACAGTATTTAGCGGCTTGTAATTTATTACTAGCCTGGGGGTTCCCCGTTCCTTTTCTGCGCTTTTGTTCACATAGAAGGCGGAGCAGCTCCATGGGGAGTTGGAAGTTCTAATAATACCATTTTTTAACAAATGATTTATTTCAGTTTTGCAGACTTCCATCATTTCCTGATTCATCTGAATGGGCCTTTCCTTTGTGGGGATGGACTGTTCGCTGAATCCCGTAATGTATGGGAGTTCCACTGAATGCTTTTTTCTTTCCCAAAAAGCGTTTGGAAGTTCAGAACAAATTTCTGTCTCGAAATTCTTCTGAAGGTTGGCTATCTTTTCTACCATTTCTGGGGTTTTCAAAACTTGTTCAATCTATTTTAGTTGAACTTCTTGCTTTAAAAACCAGATATGAGAAGAAAGCCTGTTTATCTTGAAAGCAGCTCTTTCTTTAATTAGGTTGCCTTCTTCTTGAGAAAGTGGCCGTATTAGGGGAAAAAAAAGATTTTGATCTAAAATAGTAGTGCGAATCCCATCAAAATCGCTTATGTAAGGCCTGATTTGGTTTACAAAAGGTATTCCTAGAATAATATCTTCAGTAATTCCTTCAGTAATAACAAAGTCATTAACTAGGCAAATGCCATTGTTGCAGACGTGAGCTTTAGGAAGCATATAATTTATTTTCATCTTTTCTCCTGTGGCGGAGTATAGACGGGAAGTGCTCTTTTGAAGATACTTGGTGGGTATTAAACCTTTAACAATGCAATTTCTATCGGCACCAGTATCAAAAAGGGCAACTCGGTTAAGAACGAAGTCCTTGTTAATAACAATCCTTACCACAATATGCTCGCTATGACCCTTAATGGTGGTAATAGCTGCTCCTGAGGAGGAAGGTTTGTCAGATCCTGGGAAGGAGATGGGCTCCTTTAGGTGATCATTTGGGATATGATCAGAATTTGGTGGAGTAACTCTAGGGGAGTTGGGAGGCGAGATCATCTCTTTTGGTAGAGACGCACTTTTGAGGACTTGTTCAGTCAGGATATTTAGTTCGACCCTGTCTAGCCTTACTTTAAGATCTCTAATTTCTCCTTTAAGGGTAAAGATTTCACCTTTCAGATCTGATATCGTAGGCTCAGAAGGCTTATCGAATCGCGCCATAACCTGTTTCATGCTAAAAGGCTGAACGGGAGGTTTGGGGTTTTTTTCCTTTGGAGGAAGCATGAGTTTTTTGAGTTCTAGAAGATATTTTCTTCGAGCCTCATCATCGTTGATGTGTTCTATAATGTCAAACAAAAATTCTTTAGGATTGTCAGTTATAACATTTAAGGATTTTTTGGTACAGGTACAAAACGTACTGTCGCAAGAGCAGTCTCGACTAGACTGGGATTGGTCAGACTCATAGGCGGCGTTGATATAATCTTCGTCGCTAAAGTCCTCACTCGAAGAGTTATCAGTACTTGAAGAAGAGGATGAGTCTTCTTCCATAAGGGAAAATAATTTTTCCTTGACTTCTTCAGGTAGTCCTAATTGATTAATTTTGGTCTTCTTCCCTGACTTACAGTCTTTGGCCCTATGACCAGTCTTACCACAAGTCTAGCATACGTCTTTAGAAGACTTTCTCTTACCTTTTCTACTAGGTTTGTAAGAATACTCTCTTTTTGAAGACTTTTTCCTGGATTTGCTCTTCTTATGCTCTTCGGAGGATTTCTTTTTCCCCTTCTTGCGGGCTTTGGGGGAGTCTTTGGTGAAGCCATAATCTTGGCAAAAGGCTCCTAATCCATATTTGGAGGAACTATCCTTCTTAAGTTGCCTCTTAAGTTTTAGGTCTGTGCAGATATCAATCCCTACTGTTGTAATAAAACTGACAAGGTCACCATAGGTTAAGGTATCGTAAGGAATTTGTCCTTCAAATCTATCCTTAATCCTGGTTCTTACTTTGTCTGCAAAAAGGGGTGGAAGACCGTTGATAAATCGTTCTTTCCAGAAGTCTTTATTGCAGTCGGACCTGATCATTACTTTGACTAGGAAGGTATCCTTATACCACCTAAAGTCTGCTAAATCTTTACATCTAAGATTGTTTAGGATTTCTAGGCTCCTATCCTGAAATAATTTTGGTTCTCCTATGAAGTGCCTAGCTATTTGGTATAACAAGGTTGCACAAGCGTCTTCTTTTTCCACTTGTTGGATATTTTCTCTGCCCTGTTCATCTTTGACTACAGATGTTTCTGTAGCTGTGGCTTCCCACATGAGATGTCTAACATCTTCGGCAAAGTAATTATCCCACCAATGTTTTAACATACCGGTGAAACCAGAGGCAATCAAAGTAAAGGCTTGCTTATCTGATGCCCCTTTGATCTTATAGGCGGTAATTGCCATACCCATTTCATGGAGTTTGTTGTAGATCTGGTGCTCAGCCAAACCGTCTAAATTCCATTCAGATATTCCTACTCCATCGTAATTACCACTGGCGAGGTATTGGTTTTCCTCAAACTGGGTATCTGGGGGAGAGGGTCTTTTGTAATAGTTTCTCTTAGTAGAGAAACGATCATTGGTGAGTTTGGATAGGGTTCCTTTTTCTCCATGATTACTGGAGGTTGCCTTATCTTTTTCTGAAATGCTGAAATTAGCAAGCTTTTCATTGATTTTGTCAAGGATTTTAGCTGAGACTTCAAAGTCATCATTAAGTTTAGGAAATTTCTCCTTCTGAAATTCCGGAATCTTAAAAACCGGATTGGTAGTGAAATTAGTACTTGAAGTACTCTTCGTAGGAATAGGAGAGCTAAGAGGTGATTTAGGAGTCTTGGAATCTCCTATCTGTTGGGATATAGTATGGAGGACTTGGTTCGTATAGTTGTTTTGTTCAACTATTCGGTCAAGATCCTTGTTGCAAGGGGCTGACAAAGGTTTGTCATGCTCCTTTTTAAAAGGAGAAGCATTTAAGATTTCGTTGGAATGAGGAATTTTTATTCCTTCTAAAGGGGGAGTAACAGATTCAACAACCCTGTTACTCTGGGTATACCATTTGTGGATGATGACTTGGAGTGATTCCTTCTGGTTTTCTATCCTCCCAGTAATTTCAAACCACTTAAAGAATTTGATATCACATCGAAGTCTTTTCATATCAGCTATCCAGAGTCTTCCAAACTCTTTCTGTTGTTCTTGGGTGTAAGTACTTGTATACCATTTTCGCTTCAAGGCGTCTTTGGGGTGATACCAAATGACTTCTAGAGCTTTGAGATCAGGGGTAAATTCTTCATCTGATTTGATGACGTTTAACCCTGGGTCTGTCCTAATCTTCTGGCGAGACAGGTTAGGGGGGGTTCCATATCCGAGGCCGTAGGGCTGCCTGGTTCATACAGATTTTCGTGTTCGGGTTCACTGACCCTCGTATGCTGTTGATAATATACCTTGGGGATATGACCTGAGAAGTCGACTCCTCTAACCTTTCCCTTGTCATTATCATTCTCGTCACTCTCTGGGGGTTTTGAGCTAGATGGTCTGTGCGAGACAGACCTTCTAAAGGAAAAGGTTCGATGTGGCTCGAATCCTAGAAACTTTAGATCAATAGACCCATCTGGGTGTTGAATCACCCGTTCGATCTGGGATTTCTCCGGGTAGGTTGGGAGAGGCTGGGTTATAGCATCAAAGTGCCAGTCATTTTGGTGTAGAATTTCATCCCAGACAAGAGCCTTAGGGACAAATATATTGGCCTTAGCTTTATTTGACTCCATGAGGGTTGTAACTCCTCTGGGCCTGGTGATTCTAGCCTTTGGGGCTAAAGTTGTACCCATTAGCCTATAATATACCCGGTATATTATTGCTATTTCTCTAGTATTATCCTTACTATTCATGTTTTTTGTTTTGACATTTAACGTCAAAACATCCATGATGTTAGGATCATTGATGTCTACTGAGAAATTTGGGTAGCAGTTAAAGTATACCGGGCCATCCGCGAGGTTACTTTGTATAACACCTAAGAGGGAGTCATCAAAATTCAAAAGGCGAGCATCTCTAAGGATAGCACAGACAGGGATATCAAGACCCTGTCTAAATAGGGGTTTGATAGCTACTTGAACAAGACCAACATGCAGATAATTGAACTGATTTTTAAATCGGTTTATATCACGCTCATTTAGTAACTTAATAATTTCTAAAGAATTATTAATAGCAATAGTTGACTCAGAGGTCTTGATATTATGGTTTCTAATAAAACTAAACTTACCAAGTTGATAAATAGTCTTAAAAGATTCTTCTGGAATACTCCAGTTTTGAAGATTATTTTCAATAGTAGCAATCTGAGTTGCTTGGGAAGACAAATTCATAGTATTTTTAACATGGTGATTTAATTCCATATTGAAGAAGATACTGTCTAGAGACTGATAGGGAAACAATTATTAACACATAAGATAAAGTCAGAAAGTAGTCATCCAATGAAAGGAATTATAATAAATTAATCTAATGCATAAGAGTCTTATGGGATCTAGCAGGTCTTAATGGCTTTTACAACAGCTTTCTCCTAGTCATATCTTAGCGACGGGACCACCAATAAGGTCGAACGCTTACCTTAGCTTATGACCATTCTTTTAGGGCTGACCAACGTCTGAAACCGGGTATTAGTCGGATACTTCAACAACCATGAGAAAGAGAATACCCCATACTAGCTTAAACCCCTTTATAAGACAATATTCATTAAAATAATTTAATTATAATTAAAATCATTGAAAGATTACCTTTGAAAATATCTTAGTGAAAATATGATTCCCATGCTCCAGACAATATATATGCTTAGCTGCTCATGCTAAACATATATAATGCCAACATGGCTCTGATACCAAGTTAAGGATCGGATCATTTGGCTCCTTAACTTAATCTTAGACTTGGTTACTTAGGTTGGATCTGAGTACGAGTAGCTCACCGTGAGCTGTAATCCAGGGTACAAATCGTACCAGGGACTCGTAAAGTAAATAGTATTCAATTCCCTAGGTATTTTATTCTGCCAGGGATATGGGTCATGGATATGAATTGCATGTTATGGTTACGACTTGGTTGGATGAGTCGTATACTGGACCTTGTTTGATCCAAGGGTTGAGGCTTTGATACGAGTGGTGGATACCAATCATATTAGGAGGGTATGACTCGTGAGGGAAAGTCGTATCCCTTGTGATGAGATTTTGTGCAATTTAAGTGGAGGTAATCTGGACATTTCCCTACTTATCCTAACAAGTCCCCATGACTTCTAACCTACATGGAAGGTTATTTACCCTATTATTATATTTATTAACACATAGAAACTCTTCCTAAACACTCTATAGTTTTCTGAAGAGCTTTTGGATGAGAGGAGCTAGGGTTTCAACTAAGGGATCAATTTGGGGCTTGTCTCGGTGATTTTGTTCCGTCATCATCTTTGTTTAAGGAATGTTTCTCTTCCCTCATTCTTAAATTTACTTAAAGGAATGGTTTATATGATTTTTTCATGGTTTTACTATTACATGATTTTTGCTTTCAAATATGATTTGGGGGTTTTGATATTAAATGGTTAGTTATGGTTTTCCATAGTTTTAATTATGCTTTTATATGCATTAATGGTGGTTTTGGATAATTGGATTGCATGTGAATGGTTTATTAGTAATTGGAATTGATTTTGGTCATATTATGCCACCAATATGTTTGACAAAATGCTTATAAAGATATGTTCATTGCATTGACTTCTTTTAATGGAACTCTTGAATGTTTTAAACTTGGTAAAGGAATTATGCATGGTTTAAATGGCTTGGAATGGTAAAAGGATAAATGGTTATGCTTGTGGGTAACATAGAAGTCCTCCAAGTGGTTTAATATGGTAAATGAAAGGACACATTAAAGTCCCCTTAAGCCTATAAATGATTAGCTATGGATGATACGTGCAAGTAAGGGTTAGTATGATGACAACATAACAATGGCCTTTGTTAATAAATGGATAATGTTATGGTTATTTGGAAATAGGTTTTAATTGAGCAATAATGGCGGGATGTGTAGCAAAGTCGTGGAAGGTGGAGGTCCTGGGGGGACCAAAACTGGAAACTCATATTTTTTGATATGAGGTTAGTCTTGGTAACTGTGTGCATGATGGCACACTTTATTTTGGAGATGTACTAGTCATCCTATGGATACTACCCTGGTCGTGCGGCTACATGTACTAGGGCCTTTTCAGCTGGGGGAGATGAACCCATATAGCTCGTGGATGGTTTAGGATTACAAAGTTACAGAGCCCAGGTAATGGTTTTAAATGCATGCTAAACCCATTCCTTTATCCCAGCATGGTTATATATATATATATATATATATATATATATATATATATATAAATATATATGTATGGTTATGGGCATATTGATGGTTTTACTTGGTTTTATGAATGTCATTATTCTATCATTACCCTGAGATAATGCTAGTGGTCACTCGCTAACCTCGTCTGCTAGCGGTTGTATACCCACGCTATGCAGGAACCATCTATTCTACTCCTCCTACATATTGATTGACTTGTGGACAACATTTGTACTGAAGTAGTGAGCTTCAATCCTTTCGGAAGGCTCCATTTTATGTAATGGATATTTTTAGACATTTTGGGTTTATTTTGGATATTGGTTTTGGCTATGGTTGGGGCATGTCCCAATCGGATGTTATTACTCTTTTGGTTAGAGGCTTTGTGGTACTTCCATAGGTTGAAATGGGCGGGATCGGTATAGGTGTCAACCTTCGCACTGGAATAGGCTAGGAAGCTGGCATCATCGGCCATAATTTCTCACTATTCCATCGTATTATATTTTGGGATTAATTATATTGTGTTTTGGGAACGTCCTTGGTTGTGGAGTGTCTTATGGCCATTGTTTGGTATGTTTTGGTATGGCTAGATTAGTGGTATGGGATGGTTTGACTCGGTTGGGTTGGTCATGGTTGTGATGTATTCCCAGAATCTTTAAGTGAGTTGTTACACTATCTTGTTATATGCTCGAAATTCAGCCAACTTAGGGCAGGCAACTGGAAGTTGGGTTGGGTACCGGTATGGTCTCCTGTCCTGGTCGGACTTGGGACGCCCACTACAACAAGACCCCAGAGCGTGATGTGTCAAGTACTCAGATCCAACTTAAGTTACCAGGTCTAACATTAATCTAAGGAAAACCCAAACCAGACTATCTATATACAACCATACGACTCGTACCATTCGAGTCGTACCCATTTTAGTGACCAAAATCCATCCCACTAACCAACACTGGCCAGCATACGACTGGAACATACCATTCATAACCCAACATATGGTTCGTACCCATGAGTCGTATTGGTTCCATAGAACATATTTCTAGGAATTTTCTAAGGTCCAGAAACCAGGGTGTTTTTCTTAATCATCATAATTACTAGTAGTCAATACCACTAGTCCTCATTAATGTAAAGGTTCAATTATCCATAAGTAATTGTTAACCTCTTAATTTATATTCACCACCAAATAATCTTTTCAATCTCAAATCAACAACTATACCACTTTATACCTTGATCACTATTAAACTATACTCAGTATCTCTAATATTAACATTATACCCAACTGCACATGATCATAAATACATATAGCTCCGATACATAGGGTTCGCCAGACACGAACCGGTAGATGTACTCATAGGTGCATAATTAATCATCCTCTAGCCTTGCCGGGTATATACATATCATCATAATCATCCTCCGGCCTTGCGGGTACCATCATATCATCATAGTATCCGCCAGACTTGCCGTGTATCATCATATCATCATAATATCCTTCGGCCTCACCGAGTATCATCATATCATCATAATATTCTTTCGCCTTGCTAGGTATCATCGTATTATCATAATATCCTCTGGCCTTACCAGGTATCATCATATCATCATAATATCTTATGGCCTTATCGGGCATCAGCATAATATCAACATTAATATCAATAATCAAGTGCAAGCCCCACGAGGGCTAAAGTAAATGACAAGCCCTATAAGGGCAAAGTAAATAAACATAAAAGGAGAAGCAAGAAGAGCATATCTCCATATTTCCTCGTTCATCATCAATGTCACATTATCAATAAATGTACACATATGTAACATGAATGTTATAAGTGATAAGTTAATAATCTAGTCTATTAGACCACTACCATAACCATAAGCATTATCTTGAGCAACGACCCACAAGTAACCTATTCATTGGCCCACCTTTAGCCTAAAGAAAGTTTATCCCTAACTTGAGAAATATCAAATCCATGGCATAATCTATAGCTTATTCATAACATAGTTGATATCGTACTTTATTGCTTAAGTCCATTACTAGTCAAAGGCCCATTCAATAAGGTGTTCATTGGTACATTCAATAGCCAAGCGATAGCCTAACCAATAGCTCAAGTGATAGCCACATCCAGGGCTTAATGAATAACATGGTCATTGCCTTCTTTAATACCATCAACAATAGCTCATTATGGCATCATCAAAAAATTTAATATCAAGGTTCCCTAATATTGCCTCAAGGGGCATTTTCTAGGCATTTTATAAGCAATTATGGGTCTCGGGAGAACTACCTCAATGTTGGCTTAATGTGGGTCAAAGCCCACTTCTAAATCCCCTAATATACCTTCTCAGTTCATTTCTACTCCGTACACGGCTAAGGTACCTACTTTATACTTAGATGTATAGAAAGCCACCATTAATTCCAAGGTATGGATCCTACTCAAGTACTATCACTAAGCCCATTGTAACAAAACCAACTTCATTAGAGTAATCATCTAAGGCCAATTTTTCCCTAAGAATGAGTGACAAGGTCACTCCCATCTGTCTAGAGTAGCTCTAAGCATTCTCATGTTAAGCATGAGACATTAAGTCTAATCTATTAAGGTTCAAGACAACAAGCTAGGCATTTCACTATATGGGTCTAAATGACCTAAAAGATCCAACTAACTATGATTATTGAAAAATCATCAACCAATACCTAAAATCCCTCCCAATCTAACAAGATATCATAATTATACTATGACAAAGCTCATGCTAACTAGGGATAAACCTAACCTACCTCAAATATGAAAAATGGTCATCAATTCGCTAAATCTTTTGTTTCCCCTTCCGAGAAGCCTCTTCAAGATGCCAAGCTATCAAAAATATAATCTACTCATCAATATAAGCATAATGATACCCATATTGCACCATTGTTCTTCGGGTTCAAAAATAACACCAAAACCCAAAGTGGGTCCCACTTAAAAAAAAAAACTCATTTTCGAGGTCAAGCCAAAGTTCATACACTATCAAGGAATCATAACCCTCAAGAAATTGGTGAAAACTAAGCTAATTTAGGGGTAAAATCAAGCCCTCGAGCTATTTGGGGTTTTGGTCAAATAATTAAGAAATTCAATCTTGAAATGGATTTATTCTTACCTTAAATTTGTTGTTAATCAGGAAAATATATGTTAATCAAGATTTCAAGTCACACCCAAGACTCACTTTAGAGTTATATCACCCTTCTAGGGCTTCTAAGTCTCAAAGATGAAGAGAAAATGGCCAAATTGATGCTTGAGGGCCTATATATAGCCCCTTCAGGCATGAAGATATTGCTATCGCAGTCCTAGGGACCGTTATCGCAATAGGTCCTTGTGCAATCGCACTTACCCAGTACTATCAAAGTCAAAAACTTGTTTTTAACCCTGAAACACATTCGGAGTCCAATTTTCACAATAGAACTAAGTAACCCCACTAACTTCGACATCGCGTATGAGTTGGTGAAGTTGGATTTTCCATCCAAGGTCATTTAGAACAAATATTGGTCCAACAACCATATTTCCCAAATTTCCAACTTTCCAACCAATAGGTCAAAATGAGCTAGGGTGTATTGAAACCCAAACCAAAGATCTACCTAGCCTAAAATCGATATTCCGAAGTTGGTGGCACTGTTAAAATTTTCATCCAAGATCATTGTAATAGAGGTTTTGCTCGTTGGACATTTGTAATCGGTGAAGAATTCTAAATAGGGAGTTGATTCTAAAAACTAAACAAACTGCCCGATAACCAAACTACCAGTCCCAGCAAGTCATAAATGACTTCGAGTAGCTATGGAGAAGCCCTAACGTCAAAGATAATGGAAATATGAAAAATGACCGGAAGGGTCATTACAATATCCACTACTAAAAGAACTTTTGTCCTCGAAAGTCAATGGATAGGAGGAATCTTGAAACTCAAAAGGAGGAGGTACTGAGCCCGCATGTTTCAAGTATTACTTCCCAGATAACTTCTACGAAATCAGAAAACTTCTAAGGGATTTCATCACATGCATCCCTTTTACAACAAGAACTCTTATTTCACTTCGAAAAAAGCCAAAACTAAACCTTAACCACTAACTAGCCTCCAACTAAACCGAAAAGGCTAATCCATCCAAATTTGAACCCCAACTTATTGATATCGTCTCAATTTCTACACAAATAAATGAAGTTTTATCTGATACGTGAATCATACCATCGACTCCAAACACAAATATAACTTTCTATTATCACCTATTATCCACTCTAAATTGGGAGGAAAATCACCTGAGTCTTGTCCGTGCAATCTCTTTATAGACAACTCAAGGACTGAGGCTGATCTAATGAAATTCCACTCGAAAAATATGAGAATAAACCCATAAGCCGTTGTTCGGACACACAAATAGAGATAATAAAGGGATGTAATCTGTGTCGATTTTATAGCTAATATAGATGGTAATCAAACCAGAATCCAAAAGACCAAGGCATAACTACCCGTCACTGAATGATCCATACAGGATTTCCTATTAACCGAGAATGAAACCACACTGAATATGACCTAAGTATATCACTCCCACTGAGTATATCTTCAAAAATTCACAAAAGACTAAAAACTCAATGCCAAAGCTAAAATAACCAATACTGAGTCCATGGTCTATCATCTAAACACTAAGCAACTATAATCCATCTGAAGTCGAGAAGATCGCATAGACAACCACAGAGTAGGCTAACCAGCCTATTAATGAAATCTGAACAGAGACAAATAAAAAATGTGGGTTGCACTCAAGCTCTATAACTCCAAGATAAAATCTCAATATCAAGGTTAAACTGCTTGGTCTCAACTCCCAAAGCAAACCTGAAGAAGGGTAGGCATTAATACTCCAAATAAATTATAACTTCCAAATCTCCATCCCATGGTGTCAAATCCAAATTTAATCCAACAAATCCAAATCAAGGTCCAATACTCACATTGACCATACTGTCTAAATTGGATATATCTGTACCATATTAGGTCGAGTTAAAATTAAAACATAGCGGAAGAACAAAATCGCAACAGAGGATTAATCACCGGCTAAAGACATAGGAAATCTAATACAGTAAGGGTAAGAACTCTAGAAACTCAAAGAAATGCAACTTTAATTAGAACTAATCCATCCAATACTATACCTCGGCAAAGAATAACCATAGGCACATATCATCGAGGAGAAACACTCCACCAAGCCATATTAGGCCAAACAAACTCAGAAATGGGGATTTCCTAAATCCACCCAAGGAGAGCAATCATTCCTTAATCCATCCATGGATCACATCATTAAAGAAGAAAAGTGCCAACTTAATAAGCGATCACAAAAAAGTTCGCCTACATCTATCTCCCTAACTACACAAAAGACACAAATCATATCACGGTGATAACAAATCATATAAATCCACACTTATAACAAGGGAAAACCATCACAAGTAGATGAATCTAATAATTCTAAGAGATGAATCCAAGGCATCTCGATATTTATATTGAACTGCTATCGGGCAATGAAATAGCCACGAATGAAGAACAAACCTCAAATTGGTCAACCTCACAAACAGGCATAGTAGGAAGGAATAGCAAACACAAAAACTTTCATAACCCGGGAGGCAAGCCTATTGACGCGATCTAACCGGGTGTTTTGTCGTAATGGGCGTCCAAAGTACGGCCAGGACCGGAGATCACCCCCGTTACCCAACCCAACCCCCAACTACCTTTCCTAAGTTGGTTGAATTTCAGCATGTAATAAGATGGTGCAACAGCTCACATGAAGATTATGGGATGAGATCACACCATGACCGACCGAACTGAGTCCAACCATCCCATACCAACAATCTAACCAGAACAAACTATACCAAAACAAGGGCCATAAACCAGTCCATAACCAAAGATGTCCCAAAACAAAATATAATTAATCCCAAAATGAACTATGATGGAATAGTAAGAAATTATGTCTGATGATACCAGCTACAAGCTTATTCTAATGACAAGGACAACACCAATACTAATCCTGCCCATTCCAACCCATAGAAGTACCATAAATCCTCTAACCAAAAGAGTAACAAAATCTGGTTGGGATATACACCTAACCATAGCCAAAACCAATATCCAAAATAAAATCAAAGTGTCTAGAAATATCCATAACATGAAATGGAGCCTTCCAAAAGGATGAAAGCTCACTACTTTAGTCTAAATGTTGTCTCCGAGTCAATCACTATGTAGGAGAAGTAGAATGGTCGGTTCATACATAGTGTAGGTATATAATCGCCAGTAGACGGGTTAGTGGGTGAATGCTAGCATGATCTTAGTATAAGGATAAAATGATGCAATTTATAAAACAAAGTGAAACTATCCACTTGCACATAACCATACATACATATATATAACCATGCTGTGAAAGGGCACCGGGTTTAGCATGCCTTTAAAACCTTTACGTGGGTTGTGTAGCTTTGCCATCCTAAACCACCCACAGGCTATATGGGTTCAGCTCCCCAAGCTAAAAGGGCCCCAGTGCGTGTAGCCATAAGATCAGGGAAGAAAACCTTAGAATGACTAGTATATCTATGAAAATATAGTGTTACATCATGCACACGGTCACCAACACCAACCTCACATCGGCAAATATGAGTTTCCAATTTTTGTCTCCTCGGGACCTCGACATCCACGATTTTTCTACACATACCGCCATTATTGACCAATTAAAACAAATTTCCAAATAACCAAATGATTATTCATTTATTAACCAAGTCCATCAATATTGGTATCATCATACCAATCCTTACTTACAAGTATTATCCACAGCCAACCATATATAGGTTTAAGGGGACTTTTAAGTGCCCTTTTATTTACCATATTAAACCACTTAGGGGATTCTGTGTGCCCCTCAAACATAACCCTTTAACCATTTACCTTTCCAACCAATTTAAACCATGCATAATTCTTTTACCAAGTCTTAAAACAAGCAAGAGCTCCATTAAAAGTAGTCAATGCAATGAACATATCTTTATAAGCATTGTCAAACACATTGGGGGCATAATATCTCCAAAGCCAATTTCAATTACCATTAACCATTCCTATGAAATCCAATTATCGAAAACCTCCATGAATGCACATAAAAGTATAATTAAAACAATGGAAAACCATAACCAACTATTTAAGATCAAAATCCCTAATTCATATTTGAAAACCAAAATTATACAATCAATGAAATCATGAAAACATTCATTAAAACCATGCCTTTAGATAGAATTAACAATGAGGAGAGAGAACATTCCCTAAAGAAAGATGATGATGGAAAGAAATCAGCAAGACAAACCCCAAATCAATCCTCTAGTTAAAACTATAGCTTTCCTTGCCCAAAATCTTTTGAGAGAATTTTAGAGTGTTTATAAGAGTTTCTAATTGTTAATGATAGGAATAGTAGGGTAAATAACCTTCCAAGTAGGTTAGAAGTTGTGGGAACTTATTAGGATAAGTAGGGAAATGTCTAGAATACCCCCACTTATGTTGCACCAAAATCCCATCATAGGGGTAGGACTGACCCTCATGAGTCGTACCCTTCTAATACGAATGATACCCTCCACTCGTACCCTAGCCTCAACCTTTGGATCCAACATTGTCCTACATACGACTCATCCAACCAACTCATATCCAAAGCATACGATCCGTAACCTTCATTTGTATCCCTAGAAAATTTAAACCCTAGAAATATTTAGACACTATCCATCTTACGAGTCCTTGGTATGACTCGTACCATGGCTTACGACTCATGATGAGCCACACGTACTCAGATCCAGCCTAAGTAACCAAGTCTAAGATTAAGGTTAGGAAAAAAATCATCTATAACCACTAATACGACTTGTACTCCTAAGTCGTATCCATTCCAGTAACCAAAATCCATCCTACTAACCGACAGTGGTCATCATACGACTGGACCTTACCATCCGTAAACATACGGCTCGACCCTTAAGTCGTATTAGGTTCGGAGGCCAGAATTTCAGGAAATTTTCTAAGGTTTAGAAATCAAGGTGTTTCAGTATCCCCCACTAGGAACATTCGTCCCTGAATGACGGACAAGGTAGGGGTAACCACACGCACGAGTCATTTGCAATATCAAACATATTTCCAATCTTTAACAAACATTGAATACAAAGAGGCAAGGATATTAATCTTTTCTTTACCAAACTCTGAAAATAAAGATGTGTTGAAGACACATACCTTCTACATGAATCCCAAGAGCAGAAAATAAATGCAAATATTTGGACTTCTGTCCTCCTCCGCTTCCCATGTAGCTTCTTCCACCTTATGGTTTTGCCAAAGAACCTTAATCAAAGCCACATCCTTGGTTCGCAACCGACGAACCTACCTATCCAATATCTTAACTGGAATTTCTTCATAAGACATAGAATTCGTGATACCCACTCCTTTAAAAGGAACAACCAAAGAAGGATCACTAACGCACTTTCTCAACATAGAAACATAAAAGACTGGATGAACCACGCTCAAGATAGAAGGAAACTCCAACTCATAAGCAACATTACTAATTCTCCGTAAAACCTCATTAGGACCAACATACCAGGGACTGAGCATCCCTTTTTTACCAAACTACACTACCCCCTTCGTTGGAGATACCTTGAGAAAAACCTTATCCCTAACCTCAAACTCCAAGTCTCTATTCCTAACATCCGCATAGGACTTTTGACAACTTTAGGCAGCCTTAAGCCTCTCCCGAATCACCTTTACCTGCTCCAGAGCCAGGTAAACCAAGTCGGCACCAAACATATCTGCCTCACCAAGATCAAACCAACAAATAGGAGACCTACACCTCCTACCATACAGTGCTTCAAAAGGGGCCATAACAATACTAGAATTATAGCTATTGTTGTAAGCAAACTCCATAAAAGGTAGATGATCAACCCAATTGCCACCATAATTAATCATACAACCCCGAAGCATATCCTTTAATTTTTGAATAGTTCTCTTCTCTTGTCGATCCGTCTGCGGGTGGAAACCAGTACTTAGAATAAACTTAGTCCCCAACCCTTTCTGGAAAGATCTCCAGAAGTAAGATGTAAATTGTGTGCCATGATCAGAGATAATCGAAACAGGAAATCCATATTGCTTCACAATCTCCTGAAGATACAACTTCACTTAATCTTCCACTTAGAAGGTAGTCTACACGGGAAAAAATGTGCAAACTTAGTCATCCTATCCACGATGAACCAAATAAAATCATATTGATTTTGAGACTGAGGAAGACCGGTAACAAAGTCCACATTGATCACTTCCCATTTTGACTTAGGAAAATAAATTTCTTAACACAACCCTCCTCGCCTTATGTGCTCAACCTTAACCTGTTGGCAAACTATGCATTTGGCCACAAAATCAACCATATCCCTCTTCATGCCATTCCACCAATAAATCTCCTTGAGATCATGATACATCTTAGTCGAGCCGAGATGAACAATATAGCATGACTCTTGTACCTTATCTAAAATACTTTGTCGTAACCATCGATATCAGAACAAATAACCTCCCTTGGTACTGTAAAGTACCGTCACCACTGATCTCAAACACCAATACCTTTTGGCTACCAATGTCACTCTTGACTTTCATCAAGATAGGATCTAGGACTTGTTTCTCCTAAATCTCCTCACTAAGAGACGATCGAACCTTCTTCTTAATCTACGCACTAAGAGATGATCAAACCACTTCTTGCACCATCACACCTCCATCCTTGGAGTCCAAGACGCAAACTCCAAGATTAGCCAAGCAGTGAATATCCTTCACCGATTCCTACTTTCCTTCCTCCACCTGAGTCAATCCTCATGGATAACCAGCTAACAGCATCAACAACCATGTTAGCCTTACTTGGGTGGTCGTGAAGACTCATACAATAGTCCTTGAGAAGCTCAAGCCATTTCCTCTACCTGAGTTAAGCTCCCTCTGAGTAAATACATACTGTAGAATCTTATGATCAAAATAGATATCCACGTGAACACTATACAAATAATGCTGCCATATACTCAAAGCAAACATAACTACCAATAGCTCCAAATCACGAGTAGGATAATTCCTCTCATGTACATTTAACTGCCTAGAAGCCTAGGCAATCAACTTTCCATGTTGCATCAAAACACAACCAAGCCTTACCCGAGATTCATCATAATAAGCCACGAACCCATCATTGCCTTCTAGTAGTCAAAAATAGAGCCGAAGTTAACATATCATTCAACTTCTCGAAACTCTCTTCATAAGCATCTGACCAAGAAAACTTAAACCTCTTTTGAGTTAACTTAGTCAAAGGAGCAGCTATCAATGTAAATTTTTCCACAAACCAACTATAATACCCATCTAAACCTAAGAAGCTCTGAATGTCAAATAGAGTCATGGGTCTAGATAACCTCTTCACCACAACAACCTTTTGCGGATCCACAACAACCTAGTCATGCACATTCGAAGGGAACCATCCTTCTTGTGCACAAACAACACCGATGCACCCCAAGGAGATACACTAAGATTAATAAACCCCTTATCCAGAAGATCCTTAAGTTGCACCTTGAGTTTCCTACACTTAACCGGGGCTATTTTATATGGAAGAATAAAAATTGGATGAGTGTCCAAAACTAAATCAATACAAACCTTGATTTCCCTATCCAGAGGAACACCAACATGATCATCCGGAAATACCTCTGGAAATTCATTAACCACTGGAACTAACTGGAAAGAATGACCTTTTGTGTTGGAATCTTTAATCCTGACCAAGTGATAAAGACAACCTTTGGAGATTAACCTCTAATCTCTAAGATAAGAAATAAATCTCCCCCTAGGAGCTAAAGAACCACCCTCCTATTCTATAACCGGTTCACCAGGGAACCTAAAGATAACCCTACGGGTCCGATAATCCAAGGACGCATAACAAGAGTGCAACCAATCCATTCCTAGAATGACATTGAAATCCACCATACCCAACTCAAACAAATCTACCAAGGTATACTTTCCACCAACAAATACGACACACCCCCTATAGATTATCTTACCAATAATCGAGTGGACCTCAGTTTATGCAAATAATATACGTCACGAGAGAGAAGTTGTAATGTACCAATAAAAACATCAAGTGATGCCTCAGATTTTGATCGGGATACTAAAGCATGCAAACTATTCTGACCAACACTAGCACCAGGAACAGTAAAAGAAGTAGATTCCACACCGCCAGGTGTAGGAGCAGAAGATGAAGCCACAAGAATCTTATTGTCCCCCATAGCAAACTTAATAAATGGACAATCTCTGAGCCAATGGAATGCCTGGACACACTTGAAGCATTTGTCCCTTCCTTCATCACAATATCCCCGATGAGGACCACTACAGAACCGACAAGGAGGGCATGTAAAAATTGACTAACCTTCACTTGCCTGAGATTAGGCACCCTATGCCTGGAAATTATCACCACTTTGATGATGTATGCCACCCGTCTGGAAGGAGCACTAGCATAAGAGTAGGAACCAAAATTCCCCCACTTCCTTTTCTTCCATTTGCCACCATCCCAACCACCCTAAGACTGAGCACCTCCCTGGTCAGAAAACCTGTTTCTCTTATCTTTTTTATCCCCGAACTCCACGTGATTCCTCTTTTCATCCCCCATATGTTTCATATGAATAGTCAACCTGAAGATGTCCACATCTTTAATCAGCAGGAAAGTCTTGATCTCCAAAATCAAATCCCGATTCAACCTAGAAGCAAACTTTCTTATTTTAGCCCATATGTTAGCAACTATATCAGGACCATACCTTGACAATTCATGAAACTTCAAGGGATATTCCTTGACAGACATCCTCACTTCCTTGAGGTTCACAAACTCCCCCATCCTTTCTTTCCTCAACTCTTGGGGAAAGAACCGATCTAAGAAGTCCTTAGACAAAGTATCCCACAAGACTGATTATTCCATATCACCCCTATCCCTATCCCTATCCCACTCTTTATACCACTGATATGTAAACTTTTTGAGTTGATAAGCTGCAAAGTTTACCCTTTCCACATTAGTAGCATACATTAACCAAAATATCTTCTCTTTTTCATCCCAGAAGTCCTGTGGATCCTCCTCTACCTTAACTTCAGAAAAATTGGGAGGACGCATCTTTATAAATTGGTCAACCCTTGTGGCCGTAGCAAAAAAACAACCAGTCGCACCCCACTCATCCTGAGCAATAACTATCTAAGCATTAACATGGATAGACTGACAAAATTCTGCATTAGTCACCTCGCCTTAAGGACGATATGTTGCAATCAGTGGAACTCTAGAACTATCAGGGCTAGGACCGTGAGATCGGAGATAAACCCCAAAAGTAGGATGCACCTCTTCAGCATTACCTCTAGATGGGATAGAAGAATTTTATTGTGCTCCAGATCTACGAGGCATGATCTAAAAGATGAACAAACTAAGATTATCAAAGATTCTAGGACTGAGTCTCCAAGCTTGAAAATAGAATACCAAGAAAGTGAAACATTGCTAAATTCCTTATAGCCTCTCCCTTATGAGTGTGGTGTGCTACACACCCCTAAAAGAGACTCTACTCGACACGGCTTTATTGACTCCCAATTGACCATGAACCTAGGCTCTGTTACTAACTTGATGCGACCCGACCGGGGGCCTTATAGTAATGGGCATCCCAAGTCCTACCGAGACCGGAGACCACCCCCGTTACCCAACCTAACCTCCAGCCGCCTACCCTGAGTTGGCTAAATTTTGAGCATGTAACAAGATGGTCCAATAGCTCATAAGAAGACTCTGGGATAAGATCATAATCGTGACCAACCCAACTGAGTCTAACCATTCCATACCAACAATCCAACCATACCAAAACAAGGGTCATAAACCAGGCCATAATCAAAGATGTTCCAAAATAAAATATAATTAATCCCAAAATAAAATATGATGGAACAGTGAGAAATTATATGTGATGATGTCAGCCTTCCATCTTATTCCAATGCCAAGGATGACACCAATACTGATTCCGCCCATTCTAACCCATAGAAGTACCACAAAGCCTCTAACCAAAAGAGTAATAAAATCTGATTGGGACATGCCCCCAACTATAGCCAAAACTAATATTCAAAACAAAATCAAAGTGTCTAAAAATATCCATAACATTAAATTGAGCCTTTCAGAAGGATGGAAGCTCACCACTTTGGTCCAAATGTTGTCCTTAAGTCAATCACTATGTAGGAAGAGTAGAATAGTTGGTTCCTGAATAGCGTGGGTATATAGCCGCTAGTTGACGGGTTAGTGGATAAACACTAGCATGACCTCAGGATAAGGATAAAATAATGCCATTAATAAAACCAATTGAAACCATCCATATTCACAAAACCATACATACATACATATATATAACCATGCAAGGAAACAAGACCGAGTTTAGTGTGCCTTTAAATCATTTACATGGGTCGTGTAGTTTTGTCATCCTAAACCAGCCACGGGCTATATAGGTTCATCTCCCCCTGTTGAAAGGGCCCCAGTGCATGTAAACGCACGACCAGGGAAGAAAACCTTGGGATGCCTAGTATATCACCCAAAATATAGTGTGACATAATGCACATGGTCACCAAGACCAACCTCACATTAGCAAATATGAGTTTCCAATTTTTGGTACCCCCAAGACCTCCACCTTCCACGGCTTTGCTACACATCCCGCCATTATTGCCCATTTAAAACCAATTTCCAAATAACCAAACTATTATCCATTTATTAACCAAGGTCATCAATATTAGTATCGTCATACCAATCCTTACTTGCAAGTATTATCCACAGCCAACCATATATAGGTTTAAAGGGACTTTTAATTGCCCTTCCATTTACTATATTAAACCACTTGGGAGATTCCATGTACCCCTCAAGCATAACTATTTAGCCGTTTACCTTTCCAAGCCAATTAAACCATGCATAGTTCCTCTACCAAGATTTAAAACAAACACGAGTTCCATTAAAAGTAGTCAATGCAAGGAACATATCTTTATAAGCATTTTATCAACACATCGCGGGCATAATATGACTAAAACCAATTCCAATTACCATTAAACCATTCCCATGCAATACGATTATCCAAAACCACCATTAATGCATATAAAACATAATTAAAACCATGGAAAACCTTAACCAACCATTTAATATCAAAATTCCCAATTCATATTTGAAAAACAAAATCATACAATTAATGAAATAATGAAAACATTCATAAAAACCATGCCTTTAATTAGAATTAACAATGAGGGAAGAGAACATGTCTTAAACCAAGATGATGGTGGAAAGAAGTCATCAAGACAAGCCCCAAATCAATCCTCTAGTTAAAACCCTAGCTTCCCTTGCCCAAAAGCTTTTGAGAGAATTTTAGAGTTTTTAGAAGAGTTTCTAAGTGTTAATGATAGGAATAATAGGGTAAATAACCTTTCAAGTAGGTTAGAGGTTGTTGGAACTTATTAGGATAAGTGGGGAAATATACATAATACCCTCACTTAAGTTGCACCAAAATCCCATCACAGGGGTACGACTGACCCTCATTAGTCATACCCTTCTATTATGAGTAGTACCCTTCACTCGTACCCTAGCCTTAACCTTTGGAACCAACTCTGTCTGACATACGACTCATCCAACCAAGTCTTATCCAAAGAATATGATCCATACCCTTCATCTGTATCCCTAGCAGATTTAAACCCAAGGAAGATTTAGACACTATCCACCATACGACTCCTGGGTATGACTCGTACTCTGGCTTATGGCTTACGCTGAGCCACTCTTACTCGGATCCAACCAAAGTAACAAAGTCTAAGATTAAGTTAAGGAACCAAACAATCTGTAACCACCAATAATACTTTTACCCTTACGTTGTATCCATTACAGTAACCAAAATCCCTCCCACCAACCAACACTGGTCAGCATATGACTGGACCATACCATCTATACCCCAACATATGGCTCATATCCTCAGGTCGTATTAGGTCTAGAGACTAGAATTCCAGGAAAGTCTCTACTGTCAAGAAACCAAGGCGTTACACCTATAAATCTAAAACTCAATATCAGGCAGTATAACTAAATTGCCAACTCTAGAGTCATACAAAACCACAATACATCCCCGAATCAATCTAACACAGCTAACCAAAACATAAAATAATCAACCTCACTGACCTACAAAAAATCAATCATCCAATCGGGCTATATTTACTCATGCCACTGACTAAGGATCACTAGGAAATGATATTATAACTAGGTAACACTAGTCTATACAGTTACCCAGTGAGGATAAATTACATCAAGTAATAACATCAAATAATATCAACAACCTCAAGAAGTGATAGCAATAGTCACAGAAATATCAATATCAATATAATGAATAGTCAATACCAAAATGAACATCAATATCATGTACCACTCAAGGGTCACAAAAAGGCTAATATGCCAAGATAATAGGACACGAACCTAAATGCTAAATATCTATACAGATCTACTCCATCCACTACTTAAAGAAGTAACGATTCAGTAGTAAAATAATTACAAATTCAATAGCAAGGCACAAAATAACCAATATGAACTCATCAATATAATCATCAATGGGTATGAAAATCCTAATACACATATGGAAAGGCAAAAACGGGAAATAAAAGCATATCTATCATGGTAAAATCAGCAATCACATGCCTGACGGACATATGAAGAATAAATTTGAATAAGTCTAGACTCAGATCAACTGACTAAGTCATCGACTGAGGCGCTAAGTGAACTATCTCTAACTGAAGGTGCCACACATCACGAGGCTAGACATAATAGGATGAATGACTAGAAATCCCATATTGGAGATACTTTCTAGACCAATAATTGATCTCTCTATTGTAGTAACAAACTCCTGAGGCTCTAATCCTACCAAGCAACACGATCTAAGCCCAAATAGCTAGCCAACTGACATTGAGAGAAAACTCTAGTAGAATATCCATCCTTCCCACAATCATAGTGTGTCTTAGAAACTCTATGCTTGCGGGAAATACATATTATGTTTGTCTGATCAATAAATCATATTTGGGGCACTCTCAAAATTAATGTATCATCTCATCACAACCAAAACATTTTTTTGGATGAAATACCAATAGCATTATCCTAATGGAATGTCCTCTCGCCACCACCTTCTTAAGTCTTAATACATGCTCTCTCTATATCCCTCGCATAATCCATAACTTTAGAGAAAAAGACCCAACTGCTATCATATGTTCTGACGCCAGACAGAGTAAAAATGCTTGTCCTTTAACAAATCCATGCATCGAGTCCTACTCTGAAGGATATAACATAAAAATATGATTGACCCACTTAAAAAACCAAATTTCATACTCAGAAACTAGTCAAGAACTATGTTGAACACCAACCAATCCAACTCTAGCCTAAGAAGTATTCGATGACTCGAATGCTATCCAGAGTTGAAAAGGATCTACAATTATGACTCTAATCTCTAAAGTTGAACCTCAAAGGGCTGAAGTGGTCACAAGCTCAACTGGAGCCGAAGCTAGCCCCAAATCATTTTTGGTCATTTTTGGTTGACACTAAAAATCTTTGATATACATCTCATACTATCTAGTCTGACGTTACACTGAAACTCTAGAAAGGCATGGCAAAGTCTCATCTGCATAAGTCGACAACGTCTCATTGTCCTTCTAGGATAGAATAGGATCAAAGAATTTATTCGAGGCTTATAAAAATATAGACGTACGATAAGGAGTTAGGAAATGAATCTCCTAAAAGGTCCATGTAACCTCCCAAAGATAGGTTATGGGCGTCTCTGCACTGATCCGCAGGACTCTACTAAACACTTAGTTCTCGTACTAATACACTGGTGAAACCTATACTTTGATACCAATATGTCACGACCCAATTTCTTAGGTCATGTTGCGCCTACTATAACCCACCAATAGGAAATCCAAACCTATAGTTTGGAACGGCTAGTAACAAAGTATCAAATATAGAAAGAAAAAAATTGTAAAATAGATGAAACAAAGAAGCAATTACATAATATAATCCCAAAACATGGTGGTATCAATACAAGAACTGCTAATTACAAGAGTACAACTGAAGTTCAACTAAATACACTGATATAACTTCTCTTCGAATATAACATAGAGACTAGTCTAATACCTAAGAGAGAGATAGGTAATACTCTGAAAGTCAGGAGCTCACTCTAAGTCTCTGAATCATGGTTGCTCTGCATGACATAGATAAATCAATAGCAATAACATTTACTATGATGTGCAAGATGCAAAAATGTATTATGACTACCAAAATAATTGGTACTCAGTAGGCATCATCGACCGAGTGAGCTAAGTCATGATATAATGCAAGATAATCATAACTAGGTCATGTACAAAATTAAACCTGAATCATGTCCATCTTCATGGTATATAATAATTAATCAAATGGAATAATAGTATAACATAAGGCATCCACACATGCCAATATCATTGTACATAACAAGTAATAAATACTGGAAAAACAATATAACATAAGGCACCAACGCATGCCCATATAGTTATAAATAAGAATTGGACAATTCGAAATAATAATGTATCATAAAGCAACAATACAAGCAGTCACAAGTATAATGTTGGCTCTCATATGCCAATTGGTACATAAAGTAAAGAACTCATTAGAGTATCCCATATCACTGGAGAGTACACCCAAGAGAAAATAAAGGAATCTAATCAACAATATATCCAAAATCCATCATTATTCAACCATTAATACATGCTTACCATCAATCGGAAGTTTACCAGCCTTCCTTAATTATCATCAACATTAATAGTTAAACAAAATATGACAATCTATTCATAACGATAACAATACTATCATTTAGATAACTATATCCTCGATACTCACTAATAGCTCTTCATTAGCTAGCCAATGCTTATTTACCAATCCAATTACTTATTAGTCATCATATACCTTCCAATTGTTATTTATACACTATTTACCATATAATCACTATTCATGGGTCAACAACTATTCATCTTCACCAACTAGTCAATAACTAGCACATAGCAAAAATTCATTACCAAGCTATATTTATCTACTATATAATATTTGATTCTAGCCATCACAACCTCACTAAGCACCATTGATCCAATAACCGCTAATCACCAATTATTCACTATTCAATTTATTGACTAAATACCATTTAGTAACAAGCATCACTAATCCACAAATCTTAGTTCGGCAACCAGTCATCATCATTGACTAAATCATTATTATCAACAAAACTTCATTGCTATATGTCTTTAATTACGCTAAACATCATAATAGCTTAATCATTACAATTACTAGTCATCAATAACACTAGTCCTCATTATTGCTAAGGTTCAACTATCCATAAGTCATTGTTAACCTCTTATTTTTTATTCACCACTAATCATTTTTTTAATCTTAATTCAACAACTATACAACTTTATACCTTGATCATTAAAAAATAATTCCGGCATCTCTAATAATAACATTATACCCAACTACATTAGAACATAAATACATATTGTTTCCATACATAGGGCTAGCCAGACTTGAACCGGTAGATGTACTCATAGGCACATAAATAGTCATTCTCCGGCCTTACCGAGTATATACATATCATCATAATCATCCTCCGGTCTTACCGGGTATAAACATATAATCATAATAATCCTCCAACCTTGTTGGGTGTCTTCATATCATCATAGCATCCTCCGACCTTTTCAGGTATCATCATATCATCATAATATCCTCTATCCTTGCCGAGTATCATTATATCATTAAATATCCTCCATCCTTGTCGGGTATCATTATATCATCATAATATTTTTTGACTTTGTTGGGTATCATCATATCATCAAATATCCTCTAGCCTTGCTGGACATCATCATAATATCCAGATTAATATTAATAATAAAGTGCAAATACAATGAGGGCTAAAGTAATGGACAAGCCCCACAAGGGATAAAGTAAATAATCATAAAAGGAGAAGCAAGAAGTGCATACCTCTATATTTTCTCATTCATCATCAATGTCATATTATCAATAAGTGTATTTATTTAACATGAATGTTATAAGTGATAAGTCAATAATCTAGTGCATTAGACCATTAGCATAACCATAGGCATTATCATGAGCAGTGGCCTACAAGTAACCTATTCATCAGCCCACTTTTATCCTAAAAAAATTTTATCACTAACTTGAGCAATATCAAATCCATGGCATAATCTATAGCTAATTCATAGCATAGTCAATATCGTACTTTATTGCTTAAGTTATTTTATAGTCAAGGGCCCATTTAATAAGGTTTTCATTTTCACATTCAATATCTAAGCAATATCCGAATCAATAGCCTAAGTGATAGCCACATCCATGGCTTAATGAATAGCATGGTCATGGGCTTATTTAATTTTATGGAATCACCAATAAATTTACTATCAAGGATCTTCAATATTGCCTCAACGGGTATTTTCTAGGCATTTTATAAGCATCTATGGGTCTCACAAGAACTACCTTAATCTTGGCTTATGGTGGGTCAAGGGTCCCCCAATATACCTTCGAAGTTCATTTCTACCCTGGACTAGGCTAAGGTATATAATTCAACTCTTAGATGTATAGAAAGAAACCATTTAGTCCAAGGTAGGGATCCTACTCAAATACTATCACTAAGTTAATTAAAACTAAAGAAACTTCATTAGAGTAAGAATCTAACGCCAATATTTCCCTAAGTATGAGTGACAAGATCTAGAGTCATTCTAAGTATTCTCATGTTAAGCATGAGACATTAAGTCTAACGTATTAAGGTTCAAGACAACAAGCTAGACATTCCAATATATTGGTGCAAATGACCTAAAAGATCCAATGACCAAAAGTCTTGAAAAATCATCAACCAACACATAAAACTCCTCCCAATCTAACAAGATATCACAATTTTACTATTACCTCAAATGCGAAGAATGGTCATCAATCCACTAAACCTTTGTTTCCCCTTTTGAGAAGCCTCTTCAAGATGCCAAGCTATTAAAAACGTAATATACTCCTCAATATAAGCATAATGGTACCTATATTTCACAATTATGTTGTAAGTCCAAAAACTAGACCAAAACCCCCAAGTGGGTCCCAATTATGGAAAACATATTTTTGAGGTCAACTGAATGTTAATACACCATCAAGGATTCATAACCCTTAAGAAATAGGTGAAAGCTAAGCTTATTAGGGGCTAAAATCAAGCCCTCAAACTATTTAGGGTTTTGTACAAATAATCAAGAAATTCAAGCTTGAAATTAAAGAATTCTTACCTTAAATCCATTGCTAATCATAAAAATATATGTTAGTCAAGCTTCCAAGTCATACTCAAGACTCAATTTAGAGCTATCTCACCTTTCTAGGGCTTCTAGGTCTCAACGATCAAGAGAAAAATAGCCAAATCGCGACATAGGGGTCTATTTATAGCCCCTTCAGGCATGGTTATATCACTATCGCAGTCCTAGGGACTATGATTGGACTATTGAGATTGCAATCAGTCCTTGTGCGATCACACTTTCCCAGTACCAACAATGAAAAAAAACTTGTTGTTGACCCTTGGAACTCATCCGGAGTTTGATTTTTGCAAATGAACTATATGACCCCACTAAATTTGACTTCCTGATGCATTGGTGAAGTCGGATTTTCCATCAAGTCCATTTAGACCAAATTTGCGT
Organism: Capsicum pubescens; assembly: GCA_030864215.1. Taxonomy (NCBI): domain Eukaryota; kingdom Viridiplantae; phylum Streptophyta; class Magnoliopsida; order Solanales; family Solanaceae; genus Capsicum; species Capsicum pubescens. The sequence goes on from CM061544.1 coordinate 123,987,846, forward strand.
CCCACACCCATATTTCTCAATTTTCCAACTTTTTAATCAATAGGTCAAAATGAGTTCAGGTGCATTGGAACCTGAACCAAAGGTCTACCTAGCCTAAAATTGATATTCTGGAGCCACTGGCATAGTTGGAATTTGTATCCAAGATTGTTTTGCTAAAGTTTTCACTCAGAGGCTATTTGAAACCAATGAAGAATTCTAAATAAGGAATTGGTTCTAAAAAAATAAACGAATTATCCTATAATCAAACTATCAGTCCCAGCAAGTCATAAATAACTCGGGGCATCTGCAGAGAAGCCCTAATAGTGAAGATAAGTGGAAATATGAAAAATGACCCAAAGTGTCATTACACTACTATACTTGAACCCGAACTAGCATCAACTCTCTAGTACCAAACTAGCATAAGTACCATGAAACCACTATCTAACAATAGTCTTTGCCTAAGGTAGGCTGGAGGGTCTCACTTTTAATTCCCGAAATCTGTCCTAAGGCAAATTCTACCCCAGACTAGGCGAAAGTATCCCATATCACTATTAGATGTTAAATGCATCATATTTAATCTTATGATAGCAATTATACCCTAAAATTAGTAACTAAGTAAATTATTCCTAAGTTATAGTTACTAAATAGCCTAAAAGTCCCAATTTATACTAATTACGTCTCCAAGACCTAATTTCTAACCCCTATATAATACATCATCGTAAGTATACTATGATTAAGTTCAATCTACAAGAAAGGTAAATCTAGCCTACGTAGATGTTGAAGAATGCCTAGTGAAATCCACTAAGTTGATGAATTTCCCTTCTGAAGACCTTTCACAAGATGTCATGCTGTTAAAATTATAATCTACTCATCAATATGAGAACAACTGTAATACACCAAAAAATCCAAACCAATATTAGAGCCATGTACCAAGATCATGCATAGTACATAATGGTTCTTTTATAGTTTTATGAGTAAGTTAGATGTATATTAAGTCTTCAAATAACTCCCATCTATCAGACGAATCAAAACATTCTTTACCGATTGAATTCTTGAGAAGGATATTGGTATAGTCAACTTCAAACAAGAATATCTCTCATTCTACTTGGAATTTTTGAGCTCATGACCTATCAACATATAGATAATTGAATTATCTTTTCAATGATACCAATTTTTCCTAAATCCGATATCGGAGCAAAGATTTATTCCTATTTTACTCTAGCATGTTAGGCTGGAAACTGTGTGACGACAATCGTGGTAGCATACCACATTTGTGACGCCCTACCACGAAGGTCGTCATCCTTAGGCAGAATCCAAATCCTGTGTGACGACATTCGTGGTAGCTTACCATATTTGTGACGTCCTACCACGAAGGTCGTCAGCCTTAGGCAGAAACCAGCTCCTAAGTGACGACATTCGTGGTAGTTTACCACATTTGTGATGCCCTACCACGAAGGTCGTCAGACTTAGGCAGAAACCATCAGTTCCAGCTCCTGTGTGATGACATTTTTGACGGCTTACCAAACTTTTTATGCCTTGTCAGAAATGTCGTCATCTATGATTTTCAGCAACTTGGAATTTATTTCATAAGGGTATTTTGGTCTTTTTCCTTCACTTCCTACGACTTATAACCCTCAAGGAACGTATTATATTCCATTCTCTTTAGTTAAAACATCTTAAAAATCCTCTCTTACACTTTCAACCATAATATTAGGGTTTCCTCTCAAGATCATCTCCTCAGGAACAAGAACATTCTTTCCCAAAGAGGGTTAAACCCTAGTCAAGAAAAATTATGGGCAAGCCGAAGGATTTCTTCAGGAACCTTCAGAAACATTAGATCTCTTTCAAGATCAAGCTTTAAGGTATGCGTAGTGTTCATCTATGGATTCAATTCGTTCATAGAGTTCAAGAACCATGCTTTTAAATGTTATTTTGTAAACTTTTGTGGTGATATAAGCATATACACGTTGATGATTGTTGTTCAAGTTTCAAGATGATATCTAAGAATGTTTTTCATAGAATATATGTGATTGTTGGTTGAAAATCATGAACTTTGGATGGGTTGAAATAATGCAAGTATGAAATCCACTTATGCCTTAAAGAATGCATGTAAGGTGTTTGATAAAATGCCTAGGATGTTAGAAGTTCATATTTACATGATTTCATGATATCAAAATGACACGTCCATGTTAGCGATACACTTCAATATGAATGCCCATGCTATTTATGTATTCTTATGGTGATGGCATGAAGCATGTATGATGATGGAAATATGATTTTTTTATGCGAATTATATCCATGCTTTCCCTACCATGTTTGAGGTGTTGATTAAATACATGAAGTATACTATCCCTCACTTATGATATAGCGAATTGTGGACTCCAATCTTGTGATCAAGTCATGTCATGTGTGTCAGTTTTCTTCTATCGAGTCCTGGGGGTATTCGTACCCGAAAAACATAGTTGTGTGCCTAGAGCCATGTTATGTTGTCACGATAATCTCAATCAAGCTATAATCTATAGAACTTAGTTAGTCATGTGACTCAGGAAACCTCAGAAATCTCATGATCGCAGTTAACTCTCAGATAATAGTACTACTTCGTCAGTCAACGGAAATCAGTTAATCTGTCCATGTACAGTCAGTTGAATCATGTTTAGTCTCTTCAGATGGGAGTAGGAGTTAGCACCGAGTGAACCCAAGGATAAGAACTCACCTGTATATGAGGGTGTGATTCTTAGCAGTCATCCTTGCGTTCAAGAACTATGTAGCCAGCATAGGTTGAGACATCGTAGCCTGTTATATGAGGGTAGATGAGGTGCTTAACCTGTTATATGAGGGTTCCCACCATTCTCACTAGAGTTACCTGTTATATGAGGGTTGCTCACATGTTTCCCTTACGATTAGCGCAGTATTGATACCCTTCCAGTCAGGGCAGAGATTGGACCCCATCTTAGACATAATGGCATTTATGGGGCATGTCGGTTAAATAACTACCTCCCACAGTTTCAGTATCAGTCTCAGTAAAAGAACTCAGACATTTCTTCAGATATCAGTATACCAGGACTGTTAGATAAGGTCAAATTTAGTTATAGCACGAAACTCAGAGAGTTCAACCAGATTCAGGGCTATCAGATACAATCATCCATGTTATCAGAACTACGGTTCCAGCCATGTGTTAGCGTATAGATTTAGCCATTTCATACTCACGATCTTAGTTACTATGTATGTATGTTTGTACTCTTACGTTCATATCAGTCAGTCAGTAGTATTATTCATACATGTAAACCCTTCGTATTAGCCTACCTCACTCGTATACTCAGTACTTCATTTGTACTGACGCATTTGCGCTATGGTGCTTTCTTTTCATATTACACCATAGGTTCAAAGGCACGAGTCCCAGACCAGCAGTAGCAGTCGCATTCAGTATACAGAGTTGTAGTGAGTCTTCTTCATTCGAGGACGACATTATTTAATTTATTCATTTATTTATTCAGTTCAGTATATGGAGTTAGTTGGAGACATGTTCCTTCAACTCCTTATTTCAGACAGTACTTAGAGGCTTTCGAATTTATGCTCAGATTTAGCTTTCAGATTCAGTTTTCAGTTGTTTTGGGTATCTTTCACCCACACGGATGTTACTATTTTATAGATTCTTTATTCAGTTGAACCTTATGGCCTACATGTTCATGTTTTTCGCATTATTACATTATATATTGCAGTGCACAGGTACAGATATCAGTCATAGGTTAGCTTGTGGTCCTTCGAGATTATAAGCACCGTGTAGCATTTCGGTTCAGAAAATCGAGGTGTTACAACAACGGTACCGATATTCTATTTTTGTGCTTTGGGTCCAAAATTAAGTAAATGCCTCATGTGGGACTTGCTTACGAAATCACACTTTCGAGACTGTACAGGTCCCTCTATATTCAAGAATATTTATCCTCGAGAATGGGTGAATGTCGAGCTCAAATAGTGCTAAAATCAACCCACCAATATTCTAGGAATTTTGAGAAAATAATAGATAAATTTACCTAGGGATTGATGAAAACTTACCAAGAATTCAGAAAAGAAATGTGAAATCCAAGCTTACCAACACCCCAAAATCTCCTATTAATGTCTCTATAGAGTTTTCACGTGTTTTAGGTTTCTATACTCTTAAAAATGTGTGGAAAATGGGAGAAAATAGGCTAAGTGAGAAATTTATAAGGCTCTAGGTACCTCTAAAATGGGAACTGAAACGCTTTAGCGGTCTGAACTAAATGGCACAGGTGCCGCTAAATCGGTACCTATCTACATTGGTATGTCGCTAAAGTGGGCAGCTGGCACTAAAGCGATGAGCTTTAGAGGTCAGCTTGCCGCTAAAGTGACTCCTTGGGGCTGGGCTAAGGCCGCTAAAGCACCAAGAAGGCCGCTAAAGCACCCTCCTCTAAAGAGCCTAGAGGATCACTTTAGTGGTCACACTAACTGGAGAATTAGAATTTTTTTTAGTCTCCACCAACGCCTCAGGATTCATTCAAAATCTCATATATGTAAATGAACTATGCTACACTATCAAATTCGATGTTTCAAATTTAATGCCGAAATCAAAATTTCCATCCAATATTGTTTTGATGAAAAATAGGTCCTACACCTGTGTCATTCTTCTTAACTTCCCGCCAATAGCCCGAAATGAGTTCAAAAGCCTTGGGACCCAAACCAAATATCCTCCTAGCCTCAAATTGATGTTCTAGAGCAGTCGAAACTGTCAGAATTAGCGTATGAGATCGTTTGCCTAAAGTTTTTGCCTAGTAACCAATTCCAACCAGTGAAGACTTCAAAATAGGGAATTTATTTTAAAAACCAAAAAAACTGTGCAATAACTGAACTATCAGTTGCAGCAAGTCATAACTGACTTGGGACAACTATAAGAAATCTATAAGCGGCAAAAATAAGTGAAAATGTAGAAAAAGACTTGGAGGGTCATTCTAAATCAGATCCGCAAATGAGATTCTAAAATTAAATTCGTCATGAGGACTCTTGAAGAACAAGGAATGCCTGCTCGAATTTTTAGCAAAAATAAAGTCTCAATTGAAGCTCCAATCAGCCCAAAAAATTTATGGAATTTAAGATCTAATTTCTAGGAATTTACAAAGAAAAGAATAAAATTTTATGGAAAAAAATAATGAAAAATACCAAGAGATGTTGAATTATCTTACCTTATCCTTAATGGACTTTTTTCCACACTTTTTCGTGCTCCAAGCTGGAATAAAGGAGGGAACCCTAGATAAATGAATGAAAATTAGGGGATAAGGGAGATTTAATCACCTGTAGTGACTGCGTATGCGGCTACTTTGTAGCTAAAGCAACAGCTGACAACTTAAGCAATGATTGGGGAGGGGCGAACGACAATGAAAACAACACCCCCAATGTTTAAGTGGCATTCGAAGAGTAGACACAGACCGCCAAAGCGATGCTCTGTCGGGTAGCCAAATCTCTTGGCCCAAATTACTAATATGGCTACTGCTAATGTGGCTCTTTGTTTTCTTAAATGGTTGCAGTAGACACCTAAAACCAGAAAAATGCCAAGTCACGGACTCTGACCGGGGACTCGAGATTCGTTTGAAATTTGTGTGCAAATGATCTATGTTACTGTATCAAATTTGATATTTCAGACTCAATGAAATCATCGAATTACCACCTAGAGTGGTTTAGATAAAATGTGATCGCCGCACCTACTATTTTGTTTATCATCAAAATTACCAATAGTCCAAAATGAGTTCGGAAGCCTCAGGACCCGAACCAAAGGTCTTCCTAGCCTAAAATACATGCTTTAGAGCTAACAGTGTTGTTAGAATTGTAATTTGAGGTCGTGTATTATGAGTTCTAATCTGAGACCTATTTCTCAACTTCAAAAGCTCCAAAACAGGTATATGGCCTTAAAACTCAAACGAACTACCAAAAATGGAATGGACGGTTCTGACAAGTAATCACCTATATTCGCTGTGAAAGGCACAAAATGCTGAAAATGTACAGAAGCCGAGAAAATAATCTATAGGACCATTACATGAAGATACAATTAATTTAATGTTTAATTAAATATTTTGGTACTTTTTTGTTTTATTGTAGTGGTAAAAAGATAATCCAGCTTTGAAGATAGACGAATGGAGAGACTATTCGACCAACTAAATTATTGAGCATAACATGATTGGATATTGTTTGAACAATTAAATTTAGAGGTAGAAGTATAACTATCATATGAAATGTTCAATTTAGAATTTAAATTCTTAGTTTATAGTGCAATATTGACATATATCTTATATGTGAATACGACCGATGCTATCTAGCTACCCATATTTTACATCAATAAGTTTTTACCTTGTATCTTGAAGAAATTATTATCTCAAGGTTCGATCAATATATGTTTTTCTCAAGATAGCTAGTATATCATTAATGTTAATAATGGTGTAAAGTTACCAATAAATCATATTGTATGTGTCATAATTTACTTAGTTTGAATCCCTGGATACGAAAAATAGCATATAAATGGAGACAAGTGGAGTAGTTACATGTGATATTGATACTTAAATAGTTAGTTAATTTGGAAAAAGAAAATTGGTAAAATTGTATAAAAATATAATCATATAATCTATAAAACAATTTGGAAAAAAAAATTGTTATAGTATAAAAATATAATTATATAATCTAGGAAAAATGCTCTATTACCACCTTGAACTATACGCGAAAAGGCTGAGACATACCCGAACTTTAGGAGGGTCCTAATACCCCCTGGACTAATTAAAATAATATTTTTGACAACCTTAGTGTCTACATGGCACATACGTGGCACACACGTGTGCCTATGTGGATCCTTCAGTGTGTTGTGCCACGTATGTGCCTCGTAGGTACTAAGGTTGTCAAAAATACGATTTTAATTAGTCCAGGGAGTAATAGGACCCTCCTAAAGTTCGGGTGTGTCTTAGCCTTTTCGCGTATAGTTCGAGGTGGAAATTGAGCATTTTCTCTATAAGCCATCCTATAGGCTAATACTTCCTCCATCCCATTTTACTCATCCCAAATTTCCTAATTTGATTTCTCATTTTACTTATCATTTTTCATTAATCAAGACACGACAATATTTTTTTTCTTTTTTTACCCTTAGTATTAATTGTTTTTTCTCCAAATTTAAATGTAAACATCATTTAATAGAAATACCATGGTAAAATAGTCATGTTATTAATTATTTTTCTTAATTAATGTGCAATTTCAGGACGAGTAAAATGGGATAGGGAAGTATTTCAAGAAATCTTGAACTTCCAAATTATATGTAACACATACCAATCTTAAAAATTAAAAAAAAAAATCAATTAATAAACTTTAATCTTCCTCGTAATTCTTTTCTTATAATATCATAATATCTATTAATGTGTCTCTTCCTCTTCTATTATTAAAGGCATTTAACATTGCACAATTTTTTCTAAAGGGGTATATATGAAAATTAAGTATAATTTTCAAGAATGAAGAAGGCATAACTGTTAACAATTGTCAAATGGTTACCTTTTATAAGCCTAAATGTTAAAATACTGTGCGAAATTCATTTTACTTACACCTACTTACTAATAAAAAATTAATTTAATATGTCTAAAATATGCATCTCTAATTTATTTATTTTTAAATAAAAAAGGAAACAAAAGTAGCAAAAAAGAAGAACACAGAAAAATTTAGACAATTACAACTAAAATGTATATTAGAGAGTTTAAAAAGATGAAGAATTTGAAAGTAAAAACTTACAATTCCATATTTGAAGAATCTCCCGTAACTGTGACAATTTTTATATTTCATAATTTAATTATTTTTTAAATAATAGTAAGCGATTAAAGATAACTGAATTTGCAAAACTCTTACTGGTTAGCATTTCTTGTTCTTTCGGCTATCTAAGCCACTCCCTTATTTTTTTAACATGAACATAACTGGTTTTAAATGGAAAATCAACTCTGAATTCTTGTGTTTTTATACGCTATCCATTTCAGTTTACTTAGCCTTTTTTGATTTGCCACACCTATTAAGAAAATATTAATTAGAAGTATATTTTACAAAATTAATCCTATTGATCATGTCTTAAAATTCTAAATTTAACTAATATTTTTTTCTTTAGTTATTAAATAATAATGGTAGTATGAAAAAGAAGTAATAATAAAACACTGTTGATTTGTGAAAATGAAAAACTAATTTGATTCAAAAAGATGGTCACCTAAAATGGCACTGTCCAATGGGTTCACATTTATTAGTAGTCAATTAGTATTTATTTTTTTATGAAAATAAATGTTAGGGGTTTATTTTATTAAATTAGTCTTATTAACTATGCTTTGAAAATATAAATTTGAGTACATACATATTGTTTAGTAATTTAATTATAAGGATAGTATTAAAAGAATACAATAATATTCTCTGATTTAATAAAAATGAAAACTAAATTTAAACAAATAGTTCTTAAAAAAAGCCAACTAATTTGAAACAGAGGCAATACTTAATTACTAATCAGTTGAATAACATTTGACTTTACACTTTTCAAAAATATTTTTTTTGGTAAACATAATTAGTACTATTATATATGAGAACAGTACAGGGAGGTGCCCAAAGGTATTATTACAAGTACAACCGTCAGAAGTACTAGTTACAGTAGTAAATGCATTCCAAAACATGGAATGACATAAAATCGGGAAATTGGGATTGATCTTGTGGGTACTAAATGCTCCCCCATCTCTTTGCTGGAGTTCCAGTACAAAGGGATGAGCTTCGAACAAAAAGGTGATGTAACTTCCCATAATTGAGGCACCAAAATTTATTAAATTATCGGCTACCATGTTAAAATTCCTGTACATATGGTAGACAGTCGGATCACGGAGTAGCTTTAGGAGAGACATGCATTTATCAATTATGTGTGAGTAGACTGAAAGTGGATCAAACAAAATGTTTACTACTTCTAGAGAATCCACTACTATGCAATGAGAAGTATATTCGTGTCAGTGTGACAGTTGGAGCCCTCATAGTAGTGTCAGAAGCTCAGTGGATGTTTCAGTAGTAGAAGCTACATCCTAGTAACTATTACCATAGCTAATTCTGAGGACTCTCTGATACCTACCAACTCAAAAGTTACCGCTTCTGTAGCATCAGTATGGGAAAAAATAGTGTAAGGCTTGGTATTAGGTAGTGGTAGAAATATAGGATGGTTGCAGAAAATATAATGCTTGGCAGAATTCATAACCAAGAGTAAGGATCGTGTTAAGCAACGGTTGAAGTTTGTTTTTCTCGAAGGTGTTTTTGTTTTGAGTCAACCATAAATGCCAAAGTAAGAAGGCATAGAAAATTATTTGTAGTAAGGATGATATATGCGCAGGCTGGTGGTGCCAGTAAAACAATCATTTAAGCCAGATATAGGGTATAGTAGGAGTAAAACCTAAAAAGAAAAATATATGTGGTCTAGTGATCGGAGTAGATGCTAAAGAGTAAATATGTCAAAACAACAAAAGAAAATATGGTCGATAGACTGTGGCTCTGCCTAACAGAAAGTGCAAACGGGTGGCTGAAGAAAACCAATGTGATGAAGGTATTCATTTATTGGGAATGGTTGATTAATAACAAGCCAAAGGAATGTGCATATTTTCGGTGGTAGTTTAATATTACAAATCCATGAATAGATAACCTTGGCATGGGAGTTTTAGTAAGAATGATGTAACATGACTTGACCGTGTATCTAATAATAGGAGTTAGGCCCCAAATAATTCGTTCATATCTAGTACCACCATTGGAACACCGTGAAACATAATCTGTGTTAATCAAGCGCCTAATCTGAGGCAGAAAGTCAAAAGAGAGCGAGGTTGACAGTGTAGGAAAGATTCGACGATCTATAATTTGTCAGTGGGAGTAAGAGGTCCTGAGATTAAATTTTGAAGAAGGATCTTTGGGTCAATCCAGGAATCTGTCCACGACATAACATTGGACCCGGTATGAATTTACCAATCAAGACCCTTCTGACAGAAATTCCATCCTTGAAGGAAAGGTTTTCAAATTGTAGAGTGGTTGGTCATTATACGGGATCCTAATGAAAGAATGTACAATGAATGTAAAGTAGAAGCTCAGAGTTTATTCGTCTATTGGAATAATTTCCAAGTAGTGGAAGCTTGGAGTGAGTTATTTTTAGGTCAAAGTCTTTGGATTCCTAATCCACCTCACCTTTAACTTTTTATCACGATCCGAACCGAGGCCCTGGCTGTGACGAGCATCCCGAACCATGAAGGCCCGTACACCCTTCTAACTTGAAATCATATACACCATTCATACATAAACAAGGAAATACGGAAATTTTAGCAAGGAGGAACCATGGTCATAAATCTGATATGAATTTAGCATTTAAGAACGAAATCCAAAACTAACTAGCAACATCTGCAAACCATCTGTAAAATCTCTACTACATGATCACTAATACAATCTGAAAACTGGGACAAGGCCCCCAGTAGACCAAAAACATATCTAATAATAGTTGTCTGAAAGTAAACAGGCCTTCTGGAATAAAGAAGGCTCACCAACTGGACACTGCAACTCTGTCTGATAAAATCTATTGCTTTTCTGGACCCCTAGACTGAGCCTCAGAACCTGGAGGGAGGAGGGGGGGTCAATACAGATGTACTGATACGCAAAGTAATCTAAAATATAACTTTTATATAAGTAAAATAGTGGAGAGCAATTTGTTAAAACATCATGCATAAACAGTTCTCAAAACACATGGGCACTTTCTAAAAATCATAAGTCATTTTTGTCAATGCACTGTCAATTCTTTGTATTACTTCTGAGTTAGGTAGTACGCCTCTACAATTATAAAATCCCACGGGCTGTATGGAATCTTCCATTGCCTCAGCGGGGAATCCCCCAACCCGAGTGTGCCACAAGGGTTGGAGTTTCTATTTTTGATACGCCACACGGCACTAGGCCAGTGTAATATAATACACCCGGATCGGTAAATCACGGTTTCGGGCAATGAGTTGTCTAAACTCATGCCTCCTTCGGGGAACCACCTAACGTCTATTTATGCCCAGTTTTAACCACTTCTAAACATACATCATTCTAAAGCTTAAAATCTGAAAGTCTGATTTCAAACATGTATTATATTCTGTTCTAAATTATCATGGCATAATCTAAATTGGTGTCGTCACACCAAGACTTGCAAGTCCTTTTTCTGAGTCATAGTACAATAAGCATGATCTTTCATTAAAACATAGTTCAAACCACCCAAACATGCAAAAAGTATAAGAGATTTTAAGTTCTGAAGCATAAATAAAAACTATGCAAGAATCCTTTAAACATATGGTAGTCATGTGCTTTTGGCAAAATCATGCACTCTTTAACTATATGAATATTTTTAACATTTATCAACACAACTATCCTCTCTTTTGAAATTCAAATCTTAATCCAATCATAACACAATTCAAGACATTTTAAATCATGTGTTTCAAGGATGCATTCAAAACATCTATAACATATGATAAGTAAAGGAAAATTAAAACAAGAGAGGTATTTTAAATACGTCATGATCTCAATTAAATCATCAACCTTAAAACACAAGCATACATATATATACAATTTCGAATCAATGTGGGGGAAGGTCAAAAGACCAAAACAATACCGTCAAGATTTCTAAAATATGAATGTATTCATAAATCAGAATACTCCTTTCTTAAAATCATGATTTCTATGCCCATGAGATTTTAGGAAAACCCCACATACCTCGATTATGAAGAATAATGGTTGATCCTTGAAGCCTATGGTTTGGGGATTCCAAATCTACGATTAATTTTGAAAACCCACGGTTGAATCTTGAGTTTCTTGGAGGAGAAGCATATGAACTAGGGTTTTTGTTTTGAGGGAAATCTTGAGAATGTCGTATATTATGCTTGTAGAGGTCTTAAATATCCTGTTTGGACATCTTAAGAGACTTGGTAAAAGTCCAAACTACCCTTGTTAACTTCTGAATGAAACTGGAAAAATTTAAACTGGGAACCCGATCTTATGGGACACCGCGATATGCCACTATCGCGGTGGCTCACTGGAAATTGACGAATGGGAATTTGGCCCATTCCGCGATGTGCCACCATCGCGGAGTCTCACAAGAAATTTACCATCGTCATTTAAACCCTCTTCGCATTGTACCAAGGACAGGAATGACGGTATTTTATGACTAGGACTTAAATTAACCATAACTCCTTCACCGTATGTCTGTTTTGGACGAATCTTATGTCGAAGGAAAACTTATTCGATGATATACGTAATGAAAAGTTGAAATCTAAGGAATTCCATAGGAAAATAAGTATAAATAATTCTAAAAGCCAACGCCTTATACTTTAGGGACAAAAATTCAGCTAGGAAAAACTTCAGGGCATTACAATATCCCCCCTAGGAACATTCGTCCCCGAATATTGATGCGGGACACAGACAAGCATAATTTCAAGCATACTAAGGCATAGAAAGAATAAGGAAAGTAGTGTACCTTCCAATTCGTCATCTATTGGATCAAAAAGGTTTGGGTATCTAGCTCTCATGTCAACTTCTGATTCCCAAGTTGCTTCGTCAATTTTCTGATTTCTACACAACACTTTAACTAAGGCTATCTCTTTGTTCCTCAATATTCTAACTTGGCGATCCAAAATTTCTACAGGCTCTTCTTCATAAGATAAAGAGTCTGTCACTTTGATTTCTTCGACAGGCAACACTAAAGAATGGTCTCCCATGCACTTCTTCAACATAGATATATGAAATACCGGATGAATAGAACCCAAACTGGTAGGAAATTACAACTCATACGCAACACCACCTATCCTTCTCACAATCTGGTATATCCCTACATAGAGAGGACTCAGCTTACCTTTCTTCCCGAATCGCATAACTCCCTTCATAGGAAAAACCTTGAGAAACACCCATTCTCCAACCTCAAACTCTAGATCTCTTCTCCTAACATCGGCGTAGGATTTCTGACGACTTTGAGCTATCTTAAGTCGTTCTCTAATGACTTTCACATCCTTCATTGCCTGATGAACAAGATCAGGCCCAAACATCTACATCTCACCCACTTCATACCACCCTATTGGTGACCTATATTTTCTCCCATACAATGCCTCAAATGGTGCCATCTTAATACTAGAATGCAAACTATTATTATACACAATCTCTATCAGGGGCAGGTGTTCCACCCAACTACCTTTAAAATCAATCACACAGGCCCTCAACATGTCCTCAAGGGTCTGAATGGTGCGCTCAGCCTGTCCATCAGTCTGAAGGTGAAAAGCAGTGCTTAGGTTCACTTGGGTACCTAAACCTCTATGAAAAAATCTCCAAAATTGAGAAGAAAATTGTGTACATCGGTCGGATATGATGGACACGGGTGCCCCATGCAAATGAACTATTTCTGCAATGAACAGCTTGGCATAATCCTCTCCCGAATAATTAGTCCTGACAGGTAGAAAATGAGCTGACTTGTTCAGCCTATCTACAATCACCCAAATGGAATCATATTAGTTTCGGGACCTTGGAAGTCCTGTAATGAAGTCCATATTAATCGTCTCCCACTTCCACAAAGGCAAAGCTATCTCTTGAGAAGAACCATCTGGCCTCATATGTTCCACTTTAACTTGTTGACAATTAAAACACTTGGCAACATAGTTAGCCACATCAGGCTTCATATTATTCCACCAATAAAGGGTTTTTAAATCATTATACATCTTAGTAGAGCCAGGGTGAACAACATACCTCAACGTGTGAGCTTTGTCAAGGATTTTATTTCGTAAACCATCAATATCTGGTACACATAATCTACCCTGATACCTCAAAATACCATCACCGCCAATTTTGAAGGACATCACCTTCTGTTGACCCACATCTTTCTTGATCTGCATCAAAATAGGATCTTCAACCTGCTTCTCTTTAACTTCTGCACAAAGGGAAGATTTTTCTATCTCATGAAAAACCACTCCTCCATCCTCGAAATCCAAAAGTCGCACTCCTAGATTTACAAGTCGGTGAATATCCTTCACCATCTCCCTCTTTTCTTTCCCCACATAAGAAAAACTGCCCATAGATAACCTGTTGAGGGCGTCGGCTAGCACATTCGCCTTGCCCGGATGATAGTGCAGGCTCATGTCATAGTCTTTTAAAAGTTCCAACCATCGCCTCTGCCTGAGATTTAATTCTTTCTGCGAGAAAACATATTGTAAACTTTTGTGGTCAGTAAATATATCAACATGTACCCCATACAAATAGTGTTGCCAGATCTTAAGGGCAAAAACCACAGGCGCTAACTCTAAGTCATGGGTAGGGTAGTTCCACTCATGTACCTTTAACTACCTAGATTTATAAGCTACTACCTTACCGTGCTGCATAAGAACACACCCAAGTCCAACTCGGGATACAACAAAACCTTTTGTACTCTCCAAAAGAGTCAAAACAGGAGCAGTAGTCAACTTGTCTTTCAACTTCTCAAAACTATTCTCACAAGAGTCAGACCACAAAAACTTCACCTTGTTTTGTCAACTTAGTAAGTGGTGCCACTATGGAAGAAAAACTCTCTACGAACCTCCTATAATAACCCACCAAACCCAAGAAGCTCCGAATGTCGATTAGAGTCGTGGGTTTGGGCCATTTTCTCACTGCCTCAACCTTTTGGGGATCAACCTTAATCCCCTCACTAGACACAATATGCCCCAAGAAAGCAATAACATTTAACTAAAATTCACACTTGGAGAACTTTGCATACAACCTATGATCTTTTAGAGTCTGGAGGATAATTCGGATGTAATTGGTATGGTCCTCCGCACTTTTGGAAAAAATCAAGATATCATCAATGAAAACTATGACAAACAAGCCTAGAAACTGTCGGAAGACCCTATTCATTAGGTCCATGAAGGCTGCAGGGGCACTAGTCAACCCGAAGGACATGACTAGGAATTCATAATGGCCATATTTGGTTCGAAAATCTATCTTAGGAATGTCTGACTCCCTAACTTTCAATTGATGGTATCCTGAACGAAGGTCTATTTTAGAAAAGCACTTAGCACCCTGAAGTTGGTAAAACAGATAATCAATACTAGGAAGCAGATACTTATTTTTTATAGTGACTTTGTTTAACTAGCGGTAATCTATGCACATACGCAGGGAACCATCTTTATTTCACACGAAAAGTTCAGGTGCACCCCAGCGAGAAATACTAGGACGGATGAAACCTTTATCTAGGAGGTTTGCTAGTTGCTCTTTCAACTCTTTCAACTCTGCTGAAGCCATTCTATATGGCAGAATAGAGATAGGACGGATGTCTGACAACATATCTATGCCAAAATCTATCTCCCTATCAGGTGGTATTCCTGGGAGATCATCTGGAAAGAATTCTAAGAATTCATTTACTATCAGTATAGACTGAAGAGGAAGACTTTCAGTATTAGAATTTTTAACTTGAATAAGATGATACAAACAACCCTTGGAAATAAGTTTATGGGATCTGAGGTAAGATATGAAGTTCCCTCTAGGTGCTAAAGAGTGCCCTTCCCATTTTATTGTTGGCTCATTCAGAAAAGAAAAAGTAACCTTTTGAGTTCTACAGTCTAGTGTGGCATAACACAAAAGAATCCAGTCCATCCCTAGGATAGCATCAAAATCAACCATATCAAGCTCTATGATATCTTTCACAGTATCCCGAATTTGAATAGACATAACACAATTTTTATATATCCTCGTAGCCACAACAGAATCACCCACCGGAGTGGAAACAGAGAAAGGGTCAGTAATGACTTCGGGCTCAAACCTAAAACCAATAGCCACATATGGGGTCACATAATAGGTAGACCCGGGATCAAGTAACACATAAACATCACGGGAAAAGATTTGTAACATACCGGTGACAACATCTGGTGAGGCCTCTACCTTCTAGCGGTTAGTCAAAACGTACAGCCGATTACGATCGCTCCCGGCAGCTGATGTGGCACCCTTCTGAGGCGATGGTGGTGCAGAGGAATTTTTCTGAGATTTTGCCCCACCAACATTCTTCCTAGTAGATGGACAATCCCTCTGAAAGTGACCCGTCTGACCACAAAAATAACACATAAATATGCCTAGCTGACACCTTCCCGGACGATGCCTACCACAAGTCTCACACCATGGATAAGAACGGTACTGCTGAGACACACCGCCCTGTGACTGGGTATCCTGAGCCCTGGGTCCGCGACTAGTCTGAAAACTTTGAGCCCGTCTATCAACGGAGGGTATGGGCGCTAGCTGCACACTGTGCATTACTCTAAAACTTTTTCTTTTTCCATTTACGACCCCAGTTACCACTCTGTGGCTTACTGCGGTTCTGATCCGCTGTTCTAGCTCTCTTTGTCTGCCTGTCCTTCTCTCTAGATTCGGCAATTTTCTTTTTCTTATCTTCTACCTGCTGCATGTGGACTGATAGCCTAGCAAAATCCACATCCCTATTTAGCATCGCCCCTTGGCATTCAAGAGCTAGATCATCGGAAAGGCCGGATACAAACGTCCTCATCCGGGCTCTCATATTGCTAGTCATCTCTGGTACAAGAAGGCTAATTTGGTAAACCTCAAAGTGTACTCCTGGAAACTCATATTTCCCTGCTTCAGATTCATAAACTCCTCAGATCTGACCTCCCTCAACTTTAAAGGAAAGAACCAATCAAGAAAGGCTTCCACAAATTTGCCCCAAACTCTGGGCTCAACACTCTCTTCCTTCGCATCCTCCCACTCTATATACCACTGATTTGCAACATCCTTGAGGTGATAAGTTGCCAACTCCACCCCTTCTATCTCCTCCCCATGCATCACCTTAAAGATTTTCTCCATATCATCCACAAACTCCTGTGAATCTTCTTCTACCTTGGTGCCAGTAAACTTGGGCGGGTTCATTATCATGAACTGAACTATCCTAGTAGCCTCAGATGTAACAGATGCAGACCCAACATCTTTCAATCGTTGAGCCTGATTGGCCACCAACTGTGTCAGCATATGAATAGACTGTCTGAATTCTGCATTAGAAATATCCCTTTGAGAAGTCGGGGAATGGTTAACATTGGTCCGTGGAGCCTGAGGTGGACTGGTCGGGATTGGAGGTACTTCTGGGGTAGAAACAGGTTCTGGGTAAGAGCTCTGTTGCAGGTCCGCATTCCGTGAGTGGGATAGACCTCATCTGTCTGTGCATTCTGATCGATAGTGCGACAAGGAGGCATGATCAATTTTTCTGAAAAGCAAGAGAGCATTGATTAGAGGCAGATTAGACTCCAAAGGACGAACTAGATCACAAAGATGGGAAACATTCCTAAACGCCTAGTAGCCCCCTGGTTATAAGTATGGTGCACTACACACCCATAAATAATACTCTACCTACGTGATTTCGTAGACACCCTAGGACCATGAACCATGCTCTGATACAAAGTTTGTCACGACCCGAACCGAGGCTCTGGCCATGACGAGCATCCCAAACCATGAAGGCCCAAACACCCTTCTAACTTGAAATCATATACACCATTCATACATAAATAAGAAAATACGGAAATTTTAGCAAGGCAGAATCATGGTCATAAATCTGATATGAATTTAGCATTTAAGAGCGAAATCCAAAACTAACTAGCAATGTCTGCAAACCGTCTGCGAAATCTAGACTACATGATCACTAACACAATCTGAAAACTGGGACAAGGCCCTTAGTAGACCAAAACCATATCTAATAATAGTTGTCTGAAAGTAAACAGGCCTTCTGGAATAAAGAAAGCTCATCAACTGGACACTGCAACTTTGTCTGATAAAATCTATTATTTTTCTGGACCCCTAGACTGAGCCTCAGAACCTGGAGGGATGAGGGGGGTCAATACAGATGTACTGGTACGCAAAGTAATCCAAAATAAAACTTTTATATAAGTAAAATAGTGGAGAGCAATTTGTTAAAACATCATGCATAAACAGTTCTCAAAACACATGGGCACTTTCTGAAAATCATAAGTCATTCTTGTCAATGCACTGTCTGTTCTTTGTATCAC
This sequence comes from Capsicum pubescens, assembly GCA_030864215.1. Taxonomy (NCBI): domain Eukaryota; kingdom Viridiplantae; phylum Streptophyta; class Magnoliopsida; order Solanales; family Solanaceae; genus Capsicum; species Capsicum pubescens. The sequence goes on from CM061544.1 coordinate 124,005,881, forward strand.
TTCTGAGTTAGGTGGTATGCCCCTACAATTCTAAAATCCCACGGGTTGTATGAAATCCGCAATTTACTCAGAGTGGAATCCCCCAACCCAAGTGTGCCACAAGGGTTGGAGTTTTTATTTCTGATACGCCACACGGCACTAGGCCAGCGTAATATAATACACTCGGATCGACAAATCACAGTTTCGGGCAATGAGTTGTCTAAACTCATACTTTCTTCGGAGAACTACCTAACGTCTCTTTATTCCCAGTTTTAACCACTTCTAAACATACATCATTCTAAATCTTAAAATCTGAAAGTCTGATTTCAAACATGCATTCTATTCTATTCTGAATTATTATGGTATAATCTGAATTAGTGTCGTCACACCAAGACTTGCAAGTCCTTTTTTTGAGCCATAGTACAATAATCATAATCTTTCATTAAAACATAGTTCAGACCATCCAAACATACAAATAGTATAAGAGATTTTATGTTCTGAAGCATAAATCAAAACTATACAAGAATCCTTTAAATATATGGTGGTCATGTGCTTTTGGAAAAATTATGCACTCTTTCATTATATGAATATTTTCAATATTTATCAACACAACTACCCTCTCTTTTGAAATTCAAATCTTAATCCAATCAAAACACAATTCAAGACATTTTAAACCATGCATTTCAAGGATGCATTCAAAACATCTATAACATATGATAAGTAAAGGAAAATCAAAACAAGAGAGGGATTTTACATAAGTCATGCTCTCAATTAAATAATCAACCTTAAAACACAAGCATACATATATATATAATTTTGAATCAATGTGGGGGAAGGTCAAAAGACCAAAACAATACCGTCAAGATTTCTAAAACATGAATGTATTCATAAATCTGAAAACCCCTTTCTTAAAATCATGATTTCTATGCCCATAAGATTTTAGGAAAACCCCGCGTACCTCGATTATGAAGAATAATGGCTGATCCTTGAAGACTACAGTTTGGGGATTCCAAATCTCCGATTAATTTCGAAAACCCAAGGTTGAATCTTGAGTTTCTTGGAGGAGAAACATATGAACTAGGGTTTTTATTTTGAGGGAAATCTTGAGAATGTCGTATATTATGCTTGTAGGGGTCTTAAATCTCATGTTTAGACGTTTTAAGAGACTTGGTAAAAGTCCAAACTATCCTTGTTAACTTCTGAATAAAACTGGAAAAATTTTAACTGGGAACCCGATCTTATGGGCCACCGCGATGCGCCACTATCGCGGTGGCTCACTGGAAATTGATGAATGGGAATTTGGCCCACTCCGCGATGCGCCACCATCACGAAGTCTCACTGAAAATTTTCCATCGTCATTTACACCCTCTCCGCGATGCGCCAAGGACAGGAATGATGGTGTTTTACGACTAGGACTTAAATTAACCATAACCCCTTCACCGTGTGTCTGTTTTGGGTGAATCTTATGTCGACGGAAAACTTATTCGATCATCTACACAATTAAAATTTGAAATCTAAGGAATTCCATAGGGAAATAAGTATAAATCATTCTAGAAGCCAACGTTTGATACTTTAGAAATAAAAATTCAGCTAGGAAAAACTTTGGGGCATTACACTTTTGTGATTTGATCCAAGTTCAGTAGGTATAGGTTGTTGAATGGTGAGGTAGATCCTCATAAAAAGTGACTATGCAATGCTCGAGATTGTTAATAACTCTATATGGAATCTTTATGATTCGCATCACATGATTGGGCATTGCATTCAATATGGTTCGGATAAGAGTTAGTCACCCCGCTAATGTTAGTTGATTAGTTTTCCAACCTGCATGGCACAGCTGAACTGAATCTACGAGAAACTTAAAATCACTAGCTTTGAGACGATGCTAAGCAACGGGAAATACCTAAGTATTTCCCAAAGCAGGTACCTTCTTGGATTTTGAAGTAGGTATAAGCAAGAGCCTCATAAGTGGAAGAGGCCGATTTAGAGAAAAAATCCTTGATTTGATTGATGGATTGGCCTGAAGAAGATGTAAAAAGGTCATTACAATCCTGCATAGCCTTACAACTTGAAAGGTTATTGTTACATGTGAGGATGATATCACTGGTGAAGAAGAGGTGAGATAAATGTCGAGAGTGGGTGGTGAATTTGATTGGGTTCCATAAATTATGGGTAACATCAAGATGTATACTGAGGGAAATAAGTTCCATGCAAAGGATGAAGAGATAAGCGGATAATGGGTCACCTTGTCTAATTCCTCACAAAGGGGTGAAAAACTGAGTTCTAGAGCAATTAAGAAGTATAACAATTCCGATGGTTGTAACACATGACATGATAAGTCGTATAAGTTTGTTGGGGAACAAAAATAAACATAAGGTGTGATAAATAAATCTCCTTTCAAATTTATCAAAGGCTTATTCTAAATCTATTTTAAGGAGCATACTTGAGCATCTGTCATGACATTTGTAAAAGTAGTAAAGAATTTGTTGCACAAGTATAGCATTGTCTGATGCTCGATGATTAGGAAGAAATGCTGACTGAGAGTGATCGATTAACTTATTTAAAAGCGGCTTGATTTGATTAACTGTGCATTTAGATAATAGTTTGTAAATCGTACTACACAAGACAATATGTCAAAAGTGAGATGGTGAGGAAGGGCTTTGATTTTTGGGGATACGACATAAATATGTGTCATTGATGCCTTGAGGGATGTCAACAGTGTTAAAGCATGAAAGATAGAATTCGATTATTGATTTCTTGACTGTATTCTAGAAGCGTTAGAAGAATATGAGTGTAATCCATCAGGCCCAGGAGCATTGGTCGGATAAAGAAATTGAAGGGCTATACATATCTCATTTTCTATTATCGGGGCTTCTAGTCAGAAAGTATCTATTTTAGAGACAATGTTATAGGCAACTATAGGGTACATTGTTGAGGTCATGAACTGGCCTATTGTATAGATATTCAGGAAGTAGGTTGAAATGATGGTCTCAATATGGGGAAGTTCGATTATCCAATCACCATGACAATCTTTAAGGCTATAAATGTAATTATGACATCATCATTTAATTATTGAAAGATGAAAGAATCGAGTATTAGAATCTCCTTCTCATAACCAATAAAGTGGATATTTTAACCTTCAAAACTCTTCTTCAAGGTGGAGTACATGATTGTATTATACTATAAGATCAATCTAAAGAGTTTGTAGAAAAGAGCTAGTTGGGTAGTGCATGGATGATTGATTTTTGACAAGACATGCGAGTAGGTGTTTCTTTTGTCGAAAATATTATCGAATGTGTAAGAGAGAATTTGGTTATTGATTTCTTGGATGTATGCTAAAAGCGTTAGAAGAATATGAGTGTAATCCATTAAGCCTAAGAGCATTGGTCGAATAAAGGGATTAAAGGGCTATACTTATCTCATTTTTTGTTATTGGGGGCTTTTAGTCAGAGAGTATCTATTTCAGAGACAATGTTATAGGCGACTATGGAGTACATGGTTGAGGTCATGAACTGGACTACTATATAGATGTTCAGGAAGTAGGTTGAAATGATGGTCTCAATATGGGGAAGTTCGATTGTCCAATCACCATGATGATCTTTAAGGCAAGAAATGCGATTACGACATCGTCATTTAATTGTTGAAAGATGAAAGAATTGAGTATTAGAATTCCCTTCTCATAACCAATAAAGTGGGTATTTTAACCTTCAAAACTCTTATTCAAGGTGGAGTACATGATTGTATTCTACTATAAGATTAATCTAAAGAGTTTGTAGAAAAGAGCTAGTTGGGTAGTGCATGGATGATTGATTTCTGACAAGACGTCCGAGTAGGTGTTTCTTTTGTTGAAAAATATTATCGAATGTGTCCGTCTTCAAAACTAGTAAATAGTTAGTTAAGTCAGAGATAACATGTATAATTGATGCATTATTATTCCATTTGTGATGGACTAGCTCAAGGAAATCTGGGTGGGTTAACCAAATTATTTTGAATTAGAAAATTGAGTTACGATAGGGCTGTAGGGTTTTGTCAAAAGAGAGAAGAAGCGGACAATGGTTCGAGAAGGCGTGCAGGAGGTGTTGTACTATTGCTTCAGGGAATATGTTTAGCCAACTGTAGTTGGCCACGATGCAGTCATGTCATTCCAGGATCAATGAATGTTCTTTCTGCTCATTGTTCCATGAAAATTGAATTTCATGGAATCCAAGGTCAACAAGGATGCACGTGTTAAAATAATCAAGCATTCGGGTAGCACGTACATTATTAAGAGGTCGTCATCAAAATATTTTGGAGAAATGGCGGTGTCATTAAAGTCCCCACCGACCAACCATGGGCCCACCCATGTGTCAAATATTTTCACAAGATTATCCTAAAATATTTAAGGTGAAGCCGCTGAAATTTTTGCAATGGTAGAAAACATAAAGATCGGATAATAAGGTGATACATAAACAATACAGTGCACCTCTTGATTAGTGACAATGATTTCATTAACAGTGATCATGGTTTCATTCCAAAGGAGTACTATTCCTCCAGAGTTAACTTCGGTTGGGGTCTCGATGAAAGCACTAAAACCAAAGTCAAAACAAAGGATGCTATGGTCTAAGATTTGGTTTTTGCGAAGGACAACTATAGTAGGCCTATAGTAGTTAAGCATGTTGCAAAAAATTACATCTAAAATCCGAGGACTGGGCCCCTCGACAGTTCTAGATAACAAAGTTCATTGAACTATTCGAGTGAAGGAAGAGTCGGTCAGTTCTGAGTCCCTTGTGTTAGGCACCCAATGTAGTGTCGGAGTAACTAAGACTATGAACTTACCTGCCTGTGGATTGGATGTAGGGTGCAGATTGATGCAACATTCTCTTATTTAGGGTGCTGCAGTGAGTAGAAGAATTTTTTCAAATTCCACTTTGAGGACGGAGATGTGACATTCACCCAACCATATTAGTGTCGTCCTCGTCTCTATCATTTGTGCCATTACAGCTGAGATTTCTTGTGGTGTAAGGACTTCTAGGTCCTATGATAAGAGAGTGAATGAAGAGGTCACATTTGATTTTGGGCTCGAGTTGGTTACTAGTGATAGGGCGTGATTGGGGATAAAGGAGTTAGAGGTAAAGTCGGTGAATGCGAGTAAATGTTCCAATCTGAATGTATCCGTTGTATCAGTGATAATTATGGTGGATAAAATGGAAGGTCCACAAGAGAATTGGAGCTCTATGTGGGTAGGGGATAATACGGGTCCATCCAGTGGAGTAAGTATGTGATTAGTATCGGGAGTGGGCCTCACTAAACATGAGGTGGAGCGAATGCCATTTGGAATTTAGCATACAGGTCCATTGCCGCTCTAATCCCTTTCGTCACAATCTGAGCAACACCCAATTGGTTCTGGATACGAACCACTATTTCTTGTTCGTTGACGGTCATCATAAAAAGAGAGAGTGGTTGTGAAGACTCATCTCGAGCCACGACAGAGGATTCATATTATTCGTAAGAGATTGAGTTGTGAACACTAGCCTTGCATCAATAGTTTACAGAGGAGATAGAGCGGTGCTCATCGACATTAGGTGGCAAAAAATAAGTAGGTGTGTTGGAAGGATTGTCGTTTGGGGATAGTGTAAGGAGGAGGATTTGATATTACATATTGTTCTTGCATGGTTGTTCGTAGTAATAGTAGTATGAATGTGCGTAATTTGGGGAGAAGAGAGGCTGGTAGTTATAACTATGGACCATGATGTAGGTGACATGCAAAATATTGTAGGAAACGACATTATATTGGTCGGACAAAGTGATGCAATAACAAGAGTAGTGTTACATGCATATAGTAATCCCTTGCGGACAAAGTTTGAATTAACAGTCGAGTCAATGAGTAGAGAGTATCATTATCACTAGTAGGGTGAATTGGTGTATTGCATGTACTAGAAATAGAAACATGAGAATTTGACTGTGAAGTAGTCGCATGACGTGTGTCCGCCGAAATGGTTTTGTCGGATACCGAAGTGTGACTTATTTTTTTATTATTCTGAGACTAATTTGGGGTGATAATTGTTGTAGTAATAGAAGTAGAGTAAGGAATTGGGTTTATTGGATTTGTACTATTAATTTGGGCTTGTTGATTTAGGGTATTGTAGTTGTGGTCCAGATACGGATCGGGGCCCAAAAATGGTAAGTCAAGGTTCATATATTAGACTTGTGACATCAACACATTGATCCGCTTAGAATTGATGGTGGGAGAGGTATGGGAAGATGTGGGGAGCGGGTATCCGTACCTCGTGGTGCAGCTGTTTGAGATGGTCCCATATATACACCACGCGATGTTTCCTGAGAGTATCGATTTGTTGTTGTGGTGTTCATCAGCTGCGGGCTTCTAGATGGAGGTCACTAGACTAATTTGACGCTGAATCACTCGACTTCAAATACAAGCGTTGGGTGAGAGGAGATGGGATGCTGACGTGGGTCGATAGAGGCGAATGATGCTAGGGTTGTTGGAGCCGATGTCGTCGTGGAAATTTTGACAGTGGCAACAGGTGCACTCATTGGAGTTCTGACATCAGCAGTAGTAGGTTGCATCATATGAGGGCAGAATTATTTCTTGTGTCTGATGCGGCCACAAAATAGACAAAGTAGTGGGACCTCTTCATAAAGAATTATTTGACAGATGAGTTTCAATGTAGATATGTGATAATAGGTATTGTTCCAATAGGACTTCGATGCAAATTCGAACATAGCAGCCCCTCGTGTCGTGGATGTACAAGCATCAACAGTAAGGAGTTTACAATTTATCGATCCACTCGTTGAAGAATTTTCGATTCATAAAATTCCATTGGTAGTTGCGGCAGGCGTATCCAAACAGCTATGTACGTGAGTGATGTTGAAGATGCACAAAATTTCGATTCACATCGTCGAAAAGAGAGGAAGAGATTGAATATGAACCAAGATCCTCTATGAAGTACGAGGTTCATAAGAGTTTCATTGCGAAATTTAATTAGTTAGAAGTTGTTGCCTAAGTCAATTAATGTGAGTGGTTCGGTGGGATTCCAAAGATTTCACAGCTTGTGGGTGAGTGTTTGATGATTGACCTTGTAGCGAAGGACTTTGATAATGATGGATTGTTTCCATTGTGGATAGATGTGTGCTTTAATAGAGGAAAAGATGGGAATGAAGTTGTCGATGAATTGATTAACCAATGTTGTTTCATCTGTCATATTATAATGTTGGTCAAAACGTTGTGTTGTAGACGTGCATGAATTGAGTAGTAAGATATGTGCGTAGGAAGGTTTGTGGGTTGAAGGGGAAGGGGGTGGGATTGTAGGAGGGTCGCTGGTGGAAGTTGTACGTGAGTTCATTGATTCACTAGTTAAAACTAAATTTTAAAAAGGCAAAATGTTTTGATAGACCCTTATACTATGTTGGTTTTATAAGTTGGACACTTCTACTTACATGTTTGTCATCTGAACACCTGAACCCACTAAAATGTAACATTTTAAACTCCTTGACCATTGACCATTGACCAGTCCTATGTGGCATTAAATTAGCTGAGTAGGACGAGGCGCGTGCGGTTGCGAGTAAGGGTCAATTTTGGTCAATTTTATATTAAAAAAAAATAAAAAAAGATAAGTCAACTTTTTTCCAACTTTTTAAATTTAAAAATATTTTTATAAATTAAAAATAATAATTTTTTTAAAAAAAAAAAGGTCACCCTATCTCCCACCCCCTCCATCCCCCACCCCACCCCAGCCCCGTCCAACCCCTCCCCACCCCACCTCAGCCTCGTCCAGCCTCTCCTCACCCCACCCCAGCCCCATCAAGCCCTTTCCCACGCCACCTCAGCCCCGTCCAACCCCTCCCCACGCCACCCCACCCAGCCTTAAAAACAAAGAAAAACTAATTAAAGAAAACATATAACACAGAGAACACGGAAAAGGAAGAAGAAAAGAGAAAAAGGGGTGTATTTGGTTTGATGTTTTTGTTGAATTCTTGGTTGATTAGAGAATCCACATAAATCCAAATCACCAATTTCAATTTAGAGACTTTGAAAATTTTTCAAAGTTGAGAAGAAAAGATGTATTTAACCCGTCCAGCCCCCCACCCACCCACCCAGTTCCCCAGCCCCAGCCTCCTCTCCAGCACCACCTTCAGTTTTAAAAAAAAAAAATTCCTCTCAATTCAAATCTTTTCATTAAGTTTAAATTTGAAATCTTTTCATATTTTTTGGGGATTAAAATTTAAATTTGAATTGAAAGTCAGTGATAGTGGATATTGAAAAATTAGTGAATTTCATAAATTAAGCTTGAAAAAACTTAAAGTTTTTGTGAATTTGTTAAAGATATTCAAATTTAAAAATAAAAAATTCATTATGTTTGTATATATGAATTTATAGTTAAAAATTTAAATTAGTTAGAGAAGAATTCTAACTATTTTGAATGAATTTGATATTTAATTTGTGAGCAAAAATAAAAACATGATTAGTTTAAAATTTTTACAATTTATAAAAAACATTATTTAAATAAATTTATTTTAATATTTAATTTCTTATGTATCATTTTAAAAATAACATGGAATTTAATGTAATACCTGAAAATGACGTGGAAGCTGACGTGACAGACGGGAAAACTGACATGGCAACTGACGTGGCGAGAGTGTGTTACACTCACCAAAAAAGTGTTTAAAATATTATTTTTTAGTGGGTTTAGGGATCCAGATGACAAACATGTAAGTAGAAGTGTCCAACTTACAAAACCGACATAGTACAGGGGTCTACGAAGCCATTTTGCCTTTTAAAAAATTTGTTACTTTCCAAAAGACACTGTTCCACTTCTAAAATGCATGTATTACTAAAAGTAAATTAAATAAAAGACAAATAAATAAACGTCAAATCAAAGGTTGCTAATGGGCAGTTTCCGCGTCTGTACTATTCATCCGTTTTATTTTTATTTGGTATAATACATAAATATGACCCTAAACTTGACATCAAATTATAATATTGACCTGAAACTTTGATAGTGCACAAATATGACCTTTAACTATACAAAATCTGAACAAATAAACACTTATATTTTGCAACTACGTGGATTAGTTAGTCAATCATACGGTGCCGCGTCATTAAAAAGGATGACATGGGAGGGCTTTTGTCTTTCAATTAAAACGACATCGTTTTTCTTCTATCAATTAAAACGATGTCGGTTTGCTTCTATCAATAAATTTTAAAAGATAATTTAAAATTGTAAAGTTTATTATTATTATTTTTATTATTATTATTATTATTATTATTATTATTATTATTATTATTATTGTAATTATTCTACTACTACTACTTCTACATATTACGTACTACTATTGTTTCTATCAATATACTACTACTACGACTAATAATAATAATAATTATTATTATTATTATTATTATTAACAGTATTATAATAAAAAATTTATCTTAATAACATTTTATTAACGTTAATTTAATATACTACAATATTTTAATAAAATTTTCATCTTAATAACGTTAATTCAATAAAATTAATTTAATATACTACTACAACTACCCTTAATAATGTTTTAATAACGTTAATTTTATATACTACTACTACTGCCCTTAATAACGTTTTATTAATAATGTTTTAATAACATTAATTTAATAACGTTTTGATAACATGTTATTAAAACTATATCTTTTTTTATTATTAGTGTAGTTTCATTTTTAATTTAATATTTAAATAAATTATATTTAGATATATTATATAACTTAAATTCGTCCTCTGCTTTATAATATATATAGATACCCGTGCGATTTTTTCGTATGAGGCTGACCCACCTAATTATGAAATCTTTAATATTGCTCCTTTTCTGCAATGACAAAAGAAATTAGATGTCATTTTCATCAATGAGCAGAAAATAATAAAAAATAATAGGGAAAAGTCTTTTAAATATATAAAAAGAAATTAGTACGGGCATAATAGTCATTTTACCCTTTTTTTACTGTTGGGACGCTCAAATTTTAGGCCTGACGCGCTCAGTTTTGCGTGTACACACGCATTTTGCCACATAAGATCGCACTACTAAAAAAATAGGAAAACCGATCACAAAAAATCGACCACAACTTGTGGTCGGAAAAAATAGGCCACAAGTGGTTGATTTTTTATTTTTTAAAAAAAAATATTTTTTTTTTTAAAAAAGACCCCATGTGGTCGCTTTTATATTTTAAATGTTCAAAATAATCATTTCAATAATTTTTATATTAATTATTATTTTTTAAAAAAAATGACCACTTATGGTCGCGTTTATATTTTTAATATTATTTATTATTTATTTTAAAAATAAAAAAATATAAAAAGTGACCACTTGTGGTCGGTTTATTTAAAAAATATAATTAAAAAGTATTTTTTAAAACCGAAAACATGTGGTCGGTTTTAAAAATACTTTTAAATTATTATTTTTAAATAAAACCGACCAGAAGTGGTCGGTTTTTAATTTTAAAAAAAAAGAACATAATTTTTAAAATCTACCACTTGTGGTAGGTTTTATTTAAGAAATATAATTAAAAAGTATTTTTAAAAAGCGACCACATGTGGTCAATTTTATTTTAAAAATTAAATTTAAAATATTTTATAAAAGTGACCACATGTGGTCGGTTTTGGAATTTAAAAAAATAAAAAAGAAAATATTTTTTAAAAACCAACCACATGTGGTCGATTTTATTTAAAAAATATAATTAAAAATTATTTTTAAAAAGCGACCACTTGTGATCGATTTTATTTTAAAAATTAAAATATTTTATAAAAGCGACCACAAGTGGTCGATTTTGGAATTAAAAAATTAAAAACTGAAATAAATTTAAAAAATCGACCACTTGTGGTCACTTTTGTATTAAAAAAATAAAATATTTTAAAAAAGAGACCACTTGTGGTCGGTTTTTATTAAAAAATGATTATATGTAAAATTAAATATATAATTTTTTGAAATTATGCTGATCACACTTATTCTATAACGAATATAATAATAATAAATATAAATCAAGCTTAGATTTTATGAAAAAATTATACTAAAAAATATATCAAATAAAATAAATAAATTGCGTTAATCATAATCTTTGTCTTTTACTTATGTTTCAATATATAAAATAAATATTTTCCTTTGTATATATGTTAAATGGCGTTAAACATAATCTTTGTATAATGAATATGTCTATATTGTTGAAGTAATGATATTACATGGTACTATTATAGTTATAATAATGTAACGCACACGTATATGGTAATTCATCAGAATATAATGAATATATTCTATTATGAGGTAATATACTTCTGGATGTGATGTATATAGTACGTGTTCAAGAGTTGATATATATATATATATGATGTAGTGATAGATCGATGAACGATGTAGTCAAAAAGTAGTAGAATCTATCCAAACATATTGAATACCTTGATTTGAAACGATAAAAGTAATAATAGATTGTACGTTAAAGTTATATTAATGTAAGCTAATCAAATTAATCGATTATTCATCAAAGTATGTAAATGAAATACGTCGCATTATATTATTGAATAATATACTTGTGTAGGTATGTGATGTATATAGTACGTATTTAGAACTTGATATATATAGTTGATAGTGTGTATGTGTGTGTATGTATAGGTATATATATATATATATATTATGTAGAGAGAGCATAATAACATAAGATAAACTAACCAATAATTCATCTGAGTATATGTGAAATACATTGTATATTATTATGGGGTATTAAAATTGTGTATGTGATGTATATAGTACGTATTCAAGAGTTGATATATATATATATATATATATATATATATAATGCAGTGATGTACGTAGTGCGTAGTTCGAAGCTTACATTTATACATATGTATGTATATCTCCTTTGCAGTGATGTATATTGAATATACTGATATCATGCGATCGAACAAGGTGATATATATAGTATACTGTTGAAGGTATAATAACATAAGATAAACTAACCGATGTATATTATGGAGTAATAAAATAGTGTATGTGATTGATGTATATGGTACGTATTTGGAAGTGTTGACAACCAATTTTGACCTCCCGATGCTCTCCTTGGCTGCTATTTTGTCAAATTATTTAACCTTTAATATTAATATTTCTACGCATTTTTCACGTACATGTGCACATTCACAATTTATAAATACATTGCCTATTATTATTATTATTGTTGTTGTTGTTGTTGTTGTTGTTACATTTATTAAAATAACAGTCAATTTCAAATTACTCCCCTGTGTAGTTTAAATTTCTAGCCATTTTTGTACTCAATTTGTGTTAATTGTGGTCAAAATTAACATCAATTTGGCCATGAAATCAAATTCCAACTTTTGACCTATATATGTACACGCCAATCAAATATATGTATATATCCGTATATCTTGTGTAGTGACGTATGCAGTAATCAAAATCTAGATAACTAAATCTAATTAACCGATAATCCAACCGAAAATATAAAAAATTATTTTATTGCTTTTTATTACCATTTTTTACTATTTATCAATTCAAATATGATATTTTATTATTTTTTCGTAAACATGCACACTCACAATTATTTTACAAAATACATTATCTATTATTATTATTATTATAGCAGCCAATTTCATTTAAATTCTTCTACTTGTTTAATTTTTGACCATTTTTGTGCTCAATTGATGACAATTATAGCCACCTTTAATACATCAAAAAGTCTCAATTTATTTTTTCTAATGCTTTAATCTTAGCCATGGATCAAGATCGATCCAATGGCTGAGATCACACTCCCTTCCTTTCCTTTTTAAACAACAAAACAAACCCTAATCCCGCTATTCTCTCAACAACGGCATCTCTCTCTCCCTCTTCCTCTCTCTTTTTTCTTTTTTTCTATCAAATAGAAAAAGCTGCCACCGGCCACCACCACGCCGATCATCGTGGCTGGTGAGACGCCGGAGCAGTCGCAACCCATCACCGACCTTCTCTCTCCGCTCTTCTATTTCCAGCTGCGGCTCCAGCCGACGAAACCATCAAGAACCGCCGCCAACGACCCACCAACCACTGCTCCAGCGTCGACTCCTTCTTTGTCGCTCAACCGACGTAAATCCAATTCTCATCACTTGAGAAGTGAGTTAGTTGTGGAATCTATAATGTTGATAGAGTATGTTCTTTTGTCCTTCATTCAATCCTCGTCACTGTGCATTTTTCTTTCTTTTGATCGATTATGCTGTGTAGAAACTATGTAATGTTAAAATATTTTAAATTTCTTTCAGAATCTTTATGTTGACATCAGTCTTAGATACTATCTCCGTTGGTTTGTGTTTCTCGATACATTTTAGTTTTCTGATCCTCTAGTTTAATATTCATTAGATTACCCTTTTCCCGTGAGATGATAGTCTTGCTAAGGTTGACCTTGTTATGGATGGTGGACATGGGTGCTGAATTATTCCCACCCCAGGGAGATCTTTCTTTGTGATGCACTTACTTTTATTCCTAGCTTGCTGATTTGTTCCATATTTGATCTTTCTTTGTGTAAGAGTAGAATATTGCAGGTTCCATTATTGTAGAAATTTGATGATATGTCTGAAATAGCCTACCATTACATTTCTTGTATGATAGGACACCTCTGTACTAAATTTTGGCCAGAATATGAATTTTGTTCATCTTTCATTTTGAAGAGGCAGCCTTATGCTGATTGATACCATTATTTTAATATTAGTTATTCGAAGGTGTGGAGGATGCGAATTAGAGTAGAAGGATAGTAGTAAGGAGTGTGTCCTTGCTACTAGGTTTACACTACTAGCAATAACTATAGTTTTACACTACTAGCAATAACTATAGTTTTACACTACTAGGACTATATAAACAACCCTTCTTTTCCTTCAAAGACAACTTACAATTGATGCACTCTACGCTCTATATACTTTCTAGCGAAGTGAGTTAGTGAGGTAATTGAAATATGGACTTGTGTTTTGAATTTAGTTAAGTGTGGTTACTTGAGAATGCATTAGTGAGTAGAAAATATTTAAGAGTAGTTACTTGAAAGGTGGACTTGTGTTTTGAATATAGTTAAGTATGGTCACTTGAGAATTGAGTTAGTGACTTGAAAATATTTAAGTGTAGGTACTTGAAATATGGACTTGTGTTTTGAATTTAGTTAAGTGTGGTCACTTGAGAAGTGCATTAGTGAGTCGAAAATGTTTAAGTGTAGTTACTTGAAAGGTGGACTTGTGTTTTGAATATAGTTAAGTATGGTTACTTGAGAAGAGAGTTAGAGACTTAAAAATGTTTAAGTGTAGCTACTTGAAATGTGGACTGATGTTTTGAATTTAGTTAAGTGTGGTCACTTGAGAAGTGCATTAGTGAGTCGAAAATGTTTAAGTGTAGTTACTTGAAAAGTGGACTTGTGTTTTGAAGAAAGTTAAGTGTGGTCACTTGAGAAGTGAGTTAGTGACTTGAAAATGTTTAAGTGGAGGTACTTGAAATGAGAACTTTTCATTTTGAATTTAATTTAGTTTGGTAACTTGTGAAAAGACTTAGTGACTTGAAAATGTTTAGGTGTAGGTACTTGAAATGTGAACTTTTCATTTTGAATTTAGTTTAGTTTGGTAACTTGTGAAGTGAATTAGTGACTTGAAAATGTTTCAAGTGTAGGTACTTAAATGTGGACTTGTGTTTTGAATTTAGTTAAGTGTGGTCACATGAGAAGTGCATTAGTGAGTCGAAAATGTTTAAGTGTAGTTACTTGAAAGGTGGACTTGTGTTTTGAATATAGTTGTGTGTGATCACTTGAGAAGTGAGTTAGTGACTTGAAAATATTTAAGTGTTGGTACTTGAAATGTGGACTTGTGTTTCTGAATTTAGTTAAGTGTGGTCACTTGAAAAGTGCATTAGTGAGTCGAAAATATTTAAGTGTAGTTACTTGAACGGTGGACTTGTGTTTTAAATATAGTTAAGAGTGGTCACTTGAGAAGTGAGTTAGTGACTTGTTTAAGTGTAGGTACTTGAAATGTGGAGTTGTGTTTTGAATTTAGTTAAGTGTGGTTACTTGAGAAGTGAATTAGTGAATCGAAAATATTTAAGTGTAGTTACTTGAAAGGTGGACTTGTGTTTTGACTATACTTAAGTGTGGTCACTTGAGAACTGAGCTAGTGGCTTGAAAATATTTAACTGTAGGTACTTGAAATGTGAACTTTTCATTTTGAATTTAGGTTTGGTAACTTGTGAAATGACTTAGTGACTTGAAAATGTTTAGGTGTAGGTACTTGAAATGTGAACTTTTCATTTTGAATTTAGTTTAGTTTGGAAACTTGTGAAGTGAATTAGTGATTTTGAAAATATTTAAGTGTAGTTACTTGAAATGTGGACTTGTGTTTTGAATTTAGTTAAGTGTGGTCACTTGAGAAGTGCATTAGTGAGTCAAAAATGTTTAAGTGTAGTTATTTGAAAGGTGGACTTGTGTTTTGAATATAGTTAAGTGTGGTCACTTGAGAAGTGAGTTAGTGACATGAAAATGTTTAATTGTAGGTACTTGAAATGTGAACTTTTCATTTTGAATTTAGTTTAGTTTTGTAACTTGTAAATGACTTAGTGACTTGAAAATGTTTAGGTGTAGGTACTTGAAATGTGAACTTTTTATTTTGAATTTAGTTTAGTTTGGTAAATTGTGAAGTGAATTAGTGACTTGAAATGTGAACTTTTTATTTTGAATTTAGTTTAGTTTGGTAACATGTGAAGTGACTTGAAAATGTTTAGGTGTAGGTACTTGAAATATGAACTTTTCATTTTGAATTTAGTTTATTTTGGTAACTTGTGAAGTGAATTAGTGACTTGAAATGTTTAGGTGTAGGTACTTGAAATGTGAACTTTTTATTTTGAATTTAGTTTAGTTTGGTAACTTGTGAAGTGACTTGAAAATGTTTAGGTGTAGGTACTTGAAATGTGAACTTTTTGTTTTGAATTTAGGTACTTGAAATGTGAACGTGTGTTTTGATTTTAGTAAAGTGTGGTCACTTGAGAAGTGAATTAGTGACTTGAAAATGTTTAAGTGTAGGTACTTGAAATGTGAACTTTTCATTTGGAATTAAGTTTAGTTTGGTAACTTGTGAAGTGAATTAGTGACTTGAAAATGTTTTGGTGTAGTTACTTGAAATGTGAACTTTTCATTTTGAATTTGATTTAGTTAGGTAACTTGTGAAGTGACTTAGTGACTTAGTGACTTGAAATGTTTAAGTGTAGTTACTTGAATTATGAATCAGTGACTTTTGTTTTGAATTTAGGTACTTGAAATGTGAACTTGCATTTTAATTTTTGTAAAGTGTGGTCACTTGAGAAGTGAATTAGTGACTTGAAAATGTTACGTGTAGGTACTTGAAATGTGAACTTTTTATTTTTACTTAAGTTTAGTTTGGTAACTTGTGAAGTGAATTAGTGACTTGAAAATGTTTAAGCGTAGGTATTTGAAATGTGAACTTTTGTGACTTGAACTAATTACTTGAATGTGATTGATTGTGTAGATGGAACCTGATTATAGCTACATATATCAACGAAATATTGATAATAGAATGGGTGAGGCTGAGAATGAAGATGCGAATGATGAGTTGTAGTTTTAGTCTTTTGTATGTTTTATAGTTTGGATTTGGAACCTCGATAAATTATGTAAATAATTTAGATTTTAATGTTTGTATTGTTATGGTGATTGGTTGATTGTATATTAAATGATTGGTGGGTTGTATTGTAAATAATTTGATTTGATTTTTAATGTTTGTAAATGATTAGTGGGTTGTGTTGTAAATAATTTGATTTTTAATTCTGTAAATAATTTGATTTTTAATTAATGTTTGTATTCTGGAAATTTTCAATATTTTTTTTACAAAATTATCAGAAAAACCGACCACATGTGGTCGATTTTTCAGAAATTTTTTACAAAAAACCGATCACATGTGGTCGATTTTTAAAAATATTTTCAGAAAATCGACCACATGTGGTCGGTTTTTATTGTAATTCTTTTTAAAAACCAACCACATGTGGTTGGTTTACTATAATTAATTACAAAATATTTTATTAAATAAAAATTATTAAATACATTATTAAATAAAAAAATCGACCACAAGTGGTCAATTTTTTATTTAAATTAAATAATTAATTTATAAAAAAACCGACCACTTGTGGTTGGTTTTATTTAAATTAATTATTTAATTTAAATACAAAATCGACCACATGTGGTGGGTTTTTTTATAAATTAATTAATTAATTCAAATAAAAAATCGACCACATGTGGTCGATTTTATTAAAATTAATTAATTAATTTTAAAATAAAATCGGCCATTTATTTTGAATTTTTTATTTTTAAACTCATTTTTTTCTATTTTAATAAAATAATAATGAATTTTTAAAAAATATTTCTTTTTTTAAAACCCGATCACGCGTGGTCGGTTTTTAAGAAGCTACCACAATTTTACCGACCACACACTTTGGTCAGTTTTGTGGTCGGAAATTGAGGAAAATCGACCACTTGTGGTGGGTTTTTGTGGTCGATTTTTCTCTTATTTTTAGTAGTGTCGGTGTGTTTATTTATTCAGGTTTTGAATAGTTAAAGGTCCTATTTGTGCACTGTTAAAGTTTAAGGTCAATGTTATAATTTGGTGTCAAGTTTAGGGTCATATTTCTGTATTATGCCTTTTTATTTTTATTTTGTTGTTTCCGTGTTATGTTTTGGGTTTTGAAAAGACACATATGTAGTTATATAGATTATATTTAAGTACAACATATTAAGGGTAATAATGTACTTCCTTCATTTCAAATTATTTAGCCTATTTTCTATATTTGTTTAGTTCAAATTATTCGTCATACTTATAAAATCAACACTATTTTACACTTTCTTTTTCCAATTTTACCTATTAAGTATTACATTTTTTAAAAATAGAATTATTGAATTCCAAAATCATTAAATGTAAAGGATCCCTCTTTTCTTTTAGTACTATTCCAAAGTCATTATTGTTTAATGAATACAATTTTTTAAGCAAATTGATTTTTGTTTTCAATCTCCATAATTGTTGCTTAGTTATTAGGGTATAAAGATAAAAATAAATAAAAAATACACCTTTAATTATTGTCGTCTTAAGAAGTGTGCCAAGTGCAATGGGGCCATGTAATTTAAAACGAAGGGAGTAGTATTTATTGAAGGATGAAATAATTATTTAATTTTTTACTAAGGTTTGACTATTTAATTAGTTAGATGTTTTATAATATTTTAATTTCGTGTAGAGCAAAACGATAAAAACCACTTGAAACTATTTCTGTTTTCACTTTTAGTATAATATGATAGATAAAGTTCATGTGATGTTGCTTGTTCATGACAAAGAGAGGCCAAAAGCATTTATGATTTTATTTTATGTAAAGACTTTCTTGTAAATTAGGTTAGAGAAATAATTTTTGAAGACTTTTGTAAAGAATTAGGTAGGATACGTGTAAAAAAATTAGGAAAACTTTTGTAAAGTTTCTTATTATAAATGAAAGACATCGAAGGCAGAAAGATGCAAGCCTTCATGCGTTGAAGCAAAAACTCTCTCTTGTCTACAATAAATATTTTGACTATTTAAAAATAGGTATATTTCAATAGAAAAATCTATGGAGGAACAAAGCCTAGAATTATCAAATCTACCAGAACAGGTATAATCATTTACTATTATGAATAGCTAAATTCATAAATTCCTAACAATCATGATATGATAAAATAAGTTCATGTTAGTTGTTTTATAGTAGAATTATTTGAAAAATAGCATGTTAAGAAGTTTATTAGCAAAGTGGAAAAGGAGAAATGGTTTGTAAGGTGTATATATTTTCAATGTATTTTCGGACAACATAGTTGTATGTCTGTTTTTCTTGGTTAAGTGATTCAGAATATGTATGTATTTGGGGAGGTGCAAATGATTCTGATCTTTGTATATTTGGTGTATATGGTTTTGAAAATATCTAGTTGAGGTTGTAATTCTTTTTCTTTGGTATTTCAGGATTATTTTGAGTGACTATATTTTTGCCTTTAGATATATCTCCTGCGCCTGCAGCTGTAACTGTAATTTCATTAGTAATTTGAGTTAATCGGTTAAATACTTTATTATAATATTTTTTAGTTTTTTGTTTTAATCTCATTAACTCTTCTATATTTTCACTGAGAAACTGTATATACTTTATATCTTTAGTCCTCATATATTCATCTAAATTTGTTTTTTCTGTTGATTGTATATTTTTCATATTCATTTTCCAAAATTCTAAATATGCATAATTTATCATGGTTGATATGTAGGTTAGAGATATAAGCATTTGTAAGAGTAGTTAGGTAAGTGTGGTATATAATTTACTCTAGTCATAAAATATTTATCAAATATTTTTTCTAATATGATTTTTCTTATATCTGTAATTTCTATATCCTTAAGTACATATAAAACAAGTATTTTAAATTTATCTACCATTTCGGCAGATAAATAAGTATTCATTTTTCATATGATGCTTTTTCAAAATATTCCCTTCAATCATACACATAACAAAATATGATCACTTTAGATTACTATATACTAGATTATTCTTAAATAACATATTCTTCGATCACTATTAGCATGGTAATCTGGATACTTTTTCCTTAAACAGCGCCTCTACTCTGGCTACTCCCCTATCACGGCTTTCTTGCCTCACCGGTTTCACTTTTAGGATGACATAGTTCTTAGGGATTTTTCTCGAGGATGAATATAATAAATGGACACCAAGACAAATAACTAATTATAACTTTTTAGATTTAGACTGTGTAATAGACACAAATAAAACAATACAACTATGGGTAGGATACATGTCAAAACAATTATTAGATAATAAAATAGATACAACAAATACACCAGAATATATAGAAAAGACATTAATAGGAACAGTAAAATTATGATTTTTAAACCTAGCCGAAGCAAGTAAAAAAGTATTAAGATCTGATACAAAAACAGAAGGAACATCAACACCTACAAAAATATTACCAACGGAAATATTGAAAAAATATGAAATAGCTATAAGTGATGAATTTAGCAGTATGACAACAGAAGAAGCAGAACAAAATAAAGAAAAAGATACGAATAGGAATTTAATGTTAAAATTAACAATATGTAATATGTGCTATATAGATGAATATACGTGCGCATTTAAAGAATATTATTATAAAGGAACATATAATATAGAAGAAAGTAAAGAAATAAGAAAATTATATTTTAATAAATTACCTGAACCATTTAGATCAAAAATAATAAAGAATTGGGATGAAGCAAAAATAGTAGATACCCTAGGAGCAAGAATAAAATTTTTACAACAATGGTATAGAAATCTATGTGAAAAATATAGAGAAGAAATAAAAATGAAAAAAAACATTAATAAGAAATTTAGCATGTTGTAAATATAAAATAACACCTCAATTTGGATGTGAAGAAATATATTATAAGAAAAGAAAAAGACATAAGAAATATAAGAAATACAAAAAATCAAAATATAAATATAAGAAATCAAGAAAAAGATATTATGTAAAAAATTATAAACATAAAAGACCATATAGAAAAAAGAAATCTATAAAAGAATGTACTTGTTATAATTGTGGAAAACTAGGACATTTAGCTAGAGATTGTAAATTACCAAAAAAACCCAAAAAATAGACAAATATCAGAAATAAAAATAGAAAATACAGAATATATGCAGATAGATTATATAGATTATGAATTAGAAAGTGAAGATAGTATATATGAAGTTTCGGAGGATAAAAAAGATAATGAAATAGATAGTGAATTAGATGAATCAAATGACTAAAGAAGATATAAAAATGAACCAAATAACTGAAGAAGATATAAAAATAATAACTAAGGAAGAATATTTAAATGAAGAAGGAACAGATCAAAAAATAATATTTGATAGTAATATATTTGACGAAATAAAAGGAAAAGAGTTAGACTTAAGTGTAAAAAAAAATATTTAAAATACAAACAATAAAAAATATATTTAGTAGAAAAAAGAAAGAATACTACGTAGTAAGTCAAAAGGAATATGTAATAGATTGTAGATATGCAAAAGGAAGAGCTAGCATACCACTAGTAACAAAAAGAATATTTAATAAAGAAATAAACGATATAAAAAGTAAAGACCCAATAAAATATGTACACCTTGGAGGAGCAGAGATATTAATAAAAGCATGTTTTAGAGAAGGAATAGATACACCAATAGAATTATATTTAGCAGATGATAGAATTATAAAACCTATAGAAAAAAGTATAATAACCGCTATAAAAGGAAATTTAATATACCAAAAATTTAAATTTATAATAAGTGGGAATTATTCAGTAGCAATAACAGATAAAAATATAGATAAATCATTAGTATTATATTAGAAAATATCAGGAATAGAACTAACCCCAGGAAGTAAAATATTTACAGCAAGATGTAAAAATCTATATGTACTAACAACAAAACATAAAATAACAGGAAAAAAATAAAATTAATAAAATACAAATAGAAAGTCACAAGTTATGAAACAACTTCAACAGTTAATTTAAATCAATATTATATAACAAGAACAATAAATGAAAAAGAATATTTAATACTCTTAAACACAGGACAAGAAGAAAATTATATAGCAAAATATCTAGTAAAAAGTGAAGAAATAAAATCTAATAGTGATATATGCCCAGATCTACCAAGGAGTCTAATAAACATTAAAGATACGACAGAAAAAGAAATAATAATAGGAGTTAGAAAAATAAAAATAGAATTTGAAATAAAGGAAGAAATGCAAAAAACAGACATAATATTAGGAATAAAATGGTTAGAACAAACAAAACCATACAATATAGAACATACACAATTGTCTATAACATATAATAAAGAAAGATTATTCATAAAAAGAACTTTAACATGATATGAAAATATATGTACTTGTAAAACTAATAGTAGAAAGATATTATAATAAGTATTATACACCTATGATAGATACAAGAGCAGAAGCAAACTTATGTAGATACAACTGTTTACCAGAAAGTAAATGGGATAAATTAAAATCACCAATAGTAGTCAAAGGATTTAATAATGAAGGAAGCTTAATTACATATAAAGCTAAAAATGTAAAAATACAAATATGAGATAAAATAATAACAATAGAAGAAATCTATAATTATGAACTAACATCAAAAGATATGCTTTTAGGAATGCCATTCTTAGATAAATTATACCCACATATAATAACTAAAACAGATTGGTGGTTTACAACACCATGTAAACAAAAAGTAAGAGCAAAAAGAGTTATTAATAAAATAAGAAAGAAAACTGATTGGATAGAAGGAAGTGAGAAAATTACACAAAAGTTAGAAAATATAAAAAATACTGAAGACACAATAGAACTAGTTGTATTTTCAATAAATAAAAAGGAAATAACTATATTTTCAGTAAATAAGATAGAAATAATTAAGAACAAATTAGAAATATTATATAGTGAAGATCCATTAAAAGGATGGGAAAAACATAAAACTACTATAAAAATTGAATTAATAGATAAAAATAGCATAATAACTCAAAAACCATTAACATATAATTTTGACGATTTAAAAGAATTTAAAATGCGTATAGATGAATTATTAGAGAAACAATATATACAAAAAAGTAATAGTAAACATAATAGTCCAGCATTTATAGTAAATAAACATAGTGAACAAAAAAGAGGTAAAAGTAGAATGGTTATTGATTATAGAAATTTAAATGCAAAAACTATGACATATAATTATCCAATACCAAATAAGATATTAAAAATAAGACAAATACAAGGATATAACTATTTTAGTAAATTTGACTGTAAATCAGGATTTTACCACTTAAAGTTAGAAGAAGAATCTAAGGAATTAACTGCATTTACAGTACCACAAGGATTTTATGAATGAAACATATTACCATTTGGATATAAAAATGCATCAGGTAGATATCAACACTTTATGGATAGTTATTATAAACAATTACCTAATTGTATAGTATACATAGATGATATATTATTATATACAAAAACCAAAGATGAACATTTAAAATTATTAGAACAATTTACAGATATAATAAAAAAATCTGGAATAAGTTTAAGTGAAAAGAAATCCAAAATTATGAAAAATCAGATAGAATTTTTAGGAATACAAATAGATAAAAGTGGAGTAAAAATGCAACAACATTGAGTACAAAAAATAATAAATTTAAAAGAAGAATTAGATACAAAAAAGAAATTACAATCGTTCTTAGAATTAGTAAATCAAGTAAGAGAATATATACCAAAATTAGTAGAAAATCTAAAACCATTACAGAAAAAATTTAAAAAGATATCGAATATAATTACAACGACGAAGATAAAAAACAATTCCAAAAAATAAAAATACTTTGTAAGGATTTACCAAAATTATAATTCCCAGACGAAAATAAAAAATTTACATATATAGTAGAAGCAGATGCAAGTGAATATAGTTATGGAGGAGTACTTAAATACAAATACGAAAATGAAAAAATAGAACATCATTGTAGATATTATTCAGGAACATTTAATGAAACGGAAATAAAATGGGAAATAAATAGAAAAGAATTATGTTCATTATATAAATGCCTATTAACATTTGAACCATATATTGTTTATAACAAATTTATTGTAAGAACAGATAACACACAGGTACGACGGTGTCTAACGAGAAAAATACAGAACTCAGTTACGACGAAGGAAATTCGAAGACTAGTATTAAATATACTGAATTTTACATTTACGATTGAAGTGATCAATACAAACAAAAATGTCATTGCAGATTACTTATCAAGACAAAACTTCTCAAATTGATTTATCAATGGAAGAGGCTGATGCCAAAGATACTTTTAAGGAAATCACCAAAAGTTTTGTCAAACCAAGCTAACTATAAAGTGGATTGCATTATTACTACTATTAATAAGAGTGAAGAAGCAGACAACTCTTTGTCACCATGCCCACTTCTTCACCTGCTTCAGCTGCTCCGTGATTTTATTATATTATCCCTAATTAATTATTTTAAGTTATTTATTACTACTATTAATAAGAGTGAAGAAGCAGACAACTTTTCGTCAACATGTCTGCTTCTTCACCTGCTTTAGCTGCTCCGTGATTTTACTATATTATCCCTAATTAATTATTTAATTTATTTATATATAAGAAAATTAATAATACTTAATTAAAAAAAGGTAAAATAGACATTTATGACATGTCTGTTTCAGCTGCTTCAATCGTAGTTTTATTATATCACCTCAAATTAATTATTATAAGTCATCTAGGTATTAAAAAATTAATAATATTTAATAAATAATAAAATAGATATAAATGATAAATCAATTCTTAATGTTTTAAATTAATAGGACATCTTATTAAAAAAATTTACAAGTATGTTTGCTCTATGATTTTGCTATATTATCCCTAATTAATTATTGTAATACATTTACATAAAAGAAAATTAATAATATTTAATAAAAAAAAGGTAAAATAGACATTTATGACATGTCTACTTCAGCTGCTTGAACCGTAATTTTACTATATCACCCCTAATTAATTATTATAAGTCATTTACGTATTAAAAATTTAATAATATTTAATAAAAATAAAATTGACATAAAATAATAAATTAATTCTTAATGTTTTAAATTAACATGACATCTTATATGAGACGCATTTAAATTTTTTTCACAAATATTTTTTCATAGTAATTTTACTATATCACTTCTAATTAGGTATTATAAGTGATTTAGAACATATCCACTTCGCTGCTTCAATCATAAAATTTGGTTGACTCTCGAATTTTTTTAAGTGCTACTTAAATTGGAATAGAAGAAAAAATATTATAAATTATAATAATTAAAAACTTAAATTCATTTAAGAATATAATTGAATATCAATGCCACAAAAATTTAGATAGGGAGAGTAACATATATTATTTGAAAATTACATAAAAAAATATTATAAATTACAATCGTTAACAATTTAAAATATTTAAAAACATATTAAGATTCTGATTGATTATCTAAATTATATTTGTGTCACGTAAATTCGGGATAGTTTTGACATTTTATAATTTTCATGTTTTATTTTTTTAGTTTAGTAATTTGTTGATCCAAATGATGCTTTCAAATTTAACATGTTTTAAAAATTTAGTACTTTATTTATTTTAATTTATTTAATTTATTTTTTTAAAATATTATATATTTAAAAATTATGCGAAAAAATAATTATAAGTCATAACTATTAACATCTTATAATATCTTAAAAACATATAGTAAAAAATATGATTGAATTTTGAAATTCTAATAGTGTCCCATAAGTTGCGATAAAGCAAGTAACATAAATTATTTGAAATTACATTAAAAGAAACTAAAATCACAAAGATTAACAATTTAAAATATTTCAAAAAATATATTAGTAAAAAAATTTCATTGACTCACTAAATTCTAAAATTGGGGAAAAACGAGTAACATAAATTACATAAAAGATATTATAAATCACAATGATTAGAAACTTAAATTATTTAAAAATTTATATTAATAAAAATTTGATTGACACTTCAAATGCTATTTGTGCTACATAAATTGAGATAACGTAAATAATATATGTTGGGCCCGTGCTGACACGGGCTACAGTATCTAGTAGAATATATAGGTAGCTAAATTTTCTGTGATTTTCTTAAAAATTTCTTTCCTTATTTAAGGGTTATAGGCTTTATATAATATTTTTAGAGATGTCCTCTTTATATTCATATGAATCTGAAAAATTAGTTATCTCAGTAGCAAAGAAAATTGAAGGAAAGGTGTCTTTTAAGCCTTGAATGAAGGATTGGTGACATTGACCAACTTAAAGGGTCAAACATCATTAGGAAACTTGATTAAGTTAATTATGGACTTTATTAATATTTTTAAAACTTTCTCATCTTTTCAAAAATACAAATCAATCCACACTCCTCTTCAATCCAAATCAACCAGTCTCTCCCCTCCCTCTCTCTCGACAGCTTCTCTCAACTCTCTCCCAACCAACAGTTCTGCAAAATTCTCCCTTTAATCTCCAACGACTTCAACCTCCGGCGAAAAATAGTCGGGCGAGTTCTCTTTTGACTTTCAACCGTCAATTGACGTAAAGACTTCTCCGATGACAACAACTTCGAGTTCTTCGTCGTCCTATTTTCTTTTTCACAGGTAAAAAATAATGAAGAAACAGAGGAACTTTACTTTTCTAGTATTGAAATGTAGACTGAATCAAACCCTAATTTTTAGCATTTTTTCTTCTTGTTGTCGTACTGTTGATTTGGATTTGTCAGTGATTTCTGTTCACAATTGATGTTCTTAATGTGTATGTGTGTGATGTGTTGGCGTTGCTGGGTTGATTTGTTGTTTGTCTTGGTAAAAATGGTATTGCAACAGATTAAACATCTGATGCAACAGATGAAACATCTGATGCGACAGATGAAACATCTGATGCAACAGATGAAATATCTGATGCGACAGATGAAGACATCTGATGCAATAGATGAAAACATCTGATGCAACAGATTAAAATCTAATGCAACTATGAAAATCTGATACAACAGATGAACATTCTAATAGATCATTCATCTATTGTGACATACGACTCTCCTGTTTGGAAGAAATCTAAACAATATTGATCCAATAGATAACTCATTTTGCAATAGATAAGTGATATATTTCAACAATTTTGTGATCTATTTTTATTGTCTTCAACGATTTACTTATCTGTTGTAACAGGTCAGTTATATTTTGCAACAAATAACATACCTGATGCAACAAATTAGTGATTTGTTTTTATGATTTCCAACGGATTACTCATCCGTTGCAACAGGTCAGTTATATGTTGCAACAGATAACATACCTGGTGCAATAGATTAGTGATTTACTTTTATGGTTTCCAACGAATTACTCATTCGTTGCAACAAGTTGGTTATATATTGCAACAAATATCATACCTGGTGCAACAAATTAGTAATCTGTTTTATGGTTTCCAATAGATTACACATCCGTTGCAATAGGTGCGTTATATGTTACAACAAATAAACTACATGGTGCAACAGATTAATGATCTATTTTTATGATTTCTAATGATTTACTCATCCTTGCAGCAGTTCGGTTATATGTTGCAACAGATAAACTACCAGGTGCGACAGATTAGTGATATATTTTTATGGTTTCCAATGATTTACTCATTCGTCGCAACGGGTCGGTTATATGTTCCATCAGATAAAATATCTGGTGCAACAGATGTGTGGTTTGTTGGAACTGTTATTTTACCATTGTGCATGTTAGATTTACTGTTATCCCTTTTTAATGATGCATTAATCAATTATAATCTATTTTATGTTCCTGTTAATTTAAGATAATATGGCTCCAAAAAAAAGAAACCGAATCAAGTCCAAGTAAAGGAATAAGTGTAGAAGCTCAGCTACATCCACTACTTTATGAGCTTTCTTTACAAACGTTATCTCAATAATGAGCAGAAGATAATGAACATGGGGAAGAGGAATGTCTCAAAAGAGATGATACAAATGCTAATAGCCCTTCCGTTGAAGAGTTGGTCAAAACCTTCAGCATTGATCGTTATCCTATGAGAATGCAGTGTGATGGTGCTACAAATTTAATGGGTGATTTCTTGGTTATGTCAGCCATTGGAAAATCTTTCGAAGCCTTCAAAAAAATACTTCGAGAACAAAACTTGGATGCTTATTTCAGGGAAAGCTGCTTTGGGTAATATCTTGATTTGCTGGAGGACAACAATGCTCATTTCCAGATGAAAATAGTATACGATCTTCTCAAGCGTAGATTTATGTATGAAAACAAAGACAAGATGGATGAGGTGTGGATAAATTACTGTGGCATCCCTGTTTGTTTTGGTTGGAACGAGTTTGCCATAGTTACCGGGTTAAAATGTTATCCTCCTTCTCCTTTTCAAGTTATACCTACTCTGACCCAAAAAAGCACCCTGCACACCTAAAAAAGGCAAAGACAAGTCGAGTAATCGTGAGGACCTGGTGTCTATTATTGGTCCAAGCTTCAAAAACAAAAATTTGATAGAAGCGTTGAAAGGTAAAGGACTCTCAAAGAAGCACAAGAAATCATTGTGCTTGGTTTGGTTTGTAGATAATATTCTTTGGGCGAGAGACGTTAACAACAACATAAGTCCCGGTTTAATAAATCTCTTCGAGGATCTTGAGACATTTAATAGCTATTCTTGGGGTTATGAAAGCTTCAAAATCACTTTCCAATATTTGTTGACTCCGTTGACGCTAAAGACAATCAACTTATATGGCTTTCCATGGACCTTCATGGTAAATATTTCTTTTATCGTGATATGATTTATTATTTTTTATTCAATAATGCTTTTGATTTATTGGCGTTATGTTATAGGCTTGGGCATTTGAAGTCATTTCTTATTTGAGACAATAAGTGAACTACCAGGAAGAAGTTTCCTGTCCAAGAATCATAAGATGGTTGTCGGCCAAAACCGATAAAAATACAAAATTTCTTGATCTTTTCAATCCCCCCAAGGAAGCAGTAAGTCCAATTCTAATCAAGTTTTTGTTTTAATTAATGATTATTTTAAATAATTTCATCATTATTCTAATATATGTACTGAATTATTTTAGATTTTCCATTTGTGGCTTGTTCCGACTAACCGAGAATTGAAGATGCCATTTTTTCTTACTTTACGGTCTGTGCAAACTTTACCGGACCCTAAGGTCATTGATGGAATAAAAATAGAATTGTATGGTGCAACAACCATCACAAGAAAAACAATTTTAGAGGGTGGGCTTATTATTGTTGACAATGGTGATCGTAGTGGTATTGGTATTGGTGATGCTGTTGGGGCTAATAATGCTCCTCTTACCATTTTTGAAACAACAAGCCATTATGATTATGATCATACTGGTTGTACAGGTTTTTCTCCAGATTTTGCCACATCTAGCGAATGTTCTGCATGCAAATGTCAAGACTGCTAGGCAAAACATGATGGAGTGATTAATGCTATTAATACACTAACTGCTTCTGTATCGGAAATGACATCTAAGAGAGGTGTCATTCCATCAAATACGATTTCATATCCATACACTCCACTAGAGATCAAGGAGGCTAAGAGGAGAAGGAAAGACACTTCCAAGGCATCATCAAGCATCGAAAAAAGAAAAATTGCAACACCACTTTCTTTGTCTTGCACTGATGTTCAGTGTGCAAAGGCCACATGAGAGAAACATGAGCCGAAGAAGGTGAATGTACATCACCTGTTCCAAAAAACAAACAGGCACATATCTATTTCAACAGATGATACATCTGCTAAAAATTATCAATCAGATATATACATCTGTTGCAACTGTTGTCTAACCTATTGCATTGGATGCATTATCTGTTACAACAGATGAGTCTTATGTTGCAACAGATGGATCATCTATTCAAAATTATCGTACTGCTCTGATTTACCTTTTTGAATTCATCCCAACAGATGAGATCTGTTGTAATATAAGGCTCATCTGTTGCAACAGATGGACAATCTATTGTATATCTATAATTAGCATTGATATTTCTGGCTTTCCTGGTAGATGTCATAGTAGAAGCCACTAATGAAGAGCATAATATCACAGTTGATAATCTATCAACTGCTTCTAAAGAAGAAGAAAAAGTGAAGTCTGTCAGTTCAGAAGAACGGAAGAATTACTCGTTTGAAGGGTTCAACATCTCGGACGAGGCTCCAAAAAAAACTAACACAGTTGATCAACACTTTTCAGAATGGATTGTTGATGGGCTGTTAAAGCATCATGCCGGTAGGTACATAAATCAATTTTTAAAGATATTGGTTTATACTATTCTTGTTGTAAGAACGTGACATTAACACATATAAATTATCATGTAGAAAACAAAATGACGAACGCTACAAAGTGAACGAATCGAGTCTTGGTTTTGATATGTTCGACTTTGTTGTTGCACATCTCGGAATGAAGAATTGGTTCTATTTGATGTCACAACCTCAAACTTTCTGGAATGATGAGGTTTAAATGCCATACATATTATTATTAATTAATACTTTATTTAATTGCATCTGCGTATTAATTTTTTCATCACATAATCTGAAATGTTTGATAATATGTGCAGCACATCGATGTTATTTTTTACTACCTCCGAAAGAAGGCCAAGTTGCAAATACAAGAACAATACAAATATATGACAGATAATTATTTGTACAAAGTTTACATCAATAATTCCTACGATAGGTATTGTCAACAACAATCGGAAGTTTCCCGAAATGAGGAATGCTTAATCAACATCATCAAAGGTTTTAGCATTCAGGATGGCTTACCTTGACATTAAGTCAATGAAGTGTACATCCCAATCAATTTTAGTGATGAATTCCATTGGGTGTTAGCTGTGTCGTTCTAAAAGAAAGGCATATTTGAGTTTATGACTCGATGTCGCGAATGAGACGTTCTGGGCCATTATCTGAGATACAAAAGCTGGACAAAATATTGCCTACTTACCTTGATATGAGTGGTATTTTTGGACCAAAAGGTTTGTACTGATTGGTCGACGATTGAAGCATATCGAGATAAAATGGGTAATCTATTTGATGTACAATATGTTGAAGGAATTGCTCTACAAATCAGTGGTAGATTGTAAGTTTAAGTGTCATGATTTAGTTTCATTCCACAAATTTCACAATGCTTGCATGAACTACAAGATATGGATTAGCTATTTTTTTAAAATGCTGGGATTGCAGTCTTTTTGTTGCCGCGTACATTGATTATTTGAGCGATGGATTACAAGTACCAAATGATGGACTTGATGCCGGATTACTCCGCAAAAGATATGTTGCTCTTTTATGGAAATAAGGAGAAGTGAAAGGTCAGAAGCCGCACGCAAGCAACATTAAAGATCCACGACGACTAAAGCCGAATTTCGCAGCACCGGATGAAGAACAACTTGTCCATATTGAGTAGATATTTATAGCCTGAGTCCGTCAATGTAATAACCTATCCTCCTTGGTTTAACTTGTTGATTTATTTGTAGAGTAGATCATTTGTACCCATAATGATTTTTTTACATTTTATTTATTTGTTGAGTTATTTCATGTAATTTCCAAAGGCTTCAACTTATTTTATCTGTCTATGAATATAATTTAATCGTTAGTTTTGAACATGTTAATTGAAATAGAATACTAAATTCAAATATCACAATAGATAATATATCTGCTGCAATAGACGACATATCTTATCAAACAGATTTAGACATATATTACAACATGAGATGCAAGACGTAGGTCATCTGCTGGAAATTATATAACAGGTCCTCCAACTTTCTTGATTTGTTCCAACAAATTACCTATCAGTTGTAATAGATAGATTTTATGTTGCAACAGATTGGATATCTGTAGCGACAGACAAACTAGGAAACATTTATTAATGCAACAGATGACCAACCTATTCCAACAGATAATCAGTCTATCACAACAGGTATTATATCTATTACAACAGATATACTATCTGTTGCATTATAAAAATTAAACTATCCGTAGACATAAAAATTATTGCCATTACACGTAAAGTAAAGTGAAGTGGCTTGAAATGAAAAAATGTTATCGTGTTCGTTTCTGTCTTTGTACATATTCTTTTATATAAATAGGATCCAACTATTTAGTTAGTACCCCATAAGTCCAGACCTATTGCATCTTTCCTACAATGGCGTCGCATATACCGGTTATTTCTGTGCCGATCAGCAAACACTCGATGTACACAAGTGAGTACGGCCCGCACGCTGCACCGATTTTATTTTTTGGGAGCTCGATGTTCTTATTTATACCTTCAAAATCCCATCATTTCTTCATCAAGACTTCAGCCGACAAATGATCCATCAGCTTACTCTGCATCAACAACTTGGGCAACAACTTCAAGAGTGGCTAAATGTGGGCTAAAAACGTGTCCTCACTGAAGACGGGTAAGTTGCTTTCATAAAACTTAATATTTCCCTTGTAGAGTAGTATCTCAATAGTGAGAAATTTTTTGACTTTCACGTTCATGACTGCAAGGATTCTCTTTTCCTTGGTCCAACTCTTGTTGTGTGGATATGGCCTCTTTTCTCTAACATATTTAATCACTTCTTCATCCCATTAAAATGTAGAAGCTAACTTATCATATCCCGGGCCACTGGAATCAACTAGCTTACGGAGATTAGCATACCTATCCTTGAAATTATTGTAGAAGTTAAGGTCCATTATCCTATCGGCAGAATCATAAACATCTGGGTATGCTAATTTCCTGCCCCTCATAAGGCAGAGAATTTCATCAACATACTGTGGTATAAGAATACAATTTTTAAATAGGTTAGTAATTGTAAATAATAAAAACATAGTAGAAAGAATCTGATGCAGAGGGTTCTCTGAATCAGTTCACAGATTACCCAACCAATGCAACTTATGCAACAGATGTGTATTATGTTGCAACAGAATACCAAGCTGTTGCAACAGATTACATATCTGCTGCATAGATTCTTTTTCGTGGAGTAGATTGGAAGGCTAGGATATCAAAAGTAAACTTACATTGTCCTTGTACCGTACATGTATATTTGTCATATTCGTGAAGTCTTTGGAGAAAAATGAATGCATGGTGTATTCTTTTAGGACCTTCATCCTGCCATTCATGATTTCTTACAGTTCCTTCTTCTTCTCCTTTCCAAACACCGCAAATATGTCCACCTTCTTCAGCGGCCCTTGAACTTCAACAACTCTTGGAGCGGGAGGAGTTGCAGTTTTTGCTATTTTCAGAACGGAGTGAATTTGTCTAATTTTTCTTCTCTTCCTCCTAACCGCCACTGTAGGAGTGCATGGCCCCCTCACCTCATTGGATGGTATGACACCCCTCCTGGATTTCAACTCCTCGGTAGTTTCAGCACTAGCCTCTATATTTTTAAGGAGTTTATCCTCTCTACCCTTACACATTTTGCATTTGTAATTAGAACATAAGGGTGAGGAGGGGTGAGAGGGACCACTGTAAGGGTGGGAGGGACTGGTGTAGGGGTGAGAGGGACCTGTGCAAGGGGTGTTTTCAAAAGTATTTAGTTTTTGCTAAGCACTAACATGCTCATAATCACGACTAGCAGTAGCAACAACATCAGGATGGCTGCCACCATCATAAACAACTCCACCAGCAACACCCCCAGAAGAAGCACCCGGATCAATTGCACTTTGAGGTTGGTCGTGAAGAGCTTCAACATTAGGCTGACCTTGCCTAACATCTCTTCTTATGGATGTTGCTCCAGCCAATTCCTTCTTTATTAACTCCACCATTGGGTCTTCTTTTGTATCAATAAAACCCAGAGTAAGAAAAGAAGTCATCCCCAACTCATTAACAGTAGGCACGATCCAAGGATGCACAACCTATAAAAAAGACTAGGGGAATGTAAATCATATAATAATAATTTGCAATCAGTTGGGTTACATGGATGTTAACATAACGAACTTATGCAACAGATGATCTAGCCGCCATAATAGCTGGTCTGTATGTCTCAAGAGATTGACAATATATTGCATCAGATTACATATCTATTGCATAATTTGCATCAAATAGGTAATCTATTAAGTCGGGTTCAGGGAACCAGAGCAATGTATGGTTAATCTGTAGCAAAATATGGATCGTCTATTATAATAGATTACCCATCAGTTGCACCAGTTGAAGTGATGGGTAATCTGTTGCAACAGACGACCCATCTGTCATAATAGATGGAGCATCTGTTTCAATATCTTTCTTTGAGGTAAATTATTTTAGTTGAAAGAAGACGTACTGCATCATTCGGAAGGTTAAATAGATCAACCTCCTGCTCCTTAATATTTTTTTGCTGCCTTTTGCAGCCGCCAACCACCTAAGGATCCTTGGATGAGAAACCTCATCCGGGTAATCCTTAAACTAATTTCAGAGGGGAGGAATGACTTCATATGCCCAAGACTAAAAAATGTAAATAGGAAGCAAGAAAAAAAAGGTCATAATAAGTATATTCCTTATAAATTAATGGATGAGTAAAAATAGTGATCAATTTTACCATGAAAGCTCAGGGGAAGCTGTATAATGTGATCGTTTTTGGGGATAGCTTTGTCAGTAAATATTCCACAGTCAAGTAGTAGCTGTCATATCCCCAGAGATAGTCGTTAAATTTGTCAAAATCACCAGCAAGCACCAACAAATCATCTTCTATGACTTTTATGACGTCTCTTGCCAATAAAATGGAATGGACAAACTAAAATAAGAACAATTTCTCCCTGCAGTGCTTTGGTATGTTTTGCTTTGTAGATACTACGTCCAACAATGCCCAACAATCCATCATTTTTCCCTTGTGTTTGTTGAACCCTTTGTGGGGTGTTTCCTTGATGAGAAGTTCTTCTAGACGATCGCATCTTAAGCCCGTCACTATGGAAAACTCTTTCAACCCAAAACAAACTGGCATGCCACAGTAGTTGATCTAGATTTTATCCATCTTTTTTTCTCCCTTCTTTGGATATTTATCACCCCCCGCATACTTGATCCTGCACTTAAGAAGACCATATACTATGCTCATTGGGAAACGGAGAGTGCAGTCCTCAGGCAACTCAAGAAAGTATGCAAAACAGCTCTTGTTAAAATGTTCGTCTATGTTTTCATTCTTCATAATTCTCCTTAATTCATCAAAACATTTCCCCAACTGACATTTAAGTACAAGGCCACCAGTTACTTTGTCAGGTCTATCCATCGGCATCGCAACCTGAAACCTATCGATACTAATGATTTTGACAGAATCATACTGGGATTTCAATATTATTTCACACCCTATTGGTGAGGAGTTATCACTTTTCTCAGCTTCATTTTGCCCCGATTGAGATTTTTCAGGAAGTTCCTCCGAATCTATCTGTACTCTAGCCATTTTTGTTGGGTGGTCAGAAGTTGATCCATTTTCAGTTTCTTTTATTTTGGGAGACATCTTTTAACTACAATCAATAGAAAAACAAAAAATACATTGCATTTGATGTCTGCATAATTTTTTTTAAAAAAAGGTAAGACAAATTTCAATAAATTATTCTACGTCACATTACAAAAAAAAATACTCCAACGAATAAGACATCAGTTGGAACAGATGGGGAATCTATTTAAAGACCAATTTAATATCTTCCAACAGATATCTCACCTGCTGCAATAGATGGACCACCAACACCACAACCAATGCCACCACCAATGCCACCAAGACCACTACCAATGCCACTAATACTAACACCAAGACCACTGATACCACCACCAAAAACATAAATACCGACATCAACAACAACATCTACCAACATCACCACAAACACCATCCAACAATACCACGATAATCAACAAAACATTGAGATAAAAACTAGGATTTTCTCGGGTGCTTCCTACTATTTTAGCATTTAAACACAAAATTGTTAACCCATTCTCGAAGATAATACAACTAAAAGTCTTCTTTTCCATCATTAACTAAAAAGCCCTAATTTTTAGAATCAAGAACAAATGTAGAACTCTTCTCGAACTCCGTTACCTGTGAAGACAGAGAAGACAATGTATACAAGAGAGAATAAAGTAAAAAATAACAACTATATGGCCGAAAATGGGAAGAAGATCGATCTATTTTGAAGGGTTGAGCAATATGTTGAGTAGTTGTTGTCTGTATTGTTGAGAGAGAGAGAGAGAAAAGCGAGAACTTGAGATTTGAAATGAGGTAAAGTTTTTCTCATAAATAGATGATTTGTATGGGTTGATTTGTAATTTTGGAAAAGAATGACAAGTATTGAAATTGTTAATTTGGTCCGAATTAATCTTAATTAATTTTTAAAATTTCAAAAGATATACTAGTTTTTAAAATATTAAGTTAATGAGAGCTCATTTCAACTCAGAGTGATCGATCGATGACCCGAATCGGGATGAACGCATTACCAACACCATGCAATTACAACAACTCAATTGAAGTTGTACTTGACCCTATAAGCTCATTCATTCATACCTAGTTCCACCTAAATGAATTTAGGTAATATTAATCCTAAAATTAAGTTAATGAGAGCTTATTTCAAGTCAAAGTGATTGATCGACGATCCGGGTTGGGATGAACGCAATACCAATGCCATGCAACTACAATGACTCAATTGAAGTTATTGTTGACCCTATGAGCTCATTTATTCATCCCTAGTTCTACCTAAATTAATTTAGGTACTATTAATTCGAACATTAGGTTAATGAGAGCTCATTTTAACTCAGAGTGAATGATCGACGACCCGAGTTGGGATGAACGCAATACCAATGCCATGCAATTGCAAAGACTCAATTGAAGTTATAGTTGACCCTATGAGCTCATTCATTCATCCCTAGTTCCACCTAAATTAAGTTAGGTAATATTAATCCTAACATTAAGTTAATGAGAGCTCATTTCAACTTAGAGTGATTGATCGACGACCCGGGTCGGGCTGAACGCAATACCAACGCCATGCAATTGCAAAGACTCAATTGAAGTTGTTGTTGACCCTATAAGCTCATTTATTCATCCCTAGTTCCACCTAAATCAATTTAGGTAATATTAATACTAAAATTAAGTTAATGAGAGCTCATTTTAACTCAGAGTGATCGATCAATGACTCAGGTCGGGATGAATGCAATAACAATGCCATGCAATTGCAAAGACTCAATTGAAGTTGTTGTTGACCCTATGAGGTCATTCATTTATCTCTAGTTCTACCTAAATCAATTTAGGTACTATTAATCCTAACATTAAGCTAATAAGAGCTCATTTCAACTCAGAGTGATCGATCGACGACCTGGGTCGGGATGAATGCAATACCAACGCCATGCAATTGCAAAAACTTAATTGAAGTTATAGTTGACCTTATGAGCTCATGCATTCATCCCTAGTTCCACCTAAATAAATTATAATAAAATCTATTAGAACAAACGATTGAGCTAGTGGAAATTTCTAACAGATATTCACATCTGCTGCAACAGATGACATAAATAATTTAACTATCAAATAGATATTTGAATCTGTTATGACAGATGACTGAGCTATTTGAAATTTTTAAACAGATATTTATATCTGTTGTAACAGATGATATATCTGATTTAATTATCAAATGGACATTTGCATATATCATCACAGATGACTGAGCTATTGGGATATTTAAATAGATATTGATATCTGTTGTAACAATTGACATATTTAATTATCAAATGGAAAGGGATTTTTAAACAAATATTTGTATCTGTTGTAACAGATGACTATGATGTTGAGATTTTTAAATAGATATTTCTATCTGTTGCAACAGATGACATATCTATTTGAAATTTTTTATTTTATTTTAATTTTAAAGAATGTTTCGGTCCGTGTAGATAAAGTAGTAAGTACTACAAAATGCGGTAAAAAATAAAGAGTTTCTTTTTCTTGGATAACCCAAAAATGTGTTCATTGAGTAGTCTTATCTTGTCTTTTCAATGTCACTAGTCTTCCTCGTTCCTCTCAAATTGTTTATGAATATTAATTATATTAATTAATGAATATTGAAACCCATGTCTACGTACACGATACATCTAGAATTATCTCATCTCTACTCAGCTTCAGCCCTAAATTTATTTTATTCATCTCTCCTCAGCTTCAGCCCTAAATTTATTTTATTCATCTCTCCTCAGCTTCAGCCCTAAATTTATTTTATTCATCTCTCCTCAGCTTCATCCTTAAATTTATTTTATTCATCTCTCATCTTTTTCTTTCTCTCCTCTTTAGCTTAGGGTTATCACAACCTTTTTTCTCTCTTCTCTCTTTTTTCTTATCTTTCTCATAAAGATCCTTTTGGATCTAAATTGATCCATATCTTTTCTCGATTGAAATTATTGTTTTAATCCCCTTTTGACGTTAAGGTATGGTTCACTATTGCTCTTTCATTCTCATCTTCTTCTTTACAAGTTATTTACATATGTTTATTATTTAATTACCATTTACCCATATGATATTTATTTAAAAATTTTGAAGGAACTTTTAAGTGTTGAATAAACGAACCGAGAATTTTTATTAAAAATTGCAAAAAAAGTATTCTGTTGGGAGAAGTTTAAAAGCCTTATTGAAGTATCATTTCTTATATGTATTTTATTTTTTTCTTTGTTGTTTATGCTGTTATTGATGTTGTTGGTGGGGTTGGCATTGTTGGAAGTTGTGGTGTGGTGTTGTTGATGGTGTTGGAACAAAGGATGTTGCTTCTTTATTGTTGATGATGTTGAAACAAATGTTGTTGTTTCTTTACTATTGATGTTTTTTATTTGTTGTTTCTTTGTAGTTTATGCTGTTGTTGATGTTGCAACAGACGGAGAAACTGTTGGAATAAATCAAACCACTAGCAAGGCTGGTTTGATGTATTCTAACAGACTACAAATCTGTTGCAACAGACTCCACATCTATTACAACAGACTCCATATTTGATGCAACAGACTCTATATTTGTTGAACAGATGAATAATGTTCTTTCTGTGACATCAATTTTCTTTCTCTTCTTTGTAGATATAAGAAACTGACAGTTGATCAACTTTTTCTCGACCATCATAAGAGGCTGCAGTAAAGATGGGTTCAGAGGAATAATTTGCATGCAGATGAAACCACTTCATATGTGGGAGGTATGTATTACTGATAATGTAAAAACACACATAGAGTACACTGATTTTGTGAATGCTGTTTTTACCGATTAGTCATAGATCATTCAAATAAAATATCTGCAATTTTACAGTTATATTTGGTAGGTCCAAACTGATAAGGCTGCGGGACCATGAATATGGTTCTGATACCCTATTAAGATTTAATGTCGATTGTTGCTTATGTTTATTTGTCAAGCATTGTGAAAGGAACTAGTTTTGGTGTCATTGTAAAGAGATTCAATAGCGATTGGACTAATTTTTAGGGTGCATTGGACTCTGAGACGGCCTTTGAAGCCTAGCACTACATCTAACAAGAATGGAAAACTAATATAGTTATTTCTCTAACCCAAATTTATATGGTTGGGTTGCTCAGGGTGATGATTATATGCCAGTAGGTGCGGTAGGAGAATGCCTTCGAGGGGAAATGGGTGGTTGATGAAAGACTATATCATTTGAGAGCTAATTGAAGAGGATACATAGGGTAGAAAGTAACTTCTAGCGAATTTGGCTAATGAAATTATCTTAAAACATGAGAAATCTGTATCAAGTACAAATATGAAAGTGTATCCGGTAATGAAAAATCCATTTGTTGTCTCTCTGAAAGAAAAATAATGCAGATGGTCACTTTGCTAGGGAGCTGCGACTAGGTAGCGTGGTCGGGATTATCACCTAGATAAAAAATAGCAGAAGACCAAGAAAGGCGCCTTGAGGGTATCAAGGGTTAAAATGTTGTACAGTAAGTATAGAAAACTTCCGCCAACAACAACTGCAGTTAAAGTAAGGAGTCTAAGCGAAGGCGGCAATTTTTGAATTTTAAATTGCATCCCATGCCTTTTTGTTTGTGGTTTCGATTAGGTCCACTGCTGTTGACCTGATCGGAACCATAAACGTGATTGAAAGGCAAATTGAGTATCATCACTTCGATAACAATATGGTTATAATTGATTGTGTTTTATAGCCTTAGCATGCTTTCAATATTTCTTGGAGAAGATCAGAGACTTGCTCTAGTTTGTGAATTTTGATAATTTTCAAGCTTGCCTCCAGCTTGCTGATTCTGTATTCAAGTTGGTCGTTTCCATCTTCGAAGTTGGTCCAGAGTTCCTGATCTCTTGTGACCTCGATCAGGAACACCACCTTCAAATTTGTGGCATTTTAGAAGGCCTTCAAAACACTTTCTTCAAAAGCCTTAAAGGATACACAGAGGGTCGCTGTGTTTGTTTTAGGTCAAAATATGTTGATGCACACTGAAGATGTGGTCCCAACAGTTGAACCACTCACTTTTATCAAGCTTTGCTCAATGCAGCTTGCTTAATCAATTTGATAAATTAATAAGCAAAGAGTTACGTAGCATGTAATCTAAACTGACTCTACCAAGCCTATCAAATGTTACGTAAATACAGGCTCATTACCCTATCAAAAAAATTTGATAGAGTTAGTGTACAAATCAAATGAGATAAATTTCAAAGCCTTTTTGCTGATCGCTCTTCTCTAATTATAAATGACAAGATATTTGCTATGCAAAAGTCTACACTATCGGCAGAAATTTTTTCCAGGGTGAAAGTCTTCATATGGCATCATCAGTAATCTCTCAATATTAAGGGATATTGAGAGATTCCTTGTCATGCGTTCTCAAGTCGTTAGATACGGCAAGAATTTCTGCTGATGACAAGATATCCGCCATGCAAAAGTCTACACCGTCAGTAGAAATTCTTGACAGAGCGGAAGTCTTCAGAAGATATTATTAATAATCTCTCAATATTAAGGAAGTCTTGTATGAAAGTTTTCAGAAGACATTAAAAAATAAGGAAGTTTTCAATAATGACTACATGCTGATTATTATCAACAACCTCACCATATTCACTCCTTGTACAAAAGAAAAAACAAAAATATTTTCTTTTGCATTTGCATGTTATTTATTTAACAAACCAAACAAAGAAGAATTAAATGCTAGTTTTAGTTCTTCTTTGTTTGGTTTGTTAAATAAATAACATACGAATGCAAATGAAAATATTTTTGCCTTTTCTGTTGTACTAGGAGTGAATCTGGTGAGGTTGTTGATGATAATCAGCATGTAGTCATTATTGAAAACTTCCTTATTTTTGAATGTCTTCTGAAGACTTTTGTACAAGACTTCCTTAATATTGAGAGATTATTAATAATGCCTTCTGAAGACTTTTGCTCTGTCAAGAATTTCTACTGACGGTGTAGACTTTTGCACGGCGGATATCTTGTCATCAGCAAAAATTCTTGCCGTAGCGAACGTCTTGAGAAGGAATGACTAGGAATCTCTCAATATCCCTTAATATTGAGAGATTACTGATGATACCATATGAAGACTTGCGCCCAGGCAAGAATTTCTGGCGACAGTGTAGACTTTTGAATAGCAAATATCTTGTCATCTATAATTAGAGAAGAGCGATCAGCAGAAAGGTTGAGAGATTTAGCTCATTTAATTTGTGCACTAACTCTGTCAATTTTTTTTGATAGGGTAATGAGCCTGTAGTTACATAACATTTGATAGGCTTGGTAGAGTCGGTTTAGATTACATGCTACATAACTCCTTCCTTATTAATTTATCAAATTGATTAAGCAAGCTGCATTGAGTAACTCTCGATAAAAGTGTGTTGTTCAATTATTGGGACCACATCTTCAGTGTGCATAAACATATTTTGACCTAAAACAACACAACGAACCTCTGTGTATCCTAAGCTTTGGATAAATCCTTGGAGTTTGTGCTTGAAGTTGAGGAACCCTACTCTGTTGTTGGAGAAGACAAATAGCCCCTTTTTCCTGAGTATCGATTGATTTGTGGGGATTTTTAGAAACCTAGGCCTATATTACACCCTTGGAGAATTCCAAAAGACATGGGTTAGGAGTTAAAAGAATGGGAAAAGACTAGAAAGCCCTTTTTAAAATATATTAAAATTTTTGAGAAACAATCGTAACGATTGAGGTAACGACTCTTTAGGTCTGGTAATGATTCATGTCCTGGAGTCATTACCAAAGGTTCTAAGCCTTGGTCCTTCATTTTTATGACAACGACTTTCCTTCTGATGCCTCATTGGGTTTGATAACGAGTTGTTATGAGAAGTCATTATCAAGAACTTGATATATTGTTTTTTTTATTATGACAACAGTTCCACCTAATGACTCGTTAGGACTTATAACGAGTCATAGACTAGACTTGCCACTACTGAGATAAAATTATTGGGTTCCTCACTGTTGTGGTAACAACTCATCACAATGACTCATTGTATCTGATAATGGGTCATTACCAGGGTCATTGTCATAGGCAGTTTAACAGTTCCTCAGTCATCTTGTCATAACTTTTTACTATGATTTCGAATTAAGGGAATACTTATGGCATTGGAAAGCTAATTCATTGCGCCTATCTTGTGGTAGGTCTAAAGATAAAAAATTTATGGTTTTACACTGTGATTTTGTGTTGCACTTGAACTTCTTTAGTATTTTGTTAGTTTGTGATTTGAACATCTGTGATTGCCTTCTATCATGGTTTTTATTTTGATGATTGCATTTTTATTTTGTTTTAATAAGGTGTTAAAGTGATGGGTCGGGTATCACAT
The DNA here is from genome assembly GCA_030864215.1 of Capsicum pubescens. NCBI lineage: Eukaryota > Viridiplantae > Streptophyta > Magnoliopsida > Solanales > Solanaceae > Capsicum > Capsicum pubescens. The sequence continues at coordinate 124,048,160 of CM061544.1, forward strand.
GAGTACAATATGATATGTCATAATACTGGGTTGGTTACCATGCCAGTATAATATGATATGATATGTTAATGGTTGGGTACCACGTTGGTATATTATGATGTGATGAGTAAGATGAGAAGGGTACGCGATGATGTGCACATCTTACATACATGCATTCATTCACATATATTGAGAGTCGTTTGATGAATATTTGTGATGATGAATGATTGATGAAAATAAATAAGTGTAAAAGCCTGTAAAAGTGAACTTGCAAGTGTAATTATATGACGATTCATGATTTATTGTTTGGCTGATATCATTGATTATAAATCTTTGATCACTTTTATACTTGTTTGACTTGCTTATTTGTACATTCTTAAGTTAGTTGACGTATGATGCTTACCTGTACTTGTTGATGTACTGATGCTATATGTACTCTTCTTTTTGTTGAGTGCAGAGCACACTCCAACGGTTGACATGCGACCTAGGTTCTAAATAGTGATTCAGTTTTGATTTCCAGGGTGAGTACCATGTCCGGGGAACCTTCAAATCTTTTTATAATGTTATATCCTTTGATCTGGGACTAAGACAATTTCCTCTTGATTTATGCTTTTGGATAGTCATATTAGTTTCAGACTCAGTTATTCTTTTTAGATGTTCTTGTATGGTGACTTCAGGTCTCGAGAATTATAATAAATACAGGTTTTCTCACTCTATTCATTTTTATGAATAATAATATTGTTGAATAAGATGTTATTTAAATAAAATCCTTTGAACAGATTTAGTACATAGAAAATTTAATGAGAGAGCAACAACTAAGTGTGTAAGGGTGAGATTAGTATGATTTTCCCACCATAGGAAAGGGTGGGTGTCAATCATGACCGCTTGGATCATGATACATACTAGTAGGTATTATCGATAGATCAAGGTTAGAAACATAAAACAACATATAGCAAACAAGAAGAAATCATGTCAGACACACAGGCTTAATATCTAAGCACACCGGCTTCAACTTCCAATCTTACCATTTTTCTTTAAAAAATTAAGCAATATTTATTTACCCTCAGGGTGTGACTATCTAACTATATATTTTGAATTAATCTAACCCACAATTTTTATGCACTTACTTATTACAACAACTCTATATACTTTTCTCTCTCATTAATCTTCTTTCGTGACAATTTGCACCCCGATTATACTATCATTAATCATTGGAATTACAAAAAATGAAGATAATTACTAGCCTCAACAACTTTGCAAAAGAAACACTTCAATATACATCAAATTTATAATTCTATACACAGGAGAACAATATTTATACATAATCTAGGATGCACTTTATATTCACACTTTTCTACAATGACAAACCACACCCATCAACATAACCGATTAACTTAAGCAACCATAGTATCTCATCAATTAATCAGTCCACAAAAAGAACCATGATATATCATCAACATAACTCGGTCCACTTAAGGAATCATCTACCACATATAAATATATATGTGCATTCAAATTCATATGATTAATGTATGTATGCAGGATGTACGCATCATATCTTTCTAATCTCAATATCATCATCATCATCTGTATCATTCTCAACATCATGATCTCAATATCATCATCAATGTCATTCTTAACATCATGAATATCATGAGCTCAATTTCATCATCAATTTCATCAACTCAACTCATAATCATAAACAACATGATCTCAATATCATCATCAATACTATTAATCTAAATTTAAGATACAACCAATAATTATAAGTATTGCCTAAAGGTGAATCACAAACACCCATTTAAATTCAGATGGAAGCTACAACAATTTAAATAGAACTTACAACTAAAGACACCAAATAAAAGTTATCGATAATCAACAAGTTTATTATTCCAAGTAAACAATCAATTCCACTAACACGTGAAATCACAAGTATATCCAAAGACCAATTCACTACTTACTCAAATAAGTATTATCAACCTAATCATCAATCAAAACTATGTCTAAATACCAATCAATCAAGCATCTATTTCACTCATCAATCTAACTCTCTGTTATTCATATTAAAATCGATGAATTCAATTACTACCTAGTAACCCTTACACTCAAGTCAAGGCACTATCCCTCTTTAGTTGATCATTCAACCATTCGTCTCTACTTAACGTATAATTCTAGATAGAGTCATACATCTTTACACATCTTACTTTCTAGCATTTAACAAAACTTGACTTTGTGTTCTTAAATTATATCACCCTCCTCTTATCATAATCAATCCTACTAATTATCTTCGAGCAAGAATATCTTATAATTTAATATAACAATATGAGTTTCACCCTTTTTAAGGTATTGAAGACTAGCTCAATAGATTTGAAGATCAACCAATTATTTTATTATTATTCACATTCACATATTAAACTCTATAAATCATCAAGTAAGTTATACAAATACAAACACCTATCAAGGGATCCATAAAATACAATAATATACAATTATATCATTATTTTTTAGTTTATCCATTCAAACTCCATGTCCATAGGCCTAGACATGAAATCTCCTGTCAACTATAGTTATTACATGCAACTAATTCAAGTATATTACACATTAAACTTAACCTTCTTCAATCGAAGATTTTAGAAAAAGCAGACCACACCAAGGTTGCTCTTTCCCTTATTTCATGCCTCTATTAGCCCAATCATTTAGAAATCAAAAAATTATAAGAGTAATTAAGCCATTTCTCTTCGAATAACTAATTTAGATATTCAACCCACTAATTGTATCCTTATTTGTGGTCTAAACCAATATCCAAAGTCAAACCCTTAACTAGTTCTATCATACTCAATCTATATCCATTAATGAAGTTTTAAAACTAGAGGTTCTACTTTTAAAGAATTTAAGGTTCTCAAGAATCAAATTCATATTTTAGAATCACTGATCCATGTTGGGAATTATTAATTAACAATCTAGATGCAATTCTAGGTGATATTAACCTCACCCATAGATTTTCCCCAAAATATCATGAATTTAGATTTAAATCTCTAAGAATTCCACCATTAAAGATTATTTTAATAATTCTATGATGCTAAAAGATTGAAATATAAATAAGATGATGGAATAACTTACCTCAATGAAGGCTTTTCACCCAGGGACTTAAAAACTCACTCTCTAGGTCTTTGGAATGAAGCTTTTGAGTTAAAATCCCCAAAAGTATCAAAACTGTCAATTAATACTACCCAGTTACTGCTACAACTGTTAGATAATTGCTACAATGGTACTACTGTGGTGGTTAACTTTTTATCTTGGACAGTGTTTAGTAAAATAACTATATGGTGGGTATTGGACTCCCTAAATCTTTATATTCTAGGAGATATAGTCATTTAAATATGACCTTAGATTAACGTTACTCAAAATTCAATTTGTAAGAACACTTCCAACTTAATTTTGTGTTAGGGGTATCGTATGACCTTAGTACATGTCCAATGTACTCTCATACCAAAGAATTAGTCTTATAACTTATTATGAATGAGGTTATTATGATTTTACCATAGATACTTTTAGTAACGATGGAATAGGTCATTACAAATAATATCCTCAGAAGATGAATAACTTTTTTAATTCATCACTTTGACATGAATCTGAATTGGTTTTTATAGATCGACACACCGCTCATCATCCTTAAATCCAACACCTTCTTTGAACTTTTTTTAGTTTATACCTCTATAATTGTTGTTATTTTTGAAACCGTCCTTATTTTTGTACAACGAATAATCGTATTATGCTTTCATACTTTTGGAATTTTAGTTGCCCTCTAAATGACATTAAACGACATAGTAAGTCACTTCAAAACCCTACTCTTCTTGTATTTTTTCAAAATTCCATAGACATCTTGCCTGGCTTGATTTCTCTTCCCCTCCTCATTCTACGAGTTTCCCCTTAATATCCGGGGGCTTTATTCACTGTAATAAATAAAATCTCTATGTCTCTCGGAGTGCTCTAAATTTCCTAACATAATTTTTGTCCCCCTTTTCATTCAAGATCTTAAGGAAAGATCTTAAGAAAAGATGTCTATCATTTCCATATAAAGTGTGCCTTTTCCACCAATACTTCATCATTCTTGTCCTTGATGTACTTCGCGTGGTTGAGATTATAATCCCTCATATCTATCCCTCTCTCTCTTTGGTGAGCCTATGCAATATCTTTTCCCCTATCCTCGATCTCTTGTTACAAGTGTTCAAAAGTTATTATTCTAACCCTCATTACTGCTATCTTCATTTTTTTATTTATTATCTTATATATCTCCCAATTGTTTCTCTTGTCCTCTTCATTTTTGCTTTTTGCTAACACCATATATTCAATTCTCTTGGTTTTTACTTTTACCTGAACCTCTCTAGATAAGTCCCATCTATGTCCACCAAAGTTACACACTGAGACTCCTAACACCTCTTTAGTTACTTGTCTAATGAAGTTGGATGTCCTAGTACATATACAATCAATTTCCCTACTACTCTTCCAAGCCACCATAATAATTAACATTCCCCTATCTCCTGAGCTTTGGCATTTGTCAAGCCACCCCACTTGATTCTGTGTTGATCATATTTGTAGCCGTTTCTTCCTCTTCTTCCCGATTTTTAAATCTATAACTATGAGTTTATATTGAATGGTAAGATTGTCGGACAAGATAACCATCCAATCCTTGTGTAAATCTAGCTCTATCACACTTCCTAAGGAGTAAATAATTTATATGAGTCTTAACTATCGAACTGCTATAGGTCACCAAAGCTCTTCTCTCTTCTGAAAACACGAATTAGCTATGACCGAATCAAAAGCATAATAGAGAAGGTACATTGAAAAAAAAGTAACCCTATTTGGTCTTATAAACATCAAGTTTGAGAAATTTAGTCTTTATAAAGTGGGATCATCTATGGTGCAAATATGCTAATTAAAGATTTTAAATTATTTGATGCTTATTATTAATGCATTAATTATTATTTAATTTTTTTAGTGATAATTTGTACGAAATCAACTTGATCAGAAATTTTCTTTAAAAAGTTTTCAATATTTTGACCATAAACTACATTTAATTCTGTTGTTTTTGATATCAGAAGCTTCAGTTGAAAAAGTAGCATACAATATTAAGAAATGTGAGACTTTTTCTTGGACATGATGGACTTTGATTCGAGACTTATTTTGCGAGTTATTAATGTATGTTCCACCTAATAACTAAGTAGATCCCCTCCAAGGCAGGAACGGACCCACGTTGGTTTAAGAGGATGCAAACAAACCCACTTTGTTAAAAACTTTTAAGAACTTACGTAGGTTGAATTCTTTTGATTACAGATATATAATTATTTGAACCCACTCAGAGTAAGTTAAATTAGATGAAGGATGATCGGTGGCTTTAATTTTAAGGGGTGAAGGTCATGATTTTGAAACTTATCTATATCAATTCCTTTTTTTTGGTGTTTTGTACCATGTGTACTGCACAAGTACAAACGTGATTTTGGTTCATCACCTTATAGTTTTTTAATTGAAATTTTAGGTCCATTGCTGGATCATTTTATTTACATCTAATAATCTAAAAATAGATCAAGCCCAACTCTGCACATTATTCCCGATCCAAACTTTGACCTGGTCCATACAAAGGAATTTGAAGAGTTTCTAAAGAATTAATAAAAGGCCTCTCTTACCAAGAGTACTCAATACTCTTCTCTTGATATTTCTACCATCTCTACTCAATATTCTTCTCTGGTTTGAATTAGAAGTTTGTGTTATACCTCCTATGAGTTATCTTTCAGCTCCACCCTTGTATTGCTGTGCTCATGATCTTTCTATTTACTTCACTTGGTACCAATGAGTTTATCATCTCCTATACTATTTTTATGTTCTACCTTAATCTTAGCTAATTTCTTATCATCTCAGTAAGTTGGGGTTTATCCTTATTGTGTTGAAGGTATGTGGCCAGTATATTCCTCCCCCCTCTCTACATTGTAAGTATCCTTTTCCTTTTTTTCCACTCTTCTAATTTTTAAGATGCCTTTGCTGGTGTTATTGCTTTTTTTTTTTATAGGTACTGTTGTTTCTTAATCGCTGAAAAGACTAAATTACTATGAAGGGAAGCTCCATCTGTCCTTATTTTTGGTGAAGGTTTTTGGTAGCTAGGACATCTATCTAGTATTATCACATAGAGTAGTTGTTGTTATGACACAAATAATCTCTGTGCCCCTGTTTAATTCCCATCTTGTAATATTTGGGACTCCCTTCTTTTCTTTGCTCTCTATGTGAATACCTTTATTTCGTTGCATGTTGATATTATGCATGACTATTAATCTTTCTTACTCAGGTCCTCAGATTGGAAATTTGTGTTTTGCCCATGTTGATATGCTTTCTTACCCTTACTAGCAGCTCATAGAAACTATAATAATCTCTAGAACTTTGTGAATCTATTACTTCATTAGTTAAAGCATCTGCTACTATATTTTTTTCCCTGAATATATGTTGCATATGTTCTTGAACTATATGAACCTTATCCCTTATGTCTTCAATTTGATTAATTATCTCCCAAGGAACTTTTCACTGTCTATTTATAATACTCATTAGTGCTAGGGAGTCAGTTTCCATTATAACTTCCCTGATTTACTTTTATTGAATGTATTGCAAGTCCTCTTTTATTGCTTCCATCTCAGAATAGGTTTTTGAAGTAACACCTAACCTCTTAGCTTTTGCATAAAGCAAATCCCTATTGTCACTCCGAATATAAAATGCACAAGCAGTCATTCCTTGATTACCACTAATTACTCCATCTATATTGCATTTGTATTTATGCTTTTCTGGGAATCTCTAAACTACATTATGATAATGTAATTTTGGCTTATAATTTCTTAATATGTTCACTAGCTGTGATCATTATTCCTTTACAATCTTGATCCATGGATACAACTTCTTCAATAGCTTTCTGATCAGCTCTTGACTCTGCCATACCAACTCCCCATATTTGAAATTCCCACCATGTTTATTTGCATTTCTTCTCTTCCAAATATTTTACATGATGATTACTGGGTTTGACTCTATAGACTGCTTCCAACTTTGGTGATGCTTTCATAAACCGCCATGTCATAATGATCTCCTATAGATGCATATCCTCAATGTCAATTCCTACAAAAATAAAAAACTTTCTTCATAGCCTAGTGGCTATGAGGGCTATTAGAAATAAATGGGTTATATTCTCCTCCTCTTTTAACTCACAACACTAACATCTAGAGACTACATGTATATTCTTCTCAAGTTATCATCAGTGGCAATCCTTCTCTTCCAAGCCCTTTAAAAAAAGAAATTAATTTTGAAAAGTAATTCATTTGCCCACAACATCCTAAATTCCTCTTTTTCTTTCTACCTAATGATTTCCCAAGCCGACTTAATTGTAAAAATGCCTTGAGTATTTCCATTCACCATGGACTGTCATTAACCTTAGTCTTTGAAGGATGTATATTCTCAATAATATGTAGAATCACCTGCAGATAGTTTAATCCTCAATTTCATCTCATCACATTATCCATTTTTACAAAATTCTTTTACCTCCAACTCCTCTTCTTGGACATTATCCCCTTCAACATAGTATAAAGCTCCCTGCTTTGTCCAGTTATCAAACTAAAACTTGGAATTTCTTTATTTACCAGCCACCAAATATTATGTTCAACTTCTTCTCTCACTTCTACCATATTCCTCCATACATGTGAAGCATCAACTCCCCTAGACATATTTGGGTGAAACTTTTTATAATACTTGATCCACATATACTTATTCCACATAGATGATGTGGATATTCTAAAATTTCACCATAGCTTGGAACATAGTGCTTTTGAGATTGTATGTAATGACTTTAATCCTATACCCCCTTCTTTTGGATAGCATAGATTCTCCCATAACACCCAATTTTTGTTTCTTTCACCCATGGAATTTGCCCAAAAAAATCTTGCAAAAGTTCTATAAAGTTGATTAATAACCCCGGTTGGTGGGTTTGTAGATGATAGAAGATATATTGGCATTGATTGTAGAACATGAGCAATAATAATATATCTACCCCCAAATAATAATAACTTATTCTGCCGATTCCCAGTCTTTTCAAAACCTTTGAAATCAATTATTCAAAGTGTCCATTATTCTTCCTCCCATACAAAATAAATCATCCTAGATATATGAAAATAAAAATCCTTGCTTTATTCTTGTAATTATTTTAATCTAATTGCTAAACCCTACTGGAACTTTTTCATGTAAGTACAAAAAACTCTTATCCAGATTGATCATCTGTGCTGATACCCTCTCATATTCCCTTAGAACCTTCATCATCTTTCTCATCAAACTAGGTGGCCCTGAACAAAATAAGATGGTATCATCTGCATATGATAAATGATTGATCTTAGGACTCCACTTAGGCATTCCAAATCCCTTGTACTTTAGATCCTCAAATAGATCATTTAGGTTCCTTACAAGAACCTCAACTGCAATGATAAAGACTATAAGAGATAAGGGATCTAGTTGTTTGAACCCTCTATATGACTAAAAGAAACCAAATGCTTATCCATTAATTAAAACAATATACCAATTGTTGTTGACCAGCCTCACTATCGTATCAATAATTCTCTTCAAAAACCAAACTTCCTCAAAACCTTCACTAAGAATTTCTAAGAGATCCTATCATAAGCTTTGGCCTTATATAACTTCACCACCATATTGTGTAATGTATTTATCCTATTAATATCTCTAATGATCTCCTGTGTAAGGAGCACATTTTTTGTAATGCTCCTACCTTTTATAAATCCAGTCTGATTAGGAGATATTATTCTAGGATGCACCTTAACAAATCTATCATGAATTAGTCTTGATATGATCTTGTTAGAAATGATGCTTAGACTAATAGGTATTAAATCACCAAAACTCTTCACCATTTTTTTTTAGGTATTAATACTAGATTAGTATGGGTCACATACCTTGGGAGTTCATATCCACAAAAGAAGGCTCTGACCATATTGGTTATATCTTTACCTATGATTTCCCATCTTTCTTTAAAAAATTACCCTAAGAATCCATCTGGTCCACTGGAATTATCAGTATTAAGTAAAAAAATATCATTTTTACTTCATCTTTAGTGAACATCCTTTCCATTTCTACATTTTCCTTCTTATCAATCAACTGTGATATGCACTTAATTATGTCATAGTTTATTGGTTAAGGGCCTCCCTTAAATTGTTTCTTGAAAACATTCACAACTTCTTCACCAATATTCTGAGGTGTGTTGTTTGTATCCCCTTACATTTTGTGGATTTCATTTATCAATATATATTTTTTTCCTTCACAAAAGAATGAAAGAACTTTGTGTTCCTATCACCATCTATAAACCATCTAATCCCAGCCTTTTGCCTCCAATATTCCTCCTCTATGGTCAAATATCTCTTTAAGTTTGCTTCAATTAGCTTAAGTTCACTTCTATTTTCCTCATTAGGATTCACTTCTAGTTGAATTTCTTTCACCTTCACAATGTCCTCTAAGGTTGCAACTTTCAAAAAAATGTTGCCAAAGGTATTTTTACTCTAGGTAGTCAGATTGCTTTGGGCTTTCTTCATTTTGGACTACACAATAGTAAATAGGGAACCTGCTACCTCTTCACTCCTAATCTCTTCCACTACTTATTTGAATTCCTTGTATTTTGTCCAAAAGTTCAAAAATCTGATTGGTTACACCACTTTCTTCTGAGAATCATTACCTACCACATGCAATGACTTATGATCTGAACCTTGTCTAATACGGTGATGTACCTCACTATTTGAAAGCATCTACAAAAACTCATTATTTCCAAGGACTCTATCTAATCTCTTCAAAATTTTGTCTTCTGCTATTCTACCATTCCACCAAGAATAATAGTTTCCAATGAACTTGAGCTCATTAAATGGGCATGCATTCATGCAATAAACAAAGTTATCTATTTCCTGTTGAGCAACTGGTAATCTCCAAAGCTTTTCAAATTCCTTAACAACTATGTTAAAATAATCGCCCACTACCCACAATAAGTTGTTTTGCTCTGCAATACCTTCCAGAACCTCCCATAGTTCCAATCTCTCCAAGGCACTGCATCTAGCATACACTGTTGATATTTTAAATTATTCTGCTCAATATCTTAGTTGGTAAGTCATTGTTATCTGCTGAAAATAATCTGCACATTCTTTTTACTCCCAATGGCTATCCTGAAAAATCCATATCTTTGAAGAAGAGTTAACTCGAGCATTTGACATCCCTAACTTCATTCTATAACTCGCTATTTTAGTAGGGCTTTGAAATGGTTCAAATAATGCAATGTAAGAATATTGGTGTCTTCTATGCAGATCCATAAGCCTCTCAAAGGCATTTTGAGTTCTCACAGATATGATATTCCAGAATATAACCTTGCTAATCAATGATCAGAGGTAAAAGATGAACATTTCTTCCTCCTTATATTCATTTATGATTGAGGCAACCCTTGCTTTATTCCTTTTTTTCTCTTTTCCTTCAGTTGCCCTATTTTTATAGGAGATAAATCCCCACTTCTTCTAATATCTTATACATTTGTCTCCATACTTTCATCCTCCTCACTATTCTATTTTTCTGCAATCTTATGTTCTGTGTGAGTGTTGATTTTAGGAACCTGTTGTTGTAACTTTTTCTTCCCCAGTTTCTTCTTGATGATGACGAGTCCTACTGTCTTGTTGTAAAGGATGTATGTCCTCCTCCCTATTGGCTGCATCTTTTTCTTTTGAGTCCCCTTGTACTTGATTTGTATTGTCTTCTCTGATACTCTTCCCTGCATTTTGTATTATTCTCTTAGATGATTTTGATGAATCCACTGACGTATTCCTGTCCTTATCAGCATTATTAACTTCCACCTTATAGTGTATTCTTCTTATTTTTTTTTTAAATAAAATAATGATCTACTTTATTTTGTATTCAATCTCTTTACTCAAATTTCATAGTATTATTTTTCTATTAATTTCACTTCAAAATATCAAAAACCTTTACAAAGTGAAAATATTATTTTAATAAAAAAAATGTGTAAGTGTAATTACCAAAACATTATAATTAATTTTTTAGTTCATCTTAAATTAGTTTACACTACACTGTTTATTAACTTTATTTATATCTCATTGAGATTGTTGGATAATTTTAGCTTTCTTCTCTTATAATTTGTACTAGTAACAAAAAATCTGTGATATACACGGACCCAATATTTATTTATAAACTAATTATTTAAATAATATTTATTAGATAATTTTAAATTTTTAATCTAACATAAGATTTATATATTTGTGTGATGGTAAATCATCTCATTAAGTATAAAACGAATACCTAATAAATATTATTAACATTGATAAAAATATTTTACAGAACAAGAAGTAGTTTATGCAGATTTATGTTGAGCGTAAATAATTAATGAAAAATCACGTTGTATATAAAATTTAGGTCAGACTTTACTTGATTACGGTATTAAAAAACATTGAAAATAATATTTTTGGAAGGATGTTTTTAGCTCGGCTTGTCAAATTGTTTTTACCTATTATAGTAAATAAATAACTACAATGAATAATTTATTTAATTTCAAGATTATAAGTTTCTTTCTTAGGAAGGTTTGCCAATACATTACCATCTTTTAAAAAGTACTTACACTGATTAAAGTTGTGGGCCCATAGAACTCAATTCTTAAAAATTCAATCTACTTAAGAAACTGTGTTCCATCATTCATTCATTATTAGGTACAAAAGGCTGCAACAATTAAAAGAAAGAAGGGATACACATGATTATTTTTTAAAGAGTACTACTAAATGACTCGGGGTTTTTTTGACTCGAAGGACTCGAATTCGGTGAAATGACGTCTTAATCCTTTGGCTCTAAAACCGCCCAATCTTCCCTTCAAAAATGAAAAACTACTTTGATTTTTTTTTCTTTTAACAAAAAACTTCTTCTATCCTCTTTAACTTTTCTCTTTTAGATTTTCTCTTTACTATTCATTTCACTTTACTCTTTTGGATTTTCTTAACTATTTTTCACTGTACTTTGTAATTAATTTTTCTATCCTTTATCATATAATTGTGGCATAATGGATCATAATAACTCGAGTAGCCAATTAAGAGAAATATTAAATGACGTTTTGGGGTTGGAGGACAGTGATAGTTTGCATGGTAATGAAGATTCACATGGTGGCTATGGTGGTGGTCCAGATCGATATTTGGACACCGACGACGAAGACCTTCAAAACTTTGTTGATGAGGAGATGAATAGGTCTCATCAATCGGTTCAAGATGAAGATTTAAGTGTTTCTAATGGCGAAGAATATGATCATGGGTAGGATGGTGTTGAAGAAGAGGAAGACGCAATGCATGATGATAGCTACACCAACGAGCAATATACGATATGCCCTGTTGAAGGTATGTCCTTTCGTTGTGTACAATCCACATTCACATTTTATAAAGAACAAAGTCGTTTGACTGGTTTTAAAGTTTTAAAGAAAAGTGCAAAAAAACTGGCTGGCCAAATAAAGTATGTGACATTTGGGTGTGATAAGTGTCGAAAAACAAAAGCTAGGTATCAAAGCAAACAGGTGGATTGCAAAGATAGGGTTAACTATTATGTGTCAAATGATGGTTCATGCATTGTGACCAGGGTTATCTTAGAGCACAATCATGAGTTGGAACCTACACTATCGCATTTTTTGCCCTGCCACAGGGAATTGAGAAGGACTTTGAAGAGAAGTCTAGTAGTGCCCGACATTGGAGGTCTAAGGCCTTCAAAGAGCATAAAACTCTTGGAGGTTGAAGATGGAGGCCCTCCAGAATGACGTGCACTGCCAAGGACTGTCGTAACTATATTCTTCAGCAACGGAGGCTCCAAACACTTTCCAGCAATGCTGTCGCATTGCATAGATTCTTTTTGGAAATGCAGTCCAAGGATGAGAATTTTCTATTGTATAGACTCCAAAAATACTGGAAGACTTCGGAATGCTGTGTGGGTGCACTCACTTGCAAGGCTGCCTACTGCAACTTCAGTGCCCTCATATGCTTCGATATAACCTACCTCGTGAATCAGTAGCATATGCCATTTACTTCATTCATTGGTGTTAATCATCACAACCAATCAATACTTCTAGGATGTGCTTTGCTGACGAGTGAGGACATCAAAATATATGCATTTGTATTCAGAACTTGGCTTGTGGCCATGGGATAAACCCCTCTAACAGCTATTCTTACAGACCAATGTGAGAGTATTAAGGCAACCATTCGTGAGGTACTGCCAAATACTATCCACAGGTATTGCATTTGGCATATTTTTACTAAGCTACCCGTAAATCTTAGAGGTGTGAGGAATTATAAGCATGCTAAGGCTCGCTTAAAATTGGTCATATTTGACAGCATTACAATTGCTGAATTTGAGGATAAATGGAAGACCTTCGTTGATGAGTATGGTGTGGGTCGATGAATTTGGTTCCAAAGTCTCTATTCGGAGCGGTCCAAATGGGTTCCCTTATTTTTCAAGCACTATTTTTGGGATGGCATGATATCCAAGAAAAGGTGTGAGTCAATGCACGCTTTCTTTGATGTCTACATCAACAATCGAAGCTCTCTAAAGTAGTTTGTTGAGCAATATGAGGTTTCCCTCAGGTTTAAATATGAGAATGAAATGGAGAGCCAAGCTAGCAAAAGAAAGCAACTTGTACGACCTATTGCCCCATTCGATTGAGATATGCAGATTTATGGACACTACACCCACGCTATTTATGATTTCTTTAGGGTGCATATTGCAAGGCTACCTCACTATGAAATTGAAAGGCATGTCAATTTCAATGCGGTGGAGGGTGCTGAGGTATATAACGTGATAGATTTTTTGATACGAAGTGATGATCATTGTAATAATTTTTTCTTTACCATGGTGTACCATCCCACCAATAAATATATTGAATGCAATTACAAGACCTTTGAAAGTGAAGGGATTGTGTGCTGGCACATTATGAGGACGATGACTTTCAAAAGGATTCCCCTGTTTGACCATAGATATATACTTCGTCGATGGAGAAGAGACATAGTCCACCCACACTTGACTAAATTCTTTCTAGGAGGATACCCAACAATGATGGATGAGTACCAACATTACAATACGATGAAGAAATGGTTTGATAGAAACTGCGACATCACATTGGGCTGTCCCATTAGACGCAGGGACCTGAAGAATGTTTTGAAAACTCGGTTCAAAGCATACTTGGACTGGGAAGATGACATGGTTTTCCCTAACATTCCTGATTCAGACTCCGATACTGATGCAATATTCGTAAGAAATTTGAGGGAGGTTCGTTCACATGGAAGGCCCCAGATTAATAGAAGCAGATCTTTGCATCAAAATGCCTTTCGTGGAGATTCTAGGAGATGGGGATCCGGATAGTATAATTAATATGATGAGGGACAAAGCAGTCAAGGTAGGAGTGGCGGCGGGAGACAAGGTCGTAGAGGAAGTAGAGGAGGTGGTGTGTGTGGTAGCAGAGGAGGTAGAGGCGATGATAAAAACATAAGTAATCATCCTATAGTCCATGAGTTTTTGTAGTACGATGTGCCATTTCTCTTCTTAATCCTTATTGTATTTGATTGTACAATGTTGTATGATCCTCATAAATAATACTTTATATATGTATTATTATTAACCTTTCAGGAATAGGTGTTGAAGTTGTTTAATACTACGACTATCTTATCTTAGATAGAAGTATCACATTTAACCAACCAAATCGTGGTCCACTTTATTGTACGTGTATGAGATTTTTAGCCTCATCATGCATCATACAGGAAAGAAATACGTTTCTTCTATTGTAAATCTTTTTAAAAATACCGTGATTGATGGCAAAAGTATGTTTAATTTGGTTTCTTAATTAAGTTAACCCCCAGCATTGCAATCATCTGTAATTGTTTTGTAACAAGTAGAATGACAAGGGGATTCTTGTCATTCCCCATCAAATTCGAAGGGGTTAGAAGATCCCAAATCAATAGAAATAATGATATGTAATCTAGTAGACAAATCAATCATTAAATAATTCAAATCAATCGACTTTCAAATAAGCGCGAACCACTACGTCGGAATTAGAAAGGCAAAAAAAAGACAAACAAAGTTTGGAAAAAATATTTGTAGTGAACTATATGGAATGTTATTGAACATTACAGTAGTAGAACTTGTATAATTATTATGTCTCCAATTTATAGGCATCACATCGTGTTTCTTCATCCCATTGATCCTTGGTTACTTCTCTTAACAAACAACTCGTCTTTCTTCAGTCGCCACACGAACTCTTCCAAACCGATCCCTCACTAAAGCTACTTCCTGTTTGAAAATCAACTCTGTTTATGTTGTCCAGTCATCGAAAACCTCATCTTTCTAACAACTATTTATGTCAGGCGAACAACATAAGCATGGGTGGTTTTGGAAGAGGAAGCGGTTACAGTGAGGGTTTGGTTTGCAGGAGTTTGCGTGGCGACTGTGAAATACGACCTGTTCATTAAGAGGAGTGTCCAAGGATCAATAGGATGAAGAAACACGATGTGATACCCATAATTGGAGTCATAAGAATGATACTAGTTATACTACTGTAATGTTCAATAACATTCCATATATGTCACTACAAATATTTTTACCAAACTTTGTTTGTCTACTTTTTGCCTTTCTAATTCCGACGTAGTGGTTCTCGCTTATTTAAAAGTTGATAGATTTGAATTATTTGACGATTGATTTGTATACTAGCTTGCATATCATTATTTCTATTCATTTGGGTTCTTCTAACCCCTTCGAATTTGATAGCTACCCTGCACACACTAGTAAAGAAGCATTAAAGGTCTATGGTCAAAAAATTTGAACACTTTGATTAAAGAACTTAAAAGAGTAGAACTACCAAGAGTTATTCAAAAACATACATTTATATGATAGGCAATATTATATTCAAAGGTCAGCAAAAACAAATAGTAGAAGATAATTAGTGTTTATTTTACCTAATTATAAATTCTTTCTAAGTACCAAACCATATATTTGTGACTTGAATTTGAACTTTGTAACACCCCGAATCTGGTACCCAGAACGCTACACGGTGCTCATGACCCCGAAGGACCACAAGCAAACCCATGACTGATATTTGTACCTAAGAACTGCATAATATATTTTATAAATGCAAAAATAAAAGCTGAAAGGCCATAAGGTTCAAAACTAATAAAACATAACATCTGAAAGTACGATATATCAATACCAAAACAAACTGAAACAAAACTGTCTGAACATACTGTGGTCTGAAAAACCTCTAAAACTGAACTGTTTGAATAAGGAGTTGATGGGATATGTCCCCAACTAACTCCAACTACTGAAATAAACTATTAACTCCAACTACTGAAATAAACTAAGTAATAAAGAAATAAGGTAATAATTATGTCCTCAAAGGATGAGGACTCACTGCTGACTCTGACTGCTGAGACTGGAATGCTACTGATGCTCTGGAGCTCGTGCTTCTGAACCTATGGTATAAAAACACCATAGTGCAAATACGTCAGTACGATTGAATGTACTGGTATGCAAGTGAACTAGGATGAATGCAAAGGGTTTAAATGCATGAACAATGCTAACTGACTGTATAACATGAATGTGAGAATACATACATGAATGAGTAACTGTAACTGTATTCGTAATGGTACTAACTACTGAGTCTAAATACTGATAACATGAGTTTCTAATAATTGATATAACTAATACTGAGCGACTGTAACTGATAATCTAGGTTCTGATAGGACTAGCTAGGTTCCATACTGTACTAAATTGACTGTAGCTGACAGTCCTAAATTATGTAGAACTATCTGAGTTCTATTACTAAGACTAAGACTGAGACTGTAACTGTAGGAAGTAGTCATCTAATCGACATGCCCCAAATAATGCATTATAGCTGAGTTTGGGTCCAATCTGTAACCCCAATTAGAAGGGTGTCAATACCGCACCACTGGTAAAGACAAGCTGTGGATGACCCTCAACTGGCAGTGTCCCCAAAAGAGAATGATGGGACCCTCATCTGATAGTGTTTATCAACCTCATCAACCCTCCTCTATCAATATTGATGTCTCAACCTATGCTGGCTACATAGTTTTGAAACGCAAGGATTGCTTCTAAGGATTACACCTTCAACTGTTAGTATGTGTCCTCATCCTTGGGTTCACTCGGTGCTAAATCCTACCCCCATCTGAATAGACACTGAACATGATTAACTGAACTGAACTGGACTAAGTTCATTGAGTTCCATTGACTAACGGAACACTACTGAGATTACTGGGATTACTGAGTTTACTGAGTTTCCCTGAGTCACATGACAGACTGAATTCTACTGAACATGGCTTGACTGAGGATATCGTGAAAACATGACACTGGATCTGGGCACACAGCTAAATTGTCGGGTACAAGTACCTCAAGGACTCGTTAGAAGGAAACTAACAAGGCATGACATTCTTGAATACAAGACCAATATCAACAATCCATAATACAAAGTTGGGGATTTCATGAAGTACATGGTTATCATAATCTTATACATGAATGGGAAAGCATATAAACATGTCATAATTTCACCAACTAGTCTGATGAGCATTTTATAAAACATTTATAATGCCCAACCATATCATAGAAGTCATTGTGATCATAAGGGTAAGTGATCATAAGGGTAAAGCATGCACTTATCATTTGGGTCACAATTGAGCTATGATGCATAATTTCTAGTCCCTTAGGCATTTTATCAAACACCTTGCATGCACAACTTAAGGCATAGGCATAATCATCAAAGTATTATTTCAAAACTCCATGAATCGACTAAACTTATAGATTTCAAGCCACACATTAACATAGTTTCATAAACAACACAAAAAGATTCAAGCTTGGGAATCACATCATCATAATCTCATGAACATAATCTATCCACAACAAAGTATTCACAATACATGATTTAAAACTTGTTCTTAAACTTCATGGATGGAAGGAATCCATGAATGAACACTATCTATACCTTTATATTCACTGACCAGACTTCACCTCAAGTTAATTAACCTTGTTACAACGTCAATTATTAAACAAAAGGTTGGTAGCTTCCAAGTCCCTGTCAATAATTCACTTCCTACTATAGTTGATTTCTTATCTCAAGCAAATCAAAGTAGGTGCTATCTATCGTTTGCAACCAATAGATATTAATTAAAACCTCAGAATTATCAAGGAGTCCTATTACCTTTAGAATCTTGAACACTTAGCAACTTACCAAGACCTAACCCATAGATCCTATAATTCGGGTTAATGGGATTTAGCCACCCATAATGTAATAATCGATACAACAAGTTGAATTCATAATTTGAAGGATGAACTTACAGCAAGATTAATAGAAACGAGTGTTTCTCAGATTAGATCAAAGTAGAAATCCCAAAATATTGATTATAATCTCTTTAAAGTTAATTGTTTCGTTCAAGCTAAGAAATTAGAGAGAAAATAACAAAATACGTGTGTTCCAAAATAGGTTTAGAATGTCGAGTACCCGATATGTTCCACCTCCCGATATGTTCAGCCTCCTTTTATAATTAGAAAACCCTAACATATGGTTTAAATACTTCATCCTAATTATGGAAACAAAATCACAGAGTTTAGTAATTTCTCGGGTAGGTGACAACATTTTGTGACACCTTATAGGAGTCTGACGACTTATCACAGATGTCGTTAGCTCCTCTTCGCTTTTGAAATTCTTTGCCTTTGGTTGACGATGAAGCGTGATGGGTTATTAGATCTTTAACGACTTATCACAGATATTGTCGATGATTTACTTCAGCTCTCATGTTCTGCCTTAGGCTAATAACGATCTTGACGGCTTATCACAACTGTGATGACATATCAGACAATGTTGTAACTTCTGCACCTCAGCTCTCATGTTCTATCTAAGGCTGACAGCGACTCTAATGGGTTATCACAAGGCTGACGGCTTATCACATGTTATCGTCACTTCTTCCAACTGAATCCCATTCTCTGTTTAAGGCTGACGATGAAGCTGATAACACATTAGAGTACTGACGACTTATCAGGAATGTCGTCAGCCACACTTCTCTTCTATTTGCTTCAGATTTCAACTCTTTTACTTCCATCATCGTTGGTTCCCTTGCCTCTTGACTTCCACTGCAAAATCAAAGATAAAACAATCAAAAACGATAAAAGTTGCTTAAGACTTTACAATTATTCTCAGTTAAAAGCCTCTAGTATGTTAGCATATGCTCACACATCAACACCCTCAACTTAAAACAATTGCTTGTCCTCAAGAAACTAAAGCACAACCAAAAGGATACAAAGTACATCCGGCAGTCAACCATCCATATTATCTCAAAATATCTTCACCTTCTCCAAGGTTAATTAATTTAAAAACAACTGTGTATATTATTGAAGAACAATAATGCGACACACAAAAATCAAGAAATGGCATCAATTCAGCAACAACAACCATGCATGTACCAAGATTACACTATCCAAACAAGTTAGCAACTGGCAACGTAACCAGTGTGCCCTCACTACAAAGTAGTCCCACTTCACTTTTATCAAACATCACATATGTAACCATGGGGACAATCAAAAGACGCTAACTCTCAGAATGAAGTTCCAATCAATGTATGCCAAATACCATAGGCTTGCCCTTAGTTTCATTACCAAGATTTTCAGATAGGTCAGCTAGGATAACTATAAGTCTTCTCTTTAGCTTGTAATGTAGGTTAGGGGATGGTATGATACTCGATGATATTTAAAGTGACTAAGCCTCCTTGACGCTACACTACCTTTTGGGGTCTCACTTATTAACCCTTTTATATTATTCTCTTTTCTTGATCACACATATTTAGGATGGGTGTGGTCTTTTCTACAATCACTTCTTTTTTCTCACAACTTTTCTTTTCTTATTCTTCTCCACCACACCTAGCTTTTTATTTTTTATTTTTATTCTACCTTTCTTCATACTCATTTTACATCACGTACCCCTATGATAGCTACCCTCAACTTAGGCTATTTTCCTAAGTCAAAGTGCACAATATCCAAGAAGGACCAGGGCCAAAACAGGTTCATTATGATATAAATGGGAAAGTGATAGGTATAATAAAAAAATAGGCATTCAGGCTCAAAATCAGGATCAAGGGATATTATTTACACATGGAAGGTCATTTAGGCTAAAAGTGGACTAATATCAATAACGACCTATGATCCTTTCCTAACCGCTATCCTACAACCAATGCAAGACCAACCGGGCAAGTTCTGGATTTAACACACAACTGGAACTAGGTAGTATCTCTCACACATATGTCAAAAAGGTACATCACAAGCTACTACCCATTCGGTTCAAGCAATTGTTTAGCAATGATTATCATGTCATTAGTACTAATGCCATAACAAGATGCACAGTGGTCACACATAAATTCATATCACACAGTTATAAAATAGACCATTGGAGAGGTGTTAAAAAATTAACAAAAACATGTTAACTTCCTAAGGTACTTGTATTTCTCCTAGTCAACTACAATATTTTACAACAAATCACAATACACCTAAATATGCCGGCTCTACTAGGAACAATACTCCGAGAAAAAGAGGCACGACAATAAAAACCCCAAGAGGACATCAACATCCACAAGTAGCCCCACCCTCAACTTAAAATCATGCAATGTCCCCAATGCGTCAAACCAAAGAAAGAGAGTCAGAAACATACCTGTGGCACCATGGGTGCAAAGATCTGATGTCAATCACATAATACGAATACAAATAACAAAATACCTTGGGTTGCCTCCCAAGCAGCGCCTGATTTAATATCGCGGCATGACTCAACTCAGTTTTTTCCTCCACCTTAAGGATATGAATTTCACCCCCAACTTAGAGTCCATCTTCTTGCCTCGATCATAGAGGGGTGGTATAAAAATTAAGAAGTTGAGTAATGGATTGAGCGTGGTAAACCACTCGGCCTTAAAGTGAGGAGTGTTTTTATGTTGCTTATCAAGTGTAAAATAAAGAATATAGGATTTTTGTTCCTCATATTCACACTTTTTCACTATTTCAGATGATTCCACAGACAAGATATCATCTAAACATAATGTGGAAAAATGCTTTGAGTGAGGCCCAACTAATTCTACTTTAAAATTTACACTATCTACTACACACTCACTTTTATTCACCTTTTCAATGCCAGTCTCAAGATCGAGATGGCAATCGAGTGGCTGCGATTCTTATGTTTTCTCCACAAATTGGCTAATGTAATGCTCATATTCTTCTTTGTTTAGCCATTGTAGACATGGTGGCAGTGGTAACTCTTTCAGCTCTGCCCACAACTGTGCTTGATTCTCTAAAATTCATTTCATCAATTTGTCCGTTTAAATTGTGATAGGACACATATCTTTAGAATGATCACTTTGACCATAAGACAAACACCAAGTTACAGTTTGTTCCCCAGTTAGAACAGTGTCCGCATCATATTATGAAGGTCAACCCATAATAATAACAAGAATCATCATCACTCAAAAAACCATCTATCCAGGCTGGCATCTCAAGAAAGGTGTGAGAAAAAAATAAAAAAAAAATAAAAAAAAAAATAAACTAAACAAATATTTACAAGTTTGAATTCAAGCAAGTAGGCTAAAATTCCAAACCAACTCAATGCGCCAAATTGTTCCCCGACAACGACACCATTTTTGATAATGATCAACTTACACGTCAATTTAGTGCAAGACAGTCATCGTTAATATATTTACCCAACTTTTGGAGTCGGGGTCGAATCCACAGGGATTAATGTGAGTGGCGATTAAACTAATTTGAAACTATAGCTACAAGTTGAATTCAAACAAATGATGCGAAAAGATAAAATGGGGGTTTTGGAGATTAGCAAATAATTGTTGGTCACTTTAGTTTCAGTGTTTGTAATCAAGAGTTTATGGAAAACCAGAATTATGTTCACTATGGGTTTTTGTACTTGACAGATACTAATAGTGATTTAAGATTCTCACGATAGGTAGGAATAACAGATTGTCTTTATCGAAGTTATGCCTAAACGTCTCTCGAACTACTTAAGCATTTAATTACCTAATCCTCTTGGACTTAGGGAATTTATATTCTCTGACCAGACTTTACCTCAGGTTAATTAACCTTGTTATAGAATCAATTATTAAACGGAAGGTTGGTAGCTTCCAAGTCCCTGTCAATAATTCACTTCCTACTATAGTTGATTTCTTATCTCAAGCAAATCAAAGCAGGTGCTATCTATCATTTGCAACCAATAGACAATAATTAAAACCTCAGAATTATCAAGGAGTCCTATTACCTTTAGAATCTTGAACACTTAGCAACTTACCAAGACCTAGCCCATCCATAATTCAGGTTAAAGGGATTTAGCCACTCATAATGTAATAATCGATACAATAAGTTGAATTCATAATTTGAAGGATGAACTTATAGAAAGATTAATAGCAATGAGTGTTTCTCAGATTAGATCAAAGTAGAAATCCCAAAATATTGATGATAATCTCTTCAAAGTTAATTGTTTTGTTCAAGCCAAGAAACTAGAAAGAAAATAACAAAATACGTATGTTCCAAAATAGGTTTAGAATGTCGAGTACCCTGATATGTTCCGCCTCCTTTTATAATTAGAAAACCCTAACATATGCTTTAAATACTTCATTCTAATTATGGAAACAAAATCACAGAGTTCAGTAATTTCTCGGACAGGTTACGACATTTTGTAACGCCTTATCAGGAGTCTGACGACTTATCAAAGATGTCGTCAACTCTTCTTTACTTTTGGCATTCGCTGCCTTAGGATGACGATAAAGTGTGACGGCTTATCATATCTTTGATGACTTATAATAGATGGCGTTGATGATTTACTTCATCTCTCATGTTCTGCCTTAGGCTAACAATGATCTTGACGGCTTATCAAAACTGTGATGACATATCAAACAATGTCATCACTTCTCCACCTCAGCTTCCATATTCTGTCTAAGGCTAACGACAACTCTAACGGCTTATCACAAGGCTGACATCTTATCACATGTCATCATCACTTCTTCCAACTGAATCCCATTCTTTATTTAAGGCTGATGATGAAGCTGATAACCCATCTGAGTGTTGACGACTTATCAGGAATGTCATCAACCACACTTCTCTTCTATTTTCTTTAGATTTCAACTCTTTTACTTCCATCATTGTTGGTTCTCTTGCCTCTTGACTTTCACTACAAAATCAAAGATAAAACAATCAAAAATGACAAAAGTTGCTTAAGACTTTGCAATTATTCTCAGTTAAAAACCTCAAATGTGTTAGCATCTGCTTACAAATCAATCCCTGCAATAGTATTAACCAATGCGATGGGCGACGCAGCGCGCCAAGGTCACGTTGGTCTACTGTATTGGGACACCAAATGTGGTCTAATCGAGGTCCAAAGAATCTGAAACTTGTCCGGGAACACCTATTCACCTCTCTAAGAATGAATTAACAAACATACGAACCATTAAAGGAAATTAAGGTAGTGAAATAAGATTTCCAACTTTTGAAGGCCAAAAATAAGCTAAGTATGGGAACTTAGCTAAAGTTTGGGTCCCCTTGACAAGCTTAAAGGATTGAATTAAGCTTAGAAATATTATGGGGCCTTATAATATCTCCCCCTTGGAAACATTCGTCCTCGAATAAAACTGACTGAGTAGGGAGAAACGATAACTTAAGTACATATGGGTCATGAATAACTGTAACATGATTACATGACTGTCATGACTGATAAACCGAATGTATCATACTGAACATGCATATCTGATGCATGTGTAACTGATTCATGAATGCATAACTACAATTTTTTATAAGCTGAGTTTCTCATAATGAGGATGCATATCTGATGCATGAATACGTGACTGACATAATTCATGAACATATGACTGGATATGCAATGATAATTTAATACCGAGTTTATAATGAGAATCTGAGCATGAAAATGAATGCTAAGTTGTAACTGAAATTTGGACATGAAGCATGAATAAGCTTTAAGGAAAGCTATTACCTTGGGCTGAGTTTGAATTAGAAGAGAAGAGGTGAGGATACTTGGTACACATACCTTCTTCTTCTTCCCAAGTATCTCCCTCAACGGACTGATTCCGCCAAAGAACTTTGACTAGAGCAACTTTCTTTTTCCTCAGTCTGCGAGTCTGGTAGTCGAGGATTTCAACTAGAATCTCTTCGAAAGAGAGGTTATCCTAAATTACTATGCTCTCTATAGGGACTACAACTGTTGGGTCATCTATGCACTTCTTTATAAAGGAGACATGGAACACTGGATGGACTGAGCCTAGATCTGAAGGCAATTTGAGCTCATAAGCTACCTTGCTGAAACGACTGAGAATTTTAAAGGTACCGACATATCGGGGATTGAGCTTTCCCATCTTTCTGAATGTCTTCACTCCCTTCATGGGAGAGATTTTCAGGTATACAAGATCACCAATCTCAAACTCGAGATCTTTTCTGCACACATCTGCGTAAGACTTCTGTCGGCTCTAGCCCAAAGTCTTTCTTTGATCAACTGGACTTTTTCTAAAGCATCAAATACTAAGTCAGGCCCTATAACTAAGGCCTCACTAACTTCAAACCAACCAACTGGAGATCTGCATCTCCTGCTATAGAGAGCTTTAAATGGAGCCATCTGAATACTGGAATGATAGCTATTGTTGTATGCAAACTCAATCAAAGGCAAATGGTCATCCCAACTACCCTTGAAATAAATTACATACGCCCTTAGAATATCTTCCAAGGTATGAATGGTCCTTTCTACTTGACCATCTGTCTGAGGATATAAGGCTGTACTGAGGTAAACTCGGGTACCAAGACCTTTTTGGAATGCTTTCCAGAAATGAGAGGTAAACTGGGTATCTCTTTATGAGATAATTGGAAGATGAACACCGTGCAATCTGACCAACTCTCTGTTGTAGAGTTTGCATAATCCTTGATTGAATAAGAGGTATGGACTGGAAGGAAATAAGCTGACTTGGTCATTCTATCTACAATTACCCAAACTGAATCATGCTAATGATGAGTACGAGGAAAACCCATCACGAAGTCTATGTTCACTTTTTTCGACTTCCAAGTAGGAATATTAAACTCCTGGATAGACCCACTAGGCTTCTGATGCTCTATCTTAACCTGCTGACATGTAGATCACTTATCCACAAAATCTGCGATATCTCTCTTCATCCCACTCCACCAATAGATCTCCCGTAAGTCGCGGTACATCTTAGTGGCCCCTGGATCAATAGAGTAGCACATACCATGTGCTTCTGCAAGAATTCATTGCCTTAAGCCATCGATACCTGGGACACACAGACGACCTTAACAACGCAGAACTCCCCCTTGGGAGAAAACCTCTACTTTGTGATCTTTGACTGACTCTTTGAACTTAACAAGACTGGGATCTCTATCCTAATTTTCTTTTACCTCAGAAACTAGGGATGATTCTGAACTACTTTGAACCCATAAATTACCCCCTTCCAAATCAACTAGGCGGACACCTAGTCTGGCAAGCTGATGGACTTCTTGAGCTAGCTTCTTCTTATTGTCCTCAACATGAGCAACACTACCCATAGACAGTCTACTGAGAGCATCGGCCACTACGTTGGCCTTGCCAGGATGACAAAGGACACTCATGTCATAATCTTTCAAGAGCTCTAACCACCTTTTTTTTGATGAAGATTGAGATCTTTTTAAGAGAATACATACTAAAGGATTTTATGATCTGTGAACACATCTACATGAAAACCGTATAGATAATGCCTCTAAATCTGTAAGGAAAAAACTATGGCTGCTAACTCAAGATTAGGAGTCGGATAATTCTTCTCATGGGGCTTAAGTTGTCTGGAGGCATAGGCTATGACCTTACCATGCTGCATGAGTACATAACCCAAATATACTATGGATGCATCACAATACACTACGAACCCATCTAAAACATTCAAAAGAGCCAAAACTAGAGCTGAGGTGAGTCGAGTCTTCAACTCCTGAAAACTCTTCTCGCAAGGATCTTACCACTGAAACTTGACTTTCGTCTGAGTCAATCTGGACATAGGGGATGCAATAGATGAAAATCCCTCAACAAACTATTTGTAATAGCCAGCCAAACCTAAGAAACTCCTGATATCTGATGGAGAGACAGGCCGAGGTCAGTTTCTTACCGCTTCGGTATTTTGAGGATCAACTCTAGTTCCATTACTAGAAATGATATGTCCAAGGAATGCTACTAACCTTAGACAAAATTCTCACTTACTGAATTTGGAAAATAATTAATGATTTCTAAGAGTCTGAAGCATGATTCTGAGATGGTCTACATGATCACGCTCACTGTGGGAATAAACTAGAATATCATCTATGAAGACTATGATGAACATGTCCAAGTACTGTTTGAACACACGGTTCATCAAGTCCATGAAAGATGCTGGGACATTGGTAAGACCAAAGGACATGAATAGTAATTCAAAGTGACGATACTGAGTATGGAAGGCTGTTTTTGAAATGTCATATTCTATGACTCTGAGCTGATGATAGCCAGATCTGACGTCTATTTTTGAGAAATAACTGGCACCCTGAAGTTCTTCAAACAAGTCATCAATTCTGGGAAGTGGATACTTGTTCTTGACCATGACTTTATTAAGATGACGATAAACAACACACATTCTAAGAGAACCATCTTTCTTGCACACGAATAAAACTGGTGCGCCCACGGGGACATACTGGGTTTGATGAACCCCTTGTCTAAGAGATCCTTCAACTGCTCTTTCAATTCTCTGAGTTTTGCTGGTGCTATTCTGTATGGCTGAATAGATATAGGCTGAGTATCTGGAAGAAGATCAATGCCGAAGTCTATTTCCGTTTCGAGAGAAATTCTAGGAAGATCTTCGGGAAAGAGATCTGAATATTTATTTACTACTGAAACTGATTCATGACTGGGAGTTTCAGAATTAGTGTCCTTAAATCAAATAAGATGATAGACACATCCCTTAGATATCATTTTCCTTGCCCGAAGGTAGGAAATAAGCTGACCTCTGAAAGCTGAAGTACTACCCTTCTACTCTAGGATAGGTTCCTTCAGAAACTGAAATTGGACAACTCTGTTTTTGCATTCGACTGTGGAATAGCATAAATAAAGCCAATCCATATCGAGAATGACATCAAAGTTAGTCATCTCTAATTTGACTAAGTCTGCTAAAGTGACTTTCTAAAATATCATAACCAGATAGTTCCTGTATACCCGTCGGGCTATGATGGTTTTACCCACTAGGGTAGAGACTGAGAAGGGCTTTGCTAGAATTTCGGGACTGACTCTGAAGTCAACTGTTATGTAAGGATTAACAGAAGACAAGGAAGCTCCTAAATCTAGCAAATCATAAATGTGTACATGAAAGATCTGTAACGTACCAGTGACCACATCAGGAGAATTTTTTTGATCTTGTCAGGACTGAAGAGCATAAAGTCTTGTTGGGCGTTGCCCACTAGAAGCATTGGAAGTGGCACCCTGCTGATTTGGGCGACCGGACTGGGCTGAGGAATAGTTACACTCACCCTAATAGCCTGATTGAGGATAATCTCTAATTCTGTGGCCTGGCTTGCCACATCCAAAGTAAACATTACCACCAGCTCTTCAAGTACCCTGATGGTGCTTGCCACATATCTGACAAAGAGGATGGGTGCGGGCACTGCTAATACTACCCTAAGACTTAGAGCCTGGTTCCCTATCTCTATTACCATCCCTAAACTTAGAAGCTGGAGCACTGGTTGAGGAACGAGTTGGAATGGATGACTTTGGGAGGGTCTAAAAATGGTTGCCACCCTCTAACTTAGGCTGAGCAAAGTTGAAACTACCTGTCCTTGCTCTCTTATTCTACTTCTCTCTTATCTTAATCTTCTGCTCTTCTATCTTTTGAGCATGGATCATAAGCCTCTTTATGTCCATCTCACTAATAAACATTGTAGCTCTGCACTCATTAACCACACTATCATTTACCCCTGACACAAACTTACTCATCTTGGCTCTGCTATCTGCCACTACATGAGGAGCATATCTGGATAATTGCGTAAACTTAAGAGAATACTCTTTGACTGTCATGTTTCCTTTCTTGAGGTTGATAAATTCCAACCCCTTAGCTTCCCTCAGCCCTAGGGGAAAGAATCTATCAAGAAAGGCAATGGCAAACTCCTCCCACTTAATAGTCCCTACATCTATAGCCCTCTCTGCTTTCCATTATTTAAACCAAGTGTGAGCCATATCCTGTAACTGATATGGAGATAGCTCAGCACTCTTACAGCAGTAACCCCCATGATGTCCTTAACCTTCTAAACCTATTCAAGGAATTCCTGAGGGTCCTCATCTAACTTAGACCCAAAAAAGGATGAAGGATTCATTCAGGTGAAGTCCCGAATCTCGTCTATGGCTGAATTGGCCACTGGGTTGGCCGGAATGATAGTTGGTTATTTATTCTGAGATATAACTGACTGAGCATGAATAGTGAATACAGTTCTAAACTCTGCATGAGAGACATATTTACCCAAAAGATCTTTGGGTTGAGGGACTGATTGATTTCCAGTTCTCTTCCTGGGAGGCAAATCTGTAAACGAAAGAGAAAAGGATTAGAAACTTGAGATTATGCTCACTGGCATGACATGAATATTGGAAGAAGGCAAACTATTCCTAAAACATCTCATAGCCTTCTATACATAAATGTGGTGTGCAACACACCCATATATAAGACTCTACTAGATGCGGTTTTCAGATTTCCTAGGATACTGTTGAATCTTAGGCTCTGATACCAAGTTTCTAACGCCCTAAATCTAGTACCAGAAATGCTAGATGATGCTCATGACCCCGAAGGACCACAAGCTAACCCATGATTGATGTCTGTACCTGAGCACTGCATAATATATTGTATAAATGTGGAAATAAAGGCTGAAAGGCCATAAGGTTCAAAACTAATAAAACATAACATCTGAAAGTACGGTATATCAATACTAAAATAAACTAAAACAAAACTATCTGAACATATTGTGGTTTGAAAAGCCTCTAAAACTAAATTATCTAAATAAGGAGTTGATAGGATATGTCCCCAACTAACTCCAACTACTAAAATAAACTAAGTAATGAAGAAATAAGGTAATGATCATGTCCTTGAAGGATGAGGACTCATTCCTGACTCTGACTGCTGAGACTGGAATGCTACTAATGTTCTGGAGCTCGTTCTTCTGAACCTATGGTATAAAAACACCATAGCACAAATACATCAGTATGATTAAATATACTGGTATACAAGCAAGGTAGGCTAAATACAAAGAGTTTAAATACATGAACAATGATAACTGACTGTATAACATGAACGTGAGAATACATGCATGAATGTGTGACTGTAACTGAATTCGTGTTGATACTGACTACTGAGTCTGAATAATCATAATATGAGTTACTGATAATTGATATGACTGGTACTGAGTGACTCTGTCTGATAGTCTAGGTTCTGATGGGACTAGCTGGGTTCCGTACTGTACTAAATTGACTGTAGCTGACAGTCCTAAATTCTATAAAACTATCTGAGTTATATTACTAAGATTGAGACTGAGACTGTAACTGTGGGAAGTAGTCATCTAACTGATATTCCCTAAATAACAGATTATAGCTGAGTTGGGTTCCAATCTGTTACCCCAATTAAAAAGGTGTCAATATCGCGCCACTAGTAAAGAAAGGCAGTGAGTGACCCTTATCTGGTAGTATCCCCAAAAGAGAATGGTGGGACCCTCATCTGACAGTGTTTATCTACCTCATAAACCCTCCTCTGTCAGTGTTGATGTCTCAACCTATGCTGGCTACATAGTTCTGAAATACAAGGATTGCTTCTAAGGATCATACCCTCAACTGTCAGTGTGTGTCCTCATCCTTGGGTTCACTCGGTGCTAAATCCTACCCCCATCTGAATAGACACTAAACATGATTAACTGAACTGAACTGGACTGAGTTCATTAAGTTTCGTTGACTAATGGATCACTACTAAGATTACTGGGATTATTGAGTTTACTGAGTTTTCTTGTGTCACTTGGCTGACTGAATTCTACTAAACATGGCTTGACTGAGGATATCGTGAAAACTTGACACTTGCTCTAGGGAAACAACTAAATTGTCGGGTACAAGTACCCCCAAGACTTGATAGAAGAAAACTAACAAGCATGACATTTTTGAATACATGACCAATATCAACAATCCATAATACAATAAGTTGGGGATTTCATGAAGTACATGGTTATCATAATCTTATACATGAATAGAAAAACATATAAACATGTCATAATTTCATCAACTAGTCTCATGAGCATTTTATAAAACATTTATAATGCACAATAATATCACAGAAGTCATTGTGATCATATGGCTAAAGCATGCACTTATCATTTAGGTCACAATTGAGCTATGAAGCAAAATTTCTAGTCTCTTACGCATTTTATCAAATACCTTGCATGCACAACTTAAGGCATAGGCTTAATCATCAAAGTATCACTTCAAAAATTCATGAATCAACTAAACTTATAGATTTCAAGCCACACATTAACATAGTTTCATGAACAACACATAAAGATTCCAGTTTGGGAATCACATCATCATAATCTCATGAACATAATCAACCCACAATAAAATATTCACAATATATGATTTAAAATTTGATTCTTGAACTTTAGTGATGGAAGGAATCCATGAATAAACACTATGCATACATTAGTTCTTGATTCTATGAAGTTTGATGGTGGAATTTTCTTGAATTTGAATCCCCAATTGAAAACCCTAAACTTGTTCTTAAGGAAAATTGAGAGGAACTAGTATATTTTGGGTGAAAAATGGTTGAATTACATGTTATTGGGTTTATATAGGGGTGAAAAATTAACCCTTTTGCCCTTAAAAATGCGGACATTTAATGACTGAAATTGGGTATCGATGCGATACCCGATGTGTCGCGCTATGATCGCGCCAAGCCTCAGTAGTTTCACTGGTAGTCCCTGCAACAATGTTAACCAATGCGATGGGCGACACGGCGCGCCAAGATCGCGTTGGTCCACTATTTTGGAACACCAAACGTGGTCTAATCGAGGTTAAAAAAATCCAAAACTTGTCTGGGAACACCTATTGACCTCTCTGATCATGAATTAACAAACATACAGACCATTAAAGAACATTAAGGTGGTGAAATGAGATTGCCAACTTTTGAAGGCAACAAATAAGCTAAGTCTGGGAACTTAGCTAAAGTTTGGGACCCCTTGACAAACTTAAAGGACTGAATTAAGCTTAGAAATTTTGCGGGGCCTTACAAACTTGTAACAAAATATTTGCTCGTTCCCCATACACTGCTAATTTATTACCCTATTCCTTTCCCATGCACGCCAAACTAATTGGGGGAGACTTTTCTAATTAATTCTCTTGCACAATTCCTATGTATGCCTCCACTTTCTCTTCTATACTTACTAACTTCATGTTCGTTGTTCAATAAGTTAAGCAAGGGTAGTAACATCTAATTTGAAAAAAAATGTCAAACTTATCGCAAGTATGTATGTATGAGAATGATTCATGTCGTGACCTGGAGATGAGGTGCATCCACGACTATGTGATACTGATGAAGACTTGTTGGGGTGTTCAAAATCCCGAAAGACGGTATTGGGTTTGTCCTCTATACGGTGTAAGTTGTCTGCAAAAAGTTCAATGTAAACTCAGATTTTGTGTCTACTTTTTTCCCTTCCTACTTTATATTCTAATGAATTTAATTAATAACGCAGATACTTCAGGATTGCAAATATTTTCTTTGGAGAGCTATGGAAATCGATATTCGATCGCATTTTGTTATCTCCAAACTTGTGACACGAATTAATTAGTTAGAACTGCAGATTGTATCTCGTAATAATTACGATGATCCTAATGCTGAGGAGCAGGGATGAAACATTGATGTCCAGTCGGATGACGAAAATGGGGAAGGCAGCACAATAGTAAAATCTATAGAGGTAGTAGAGGTTGAAGGTGAAGAGGGGCATAAAAGTCCTACTTAGAAGGATACATTTCATATTATTTTAATTGTCAAAGTCAATTCATCTATGCGTGTTTATCTTTTGATCATAATTTTTGTTCTCTACTATTTTATATCCTAATATTTACCTGGATCACAAAAAGCTACTGATTGTCATACATGATTTGGAGGCCGATAAAAGGAACAACATGTCTTGACCAATATTACGTTATGATGATCCACACACGTTAACTAAAAATTATGCATTGTTGCTAATTTACGTTGATGAGTCTTTAATAGAATAACTCTTCTAATATTTTCCTAGCAATCAATGTAGATATTTATTGGCATCACAATGCACTCAACGTAGTGTGATTGATTTGTTAGGCCTGGTAGGCATTAAACCCTAAAGGAAGAAGGATAACCCAAAAAAATGAAATGCACTACAACCAAAATTCTAAAGACGGCTGGCCAACTCGATAGCATAGCAAATAAATTGAAATTGAAAATAGTCTCTAAGCATGAAGTTACCTAGTTCAATGCTTTTCAACACTAAACCACATATGTTTAAGCATGTCTATTTTATTTTAGTTTTATGTATAGTATTTAGCAAAGTATGGTCAGTTTAAAGTTTTATTTCCTAATCTTTTGCGGGCAGTATTAAAAATACTTTGATTTTTGAATTATTAGACTCATTAAGAACATTTCAATTAGCACTTACATATCAGTAAAAATTAAACTAATAATATTGCGCAACATTGAAAGGAAAGACTACCTTTAAAGACTGATACTGTAACATAAAAATAGTATAAACATAGGAACAAAGAAAGTTGTCAATTATCTGTTTGATGGCATTCGTGGGAGGAAGGCTGGTTGAGGTGGCTTCGTCATTTTATCCACTACTTTTTCCATGTAACTTATAAGTAGGTCGTGCTTGAGACCAAAACTATCCATACCTCTACTCAAAGCATCAACCTATTTTCTAACCTCGGTCATATGAGAATACAACGACAAGAGTTGATTATGGGGAGCAGAAAAGTGTTTGGTGGTGAAAGGGACTCCTGGATTGGAAGTTGCAGGATTATTTTCTTGATAGCTCATTTTAAGTATCAATTCTTATTTTGTTATTGTATAGATGATCTCATATTCACTGATTTAAATAGAAAGACATAGAAGGTTTCAAAAACAAGTGAAAGTTAAGGTAATAAATATGGTAGATGTTCCAATAGTCATAGCATTTAAGAAATTATTATATTTCCAAGGAATGTAGTTGGAAGGTCAAAAATATCTCAACTTTGAACAATTTCCAACATTCAACATTCAATAAATCAAAATAAAAAACTCAAACTTTTCAGTTAATAATAGTTATTCTTTTGTGTAGTTGCTCTTTGTAGTTATTTTAAAGGATTACTAATAAGGAAAAGCTTTTGGAATAAAATACGTTAGAAAATTTAAGCAATTTACTCTAGTTAATTTTTTGATAATTCAAACGTTTGTTCCCAGCTAGTTAGACATATCTTTGAGGGTCTTCATCAGATATTTATAACTGAATGACTCTTTATTTCTTTTTCTTCTTATTAATCACTATAGACGACTGTTGGTATAACAAAGTCTTTTTCTGTAATATCATTAGTTAGGCGTGCTTGGGCAAAACAAAAACATTAATTCGTTCAATTTATTAATTGTGTGTTGAATTTTAAATTCATGCCATTTTGAAACATTTGATTTTCACTTTCATTTTTTTGTGACATTTCCGTTTTTGTCAATATTTATATTTAAAGTTACATGATCTTCTACTATGGATGGAAAAAATGACTTATCGTCTATTTATATTATAGTAATCAGTCAATAAAGCTAAAACATAACAACATATTTCATTAAGACTACAAAGTTAAAATAACATTAAAACATTAATATTTTTTTATAAAATTTATATTTTCTCTCTAGCGGGCGGGGTGCGGCGGAGGAACTTGGAGGTGGAAGGGAGGATCTTGGAGGCGGCATCATAATTCTGTGTAATATTTTTCCAATGATCTTGATCATGGCATACTGTTTACGCTCAAAACTCTCCATGCATCGAGTTAAGAAATCAAGCTCTATTTTGATGTTATGAAGCTGAGAGTACAATGCAAGAAGTAGGCAAAGTTCCTCATAACTTTGTTGAGGATTGGAAGAGAGTCGGACTTTGGAACAGGCCGATGGGTTGGAAGAAATTTGTGGCGATCTTTGAATGTTGGAAATTGTAGGAATATGTGACATGTTTTATAGTTTTCTTACTTTATAATGAAAGGTTGCTTCTATGGTTGTCCATATTTATACAAAGGATTTGTATATTTCATTTCAATTAATATTTATTTTTTAATTTGGAACAACGAAATGAAAATTTTCCCCTCCATTTTAATGCTAATGTTTGACTTATTTTAAGATGAGTGTAAGATTGAAATTTTGAAAATGACTTTGAACAATTTCCAACCCTAAATCAAATTATTTTGTCACACTACTTGAAAAATCTCACTCATCTAACCTCGATGGAGCCTACGCATCGGACCCTGAACTACCCGTAGCTCTTGTTTATGTTGTCATATAATTTTTATATTTTATTTTTTATCAGTAGGATGAAATTATTCCCCTCCATTTTAATGTGAAAAGCCGAATGATTATTAAGACAATTAATATTTAGCGTGGAGGATTGAAATATTATGAAAGAGTACCTTACGAGTGAAAAGTTATAACATTAAAGTTACGTTAGGTAACTTAAATCTTATCTGGTATGTAAATATTTACTTTCCAGTAAAAGTTAATTGTAAGTTGTAAAGTAATGTTTGACTTCTCAAGATAATCTACCAATTGGTTAGGCGTGCATATTAATTCCAACATTGATAGTTAAATTTTTTTCATTTATTTAAACCGTGTGACCACATAGGAATCCTGTAGATAACCATATCAATTCAAAGAAGAAATTTATTGTAGTTGCAGTTGTTGAAGATATGAAGGTATGAGTTGAAACTACCATCCATTTTGTAATCCTATAATTTTTTGCATGTATGTTTAACCCTACCAATTATTTTTTGTATTTACGTCCAGACTTTTGAAGAAAGTTCCGATGGAATTCCAAGTGATACCGAACAACTATTCAAAAGAATGACTGACCTAGTTGAACAAATGAAAAGGTTGTAGGAACGTGTAGAGTTCACGATGATTCGGGTAAATGCTATGGAGGAGAGGATTGAGGTGATACGAAAGTAAACGTTTGATTGCTATCACAAGGATCAAGATAACTTTCTTCGTCCTTCAACTTAATCAACACCGATTCTGTGTAGTTGAAACCTCCTCTTTGCATGCTACTCGTTAATTTTACAAAAATTAATATCAAGGCATTTCCTTTTCTTTTTTTGTTACTATTATGTGTTGGGTTTTGAATGAATGTCGTAATGATGTATTTGGTTTTAATTTATGAACTTATTATATTTTTTATTCTGTTATTTTAAGAGAAATAACTTAAATATTAGCAAACGTCTTTGATATAGCACTAATTGTCTTTTGTAATTTCAACATAATAAGCCTAATGGGATTGGTTAGGTCCAACAGGCTTTAAACCCTGAAGTAAGGATTATTTATGAAAGTTCAATGCTCAACTTTATGTTAGAACAAACATATTCAAAATAGGGTATGTATGCATCAATTCACTTGATAAATCTTTCTTACTTTGAAATTAAAAACGTTGAAACTGAAAAGTTTGCGGGAGAATAGGTCTAACAGTAGCAACTAAATGAGAAGCTAACCTAACATTGTTTTAAGTATGTTTTTCTTATTTTATTTTCATGTATTTCAATTACGAAAGCCCAAACATTTGGATGATGTATTTTGTAATCTCTTGCAGGTATTAGTAATTAAAAATCATTTTTATTTTGCAATGTTAGCATCAGTAAGGAGATTGCAAATTGCATTAACATTTCAATAAAAAAACTTAGATTTGTTATACTTCAAAAAATATAACATGAGGAGGCTAAACTACTTAAAGCAGTAGAACCTTAGAATAGGCCCTCTTTGTTGGTCTGGTTCGTGAAGCAGCATCGCTTGCCTCTCCATGATTGGCCCTCCGATTGATGTGGTTCAGCAACATCGGTACCTTTTTTAAGGGAGCGAGCAAGGTAGAATTCACGAACTATCTTCTGTTGGATGTTAAAAGAATTAGTCAAGGGGTCTTGTTCATTAAGCAAGAGATTTTCAACATACACGGTTCCTTTCCATTTGAACAAATGCTTAATGAGCTCGGTCAGCTCATCTTCAAGTAATTCGCATCTCTCTTTGCGTTCTTCATGAAGTTTCTCTAGCACATTAGGGGAATCGCAACCTCCTAGAAAATTCGATCCTCTAACGGGTGTTCTGTCCATTTTGCAAAATAATTTTTGTTTGTTATTATTTGAGAACTACAAATGCATGCTTTGGAACGTGATGTTGAACACATATATATAGACGGATCAAGGCTTGGTAATGCATTAACAACCATTTAAATGAGTGTAGATTTATTATAGTCACTAAATGTGCCTTTTTCACGTGATTTGTTCATAGGTTTGCCAGCAAATATATGAATCACATGGTATAATTGAGATCTATGATTGATAATGTGTTGCAATTGTAGTTGTTGAACATAATAAATCATGTAATCGGATGTTATATAAAAATACGGAACTCTTCATTATGTATTTTCTATTGGAATTGAACGATATCGACACAATGAAAATTAACCTTTAAAACTATTGATATTTGAAATCGCAAGTTGTTGAGTGAGTAGTGGGAAGCAATGAGGACCCAATGTCATGATGCATACCCCCTACAAAATCACAGTGACTTGATTACATGATCTTTCTTAGTGCAAATGCATTAAAATAAAGTGGCCCAAAACAACTCAATCTTCCAACTAGATCTTCTTAGTCGTGAGGCCTCATGTTGAGAAACTCAATATCGCACAAATGACTCAAAATACACCTTATGACCTTTGAAATATTTGAAATAGAATGCAGCATGCTAAATAATTTTGTAGTAAAGATGATATAAAAATATGGGTCACTTTTTTACGTATTTTCTATTGGAATTAAACGATATCGGCACAATGTAATTTAACCTTTAAAAATATCGTGACTTGAAATCGCAAATCATTGAGTGAGTAGTTGGAAGTATTGATGAGCCCATTTCATGATGTCTACCCTATAAAATCACAACGACTTGTCATAATTTTAACAATGCACATGCATTAATATTGAAGTGACCCAAAACAACTCAATCTTCCAACTATCTGTTCTTAGTTAGGTGCGGACCTACGTCCATTTTCTGTGGTACTCCGGTACCCACTAATCTCGATACGGAATAGGTAAAATTACGTAAAAAATTTATGAATATAGGCATATAATATATAAAAGCACCGAGTATAACAAAAGTTGGTTGGGTGCATTGGCATTTAGGTTGATGTTAAGTTTCTCCACTTGTAGGAATGCCCAAGTTCGTACCTCATTGAGGTGAATTTTAATTTTTTGTCAGTTTAAAATTTTTGTAAGCATCCACTATCCTTAAATCCTGGGTCCGCCACTGTAATCTTAATCTTGAGGATTCGTGTTGCGAATCTCACTCTCGCACGAATAACTCAAAATACACCTTATGACCATAGAAAATTTTGAAATGGAATGCCACTAGCTAAATGATTTCGTAGTAAAGATGATATAAAAATACGGGTCACTTTGTTACGTATTTCTATTGGAATCGAATGATATCGGTAAAATAAATATTAAATTTAAAATACCGTTACTTGAAATCGCAAATCGTTGGGTGAGTAGTTGGAAGTATTGATGTGCCCATTTCATGATGCCCACCATATAAAATCACATTGACTTCTTGTCATAATTTATAACTATGCAAATGCATTAATATTGAAGTGACCCAAAACAACTCAATCTTCCAACTATCACTTCTTAGTTTAGCCGGGAATAGTTTTATCGGGAATGAGGGAGGTTGTGGGTGTTCATTTTCTTTAAGAAAATAAAAGTTTGTTGCTACTGAGAATCTAGCCCACATCCTTTCAGGCAATAAGGTTCTTACCTTTCACACCATAGCCAAAGCACCCAGCAACCCTTTTTTTTGTCTATTGGTGCTTAAAAATATATCAATAACCAATATTACTGTATTTTCTATATAAATATATATATATATATATATATATATATATATATAAAATGAGAATTACAAGATGTGTTGATGTCATAATGTTTCACTAGGCTACTAATTAAAATGATTATATAAATATACCACATCGTTACGTATGTTATATTGAACCCGAGCAAAACTGCATAACATAAAGTAACTTAAAAAATTACTGTGAGGTTAAAGTGGTAGTAGTTGAGAGAGTAGTTGATACAACTAACTTGGTAGGACAAAATTATGACCCTTTATGTTTCTTGTCAAAACCTATCACTTTGTAAGTCCATTATGACGGATGTGACAAATAAACCCGTCCAAGTTGCTCTTCTCAAGTTTGATTAAGGAGCTTGCAAATCTCAATTTTGCATGAATGGCAAAAAATCCACAGGATAAGCTTGGAAAATTTTTACTTGAAAATAGGTCTTGGTAAATTACTGCACAGTAAAAAATGATCATATAATATTCCACACCATTACGAATTTTCCAATTGGATAGGACAAAATCGGTATAAAGAAAACTAATACTACACAATTTTTTTAAAAAAACTAGAAAGCGCAAGTTGTTGAGTGAGTAGTGGGAAGCATTGGGCACCCTATGTCATGATGCCTACCCCCTCCAAAATCACAGTGACTTGATTACATGATCTTTCTCAATGCAAATTCATTAAAATAAAGTGACCCAAAACAATTTAATCTTCCATGTAGCTCTTCTTATGCGGAATGGCTCTTGCTAAACGAGTCCGTAGTAAAAAGTGAGTGTATCACTATGATAATTCATAATTAAAATGATCATACAAATATACTACGTTGTTATGTATGTTATATTGGACCCGAGTAAAACTGCATAATAGAAAGTAACTCAAAAAATTATTGTGAGGTTACAGTGGTAGTAGTTGAGAAAGTAGTTGATACAATTAACTTTGTAGGTCAAAATAATGACTCTATATGTTTCTTGTCAAAACATATCACTTTGTAAGTCCATTATAACAGTAACAAATAAACCCGTCCAAGTTGCTCTTCTCAAGTTTGAATAAGGAGCTTGCAAATCTTAATTTTGCATGAATGGCACAAAATCCACAAGATAAGCTTGAAAATTTTTTACTCGAAAATAGGTCTTGGTAAATTACTGCGTAGTAAAAAATGATCATATAATATACCACACTGTTACGAATTTTTCAATTGGACGAGACGAAATTGGCATAAAGAAAACTAATACTACGCAATTTTTTTATAAACTAGAAATTGCAAGTTGTTGATTGAGTAGTGGAAAGCATTGAGCACCCTATGTCATGATGCCTACCCC
Organism: Capsicum pubescens; assembly: GCA_030864215.1. Taxonomy (NCBI): domain Eukaryota; kingdom Viridiplantae; phylum Streptophyta; class Magnoliopsida; order Solanales; family Solanaceae; genus Capsicum; species Capsicum pubescens. The sequence continues at coordinate 124,087,744 of CM061544.1, forward strand.
CTCCAAAATCACAGTGACTTGATTATATGATCTTTCTCAATGCAAATGCATTAAAATAAAGTGACCCAAAACAACTCAATCTTCCATGTAGATCTTCTTATGCGGAATGGCTCTTACTAAACGAGTCCGTAGTAAAAAGTGAGTGTATCACTAGGATAATCCATAATTAAAATGATTATATAAATATACTGCACCATTACGTCTTATCTATTGGACCCAAATAAAATCTGCATAATAAAAAGGTGAGTCAATACAATACAGTGAGGTTAAAGATGTAGTAGTTGAGTGAGTACTTGATACAATTAACTTAGTAGGTCAAAATGATGATCCTATATCTTTCTTTGTCAAAATCTATCACCCTGTACGTACATTAAGACAGATTTGACATACAAATCCGTCCGAGTTGGTCTTCTCATGTTTGATTAAGGAGCTTGCAAATCTCAATTTTACATGAATGGCATAAAATCCACATGATAAGCTTGGAAAAATTTACTCAAAAATAGGTCTTGGTAAATCACTGTGTAGTAAAAAATGATCATATAATATACCACACTGTTACGCATTTTTCAATTGGATCGGACGAAATCGGTATAAAGAAAATTAATACTACGCAACTTTTTTTAAAAACTAGAAATCGCAAGTTGTTAAGTGAATAGTGGGAAGCATTAAGGACCCTATGTCATGATGTCTACCCCTTCCAAAATCACAGTGACTTGAATACATGATCTTTCTCAATGCAAATACATTAAAATGAAGTGACCTAAAACAACTTAATCTTCCATGTAGCTCTTCTTATGCGGAATGGCTCTTGCTAAATAAGTCCATAGTAAGAAAATGAGTGTATCACTAGGCTAATCCATAATTAAAATGAATATTTTGGAATAATACCTCTCAATTTATATATAGGTGTAATGTTGAGTAGTCGTGGCTTTATTTGTTCAACGAGTATTCACACATATGTAACAAAATCGTGTTTATTAAGATGCTACATGTTGTTGTTTGTTTGTTACTTAGCACTTGAACGTCCAATGAATTAGGTCTCAACTATATTTTGTAGGTTAATGAATAGTTCTAAATGAATCAGGACCAAATGTTCAATGCCTAACTTAAACCAACGTTATGCCCACTATAAACCATAGAGTGAAAATAAAGGAACCTTCAAAAGCAGGAGTAGCAATTACACAAAAAAAAATATTTAACAACTAGAAAAGAAGAAATATCATATTTAATGAAGTAAATGACCTATTAATTTTTCAACCACTAGGAAGAAAAGTAACAAGTAATAATCCTAAACACAATCCTAACCATCTCCCCCCCCCCCACATACTACACACAACTTTCTTTCAGGACCTTCTGGTAGATGTCAAAGGCCTTTGTTAGGGGCCTCGGTTCATGAAGTAGGAAAAATTCAATCCAGTTTTCTTTCTCCTTGTCCAGGAGGAGTTTGAAGATTTGGGTCATCTCATCCTCCAAGACATCATATTGATCTCTTTTTTCTAAATATAACTTCTCCAGGACTTTGGGAGACGTAGTTAGCTGTAGAGTCTTTCTCGTTAAACTTATTGGGGTTCTATCCATTCTAGTTGAGGATGTAGATAGGAGTACGAGAAATTTCCAAGAATGTTTAGAGAGGCACAGAAATCAAGTTCCACAAGCGGCTTAGGATTGTATAATGAGCTATAGATGTTGTAGGCAACCTTTATATAGGGCCTAATATAACGTGGGGCTGTCAATGTACATGCTATTTTATCGTCCCTATATTATTACACATATTTTACCGTGACATGAAGTCTTTGCATGAAACACTTTTTCTTTTACAATTAGATTTGAAACCTAGGTTCTTTATTTTGTTAAGGAAGACGTCCAACAAATGGGTGGAAAAGAATATCATCATAAAATATTAGAAATACATTCGAAAATAGGCTACACAAAGGATTTCATTCATTTAAACAACAATTACAAATGAAAAGCAAATAATACATCATTGAGGCAGGGAAATCTGGGGGTAGTGGTGTGGTGGTGATGGGGATGGAGAGGTGATGAAGGAGGTGTTGAAGGAACAGACAAAGGAGGGGAAAATGGAAGGATCGATGCCTAATAATATAAGTATAACACTTATCCTAGTATACAAAGCACCGACTTGGACATCCAACGCCCGATGGTAGCTTTCTAGCCGGTCAACATTCTCTTGAATCACATCGATGTGTGCAAACAATTCTTGGTGAAGACCATCCAAATTGCCATCAATATCCATTAGCTTCGCATAAATCTTATCGATTTTTTCCTGATAATAAGCAAAAGAATAGGTTAGTGCTGCAACATGTTAGTAAATATTGAATGAATAACTGGTGCTGAGTATTATTTTTACCATTGAACGTATCAAAAATCATTAAGCAACGTATAAGTATTTCTTAACACTAGAGCACCTTTAAATATAACTCTCCCACTCGAAATTGATATTCAATGCTTAGAAACATTTTCAACGACCAAGGTTTAATTACATTCTTATCTTTCCAATGCAAATTCTTTGAATGTTCTCCTTATTTTCATTTACATTCTTATCTTTCCAATGCAAATTCTTTCAATGTTTTTCTTATTTTCATTTCAATCTAAATTCCATTGTGTCTATGCATGTTCAACTATGATAAATATTTTTGAGTTATGTTAATATATTAAAAGACGATTAATTCAGTAAAATACGACATTTGTAATTTTAAGTTTTCATACTTCAGTGATTTTGTGGAAGCCAAGTAATACTGCTTTGCATGGGTTTTGGGGAGGCCAAATATTAAGAAGCAATCAGTGACTATAAAACTATTTAAATTTCATTGTCTATATTTTTTAGCTATTTAAGTCACATAAATAAGTTGACTGGCATTAATAATAGGTGATTTAAAAAAAAAAACTAACATCGATAGGAGCAAATATGGATTTTCTTCATTAATAATAAAAGAGAAAAAGGGTTACCCACACTAGATCCGACCAAAACAAATTACATACTACTACATACAATAAAAACTACTAGATAAAAAGTACTACATAAAACATCATATTATTTAAAAAAAAATAAGCCTAATTATTGTTATTATTATTATTATTATTATTATTATTATTATTATTATTATTATTATTATTCTCATTATCTTCCAAAAATCCATTGGGAAGAAGATCCACAATTCTATGCATCTCCCTAATCAACCTCACTCTAGTGGTGGCCAAATCCTAGCGTAAATCATGCAGACATGCAGATGAAAAAACTATGTATAAAATAATATTCCTCAATTTTAAATGGAAAAAAATGAATAAAAACTTGAGTACAAAAGGTAGCCAGTTTAACACAACTGCCATGTTAGAAGAAGAAAAAATAAATTACTTCAATTCCCGTATAGGGTTTTGTTTGTTAGAAAGAAAGGTTTATTTTTTTTTTTAGAAAGAGTTGTCCGAAATTAATGTTGAGAAGATGAGTGGTTTAGTGCAATGGTGATCCCTATTTATATAGTGGATAAGGGGTAGTTGAGTTGAGGCAATTGTAGTACGTGTTTGGTAGTGATAAATTAGAAGTTGGGGTTGTAGTTGGAGTTTCAATTGTGTTTGTTCATGCATATAAATTAAAGTTGTTTTTAAGTTGCTGTGACAAATTAGAATGTAAATTAAGTGGACATGAACATAAAATAAAGTTATTTTTAATTTATCATGCCCAACCACTAACTTTGGTAATTGATGTTTTATATTATCAAATGATATCAAAACACCAGAAGACCATATTAAAACCAAATCCATTTGTGTTTAATTTTACATTGGACGATTTGTTTTGCTGAAAAAAATTCATGACATTGCATTAATGATGAGCCGCCCCTATAGCATGCTTGGCTTGGGTAAATTGCAAGTATTTATTACCTCGACAAAATGCTTACTGATAGAGATGACTGAATTAATTTAGTTAAGTACTAAATCAGATTTCAATGAAAGGTTAAGGGTTGGGATAGAAATATGGCGCTGACTACCTAACCTATTGGAATTTTTTTTATCGCTATGCGATTTGCTGTAGCCAATGCAGTGGCAAAAATTAAACAACACGCTCTAATATGATGAACGCAATAAATTTATTAATCTTCAAATTACAACAATCATTCATTCACTAGGGGGTGAAGATGAGGTATGAACGCATGCATCAATATCAATGCCCAAACGCATAAGTAAACAACGAAGAAAACTGTCTAATGCGTGAATTTGATTGGATAAATCCGATAATTTTTCTTCAAGTTCTTCATGATCTGGTAGAGCTTCAATTATTTCCTCTAATTCTTCTAAGCTCGTGGATGTCGGATCAACAACGTCCATTTTCAAACTAGTAAGACACCAAATTTGACGAAGAGTTATACCTTGCGTAAAGCTCCTTTAGAAGATGATAAAAAATGGACTATTTTTTTTAACTGAAAGCAATATCGCCTATAAATAGCATAAGCAAATTAGATTTCAATTCAAATTTTGATGACCACTTCCCTCCATATTGTAAAGTTTATCTTTCACCCAATTTTTTTAAAAATATCACCATTTCCCTCCATTCACAAAATAGAGTATTCCTCTATTTGATATTGTTGGGTTCCGTATAATATTAGTACAGGAAAATAGTCAAGTAGACAGACCCTAAATTGTAGACACGTCATTCATCTAAAAACCCCCCCACCTATTTACTGCCTCATTTTGTATTTTCTTTTGGAAACAAAATGAAAAGTATTTCCTGATCATTCTTTGATTTTAGTATTATGAATTTTTGAAAATATTAACGTACGTGTATGAAAAATTAAACTACAATCGAAACATACTGTCCAATAAAAAAGAAATTAAACAACCATAATATTGCAACTACAACACAACAATTTTATTAGTCATTAAGACTTGTCAAAGAAACCCCCACAAAAATAACTAACTATTTCATGATGGGTGTAGGGTGCTAACAAACCCACTTTTTTGTTCAATAGAGGGGTGATGGGGGGGATGATATCCTTGTCATCAAGGCCTAAAGCATGGGCTATTTCCCTAAAAAACAACTCCAAACTATCTATTTTTCACGAAGTTGACCCTGCTGGGCCAATACCAAATCCATCTTTGAGACAAGGTCGATGCAAAGAAAGTGTAGATCAACTAAATGGTCCTTTATCGGCTTCTCCATCAGTCCATTTTCATACTTCTCGGTGATTTTTCCTTCCATTTCTGTACGAACCAAAAAAAGTCAGATGAATGAACAAGAGACGATAATAATTCTAAATAAAATTAAAACAAATTAAACATCATCACATAATGGAAAGAAGTTAAGAGTTTGGTAGGTGAACAATTAAAGTAACCTTTTCAATTCTTTTCTGATTAACAAGATTAAACAAAACGGAAAATATAAGTTTGTGAGTTCTCGATTCGGTATAAACTAGTTTTGCACTAATGTCAATGTCATTTAAATAGGTCTTTCTCCAAGTAAAAGCCATTTATGAAACGTTGCAACCATACGAAGAGGTGCAACTTTTTGAAATGGTGAAAATGTTTGAAGCACCCAAAAATTCTTATTTCGTAAACGTATTTTTGTAGAACCAATTTTTGTCCTCTTGGCCTTGTAAAAACTTTTCACTTCCACTTTAGTGAGTGAAAAATTAGTTGTGTTTTTCCATAAATACAACTTCACTCTAGGATTTTTTGTTTAAATTTAAATTAAGTTTCTCATTTATTACTCATATTTTTTACACGACACATCGATAACAAATTCAATATATATTTATATCTAAAACCAATAACTCCAATTCCAATTCCAAGAGAAGGTTCAATTGATCTGAGAAAGGCGTAGGGCTGCCCCGAGCTGACAAAAATCATATGCAGATGTGAGGAGAAAGGATCTCGAGTTTGAGTTCGGTGATCTTGTGTTCTTGAAAATCTCTCCCATGAAAGGAGTGAACAGATTCGGCAAGAAAGGGAAACTCAGTCCCCGATATGTCGGTCCCTTTAGAATTCTCAGTCGTTTCGAAAAGATAGCTTACGAGCTCAAGTTGCCTTCAGATCTAGCCTCATACACCCAGTGTTCCATGTCTCATTGTTGAAAAAGAGTATGGGTAATCCAGCTGTAGTTTTTCCCTTAGAAAGTATAGATATTCAGAACATTCTTTCTTTTAAGAAAGTCCAAGTCAAAATCCTTAATCATCAAGTTCGTAGACTAAGAGACAAAGAAGTTCCACTAGTCAAAGTTCTTTGGAGGAATCAGTCTATTGAGGGAGCCACTTGGGAAGCAGAGGCAGATACACGGACCAAGTACCTTCATCTTTTCTCAGCGAATCCAGATTCAGTATAAGGTACTAATATTCTTAAGATTTCTCTCTATCATGCTCAGTTTCAGTTGCACATCATGTTCATGTAAGTTGTGCACTTATAAATCAGTTCAGTCATGTAACCTATGCATCAGATATACATGTTCAGTGTGTAAGCTCAGTCCAGTAGTTTTCTTCAGCTTAACTAGTTTCATTTGAGGATAAATGATCCCAAGGGGGAGATATTGTAACACCCCGTATTTCCCTAGAATAATATAGGCCCCAATATATAAGTATTCATATATAAAATTTTTGAAACACTCATTATTTTTTAGTTTCGATCCTACCATTGCGTAGAAAATTCAATTAGCTTTCCAAAGATATAAAATTTGCCCAAATTCGATAACCGGATAAGAAGTTATGGAGATTTTAAGTTTCATTTGTTAAACATCTTCATTTTAGCCCATAGCGCATCGCGGAGACAATCCAAAGGACAATTGTCAATTTTTAGTGTGACTCCATAAAGTTGGCGTGTCAAGGAGCAGTCCAATTTCTAGTTTGGCAATTTCCAGTGGGCCTTCGTGATGGTGGCACGTCGCAGAGGTGGCCAAATTGTCACTTCAAAGGATTAACTCGATAACTATGCATTGCGGTGTTCGTCCAGGTCCCAATTATCCCTTTTCTAGTGGCTTGGCGCGATAGTGGCGCGAAGGGCAAAAATTGAGATCTTCAGTTTTTAGCTTCTGTTTTTAAATTTGTTCAGGGGTATTTGGGTCTTTTTCCACGACCCTAATTAACCTAATACACAAAATTTAACCCCTAAAAGCCCTAAGTAATCATCATTATTTCAATTCCTCACACAATCAATGATCCCCTTTTCAAGAACAAGAAGCCCTAGTTCTCAAATTCAAGACCAATCCTCAAGAACTGACCCAGAACTTCAAGAAATTTGTTATCCCAGGTATGTTAGATGTTCATGCATGGATTTCTTTCATACATGGAGTCCAAGTAACCTATTGAAATTTCAAGTTTTGATATTTTCAAGTTATTATGTTTTAAATTATGATTTCATCCATGAATCCCTACGTACTATTGATTTTGTACCATGCTACCATGAAATTATTGTTATTATTCAATCCTCCATGTTTTTAACATTATTACTTATTGAATTAAATCATGAATTAATGCTATTATGATGAATTCATGCTATTCCTACAAGTTCCATGACATTCCTATGATTATTTTAAATCATGAACTATAATTGTTTGATAAAATGCTTACAAGAGTGATTTGTTTAATAAAAGCCTTCATATTTGATCTCCAAGTTTTAGTGTCATTTTACTATTATTGTTTTGAGTCCTGGGGGTATTGAATACCCTAAATACATAGTGGTTTACTTAGTCTAGTCTTAGTACATAATAGAATAGTCTTCAGAACATACTGTGAGCATTATCAAAATAGTCAAATATCAGTCAGTTAAACTCAGAACAGTTTATTATTTCAGCGTCTTTCAGTTGGGAGTAGGATTTAGCACCGAGCGAGTGTAGGGATGGTGGTATCTCCATCATATAGGCAGAACCACTAGTAGCAGTCCCTATACTCTAGAACTACATAGCCAACGTAGGATATGAGAAGTCACCCGTCAGATAGGCTTGACTATCTCGCAGGGGTCACCCGCTAGTTCAGTCTTGAAACCCTTAGTCCTTTGGACATTATATCAGTTTAGTGGATCCACACATCCATCATTAGTACCTGTGGCACAATATTAACACCCTTCCAACTAGGGATACAGGTTGGACCCTGATTAGCTTAAACTAGGAAATGTTGGTTAGATGATACCTCCCACAGTCTCAGATGCAGTCTCAGTTATAGACCCAGTTCAGTTATGTAGTGTTACGGTTGTTTGATTAAAGTATACAAATATCAGTATTTTTTTTCAGTATTTTAGTTTATAGATTTTAGTCAGTTCATGTTATATGCTTCGTCATGCATCCTCAGTATCTACAGATTTTCATGTATCTTCAGTATCTATAGATTTTCATGTATCTTCAGTATCTACAGATTTTCATGCATACTCAGTATTTATAGATTTTCACATATTCCCAGTACCTATAGACTTTACGCTCTTTATTCAGTACTCCATGCTTTACATGCATATTCAGTTAGTTATTAGTTCTGTTCATGAAACCATGCATTATCAGCCCACCTCATTTAGCATACCAGTACATTCAAAGTAATGATCGCATACCTTTTGTTTTGCGCTATGATGTATTATATCATAGGTTTTGATGGTCAGTTCCTGGCTCGCGATTACACTTATCAGATCCTCAGAAGTAGTAATGGTGAGTCCTTATACTTCTAGGATAGACTTACTTTATTTCATGTCTCAGTTAGTAGTTAGTTGGAGTTAGTTAGGGCCTGTCCCATCAACTCACAGTCATTCAGTTTTAGAGGTTTTTCAGAAATTAGAGTCAGTTATTCAGTATTTATACCTTACAGTTGGTTATCCAGTTTATTAGTATTTTATCAGATTCAGTCAGTTATTTCTATAGACTCATATTTCAATATTGATTCAGTGGTAAAACCTTATGGCATGTTAGTATTCTTCCGCATTTATGATCATGTTATCCAGTGCTCACAACAGGTACCCTCTCATAGGTTAGCTTGTGGTCCCTCGGGACTGTAAGAACTGTGTGGCACCCAGGGTGTACTCTCAGGGCGTTACATATATCCAAACCTTGAAGCTGCAGATATTAGAAGAGATGTGGAATTTCTGAGGGGAATTGTGGATACTTTCAATCATAAAAATGATGAAATTCACCGAGAACTGTGTTACATCAGGCAGAGATTATTTCAACACATGGGTGAAATAGACGATGGGGATAGGAATGACGGCTTGTGGTAATTTTTCATGTTTAGTTTAGTTATCCTAATTTTGTTTTATCTGTTTTTTTGTTTGTTTAAATTTTGTTATGTTCACTGAAAGTCATTTTTTTCATTCATCAGCAAACTATGTAACTTATTCTATATTCTGATTACTTTTTTTAATATATAATTTTGAGTTTAGCTAATATTCACCGACAGTGTAATCATTTATTCTGTATTCTGTTTCTTTAATTCCATGTAAACAATCAGCTTCATACATCATCAGAGTAATTACTACCTCTACTATTAATCGAAAGTCTTAATCATATTTCCCAGATTTTATAATGGGAGATTTTTGGTTATCCCCATTGTTGATTTTATTTTAACATTTTAAATTGCTATATCTTAAAAATAATTAGCAGGCATATAAGAAAATTATAATAAAATGTTAACTCAATTTATTCTCAAAATTCAAACATCATCAAATAAATTGAGATGAAAAATAATACATCTTTGAATTAGTGGAGTGTGATTCTAATTCTTTGTAGAAAACTAATGCTAGTAGATTTTGTTAAGACAAACATTAGTGCAATAATAATTTTTTGATTGAAATGATAAGCTTAGGCGAGAGCAAACGAGAACAAGGGAAATAGAAAGTACTAATATTAAGGAGTGGACAGAGAAAAAGAGTAAGTAGTCACAAAATTTACTTTAGGAGAACAATATAATAATTGACTATTACCTTTTAAACTTACGGCTTGTGTAAAATAAAATTTACACTGACGGTGGATGTAAGTTAAACTCTATAATTTTCATGACTTTACACAGTAAATAACGAATAATTAACACTAATTATCAGACTTTCAAATTACTTAAACCTAATGAAAGTCATGTTCGATAATTGCCAGAGACGGTTCAATTTTTTTCTCAAAAATGAAGAGTCACGTTCACTATTTTTCAAAAACGTTTCAGATTATTTCTAAAAAATAAAGAGTCACATTCAATGGATGTAACTTTCAGATGGTGTCCTTTGGGTTTCATAGGTTTGATGCTATATAACACAACCCTAACTCTTCAATTTTCCTCATCATTCAATAAAACTTTTCAATAACTTAAATAGTCTTTGAAAACAATGGAAAATTTTGGCGCCAACAATTATGGTAATGATCACCCAATCGGTCATGCAAATGGCCAACCACATAACCATCGTCCAGTCCGGGTCTGTGACTTTGCAGCCAATCTTATATGAGACATGGAACTTCTGAGGGGAATTGTGGATGTTCTCATACTAGAAAATGATGAACTTCAACGGGAACTGCATAACATGAGGCAAAATTTATTTTGTCACATGGGTGACATTGACGGCGGGGATAGTTATGATGGCTTATGGTGAATTTTTATGTTTTGTTTAGTTATCTTATTTTTGCTTCGTCTGTCTTTTTTGTTTGTTTAAATTTTGTTAGGGTCATGGTATAAGTATTTTATAAGATTGAATATTACTAGTAGAAAATGCTCCTATTGTTATGCTACTTTGTTCTTATCAATGTACTTTTGATTCAAATAATTTGGTTATCTCAAATCACGGTGAACATAGCGGGACAAAAATAATCCAATTAGCATTGGAAAATGGTTCAATAAAGAAAAATTACATCTGTAATAGTCAAAGATGATCAAAATAACCTTAGAACTTACCAACCATTATTCAATGAGCAGGGGGTGATGATGGAAGAGTAAGACATTCAGTAGCATCACAACCCATATGACTGAGTAAACCCCTTAGCATTCTATCCAAAGTTTGAATTTGGTCAGACAATATCAATAATTTTTTATCAAATTCTTCATGATCAGGCAGACTTTAAGTTCTTTGATGTAAATATTCAACTCAAAATGTATCTGTTCAATCTCCATTTTAAGTCTGCGCAAACAAAAATTAAATAGAAAATGTCGTTATTTTAATATAAAGAAGGATAACACAAGAAGTCAACAAAACAGATTTATGCCTGCTCATACCTTTTTCAAGTTAACACTATCAGAATACGACTTATAACTATCCACTGTGACACAGCACAAGCAACAACGCCTTTATATGGTAGTAACAAAAGCTCTTTCAGTTCATCAATAAAAATTTTAAAAGTTTGTGGTTTTCCCTCCAAGCTTTAATTGCCAAAGTTTCACTATAATCATAAAAACATTATAGAGTTTCCCGCTCTTGACCAAAATTTAAAATCATTCACATTTGGAGATCGTAAAATTTTTAATTCACCATAAAAAAATTAAACACTTTGCCGCGACTTTCCAGCCCTTAAAGAATTAGTCACACTTTGACATCTTCTTACATTTTTTTGTTTGTGTGAATTGGTTATTTGAAATGCTTAATATTATAGAGTACCTTTTAATTTATTAATATCGAATAGTAATAGATTTATTTTTAGAGTGCTAACCGATTTACCTGTAATAGATTAACCGAGCAAACTCTTGAAATTGTAGACCGATCCCATTGTTGATTACTAATAATAAGCTGACATAATCATTAAAGAGTTCAGGAGAAAATATATTTTTTCTAGTTCTAGAACACACCGATTACAAATTTATGAAAAAACAACACAAACACCATAACATACAATAAATTTTTAAGGATATTCTCTTTTTCTTCGATGAAAATCAACTTTTCTTTTAGTTGATCCCTCTCCTGTTCGCTTTTTTTAGCAATCCTTTTAAGTGATCCTTTCTCCCTTTGGATTCAAACAACAGTGAGGTCAGAAGCTCCCTACTTTTTTTGAATTCACGAAGCTTTTGGAGGACTTCAAACTTGGCAAGTCCTTGCAAATTGCACATGGAAGGGTTGCTCGTCGGTGCATCCTCTCTATGCAAATTTGAAAAAAGAGCAACCGTCTTTATTGTAATGCCCGAGAGTAAACCCTGGGCGTCACACAGTGCTCAAAGTCCCGAGGGACTACAAGCTAACCCATGAGCTGGTACTTGCTGTGAGCAGTGAATAACATAATCATAAATGCTGAAGAACAACTGATATGACATAAGGTTTTAATAACTGAAATCAATACTACGTCATAAATCTGGAAACTATGGTCTGAATCTGATAGGAAAAATAAAAACTGAATAACTAACTGACATGTCGAAAAACCTCTAAACTGACTGAATATGAGTTGACAGGACAGGCCCCAACTAACTCCATCTAACTACTAAACTAAAAACATGAACTAAAATAGATTCTTCTCGAATCATGAGGACTCACCACTAATACTGATGAGAGTGTGAAAAGTCTAAGCGCTATCCGAGAAATGGACATCCGAACCTATGATATAATACATCATAACGCAAAAGAAAAGAGTATGCGATCAGTACTTTGAATATACTATTACTCTAAATGAGGTAAGATAATATGCATGGTTTCATGAACATTGATAAGTAATCGTCTGAATATGTTTGCTTAACATAAAGTACTAAATAGAGTGTATAAAATCTATGGATACTAAGAATACATGGAGTCTATAATTATCGAGGATGCACAAAAACTAAAAATATTAAAGATACGTAAAATATGTAGATACTGGGGATACATAATCAAACATATGACATGAACTGAATAAAATCTGTAAACTGAAATACTGAAATAATTAATATTTGTATGCTTTGGTCAAACAACACTGAGACTGAGTGTCTGAACTAGTTACTGGACTGAAGCTGTAACTGAGACTATGGGAGGTATCATCTAACCAACATGCCCCAATCTGAGATAATTGGGGTCCAACCTGTTACCCCATTTAGAAGGGTGTTAGTACCGTGCAACGAGTACTAATGCTGGCTATGTGGATCCACTAAACTGATGTACTGCCCAGAAAGACTAAGGGAGTTAAGCCTAAACTGACAGGTGACCTTGCGAGATAGTCAAGCCTAAACTGGCGGGTCACTTCTCATATCCTACGCTGGCTATGTAGTTCTGGAGTACGGGGACTGCTACTAATGACTCTGCCTAACTGACGGGGAAGCTGTCATCCCTACACTCGCTCGGTGCTAAATCCTACTTCCAACTGAATAACACTGGATTACTAAACCGTCCTGTATTTAACTGATTGATCTAGTATTACTCATAATATACTCCGAAATTATTCTGAAAATACTAGGACGAGACAAAGTAAACAACTATGGTTTTTAGGTATTCAAAACCCCTAGGATTCAAAAGCGAAAATAGTAAAATGGTACAAATCTCGAATGACATGATCATGGGAACATTTAATAAAATCTACTCTTGTAAGCATTTAATCAAACACTTGATGTTCATAGTTTAAGCAAAACATGGTAATAGTATAGAGATTGAAGAAATAGCACGATTCTAACATCAATGACACTTAATCATGATTTAATTCAAAGAATGACAACATTAAAACATATAGGACTTGATAACAACAATAAATTCATTGAAGCATGGTATAAAATCAAGATTCATGGAGATTCATGGTTAAAACTATAAGTTAAAATCAACATAACTTGAAAAGATTATAATTTTGTAATTAAAAACGGATACGTGGACTCCATGGGTGAAAGGAACCCATGGATGAAAACTTAACATACCTGGGTTGACGAATTCATGAGGATTGATGGTGGGTTCTTGAGATTTGGCCTTGAATTTTGAAGTCTAGGTTTTCTTGTTCTTGAAGAGAATGGATTCCTTTAAGAGTAGTTTGTGAATAATGGGCATATAATGCCCTATTAGGCTTTAATTTCATATTTAGGATGAATTTCGGTCTTAGGAAAATGACCAAACATCCCTTTAGAAATTTAAATCACGGACTAAAAATCCTGATTTTCGGCCTTGGCCCGATGCGGTACAATCGCGTCGGGCCACTGGAAATTGACGAGTGCCATTTTAGTCTTTGGCACGATGTGGTGGAATCGCGACATCCCACTGGTTAAGACTTGGAAGCTCACCGTAATGCGACCTTATCGCGTTGGCTCACTGGATTCGGACAATTGCCATTTAGCATGGCTCCGCGACGCGCTGGGTGCTAGTTTGGCACACTGTCTTACAAAACATGTTATAACTTTTCGCCCGGGTATCAGATTTGGGAGAATTTTATATCGTTGAAAAGCTGGCTGAATTTCCTATGCATTGGTAAGCTCTAAACTGAAAAATACTGAGTATTTCAAAATTTTTATCTAGGATAAATCATGTACTGAGAGTTAATTTAAGCTAGGGAAATATGGGGTATTACAATATCTCCCCCTTGGGGACATTCGTTCTCGAATGAGACTAAATATACTAGAAGCACTAAGGAACTAAGAACACATGTTGAATATAGTGATGAAAACGTGGTTTAATGACTGAGTTTGAGACGTGATTTATTACTGAACTAGGTCTGCAAATGCATGACTGACATGAACATGATAAACAACTGAAACTGAGCATGATAAAGAGAAATCTTTAAGAAGATTAATACCTTAAAATGAATTTGAGTTTGCAGATAAAAGATGAGGGTACATGGTCCGCATATCTGCTTATGCTTCCCAAGTGGCTCCCTTAGTGGATTGATTTTGCCAAAGAACTTTGACTAGTGAAACTTCTTTGTTCCTTAGTCTACGAACTTGACGATCAAGAATTTCGACTGGAACTTCCTCATAGGAAAGACTGTTCTGAACATCTATACTTTCTAAGAGAACAACTACAGATGGATCACAATACACTTCTTCAACAATGAGACATGGAACACTGGGTGCACTGAAGCTAGATCCGAAGGCAACTCAAGCTCGTAAGCTACCTTTCTAAAATGACTGAGGATTTTGTAAGGACCAAAATATCGGGGGCTAAGTTTATCTTTCTTTCCAAACCTCTTCACTCCCTTTACGGGAGAGATTTTCAGGTATAAAAAATCACCGACCTCAAACTTGAGATCCTTTCTCTTCATATCTGTATATAATTTCTGCCGGCTCTAGGCTGCCTTAAACCTTTCTCTGGTCAATTGAACTTTCTCTAAAACATCAAACACCAAATCAGACCCTACTACTATGGCCTCACCTACTTTAAACCAACCAACCAAAGACCTACATCTCCTACCATAAAGAGCCTCAAACGGAGCCATCTGGATACTGAAATGACAACTGTTACTATATTCAATCAAAGGCAAGTGGTCATTCCAACTACCTATAAAATCAACAACGCAGGATCTCAACATATTTTCCAGAGTCTGCATGGTCCTTTTTGCTTGACCATCTGTCTGAGGGTGGAAGGATGTACTGAGGTGAACCTTGGTACCAAGACCCTTTTAGAATGCTGTCCAGAAGTGAGAGGTAAAATGGGTACCTCTATCTGAGATAATGGATACTGGGACTCCATGTAACCTGACCAACTTCCTGATATAGAGTTTGGTGTAGTCCTCGGCTGAATAGGAGGTATGGACTAGTAAGAAATGAGTGGATTTGGTCATTATGTCTATGATAACCTAAATATAGTCATGCTGATGATGGGTACGAATCAAACCTGTCATAAAATCCATGTTCACTTTCTCTCACTCCCAAGTAGGAATACTGAACTCCTACATGGATCTACTTGGCTTCTGGTGCTTAATATTAACCTGCTAGCATGTAGAGCACTTAGCTACAAACTCTACAATATCCCTCTTCATCCTACTCCACCAATAGATCTCCCACAAATCACGATACATCTTAGTGGCCCCTAGATAAATTGAGTAACGCGCACCATGCGCTTCTGCAAGAATTCATTGCCTCAAGTTATCTACACCAGGCACACATTGCCTACCCTGACAACACAAAACACCATCTCACCCTTGGGAGAAAACCTCCGCTTTATGATCTCTGACTGATTCTTTCAACTTAACTAGACTGGGATCTCTATCCTGTTTTTTCTTCACTTCAGAAACTAGAGATGATTCTGAACTACTCTGTACCCATACACTACCTTCTGCTGAATCAACTAAGAGAACACCTAGTTGGGAAAGCTGATGAATTTTGTGAGCTAACTTTCCCTTACCATCCTCAACATGAGCAACACTACCCATAGACAGTCTACTAAGAGCACCAGCCACTACATTAGCCTTACCTGGATGATACAGAACACTCATGTCATAATCTTTCAATAACTCTAACTACCTCCTCTGATGTAAATTCAAATTTTTTTGAGAGAACACATATTTCAAGCTTTTGTGATCTGTGAACACATCAACATGCACCCCATACAAGTAATGCCTCCAAATCTTTAAGGAAAACACTACAGCTGCTAGCTCAAGATCATGGTAGGATAATTCTTCTTATGGGGCTTAAGTTGTCTAGAGGGATATTTTACATCCTTACATCTATGCATGAGGAAACAGCCCAAACCTACTCTGGATGCATCACAGTACACAACAAACCCATCTGAACCATGTGGCAAGGTCAGGACCGGGGCTGAGGTGAGTCGAGTCTTCAACTCCTGAAAACTCTTCTCTTAGGAATCTAACCATTGAACTTAACTTTCTTTTAGGTAAATATAGACATGGGGGATGCAATAGACGAAAACCCTTCAACAAACCGATGGTAATAGCTAGCCAAACCCAAGAAACTCCTAATGTCTGAGGGATTGATAGGTCTGGGCCAGTTTTTCACCATTTTGGTCTTTTGAGGATCAACTCTAATGCCATCACCGGAACTAATGTGACCAAGGAATGCTCTAACCTTAGCCAAAATTTACACTTACTAAATTTGTCAAACAACTGATGAGCTCCGAGAGTCTGAAGTACGATTCTGAGGTAATTTGCGTGATCATTTTTGCTACGAGAGTAAACAAGAATGTAATCAATGAATACTATGACAAACATGTCCTCGTACTAGTTAAACACTCGATTCATCAAGTCTATGAAGGCTTCTGGGGTATTCGTGAGACCAAAGGACATAACTAGAAATTCAAAGTTACCATACTGAGTTTGAAAAGCTATTTTTAGAATGTCACATTCTCTGACTCTGAGCTGATGATAGCTTAATCTGAGGTCTATCTTAGAAAAGTAGCTGGCACCCTGAAGTTGATCAAACAAGTCATTGATTTTAGGAAGTGGATATTTATTCTTGATGGTGACCTTGTTCAACTAACGGTAGTCAATACACATTCTGAGAGAACCGTCTTTCTTACGCAAGACTAGAATTGGTGTGCCCAACGGGGAGATGCTGGGACTGATGAATCCCTTGTCTAGGAGATCCTTTAATTTTTCTTTTAATTCTTTGAGTTTGGATGGAGCTCTGTACGGCGGAATAAAGATAGGCTGAGTGTCTGGGAGAAGGTCTATTCCAAAGTCGATTTCCCTTTCAGAAGGAACTCCGGGAAGATCTTCAGGGAACACATCTGGAAATTCCCTAACTACTGAAACTGACTCAAGGGTTGAAGTTTCTGAGTTAGAGTCTTTGACTTGAACAAGATAGTAAATACACCCCTTGGATATCATATTTCTCACCCTAAGGTACGAAATAAGATGACCCCTAAGAGCTGTGGTATTACCCCTCCATTCAAGGGCTGGTTCATTTGGGAATTGAAAATAGACTATTTTGTTTCTACAATTAACTAAGGCATAGCATGAATGGAGCTAATCCATACCGAGAATGACTTCAAAATTTGTCATCTCTAACTCTATGAGATTAACTAAAGTAACTTTATGAGATATTATGACCAGAAAGTTCCTGTATACCTGCTTGGCTACAATGGAAATACCCACTGGTGTAGACAATGAAAAGGGCTCAACTAGAGTTTTAGGACTGACTCCAAAGTTGATGTCTATATAAGGAGTTACAAAGAAAAGAGAAGCTCCAGGGTCTAGTAAAGCATAAACATGTAAATGAAATACTTGCAACATACCAGTAATTACATCAGGAGAATTTTTCTCATCTTAGCGGGACTGAAGAGCATACAGTCTATTTTGGTGGTGACTACTGGTAGCACTGGAAGTGGCACCCTGCTGAGTCGAGAGACCGACTGGAACTGACGACTGATGGAACTGGCCTTATTGTCGCAACTCTCTACCTTTTTAAGAAACTAACCGACACTCCCAAATTTGATGGCCTGGCTTGCCACACCCAAAGCACACATCACTACCAGCTCCACACTCACCCTATGGTGTTTGCCACATTTCTGACATTGAGGATTCGTATGGGTACTGTTAACACTTCCTTGGGACTTTGAGCTTGGTGCTTTATCCCTATTATTATTTCTTAATTTGGTCACTTGGGCACTGGCTGACGAGGGTGATGGGGCTAAATATCTCTTTCAAAATTGAGGATGGCTACCACCTTCTGACCTTGGCTGACTGAAATTAAAACTACCTACTCTAGCGCTCTTGTTCTCCCTCTCTCTCTTCTTAGTCTTCTGCTCCTCAATATATTGAGTATGAACTATCAAACTGGACAAGTCCATCTCCTTAATTAGCATTGAGGTCCTACACTCCTTGACCATACTATCGGACACACCAGACATAAACTTGCTCATGTTGGATCTATTGTCAGCCACTTAATATGGAGCATATCTAGCTAACTAAGTAAACTTGAGGGAATACTCCTTCACACTCATGCTGCCCTACCTTAAGTTAATAAATTCTAACACCTTGGCCTCCCTCAACTCTAATGGGAAGAATCTATCTAAGAAAGTTGTAGTAAACTCTTCCCATTCTACAGGCCCTGCATTTGTACCCTTATCTACCTTCCACTGCTTAAACCATGTGTGGGATACATCCTGCAATTGATATGCATCCAACTCAGCACTCTGACTATATATCACCCCCATAACATCTGTTACCTTCTGAACCATATCTAAGAATTCTTATGGATCCTGTTCAGACTTGGATCTCGTGAAGAAAAGAGGGTTCATTCGGGTGAAGTCCCGAATCTTGGTTGCAGCAGTATTGGCCACTGGGTTGGTCTAAACATAAGCTGGTCGTTCATTCTGAGCTACTATGGAATTGGCTAGAGTGGTGAATACAACTCTGAATTCTGCGTGGGAGACATGCTCATCCAGAGGATCTTCCTGGACAGACGAAGGTGCTGGCTGGTTTCTTGTTCTTCCGTTGTTCTTTTTGGGAGGCATGTTCTGTAAAAAAAAGGGAGAAATGAATTAGACAGATAGTTTAACATGAGCTCATGCTCAATCGCACGATGTGACTACTTAAAGAAGGGAAACTTTTCCTAAATGCCTTGTAGCCTCTTTCCCATAAGTGTGGCGCACTACAAAACCATGCACAAGACTCTACTTGACACGGATTTTAGACTTTCTAGGACACTTTAAAACCTTAGGCTTTGATACTAAGTTTGTAATGCCTTGAGAGTACACCTTGGGCGTCACACGGTGCTTACAGTCCCGAGGGACCACAAGATAGCCCATGAGTTGGTACCTGCTGTGAGCACTGAATAACATAATCATAAATGTGGAAGAACAACTAATATGCCATAAGATTTTAATAACTGAAATCAATACTGCATCATAAACCTGGAAAATGATGGTATGAATCTGGTAGGATAAAGATAAACTAAATAACTAACTGACATGTCTGAAAGCCTCTAAACTGACTGAATATGAGTTGATAGGACAGGCCCCAACTAACTCCATCTAACTACTGAACTAAAAAAATAAACTAAAATAGACTTTCCTCGAATCATGAGAACTAATCATTTCTACTGCTGAGAGTCTGAAAAGTCTAAGCACGATCCGAGAACTGGACGTCCAAATCTATGATATAAGACATCATAGCACAAAAAAAAGAGTATGTGATTAGTACTTTGAATGTAATGGTATGCTAAATGAGGTAGGCTAATATGCATGGTTTCATGAACATGGATAAGTAATCGTCTGAATATGTTTGGATAACATAAAGTACTGAATAAAGTGTATAAAATCTGTGAATACTAAGAATACATAGAGTCTGTAATTACTGAAGATGCATAAAAACTATAAATATTTAAGATACTTAAAATTTGTAGATACTGGGGATGCATGACCAAGCATGTAACATGAATCGAATAAAATTTGTAAACTGAAATACTAAAATAACTAATATCTATATGCTTTGGTCAAACAACACTGAGACTGAGTGTCTGAACTGATTACAGGATTGAAACTGTAACTGAGACTGTGGGAGGTATCATCTAATCGAAATGCCCCAATCTGAGCTAACTGGGGTCCAACCTGTAACCCCAGTTGGAAGGGTGTTAATACCGTGCCACGGGTACTAACATTGGGTGTGTGGATCCATTAAATAGATGTACTATCTGAAAAGACTAAGGGTGTCAATCCTAAACTGATAGGTGTCCCCTGCGAGATAGTCAAGCCTAAACTGACAGGTGACTTCTCATATCCTATGCTGGCTACGTAGTTCTGGAGCACGGAGACTGCTACTAATGACTCTACCTATCTGACGGGGAAGTCGTCATCCCTGCACTCTCTCAGTGCTAAATCCTAATCCCAACTGAATGACACTGGATTACTGAACTGTCCTGGATTTAACTGACTGATCTAGTAATTCTTATAATATACTCCGGAGTTATTCTGAAAGTACTGGGATGAGACTAAGTAAATAGCTATGGTTTTCGGGTATTCAAAACCCCTAGAACTCAAAAGCAAAAATAGTAAAATAGTACAAATCTTGAATGACATAATCATGGGAACATTTAATAAAATCAACTCTTGTAAGTATTTCATCAAACACTTGATGTCCATAGTTTAAACAAAACATGGAAATAGTATAAAGATTGAAGAAATAGCATGATTCTAACATCAATGACACTTAGTCATGATTTAATTCGAAGAATGACAACATTAAAACATATAGGACTTGATAACAACAATAAATTCATTGAAGCATGGTATAAAATCAAAATTCATGGAGATTCATGGTCAAAACTATAAGTTAAAATCTTCATAACTTGAAAAGATTATAACTTTGTAATTAAAAATGGATACGTGGACTCCATGGGTGAAAGGAACCCATGGATGAACACTTAACATAACTGGGTTGATGAATTTGTGATGATTGATGGTGGGTTCTCAAGATTTGGCCTTGAATTTTGAAGTCTAAGTTTTCTTGTTCTTGAAGAGAATGGATTCCTGTAAGAGTAGTTTATGAATAATGGGCATATATTGCCCTATTAGTCTTTAATTTCGTGTTTAGAATGAATTTAGGGCTTAGAAAAATGACCAAATGGCCCCTTGGAAATTTAAATCGCGGACTGAAAATCCTAATTTTTGGCCTTGGCGCGACGCGGTACAATTGCGTCGGGCCACTGGAAATTGACGAGTGCCATTTTGGCCTTTGGTGCGGCACGGTGGAATGCGGCTTCCCACTGGTTGATACCTGGAAGTTCACCGCGATGCAGCCTTATCGCGTTGGCTCACAGGTTTCGGACAATTCCCATTTAGCATAGCTCCGCGATGTGCTGGGTGCCAATTTGGCACACTGTCTTAAAAAATATGTTATAACTCTTCGCCTGGGTATCAGATTTGGGCAAATTTTATATTGTTGGAAAACTGGCCGAATTTCCTACGAATTGGTAAGGTCTAAACTAAAAAATACTTAGCATTTAAATTTTTTTATCTAGGATAACTCATGTACTGAGAGTTAATTTAAGCTAGGGAAATACGAGGTATTACAGTTATACTATAACAAATTACAAGAATTAGATTGCATTTTAACAAAATAAAATAATTACAAAACGATAAATTAAACCACCAAACTCACCAACCATACAGTTAAAGAACAGTCGACCTGGATTTGAATCGGTGCGTGACTTCCTTAAGACAGCTGGATTACCGCAATAACATAAAAAATAAGGCTTGTTGGCTGCATTGAATGTTTGAGAGGTCTGAGACATTGTAAATGACTACAAACTAAATAAGAAAACATGGAGTTAAAAATCACTAAAAAAAAGATATGACTAAGCTGCATTGATTTTTCTCGGCAATAAAAATCAACTTTAAAATTTTGGAACAGTCGATAGGCAAAGTTGACAGCCTGGTCGCACTGATGAATCCCCTCAATACGCAGTCAACACTTCACCCCATGTCATGAGTGATAGAAAAAGTAATACTAGTAAAGTAGATGTGTAGGATTTCATAGCTCCTTTTTTTATGCGAGATTATTAATTTGATATGAATATTGAGTGAAACATGCCATATCTCGCACCATTGTTAGATCACAAGTCTTAAACCAACCAATACTTTGGCCAGTCTAAAATTATGGGTTTTTTCATTTTTTGTTTTTTAGAACGTTCAATCAAATTAATAATTAAAATGTTCAGCTATACCCTTCATATATATTTTCTAGGTTGAGTTTTAACAAACTTAAATTTTCAAGTT
Organism: Capsicum pubescens; assembly: GCA_030864215.1. NCBI lineage: Eukaryota > Viridiplantae > Streptophyta > Magnoliopsida > Solanales > Solanaceae > Capsicum > Capsicum pubescens. Next base: position 124,110,229 of record CM061544.1, read on the forward strand.
GATTTTATTTCATTTATCATTGCAGTAGGTTTTAAATAGATAAAAAATTTACCACCATAAAAGGACAATCAATGACTGATTGTCCACTATTCGATTTGATTGTTCTCAGTAAATGCATGTAATAGTGTGAACGATTTGACCCCTGTTTAGCCTAGCCTTGCCTAGCCTACCTAGGTTTGGATAAAGTTACAGTTCATTGCATGGACGCCACATCGCCTTAGTCAACTATGCATGACACAAACACAGATTGGAGATTAACGACGGTTATTACAATAGTGTCAGTATTATGGACTCCAATTCGATTACCTTACCATTTCCTTTTCGTTACAAATTGATTTTCAATCCTGTTGCAACTCACATATTATTATGCGTTAATGTAATAAAGTAATTGCATATAATGTTGACAAATTGAGAATCGATGCAGTTCATTATTACGTACATTAATTCAACAATTCCTTGTTACGAGTTAATTTAGTAAAATTATTTCATATAATTTTAAAAAATTGAGAATCGACGCAGTTCATTATTTCGTACATTGATTCGACAATCCATTGGCATGAGTTAATTTTAAAAAATTATTTCATATAATATTGATAAATTGAGAATCGACGCAGTTCATTAGTTCGTACATTCATTCGACAATTCCTTATTACGAATTAATTTAATGAAGTAATTGCATATAATGATAAAAAATTGAGAATCGACACAATTTATTATTACGTACATTCATTCAACAATCCCTTGTTACGAGTTAATTTAATAAAGTTATTTCATATAATGTTGACAATTTGAGAATCGACGAAATTCATTATTATGTACATTAATTCAACAATGTCATGTTACGAGTTAATTTAATAAAGTAATTGCATATAGTGTTGACAAATTGAGAATTGACGCAGTTCATTATTGCGTACATTCATTCACCAATCCATTGTCACGAGTTAATTTGATAAAGTTATTTCATATAATATTGACAAATTAAGAATCGATGCAGTTCATTATTACGTACATTCATTCAACAATCTCTTGTCACGAGTTAATTTAATAATAGCTTTTTTGATATAACGGTGACAAATTAAGAGTGATGCAATTCATGACGTTCATTTATTCTACAATTCCTTGTTACGAGTTAATTTAATAAAGTTATTTCATATAATATTTACAAATTGAGAATCGATGCAATTCATTATTACATACATTAATTCAAAAATCCCTTGTTACGAGTTTATTTAATAAAGTTATTTCATATAATATTGACAAATTGAGAATCGACGCAATTCATTATAACGTACATTCATTCGACAATTCATTGTCACGAGTTAATTTAATGAAGGTATTTCATATAATGTTGACAAATCGAGAATCGACGCAATTCATTATTACGTACATTCATTCAACGATCCCTTGTTATGAGTTAATTTAATAAAGTAATTGCATATAATGTTGACAAATTGAGAATCGAAGCAATTCATTATTACGTACATTCATTCAACAACCTCTTGTTACGAGTTAATTTAATAAAGTAATTGCATATAATGTTGACAAATTGAGAATCGACGGAATTCATTAAAACGTACATTAATTCAACAATCCCTTGTTACGAGTTAATTTAATAAAGTTATTTCATATAATGTTGACAAATTAAAAATCAATGTAATTCATTATTACAGACATTCATTTGACAATCCATTATCTCGAGTTAATTTAACAAAGTTATTGCATATAATGTTGACAAATTGAGAATCAACGCAATTCATTATTATGCATTCATTCAACAATCCCTCGTCACGAGTTAATTAAATAAAGTAATTGTATTTAATGTTGACAAATTGAGAATCGACGCAATGCATTATTACGTATATTCATTCGACAATCCATTGTCCCGAGTTAATTTAATGAAGTTATTGCATATAATGTTGACAAATTTAGAATCGACGTAATTCATTATTACGTACATTCATTCAACAATTCCTTCTTACGAGTTAATTTAATAAAGTAATTTCATATAATATTGACAAATTGAGAATTGACGCAATTTATTATTACGTACATTCATTCAACAATCCCTTATTACGACTTAATTTAATAAAGTAATTGCATATAATGTTGACAAATTGAGAACCGACGCAATTCATTATTACGTACATTCATTCGACAATCCATTGTCACGAGTTAGTTTAATAAAATTATTGCATATAATGTTGACAAATTTAGAATCGACATAATTCATTATTACATACATTCATTCAACAATCTTTTGTCACGAGTTAATTAAATAAAATAATTGCATATAATGTTGACAAATTGAGAATCAGCACAATTCATTATTACGTACATTCATTCGACAATCCATTGTCACGAGTTAATTTAATGAAGTTATTGCATATAATATTGATAAAGTACTAATAGACGCAATTCATGATGTAGACTCATTCAACGATCCTTGTCAAGAGTTAATTTAATAATAGCATTTAATATAATGTTGACAAATTGAGAATTGTTGTTGTTAATGACGTGCATTCATTCAACAATCACATGTCACGAGTGAATTCAACAACGTTTGATATGATGTTGACAAATTGTGAGTCGATGCAATCATGACGTACATTCATTCAACAATCCCTTATCACGACTTATTTTAACAATAGTATTCTAAATTTTAACAATTGAGAATCAACAAATTCCATAACGTACATTCATTTTAAAATTTCATGTCATGTAATTGATCAAACGAACGAGCTCGGTGATGGTTAGATTATTATGCTGCATACATTGTGTTGAAAGCTCTGGTAGCAAATACGGTTAAACAACTTGTGCATACTCCTTAGGTCGCGTGTTCGATACTTGTCGATGGAGTTCGGAATCAAAATATGTCATGAAACTAAAAAAAGTATCAAAATATGCCTTGTAAATAAAATGTGACCATAATATGCTTAACTCACTTTAAAACTGAGTTATATCAAAGTGAGTTAACGATAGGTGCCAAACGGTGTTTGAAATCTGAAAAAGTACATAACTCATTTTTAAGTGAGTTATACATTTTATTTCTACATAACTCACTTAAAAATGAGTTATACAATGAAAGTTATATAAGCATTTTATTTATACGTAACTCACTTAAAAAGTGAGTTATGTTTTTTTGGTTTATATTTATTTGGTTTATTATATGTATTTTTATAATTTATGTGAATTTTTATTAAACTTACTTATTATGTGAGCAATCAATTTATCTTTTTAAAGAAAACCGGAAAAAAAAAGTCTTTTTAAAGCTTTATTTTTTTAAAAAAAATTGGCATATTTATTTTTTTGGTTTATATTTATTTGGTTTATTATATTTATTTTTATAATCTATGTGAATTTTTATAAAACTTACATATTATGTGAGCGATCAATTTATCTTTTTAAAGTTTTAATTTTTTTTAAAAAATGACATATTTATTTTTTATAAAGCTCACTAATTTTGTGATTTTATAAAGCTCAGTAATTATTTTTTTGGATATATTTTTATCTTATAAAATTATATATGTCTCTATTTTTATCATATACTCACTTTGTTTCAAATAAGTTGGCCCCTATTTACTTAGCATACTCATTAAGAAAAAATTTATCAGGGTTATCCATTTATCAAATTAGGCTTATTAATTATGCTTTGAAAATATAAATTTAAGTTTATCCAACATTATGTAAATTATTGGATACTTGACGTTGGACTTGAGGGAGATATTATAATCTATTGTATTTCCCTCATGGATAATTTTGTCATTTCAAAAAAATGCAACATTAACGCGTTCAACATTCATTCTTTAAGCTTTGATTAAGTTTTGAAAAGAAGAATCGAATTTGAACAAGTTTGAAAAAGAATTGAATTTAAAGAAGAAAAAATCACTTTCAAAAGAGGAGTTGAGCGAATAAAGAATGAAGAGTCTTGAATGTATACTTCTGTTTAAATAGGAGAAATATGAAAGTTGGTGGAAAAAGCTATTTACGCATAACTCATATATTCTTGGAGTTATATTCATATAATGGATAACTCACTTAAATAGTGAGTTACTTATTTTATATTTGCATAACTCACATAATTAGTGAGTTTTCTATGATAAATGTGAGTTATATGTATGTATATATATATATATATATAATATGAGTTTTATAGAAATAAGAAGATAACTCATTTTTTGTGAATTTTACACTTTTTCTAATGGTACTTTTTATGACTGACAAACGTTATTGATGGACATGTCAACTTTGTATGATATATTTTGAAAGTACACAGAACAACTTTCTCTTTGTTGTTTTTTAAAATAAAGATTTTAGTTGTATATTATATACAAAAATTAATGAGCATATACTCCTTCCTCATGTCTAGTTGTGTAGTATATAATTTGTTTTGCATAACTCAATTATTTTTAACACCATATTCATATTTTATATCACTAATAAAGTTATGCACTTATCACATATATTTTAAGAGTTATATTCAATGAATAACTCCTTTTTTTTACTTATTTTATATTTGAATAACTCACATAATCAGTGAGTTTTACTCCTTTCGTTTCGTATTAGTTGACCTTCTTTCTAAAATATTTTATTTCAATTTAGTTCTCCCTTTTATAAAATCAAGAAAATATAATTATATTCTTTCGATACTACTCCTATCATTAATAGCTAAATAAAGTGTATAAACTTAAATTTATATTTTTAAAGCATAATTAATAAGTCTAATTTGATAAATGGATAACCCCTAATAAATTTTTTCTTAATGAGTATGTTAAGTACATAGGGGCCAACATATTTGAAACAAAGGGAGTATAAGATATAAATAGAGGCATATATAGTTTTATAAGATAAAAATATGTCTAAAAACATAATTACTAAGCTTTATAAAATCACATAATTTGTGAGCTTTAAAAAGATAAATTGATTGCTCCCATAATATGTAAGTTTTATAAAAATTCACATAAATTATAAAAATAAATATAATAAACCAAATAAATATAAACCAAAAAGCATAACTCACTTTTTAAGTGAGTTACGTATAAATAAAATGCTTATATAACTTTCATTGTATAACTCACTTTTTAAGTGAGTTATGTAGAAATAAAATGCATAACTCACCTAAAAAGTGAGTTATGTACTTTTTCAAATTTCTAACACTGTTTGGCACCTGTCATTAACTCACTTTGATATAACTCAATTTTTAAGTGAGTTAAGCATATTATGGTCACATTTTATATATATGACATATTTTTATACTTTTTTTAGTTTCATGGCATATTTTGGTTCCGAAATCCTCCCCGACGCATGCTGTTTTGATTTGTTTTTTTGAATGAGCAATAATGTCAATCCTTGCAACTATAATTTCCTAGGTCACCTCTAGAATACAAACCATCAGAATCTAGGTCATCTCAATCATTCCCTTTCCCTTCCCCGTATTATAATCAACAATCTCCTCCACAATACACAACAAACACTCAACCAAAACCCTATTCTCCTCCCCCACCCCCAAAGAAAATGAAAACTTTCATTCAAGTACGCGGCAAACCTACTAATTACCGGCCAAAATTTAGTATTACATTGACCAGATCATACATGAATCTTGACAGAGTGGTAATTTTTAATTTTTTCTTCAATGAGGATTCTACGTTTCTTTGTTATTTTAATTTAATTCTTGTTCTCTTTCAAATTTGAGTAATTAGTCCATCTTTTTTCCCCTTTTTAGTGGATACCACAAGAGGTTAGACAATACTTCCCCAGCGATCCGACGCCATTAACCATTCTTCATTGTGTTACTAAAAAGGCGTATAAGGCTAAGGTCGCCTGCTGCGGGTATCAGAACATGCAGAGGATATATGAAGGGTGGAGATATTTCATTCGTGATGCGGGTTTTCGGATAAGAGACGTTTTGGACATCACGATCTCCTACAGTGTTTCCACACATGTTTTTTTAGTTGTTCAACACATAATCGATGTGTGAAATAGTTTTCAGGAGGTACAACTTTCAAATGTATGAAGATATCCATAGTTTTGGTGCTTGGATTATGCATTGGTTTGAATGTCTTTTTTTTATTGAATTTATATATCGACTCTTTAGTTTATTTTGAAATAATTTAATTTGAGTGATGAGCCAAGTGAAAATTTATCAATTACTTAGTTGAAGAGCTGAGATTAAATCGAAAATCAAATCATTACGAACTAAAAATCGATAAACAATATAAATAAGATGCGTTTTTAATTCATGTTAGTTACTTAACTCTTTCTTATTGGTTAAATCGAAAATCAAATCGTTAGGGACTAATAATCGATAACCAATATAACTACAAAAATTAGACGTTATCATCTTTTTATATAGGAGACAACAATAACCAAGAAATATTAGATGTATAACTACATACAAATATATTTCTTTAATCAGCAAAGACATATAACTATATCCGTCAAAACACACCATCTTATCAAACTAATGCACCATTACATATGCCAACATCACTTTTCAATTCAACGACACAAAACGTAAATGAACATCATCACATTACATATCAAACTAATGAACAAAATTATCTTTAACATCATTTTTCCTTTCGACTCTTTTTGTTGTTTGTTGGTCTTCTTCAACAAACCCAAGATCACAATATTGGCTTAACGTGGAAATTCTGGATCATACCAATCAAAAAAGTTGCAACTAGCAGACTGCAATTCATAGAAAAGAAAGTTATAAAATTTACTTATTACAAAACATTAATTAAAAAGGAAGATAGAATATAAAAATTACGTACACCATAATGCATACAATTCAGGAATCTATGTCCGATATTGTCATCCTACCATGAAATTCTCATAATTGGAGGAGACCCACATACACAAACAAGTCTCCTATTATAATTCATGGAGTTAGAAATAAGTAGATAAAGTAGAACTAGTAAAACGATATTTTTTTAATTGGAAGTGATGAAGGATGAGGGATAATAAATAGGAAGAGTGATAGTTGAACTCCATGAATTATCATAAATTTGATGGGACAGGGGAAGGTGAGTTATTTATATAGTTTGTAATAAATTATTATGTTTTGCATAAAGTAATGTAATTCGTAATCTGTAAATTATTACAAACTATATGATTTGACATAAAGAGTGAATTCAACAACGTTTGATATAACATTGAAAAATTGATAGTTAACACAACTCATCACGTACATTCATTCAACAATCACGTGTCGCGAGAGAATATAGTTAATTTTCATATAATGTTGACAAATTGAGAGTCGACGCAATTCATGATGTACATTCATTCCACAATCCCTCGTCAAGAGTTAATTTAGTAATTGCATTTGATATAAGTACGACAAATTGAGAATTGTCGTACTTCATGATGTACATTCATTCAACAATTGCATGTCACGAGTGAATTCAACAATGTTTGATATAACGTTGAAAAATTGATAGTCAACACAACTCATCACGTACATTTATTCAATAATTACGTGTCGCGAGAGAATATAGTAAATTTTTATATAATATTGACAAATTGAGAGTTGACGCAATTCATGACGTACATTCATTCCACAATCCCTCGTCAAGAGTTAATTTAGTAATTGCATTTGATATAAGTATGATAAATTGAGAATTGTCATACTTCATGATGTACATTCATTCAACAATCATATGTCATGAGTGAATTCAACAACGTTTGATATAACTTTGAAAAATTAATAGTTAACGCAACTCATCACGTACATTCATTCAACAATCACATGTCGTGAGAGAATATAGTAAATTTTCATATAATGTTGACAAATTGAGAGTCGATGCAATTCATGACGTACATTCATTCCATAATCCCTCGTCAAGGGTTAATTTAGTAATTGCATTTGATATAATATTGATCCTTGGTCAAACGTACAAGTTCTGTGATGGATTGATTATTATGTCACATGCATTGTGATGAAACCTTTTGTGGCATATATGGTCAATCATCCTATTAATACTCCTTAGGTCGCGTGTTCGATTCTCCCTGATCTATTTTTTTTATTATTCTCCGTATAAGCAATAAATGTTGTGGACCCTAAATGCTAACCAACTACCAAGGTCACCTTTTTCAATATAAACCATTCCCATTCCTCTCCTCTTTAAAAGGCACCACAGTGCACGCCTCATCTGTACTACTATATACAACCAACTACTACATTTCTTCATAACTCTCTAAAAAAATATCGTCATTCATACGCGTTCAAATGAAGATAGAACCCTATCATCAGTTCCAAGTTAATCTGCACCGCTCTTACTTTAAGCAAGACTTTCAGGTAGATTTATTTATTGTCTTTTTAAAATATTTCTTTCTCTTTGTCTTCGTTTAATGCCTTCATCACTTTTTTTCGAATTGTAGTGGCTGTCACTATGCGTCAATGACTACTTTCCCCAAAATCCAACGCCGGTTAAGATCTTTAATTGTGAAATGGAGGTGTATTTATCTCAGGTTGGTGCTCACGGCATAAACAACTATCGTAGGATCAATAACGGATGTAGAGAATTTATCAGGGCTATGAATTTTAGAGAAGGAGATGTGTTACATATGTTACTCTTACGCAGTTGGAAAAATTGTATTAAACTTGTTGTTCTTAATCAGGACCCAAACCTACAAATTCTTATTGCACTCATAGAACCATTCCCTTATTTGATCAGACATTACTAATACTTTGTTAATTATGTTTGTTCTTATAAATATATTCAGTAGTTCTTGTTCAACAAATTTATTTATCTTTATTTATCTTGCTGCTTCCACATTATTATCTTGTAAATTTATAAGAGTAACCGAAATTATTAATTAATTTTCTGTAAGTTTTATTTTTGAGATCTGACCAATTAAGTAAAACAGATGAAACAAAATTGTGTTTCATGAAATAAAGAGTAGAAAATGCATTGGTTAGGAAGAAAATTGTAAGTAAGTGGACCATTAATTAGAGGTTGGGTGTAATTTAAATTAAAAAAAAATTCTTAGAGGCACAAGACATCTAAAAATAAGGTGCAATACAACTGAAAAAATTCAAAATGTTTTAGGTGGCAATAAAAACAGTCAAATTAATAGGCCATAGTGTTTTGATTCGAAAATTACATTTGATTTTTGGGTTATGTTATGACGCGTTATTTAAAATTCCAACTATTCATAGATCAACGAAATATTTACGGCCACACAAGTTCTACGTACTACATTAAAATCACATTGCGCAATATTTAAAAACAACAGTTCGTAATATGGAGGATAATATTCGTGGTGTACGCCTACTTAGGATTGAAACTAATTTCTTAATTGTGACAATAATAAATTGTATCTACCTAAAACAATCTTCGCATTTCCTATGTCCATGAAAAAATCAAAATGTATACAATTACAAAGAAACGTTGAATCAACAATTATTGCTACACAAAACATACATTGATTTAAAATTATGACTATACGTCAATCAAACTTTCTCACTATTATTGATTCAATTGAAATTGATTTGATCAACATTATCATTCTCTTCGCATGAACTAATTCGGTTCACTGTTGTCGTGTCATGTTCATACTCAAAGTATGAACAAAATATATTACATCAACAACTATCGATTATAAGTTATTCAGTAACTATCGATTATAAGTTATTCAGTTGAATTCACTATTCTCGGCATGATTTAGATAATCAATTGAATATTCAATCATGCTATTTTTTGTTACAAACATGGTACGTAAAATATTTAAATTATTAAAATGAGCCCCTTAATTTGTGTGTTAATTTAAATAAATAATTAGGTTCCTTAATGATATACCGAAATAGAGCATTAATAAAATATAATGCATGCCAACTATGACTGAAGGCTATTGCAGCAACTTGGTCAAACATCAACTTTAGATTTCATAGGTCCTGAGTTTGAAATCGTACTTTTCCACTTTTTTTAAAAAAATAATTATTGTTTTGAAGGAGGTTCCCCAATGTGTTTGGTAATTCAAAAAATGTTTCAACTTGCTAAAACTATGCCTTTACTTATTTGGAGGGAAGCTGAAAATATTTCTTTATATTATAATCACCACTCACCTCCACAATACACCACATAATCTTAACCAAAACCCTATTCTCCTTCCCCCATCATCAAAGAAAATGACCAGGTTCAAACCAGTACATCTCAACCCTACTGAACGTGGGATAGAATTCATTATTAGGTTGAACATAACAGACGTGACACATGACAAAGTGGTAATTTCTAACTTTTTTATTCATTAAGGATTCTATGTTTATATATTTATTTCATTTAACTTTTGTTCTCTTTCAAATTTGAGCAAGTCGTCCGTCTTTTCCCCCTTTTTAGTCGATACCAGAAGAGGTATGTACATACTTCCCCATCGATCTAACGCAAGTAACCATTCATCATTGTGGTAATAGAAAGTCGTATACGGCTAAATTATTCTGCTGCCATAGGAACAGTCGGAGGGTATATGACGGGTGGAACTTTTTCATTCGTGTTGCGACTATCAAAGTAGGAGACATTTTGGTCTTCGAGATCGCCTAAACTAATGTCGGATCTGTTTTCTTAAATGTTAAACATGTAATCCCTGTGTGAAGAAGTTTTCAGGTTATGGATTGGTTTGAATGTCTTTTATTATTATTATTATTAAACTCATAACTTTACTCTTTAGTTTATTTTTCAATTCCCATTACTAACTTTTAATTTTCTTTTACTTTCACTACAGTAACAAAACTATCATAACTACTTCCTTGGGTTCAACATTTCTTTCTCTTTCTATGTATTTTTTCGTTATTGAATGTCCGAAAACTGTAAAAGAAGTCATCTAGATTTACCAACCAAATATTTTTGCTAGATTTTTTACGAGAAAGGTAAAAAAAAAATCCTATAGGCAGATTTGGTTGATTTTGGATAGGACTTGGCAAAGGCAAACAGTAGAGAAAACCCTTGTCAATAACAGCATGCGGTATGACCATTATGATTGACTTTAACACTATTCAAGGCTTTTAGTAGAACCTAGGTGACGTTACCACTATCAAGACCTAGTAAATGGATCGGTTTGTAGGTTGCGGAAAGGGCCAAACATTTTATTTCTCATTTAATTCTCCAATAAAAATCCTAGCCTATTTAAATGTGTATCCTCTTTTTATTTGTAATTTTGTTCAACTTTTATCATATAGAGTTTTCATAACAAATTCCAAATGCCTCTTTTACACACAAAATAATATGTCTACCTCAAAAAATGAAAATAGTCGTGTGGTGCAAAGAAGAAGATACTATCACACTATTTGGGATATTGAGCTGTCGAAAGATGAGGTAAGGGACCTTAATTAGTATGTGGAACAAAAAAAGCTAGATCTGTGGGAGTTGAGGCATCATTTCCACACCTATATACGAGAGGTTAACAATGAGAAGATTGAAGAAGGTGGTGAGGCTATTGAGGGTGTTGATCCTGCTGCTTAGGTTGTTGTTTATTTATTTATTTTTTCGATCTTTTTAATTGAAGTTTCTTTTTTCCGTTGTAGGTTTGTTCTCCCATTTCCAGTTAATGAATGAATGTCTTCTTTTTATATTACACTTCCTTTAACTTTATGCAAATAACGGAACACACAAGTTAATTAAAGGACTAGCAATTCATACAAATTATCGAATATTTTAGATACAAACCGTAGATTATGCGTTGAACACATTTAACATTGATTAGATTTAACTGAAGAAAATTATAGAAAATACAATCCAATAAAATAAATGCCTTTTCTACACTTGGATAATGAACTGCAACCATTCAAATGTTATACATCCGATAGAAACTCACTCCAAAATGAGCACTGAAACAAAATAGTATGAACTTTCTGTTTGACACTTCAATTTAATGTATTAATATCCAAATATTTAACTCTACATGTCCTGTTGTCCAAGAACAACTTGGACAAAGTATGAAATATGATTGCACGTTGGATGGTTTAACAAATACATTGATGAATACACTATCACTTAATAATCTTCCTAAATTGAACTAGGGTATAAAAATTAGCTTCAAATTATACTTGAATAAGGGAGGAGAAAATTCAAAATGGAGCAACTACGTGCTAATTAACTATTTACTTAATATAAGTGCTACTATATACTGCAACGATATGTGTTAAATGAAAACACTAATTATCCATGCTTGCATTCACTAAAATAATCACATAATGTATTGTAGAGATGTCACTTCGCATGGACAATTTCAATTTTTATATTGTGATAAATTTAGTGAAACCACCAACATTTACAAACTTTACAATACATTTACGCATGTCCATGCTTCCATTCACTAAGTGAAAATAATGAATAAAAGGATTCGACAAACTTTGATGGGTGGAACAATGTCAATACGTATCACACAACAATATTGATTGCAACAATTCAAAAAGTTAACACTAAAAAAATTACACTATTATTTTGTACCTAATAGTCCATATTGTTAAAAATGAGTGAAAAATAATGAATTGCGCATGAATGTATTAAACTAATAAAGACGATGGGGAGTTATTTCATACCCAAGAAATGGCCCATGGAAAATTTACATATGCACATCTCATTGGGCCTAAAATGAGGACAATTTTAACAACCTTCTTAGTTGGATTGGGCCCAAATTTGAGGGTCTCAAAATTGGGTTACAAGAAATGGGCCCAAAGAATAGTTCCTACATTCTCCAGCAATAAATCCTAATATACAATACTATACAAAATAAAACAAAGGAAGGGAAATAATATGGGGAAGATAAAGGGTCAAGTGGATGGAGATAGTGGGAGACAAGAAAAGACAATGCAGGGAATGGTTTTACTCCAAAACTGGGTGGTATTCAATTGGGAAGGGTAATTTGGGTAGGAAAATAATGTGAAATAACATTATCACCCTCCCTTGTCACTTTAATTACAACAAAACTGGCCAAAAAGTTGAATTCGGGTCCTTAGAGTCAATAGTCCTCGAGTCATTTATAATTTCCATTTTTTTAAAAATGTCCAAATGTATCATCACTAAGTATCCAAAACCAACTGTTAAAATTCAATGTACAAGTACAACGATGTATAAGGAATTGAGTAAAATATCTAAATGTCCTCAAAATTGAAGTTAATGTCCACAACCACACATATTGACGGAGAGGTGTGTGGTTGTTGCACTAACACCCTCTTATATAATAAGAGTATTCATATAGTTTAAGTTATCTCTCTCTTTTCTCTTCCTCATTTTTCAGTAAATAAACAACTTCATTATTTATCAATATTAGATATCAATGGCTCGTCTTAGCACGGACCCAATATATATTAATTTTGTGTCTCAATTTATGACACATATAGAATTTAGATAATCAGTCCTAAAATAATCTAAGTTTTTAATTATTGTATTTTATTATACTTTTTTTTATTTCAATTTAACTAACTGATATAATTTCGAGAGTCAGTCAAATATTTTATAGCTTTTATATTTTTTAAGTTTTTAATTATGTGATTTATAATATTTTTTACATAATTTTTCAATGAGATATGAATACTCTCTCCGTCCCAATATATGGCACAGATAAAATTTTGAGAGTCAATCATTTTATTTTGATATATATATATATATATATTTCTGGTAAAAGAGAGATGCATTGAACGAAAAAAAGATATTGTTTTACACAGCAAGGCCTAGTCAGGCACAAAAATATAACAATTGGGATTAGCATTCCCAATACTAGATACAGATCTGGAGAAAGATTTCCCCTTAAAGTCTTCCCAAAAAACTACCACTACACTAACAGGTGGAGTGGCAAAAACATGTAGGCTGTCAAAAAAATCTTGCTCAAAGCCTTGCTTTGCCAGCAAATCTACTACCCTATTCTGCTCCATGTAAGTGTGGTAGACTGGAGGATTCCCCAAGCTCCTTAGTAAATACCTGTATTAATAAACAACTGAATCCTAAAGTAAGTTTCCATAATGTAGAATATTTATAATTTCCAGTGAATCAATACAGACTTCTAAGGGTTTGAGATTTTGTTCAAAGGCAAGCTTAAGGCCCTCATTTAAGGCCAAGATCTTCATGAGATTATTAGTGGCATGGGTAAATCTTTAGCTAAAACCTACAACCTAATTTCCTCTACCGCCCTTAATGACCCCCAATCCTACCTCTTCCTGGGTTGCCAAGGAAAGACCCTCCAGTGTTAAGCTTAAAGGGGTTGGAAGTGGTTGGAAGTGGTTGGTAACCATTTAATAGTGATATTAGCTGGGGGTCTCATTGACTATGCCTAAGTGATGGTATTTCACAGCTTCAACATGAGGTATGCTAAAGCAAGTGTGGGAGTTAGCATTTTAGAGACTATTGGTATTTCTAATTTTTCAGAAGTGCCATAAGCAGAAGGGTAGGAGAGTACTCCAAGGAGTGTTGTTATCAAAGTTATATTTGTTCACTCTATTCCAAGTAGTTGAGCAGTTGTTTGTGTCAAACATGGATAGGTGGAGTTGGATTTTGCCCTTGTATTTTTGGAGAAGCTGCTGCCAGAAAGACTTGGCTAATTTGCATCCAAAGAAAATGTGGTGTTGGTCTTCCTGGGCATAATTGCAGTAATGACAAAGGGTAGGGTGGTAATATTAAGATCTCTTTTGGAAAGGGTGAATCTAGTTGGCAGGCTGTTGTGGTGCATGAGCCATACAAAAGTCTTGACCTTATTAGGGACTCTAAGATGCCATATCCAATTGGAAGAGATGTAGGCTATTTGGGGACCCCTCTTCAGGTTGCTGATGTATTGATAGGTACTTTTGTAGGAGAAAGTGCCATCACCTCTAAGTCTCTAAAAAAGAGTGTCCTGGCTGAGGTGGGTGCTCTGTAGAAAGGTATTTTGAATACTATTAATAATATTGGGAGGGATCTCAAAATATAGGGGAGTGAATTCCCATCTTCCATCCTTATAGATATCCTTGACCATAATGGGGGGATTTAGTTTTGGGCCCCAGAACAATAGAGGAGAGGAGGGAATTCCAAGGATCCATCTAACCTCCCAGCCTTGAACTTTGATTCCATCCTTTATGGCCTAAAATAAAGCATCTTTACAGAAGTTCTAGCAGTAGTTGATGTTTTTCCAAGTCCTGGAACACCTGTTGTTACCCTTTCTTCCTATCCCATATTTGGATATGAGAGTGTTAACCCACAAATATGTGGGGTTAGAGTACATTCTGCAACCCATTCTACAAAGAAGGGCTTTATTCTTGATGGCATCCCTTTTCATGCCAAGCCCACCATCCCTTTTAGTAAGGGTGATGGTGTCCCATCTAAGAATGTACATTCTCTTTTTAGCATCAGTGGTACCCCAGATGAAATTTCTTTGGGTTTTGTCAATCAACTTATACAAGGTCCTAGGAAGGTGGATATATTGCATAATATGGTTGGGAATACTAGATAAGGAGGATTTAGCTGAAGTTACCCTACCAGCTATATTAAGGAATTTCATTTTCCACCCAGCTAATTTGCTATTCAAATTGTCAATGAGGGATTAGAAGTCTCCTCTCTCAGGTTTTTTGTGGAATATTAGGAATCCGAGGTATTTGCCAAAGTGGTTAGATGGATGGATGCCTAGGAGAGAAGAGAGATTTTCCTGATCTTCTGGCCCACAGTTTTTGGAGAAGATAACTTTAGACTTAGCAAAGTTGATTCTTTGGCCAGAGTGAGAGCTAAAACTGTAGAGGACCCTATTAATGGTATGACAGTTTTTAGGATCAGCTCTTGCAAATAGGGTGAGGTCGTCTGCAAAAAAAAGGTGGGAAATAGGAGAGGCCTCCCTTAGAGATGGATAAGGGTGTCCAATGAAGGGTTTCAACCTTAAAGTTGATCCTCCTGGACAGGAGTTCCATATAAAGGATGAAGAGGTATGTGGATATAGAGTCTCTTGCCTAATTCCCTTAGTGGGGTTAAAGCGGATGGTCTTCCCTAATTAACTAGGATAGAGATAGAGGAGGTAGATATATAAGATAGGATGAGCTTTATGAGGTTTTAAAGAAAGTTGAAGAAAGAGAGGGCCTTCCTAATAAAGGACCATTCAAGCCTAGCAAAAGCTTTCTCAAGGTCAATATTTAGGAGCATGTTAGACTTCTTACCCTTTATTTTTAGAGAAGTGGTTAACATATTCCTGAACAATGATGGCATTATCATAGGACCTTCTCTTAGCCATGAAGCTAGCATGGCTAGGACCAAAAATGTTAGAAATCAAGGTTTTCATCCTGGTGTCTATGATCTTAGTGATGATTTTATATTGGATATTACAGAGCCCTATGGGTCTGAAGTTGTTAAGAGTTATGGCATTCCTACACTTGGGAATGAGACAGAGGTAGATGGAGTTGACTCTGTGGTCCATAGTGTAAGAAGTGATGGTCTCCTGAAAAAACTTAACAAGGGGTGGACCCAAAATATCCCAAAATTTCTGGTACATAAAGGGGTGCAAGCCATCAGGCCCAGGGGCTTTGTTAGGCTTGAAATAAAATACAATCCTTTTACCCTGTTCAAGAGAAGGGATGGCCTGTATGAGATCATCGCTGAGGGAGTTGATGGATCCTAGGGTGGAGGGGTTGGATTGGGTAGTAAGATATCCCAAGGTGTGTTCAGAGGTTAGCATAGTAGTTAGAGACATTAATGGAAATGTCCTTTTGATGGTAGTGCCATGTACCACTATCATCCACTAAGGAGTTAATCCTATTCCTTCTTCTCCTATTGAGAGTGGAGGTATGAAAGAACTTGGTATTAGAGTCCCCTTCAAGCATCCAAGAGATTCTGGACTGAAGCTTCCAGAATTTAGTCTCCAAGCTAAGGATATGTTTGAATTCTTTCAGCAAAGTATGTTCAAGTCCATGGAGGAAGGGACTTGTGGGGTAGTTTGGTGATTTTGGGATGCCAGCCAACCTTGCAAGCAAATACTTTTTCTTGTTAAACATGTTTCCAAATATAAGCTTGTTCCAATCCCTGGCCTTATCCTCAAAATCTAAGGTGGTTGTAGTAATGCAGGGATAGTTAAGAAAGGCTTCTTTGATCAGGTTGGGGAAGTCATGGTGACTAAGCCACATAGATTCCACACTGAAGGGTTTTATCTGATTTATAGGATTGAAGCCTAAGCTAAGAAGGAGAGGGAAGTGATCAGAGTGAGTTCTAGGGAGTTGAGTAACTGAGGCCTCAGAGTATAGGTGGATCCAAAGATTATTTGCAAGGCATCTATCAAGTCTTTCCAAATTCAAACCCTATCTATTTCTATACCTCATGTTGGACCAAGAGTATTTTCTACCCCTGAAGCCCAAGTCAATAAGCTGGCAGTGATTTATATAGTTCATAAAGAGGTTAGACCTATTTAGGTTAATCCTAGAACCTTCAAACTTCTCAGAGGCTCTAAGAACCTCATTGAAATTACCTCCTACTAACCAACTCTTTTCCTCAGAGGAAATGTAGTTATCAGAGAAAGAGGAGAGTTGGTCCCAAAGAGAAATCCTAGAATTAAAGTCAGTGCTAGCATAGATGATACTGAAAAACTAAGAAGGAGGAAAGGAACTAACCTTGACCTTGGCATGAATAGCTTCGGGGGAGATAGAGACAAAGGTGATGGATATGGAGTCATCCCTCCACATCATGACAAGTCCTCCTGAGTTACCATTAACCTTAGATTGAATGTGGTTTTGGAAACCCAGCTCCTCACAAAGATCTTGGTGATCATTCATCTTTGTTTCCATTAGAGCAAGAATGCATAGTTGGTGAATACTAACCATGGCTTTATAATGCTTTCGGAATTCAGCATTCTTAGGCCCCCTAACATTCCACACTATGCAATTCTTCATCTTTGATTGTAGGAGACTATTAGTATTTTATATATTACTTAATCATAAGTCTGAAATAAGAAGAAGAAAATAAATTTCACTTAATTTTTAAAAATAATTAAGTAAAAAAATTGTTCTTAATATAAGATTCAAATAAAAAGAAATATACGATATGTATTTAGTTTTAATATTTAATTATAATTAATTAATATAAACTATCATTTAAATAATTACTTTATTGTATTTAATTTTTAAAATTTGGAACAATCGAAAACGCATGTAAGTAGACAGATCGATCAAAAATAATACTCATACAATATTTATAATTGAGTTTTGTATATGCAGGAATTACACAATCAAGTAACATGAAAGGTAATGACAAATTAATTTCAACAATAAGCATTAATTAACCTGATAAAAGATAATTTAACTTGCTATAGGAGGTTAACTAACAACAATAGTGGTCTCTATTTTAGTTATGTAACCTGAAACATTTAGATTTTAGATTTTAGGGTCTCTCCACAAACGTTTAGCCTATTTTTAATTCATTAAACATCTTGTCAATTAATATTATATCCTATGTGAATAGCATGCACCATGACATCCCTTTGAATATGAAACGTCAATTTTTCCATCAGTAAGACACATAAAAATGGGCTAAGGGAGATGATACTTGATGTAATTCCATCATGATCGAAAGTGTTTCAAGTCACCTCCTGTTGTTCTTACCGATTCTTATATTCATCACTCACGATCTTAATTAATTTCCTTAATGTACGCCACATATAAATCTATTGAATCCAAAATTTCTATAGAACCTTCCTAGGAACTTTATCATATGTGTATTCAAGGTTGATAAGCACTATGCATAAGTCTCTCTTTCTAGCCTTGTACTGTTGGTACAAGTCAAATTGCCTCCGGACCATTAGATGAGATCTGTATGGTGCTCGAGGTGCTTGATGACTCCTTAGTGCTATTAAAAGATACCACATGGATGAATATTACCATTAAGAAGGGTCAAAGAACTTTGACGGGGTCGAAGGAGTGTAAAACGGGGCTTGAAATCCCCTTGGACATGCGCCCAAGGCGCTTTGGATCTGCCTTTGATCTACTCTAGCATTTCAAGAGTGGGTAAAAACAGCCCCTAGTGAGCCTTTTCTTGCATTTGGATCACTTTTGGGCCCTAATTATATAATATGTAGCCAAACTATAAGAACTTGATAGCTAGGCTTATTTCCTTAGTTAGTTTTGTTTAATGATGATGATAATTCATGAAAACTCCATTGGGAGTTTGAATGCATGAAAAATCAAATGTTGAACCTTGTTTAGAAATGGTGGTTGTAAAGGAGATTCGATCCCCATTTCTGTAAACGTAAGATCTAGGTGCTCTTAGGTAATCAATAAGGGAGGTCGTTGGGTTTGATACACCCTTTGGTTTCCCTTTTGTTATCTTCTTGTGTTTATCTTACTATAATCTATCCTTTTTATCCTTTTACTTTTCATTTGTCAATTTCATTATTTACTTAGTGTTTGTATTATCATCGTAGATTACTCACGTATCATTTGGTATCAATGTCGAGTTTGATTTCGTTCATAAGAAGTCAATCTTGGGTCTAGTCGTTTTAAAAATTAAAAAATCACAAAAAAGTAACTATTCACTTTTTAATTCTTAGGTCAAATTTTGATTTTTTGATTTTTTATGTTTTCTTATGTTTCTAGTGTTATATTTGTGTTCTCTAACTCTATACGTGTCTATAAATCTAATTTGAGTCAAATCGAAGCTTATTGAGTGTTTTATCCTTGTTGGAAGCTTGGGCTGAAGAAGTTTGAAGTGAATTAAAAATTTGAAGATTTTGGTGAAGAATTTGGCAAATTGATGTTTGGAATGAGTTTATAAGGCTAAGAAGTGCCTACGTTCAAAATTTCAACTCATTCCAGCTCCGGAGAAAAAGTTAGAAAGATTGATGTTCTTGATGTTCTTGGTGTGTTCTTGAGGAGATTGTTATATTCATGTTTAAATTTCAAACAAAGGTGCTTGTTTGATCTAAAAAGAAAGAATAAAAAGAGTTTAAAAGTGTTAGTACTAAAGCATCTCCAAAGTTTCCAAGAATATTAAAAGAAAAGAGGACAAAGGGGACCAATAGAGGGGTAAAACTCCATTACAAGAGGGTTGGGCGGTTGATTTGCGCCCCATCTGCCCTTGACCTACGTTGGAGACACTGCAGCAGCCCAAACACATGTCAAACTAGTAGATGGGCTTCCTTATACATCAAAGGTGCGCTGGGGATGCACCCAACCTGCTAGAGCAATTCCCCAAATGCAGATTAACCCATTCCAATGCAAATCAAGCTTCCAAACACATTTAAAGCTTTCTAATTCCATTTTGCTCAAGGTTTGATTCCTAAGTTTAAATTTCTTGATTCCGATCTCTTCTTTTGATTCTTAAACTACTCATCAACTAGTAATTCATCTACTAAGTATTAGTCTCCTATGTTTATGTTTTAATAATGACAAACTAACAAGTATATCTTTGCGGCTGCTAATAATGGAATGATAAAGAAAGCCGGCTCCAAAAATAGAAGGACATCAAGAATGGAAGGGCATCCATGTATCCAAGGAAAATCAATCACAATAAGAACAAATGGAAAGAGAATCTTATCTCCAAATCATCTCAAAATATTGGAAGATATGAAAGATCACGACATGGAAAATGGAACCGAAAAACAATTCAAGAATATGGCAAGCAAATGAATAAAATATCATAAAAATAGAAGAAGGATCACAATCCCAAAATCAAGGAACATCACATCAATCATGAAGAAAAGATCACAAGCACATTTGAAAAAAATCAATCTCTACAAAACCAAAAGGAAAAATAGATCACGAACATATCTAATATGCATGTGATCCAAAGCCGTATATGGACATATCATACGACTATATTTCTCAATCAAGGAATCAATTTACATCCTTGATTGAGAAGAAATCTCTTGGGTTTCCTTATGAAGAGTAGTAGCCGAAGACTATAAATGATAAAGACCGAAGACAGACACCTTTCACGTAACTTCAAGGAGAAAATTCAAAGTATCTCATTCTTAGTCTTACAAAGCTCTGTAACTTTAGTTTGCAACTGTTATATAAAGAGTAGGATCGAGTCAACTTTGTAACATCAACTGAAGCTGTGTCAAAAGATTTAAAGAGCAAAATAAGTCTTCATAACTTGTTTACAGTCATTATACTCGAGCCAAACTTTCAACGATCTAAGGAAACTTCGAAACCAATGGGGACTGGACGTAGGCACTACATTAGTATGCCGAACAAAGATAAATCTTTTTGTTGTTACTTTATTTTTTGTTATTTACTTACTTAATTATTCTAAGATTAATCTGTGTGTGAAGTGTTCTGGTCTACAGGCGAGCTGACTGTAAGGAGTCAGTAGTCGACTCACAGAAGAAAATTTTAATTCACCCCCTCTTGAATTTTAATTGGTATTAGAACAGGTCTCACAGATAGCATTGCTTAACCGCAAGTGAGGAAAGATCAAATGACCAATTATCAGATTCCTGGTGCTCTCCTTCAGGATGGTCACTCCTCCACAAGACCACCGTACTTTCACAGACATCATTACTCTTATTGGAAGAATAGGTTCAGGATCTTTGTTCAATCAAATGACTTCCAAGCCTAGGTTGTTATCAAGAAGGGTCTAAAGATAATTCCAGGACTCAAGGAAAAGTCAAAGGACAAAGATAAAGAATCTAGCAGTTCTGATATTAAAGATCTTTAAAGCTTCGAGGTCACCAAAGAACAGCAAGAGGTAATTCAAATTAACACATGTGCTATAAGTTTACTTTTTTGTGTAGTTAGCAGAGAAGAATACAACAAGATTTCAATGTGTGAAACAACAAAAAAATTGTGGGACAAACTGGAGATAACCTATGAAGGAACCACCAAAGTCAAGAAGTCAAAAATTGGTGCTCTTGTCAATGAATATGAGTTATTTAAAATGGAGGAAAATAAGGATATTGAAATAATGTTTGCCAGATTCAGTAAAATTGTGTGCTAACTAAAATCACTGGGAATGATTTATCATCACAGATTGCAAGTCCATAAACTGGTCCGAAGTCTCCCAAAAAATTGGGAAATCGAGGCTTCTATTATAGAAGATGGAGATCTCCATAACATGACATATGATGAACTACGAGGTAACCTTATTGCATATGAGAAAAATTATATCAACAGGTTTCACAAGGGTGAGAAGAAAAAATTAGTAGCCTTTAATGTTACTCCAACCGGAGAGGAGGACATTCTAGAAGATGCCAATAGTGAAGGAATGACCCTCATCAACCATGGAATAAGACAAATCATGAGACAGAGACAACAGAGATCCCAAGGAGGCAAAAATAATGACTGCACCAGAAACAATGATCTCTGCTACTACTATGGAAGTCCTTGACACTTCAAACAAAACTGTCTAGAATTAAGGTGATGGTCATCTAGAAAAAATCAAAATTTTGGAGCCTGGAGAGATGAAGATAAAACTGTAGAAGAAATAAAGGCTACCAATATGTGCTTTATGGCGACAGGTAAACCTAGTGAGGAACAGGTCCACAAGAGCTATAGCAAAGGAATGTGGGTCATTGACAGTGGATGTTCCAAACATATGACCGGAAAGAAGGATAACTTTTCCTCTCTAAAAGAAGTAGCTGAAGGATTAGTCAGATTTTGTGACAATGCCAGAGGCAATGTCGTTGGAGTCGGTTCAGTGAGGCTCAGCTCCTTATGCGAATTTACAAAGGCATACCTAGTAGATGGTCTCAAACATAACCTACTTAACATCAGTTAACTATGTGATGCTGGATTTGGAGTCCTTTTCAAAGATGAAAGATGCTCTATTAAACATGAAAAAAATATCTCCGTTATCGGTGAATGCATTGATAGCATTTATGTTTTAAATAGTCCTAATTTTTATACCTTAACCTGACTCACTGTACAAGCCAATTATACCTGGTTGTGGCACAGGAAGCTCTAGCATACTAGTATGCACATTATTGAGAAATTGTCTAGGTTGATTTGGTGAAAGGTCTGCCAAAACTCAAGTTTGGAAAGGATCACATCTGTGAGGCCTGCCAACTAGGTAAACAGATCAGAACATCTTTCAAAGCCAAAGATATTTTCTCTACTATCAGTCCTCTCCAAATAATCCATATGGATTTGTTTGGTCATACCAAGACCGCAAACATTGGTGAACGATATATTTTTGTCATAGAGAGAAGCTGGGCACCTCATCACCTACATTCACAGTAATCATGGAGGAGAATTTGAAATTAAGGCATTTAAAGAGTATTGTGCTTATAATGGATACCCTTAGAACTTCTCTTCACCGTGATCTCCTAAAAAAATGGTGTAGTGGAATGGAAGAATCGGTCCCTACAGGAAATTGCCTGGACAATCCTATTAGAACATAATCTCCGAGTTCACTTTTGGGCAGAAGCAGTCAGTATAGCATGTCATATCATCCACAAGTATTTGATCAGAACTATTTTGAAGAAAACACCTTATGAACTCTGGAGAGGAAAGAAGCCCAACATCGGCTATATCTATCCCTTCTGCTGCAAATGATTTGTTCATAATAATGGTATTTTCCTTAGCTAATCTCCCACTAGTCGTGCTTACAGGGCTTTTAATAAAAGAACTCTGTGTGTTGAGGAATATATGCATATTGTTTTTGATGAATCTAACCACCCCCTATGAGTATAAGTGTTGATGAAGAACAGGTGAGTAATATACAGACTGGAGAAAATCACAGCACAACTCCAGACCCCCTCCAAGACAAGTTAACTACACCCTCAACAGATTCGACTCCCACGGTAAAAGTAGTGAAGCCAAACATTCCAAAATAATGGAAACATGATGCTATCCATCCAAATAAACTCATCATCGAAAATCCAGAAGATAGAGTGCAAACCAGAGCGTCACTAAGGAGACAAGTATCCATTGTCCCTGTGTCCGAAATTGAACAGAAGAAAATCGATGAAGCTTTCATTGATGAATCATGGGTTGAAGATATGAAGAAAGAGCTGGAACAATTTGAACGAAACCAGGTTTTGACTCTAGTTGAAAGACCAAGAAACTTCTCAGTAATTAGAACCAGATCGATTTAGAGAAATAAGATAAATGAAGAAGGAAAAGTTATCAGAAATAAAACCAGGCTCATAGCTCAAGGCTACTTTCAGCAGAAAGGTATTGATTATGACGATACCTTTTCCCTCGTAGCAAGGTTTGAGTCAATACAAATCTTATTAGCTTTTGCAGTGTTCAAATGTTTTAAGTTATATCAAATGAATGTAAGAAGTACTTTCTTAAATGGGTTTATTCATGAGAAAGTTCTTGTAAAACAAACCCCTGGATTTGAAGATCCTTCATTTCCAAATCATGTTTTCAAGTTACCGAAAGCACTATATGGCCTTAAACAAGCTCTATAAACATGGTATGAGAGACTGAGTACTTTTCTACTAGAAAATAATTTTCAAAGAAGTAAAATTAACACAACTCTGCTCATTCAAAAGCTTGATTCAAATCTCCTCATTGTGAAAATTTACGTTGATGATATCATCTTTGGTAGTAGTGACATCTCCATGTGCGAGAATTTTGCTAATTTGGTGAAAGAAGAATTTAAAATAAGTATTATGGGCGAGCTCACATTTTTTTGGGACAACAAATCAAGCAAACTCCCAAGGGCACCTTCATTATTCAAGCCAAATACACAAAGGAACTCATCAAAAGTTCGGCATGGAAAAGGAAAGGCCTATTGAACACCCATGAGCCCATCCAAAAGCATTGATTCAGACTTGGCTTGAAAAGATATTTATGAAAATATGTACCTGGGAATGATCAGATCTCTACTCTACTTAACTGTAAGTCGACCAGATATCATGTTCAGTGTGTGTAAATATGCTAGATTCCCGTCAACTCATGAAGAATCTTATCTCACTGCCATCAAATGAGTCATCGAATATCTAATAGGAACTCAAGACCATGGTCTATGGTATCCCTACTCCTCACACTTTGATTTAATCAGATATTCAAATGTTGATTTTGTAGGAGACAAGAGTAACAGAAAAAGAACCAGTGGAACATGTCAAATTCTCGGTGATGCTCTTATTTCATGGCATATCAAGAAGCAAACTTTCGTTGCTATCTTAACCACAAAAGTTGAATACATAGATGTTGAAAGCTTTGGGACTCAAGTCCTATGAATTATACATCAGATTCTTGACTTTGATTTATTTTTTGAATCTGTTCCTATTATGTGTGATAACATCAATGCCATCAGCCTATCTAAGTATATTGTGCATCACTCTAAGGCTAAACATATTGATATCAAGCATCATTTCATTGGAGACCATGTTGAAAATGGTGACTTTTGCCTAAAATCTGTTGACTCCAAAAATCAACTAGCAGATATTTTTACAAAACTTCAGCTAGAAGAAAGATTTTGCTCTCTATGAAAAAGGCTTGGTTTTCTTAGAATTCATTGTATTTTTTTTTAAATTCTGCTTCATTTCTTGTGCATCTCTCTGTCTACATATTGCCTGTGTATTGCTTTCTTTTAGTATGTCAAAGGGGGAAAAAGGTAGGAACATCAGAGTAGTGTAGTAGCCTACCAGTCAGAGAGAGCAGAGCAAGTTTTCAAGTCAGTCTACCAGTTAGGGGGAGTAGAGCAAGTTTACAAGTCAGCTAATACTTACACAAGTCAGAGGGAGCAAGCTGACAAATAGAAAAGTTAACTGATGTTTACTCTTGTTGTCACTATCAAAAAGGAGGATATTATTAGTCTCCTAAGTTTATGTTTTACTACTGAAAAACTAACAAGTGTATCTTTGCAGCTTCTAATAATGGAAAGATAAAGGAAGTCGTCTCCAAAAATAGAAGGACATCAAGAATGGAAGGACATCCACGTATCTAAGGAAAATCAATCATAAAAAGAACAAATGGAAAGAGAATCTCAGCTCCAAATCATCTCAAAATATTAGAAGATATGGAAGATCACGGCATGGCAAATGGAACCAAAAAACAATTCAATAATATGGAAAGCAGATCAATAAAATATCATAAAAATAGAAGAAGGATCACAATCCCAAAATCAAGGCAGCTCACATCAATCAAGAAGAAAAGATCACAAGCACATTTAGAAAAAAAAAATCTCTACAAAATAAAAAAAAATAGATCATTTTTATAGCTAATATGGATGTGATCTAAAGCCACATATGGACATATATGATATGGACATATTATACGACTATATTTCTAATTCAAGGAATTAATTTACATCCTTGATTGAGAAGAAATTTCTTGGGTTTACTTATGAAGAGTAGAAGCCGAAGACTATAAATGATGAAGACCGAAGACAGATACTTTTCATGCAACTTCACGGAGAAAATTGAAAGTGTCTCATTCTTAGTCTTACAAAGCTCTGTAACTTTAGTTTACAATTGTTATACAAAGAGTAGGATCGAGTCAATTTTGTAACATCAACTGAAGTTGTGTCACAAGATCTGAAGAGCAAAATAAATCTTCAAAACTTGTTTCCAATCATTGTACTCGAGCCAAACTTTCAACGATCTAAGTAAACTTCGAAACCCAAGGGGACTGGACGTAGGCACTACATTGGTGTGCCGAACCAGGATAAATCTTTGTATTGTTACTTTATGCTTTCTTAGTAAATTACTCAACTGTTCTAAGATTGATCATTGTATGAAGTGTTTTGATCTGCATGAGAGATGACTGTAAGGAGTTATCAGTTGACTCACAGAAGAAAATTTTAATTCTCCCCCCTCATGAATTTTACTAAGTTGATCGATTAGTTCTTGTGTCCTACTTCTTTCACCTTTCGATTTATTTTTAAGCCTTTCTCTTTTTTATGTTGTGTTACTTCTTGAATTCAAGTCCTTACATATTTTCTTTGAGTCATTCAAATAAGAATCTACTCTGGCCATAAGTAGAGATTGACACCTTATTAACCACTAGAGTATAAGCAACTTTCAACATTCGTCGATCCAATTGTGAGGAACACAAAGGTAAGATCCATATGTGTGCTGGTGAGGAGCTTTACTACTAATCTTGTTTGTTTATTTTGTAGGCACAAGGTGATATAAGGAATAATGTCTTTGATAGACTTAGATAATTGTGACTAAGACATAGGAGACTATGATTGTGGTGAAGATAGTTATGGTTAAAAAGAAGATGGAGATTATGAGGGCTATAAATATAACCATGATTAAGAGTTGAATGAAAATGAGGGATTCTAATTCGAAGGAGGATGTGAGATGAATGATGATCCTAGTTCTTATAGTGAGTATGGAGATGATGAAGGGCCTTGTGATGGTTCTTATGTAGAAGATGAGGCATGTAAGGATTATTATACTTCCCACTCCGAGACTAGAGGTGATGTAAGGTATAACTCATTAATTTACAAATCTTATGATAATCATGGTGAGAATGTAAGTGAGGATTATGAAGTTTTGGATTCCTCATCTTGTAGTACTTCTTATCAAGATTGAATCAATGTGAATGGTTATGCTAACCATAGTAGAGGTTTCCCCATGGGAATGAAAGAATGTTCATATCCAAATCCTAGGGATAACACATCTCAAACTTCTTGTTCTAGTTCCTAAACAAGTGGAAGTGGGAACCAAGATGGATATGAAAGGTATAAGCGGAGACGAGATCTTCCTACCCTTTTTATCTTCAAAGGGGAGTGGGATCCCAAAATTTATCTTATTTGGGAATGGCAGTGTGAAAATATCTTCAAAGATTATGATATGGTCAAAGTAGAACAAGCTACATATTCCCTTAAATATATTCAAGGTGCGACATTGAGATGGTGGAAACTTTCAAGAAAGTCTGATCAAACATGGAGTGCCTTAAAGGAATTCATGACGTCTATTTTTGTACCAAAAGGGTATACGAAGCTCTACAATTTTGATCCGAGAAGACAAGTACACGCAAGAAAGGTGGATATTTGTGGGGTCCTCGGATGCATTCTTATACTTGATGTTTGGTGTTATTTAAATTACATCACTCCCTCTATGGTTGACTATCTAGGGATACCTCCAGAGTCCTTGTTCTTCCCATCTTTAATGGAAGGCTATAGGGTTTTTGAGAGAGTAAAGGATTTTTTCACCCGAGATGTATACTATGATGAGGTTTGGTGTGACATCTTTCCCTTGGAATTTGGACAAATATGCCTGGGTGACAATTGGTTTGCACAACATAAAGCTCCAAATAATCAAAATTAGCCTAAAGTTGTGATATACCAATGGGGAAATCATCTTTTTCCCCCTACCCTTCCCAAATCTCAAGGAAATATGGCCACATACTCCAAGTCTAATGAAAATAAGAGATAAAAGATTAAAAGGAGTGAGGGAGTGAAAGAACCTAAGAAAGGAATAAAGAGAGGTTGAGAGGAGATAAGTGAGGGGGTTTCCACCAAATCAATCTAACATTGTTTGTCCTTCTTTTAGTAAGGACATGTGTGTAGGTACCAACATGTCAAACGGAGAAGAACGAGCTCCAAAAGAGAAGGTTCTCTTTGAAGATTTGATGAAGGTAATCTTAGATTCTTCCAAAACTTATGGAGAACCTTTACACCAAGGTAAATAAGAATATTCTCAAAAGCATGAAGTTAACATAGCTAACTCTTGAACTTTAGTACATGTGAATAATGATTGTATAACTAGTAGCCCATTGAGCGTGAGTAGCATCTTGCCAAAATATGAGTATCATGATTCCTTAACTCTTATTGTTGATGTACATGTTGAGTGTGTGTATACAATGGTTGATCCTATTGATGACCGAATTGACTCTTCTTGTAAGATTAATTTGAGTCCACCTAGTGTTAAAGCCAATGTGATGAGTGATGGTATATTGTCTTGTGAAAATTGTGTTGATAGACTTGAGTATGGAACTAATCCATCACTTAAGGACGTTTGTAATATGATTAATAATCCTCAAGTGAGTGATGATATTAAAAATATAGGTTAATTAAATAGGAGTGGTCCTTTGAGCACGTCTCTTAATGAAGATCCTATTGGTTTTTTTTCTCATAAGGATGATTGTGTGTTTGAAACTTATTCAAGATGTGATATTTGTGTTTTTGAGAGTGAACTTACATGTTCTAATTCTGCTTTAATGATTGATCCTTCTCTCTTTAAGTACAATTGTTGTTTGAAGATGATGAAATCACTCCTAGTGAATTACCTAGTGGTGTGGATAATGTTGATGATGTAGCTCATATGGAAGGCTATATTCTATATAACAACTCACTATGGTGTGATAACGTTCCTCTTAAAAATGAAAGTCTCTTTTTGGAAGATGAGAGTACTCTTAAGGAAAAAGAATGTAAAGGACTGAAAGTTGATCTTTGTGTACCTATGCCTACTGTTCTTTGAGTGTTCCAACTCTTAAATATACCCTTGATAATTTTATTGGCCATCATAGTGAGAATGTTCTTGAGGACACTATAGATGAAATCAATTAGATGATACCTTGCTTCACTCTCTATTTGCTTTTAAAGATGCTTATATTAGTGTAGAGAGTATGTCCTTTTTTTTGTATACCTTTGGGGGGGGGAAGTATAGTCTAGACAGTTGTCTATGGCCACTCTATCCATTTGACCCAGCGACCAATTTGAATGTGGTGATTATTATACACCCAATTTGGTGCTTGGTCAAGATGAAAAGCACAGTTCTAATGAGGATGTTGGTATTCTTCCCTATGATAGAAAGTCTTTATTGAGGATTCATAATACATTTGATGACCCATATTATTTAAGAAAAAGATATCCAACAAAGATAAGAACTCTTTAAAGAAGGGGGCAATGAAATAATACAAGAGAGTTCACCATGGTGGTTTTCCATTCTTGACCAAAGTTTCATTCCTTGTATGTCAAATAGTGAGTCTTCTCTTAAAAACACTTCCGTTAAACCCCATTTATGTGACACCCTTCTTCATCACTTGTATAACATCGATGACCCTTTCTCACAGGAAGTTGTTTGAAAGGGAAAGGTTCTTTGGACTTAAACATTTTGATTCCATCCTTGTGCGCATGATGTGCCAAATCTTTTAAGACAAATGACATTTTTATAGATAGTAACACCTTGGATGCTGAATTTAAGCTTGATTCCTTTTTATACTACCTCTTTTCCTATGATGATGTCCATACTAGTCTTGGAATTGTCTTATTGGGGGGTAAGAATCTAGTTGGTTGTTCCACTTAGTTGAATTTAAATATTTTATGGGTCATTCACATCCTTGACCCCAAAAAACCCTTGTGGATTGATGAACCATTGGTGGTACCATTTTCAATGTGGTCTCTTGAAGATATAATGAGGCAATTATGTCTTATAGCTCCTAAGATGAATCTAGTCTTACCTTCTTGGCTTTTTGATTCCATTATGACCTTTGTGGTTTCCTTATCTCTTAATATTTCTTATATCCAAATCCTTTGTAACCTTTTCAATAATATTTTCATGATTAAAACAAAGGATCCTTGGTTATATCTTAAGTGTGTACAACCTTGGTATAATTCTATGATTATTTGAGCTAACCCTAACCCTCATGTCATGAAGATGTTGTATTTCTTTGTCCTTCCTTTGTTTTTGCAAGGTTTTTATTCTAGGTCGAATCATTTTCAAGAAGGGAAGGATGATACAAGTCAAATTGCCTCTAGACCTTTGGATAGGATACGTATGATGTTCGAGGTACTTGATAACTCCTTAGTGCTATTAAAATATGTCATATGGATGAAGATTACCATTAAGAAAGGTCAAAAGACTTTGACGAGGTCAAAAGAGTGTAAAACCGAGATCGAAGGCCCCTTGGAAGGGACATGCGCCCAAGGTGTTTTGGATCTGCCTTTGATCCACTCTAGCATTTCAAGAGGGGGTCAAAACAGACCCTAGTGGTATTTTTCTTGCATTTGGGTCACTTTTGGGCCCTAATTATGTAATATTTAGCCAAGCAATAATGTAATACCCCAAAAGTTCAGACATTTTTTAGAATCATGCTTCGAACTCATGAGTAATAAATTTTAGTATTTTGGTAGTGCTATGATCAAGGTTGATGCATATTAAGGCCTCAAAAGTGTCCTAGCTAATAGACGAATCAAAATATTTCCTTACCGATTGAATTCTTGAGAAGGATATTGGTATATTCAACTTCAAACGAGTATATCTCTCGTTATGCTATGAATTTATGAGCTCATGATCCACCAAAAGATAGATAATTGAATTAGATTTCCAACGATACCACTTTTGCCTAAATCCGATATCGGAGCAAGAAGTTATGCCCATTTTACCCCAGCATGTCAGGCTGGGAAACTGAGTGACGACATTCGTGATAAGCTGTCACAAGCGTGATGACTTATCACCAATGTCGTCAGCCCTGGGAAGATTTCCACCCCCAGTTACGACATTTTGTGATAAGTCGTCATGCCCGTGATGGCCTATCACCAATGTCGTCAACCTTAACCAGAAAATCAAGATTTCACCTTTTTGTGATGACATTTTGTGACGACTTATCACCAGCTTGACGACTTGTCACGAAGGTCATCAGCTATGTTTTCCCAGCAATTGAGGGACATTTTTGCAAGGGTATTTTGGTATTTTCCTTCACTTCCCACAACTTATATGTGATACCCCGAGTTTTTCCCGTTAAATATTTCAGGTAGGTGTATTGGTGGGTTGCAAGTTGGTGGTAAGAAGTAGTGGTGTTGATCCTATTTTACCCCAGCCTTTTCAATGACTTCGATATTTTCTCATGCCTTATGTTTCATTCCCCCGATCATAATACATGTTCATGCATATCATGGGAAAACATGTATTCTCCTAACTATCAAAATATGGAGCCCCAATTTTTCTAGTGGGCGAAATCGACATTCCATAAGCTATAAACTCCAAACTCAAGTTGCGCTGTTCATAATGCATGTGCTTAATTTTTATTGTATGTTCAAGTTCAGTCCACCGGCAACACCCTTAGCGACCAATAAGATTCAATTTATGTCCTGGGTGTCCTTAATCTTTAATCTTGATTCTGGTTGAATTCATGCATTTGATGCCCTAGTTCTCTGGCCTCAATAACCGCACCAAGTCATACACAATATCCCTTCATATTCTACCCTTTTATGACTTTCCATTTGTCGAGGGAGTGTGGATGAATAGTAGTGATGATAGGAGAGAGTGAGCGGGTTTTTATTGATAAAGATTATGGCATGTTCATTTTATCTAAGGTGGCAAGTGTGGAGTAAGCTTAAGGCTAGGCTTTTGATGGATGTCATGGTTATTTCAAGCATTTCGTGTTGTGTTTGTGAAAGTGGTTGTGTGATGGTTTATCTAGGTTTGTAGGTGGGGAATTATTGAAGTGAAGTCTTGTGCATGGCTTAGTTAATTGGAAAAGTTAGTGAGTGTTTTCTTAAGAATAGTGCCTGGAACTTGTCTTAATAAAGGATTGTAGAATTTGAAAAAGGTGTTTTATGGGTGTTGATTAGGAGTGTATACGTAATTATAAATATAGGCTTGAACACCATACGTGTATATATGGACGGAGATTAAAGTTTATATAATCGATAAGTTGTGGTGTCTGTGTTGATTTAGAAGTCTAAACTAAAAGCTCTTGTAAATTGATCTTGCATAGCACTCATGTATTGTGAATATATCTCCTGTCTGAGGATATTAGTTGCAAGCCTTGGCCTTGCTATAAGTTGAATTGTGTATATGCCTATGAATAGTTCCCTAAGCTTCAAGACTTGTTGATATGAATATGATGGTTGAAAATGGTGAGTATTAAGTGGATTAGAGTTGATTGAGTGGTAATAAGAATTATCTGTGAGATGAGGAATTGTAACAATGTGGATGTGTGTAAATTTATAATTCGGAATGGTGCTATTACGGTGTTAGGTGGAGGAATTGGTGACTCCAAATTAAGCTTGAAAATGAGGAGAGAGAGTTTGGCTTAGTTAGATTTGAATAGCCAAGATTGCAAATGCCTTGTGAGAATTATGAATTAAATCAAGTAAGTTTGGTATTTGGGGTAAATAGTATTGCGGAGAAAGGGTGTGCGAAGCGTATTGATAAGCTTGAAAGTAAGTTGTATTGCATGGGGTCTAGTACTTTTATTTTGATATAAGACTGATCGACCTACGCTCCGTACTTAAAATTGGGGTCGAGTTATAAATCCTTATTTCAATATATATATATATATATATATATATATTGTTCGGACCATATCCCAAACCGAATTGCTTCCTAGTAGCGTTGAAAGTTCCTTGGAAAGATTTTGAATCATGTCCTAATTGAATGAGAGTGTTTCTTGATTCGGTATGTGCACCTAGAAATTCAACTTGATAGTTATTCCGACGGATTCATATATTTCTTCCATCTTTCGATGTGGTCCAATCTCACTACTAGAAGTTTCGTGAGCATAACCATTTCAAGAATGATTTATTTGCGTCGAAGCGAGTTACCAAATTCTATTTAGCCTTTGCTTTTGTTCCCGACCCAAGTATTAAGCCATGGGTCGATCATAAAGTGTCCCGTGTATCAATTAGTATTATTCGGGGAGAACCGATCCAAGAGGGAAATATAGTGATATCCCGAGTTTTCATATCCTAGATCTTTCATCTCTTTCTTTGAATGCGGATTTAAATCGAAGTTAATAATTTTTCGTTCTTCCTACTCTTTTAGAAATAGACTCAACTATGTCGTTGTGATTATCATGAGCTTATGCGTCAGAAAGTACTCCAAAGCTTAGAAAAATAGAAACTTGTTCATCAAGCTATTTTAGTTGCGTAACCTCAATTTTCCTTGCCTTCCTAACCTAACGAGCGACATTCAGGGACGAATGTTTCCAAGGGGGAGATGATGTGATACCCCGATTTTTTCCCGTTAAATATTTCGCTCCCAAATGTGTCGAGTCGTTAAAGCCTTTTTATCTTTCCAAGAGAAGCTTAGCACTCAAAAAGAAATAAAAAATTTGCTAAGTGTTGAAGTTTTTCCATTTGGACTTCTAATCTTAGGGTATTTATTTGACTACCTTTCCGACATCCGTTTTTCGATTTTCAAGTTGCGTTGCTATGGGGAAAGGTCGTAATACATCCCGAGTGAGTTTCGGAATTTTTGGAGTAGCATAAGGGCACGTTTGGGTGACCAAAACAGTGGCACCATGCGATTAGCATGCTCCAGAAATTTTCAGCATTTCATGGACAACTTCAAACGATCATCACTTCCTGAATATAAGGAACTGGGAGATCTGCTATATATCAAACGAAATATCTTTTAGTCTTATTTCCAATGCAATTGGTTTCACCCCATTCCAACATCAGAGTAATAAGTTACGATCAATTTATGTCAGCATGTCAAATCAGTAACTGAGGGACGGATTTGATTTGGGTCAACTTCGGTCGATCATAACTCCTTATATATGATGAAATGGGTGTCCTACCATATATAAAATTAAATATCTTTGAGTTAGCTTTCCAACGATATAAATTTCGCAAAAATCCAATACCCGAACGAGGAGTTATTCAGTTTTTTGTGGCCAAGGTACGCAGGATTTTTCTGCCATTTTTCAATTTCCTTAGGGGCAATCCAGTCATTTCACCCTTGCCCCATTTCGTGGAAATAAGCATAAAAATTAATTTTGGGCATCAAAGTCTGTTATTTTCAAAAAAATTCCAAGAAAGAAACCCTAAACCTCTAAATTCCCCTTCCTAAATCTTCCAATTCCACCATGGAAATTCCAAATTAATCCGATAAATGAAGTCCCCGTTCCGAGCTCTTCGAGATGCATCAATCAATTTCATGAATAGTGTTCCGAGGCAAGAATTCATTCCAATCTTTAATTTTAAGGTATGTGGGGTTTGAACAAGAATAATTCTTCCGTTCTTGTGCCCGTATCTTTAATTTTTATTATGGATTATTATGAGTTTGGCAAATGAATTTATTTCCAAGATATCCTACCATGAGATTTTGATTATGTATATATGTAAATTGTTCAAACTTGCCAATTATGATCATTTAATGGATTCATATGGTTCTGTAAGTTGAATTATGTCTAAATAATTCGATTATGAACTTATAAAGATTTGAATTGTAAGTTTTGAATCACATGAGTATTTGACTATTTTCGCTCTATGAATTGAGATTTAATATTGGGATTCTTGGTGTTTCTATCAAGAATTGATATATTTTGAACATGTATCCACGTTTTAAGTTCAAGAATGAATTATTGGTATTTCCAAGTATTTTCGAGCCATGTGTCAAATTTTGAGCTTCCTTATGACGATTTGAGTTATTGGGTATATTGATATCGAAGTTGCAATGAGTCTTGGTATTTTTTGGATGGTTTTGATGAGTTAAATTGTTGAAAATATTACGTATTGAGTCTTCATATCCTTGTCCAAATGTCGAGTCGGTTATGGTTCAATGCATTGATACCTTGTTGATGTTGAGGAAGATTAAAATGTCTTGAGCTAAAATGTGTTGAGTTAGGAATCCACAAATTGATATGATTTGATAAATGAGAAAGAGATTTGATTTGGTCTTTATGATAGACCCTTGTGATGTTGTAGTGGATTTTCTAACGCGGTCTGAGCTTGTCGGGGAGTAGTACTTAGCACCGAGAGGAAAATTTGGTATTTCCCCAAACCTATGTGCCACCGTAGGGTTGTTTGATGATGATATTATTAGCCAGAGAGCCCGATTGTGATTATTGCAGTTTTAAAGTCGTACTCCCTGGCAAAGAGTATGACGTTCCCGCCAACGAGGGTTTCAAACGTTGGTATTCTACGTAGATCACGTGGGGTTGTCGGTTATAGGAAACTCCCGTGTCCATAAGATTAAGTTTCTTGAATTACCGAGTCACTCCGAGATTTGAGTCAAAGAGTTGAGATGTTTATGATGTTTTATGGTCATTTATGATGATTTATAATTACCTATGATGATTTTTGACGATATGATAATTTATGATGATTTAGGATGATTTATCATAATTTATAATTTATAATGATTTACGTGGATTACGAGATTTTATCATATGAACTGTTTATTATGAAATTACGAAAAGTATGATTTGATATAACTCAAGCCAAGTGAGTCATCATTGTCCGTATGCATGTTTTCATGAAATTGATTATACTAATTATATTGTTGCATGCACCCCCACATACTCAGTACATTTCAAAGTGCTGACCCACATATTTCCATGGGCTACATTCTTACCAAAATGTAGGTAGAAGCTGTAGCGCACATATCATGTTCAGCTGGGTCGCAGCTCTCGATCGATAGGTGATTAGTCCTTTTGATTCAGGGACTTGCGTTGTTCAGATTGGAGGTGTATTGTATTTTTTGTATTCTGTCGTATTGAGTAGGGGTAGTTGGGAGTCATGACCCGGCTATCTTTGGTCAATGCTAGTAGAGGCTTCATAGACAGTCACTAGTAGTCAGTGTATTCAGTTTCAGATTTGTATATATATGAGCAGAATTGTGACCGTGTAAATTTACTTTTATGTTGGTCAGACTAATTTATGGGTTGTTTATGCATTATTCCTTCTATTTTATGTATTTTATTCAGTTTCTTTGGGTTATGCCAGATGAAGGGTTATCTTGGGGTCACTTGTGACCTTAAGCACCGTGTAACGTCTCGGGATCCGATTTTGGGGCGTTACATTATTACCCTGAAGGAGCGTATTATCTTTCATTCTCTTTAGTTAAACATCTCAAAAAACTCTCTCATACACTCTCAACCACAAGATTAGGGTTTCCTCTCAAGATCATCTCTTCAAGAACAAGAACATTCTCTCCCAAAGGGGTTAAACCCTAGTCAAGAAAAATCAAGAGCAAGCCTAAGGATTTCTTCAAGAACCTTCAGAAACATTAGATCTCTTTCAAGATTCAATCACTAAGGTATGCGTAGTGTTCATCCATGGGTTTCTTTCATCCATTGAGCTCAAGAATCATGTTTTAAATTATAAATTGTGATTTCCTTGTTGTGTTATGACTATAATCATGTTGATGATTATTGTTTGGATTCAAGGTTGTATCTTGATGTGTTTTTCATGAAGCATGTGATTAGGTTAGTTGAAGCCTATGAATTTTGGATGGATTAAGACTGTCAAATTGATAAGTACACCTATGCCCAAAGTTGTGCATGTAAGATGTTTGATAAAATGCCAAGAATGATAGAATCCATGTTTTTATAACTTAATAGTGCTTAAATGACAAGCCCATGTTCTATTCTTAATGACTCCACATGAACTCCACGTTATTGTTGTGTGTTATTGTTGTGATATGGAATGAGCATGATATTGAAGCAACGCGAGTATATACATATTGTACGCATCCCCTTCCATGTATAAGATGTTAAGAACCAAGTGTAGTATGAAATCCCCTACTTATGATATTATGAATTGTGGACTCTATTCTTATGATCAAGTCAGTCATGTGTGTCAGTTTTCTTTCATCGAGTCCTGGGGGTACTTGTACCCAAAAAAAATAGTTGTGTGCCTAGAGCTATGTCATGTTATCACGATACTCTCAGTCAAGCCATGATCTATAGAACTCAGACAGTCATGTGACTCAGGAAATCTCAGAAATCTCATGATCTTAGTTAATTCTCATATAATAGTACTATTCCGTCAGTCAACAGAAGTAAGTTACTTGGTCCATGTACAATCAGTTAATAATGTTCAATCTCTTCATATGGGAGTAGAAGTTAGCACCGAGTGAACCCAAGGATGGGAACTCACCTGCCAGATAAGGGTGTGATTTTTAACAGTCATCTTTGTTAGCCAGCGCAGGTTGAGATATATTAACCTGTCAGATTAGGATTGATGAGGTGATTTGACCTGTCAGACTAGGGTCCCACCGTTCTCATTAGAGTAACTTTCCAGATAAGGGTCACTCACAGCTTGTCCTTACCAGTCGCGCGGTATTGACACCCTTCTAATCAGGGCACAGATTAGACCCCAGCTCAGCTATTATAGCGCATTTAGGGCATGTCGGTTAAAAAACAACCTCCCACAGTTTTAGTCTCAGTCTCAATAAAAATACTCAGATAGTTCTTCAGATTTCAGTATACCAGGACTGTCAGATATAGTCAATTCAATTATAGTACGAAACTCAGGAAGTTCCATCAGATTCAGGACTGTCAGACACAGTCATCCATGTTATCAGAAATCCCAGTATTAGTTATATTAGATATCAATAAACCATGTATTAGCGTACAAATCTAGATATCACGTATTCACGATCTCAGTTACTATGTATGCATATTTGCACTCTTACGTTCATATTAGTCATTCAGTTAGCACTGCTCATGCATGTAAGCCCTTTTGCATATAGACTACCTCACTCGTATACTTAGTACTTTCAGTTGTACTAACACATTTGCGTTATGGTGCTTTCTTTTATGTTACACCATAGGTTCAGAGCCACGAGTTCCAGATCAGCAGTAGCAGTCCCATTTCAGTATACAGAGTTGCAGTGAGTCCTCTTCATTTGAGGACGATATGATTTGACTTTATTTATTTTCTTCGGTTATCTCTCAGTTTATGGAGTTAGTTGGAGACATGTTCCTTCAACTCCCTACTCAGACAGTATTTAGAGGCTTTCAGATTTAGTTCAGATTTGTTTCAAACTTCAGTTGTTTTGGGTATTTGTTACCCCATATGGATGTTATGATTTGTCAGATATTTTATTCAGTTGAACCTTATGGCCTATTGTTCATGCTTTCCGCATTTTACATGTATATTATGCAGTGTACAGGTACATATATCAGTCATGGCTTAGCTTGTGGTCCTTCAGGGTCATAAGCACCATGTAGCATTCCGGTTCAGAAAATTGGGGTGTTACATATAAATACTTGGTATCTAGGCTTATTTTCTTAGTTAGTTTTGTTTAATGATGATGATGAATTCATGAAAACTCCATTGGGAGTGTTTAATGCTTGAAAAAGCCAATGTTGAACCTTGTTTAGAAATGGTGGTTGTAAGAGAGATCCATCCCCCTTTCGATCAACATAAGAGTTAGGTGCTTGTAGATAATCAATAAGGGAGGTCTTTAGGTTTGATACACCCCATGGTTTTTCTTTTGTTATCTTCTTGTGTTTATCTTTCTATCATCTATCCTTTTTATCCTTTTAATTTTCGATTTTCAATTTTGTTGTTTATTTAGTGTTTGCGTTTGTTCTCATCATCATAAATTACTCACGTATCAACTGCTCCAATAATCTCATTACAAGATGAATATCTTCTTTAATTCATTACTTCGACATGCATTTGAATAGATTCTTATAGTTATTCTTATAGATAGACACAACACTTATCATCCTCG
Organism: Capsicum pubescens; assembly: GCA_030864215.1. Classification (NCBI taxonomy): domain Eukaryota; kingdom Viridiplantae; phylum Streptophyta; class Magnoliopsida; order Solanales; family Solanaceae; genus Capsicum; species Capsicum pubescens. The sequence continues at coordinate 124,149,418 of CM061544.1, forward strand.
AAGCCAGAACCCTCTCGCAAATATTTAGGTACGGTTTAGTAGGTTATACTCCTATTAGTAGTTTATACCCCTATAACTATTGTAATTTTGAACACCACCCTTATTCTTGTACAACTGAATCATCGTATTATGCTTCCATTCTTTTTGACATTTATCCCACCATATAAATGACATTAAACAACATAGTAAGTCACTTGAAACTTTTTCTTCTTGCGTTCTTCAAACATTTCATAGAGATCTTGGCTGGCTTGATCCCTCTTCCCCTTGCCATCCTATGAGTTTCCCGTTAACCTCAAGGGGATTTATTCACCAGAACCCAACATCTCTATGTCTCGCAGAGAGCTCTAAATCCCTTACACAATCCTTGTCCCCTCTTCATTCAAGAGCTCATGGAAATACGTCTACTATTTCCATCTAAAGTGTGCCTCTTCCACCACTACTTCACCATTCTCATCCTTGAAGTACTTCGTTTGTTCTAGATCATTATCCCTCCTCTCTCTCCTTAGCAAGCCTTTACAACATCTTATCCCCACATTTATCCTCGATCTCTTATTACAGGTATTCAAAATCTGTCGTATTAATAGCCCTCAAAACTGCTATCTTCACTTCTTTATTCACTGTTTTATACCTCTCCCTATTCTCCCTCCTGTCCCCTTCATTTTCTCTTTCTACTAACATCACATAAATAATGTTCTTGGTTTTCACCTTTCCCCAAACCTCTCTAGTCTACCACCACTACCCTCCATGTCCACCGAAGTTCTCCATTGAAACTCCTAACACCTCTTTAGTTACTTCTCTGATGTAGTTGGATGTCCTAATCCATATACTATTCATTTCCCCACTACTCCTCTTAGCCATTATAATAATTAACTCTTCCACATCTCCTGAGTTTTGGCATTTGTCAAGCCTCCCTCACTTGATTAATTCTGGATAGATCATATTGGCAACCTCTTCTTCCTCTGCGTACCGAGTTTCAAATCCATAACTGCGAGTTTATATTGAGTTGTAAAATTGTTGCATGGGACGACCTTACAGTTCTTGCATAAACCGCCATCATACTTCCTAAGGAGCAGATAGTCTTTCTTAGTCTTAACTACCGCACTACAATAGGTCACCATATCCTTTTCTCTCTTTTAAAAACTCGAATTAGCTATGACCAAATCAAAAGTGTTATAGAGAAGGTATATTGTAAAAAATAAGTAACCTATTTGGTCTTATAAACATCAGAGTGTGAGCAATTTTCTTTTTCCAAAGTGAGATCATCTAAGGTGCAATTAATTCAAGATTTTAAGGTAGTTGATATTTATTATTAATGCATTAATTATTATTTAATTTATTGTGATAATATTTACGAATTCAATTTGTTAAGATATTTTCTTAAAAAAACTTTCAAGTTTTTGACGATTAGCTACATTCAATAATTCTGTCCTTTTTGAAATCACAAGCTTTAGTAGAAAAAGTAGTACAAAATATTAAGTAACGTGAGACTTTTTCTTGGATATGATCAACTTTAATTTGAGACTTGTTCTTGGAGTTATTAATGTTTTAGCCACCTAATAACAAAGTGTATATTTTCTTAAAAAAACTTTCAAGTTTTTGACGATTAGCTACATTCAATAATTCTGTCCTTTTTGAAACCACAAGCTTTAGTAGAAAAAGTAGTACAAAATATTAAGTAACGTGAGACTTTTTCTTGGATATGATCGACTTTAATTTGAGACTTGTTCTTGGAGTTATTAATGTTTTAGCCACCTAATAACAAAGTGTATCACCTCTGGCGCACCATAATTTATTGAATTTAAGAATAAGTGCTATAATTTGGTGATTTACTTATAAATATGATGTGAGAGGAGTTGGAATTATTTTCGTTATGAGTTGACTACAAAAAAATAATAAATAACAACGGTAAGTATGATTAGTTGAAGTGGGTACTTTAATATATGTTGTTAGTATTGTATTCAACTATAGAATCAGAATTTAAAATGTATAAAGTTCGTACGATGATCTCAAATAAATATTGTATGGTAACAAGGTTACAGTTAAATATTTATAAATTTACATAAAATCTAGATAAAAACTACTTTAAGTGGATATTTAGTATGTTGAGTGTTGTATTATGAATTTTATCAGAATTTAATGTTTATGAGAAGTATAATAATAATTGGATTTATTTTTTCTGCCAATTAGATCTATACAGTTTTTTTGATATTTTTTTCGAATTGCTAACTTAACAATAGAGTTCACTCATGATATTGGGGGGTTCGATTTAGGCATGCTAGATTTTTTAGGTATTGAAAGACCTCAAATGCTTCTTTAGGTCCAAAATAAATATCACCTTATCAAAAATATTTTAACTCAAAATAGGTGTCACGTTAAGAATTCAAGAAGAAAAAATTAGATATTTTTCAACTCTACCCTTATACTCCATCTTCTTAATAGTGTTGAATTTTCAAAAGATATTTATCAAATAAACATAATTTAATAAGCTACATATTATATTTATTAATTTCTTAATGAAAGCAATTTTTACTAAGATGACATTTATTTTAAGACAATGAGAATGACTCTTTCTCATATTCAAGAAACAGCTTTAGAGATCTCTTCTCCTCTAAAAAAATTGTCAAATAATTACAAATATATAACCAACCCTCTAAATTTACCCTGATTACCATCATAGTTAATGAAAGACTAACTAAGCATTTGGCTGATAATTAAAAATATATTTGAAATTTGAAATATTTGACTGATAACTAAGCATCTGATTACCACTTTATTTGAAACACAGAAATAAATGCTCTTGATAAAAAAGAAGACGAAAATATAATACCTAGAAAATTTTATTCTTGCTCCTAGAGTATCTACTATTTTTGCTTCATCCCAACTTTTTATTATTTTTGAACTAAATGGTTCAGGTAATTTACTAAAATATAATTTTCTTATTTCTTTACTTTCTTCTGTATTATATGTTCATTTATAATAATATTCTTTAAATGCACACGTATATTCATCTATGTAACACATATTACATATTGCTAACGTGTACAGATATATTAGGATAACCTTTTACTTTTGTAACATCAGAATACGTAGGAAAGATAATATTTAGATTCAGATGTATTTTTTAAAAAGATATAAAAAAGTGAAAACAAATTTTCAAGAAAACTACAATTTTATGAAAATTGAGGTTATCTTTTATGAAAATAAATAATTTAGAATTTTTTCAAAAGTGCAAAAGTTGAAACCAAATAAAGTGAAAACACTCTTGAAGTATTTTCCAAAATTCCAAATACGCCAAACAAGAATTCTAGAATAAAGTGAATACATATTCTCAAATAAAGTGAATAATATTTATGGTTAAACGGATCTTAAATTAAAACGTGTTAGCACCATATGGAACAACCGAAAGTAATAGGGGGATCAATCAAATTTAGCACCATATGGAACAACCGAAAGAGCAAGTTAAATAGGCGGATCAATCAAAAATACTACTCGTATAATGCTTATAATTGAGTTTTATATATGCAAGAATTACACAATCAGTGCATGCAAGGCAATGGCACATAAATTTCAACATTAAGCTTTATTTTACCTGATAAAAAAAATAATTAGCTTGCTGTAGGAGGTTAAATAACAATAATAATGGTATAAAAGATCTTTACTGACCAGTATATATAGCTTACTCCTTATACTTTTGCTAATTGCCCATCACAACATGATTTTCGTGCATGTGATCATGGTTCATGACATCTTATTAATTAACTCTATATAGTTTGGCGTTTTATTAGCTCTAATTTCCTTTGTTGGCATAGCAATGAATTAAGTTGTTTTTTCCTAATAGTAATATTGGGGTAGCTTACGCATATTTTAACTAATTCATAACTATCTGCTATTTTTAACCACTACAAATATAAGCAATTTTATTCACAGAGGTTTAGCCGTAGAAGGAAAGAAATAGCAGAGTATTATTTGTTGGCTCAGCATGTTAGCCTCCTATATTTACATCCCATGTTTTAATACTGACAAATTAATAGTTGGATATTTGGAGGGTATAAAGAATTTCTAATGATGGAAGAATATCTCGCAAGGAATATCCTTTCAAAGAGGGTTGGTGCTTAGTACGGAACCACACCAATTAAGGATTTCGCTGGATAAGGCAACATGGAACCACATCAATTGAAGATCTCGCTGGATAAGGCAATCAAGGATGCTTGAACATCCTTCACGGAAAGAATGAAGGGAAAGAGATCACGCCTTCTACATGGACATATCTTATATGGATTGTGAGAAAGGAAGGCTGCACCAAGTATGGACATACCATAGGGTGCAAAATCCCTCAATCAAGGAATCAACTCAAATCCTTGATTAACAAGAAATCCCTTGGGTTTCCTTATGAAGAAAAGAAGCAGAGACAGCGGAAGACTATAAAAACCAAGACAGAAGACACACGCAACTTCAAAAAAAAATCTTAGAGTGTCACAATCTTAGTTTCACAAAGCTTTGTACTTCTTAGTTTACTATAGTTATACAAAGAATAAGATAGAGTCAACTTTGTAATACAAACTGAAGTTGTGTCACAAGATCTGAAGAAAAAAATAAGTCTTCAAAACTTGTTCATCACCATTGTACTCGAAATTCACTTTGAAAGATCTAAGGAAACTTGAAATCCAAGGGGACTGAAAGTAGGCACCACATTGGTGTTCGAAACCAGGATAAATCTTCGTGTCGTTATTTTAAGTTGCTTATTTATTTATATGCTTATCTAAATCTAATCTGATTTGTGAAGTATATTGACTTCCAAGTAAGTCAACTGGGAAGACTCAATAATCGACTCACGAAAAATCTTCAATTCACCCCCTTCTTGAATTTTAATTAGTATCAGAGCAGGTCTCACCAAAATTATTACTTAACCACACATGAGCAAAGATCAAATGGCAAACTATCAAATTTTTGGTGCTCTTCTTCAAGACAGTACTCCTCCGCAAGAACACCATACTTCAACGGACAACGTCACTCCTATTGGAAGAACATATTCAAAATCTTCTTCCAATCAAAAGAATTCCAATCATGGGTTGTCATTAAGAAGGGGCCAAAGCTTATCCTAGGACTCAAGGAAATACAAAAGGACAAGGACAAAGAAAAAAAATCGAGCAGTACTGATATAGACGACCTCAAGAATTTTGAAGTCACCTAAGATAAACAAGAGGTAATTCAAACTAATGTACGATCTATAAGATTACTTATTTGTGCATTAAGCATAGAAGAATATGAAAAAATATCAACCTGTGATCTAAGGTGGATTTATGCACTTCAGTATTTATATCCTAGCCTATTTAGCCTTATTTTGAGGAAAATTCGTGTGCTTAATGTGTTAATAATGATATAAATAAGCATATAAGTGTTTAAGTATGTTATTTAAATATTTAAATGTATTTTCAAATAAGTTTGGATTAAAATTGATCATTTAGAGTTCAAAACGAGAAAACTAGTTTTACTAGCTTGGGTTAGGTGTTGTTCTAGTTGATCGTGATGGATTCTAATGTGTATAATGAGTTTCTAATGGTTTGATTGTGTAATTATGTATAAAAAACTTGTTTATAGTATTTAAAGTGCAATTGAATCAAGGCAAGAGTCAAAACTAAGTGAAAGATCAAAAGGGGCAAAACTAGTATTCTTAGCTTAAGTTTCTAGTTCATCGTCTTGGATGTTGTGTTGTTTTGAGCTCTAATTTATTGTGTTTAATGATATAGTATTCTTGGTGAGTTGATTATGATGATACATGAATGATATAAAAGCTTAAAAATAAGTATAAACAACACAAAAAGGCTTGGAATGGATCAACGAAAGCACAAGACACAACTTGACGTGAATTGCACACCTTGGATGTCAAGGGCGCATAGCGGACCAAAGAAAAGGCCATAGGGTGAGTGACATATATATGGAGATTAATAAGGGACCCAAACATTGTGTATCCATGATAAGGTCACGTGGTAAAGGTAGACGCGGGAAATTAATCCCGCGACGCGGCCTAGTGCAAAAATCGACAGTTTTGTCCTCCTATAAATAGGACACTTGTACTTGATGTTATACACCTTGGACCGCTTTGAAACTTGAAGAGGTACTGGAAAACACTTAAATTAGATTTTTTATTCTTTCACTTTTTCTTTTTAATGGATTTTTTTATGTTTTTATTCATCTTGATTACGACTATGTCCATGAGTGGCTGAAAGCCCCCTTTTCGGAGTTAAGGCCAAGAACATGTTTACTTTCACTTTGAATTGAGCTTGTTTGAATTTATTATCATAATTGATTATTTTTTATTATTTTTATCACTATTTTAAGGATTTTTTGCCCTTAGAATACATATATTGTCGATCTTATGAGCTTGGGAGGGGAATGGAAAGATAGAACGTGGGGATGAATAGAGTAAGGTTCTTATTCTTTTATAAACTAAGGAATTTGAATTAGTGACTAGGATAGGGATATACCTAGAAGCCTTGCTTGGTTCACATGTAGGATGATATATTAATGCATCTAAATTGATTATTACATCTCCGTTCAATGATGTAGTTGTAATGTCCAGTTAGGTAGACGATTAGAGGTCGGAAGACCATGATCATGCGATAAACACTACGAATCATAAAACAATATAAGAAATTTAATGAAGAAAGTTCAATAGAATGGTATTATTGTTCATAGTGATTTAACCCCGGGTTTTCATCCATTGATTGTCCAAAGTCTTTACTTTTCCGCATTACTTTAGTTTACTTTTAATTACAAACTTTCAATACTCTTTTGGTTATGTTTGCACTAGTTAATCTCAATAGTCGAACTAGAATTGAATAGTTGTTTAACACAAGTCTCTGAGGGATCAATATTTAGCTTTATTTAAGGGCATTGTATTACTTGGTGAGACTACGTACACTTGTGTGTGCGCTTGGGTGCAACAAGTTTTTGGTGCCATTGTCGGGGACTTATAAATTGGCAACTATTTTTGTTTTAGTTTTACTTTTTATATTTCTTTGGTACTTTACGCTTGTTCTTGGTATTGAATTTACAGTAAATAGGTTTACAGGCTAGTAAGTTGGCAAGGGATAGGGAATTGGTTAAATCAACCCTCGAACCCGAGCTATGATTTCACCAATTAAGGAGAGAAGCAGTCCTTCTCGGCCACAACCCATAAATTCAAGAGGAACAAGATGATCTTTCTCTCTTGGCTGAAGATCAACTAGCCCACATGATAGTTCATGAAGTGGCAATCCCAATTTTGATAAATTTGACCTCCCCTTTTCAGAAATCAACTGCTAGAGATAACTTTGAGCTGAAACAGAACATGGTACAACTTTTGATCAGTAGTGGAATATTTATGGGACTTTTACATAAATATCCACAAGTCCATCAGCTGAACTTTTTGAAGATCAGTGACACATTCATCCCTATGGGTATGTCAACTGACTATGTTAGGATGACACTGTTCCCTTTTTCACTATTGGGGGAAGCAAAGAAGTGGTTGAATGCTGAGCCAACAATTTCAATCACAAAATAGGATAACTCAGCTCGAGAATTTCTCATTCGATTCTTTCTATCTAGAAAGCCTGTGAAACTATGCAGTGAGATTGAAAGCTTCTAAAAGAGGCTAGATGAGAACTTATATCATGCATGGGAGAGGTTTAAAGATCTTCTTTAGGACTGTCCACATCATCAGCAGTCCAATAAGGTACTAGCTCACACTTTTGTTGAGGCACTTAATCACAATACGAAAATTTTCCTAGATTCAACTGCAGGTGGTCAAGCGTTAGAGATGGCGTATGATGAGCTGTATACCTTATTAAACTGGATTAAACAAGAAAATCCTGAGTGGTATTCCGACTCAAGAAGTGCTCAAAAGAAGGTGGCAAGTATATTGGAGGTGGACCAGTTTACCATTATATCTACTTAAATTACTGTATTACAAAATAAGTTGAATACAAAGTTTAGCAATATGAAGCTAGGCGTTACACAACCTACAACCATATTGAATGCAATTCATCAGACACCTGCTTGGTGTGAAGTTTGTAGTAACAGTGGTCATGTTGCAGCCATGTGTGTTGTCAATCCTGAATCTATGATGTTTATGGGCAATGCTTAAAGGTTGAATTATAGGAATGCCTACATTAAAAAATGGCAGACTCAGCCACTAAATCCAACATGGAACAACCAGTAGTAGTAGTTTCTGCCACATCAAACCCAAGGGAATTAGGCCTCCAATAGCAATATGGAAAAGATGCTGAAATATATTTTAGCTTATCAAACACAATTGGAAGTGGATATAAAGAGTTAATAAGAAGATATGAATAATTAAAAGACCACTAAAAGGATCTTGGAGTTGCAGATAGAGAAATTGCAGAAGGCACAAAATACTAGACCTCAAGGTAGTTTGCCAAGTGATACTGAAAATCCTAAAGAGGTTATGGCAATCACTTTGAGGAGAGGTAATGTTCTTTATGAAGAACCCCCAAAGAAAACTAAGGAGGTAGATGTTGATTTGGTTCCTAAGAAGGTAAATGATAAAGCTGTTGAATAATCGAGGAAGTCTGAGTACTGGAAAACAAAAGTTGATAAACAGGTGAAAGAGGGACTTCCACTACCTTTCCCACAGAAGTATATAAAGGCAAAGGAGGATACATGCTTCAAAAAGTTCTTTGACACATTCAGAGAGCTTCATATTAACCTTCCTCTTTTAGATGTTTTGCAAGGAATACCCAAGTACGCTAAGTACTTGAATGATGTGCCCACTAATAAAATTAAGCTGCAGGATGTTGGGACCGTAGAACTCAATGAGGAGTGTAGTTCTGCGGTGATGCAGAAGATGCCCAAGAAGCTCAAAGACCCTGGGAGATTCACTCTCCCTATCCAAATTCACAATAAAGAAGTGGTCTATGCACTTAGTGATTTGGGGGTGAGTATCAAATTAATGTCCTTATCTTTGTTTAATAAGTTGGGAATAGGAAAGCCGAGACCGAGCACTGTGATACTTCAATTAGAAAACTAGACACTAGCCCATCCCGAAGGAATCATAGAGGATGTTCTCATCAAGATTGATAAGTTTATTATTCCTGCTGATTTTATTGTTTTATATTTTCAGGCAGATGAAAGAGTTCAAGTCATCTCGGGGCATTCATTCTTGGCGATGAAAGGAGCATTGATAGATGTAAGAGAGGGTAAGCTTACAATGAGGCTGGAATAAGCTCACAATGAGGCTGGATGATGAAGAGGCAGTTTTCAAAGTGTACAAACCGTTCAACACAGTATCCCACTACAAAAGTTATGCATGATTATAGTGATTGGAGGGGATAAGTGTGGGGTGGTGGAGTCTATTTCATAAAAGACCTCTTCGTACTTCCTCATTGAGCAGCCCAAGCCACCAATACCCAAGCCTAAATGATGTAAATTGATGAGCCTAAAAAGTCTATTGTTGAGAGAGTTGTTAAGCTTGAGATTTCATACTCAAGAGTTCAAAAACGAGTAAGAAGATGGACTCCGAGTGTGAGAAGAGGATGAAAAGAATAGATGAGTCAAAAGTTGGGTCGTGCTGCGAAACTAAATCAGGAGATTCTTGGGAGGCAACCCAAGTTAAGGTAGATTTTATTTTTAGTATTTTTAGTTTTTACTTCACTAGTTTTTATTTTCGTTGAGTCACAAGTTAATGGGAAGTCTGAGTACCAAAAAATATGAGCTAAGGAGCATGGCGAAGATTGAGTGTGGGGTCCCCGAACCCCCTTGATGTATAAAGATGATACTAGCTAGTCCTAGAGGCCCCAGAGAGTATTTCTATCTCTACTTTCAAAGTATACTTTGGGGACAAATTAGATTTTTAAGTGTGGGTTGGGGGAATTCCCATTTTTAGGAGTATTTTAAAAAATTTGTGTTAGGAATAAATAAGATATTCTTGTTGGTGCTATATTTGAGTGCATAATGCAAGTGTTTTGATTGGAAAGATCATATTGATTGTGTGAATTGCTACTGTTGAGACTCCCAGGCTCATGTTTATGACTCTTATACTTGTTGGCTTAATTGGAATTCATGTTATTGTTTGGTTAAGAGTCTATGATGATCCCTCTTGAGTTGTACATGTTCCATATGTGTGTGAGGTGTTGCATATTCCTTGTTTCATGTGATGTCTAAAACTTGCCTGGTGTGTGTGCAAAACGAAATAAAGAGTTTGGGTGCCCTTTTTTTAGGACAATTCGGGTGCTTAATGTATTAATAATAATATAAATAATCATCCAAGTGTTTAAGTATGTGATTTCAATGTTTATAGGTGTTTTCAAACAAGTTTGTATTAAAATTGATCATTTAGAGTTCAAAACGAGAAAACTAGTTTTACTAGCTTGAGCTAGGCATTGTTCTAGTTGATCGTGATAAATTCAAATGCGTATAATGAGTTACTAATGGAATGATTGTGTAATTATGTTTTGAATTTTTTTTATAGTGCTTAAAGTGAAATTGAATCAAGCCAAGAGTCAAAACTAAATGAAATATCAAAAGGGGGAAAACTAGTATTCTTAGCTTAAGTTTCTAGTTCGTCGTCTTGGATGTTATGTTGTTTTGAACTATAATTTGTTGTATTTAATGATATAGGATGCTTGGTGAGTTTATTATTATGATATATTAAGAATATAAAATATTAAAATCAAGTTTAAACAACACAAAAAGGCTTGAAATGGATCAACGAAAGTGCAAGACACAACTTGACGTAAATTGGACACCTTGGACGTCACGTGCCTGTCGCGGACTAAAGAAAAGGACATAGGCCACGTACAATACCTATGGATATTAATAAGGCATCAAAAAAATTATTTCTACATGATACGAGCACGTGTAGAAGGTATACACGATAAATTAAGCTCACGACGCTGCCTAGTGCAAAAATCGGCAGTTTTGTCCTCCTATAAATAGGACACTTGTACTTGATGTTATACACCTTGGATTGCTTTGAAACTTGTAGAGGGGATGGAAAATACTTCAACAAGGGTTTTATTTTTTTACTTTATCTCTTTAATATATTTTATCATATTTTTATTCATCTTGATTACGACTATGTCTATGAGTACCTAAAAGCCTCCTTTTCGGGGTTAAGGCCAAGAAAATGTTTACTTCCCCTTTGAATTGAGGTTTTTTAATTGCTTATCCTAATTGTTTTTTTTTATCATTTTTGTCACTATTTTAAGGATTCACGATCCTTATAATTCATAGATTGTCGACCTTGTGAACTCGAGGGGGGGGAATAGAAAGATAGAATGTGGGGTTGAATAGAGTAAGGTTCTTATTCTTTTATAAAATAAGGAATTTGAATTAGAGACTTGGATAGGGATATACCTAGAAGTCTTGCTTGGTTCACATGTAGGATGATATCTTAATGCATCTAAATGGATTATTACATCCCCGCTCAATGTTGTAATTGTAATATTCAGTTAGGTAGACGATTAGAGGTTGGGAGATCATGATCATGCGATAAACCCTATGAACCATCATCCAAGATAAGCAATCTAATAAATGAAGTTCAATAGCATGGTATTATTGTTCATAGTGCTTTAACCTCGAGTTTTCATTAAAATATTGTCCAAATTCTTTACTTTTCGGCATTACTTTAGTTATCTTTTAATTACAAACTTTTAAAACTCTTTTGGTTACGTTTGCACTAGTTTAATCTCAATAGTCAAACTAGAATTGAATAGTTGTTTAACACAAGTCTCTAAGGGATCGATATTCTACTTTATTTAAGGCCACTGTATTATTTGGTGAAACCACGTACACTTGCATGTGCGCTTGGGCGCAACAACCTGTGAGACCGCAAAAGAGATGTGGGATAAATTGGAGGTAACTTATGAAGGAACCACCAAAGTAAAATCAAAGATTGCTACCTTAGTCAATGAAGACGAGCTATTCAAAATGGAAGAGAATGAGAATGTTGAATCAATGTTTACCAGATTCAGAAAAATTGTATGTGAGCTAAGATCTTTAGGGATGATCTATCCCCACAACCTGCAAGTCCCAAAGCTGGTTAGAAGCCTTCCGAAAAGTATGGAATACTAAAGCTGCCATTCTGAAAGAAGGAGACCTCCACAACATGACATATGACAAGTGACGAGGTAATCTCATTGCATATGAACGAAATTATATCAATAGGCACAACAAGGAAGAAAATAAGAAACTAGTAGCCTTTAATGCCATACCAACTGAAGAGAAATACATTTTGGAAGAATCCAATAGCGAAGGAATGACTCTTATAAATCGAGGAGTAATACAAATCATGAAATAGAGACAACATAGATCCCAAAGAGTCAGAAATAATGATTCTACAAGAAATAATGTTCGCTGGTATCAGCGTGGAAGGCCAGGCCGCTTTAAACAAAATTTTCTAGAATTAAGAAGAAGATCGTCCAGAAAAAATAAAAACTTTGGCGCCTGGAGTGATAAAGATGAAACTGAAGAAAAAATAGAAGCAACCAACATGTGCTTCATGGAAAAAGGTTAATCAAGCCATGTAAGAACTCACAGCTATCATATTATAATATTCTTGAATCTAATTTAGATATGATAACTGATGAGCTTCAAAGAGTTATAGATGAATACAATAAACTTGCTCAAGAAAAGAAAAATTGGGAAGCTCAACTTAAACGAAAACTTGAAGAGGAACGAAGAAACTCTCAGATTGAAATTGAAGCATGTCAAATTGAAATCAACTTACTTCAAGAAGAGCCCGATGATGTAAAATGCAATTGAATAACATTAAAAAATCACCATGCCATAGTTTCATAGATTAAATTCTTTTAAAACCAACTCAAGTTCCACATCAAGATCATTTAAATCAGCCAAGAGCTCTTTCCCTTTTCAAGGACCTGTATGCTATAACTATGGATAGAAGGGCACAAAGTATACAACTTCAGGAAAAATCCTAAAAGTGTGTGGGTTTTGAGGCCTAAAGAAAGTACATCTAACCCGCAAGGATCCAAGACCACTTGGGTACCTAAAAAAAAAATCTTGTTTTGCAGGAACATGTCTGCAAAGCTATAAAAAGGGAATGCGGGTCATCGATAACGGATGTTCAAGACACATAACCAAAAAAAAGAAAATTTTTATTCTCTGAAGAAAATAGAAGGAAGATCAGTCAGATTTGGTGATAATGCTAGAGGCAACGTCATTGGAATCGGCTTAGTAAAGCTCAACTCCTCATATGAGCTTATTGAAGTATATCTTGTAGACGGACTCAAACATCACTTACTCAGTATTAGTCAACTGTATGATGCAGTATTTGGAGTCTCCCTCAAAGCTGAAAGCTGCTCCATCAAACATAATACCAGAGACATTTCCCTTATTGATGAACGTGTTGATAATATTTATGTTTTAAATAGTACTGACTTTGCTACCATTACCTGCCTCAATGTGCAAACCAATTACACTTTGTTGTGGCACAGAAAGATTGGGCATGCTAGTATGCACATAATTGAGAAACTCTCCAGACTGGAATTGGTGAACGGTCTGGCAAAACTCAAGTTTAAGAATGATCATATTTGTAATTCCTGTCAATTGGGTAAACATACTCGGACATCATTCAAAGTCAAAGATATTGTCTTAACCACCAAACCCCTTCAAATAATCCACATGGGTTTGTTTGGCCCTACTAAAACTGCAAGTATTGGTGGAAAAAGATATTTCTTTGTTATTGGTGATGATTACTCTCGGTTTACTTGGGTAATGTTTTTTTCTCATAAACATGAGACTTTCACAAACTTTGAGATCTTTTATAGAATTACCTATGTTCACAATGATTAGGGAGAAAAATTTGAAAACAAGGTTTTCGAGGAATACTGTGCTCAGATCGGATACTTTTAGAACTTCTTATCACCTTGGTCTTCTCAACAAGACGACGTGGTGGAGCAAAAGAAATGGTCTCTTAAGGAAAATGCCAGGACTATGCTATTAGAATAGAACCTTCTAGATCACTTTTAGGCAGAGGCAGTAAGCACATATGTCACAGCATCAACAGATACCTCATCAAACCTATTCTAAAGAAGATGCCTTATGAGTTGTGGAGAGGGAAGAAGCCAAATATTAGCTACTTTCATCATTTTGGATACAAATTCTTTATCCACAATAACGGTAAGAATAACTTGGAAAAATTCTATCCACGATGTGATGAAGGTATTATTCTTGGGTAACCTCCCACCAATCGAGCTTACAAGGCTTACAATAAAAGAATATTATGTGTTGAAAAATATATGCATATTGTATTTGATGAAACTAATCACCCTCAAATGAGTATAAGTATTGATGAAGAACAGGAGAACGATCCATAATCTGGAGCAAATTCTAGCACAACTCCCGAGCCATCACAAGACGAGTTGACTACACCCCTTCCAGAGTCGACTCTCGCAGTTGGAATAATCAAAACAAATATTCCAAGAGAATGGAAACACAATGCTAGTTATCCAAATTATTTTATCATCAAAAATCCAAATGATAGGATGCAGACAAGATCCTCATTGAGAAAGCAAGTGTCTATTTCCCTTGTATCTTAAATCATACTAAAAAAGACTGATAATTCCCTCAAAGATGAATCCTGAGTCGAGGACATAAAAGAAGAATTAGACCAATTCAAGCGAAGTGAAGTTTAGAATCTAGTTGAAAGACCCAAGAACTGCTGAGTAATCAAAACTAGATGGGTCTACATAAATAAATTGAATGAAAAAGGTAAAATTACCTGAAACAAGGCCAGACTTGTAGCTCAATACTATTTCCAACAAAAAGATATTAATTACGATGAAACCTTTGCTCCTATAGGAAGGTTAAAATCAATTCATATTTTATTAGCTTTTGCTGCTTACAAATATTTTAAATTGTATCAAATGTACGTCAAAAGCGCCTTTTAAATGGATTTATCCATGAAGAAGTCTTTGTAAAACAACCCCCAAATTTTGAAAATATATCTTATCTAAATCATGTCTTCAAATTATCAAAAGCACTCTGCAGTCTCAAACAAGCTCCAAGGGCTTGGTATGAGAGGTTGAGTACTTTCTTGTTAAACAATAATTTTCAAAGAGGCAAAATTGATACAACTCTATTCATACAAAAGCTTGACTTGAGGAAAATAGTGATTTTTCTCTTCAATTTATTGACTCCGAAAATCAACTTGTAGATATTTTTACAAATCCTTTACTTGAGGAAAGATTTTATTTTTTAAGGAAAAAACTCGATGTAATATGCTTTACCGATCTTTGATTATTTCAAATCTTTTATTTTTAGTGTGAAATCTGCCACATATCTTTTGCCCCTTCTTACACCCTCTGACTCCCGTCCTATACTTTTAAATCCACCCTTTTTTATGACATCTTTTTCTCTTTCCTTATAATTACCATCTCTTAGCCATCCCACTTCCCTACTCCTCTCCGCCTCTTCGTCTCAAACTCACCCCAGTTTACTGCACCTTCTTTTCATCCCCCATCTTTTTATTTTCTTCCTTACTCTTTTTATACCCATCCACGTTCATTGCCCTTCACTATGACTAGAACTCGCTCCATGGATCATCTCCCCAAAACCTCTTTGAACCAAACATCCACCAACTTTGACCTTTTTCTTCTTTCCAAACCTCCGATGAAGCCTTTTCCCATTTTCTCCAGTAAACTATATCCAAGAAATTATCTTTTTTAAGCCCCGTTTCATCCTCTAAAAAATAACGGCCATCTCCTCTGGAATGTCTTCCTCTATAGCACATGCACAAGTTCTGGACTTGCACTCAAAGGGAGAAGTTTCTCACCTTCAGAAATCGCTCTATTACACTAGGACAAATCATCAAACTCTCTTACCTAAAAGAGTTCCATTGCAATATCAGTACATTTTTCTAGGCCTAAGATTTGACTGTGGTATTTTCCTTATGTGATTTTGAAGTGTTCGAATACCCCATCCGTATATTCTATGCTAACCTTAGTCTGTGCCCATACAACGGCGAATTGGAAACCTTGGTACTAGGAACTCATATAATTCTCAATGATTTTTTGTTTGAGAAAGTTTTTAACACCAAGTTCTCTGGTGTCATCCCATTCATGAATGGTACCTATCCAAAACATTTTAAAGATAGTTTTGAAGAATCCAAGAAGTCTGTCTCAGACCCTGACACAAATAGTCTCCCCTTCAATCCTCTGTCCCTCAGTTTCAAAAATAGAATTTTGGCTCACATCATTTCGATCACCTTGATTCCTCAAAAGGGATCTCTCAATAATGTCACATGCAGAGATGTGTTTTTCTCTACTATTTGATTAAGAAATAAAAATCAATTGGGGTACCTGGATCCACGAGTACATGTTGAAAAGTACAACTGACTCTCACACCTCAGCCAACTTGCTCTATAGATTGCTCATCATCAGAATTCTACTTCACTATTGAATTGATCTTTCAGTCTATCCAAAGGTGGAAGTCTCTACCACATATGATTCCAAGACTTTTGCAAGCATGGGATATATTCTGCTTGAAAATGCATGGTGTATAAATGAGTCTATCAAATCCCGGCCTAACACCCAAGGTAAGCAAGTCTGTAACTAACCCCGTGTTCTCTGCATCTAAGGAAATTGAGGAGCTTAAAGACAGGCTTACCACGATAATCAGTATTTAGGAGTCGACTACTAAACTGATACAACTAAGAAAAAAGACCATTACTAACATCGGCAACGTGCGACTCTCCCTCGATGGTTTCAAATAGGAAGGATTCAAGTTGTTCAACAAAATGTTTTCACAAGTTGACTCTATAAAATCTGAGATTTCCTTCTCGTCCAATGAGCTCACAATTTCCCTCTAGAACTCGTACTCCATCTTTACCAAAAGTGTTGAAAAATACTATGATCTCTTTTGCACCAACATGTACAATACCCTAACCTATTTCCTGGACAAACGATAAACTCTTGTTTCACATTCAAAAGGGGTATATCCTTTTTCATGTTTTGGGTTGTAAGATGATGTTTTATACTCATGTTCTGACACTCTTTTTGCTACTCATAAAATTTTCAAACCTTGCATTATCTGCTCTGTGCATACAATTGTGGAGTTTGTACCTGCTCTATTTTTTTTCTTTTGTTTTTTTTGATTATGTCAAAAGAGAGAGAGAAAAATATCACATCAACTGGTTAGCGAGGCTGGGAGAGCTAGTCGACTATCACAACAGTGAATCCAACTGAATACATAAAGACAGAAAGTCAGGGGGAGCTAATCAACTACTTTGATAGGGAAGTTACTGATGTTTAATGCTTGTTTTTCATTATCAAAAAGGGAAAGATTGTTAGCCTCCGATGTTTACACCCTATGTTTTAATAATGACAAAGTAACAATTGGACATTTGTAGGATATAAAGGATCTGTAGCGATGGAAGAATATCTCGCAAGGAATATCCTTTCAAAGAGGGATGGTGCTAAGTATGGAACCACACCAATTAAGGATCTCGCTGGATAAGGCAACATAGAACCACATCAATTGAAGATCTTGCTGGATAAGGCAATCAAGAATGATTAAACATCCTTCACGGCAATACTGAAGGGAAGGAGATCACGCCTTCTACATGGACATATCTGATATGGACATGTATGGCTATGAGAAAGGAAAGTTGCACCAAGTATGGACATACCATAGGGTGCAAAATTCCTCAATCGGGGAATCAACTCAAATCCTTGATTGAGAAGAAATCTCTTGGGTTTTCTTATGAAGAAAAGAAGCAGAGGCAGTAGAAGACTATAAAAGCCAAGACAAAAGACAGAAGACACACATAACTTCAAGAAAGAATCTCAGAGTGTCTAAATTTTAGTCTCACAAAGCTTTGTACTTCTTAATTTACTATAGTTATATAAAGAATAAGATCGAGACAAATTTGTAATAAAAACTGAAGCTGTGTCACAAGCTCTGAAGAACAAAATAAGTCTTCAAAACTTGTTCATTACTATTGTTCTCGAACTTCACTTTGAAAGATCTAAGGAAACTTAAAACCCAGGGGGACTGGAAGTAGGCACCACATTGGTGTTCCAAACCAGGATAAATCTTTGTGTCTTTATTTTAAGTTGCTTATTTATTTATATGCTTATCTAAATCTAATTTGGTTTGTGAAGTATATTGACTTGCAAGTAAATCAACTGGGAAGACTCAACAGTCGACTCATGGAAATTTTCAGCTCCCCTCCTTTGAATTTCACAGAACATGGTGAATATATTTATGCTTGGGAAATTTTTTATAAACCTACATCCATAAAAATTATGTAAGGCTTATAATGATATTATGTGTTTAATTTGTTAATAGGTTCATTTGCAAATAGTGATATTTTAACTTGCAAATTGACTTTTATTTGCGGAATTGATAACACATATTTCCAATTTTTTTTAAAAGATGAATATTTCTATTTTGGTTGTCCAAAGAGAAGTTTCAACTATCTTAAAGATCGGTAAAATATATGCTCCTATTTTCTTCGCTTCGTTACCTCTATCAAAGCCCCAATCAATTTACATTTGCATTGTGTGGCCTACTAATAAGAAATGCACTACTTGTTAGAGTTTTTCAATTATTTTCGAAACCTCTACAATTTATTTCAGCATAATCCTTGGTGGTCACTCGTTTTGTTATCACTGATTGACATCAATAATAAAGCGACAATGACACCTTTTAGAAAAGGGTTGACCTTTCAGGCAAATGCACCCATGAAGTATGGATATTTTTATCATTATATTCGTGTACCTTTCGAGCTACTTAATTCTATTTTGACTTGCACCCAACCTGCTTACCTATAATAGTAATTATAACTTGCACATTTGTGATGAACAAAAAGAGGGAAAAAAGAAATTACAAACATAAGTTTGTGAGAATTCAAATACTTAATAAAAATTATTCCAATTATGCTACTAAAGGATTTTTCTTTTTCACTCTCAACCTGTCATTTTAACAAAGCCTTTTTCAAGTCCTAGTACGAAGTACAGTTGAAAGAAGTTAATGAAGAATTAGAGTCGTTCAACTAATGAAGGAAAGGAACTATAACAATTTAGACATGTATAATTGCTATGTTCATATTGATAGGCATCCAATTTTAGATAACAAACTCTCTATAGCATGGACACGTGAACTACATGCCTTTGTTTGTAAGAGAGAAGAGGGACTGGGCTCTTTAACCATAAAAATGTCATTTGTCTTAACAGTACCAAGGTCCCTTTTTCTTCTTTATAAAAAAAAAAAGTGGACCTAGGAAGAATAAGTCAAATAAGAGAAATAAATCTATAATATGTTTTTTTTTTTTAAATTTAGAAAAAAGAAAATATCTAAGACCAGGTCTGTTGAGATCTTCGCTCTCTTGACGGTCTCCTTCCGATAAGTGAAGTTTTGAACGTGTACGTAAAACTTAATTAGCTTAAGATTGGTGTTTAAATATTAACATAGCTTTAAATTAGTTAGACTACTAAGATCGGGATGGTAGAGTTCAATCTTAACCTAATGAAATCATTATCTTACATAAATAAAGAGGTGAGAAAAGAAACCTGAAGAGTTGTACTATGCACGTTGTTCTATAATCTTCTTATTGTTGGGTTATTGAGACTTTTTTCCTTTCTATGTGGATAAATAAAGTCCAATTTGAACCAATCCACTTTTGTCCATAGGTTCATTACTATGGGGCATATATATTAATTTTTTTTAGGTCTTATCCACAATCACAAAAAGAGTTTTAGCAGCCACAAAAAGAGAGAAGAGTGCAGATTTTCGCACCCCAAATTTCAGCCACAGCTGACAACTTCAAATTGCGATTTCCACTTCGTTTCTTGTCCGATTGAGCTGATTTTTGAACAGCTTATTCCTCTCATCTCAATCTTTGATTAGAAACCGAAGAAGGTGAATTTGGTGGCCTGTAGCTCCTGTTCTTCATTCTCGAATAGTAACTGCATTTTTTGTGTTTGTGCTCCTTTTTATTCTCTAGTTTGGTGCTATCTTGTTGTGTTGTTGCTCGTTGTTTGGCAGTTGTTTTGTGGCCAATTTTGAATAACAATATTGTAACTCTTGGTGATTATAATAAAAGTTTGGTCCCGTAATTTTTTACTCTTCACATCGAAGAATTTTTCCATGTAAATTTAGTGTCTCGTGTGATTGTCTTTATTCTTATTTTGTCATATTTGTGTGGATATATATTTTCTACCTATTATAATTGTTTTGATTGGGTTGGTTTGTTTCCTCTTGGTTCAAGTTGAAAGGGAAAGTTTAGACTTGGGTATTCTTCCGCTGCTTCACTATCGGGCTCTTTGATTATGTCCTTGCGTCTTTCTCAACAAAGTGGTATCAGAGAGTTGGTTATTGTTGATTGTAGATTTGAATTATGGAGGAAAATATAAGCAAGATGGTGTGTTTAAATGGTAGTAATTATCATACTTGGAAAGGCAAGATGAAAGATCTTCTATTTGTCAATAAAATGCATCTACCTGTGTTTGCGTCTACTAAACCTCAATCCATGACAGATGAGAATTAGGAATTTAAGCACTTACAAGTTTGTGTCTATATTAGACAATGGGTTGAATATAATGTTATAAATCATATTGTGAATGAGACACATCCCAGAAGTTTGTGGGATAAGCTCGAGACATTTTATGCTTCTAAGACTAGCAATAACAAGTTGTTCCTTCTTAAGCAATTGATGAATATCAGGTATAAAGAGGTCAGTTATATTTTTTATTATATAAATGATTTTCAGGGTGTCCTTAACCAGTTGTCCGGAATGGGTGCAAAGTGCGATGAAGAAATTTAGGGACTTTGGCTTCTTAATACCCTGCCTGACTCTTGAGAAACTCTTCGAGTTTCTTTGACTAATTCTTCTCCCGGTGGTGTTGTAACTATGAAATATGTAAGAGTTGTGTCTTGAATGAAGAGATGAGAAGAAGATTTCAGGCCTCATCTTCTTTATCTTCATATTCTGATGTTTTGGTTACTGAAGAAAGGGGAAGAAACAAGTCCAAAGCTCCGAATGATAGAGATAAAAGTAGAAGCAAGTCGAGATCCAAATTGAAGAATATTACATGTGACTATTACAACAAAAAAGGGCATATCATAAAATATTGTTACAAGCATAAGAGAGATATAAGAAGACAAAAGAACAAAAGCGATAATGAAAATCGTGTTGTGGTTATTACTAATGATGATCTTTGTGTTACTTGCGGTGAGAATGCCATTAATTTTGTTCGTGATGAGTCTAGCTGGTTTGTTGATTCTAGTGCTACTTCTCATGTTACAGCAAAGAAGGAATTATTTTCTTCTTATACTCCAGGTAATTTTGGAATATTAAAATGGACAATAATGATAAAGTTAAAGTACTTGGCATTGGCACTGATTGTTTGGAAAGTAACAATAATTCTGAACTAGTTCTGAATAATGTCAAGCATGCTTCAAATGTTCGCCTGAATTTGATTTCTGTAGGGAACCTTGATGATGAGGGTTATGTTAATACCCTTGGTGGTGGCCAATGAAAGCTTACTAGAGGTTCGATAATTGTGGCTCGAGGTGACAAGTTGTCTAACTTGTATGTATTTTAGGGCTCTACTTCTAGAGGCTTGATAAACTTGGTGGAGAATGATACTTCATCAGAGTTATGGCGTAGAAGGTTGAGTCATATGAGTGAGAAGGGGTTTGATAATTTGGCTAAGAAAAAATTTCTTTCTGGAGTGAAACAAGAAAAGTTGAAGAAGTGTGTTCATTGCTTAGTCGGTAAACAGAAAAGAGTTTCTTTTCAGAGTCATTCGCCTTCAAGAAAGCTTGATTTGCTGGAGATGGTGCATTCTGATTTGTGTTATCCTTTTAAAGTAAGGTCTCATAGTGGTGCACTTTACTTTGTGACTTTTATTGATGATCATTCTCACAAACTCTGGGTATTTTCTTTGAAGCCCAAGGATCAAGTACTTGATGTGTTCAAGGATTTTCAGGCCTTGGTTGAGAGGCAGACAGGGAAGAAATTGAAATACATCTGCTCAAAAATGGCGGTGAGTATATTGGTCCTTTTGATAGATATTGCAGAGAGTAGGGTATTCAACATCAGAAAATTTCTTGAATGGTTTAGCAGAGAGGATGAGCAGAACTCTAGTTGAAAGGGTTAGATGTATGCTTTCGGATGCTAAGCTGTTAGATTCTTTTTGGGAAGAAACACTTAATACTACTGCCTATGTTATCAATTTATCTCCTACTGTTGTTTTGAATGGTGATGTCCCTAATAGAGTGTGGTCTGGTAAGAATGTTTCTGATGATCATCTTAGAGTCTTTGGGTATAAAGCTTTTGTGCATGTTCCTAAGGATGAAAGGTCAAAGTTAGATGTTAAAACTAGGCAGTGTATCTTTATTGGTTATTGTCAAGATGAATTTGACTAAAAACTTGTTAGAAGTCGTGATGTTGTGTTCTTTGAAGACCAAACAATTGAAGATTTTGACAAAACTGATAAAGTTGATTCTCAGAGTAATGAGAGTCTAGTTGATGTTGATCCAATTCCTTTGACTATTGCTCCCGAAGAAAATATTCATGATGATGAAAATCAAGTTGACAATGAAGATGGTGATCATGTTCAGAATGACCAGCAAGATGTTGTTGATGCTCCAGCACAAGTTGATATGGTTGATCAGCAACCAGTTGTTGATGCTCCAGAGTTCTCTCAGACGATCTACTAGAGAAAATACCTTCAGCTTGTTATTCTTCCAATGAGTATGTACTCTTGACTGGCGGGGAAGAGCCTGAGAGTCTTGATGAAGCCATGGAAAGTGAAGAAAAAGAAAAGTGGTTTGATGCTATGGAAGATGAAATTAAATATTTGCATGATAATCATACCTTTGATTTGATTAAGCTACCTAAAGACAGAAAAGCTTTAAAAAACAGGTGGGTTTTTTAGTGCAGCATAAAGATGGTAACCCAGTTCCATGGTACAAGGCTAGATTGGTTGTGAAGGGATTTAACCAGAAAAGGAGAGTTGATTTTGATGAGATATTCTCTCCAGTTATGAAGATGCCATCCATTAGTGTGGTTCTAGGCTTAGTTGCAAGTCTTGATTTAGAGATTGAGCAAATGGATGTTAAAACTGCTTTTCTCCATGGTGACTTAGATGAAGAAATTTATATGGAGCAACCCGAAGGTTTTGAAGTCAAGGGAAAAGAGAATTATGTTTGCAAATTAAAGAAAAGCTTGTATGGTTTGAAACAAGATCCTAGGTTTGGTTCTTTTATGAGTCAGTAGGGCTTCAAGAAGACTACTTCAGACCATTGTGTTTTTGTGCAAAAATTCTCTGATGGTGACTTTATTATTGTGTTGCTTTATGTTGATGACATGCTTGTTGTTGGTCATAATGCTTGCAGGATTCAAAAGTTAAAGCAAGAGTTGAGTAAGTATTTTTCAATAAAAGACTTAAGACCAACAAGATAGATTCTAGGCATGCAGATTATCCATGACAGAAAGGCCAAGAAGTTGTGGTTATCATAAGAGAAGTATATTCAGAAAATACTTTGAAAGTTCAACATAGATAAGGCTAAGGTTGTCAGTACACCTTTAGCTATGCACTTCAAATTGAACACAAAACAGTGTCCTTCCAGTGATGATGAGAAGAAAGATATAAAGAAAGTTCTTTATGCTTCAGCTGTTAGTAGTTTGATGTATGCAATGGTTTGCACAAGACCGGATATTGCTCATGTTGTTAGTTATTTTTTTTCTAATCCGGGAAGAGAACATTGGAATGTTGTGAAGTGGATTATGAGATATCTTTGTGGCACTTCTAGTCTGAGTTTGTGTTTTGGTACAGGAAAGCCTATTCTTTGTGGTTATACTGATTCAGATATGGCTGGTGATGTTGATACTAACAAGTCTACTTCAGGGTATTTGGTTACTTTTGCAGGGGGGCTGTGTCTTGGCAATCTAGGTTGCAAAAATGTGTTGCTCTATCTACTACAGAAGCTGAGCTTATTGATGTCATTGAAGCTTGTAAAAAATTGCTTTGGATGAAGAGATTCTTGGGAAAACTTGGTTGTGCTCAAGAGAGGTATGTGCTTCATTGCGATAGTCAAAGTGTCATACATATTGGTAAGAATTCTACATTTCATGGTCGGTCTAAACACATTGATGTGAGATATCATTTGATTCGGGATGTGTTGGATTCTAAGTTACTTAAACTTGAGAAGATTCATACTGATGATAATGGTTCCGATATGATGACTAAATCTTTTCCAAGAGGGAAGTTTGAATATTATTGCATGATCGCCGAGATAACGGTCTCTTCCACATAATTGGGAGGGGGAGAATTGTTGGGTTATTGAGTCTTTTTCCCTTCCTATGTGGATAAATAAAGCCCAATTTGGACTAACCCACTTTTGCAGATAGGCCCATTAATATGGGTCATATATTTTTTACGTCTTATTCACCATCACAAAAAGAGTTTTAGCAGCCACGAAAAGAGAGAAGAGTGCAGATTTTCGCACCCCAAATTTCAGTCACAGCTGGCAATTTTAAATTGCGATGCCCGCTTCGTTTCTTGTCCGATTGAACTAATTTTTGGAAAGATTGTTCCTCTCATCGCAATCTTTGATTAAAAACTGACGGAGGTAGATTTTGTGGCCTGTAGCTCCTGTTCTTCATTCCCGAACAGTAGCTGCATTTTTGGTGTTTATGCTCTTTTTTATTCTCTAGTTTGGTGCTATCTTGTTCTGTTGTTGCTCATTGTTTGACACTTGTATTTTGGCTAATTTCGGAGAACAATATTGTAACTCTTGGTGATTATAGTTGAAGTTTAGTCCCGTGATTTTTTACTCTTTACACGAAGGGTTTTTTCACGTAAATTGGGTGTCTCGTGTGATTGTCTTTATTCTTATTTTGTCATATTTGTGTGGTTATATGTTTGCTACCTATTATCATTGATTTGCCTGGGTTGGTTTGTTTCGTCTTAGTTCAAGTTAAAAGGAAAAGTTTATATTTGAGTATTCTTTCGCTGCTACCCTGTCGGGCTCTTTGATTGTGCCCTTGCCTCTTTCCCAACACTTATGTTATCAGAACTTTGGCTCTAACTTAAGTTATTTTATATTTTGACCTATCCCATGTTCTTT
This sequence comes from Capsicum pubescens, assembly GCA_030864215.1. NCBI lineage: Eukaryota > Viridiplantae > Streptophyta > Magnoliopsida > Solanales > Solanaceae > Capsicum > Capsicum pubescens. Next base: position 124,174,516 of record CM061544.1, read on the forward strand.
AATAGCCAATACATCTAATTTATCCATTCTCTCTTTCACTAGAATCTTCATCAATTCATAATTATATGTTCGATAAAATTGAAATCCTCCAGTTTACTTATTTGGAGAGCACATATAATCTAATTGATGAAAACACTGATGATTGATGATATTATTGTAAAGGAACTGTCATTTAAGGTTGTGATAAACAAAAAGGACAATAAACAAAATGTCTACTCTAAATTTAGATAATGGAAAGAAAAAAATGTCTTTGTGAGAAGTTAGACCTTATAAGTCCTTAGTTTTGATGATTGACAAATTATTTGTTGGGACCTGGTTCTTGAAGAATATGTGATGACAAAGCTGCAACCTCTTAGGGACCTGATTGACCACATTCACATCGTTGTCATGCACAGTTGGACCATAGTACAAAATTTGGTGAGAAAGTTGTTGCACTTTTTGTCCCAGTCGTTGAGACTCGTTCTAGATTTTGTTGTCTCATATATATTGCTCATATTGCTCAACAAGAATACCAAGCTTCCAGATTCTCACAATAAAAATATTCTCTTAAAGCTCTTGATACAAAGCCTTACTCGCAACAAGGAACCTATTCGCTCATAAATTGTATTTCATGTTCTTGTTGTATTTGAGTATTTGTCTTATGATTATAAAAGTTGTGCACTGTTATTGTTCACTATAGTACATGTTTTATTCTAGTACTTGAACTCATTGTTGTCATCTAGAGTTAGGTGATATTGAAGCTAGAGTTAGCTTGTTGATTCAGTTAGAGTTAGCTGGGTCTTGATGCAGTAGAGCTATTGCACTTTTCTTCTTGTAATAGAGTTTGGAGTTTTAGGAGAAGAAGAATTAGGAGTTTTAATCTTTGATGTCATGGAGTTTGTATTCAGGGTCGCTTGAATATTAGTGGAGCTTTGAAAATCTTGGAGGCAGGTCGTGGATTTTCTTCCTTGATCAAGGAGTTTACATGTAAAATTATTCTGTTTCTTATCCATACTTACTGCATTGTTAAGTTTCTTGTTGTTTACATGTGTTTGGGATCAGGTTCCAAAATAGAAAGACAACTCGTACTTCTCTTCAAACTTTCATACTCGGACCTTGAGGTAAATTTAGTTAAAACGAGTCCCATATCAAATTCAAAACTTACTGTCGTTGCTATAACAACTCAAGTACTCAACACTAGTGTGCTTTTTGTGATTATCTAAACTTTAAGTTTCAGCTTGGCAACAAAAGACATTCTCAACCAATCGTCATTAGTTGTAAGCTTCTAGACTTCGAGGCAAGATTTTCACAATATTTTTATTTTGTATATTCAATTATAGATCTTTTTAAAAAAATATATACTTTTGAAACCTCTATGGTGAACTACATATAATAAAACACTTTACTGAAAAATAATGATCATGTATAACCAATACATATGTTATCCACATTCCAAAGGACGCTAAAGTACACTACTTATTACTGGTCTAATATAATATAATAATTAAATTACAATTAAAAATTAAAATGAATAAAAAAAAAATCCAAGATGAGGCACAAATTTGCTCTCTTTAAAAAGATTCAAGCCCAATGCGATATAATGTACACTGATCCAACATTATCATGCTTGACTTGTCAAAATTAAAATGAACAAAAATAAATAAAACTATCTTCACGATGAGGCACAAATTCTCTCTCTTTAAGAAGACTAAGGACCAATGAGACATAATATACACTGATCCAACATTAACACTCTTGACTTATCCCTTTCAGAATATAATAGCCAAATAACGTTGTAAAACTCAAGCAACTCCGAATTAGTTGAAGAGTTCAAAGCTCCACCAAAAGAACATCTTCTTTCATATAATTATTCCCTTTTGTATAATAAATATAGTTGGAGACTTAAAATTTTTCGTTGTCTCAACTCTCTCTTTGCTCCACTAATATGATCAAAATATAAATACAATATAATACTTCTCATCCACTTCTCATCTTTTTCTCTATTTTCATCTATCTCAACACAAAATAAGACTACCGCTATTTATAAGTCAAGAATTCTTCCTTGCATTTAATAAGAAGAATGTTGGTAGTAAAACGAAAAAGTAAATACGAGAATTATGCCTTAAAAATTTCATGATTTATAGAGAATAATGAGAAAAATAATGAGTGAAATAATGTGTTAACAATTATAAGAGTTACCAATAGAAAATAGTGTCAAAGGGTTACTCCAAAGGTCTATAATGTCAAAGGAAAGAAAAGACTGTTCTAACCACTAACGTAAATGCAATATCCACTTTGGCAATGCAAGATGGTAGAAAATTCACATTACTAATTACAATTTAACATTAACTTCATATCAATATTAAAATGCAAACCAACAATCATCCGCTAATTTTGATATTAACACAGGAATGTTCACTAATTTAATTAAAGGGAGATTATTATGCATAATGAAAGTGTGCTCTGTACTGAACTTTTACTTAGTAAAATAGTAATCTTTTCTCTAGATTCAGAAATAGTCTTAAACTTGAACTATGATTGCTTAAAGAAAATAAAGTAACATTATTACACACAATAATCAAGGTGTTGAAATAAAGCTTTAATAGCCAGCACATTACGGCCTTGTGTTATCCCAATTTTCATGAACGGTTTTGAGAATAAGCTCAATTCTCATTGGAAGCGGCCTATTTCTAAACTCACATAGGTGAAATTTATCGAGAATGCTCCTGCAATTTTAGCACTCCACTCATATGAACAACATATTTTCATTTAGAGTTTTTAAAACTCAACCTTCACAAACTATTACAGAAAACTACATGCACACCATAGGGAGGAATAAAATAGTAGTGTATTTCACAATAAGTCATCACATAATTTGTTTTTTCTCATTGAACCTGATTATAGGATTATTATTAGTCTCAGGTTGAATTTCCTCATATATAACTCAAAAATTTTTTAGCTTCAATTGCTTCCCCCGTGATGTACTTCAGACCCTTTATCTTGTCAAAGTCTTGATTAGTGCATCTGTAAGATTATCATAAGATTTGATATAATTATCATTTTTGATACCACTTATCAAATATGATATCATAATATTATTTTCTCCTTATGATATGAATTTAAAATAGATTCAAAGTATACCAATAATATTGACATTATAACAATAACTCAAAATTACAGAAATTAACTTCTCAAATAAAGTGATTCACATAATAACCTCTAAATCATTTTACTTTTTCACTAGCTGAAGTTAAATCAATAAAATCATCCTCCATGATAGAGTTAGCAATATTGATTTTTTTCAACAAATAGTACTAAGTGCTCTTATCTGCATTAAATTTTTTTTTTGAGTACAATAGGATATTGTTTTATGCAAAAAGCTATAAAATTTCACATCAAGTATGAGTGGTGGTGCATGGCCGTTCTTAGTTGATAGGAGCGATTTGTTTAGTTTATTTCGTTAATGAATGAGAACTCAGCCTGCTAACTAGCTATGTGGAGGTATTCCTTCTCGTCCAACTTCTTAGAGGTACTACAACCTTTTAAGCTGTGAAAGTTTGAGACAGTAATAGGTCTGTGATGCCCTTAGATGTTCTGGACTACATCCGTCCTGCACTGATGTATTCAACGAGTTTGCACCATTGGTTAATAGGATCGTGTAATCTTTGAAATTTTATTGTGATAGGGATAGATCATTGCAATTGTTGCTCTTCAATTAGAAATTTGTAGTAAGAGTAAGTCATCTGTTCACATTGACTACGTCCCTGCCTTTTATATACACCACCCATAGCTCCTACTGATTAAATAATTCAATGAATATTTTCTGCACTGGGATTGGATCTCCATAAAAAGAGAGACATATACATGCCTCAGTTAGAAGACAATTTTACTTTATTTATTATTTTTTTCAATTGTAATTGTTGTAATTTTTGCCAACACTTATTAATTGTTCAACAAATCAATTATATTTCAATATTAAGAGAAAAACTAACAATGTAAAGAACAAGACAAGCTAAGAGGAACAATGAGATATAAATAACAACAAAACGATATAATATTAGTTTCTTCTTTAACTCATGAGAAGGTTGGAAAGAATATGGGGAGTGGATAATCAATGAGGAGGTGGTGGAGGTATAGGAGTTACTACACTTAATGGAGGAATTACACCTAGAAGTTATCAACATTCACATTATTATATTATTTACAACACTCTTCCTTGAATGTCCATTTATAAAAAGCCTTGTTAAAACCTTACAAAGAAAAAACCCCGTGGAAAAAAAAATCTGTCACGACCCAAACCTAGGCCCTGGCCATGACGGACATCCCGAAACATAAAGGCCCGAGCTCCATTTTCTATCTGAAAATCATGCACAACGTTCATACAATATAAAGAAATACGAAATAAAATAGAAACATGGTCAATCTCTTAATCCAACTGGACAATACAAAATCAAATTCATGACATTCAAAATACGTGACATCAGTCTGCGAAATATCTAACAACATGAAATCAACTCCTATCTGAAAACTGGGACAAGGCCCCCAGTCAGACCATGACTAAAAACAAATAATACTATTCCATAAACAAGGCCTTCCGAAATAAGGGAGGCTCACCAACTGCAACTTCTGACAAATCAATCTACGGCTAGCAAGACCCCGGGACTGAGCCTCAGATCATGAAATATAGGGGATCAATACAGATGTACTCTATCTGTACTTGTAAGCAGAGAAATCCAAAATAACATACTTTTATGTAACATAAGTGAGAGGAATTTATGAAACATTTTTACATACAATACATGAAAACGTATGGGTATACCTAAAGACTTTGAAACATTTCTTTGAAAACATGAACCATTCTTTGTTTTATATCTGAGCTTGGTGGTACACCCTATAATTCTGATATTCCACGGGCTATATGAAATCCACCCTTGACTCGATGGCCAAGCCCCCAACCCAAGTTTGACGCAAAGGTTGGAGTTTCTGATTTTGATACGCCACAGGGCACTAGTCCAGCGTATAATCCCTCTTGGGGACATAATACCCTGTCACACCACTTTTTCGCTCGAAGGGATCGAGTCGAAGGGTTTTTCAAATTAAAGTGACGGTTTTGAATAGGGATTATTTTATTTACAGAGTCGCCACTTGAAATTGAGTTTTGGTGTTCCAAGTCACCTTTTTGAATCCATAATCAAAAGAAAATGACTCTTTATTATCGTCTGCGAAAACAGAAGACCGAGTAAGGAATTCTGTTGATCGAGGGAAAGGTGTGAGGCACCCCTCGAGTCCTGTGGTTCTAGCACGGTCGCTTTTATTGACTTATTTTGACTAAAACTATTTTGATGAATTATGTTTGAAGGCCTAGATTCGCTTATTTTTATTATACCAAAAATATCTATCTACACCTTTGATATTAAATAAATCGATATAAATTTAATTTTATAGAAAAAACTATTTATCAAGATGTGTCATTACATTCTTGAATTTTTAAATGTCTCAAAAAGATGTGTATGCCGCATTCTTAATTGAGACGGATATTTTTTACGTATCTAAAATTTACTTAAAGTTAAAAAAAAAATCATTCATCATTAATAAATTCATAATAATTTGTATTTATTATAAATACTATTTAACAATAAAATTAAGTGAAATTCATTTGAAAGGATAAATAATTTAATAAATAATTCATAAACTTCATTAATTACATTTAACAAAACTAGTATAACGAAGTTAACAAATAAACCAAAAAAAAACTAGTATTATTATTTTTCTATTCGTAAATCTCTTCATCATTATTTTTCCTAACCCCTGTGCTTCAAATCTTTAGTACCCAAAACAAACAAACAAACAAATGTGGCCATTTTTCTTATTTTCAACCATTTTGTTTCCTTCTTTTTTAAAAATAAAAAATAATTATTTTCTATTTTCGCATGCATGCATGATCTATACAATAATTTGCACGCTAACTAGACAAATAATTTTAAATTTTTAAGTGCTAATAACTTTAAAATTATTTCATTTAAAGTGCTAGTCTAATCTGATCAATATTATTTTGAATCCATGGATGAATTATAAATAAAACTATGAAGTATGAATCACTTAAAAGTAATAAATTAGATGTACTGAATAATATAAAACCTTTCATTCATACTTCGATTCACCATAAAAATAATAGTACAGGGATTGAATAGGAAACTGTATGACGAACTAAATCAAACAAACAAAAAAAAGCTTTTACATCAAACCAAAAACTCAAACGGAAACTCCAAACCCAACTTATCACTCTCTTTTTTTTGTTTCGTTTTGTTTTTTCCTCACTGAGTTACTTTTTTTTTATATGTTCTCTTCTTCTTTTGTTTCTTGTTTTTTACTCTCATTTCCTTTTTTCTTCTCTGTCCGTGTATGTGTACTCTTGTTGTCTCCTCTTTTTCTTTGTTTTTTTTTTGTTTTGTCTGTGTCTTTTTCTTTTTCTTGGTTTTCTTGTCCACCAAAAAAAATGTTCCCCTCTCTTTCGTGTGTTGTAGTGTTATATAGAGATATAGGAGGGGAAGTTGAGGGGGTTGAGAGAAATTGGGGGGAATGGTTATCAGATAGGATAGGATAGGATAGGATAGTTTTTCAAATTTTGAATCTTTTTTTTTCTTTTTAGAAGATAATAATAATAACAAAATAAAAATAAATAAATACATAAATGAATAAAATAATAATAATAAGAATATAATAATAATTAATTAATTTTGATATTTAAGAAAATATAATAAAAGTTTAGAAATAGTTAAAAATAAATATAATTAAGAGAGTAGTAAATCTGCTAATTTATTTGTTTAAAATTTAAAAATAAAATATTTTTAATTAATTTTTTTTGTATTATTGTTTTTTTAAAATAGAATAAAATAAAAATAAAACATTTCAAAAATAAAATTTATTTTTTTAACTAAAAATTTATTAAAATAAAATAAGAATTTAAATAATATTAAACCAAATATAAATATTTAATATCAAAAAATATATATATTAAACTCGGGGAGGGTCAAAATCATGTGTCTATATTTTTCCCCTTTTTGTTTGAAATCTCGAAGAGTTTTCATACAAAGAAGTAGACAAAAGATAATTTTTGACTCTCTGATTATTCTAAAAGTAAAGATAAAATAAAATAAAAGATATGACTAAGTCCTTGTTTTGGACTGCCTACATATCCCGGGTTTTAAGGGAATCAGGCACATGTAGTTTAATGAGGTAAAATGGTAAGACAGTGAGTTAGAGTTCGAGTGAGATTCCGTCGAGTTTTCGGTTTTTGACTTTCTGCTTTTACATTGAAATGAATAATAAAAAATAAAATAAAGATACAAAAGAAAGATCCTATCTATGCAGCTTTTCTGGAATCTTGTCTTGAATCTTCATGACTTCTCAAATGGTGAGATAGTCGTTATTCTAAGTTGAACTTGAAACAACAAATGTTCCTTCTCATTGGTTTTTGGCATTGGAGAGGAACTTGACAATTGGCTCATTCTCCAGACTTTCCTCTGACTTGATCTTGAAAATCTTTACCCTATTCTTCAGGCGGGCTCCTAGACTTGCAACTTCTTCACCTTGTTCTTCTAGCGGGCTCTTGGACTTACAACTTCTTCACCTTGTTCTTCAGGCGGGCTCCTGGATTTTCTACTTCTTCACCCTGCTCTTCAGGCGAGCTCCTGGACTTGTAATTTCTTCACCCTGTTCTTCAGGCGAGCTCCTGGACTTCCTTTTTTCTTCACCCTGTTCTTCAGGCGGGCTCTTGAACTTGCAATTTCTTCATTTTTTTTTTCAAATATGTTCCTAAACTCAAACTAAAAAGGTGAAAGAGAAAAATAATATCCCATTCTTCAGGACGGTTCTAGACATAAAATAAATTTCCATTCTTTAGGAGGGTCCTATCCCATTCTTCAGGAGGGTCCTGAACAAAAAAATAAATTCCAATTCTTCAGGAGGGTCCTGTCCCATTCTTCAGGAGGGTCCTGAGCAGAAAAATAAATTCCCATTCTTCAGAAGGGTCCTGTCCCATTCTTCAGGAGGGTCCTGAGCATAAAATAAATTCTCATTCTTCAGAAGGGTCCTGTCCCATTCTTCAAGAGGGTCCTGCCCCATTCTTCAGGAGGGTCCTGAGCATAAAATAAATTCCCATTCTTCAGGAGAGTCTTGTCCCATTCTTCAGGAGGATCCTGAAAATAAAATAAATTCCCATTCTTCATGAGGGTCCTGTCCCATTCTTCAGGAGGGTCCTGAGCATAAAATAAATTTTCATTCTTTAGGAGGGTTCTGTCCCATTCTTCAGGAGGGTCCTGAGCATAAAATAAATTTCCATTCTTCAGGAGGGTCCTGTCCCATTCTTCAGGAGTGTCCAGAGCATAAAATAAATTCCCATTCTTCAGGAGGGTCCTGTCCCATTCTTCAGGAGGGTCCTGAGCATAAAATAAATTCTCATTCTTTAGGAGGGTCTTGTCCCATTCTTCAGGAGGGTCTTGAGCACAAAATAAATTTTCATTCTTCAGGAGGGTCCTGTCCTATTCTTCAGGAGAGTCCTGAGCATAAAATAAATTTCCATTCTTCAGGAGGGTCCTGTCCCATTCTTCAGGAGAGTCCTGAGTATAAAATAAATTCCCATTCTTCAGGAGGGTCCTGTCCTATTCTACAGGAGGGTCCTGAGCATAAAATAAATTCCCATTCTTTAAGAGGGTCCTATTCTATTTTTCAGGAGGGTCCTGAGCACAAAATAAATTCCCATTCTTCAGGAGGGTCCTATCCCATTCTTAAGGAGGGTCCTGAGCATAAAATAAATTCCCATTCTTCAGGAGGGTCATGTCCCATTCTTCAGGAGGGTCCTGAGCAAAAATTAAATTTCCATTCTTCAGGAGGGTCTTGTTCCATTCTTCAAGAGGGTCCTGAGCATAAATAAATTCCCATTCTTCAGGAGGGTCCTGTCCCATTCTTCAGGAGTGTCCAGAGCATAAAATAAATTCCTATTCTTCAGGAGGGTCCTGTACCATTCTTCAGGAGGGTCCTGAGCATAAAATAAATTCTCATTCTTTAGGAGGGTCTTGTCCCATTTTTCAGGAGGGTCTTGAGCACAAAATAAATTTCCATTCTTCAGGAGGGTCCTGTCCTATTCTTCAGGAGAGTCCTGAGCATAAAATAAATTTCCATTCTTCAGGAGGGTCCTGTCCCATTCTTCAGGAGAGTCCTGAGTATAAAATAAATTCCCATTCTTTAGGAGGGTCCTGTCCTATTCTACAGGAGGGTCCTGAGCATAAAATAAATTCCCATTCTTTAGGAGGGTTATGTTCCATTCTTCAGGAGGTTCATGAGCACAAAATAAATTCCCATTCTTCAGGAGGGTCCTATCCCATTCTTAAGGAGGGTCCTGAGCATAAAATAAATTCCCATTCTTCAGGAGGGTCCTGTCCCATTCTTCAGGAGGGTCCTGTCCCATTCTTCAGGAGGGTCCTGAGCAAAAATTAAATTTCCATTCTTCAGGAGGGTCTTGTTCCATTCTTCAAGAGGGTCCTGAGCATAAATAAATTCCCATTCTTCAGGAGGGTCTTGTCCATAAAAATAAATTCCCATTCTTCAGGAGGGTCCTGTCCATAAAAATAAATTCTCATTCTTCAGGAGGGTCCTGTACATAAAATAAATTCTCATTCTTCAAGAGGCTCCTGAGTATAAAATAAATTCCCATTCTTCAGGAGGCTCTTGAGCAAAAATTAAAATTCAATAAACACGAATAAAAATTTTGCCCCAGTTTGTACTAGAAAATTTTGTGAGTATCATCAGATCACAACTTTTAAAAAGTACTGTAAAAAGGGTGAATCAAGGCCCTGCTAAAGAAATGCATTTTTTCAAAGTAAAAATGATGACCAAAATTAGGAAATGCGTCTCCTAACACATGAAACTTAAATTACCCAGACAAGGAAGTGCGTCTCCTAGGGGTTCAATGAAATGACTCAACTAGAAAGTGTGTCTTCTAGGAATGAAGGTTCAAGTTAGGAAGTGCTTCACCTAACAAATGAAACTTGAATTATCCAGACTAGGAAGTGCATCTCCTAGGGTTCAATGGAAGAACTCGACTAGACAGTGCGTCTTCTAGGAGTAATGGTTCAAGATAGGAAGTGTGTTACCTAACACATGAAAACTGACATACCCTAACTAGGAAGTGCGTCTCCTAGGAGTCAAATGAAATGACTCGACTAGAAAGTGCATCTTTTAGGAGTGAATGTTCAAGTTAGGAAGTACATTACCTAACAAATGAAAACTAAATTATTCAGACTAGGAAGTGCGTCTCCTAGGGGTTGAATGAAATGACTCGACTAGAAAGTGTGTCTTCTAGGAGTAATGATTCAAGTTAGGAAGTGCTTCACCTAACAAATGAAAACTGACTTATTCGGACTAGGAATTGTGTCTCCTAGGTGTTAAATCAAATGACTCGATTAGAAAGTGCTTCTTCTAGGAGTGAATGTTCAAGTTAGGAAGTGATTCATCTAACAAATGAAAAATTGACTTATTCAGACTAGGAAGTGTGTCTCCTAGAGGTTAAATGAAATGACTCGACTAGAAAGTGCGTCTTCTAAGAGTGATGGTTCAAGTTAGAAAGTGCTTCACTTAACAAATAAAAACTGACTTATTCAGGCTAGGAAGTGCGTCTCCTAGGGGTTGAATGAAATGACTAAACTAGAAAGTGCGTCTTCTAGGAGTGATGGTTCAAGTTAGAAAGTACTTCACCTAACAAATGAAAACTGACTTATTCAGGCTAGGAAGTGCGTCTCCTAGGGGTTAAATGAAATGACTCGACTAGAAAGTGCGTTATCTAGGAGTGATGGTTCAAGTTAGGAAGTGCGTCACCTAATAAATGAAATTTGAATTACTCTGACTAGGAAGTGCGTCTCCTACGGGATAAATGAAATGACTCGACTAGAAAGTGCGTCTTCTAGGAGTAAATGTTCAAGTTAGGAAGTGCATCACCTAACATATGAATATTGAATTATCCGGACTAGGAAGTGCGTCTCCTAGGGGTCAAAATGATGAGTTTTTATCATTATTGATTACCAAATTTGTGTAACAGTACTGCCTCTTGCATTTGCAGAAGTGAGAAATTGCAGCTTTTCATAGTTAAGCTTTGAAACCTTTGATATGAAGATAACACATGTTTTTTTTTTCATATAAAGAAAACTTTTTAATCTAAAAATATAGTGATTGATTTGTGGCATTTGGCTATTGAGACGATCTCTTGCACTAGTCATGTCCAGGTCCATTGCAAATCATTGATAGGTATTGTTGACTTGTTGTAGTAATGACCCCAAATTCTGACTACTAAAATATTTTGACTCAAATCATATTTCTCTTGCATGATGCCTCGGGATTCATCTTCAAATACACCTTTTATACTTTTATGAGTCCAAAAATTATCGGATGACAAGCATTCTCGAGTACTTTACTTTATTTTTAAAACATGTTATCTTTGTGTGTTGGTCTTTTGTCTTGCTTTGCACAACTAAAGGAGTTGGTAGCAAGTTTTGAAGTCTTTCCTCATTTATCTTGACAAAATTTTGACTCAAAAATACATGAAAGATGATGATAGTGATTTTCTTTTGACCACAAAGACACAAAAATAAAAAATAAAAAATAAAAAATAAAAATAGAAATAAAAAAAAAAAATAATAACAAAAAGAATAGGAAAGGACAATAGACATCTCTTCTTAAAAAAATGTCAAAAAGAAAATTTTATCTAGGTGTGGCAGTTGATTCTAGTGATTATGACATGCATTTTGAATTAAATAACTTGATCTATCCAAATTAATCACTATTACTTTTTTTCCACTCGTTGAATTTGAAATGGAGTCATTCTTGAACTTGTTCCCTCTGGATTATAATCTTCCTTAGGCTAGTGACACCTCGATGGGTTTTCGCCAACAAGCCGCTCCCACTTTTTTTTTCAACTCATTGTCGTCTTATGGTGCCCATGAAGACTTCTATCAATAAGACTCTCATTTTTATTCATCTCATAACTCACGGTCGCCTTATGATTCCCAAAAGGGTTTTCACCAATAAGACTCTCATTTTAATTTTTTAATTTTTTATTTTAGAAAATAACACTCAAAATATGAAATATCATGCACCCATAACATGTTTAGCCTTGAAATTCTCAAAGATTGATCTGGAGGTCTTTCTTTGGTTGTAACTTGGCTTTTGGAATGGGATAGAAAGAAAGGTCGTCATGGGGCTCAAAATTTACACAACATTAGGTAAAATATACAACTTTTGGAATCGACTCGTTTAAGGAAATAAGTTTTTGCCTCAGTTTTATTTCATTCTGGGTAACTTGAATTTTTCTTTGGTTGGACCGAACCCCAGAGTAGGGCTGCCTGCGTATCTTGTCATAGCAAGAATCAGGTCAAACGTAGTTCAGGACATTTCTTTTGCTTGAATTTGGATTTTTGATTGATTTTTTCTCTTTTTTTTTACTCCATTTTTCTTGATACTTTTTTTTTCGACTTTTTCAAATTCTATTTTGATTCCAAAAGAGGGATGCAAAAGAAAATAACACTAAAGCTCAAAAGGGGTAACAAAGGATGACACAATATTTGGGTAGTGGAATGAAAAACCTTCGTCATATCAATCCTTAAAGACACAAGTACATAACATGTAATCTGAGAGTAGAACATGAAGATCATACGCATCTTTTTCAACATTGATCGTGACTAAGCTCATGCACTTGCGTCACTTCTTTTAAGCTTGTGAAATATACATGTCCACTTATATTGTACTGTTTTCTCAATGAGTGACTCATGCCCTTTTGGAGCTAACTTCCTTTTGTTTTTCCTTATAGTGGATACTATATATCCTCCGATCGACCCCATTCAAATTCTCGAATTGAATCTTCTAATCGATGATCAAGTTATTTCTTGATTCATAAAGTGATTGCCTAAATACATTCAAAAGAGGTTGTAACTATCTCCCCAAATACATGAACACTTTACTTATTTTCTTATATGTTTTTTTTCTTTCAACTCTATCTTCTTGTCAAATGTTTCAGGATTAGATTATATTTAAAGATCAGTTTTTGAATTCAACATGCATATCACATCACTAGAATCAACATAGAAAGAGCTCTCTAAAGAAAAGAAAGACAACAAAATAATATATAATAAAAAATAAAATAAAAAGGACATACATTTGTTGACCAAAAAATAGAAGGATTTGAATGGAGATTATAATAAAATAAGATAAGATATATCTCAAATTCCAACCCTAAAATAATTCGGGTAGTAGAAAGAAAACAAAAAAGACTATCAAAAATCCTTCCTCGTGAAGAGCAGATTGGCTTCTAAATTGCCGAACTTAATATTTTAGCCATTGAATTGCACGTCGGCCTTAATGGAGTCTCCACAATCATTTCTATATCATCTTTTTTTATTTTTCTTTTTGAACTCGATCATTTTGAATTTATCACCTCAAACTCTCTCCAAAGTAAGCCATCAACAATTTCTCTTTTCCCTTACTCCTCTTCATTGATTACAAGACGTTTTCATATGAGTCAAAGGATCACCATGAACCTCGTACATATCCAACTTTGGTGTTATGGAGTTTAGAGGCAAGTGAACATTGAAACATGTAAAATCTTTTTGAGAACTCTCTTTTTCTCTCTTAGTATTTGCATGTTTCTCATATTTTGCTCCAAATTTCTCACTTTTCTGATCATTTCTTATTATTCCTTATTTCTAACAATCTACACCAACTCATCTCAGACCCTGTATCATTTTTTGTGGGTCATCTTACTTGTTCTTTGAACATGGTGTTGTATTAGTGAGATGCCAACTTAGCCACAAACCAACCACCTTAACACTATTTTGATTTTGGAGAAAATTAATCTGTCAGAGTTCAAAATTTTTCTTTTTAAGACCACCAAATCCATGAAGGACTGCCTACGTATCTCATTAAGATGAGAATCAGGTGTGCGTAGTTCTTGAAATATATGTCATACAAAAACTCAGCTTCAAGACCCCTAAAGGTTCAGGGTTGTTAAGATTTATATATTTTTTTTATTTTGTAAAAACTTAGCCTCATGATCCCTAAAGATTCAGGGCTATTAAGATACATAAAAATATAAAAATTGGACTTGAAAATTAGAAAAATAATTATGAAAGTAATCATATTTTTAAAAATATTCCCTAATAAATCTATGAATAATTTTTCAATAGATAGGGTCGTATCCTGGGAAGGACTTCCTACGTATCTCACTAAGATGAGAATCAGACCCTCGTAGTTCATGAAAAACTATAAAACTATGTTATTATAAATTTAAAATTTTCCTTTATTTTTTTTTAAAAAATAAAATAAAATAAATAGATAAAATAAAAATTTTCTTTAAAAAATAATTCACTAAATTTGAGGATAACATAATCTCTTGCATTTTAAAGTTGCCTATAGCCAGTTAACAAACAAATAGCCTTCCAAAAAAATGTCAAAGAGCACGTAGGATGCACATGTGGGTCTTTATAAAGTAGGTCTCCTGTCCTAGACAGACCCGGCCCCTGTGCCGAGTCTCGCTAAGTCAAATGCATATGATGCAAATAAAGCGGCACCTAATAGGGATAACCAGATTCTGAGTTTTCAGTTCTTCTAAGTTTAAGCCTAATAGGGATAGGTGTCTAGATTGGCTTACCCAAGCGGACACTCGAGCCAGGGAGGAACAACTTGGTCGGTAGCAGGGTAACACCGCCTTTGTTGCCAATCCGAACCCCGCCTAACATATGTAACTATAATACTTTACCAGGTGCCTTGACACTCCGTCTATCTCAAAAAGAAAGTAGGATGCATGCGCTGCATTTCTTCTATCCTATTTCAGAGACTCAGAGGGGGTGCGCAAGAGAAGACAGTATATAATACAATTCAATCAATATCAAAACGGTAAATAAGTGACAAGTAGCACATAAGGCCAACAAACACAATATCAACAATAATTAAAGCAAGTATAAGTCAATATAAAAAGCTCGAATTCAAGTTAATTCCCCAGCAGAGTCGCTAGAGATGTCACACCCCTTTTTCGCTCGAAGGGATCGAGTCGAAGGATTTTTCCAATTAAAGTGACAGTTTTGAATAAGGATTATTTTATTTACAGAGTTTCCACTTGGAATTGAGTTTTGGTGTTCCAAGTCACCTTTTTGAATCCATAATAAAAAAAAAATGACTCTTTATTATGCTCTGCGAAAATAGAAGACCGGATAAGGAATTCTGTTGACCGAGGGGAAGGTGTGAGGCACCCCTCGAGTCTCGTGATTCTAGCACGGTCTCTTTTATTGACTTATTTTGACTAAAACTATTTTGATGAATTATGTTTGAAGGCCTAGATTCGCTCATTTTTATTATACCAAAAATATCTATCTACACCTTTGATATTAAATAAATTGAAATAAATTTAATTTTATAGAAAAAAATATTTATCAAGATGTGTCATTACATTCTTGAATATTTGAATGTCTCAAAAAGATGCGTATGCCGCATTCTTAATTGAAACAAATATTTTTTACGTGTCTAAAATTTACTTAACGTTAAAAAAAAAAATCATTCATCATTAATAAATTCGTAATAATTTGTATTTATTATTAATACTATTTAACAATAAAATTAAGCAAAATTCATTTGAAAGAATAAATAATTTAATAAATAATTAATAAACTTCATTAATTACATTTAATAAAACTAGTATAATGAAGTTAACAAATAAACAAAAAAAAACTAGTATTATTATTTTTCTATTCGTAAATCTCTTCATCACTATTTTTCCTAACCCCTGTACTTCAAATCTTTAGTACCCAAAACAAACAAACAAACAAATGTGGCCATTTTTCTTATTTTCAAACATTCTGTTTCCTTCTTTTTAAAAAAATAATTATTATTTTTTATTTTCGCATGCATGCATGATCTATACAATAATTTGCACGCTAACTAGACAAATAATTTTATATTTTTAAGTGCTAATAACTTTAAAATTATTTCATTTAAAATGCGAATCTAATCTGATCAATATTATTTCGAATCCATGGACGAATTATAAATAAAACAATGAAGTATGAATCACTTAAAAGTAATAAATTAGATGTACTGAATAATATAAAACCTTTCATTCATACTTTGATTCACCATAAAAATAATAGTACAGGGATTGAATAAGAACTTATATGACGAACTAAACCAAACAAACAAACAAAAACCTTTTACGTCGAACCAAAAACTCGAACGGAAACTCCAAACCCAACTTATCACTCTGTTTTTTTTTGTTTTGTTTTGTTTTTTCCTCACTGAGTCACTTTTGTTTTATAAGTTCTCTTCTTCTTTTGTTTCTTGTTTTTCACTCTCATTTCCTTTTTGCTTCTCTATCCGTGTATGTGTACTCTTGTTGTCTCTTCTTTTTATTTTATTTTGTCTGTGTCTTTTGCTTTTTCTTGGTTTTTTTGTCCACCAAAAAAAAAATGTTCCCCTCTCTTTCGTGTGTTGTAGTGTTATATAGAGATGTAGGAGGGGAAGTTGAGGAGGTTGTAGTGTTATATTAAGAGAGTAGTAAAACTACTAATTTATTTGTTTAAAATTTAAAAACAAAATATTTTTAATTAATTTTTTTTTGTATTATTTATTTTTTTTCAAAATAGAATAAAATAAAAATAAAACATTTCAAAAATAAAATTTATTTTTTTAACTAAAAATTTATAAAAATAAAATAAGAATTTAAATAATATTAGACCAAATATAAATATTTAATATCAAAAAATATATATATTAAACTCGGGGAGGGTCAAAATCACGTGTCTACAAACCCGTATCGGCAAAACACGGTTTTGGGCAATGAGTTTTCTGAACTCGTGCCTTCTTCAAGTAACCACCTAACATATCTTAAGCCCATTTTTAACATTTTAAAATATGTATCTTTCTGAAATCAAATTCTAAAAATTTGAATAAAATTTGACTTCTATTCTGTTCTGAGTCTATTATGGCATTATCTATTTTGGTATCGTCATACTAAAACTTACAAGTCATATGTATAAGCCATATAGTATCATGTTACAATCCTTTCATTCAAAACAAAGTGTTTGGACCACCAAATCATTCAAACCACAAAAGAGAATTTGTATATCGAAGTACATAAAAATTTATGCAAAGATTCTCTCTTTCAATTCTTAAACATGTGGTGGTCATTTACTTCGTAGAAAACCATGCAATTTTTTCAATAATCATCATTAATATTTACAAACAAGGTAATGCCCTCTCTGCAGTTTATAATCAATATCAAGCCTAAAATAATAGTAAAAAATATTTATGCCATGCTTCTAAATATGAAATTCATCAATTCATAACACTTGAAAAATCAAGTGATGTCATAACAAGAGAGGGAGTATAGATATTCATGCTCTCAATTCAACTTTCAAACTCAAACCACAAATATACATACTGACAGCGCCCAAGCACACACACAAGTGTACGTGGTCTACCAAGTAATAAAGTGGCCTTCAAGAAGCCAAGTATCGATCCCACAGGGACTTGTGTTGACAACTACCCAATTCTAGTTTAACAATTGAGAAAAAGTAAACAATAAAGTTTTAGAATTGAAAACTAAAAATAAACTAAATTAAAGCAGAAAAGTAATGACTCTGGACAATCAATGGGTAGAGATCCAGGGTTATGGCTTACGAACAATCATACTACGTTATTGAACTTCATTCATTAAATCACTTATCTTGGTTGTTGATTCGTAAGGTTAATCACATGATTATGGTCTCCCGACCTCTAACCATTTACCTAATTTGAACCTTACAACTACATAGTTGAGCGGCGAAGTAATAGTTCAATTAAGTTCCTTAAACTATCATCCTACGTGTGAATCAAGTAAGGAATCTAAGTACATCCCTGTACTAGACACTAATTTGAATTCCTTATTTCATAAAAGAATACAAACCATACTTTGTTTATTCCTATGTTCTATCGCCCTATTCCCTCTCCTGAGTTCACAAGGTTGATAATTGATGTATTCTAAGGGTAGTTAATCCTTAAAATAGTTAAAACAAGAATAAACAAACAAACAATAATGATAATCAACTTAACAAACTTAATTTAAAATGAAAGTAGTCATGATCTTGGCCTTAACCTCAGAAAAAGGGCGTTTAGCCACACATAGTCATAATCGTAATCACAAGATTGTAATTAACAACTAAAGACATGAATGAACTACATTAAAATAAGAAAAACCTAAAAATATGAAGTTATAGCAGCCCCTCAATCTCCAAAGACTTCCAAGAATAAATAAAAACGTGTAGAAGGTCCTATTTATAGTAGAAGAAATAGCACATGCCTTGTTGAACAAGGATCCAGTTTTTTGCCGTCTGTGGAAACACCAAGGCGCCGTGTTGATTATCACGTTGAAGGAGAGTCGCGTCGCATCAAGTTCGCATTGTTTCACTGATTTGGATGATTTATGAATCTTTTGGTGTGTTTCACGCACCTATATACCTTTCTACTCGCCTTCACTCTCCCAATACATTTCAGGTGTCCAAATTTCCGTCGAGCTGTGTTTTATGCTTCCGTGATCCATTCCAAGCCTTTTTGAGTTGTTTCCACTTGATTTGAAGCTTGTAAATCCTTCATATATCATCATAGTCCATTAAAAAATTATCCTATATCATTAAACACAATAATTTATAGCTCGAAACAATACAACATCCTCAATGGTGAACTAGAAACACTAGCTAAGCATGGGCTTCATTCACTTTGATCTCTAACTTCTTGTTTTGACCCTTGGCTTGATCCAATTGACCCTTGAACATTAGCAATAAGTTTTTTCACATATAAATACTTAATAACATCCTTAGAAACTCACTAAACACATTAGAACCCAACACGATAGACT
Source organism: Capsicum pubescens (assembly GCA_030864215.1). NCBI lineage: Eukaryota > Viridiplantae > Streptophyta > Magnoliopsida > Solanales > Solanaceae > Capsicum > Capsicum pubescens. Next base: position 124,193,420 of record CM061544.1, read on the forward strand.
AGATAAACACCAAACTCAAGCTAGTCACACTAGTTTTCTCGGTTGAACTCTAAATGATCAATTTGAATCAAAACTTGTGTGAAAACACCATTAAACATTGTAAGCACATACATGGACACTTAGATGCACATTTATCTCATTATCAACACATTAATCACATGAATCATCCTCAAAACAAGGCTAAAAAGGCTAAAATAGTGATACTAGAATGCATAAATTCACCCAACATCACATATATACGAGAAAAAAATTAATTTTAAGGGAAGGAAAGACCAAAAATTTATCATCAAAAGGGTTCACAATGCATATTTGTTAATGTAAATTCAAAACCCTTCGTAAGTATATGATTTCGTACTTTAAACCTTACTCAAAATGATTTCAACATGCCCATGTAGTTTAGGAAAACCCGACGTACCTTAGTTACAAAGAAATCACGATGAAATTTGACTCCTTAAGCTTGAATGAGCAAACCCTAACTTGGTTTTTCTTCCCTTGTGCTTTTGATGATGAACTGCTGATTTGATAGGGTTAAAACGTGTTTAGGGACTTTTAATCTCGTGTAATTATATTTAGGGACGGTTATGTAGTGTCAAAAGAATTTATTGCTCTTGAATTAACTCAAAAATAGGGTTCCTACACCACTTGGCGATAGGGTTTGCGGCACCAACCCCATGGCAAACCATAAGGTTTGCGGCAAAAATTCCATGGCAAACCTTAAGGTTTGCCTAGCCAAGCCTATGGCAAACCTTTTCCAGTGAACGTTTGCGATTGTATGGTGATGCCTAGCCATCGCCTAAGCTCTAATTTGCGATGCCAACTTAGTTTTGAGGTCCTTAAACACCTCCAACACCATCCACAATGACAATACATAATCTACCATAACTACGGGGGTCCTGAAGAATATTTTAGAACTATCAAAAGAGTGATACGACTATGGGGTGTCACAATCGTACAACCTGGATGGTGCCTCATTCAAATACTCATAACTTCTTACTCCGAACTCGAATTGACGAACGGTTAGAGGTGTTGGAAATAAGACTTGAAGAGATTTAACTTGATATATAGTAGGCCATATTAATCCTTATATACTAGGAGAAACAGTCGCTAGAAGTTGACCCATGCAAAATCGTCAACTAAAAATTCACGATAGGAAAGTGCTCAACTTAACTCTTGAGCTAGGGGATTCTTATGGTGTAAATTATTTTCCAAGGATATTTCCACACTAGTTTCATTCACACTTATATCTAATTAGGAACCATTGGATTAGAGTCCATATACATCAGAAAGACGTTCAACTTTATCCCAAAAGTATGGGGTATTACAAAATTATAGTAAAGGAAAAATAGTACACATATATCCTTATACACATTATTTGCTGCCTCGTTAAAACCTATTGGGAAAAAATCTAGGCCAAGAAAAAAGAGTGCAACGCGTACTTTACTCCCTCTTATGCAAACATCATTTCATTTCTCGGAGACGGTGCATCCCATTCTTGAATACTAGCTTCTCAAATGTTGAGGTTGGTAATGTTTTAGTGAAAAAGTCTACCAAATTATTGGCCGAACGAATTTGTTGAACATCTATTTCACCTTTCTTCTCAAGATCATGAGTAAAAAAGAACTTTGGTGAAATATGTTTTGTTCTATCTCCTTTAATGTAACCTCCCTTTAACTGAGCTATACATGAATCATTGTCTTCATACAATGTAGTTGGAATATCCTTATTCAGAGAAAATCCACATATTTCCTGGATATGTTTAGTCATTGATCTCAACCAAACACACCCTCGGCTCGATTCATTAATGGCAATGATTTCTACATGATTTGAAGAAGTTGCAGCTAATGTTTGCTTCATTGAACACCATGATATAGTTGTGCCACCATATATAAGTAAATAACCAGTCTGAGACCGAGCCTAATGTGGATAAAAAAAATATCCTGCATCTGCATAACCAATCATTTCTGACTTGGATTTATTAGAATAAAATAATCCCAAGTCAATAGTTCCCCGAAAGTATCTGAATATATATTTGACACCATTCCAATGTCTTTTTGTTGGGGATGAGTTGAATCTTGCCAATAAACTTACTGCAAAACAAATATTTGGTCGAGTATTATTGGCAAGATACATTAGTGAACTAATTACACTAAGATGTGGAGTTTTATCACCAAAAAGCTTTTCATCATTTTTTTTAGGTAGAAATAGATCTTTGTTTATATCAAGCGACCTCACAATCATTAGGGTACTCAATGTATGTGATTTATACATGTAAAATTGCTTTAAAATCTTTTCAGTGTATGTTGATTGATGGACAAAAAAATTATTTGTCAAATGCTCAATCTGTAGGCCGAGACAAAATTTGTCTTTTCGATCTTTCACTTCAAATTCTTTATTCAAACACTTAACAAATCTTGAAAGTTCTTTAGGAGTTCCAATGATATTTAGGTCATCAATGTACACAACTATTATAGAAAATTCAAATCCAGACCTTCTTATAAAAACACAAGGACAAATAGGATTATTTTTTGTATCCTTCTTTTAGAAAATATTCACTAAGACTATTGTACCACCTCCATCCTTATTGTTTAAATCCATATAAGGATTTCTGAAGCTTTATTAAGCAAGTTTCTTGAGAACTTTTATATGCTTCAAGAACTTTGAAGGCTTCTGGTATTTTCATAAAAATATCATTGTCCAATGAGCCATACAAATAGGTCGTGACAATATCCATTAGGTGCATATCAAGATTTTCATGACCTGTCAAATTTATTATATATCTGAAGGTAATTCCATCCACCACAGAAGAATATGTCTCCGCATAGTCAATGTCAGGCCTTTGCGAAAACCTTATGCCACAAATCGTGCTTATATCTTACGACTTCACCTTTTTTATTTCTTTTTCGTACAAAAATTCATTTGTACTCCACTGGCTTGACACCTTCAGGTGTTTGGACTATTGGTTCGAAAACTTCACATTTTTCAAGTGAAGTCAATTCCGCTTGAATTGCATTCTTCCATTTTGGCTAATCATTTCCCTGTCTAGATTCATTGATAAATTTTGGTTACCAATCCTCATCTTATTGCATCATTTCAGTAGCAACATTGTAAGCAAAAATATTAACCACAATACTATTTTGATTCCACCTATTTCTCGTCGAGACATAACTTATTGAGATTTCTTAATTCTCATTAATTTCAGGTATTCTAACCTACTTAGTGGTCTTATCATTTGTTAGATCTCGAAGTTCTTTTTGAGCAATTGTCACTATATTGTGATCATTCTGATAATTTATTTATTTTCTTTTTCAAGAATTTTTATCCTTAGAACTAATTGGTCTACCACGTGGATATACAATAATCGTTAAAGGACTGAGATATAAACTCACCAGCATTGTCAAGACGAATATTCTTTATTGCATAACCTGCAAATTGTGCTCTTAACTATATTATTTGAGCCAAAAATCTCGCAAAAGCCATATTGCGAGTTGATAATATACATACATGTCACCATCTTGTAGATGCATCTATCAAGACCATATAATATTTGAAAGGTGCACTTGAAGGGTGAATTGGTCCATATATATCACCATGTGTATGTTCCAAATATTCAGGGGATTCGATCCTAACCGTAGCTACTGATGGTTTAATAATCAACTTTCCTCGAGAACAAAAAGCACACGAGAATTCCTTTGATTGAAGAATATTTTGATTCTTCAAAGTATACCCATGTGAATTCTCAATAATTTTGCCATCATATTAAAATCGGGATGGCCCAATCGGTCATGCCAAATGATAAAATCTTTAGAATCTATAAACCTTTTGTTTACTATGGCACATGATTCAATTATAAAAATACTTGTATGATGCAATTCAGAAGAAAGGGCAGATAGTATTTCACGCACAAATTTTTTTCCATCTTTTATTGTAGTATTATAAAGGTATTCAACCTTTCCATCATTTGCAGTCTCAATAAGATAGGCATTTTGGCAAATAACTTTGAAACTTAACAAGTTTTTTTGAGACTTACTACAATATAATGCATTATTAATGACCAATATTGTTTTCCCAGGCAGTAATAAGGTCTCTCTTCCAGAGTCCTCAATTAACTATATACTACTAGATATCGTATTAACTGACACAACCTTAATCGGGACCTTGTCATAATAGGCAATCTCCAGTTCAATCAGGACAGGAGACCGCCCCCGATACCCAACCAATATCCTGAGTCGGATGGACTCCGAACAGATAACAAGATAACAAGTCTATCCATGAAGTGACTTTGGGACAAGTCTATATCTGAGGCCAACCCAACCAAGTCAATCCACCTAATAACCAACTAATCCAACCAAACCAAAACAATAAACCAAAACTAAGAAAATAATTTAATGTATGTTTATATATATGACATAATCCATCCATACCATACCCAAGTCCACAATTTTCCATACAAAGACTTTAAACCAAACCGAAGAGTATCTAGTCGGGACATGCCCCCCGACATAACCATAAATCAAGTCTATGAAAGGCAAAAGTACATAAAGTAATCCATGACATGAAATAGATGACTTCCGAACAATGGAAGCTCACCACATCAATCCAATAGTAGATCCTAAATTCGATCACTAAGAAGGAGGAGTAGAATGGTTGGTTCCCGCATCGCGTGGGGATACAGCCTCCTAAAGGCGGGTTAGCAGGTGAACGCTAGCATGCAATCAGGATAAAGATAAAATAATGTCATTTAATAAAACCAAGTAAACCATCCATATGCATACAAATCGTACATACACATATATAACCTTGTCGAAAAAGGGAACCGAGTTTAGCCTGCATTTGAAACCATTAACCAAGGTATCTATAGCTTAACCATTGTTAACTAACCATGGACTATATGGGTCCAGTGTAATCCCCTGAACGGGCCCCGATGCGTGTAGCCACACGAACCAAAGATACCGTAAGAGCAAGGGATTTCCAATTACCCTTCACCCTCCATGATATATATGTATAGCGTACTTAGAGAATTCCCGTGTACCTCGTAGTATCATATAATGTCACCATGAACTACCCCTCATGTCGGCAAACATGAGTTTCCAGTGTTCATCTGTTGGACTCCCACCTCCACGATTAGCTATCACAACATGCCTTTATTACCTAATTAAAACCATTTCCAACCAACCAAACCATTATTATTAACCGAGGCTATACATAGTGGTATCATCTTACTGTATATAACTTGAAAGTATTGTCCCTAGCCAAACCTTTTTGAGATCAAGGAATTCCCATGTACCCATAGATCACATTATCGTATTAACTTAGGGGAGTCACATGTACCCCATAAGTATTCCATTATTTTGATTATTTGGGGGATTTCATTGTACCCTACAAGAATGATTATAAAACCCAAAACTATTCCATTTTAACCATTCCAAACCATTTAACCATTTAGGGTTCCGTTACCAAGTTTAAACCATGCATAAGTTCTATTAAAAATCCAATAATGTAGTGAAAATATTCTCATAGGCATTTTATCAAACACATTAGGGCATAGTATTTCCAAAACCAAAGCCAATTACCAAATACCTATTCCCATGCAACCAATTATTCAAAATCACCATTAAATCATATAAAAACATAATTAAAACATGGAAAAACCATAACCAAGTATTTATAACCAAAATCCCCAAATTATATTTGAAAACCCAAAGCCATACAATTATTAAACCATGAAAACATTGTATAAAACCATGCTTTTAGTTGGAACTAACAATGAGGGAAGAGAAAATGCCTTATACAAGAGGATTCCAGAGAGTAACTTGATTGTTGAGACCTTTGAAAAACATTTGTAGAAACCCTATCCTCCAATCTTCAAGAGAGAGTTTGAGAAAGTACTTGGAGTGTTTCTATTCTTTAACAAGTGTTATAAGAGGTCACCAAGGATTATATAATGTGGGGACATAAGGGTTTTGGGGTGGAAAATATCCAAAAGGTCCCCAACTTAAAAGATGAAAATCCATTCCAAAGAGGGTACGACCCAACCATAGAAACCGTATCTAAGGGTATGAGTAGTACCCTAATTCATACCCTAGACCTCACCAAGACTCTCCACACTTATCCCAATATGACTACACCAACCGAACTCGTACCTTAGGGTTCGATTAGTACCCCAAACCATACCCACATCCGTACCTTGGACAGTTTTAACTAGGCAACTCAATAAGCTTCATATGACTTAGCATTGTACCTCTTGTATCCCACCATATGACTCGTATGGTAGTGAGATATATCTTAGACAGTAAACAAGCCAACCTTACTGCCCAACATATGAGTGACCTATCAGGCCATCCCCTAACCCATATCCAAGGGTACGAATGGTACCCTTGAGTCATACCAAGTCCAGAAAGTCCAAAACCCAAGAATTTTTGTAAGGGTCAAATTCTCGGGATGTTATAATCTCCCCCACTAGGATTATTCGTCCTTGAATGACGGGAAAGGGTAAGAACAAGTATGAGATAACACATTAACATGCATCAAACTTTCCTCACCAAAATAGAAGACAAGGACATAAACCAAGATGAGAAGATCACTACTTACCCTAAACACGATTTACACCCTAACACCTCCATTCCAACCTCTAACTAACTTAGAAAACAAAGATACAAGAGGAACCATTCCTTACCCTTATCTAAGTTAGATAAATAATGATTTGTCAAAGATTACATACCCTCCGTACAAATTTTTGGAATGAAGAACCAACGCGGACCCTTGGACTCTATGTCCCCTCCCGCAACCCAAGTGTCTTTCTCAAAATTTTGGTTTCACCATGGAACCTTTACCGAAGCCACACCTTTCGTTAGTAACGGGCGAACTTACCGATCCAAGATTCTCACTGGGACCTCTTTAAGGAACAAAGAATCTAAGATACCAATACAAACTAAAGGAACCAACCAATGAAGGACCATCCATACCTCACCTCCACACAACCACATGGAATACCAGAAGAATGGACTCATGCTAAGGAGCAAGTCCAATTCAACTTATAATTTCCCCGAGACACATCACTATGAGAACTTGAGTCTAACATCTAATCCATGTGCATACAATCCGTACATACACATATATAACCATATCGGGAAAGCGAATTAAGTTTAGCATGCATTTGAAACCATTAACCTGAGTATGTGTAGCTTAACTATCCTTAACCACCCATGGGATATATGGGTCCAGTGTAACCCCCTAAACGGGTCCCAATGCGTGTAGTCGCACGAACTGGAGATATCATAAGAGTTAGGGATCCCTAAATACCCTTTACCTTCCATGATACATATGTACAGTGTACTTAGAGGATTATCATGTACCTCGTAGTATCATATAAGGTCACCATGACCGACCCCTCATGTCGACAAACATGAGTTTCTAATATTTATTCGTTGGACTCCCACCTTCACGATTAGATATCACACCCCGCTTTATTGCGCAATTAAAACCATTTCCAACTAACCAAACCATTATTATTAATTGAGTCTATACATAGTGGTATCGTCATACTGACTATAAATTGCAAGTATTGTCCCTAGCCAAACCTTTTTTAGATCAAGGGATTCCCATGTACCCATAGATCATATTATCATATTAACTTGGGGGAGTCCCATGTACCCCACAAGTATTCCATTATTATGATTACTTAGGGGATTCCATTGTATCCCACAAGAATGATTGTTAAACCCAAAACCATTCCAAATCATTTAACCATTTAGGATTCCATTACCAAGTTTAAACCATGCATAAGTTTTATTAAAATTCCAACAATGTAGTGAAAACATTCTCATAGGCATTTTATCAAACACATTGGGGGCATAGTATTTCCAAAACCAAAGACAATTACCAAATACCCATTCCCATGCAACCAATTATCCAAAACCACTATTAAAGCATATTAAAGCATAATTAAAACATGGGAAAACCATAACCAAACATTTATAATCAAAAACCCAAAATTATATTTGAAAACCCAATGTTATACAATAATCAAACCATGAAAACATTGTATAAAACTATGACTTTAGTTAGAACTAACAATGAGGGAAGAGAACATGCCTTATACAAGAGGATTCTGGAGAGTAACTTGATTGTTGAGCCCTTTGAAGAACACTTGTAGAAACCCTAGGCTCCAATCTTCAAGAGAGAGTTTGAGAGAGTAGTTGGAGTGTTTCTATTCTTTAAAAAGTGTTATGAGAAACCACCAAGGGTTATATAACGTGGGGACATATGGGTTTTAGGGTGGGAAATATCCAAAAGTTCCCCAACTTAAAATTTGAAAATCCATTCCCAGGAGGGTACAACCTAACCATGCAAACCGTATCTGGGGGTACGAGTGGTACCCTAAATCATACCTTAGACCTCACCAAGTCCCTCCACACTGGTCCCAATACGACTATACCAACCCAACTCATACCTTAGGGTACAATTAGTACCCCAAATCATACCCACATCCGTACCTTGGACAATTTCAACTAGGAAACTCAATAAGCTTCATACGACTTAAAATTGTACCCCTCGTATCCCACCATACAACTCGTATGGTGATGAGTCATATCTTGGACAGTAACCAAGTCAACCTTACTGCCCAACATACGAGTGAGACATCAGGACATCCCCCCACCCATATCCAAGGGTACAAATGGTACCCTTGAGTCGTATCAACTCTAGAAAGTCCAAAACCTAAGAATTTTTGCAAGGGTCCAAATCCCGACGTGTTGTATTAACATAGGCCATTTTCATAATTAAATTAGAGAAATGTTTTTTTTCTCTTAATTTAGTGTGAGTTATAGCACTATCAAGAAAACACATATCTCCATTACTCATCTTAGATCCAGTTGATGATTGGAAAAAATTTATTATCTTCAAAATTAAAATACATGATAAGAAATGTGAAATCTCACAATCTTACAATGAAACTTAAACACTTTTTTTTCTTGGAAAATAAAAACAACATAAAGGAAAAATATGATAACTAAAGAAAAATAATATAACAAAACAACATTATTTATTTTCCCAATAAATTGATCAAGATTTAGTTTTGATCTCCAAAGAAGTCTTCAACTTTCAAATGAGTGATATCATTAAGGCCTTCGAAATCATCATCTTTCAAAATCAAATTTGCCTCAAAATTGTCATCATATTTTTGTGAAGGTCCTGCTTCATCATTATTTTTAAAAGTCAAATGTGACTCCATTCGGGCATTAGAAGAGGTCCCACCTTCATTTCTCTTTCTTTTGAAGGATTCTTGATAAAGCCTAGCAAAATGCTTAGGGCGCCCGGCATTCATTCTTTCAATGGTCTTTTATGCCACAACGATGACAATTGCCTCTTGAAGAATTATTTTGAGGACCCATTTGGTTCTCCCTTTTTTGGTGGTTACCATCACCATGATGTTTATTATATCATCCTCTGTCATTTCCATATCCTTACATATTATTATGACCCCGATCTTACCGTCTTTCAGGATGGCCATGTCCTTGTACCCCATTTGCTTCCGATAACGGAGCCGCTCCAGTGGAGCGAGCTTCATGATTTTTCATCAAAAGGACATTGTGTTGCTCAGCCATCAGAAGACATGAGATCAATTCAGAATACTTTTGAAAGCTCTTTTCACGGTGTTGTTGTAGCAATATCACATTTGAGGCATGAATAGTAGTAAATATTTTTTCCATCATATCCTCATCATTTATAGTTTTCCCACATAATTTCAATTGGGAAACAATCTTGAATACAACAGAATTATATTCAACAATAATTTTAAAATATTGAAACTGTAAGTGCATCCACTCATCACGAGCTCTAGGCTGTATCGTAGCCTTTAGGTGGTTAAACCTTCCCTTCAAATCAGTCTACAATTCAAGTGATCTTTCACTGTTAGGTATTCAACCTTCAGTCCTTCATCCAGATGATGACGAAGGAAAATCATAGCCTTGGCCTTGTCCTGATGCGACAATGCATTATTCGGGATAATAGTAGCACTAAGACCCTTAGCGGCTAGGTGAATCTCAGCGTCGAGAACCCATGAAAAATATTTTTTTTCCGGAGATGTCAAGTGCCACAAACTCAAGCTTCGACAAATTTAACGTGATGAAAACTATCATAAAAATAATGAAGTTAGACAACAATACAATAGCATAATCTCAAAATAGTAGACCTTTTTCTTTTTCAAAGATTTAACACATTTTTTCTAATAAAACAGTGTGTTACTTTTTTTTCACAAAAGCAAAGGCTTTTAAAATACACAATAAAAACATCAACCCAAACAATAACTATAAACAAAACACAAAATATGAAACAAAAAATTACACCAAAAATGTTACTATCTAACAACTTTAAAATTAAATTTTATGTTATATATGATGAGAAAAATTAAGTTCTAGAGACATACAAACTATGATGCTTAGTGCTCGCCAAGATGCTTCCTTGGAGTTTTGATCCTGCGCTTTGTGGGTCAACATTCAGGCCATGCTAACTAGTTGCAGTTACCTAGCAAAGTGTCCAACTCCAGTTCACTTTACTATTTTTCTTTTCAACAATGACTGACGAATTTTAATTTTTGGATACACTTTAACATTTGTAGCTCATTCTGATTTTTCATCTTTCAAGTCAATTTCATTGGCTAGATTGGCTAGAAGTTCCTTGATTGCTCCCCTTTGTTTCCTCTTTAATAAGATATGAGTTGATATATGGTTTTCTCCACCTCACCTTTCCCATGAAAGTATTATCCAAAGCACCTTCTACTTATAATAGTCTCCCTGAGCAACCCATCTATATAAATCTGGATTAGGGGAATTTATTTTGGTTTTCCATTCTTGTTTGTAGCACTGGGAGGCTTCGAAGGTCTTTACAAAAACCATTGAACCATTAAAGTAAGTCTAATCACTATTAAATCTCTACAATGCCATCAAATATTGATCCCTTCTTAGAACTTAACACATAAATATGAGCAAAACCCTCATTAAACTGTAACAGGATACCAACACCACCTTCTTGAAACCCTTCGGCCTTATCAGTTTGCACCTATAAAACTTAACTATAAAATGCAGAATCTTATTTGAAGTATCAATGTCTAGTCGGTAAAAAATTACATTTACAAAATCATTGTACTTTATGTGTGTTGTCACGATAACCTAATTAGTAATACATTACTCCAGTGCATGAAAATGGATTCATCAATCTACACATGATGAGTGGTGATTTTACCACTCATTCGCACTCAACATTCATACACATTTAACTTACTTTGGATGAATAAATGAGACATAATTGTGATTAAATAAACTAATATCCACTCTTTGCAGGCATAGAGTTAAAGGGGTGGAGAGATGTGTATTGGAGTTCAAAATGATAAAAAAAAGGGAGAAAGAAAGTGCAGCTGAAGTCCTGGAGCAGAAAGGCATCAGTTAATGCGGTCAGGGTCTGCTGATCGTGATCGCGGCAGTTAAGCAGGGTCAATACATCGCGGTCGCGTTTACCTATTATAGTCCCATCCATGCTGCCGCGATCGTTGTTTAGCAGAAGAGTAAAGCCCAAGGGAAAATCTGGAAATGTACGTGGCTGATCCCAATTTTGGCCAAAAAGATCCAAACCCTTGATTTATGTATCATATTCTATCTTCCTCAATTTTTAGGTTTAGATTTTGTAGTTGATAAGCCTCCATTTTTGGATAAGAAAATATTGTATAATTTTTGGGTGAAGAATATATTGGAGACTTTCGAAGTGGAAGATTAGCTCACTTCCATTGTTGATTTGTAGGAGTGCCAAGTTTGAAGTAACATTCACTTAAGCTTCAATAAATCGCTTCAATGGAGACTATGGGTATAGCTATGCTTATTTATCTTATGAGTATCTAGATCTCCCTCTTGGGGTTATGTGTGAATAGTGGTTAAAGTGTGTGTGGGTTGTAATTGATTAGCTTATATTTAGTAGTTCAAGTTTATGGGTTTTATCACTGCTAAGCTAATTTGGTTGGGATTTGATGGGTGAAAGCCCCAAATACCCACATAGGTATGATAAGTGAAAGCTCCATGCTTTAGAAAACCCAAAGCCATCTTCGAATAAAGGGTTTTGGGTGAAGTTTAGAAATCCATATCATCCTTGAAAGAGTGATGTGGAGACCAAAACAATGATAGACAATTGTGTGTGTAGTCTTCTAAATTTTCACTATCTTAGATATAAAGGTGAATGTGAGGTTGACTATACCATGAGTATCATCCTAGAAATAGGGATGCCTAGATTGAGGTTGTGGCTACCAATTGTTGAACACACTTATTAGGTATTTGAAAGAATCAATGGGTGAAAATTTGGTATTTTGTTGAAAGACTGGCACCAAAATCTATAACCAAACCTACCCATATTTGACATAATAAATTGATTTTGATCGCTCGCAACCACATATCACTCTGTTAGTATCGTATAATGTAATTCCCCAAGTCTGTACCCTAGATGCTACACAGTTCTCATAATCCCAAGGGACCACAAGCTAACCCATGACTGGTACCTGCTGCAATAACTGAATAATAATACTGTAATTATGAAGAAATTAGACGAAAATCTACCATAAGGTTCAAATCTAAAATAAATACAGAGTATGGTACATCAATACAAAAACTGAACATCAGTTTATAAATACTCTAGTCTGAAAAGCCTCTACTATATGAACAAGGAGTTGATGGGAAAAGTCCCCAACTAACTCCGACTACTAAATAAACTGAGTACTAAAATACTAGAATAATAAATTTGTCCTCAAACTATGAGGACTCACCACTAAGTCTTCTGCTGATGGATCGGGCTGCTAAGTATGATCGGGAGCCTGTGCCTCTAAACCTATGATATAAGACATCATAGCCCAAAAGAAATGTATGCGTCAGTACTTTGAATGTACTAGTATGCTAAGTGAGTTAGGCTGAGATACATGGGTTCATATGCATGAACAATACTGACTGAATAACATGAGTATAACTGAATGAGAGTACATGCATGAATACGTAAGTTGTAACTAATTTTATGATAACACTGGACACTGAGTTCTGAATTACTGATATCTGAGTTACTGATACTGTATAATTGATAGCTAAATGACTTTATTTGACAGTCTTAATTCTGTGGAACTGTGCTGAGTTCCATCTGAACTGAGTGAATATATCTGACAATCATAGTTCTGTAGAACTTAATTGAGTTCTATACTGAGACTAGAACTGAAACTGAGACTGTAGGAGGTAATCATCTAACCGACATGCCCCTTTCTGAATAGATTAGGGTCCAACCTATAACCCCAGTTGGAAGGGTGTCAGTACCGTGCCACGGGTAAAGACAAGTTGTGAGTTAACCCTCTCTGAAAGGAAGCTCTTTCATCAACCCTCACTGGCAGGAAAACTCATGCGAGATGTATCAATCCTAATCTGGAAGGAGGATATATCAACCTATGCGAACTATGTGGTTTTGTAATGCAGGGATTGCTACTAAGGTTCAAACCCTCTAATGGTAGTAATGCCCCTATCCCTAGGTTCGCTCAATGCTGAATCCTACTCGCAATTGAATAGACACTGAACCGATCCTAGTTCATACTAGGCTTGGCTGAACTATTACTAATTATACTATCTAACTGAACTGAACTGAGTTTACTGAGTTCCATTGACTAATGAAATACTACTGAATTCTGTTAACTGACTGAATTTACTGAGGTCTAAACTGAATACTGAACTGGACTGGACTGATACTGAGTCTACTGAGTTTTTCCTGAGTTCTGTAACTTATTGAGAGTACTATTGCTCATGACATGACTGAGATTATTCTGTAACTGAAACATGCTCTAGGTAAACATCTAAATTGTTGGGTATTAAATACCCTCAGGACTCTATAACATAAAAAGTAAAGCATCACATGACCTTGCATAGCATAGAAATGCACACTTATTCATAATGCATCTATAGAGGCATTTCATCAAACATTTGAATGACATGAACTAGTATACATGCTAACATGATATAATATCACTATTAAATTCACATGAACAACTCATCAAACACTTGGAAGGAATTGTATATGCACATAGTACTAATCAACACATGAGCATCACAATTTCAAGGTTTTAACATAAATTCACATGATACTACATACATAATAATTGTTTTTACATAAATCTTGCACTTAATCATGGAATAGAAACCCAATCAACATTATAATCATGAATACACTTGAATCCAAATCATGAAAATCATGAAATCAATTTACTTAAAGTTTAAAAGAGTTTCTTGTACTCCAAAGGTGGAAGGGACCCTTGGATGAACACTTGACATACCTTAAAGCTTGAATTCTGAAAAATTGATGGATTTCCTTGGAACTTGGATTCTTGAAAGTGATGAACTAGGGTTTGTTCTTGAAAAATTCTAGAGAGAATGAGTAAATTTTGCCTTTTGGATGGCTTAATTACATGTTTTGGGGGCTGATATAAGATGGAAAAAGACCCATTTACCCCTTTGGATGCGGTTTTTAATTACTAAAAACTGGACTAGCAATGCGCAGACCGACGCGTCGCATCATTGGCATCGACATGATGGCCAACGTGCAGCATTGAGTCCGCATTGGTTCACTGGAATTTACAGTAGGAGCTGGAGGAAAATATTCATCGATGCAATGGGCGACGCGGCACGTCGAGAGCGCATTGATCCACTGGTTTGAGCTTTCAAACATGCCTCAAACAAAGTCCAAGAAATTCAAAACTTTTCTGAGAACACCTATTGACATTCCTGATCCTGAATTAACCTAAAAATTGATATTTAAAGGCCATAAGGGTCGTGAAAAAGTCTCTCCAACTTATGAAGGCTAAAATAATTCTAAGTATGAACACTTAGCTGAATTTTTCTAAGTCTGGGACCCCTTACTAGCTTTTACAGGACTAAATCAATCTTAGGATTTTACGGGGTCTTACAATATCTCCCCTTGGGAAAATTCATCCTCGAATGAGGCTGACTGAGCTGAGAATTCTAATTGACTGAATTTAGATATAGGAGATGCATATCTGATGCATGAGTACACAACTGGGATTGCTGATAAGTTGAGTCTCTTATACTAAACATGCATATCTGATATATGAATATCTGACTGAATGTACTCATGAATGTATGGTTGGATATGCAATGGTAATTGATACCAAGTTTATAAAGAAAATCTGAGCATAAAACTGAGTAAGTTTAAAGAGAATCATTACCTTGGGCTGAGTCTGAGTTTGTGGAGAAGAGGTGAGGATACTTGGTTCATATATCTACTTCTGCTTCCTAATTAGCTCCCTCAACGGACTGATTTCACCAAAGAACATTGACTAGAGGGACTTCTTTGTTCCTCAGTCTGCGAATCCGATAGTCAAGGATTTCGACTGGGACCTCTTCGTAAGAGAGACTATTCTGAATATCTAGGCCCTCTATAGGGACTACAGTTGCTGGGTCACCTACACACTTCTTTAGCAAGGAGGCATAAAATACTGGATGTACTGAAGCTATGTCTAAAGGTAACTCGAGATTGTAAGCTACCTTTCCAAAATGGTTGAGAATTTGGTAAGGACTAACATATCGGAAACTGAGATTTCCCTTCTTTCCAAACCTCTTCACTTCTTTCATAGGAGAGATTTTTAAGAATACAAAATCATCAATCTCCAACTCGAGATCATTTACTGAATATACTTGAATAGGAACATGAGAACATAACTGAGTCTGAAACATGATACAGGAACTGAATATCATGAACGGAACTGAGCCCTTGAATACATGGCTTACGGCTGAGATTGGAACTTGAGGGTCCACCTACGAGTACCCACTACTCCAAACTAGATTTATTACACAAAGAGAAGATGGAAGGTTTAGGTCATGAAAGCTTGGGGATTATAGTGCATCTCCCTCTTAGAACATTATGTCCCTGAAGAATCCTGACTTGGCTGAGCTACTGAGAAAAAACTGAGATGATGCATAGGGCACCTATGAACTGAATCGTGACTGTATATCGGGGATCTGAAACTAAGGCATGACACCTGAACTAAGATAAAATCACAACCACATAGTTTCTCGATCTTGGAATAGTCACATTCATAGGACTTCAGATAGTGCGACTAGATAAAAGGATGGGAAACCCAACCATATGAACATTGTTCGCCTAACTGCTAAATTGAATTGTTGGTTTTGCGGACTAACTTATGATAAAAACTTATATTCGACTTTAGCCTTTCTTTGACACTCTTTCTATAGAGTTCTAGTGGATTTAGGGAGCAAGAAGTCTTGGCATGGCTGAATAAAATAGTTAAATAAGAAAATCACATCCTGGCTAAAATTCTGTAATATGAGTCGAGGCCTACGAAACATCATCTAAGATGAAGTCACTAAGACTTATGCACTACAACTATAAATTTTCAAGCTTAGACATATCCCTTGAATACTCTCTCAACTATACTTTTCACCTTAGTACAGCACATCACCTGAGACTACTGAAAATATTCACATGGGTGCTGAGCACGAGTGCATAAACATACTAACTTATCTGATTATCTGAATGGCTGATAGTTGAATACTTGGTCATGTAATATTGAACTTCACTTAGTCTAAGTAGCAGGACTGGAACTGTAGAGTATTATACATATGAGGTAAGGATTGACTGTGTAACAGGAGATAACTGAGCTTGAATTCATAAAGACTATATTATTTGAGAATGCAAGACCAAACGTATAACATGATTCTGAAGTATTTTGTAAATTGAGGTACTAAAACACTAATAACTAAATAACTAATAATTGTACGCTATGGTCAAGCAAACCTGAAATTAAACTGAGTTACTGATCTGATTACTGGACTGAGACTGTAACTGAGACTTAACTGAGATTGAATACTAAACTGAGCACACTGTAAAGAATGAGTACATAAGTAATGAAATTCATGACCTGAGTTTGGAGTTTTCATTTTCATGGAACACGATTCGTAACACTGAGTGAACTGGAACTCCTATACTAGGGACCGTAAGCGTACATGGTTTTGGCTAACGCATATGAATATGAGCTATGATCATAGAGTTAACATGTAAGACATGAATAGATATCATAATAACTGATGGGTTCTTGAGAGTCTGAAGTACGATTCTAGATGACTTGCGTGATCATTCTCGCTACGAGAATAGACAAGAATGTCATCGATGAAGACTATAACGAGCGTGCCTAAGTACTGCTTGAACACGCGGTTCATCAAGTCCTTGAAAGCTACTGGAGCATTGGTAAGACCAAATAATATGACTAAGAATTTGAAGTGACCATACCAAGTTTTGAAAGCTATTTTCAGAATGTCACATTCACTGACTCTAAGCTGATGATAGCCTTATCTGAGGTCTATCTTAGAAAATTAACTGGTACCTTGAAGTTGGTCAAACAAGTCATCGATTCTGGGAAGTGGATACTTGTTCTTGACCGTGACTTTATTTAGCTAATGGTAGTCTATACATATTCTGAGGGAACCGTCTTTCTTACGCACGAATAGAACTAGTGCACCCCACGGGGGCATACTAGGTCTAATGAATCCCTTATCTAGGAGATATTTCAACTGTTCTTTTAATTTTTTGAGTTCTGTAGGTGCCATTCTGTATGGAGGAATAGATATGGGCTGAGTGTCTGAAAGAAAGTCTATTCCAAAGTCAATTTTTCTTTCGGGAGGGACTCCGAGAAGATATTTAGGAAATACATCTGGTAATTCACATGCTACTGACACTGATTCAAGATTAGGGGTTTCTGAGTTAGAGTCTTGGACTCAAACGAGATAGTAGACACATCTCTTAGATATCATTTTCCTTACCCTAAGGTAGGAAAAAAGCTGACCCCTAAGTGCTGAAGTACTACCCCTCCACTCTAGGACGGTCTCATTCTAAAACTAAAACTGGACAATTCTATTTTTGTAGTCAACTGAGGCATAGCGGGAATAAAGTTAATCCATGTCGAGAATGACATCAAAATCGGCCATCTCTAATTCGACTAAGTCTGCTGAAGTGACTTTCTGAGGCACCATAACTAGACAGTTCCTGTATAACCACCGGGCTATGATAGATTTACCTACTGGAGTAGAGACTAAAAAAATCTCTGCTATAATTTTGAGACTGACTCTAAATTCAACAGCTATATAAGGAGTTACAAAAGACAAAGAAGTTCTTGGATCTAGCAAAGCATAAACATACGAATGGAAAACTTGTAACATACCAGTGACCACATCAGGAGAACTTTCCTAATCCTGTCGGGACTTAAGTGCATAGAGTCTGTTTGGGCGTTGCTCACTGGTGGCACTGGAAGTGGCACCCTGCTGATTCAAGCGACCGAACTGAGGTGAGAGACGGTTATGCTGACTCTGCGAACCCACCTGAGGACACTGTCTAACTCTGTGACCTAGCTTGCCACATCTGAAACATACATCAGTGCCAGCTCTACAGATACCCTGATGGTTTCTGCCACACTTCTGGCAGAGAGGATTTGTTCGGGCACTCTTTGGCCTTGACATTCTGGCCTTCTTATTCTTTCTCCTCTTTTTACTATGCCGGTCCTCCTTACTCTGTGGATCATGAGCCATAAGCCTAGATAGTATAACAACTAGTTAATTGTTCTGAGAAACTATTAAATGAGGTAAGGCGGTGAAAGCAGCCTATTCAACGTGAGAAACGTGCTCATTCAGGGGATCTGCCTGAATGGGCGAAGGGGCTAGCTGGTTTTTATTACTTCTTTCTTTAGATTTTTTGGAAAACATGTTCTGGAAGCATAAGGAAGAGGTGAATTAGACTGAGAGTTTAACTTGAGCTCATTCTCACTCGCACAACATGAATACTGAAAGAAGGGAAATTTTTCCTAAAACATCTCATAGCCTCTTGTCCATAAGAATGGTGCGCTACACACCCATGCACAAGACACTAATAAATGTGGCTTTTAGACTTTCTAGGACTCTGTTGAACATTAGGCTCTGATACCAAGTTTGTAATGCCTCGAGTCTGTACCCCGGATGCTACACGGTGCCCATAATCTTGAGGGACCACAAGTTAACCCATGACTTGTACCTGCTGCAATAACGAATAATAATACTGTTATTCTATGGAAATTAGTCGGAAATCTACTATAAGGTTTAAATATGAAATAAATACTGAGTACGGTATATCAATACCAAAATTGAACATCTGATTATAAATACTCTAGTCTGAAAAGCCTCTACTGTTTGAATAAGGAGTTGATGGGACAAGTCCCCAACTAACTCCGACTACTGAAATAAACTGAGTACTGAAATACTGGAATAATAAATCTATCCTCAAACTATGCGGACTCATCACTAAGTCTACTACTGATGGATTGGGTTGCTAAGTATGATCAGGAGCCCGTGCATCTGAACCTATGATATAAGACATCATAGCGCAAAAGAAAGGTATGCGTCAGTACTTTAAATGTACTGGTATGCTAAGTGAGGTAGGCTGAGATGAATGGGTTCATATGCATGAACAATACTGACTAAATAACATGAGTATAACTGAATGAGAGTATATGCATGAATACGTAAGTTGTAACTGAGTTCATGATAACACTGGATACTGAGTTTTGAATTAATGATTTACTGATATCTGAGTTTACTGATAAATCCTGATTTCGTGGAACTGTGCTAAGTTCTGCACAGAACCGAGTGACTGTATCTGATAGTCCTGATTTTGTAGAATTGAACTGAGTTCTATACTGAGAATGGAATTGAAACTGAGACTGTGGGAGGTAATCATCAAACCGATATGCCCCTTTATGAGTAGATTAGGGACCAACCTGTAACCCCAGTTGGAAGGGTGTCAGTACCACGCCATGGGTAAAGACAAGTTGTGAGTTAAACCTCTTTGACAGAAAGCTCTTTCGTCAACCCTTGTTGGCAGGAAAACTCGTACGAGATGTATCAACCCTAATATAGCAGGAGGATATCTAAACCTATACTAGCTATGTAGTTTTGTAATGCAGGGATTTCTACTATAGGCAAACCCTCTACTAGAATAAATTCCCCCATCCCTGGGTTCGCTCGGTGTTGAATCCTACTCCCAACTGAATAGACACTGAACTGATTCCTAGTTCATACTAGGCTTGACTGAACTATTACTGATTATACTATCTAACTGAATTGAACTAAGTTCACTGAGTTCTGTTGACTAACGAAATACTACTGAATTCTGTTAACTGACTGAATTTATTAAGGTTTGAACGTAATACTGAACTGGACTGGACTGATATTGAGTCTACTGATTTTTTCCTGAGTATAACTGAGTGAGAGTACTTCTGATCATGACATAACTGAGATTATTCTGTAACTGACACTGGCTCTAGGTAAATAGCTAAATTATCGGGTATTAAATACCCCAGGACTCGATAACATGAAAAGTAAAGCATCACATGACTTGCATAGCATAAAAATGCACACTTTTTCATAATGCATCTATTAAGGCATTTCATCAAACACTTGAATGGCATGAACTAGTATACATGCTAACATGATATAATTTCACTATTAAATTCACATGAAAACCTCATCAAATACTTGGAAGGCATTGTATATGCACATAGTACTAATCAACACATGACCATCACAATTTCAAGGCTTTAACATGAATTCACATGATACTACATACATAATAATTATTTTTACATAAATCTTGCACTTAATCATGGAATAGAAACCCAATCAACATTATAATCATGAATATCAAAATCATGGAAATCATGAAATCAATTTACTTAAAGTTTAAAAGAGTTTCTTATACTTAAAGGGTGTAAGAGACTTTTGGATGAACACTTGACATACCTTAAAGCTTGAATTCTGGAAGATTGATGGATTTCCTCGAAACTTGGATTCTTGAATGTGATGAACTAGGGTTTGTTCTTGAAAAATTCTAGGTAGAATGAGTAAAATTTGCCTTTTGGATGGCTTAATTGCATGTTTTAGGGTCTGATATAAGATGGAAAAGACCCATTTACCCCTCTGAATGCGGGTTTTAATTACTGAAAACTGGACTAGCAATGCGCAGACCGACGTGCCCCGTCATTGGCATTGATGCGATGGCCAATGCGCGGTGTCGAGTCCATGTTGGTTCACTGGATTTTGCATTGAGTGATAGAGAAAAATATTCATCGATGCGATGGGCGATGCGGCGCATCGAGATCGCGTCGATCCACTAGTTTGAGCTTCCAAACGTGCCTCAAATAAAGTTTAAAAAATCCAAAACTTGTCCGAGAACACCTACTGACATTCCTGAACCCGAATTAACCTAAAAATCAATATTTAAAGGTCATAAGGGTCGTGAAAAAGGCTCTCCAACTTACGAAGGCTAAAATAACTCTAAGTATGAACACTTAGCTGAATTTTTCTAAGTCTCGGACCCCTTACTAGCTTTTACAAGACTGAATCAAGCTTAGGATTTTGCGGGGTCTTTTACATAATCCCAAGATCCATGCATACCTATTAAAACTCTAATTATTCGTAGCCTCAAAGTTATACTAGATAAACCTAAAATGAAACGTTAGTGTAGATACAAATCTCCCCCAATTTTACCTTTGTGTAACATTGGTTTAAATTTATCTCGTATTTATTATTTCGTAGTAACTTGATTGCCACTCACATTGTTCCTTGAGGATTTGACCCCGACTCCAAAGTTGGGTAAATATATCGACGACGACCGCCTTTCACGTAAATTGATGTATAAGTTGAGAGTTATAAAAAATGGCTCCATTGCCGGGGAACAATTTCGCATATTAAGTTAGTTTGGAATTTTAGATAGTTGCTTGAATTCAAACTTGTATATATTTGTTTGTGATTTATCTTTGTAGGTAGATTTTATTTTATTTTTATTTTTCTGTATAGCATCAATGAATGAATGTGGGTTTGGTGGTTGGAAAGAGCATCTTGATAAATCATATCCATATTGTGGTGGACCTCACTTTTGGAAATATTGTAGACATACTCCTTGGAGATAGATGTGTGTACTATCTCAATCTTATAGGGAGTATGTTTGTTCTCTATGTGGTGGTCTAAATGGACATGAGAGTGATTGTACAAATGCCCCTTCCCCCGTTATTCTAACTCGTGCTAGTTGTTCTTCTAACTTTGATAGGTCTTATGAAAAAAGCAAAGGAAGAATAAAGCACAAAAAATATTGGTGTTGAAGCAATGTTTCAACGTATATTGGAACAGGCAAAATCAACGGAGGATGTATTAGAACATTAGAGTGGTTTTCCAAATACCCCCCCCCCCTCGTGATACTATCCCAAATACTAGTTGTTTTTATGAGTTTGATAGGACTTATGATGAGAAGAAGGAAGAACAACATACCAGATCCAATAGCTTTGAATCTATGCCTCAAACTATCTTGGATTGGGTAACTACAACAGGGGAGAACATGCAAGACATTCATCAATCCAATGAGGAATTTGTAAAGGAGATTGTCAAGGTAAAGGAAATGGGCAAGGAAACAAATCTTGAAAATGCGATTGCCCTTCCCACTTCCCAAGATGAGGTTAATCAAGCAAGGAAACTAAGCTATGATGATGATCTTGGAAACAAAGAATGCTTGACTTCCCAACCAACCAAATCAAATGATGACAAAGATGCCAAAATAAAGAAAGGGGTACTAGAGTCAAAAAAAGAATCAAAGCACATCCTTTATGACGACTCTAGTCCATTTTGGGAGAGAATGTCAAAATGGATGCAACTCCAAAATCAGGTAGAAGACCTCACTCGAACCACTTTTCAACATTATCTTGGTGGATATGATGGAAGTCAAACCACCCAAGCAAATGATGAATTTTGAAAATGAGGAGAAAAATCCCTGCATTTTGGAGTTTGTCATTCCAAAAGGGCAAAATGAAGCCCTTCACTTTAAGGCCAATAAATACAAAATTTGGTGTGTAATAAGTGAACTTTTGATGCTCTCACCAATACCCAACTAGCCTATTAGAAAGTTTAATGTAAAGTTGGGTAAAATATTTAAATCTTTAAAGTGGCGAGATTGAAGCTTGTTTGCCATTTTCTCACATCTTCCAAGTTTCATCTTGGAAAATTTGAATCTTTTGTCCCTCTACCGCTCATTACATATTGAACAAAAGCTGGGAAGGAGATTTAAATTTTCTAAGTGGAAACACCAAAATAAAGAGTGGAGACATCATGCTACGATGTTAAACTAAGCGCTAAATGAGAGAAAACCCATCACACCACAAAATGTGGCCCGTATCCTTTTTATTTATGCATGATAGAGTAGATTTCATTTTTGTTTAAGTATGCAATATCAATGAAATATTGGTGCTAACGGGAATTTTTGTTGAATTTGAGAAGGGAACATGTGAAATTGACAAGTTGGACTAAACAAGAAGTGCAGAAAACCTGGTTGTTTGGTCTCAGTTACACCGACTGTGGTCTGTGCCACCGGGATCATGAAGGATGCGTGACCTCAACCACGTGACTAAGACCGCATTTGCAGTCAAATCAGTTTAAATGACCATCCGACTGCCCATTTTTTCCCTCGCCCCTCTCTCACTTTCTCTTAAAATCCTCTCCAAATTTTAGCACTGGATTAAATAAATAAGGGTCATCATATTCCAATAGCATCATCTAACTTGGTAAGTTGTCTCAACTCCCTTGATTTGGATATAATTTCATGCTTTGAACTCGTAATGTATAAAAAGACCCTGAAATATTGTTTTTATTACCAAACCCATGCTTAATTGTTATTGTTCTGTGGTTAGATATTGTAGTTAGTGTACTCACTATTTGGGGAATTCTTGAGTACCCAAAAGTAAGCCTTCGACCTTTTAACTTGAAGTGTACACCACGTGTGCGATTAAAATGCCCTAAAAATACAATGTTCAATTTCTTTAAGCTCGGGGTTGTGATCACATACTTTAGGCATGAAATTCTTTGTTTATAATATTATCATGCCTAGTTTAAGAAATTTTTTTGGGGAAAAACTATGTTTCAGCCATTGTGCAAAAACTGTTAAACCTGGTCTCAAGTATCGCGATCGCGATCCACTGATCACGACCACGACACCACGATTGTGGCTAACGCTCCACGATAGCCATACCTGAGGGCAGTTTTAGGCAGACATCAAAACTTCTGCACATACCTCGTTGGCCCCAAAACCTTCATAACACTACCACATGAGCTTACCTATTTAATTTAACATGTTTTTGATATGATAATACTAATGTTGGTCTAAGCTATATTGTTTATAGGTTATCAGCCTCAAAGATGGGAGATTTTGATAATACCCAATTTATGGTCACACAATGCCAGTACACCTACTACGAATATTATCACAAGACTAAGTTGCTCCCTGGAAGAGGTATTAGCTTAGACAAGGTAGAGGAGAAGCTCCCAGAATTCCACGTCAAACTCATTGTGACCCAGTGGATGTGCTTTACCTCGGAACCTTGCTATGCTAATGAGCAGTGGGTACGTGAGTTCTATGCAAACCTCTACGTAGTTTCTCTCACAAAACCAGTGATGATAATTCAGGGTAAGCAGGTGAACTTCAGAGCAGAGCAGGTTAATGCGGTGTATGGGATCCTAGATGCTGACATGGGGCAGTTCCAGGCAAGAGAATGTGAGCCAGGGACCTGGATAGCCAACATTTTATATCCTGGAAAAGCAGTTCCCTGGTCCATCACCAAGAGAGATATACTGATGAAGGACTTTACAGCAGAAGCCAGGCTTTGGTTGAACATCGTATGCAGCCGAGTATTGTCGTGCACCCATATGACCATTGTCACAGATTTGAGAGTTTGAGTGGTGGATTTTATCCTATCTAGCATCCCTCTCAATATGGGAGAGATTGTTCATTGAGAGTAGAGGTATTTCTAGACACATGGAGGTAAGCACCTTCTTTTCCCTTCCCTTATCATTGAGCTTTATAAGAGGATAGAAGTGGAAAAATATGCTATAGATACTTGGGTACATCTAGGCTCCCTCATCTACCCACTCAAATTCAGAGGTGAGGGTGCCCCAGGTCAGAGTAAGAAGAGGAAAATGGACATGGGCAAATCAGTCCAAGAGGACACAGATTCTTGTAGACCTTCGACAGCCAACCCCCTCGATGACATCTCAGGTCAAATAATGGAGGTTAGAGAGTTAGTATCAAGATTTCCTTAGGGACCAGGAGAGCCATCCATCACTCATCACTCATATGTAACATGAGAAAATTATGACATATATCGTGAGGAGCAAAATAAGTGGGGAGCCATTGTTGCTGGTTTAGAGAGAGCCTACTCAGTCTTAGTGGGATCGTACAAGGACCTTAGGGAGATACATGAGAAGATGGTGAAGAGAGAGAGAAAAAGAGACAAATTCTTCAAGAAGCTGTAGAAGGGGGTAAAGGGCATCTTTAAGTTGCTCAAACCTAATGAGCAACTACCTTTATCGAGGTTGTAAGGTGAAGATGAGGCCTCTTCTGATTGGTCGGTTGATGATGCTGGTCGTGACGGTGCAGAGTCAGTAGGAGAGAGCAACTTTTGAGACAGATTCAGGAAGACCCCTATTACTATTGCTTTATTGCACATGCAGTAAGGACACTGCATTCCTTATAGTTGGGGATGCCCCTGAATTTGTAGTGTTTTAATGTTATGATTCTATACATTTCTTTTTATGTTGTTTTTCTGAGATGACATTTTGGATATTATTTTATTTTGCTATATTTTAGGCACCCGGTTGGTGCCCACGTTTTATGGATTATCATACTTTTCTGTTATTTTTAGTATTCTTTTAATTTAACTTTTATTTTGACTTTGGTGATGCATGACTAGCTTTGCCTTATGATGGATTGAGTTACGACATTCTTAAGGGTAAAGCATCGTGTTTGGGTTTTGAGGCATAGATGCAGGGGGATTCTGAGTACCCATAGCATAAATATTAAAAAATACAAGGGAAGTCTGAATACCTATAGCATGGTAAGTGGTAAGTTTGGGATCATGTTATATGCTATTGGCGAAGTCTGAGTAGCCATATGGGTAGTTTGCTAGTTTTGAGCCTCAATATGAGACTAAGGCTTTGGTTGTTGCCATATTTTAGAAAATTGTGTGTGGTGCTAATGTAAAATGAACGACCCCTTCCATCCAAAAATTTTCAAACCAAAATTAAGGGTATGGACGTGAGCAATTTGGTAACAAAAATATTTCTCTTTTAACGGCTCTGCAAGATTTTGACTTGTGAATAGAATTAGATACTCCAAATTTGTCTCTAGTGGGAGGGACATTTGAGCTCCCTTGGAGAATTTTTCATGCCATGTGTGGAGAGCTATTTGCTTTATCTCTTGTATACTTGTGTTATCTAAAATTTGCCCCGTTAGTCTTTCAAAGCCAATGTTGATTGTATTTGGGTGGAGAAATGATCTTAGGCCACCTTTGTGATTTTGGAAGCCCACTATAGCCTAAAAATCCTACCCAAGCATGAATATGATCCCTAGTTACCCACTTCGAGCCTTTGGACCTTTCTTTGGCAAACACATTACAAGCCATAAACCATTCTTTTTATTTCTCTTTTGAACCATACCCTCCTTGAACTTGAAAATATAATTCGAGGCTAAAAGCCTAAGTTAGGGGTGGTCAAGATTAATATAAGTAAGTTTGGTGCCACGAAGATGTAGTTATATTCCTAATGTGCCTAGACTTTGAAAAGAACCGAATAAAAGAAGAAAGAGTTAAAAAAAAGGAAAGAATTATGCGAAAGTGCAAGAAAAAGAGATAAAAAAAAGTTGGGTAAATAAAGGAAATAAAAGGTAGTCATTATAAAAGAGAGAAAACAAAGAAGAGTGGCCCATAGTCAAAAGGGAGATTGAAAAAGTGTGATGTAGACTCTCAAGAAAGGGAGTAGCCATGTTGTTCCCAAAATGATACCCTACCCTATCCCAAATCTATGTTACGAGCTTAGAAAGTTCTTTGAGATCTCTAACCACTTACTTTCTTTGTAATAACGATTGAACATTGGGGCAAGCCTATGGTATGAAACTTGTTGTATGGAGATTTCTTTTGTGAGGGAGAGAGTTTTCCACTTAAAATTCCTTGTTCCATATTTTATAGCTTGGTGTGAGGAATTCTTTTTCTTATGAGGTTGGCATGTTCAACAAGTTGAGGTGGGTGATTTTTTCACCTTCCAACAATGAGGCAAATAGAGATAGCTTAGTTGTGGTCAAAAGGGAGTCACTTCTAGAGTATTGGTTCTTTGTTTCTTGGTCGCTCTTTGAAGTCCCAAATAGCCTTGGATATAGCATTTTATAATTAGGGGTGTAGTGAAATTAGCTTAACCCATGTACAATAAGCTACTTGTGGTAGTGACTAAGGTTAAAGTCATTGTGATCTTTAAGGCATGAAGGTTGGACATAAATGATTATGTCTCATGGTAAGAGGTAGTGTTGCTTGAGGACAAGCAATAGATTTAAGGTGGGGGTGTTGATGAGTGGTGATTTTACCACTCATTCGCACTCAACATTCATACACATTACCTTGTTTTGGATGAATAAATGAGACATAATTGTGATTAAATGCACTAATATCCACTCTTTGCAGGTATAGTGTTGAAGGGATGGAGAGATGTGGATTGGAGTTCAAAATGATCAAAAAGGGAGCAAGAAAGTGTTGCTGAAGACCTGGAGCAGAAAGGCCTCAGTTACCGCGGTTGTGGTCTATTGAGTGTGATCGCGGCAGTCAAATAGGGTCAATACATCATGGTCGTTTTTACCTATCGCAGGAATGACCATGCTGGCGCGATCATGGCTTAGCGGAAGAGTTCAGCCCAAGGGAAAATATGGAAATGTACGTGGTTGATCCCAATTTTGGCCAAAAAGACCCAAACCCTTGATTCATGTATCATATTTCATCTTCCCCAATTTTTAGGTTTAGCTTTTGTAGTTGATAAGCCTCCATTTTTGGAGAAGAAAATATTGTATAATTTTTGGGTGAAGAATATATTAGAGACTTTTTAAGTGGAAGATTAGCTCACTTTCATTGTTGATTTGTGGGAGTGCCAAGTTTGAAGTAACATTCACTTAAGCTTCAATAAATCACTTCAATGGAGATTATGGGTATATCTATGCTTATTTATCTTATGTATAGCTAGATCTCTCTCTTAGGGTTATGTGTGAATAGGGGTTAAAGTGTGTGTGGGTTGTAATTGATTAGCTTCTATTTAGTAGTTCATGTTTATGGGTTTTATCATTGCTAAGCTAATTTTGTTGGGATTTGATGGGTGAAATCCCCAAATATCCACATGGGTATGATGAGTGAAAGCTTCGTGCTCTAGAAACCCCAAAGTCATCTTCGAATGAAGGGTTTTGGGTGAAGTTTAGGAATTTATATCATCCTTGAAAGATGGATGTGGATACCAAAGCAATGATAGACTATTGTGTGTATAGTTAGCTAAATTTTCACTATCTTAGATATAAGGGTGAATATAAGGTTGACTACACCATGGGTATCATCCTAAAAATAGGGATGCCTAGATTAAGGTTGTGGTTACCAATTGTTGAACACACCTATTAGGTATTCTAAAGAATCAATGGGTGAAAGTTTGGTGTTTTGTTGAAAGACTAGCACCAAAATTTATAACCAAACCTACTGATATTTGACTTACTAAATTGATGTTGATCTCTTGCACCCACATATCACTCCCTTAGTAGAGAATAATCCCAAGATCCGTGCATAGCCCCAAAGTTATACTAGAAAAAAACAAAAAGAAACATTAGTGTATTTACACCACCCCACCACCCCATTTTTACCTTCTTGTAACATTGGTTTGTATTTAGCTCGTATCTATTATTTTGAAGTAACTTGATTGCCACTCACATTGTTCCTCGTGGATTCGACCCCGATTCCAATGTTGGGTAAATATATTGAAAACGACCGCATTACACTTAAATTGACGTGTAAGTTGAGCGTTATCACACACCTTATTCTTCCTACCCCATTAATGTCGAACAGTGTTTAATCTTTAGTTTCCATCATAAAGTAGTGTACAAAACTACGGAGGCTCAAAAGGTAACCATCTTCAATGTCAAAGGACTACATGCTCGTCAACAAGTGCTACATATGTAATGCACCATGATCGTTGTAATAGTAAACTTGTGTTGTTGTTTGATATGGAGTTTGATAATTTTAAATTATTGTTATGGATGTAAATGTTATTATTTAATTTATTTAATAAATTTTTGTTAACTTGAGCATTAATAAAAAGAGGTAAAAAAGAAACTAAATATGACAGACTACAAAAAATATTTTCAGCAGATTATCCATGTGTTGCAATAGATGGACATTGGCTGGAAGAACATAATATAGTTCATCAGTATGGATTGTGTTGAACCAACAGATGGCCAATAAATTGCAACAGATGGATCATCTATTGGAAAAACTCAAAACCTTTTTGTCTCAACAAATGTCACATCCGTTACAACAGATTTACTGGAAGAACACAATACCGTTCTTGACATTGGTTTGTGTTCTTTGAATAGATGACAAATCGTTTCAACAGATGGTCCATCTATTGAAAAAACCAGCTAAATATAATTATTAATAAAAAGAGGGCTTATTGAAAGGGTAAAAAGTCATGACTTTTCGATTATTTAATAAAGAAAAATAGTTTGTAAATAAATAATAAGGAAATAAATGATAAACACAATTTAAAATCCTAAAAAATAATTATATAATTTTAATAACCGATGTTCAGATTAAATAGGCAAAAAGTCGTGACTTTTCACCTTTTTGTTTTTAAATCTATTTTTTTTAATTTAAATAATTGAAAAGTCACTAGTTTGGATTAATTAAGGTATATGATAATTAAAAAAAGGTGAACAGTCGTAACTTTTTGTCTAACACATTCAAAAAAGTTGATGAATAAAACTCTTCATGTGTTGCAACCGATGAATCAACTGTTAGAAGAAATCAAAACAGTTCCTCCAACAGATGGTCCATCTGTTGGAAAAGATAATCCATTTGTCGCAACATATAATTTATTTGTTGCAACAGATGGCTCATTTGTTGCACACATGGACTATTTGTTACAATAGATGGTAAATTTATTGCGATAGATGGGTTATTTGTTGCAACCAATGGACCATCTGTTGCAACAACTCAATAAAAATAGTTATTATTAAAAGAAACGGTTATTGAAATGGTGAGGTGTCTTTGATTATTTAACTAAGAAAAATATTTATTTAATTTTAAGAACTAATTAATATTAAGAAGCTTAAAAATCATGACTTTTCACAATAATAAAAAATACACCACTTTGATTTAATTAAGTCATGACTTTTCACAAGAGTAAAAAAGTCACCAGTTTGAATGTAATTAATAAAATGGAGGTGAACAGTCGTGAACAGTCGTGACTTTTTACCTAACACATTAAAATTCAATATTCTATAAATAGGTCCCTCCTTACTCGTTCATTTTACTTCACTTTATTTATTTCTTGCATCTTCTCTTTTATCTTACAACTTTAGTCATTTCTCTTCAAAGAGCAAATTCCTTTTCTGTTGAGGTAATATTTTTTTTGTGTAAATCTACCTGTTGGTAGTACATGTTGTATTACATATAGACTTTTTTTTTTACTTTTGTGTTTACATTATTCGTCAATTTATGCGTGTTCTAGATATGGCTGATCCTTCTTGGGATATTGTGATTCTGCGCGACACCGTGCGGGAACTGCTGAAGCAGGTTAATGAACTCCAGTAGGAGTTGGACGCCATGAGAGAAATGATACTTGGAGAGATTTGCAGGTTGATGAGCGCCATATTGCTTCCGGTTGATGATTGGTCAAATAAGAATATTAATAATAATAATAGTAATAATTAGGTTTAGGTTTTTCTTTTATCATATTTATTTTTTTTATATCAGATCTACCTACCTAATGTATTTTATTTTTGTTTAGTGAAAAAATTTATGTTTGGTTGACTTTGACTTTTTAATTCTTACTTAGTTTTCATTTTGTCTATTTCTTCTTCTCAAAATATCGACGGTTGGAGGTAAGGAACAACTTTGAATCCAGTAGCAATAGTAAGAGTTTTGAGTTCTTTCAACAGATAGACCATTTGTTGAAACAGATTGATCATCTTTTGGAAGAACACAAACCAGTGACAAGAACTGTATTGTATTGTTCCAACAGATTACCCATCTATTGCAACAAATTGGTCATCTGTTGGAGGAACAAATTCCAGTTTGATAAACTACATTGTATTCTTCTAGCAAATGTCCATCTGTTGAAAATATTTTTGTAGTTTGTTGTATTTAGTTCTTGTTTTACTTTTTTTTTATTGATTCACAAGTTAATAAAAAGATATTTTATATCACAAATAATAACATTTAAATTCACAACAATGAGTTAAAAATATCAAAGTCCATAACAAACAACAACACAAGTTTTACTATTACAACTATCATGGTGCATTACGATTCAGACATGTAGTTCTTTTCTAGCCAGCATTCTTACATATGGAGCACTTGTTTTTTCTTGATGAAAATAATTCTCCGACTCCACGCCTCCTCTTATATCACTTTCTTTCCTGTTTAATAGTGCTTAGGTGAATATATGGAGGAGGTATTAATCTCTCCAAAATCTCTACAAGAACAAACTAAGATTCTTCGGGAGGAACCAGATTTATATTCTCACTATATACCATTACATATCTTTCTACCAAATGATATAGAGATGAGTACTCGTAATTTTGAGTTTCATATTGTGCATCGTATTGGGATCGAAGCACTTCTATAGCATGTGGACAGAGTATTTTGTTCAAGTCAAAAACTCTACATGTACAAGATCTTATTTAAAGATCGACCGTGGCAACATTACCATGATCGTCGATACTGAACTTGTAATCTTCTATTTAATAAGCGAATAACCTATTCCCCTAAATGATGTTCATTGATATTTTATTTTCTGCTTCTATAACAAATTTGTTTCTTGTGTCTGCATACTGCATACGCCTTTCGTGAAATAATTCGGCATACCTCTTATTTATTTTCTTAAACATCGCCACAATGGAAAATTCTTTTTCAATTCCAAACATTGAATTCAATAATTCAGCTATGCTTGAAGTTATAATATTATAACTATACAAAAAATCACTTATTACGATATCACACAGTAAGTATTACAAAGTTATAACACAGAAAAGTCATTAAATGCATAAGAATGTACCTATTTGCCAGACAAAATGCCCGACTCTATCTCTCAAAATCGACATATTTGAGGTGTGGTGCTGCCTTGGGATGCATATTTCTTATTTGATTGAAATGGTTAAAAAACTCAACTCTATTATATTCTTTAGCTGCTCAATAAAAAAGAGTCACGACCCTTTCGTTGTGAAAGTTGTTTCAAATATTTTCTCTAAGATGCCTCTTGCAACAATTAAAGCTGAAGTGAAGAAAATTGAACCCATATTTCGGATACTTGGATGCCTATCCGAAATTATACACAACTTTGGTGTCGTCAATACAACTCTTAGGTATCGTCAACACAGCTTCACAATTGTTCAAAAAAATATGTATACGAGGCATAACATTTCTTGTCCACTATACAAAAAGAAATGGGAAAGATGTGACTCTCGGCATCCTGTGCCACCGCCACTATCAAAACTCCATTATACTTGCTCCTCAAGAAAGTCCCGTCGACGTCTATGGCTTTTCTCAACTGTTGAAAACCAATAATCCAAGAACCACAGGATACAAAAAAGTACTTGAACCTTCCATTTTCATCAGCATACAACGTTGTCTTACTTTCGGGATTTGTGGACTCAAGCATATAGTGGTAAGCATCGAGGACTAAATACCCGTGCTCATATGTCCTCCTAACGAAGTCCTTGACAATCCCTATAGTCATATAAATCTTCCAATACCTGACCGTAACACCCAATTCTGTACGGAGTTGATTGGCCATATCAGCAATAGAAAAGCCTATGTCATTAGGGAATCTATTTTGAAAATAACTACCGAAGACCTTTGTCGTGGAATGAGGATTTTGGCTCGTAATATGATCTGAACAATAGTGTGATACTTTTTATAAACATTAATGATGAATCTATTGGAACTTAAGTATTTCACAACCCTCAACTACTACTTGCAGCACGGATTAGCACATCTAAAACAAAATACTTTGCTCGAATTAATCACCTTCTTTAATCTGAAATCTTTCTTCAAGCAAGCATTAAAAAAAGAAGTATATAGTTCTATCTTAACCTTGAATGACATTCCCTTGTAAAAACCAGTCTCATCATCTTAACGATTTCCCAACTGTGTTGATTAAGTAGAACTGCCCACCGTATTGCTCGCAACAATGGGTGTAGGTGTTTGATCATCATCTAGAATATTCATGTCCAGATCATCCAATTTATCATCAAACATGTCTTGTTCTTCTACTTATCCTACATTCTAGTTCTTATTCTCTCTCAGTTTTCAACCACATACACCCTTAACACCGACCTAGCTAAATCACTCAGATAAGCACAAAATTGAACCTGATCGGTTATCTTAAAATATAGTACGCTCTGATTTTCAAAGGAGTTATGTATGTAACTGATGACGAGTTTTTCTGGCTGATAATTCAGTTCACAATAGCTGATGATTAAGTTCACAAAATCATCATACGAAACATCACTTTGGATTGTCATAACTATCGTCTCTAGTATTTCACTCTCTTTCCAACGCCAAACATATCGATTGTTCTTCTCGATCTATTCACCATGACAATACACCCTTATTGTTATTGATCCCTCCACTAGTGGTACCTAAATAAAGATATTTGTTAAAAAAAAGTTAATAATGACATGATAATAAAATTAATAGTGATTGTATAGTACTATAACATGAACCCCAACTGATGAGTTATCTGTTGCAACAGGTGAATAATATGATGCAACAGGTGAGTTATATGTTGCAATAGATGACTCACCTGTTGGTATTTATGTTACAGTACTATAGAACCTGAAGCTAATTCCAACAGATGAGAAATCTATTGGAACAAGTGACTAATCTGTTGTAACAGATAATACATCTGTTGCAATAACTGATCACCTATTGGGATGTGCTACAAAACCTTTGAAGCTGATTCCAATAGATGAGTCATCTATTGCAAAAGATCACTAACCCGTTGTAACAGATTACTTACCCATCACAACGGATGATGCATCTATTGTCATCGGCTTCAGGTTCTATATTCTGCAACATGAATACCAACAAGTGAGTCATTTGTTGGAATCAACTTCAGGTTCTATTACAACAAGTGAATAATCTGTTTCAATAGATGACTCCTCTGTTGCAACAGATAATCATTTGTTGCAATACATGACCCATCTGTTCAATTCATGTTACAGCACTATACAACCATAAACATGAATCCAACATATGAGTCTTCCATTACAATCGCAACAGATGAGTCATCTGTCGAAACAAATGAATCTTATGTTTGGATTCATGTTTGGGTTCTATCCGTTGTTGAAAAAACATTAGTAGCAGTGTACCCAAATGATAAATTCAACTAAAAATCATAATTTTACTTACCAAAGACACCTATGAATTAATTTCAAAGTGATGTACGAAACTAAATTTGACCTAAAAAATTGATCAAGTAGCAGCAGTAGTGATAACAACAACAACAATAGTCAACAAGAAGAAAAAGATGATGATGATAATGAAGAAGATGATGATGATAATAATGAAGCAGAAGATGATGAATAAAGCAGCAGCAACAATGAACAAAAATCGCGAAGAGAGAAAAAACAACAATAAATGAGAAGAGAGAGAAATGCGCATTTTTCTCCCTCTAGCTCTAGTTATATTAGGTTTTACTTGGATTAAAGTACAAATTAAAAAACTTGTGGGATATTCTCAAACTTTCCCAACTTTCCTAACCACTAATAAAGTGATTGTCACCTACACTCAATTTTTAAAACTTGAGTCACCTACACCTCATTTCAAAACTCTTTTATCACTTTTAACACAAACCCCTAGTTTATCAATATAAAGTACTGCAAAAAAGTGAAAACTATTTGTGACCAAACGAAAGCCTACATTTGGTACTATTTAATAAGATGTCTTTTAAAATCTTTCAACCACACATAAAACAGTATTTGGTACAATTTTACAAGACATCTTTTTAAAAGCTTTCAACCATTCATAAAATAATATTTGACGAAGAATATACTGAATATTAGGGACCTTTTCTTTATGTGGTATTAATGTACCTACTAGCCAACTAATACCTAAGTGGATTCCGTCCGAGATATCAGAATTAATTGAACTTAAGAAATATTTGCTACAATTTGATGATTTACTTATAAATATGAAAAAGAACTATTTGATATCTCTTATAAGTAAATCACCAAATTATCTTTTAAAGTTGATTATTTTAAAAGCTTTCAACCATTCATAAAATAATATTTGACGAAGAATATACTGAATATTAGGGACCTTTTCTTTATGTGGTATTAATGTACCTACTAGCCAACTAATACCTAAGTGGATTCCGTCCGAGATATCAGAATTAATTGAACTTAAGAAATATTTGCTACAATTTGATGATTTACTTATAAATATGAAAAAGAACTATTTGATATCTCTTATAAGTAAATCACCAAATTATCTTTTAAAGTTGATTATTTCTCACACAGTAGATTATTTTTAAAAGACACTATAAACACCAAATTGTAGTGTCTTTTAAAGTTGATTATTTCTTAAAAAGATTGGATGAACGTTATTTTTCAATTCAAAATAGATTTGAACAATTCTAAATGTATGAAATTATTTAAACATCTATTTAATAGTACAAAAGTGAGATCATTACATGAAAAGGGAACTCATTAAAATGTAAAATATACACTGGATGTTTTATATAAAAAAGTTATTGAAATCTCTCTCTAAATATATGTATATATACATACTAGTTTAGGTATACGCGCCTCGCGCGTGTACCTCACTTTAATGAGTTAAAACGTTACATTAAATGTAGCATTTGTTTCAATAATAGAAATGAATACAATAATTAAATTCAAAATCTTTTGAACATGTAAAGATGGAGAACTTATTTTATTAGCTATGTAGTATTTGTAAATATCTAAGATGCAAATAAAATAATTTTAATACATTGACAGACCCTTAAATTACATTGGTGTATTCAGTAAAGTAAGTAGATGATTAGTGCTTGATAATCTATAAAATTGCACAATTTTACTTGATTTCATCCTAGAAGTGAAAAATTTGACCTGGTGAATCCATGTCACTTTAATCCCTCTTCTTCATCAAATAGTTGGAATATCTTTTTTGCCGCTTCAAATATAGCCATTCTCTTTCTCTCATAATTCCAAAATGTAGTTTGTATCACGAATTAAGAGTAACAATAAAACTAGTGTCTAAAAAAAAAATATTATTATGTAACTACACATATATAATAATAACATCATTATAAATAATATTAACACAATCAAGAATGAAAAGTAAAAACAAGAACAGAAACATGCCTTTAAATTCGCTATTAATCGACACGAAATTTTAAGCCCACGCTGCATGTGAATTTTTCTTCTCCTGCAATTTATTCATATATTTGTTGAAGAAGGTAAGAAGATAATAATCTTATAATGAAAATAAACATATTCATAGTAATAACTCAAAGTAGAAAGAGAATTCATAACCATTCCAACAAAATATTAAAAGCAAATGGAATTTAACTCCAAAATATTGCTAATTTTTTTACTACTTTCTCCATCTTATGGTTGTTTCAATGTCCTAATATAATAGTTCATAATCTAACAAAAGCGTCTTGAACATAAGAAAATACGCTCTATTTATTGTAATGTTGGCATACATTAACAGCAAAATTAATCTACAAAAGCGTTTTAAATATAAGAAAATGCTTTATTTATGGCAATAACACACACTAATAGCAGATTTATTTTTCATCAGTAATATAATAATCAAAATAAAGATGAAATAGTATGCCACTAAATAAATATGATAACAAAATTTGTATTGTTTTCTCTTTTTGGAGGACAAATATGTTTTGCTTTGTCTAAAAAAAATATTTAATTATTCACAAGTTAAATTTAAATGCTTATGCACCCGTGGCCATTGAAAAGATAATACAACTGACTATGTTACCTTCAAGAAAAGAATCCGAATAAAAATACTAAATAAAATGACAAAGAAATAAAAAAGAAGAAGACTCAATTTATGGGTATCTCTACGAACTATATGTGTATAACTTTCTTCATTATCATCGTTCCTAGGATTTCTTATATAGTTAAAATAGGTATTTAACTATTGGTAACGTAGCTCTGATACCAATTGTAGCGGGGTGCGGATAATTTGGGTAATTTACGTGGATAACTAGTAGATAACTAGTACTTACTAGTTTTATCATGTTAATTGAAATGCTATGTTATAATATTCCTTAGTTTTTTGTTTTAACCTTATTAATTCTTCTATATTAGTTTTAAGGTATTCTATATGTTCCATATTTCTAGTTTTTAGATAGTCAAGTAGATTCTCTTTCATAAGTATTTCTGTTAATTTTATTTCCTCCATATTTTTTCTCCACTATTCTAAGTATTCGTAGTTTATCATTTTATCCCAAAGTAGTTGTAATACTGCAAATTTCTTTGTAATAATTTATTCTAATTTTACTGTATCTGATATTAAATTCTGGGTTATCTATTTCGTTAATTATCCTGTCTTTTTCTTCTATGAATAATTCTTTGTCTAAATCATATTCTAAACTATCTTTTAACTCTAGTTGTTTTATGGTTTTATCTATCCAAATTAATCTTTCTTTTAATTATTTTCTTCCTCTTCTAAGCTGGTTTCTATAATTAATTTCGTCGTATAGCCTACTTTATTTTTCTCTAACTCTTTTAATATATTCTAATATTTTTAATCTGTATAATATCCATCTGAATAATAACTGTCTAAATATGAGCAGTAGCTTTCATTATATAGGTGTAAGTTTTCTATAGAACTTAATAACTCTTCTTCTTCATAATTCCATATATTTTCCCATATTATTTTCTTTATGTCTATAATTTCTATATCTCTAAGTATATATAAAACAAGTGTTTTAAAATTATCTATCATTTAGGCTTGATTAACTACTTTTTCATAATATTCTTTATTTGTTTGTTTTAATCTTTTTAATTCTTTCATATTTTCGTTAAGGTATTCTATATATTTTATATGTTTAGTTCTCATGTATTCTTCTAAATTTGTTTTCATTAGTTTTTCTATTAATTGTATATTTTTTATATCCATTTTCTAATATTCTACGTAGTTTATCATGGTTGATGCGTAGGTTTGGCATGTAGGTATATATAGGAGTAGGTAGGTAGGTGTGGTATATAATTTATTCTAGTCATAGTATATTTATCAAATATTTTTTCCCATATGATCTTTCTTATATCTATTATTTCTATATCCTTAAGTACATACAAAACAAGTATTTTGAATTTATCTATCATTTCATCAGATAAGTAGGTAGTCATTCTTTTTCATTTAATGTTGTTTCAAAATATTCCCTTCAATGATATACATAACAAAATATGATCATTTTAGATTACGATGTACTAGATTATTCTTAAATAATTATGTTACTCTGTCACTATTAGCATGGTAGTCTGGATACTTTTTCCTTAAACATCGCCTCTACTCTAGCTACTCCCATATCACGGCTTTCTTGCCTCACTGGTTTCACCTTTAGGATGGCATAGTCCTTAGAAATTTTTCTCCCTTTCCTCTTTGCTAATAAACTTTGTAACATATTATTCTTTGAATAATTTACTATATAGTAACTAACATGAACTTATTTTATCATATTATGAATGTTAGGAATTTATGAATTTAGTTATTCACAATTATAAATGAATATACCTGTTCTGGTAGATTTGATAATTCTGGGCTTTGTTCATCCGTAGCTTTTCCTTAGAAATATATCTGTTTTTATTAAATATTCAAAAGTTTTTTGTGTACAAGAGAATTCTTGCTTCAACTTATGAAGTCTTGCTTCAACTCATGAAGTCTTGCCTTTAACTTAGTCGGATGGCTTACATATTTATAAGAGGAAAATAACTATTCCTACTTTACACGTTTTACACATAAACTACATATCTTTACAAAAAAGTCTTCCTTTTCAAAAGTAGAAAAGGACTAGACTTAAGCTAAACTGGACTAGACTAGACTTAAAGTATAAAAAGACAAAACTTTAATAATGGCACTTGCCAAAAAAATTCTAACTTAATAAAGCTATACAATATCTTTACGTAAAGTAAAGTCAAGAAAACTATTCACATGTTGCTTTCTATCTTGTCTTCTTTGTCTTTATTTTTTTATTATTGCTCTGTTGCTTTCTATCTTCTTTCTATCTTCCAGTTGTCCTTCTTCGTTCTTATCTTCTTTTATTCTAGTTGAACTTCTGAGATAATATTATCTTCTCCATTACATCTCGAACATAAATGGTCTGGATATTTGTGTCCAATTAACTTACAATATCTTGTTAATAATTCTTCTGAAATAAATCCCTTCCTAATTGCTCTTGCAGTTGGTTGTTTTTCTGGATTGAGTAGTGTCAAAATCCATTGTCTAGCTTCTTCCATATCTGACTGTCGTAGTTCCATTGAATTTGAGTAAATCATTTGATGATCTCTTAAATAATAGCTCCATATTGGGTTTCTATTTAGGTAGTTATTTGCTAATTCTTGAACAATTGAAGATATTCTAATAATTCGTTTATTTGCATAAAAATCAGGTATCTTGACTTTAGGTATCTCTAGCTGTTAAACAATATCTTTCGGTATAATCATATCTCTGGTTAATCCTATTTTTACAACTTGTATAACTGGTTTAATTTCATCATATAATTCCTCTGCTGATGCAGTATAAAACTTTATAAAAAATAGATTTCCTTTGGTTATTTTCTTATAGGTGGCGAATGCTCTATATAATTCTGGTATAGCTATTAGTTCATCTCCATATTGGGTATATACGGTATTTAATAATTCATAACTGAAACAAGTTTTAACTAAAGTTGGGTTGGTTTTCGATAATGCGATTAACTTATTGTAACCTTGTAATTTTTGGGTTATATTGTTTGTGTTTGGTTCTTGGATATTTTGTAGCTCTGGGGTTAAGGTTTAGATAAGTTTGTATTTTGTGGATATTTTCTATGTATGCTTGAGTTATATCGTTATAGGCTTTTCTATCTTGGTTTAAACTTTCTCGATATGTGGTAGTTTGTGGGGGTATGAACAAGGTGTCTTTTTGTGTTTTTTGTATAAATGGTTTTTCAAATATCTTATTCATGTTCATGTTCTGACATCTTTGTCCACTAACTCCTTTGCTTGTACCTGCAATTGTAGATTGATAAACGTTATGGGTTTTATGGAGTGTCCCAACGTCTCCTTTTTGCTCTGGAATTTTGATGTCTTCCGATCGACATAGCTCTGCACACTGCTGAGTTATCTGATGCATAGCTTTAGACTTCAGTTTAACTTCATTAGTCTTTAGCTTTTTTATTTCATTACCCATACTGTCCACTTTCATTGAAAGCGTAGTTAGGGTTTTGAGTATATTTTCTAAAGCATCATCTTTTATTATATCAGTCTGTGTAGCTTTGTCTTGATATGTAATCTGCAATGACATTCTTGCTAGTTTTGATTACTTTAATTGTAAATGTAAAATTTAATATATTTAATACTAGTCTCCAAATTTCCTTTATTGTAACTAAATTTTGTATTTTCTTTGTTAACCACCAACGTACCTGCGTATTATCTGTTCGTACAATAAACTTGTTATATATAATATATGACTCAAATGCTAATAAACATTTATATAATGAGCTTAGTTCTTTTCTATTTATTTCCCATTTTATTTCTGTTTCATTAAACGTACCTGAGTAGTATCTACAATGATGTTCTAATTTTTCTTCTTCATATCTATATTTAAGTACTCCTCCATAACTATATTCGCTTGCGTCTGCTTCTACTATATATGTAAAAATTTTATTTTCGTCTGGGAATTGTAATTTTGGTAATTCTTTACAAAGTATTTTTATTTTCTGAACTTATTTTTTATCTTCTTCGTTGTAATTATACTCTACATCCTTTTTAAATTTTTTCTGTAATGGCTTTAGGTTTCTGCTAATTTTGGTATATATTCTCTTACATGGTTTAAATATCCTAAAAATGATTGTAATTTCTTTTTTGTATCTAATTCTTCTTTTGAATTTATTATTTTTTGTACTATATGTTGTTGCATTTTTACTCCGTTTTTATCTATTTGTATTCCTAAAAACTCTATCTGATTTTTCATAATTTCGGCTTTCTTTTCACTTAAACTTATTCCTGAATTTTCTATTATATTTGTAAATTGTTCTAATAGTTTTAAATGTTTCTCTTTAGTTTTTGTATATAATAGTATATCATCTATGTATACTATACAATTAGGTAGTTGTTTAAAATAATTATCCATAAAGTGTTGGTATCTACCTGGTGCATTTTTATATCCAAATGGTAACACATTCCATTCATAAAATCCTTGTGGTACTGTAAATGTTGTTAACTTTTTAGATTCTTCTTATTACTTTAAAAGGTAAAATCCTGATTTACAATCAAATTTACTAAAGTAATTATATCCTTGTATTTGTCTTATTTTTAATATTTTATTTGGTATTGGATAATTATATGTCATAGTTTTTGTATTTAGGTTTCTATAATCAATAACCATTCTACTTTTTCCTCTTTTTTGTTCACTATGTTTATTTACTATAAATGTTGAACTATTGTGTTTACTATTACTTTTTTGTATATATTGTTTTTCTAATAATTCATCTATATGCATTTTAAATTCTTTTAAATCATCAAAGTTATATGTTAATGGTTTCTGGGTTATTATGCTATTTTTATCTATTAGCTCAATTTTTACAGTAGTTTTATATTTTTTCCATCCTTTTAATGGATCTTCACTGTATAATTGTCTTAATTTTTTCTTTATTATTTCTACCTTATCTATATGAAAATATAGTCATTTTTTCTTTATTTATTGAAAATATAACTAGTTCTATTGTGTCTTCAGTGTTTTTTATGTTTTCTAATTTTTGTGTGATTTTTTCACTTCTTTTTATCCAATCAGTTTTCTTTCTTATTTTATTAATAACTCTTTTTGATCTTACCTTTTGTTTACATGGTGTTGTAAACCACTAGTGTGTTCTAGTTATTATATGTGGGTATAATTTATCTAAAAATGGCATTCCTAAAAGCATATCTTTTGATGTTAGTTCATAATTATAGATTTCTTCTATTGTTAATATCTTATCCCATACTTGTATTTTTACATTTCTAAC
The DNA here is from genome assembly GCA_030864215.1 of Capsicum pubescens. Classification (NCBI taxonomy): domain Eukaryota; kingdom Viridiplantae; phylum Streptophyta; class Magnoliopsida; order Solanales; family Solanaceae; genus Capsicum; species Capsicum pubescens. Next base: position 124,235,821 of record CM061544.1, read on the forward strand.
TTTATAAGTAATTAAACTTCCTTCGTTATTAAATCCTTTAACTACTATTGGTGTTTTTAATTTATCCCATTTACTATTTGGTAAATAATTATATCTACATAAATTGGCTTCTGCTCCTGTATCTATCATAGGCGTATAATATTTGTTGTAATATCCTTCTACTATTATCTTTATTAATACATATATTTTCATATCATGTCAAAGTTCTTTTTATTAATAATTTTTCTTTATTATATGTTATGGTTAATTGTGTATGTTCTATATTGTATGGTTTTACTTGTTCTAACCATTTTATTCCTAATATTATGTCTGTTTTTTGCATATCTTTTTTTTTTCAAATTCTATTTTTATTTTTCTAATTCCTATTATTATTTCTTTTTCTATTGTATCCTTAATAGTTATTAAACTTCTTGGTAGATCTGGGCATACATTACTATTAGATTTTATTTCTTCATTTTTTACTAAATATTTTGTTATATAATTTTCTTCTTGTCCTGTATTTAGGAGTATTAAATATTCTTTTTCATTTATTGTTCCCGTTATATAATATTGAGTTAAATTAACTGTTGAAGTTATTTCATAGTTGGTTCTTTTTTATGATCCTGATGATTCTGGTTTTTCAAAAGCTATTCTTTTTGTTGTACTTATTCTATCATTTATTATTTTTAAATCTTCTTTTATATCTATGTCTTTGTAACTATAATCATTGTTATCAATTATTTTTACAAATTGTTCGAAAGGACTTTCTATTTGTATTTTATTAATTTTATTTTTTCCCGTTATTTTATGTTTTGTTGTTAATACATATAGATTTTTACATCTTGCTGTAAATATTTTACTTCCTGGGGTTAGTTCTATTCTTGATATTTTCCAATATAATACTAATGATTTATCTATATTTTTATCTGTTATTGCAACTGAATAATTCACACTTATTATGAATTTAAATTTTTGGTATATAAAATTTCCTCTTATAGTATTTATTATGCTTTTTTCTATAGGTTTTATAATTTTATCATCTGCTAAATATAATTCTATTGGTGTATCTATTCCTTCTCTAAAACATGCTTTTATTAATATCTCCGTTCCTCCAAGGTGTACATATTTTATTGGGTCTTTACTTTTTATATCGTTTATTTCTTTATTAATTATTCTTTTTGTTACTAGTGGTATACTAGCTCTTCCTTTTGCATATCTACAGTCTATTATATGTTCTTTTTGGCTTACTACGTAGTATTCTTCTTTTCGTCTACTAAATATGTTTTTTATTGTTGGTGTTTTAAATATTTTTTCTACACTTAAATCTAATTCTTTTACTTTTATTTCATCAAATATATTATTATCAAATATTATTTTTTGATTTGTTCCTTCTTCATTTAAATATTCTTCCTTTGTTATTATTTTTATATCTTTTTCAGTTATTTGATTCATTTTTATATCTTCTTCAGTCATTTGATTCATCTGATTTACTATCTGTTTCATTCTCCGAAATTTCACATATACTACCATCACTTTCTAATTCGTAATCTATATAATCTATTTGCATATATTTTGTATTTTCTATCTTTATTTCTGATATTTGTTTCTTTTTTGGGTTTTTAGGCATTTTAAAATCTCTAGCTAAATGTCCTAGTTTTCCACAATTATAACAAGTACATTCTTTTATAGATTTCTTTTTCCTATATGGTTTTTTATGTTTATAATTTTTTTACATAATATCCTTTTCTTAGTTTCTTATATTTATATTTTGATTTTTTGTATTTCTTATATTTCTTATGTCTTTTTCTTTTCTTATAATATCTTTCTTCACATAGAAATTGAGGTGCTATTTTATGTTTGCAACATGCTAAATTTCTTATTAATGTTTTTTTTTTATTTTTATTTCTTCTCTATATTTTTCACATAGATTTTTATACCATTGTTGTAAAAATTTTATTCTTGCTCCTAGGGTATATACTATTTTTGCTTCATCCCAACTCTTTATTATTTTTGAACTAAATGGTTCAGGTAATTCACTAAAATATAATCTTCTTACTTCTTTACTTTCTTCTGTATTATATGTTCCTTTATAGTAGCATTCTTTAAATGCGCACGTATACTCATCTATATAGCACATATTACATATTGCTAGTTTTAACATTAAATTTCTATTTATATCTTTTTCTTTATTTTGTTCTTCTTCTGCTGTTGTCATACTGCTAAATTCATCTCTTATAACTATTTCATATTTTTTCAATATGTCTATAGGTGTTAGTTTAGTTACTGTTGTTCCTTCCATTTTTTTTATCATCTCTTAATACCTTTTTACTTTCTTCAGTTAAATTTAAAAACCATAATTTTGTTGTTACTATTAGTGTTCTTTCTATATATTCTGGTGTATCTATTGCATTTATACCATTGTCTAATAATTGTTTTGCTATATATGTTATCCATAATTGTATCGTTTTATCTACATCTAATTACACAGTCTAAGTCTAAGAAGTTATAATTTTTATTAATTATCTGTTTTGGTGTCCATTTGTTATATTCATTTTTTAGGTTAATTTTTTTAAACTTATCTTTATAATGATATGTAGGTTTTCTTATTTCTGATGTACTAGGTATTATATTTTCATCGTCTTCTTTATCAAGAATATTTATTTTCGTGGTTATATTTTCTAAGTTTTCTTTATTAATTACTTCTTGCTTTTCATTAATTTCTAACTTTTCTATATTTGTTAAGATCTCTGTATATGTTTCACTATCTTCCGAATTATAATTATCTGTTTCTTCAGCATCTATTGTGTTTATTTCTATTTTATTAGTTTCTAATTCTTTATTTTCTTCTTCTAATTTTTCTTTGAATTGATTTATCTCAATTAATAATTTTTGTTCTTTATTTTTTTCTTCTTTTTCTTTTTGTCTTTTTTCATACAGATCTTTTAGCATTTGTAATTCTTTTTCTAATTCAGCAATTCTACTATTTTTAGTTTCCTCTATTTTTCGTATTTCTTCTGTAGTCTGTTGTTTTATTTTATCTATTTCTTTTTTCCTATATATTTCTTCGTTTTCTTTTGCTATTCTTACCATAGCTGTTAATTTATCTTTTAATTTTAATTCTTCTTTTTCTAACATTAAATATAAATGTTCACCTATTTTCTTATATCTTCTTCCTAAATTGGAAAATACTATTCTTATTTTTAATCCTTCATGTTTTTCATATATTTTTTCATCTATTATAAATTCTTCTTTGTTCATTTTATCTACTTGATGGTGTATAGATCATGTTGATATATGTATTCTAGACTACCTATTTGTGATTCTAAATATGATATTTCTTCTTTTTGTGCTTTTATTGATTTTTGACATACTCCTACAATCATGTTATATTGTAGTCTTTCTTTTCTTATTTTTAATTCTCTCCGTTTTTCAGATATTATTTGTTTTAGTTCTTTATATTTTTGGAATTTTGTTATATTATTCATCTGTACAATATTTATAATATTTTGGTGGATACCGAAATTTGATTTTATCATAATTAGGTGGTATATATCTCATTCTTCTAGATTTTAAATAGATTATTAATTTTGCCTCATTGCTATATATTAAGGTAATTAAGTAAGCTAATCTGTGGGAATTTTCTTTTGTTTTATTTAACTTCGTATATTCTGGGTAGTAAATAGTTATAGTCTCTTTAATTTTTCTAAAAGCTTCTATATTTTTAAATGGTCTTCTCATTTTTAACAAATAAGTAACAACATAAATAATAATAGCTCATAATTAATAATTAAATTAACATTTCTAACATTGAATCAACATTTCTCATAACTAAATTATTAACATTTCTCATAACTAAATTAACAGATACCAATTTGTACATTTTTTAAATAACGTAGCTTTGATACCAATTGTAGGAGGTGCGGATAACTTGGGTAATTTGCGTGGATAACTAGTAGATAACTAGTACTTACTAGATATCTGCACCCCCTACAATTGGTATCAGAGCAACGTTATTTAAAAAATGTACAAGTTGGTATGTGTTAATTTAGTTATGAGAAAAGTTAATAATTTAGTTATGAGAAATGTTGATTCAATGTTAGAAATGTTAATTTAATTATTAATTATGAGCTATTATTATTTACGTTGTTACTTATTTGTTAAAAATGAGAAGACCATTTAAAAATATAAAAGCTTTTAGAAAAATTAAAGAAACTTTAACTAGTTACTACCCAGAATATACGAAGTTAAATAAAATAAAATAAAATCCCCACAGATTAGCTTACTTAATTACCTTAATATCTAGCAATGAAGCAAAATTAATAATCTATTTAAAATCTAGAAGAATGAGATATATACCACCTAATTATGATAAAATCAGATTTCGGTATCCACCAAAATATTATAAATATTGTACAGATGAATAATATAACAAAATTCCAAAAATATAAAGAACTAAAATAAATAATATCTAAAAACGGAAAGAATTAAAAATAAGAAAAGAAAGACTACAATATAACATGATTGTAGGAGTATGTCAAAAATCAATAAAAGCATAAAAAGAAGAAATATCATATTTAGAATCACAAATAGATAGTCTAGAATACATATATCAACATGATCTATACACCATCAAGTATATAAAATGAACAAAGAAGAATTTATAATAGATGAAAAAACATATGAAAACCATGAAGGATTAAAAATAAGAATAGTATTTTTCAATTTAGGAAGAAGATATAAGAAAATAGGTAAACATTTATATCTAATGTTAGAAAAAAGAAGAATTAAAATTAGAAGATAAATTAACATCTATGGTAAGAATAGCAAAAGAAAACGAAGAAATAGATAGGAAAAAAGAAATAGATAAAATAAAACAAACAACTAAAGAATATTATGAAAAAACAAATGATAGATAACTTTAAAATACTTGTTTTATATATACTTAGAGATATAGAAATTATAGACATAAAGAAAATAATATGGAAAAAGATATGGAATTATGAAGAAGAGGAGTTATTAAGTTCTATAAAAAACTTACACCTATATAATGAAAGCTACTGCTCATATTTAGACAGTTATTATTCAGATGGATATTATACAGATTAAAAATGTTAGAATATATTAAAAGAGTTAAAGAAAAATAAAGTTGGTTATACGAAGAAATTAATTATAGAAACCAACTTAGAAGAGGAAGAAAATAATTAAAAGAAAGATTATTTTGGATAGATAAAACCATAAAACAACTAGTGTTAAAAGATAGTTTAGAATATGATTTAGACATAGAATTATTCATAGAAGAAAGAGACAGGATGATTAACGAAATAGATAACCTAAAATTTAATATCAGATATAGTACAATTAGAATAAATTATTACAAAGAAATTTGCAGTGTTACAACTACTTTGGGATAAAATGATAAACTACGAATACTTAGAATATTGGAGAAAAATATGGAGAAAATAAGATTAACAGAAATACTTATGAAAGAGAATCTACTTGACTATCTAAAAACTAGAAATATGGAACATATAGAATACCTTAAAAATAATATAGAAGAATTAATAAGGTTAAAACAAAAATCTAAGGAATATTATAACATAGCATTTCAATTAACATGATAAAACTAGTAAGTACTAGTTATCTACTAGTTATCCACGCAAATTACTCACGTTATCCACACCTTCTCCTAATAATTCTTACCATATTTTAGAAATCTTTAATTTTAATTATTTTAAAAATAATTAATAAATAATTTAAGAAAAATAGTGAAAAGACGACTTTGTCTAAAGAAGAGACTTTTAATGAAGAGTAAAAAATTCAATTCACTTTTCTAAGGGTATTCACACTTTTAATATTATATATATATATATTTGTCGACCGTTCAGCTGTTTGTTTCGATATTTTACAATGTCACCCTTAATTAATTAATATATGTTATTTACTTATTAGAAGATTAATAATATTTAATAAAAAAAGTAAAATAGACATTTATGACATGTCTGCTTCAATTGCTTCAACCTTAATTTTATTATATCACCCTAACTAATTATTATATGTCATCTACGCATTAAAAAATTAATATTAGAAAATTATTCTAAAGTCATCTGAATATTAAAAAATTAATAATATTTAATATTAAATTAACTCGATGTCTTATATGAAGTCCACTTATTTTTTTTCCACATGTATTTTTTTATAATAATTTTATTATATAACTTTTAGTTAGTTATTACAAGTCATTTAAGACATGTCTTATTCGCTGCTTCAATCATTATTTTACTATATCACCCCTAATTAATTATTTTGATCATCTAAGCATTGTGTCACATAAATTGGAATAGAAGAAAAAGTATTATAAATCACAATAATAAAAAAATAAAATTATTTAAAAAATATAAATGACTATCAATGTCATAAAATTTTGGACAAGGAGAGCAACATATATTATTTGAAAATTACATAAAAAGTATTATAAATTATAATAGTTAATAACTTAAAATATCTAAAAAAATTGATTTGTTATAGATTTTAAGAAAATACGTAAAAAAGTACTATAAATTACAATAATTAAGAACTTTAAAAATTTAAAGGTCAATTTGTTTGCTTTGGCACAACTTCATTGATCCTTTCCTTTGCCTTCATTTTTTTCATCAATTTTAATTTATTTGTCTTAATTTTTTAAATTTGTTATATATTTAAAAAAACAAAAAATTTCCTATAAATAATAATAATTAATACCTTACAAAATTTAAAATATATAAAGTATTTGGATGACTCTCAAAATTATATTAGTGTTACTTGAATTAAAATAGAAGAAAGAGTATTATAAATCACAATACTTAAAACTTAAATTATTTTAAAAATATAATTGACTAACAATGCCATAAAAGTTTGGACAAGGAGAGTAACATGAGAAAATTGAAGTAAAGGTGTCTTTTAAGTCTTGAATGAAGGATTGGTGACATTGGCCAATTTAAAGGGTCAAACATAATTTAAAAACTTGATTAGGTTAATTGTGGACTTGATTAATATTTTCTAAACTTTTTAATCTTTTCAAAAATACAAATTAACCCACACCCACAAAATTTCCCTCCCTCTGCAAATCAATCTCTCTCTCTTCTCTCTTTTCCTCGATAGTTTCTCTCTCTAACTTCTCCCAACCAACAACTTTTTAAATTTCTCCCTTCAATCTTGTGCAACTTCAACCACTGACAGCAAATAGTTTTGAGTTCTTGCCCGTTACTTTTTGACTTTCAACTGTCAGTCGACGTGACAACATTCTCCGGCGACAACAACTTCTAGTTCTTCATCGTTTCTTTTTTATTTTCACAAGTAAAAAATTAGGGCTTTTAAGTTATGACGAAAATGAGGAACTTGATTTGTTGGTGTTTGTTATTTTTTTTATGTTTTTGTTATTTTTTTAATATTTATTATTTTTTAGTTGAATTTCTCATCTGGATGTATCTGCTACTGTTGTTTTTTAATAATGGATAAAACATGTAACGTGAATCCAACAGATGAGTATTTGTTGCAACATATATGACTAATCTGTTGTACAGATTAGTAATCTGTTGCAACATATATGACTAATTTGTTGCAACAAATGAGTAATCTGTTGCAACATATATGACTAATCTGTTGCAACATATATGACTAATCTGTTGCAACAAATGAGTAATCTGTTGCAACAAATGAGTAATCTATTGCAATATATATGACTAATCTGGTGCAACAGATTACTCATATGTTGGATTCGTTTTATAGTGTTGTAATATGAATCCAACATATGGGTCATCTGTTGCAACAAATTAGTCATACATTACAACAGATTACTCACTTGTTGCAATAGATGACTCATATGTTGGATTCATGTTGCAGGTTCTATCCATTGTAGCAGTAGCAGATACACCAAATAAGAAATTCAACAAAAATTATAATTTCACTTACAAAATAAGCTATAAAGTAATGTCTAAGTGGTATACGAACAAAATTTGACCTAAATTTTTTGTTTTTAAATTTCAACAGGGGCACAACGAATAAGTAAAACACATGAAAAATTTCATGAAACAGGTAAAGAAGACAAAAATAATATACCATACATCAAATGCAAAAGGATCTAGGGGACAAACATTTGAGTTCTCCTATAAACGTTTAAGTTCCCTAATATTTTAATTGCTTTCTAATAGTTGACCCATCTGTTACAACATATTTTCTATCTGTTTGATAATTTCCAACAGATGAATCATCTGATGCAACATGCTAGTCATATGTTGATTCAAATTAAGCAATTATTAGTAATAACTAAATTGATTTAGCTAAAATTAAAGACGTCTCTACGACAATGGGACAAACATTTGTGTTCTCCTAAAAATATTTGAGTTCCCTAGTATTTTAATTATTTTCCAACAGATTATCTATTTGTTGCAACAAGTTAGTCATCTATTGCAATAGATGTTTATAACAGGTTAGTCATTTGTTTATTCAAATTAAGCAATTATTAATAATAACTAAATTAATTTAATGAAAATTGAAGACAAGTCTTTAATACAAGACCTTAGACAAGGGGACAAATGTTTGAGTTTTCCTAAAAATATTTGAGCTTTAGTATTTTAAATTGTTTTTCAACATATATCAAACTCGGAATCAAAATAAGCCACGAAATTAAAAAAGTGACCAAAATAGGCCACCTATTTAAAAAGTTACCAAAATAGGCTAAACGTAATAATTTATTACGTTTTCTACTTTTTTCTTAACGGTCAACTAACAGAGTTGACTTTTACAAAAACGTAAGAATTTCTTACGTTTTACATGATAACCGAGGAAAAAAATATAATGAATTGTCAAATCAATTAAAAAGGTACTAAAAAAAAGAGTTATTCAACGTAACAAAAAGTTACGTTCTTAACTTTTTTATAGCAGTGGTCCCCCACCCACAATTCCTTTTTTCACAAATGTCCCATCACTTCTACTTTTTCCTCTTTTTACATATGATAATTATGATTTTTTTTATTAGTTAAATTTATTTATATTTTACATGTAGTTCAAATAATTTATTTTTTCTAATAAATTTTTACGATTTACATAAAAAAAAATTTAAAAAGAAGTATCAATTACCTCATTAACTTAACAATTTTCTTATATTTATTCTATATAAAAAAATAATCACTTCTATCCTTAATTATCCGATTTCTCTTTAAAAAAATTATACTTTTGAGTTTTCCTCTACTCCAAAATAGTGAAATGTTGAATTATCGTCGATCAAATATGCTACTATATACAAGAATTATATTTTTTTAGGAGTGTTCCTAAAAAAATATATTTTCTTATATTAATTTAGGAGTATTCCTAAATTAAATTATGATTTTTTAATCCATTAATTATAATATGAAACGTATTTGTGCATGTGAGTCTCCTCAATATCCTAATCGAAACACTAATCGAAAACTACGATGAAACACTATCCGAAAAAATTAATTTCATATTTTTAACACACCAAAAAAATATAATTATTGTATATAGTAGCATATTTGATCGACGATAATTCAAGATTTTACTATTTTGGAATAGAGAAAAACTCAAAAGTATAATTTTTTTTAGAGAGAAATCGGATAATTAAGGATAGAAGTGATTATTTTTTTATATAGAATAAATATAAGAAAACTGTTAAGTTAATGAGGTAATTGATACTTTTATTTTTTAAATTTTTTATGTAAAACATAAAAAATTATTACATAGAGAAAAAAATAAATTATTTGAACTACATGTAAAATATAAATAAATTTAACTAATCAAAAAATTCATAATTATCATATTTAAAAAGAGGAAAAAGTAGAAGTGATGAGACATTTGTGGAAAAAGAAATTGTGGGTGGGAGACCACTGCTATAAAAAAGTTAAGAACGTAACTTTTTGTTATGTTGAACAACTCATTTTTTAGTATCTTTTTAATTGATTTGATAATTCACTGCATTTTTTTCCTCGGTCATCGTGTAAAATGTAAGAAATTCTTACGTTTTATAAAGAATTTTTTACGTTTTACAAAAAAAATATGAAACGTAAGAAATTGTAAAAGTCAACTCCGTTAATTGATCGTTAAGAAAAAAATAGAAAACATAATAAATTATTACGTTTAGCCTATTTTGGTAACTTTTTAAATAGGTGACCTATTTTGGTCACTTTTTAAATTCTGTGGCTCATTTTGGTTCTGAGTTCACATATATCTTATCTATTTAATAATTTTCAATAGATGAGTCATATGTTGCAACAATTTAGTCATCTGTTGCAACAGATGTCTATATTTGTTGGAAAATTTTCAATAGATGAGTTAGCTATTGCAACAGGTTAGTCATCTGTTGCAACATATGTCTATATATGTTTGGTCATTTTCAACAAATATCTTTAACTGTTTGGTCTTTTCCAACAGATTACTCATCTATTGCAACATGTTAATTGAAATCGTAATTGAACTTATCAATTCATCTTTAATTTTAGTTAAATCAATGTTGTTATTACTAATAATGTCTTAATTTGAATCATTTCAAATAAAATTGGTTAATTAACACTTTACTCAAGACTAATACACTTAGATGATCATGTAATTACTATGAGATTAATTGAAATCGTAATTAAATTATCAATTCATCTTTAATTTTAGTTAAATCAATTTAGTTATTACTAATAATTACTTAATTTTAATTATTTCAAATCAAATTGGTCAATTGATCATTTTACTTAAGACGAAACACTTAGTTGATCATGTAATTACTATAAAATTAATTGAAATTGTAAGTGAACTTACTAATTCATCTTTAATTTTAGTTAAATCCATATAGTTATTTCTAATTATGGCTTAGTTTGAATCATTTCAAATAAAATTGGTCAATTGATCACTCTACTCAGGACGAACACACTTAGTTGATCGTGTAATTACCATGAGATTAATTGAAACAGTAATTGAACTTATTAATACTAGTTAAATCAATTTAGTTATTACTAATATAATGGCTTAATATGAATTAATAGATGACTAAGATGTTGCAAAAGATGAGTAATCTGTTGAAAATGACCAAACAGATAAAGACATATGTTGCAATAGATTAGTCACCTATTGCAACAAATTAGTAATCTGTTGGAAATAACAAACAGATAAAGTCATATATTGCAACATATTGGTTATTTGTTGTAAATGACCAACAGATAAAGACATTTGTTACAACAGATGACTAATCTATTGCAACATATGTGTATATCTGTTTGATAATTTTCAACAAATGACTCATCTGTTGCGACAGATTAAATCTGTTGCAATAGATTATACACTTAAAATGATCATGTAATTACAATGAGATTAATTGAAATTGTAATTATTAAATCAATTTGGCTATTACTAATAATGGCTTAATTTGAATCATTTCAAATAAAATTAGTCAATTGATCACTCTACTCAGAACGAACACACTAAGATGATCGTGGGATTAATATGAGAATAATTGAAATCGTAATTGAACTTATCAATTCATCTTTAATTTTAGTTATATCAATGTAGTTATTACTAATAATATCTTAATTTGAATCATTTCAAATAAAATTGGTCAATTAACACTTTAGTCAAGACGAATACACTTAGATGATCATGTAGTTACTAACTATGAGATTAATTGAAATCGTAATTAAAATTATCAATTCATCTTTAATTTTAGTTAAATTAATTTAATTATTACTAATAATTTCTTGATTTTAATTATTTCAAATAAAATTGGTCAATTGATCATTCTACTTAAGACGAAACACTTAGTTGATCATGTAATTACTATAAAATTAATTGAAATTGTAAGTCAACTTACTAATTCATCTTTAATTTTAGTTAAATCAATATAGTTATTTCTAATTATGGTTTGGTTTTAATCATTTCAAATAAAATTGGTCAATTGATCACTCTACTCAGGACGAACATACTTAGTTGATGGTGTAATTACCATGAGATTAATTGAAACTGTAATTGAACTTATTAATTCATGTTTCATTCTAGCTAAATAAATTTAGTTATTGCTAATATAATGGATTTATATGAATCAATATATGACTAACATGTTGCAAAAGATGAGTAATCTGTTGAAAATGACTAAACAGATAAAAACATCTGTTGGAAATGACCAAACAGATAAAGACATCTGTTGGAAATGACCAAACAAATATAGACATAAGTTGCAAAAGATGACTAACCTGTTGCAATAAATGACTCATCTATTGAAAATTATCAAACAACTATAGACATCTGTTGCAATAGATGACTAAGTTGTTGCAATTGATGACTCATCTATTGAAAATTATCAAACATATAGGATATATGTTGGAAAATAATTTAAAATAGTAAAGCTCATATGTGTTTAAGAGAACTCAAATGTTTGTCTCCTTGTCTAAGGTCTTGTCTTTAATTTTAGTTAAATCAATTTAGTTATTACTAATAATTGCTTAATTTGAATAATTTTAAATAAAATTTATCAATTGATCATTCTATTAAGGACGAATACATTAATTGAAATTGTAAGTGAACTTATTAATTCATCTTTAATTTAGTCAAAATAAATTTATTTATTACTAATAATGACTTAATTTGAATCATTTGAAATAAAATTGGTCGATTGATCACTCTCCTCGAGACAAATACATAGTTGATCATGTAATTACTATGAGATTAATTGAAATTGTAAGTGAACTTATCAATTCATCTTTAATTTTAGTTTTATCAATGTAGTTATTACGAATAATGGCTTAATTTGATTCATTTCAAATAAAATTGGTCAATTGATCACTCTAATCATGACGAATACACTTAGTTGATAATTTAATTACTATGAGATTAATTGAAATTGTAAGTTTATCTTTAATTTTAGTTAAATCAATTTAGTTATTACTAATAATATCTTAATTTGAATTATTTCAAATAAAATTGGTCGATTGATCACTCTACTTGGGACGAATACACTTAGTTAGTCATGTAATTACGATGAGATTAATTGAAATTGTAAGTGAACTCATTAATTCATGTTTAATTTTAGTTAAATAAACATAGTTATTACTAATAATGGCTTAATTTGAATCATTTAAAATAAAATTGGTCAATTAATTATTCTACTAAGGATGAAACACTTAATTGATCATTTAATTATTGAGATTAATTGAAATCGTAATTGAACTTACTAATTCATCTTTAATTTTAGTAAAATCAATGTAGTTATTTCTAATAATGTTTTAATTTGAATTATTTCACATAAAATTTGTCCATTAATCATTCTACTCAGTACGAAACACTTAATTGATCATGTAATTACTATAAAATTAATTAAAATCGTAATTAAACTTACTAATTCATCTTTAGTTTTAGTTAAATCAATATAGTTATTTCTAATGATGACTTAGTTTGAATCATTTCAAATAAAATTGGTCAATTGATCACTCTACTTAGGACAAACATACTTAGTTGATCGTGTAATTACTATGAGATTAATTGAAACTATAATTGAGCTTATTAATTCATATTTTATTTTAGTAATCAATTTAGTTATTACTAATAATGACTTAATGTGAATCAATAGATAACCAACATGTTACAACAGATGAGTAATCTGTTGGAAATGACCAAACAAATAAAAACATCTGTTGAAAATGACCAAACAGATATAGACATTTGTTGCAACAAATGACTCACTTGTTGCAACAACTAATTCATCTATTGAAAATTATTAAACAGATATAGACATCTGTTGCAACAGATGACTATGTTGTTGCAACATATTACTCATCTGTTGGAAATTACTAAATAGACAAAATATGTGTTGAAAAATAATTTAAAATTCTAAAACTCAAATATTTTTTAGGAGAACTCAAATGTTTTCCCCCTTGTCTAAGGTCTTGTCTTCAATTTTAGTTAAATCAATTTAATTATTAATTATAATTGCTTAATTTGAATCAACAAATGACTAACCTGTTATAAGAATTTATTGCAACAGATAACTAACTTGTTGCAACAAATAGGTGATCTGTTGGAAAATAATTAAAATACTAGGGAGCTCAAACATTTTTAGGAGAACTCAAATGTTTGTCCCATTGTCTTAAAGGCTTGTCTTTAAATTTAGCTAAATCAATTTAGTTATTACTAATAATTGCTTAATTTGAATCAACAAATGACTGACATGTTGCAACAGATGATTCATCTGTTGAAAATTATCAAACAGATAGAAAATCTGTTATAATAGATGGGTTATACATTAGAAAGCTATTAAAATACTAGAGAACTTAAATATTTTTAGGAGAACTCAAACATTTGTCCCCTCGATCCTTTTGTATTTGATGTATGATACACTATTTTTGTCTTCTTTACCTGTTTCATGAAATTTTTCATATGTTTCACTTATTCGTTGTGCCCTGGTTGAAATTTTTAGAATTTTTTTAGGTCAAATTTTGTTCGTATATCACTTGGACATTACTTCATAGGTGATTTTGTAAGTATAATTATGATTTTTGTTGAATTTTTTATTTGGTATATTTGCTACTGCTACAATGGATAGAACCTGCAATATGAATACAATATATGAGTCATTTATTGCAACAAGTGAATAATCTGTTGCAACATATGACTAATCTGTTACAACAGATGACCCATATGTTGGATTCATGTTACAACACTATAATACAAATTCAACAAATGAGTAATCTGTTGCAACAAATTAGTCATATAAGTTGCAACAGATTACTCATATGTTGCAATAGATTAGTCAATATGTTGCAACAGATTAGTCAATATGTTGCAATAGATTAGTCAATATGCTGCAACAGGTTACTCATCTGTGCAACAGATTACTCATCTGTTGGATTCACGTTACATGTTTTATCTACTGTTGAAAAAACAGCAGTAGCAGATACACCCAGATGAGAAATTCAACTAAAAATTATAATTTTACTTACTAAAATCACCTATAAGTAATTCCCAAGTGATATACAAATAAAATTTGACCTAAAAAAATTTGATCAAGTAGCAATAGTAGCGGTAACAACAATGTTCAACAACAAGAAGATGATGAACAAGAAAAGATGATAATGAAGAACAAGATGATGATAATGAAGAAGAAGATGATGAATAAAGCAACAACAACAATGAACAACAAATATCACGAAAAGAGAGAAAACTCCAATAAATGAGAAGAGAGAGAAACGTGCCTTTTCCCCCCTCCATTTCTAGTTATATTAGGTTTTACAATGGATCAAAGTGTAAATTAAAAAATTTGTGGGTTATTTTCAAACTTTTCTTACTTTCTTAATTCTTAATAAAGTAATTGTCACCCCCACTCAATTATTAAGACTTGACACTTCATTTTAAAACTCTTTTATCACCTAGAGCCCAAGGCCCCGAGTAACATATAGTATTTAAAAATTACATAAAAAGTATTATAAATACAATATTTAATAACTTAAAATATTCAAACAAAATTAATCTATTATATATGTTAAAAAAAATAACGTAAAAATACTATAAATCACAATAATTTAAAACTTAAAAACTTTAAAAGATATAAAATATTTGGTTGACTATCAAAATTATATCAGTGCCACTTAAATTGATATAGTTAAAAATATAATTGACAATAAATGCCACAAAAATTTAGACAAGAAGAGTAACATATATTAAAAGTAGTATTATAAATTACAATAGTTAACCTCTTTTTCCAAAAATCCTCTTCCATTTGGAGTATACAGTTGTAATCATTACTGAGGTCAGTTTTTAAGTTGTGTAAGAAATTGCTATGAGGCCAATTAACAGAGTTATGAAGACCCTTAAGACGAGCAAGAATTACACGCTTTTTTCTTAAGAATATCGCTAAAAGTTTGAAGACTCCATCTTTTTAAGTTTTTTTCAAAGTCTACAATAGCAGGAATAAAAGCTCTATTTCGCCAACACTAAGTAGTGATATTCCAAAAATCAACATGGGATGACGAAAATTTTTCTAGATGAAAAGGACGATCTGATTAAGTGGGATGATTAGTAGTTAGGTGAAGTAAAAGGGGATTATGATCAGAAACCAATCGGGGGAGATGCGTTACTCCAACATCAGGATATTGGGAAATCCATTCAACATTTGCTACTACAAGATCCAGGCGTTCAAGAATAAGACCACGACTATAGCGGAAATTAGATCACGTAAATTTATTCCCTTTAAAACCTAAACCAGTCAAACCACATGTATTAAGGCAAGAATGAAAAGTATGAGCTCTAGTATTATTTATGGGTCTCCCTCCCCACTTTTCTTCTTGAGAAAACACTTCATTAAAATCAACCCCCACCATCCAAGGTATAGGAAAGGATAGTAATTTCTTGAAGACTATTCCATAAGGACAATCTATGAGCAAAGTTTGTACTAGCATATATAATACTAAAAAGCCAAGGATTAGAGAGAGGAATGACCTTAACCATAACATACAACTCTTAAGGCAATTGACAGACCCCAGATATTGTAACAAGATTATCTTGACAAAGAAGGACAATTCCTCCCGATCTACCACAACAGGAACTTCGATGAAGTTGGAAAAGTTAAACTCATCTTTGATGGCAGCATGTTGTTCCATTCGAGTTTCCAATAGAGCTATCATGCAAGGATGTAAAGAGTTGAGAAATTCCCTAAACTTTCTCTAAAGATAGCACTGTAAGGACCCCTAATGTTCCACATAAGGATAGACATAGCGCGATTCACGAAATCAGGAATGGGAAAGGGTGAAGGATCAGCATTGATCTCCAATTGTGGAGACCCTTTGAAGGTCGAGTTCAGGACTATTGCATGCTTCATCGCTCTCTTGATGATCGAAGGACGGATATCCATCGACCACTTAGTCATGTTCTTCCGGCACCAATAGATAAACTTCTTGTCTAGCATTTCTGGAAAGAGCATAAGGGCTACTTTTTGAGTATGGCAATTTCGGTAAACGAGGTGAGATCTAGTTCTTGCTCACCTAGATCTAGTGTCTGACCCTCCTGCTGATCCTCCATGGGGGTTTTTATGTTGGGGTTGGATACTGGCACCCAAGGAAAGAACAGTGGATTGGAGTTAAAAGTCTCATGGGGACAAAAAATGGAAGAGTTGGATCCATTATAGGGTTAATGTGCATCGACATTCCCCAGTGAGGTCTCATCACTATCAGAAATTACCCCTATGGTGACAGTTGCAAAATCATTGCAATAGACAGAAAAACCATTGCCATAGCTCTACCGCAACGGTTCAGCAACCGTCCTATAGGTGGGTGTTACAATAGGTCTATGGCAATGGTTTATGCGATAGTTGTCTGAACCGTCGCCATAGGTCAAGCTATGGCGACGATTTTAGAAAACCGTCGCCATAGCTTGACCTATGGCGACGGTTATTTTTTGACTTATTGAGACGCCAATTTTCATCTATTGCAACGGTTACAACCGTCGCCATAGCTTTATTTTTTGACTTATTGAGACGCCTATTTTCATCTATTGCAACTGTTACAACCGTCTCCATAATTTCATTTTTTGACTTATTGAGACACCTATTTTCATCTATTTCAACGGTTACTAACCGTTGCAATAGAAGATATTGCAACGACATTAAACCGTTGCAACAACATCTATTGCGACGTTTGCAACAATATCTATTGCAACAACATCTATTGCGATGTATTGTAAATTAGTATTTACATACATAATAAATTACAATAAACAATTATACACACATCATAAAATAAAATCATTCATTAATAATCACATAATCCAAAATATGGAACAAATTAAACTAGTAATCTAAATCCAAAAGCAAAATGTATGTTAAGTACTCAAATGATTAGTTAAGTTTTTACATAGTATCAAGTTCTAGTCGCGATAAGTTTCAAGAAATTCTATGTAGCCTGTATTCTTCTTCTTGTGTTCTAGTATCTGTTTTTTCCGTAAAGCTGCAAATGATCCAGCTGAAAAAAAGTTCTTTAACTTTCTGATGATTTCTTGAACACCCTTGTAGATTCATGATTGTTTAAGTCACTGCAATTTCAAAAAATAAAATATCAAATAGGTTCACAGTAAGTTCAGATAGCATATTATGAGTTTGTACACCAACTTAACGTTTACAAAAGAAACTGAAGAAATATGTCTGCATATTTGCATAAAACTTCTAAACACTAGTTTTATGCAACTCGTTCAATGAAGTAACTTGTTCATGTCAATGATTTCAAGCAGTCTTGCTAGAATAATTCCTATTTGTTAAACTAATAAAGTCCAATTATCAGACTTACAGATACTGATATTCTAATTAGTGATTCAGGATAAGAACCTTCAAAACCTGCAACAAAATAATAGGACCACCTTGCCACGAAAAGAGTGACTCCGCTATCATATGATCAACTATCTTTCTAACATAGCACTCCATCTCCTCCTGGGAAAAGTGTTTCGATTTGTCAAATTGCAATCTTCTAGCAGCCAAAATAATGCACTTAAACTACCACAACTACAATTTAACCAACAAAGTATTGGAAAGCCAACTTATTTTTTGCTGCGTCAATCAGTCAATCAATAATGCCACAATTCCAAATGAATATTACTAAACAGATACAAAATTTAACTGTAAACAAGGAATGCCTAACAAGGAACTTGAAACAACAGATTTATCATGCAATACAAACTAGGGGAAAAGGAAAAAGTATAATACTTATTTCTCACACTTGTACTTATTGTTTCCATCCAAAACCTCAGGCTGAAAAAAATTCTGTAAAGCATCCTCTTGTCCCCCATACCTAAAGTGTTGAGCAAAATCATTAAGTAATTACTAATCTTGGACGGAGTATATAGAGCTGAATCAATACTCAAATACCTAGCTATTTGCTTCTCTAATTTACAAAAGAGACAAGCAACTACAACTCCAGAATCACTTGCACAAAAATTGGGATTCAAGAAAAGCTAAAAATAACCAGGGCATCAAAATCAAACAATCTACCAACTACACCTCAACTATTGAAAAAAATCAACTTAATAGATAGTTTGAACCAGTATATGGATTTAGTGAATATGTTAGGTAGAAAAATATAGGAAGTTGTTTTTTATTTTTATGGTGTTTCTGTTTCTTTTCCTGTACCATCTTGGTACCTGTTAATTAAATATCTACCTTTACAGCTGATTATGCAGAGAAGAGCTTATTATTTAATAGCGAACAACTAACAATGAAGTGCCAGATAATATTTTTAGTGAAGATGGACATAAAGCAGTCTTTATGAGAACTTGATATAAAAAATTCTATACAAGGCTATTTTCTATGCATAAAACTTAGTAAAAGTATGTTACCACTATAGAGGCCCATCAACTTCACCAAACTGATGTCGTTCTCAGCACTTTGAGCTTCAACATGCGCTGCATTGATGGCACGTTGAGCCTCCTCTATAGTAGTATCAAAGCCAAATGACTTGTTGATGACCTGATAACAGAACAAACTATCTTTACATAACAACAGTCCAAACTGAGGACCACTATAAACTACTAGTTGCTTAACTCAAATGAGAGGGGAAGCTACCAAAATGATATTTCCAGATAGTACTTTAAAAAGAAAAAAATAGCTCGGTGCATTAAAGATCTTCTGCACTCACTTGAAATATTTGGGATGATATTAATACACTTCTAAGCAGAGAATAAAGTGAGAAATTTAAATAAATAAATGAGAATTCTGGATAGAAAGACACTTTAATATAACTTTTAATTAGTACAGATGCTAACGCAATTTAAGACATCAATTTTAATCTGGATAGTAGAAGAACTAACATATGTAATCATACAGGGTTGCTAGGCTTAAGTGCTTGCTTGTGGACATACGAGAAAGGATTGAAGGGGAAATTGCATCATTTCCCTACCAGAAGCCCATGAAGAGTGGCAATGTATATCAGTAATTAGTTAATCCTAGCTTTCCTGTAGCATATGTGGTGAACTCTTGCAACCTGTAATGTGATGATCAGGTTTATTGCCTCTACCCAGGCGCAGAAGGAAAAAGCTCAGACGGTACTGTAGTAAATAAACAAGGCTTTAACAACTGTGAATTTGAGATGCTTTAATACTTAAGTAATCAAACTTCTGAACTGGAGGAGGTTCCTGGATGTACTGTGGGTAGTAGCACGCCTGCTACCAACATAGGTCAAACCAAGCAAAGAGGAGGCTCGCGTGCAACAATAGAAAGTTGATGAACTTCTTAGGAAGAGCATCTTTGTAATTGAGAAATAAGTATGGTTTGTTATATGTCCTCTTTTGGGATTTCTCCCAGTTTTAGTACTTTGCTGAGTTCAAATTGAGAATCTTCTTCCGATTGTTGAGTTGGTGGCATAGTAGGTGTCTGAATATCAGTTGTTTATCAACAGTCGTGTAAAGTAAAAAATAATCGAGGGAATATAGATAGTAGAACTAATAAGAGGATACCAAGAGTTGTGGTTTTTTGTGAAGATATGGAATCTTTATTTCTGACTGTTGTATTTATTCATTCTTTGATCTTGGCTCTCAGATTTGTGTTCGTCTTATATGTAGCTACTTTTTTTCATTTCCTGCGTTTTAACTTGCGGTTTTGTGAGGTATACTTGGGTTTGTCTTACAATATTCTCTACAAGACCATCTCTTTTTCTTCTATTTCTATTCATGAACTATTAGTCACAGATAGAAGAAAAACACGAGAGACATTACTTGGAATAAATTCTTCCTCTAACACCCAAAGTCACCAATTTTTGGTAGTGATATCGAACAATTCTTACCTTTATAAGACCAAGAGCACAACAAAGTCATTCCTCCATCTCTCAATACGTTAAGCCTCTTGATTGCATCTATAAAAGTATCAAGAACGCCAATAAATTTTAAAAGAAAATACAAAAAAAACTGTAACTTAGATTCTACAGTCAATATATTCACATCATAATCAAAATTGCATTACCCAAGCACAGTAAACATGGGTATAAGTTCATAACAAAAAGCTTTTTTTGTGGCAATCACCACTTCTGGATTATGTTTCTCAGTTGTATCTAACATAAAAATGGTTCCAATCAGTATACAATCTTTCATGCAACTCCAAATTTTGTATACATATATGTTACTTCTAAAATAAGAGACTATATTTAACATTAACAGATCATTTCGATCACCAATAAAATACGGTGCAGTCATGAAAGTCATACTATACAGAGGATATTAATTTTGAATCTTGTGATCTTAAATTAGATGTGCCTTTAAATCTTGTGGTCCTAAAAGTATCATGCCATTTTGTAAGGGAGTGTCATTAGGGGTAAAAGGGGAATATCAAAATCAAAAAGTTATTAAATATAGAATGTCATCGTTCTTTTTTGGAGATAGATTATGAAGCAAAGACAGACATATACCTTGTGTGACATTATTTCTATCAACTACTTGCCATGTAATTGTTCAGCCACCACATTGATCTGAGATCTTGTGAACTCAATCTTCAAAGATGAAAAAGAAATGAACAAAAAAGCAAAAGAACGATCATTTGGAACTTTCAGAAGGTTTCTTTGATTGGAAAAATTTGAATACATATATATCACCTCTTATTATGCTTCAAGAATCATAGGTTCCTTCTAGGATGACTCGCTTGAATTGCAAATCATTACCCCTTGCTGGAATAAATTGTTTTAGGAGCTGTGAATGAAGAAGAGAACAAAATTCAGCCAACATGTTCTCCACAGAAAAGCAAGGATTTTCACTGAAGGTTTTAAGTAAACAGATGAAGAAGAAACCAAGTACTACAAGTAATAAATTTAGCAGTGAGAACTCGAAAACATACATCGTCTTACCTCCCTCTCATTGCACATTGGTATCTGTAGAAACACCATCGGATAATCCTCTGCATTTAAATTTTCTACATCAGAAAAGTACTTACTCTGAGCTAAAGGTTTAAGGAATCGGAACTTGATCTAAAAGCGACCAAGTACAAAAATCACTCTATCTACCGACTGTATTAGGAACAACATAATACACATATTGGTCAGCCTTTACAACAGTGGTGCCAAATAGTTGGCCCTGGTGTCTAACCAATTGGCGTACACATATTCCACTAAGTCCACCACCTATGCCGAAGCCGATTCCACAGTCAGAGGACTGAAATGCCATCCTCTAAACTAAGCAACCAGCTCAAACACTAACAATATCACTGAAACTGTCAAAAACATCTTAATTACGCGATCGAGTTTAGAATCCGACCTAAGAGGAGATGATTTGGATGTAATAATTTGGTGATTGTGGTGCAAATAATGGAAATGAAGCCATTTGTGAGGAATGCAATTGAATTAGCAATTTGCTGAAACTTGAGAATGTAAAAGAGTAAAAAGTTAATTGGAAGCATGTAAAAATAGTGTAATGTTTTGTCTCCGTTCAGATGAACCTCTCAACCTTGTACTAAACATAAAAAACAACATCAAAGTTTGTTTCTTTTCGATCAGATTCTCGCGAACAATAAGAAAATGAAATGATCAAACACCACTGTAGAAACAGTAGCTATAGGAATTCCACCATATTAAAAACCAATAATATCATCATCATCGGGGACTTAAGGCAATAAAATTGAAGCCAACATAATTAAGAAAAGAACTTTATGAATAAGAGAATTACTCAATTACAGAAGTACTAATAAAATATAGAGGAAGGGATTATTGCCTCAATTTTGTTGATAAGGCAAAACGATCCGACAATTCAAAGTGTTAAAAGGTCTCATCAACAAAAAGTAAAGTTACTAATAGATGCGTTGATAGAGTGCAACTAATAAATATTGGAACTTGTTATAGATTATCACTGCAGGTAGCAAAGAAATACACGTTCACATAAAATTAAAGATCAACTAAAAACAATACCTTTGGAATGTGGCCGTGATGAATCAGTTAGCATGAGTTCAAAGTGTCTTCAGCTTTACCAATACCCACAAAATAAAAATAGAAAAAAATCAAATCTTTGTTAATTCTCATAATAATGTAAGTTAAGACCAGTTAAGGCTAAAGTTCATTAAAAAATGTTTCAATGGCTAGGAATAAATAGAAGTTCATGTAAAAAAGTAAATAGTTTAAAGTGTAAAACCAACACAAGATCTGTTAACTCAAAATAAAAATTACTTTATGATAGATGAAGAGTTCATTGATGTAGTTGGTATGGCCGAACCAGTTGTTAAGCAAGAATTGACCTGATCTTTGACTACAAGATCACCAATTCAATATTGCGTTGATTGAAACGAACAGGGACCTTTTCAGTTCCATAACAGATTACCCAAGATTTCCTTGATACAAACAAAACCGCTCAACCAAGCTTTCAAACTCGCAAGCATATGACTAACTAAAGTACAATAATATACCTAGTGTAATCCCATAAGTCAGGTCTGGGGGAGGTATAGTGTATGGAGACCTTACCCCTAGCCTCATAGAGATAGAGAGGTTGCTTATAACAGTCCCTCGACTTAGAACATGACTAACTAGACTACAACAACAATATACCCAGTGTAATCTCATATACATATGTTACCCTACTTAGAGATAGCGAGGTTGTTTTCCATAGACCCTCTACCTAAAGCATGACTAACTAAAGTGTCTATATATATTACAGGTAGTCAACAAAGTTGGGCATAGTTTTATAATATTTCACAACTCCAATTCAACATCAATTGAACATGAAAGGAAGAGGTACATAAAAGCAGAAGCTAAACTACTCACTTGTTTGTCATTGATAATATGGTTTTGGGCTATAATAGTGTCTACAAGTTTTTCATTAATAATATGGTTTTCGGCTATAACAGTGTCTACAATGGTTGGATCTGCATAAGTGATGAACCCAGAACCTCTGGGTCTACCTGTATGCCTATCTTTCATAATCACCAAGTCTATTATCTCTCCATATCTCTCAAAGTACTTCACAAATTGTTCTACCAAATCTAATTTTTATTAACACTTTTGTCAGTAAATCAAAAACCCACTACAATTTTTTTTTAGTAATAATACATTAAAACAATGAAGAAGAAGAGCAAAGTAACAACTTTGTTTAAACAAAATGAAATATTAAGGATGTTATTACCTGGCGACCAAAACTATGACTTTTGTGTTCTTATCTCAATTCTCAACAACAACAAACCATACAACTTCTGATGAACTGAGTGAAGGAGAAGAACAAAGTATGAAAATCAAAGATTAACGATGTTTTTAGATTGAGGAATAATGGATTTTTGATAGATTGAGAAATGGGTTTTCTAGAAAATCACACTACTGTATCTTTCGTCTCCTGTACTCAATGAAAAATGGATTTTCTAGCAAATCACAGAGTAACTTCATTTCTTTTGCTCGATGAGAAATAGATTTTTGACAGTGTAATTACAATCAATTTTTGTCTATGAGAAAGAAGTAGGGTTACATTTTTTATGAGAAAAAAGAGGGGTTTTGATTATTTCTATTGAGAAATATATGTATGGCTTAGTAAAATATTGTAGAGGGAAATTAAGAAGTGTTGCCATAGATAATTTTTCCTGATTAAGCATTGCCATAGATCTTCTATGGCAACGGTTTTAAAAAGCATTGCTATACATATATCTATTGCAACGGTTCATTCTCAATAGCAACGTTTATAGTGCTAATAGAATAATTATTTTTTGCAACGGTTGGAAGCATTTCCATAGACTGTCTATGGCAACGCTTTTAGAATCGTCGCCAAAAAGTTCGTTGCCATAGGCCTAATTTCTGGTAGTGCATTATTGTAAAAAGTGACGGGGCTATCGCTAGAGCAATGGAGTTAAGCACATTTTCAACCACAGATGATTCCAATAATTCTCCATTCCCATTTTAACCATTCTGTCACTAGTTGGGTTAGAAAGTTTTGGTTTTGTATGATGATCATCACTTCGTGCCTATCCAAGTCCCTGATGAAGAATATATCTTAGCCATGGAGTGCATGTTCGATCCAAGATTGTGGAGGTTGGGACGCAAGAATGGGAACTATCGCATAAAAAACCGGTAGGTTGGGAATATTAAGATTTTTCATGTTCGAGTGGGGTAGAAAGAAGATTTGTTCTCCTTTTTATTTAACGAAAGTACTAGTTTTTGCATTTGGACCGATGAGGGAGTTGTGAAAGCAATTTGAGGGTTTGTCCAATATTTGGTTAATAGGTTCTAATGATTGAATATCTTTAGTGAAAGATATGGAGTGAACTCCATTGGGTGTTGGAAAACTTGCTGCACCGGGTTTCAATTTAACTAGAGAAATGCATGGTGGAATAGATAAGGAATTATCCATATGGAAAAGAGAAGTTGACATTTGTTTGAGGTTTGAGGACACGTGTCTCTTCATTAGGATTTTTCTAGGGGTAGAAATTTTAGTTTTACTTAAGTGTTGGCAGCCAGATGTGTTGACAACTAGAGTAACAGTTGTTAAATTAGTAACAAAGAGAGGAACAGTAGGGTCTACGTGTTGAGAGGAGGCAGAAACTATAGAATAAAAATACGTGTGAGAGTTGATACGCTGGATCGAGTGGCAGGTTTGTTCCTGGGGAATTGATGTAGCTTCCTGCATATGATAATCCTCATCAATTTGCATTAAAGGATCAAATTTATTAATGGACAAATGTGTAGACTTAGGAGACGAAGCATTTCCTTGAATAAAGGGTTTAATTGTAGTATTAATATTGGGAATTGGGGGTGGACCTTGATCCATAGCGGAAGTTACTTTATTACCCGTATTACTAAAAGGTTCCAAGTACCGATTCCCTGTGATCTCTGGCAAGAGTTATTTGGTAGGGATAGCTTTACGCAGAGCCTTTCTTTTACAATAAAAAAATACTGTGATCCATGCTTGAGATTGGTTGTCGTGTACTTCAAGGGAAACCTCCTATGATTGACAATGTTGTGGAGTTGGTGGACTTTTTTAAATGAACAAAAATGCTAAGTGTGGCCCAATCGGCCACAGTTTTGCAAAGTTGAACTTCACCTTCAAAGGTAATGAGATGTTCCTAAAGACCAATGAAAATATATGATTTCAAGGGCGTATCTAGTGGAACTTGTACACATAAATATGCATAACGTCCCGTAAGGGTGTCACTAGTTCAAGCATCCACTCTAAGAAACTTACCAATAGAATTTACAATCTTTTTAAAAATGATTGCATCATGAAATTCCATTGGTAACTCCAGCAATTGCGCCCAAATCATACTATAAAGCTATTTAGCTCCAGATACAAAAAAATTGGGGGCCCTGGATTGAACAGAGAGGCGGCTGGCATTAATAAACCAAGGCCCTTGTTTGATAATGTTGGTGAAGTTTTCTTCCTTAGTAAATTTGACTATGAAATTCATACTCCAAATCAATGAGATTGATCAATTCCGCTGGCTTCTAAAGGGTCTGTAATTTGGGCCTCCAATGTTTCTCCCATTATCAATCAAACCCACCTTTGTCTCATACCAAAGTTTAAAACTGTCAACTACTTAAAATTCTTTTGGCCTATTGGTTTATGCAATGCTAGTTATAAAATTATCACTAAAATTATTGTTAATCGTCTCAAGCCTTTCCTACCAGACCTTATCAGCCCTTTCCAAGCTACTTTTCTTAAGGGATGAAAGGCCATGGATAACAGTATTATAATTTAAGAGATTGTTACTCTCCTCAACAAATCTTCCAGTTAAAAGGGTTATCTCCTGGAAAAAATAGATCTTGAAAAAGCTTACGATAAACTTGAATGGTGCTTTATTTATCGTACACTAATTTTCTTCAATCCCCCCCCCCCCAAAAAAAAATAAATAAATTAACAACCTCATTATGAACTGTATCTCCTCCTCTAGCATAGCAGTTCTTGTTATTGGGTCCAAAACATCCCTTTTCAATCCCATTAAAGGAATTTGTCAGGGTGATCCTATGTCCTTGTATACTTTTATTATTTGTTTAGAAATGCTTTCCAAACTTATTGACCACCATGTTCAGTTAGGTTTATGGGATACTATCAAATAGCCTCCACCGGGCCTCATCTCTCCCATTTTTTTCATTGATGATATCACATTCATGACTAAAGTCAATGTGAAATCCATTCATTCTCTCAATAATTGTTTGACTACTTTTTGCTTACTATCTAGGAAGACTAACAACAACACAAAATCAAAACTGTTTTTCTCCAACAAGTGCAACACTACCTCCAAACTTCTTGCTTCTTTCATTGTTAATATCTCATAAACTTTGCCTTTTAGGAAATATTTGGGTTATCCTATCCTTAATCGTCCGCCAAAATCCTTGGACATTCATTATATTAATGACAACATGTACTTAAAGCTATCCTCCTGGAAGACTAAATTTCTTACCCCATCTGGAAGAATTACTCTTATCAATGCGACTTTGAATTCCAAACCAGTGTATTCTATGCAATATTTTCATCTTCCCACCAAGATTACTAAGTCTATCGACAAAATCTAATGTAATTTTCTGTAGGGTTCTTCACCAAACAATAGGAAACTTTATCTCTTGGACTGGTCCACCGTTATAAGACCTTATAATAATAGAGGCCTTTCCATTAAGAAAGACTCTCAAAAAAATTTAGTTCTTCTTAGCAGCCTTGCTTGGCATCTTTTTACTAATCCTAATCTTCTTTGGGTTTAGTGTTTCATCAATTAATATTCCTACCTTCATTCCTTAACTTTCCATTCCTTTACTTGGAAAAATATTCTTTTAGGATGGAAACAAAGTCAATAGGGAGTCTTTTGGAATGTTAGGAATGGTACGACCATTAATATATGGAACTTCAACTAGATATACCCCAATATTATGCTCCATCTCTTATCCAAGGTCCTCTTCTGCAACATGAGTCTTTCAGAAAAATAGCTGACTATAAAACTCATAATGCTTGGTCCTGGGACTCTTTCCCTTTTATTATCCCCGATGATATCAAAAACTTAATCAATCAAGTTTCTATTAATGACCTTTCTCACCAAATAGACTCCACTTGTTAAGGTCTTGAAAAGAATGACTTATTCACCACTTCTTCCATCTATACCCTCTTAACTCCTACCAATGATTAAATTCCTAATTTCCAATGGATTTAGGATTCCACAACCTTAGGAAAAATAAAATTCTTCCTATTATTTTATGCTCATAATCTTTTACCTATGAAAAATATCTTCGATGTTTGGGAATTATCATAAATGATCTTTGTTTTCGATGTCATCTCAAGGTTGAGGACGCTTACCATATTCTTATTGATTGACCTATAGTGCATTCCCTTTGGGACACTTAGAGTATTCCATTGGATCAATGTCCTCCCGCTCCCATCAAACAATGGCTTGTCTTCTTAAGAGATCTAGCTCACTCTCTACCTGACCCCTATATCAACTGGACTCTCTTTTACCCTTTTGCTATTTGGTTTATCTTGAATAATCAAAATCATGCCTATTTCAATAACACCATGTGTACTCCTTCACCTAATCACCTTATTCAAATTGTGCGTGAGTTTTACTTCTTCACTGATACTCACATCTCCATCAATAAATATGTTAATATTATGATTAACTGGTACCCTCCATAGAAAGGATGGTTTAAATTAAATATTAAAGGTACATTCTATTCTCACACTCTCCGAGGTGGTATCGGAGGAGTTCTGTGAAATCATGAAGGTAAGTGGTATTTGGGCTTCAATAGTGCTACAACAGCTGAGACATGCCTACAGATGGAACTTAAAGCTCTCTAGGCGTGCGTTAAAATCTCTTACATTCATCACTTTCAACCTCTTGAGGTGGAAACCAATTTAGTTGATCTTATACATTTGATTAATCAAACTAATCCCCAATTTTCTTGTCTTATCATGCAATGCAGGTCCTATTTGAAGAAGCTGTTGTATCCTATGCTTCGCCACATCTTCAGGGAAGCAAATAGAGTGACTCATCAACTATCTATGGAAGGAAAAATAAGTTTGGAAACTAGTCCTGTAGTGTTTTGCTCCCAGATAGTCCATGAGGACTTTCAACTGCGTACTATTTGTAGGAAAGTGTCTACTATGGCTTGCACTACTCTTTCTAGGTTGGGTAATCTCTATGTAATCAAATCTAATGTAATGCTTTGACTAGTATAAATAAATAACTTTGGCTTTCCAAAAAAAAAAATAGCTTAAAATATCTAAGAAAAATTTAATCTATTATATATTTCAAAAAAATATGTAAAAAAAAACTATAAATCACAATAATTAACAACTTAAATTTTTTTAAGGATATGAAATATTTGGTTGACTCTGAAAATTATATCAGTGCTATTTAAATTGTAATAGAGAAAAGGTATTTTAAATCTCAATAATTAAAAACTTAAATTATTCTAAAAATACAATTGACTATCAATGCCACAAAAGTTTGAACAATGAGAGTACAACAACAACAACGACAAACCCAGTGTATTCCCATATAGTGAGGTCTGGGGAGGATAAGATGTACGCAGTCCATACCACTACCTCTGGAGAAGTAGCAAGGCTGTTTTCGATAGACCCCCGAATCAAGATAAGATAAGTCATCAAAAACGTACACAAAGCATGGAACAATATGACATGACATAAATACGCCACCTATAAGTAGTAGTAAACAAAGAATAGTAAGAAATAGTAATGCAGCATAACAAGAATACTGCACCGGCCAAGTAAAGCCCTATCCTACCTATCGAAAAAGTCACTAGCCTTCTATCCTAATATGCATCCTCCAGATCTTCCTATCTAGGGTCATATCCTCAGTAAGCTATAACTGCTCCATATCCCGCTTAATCACCTCTTTCCAGTATTTCTTCGGACTACCCCTGCCCCGCCTGAAACCATCCAAAGCAAGCCTCTCACACCTACAAACTGAAGCATCCATGCCCCTCCTCATCACATATCCGAACTATCTCAAACGGACCTCCCGCATCCTGTCCTCCATTGAAGCCACACCAACCTTATCTCAAATAGTCTCGTTCCGAACCCTATCCCCCTAGTAAGCCCACACATACAGTGGAACATTCGTATTTCTGCCACCTTTAGTTTTTGAATGTGAGAGTTCTTAACAGGCCAACACTCCACTCTATACAACATGGCCGGACGGACTGCCACCCTATAAAATTTTCCTTTAAGCTTGGGCGGCACCTTCTTATCACACAACACCTCCGAGGCGAGCTTACACTTCATACATCCCGCCCCGATCTGGTGAGAGACATCCTCGTCAATCTCACCATTCCCCTGAATCATGCCCCCTAAGTACTTAAAACTATCCCTCTTACACACCACCTGTGAATCCAACCTTACTACCACCTCGTCCATCTCCCTCGAGACATTAAACTTACATTCCAAATATTCGGTCTTGCTCCTACTTAACCTGAATCCTTTAGACTTAAGGGTATGTCTCCACACCTCTAATTTATCATTCACACCCCTCCAAGTCTCGTCAATCAAAACCACATCGTCTGCAAAAATCATACACTAGGGAACCTCACCTTGGATATGCCGCGTCAACACATCCATAACCAAAGCAAACAAAAATGGGCTAAGAGTAGATCCCTGATGCAACCCTGTCAAGATCGGGAAATGTTCTGAATTACCTTCCGCCGTCCTCACCTGGGTCTTAGTTTCATCATACATGTCCTTGATCTCTATAGTATACACCACTGGGACCCCACGCACCTCCAAGCATCTCCAAAGGTCTTCCTTAGGGACTTTGTCATATGCCTTCTCCAAATTGATAAACTCCATGTGCAGGTCCTTCTTTCTTTCCCTGTACTATTCCACTAGTCTCCGCACTAGGTGAATTTCCTCTGTCGTTGAGCGCCCAGGCATAAATCCAAACTGGTTCTCCAAAATAGCTACAATCCTCCTCAACCTCTACTCGACCACTCTCTCCTAAATCTTCATCGTGTGGCACAATAACTTAATACCCCTATAGTTGTTGTAACTCTGAATGTCACCCTTATTCTTATATAGAGGGATCATAGTGCTCCATATCCAGGCCTCAGGCATTTTTCCCGACTTGAAAATGTCGTTGAACAAATCCGTCAACCACCTCAAACCAGCCTCGCCAGAAAACTTTCAAAAATCTACGGGGATCTCATCAGGACCCATCGCCCTACCCCTTCGCATTCTGCGAATGGACTCTTTGACCTCCTCCATCTTAAAATGTCTACAATAACTAAAATCACGACACTCCTCCGAATTTTCTAGCTCACCCAACTCAATAACTCCCTCCCCTTCATCATTCAAAAACCTATGAAAATACGACTGCCACCTTTTTTTAATATGACCATCCTCCACTAAAATTCTACCATCCTCCACCAAAATTCTACCATCCTCCCCTTAATACACTTCACTTGGTCTAGGTCACGACCCTTTCTCTCCCTAGACTTAGCCAGTCTAAACAACCCTTTTCCCTCTTTTCTCTTTTAACCCCGCATACAAGCTCTCAAAGCTTCCATCTTAGCTGCTGTAACAACAAGATTAGCCTCCTTCTTTGCTATCTTGTACTCCTCCCTAAAAACCCGCTTCTCCTCATTATCCTTTCTCTCAACCAACTTTGCATACGCCCCCTTCTTAGTCTCCACTTTCTTCTTTACTTAATTATTCCACCACCAATCCCCCCTATGGTGTCCGTCCCGGCCACTAGACACATCCAAAACCTCACTAGAAGTCTCCTTGATTCACCTAGCCACCCTATCCTACCTACCATCTATATTATTTAAGAATTTCATAAAAAGTATTATAAATTATGACAATTAATGGCTTACAATATTTAAAGCATATTAAAAGTATGATTAATTATCTAAATTCTATTTATTCACATAAATTGAGACAAAAAAATAACATATATTGGACCTGTGCTACATGGGCCTGGACTTCTAGTATATATATATATACATATATAATTTTGTTAATTAAATCTAAGACATTTTTTAAGATTGGGTTTAGTCCATAACAGTCTCAAATTGATATTATAATTAAAATAATAAAGTTTACCATTAAGTATTATATATATATATATATATATTTATATATATTGTCATGATCCAATTTCTCAGGTCATGATGGTGTCTACTATAACCTTCCTATAGGCAAGCCAACCCCATAGTCAGGAGCTACTAGTAACGGACTGCCAAGAGAATGAAGGAAGTAATGCAGAATAGATATAATAAAAGACTAACATACATAATATAATTCCAAAACCTAGTGGAATCAGTACAAGAGCTTCTACAATTATCGAGGATACAAATAAGGTACTAAATAAATATACCGATACAACCATCTCTAAATACAATATAGAGACTAGTTTAGTACATAAGAGGGAGGAAAGTAATACTCCAAATATCAGGAGCTCACCCTGTATCTCCGAACCGTAGCTACTTGATATGTTATGAATTTATAGCACTTTTTATGCTTAAAACTATGAAAATATGCATGATTCTTAGGGTGTTTTGTTAGATATGATGTGTTTTAGGTATGTTTTGTAGGAAATTAGGTTTTGGATGCTAAGTTTAAGAAAAAGATGAAAAATGGAGTTTTTGGCTTTTACTTAAGCATTTTTGAGTGTATGTAGCACTTATCAGGCGTATGTGACCAAATCATGTACTAGAAATTGAAGTCCTAAGACTTGTTTGCAGGAATTTGAAGACTATGGCACTACCTGAGTCCACTGGATGGCCATATATTGCACTTGAGGACTATAAATGGCTAATGTAAGTACCAGAAGTTAAGATCTAGAGAGCGCAAGTCTGCAAGAAAACTTTATGGCACTTACCTGGGTCTACTTGTGGGACCGTCTGTAGTACATATGAGCCATATGTGGCCCAACTAAGTGGCCACCGACTCCACTTTTCCTTTTTTATTTGGACTTTTATGTTTAGGGTTTCCTTATGTACTATAAATACCCTTTATTAGTTTTTTAGTAGAGGTTACGTACTCTATATACTTATAAACATATATTCTAATTCTGAGATCTGAATTTGGTCTTGGAATTATTTTTTATTAATTTTGGTTGTTAATTCAGTTGAAGGTTTGGGTTTTCAGTTGTGATTATTGTGATTTCATCTAATGCTTGCAATGATGAATATTGTTGATTATTTCACAACTATGAGCAACTAAAACCTTAGCTAGGGTTATGAAAACCCTAGCGAATTAATAAAGTAGGGAGGTGCTATATTGTTCTTAATCGATACTCATGCATGTATTTTATTATCTTCAGTTTAATAGATGTCTTAGCAGTTGCAAACATTGGGATCCCGCCTAGATTATTGCTACTCACTTTAAAAGAGGAGTAGTAACTAGAAAAGATAATTACAATAGTAATTTGAAGATTAACCATCGATCCACACTAATAGGTATTATCTAATTAAGATTGTTAACAATAATCTAATAACTAGATACCTAAAAGGTAATAATTAACTAGGATCTAGGATAAGGGTTAGTAAGGCGACATCCTAAGACTGAAAAAGTTAAGGGTGAAATCGATCAACTAATACAAAAGATAGTTGATGGTACTTAACTTTTCAGATTCTGCATGCAGGGTAGCTAGCTGGTTCAATAAAACAAGATAAGCCTACTGAGTTGAGAAGCTAGGGGGAACACGTGGGACAGGTAAGTTGTGCTCAACTGAAAAAATGAAATTTTGAGGAGTTTTAGGGAATATTTCAGGAATTATAACTAAGAAATAACTTACAGGGTCAAAAATACCATTTATGACCTCATAGGTAGCAGAGTACATAGTAAAATAAAAAGTTCAGAAAGCCAGGAACTTGCCAAAAAAAGGGACCCTCATACGGTCCCTACTATACCACTTGCAGACCGCAAATGGGTACCGTAAGTGGGAAACTTTTGGGCCCAAATTTTATTTAAAATTTTGGGCCTACCCATGCTTAAATAAGACCTAAAACATTCCCCCTTTCTATTTAGGCCTTGTTTAACTCATTTTTAACTTAGCAATTCCTCAAAATTTCATTCTTTCCCTTAAAATATAAATTTCCCTCTCAAAGTATAAACTTGGCCCACACTTAGAAAAGAGTTAAATGGGAACTTTTTTGTGGTACCAACTTTTCCAAAAGTGCTATACACGTTTTCCAACTTTGAGTAAGCTTCACTTCTTTGTAGTGCACTTCTGATTTTTACATCTAAAAGGTAATGTTCTTGGCACCTACTCGTAGTACTATATATGTTAAAATTGAAAACAAGTAGTTGGTATTGTTACTTACATGCAATATATTTTATTAGCAACGAAGTTGTTATTTAGGAGCCTTGAACTATACTAGACTCGTAATGTAGAGCGTGGTTCTTTGTTTAAACTCTAAAATTATGCCCTAACCGAAAGTAGCACTTGAAGAAGTAGGGGAATACTTAGAGTTAGACATGATAGTTGGTAGTGATGGACATATTTCTTGATGTATGCATGCACATTGGACTCGTTAGGACTGTATTCAAAGATGTGAAAATTGAAAGAAAATTCAAAGTTGTCAAATTTTGAGTTTTTCTTCAAATTTTACAGTCCTTGATTATCTATTAAAAATTAACACGTGGTCTTTCAACACATGGCTCCCAAAACTGTAAAGAAAAAGGTTGTTGCATCAAGGAGATAGGATGAGTCCCACCAATCCTAGTGGCTCGGTGGAGGAGTACCCTATTATATAGATTAAAGTAGCTATATCCGGGGTGACACATTGAGTGACTAAAGCCCATATGCTTGAGGTAGCTAAGTTTTTTATTTTGGGAACTATGGGTGTACGGTTTCTAGAGGACTCAAAGTCGGGAAAAAATCTAGCCTTTACTCAGACTAGGTCTCAGATTGAGGCCATTCAGCCTGTCTAAGTGGTCCAGGCATCTCTAGCCCGACCGAGGTTAAAGTTGGCTTAGAGATCACCCCTATACTTTTCTCTACCAAATGATGATGGTGATACTGAGGAGGAGGTAGAGTTAAATCTAGCTTTGCAGGTTGATACCCAAGACCCCTAGTTTAAGAAGGGGTCCGAGGATGAGTCTGAGGCTGCAACCAGGAGGAATCATCAGCAGTACCCCAGTCTAAGGAGGGTACTATAACTCATGTACAGTCATCAGGTGTACCCAGTTTGAGGAGGATATAGGTCAGTGTTCTTATCAGGTGCTAGTCCCAGATTCAGAGACATCAACATAGCAGGGTCAGAGCTCCACCCCTACACATATCTTGGAGGTAAAGCTTGAGGGGGAAAACCCGATATGGTGTATGGATAAGCTTTGGATGGTATTTGAGAAAGAATAGTAGATTATAGAGACCGGCCAACTCAAGAGGGTCATTTATGAGGAGCGCAAGATTGAGCTATCTGGTTTAAGCAGTGCACCACTATTATGGGTAGACTTTAAGCCTTATCAATTAGAGTGGATGACTACACCACTCGGATCTTACAGTCCGACCATGGTGCAAGTATTTTATGCATCGTATTATGCCATAGTAGCTCTTACTATGCCTAGGAGGGCTATTATGAGGCACACCAAGCAGCTACAGCTTGAGCAAACCGTAGTATAAGGGGTCATGGTTGATATTTCAGCAGTGACCATCCATCGAGTTCTCTTTGGCCTAGACTATATTTCCCCAACATCCACAGTAGAGTATGACTACAAATTGAGAGTCGTACATTACAGACATATTATGAGGAATGCTGAGCTTAAACATGAGAGATTTGATA
Source organism: Capsicum pubescens (assembly GCA_030864215.1). Lineage (NCBI taxonomy): Eukaryota > Viridiplantae > Streptophyta > Magnoliopsida > Solanales > Solanaceae > Capsicum > Capsicum pubescens. The sequence goes on from CM061544.1 coordinate 124,271,472, forward strand.
TTGAAAGGTAGATCGCAGGTTACATTTCACCCTTGGGTGACGAGACCCCGTGGATCGAGGAAAAGGTCATGATAAATAAGGCAACATTAACTTTTGCTGCTAAGTTTTAGTCATTGCTCGTCAGATATAAACTATACCTAACTTCTTCAGATAATGTATTGACTCGGGTGGGAGCTGTTTAGTTGTAGCCAAGCACATATGCAAGTGTACGTGATCACACTAAGTAGTAAAGTGTCCTTTTACAATCCAAATGTCAATCCCACAGGGACTTATGTTTACAACTATCTAATTAAAGTTTAAGTATCGATATTATATTAGTGCAAAGATAATCAAAAGATTTGGAAGTTTAAAACTAAAGTAAACTTAACAATGCGGTAAATTAAAGGTCTTAGACAATTAATGTGGAGAAATCCAGGGTTAAGGCTCTGCAAACAATCATACTATGCTATTGAACTTCATTAGTTATGTTACTTATCTTGGTTGTTGATTCACGGGGTTGATATTATGATTATGGTCTTTCGAGGCTCTAATCACCTATCTAACTTAGACCCACAACTACATCGTTGAGTGAGGATGTGACAACTAAGTTAAATGCACTTATATTTCCTCCCATAAGTGAACCAAATAGGGTACTTAGGTATATTCCTATACTAAATGCAAATTATAACTTTATTCTGTAGAAGATTACAATCCTATTCTATTTTACCCCACGTTCTATCCTCTTGTTCCTCATTCCAGGCTCACAAGATAACTATGGATGTGTTCTAAGGGTTGTGAATCCTTAAAATAGTAATAAAAAGGATAAATAAACAACAAAATATGATGAATAATCAAAACCAAATCAATTCATAACAAGAGTAATCATGTTCTTGGTCTTAACCTCGGAAAATGGTGTTTTGCTTCTCAAGGACATAATTATAATTGCAATGATTAAATACATGTTAAAATCCATAAAAAAACCAAATTAATGGAAGAAAAACCCAAATTGAATTTTTCTCCAGCTTCCCTCAAATTTTTAAGGTTATCCAAGGTATGAAACATAATGTTTACGGGTCCTATTTATAGGAGGACACAAGCTACCAATTTTGACATAACAGCGTGCCACAACCATATTGCGCTGCTTAAGGTCCATGTCATGAGAAAATCATAGTTATATACTGGAATTAGTAATTTAGGAAGCCCCCAAGTCTATGTCACGACCCTAACGCGGTGCCTAAGCTCCGTAGCATGCAAATAACTCCAAAACATCCATTTTTGGTCAAAACTTGTCCCATGTGTTTGACAATCCTATACAAGCCTTGTGGTGTTATTTACAGTTGATTTCAGGATTTTTTATCATCCATATATCATTATTATCAACTTAAAAAGAATCCTATAGCATCAAACACCATGAAGTAGAGCTCAAAACAACATATAATCCAAGATGATGAACTAGTAACTTAAGCTAAGAGTACTAGTTTTATCCCTTTGATCTTTTGCTTAGTGTTTTGTCTCTTGGATTATTTCAGTTGAATCTTAAAAACTATAAACAAGTTATTCCACATATAATTACACAATCATACCCTTAGTAACTCATTACGCACACTAGAATCCATCGAGATTAACTAGAACAATACATAGCTTAAGCTAGTAACACTAGTTTTCTTGTCTAAACTCTAAGTGACCAAATTTATTCTATAACACCCTGGATATTCGACCAATGGAAAATTCTAAAATCTTATCACCACTGTCCAGACTACGACTCCTCTTATGAGCCATAGGGAGTCTTGAAGAGTCGTTGGACCTAAATCATAGCCTGTCCAGTGTATGTAACCAAGTTTTTTGTTCTGAGTACAAGTGGATCCCAATGAGTCGTAGTATCACGACGAGTCATAATGTCCCAACCTTATTCAAATCAGTATGTGTTCCAAGTTTCGCTAACTTGGTGACGACTAGGACCCTACGATTCATATGATATACGTCGTATGATCAACTGTATACATGCCAAATGACACTAACTTGGATATGACTCATGGTGATGGGTTGTAATATGCAGTTATGAGTCGCAGTGTGACCCATAGTCACTGGCAATAATTTTTTAGTTTTTAAGTTGAGGGCACTTTAGATAGTTCCCTCCTTTCCCTACTTAATACCCATTACCATAAAACACCCTTGGGGTATTTTTTCCATACTTTAACATATCAAAGAAACACTCTCATCTCTCTAAACTCTCCAAGGTCAAGATACTTAGGTTATCCAAGAAGTAGTTTATCTAAGGGAACAAGGGTTGATTTCTCTCCATAAACTTGAATATTTCAGGCATGTTACTCTTCCCCATCTATTATTTCTTAAAAAAATGCATTTTGAATAATTATTCAAGATGTTTTGATATTGGTTTTGGAACATGGGTTGAGGGTTTTGAATGATTGTTGTTTAAGTGATGTTTCCTGTTTACATATGCATTGATTATGTTTTAAATGGTGGTTTTGAAATAAATTTGATGCATGAGCATGGTGAATAAGCTAGGGGATTATGATTTCCCCAAATTTTGTGAATATTAACAATTGAATTGGTAATAACCCCAACCCTAATTTTTTGAAGTGGTTTTGAGTTTGAGTAAAATTGCATCGAACTATTTTTTGAATAATCCATGATATAAAGAGGTTATTAAAATATGGTGGTTTGATTTAATGAACAAAGAGAGTAGTTTTTCCCAAGTTAATGGAATTGTGATGGCATATTAATGTTACTTTGCAAGTGTAGTTGGTATGGTGATACCAACATCGTAGTCCTAAATGTGTATTATGGTTTAATGAATGAGAATGTGTGATAAATGTTTTAATGGGGCTTAAAAGAGGGTTGTGTAGCTAAGTCGTGAAAGTAGAGGTCTTGAAGGACCGTTACTGGAAATCGCAATTGCCTATGCGGGGGTCAAAATGACCGGCTAGTTTGAGTCCCCTTTATTATATGATTGAGAGGTTTGAGTCCCTTATATTATATCATATGATTGTGTTCTTAAGTTACCTTGGTATACCGGGAGGTTCAAGTCCCCCATGGTGCATATGTATATCCTTTGGTTCATGCGGCTATACGCATTGAAACCTTTCAGTTGGGGAAGAGCTTGACCCATATAGCTCGTGGGTGCTTTCTTATAACGGTTGAGCTACAAAAATCCAATTTAAAGTTTTAAAGTGCATACTAAGCCTTGTTCCCTTTACCAACATATTATTTATGTATGTATATGATGATGTTTACCTTGTTTTGATTTGAATTTAACTTGGCTTTATTTTATCCCCTAACCCTGAGTTACATGATAGTGCTCAATAGACTAACCATCTATGGATGTTGTATCCCCACGTGATGAAGGCACTAGAGATACTTGTATATTTTCTGCACAGTGCTAGGTGGATCAACTTGGTTTGTCGATCATTGGTGGTGAATTGGTATGCTTCCATTCTCTAAATAACTTGAATATTTCTTTAGTATCTATTTATATATTAGAATTCAGAGTTTATATTATCATTAACATTGTCATTTTTATTGTCAGGGTAGGGGGCATATCCCAACACTCTATTGATTTTGGTTTTATTAGAACGTTTCATGGATATTATTGTGGACTAGGGTGATATTGGTTGATTGTTTTTGGTCGATTACCAGTCATCAATTATAGACACATCTTAAATTCTTTGAGCTCATCTTATGCTATCTTGTTATATGTTTGAAATTCATTCGATGTTTGAGGTATTGTGTTTTGTTTGGTTAGAAGTAGAGAGTGGTCTTCAGTCCTTGTTGGACTTAAAATACCCATCACGACTAGGCCCTATTTTGGGTCATGGTAAAGTTAGTATCAGAGACTTGGTTTGGTTACATTGGGTGTCCATAAAGCTATGTCAAGTAGAGTTTCTTTTATGGGAGTGTAGCACGCAACACTTATAAGGGAGAGGCTACGAGGTATTTAGGAATATTTCCCTTTTTTGTTATTCTATTTTAGACTATAGATTCTATGATCTTGAAATCTCCTCTAATTTCTATATGTTCATTTTTCAGATCATGCCTTCAAGAAGATTTGATGCTCGTGGAAACTCTTCAATCCCATTTGAGGACAATATCACTGGAGCTCATACTACTTATGGATTTTAGACCCGATCCAGAGCTCCATCCCCCAATTGTACTATTCCATGTAGAGTTCTACCAGGCCCCCTAGCCCATAGCGGACATCTCAAGCTAATGTGTCTAATGTTGAGTTTTGTCGGTCGATCCATTTGGTTACCCAGTTGGTGGCCTCTCAGACTGAAAGTGTTTCTTTTGTTGCTCCATCTTCTGAGGTCACTAGAGTTGGACAATTTATGAGGTTGAGTCTTTCATCTTTCACTTGTTCTAAATTTAAGGAAGATCCTCAAAATTTCATTGATGAGATAGAATTTTTTTTTGATGTGATGCATGCTACTAATACAAAAGGTATGGAGTTTGCTGCTTATTAGTTAAAGGATGTGGTGTATCATTGGTATAAAGAATGAGATCAGTCTAGGGGTGATGATACTGAGTCTGATTTATGGGATGAATTCTCTAGTGCTTTTCTGGATCGCTTTTGTCCTCAGGAGTTGAGGGAGGCGAAGGCTAAGAAATTCATTAATTTAAAGCAAGGTAGGATAACAGTAAAAGAGTATGCCCTGAAGTTTCATCAGCTATTGAGATATGCTTCGAAATTAGTGTCTAGCATAAGGGCTAGAATGAGAAAGTTTGCTTCCAAGTTGTCTCATGATTTTATTTTTGAAAGCAAGGCTGCCTTGTTGAACAAGTATATTGACATATTTAGACTTGTAGTGTATAGGCAACAAGTGGAAGAGGATAAGAATAAGCAAGCAGAGATGAGTGAAAGGAAAAACAAGAAGTTTTGGTATTCAGATCAGGGTAGAGGTCAGCAGCAGAGTGGTAGAGACAATGGAAAATGGTCTAAGAAGAAGTAGGGAAATTCTGGTTCCTACTCTACGGCTAGTGCTCCTTATCCAAAGTCATTGTGTGATTGTCATTTTCAGAATGGTGTTGTTCCCAGGGCACTGGTTGCCCAGCCTCAGGCTAGTGGGGCTCAGTCAACTCCATCATATCCCTCTTGTAGATTTTATTGTCAGGTACATCGCAGTGTCTATGAAGAGTAGAGGAACAAGTGTTTTAAATATGGTCAGATTGGTCATATGCAGAGGGATTGTCCTTCTAGGATTGCTTCTGGGGAAAATAAGATCTTTGTTTCTACTTCATTATCTCCAGCATCAAAGGGTTCTACTTCTTCTTTTGGCTTTGATACTGGTCGAAACTGTCTGTACACTCTTGCCACCCATCAGGATTTTGAGGCGTCCCCCGATGTTCTTACTAATGTGTTCAAAGTTTTATCTCATGATGTATATTGTCTACTTGATCCTGGGTATACCCTCTCTTATGTGACCTCTATATGGCTATTTATTTTGGTTTTGATATAATTGTACTCTGGATCCCTTCTCTGTGTCCACCTTGGTAGGTGACTCTATTATGGCTAGAAGGATTTATAGTGGTTGTGTGATTTTGGTCTGTGGTAGGGAGACCTTGGTGGATCTAATAGAGTTGAATTTATTAGACTTTGATGTGATTTTGGGTATGGATTGGTTGCATTCGTGCTATGAGTCTCTTAATTGTCAGACCCAAAGGGTTAGTTTCCACTTCATTAATGAGTCGATGACTGAGTAGAAAGGTAGTTCCATAGTGCCTAAGGGAAGGTTCATTTCATACCTTAGGGCCCAAAAATTTATTTCCAAAGGGGGCCTCTACCATCTACATCATGCTAAAATTCTATATCCGAAGGTCATTCTTTGCAATATGTCCATATGGTTTGTGAATTTCTCAAGGTGTTACCTGATGAACTTCTTGGTGTTCCTCTCAATAGGGAAATAGATTTTCAGATTGATTTTCTTCTGAACACTTATCCTATTTCTATCCCTACCTATAGAATTGCTCTAGCTGAGTTAAAGAACTCAAGGAGTAGTTGAAAGATCTTTTGGATAAGGGTTTTATTCGCTATAGTGTTTCTCCTTATTGTGTTTCAATTCTATTTGTGTGTAAGAAGGATGGGTCTCTTTGGACGTGTAAAGATTGCCACTAGTTGAATAAGGTAACTATGAAGAATAAGTATCCGCTTCCTAGGATTGATGATCTCTTTGCTTAGCTTCAGGGTGCAAAGTACTTTTGTGAGATTGATCTTCGGTTGAGTTATCATCAATTGAAGATTAGGGAGGTGGACATCCCTAAGATTGCCTTCCAAACCCGGTATGGTCATTTTTGAGTTTTTGGTGATGTCCTTTGGTTTGACCAATGCCCTAGAAACATTTATAGATCTTATGAACTGGGTATTCCATCTTCTTAGATTTGTTTGTAAGTGTGTTTATTGTTGATATTTTGGTGTATCCCAAAAGTGAGATGGATAATGCCGATCACCTCTGTCTTGTGTTACAAACCTTGAAGGATCAACGATTGTATGCGAAGTTCTCAAACTGTGAGTTTTGGTTAAACGTTGTGACTTATATAGGTCATGTTGTTTCTAGTAAAGGGATCATGGTGGATCCACAGAAAGTTGTGGTGGTTAAGGAGTGGCCTAGACCCATGACTCTAACCAATATTCAGAGTTTCTTAGGTTTATCCAGTTATTATAGGAGGTTTAAGAAATGCTTCTCTTCTATTACAGCCCCATTGACTAAGTTGACTAAGAAGAAGGTGAGATTTTTGTTGTCGGATGCTTGTGGGGGTAGCTTTGAGAAGTTGAAAGGTAATTTAACTTTAGCTTCAAATTTGACCCTACCTGAGGGTACTGATGGTTTTGTTGTTTATTGTGATGTGTCCCTGGTGGGACTGGGTTGTGTGTTGATGTAGCATGGCAAAGTGGTTGCATATTCTTTTAGGATATTAAAGGTAAATAAGAATAAATATCTGACTCATGATTTGAAGTTGTTGGATGTGGTCTTTTCTTTGAAGATTTGGCGCTATTATTTTTATGGGGTTCATGTTGACATCTTCCCAGACCATAAGAGTTTGCAATATGTGTTCACCCAGATGAAGTTGAATCTCAGGCAAAGGGGATGGCTTGAGTTACTCAAGGACTACGATATGAGTCTTCAGTATCATCCAGGTAAAGCTAACGTGGTTGTTGATGCTCTTAGTAGGTTGTCTATGGGAAGCATATCTCAAGTGGATGAGAAAAAGTAAGAGTTGGTAAAGGATATTCACTATCTGTCTAATCTTGGAGTTTATCTCTTGGACTTTGAGGATGGTAGTGTGATAGTGCAAGAGGTGGTAAAGTCATCTCTGTGCACCGAGGTGAATGAGAAATAGGTTTTGGATCCTATCTTAATGCGGTCAAGGATGATGTGAATCACTAAAAGGTGATGGCTTTCGAGATTAATAGTGATGGTATCTTGCAGGTTATGTGTTCCATATGTTGATGGGCTGCGATAGAGGATTTTGGCTGAAGCTCACGAGTTGAGGTATACTGGTCATCCTAGTTCAATGAATATGTATCATGGATTAAGATAAATTTATTGGTGGAATAACTTAAAGAGGGATGTGGTCAATTTTGTGGCTAAGTGGTTGGTTTATCAGCAAGTGAAGGTGGAACACTTAAGACCCGATAGGTTGTCTCAAGAGATTGAATTGCTCGTGTGGAAATGGAAAGTAATTAATATGAATTTTTTATTGGTATTCCACAGTCTCGTCATCAACTTAATCCCATTTGGGTCATCGTGGATAGGATGACTAAGTTTGCTCACTTCTTGCTAGTAAGGTCTAATTATTTGGTAGAGGATTACCCTAAGCTATTCATTGAGGAGATCGTGAGGTTACATGGTGCTCCAATTTCCATCATATCTGATCGTGGTACTCAGTTTTCATCTCACCTTTGGCATTTCTTTCAGCGAGGTTTAAGGACTAAGGTTAACCTTAGAAACGCTTTCCACCCTCAGACGGATGGGTAAGAGGAGAGGACAATACAAACTTTGGAAGATATACTAAGCTCTTGTGTGATCAATTTTGGTGGTAGTTGGATTTATAATTTGCCCCACATTTAGTTTACGTATTATAATAGCTATCATTTGAGTATTGGGGTGGCTCTATTTGAGGCCTTGTACGGTTGGAGGTACAAGTCTCCTATAGGGTGGTTCGAAGTTGGTGCGGCTGGTTTGTTTGTCCACCCAAAGTCGCCAAAAGTCCTATGCATCTATGAACAGAAGGGATTTGGAGTTTAGTGTAAAAGATTTGGTGGTCTTGAAGGTGTCTCCCATGTAGGGACTGATGCAGTTTGGAAAGATGGGGAAGCTCAGTCCTTGATATATTGGTCCATACCATTTTTTAAGATGAGTGGGAAAGGTGGATTACGAGTTGGAATTACCTTTGAGTTTAGGTTCCGTTCATCCGATCTTCTATGTGTCGATGTTGAAAAAGTGTGTGGGCGATTCTTTCTTGATTATTTCTTTGGGGAGTGTGAGTGTCTCAAATTCCTTGTCTTATGAGGAGGTCCCAATTGAAATTTTAGATTGACAAGTTCGCCGGTTACAAACAAAGGATGTGGCTTCGGTAAAGGTTCTATGGAGGAACCAAAGGCATGAAGAAGCTACTTGGGAAGCCGAGGAGGACATAAAGTCCAAGTACCCATTCTTGTTTCCTGCTTTGGATAGTCATGCTTGAGGTATGCATAAATCATTAATATCTTTGTTATTTGTCTTTGTTAAATGTAAGTGTGGATTTATTCCGTGTTAAGTCATGTTACTAAATGCCTTATCCCTGCATTCGAGGATGACTGATCTTGGAGGAGGGAGGAGAATGTATTTAATACCCCATATTTTCTTAGCTTATTTTAACTCTCAGTACATGAGTATTCCTATGTAAATTATTTAAAATACTCAGTATTTTTCAGTTTAGAGCTTACCAATGCGTAGAAAATTCAGTCAGCTTTCCAACGATATAAGATTTGCCCAAATCCGATACCCGGACAAGGAGTTAGGGCCATTTTAGTAAAACAGTGTGCCAACTGGAACTTCAGCGTGCCGCGGAGGCATGTCAAATGGTAATTGTCAAAAACTAGTGAGCCAACGCGATAACCCCGCATCGCGGTGAGCTTCCAGGTCTCATCCAGTGTGGCAACGCGATACCACCGCATCGCGCCACCAGTCATTTTCATAATTGTCATTTTCTAGTGTCTCATCGTGATCATGGCGCGTGGCGCCAAGGGTAAAAACTGGGAATTTTTAGTTAATTCCGAGTTTTAAATTCCAAGGGCTTTTAGGTCCTTTTCCCCCATTCTAGTCAGCCTAAACACGTTATTAAAACCCTAAATAGCTTAATATCTAATTATTTGCTCACTTATCTCAAGAAAGAAATCATTCTCTCTCAATTAGCAAACCCTAACTCTCAAGAAATCAAGAACAAAGCTCAAGCAACTCACCAAGAACTTCAAGAACTTATCAATTCAGGTATGTTAGGTGTTCATTCATGGGTTCCTTTCACCCAAGAATTCCAAGAATCCTTTTTAAACATACAAGATCTCAGATTCATGATTTCCTTGTTTGAATTAGATTGAATTCATGTTCATGCTATTAGTTAGGTTTCAATCCATGATTTAATTGCAAGTTTTATGAAAATTGAATATCATGTGTGATGAATATGTGATTATCTTGATAAGCCCTTGAATTTACAAATTGATTAATGTATCATGATGTTCATGTGTTGTCCATTATCATGTAAATAATCCATGCCCCCAAAGTGTTTGCTAAATTGCCTATGTGAAGTAAATAGTGGAATCATGACATGTCATTATGTGGTTCTAATCATGTACAAGCTTCTGCCTTGCAAGTGTTTGATAAAATGTCTTTATGGATGAATTAAGAACAAGTGAACATTGTTATGATTTTTAAGATCATGTTATGTTTTAAGATCATGTTATGTTTTACTTTTCATGCTATCGATTCCTGGTGGTATTTAATACCCAAAATCTAGCTGTTTATCTAGAGCTACAGTAGTTACAAAATAGTATTAGTCATGTCACGATCAGTAGTACTCAGTCTATTAGCAGAATTCAGTAAACTTAGTCAGTTTCCGAACTCAATAAAGCTTAGTATCAGTCTAGTTTAGTTCAATTTAATAATCAATTTCTTTCAGTTGGGAGTAGGATTTAGCATCGAGCGAGTGTAGGGATGATGACTTTCTTGTCAGAGAGGTAGAGTCGTTATTAGAAGTCCTTATACTCCAGAAATGCATAGCCAGCACAGGATGAAGAGTCACCCGTCAGACTAGGCTTAACTACCTCCCAGAGGTCACCCGTTAGATTAGGCTTGACTCCACCCAGGTGTCACCCGTTAGTTAGGCTTGGCATCCTAGTTTTTCAGTATTAGTACCCGTGGCATGGTATTAGCACCCTTCCAACTAGGGTCACAGGTTGAACCCCTATCAGCTCAGATTTGGGGTATGTCGGTTAGATGATTACCTCTCATAGTCTACTTTCAGTCTCAGTTTAGAACTCAATTCATTTCTACAGAATCAGGACTATCAAACATAGTCACTCAGTATCAGTAATTTAGTTATCAGAAACTTCAGATATCAGTTACTCAGTTATCAGACTCAATACTTAGCTTCAGAAAAGCTCAAATACAACATATATATATGTGCACAGTATTACATACTCAGTATTTATAACAGTTTCAGTTATCCATGTACTCTTATATTCAGTTACTCTATATCATTCAGTTAGTTACTGTTCATGCATATAAACCCTTGCATTCAGCCTTACCTCATCTATCATACCATTACATTCCACGTTCTGATGCATACTCTTTCTTTGCACTATGATGTCTCATATCATAGGTTCAGATGCTCAGGTTCCCGATCGCGCTTAGACAGATCTAGTCAGCAGTTGAAGATTTAGAAGTGAGTCCTCATCTATCGAGGATATGCTTTTATTTCAGTAATTTAGTAGTGTCAGTATTGCATTAGTTAGAATTAGTTTGGGGATTATCCTATCAACTCCATATCCAGACAGTTCAGTTAGAGGCTTTCAGATTAAACCAGTTCAGATAGTGTTTAGTTTTCATATATTTTTACCAGATATGGTTATTTATCAGTATTTAGATTTTGAACCTTATGGTAATTCAGCCTAATTTCACATTTATTTCAGTATTATTATTCAGTGCTCACAACAGATATCAGTCATGAGTTAGCTTGTGGTCCTTTGAGGTCGTAAGCACCGTATAACATTTGGGGTATAGACTCGGGGCGTTACAAAGTTGGTATTAGAGCCTAAGGTTCAATAGAATCCTAGGGAGTCTGAAATCAGCATCAAGTAGAGTCTTGTGCATGGGGGTGTAGCACGCCACACTTATGGACAGGAGGCTATGAGATATTTTTAGGAAAAGTTTCCCTTCTTTCAGTATTCATGTCGTGCGAGTGAGCTTGAGCTCAAGATAAATTCTCAGTCTAATCATTTTCTTCCTTTTGTTTATAGAACATGCCTCCCAAAAAGACTAACGGAAGAAGAACTAAAAATCAGTCAACACCTCAGCTCGTTCAGATAGATCCCCTAGTCGAGCTTGTCTCCAATGCAGAATTCAGAGCTGCATTCACTACTCTAGCCAATTCTATAACAGCTTAGAGTGAATGGCCAGTTTCTGTTTAGGCCAACTCAGTGGCCCATACTGCTGCAGCCAGGATTCAGGACTTCACCCGAATGAATTCTCCCCTATTCTCACGATCTAAGTCAGAAGAAGATCCACATGAGTTCCTTGATTAGGTTCAGAAAGTCACAGATATTATGGGAGTGACTTCCAGTGAAAATGATGAGTTAGCTGCCTATCATCTACAAGATGTAGTTCATACATGGTTTACGCAGTGGAAGGTAGACAGGGGCACATATGCAGATCCCATAGAGTAAGAGGAGTTTGCTATTGCTTTTATCCATAGATTCTTTACCTTAAAGCTGAGAAAGGCCAAGGTGTTAGAGTTCATCAATCTCAGGCAAGGCAGTATGAGTGTGAAAGAGCGTTCCCTTAAGTTTACTCAGTTATCCAGGTATGCTCCCCATGTAGTAGCAGACAATAGGTCCAGAATGAGCAAGTTTGTGTCTGGGGTATCTAATAGTGTGGTCAAAGAGTGTAGGACTGTGATGTTAATTAAATAGATGGAGATATCTAGGCTTATGGTCCATGCTCACCAGATTTAGGAGCAAAAGCTTAAGAAGAAGGAGAGATATAATAAGAGAGCCAGAACGGGTAGCATTAGTTTCGCTCATCCAGGTTTAAAGGGCAGAAACCATCCTCAGTTTAGTTAGAAGTTTTTAGTTCCAGCTCCATCCTTATATAGTGCACCAGTACCAAAGTTTAGGAATGATAGTCGAGATGGGGCACCACGCTCCACAACCCAGGTTAGTATGAGCAGTGGTCGTACCCATCCACTTTGCAAAAAAATATGGTAGAAATCACCTAGGTACAGTAGAGCTGGCAGTGATGTATGTTTTGGATATGGTAAGCTAGGCCACAGGATGCAAGAGTGTAGAGTAATGGCTCAGATGGGAAGGGATTTGCGCCAACAGGGTCAGTCCAACCATTCTTTAACTCAGTTCGATCACCCAAACCAGCAGGGTGCCACTTCCAGTGCCGCCAGTGGGCAATGCCCAAACAGACTTTATTCCCTTTAATCCCGATAAGATCAGGAAAGTTCTCCTGATGTGGTTACTAGTACGTTACAGATCTTCCATTTACATGTTTTTTCTTATTAGATCCAGGTGCTTCTATGTGTTTTGTAACTCCATACATAGCAGTCGATTTAAAATTCAGACCGGAAACCTTAATAGAACCCTTCTCAGTCTCCACCCCAGTGGGTCAGTCTATCATAGCCTGGCGGGTATACAGGAACTATCCGGTTATGATATCTCAAAAAGTCACATCTTTAGATTTTAGTTACAATGTCAGTATGTGTAGAAAGGCAGTGGGAGAGGATGATGCCCAACCCATCTTTACCTCAGTGCAAAATTTTGTACTTCAGCTATAATGATAACTACCCCTGCCTTACATGTCAACTTTATGATCATAGCTCATATTTGTGAAAATTAACAAAAATCATGTACCCTTACAATTCCTAATATAAGGAGTTCCAGATCACCTAGTGTTATGAATCATGTTCCATGAACATAGAAACTCCAAACTCAGGTCATGCAGCTCATGACTCATGTATTCAGGCCTTACAACATGATCAGTTCACATGACTCATGATACGCTCCTAATGATCAGATAAATTTAGACTATGTCATGTATATTCTCAGTTTAGACCTCTTGATAAATCCGTGATGTTGATATTCTATTTCTCAGACATCAGTTAAGTGTCAAGTTTTGAATAGTGTCCACTCATGTTTCAGGTCCTCATTTTTTAACCTTTAGTGAACTCTCCTTATGAAATGATGTAGTGATAAGAAGATGCTTAGATGGGAGAGAGTAAATGTTTTATGTTATTAAAATATTGCTACATGTTTGTTTTACACGAGACTGTAGTTATGATGATAGGCTTGAAGGTCATGATGATGCGTAAGGGGATAATGGTATTTTGGAGATTTGAGTAGGCTTGAACATAGTGGGAGAATTCAGTCTAGATTAGACCTCAGTAGGTAGATTTATTAGTGGCCATGTAAATATTTTCAGTAGCCCCAAGTGAAATACGGTGTTGAAGTAGAAATTACAGTTGAGGGAATAGTTGAGAAATGTGGCTAGGATGGCAAGTTAGTAGTTTTAGTGCATGAGGCTCATAACTCTATCTTAGATGACATTTTGTAGGTCTTGCTCCATATTACAGAATTGGAGCCATGTTGTGATTTCTTATTCAGATGTCTTATTCAGACCATGCTAAGATTTCCTTGCTCCCTAAAGTCAGTAGAACTTTATAGAAAGAGTGTCAAGAAATGCTCCAGTTGAGTATAAGTTTTCAGTATGAGTTAGCCCATAAAGCCAGGAATTCAATTTAGCAGTTAGGCAGATAAGTTCATACGGTTTCCCCATCCTTCCACCCAGTCGTACTATTCAAAGATTCATGAATATCACTGTTCTAAGATAGAGCATCCTAATAGTTATGATCTCAGCCCAGTTCATGTATCATACCTCAATTTCAGATCTTAGATATTCATTCATGATTTAGTTCATAGGTGCCTGTGTATCGTTTCATTCTTTCCTCAGTATCTTAGCTAAGTCAGCATTCTTTGGAGGTCATAATGTTCCAAGGAGGAGATGTACTATAACCCCCGAGCTTTCATGACCTAAACCTTCCATTTTCTCTTCAGGTAACAAGATCCAATGTGAAGTAACGGGTACTTATAAGTTGACTCTCTTATTCCAATCTCAGCTGTATGACCAATCCCATGTTATGACATGTATTCAAGAAATTAGTTCAGTTCATGGTATTCAGTTCATATATCATATTTCAGACTCAGTTATGTTCTCATGTTCCCGTTCATGCATGTTAAGTAAATGATCTCAGGTTCATCAGTATTCTTAGCTTAAGGTGACAGTATTTATTAGATTTACTCAGTTCCATGATTTAGTTACAGTTGTAAACTTGGTATTCCTTATCTTTGCATATTCAGCATGCATTCATGAATCAATTCAGTCATGTACTCATGCATTAGATATGCATGTTCAATATGAAACTCAACTTATCACTAGTTTCAGTCACGTATTCCATGCATTAGATATGCATGTTCAGTATGTAAACTCGATATATCAGTGTTTCTTAACTTAATCAGTCTCATTCGAGGATGAATGTTCCCAAAGGGGAGATATTGTAATACCCCGTATTTCCCTAGCTTAATTTAACCCTCAATACATGAGTATTCCTATGTAAAAAATTTAAAATACTCAGTATTTTTTAGTTTAGAGCTCACCAATGCGTAGGAAATTTAGTCAACTTTCCAATGATATAAGGTTCTCCCAAATCTGATACCCGGGCGAGGAGTTAGAACCATATTAGTAAACAAGTGTGCGAACTGGCACTTCAGCGTGTCGCGGAGGCATTCCAAATGGCAATTATCAAAAACCAATGAGCCAATGCAATAACCCCACATCGCGGTGAGCTTCCATGTCTCATCCAGTGTGTCAACGCGATACCACCGCGTCGCACCATCAATCATTTTTATAATTTTCATTTTCCAATGTCTCATCGCGATCATGGCGCATCGTGCCAAGGGCAAAGATCGGGAATTTTTAGTTAATTTCAAGTTTTAAATTCCAAGGGCTTTTAGGTCTTTATCCCTCATTCTAGTCAGCCTAAACACGAGATTAAAGCCCTAAATAGCTCAATATCTCATTATTTGCTCACTTATCTCAAGAAAGAAATCATTCTCTCCCAATTAGCAAACCCTACCTCTCAAGAAATCAAGACCAAAGCTCAAGCAACTCACCAAGAACTCTAAGAGCTTATCAATTCAGGTATGTTAGGTGTTCATTCATGGGTTTCTTTAACCCATGAAGTCCAAGAACCCTTTTTAAACATACAAGATCTCAGATTCATGATTTCCATGTTTGAATTAGATTTAATTCATGTTCATGATATTAGTTAGGTTTCAATCCATGATTTAATTGCAATTTTCATAAAAATTGAATATCATGTGTGATGAATATGTGATTATCTTGATAAACTCTTGAATTTACAAATTGATTAATGTATCATGATGTTCATGTGTTGGCCATTATCATATAAATAATTCATGCTTTCCAAGTGTTTGCTAAATTTCCTATGTGAAGTAAATAGTGGAATCATGACATGTCATTATGTAGTCCCAATCATGTACAAGCTTATGCCTTGCAAGTATTTGATAAAATGCCTCTATGGATGAATTATGAACAAGTGAACATTGTTATGCTTTTCAAGATCATGTTATGTTTTACTTTTTATGCTATAACGTCCTGGGGGTATTTAATACCCAAAAATCTAGCTGTTTATCTAGAGCTATAGTAGTTACAGAATAGTATCAGTCATGTCACAATGAGTAGTACTCAGTCTGTTAAGAGAATTCAGTAAACTCAGTCAGTTTCTGAACTCAGTAAAGCTCAGGATCAGTCCAGTTCAGTTTAGTTTAATAATCAGTGTCTTTTAGTTGGGATTGGGATTTAGCATCGAGCGAGTGCAGGGATGATGGCTTCCCCGTCAGAGAGGTAGAGTCATTAGTAGCAGTCCCTGTACTCTAGAACTGCATAGCCAGCACAGGATGAAGAGTTACCCATCAGACTTAGCTTGACTATTTCCCAGGAGTCACCCGTTAGATTAGGCTTGACTCCGCCAAGGTGTCACCCGTTAGTTAGGCTTGGCATCTTTGTTTTCCAGTGTTAGTACCTGTGGCATGGTATTAGCACCCTTCCAACTGGGGTCACAGGTTTTACCCCTAGCAGTTCAGATTTAAGGTATGTCGGTTAGATGATTACCTCCCATAGTCTCAGTTTCAGTCTCAGTTTCGAACTCAATTTAGTTCTACAGAATTAGGACTGTTAGACACAGTCACTCAGTATTAGTAATTCAGTTATCAGAAACTTTAGATATCAGTTACTCAGTTATTAGAACTCAGTACTTAGCTTCAGAAAAGCTCAGATACAACATATATATATGTATGTGCATAATATTTCATACTCTGTATTTACAGCAATTTCAGTTATCCATGTACTCTCATATTCGGTTACTCTATATCATTCAGTTAGTTACTGTTCATGCATATGAACCCTTGAAATCAACCTTACCTCATCTAGCATACCAGTATATTCCACGTACTGACACATAATCTTTCTTTGCGCTATGATGTCTCATATCATAAGTTCGGACTCTCAGGTTCCCGACCGTGCTTAGACAGATCCAGTCAGCAGTCGCAAATTTAGTAATAATTCCTTATCTATTGAGGATATTCTTTTATTTTAGTTATTCAGTAGTGTCAGTATTGCATTAGTTGGAGTTAGTTGGGGGATTATCCCATTAACTCCATATCCAGACAGTTCAGTTAGAGGCTTTCAGACTAGACCATTTCAGACAATGTTTAGTTTTTAGATGTTTTTACCATATGTTATTATTTATCAGTATTTAGATTTTCAACCTTATGGCAATTCAACATATTTCTATATTTGTTTCAGTATTATTATTCAGTGCTCATAGCAGATATCAGTCATGGGTTATCTTGTGGTCCTTCGAGGTCGTAAGCACTGTGTAGCGTCCGGGGTACAGACTCAGGGAGTTACAATGAAACAACCCAAATATTTAGCCCTTGAAAATTTCTAAAATTTTATCCTCACTATCCAGACTACTACTTCCTTACAATTCGTAGGAAGTCTTGATGAGTCATTGGACTTAAATCATAGCCAGACCAGTGTGTGTGGCCAACTTTTCTATTCTGAGCGTAAGTTGCTCCCAACAAGTCGTATGTATTCTTTACAACTCATAATGTCCAAACTGTAGTCAAACCAGTGTGTGTTCCAAGTGTTTTTGTCCTGGTGATGACTAGGACCCTACGAGTCGTGTGATGTAAGTCGTAGGGTGAACAATATGTATGCATAATGAAACTATCTTAGAAATGAATTGTAGTGACGAGTCGTAATGTCTCCTTATATGTCGCAGTGTGGCTCATAGTCACTGGTGATAATTTTTTAGTTTTTAAGTTGTGGGCATTTTAGACATTTCTCTTCTTTCCTTACTTATTAACCACGACCATAAAATACTCTTGGGGCATTCCTTCTATACTTAACACATCTAAAACATGATCTCTTCTCTTTGAACTATCCAAGGTTAAGATACTTAGGGTTTCCAAGAAATAGTTCATCCAAGGGAATAAGGGTTGATTTCTCTACATAAATGTAACATCCCGAGTCTGTACTCCGAATGCTACATGGTGCTTACGACCTCGAAGGACCACAAGCTAAATCATGACTGATATTTACTGTGAGCACTAAATAATAATACTGTAAAATGCAGAAAATAGGCTAAAATGCCATAGGTTTAAAATCTAAAATACTGGAAAATAATATCTGATAAAACATCTAAATTTGAAATGTTGTCTGAATCTAAACTGTCTGAAAGTGGAGCTGATGGGACAAGCCCCCGACTAACTCCGACTAATGCAGTGCTGGAACTACTGTAGTGCTGAAATAAAACATATTCTCTATAGATGAGGACTCACTACTAAATCTGTGACTACTGACTGGATCTGTCTAAGCACGATCGAGAACCTGAGCGTCCGAACCTATGATATGAGACATCATAGCGCAAAGAAAGAGTATGCATCAGTACGTGGAATGTATTGGTATGCTAGATGAGGTAAGACTAAATGCAAAGGTTCATATACATGAACAGTAACTGATTGAATGATCTAGAGTAACTGAATATAAGAGTACATGGATAACTGATACTACTAAAATCACTGTTTATGCAATACTATGGACATACATAGATATATACTGTAATTGAGCTTTTCTGAAGTTGAGCATTGAGTTTTGATAACTGAGTAACTAATATCTGAAGTTACTGATAACTGAATTACTGCTACTAATTGACTATGACTGATAGTCTTAATTCTGTAAAACTGAACTAAGCTCTATACTGAAGACTAAAACTAAAACTGTAGGAGGAAATCATCTAACCAACATAACCCAAATAATATAAGATAACTGAGTAGGGGTCTAATTTGTAACCCCAATTAGAAAGGTGTTAGCACTGTGCCATGGGTACTAACAACTGTTGTGGAGTCAGCACTAACTAACGCATAACCCCTGAGATCAGTCCTAAACTAGCGGGTGATCCCTGAGTATGTTAGTTTTATCTAACGGGTGATATCTCATAACCTACACTGGCTACGTAGTTCTAGAACTTAGGGATTGCTTCTAGGGACCCAGTCCTAACTAATGGGTAAGACCCCATCTCTAGGCTCACTCGGTGTTGAATCCTACTCCCAACTGAAAGACACTGAGCTGATTATACTGAACTAGACTAGAGTGATACTGATTTTACTGAATTTTTATGAGTTCTATAACTGACTGAGTTCTACTGGGTTCTGTAACTGACTAAGAGTACTACTGATCGTGACATGACTAACACTATTCTGTAACTGACATTGGATCTAGGTAAATAGCTAAATTATCGGGTATTAAATACCTCCAAGACTCGATAGCATAAAAAGTAAAGCACAACATAATCTTGAATAACATAACAATGTTCACTTGGTCATAATTCATTCATAGAGATATTTCATGAAACACTTGTAATGCATTAACTTGTACATGAATGGGGAATACATGTTAGCATGCTATAAGGAAATTATTTCATTCTCATAGACAATTTATCAAACACATGGGAAGCATACTTGTTTTACTAAATCATAAACACTTGGGGTAAACATGGTTATGACAATCAACTTGCAAATTGAAGGGATTATCATGAATATCATGTAAATTAACACGTATAATGATTTATTTCATGAAGGCTTGTAATTTAATCATATACTAAGACCCCATAATAACATGAACATGGATTCAATTCAATTCAAACATGAAAGTTCATAATTCAACAATCTTGTAATTTAAAAATGGATTTGTGGACTCTATGGGTGAAATGAACCCATAGATGAACACCTAAAATACCTTAGAAGATTCTTTCTTGAAGGTTTTTGGAGAAACTCTTAGGCTTGTTCTTGATTTCTTGAACTAGGGATTTTGCCTTTTGAGAGAGAGTGTTTTTAATCTTGAGAAAAAAAGAAGAAATAATGAGGCAATAGGTTATTTAGGGATTTAATTTCGTGTTTAGATTGATTTGGACTGTAGAAAAATACAAAACTACCCCTGGGAATAAAGGAAAATTCATCACTAAAAAAACTCGATTTTGGGCCCTGGCTCGACGCGGCACTATCGCGCCGTGCCATTGAAAAATGAAAATTGGGAACTGGGGCCTGGCGTGACATGGTGAAATCATGGTGCCCCTTTTATTCTAAATTTTGGACTCAGCGTGATGCGGTAGAATCGCGTTGGGACACTGGAAAAGAAAAATTGTGAATTGAGCATTGGCGTACCAATATCGCGATGAAGCACTGAAAAGTGATAATTTCCATTTGGCTTGGCTCCGCGACTTGTTGACGTTCCAGGTGGTACACTGTCTTACAAAAATGGCTCTAACTCTTCACCCGGGTATCAAATTTGGGCGAATTTTATATTGTTGAAAAACTAATTAAATTTCCTATGAATTGGAAGGATATAAACTGAAAAATACTAAGTATTTCAAAAAATTTATATTGGATCACTCATGTACTGAGAGTTAATCTAGGCTAAGGAAATATGGGGTATTACAATAAACTTGGATATTTCAGGTATGTAACTCTTCCCCATCTATTATTTTGTAAAAACATGTGTTTTAAATAGTTATTCATGAGGTTTTGATGTTGCTTTTGGAACATGGATTGGGTGTTTTGAATGATTTTATTTATGTGATGTTTCATGTTTACATATGCATTGACTATTTTTTAAATTGTGGTTTCGAAATCAATTTGATGCATGGGTATGGTGAATAAATTAGGGGATTGTGATTTCCCCAAATTTTGTGAATATTTACAATTGAATTGGTTATAACCCAAACCCCAATTTGTGAAAGTGGTTTTGAGTACGAGTAAAATTGCATCGAACTATTTTTGGAATAATTGCATGATATAAAGATTTTATTGAAACATGGTGGTTTGATTTAATGAACAAAGGGAGTTATTTTTCCCAAGTTAATGTAATTGTGATGGCATGTTAATGATACTTTACAAGTGTAGTTGGTATAACGGTACCAGCACCGTAGTCCAACATGTGTATTATAGTTCAATGAATGGGAATGTGATAAATATTTTAATAGGGATTAAAAGAGGGTTGTATAGTTGAGTCATGAAAGTAGAGGTCCTGAGGGACCAATACTAGAAACCGTGGTTGCCGATGCGGGGGTCTAAATGACCGGGTGGTTCGAGTCCCTCTTATTATATGATAGTGGTTTGAGTCCCCCATATTATATTACATGATTGGGTTCTTAAGTCACCTTGGTATGTCAGGAGGTTAGAGTCCCCCATGGTGTCTATGTACATCCTCTGGTTTGTATGGATACATGCACTGGGGCTATTTCAACTGGGGAAGAGCTGGAACATATAGTCCTTAGTTTCCTTATTATGACGGTTGAGCTGCACAAATCCAAGTTAAAGTTTTAAAGTGCATGCTAAGCCTTATTTCCTTTCCCGATATATTATTTATGTATGTATATGATGATGTTCAACTGGTTTTGAATTAGATTTGTCTTGGATTTATTTTATCCCCTATCCCTGAGTTATATGCTAGTACTCAACCCACTAACCATATCTAGACGTTGTATCTCTACACGATGCAGACATCAGAAATACTTCTACTTTTTCTTTGCAGTGCTAGGTGGATCGGGTTGGTTCGTCGGTCATCGGTGGTGAGGTGGTGAGATTTCATTCTCTGAAAGACTTGGACATTTCATTAGTTTCCATTCACAGATTATAATTGAGAGTTCACATTATCATTAACATTGTCATTGTCATTGTCAGGGTCGGGGGCATGTCCCAACACTTTATTGATTTTGGTTTTGTTAGAAGGCTTTGTCGATATTATTATTGACTTGGGTGATGTTGGTTAGTTGTTTTTGGTTGGTTACTGATCATCGGTTATAAACATGTCTTAAATTCTTTTATCTTATCTTATGCTATCTTGCTAAATATTTAGAATTCATCCGACATTAGGGGTATTGTGTTCTATTTGGCTAGGAGTAGGGGATGGTGTCCTAGTTGGACTCGAGATAATCGTCATAGTAAGGCCCTAGTTTGGGTCGTGACATGTTACAAATTTGTTTGAAAGACACCTTAATTATTGTAATCAAGTATTTTAACACTTAGATACTCAATTACATCAAGCACACAAGAAATCCTTAAAACAAGGTTAAACAAGTCCAGATAACAACACGGAGGTGCATAAATCCACCCCAGATCATGCTCTAATTTCAAGCATAATGGATTGATTTTACAACCATCACTTTGTACGCGATTCAAGAAAGAGCATTGAGGAAACGACGACTTTGTCATTCTCTTTTCTCATTCAGAGATTGTATAATGATGCTAGTGTACTAGAGATATCAAAAGTCGATGAGAGAGTACAGGTGATAGCCACTACACAGATGAGGATAATGAAGGATATGGCATATTCAACCCTCTCAGAAGACCATGTGAGCCTTTTGCAGCACCTCAGGACCAGACAAAGGGCCCTTCAGTTTCCATAGACCCTAGCGAGGTATAGAGAGAGGATGTGGGAGCATGCTTTGATTTTTTAAGAGGGAAGCATAGAGTCCCCCGAGGCTAGTACATAGGGTGAGGGGACCCCAACATGTAACGACCCGAGACTACCCTTTAGTCATCATACAATTCTTATATCCCCGAAGGACCACAAGCTAACCCATAACTGATATATGCTGTGAGCACTAAACAATAATGCTGAATAAATGCAGAAAAACTTGCTAAAATTTCACAAGGTTCAAAATCTAAAATAATGATAAATAACAACATATGATAAAACACCTGTATCTAAAATACTGTTTGAACTAGTTTAGTCTGAAAGCCTCTAACTGGACTATCTGAATATAGAGTTGATGGGACAATCCCCCAACTAACTCCAACTACTACAATACTGAAACTATTGAAATACTAAAATAAAAGTGTATTCTCGATGGATGAGGACTCACTATTAAATTTGCGACTGCTGACTGAATTTGTCTAAGTATAGTCGAAAAACTTAAGAGTTCAAACCTATGATATGAGACATCATAGCGCAAAGAAAGAATATGCATCTGTACATGGGATGTACTGGTATGCTTGATGAGGTAAGGCTGAATACAAAAGTTCAAATGCATGAATAGTAACTGACTAAATAATATAAAATAACTAAATACGAGTACGTGGATAACTAAAACTGTTGTAAATACTAAGTATGTAACACTGTGCATATATGTATACCGTAACTGAGCTTTTCTGAAGCTAAGTACTATGTTTTGTTACTGAGCAATTGATAATTTGAAGTTATTGATAATAGAATTACTGATACTGAGTGACTGTGTCTGACAGTCCTGATCTTGTAGAACTAAACTGAGTTCTAGATTGAAGGTTAAAACTAAAACTGTGGGAGGTAATTATGTAACCGATATACCCCTTTATGAACTGATTGGGGTCTAAGATGTAACCCCAGCTGGGAGGGTGCTAATATAGTGCCACGGGTACTAACACTAGAAAACCTAGATGCCAAGCCTAACTGATGGGTGACACCTGGGCGGAGCCAAGCCTAATCAGACGGGTGAACCCTCGGAGGTAGTAAAGCCTAATCTGATGGGTGAATTCTCTTCCTATGCTGGCTACGCAGTTATGGAGTACAGGGATTGCTGTTAACGACTATTCCTATCTGACGAGGAAGCCATCATCCCTGCACTCACTTGGTGCTAAATATTACTCCCAACTGAATTGACACTGACCTGTTACACTGGACTGAACTAGACTGAATTCACTGAATTTCCTGAGTGCTATAACTGTCTGAGTTCTACTGAATCTGTATCTAACTGAGAGTGCTATTGATCATGACAAGACTGACACTACTCTGTAACTGACACTGGCTCTAAATAAACAGCTAATTTGTTGGGTATTAAATACCCCCAGGACTCGATAGCATGAAAAGTAAAGCATCACATGATCTTGCAGAGCATAACAATGTATACATGTTCATAATTCATCTATAGAGATTTCATAAGCTTTTGTAGAGAATAAGCTTGTACATATACTAACATGTCAAGATTTCATCACTTTATTCACATAGACATTCTATCAATGTATACATGTTCATAATTCATCTATAGAGATTTCATACACACTTGTAGAGCATAAGCTTGTACATATACTAACATGTCAAGATTTCATCACTTTATTCACATAGACATTCTATCAAACACTTGTAGGGCATAAGCTTGTACATGATTAAGATCCCATAATAACATCTCATGATTCCTCTATCTACTTCACATAGGCATTTTAGCAAATACTTGGGGAACATGAGTATTTTACATGATAATGGTAATCACATAAACATCATGGATACAATACTTAATTGCAAATTCAAGGATTTAGCATGTAATTCATATAATTCCCCCTAAATACTCTTATATTTTTCATGAATCTTATCATAATCATGGATTGCAAACCAAATTAACATCATAAATGCATTAATCTCTTTGTACGTTTAAGGGTTTATCGAGATAACCACATATTCATCACACATTTTATTTAATTTCATGAAACTTGCATTTAAATGATGGATTGGAACCCAACTAATATCATGAACTTGAATTCAATCTACATCAAACATGGAAATCATAAATTAGAGATCTTGTAGGTTTAAAAAAGGAGTCTTGGACTCTATGGGTGAAAGGAACCCATAAATGAACATCTAACATACCTTAATTTGTGAGATTCTTGCAGTTCTTGAAGGATTTCTTGGGCTTGACCTTGATTTCTTGGGCTTGACCTTGATTTCTTAAACTCAGGTTTCTGCCTCTTGAGAGAGAATGATTTTCTTCTTGAGTGAAAGTGAGGAAAATGACATAATAGGGTATTTAGGGCATAATTTCGTGTTTAAAGGCTGATCTAGGTCATGGAAAAAGACACTATTGACCCTAAAAAGTTTTTAATTTTCATCACTGAAAACCCGAGTTGGGAACTCGATGCGATGCGGCGCTGTCGCGCCGTGTCATTAGAAACTGATGATTGGGAACTGGGCTGATGGCGCGACACGACGCCATCACGGTGCCTCACTGGTTGTGAATTTTCCCTTTGGTGTGACGCGCCGTGATCGCGGAGTCACACTGGAAAGTGATAATTGGAAAAAAGGCTAGTGGAACGATGCAGTGGTGTCGTGTTGTCTCACTAAAAAATGACAAATGCCATTTGGACTGCCTCTGCGACGCGCTAGAGTACCAGGTGGTACACTATCTTACTGAAATGGCTCTAACTCTTTGCCTTGGGGATGGATTTCGGCGAATTTGGTATCGATGGAAAGATTATTCAATTTCTCACATAATGAAAAGTCAAAATCTTGAAAATTACACATGTATAAAAGGGTATTCATCTTTAAAGAAATTCTTTGACATTTTTGGAATGAATTTAAGCTAGGTAAAAGTACGGGATATTACAATATCTCCCCTTGTGAACATTCATCCTCGAATAAGACTGATTAAGATGAGGACTACTGATAGACTGAGTTTATATACTGGACATGCTTATCTGATGCATGGAATACATGAATGAACTAATTAATGAATGCATGAATGAATATGCAATGATAACTGATACTAAGATTATAGCTGTAACTGATCATGGAACTGAGTAGATCTAAGGAAGACTGTTACCTTAAGATGAGAACACTGATAAGCCTAAGATCATTTATTGAACATGTTTGAATAGGAACATGAGAATATGAATGAGTCTAAAATGTGATACACGAACTGAATATCATGAACTAAACTGAGCCCTTGAGTACATAGCTTACGACTGAGATTAAAACTAGAGGGTCAATTGTGAGGACCCATTACTCCAACTGGATTCATTACGTGAAGATAAAATGAAAGGTTTAGATCATGATAACTCAGGGGTTATAGTGCATCTCCCCCTTGGGACACTATGTCCCTGGAAGAATGTTGACTTGACTGAGATACTGAGGAAAAGATGAGATGATGCACGAGGCACCTATGAACTAAATCGTAACTGAATATCTGGGATCTAAAACTGAGACATGATACGTCAACTGGGCTGAACTCATTACTACTAGGAGGCTCTATCTTGGAATTGTCATATTCATTATACTTCGGATAGTAATACTAGATGGAAAGATGGGAAACCACACGAACTTGTCTGCATGACTACTAACTAAATTACTGACTTTACGGACTAACTCATGCTGAAAACTTATACTCGATTGGAGCATTTCTTGACACTCTTTCTATGGAGTTCTAGTGACTTTAGGGAGTAAGGAATCTAGACATGGTCTGAATAAGATATCTGAATAACAACATGGCTCCAATTCTGTAACATGGAGTAGGGCCTACAAAACACCTTCTAAGATAGAGTTTCTAAGCCTTGTGCACTGCAGCTACAAATTTTCCAGCTAAGACATATTTTTTTTGAATACTTTCTCAACTATACTCTCCACCTTAGCACAATACTTTACCTGAAACTACAGAAAATATTTATACGGGCGCTGAGTATGAATGCATAAACATACTAGCTTATCTGATTAAGTAAACGACTGATAGCTGAATACTGGTCATGTAAGATTGAACTGTTCTTAACCTGAATAACTGGATTGAAACTATAAAGTACTATGTATATGAGGTAAGGACTGACTGAGGAACGTGAGGTATCTGAACATGAATTCGTGGAAACGGTATTATCAGGGAATGAAAGACTAAATGCATGACATGATTCTGAAATAATAAGATACTGATAACTGAATAACTGGTAACTGTACACTTTGGTCAAGCAAACCTGAAATGGGACTGAGTTTGGAACTGAAAGCTGACTGACACGGTGACTGAATTCTGATATCTACATGATGGAGACTGGCACAAATTGAGGATCTAAATGTACACACATTCTGTATTTTCTCAACTTCTTATCTCAGGAAGAATTCTGATTTTTCCTCCAATAAGTAAATACAACCTCTTGCTAGATATTCATCCACACTCTAACATAACTTTCAAGCCTATCTTTATAACTACAACTTCGGGTAAAATATTCATGCACCAATCTTTCCTTAATCATGAAACATCTACCCTATTCTCTTCCTTCTAAGGAATTTCTCATCACTACATCATTTCATAAGGAGAGTTCACTGAAGGGCTAAAACATAGGGGTCTGAAGGATGAATGAAAACTATACCTGAGCTTGATACATAACTAAATCCTGAGGAATAGAATACCTATATCATCGATTTACCAAGAGGTCCAAACTAAAAATATACATGACATAGTCTAAATTTAATTGATCATTAGGAGCGTAGCATGAGTCATAGGAACTGAGTATACTGTAAGGTATGAGCACCTAAGTCACGAGCTGCGTGACTTGGATTGGAGATTCTATATTCATGGAACATGATTCGTAACACTAATTGATCTGGAACTCCCTATACTAGGGACTATAGGCGTACATAATTTTTTGATAGGGTGCACAAATATGAGCTATGATCATAGAGCCGACATGTAAGTCATGAATAAATATGGTGACAGCTGAAGTACAAAACTTTGCACTGAGGTAAGGACAGGTTGGTTGTCAATATCTCCCACCGATTTTGTACACACACGGACCTTGCAACTATAATCTGAAGGCCTGACTTGGTTACTTGTCCTACCATCTTCCCCTTATCTTAAAGTCATTATTCTAAGTTTGTGAACCTCTTAATAAACACTAAATTGAGCTGAGACCACTTACTTTATAGTCTGAGATATGACAATGCTCATAAACACTAAACACATTCTGAAGGACTACTCCTGCTAATGAAGTTCCACTGCTAGTACTTCCTTTCGATACATAATTCTTATCTTTCTATTGCCCCAAAAATCATCATATAACAACCTCAACACTGACTAACTTAGAATTCTCAACTTCTCTTTCTACTAGGTGAATCTAGAGATTCAAACTTAAATCAACTGAAACTGAGGTACTACTCCTCTATTCAAGGACCGATTCATCAAGAAGCTGAAATTGAATGACTTTATTACTGAATTCAACTGAAGAAATTTTTTGGAATACTAAAACCGAGCAATTTCTATGTACCCACCTAGCTAGAATAGGTTTACGTGCTGAGGTGAGGTAGGCACTAAGAAAGGTTCTTTTAAAGATTTGATCTGACCTTAAAGTGGACTGCTATGCAAAGAGTTACAAAAGACAAAGGAGCTCTTGGATCTGATGAGGTATAAACATGTAAATGGGAGATATGTAACGTACTGGTGGCTACATCAGGAGAACTTTCCTGATCTTGTCTGGACTGAAGTTCATAAAGCTTGCTTGGGCATTGCCCACTGGTAGAACTAGTAGTGGAACCCTGCTGGGTTGGGCAATCAGATTGAGTTAAAAGACTATTAAAGGACTGAGTTAGAGTTAAAGGACTGAGGACCTGGCTAAGGAAAGTTTCTAACTCTATGGCCTGGCTTACCACACCTGAAAAAAACATCATTGCCAGCTCTGCAGACACCCTGATGGTTTCTGCCACTTTTCTGACAAAGTGGGTGAGTACGACCTCTTTTCAGGATACCCTGAGGCTTAGATCCTGACGTGCTACCTCGAGTTTTATTTCTAAACTTTGTCACTAGTACACTAGCTATAGAAGGAGTTGGGGTTGAGAATTTCTGATGGAACTGGAAGCAGTTACCACCCTCTGACCTTGGCCTAAAACTACTTGTTCTGACTCTTTTATTCTCTCTATCATCCCACCTACGATTCTTTCTCTTGATCTACTGAGTATAAACCCCAAACCTAGATAGAAAAATAGCTTGTAGATTGTTCTGAGCAACTACTGAATAGGCTAAAGTAGAGAAAGCAACTCTGAATTTTGCATAAGAGACATGCTCATCCAGGGGATCTGCTTGAACGAAATGAGGTGCTGACTAATTTTCATTACTTCTTTCATTAGCTTCTCTGGAAGACATGTTCTGAAAGCATTAGGAAGAGATAAATTAGACTGATAGTTTAACTTGAGCTCATGCTCACTCTCACGATATGAATAATGAAAGAAGGGAAACTTTTCCTAAAACATTTCATAGCCTCTTGTCCATAAGTGTGGCGCGCTACACACCCATGCATAAGACTCTACTTAATGCAGCTTTCAAACTCCCTAGCACTCAGTTGAACCTTAGGCTCTGATACCAAGTTTGTAATGACTTGAGACTACCCCCTAGTCATCACACGGTGCTTACAATTCCGAAGGACCACAAGCTAACCCATGACTGACATCTGCTGTGAGCACTGAATAATAATGCTGAATAAATATAGAAAAAAAGGCTGAAATACGATAAGGTTCAAAATCTAAAATAATGATAAATAACAACATCTGATAAAATACCTGTATCTGAAATACTGTCTGAACTAGTCTAATATGAAACAATTTAACTGAACTGTCTGAATTTGGAGTTGATGGAACAAGCCCCCAACTAACTCCAATGACTACAATACTAAAACTACTGAAATACTAAAATCAAAGCGTATCCTCGATAGATGAGGACTCACATTAAATCTGCGACTGCTGACTAGATCTGTATAAGCGCGGTCGAAAAACCTGAGCGTCCGAACCTATGATATGAGACATCATAGTGCAAAAAAAAAGTATGCGTCAGTACGTTGGATATAATGGTATACTAGATGAGGTAAGGTTGAATGCAAGGGTTCAAATGCATGAATAATAACTGACTGAATGATATAGAATAGCTACATATGAGTACGTGAATAACTGAAACTGTTGTAAATACTAAGTATGCAACACTGTGCATACATGTATACAGTAACTGAGCTTTTCTGAAGCTAAGTAGTACATTCTGTTATTGAGTAACTGATAATATAAAGTTACTGATAACTGAATTACTGATACTGAGTGACTGTGCCTGACAGTCCTGATCCTGTAGAACTAAACTAAGTTCTAGACTGAAGAATGAAACTAAAACTATGGGAGGTAATATCATGCCACGGGTACTAATACGAGAAAACCAAGATGCCAATCCTAACTGACGGGTGACACTTGGGCGGAGCCAAGCCTAATCTGATGGATGACCCCTAGGAGGTAGTCAAGCCTAATCTAATTGGTGACTCATCATCCTATGTTGGCTACGCAGTTCAAGAGTATAGGGATAGCTACTAACGACTCTGCCTATCTGACGGGGAAGCCGTCATCCCTGCACTCTCTCAGTGCTAAATCCTACTCATAATTGAATAGACACCGATCTGTTACACAAGACTGAACAGGACTGAATTCTATGAGTTTTCTGAGTGCTATAACTGACTGAGTTCAACTGAGTTCTGTATCTAACTGAGAGTTCTATTGATCATGACAAGACTGACACTACTCTGTAACTAACACTGGCTCTAAATAAATAGCTAATTTGTCGGGTTTTAAATACCCCCATGACTCGATAGCATGAAAAGTAAAGCATCACATGATCTTGCAAACTAAAATAATGTATATATGTTCATAATTCATCTATAGATATATTTTATCAAACACTTGTAGAGAATAAGCTTGAACATATACTAACATGTCAAGATTTCATCACTTTATTCACATAGACATTCTATCAAACACTTGTAGGGCTTAATCTTGTACATGATTAAGATCTCATAATAACATCTCATGATTCCTCTATCTACTTTACATATGCATTTTAGCAAATACTTGTGGAGCATGAGTATTTCACATGATAATGGTCCTCAGATAAACATCATGAATACAATACTTAATTGCAAATTCAAGTGTTTGTCATGTAATTCATATAATTCTCCCTTAATACTCTTCTTATTTTCATGAATCTTATCATAATCATGGATCACAAACTAAATTAACATCATAGATGCATTAATGACTTTGTACGTTCAAGAGTTTATCGAGATAAGCACATATTCATCACACATGTTATTTAATTTCATGAAACTTGTATTTAAATCATGGATTGGAACCCAACCAATATCATGAACTTTAATTCAATCTACATCAAACATGGAAATCATAAATCTGAGATCTTGTAGGTTTAAAAAGAGATTTTTGGAATCTATGGGTGAAAAGAACCCATAGATGAACATCTAACATACCTTAATTTGTGAGATTCTTGCAGTTCTTGAAGGATTTCTTGGACTTGACCTTGATTTCTTGACTAGGGTTTCTGCCTCTTGAGAGAGAATAATTTTCTTCTTGAGTGAAAGTGAGGAAAATGACATAATAGGGTATTTAGGGAATAATTTCGTGTTTAAAGGCTGATCTGGGTCATGGAAAAAGACCCTATAGCCCATAGAAATTTTTTAATTTTCATCACTGAAAACTCGAGTTGGTCACCCGACGCGATGCGGCGCTGTCATATCGTGTCACTAGAAACTGACGATTGGGAAATGGGCTAATGGCATGACGCGACGCCATCACGGTGCCTCACTGGTTGTGAATTTTCCCTTTGGAGCGACACGCCATGATTATGGAGTTACACTGGAAAGTGACAATTGGGAAAAAGGATAGTGGCGCGACGCGATGGTATCATGTTGTCTCACTAGAAAATGACAAATGCCATTTGGACCGCCTCTGCAGCGCGTTTAGACTATCAGGTGGTACACTGTCTTACTAAAATGGCTCTAACTCTTCGTCCGAGGGTCGGATTTGGATGAATTTGGTATCGATGAAAAGCTTATTCAATTTCACAAACAATGAAAAGTCAAAATATTGAAAATTACATATGTATAAAAGTGTATTCATCTTTAAAGAAAGTCTTTGACATTTTTGGGATGAATTTAAACTAGGTAAAAGTATGGGGTGTTTCACAACGACATCCACATTAGCTCCGTCTTCTACCTCAGAGATGATTGGCGTCTCTTCAGACCCACTTACCCATACACTTCAGCTGCTTCTCTGGTATGGTGTTAGTTTCTCATGTATTCTTGTAGAGCTTAGTGGATAGCCAGAGCACCACCACTAGACGACTAATGAATGTAGAGACAAAGATAGCGACGTTGTATGAGTAGATCTAGTAATAGGTTCGGAACAGACTACAAATGACAGAGGCTAGATGAGAGTCAGCACATACAACTGCTATGTCACATCTATGTGCTGATCTACATGCATGTATTAATTTTTGAGATACGTGTGGAAAATAAGTTTACAGTAATTAAGGCACCATATCTAGGAGCTTTTAGAGAGAATATGGATACACTTAGAGCCAAAGTGCGCTCGGTGATGAAGAGCCATATATCAGCCATTCCTTCGATCATACTCGCAGTTTACAGCCTGCACCTCCACTTGGACCAAGATATTTTGATATTTTTATGGAGGATAATGAGGTGGTCCCTATTATTAGGACAAGGAAAGGTTGAGAGAGGTCTTGTAGAATCCACATATGCCGTATGAGCAGGCCCTAAAAAGGTCAACCTATGATTCTCATAAGACTATATTTGTTGAGAGGCGGAGACGTAACGAGATAGTAGCGGGTGCCTCCTCTAGTAATGCACTTCCACCATGACTGCCTTCGCCAGTAGATATACCCCCATCTGGGGATGTCGATGACACAGATGCTTAGTGCATCCCAGCTATGTCCTAATTACCTTTGTTTTACTTTATTTCACACATTGGGGACAATGCACAGTCTTTTAGTTGGGGGTGGGGAAAACCATAGTCGCCACAGGTTTTTCTTACCCTGCTTCTTTTCCTACTGTCCCGTGTATGGTTACAGATCTTGCATATTTAGGTTTAAATTATTTTGTGATATGTTTTATTTGGTGTTGTGATTGGTTTTACTATCTAACTAGGTGAATTTTGAGTTTTTAAGGCAGTTCACATATTTTGATTTTAATTTTTGAGAAAAATAATACTCCTCCAAAATTATATGTGTGACGTATATATGTGTGACCTTCGTGGATCTTGTTATGGCATTAGAATTAGGGACATGATAACTGTAGCTAAAAATTGCATGAACTGGATAGATTCTGTAGTTCTGTGATATAGTCCTATGCCATGTGACTGTGAGATACTATCTTAGTTCCCTGTGTGTTAAATCCAAAACTTGCCCGGTTGGTCTTACCTAGGTTGTAGGATAGTTGGTTAGGAAAGGATCGTAGGCTATTTTTGAGTTGTAGTCCACTTTTAGCTTAAATGGCCTTCCCATTATGAAATAGTATCCTTTGATCCCTGTTCTGATCCTTATAGCCTATTTCTTTGTTTTCACCTTCCACCTTCCCAATTGTAGTACAATGAACTTATTTTGGCCCTGGTCCTCCTTGGATATTATGCACCTCAACTCAGGCAAATCGCCTAAGTTGATGGCGGCTAGCATAGGGGTGCGTAATGTATAGTGGATATAAAGAAGGGAAAAATTAAAGAAAAAGAAAGTAGGGTTGGGTGTGATGGCAAAAGAAACATATAAGAAAAAGAAAAATGTGAAAGAGTTGAAAAAAGAGAATAAAGAAACCACACCCAACCTGAATGCACTTTAAAATAAAGTAAAAATAGTTAATAAGTGAGACCCAAAGTTAGTGTAGTTCCAAGGAGGCTTAGTCACTTGATATCCATATGTACCATACCAACCTCTTCTTTATAAAAAATTCAAAATATCTGAAATTACCTCTTCTTCAAACCTAATGAAAAAATTATCCTCTGATTATCCTTAAGAGTCACAAAGTGAGTTACCCATCAGTCCTTCCTATGAGAAACCTGAACTATAAGTGAAATTGTTCAAGTTGAAACTCTAAGCTTCATTAATTGTCCTGTCTTAGTAGATGACCTAAACAAAGGTTTTGGTTCTCCAATTGAGCAAAAGATTCTTCAAAATGAAGAACCTCTTCTCTTAGAAAAACCAGAGTCCTGCAATGCTCCTCAAATACAGGTTTCTTCTAAGGAATTCAAAGGTACTGAAATCTCAAAAAATATACAAGAGCCTGGTTCCTCCACTCTTTCTGAATTAAACCCTATATTCTCCCAAATTATTGATGAAGAATTTTTTTTTAAAAATTCTAATCCTTTTAGCAACATAAATTGGGTAGCTAAAACTATTCTTTTACTTGGACATGATCCCAAGGAATGGTCTGCTAGTGGAGAAGAGCAAATAGCAGAAGAAAATGATGATTTGAAAAATGGTAGGAAGTTTGTATTACTTCTAAATGAGGAAAATGAAGAGGATGAGGATGAACAACCTCTGATTTCGAAAATGAAGAAACTGAAGGACTGTAAAGGAAAGGAGAAATTAGTTGACTCAAGTATACAAGTTACAAGATCTTACTCCACTAGAGGGTTTGATATGAAATTGCTAGCAGATGCAATGAATAAGAGTAAGTCTCCTACTACTAAAAAATAAGACTCATGAAGTCTACCATAGAGGAAGAAAAAAATCTTAAAATTATGGAAGTGAGATAAGATGAGGATGGTAATTATGATAATTTTATTGCATTTAAAAAGAAAATACTAGAAGTTTATGGTAATAAAGGTACTAGGTCCTCTGATCCAACGTTTAGGAGTCATGGTGTAAGCAGAAAGAAGCACATAGCTATGAAAAAAGAAGAATGTCTCTAAGGGGCCTAGTCCCAAGAAAAGAAAAATTAATGATAAGGGTGAGCCAAGTTATGAGCCCAAAAGAATAAAAAAGGGAAGAAAAGAAAAATATGTCCAGAGAAAGAATGATTGAAAGCCTAAAAATACAAAAGGTACTGTCAGGAAGAATGTTTGATCCCAAAATCTATGAGAAACCTGGGATGGTGGAGTTGAAAGAATATGTTAGACACTAAGGATGGCTATGTCTATTTGAGGAAGCATCACCAATGGTTTTTGAAAATAATGTGAGAGAATTCTATTATTCAACAGATTTCTCAGAAGATAGATTGAGTCAATTTGAACAGGTGCCAGGAAAAGAAATAAGATTGGATGAAGAAAACTTGGGAAGAATTTTGGATATACCTACTATAGATGTGAGGACAGTTATAGAGCAACAACCCATAGACGAATTTATAATTGAAGGCTCAAGAGTAGGTGGAACATCAATAGCTACAGTAAAGAAGAAATTTCTAAAGAGTGAGTTTCAATTGGTTTTTGAATTTATTAATAAGGTCCTGCTACTAAGATTAGAGAAAAGAACAATTTCCTCTAGTATTGATATGTTTTTAATCAAATTCCTGAGTAATTTTGAGTTAATAAGTCTGCATGCTCTAACGATAGAGAATATGCATAAGGTGGTTCAAGAATAGAAAGAAAGGCATGGGGTGCGATATGGTTACTTGTTGAACAAAGTTTTTAATTATTTTGAAGTGATTGAGACTAAAGGAACACCAGGAACAGTCAAACAAAATACCAGTCTAACTATATTGGTGGAAAATGAGTGCATTGAAGAAAAAATGGGGAATGATTAAATATGATGAATATATATTTATTCTCAAAGCTTTGTGGTTGGTTTGTCATCATCAAAAGAGGGAAAATTATTACATGTTGTTTTGATGATGAGAATATGACTACAAGGGAGAAGGTCCCTGGATGTTCAAAGCAACAATACAACTGACACGCATCTGCACAACTTTGTCTATTTATGCAACACACTGGTAGGTGCTGCTTGTACTAATTAAGACACCTGGTCCAGTGACATTTCAGCTCTAATCATCACTCATTTATAAAAAGTAAAAAATGCTTCTTTATTAAATGATTTTTGCAAATCCAAAGAGTGAAGAAACTAAAAAGGAAAAAACTCCATATTAAACACTGCTCAAGTTCTTAGCTGTATGAGTGTGATTAAATAGAAATTGTTCTTGAGTGAAGCTTGATTTATAAATGAATTACTTGTGTTATAAGAGTAATGAAATTTTCTATTTCCTTAGAGAGAGGTTAGGTAGAGTAACATCAGATGGATATTGGTTAGAGTTAATTAATATCAGCATGTGTCCTTGGCAGAGTTGTCAAGATGAGCTTATAGTAGAGTTATTAAAAGTGGAATAAACCTAAAGTCAGGTTCATTGAAATCTATAATCAAGAGTTTGATTATAGTGGATTTCTAAGATGCTTGTGAAGGTATGACGTGTTTTTTCCTTCCTTGGTCAAGGAGGATTCCACATTAAATTCTTGTGTTTTACTCTTCCTGCATTGTTTCTTACTTCCTGGTTGCTTTACTGTGTTTTGCCTATGATTGACTTTGAGGGGCCTGGTCCCTCACTATGTGGTGCAACCCTCAGGGTTTTAATAACATCTATGAGTCATATCATATCTAGAGGCCAAATATCACATCTATGAGGCATATTTGTAATGCCCCAAAAGTATCCCCTGAACGTCACACAATGCTTAAGACTACGAATAACCCTAAGCTAACCCATGATATCTATTCATCTTAAAACTCGCATAAACGGTGAACTAACATGTGTATAAAGACTTAAAGAATACAACTTAATATCTCATTGCCAACTAGTAAATTGGAAATCTTAAACAAGCTCTTAAAACCGAAAGATACATAGTCTGCCAGCCTCTATTACGAACTAGAGAGCCACTGGGACAGACCCTAGCTGACCTAAACATAAATAGAAATCAAGTAACTAAAATACTTTCATCAATGAATAAGAGACTTACAAGCTGTTCTTTGTACTATGAGGACTCACCAAAGTCGGGATGTAGGTAATTATGCCCATAGTCAATCGTGCTACTAGAAATGAGCACCAAAACCTACATTATAAGACAATGTAGCACATTGACATGTATGTTGGTCAGTAGTTCTAGAATGTACTGAGTATGTGGGGAGGTAAATGCATAAATAAGACAAGAACTTAATATATATGTACACTTTCAAATGATGCATGCTAAGTGTAAATGACTCACCTTGGACTTGAGTAAAACTAAAGACGACAAGATCATAAAACATGGATAATAAAGCATATGAATAAGCTTAGTGAGACATTAAACCTAGTTTCTATAATATTTACTTTTATTTTTTCTTGTGGGACATTTTTCTAATCGACATAAATCATGTGAGCTATCATGGAGTCCAACGTCTTTCCTACGTTCGGGAGAGCAGTCCTATCCTTGCCATCAGAATAGAACCTTAACTTATCGTGATCACTAAACTTAACCCATACTGGGACTTAAACCTATGGTGGCTCGTAGTTTCTAGGAATTTCGGATACTCTTATCCACATTCCCTTGTCGGTGCTAAATACTACTCCGTATATATATATATACGCTCATACCTAAGAAATCCACCTTAAAATAGCATAAGAATTTACAGACTGAAAACCAGTCATGCTTCTCTTTACTGAAATCTTAATCAGAAAGAACACTTGTGGATTTCATATATTATCTTAGATCAAAAGATCAAGCTTTTCTCTAAATCATTCTATGAAACATATCACTGGAGCTTAAAAGCATAAACTTCTACTAAACTCAGTTCTTTTACTTAGGACTTGGAATTCATGCTTTATTTCATAGATATTCATAACAAAATATTATGCTCAATATTCACATTGAAATCTTTCAACAATATCCCAGTCAAGATAATGAAATTCAAATCACAATATAATTCTTACAAGTCAAAACATGAATAGATATAGACCTTGATGCACTTAAATCTTTTAATCACATGATAGTGTTATACTTCAAGAATATGATTATTTGGATATGAAAGCTAATTCAAAACAAGAAAATTCAAATGTAAGATCATACTTTTCAGGCACAAAGATGAAAGAATAACCTTGTTCAAAACCCCACATACCTGGAATTGCTTGACTTGTAAAGAGGACTTGAACTTTGATACTTGAGAGATGACATGGTGAGAGAAACCCTAATCTTGTTGTCCTTGAAGATGGGATGAGAAAAGATATTGTTAATTGACTAAAAGATAGAGAAAAATAATGCCTCTCATGGGTTATAAGTTGTGGGTTGGGAGTTATAAGAGGAAAAAGACCAAAAGGTCCCTTAACTAAGCTTACAGAAAATTGACCGTATATCTTCACGAGACAAATTATGACTCACAAGGTGAGGGTACGAGTTGGACTAGTAACTCTTAATCTTGGCAATGGCAAAGATAGCACACTCGCTGGTCAATATACGAGTGGTAATGAACCGACCCAACCCTTGTCATAATGGGAGTCCTAAGTTTGACCGGGACCGGAGACCACCCCCATTACCCAACCCAACCTCTAGTCGTCTGCCCTGAGTTGTCTGAAACTATAGGATAAGTATATTATCAAGAATGAACCAATCGAGTCCATACGTCTAAACCTAACCAATAGTCAAACCGAACCATAAACCATAACTGTATGAGTTCCATAATAATTATATATGATCCCAAAATAAAAGAGGATGGAATAGTGAAAAATTTAGTCCCACGGTATCATCCCCAATACCAATAGCAATGCTAAAGCTGACATCAATACTGATCCCACCCATACCAATCCGTAGTAGTTCCACAAAAGCCTCTGACCAAAAGAATACCAAAATCCGGTTGGGACATCCCCCAACCATAGAGAAAATCAATGTTCATAAATAAACCAAAGTATAAAATAACATACATGAAATAGAGCCTTTCGAAAAAATGGAAGCTCACCACTTCAATCCAGTAGCTGATCTTGAATGTCCGATAGATAAGCAGGAGGATTAGAACGGCCGATTCCTGGATCGCGTAGGGATACAACCGCTCAAAGATGGGTTAGCGGGTGAATGCTAACTTGAACTCAAGATAAGGATAAAATAATACCAACCATTAAAACCAAGTAAATCGACTATATGCATACAAACAATACATATATATAAAACCATTTTGGGAAAGGGAACCGAGTTTAGCATGAATTTAAAACCATTAACTTGGATATGTGAAGCTTAACCATCCTTAACCACCCATGGGCCATATGGGTCCAATGTAACTCCTGAATGGGCCCCTATACATGTATCCATACAAACTGGAGATACCATAAGAGTAAGGTATTCCCAAGTACCCTTACCCTCTATGATACATATGAACATTGTACCTAGAGGATTCCCACGTACCTCATAGTATCATAAAAGGGTCGCCATGCCCTATCCCTCATGTCAGCAAACATAAGTTTCTAGTGTTCGTTCATGGAACTCCAACTTTCACGGTTAGCTATCACACCCTGCCATTATTATCCAATTAAAACTATTTCCAACCAACCAATCGATTATTCCATTTATTATTTACCAAGGCTATCAGTAGTGGTATCGTTATACCAACTATAACTTGCACGTATTATGCTTAGCCAAACTTTTTAAGGTAAAGGGATTCCTGTGTACCCATTTACCAAGTTAACTTAGGGGAGTCCCATGTACCCCTCAAGTATTCCATTATTAAGTTGATTGGGGGAGTCCCATGTACCCCGCAAGTTGTTTATTAACATGCTTACTTGGGGGATTCCATTGTACCCCACAAGGACTCCAGTTAACTATAATCATGACCACCAAACCATTTAAACATTTAGGGTTCCATTACCAAGTTTAAACCATGCATAAGTTCCATTAAAATCCAAGAATGTAGAGAAAACATTCCCATAGGCATTTTATCAAACACATTGGGGACATAGTATTTCCAAAACCAAAGCCAATTACCAAATATACATTCCCATGCAACCAATTATCCAAAACAATCATTAAAGCATAATTAAAATATGGGAAAACCATAGCCAAGCATTTATAACCAAAACCCCCAAATTATATTTGAAGGTCCAAAACCATACAATAATCAAACCATGAAAACATTGTATAAAACCATGCCTTTAGTTGGGAATAACAATGAGGGAATAGAACATGCCTTAAACAAAGAAGATGGTGGAGAGAAATAACCAACACAAACCCCAAATAAATCCTTAAGATGAAACCCTAGCCTTCCTTTACTCAAAAGCTTTAGAGCGAATTGTAGAGTGTTTAAGAGAAGTTTCTAAGTGTTAATGAATAGAATAATAGGGGAAATAATCTCCCAATAAGAATATAAGTTGTGGGGCATTATTAGATTAAGTGGGGAAATATTCTAATTGACCTAACTTAAACACCTAAAAATCCCATCATGTGGGTACGACTATCCATACTAGTCATACCCTTCAATATGAGTGGTACCTACCCACCACTCGTACCCAAGGACATCTCTCTTGGACCTAACACTGTCCAAGGTACGAATCACCCAAAACTATGTCGTATCCAAGTATACGACTAGTACCCATGTTCTGAACCTATGCAGAATAGAATCCCAAGAGAATTGAACATTGATCACCAGACGAGTCCATGGTACCACTTATACCCTGGCTTATGGCTCATGGTAAGCCGCTCATACTCAGATCCAACTTAAGTTACAAAGCCTAAGACTAAGTGAAGTAACCAAACAACTCGTATCCACCGATACGACTTGTACCACCCAAGTTATATCCATTCCAGAAACCAAATCCAATCCACCAACCAACACTGGTCAGTATACGACTAACCCATACCACTCGAATCCAAGTGTACAAGTCATTTTCCCTAGTCGTATCTTGTCCAGAGACCAGAAATCCTGGAAATATTTCTAAGGGCCAGGAATCCAAGGTGTTTCAGTCTTCCCCACTAGGATCATTCATCCCCGAATAAAACACAAGGTAGGGCAACCGCAAGCACGATTCATTTGCATTATCAAATTTCAATCCAACCTTTAACCAAGTTAGGAAACACAAATGCAAGGATATTAATGTTTTCTTTAATAAACTCAAAAAATAAAGATGTGTTCAAGAACACATACCTTCTGCACGAATCTCAGGAGAAGAAAACAGATGCAGATACTTGGACTTCATGTCCTCCTCCACTTCCCATGTAGCCTCTTCTACCTTGTGGTTTCTCTATAGAACCTAAACTGAGGCTACATCCTTGGTATGAAACCGATGAACCTATCGATCCAGTACCTCAATCGAGACCACTTTATAAGAAAAACAATTTGAGATACCCAAGCCCTCCAAGGAAACCACCAAAGAAGGATCATCAAGACACCTCAACATGAAAACATGAATTACCGGATGAATTGAGCTCAAGATAAAAGGCATTCATAAGAAACATTACTAACCCTCCACAAAATAGCATAAGGACCAACAAATTAGGGATTGAGCTTCCTCTTCTTACCAAATTGTATCACTCCTTTCATGAGAGATACCTTTAGGATCACCTTGTCCCCAACTTCAAGCTCTAAATCTCTACGCATTACATCCGCATAGGACTTTTGGCGACTTTGGGAAGCCTTAATCCTATCCCAAATTACCTTCACTTTTTCTATAGACTGATAAACCAAATGCGGACCAAATATGTCAGCCATATCAAGCTCAAACCATCCCATAAGAGATCTACACCTTCTATCGTACAATGCCTCAAAAAGAGCCATACCAATACTAAAATGATAGTTTTGTTGTAAGAAAAATCTACCAAAAGTAGATGCTCAACCCAATTGACACCATAATCAATTACACATACTCGACACATATCTTTCAATGTCTGAATAGTCCTCTCTACTTACACATCTTTCATGATCAGATCTAATAAAAATAGGTACCCATACATCTTTACAACCTTCTAAAGATATAACTTTGCATAATCCTCCACCGAAAAGGTAGTCCTTATTGGCAAGAAATGAGCAGACTTCGTCATCCTATCCACAATGACCCAAATTGAATCAAATTAATTCCGCGACCAAGGAAGACCAATAACAAAATCCATATTGATCTCCTCCCATTTCCACTTGGGCAAATTAATTTCTTGATACATCCCTCCAGGCCTCATATTCTCAACTTTAACTTGTTGACACACTATGCATTTGGTTACAAAATCAGCCATGTCCCTTTTCACACCATTCCACGAATATATCTCTTTGAGATCATGATACATATTCATGGAGATGGGATGAACAACATAGAGTGATACATAGAGTGATTTATGTGCCTCAACCAAGATCCTTTACCACAACCTATCAACGTCAGGAACACATAACTTCTCTTAGTACCATAAAGTAACATCACCACTAATTTCAAATACCATTACTTTTTTCCCACCTACATACTCTTGATTTTCATCAAGATAGGATCTAGCACTTGCTTATCCTTAATCTCTACACTGAGAGATAATCTAACCGCTTCCTGTACCAACACACCACTATTCTCAGAGTCGAAGAGACAAACTCCAAGATTAGCCGAGCGGTGAATATCCTTTACCAATTCTCGCTTCTCCTTATCCATGTGAGATAAACTC
Source organism: Capsicum pubescens (assembly GCA_030864215.1). Lineage (NCBI taxonomy): Eukaryota > Viridiplantae > Streptophyta > Magnoliopsida > Solanales > Solanaceae > Capsicum > Capsicum pubescens. The sequence goes on from CM061544.1 coordinate 124,313,483, forward strand.
CCTATAGATAACCTTCTAATAGGATCAACAATAACATTAGCCTTACCTGGATGATTGTGAAGAGTCATATCATAGTCCTTGAGAAGCTCCAACCATCTTCTCTGCCTGATATTTACCTCCTTATGAGTAAACACATACTGGAGACTCTTATAATAAGAAAAGATGTCTACATACACTCCATACAAATAATGCTACCAGATTTTCAAAGAAAAGACCACCGCAAATAGCTTCAAATCATGAGTAGGATAATTCTCTTATGTACCTTCAATTACCTGGAAGCATAGGTAATCACCTTCCTATGCTAAATCAAAACACAACCAAGTCCCACTCGGGACATATAATAATGAACCAAAAACCCCTCATTAATTTTAGGTAATGTCAAAATCAGAGCCGAAGTTAGCTTATCCTTAATCTTCTCAATACTCTCTTCACATGCTTCAAGAAAATTTTACTTTATTTTGAGCTAACTTAGTCAAAAGAGCATCTATCAAAGAAATCTTTCCAAAAATAACATATAATACTAAGTCAAACCCAAGAAGCTCTGAATGCCAGTTGGAGTCGTGGGTCTAGGCCACCTTTTCACAACTGCAACCTTTTAAGTATCCACCATGATCCCTTTACTAGAAATAATATAACCCAAAAAAGTTACAACGTTCAGCCAAAACTCACACTTGGAGAACTTGGCATACAACTATTGTTCCTTCAAGGTATGCAACACCACATGGAGGTGATTGGAATGATCCACCTCAGTTTTAGAATACACCAAAATGTCATCAATAAATACAATGACAAAAATATCCAAGAACTACCTGAAAACCTTATTTATCAAATCCATAAATCCCACTGGGGAATTAGTTAAGACAAATGACATCACCAATAATTCAAAGTGCCCATACCGAGTATGAAGAGCCGTCTTAGGGATATAATCCTCCCTAATCTTAAGCTGATGATACCCAGACCAAAGGTCTATCTTAGAAAAAACTTGGCACCTCGCAACAGATCAAAATAAGTCATCTATCCTTGAAAAAGAATACTTGTTCTTGACCGTTACCTTATTCAACTGTCAATAATCAATGCACATCCGAAGGGAACTATCCTTCTTGCACACGAAGAACACCGGTGCACCCCATGAGGATTTACTAGGATGAATAAACCCCCTATCCAGGAGATTCTTAAGATTCTTCTTGAGTTTTCTCAACTCAGCAGGAGCCATTCTATAAGGATGAATAGATATTGGACGAGTGTCCAGAACCAAATCAATACCAAACTCAATTTCTCTATCTGGAGGAAAACCAGGAAGATCATCTAGAAAAATCTCAGGAAACTCATTTACCACTGGAACCAAGTGAAAAGAAGGACCCTCTGAGTTAGAATCTTTAACCCAGACCAAGTGATAAAGACACCCTTTTGTAACGCCCCAAATCTGGTACTCGAAATGCTACACGGTGCTCATGACCCTGAAGGACCACAAGCTAACCCATGACTGATATTTATAACTGAGCATTGAATAATATATTGTAAATATGCAGAATATAAGCTGTAAGTCCATAAGGTTCAAAACTGAACTAATACTAAGTATAATACAATGTATGTAATGGGGTATAAAATACCCAAAACTAAAATAAACTGTATGAACACATGTTGTAGTCTGAAAGCCTATAAATTGTCTGAAAACTGTGGAGTTAATAGGACATGTCCCCAACTAACTCTGAACTACTAAATAATAGAGTAATAAAAATAATCATGCTATCCTCGAATGATGAGGACTCATTGCTAGTCTGGCTGCTGAACGTCTGATCTACTAAGGATTCTCGGGAGCTCATGCTTCTAAACCTATGGTACAAAACACCATAGCACAAATGTGTCAGTACATTGAATGAACTAGTATGCAAGTGGGGTAGGTTAAATACAAGGGTTCAGATGCATGAACAATAATAACTGACTGTATAACATGAACGTGAGAATACATACATAAATACGTAACTGTAACTGAGATCGTGATAACGCTGACTCATGAATTTTGATAATGTGGATTTACTGATATCTAAGTACTGATACTAGGATACTAAATGACTGAGTATACTGAATATTGAGGAACTAATATCATATTAATAATAAAGGAATGACTATTTCTGATAGTTTTAATTATGAAGAACTGGTCTGATTGACTGTATTTGACAGTCCTGAAACTGAATACTGATAACAAGGGTTTCATATAATTAATATACAATTAACTAAGTTCGTGATAACATGATTACTGAGTCTGAATATCGATAACATGAGTGACTGTATCTGACAGTCCTGATATTAATGGAACTAGTTAGGTTCTGTACTGTACTGATTTGATGTATCTGACAGTCCTGGATTTCTATAGAACTGAATTGAGTTCTATTACTGAAATTGGATCTGAAACTAAGACTGTGGGAGGTAATTAACTAACCGACATGCCTCAAAACTGAACTGGTGGGGTCTGATAATTTATCACACATATCGTCATAAGTTCTTCTAGATGAAGTCTTCAAAACTCAATTGTTTTCACCAAACTACACCTCTCTAATTAAAATGTAAGCGATCGTTGTCAATGTATAACCCAACTAGGTTGGGGTCGAATTCCACAGGAAATATGGTGTGAACTTAAGTTGTTTACGATTTAATCAATTGATAGTTGGATGTTTCCTGAAATGGGGGTTTTGGAGATTAGCAAATAATTGTTGGTCACTTTAGTTTCAGTGTTTGAAATCAAGAGTTTATGGAAAACCAGAATTTTGTTCACTATGGGTTTTAGTACTTGATAGATGCTAATAGTGATTCAAGATTCTCACAGTAGGTAGGACAACAGATTATCTCTATCGAAGTTATGCCTAAATGTCTCTCGACCTACTTAAGAATTTAATTACCTAATCCTCTCGGACTTAGGGAATTTAGATTTACTAACCAGACTTTACCTCAGGTTAATCAACCTTGTTACAACATCGATTATTAAATGGAAGTTTAGTTTTTCCAAGTCCCTGTCAATAATTCACTTCCTACTATATTTGATTTCTTATCTAAAGCAAATCAAAGAAGGTGCTATCTATCATTTGCAATCAATAGACAATAATTACAATCTCGAAATTATCAAGGAGTCCAATTACCTTTAGAATAAAAAACACAGAGCATCTTACCAAGACTTAACCCATAGATCCCAAAATTCGGGTCAAAGGGATTTATCCACTCATAATGTAATAAGCAAAACAACTAGACGTATTAATAATTTGAAAGATGAACTTACCACAATATGAATAATAACTAGTGATTATCATATTAGATCTCAATAGAAATCCCAAAATATTGATGAAAATCTCCTCAAAGTTAATTATTTTTCGAGCCAAGAAACTAGAGAGAAAAATAATAAAATACGTGTGTTCCAAAATTATGTTCAGAACTCCTCAAGAAAGCCCTAAACAATATTTTTTATAGTTCATCCTAAATAAGGAAACAAAAGCACAAAGTTTAATAATTCCTTGAATTAGGCGACGATATTCGTGATACCTTATCAATAGTCTGACGACTTATCACAAATGTCGTCAGCTCCCTCTTCAGTTTTAGCACTTCCTTCTTAAGGCTGACGATGAATCCTAATGACTTATCAGAAATGTGATGACATATTAGAAAATGTCATCACTTCTCCATCTCAGCTCACATGTTCTTCCTAAGGCTAACGGCGACTCTGACGACTTATCAACTCTTCGATGACTTATCAGGAAATGTCGTCACAACTTTCAGCTGAGGTCTATTGTCTGTCTAAGCTTGATGGTATATCTGATAACTTATCATAGAGCTGATGACTTATCAGGAATGTCGTCAGCCATACTTCTCTTCTAGTTGCTTCAGATTTTAACTCTTTTGATTCCATCCCTATTGGTTCTCTTGCATCTTGGATTCTACTGCAAAATCAAAGATAAAACAATCAAAAATGATAAAAGTTTCTTATGACCTTGCAATTATTCTCAGTTAAAAGCCTCAAATGTGTTAGCGTCTGCTCACACATCAACACCCTCAGCTTAAAACAATTGCTTGTCCTCAAGCAACTCAAACAGAACCAAGATGATACAAAGTACATTCAGCAGTCAATAATCCATTTTATCTCAAAACATATTCACCATCTCTAAGGTCAGTCATTTCAAGACAACTACGTATATTATTGAAGAACAACAATTCAACACACAAGAATCAAGATATGACATTAATTCAGCTATAACAACCATGCATAGACCAGTATTACACTAGCCAATCAAGTTAGCAATTAGCAACATATCTGGTGTGCCTTCACAGCAAAGAAATCCATTTTTTCTCATATCAGTAATCATATATGTAACTATGGGGACGATAAGAAAAAACACTCACTCTCAGAATGAAGTTCCAATCAATGTTTGCCGAATACCATAGGCTTTCCCTTATTTTCATTACCAAGATCTTCAGACAGGTCAGCTAAGATCACTATAGGTCTTCACTTTGGCTTGTAATGCAGGCTAGGGGATGGTATGATACTTGATGATATTTATAGTGACTAAATCTGCTTGACACTACACTAGATTTTGGGGTTTCACTCATTAATCTTTTTCTATTCTTCTCTTTTATTGATCACGCTTATCTAGGATGGGTGCGGTCTTTTCCACAATCACTTATTTTTTTTCACAACTTTTCTTTTTCTTTCTCCTTTCCATTGCACCCTATTTTTTATTCTTTTCTTTTATTCTACCTTTTTTCATACTCATTCTGTATCACGCACCCCTATGATAGCCACCATCAACTTAGGCCATTTTTCTCAGTCAAGGTGCACAGTATCCAAGGAGGACCAGGGCCAAAACAGGTTCATTGTGATATAAATGGGAAGGTGATAGGTGTCATAAGATGAAATAGGCTAAGCAGGCTCAAAGTAGGGATCAAGGGACATTCTACATAGAGGGAAGTTCATTTAGGCTAAAAGTTGGCTAAAATCAAAACGGCCTATTGTAACGCCCCAAAGTTTTTCTTAGCTAAATTTTGTCTCTAAAATATCAAGAATTGGCTTCTAGAATGATTTATACTTTTTCCCGATGGAATCCCTTAGATTTCAACTTTTCATTTCGTAAATGATTGAATAAGTTTTCAATCGACATAAGATGCATCTAAAACGGACACTCGGTGAAGGAGTTATGGTTAATTAAAGTCCTAGTCATAAAACACCGTCATTCCTATCCTTGGCGCATCGCGGAGAGGTTGTAAATGACGATGGTCAATTTCCAGTGGGACTCCACGATGGTGGCGCATTACAGAGTGGTCCTAATTCCTATTCGTCAATTTCTAGTGAGCCATCGCAATAGTGGAGCGTTGCGGTGGCCCATGAAATTGGGCTCCCAGTTATATTTTAATATCGGTCCCATTAAGTGTATATTGGGTATTTTCCGACACCCTTATCAGTCCAAACATGAGATTTCAACCCAAATTGAGCATATTACTCATACATTCAACAAAAATATTCAAGAACACTATCTAGGGTTCCATATTGATAATGCAAATAAATTAAGATTCAACCGTGGGTTTTCAAAACAAATTGAGCCGTGGGCATCAAGAAGCATCCTTTAAATTTCTAGATAGAGGTATGTGGGGTTTATCCTAAAAAAACTACATGGGCTTAAAACCATTAGAGCATGATTTTTAGATTTTTATGCATGAATTTCAAAGGGGTTTTGGAATCTATGTTCTAAATTATGTACTCCGAATGTTTTAATGTTACTGTTGTTTTGACCTTTTGGTTCTATCCCCTAAATTGATTTACATATATACGTATATGTATGGAATTTGAGATTTAAGATTGTTGAGAGCATAAATTATGAACTCCCTCTCGTGTATTGAATTAAAGATTATGGTTTTGTGATTTGAAAGATGTTTTCGCAATATTATAGCATTTGAGCATGATTTGAAATTGTTGAGAGGGTGTTTCTTGATATAAATGTGTTCTTGTATTTAAGAGAAATAATTACATATGAACTGAGAACTTTGACATGACCACCTTGACCTGTACTACTGAAATTCTTGACAAAGATGAGTTCCTTACATGTGTTTACATAAGTTTTGAGAAAGAGTTTCTTTGAATTGAATTGTTGAAATGGTGGTCCCAAAACTTGTGTTTTGAAAATAGATATTTACGATAGATAAATAATGGCTTAGAGATGTGACTTTCAAGTCAATGGTATGACGATACCATAATAGATTATGTTTTCAGAGCATGTTTTCAGAGTATGTTTTCAGAGACTGTATGTTTTGATAGAGTTTTAAAAAGGGGATTAAAGAGGGTTAGGTGGTTACCCAAAGAAGGCGTCAGTTCAAGCAACTCTTAGCCTAAAACCGTATTTGCCAATATGGGTAGATTATTAATGTACGCTGGAGACGACCGTGTGGCGTAGTAGATTCAGAGACTCCGACCCTTGCGGTATACTTGGGTTGGGGGCTTCGCTGTCGAGTTAATGGAGGTTTCTATATAGCCCATGGAATTTTTCAGAGTTGTAGGGTATACCATCTAGCGCAGAAGTAAAACAGATTTCTCAGATTCGAGATGAGTTTTACAGAGTCTTTAAAATACCCATGTGAATTCTTACTATATGATATACTTATGAACTATTTTAAATTGCTCTCATATATGTTGAATAATAAATAATTATTTTGGATATTCTCTACGTACCAGTGCATCTGTATTGACCCCCCATTCCCCCTACTTGTCAGGTTTTAAGACTCAGTTTAGGGGTCCAGATATGCAGTAGATAATTCAGACAGCTAATCATATTATGCAGTGGTGATCCTTCTCTATTCCAGAAGGCCTGTCTTTTCAGATTATGTCACTTATTTTAATTTTGGTCTACTGGGAGCCTTGTCCCAGTTTCAGATAGTTGTCAGATTTTCATGTAGTAGAGATTTTGCAGAATGAATCAGATGTTATTTAGATGTAGTCGATTTAAAGTTTCCATACTTATGTTGAATTCATAATTGACCTTGTTTCCGTAGCAGATTATGTTTCCGCATCTTCTTTTATTATATGAATGTTGTGCATAATTACCAGATAGAGAAGAGCGTTCCGGACCTTCATGGTCTAGGATGTCCGTCATGGCCAGGCCCTTGTTCGGGTAGTGAAAATCTTGGTATCAAAGCATGGTTTATGGTCCTAGGGTATCTGCGAAATCGTGTTGGGTAGCGTCTTATTTATGGGTGTGTAGTGCGCCAGACTTATAAGAAGGAGGCTACTAGGCGTTTAAGAATGTTTCTCTTCTTTGTGATTTAGTTCATGCTTCAGAGTCTAATCTATCCCCTAATCAATGACCTCTTGCTTTTCAGAAAAACCAGCGATGCCTCCCCATCGCACCAACGTTAATGCTCAGGATGATGAAGTTCGTCCCATCTATGGGATGTGGACCCATAATAGAGCTCATACTCCAGAACCTATTCCTACTCCGGGAGTACCTTCTGTACCAATCAGTCCTCCCAGAGCTCCCCAGACGGGGGCCAATCGTACTCAGCCTCGTAAAGGATAGGTTTCTAATGCTGAATTCAGACAGTCTATTCACATGCTGGCACAGATAGTAGCCGTAAAGACTCAGAAGTTAGAGGATACTAGGTTTGCATCTGTTACTTCTGAAGTTACTAGAGTGGGCCAGTTTATAAGAATGAACCCACCCAAGTTCTCTAGCTCTAAGGTAGAAGAGGACCTACAGGAGTTCGTAGACAAAATAGAGAAGATTTTTAAAGTAATGTATGTTGATCAGGTGAAGGGTGTTGAGCTAGCAACATACCAGCTAAAGGATGTAGCGAACCAATGGTACAACGAGTGGGAAGATGTGAAGGGTGACAGTGCTGAGCCCACAGTTTGGGATAAGTTTGTGGAAGTTTTTGTTGACCGATTCTTTTCTCTGGAGCTAAGGGAAGCTAAAGTAGAGGAGTTCATGAACGTTAAGCAGGGTAAAATGAGTGTTCAGGAGCATACTTTAAAGTTTAACCAGCTGGCCCATTATGCTCATGAGATGACGAGTAGTATGAGGGCCCGAATGAGGAAGTTTGCTTTCGGCCTTTCAGATGATCTGGTGCTTGAGTGTCAGGGAGCCATGATGAACAGGGATATAGACTTTACTAGACTGTCAGTCCACATGCAACAAGTTGAGGAGAAAGAGAAGAAGATAGCCGAATCTAGGAAAAAGGACAAACAGGCAAAGAGAGCCAGAGCGATAGACCAGAGTCATAGTCAACAACAGAGTGATAATTGGGGAGGCAAATGGCAAAAGAAAAAGTATTGGGGTAATGCACAGTCGGCAGCTAGTGCTCCAGCGTCCATACCCACAACTGAGCAGCGCACCCAAAATTTTCAGTCTAGTCAGGGACCGAGGATGCAGGGTACACAGTCGCAAGGAAGTGTATCCCAGACCTCTCGGTCCTATTTGCGCCGTGGGAGATGCAGGAGGAATCATCCAGACATATGTTAGTTTGGTACTTTGTTGTGTTATTCATGTCGCCAGCCAAGCCATATCCAAAGAGACTGTCTGGTAGTAAAGAGTAATGTTGGAGGAGCCAATTCGCAGGCGAATTCATCTGCACCACCACCTCAGAAGGGTACCACTTCAGCCACCGGAAATGGTCGGAACTGGTTGTATGCTTTGACCAACCTCCAGGAGGCAGGGGCCTTACCAGATGTAGTCACTGGTATGTTGCAAATATTTTCTCGTGATGTGTATGTATAACTTAATCCTGGGTCTACCTTGTCTTATGTGACCCCATATGTGGATTTTGGTTTTGGGTTTGATCCTGATGTGATTGCTGAACCTTTTTTGGTTTCCACCCCTGTGGGAGATTCTGTTATGGCTAGGAGGGTGTATAGAAATTGTGTTGTGTCTATTTTCAGTCGGGATACTGATGTAGATCTCATAGAACTTGATATGGTTGATTGTGATGCCATCTTAGGGATAGACTGGCTCCATTCGTGCTATGACACCTTGAATTGTAGGACCCGAAGAGTCACTTTTTCTTTTCCGAATGAGTCTGTAATAGAATGGGAGGGACATTCTCTGGCACCTAGAGGGCACTTTATATCTTATCTCAAGGCCCATAAACTTATTTCCAAAGGTTGCTTGTATCATCTTATTTGGGTTAAAGATTCTAGTGCCGAAAGTCTCCCTCTTTAGTCTGTCCCCGTAGTGAATAAATTCTCGAAAGTCTTTCCAAATGATCTCCCAGGAATACCACCTGATAGGGAGATAGATTTTGGTATTAATTTATTTCCAGATACCCATCCTATTTCTATTCCTCCATATAGGATGGCTCCTGCAAAGCTAAAAGAGTTGAAAGAACAGCTAACAGATCTTCTAGATAAAGGTTTTATCCACCCCAGTGTGTTTCCCAGGGGTGCACCTGTACTTTTTATGTGAAAAAAAGATGATTCCCTTCGTATGTGCATAGATTACTGCCAGTTGAATAAGGTCACAATTAAAAATAAATATCCCCTTCCTAGGATTGATGATTTTTTTTATACACTTCAGGGTGCTAAATGTTTTTCAAAGATAGACCTTCATTCGGGATATCACCAGTTGAAAGTTAGAGAGTCAGATATTCTCAAAATAGCTTCCCAAACCAGATACGACCATTATGAATTCTTAGTCATGTCCTTCGGGTTTACTAACACCCCTGCAACTTTCATGGATCTAATGAATGGGGTTTTTGGTCAGTTTTTGGATTTGTTTGTCATTTTATTCATTGATGAGATTTTTGTATATTCTAAGAGAAAGGAGAACCATGCCAATCACCTCCAAATCATCCTTCATACCCTTAAAAATCATAAGTTGTATGCAAAAAATTTCAAGTGTGAATTCTGGTTGAATGCTATTGCATTCTTGGGGCATATTTTGTCTAGTGAGGGGATTAAGGTTGATCCTCAAAAGATTGAGGCAGTGAGAAAATGGCCCAGACCCACAAATCCAATCGACATTCGAAGCTTCTTGGGTTTGGCGGGTTATTATAGAAGATTTGTCGAGAGTTTTTTCTTCCATAGCTGCACCACTTACTAAGTTGACTCAGTAAAAGGTGAAGTTTTTATGGTCTGACTCTTGTGAGAATAGTTTTGAGAAGTTGAAAGACAAGTTGACTACTGCTCCTGTTCTGACTCTTCCAGAGGGTACAAAAGGTTTTGTTGTATACTGTGATGTATCTCGAGTGGGACTTGGGTGTATTCTTATGCAGCATGATAAGGTAGTGGATTATGAATCTAGGAAGTTGAAGGTGCATGAGAGGAACTACCCTACTCATGACTAGGAGTTAGAAGCTATGATTTTTGCACTTAAGATCTGGAGGCACTATTTGTATAGGGTACACGTTGATATATTTACTGACCACAAGATTTTATAGTATGTTTTCTCGCATAAAGAATTAAATCTCAGGCAGAGGCGGTGGTTGGAACTTTTAAAAGACTATGACATGAGCCTGCACTATCATTCAGGCAAGGAGAATGTGGTAGCCGACGCCCTCAGTAGGTTATTCATGGGCAGTCTTTCTCAAGTAGGGAAAAAAAAGAGGGAGATGGTGAAGGATATTCACCGACTTACAAATCTAGGAATGCGACTTTTAGATTTCGAGGAAGGAGGAGTGGTTGTTCATGAGATAGCTATATCTTCCCTTTATGTAGAAGTTAAAGAGAAGAAGGTTGAAGATCCCATCTTGATGTAGATCAAGAAGGATATGGGTTAACAAAGGTATTGTGTTTTGAAATTTGTGGTGATGATGTTTTGATATACCAGGGTAGATTGTGTATGCCAGATATAGATGGTCTGAGGAAGAGAATCCTTGACGAAGCTCACACGTCGAGGTATATTGTTCACCCTGGCTCTACTAAGATGTATCATGATTTGAAAACCATTTATTGGTGGAATAATATGAAGCGTGATATGGCTAACTATGTTGCCAAGTGTTTGAATTGTCAACAAGTTAAAGTAGAAAATTTGAGGCCAGGTGGTTCTTCTCAAGAGATAACTTTGCCTTTGTGGAAGTGGGAGATGATTAATATGGACTTCATTACAGGACTTCCGAGGTCCCGAAACTAGTATGATTCCATTTGGGTGATTATAGATAGGTTGACCAAGTCCGCTCACTTTCTACCCGTCAGGACAAATTATTTAGGAGAATTATGCCAAGCTGTTCATTGCAGAAATAGTTCATTTGCATGGGGCACCTGTTTCCATCATATCTGACAAAGGTACACAGTTTTCTTCACAGTTATGGAGATCGTTTCAAAAGGGTTTAGGTACCCATGTGAATTTGAGCTCGGCTTTCCACCTTCAGACAGATGGGCAAGCTGAGCGCACCATCCAGACCCTTGAGGATATGTTGAGGGCCTGCGTGATTGATTTTAAAGGTATTTGGGTGGAGCACTTTCCATTGATAGAGTTCGCATATAATAATAGTTTCCATTCCAATATTAAGGTGGCACCTTTTGAGGCATTGTATGGGAGAAGATGTAGGTCCCAAATAGGATGGTATAAAGTAGGTGAGACACAGATATTTGGGCCTGATCTTGTTCATCAGGCAATATAGGATGTGAAAGTCATTAGAGAATGACTTAAGGCAAATCAGAGTCGTCAGAAGTCCTACGCCGATGTTAGGAGAAGATATTTAGAGTTTAAGGTTGGAGATTGGGTGTTTCTCAAGGTTTCTCCCATGAAGGGAGTCATGCGATTCGAGAAGAAAGGTAAGCTGACTCCTCGCTATATAGGACCATATCAGATTGTGAGAAGGATAGGTGGAGTTGCGTATGAGTTAGAATTTCCAGCTAGTTTGGGTTCAGTTCATTCGGTATTTCATATATCTATGTTGAAGAAGTGTATTGGAGACCATTCTTTAGTATTGCCTGTCGAAGAAATCAAAGTGACAGACTCCTTATCTTATAAAGAAAAGCCTGTAGAAATTTTGGATTGCCAAGTTAGAAGATTGAGGAACAAAGAGATAGCCTCAGTTAAAGTGTTGTGGAGAAACAAGAAAATTGAAGAAGCGACTTGGGAATCAGAAGTTGACATGAGAGCTAGATACCCAAACCTTTTTTATCCAATGGAAGACGAAATGGAAGGTACATTCCTTGCCTTATAATTTCTATGCCTTAGTATGCTTGAAATTATACTTGTCTTTATCCCGCGTCAACATTCGGGGATGAATGTTCCCAAGGGGGGATATTGTAATGCCTATAAGTTTTTCTTAGCTAAATTTTGTCCTTAAAATATCAAGCATTGGCTTCTAGAATGATTTCTACTTTTTTCCCGGTGGAATCCCTTAGATATCAACTTTTCATTTCGTAGATGATTGAATAAGTTTTTCGTCGACATAAGATGCATCCAAAATGGACACTCGGTGAAAGAGTTATGGTTAATTTATGTCCTAGTCATAAAACACCATCATTCCTGTCCTTAGCGCATCGCGGAGAGGGTGTAAATGATGATGGTCAATTTCCAGTGGGACTCCGCGATGGTGGCGCGTCGCGGAGAGGGCCGAATTTCCATTCGTCAATTTCCAGTGAGCCACCACAATAGTGGCGCATAATGGTGGCCCATGAAATCGGGCTCCCAGTTATATTTTAATATCGGTCCCATTAAGGGTATATTGGGTATTTTCCCACACCTTTATCAGTCCAAACACGAGATTTCAACCCCAATTGAGCATATTACTCATACACTCACCAAAAATATTCAAGAACACTCTCTAGGGTTCCATATTGATAATCCAAATAAATCAAGATTCAACCGTGGGTTTTCAAAATAAATTAAAGATTTGGAATCCCCAAGTCGTAGGCATCAAGAAACATCCTTTAAATTTCTAGATAGAGGTACGTGGAGTTTATCCTAAAAAAACTACATGGGCTTAAAACCATTAGAGCATAATTTTTAGATTTTTATGCATGAATTTCAAAGGGGTTTTGGAATCTATGTTCTAAATTACGTACTCCGAATGTTTTAATGTTACTATTGTTTTGACCTTGTGGTCCTATCCCCTAAATTGATTTACATGTATACGTATATGTATGGAATTTGAGATTTAAGATCATTGAGAGCATAAATTATGAACTCCCTCTCGTGTATTGAATTAAAGATTATGGTTTTGTGATTTGCAAGATGTTTTCGCAACATTATAGCATTTGAGCATGATTTGAAATTATTGAGAGGGTGTTTCTTGATATAAATGTGTTCTTGTGTTTAAGATAAAGAATTGCATGTGAATTGAGAAATTTAACATGACCACCTTGTACTGTACTACTGAAATGCTTGACAAAGATGAGTTCCTTGCATGAGTTTACATGAGGTTTGAGAAAGAGTTTCTTTGAATTGAATTATTGAAATGGTGGTCCCAAAACTTGTGATTTGAAAACAAAGATTTACTATGGACTAATAATGGATTAGAGATGTGACTTGCAAGTCAATGGTATGACGATACCATATGTATTTATGCCATAACAGATTATGTTTTCAGAGTTTGTTTTCAGAGACTGTATATTTTGATAGAGTTTTAAAAAGGGGATTCAAGAGGGTTAGGTGGTTACCCGAAGAAGGCACGAGTTCAAGCAACTCTTAGCCTGAAACTATATTTGTCGATACGAGTAGATTATTATTGTATGCTGGCGACAACATGTGGCGTAGTAGATTCAGAGACTCGACCCTTGCGGCACACTTGGGTTAGGGGCTGCACTGCCGAGTTAATGGCAGTTTCCATATAGCCCTTGGAATTTTTCAGAGTTGTAGGGTATACCACCTAAAGTATAAGTAACACAGATTTCTCAGAGTTGAGATGATTTTTACAGAGTTTTTAAAATGCCCATGTGAATTCTTACTATATGATATACTTATGAACTGTTTTAAATTTCTCTCATATATGTTGAATAATAAATGATTATTTTAGATATGCTCTGCGTACCAGTATATCTGTATTGACCTCCTCTCTCCCTACCTTTCAGGTTTTGAGACTCAGTTAAGGGGTCCAGATAAGCAGTAGATAATTCAGATAGCTGATCAGATTGTGCAGTGGTGAGCCTTGTTTATTCCAGAAGGCCTGTCTTTTCAGATTATGTCACTTATTTCAGTTTTGGTCTACTGGGGGCCTTGTCCCAGTTTCAGACAGTTGTCACATTTTCATGTAGTAGAGATTTCGCAGACTGAGTCCGATGTTATTTAGATGTAGTTGATTTACAGTTTCCATACTTATGTTGAATTCAGAATTGACCATGTTTCCATAGCAGATTATGTTTTTACATCTTCTTTTGTTATATGAATGTTATGCATGATTACCAGATAGAGAAGGGCGTTCCAGGCCTTCATGGTTCGGGATTTCCATCACGGCCAGTCCCTCTTTTGGGTTGTGACACTTATGATCCTTTCCTAACCTCTATCCTTCAACCTAGGTAAGACTAACCGGGCAAGTTCTGAATCCAACATACAGAGAAAACTAAATAAAATCTCACATGCACATGGTATATCAGTATATCAGCAGTTACTACTTATCCAGTTCATCCAGTTGTTTAGCAATGATTATTGCGTCACTAGAACTAATGCCATACAAAGATACATAGTGCTAACACTTAGATGTAAATCACACATTTAAACCTTCAGACCATTAGAGAGGTGCTCAAAATTACAAAAACAAGTTAACTGCCTTAGTTGCTTTTATTTCTCTTAGTTAGTTACAAAATTTTACAACAACAATTTACCCTACACCCTCAACTTAAAATCACAGAAAAACTTAACTAAGGGTTAGGGTATACCTGAAGTAGATCAAGAACTAGGATCATGGGTTCCTGACCTTGCTACCGCATCCTTAGCTTCCATACCTCCATCAGGAGCCTCCCCCTTTTCTGACACATTAGGCCCAACATTTGTTGAGGGCCTACTAGTTGAAGCACCTACAACTCTCGCTCGTAGGGATGCCTCCCATTTCTCATTTTCGACTAGAGACTCGATCCTCGCCTTCTTTATTTCCTCCTTTTCAGTCTTCTTTCTCGCCCTCTTCTCTTTTTTTTTTCATCACTATCGGGCCTCTGTCTCTTACCCTTTTCTTTCTTCTCACCCTTTTTCTTCTTTTTCTTCACTGGTTCCTCTGTGAGATCAAGAAATGGGATTTCTCCCTCAGACTCCTCAACAGCCAGATCGGCTGACACCATAAATTGGTGTTGCTGTAGCTTTCCAACCTCTTTTTTTACCTTGTCTAAGTCTGATCGGAATAGTGCAATCTCTGGAACTGACCTCTCTTTCGACCACACATTGAAACACTTCTCCAATTCATCAATTCTACCCGGAAGAGCCTTGTAGGGTTCAAGTGCAGCCTTAACCCTCTTATCTACTGCAACCGTAAATTGTCTGGCAAAGATTTGCAGCTGAGCTTCACACCATTTGTCTTATTTTTCCACTCTCCTAAAGTTTATCAGGTTGAAGGTGAATTCTGTTGTAGGCACTGTAGCTGAAGGGTTTGTCTCACTTCCAAGCACTGAATCTGCTCGTGCTGAGGATTTTGGTGGTGCAGCTTCAAAATCCTGTACTTCTACATTAGGTGCCGAGCTGGTACCTATAATCGGGTGATCTGTTGGAACATCTGCGCCTCTATCAAGTGTCAGCCTCGGCTGATTTTTATCATTTTGAATAGGATTGTGGGTCTTCTTGGAAAGAAATTCTTCTTCTAACCCTACAACTTTAGGCACATTAGCTGCCCTACACAACCTCATAATTAGACAAGGGAATGGATATGCTGTATCGGACCTTGAGACCCAAATTTTCATCTCTTCGGTAATAATCTCTCCAAAGTTCAATTTGAGGTAAGCCATAAAACTTGCGACTAATATTTCTCTATCATCCCTAAGGCTATTATCTACATCTGTGGGCATCAACCAGATACGTACAATACCCCACCAAAATCTTGCCTCTGGATTCAGAGAAGCCTTGAATATTCTTTCACTCGGGTTGGTCAGCCATTCAGGTTCTCCATCATCTATGAATATGGCTAACCAAGATCATTAATTTTCCTGATGCTTCAATCAAGCGTAGAACATAGGTGAAGTGGCCTGAGGAGTGAAGTTTAAGCCATGAAGGAATCTGTTGATTGTCGCTTCAAAAACATCCACCATTATACCCCGTACCAAAACTTTATCCAACAAAGGTTGATCTGCTGTTTTCTCCCCTTCTTTACTTATGTTTTCCAAGCGAGCCTGATAGTTCGCACAGAAATCCCTAGATAGTGTAGGGAAAAATGAGTTTCTTCCTCTTGTAGCCCATCCCAAGTTGTAGTCATGAAATTACCGCTCAATTTTAGGATATCTGCTCAACCCTTTAGTGATGATCCTCTTTTCTTTAATGATTGTCCTTTTAACAGCTCTTCTATTAGTTCTGCGAATCCTATCAAAGAAGATTTTCTGTGCTTTGGGGATTTGCCACCAAGTGCTATCTTGGACTTCGAGGTTCTTATATTTAATCATAGTTCCTTGAATCGAAGATTCTTAATCATCCTGTTTCTCAGTAGAAGGGAACTTAGATGATGGTCCCTCAGATTCAGGTTGATCTGAATCATGCTTTTCAGATATAGCATGTTCAGACTCTTGTTGCTCAGAGGCCATCTGCTCAAAAGCTGTATATTCAGACGTTGTTGTCTTAGTATCTCTCTCTTCACTCTCCTCCACCTCAATTGGTAGGGGTGGTGGAGGCTCTTTTAGGCTTTTCTTCTTTGTTTGCTTTCTGAGCAGTGGCTCTTCTTCCTCATAATCGGATTCCTCATTGAAGAGTTTTTGGGGTACACTCCTCTTTTTCTCTTTATTTGTAGGGTTGGGGTTATTTCCTTCGGGTGCCATTACAAGACCTGTAGCAAGAGAAAAAAAAGTAGGCAACACTCAAGAGTATCTAACACCAACATCTCAATCATAGAATTTCCACACCTCTTCAGAGGGTTTATTAATGCTTCAGGTCAAAGTTGTGATGACATGTCTGATAAGACATCACAGTTGTGATAGCTTATCATGAATTTCGTCATCTCTAAATAGAACCCATAAAATTTTATCAACTTTTGATGACATGTCTGATAAGCTATCACAAATGTGATAACTTATCATCCATGTCGTCAGCTCATGATAAAACCCCAACTCGACTTCAACTTGATTTTTAATCCAATTTCTTCTTAAAACCCTATCGATTCTCATTTTTTGAGCTGACCTTGTAAGTCTCAAGCTTGCAAAACAAACCCTAGTTCCCTCTTTTCATACATTCTCAAACTAAACTTGACTCAAGCTTCTTAGGAACCTTGATTCACATCAGTTTATTACTTACCAACTGAAGAGAAACGTTGGGTTTTGAGCATACCTGATAGGTGCCTTCACTTGGTTACACGAGCAAGAGGAAGTAAATGAAAGAAGAATTTTTTATTTTGATTTCAAACCCACACACACAAGGAATGTTTTACTTAGAAACACTTTAGAAAAGGAAGAAAATAACCTAAATATGGAATTAAATAAAACTTAAAGTAAGGAAAAGTAGAAGAGTGGGAATTTGAAAAGGTTTGCTTTCAGACCGGGTCGGATTCCTTTACTTGGGCCCAGAATTTTCTGATAGTTGATTTGGGGCTTTTCGAGGGCTTATCACAAGTGTGATAGCCCGTCACAAATGTCGTCAGCCTTAATAGAACCTACCTCAGAGCTGATTTTTCTGAAGATAAATCTGACATCTTATCACAATAATGATAGCTCATCACGGATTTCATCAGGCTTAATTAATTAGCCATATCAACTTCACCTCGATCCCAGCATACCTTATCAGTTCCTCACAATTTCCATATAACTATAAATGAAAGTAACTTGTGTTAAAACATAAAAATTTTAGGTTTCCTCCCAATAACGCCTGATTTAATGTTGTGGTGCGACTTGGTTATCTTGACTACTCAGACATTGTCAAAATAACTTGCTGACACCTTTTTACCCTATTCATAGAATACATTCACGATTGAGAAAACACTCATCTCCTTTTGTTGTGTTATGGATGAGTGTATTTTGAATCTTGCTTCTTTGTCATTAACGCTGAACTTCAGCTCATTTAGCTTCATGTCCACTATTACTCTCCCAATTACAAGGAATGGTCTAACTAGAGTGATGGGTACTTCGAAGTCCACCTCACAGTCTAGGACTATAAAATCAGCATGTAGTATAAAGTTGACCACCTTTACCAATACATCATGTACTATGCCCACTGGCCGCTTTATAGACCTATCCTCCATCACCAATCGCATGTTCGTCGGGGTAGGATCCCCCACACCCAGTTTCTTGTACATAGAGAGTGGCATTAGATTTATACTGGCCCCTAGATCACATAGGTCCTTAGCAAAGTTTAGAGACCCGATTGCACATGGAATAGTGAATGCTCCAGGGTCGGACTTCTTCTTCAGTAAGGATTGTGTAGAAATGTCACTACAATGGTGGAGATTATCCACTGGTTCATAGCTTGCTGCCCTCTTCTTTGTTACCAGGTTCTTCATGAATTTGGTATATCCTGGGATTTGCTCCAGTGCCTCAACCAATGGCACATTCACTGTCACCGGTTTGAGCATTGCCTTGAACTTGCTGAATTTTCCATCATCAGTTTTTTATTCAATCATTGAGGAAAGGGAGGTGGTGGTCTTGGGAGAGTTTTCAACACTACCTCCTTCTCCTTCTCTTTCTCTTTTTCTAGAGTATCATCAGAACCATTCATCTTCTCAGACTCCACTGGACATTCTTCTTTGGGTTCATCTTCTGCCTCAATCACATCTTCAACTAAACTTTTACCCATAGAAGGGCCAGCCAACATCTTACCACTCCTAGTGGTAATCGTCATACATGAGCCATTATTCCGCGGATTTTGGATTGTATCACTTGGTAATGTTCTGCTCTTCCTCTAGTTAGATGTTGTGGAGAGTTGGCTCATCTGTTGCTCCAACTGTTTGATTGTGGTGGAGTGCGAGTTTACCAACTGACTAATAGATGATAGATAAGTCTTCATGGTAGTCACACTAGAGTTGGTAGCCTCAACTCCCTTCAGAAACTTAGCCATCATATCCTCCAAAGACATCTTTTCAGAACTTGTTGTAGCAGCCTCATGATTTCAAGGAGGGACATATAGCCTGCTCCTATCATTATTTCTTCCCCAGTTTCCCTTCTCTCTATCTTTATAACTAGGCTTATAATAATAGTTCCGACCTTGATTCCCTTGGCTATTGCCTCAGAAACCCTTCTAATTATTAATATAGTTCACCTCTTCCTCTGCATCAGTATCAACTCTATCTTGAGATCCCACAGCTTTTACCTTCTCAGTCTTGCCTGATAGCAAGTGCTTGGTTAGCAGGTCCATCTGTATTTTTAGGTGAGCCATGTATTGGTCATGCTCCTTATCTCTTCTGCATTGTTCCGCAGTCATACCTATAGAAACAATGAGGCTTGCTACCACAGAGTCTCTTGTATGCCATGCTCGACTCTATTTGGTCATTCTCTCTAGCATTTCTGAAGCCTCTGGGAAAGTAAGATCAACAAACGAACTACCAAAAACATTATCTATAATGGGTTTTGTTACAGAGTTAAGAGCTTTGTAGAAAGTCTCCATCAAGTGTATGTCCATTATATTGTAGTTCGGACACTGTGTCAGCTTCTTCTTGAACCTCTCCCAGGTTTCATGCAAGGCTTCAGTTGGGAGCTGCCTAAAGTTGCTGATCTCATCCCTCAACTGTACCCTCCTGGAAGGCGGAAAGAACCTTTCTAGGAAAGCTCCTTTCAACTGCCTCTAGTTGGTTATAGAATCGGGTGTCAGCTCATTAAGCCACATTGTTGCCTCCCCAGAAAGAGACAAAGGAAATAATCTTAATCAAATAGCATTCTGACCTACTCCTGGGTTATCAAAAGATTTACAGATATGACAAAGTTCACCAGATGCAAGTTGGGGTCATCCCCAGGAAGGCCACCAAACAACCCCTTCAAATTAAGGAGTTGAATCATAGTACTCGTAATGTTGAATTTTTCCCCAGGTGCCAATAGTGGAGTAATAATTTCACTCGTTGCACCTGCTCCATCCCTTCCATCATCATCATCATTGAGTTTATACTGGACCGGCTGGTAATCTTGCCTTCCTTGGAATGGACAGTTCCTGTTAGCATTACGATGTACTGGTGCAGTTACTTGCTCTGCACGCCTTAGGTTACCAGGGTTTAACAACTCCTCATCTCCCAAATCTTCATCCTTAATATTTTGATATCGTAATTGTTGATCGACATTCTGCACATTCACCTGAGCTCTAGCTAAGGCTGTTAACCTGTCAGCCTCCTGCTGGTCTGCCATTCTTCAATTCATTGCGGTTCTGGGTTAAATGGTAATAATAGGTCTACAGAACTTCTGGTTCTTGGAATACACTACAAAGATCCTGTAATAAACAAAAATAACAAATAAATGTAAAACTAGGAAACTTGACTAACAGTCAATTAGTGCACACAAATTTTAATTTACAACTGTATTCCCCATCAACGGCGCCATTTTTGATAACCCTCAAACTACACCTATTTAATGAGAATGTAAGCGATCGTGGTCAATATATAACCCAACTAGGTTGGGGTCGAATCCCACAGGGAATATGGTGTGAACTTAAGTTGTTTACGATTTAATCAACTGATAGTTGGATGTTTCCTGAAATGGGGGTTTTGGAGATTAGCAAATAATTGTTGGTTACTTTAGTTTTAGTGTTTGAAATCAAGAGTTTATGGAAAACCAGAATTATGTTCACTATGGGTTTTAGTACTTGACAGATGCTAATAGTGATTCAAGATTCTCACAGTAGGTAGGACAACAGATTATCTTTATCGAAGTTATGCCTAAATGTCTCTCGACCTACTTAAGCATTTAATTACCTAATCCTCTTGAACTTAGGGAATTTATATTTATAACCAGACTTTACCTTAGGTTAATCAACCTTGTTACAATGTCGATTATTAAATGGAAGTTTAGTGTTTCCAAGTCCCTGTCAATAATTCACTTCCTACTATATTTGATTTCTTATCTCAACCAAATCAAAGCAGGTGTTATCTATCGTTTGGAACCAATAGATAATAATTACAATCTCGGAATTATCAAGGAGTCCTATTACCTTTAGAATCGAAAACACAGAGCATCTTACAAAGACTTAACCTATAGATCCCATAATTCGGGTCAAAGGAATTTAGCCACTCATAATGTAATAAGTGAAACAACTAGAAGTAATCATAATTTGAAAGATGAACTTACCACAAGATGAATAATAACTAGTGATTCTCAAATTAGATCATAATAGAAATCCCAAAATATTGATGAAAATCTCCTCAAAGTTAATTATTTTTCAAGACAAAAAACTAGAGAGAAAAATAACAAAATACGTGTGTTCCCAAATTATGTTCAGAACTCCTCTAGAAAACCCTAAACAATACTTTCTAGTGTTTATACAAAATAAGGAAACAAAATCACAGAGTTTAATAACTCCTTAAATTAGGAGACGACATTCGTGATACCTTATCAGGAGTCTGACTACTTATCACAAATGTCGTTAGCTCCCTCTTCAGTTTTAGCACTTCCTGCTTAAGGATGACAATGAATGTTGACGACTAATCAGAAATGTGATGATATATCAGACAATGTCGTCACTTCTCCACCTCAGCTCATATGTTCTGCCTAAGGCTGACGACGACTCTGACGACTTATCAACTCTTTGATGAATTATCAGGAAATGTCATCACAACTTTCAGATGAGGTCCATTCTCTGTCTAAGGCTGACGGTATATCTAATAACTTATCACAGGGCTGACGACTTATCAAGAATGTTGTCAGCCATACTTCTCTTCTATTTGTTTCAGATTTCAACTCCTTTGCTTCCATCCCTGTTGGTTCTCTTGCATCTTGGCTTCTACTGCAAAATCAAAAACAACAAAAATTGCTTAAGACCTTGTAATTATTCTCAGTTAAAAGCCTCATATGTGTCAGCGTCTGCTCACTCATCAGGGTCCAACCTATAACCCTAGCTGAAAGGGTATCAGTACCGTGCCACGGGTAAAGAAAAGTTGTGAGTATACCCTTTCTGATAGGGAGCTCTTCCGTCAACCCCTCCCGTAAGGAAAACTCAAATGAGTGTGTATAGTCCCTAGACTCGTAGGGGTACATCTCAACCTACGCTGGCTACATATTTTTGGAACGCAGGGATTGCTACTAAGGATCACACCCTCTACTGTCTAACAATGTGTGTCCTCATCCCTGGGGTTACTCGGTGCTGAATCCTACTCCCAACTGAATAGACACTAAACTAATTATACTGAACTGAACTGTTACTGATCATATTGTATAACTGATTTAAACTGAGTTCACTAAGTTCCGTTGATTAATGGAATACTACTGAGATCTGAGGAATGACGGAGAGTACTGAAGTTAATAAGATTTTTGGGAATACTGAGGTTACCGATATTACTGAGTATTGATGTTACTGAGACCACTGAGGTCACTAAGATTACTGAGTAGGACTAGACTTATACTGAATTCACTGAGTTTTCCTGAGTCATGAGACTGACTGAATTCTAAGAATCATGGCTTGACTGAGAGTATCGTGAAAATATGACACTGGCTCTAGGCACACAGCTAAATTATTGGGTACAAATACCCCAGGACTCGATAGCATGAAACTGACAGGACATGACACTTCTTGAACACATGACCAATATCAACAATTCATAATACATTAATTTGGGATTTCATGAAGCACATGGTTATCATAGTCTTGTACATGAATGGAATTGCATATAAACATGTCATACTTTCATCAACCTAATATCATGGACATTCCCTCAACCATTCATAATGCATACAATATCATGGAAGTCATTCTTAGTCATAAGGTAAAGCATACACTTATCACTTGGGTCACAATTAAGCTATAATGCATAATTTGTATTTTCTTAGGCATTTTATCAAACACCTAGGATGCATGACTTAGGGCATAGGCATGGCCATAAAATTAATACAACAAAACTCCATATTTAAACTCAATTTCACATGTTTCAGACCACATACTAGTATAGGTTCATGAACAACACATACAGATTCCAACATGGGAATTATACAACCATAATCACATGAACATAATCAACCCACAAAAAAATATTCACAATACAAGATTTAAAACTTGATTCTTGGGCTTCATGGATGAAAGGAATCCATGAATTAACATTGTGCATACCTTAGTTCTTGATTCTACAAAGATTGACAGAGAGATTCTTGGATTTGAGTCTTGGATTTGAATCCCCAATTGAAAACCCTAGCTTGTTCTTGAGAGAAACAATATATTTTGGGTGAATTATGGATGAATCACATGTTATTAGGTATATATAGGGGTGAGAAATTGACCCTTTTAACCCTTGGATGCGTATTTTAATTATGTGAAAATTTTCTGACCTGGACCCCTGGCGCGATGCGGCGCTATCGCGTAGTGTCACTGGAATTTGATAACTCTGAATTTTAGCCTTGGCGCGACGTGCCATAATCGCGGAGGCTTACTAGAATTTGAAGATTGCCATTTTGGATGGCTCCGTGATGCGTTGATGTCTCAGGTGACACACTATCTTACTAAAATGGCTCTAACTCTTCTCCCGGGTGTCGGATTTGGGCGAATTTGGTATCGATGGAAATCTTATTCAATTTTCCACATGATAAAAAGTGAAAATTGTGAAAATACCACATGTATAAAAGTGGATTCATCTTTGAAAAAAGTCATTAACATTTGTGGAATAATTTTAAGCTAGGTAGAAGTACAGGGTATTACACCTTTGGAGATTGATATCTGAGCTCTAAGATGAAAAATAAACCTCCTCCCAAGAGCTAAGGAACCACCCCTCACTCTATAACCGGTTCACCAGGGAACCTAAAGACAACCTTACAATCCAACAATCTAAGGATGCATAACAAGAGTGTAACCAATCTATCCCTAGAATAACGTCAAAATCTACTATATCCAACTCAAATAGATCTACCAAGGTCTGCTTTCTACCAACATATACCACACACACCCTATAGACTCTTTTAGCAATAACTGAGTCACCTACTGGGGTCGAAATAAAAAAAGGATTTGAAACAACCTCAAGATCAAAACCAAAACACACAGCTATCTATGGGGTCACATATAAAAGAGTGGACCCAAGATCAAGTAGACAATACATGTCACGTGAAAAGAGTTATAACATAACAGTCACAACAATAGGTAATGCCTCAGATTCCTACTGAGATGCAAGAGCATACAATCTATTTCGGCCAGTGTCGGTACAAAAAGAAAGTGCAGACGCAGAAGCAACTCCACTAGGTGCAAGAGCAAAAGATATAACAACCAAAACTTTGAACTCTCCCGAAGCACCCTTACCAATAGGATAATTTCTAAGCATATGTCTTGGATGGTCATATTTAAAACATTTGTCTCTCCTTTCATCACAAAATCCCTGATTAAGATGACCATAAAACTAGCAAGAAAGACACAAAGAAGGTGACTGTGCCCTACTCATCTGAGATTGGGCACCCTGTGCCCGAAAATTATCACCACCTTACTGACGCTTTTCACTCGACTATTTTGGGTAAGGAGCCTAGCAGTAGAGAAGGAAAGAGAACTCCTCCACTTTATTTTTGACCATTTGCCACCATCCTAACTACCTTTCCGCTAACCAACACCCTGCTTAGAGAACCTACTTCTCTTACCCTGCCTTTTCCCAAACTCTATCTTTTTTCTCTTTTCATCCTCCACCTGCTGCATGTGAATAACCAACCTCAAAATATTCATATCCTTAATTAGCAAAGTAGTTTTGCTTCCTAGGATCAAATCCCGAGATAGCCAAAAATGAACTTTTTTTATCCTGGCCTCATATCAGCCACCAAATCAAGAGCATGCCTTGACATCTGATGAAATTTTAAGGCGTACTCCTTGACAGATATTTTCCCTGCTTAAGATTCACAAACTTCTCCATCTTCGCATCCCTCAGCTCCTGAGGAAAGAAGCAATCCAAGAAGGCATTAGAAAAGGCGTCCCACAAATATAGCTTCTCCACATCACCTCTATCCCTATCCCACTACTTATACCATTGGTACGCAACATCTTTGAGCTAAAAAGATGCAAAATTAACCCCTCCCACATTAATGGCCTGCATCACTCTAAATATCTTCTCTATTTCATCCAAGAAACCCTGAGGATCCTCCTCCACCTTCACACTAGTAAAAGTAGGAGGATTCATTTTTATGAACTGGCCAACCCTTCTAGCCTCAGCAGATAGAACACCAGATGCATCCCGCTCAGCCTGAGCAGCAACCAACTGAGCAATAGTATGAATCAACTAATGAAATTTTTCATTAATCACCTCACCTTTAGGAGGACTTGTAGCAATCAGAGAAACTCCAGAACAATCAGGGATAGAACCCTAAGATTGAGTGTAAACTCCAGGTGTAAGGCATACTCCATCAATATCGTCCCCAGATGGGATAAAAGATTTTGTTCCAAATCGACGAGGCATGATCTAAAAAGTGAACAAACAAGGATTAGAGGAAATTCCAGGAGTTAGACTCCAAGCTTGAAAATAGAATACTAAGAAAGTGACACATTCCTAAATGCCCTATAGCCTCTCTCTTATGAGGGTAGCGCGCTACACACCCCTAAAAGAGACTTTACTAGAAATGGCTTTGTGGACTCCCTATTAACCATGAACCTAAAGCTCTAAAAATAACTTGACACGACCCAACCTGGGGCCTTGTCTTATTGGAATCCCAAGTCCGATCGGGATCGGAGACCATCCCCGTTACCCAACCCAACCTTCAGTCACCTGTCCTGAGTTGGCTGAATTTCGAGTATACAATAAGATAGCGTAACTATCCAATTTACAAACTCTAGGATAGGTCAATTACTGTGACCGACCCAACACAGTCCAACCGTCCAAACCCTACCAATAGACAAATCAAACCACAAACCATAACTATATGAGTTCCATAATAATTATATGTAATCCCAAAATAAAAGAGGATAGAAGAGTGAGAAATTTAGTCCTACGGTATCAGCTCCAATGCCAATATACCAATGTTAAGGATGACACCAATATCGATCCCTCCCATACCAACCCATAGTAGTTCCACAAAAGCCTCTAACCAAAAGATTACCGAAATCTAATTGGGACATGCCCCCAACCATAGCCAAAACCAATATCCATAACTAAACCAAAGTATAAAATAACATCCATGAAATGGAGCCTTCCGTAAAGAAGAAAGCTCACCACTTCAATCCAGTAGATGATCCAAAATGTCCGATAGCTAAGCAGGAAGAGTAGAGCGACTAATTCATACATCGTGTGGGGATACATCCGCTGAAGATGGGTTAGCGGGTGAATGCTAGCATGAACTCAGGATAAGGATAAAATAATGCCAATAATTAAAACTAAGTAAACCTACCGTATGCATACAAACCATACATATATCTATATAACCATGCTAGGAAAGAAAACCGAGTTTAGCATAAATTTAAAACTAATAACCTAGGTATGTGAAGCTTAACCGTCCTTAACCACCTACTGTCCATATGGGTCTAGCGTAAACCCCTTGAATGGGCCCCGATGTGTGTAGCCATATGAACTGGAGATACCATAAAAAAAGGGATTCCCAAGTACCCTCACCCTCCATGATACATATGTACAATATACCTAGACGATTCTCGCGTACCTCATAGTATCATAAAAGGGTCACCATGCCCTACCCCTCATGTCAGCAAATATGAGTTTCTAGTGTTCGTTCATAGAACTTCTACTTTTATGGTTAGCTATCACTCCCCGCCATTATTACCCAATTAAAACCATTTCCAACCAACCAGTCTATTATTCTATTTATTATTTGCCAAGGCTATAAGTAGTGGTATCGTCATACCGACTATAATTTACAATTATTGTCCTTATCCAAACTTTTAAGGTAAAGGGATTTTCGTATACCCATTTACCAAGTTAACTTGGAGAAGTCCCATGTACCCTACAAGTGTTCCATTATTAAGTTGCTTAGGAAAGTCCCATGTAACCCATAAGTTGTTCATTAAAATTCTTTCTTAGGGGATTCCATAGTACCCCGTAAGGAGTCCAATTACCATAACTGTGACCACCAAACCATTCCTAAACATTTAACCATGTAGGGTTTCAAACCAAGTTTAAACCATGTATAAGTTCCATTAAAATCCAACAATGTAGTGAAAACATTCCCATAGGAATTTTACCAAACACATTGGGGGCATAGTATTTCAAAAACCAAAGACAATTACCAAATATCCACTCCCATGCAACCAATTATCCAAAACCACCATTAAAGCATATAAAAGCATAATTAAAACATAGAAAAACCATAACCAATCATTTATAACCAAAACCCTCAAATTATATTTGAAGATCCAAAACCATACAATAATCGAACTATGAAAACATTGTATAAAACCATGCCTTTAGTTGGAACTAACAATGAAAGAAGAGAACATGCCTTAAACTAAGAAGATGGTGGAGAGATATCACTAACATAAGCCCCAAATTAATCCTTAAGATGAAACCCTAGCCTTCATTTACCCAAAAGCTTTAGAGAGAATTGTAGAGTGTTTAAGAGAAGTTTCTAAGTGTTAATGAATAGAACAATAGGGCAAATGACCTCCCAATAGGAATATAAGTTGTGGGGCTTTATTAGGTTAAGCAGAGAAATGTCCAGATTGTCCCACTTAAACTTTCAGAAGTCAGGTGGGTACGACTATGCATACCAATCGTACCCTTCAATACGAGTGGTACCCACCACTCATACCCAAGGTCATGTCTTTTGGACCGATACTGTCCAAGGTATGGCTCACCCCAAACCATGTTGTATCTATTTATACGATTAGTACCCATGATCCGTACCCCTGGCACAAGAGAATCCCAAGAAGATTGAACACTAACCACCATACGAGTCTATGGTACGACTCATACCCTAACTTATGGCTCATGGTGAACCACTCGTACTTAGATCCAACTTTAGTTACAAAGCCTAAGACCAAGTAAAGTAACCAAAAAACTCGTATCCACCGATACAATTTGTACCACCCAAGTCATATCCATTCAAGAAACTAAATCCATCTCACCAACCAATAGTGATCAACATACGACTAACCCATACCACTCATATCCCAGTGTATGAGTAGTTTCACCTAGTTGTATCCTATGTAGAGACCAGAAATCTAAGAAATTTTCCAAGGGCTAGGAATCTAGGGTGTTTCAGGTAACTTACGACTCGTTACATTTACATACGACTTGAAACAACCACTCGTAAATTGGACAGAGACTTAGGAAACCTATACTGTTGACCTTACGACTGCTCTTCATATATATGACTCATATCATCGAGTGACAACTCCTATGGTCTAGTTGTACCCCAACCAAAACTCTAACCACTCCATACTGACTTAGCAATGATTTATATATTACGACTCGTGAGATGTGTATACGACTTAAGGAGGTGAGTCGTAAGTTGCACAGTGGGTTTCAGACATGGGGTATTACAATATCATATTTATAGGCCAAATATTATAATCTGAGAAGAACCATCACCATTTACCGAGTCACGAAGTAATCTCATACTAAAGGCTTATTAGTCTAAACTATGTCTAACATGTGTAAATAAGTCCATAAGGGAAAACACAAGTCTTGACCCAAGGTCGGCCGGAGGAACTCACTTGTAATCCTCGAAATCTATATTTAGTCAATTTCTACCTAGGACTAGGCTAAGGTATTCATATTTTATTCTAGATGATAAATAAGTCATGATTAGTCCTACAACATTAATTACTCCTAAATATGAGCAACTAAGGTAATTTCACCTAAATAGTAACACCTAAGGCAATTCCCTTCCAATCATGAGCCACGATGCCAAATTCACCTAAGACATGAGTAACTAAGCCAATTACTCCTAATTTATGGTTTCACAGTAGCCTACACAGTTCAGATAAGGTCAATCGTACTATTTATGCTTCCAATATCTAAATCACATATCATATCTAAACATACCAAAAACTAGCTTTATCTATAATAAAGGTAATAAAATTATAGAAGTATAACAAGCATTTTACCTTACAGGTAAATTCACCCATTTAATCCTTATCTTCAATATACTATGCTAAGCCATGGTGTTCTACCCATAATCAATCTTAATATTTACATATACATGCAATATATAATATATATTATCTTGTGAAGTAAAATAGACAGAAGCCTACCTTAATGCTGAACCACAAATCCTTGAATCGTCCATAAAATATTTTTCTTTACTCTGGTCTCAAAATTTTGATATACAATCAAAACCATAATTTATGTGTCGGTAGGAGTCAAATGAGACCTATATTGCCATATAACAGGTCGGTGTAATTTCAAGTCAAGACTGGGCCCGCAAAGTCCATAAAAAAAATTCAAAATTGAATCCGTCATGAGATTTCTTGAAGAATAAGAAATGTGTGCTCAAAGTTTGAGCACAAATAGGACACAAATCGGGTCTCAAATCAACCCTCAAAGTTTAGAAAATTAATGCCCTAATTTTAAGAATTTACCATGAATTTAATATGAATTTGGATGAAATCAAAGGAAAAATTAATAAGAAATGACAAAAAAGGTTTTTTCTAGCTTACCTTAGCTTATTTGGATGATCACCTACTCGACCTTCCTTGAGCTCTCAAACTGGTGTAAATACGATGGAAAAAGTGGTTGAAAATCGGGCTGAAGAAGGGGATTAAATATAGAGTCAGAAGCCACGATCGTGATCTACAAGGCATAAAACACATGTCGCAATCGCATTTTAGCCTTCATGATCGCGATCGCGATCGCGCTAGCAACCTAATGCACCAAAAAGTTAAAAACTTATTTTTGACCCTCGAAACTCATTCGGAACCCTATGAACATGATCCAATAGTGAATTGTAATTGGAAAACACATTCCAGATCTATTGAAATCATCAAAACTTTCATCCAAGATCTTTATGACTAAATATAGGGCCCACACCTAAATTTTCATTAAAACTTTCATCCGAGATCGTTTTGACTAAATGTGAGGCACATACCTATATTTCCATAGTTCCAATTTTCACATAATCTGCCCAATAGTTCAAAACAAGTTCGAAAGACTTGGAACCTGAACTAAGGATTTTCCTAGCCTAAAACTAATGTTCCAGAGTTGATGGAACTGTTGAAATTCTCATTCAAGATCATACTAGGAGATTTGGTTTGAGACCAAATCCTAAACAGCGAAAACTCCAAAACAGAGAAATGAGCCTAAAATCTAAATAAACTGTTTGATTACCAAATCGATAGTTTCGGCATGTCAAAAATGGCTTGTAGCTGATGGGGAAGGGCCAAAATATCGGAAGTACACGCAAATTGAGGAAATCACCTATAGGGTTACTATATATATATATATATATATATATATATATATATATATATATATATATATATAGGAGAATCTTAGTCGATCCTATGTGGCATTCCTTAGAGGCCTCCAATGCTATTTATCTTTTTTGTGATTTTTTTGAGTTATTTTTTTCTAACTTTTAATACATTTACCATCTATTTTTCTTATTAATAAATCCATTAATTGTCCTTTGTTATTACGAATCACCATTAATTCAGAAAAAACCCTAAATCTTCCTGGTCTTCAATTATATTTTGTTTTGATATTTTCATCATATTTATTCCATATATGGTGTAGACTCCAAGAGTAACTTCCTCATGATAGTATATTAAAACTGCAAACTACCACCCTATTTCTTCCTCCGTTAACCTTTTCAATTTGAGATTTCAATATTTTTTGCTTTATGTTTGGATATACAATTTTCTGGATTTAGAGGACAATGTGGGGTTGCTCTATCAATTTTTGAATGACTCACAAAATGGCTAATGCTCGCACTCAATTCCTACTTTTCAAATTTTGACAGTCATCTCCTTCCACAATTATAGTAGTAGAGGTATTACTATTCTACTTTTTTTAAGATTTTATTTTTCTTATTGTGTATTCGGAGATTTTTGAGTAAAGAGGAAAAAAATTAAAATTCCTACTATAAAAATAGATGTAGTATAAGCATTTGTCAAAAACTCACTACAATTTTACAAAGCTTACTTGGAGAAAGACCTACAGAAATGTTGTCCAGCGGAACAAGGGACTACAAATTCCATTTGAGAAGTACTTTCTCTTTCATTTTTTGTTTTATTTATAACTCAAATTGATCTTTTGGATAGATAGAAAATAAATGAAATACGAACTTTTAAAGTAGATGAATCATAAATTTATATCAACAACTTACCGTGAATTCATAGTGTAATAATAATCTTAAATTTCACATAGTCATTAAGGTCTCTTTTCCTTTATCATTTTTGGTTGTTAGTTTTAGATGACTTTGGACTTACTATTTACAATTTTTTTATTTTTGCTAAAAATAGATGTAGTATAAGCATTTTTCAAGAACTCGTTGTGATTTAACAAAGCTTTCTTGGAGAGTGGCCTACAGAATTGTTGTCGACAACAGAACAAGGGCCTACAAACTCCATTTGCTCATTTACCAGTAAGAAGTACTTACGCTTTTGTTTTCTATTTTAGTTATAACTCACATTGATTTTTTGGATAGATAGGGAAAAAACAAAATATAAACTTTTAAAGTAGTTGAATCATAAATATATACCAACAACTTGGCGAGAATTCATAGTGTTATCATAATGTTAAATTCCATAGTCATTAAGGTCTCTTTTTCATTATCATTTTTAGTTGTTAGGTTCAGATGGCTTTGAACTTATTGTTTATAATTTTTTTCTTTTTGATTTGGACCTTGATGTTTACTATAAAGTAGGAATTGAGTGTGAGCATTAGCCAATCCGTGAGTCATTTAAAAATCGACAGAGCAAACCCACATTGTACTCTAAATCCAGAAAATCATATATCATAACATAAAGAAGAAAGTATTGAAATCTCAAATTGAAAAGGTAAACAGAAAGGTAAGGGGGAGAGAAAATGACAGAACTGTCGGTTATTTGCAGTCGTAAGATACTCTCATGAGGAAGAGACTCTTGGAGTATACGCTGGATATGACATAAATATGATAAAAATGTCAAAAAATTATAATTGGAGGCCAGGAAGACCGAGGATTTTTCTAGATTAATGGTGCATGGTAATAACAAAGAAAAATTAATGTATTTATTAATTAAAAAAAATAGATGGTAAATAAATAAAATTTTTAAAAGAATAACTCAAGAAAACCACAAAAAAGATAAATAACATTGAAAGCCTCTAAGGAATGTCACATAGGATGGTCTAAGATTCTTCTTTATATGATGTTTACTGAAAATGATTGAAAGCTATCTTCCACATTAAATACAACTAAGATTTAGGAAACAAATTTTAGTTCTTTGAGCACATTACTTAAAGTAGAAAACTATAGACTATTTTTATTCTTCATATGTGAATAGAATTGTCTCGGACAAAATACATTTGAAATACATAGCAGAGTGATAATCATGCATCCTTGGTTTCTTTGTCTGAACTTGACAAGATCCATCTAGGTAAGTCAACAATGGATATTAGAGAAATTATATTCACTCAACAAGAATATCTTTACTTCACTTTAAAACTCTTTGAGCCCTTCATTTTTTTTAAATAGGGAAGCAATTTTGGATTATGTTTCCATTACATGCCGTCACTAAAATTCCATTATTTAGTTGTTTTGTTTCACTTTCTTGCATATTCAATCACCTAGTGAAGAGAAGCATCTTTTGATTTAATCGGAGTAAAAGATTCAACAACTATTATCAGTACTTGATAATGCCTCTTTTTTTCCATTTTTTATTCTAAGCCACTTTTTTCGCCAACAACTAGGTATATTTGTTTAATTATTGTGCTAACTATCAGAATATGTATCATTGAGTCAACTAACATAAATTAACTTACAAACTCCTAAGGCTTCTAAAGCTATAGTAACTATATAAACTCTTGTCTGCTGTTGATGTTTACACATTTCAGTTACTATATAATATGTTACTTTATATAATCTGTTAGTATGTAATCACAGAATATTTTTAGATTAGTGCTCTTTGACTTTTGTATTTTTACTCACTGTCAATACTAGTAACTTTTTCCCACCAATATTTTTCTTATTACTTATGATTTGTGTTTTTCTTCATCTCAATTAATATGATAGCTTTTCTTTTAGCAGGTCTACATATTTTTTATGTTGTCATCTTTCTCCTTTATCTGAACCCAGATCAGATGAAAATGGATATTTGTAATGTTCGTATAATGGATGACATTTGATGAATATGGGGCTTGTACAAGGATACCTTAAGCTGCATCTGAATGATCTGAAGCTAATGTTTTTTGGTCTCCAAGGCAAGTTCTACCAGGTTTCTCAAGGATTACTCTTTATTTAGCCTGATGAGAATAGTTGGGAGAGAACTTAGGAAAAAAAAATTCATCTATGAAGTTTCTGTTGGTTCATGAATTATTTATTGAACTACAATTGTTTAGTAATCCTGTGACATAGTTTATATTCTACTAATCGATTATCTGTGATATTGTTCAGCAAGCTTTGTTATACCCTGCATATCTATTACTTCTTTTTCTGGAATGCTTTGATTTGTTTTTTCTTGAGTTAAGGGTCTATCGAAAACAATTGATCTTCCTCTGAGGTAAAGTTTGCACACACTATACCCTCCTCAAACCCCACTATGTGGGACTTAGTTAGGTGTGTTATTATTGTCAATTGATTTAGTTACTTTCAAATACATTTACATATGAAATATTCATCTAATGGACTTTTACACATAGATAATGATATTGAAGCATGATGTTTTTATTTGTTAGTTGTATTTATTTGTTAAAATTTCTTGACCTCTGCTTGATTTCTGGTTGGATTTTGGTCACCTGTAAGTACTTTTTGCTGTCAAATAATTACACTGGGGTGATTTTCTTATCGAGAACCATCTGTTAAGAATGTTTGAAGTGTGTTTGTTTCAATTCTTAGTGCATCTTTAACACAATTTCTTATGGTCATAATTTCTCTTCCATGATAACATGTCATAGAGCTATGACGTAAATAATCAAATAAACATGTTTCAACAAATTTATGCACCATTACGAGTTTTTTACAAGGAGAATCAAAGTTTTCTTATGAATCAATTCTACAAATCCATCTTAGAATACAAATTACAAGCTTGGCTAATTATGTTAACTGAGATTTGTTTCCTTAGTTCAATAACTACTAAAAGCATATCAATTTGTGAATCTTGATTGGTTCCCGAGGGTATGTAGGATAAGAAAGTTGAGTTCTAAGGTTCTGTTGAGAAGATCTGAGAGGTTTTGTCATTGCTAAATTGAAGCTGAACAAGGAGGACAACCAAAATGGTAAAGGAGAAAGAAATAGTGGTTGAAGCAAGAATTCCTCAAAGCTTTCATTAGTATAATACTAAATAAAAAAGTATTTTATTTTGTCAAGTTGTTACTTACAGTGCTTTTGTTTCTTAAATAGTAGTAGTATTCTAATTTTCAACTATCTCTTTAGTATGTAGTGTATAATTAAGAGATTTCTTCTGAAAAAGCAACTTTTTAGAGATCAATGGTGTTATTTGCCTATAAATAATTTCATTAATATGTTGTTGTTAAAAGTCGATGTCCAGTGTGACCTTATCTTTCTGACAGTAATATGGAAGAGTCATTTCATTTAGATGAAGTTAGAGGTATTATATTTGAAAATTTTATTTTCAAGAGCTTAAATATGAGATTTTAACTAATGTACACTAATCATTAAAGTATATGTTAAACATGAAAGTTTTTTCATTAATGTAATTTTGTAAGTTGTTATAAGTTAATCAGCTATTGTTAGTTTATGGTAGAATCACAAAGTGATGTTTGATTACGAATATTTTGTTCACAAAAATTTACGAAAAAATAGATCCATAAGTTTTTCTCAAGTCATCAAAGATGATATCTTAATTTTCTCATGACCGCACTAAGCGCGGTCAATTTCACTAGTATAGATAAAAAAAACCACTAAATTTATGTGATCTATAACCAACTCTCTAAATTTACCCTTTTCAAAGTTAAATAAGGGATTAAAAACGTAAACTACCATGTGAAACAATCAAAAGTGCATGTACGCATGAAATAAACACCGAATACATACAAAAATAACTACACATCGAACATGTTATAAGAAAAGATAGATCAATTGAAAATACTAATCTTAAAAGTATTTTATGATTAAGTTTTGTACACTAACAATATAAAACTTGGATGGGGTGAAATTGGCTGAGTTAATGTAAATAGCTCAAAACCCACTGTGGGCCTGGAGCAACTATGTGGGTTTAGTATTGCTTGTTCATTGTTAGCTTGTTCTTTTTGTGTTCTTGTAGATCTACACTAAAGCGATGGCCAATGAAGGAGAGTGGATCGATGGGTTACCTACAGTTCTAGATGAATGGGAGGAGGAGCGACTTAGAAAGCCTCCAACAAATCTTTATGAGCTTCTCTGAAGGACAGAGAAAGTTGATGGAAAATGAGGAAGCTTAAGATAAGAAAATGGATGAGTTTTAGTGTGGTCCAACTCAAGAAACTCTAAACTCATCAAAGGAGAATGAAGAAGATGACAAAGATTAGGCGATTGAAGACAAAACTAAAGGATGCAAAGTGAGAAAGTCAGGAGGTGAGCTCGGTACGTCAACCCTTACATTGTTGTCCTTGGTAGAAATATTGAGAGGGGAGATAAAGATGCAAAACACAGAGCTCCACACCCGTATGAACTATAATTCTGGATTTCCTCCCATATCCAAGGAGTTAGATTTAAGGAGTTATGAAAAAGTGCTTTACAAGGCTAGCCAGTAACTATGCCTATCCCCAAGAGGTTCAAAATGTCAGACATCACCAAATATGATGGGACAATTAACCCTCAGGAACATCTGTTAACATTTGTTATTCTTCATAACAGTTGTGAACGAGAAAGATCTAACGATAAAGGAGCGCGAGTTGGTGATGATCAAGAAGTTTAGTAAAACCCTCTCAGGCAATGCTTTGGTTTGGCATTCTCTCCTAAATAATTCTCTTAAATCTTTAACATATTGGATAGCTTTCTTAGGGCTTACACTATTGCTATAAAAGTACGCCTTAGTAGAAGGGATATCTTACAGCTAGAGTAAGGCGACGCTGAGCTGCTCTAGTAGGTCATTGAAAATTTCTAGAAAGGGTGGATACAGATGCTGACAGTGCCAGACGAATAGGCCACGAAAGACTTCACGAAGGGACTGAATTCCTAGAGCTCAGTTGCTTCATTCAAACTGAAGGAAAGCCTAATCGAGTGTGAGGCCATGTTATGGGATGAAGTGCACATCCTTTACGAATCTAAGATTTAGATCGAGGATTATTACAGGCGGGTAAAAAAAATACACTCCTGAGTGTGGAATAAGAGAAGACAAACAACACTTTGCAATAAGGGGTAAATCATCTTGGAATGTCTCAAATCAGGGTAACAAGAAGGACTAAGCCCATGAATGATATACTATAGATCATATAAGAAAAGGGGTTTGAGTTGACACACTGACCTTTAATCCAGAGTCTCACATTATTCTGGGAAAAGGGAATTACAGTGGAGCGACTTTAAGCTAGAGAATCTCAAAAACCCGTGGTGTACACCATCAAAACGTCCCCACCCCTCTTTTAAAATATTGATTCACCATCAACCCATAGGAACTAGCACTGTCCATCCAAGATATCAAATTGACCAAGCTCATAAAACCTATTTGCACCAACCCCTATCCTCAAAATAGGATGCATAGTGCAAATTCCATGGGCCGTACGGGCATTACATTGGGATTGCCGCCAATTATGAGAAGTGGTGGATGATTTGCTCAAGGATGGACACTTGAGGGAATTCCTGAGTGGGTGCACCATACATAGCTATGGGAAATAAACTGAAGAGAATAAGCATCCATTCAACTCAAGAGTTTCTTAAAAAATAATATACTAAATGACCTCATGTGAAGTTATATATATGTTGTCATTGGTTTTTCAATCAGTCCTAACTGCTTTCTTTTTCTCTTTTTACACAATTTAGTAGGTTCTCAAAAATGACGCTTTCTCTTGAAGGGAAGAACAGGCCCTTGACAGATGTCTAAACTTAACTCCAGCGACCTGGGTTGAGAAACCCCCTTAAAGGCACTAGGAGAAAGGGAACCCATCAATTTGGAACCAAACATGGAGGCTCGGAAGGATGAGCTATAATTTTTTTCCTTCGACCAAGAATTTTATCCCCGGAGAGGGTTTTGCTAGCAAATTTTGTGATAAAGCTGCAGTAGGGACTTCCCAAAGGATATCAGGATAAAAATATTTTTAAAATCATGTATCTGACCTAACAATCTCAGAAACACAAATTTATAAATAAAGAGTTTTTTTAAAAATATTAGCTATTGTGCAGGAAAATCAAAATCCAAATTCTCCAGAACGTAAGCCAAAGGGAACAAGCCCCTAAAACTCAAGTGCCAAACAACACGAGATCTCAATTTAAGCCCCTCTACTAACAGGATGAGCTCTCTCTCGGTTGTTGGAAAGGTAAAAGAAAACTGAAGGAGAAGGTGGACAGAAATCAGAGCAAAAGAGAAGTAAATTACTGCAGTGATATTTTTATAGCTGATGCATAATGAAAGTAAAGAGACTTGCCTATAAATAGGCTCACAATTAAACTGAAAAATCTAACTTTTAGGTCCAGTAACCCACTGATTTACTGACTACCTAATAATCTGCAACAATAGCTAAACTTGCTAGAATAAAGGAAACTAACAACTAACTTCCTAAAGACTTGGTCAAGTATCTTTGAATCATTTCTCAACACTCCCCCTTGATTCAAAACTGCAAACTCCAAGTTGACCTCTGAAGAACTCGTGCTTTGCTTGCGGAAGTGACTTGGTGAAGATGTCTGCTGCTTGCTCATTTGTATCACAAGACTTCAAAATAATTTCTCCAGTGGAAACAAGACTTCGAATATAGTGATAACGAACATCTATGTGCTTTGTTCTGTTGTGGAAAGATGCCTTCTTCGTCATCGCAATAGTAGATCTATTGTCGCAAAAAATCTCAGTCGCACCAGCTGGTTTCTGATTAAAATCTGCAACAAGTCTCCTTAACCAAACTGCTTGACAAGCTGCTGAAGTTGCTGCAATATACTCAGCCTCCGAAGTTGATAAGGCCACCACTTCCTGCTTCTTTGAACTCCATGAAATTGCTCCGGATCCGAGATTAAATAAGAAACCAGATGTGCTCTTTCTGTCATCAATGTTGCCTGCATAGTCACTATTAGTAAAACCAGTTAATGTGAAATTTGTTACCTTAGAATACCAAACTCCATGTTCTAATGTCCCTGTAATATATCTCAATATTCTCTTTGAAGCTCCAAGGTGAAGTTTGCTTGGATTGTGCATAAATCTAGATACAACAATGACAGAGAAAGCAATGTTTGGCCTTGTATGAGACAAGTAGTTCAAACCACCAACCAGACTTCTAAAATAAGTCGCATTTGCCATTTCAGAACCATCATCACGACACAACTTCTCATTGATATTCATCGGAGTAGTAGAAACATTACAATTTACCATATTGAACCTTTTCAAAAGATTTGTTGCATATTTTCTTTGTGAAAGAAATATGCCATCAACTTCCTGTTTCACCTCAAGAGCAAGAAAGTAATGCAACATTCCCAAATCAGACATCTCAAAATTCCTCATCATGCAGTCTTTAAATTCAGTGACAATAGACTCATTTGAACCCATATATATCATATCGTCAACATAAAGACATACAATCAGAAAATTATTTTTACCTCCTCTTTTTATATAAAGAGTAGGCTCACTGTTACTCCTTTCAAAGCCACTCTCCTGGAAATAAGAATCAATTTTAAAGTACCATGCTCGCGACGCTTGCTTTAAGCCATAAAGCGTCTTTTTTAACCTGTAAACCTTTTCTTCTTTACCATTAACTACAAAACCTTCAGGTTGTGAGACATAAACTTCCTCTTCCAAATCACCATTTAAAAAAGCGAATTTAACATCAAATTGGTACACTGGCCAATTTAATTTCACAGCCAAGGCTAAAAAAGTTCTCACTGTTTCAAAGCGGGCAACAAGAGAAAAAGTTTCGTCAAAATCGATACCTTGTTGTTGAGAATAACCCTTTGCGACGAGCCTTGCCTTGTGTTTTTGAATGTTGCCATCTGCATGATATTTTGTTCTAAACACCTATTTGAGTCCAATAACCTTCTTTCCTTTGGGCAAATTTACCAAGTCCCAAGTCTGATTCTTCTGAATAGCCAACAACTCTTCTTCCATAGCTTTGCACCATTTATCCTCTCCTTCAGCATCTTTAAAGAAAATAGGATCTGAAACAAGAAAAGAAAAATTACAAGATATACTGTCAGCATATCTGGGATTTGGTTTTCTATCCCTTGTTGATCTTCTTAATGGAGTTGGCTCAGCTGAAAGTTCTTCTAATATTGGAGAAGTTGTTGGTGTAACTGATGAGGTAGTCGATGGACCTGCTAAACCAGGATCTGCTACATACTCTTGATCAACAATATCGTCAGAAGGGAACAATTGCATATTTGAACTTTTATTTTCAGAATTAAAGTTCCATCTTGCATCTTCATTAAACACAACATTTCTATTGATAGTAATTTTGCCACTCA
Source organism: Capsicum pubescens (assembly GCA_030864215.1). Classification (NCBI taxonomy): domain Eukaryota; kingdom Viridiplantae; phylum Streptophyta; class Magnoliopsida; order Solanales; family Solanaceae; genus Capsicum; species Capsicum pubescens. The sequence continues at coordinate 124,353,276 of CM061544.1, forward strand.
CTGGCTTATATAGCTTATAAGCCTTGGATTGTGTACTATATCCAACAAAGATACATTTTTCATATTTTTCATCAAGCTTACATCGATCTTGTGAATTTATCAACGCATAAGCTATACAACCAAAGACATATAAGTGGCTTACCTTGGGCTTATTACCTCTCCAAGCTTCATATGGTGTTTGATTATACACAGCCTTGGTGGGGGAAATATTCAACAAATAGACAGCAGTGGCAACAACTTCAGCCCAAAAACATTTCGGTAAACTTCTCTCTTCCATCATGTTTCTGCCCATCTCAACAACTGTGTGGTTCTTTCGTTCGGCTACACCATTCTGCTCTGGTGTATAAGGTGTTGTGAGCTCTCGATGTATTCCATTTTCTTCACAAAAGGAGCTGAATTCTTTAGACATAAACTCACCACCTCTATCTGTCCGAAGGATTTTGAGACTACATCCACTTTGCCTCTCAACAAAAGATTTAAATTTCTTGAAATTGTCAAATGTTTCAGATTTAAATTTCAAGAAATATATCCAACTCATGCGACTATAGTCATCAGTAAAAAGAAAAAAATATCGACTTCCCCCTAAGGACTAAACACTCATAGGACCGCACAAATCTGCATGAACTAACTCAAGACAAACAGAAGCTCTCCAAGACTTGTCTATAGGAAAAACCTTTTTACTTTGCTTTCCATAAACACAACTTTCACAAAAATCAAGATTCTCAACTTTTGGCAATCCAAAAAACATTTCCTTTTGACTCAATAACTTCAACCCATTAACATTTAAGTGCCCATAACGCAGATGCCATAGTCTAGTTTCATTATCACCACTAGCTACCATCACACATTTCTCAACCATTGAAACTTCTAAAGGAAACATTTTATTGTTAGTCATTGGAACTTTAGCAATGGTTTTCCTAGATTTCTTATTTTTAATAGTGCAAACACTATCATCAAAAGAAATTGAGTATCCGCTAATCATTAATTGTCCAATGCTAAGTAAATTATAAGATAGACTAGGAACAAACATCACATCTTCTAAAATCTTAGCATTACCTTGGTTGGTCGTAATGCTAACAGTACCTCTGCCTTCAACTTGAATCTTCTTGTTGTCTCCTAGCCTTACGTCTGACTTTTTGAACTCGTCGATCTCCTTGAACAAAGATTTTATTCCAGACATATGGTTGGAACATCCGTCATCCAAAAACCAAACATCGTTAGGAGTCTTTTTTTTACAATAAAGGACCATGAACAACTTACTTTCATCATCATTTTCCTCCGCAAAGCTTGCTTGGCTATTTTTATCCCTCTGCTTTTGCCAGCAATAAGCTTCTTTATGACCTGGTTTTCTGCAGTAGTTGCACAAAAACGTTCTATTCTGCTTCTCTTCATTTGATCCTCCTCTATCTTGACTTCTTCCTTGGCCTCTTCCACGACCTCTTCCTCGAAAGCCACCTCTGCCTCGGCCACGATTTGCAAAGTTTTCTATCTTATTTTTTTTTTGAGTGGACTCCCCTTTCACCTGAAATGCCTTATCTTCATTTTTTTCATGTGACCTTAGGATCCTCTCTTCATGAGCTTGCAAAGAACTCAATAGTTCATCAAAAGTATAATCAGATAAGTTATGAGATTCCTCTATCGCAGCAATAACATGTTCAAACTTTGGAGTAAGGCTTCTTAAAACTTTTGCTACAACAGTTTCTTCAGATATATCTTCACCATAAGACTTCATTTGATTAACAAGATAAGAAACTCTAGACAAATAAGTTTGAACAGATTCATTATTTTTCATAGAAAGAGTTTCAAAGTCACGACGGTAAGTCTGCAATTTTACCGTAATCACCTTAGCTGAAATTCCTTCTTCAGAATCTTCCATGCCTCCGAAGACGTAGTTGCTGTTGCAATTCTTGCAAAAATTGTGTCATGGACTTCTTTTTAAATCAGGAACAACGCTTTGGCTTCGTTCTTTTTTATCTCTTTTAATTTTTCTGCCTCTTCGTCAGAGCCTACTTGATCCACAAAGCCTGCTTCCACCAGCTCCCAAAACCCTTGTGATTTGAAAAGAGTTTTCATTTTGATACTCCAAAATTCATATTTTTCACCAGTAAAAATTGGCATGAGTGGTTGCGAAACCTCACGATTCACTGCCATATTTTTGCTCTCACACCTTCTCTTTCTTTCCACTTAAATACTCAATCGATATAAGCCTCACGATTCACTTAATTTCAAAAAGAAACCGGGCTTTGATACCAGATTTGTTGGAAAGGAAAAAGAAAACTGAAGGAGAAGGTGGACAGAAATCAGAGCAAAAGAGAAGTAAATTACTGCAGTGATATTTTTATATCTGATGCATAATGAAAGTAAAGATACTTGCCTATAAATAGGCTCATAATTAAACTGAAAAATCTAACTTTTAGGTCCAGTAACCCACTGATTTACTGACTACCTAATAATCTGCAACAATAGCTAAACTTGCTAGAATAAAGGAAACTAACAACTAACTTCCTAAAGACTTGGTCAAGTATCTTTGAATCATTTCTCAACATCGGTCACTCGCCTATGAGCTCAATTGCAAGCTCCTCAACTAATGGGACGAGTTTGCTCTCCAACTCTTGATCACTCTCGAGCAGTCATGGGAAAAATAATTCAATGTTAGGGACTCTCAATATTGACACTACAGCCCCCCTAAACACTGGACACTAAGCATAAGTCGATATTGAGAAGCTTTCCAAAAGAAGAAAAAATACTAGGAACTGTTGTAAAGGTCAAAAACCTAAGTTACTTGGACTTGGTTGCGGGTATCTGAGATGGGGGCTGGTCCGAGAGTCGGATTCATTAAAATATAAATTTTAACATTTGAGGGTGCAGATATGAGTATGGATACGGGTGCGTGGATTCGGCAAAAATAATCAAATATTATAAATATAGAGTAATAGTATTAGTATTAGAAACTTTTTCCAAAATTATAACTCATGTATATTTACCAAAAACTAAGAAATTAAGTATAATTAAAATTTTAACCAACATACTATTGTCAAAGTAAGTATACTGCTGTCAAAGTATATCATAAAGAATTTAAAATAAAGAAGTCCGATCAACCGACCTAGTGTTGTCAAACTGTCAAAGTAAGCATGCATTGATTGTTCTTACTTTTTATTAAAAAAATATATATTAATAATAATATGTACTCCATATAGCAAAAACAAATAAAACGCCGGCTGAACTGACACAGTGACGCCAACGCCGACGCCGACTTAGGTAGGAAGAAACGGATGATTGACGACGACGATTTTCAATGACAGCGGTGGCACATCGACAAAGTCATCTCTGTTCCGCTGGTTCCGGTGGTTGTTGGTCGGAATTTTATCATGTAAGTCGCCAATTAACTTGGTCAACGTCTTCGAAATTGTTTGACCGAATCGGAGATAGCGGAAGCACCCGCACCCACCTCAGTATTGTGTCGAGACGGGTTCGGCGGCAAAACCGCCGAGTTCGAGCAACATAGTCAAAAACAACTCTTTATATGATGTACTCGAAATGTGATGTCCAATTGACAAAAGCAATATATCACTTCACTGGAAAGTCTCAATTTACACTTAACGCGTGAACTGATCATCCAAAAGCGAGAACTAAAGTTTGCATCCTAGACGCCCTTAGAGAAGACTCGAATACAAGGAACCCTCAAATCATTCTGAAAAATATGGAAAGTCCCTATCAAAGAGTCCTAAGTCTACAAAGACTAAAATAAGAGAATTTCTCTCTCGATGTTACACTTTATAACTTTCAGAGTCCAGACTTAGCAGCACAACCATAAAAATAGATAGGGATCCCTCTCTAATCGCGAGGCTTTAAGTGAACACTTACAATAGTCTTTGGTCCGATTAAAATCTAACTACCCCGACCTCATAAATGATTTTGTAAAAGAACATTGCGAATAAATATTGATTCGTGTATATCTTTGATATTAATAAAAATAGCTCGACACTAACTAACATTGCCTTGAAACATACTCAAGCGTGCCCAGATGAAGGAGTGCGCTAAGGGTATAACCCTTTGGTAATACTCACGAAAAAGGTAATAAATACCATATTTCATAAAAATTGTTTCTCAAGGATAACATACTAAGAAAAGCCTCAGAGTTAGCAAGCTTATGTTTATTAATCACAAAAAGAGTACAACACAATGCGTTCGCACACAAATATAGTAGCTTTATTCACCTAAATATAAGAAAATCACAAAAAGCATCAAGGTTATTCATCAATGCATTACAAAAATTCCTTCTCATTTAAACTCGAGAAGTAGCCACTAAAGCATACTATGAAACCTAGAATATGATAATCATAGGGGTAGTCCGCAACCCATATCAAAGCAGGCAAACTCTGGTTGAAATTCAAGTTTGCAGTCGAAGGATCATGTATTCAAATAGTTATTATCTATCACCGGGATCGATGACGGCTTTTCCATAGCTTAAGCAAGTCAAATTCGGGTGTGTCCAATTGCTTTTGATCAATAAACCCCTTAAAAATAGTCTGAAGGATATGGAGGTAGACCTCAACTTGTGAAGTAACGAGCAAGAGTTGAATCAACATAATTCTTGCAACTTATCACCACAATAACTGGTGAACTCAAAGATGAATCGCAAGGATCCAAAGGGCTAGACTGCCACCTCAAGGAAGTTAAAGAGAAAAGAGGTGTAGAAAGCCACTCCAAACCTCTCTTGCCCTTTACCTCACCTACAGTTTTACCTTACCCTTATCGATAACTTTAGAAAAATAAACCAAGGTCAAATACCAGGATCAAAGACAAGGATAAGGAAAAAACTATAAGAGAGACCCAGTTCAAAGGCTTAACATCATAGGAAATAAGAAGGGAGTGCCATGAATGAAAGATTATTCTCCTTTTATCTTTCTATCTTAATGCCAAAAAATAAAAAGTTTTGTATGGAGTCAAAGACCAGCCTAAAAGGCTGGTACTTATGGTACGAATCCTAGTCAATGCACAAAAAGTAAGGGGTTATCGGTGGCTACCATGTGGATGGTCCAGATTAACTCCAATAAAATTTAAAGAGGTGATACACAGAAATTAAGGAATCAAAGTCCGTCCATATCCTCACAAGTTTAGTGGTTCAAAACCCAATTTGAGAAGTCCTCTCAACTTTCTAGCTTTATGTAAAATAGGGGGACATCAAGAAACGAGTAGTCAAGAAATATTATTAACCAAATTAATTTTTAATAATAAAGTTCACCCTCGGAGCCCTGAATACAAAACTTGAGATGAATAAATAAGTCATATAATATATATATATATATAGGTAAATAACCCTCTATCCTACTTGGCCCTAATCTTCGAGGACTCCAAACTACCCCAAACACTTTAATTTTGAGAAATAGAGTATATGTACCCTCGTCGTAAGGCCAGCTAGTTAGTAAGGTCGATCATGGTTTGGGACTCAAAAAACTCCTTATTTAAGTTGAAATATCCAACTTGAAATCTCTCTAAGATCTCAAGGGGAATAAGCTAAGAGTCTCAGGCTCTCATTATGTCAAAATGCTCAATTTTGAGCCTTATTTTCTCAGATAAGACTCTAATCTTCTCTAAACAGACATTGGACTTCATCTCGAGGTGGTCTTTAAGAAGGAAAAATTATGGTCACAAGTTATGGCTCAGCTTCAGTTGATCGAATATGCTCTTTTAGTTCATCTTGCTTTTCTAATAGATTCTTGATAGCTTCATCGTATTTGGCGTTCTCAAGATGAAGTAATCTACCTCTTTGGACCAACGAAGCATGTCCCCATAATACCTTTTCTTCTCATTCAAAATCACATCCTCTCAATTTTTAATACCTCAAGCTCATAGGCTTACTGGGCAAGGGCCTGCACCAGAGTTGTAAAATCTCCCATAGTGGCCAGAGCCTTTTTAAGGCAGGGGTACCTCAATAAGAGGATCTCATTCTTTTTGAAAACATATTGAAGACCTTCCGCAACCAAAATATTAGCCTGAAAAGGATGATACAAAAACCTTCAGAAAATGAAAGAAAATGCTTGCAAAAAAAAAACAAGGAAAGTCAAATTACTCGCCTTAGCAACTGCACGAGCATATTCGTTGATGAGGCTCTCTATAGAGGCAACATCCATTTTTTGGTGATCCTTTGTGGAGACAAAAAAATTCAAACAATTAACCACTCTCACTGGTCTTGATGCTAAACTAACCTCTTTGGAAATTTGTAAAAGGAACATCTAATACTGCATCAAACTCTGAGTCAAATCAGGGAAAACATTGGAAGTAGTATGAGGAGTGCCTTAAGCTGTCGATGGATAGACTCCTACGTAGATGTACTATAAGGTGTCAAAATTTGATGAGGCATAAGAACTCAAAAGGGGACAGGGAGGCAACAACATACTTTTTCTCAAGAGCCATAGAGAATCTCATAAAGGAAGTGTCCCAAGGCAATGAGCTTCGTTTCTCGTTTCCTTAGCTATTTCTAGCTCTCAAACGAGAGATTGGCCTCAGAGTCAATTCCAACAAGGGTACTCAATTCTCAAGCCATTAATGATCCTCCTTTCGTCTGAGCATCATCTTCTGGTGTAACGTTCATGGAGTTACACTTTATCACTGAGGGACTTAATCTTTTGGCCCTTTTTTTCTTAGCGATATTGGGCATGAGCTCGTAGGAAAGGACATAGGCGGCACCTGTGAGAGCCTAAAATCCACCGTAGGGATCTCTACCAACCAATTTAAGGGTGATGACCTGAGGTGGAAATATCACAGGGATAAACCAGTAAAGGAGACCTAATGCAAACGACAAGCAACTATAACTAGGGGATAATAAGGTCACCATAATTCTTGGCTTTCCAGCCAAAACGATTGCAAAAATAGATCCATGAACACTTGTCAACAAAGGATGTACTTAAAATTTTCTCAACCAACAAACAGAATTTCCTGACCAAGTGGATAAAAAATATCTTTGAGGGAGGAACCCATCGGGGAGCTATAAAAAATGAATAATGATTAACATTTAACATCAAATAAAGGTGCACGAAATGTTGGGTTATAGTCTGCATCACTTACAGTTGAAAGTCCAAGTTACGGGATGAATATTCTTAGCCAAATCAATAGGGACAAACACGATGAACCGATTAGCCCAACCTCAATCTCCAGGATCATCTAAACTTCCAAGAAGAGACTTCCTACCATGACCAGATAGTTGAATTATCCCTTATGGGACCAAAGCAATAGAATAAAATAGGAGCAAGTGAGCCAAAAAAAATTCTCTCCTACTAAAGTGGCTAGTGAACGGAGGCATCAGACAATTCTCCAAACCCCTAGGACAGGCTGAATGAGGTACACCTTGAATATGTTGCTGAACACAATAATCACTTCATATGCAGGGTCATTAAGACACATGCTAAATTGATATGCATAAATGGAGGTCCGATCAAGTCGAGAGAGTGTGATGCTCTCAAAAGGATAGAGTTCTTCAACTTGGAATTCATCGTAAGCCAGCCATAATCTCTCGAAAAAATAACCACAACACTCTTATACGAAGGGAACCAATTTACTTATCGACATGTTCTTCTCTTTTGTGCCTTAGCTGCTCAAGGATCTGTAGTCCTTATGAAAGTAGTAAGAATTAGGATGGATCTCACTAATGCTGGACTCAGAATAATTCGACTCTTTATCCTTGCCGAGCGACACCAGACATGGTAAGGTAAGATGTGATACAGTAAAAAAGGCTCAAAGTAAACTTCGTGAATTGAGAATAAAAAATGGATGCATAGAATGACAGAGAACAATAAACTTATAAAGGAAAAAATACAAGTGACCAACCCTAAAGAACCCCTCAGAAAGACCATGGGTTCTCTGTCGTTCATGTGTCAAAGGGCCGATTTGCAATCAGATGTGGTGCTCCAAAAACGTGTTAAGATAACTATCTTTAGTTCACTTTCCATCTCCCGAGAACTACATGGCATAGTGTCTCAAAAGAAGAAGGAGCTATTTATATGGGGTAAAATTGGTGCAATGACACGTGGATGACTTTAGATAAATAGCTCGAGTGTGTGAATTCCACAACAAACACCACAACTACGAAAGGGCGCACTCAAAGAAATCATGACAAGAAAGTCTTTACGAAGGGATAAGGAAACTTCCATCTGTCACTGTCAATGATATGGCACAAAAAGAAAAGTCAGGGACGAGTGTCAGGTCCCTCCAAAATAAGGATGAACTCCTGCAGAATCGATCCAAGAGAGTACTAGCCAACCTATTAAAAAATTAGGACAAATGGCGTTATCACAAATTGGAGATCCTTTAGAAGGTTGCTGCCAGAATTCAATTGGCTAAGGCCTAAGTTTGTACACGATAAATAGCTATCCTGTTGGAACCTTAAAGTTTTGATGAATGACAATATGAATGAAACAAGTTGATATGAGTTAATTCAATGCAACTGGAAACTTCAACTTACTGATCACACGGGGAATAGAACAAGTTGAATTTGATTCAAACACTTGATGATAAGGGAAAGAAAGTTGAGTTGAAAAAGGAGTCCTACGTAAAAAAGGAGTTTCACTTCTGAGTATATATTGAAGAGTCCTATGTGTGGGAGGAGAAAGATTCTGATAAATTAATATGTGCTGATTTAAAGAATTGGAATTTGACTACAACACCAAGGAGACAAGAGTTGGAATTGAAGAAGGAGTCTCACTTGAAGTAAAACTCTATGCAATGAGAGTTTTGATTAGAGGAGGAGATTGAAATAAAGAATGACTCTTTGGAGAGTTGTGATTAAATAGAAGATACAACAGTCAGAATAAAACACACACTTAAAAAGAAGAAAAGCACAATCGACAGATTGACTTTACGAAGGGCTACTCAATCACTGAAGAAACACATTGAAGAACCTAGTCCTCAGTACAGAATCTATCTAAGAGTTTTAGTGTTGATTTTTAGAGTTGTTCATTGTGTTTGAACTATTGATGTAATATTAGTTTCAGTGTGTTATAAACTGAACTAGGAGCTAGTCTTCGAGTTGGAGAAACTCAGAGACTTTGGAAACGCATACCTTAAGAGGTGTGTGTGCAGTTAGGAATTAGAGTTTATAATTCTTAGTTGTTGAGTTATAGGGATTAGAGTTTATAATTCCTAGTTGTTGGTTACAAGAGTTTTGTAATCAGTTGTTGTTGAGGCTCAGAGTTATTTACTGAAGTTAAGGTTAAATCCTGTAGAGGTGAAGGTCGTGGTTTTTTACACCTTTTGAGCTGGGTGTTTTCCACGTAAAAATCCACTGTGTTCTTTACTTTCTATTTTACTGCTTCCGTGGAACACGTCAGGCAACCCGTTCCATCAATAGGCAACAATTAGGCAAAAATAAGATAATCAGTAGGGCACGAATTCTTAAGAAGTGGTATCAACGTGAGGTTGTCTTAAAAAGGGATAGCACCTAAGACAAAGATCAATATGATGAATTCCACACCACCTACTGGTCATATGAAGGTCAATCCACTATTAGACCTCCACTCTTTAATGGTTCTCACTTAATTTGGTGGAAAGCTAGGATGGAAACATTCATTTAAGGGAAAGACTACGAGTTATGGGATAGGATCACTGATGGTCCTACTATTCCAATGAAGTTAGAAGATGGGAAACATGTCAAGAAAGTAAGAAGTGAATTCACTCTTGATGACTTATTGACATTAAAGAAAAATGCTAAGGCCAAAAATCTTTTTGGTCTGTGGATTAGGACCTGCTGAATACAACAGGGTATCAACATGCACCACTGCTAAGAAAATTCGAGATGCTCTAGTAAATACTCATGAAGGCACATCTCATGTAAGAAAATTCAGAATTTCTCTTCTTTTCACTGAGTATGAGGCATTTAAGATGAAGGAGAATGAAACCTTGCATGAGATGATGACAAGGCTTATTGCCTTAACAAATGAGATGACCTCCTTAGGAAAAGCTATATCTAAAGAAGAACAAGTCGAGAAGGTACTGAGGGTAATACCAAAATCAAAGTGGAATGTTAAGGTGACTGCAACCAGGGAAATAAATAAGGATCTTGGAGGCATGACCCTGGATGAATTAGTGGGGAATTTAAGAACTTATGAAATGGAAATTGATGGAAATAAAGTGATAGAATCCCCAGAGGATACCTTAGCTCTAAAGGCATCTTACAGTGATGAAGAAATTGAACTTGATAAAGAACAAGTTGCCTTTATAGCTAAGAACTTCAACAAATTTTTCGAAAAAAAGAAGGGAACATGTAGCAAGAAATGGTCAAATAATAATCTAAATGGATGCTACAAGTGTGGTAAGACTGATCATCATATCAAGGATTGTCCTGTCTGGAAAATAAAATGGAGAAAGGAAAGGAATGAAAAGGAATTGAAAGAAAAAAATAAAAAGAGGGAAGAATATGCAATGGTAGCAGCTTGGAGATTTGACTCAGATGATGATGAAGTTGATAAAGCAAAACTCATGGCTCTTGGAGATTCAGACTTGGAGGAAAAAGATGATGCTTCTGAGGTAAGTATACTTGAACTTAAAGAAAAGTTGCATTTGTTTTCTAAAACAAAACTTATTTCCTTTATGAGTGCACTAATTGATGACTTCTAAGAATCAACTTTTGATAGGGATGAGCTATTCAACAGTTTTGCAAGAATCAAATTTGATTTTATTGATTTAGAAGATTGCAAGAACAATGTTGAATAGGAAAACTACTCTCTCAAGAAACAGGTTGAGCAACTTGATTCTTCAAATAATGATCTTAAGTTTGAAGTTCTAAAATTGACATACTCTGAAAAGGAAAAAACACCAAGAGTAAAGAACAAGAAAAAGTTAAACTTGAATTGGTCAAGTACAAAGAAGAGTGCAATAATGCAACAAAAATGGTGAATAAACTGAGTCAAGAAGTCTCTAAACTAAAACTTGACCTTGAAAGAGCGACAGACAAATTCCTCAAGAATTGTTCATAAGTTGAGTGAAAGATATCACAATGAAAAAACTGGTTTGGGTTTTCAAAAAAGTCTTGATGTTTATCAAGACTTGTGCTATATCTGTGGAAACCTTGGACATCCAACCACTGAATGTCTAGTTGCTGCCAAAAGTAGATCCAGCAGTCTAAATCTGGCAAATAAACTATCTCAGACCAAGAAAAGGATAACTAAACCTGGTCAGAGAAACAGCTCGCGTAACCTGTTGCCTACATAGGCTCGAAGAAATCTGATTCATCCATTTACTCATAAGAAAGGACCCAAGCTTGTCTGGGTGCCTAAAGTTAACCCCTAATTTATTTTGCAGGTGAGAGTGAAAGGAGGCAAGCAAAATTTGTGCATAAATAAAGCTTGCTTAAGGCATAAGAATAGAAAAAAATAAAGTTTCTTTCACTCACCACATTTAAAGGGGGAATGGATCATTTGAAAGATGGCTAGATTTGTAGTGTTCGTTTAAAGGGAAAGCAAGAGAGATTTAAAAAAATGAGAAAAGAGGATGACTGTGAAACTGATGAGCATGCATAAGAACATGTTGTACCACCTGGTTTAACTGTTGTACAGACTGAGGGCATATTGACAGGGGGAATAACAAATAAAGAAATGGATGCATCAATAAAAGCAACACAAGTTGCTGGTAGTTTTGTTGGCAGTTAATAAAAATTGGTGTTGTCAAAAGAATCTTGAGATATCTCATGGGAATCAATGGCTTGAGACTATGATATCTAAAGGAAAGAAATTTCACTCTTGAGGGCTATAAAAATATTGACTATGTGGGTTACTTAATTGACTGGAGAAGCACCAAAGGCACTAAGTAGAGAACATTTTGAAAGGAATAGGTTAGACTTGGGGATGATTAAAATTGCATGAACTCCCCTCAATGATTGAATAGAATAATTTTTTTTTTTTAATCTTATTAGCTAAAAAGTTATTCTATTCAGTCTTGCACATTTAGTTTTAATATTTATGTATAATTACCTTGCACATTTTCTGATTGTGTAAATAAATTTTTTTATCGTGGGTTTGATACTGTTAAATTTTCAGATGAATCAAGAACTCGTGTTTCGATTCAATTTTTCTTGGGGTTTGAGCAATTAATCGATTAAGAGAAGCTAATATTAACTAAAAGGCAACAACGAGTAAATAAAACAAACGAGCAAGAACGAACCGAGGCGTCTAAGAGTACAATCGATCGTTAAGATCGGTCTACCAGCGAGGTTAGGCAAACTAGAAAACTATTGAATAGTGCAAAAAAATAAAGAAAGCTTAGAGAACAAGTAAGTAGAACTGTATTGATATTGAGTATGAGGAAGAGGGACAAGATGATCCCTTTAGAAGTGAGTTATGATGTGTTAAAAATTTGTGTCCTACTGATTATCTTATTTTCGCCTAACTGTTGCCTATTGATGGAACGGGTTGCCTGACGTGTTCCACGGAAGCAATAAAATAGAAAGTAAAGAACACAGTGGATTTTTACGTGAAAAACACCCGGCTCAAAAGGTGTAAAAAACCACGACCTGCACCTCTACAAGATTTAACCCCAACTTCAGTAAATAACTCTGAGCCTCAACAACGACTGATTACAAAACTCTTGTAACCAACAAATAGGAATTATAAACTCTAATCCCTATAACTCAACAACTAGGAATTATAAACTCCAATTCCTAACTACACACATACCTCCCAAGGTATGCGTTTCCAAAGTCTCTGAGTTTTTCCAACTCGAAGACTAGCTCCTAGTTCAGTTTATAACACACTGAAAATAATATTACATCAATAGTTCAAACACAATGAACAACTCTAAAAATCAACGCTAAAACTCTTAGCTAGATTCTATACTGAGGACCAGGTTCTTCAACGTGTTTCTTCAGCGATTGAGTAGCACTTCGTAAAGTCAATCTGTCGATTGTGCTTTTCTATTTTTTAAGTGTGTGTTTTATTCTGACTGCTGCATTTTCTATTTAAGCACAGCTCTCTAAAGAGTCATTCTTTATTTCAAACTCCTCCTCTAATCAAAACTCTTATTACATAGAGTTTTACTTCAAGTGAGACTCTTTCTTCAATTTCAACTCTTGTCTCCTTGGTGTTGTAGTCAAATTCCAATTCTTTAAATCAGCACATATTAATTTATCAGAATCTTTCTCCTCCCACACATAGGACTCTTCAAGATATACTCAGAAGTGATACTCCTTCTTTACATAGGACTTCTTTTTCAACTCAACTGGTTTTCCCTTATCATCAACTGTTTGAATCAAATTCAACTTGTTCTATTCCCCATATGATCAGTAAGTTAAAGTTTTTAGTTGCATTGAATTAACTCATATTAACTTATTTCATTCATATTGTCATTCATCAAAACTTCAAGGTTCCAACAAATTCCCCCTTTTTGATGATGACAAACCTCTTGTCTTTGTGGATTCAAATATCTTGACTTGTAGGCACTAAAGTATAAAATACTAGAATGAAACAAGTTAGTCAATAGGTTATTAACATTACACAACCCTCTTATCTTGCCCCTTTTGGCATCATCGAAAAATTATTTCAATGCAATAATATACTAGCCAAAGTGATTTGTTATACTATTCATGGCCACTAGGGTTATCACTAAAACAATTAGACAAAGACTTTAGCCAATCTAGTAATGTATTAAAGAGAACAAAAATATGAGTCAATTTAGCAAAGATAACCATTCTATTTAACTGACAGAGCATGTTCCACATTAAACCTAAGCTAGTACTGAACAAAGCAAAATAATTGAGCATTAAAAAAATACGGTATAAAAGTGAGACATGGCTAAGGATACAAATAGTGAGGAGCTGATGAGAAAGGTGGAACATGTGATATCAACTGTGTCAATTGATGAATGACTTCAACATTTTCATCTCTCTATCAGTCAAAGTCAAGCTTCAAGGTCATGATCCTAGCCTTAAGGATCTCTTATTCCACTTCATGACTGTCTTGTGCAGCTTCTAGTTCAGATTTTTTTTCAAATAAGTGTTAGCCCTCCTTATTAAAACAGGTAGAGCAACATGATTCATCTGTTCAAGAACATCTATTTTTTATAAGTCCAACCTGATTTAGGGTTGAGAAGTCCCCAAAAAAATAACCAATTAGGAACTAAAAGGGAAAGCATGTCCCTTTTCATTCTTCAGAAACATATGTTACATGTGATTGATGATCAAGCTTGGCAAATCCATGGTACAAAACTGATATTTAGGTTGAGAAAGAAGAAGGAATTTCTGGTATATAACTAACACATTTTTGCACACCCATTTGGAGAGAATCAAAGAAAGTTTGGTCAACAATTCATTAGCTTTATTAGACAATGAGAGGATGAAGTATGTGGAATTGAACAGGTGTGCTCAATTGTTTCAACTTAGACAACCTATGCTTATGTCAGTATAGAACATACCTGATAAGAAGAACTTTGTGGTCACAATTGCTTTCTTACACAATCTAATACAAAATTAGGTTAGAAAAGTTAAAAATCTGGAATTGGATAGACAAATTTACTATAAGAGGTTAAATAACAACAATGATGATGTAAAAATTTCTACATCGTGAGTATATATAAAATAATCCTTAGCAGTTGTTTGGTACGCTGGATGGGATAAGTAGAAATATCCCATGAGATGGGATATTCTATAAATCTATTTTATACTACGGACCCACCCTCAATATGGGATAGTAATCCTACCATTTTAGTATAAATACTGGGATAAAATAGTTTCAGAATGAAGTAATACCTCATACCAAATATTTAATAAAATTAATCCTAAACATTATGTTGAGATTATTTTCCTTATCCCTAGTACAACACTACCCCTACAGTTTTGCTAGCTAGCTCATTAGAACGTGATTTTTGTGCATGTGATCATGATTCATGGCATCTTATGAGCTCTATACATGGCGTTTTATAATCAACTATAATTTCCTTGGTGGCAAGACAATGAATAGAACAATGTAACATTACATTGTTTTTCTTGTAACATAAATAAAAATAAATAATATTGGGATAACTTGCACCTTAATTATTTAATTGGATATCTGCTAATTTTAGCCACTATAAATATCATGTAAGCCCCATGGTTTTGATGAGCAATACTAGATTATATTAAAATTTTTTCTTCGATAGTTGGCAGTTTGTTTACAAGATTCCAAAAGTTTAGGGAAAAAAATGAAAAAAGAATAAGCGACTTCATTTTTTTTTTCCAAAGAAATGAAACTGGGGGTAAGAAAAGGGAACAAGGGAAAGGGGATTACAAGGCGGGAATTGGATCCTCATCAATAAGGAGGAAATTCAAGTTGCCAATCAATTGAATTATTAGATTTTTCCTTTAAACTTTATTTTGTTATGTATTTGTTAGTACGTAGGTTTATTTGCAAATAATAATGTTTCTACTTGCAAATTGACCTTTTGTTTATTAATTTGCGGGTTAAGAATACAGTTTCAGTTCAAATTTGAAAATGAACATAGATATTATTCCTCGTGTTCGAGAGAGGCTTCAGCTATCTTGAAGAAGGTGCAATTTTGTAAAACTCTTTTTTTAAAGTAAGGTTGTGTTTGGTATGAAGGAAAATATTTTTTGTTAAAAATGTTTTTCTAGAAAATGTTTTCTTGAAAAACAAATTGTTTTCTTATTTATTTCTAGTATTTGGTAAAACGCAATAAAGAAAATGTTATCTCAAGAGTATTCATATGTAAGCACAAAATTATAGAGGCAGTAGGGTGTGGAGCCTGGGTGGCAGGGTGGGAAGGGGTAGAGTTTGGGTGGTATTGGATGGTGGGAGGATACAATAAACATAGAGTATTATCTATTAAAGTTGTTCTCTCTACTTCTAGTAAGTAAGTCATTTTCTTCATTTTTAAGGAACTTATTTTTTAGAAAAAATGTTCTCTAAAAATTTTGTCCAATCAAACATGAAATATAACTCCATAACAAACACACCCTAAATGTTCAATATTTGTATTTGGCTTCAAATTAATTTCAATTATCACCACGAGCGTAAGACCTATTAAGGAAATATCATTTCATATCATGATATTTTAAAATACTCAAACTCAAATTTGAAATCTTTAATCAACGGGCAGAATTCGTCCACCGATTTCTTTGCAATAATTGATGGGAACTCCTGACTGGTAAACAACTACAATAAAGGAACAATGAATGCTTTTAAGAAATGATAAGATTTGACCTTTTATGCAAATGTTGCTCAATTTTCTTGTGTGGTTCCAGTTTCATCGGTATTTTCTGAAGTTTACCTTTCGAGTTATTTGATTCAGTTCGACTTGCACCTAATTCCCTTTACCTGCAATGTAGAGTAAAACCTTGCACATTTATAATGAACAAAAACAGAAAAAAAGATATTGCATAGTTTGTGAGAATTTAGATGCTTAATACAAATTAGACCTATTAAGCTACTAAAGGATTTTAGTCTTTCACTCTCAATAAAGCCTTTTCTAGTCCTAGTATGAAGTACAAAAGAAAGAAGTTAAGGAAGAATTACAGACCCACTGGCGAATTAAAGAAATTTCAACAATTTGGACATGTAGTATTAATTAATGCTATGTTGATATTGATAGGTATCTAATTTTAGATGACAAACTCTCCCTCTACGCGTCTTCAGGGGTACCTCCGTTTTATTTTAGTAAAAGCTATACTAAAAATAAATGTTTTATTTTAGACATTATATATAAATGTGATCTTTAACTTGGATTCAATTTTCATCTATATCCTTCAATTTTGGGTGTGCATAAGTAGATACTTGTATGAAGTTGAATAAGTAGAAACATGCGCCTATGTGGCATCCTGTGATAACGCTCACATATACCATGAAATTTGGTAGAGGACGATCGTTGTCAATATCTCAACTTTCGTTGAGGTAGAATCCACAAGGAGTGAAATTAGAATTCTAGTCTTATGGGTCTTAACACTTACTAAGAAAACACTCGAAGTGCAAATAAAGTAAAAAGTATGATTTAAAATGGGGTGCTTTGGTTTTGGGAGAGTGTTTGTCAATAGTAACTCAATTCCACAAACTACACAACAATTGTAATTTAACTTCGATATAGAGAGAATCTTCGAATTATGTTTACCTAAGGACAAATTAGGTATGGGTATAAGAAGTTTGGTGTACATGCTAGTTGTTAACAATATGGTACGCTAGATCTAGGATCCTTGAGGCTTGTTTGTCAACAAAACCTCAAGAATTTTACTTATTGAATCTTTCAGATACCTAACAAGTGTCTTAATTATATTCACCTAATACCTCAATTGGGTATCCCTATTTCTAGGAAAATACCTAAGATATAGTCAACTTCATAATCACTCTTATGTCTAAAGTAGTGAGAAATAGGAAACTACACCCATTAATTATCTACTATTGCCTTGGTTCCCAGATCCCTCTCTCAAGGATGGTGTGGGTTCTAAAAGTTCACCCAAACCCCTCTTTCAAGAATGGTTTAAGCTTTCAAGAGTTTGGGGTTTTCACCCGCGAACCCATTTTGAGCATTTGGGGCATTCACCCACAAATCCCAATCAATTTAATCAAATAATAATAGAACCCATCATCAACTAACTAACATACACACAAATACATCACAACCCACAACTAATTGCACCTTAGTTCAACATAATCCCAAAACAATGAAATTTAGCTACTCATGAAGAAAGGAGAGAAAAATATACAATAATGGTTGTTCAAAGCATTCATTTTTCAGAAAATTACTGAATTCAAAGTCTCCAAATCAAATTATAATTCTTACCCAAATTAGGGTTTCAACTTCAAATTCAAAATGTTACAAGAATCTAGGATGCCCAAAATACAAAAGAGTTTTAAGCTTTTAAGGGATTTTGGGTCGGCTGCAGAAAATTATAAAACTGTCCCTGGGTCTAATCCCGCGTTGAAGCGATCACAGCAGATTTGCCGCGATCGCGGCTACCACGACCGCGGTAGATCCACGCGATCGCGGTTGTTGACCTTCTTGACTGGCCGCGGTCATGACCCTCACACCGCGATCGCGGTAACTGAACCTCGTTCTGTACATGGTCCTTCAGCTGTGCACTTTTCTTCTCCTTTTTGTTCCTTTTCAGCTCAATTCCACATTCTTCTATCTCATCACCTGAATGCCTACAAAATATGAAAGTTAGTGCATTTAATCACAATGTTGTCTCATTTATATATTTAAATTATAGTAGTGTGCATGAATGTTAAGTGCAAATGAGTGGTAAATTCACCACTCATCATCCTAAACAATCAATTTGTGTCCTACATGGATTCCTACGTGTATTATGCCACACAGGATGTGTGTGTCTACTCATTTAAATTTATACAAGTTTAAGTGTTCACTTGTATACATGTAAAATTGGAGGTCATGAGCTAATCAAGCCAAGTTAAAGAGATTGTTTATGTATTATGCCATAATTTTACTTGGTTCCTATATTAAAAATAGATGTTTCATTTTACTTGTCCATTTTAGTTAATCAAAAGAGTTTTATTACTTTTTCTCTCATATCAACCGTAGGGTTTGTTTGGTGTGAAGGATAAAGTATAACTAATCCCTATATTAATTTTAGAAAGATTTTATCTCATGTTTGATTGAAATAAAATCGTAGGATAACTTATTCCGAAATTAGTCATCCCAAAATTATAGTGCTATTTTTACCTTACATTGACGGTGGGATAGTTACAACCCCGAGATTACTTGTTCCCCAATCAAAAAGCCCTTCGTATTAAATAACTACCTAAAATAATAATAGTCGAGTGTAGAATTTTAAAACATCATTAATAAGATTGGTTTAATAAAATACACATTTAATTAAAACTTTCTTGAGAAATATATCAAAGACAAAAATCTAATAATATAAAACGGAGGGAGTAAGAGATAAAGGGATTTTTTTATCCATAAAGATGTCACTTGTTTTGATAATATCAAAGTTCCCTTCCATCTTTTTATAATAGGGGGCCAAGGAAGAAGAAATCAACCAAGAGAACTAAATACCAAGAACGAAATTTCTTGGAAAAAATTAAAAGAAAAAGTCTAAGGCTATATAAGTTGAGATCTCCTTGCATATCCTCGAGTTGTTAATATTGTAACTTGCTATGAACCAAATAATGAAGATAACAAAGCAAATTTTGGAAGACGAAAAATCAAATAACAAAAGAAAAATATATCAAAAGATATAATAATTTAATATGTTTTGGTTAATGGACATATAGATAAAGCTGAGCAATTCACTATTAAAAAAGAGCACAAAATATTGGGAGAAATATGTGATGACCCTCCATACCATTATGTCACATAGGTGTTGTTTAAATCTTAGGGATTGCACCACCCTGTGAGGGACCTGGTCCCTCAAAGTTAGTCGGAGGCAAAAAATTAGTAAAGCACTAAGGAAGGTAAAACTTTGCTGGAAATAAAGGAACGAACTGATTTAACGTGAAAACTCCCTTACTCAAGGAAGAAAAAACACAACTTTCCCTCACAAGCTCTCACAAATATACTATAATCAACATCTTGATTACAGACTCGATTTTGAACCTAACTCTAGGTTCCTTCTGCTTGTAATATGTAACGACCTAAAAATTTGATGAAATATGTGAAATTTATGACTTTATATGATTTGACTATTTTACCCCTTTCTGTAGCTGTATTATGGTATTTTTGGGGTGTGAGAGTGATTGACATGATTTTTAATGTATTTTGGTATCATTTATACAATATTGTGGTTTTTGATGGCTTCGAGAGCCTTATTTTGGAATTATATGAATATCTTTTGATCCTTCCGATGGATGGCCAAATGGAATGCTCCAGGAACTTTGGAATATCGATTTTAGGATAAGTAGACCTTTGGTTCGAGTCCTGGTGCACTCGAACTCATTTCTACCTATTGATCAGAGAGTTAAAAAATTTAAAATATGGGTGTGGGATCCACATTTGATCGAAATGACCTCAGATGGAAAATTCAACTTCGCCAGCAGATCCAGAATGTCCATCTTAAGGTGTTAACATATTTGATATGATTTTATTACGGCTTTTAAATCTCATTTCGACCCTCGGTTTGGAAAATTATGATTTCGGTTTTCAGGGATCAACTTTGTGAAAATGATATTTTTTTGAAAATCTGATATCTTCATCACGTTTGAAACATTGAATTTAGTGTGATTACATGTTCATTTACATATATCAGACTCTGAACGAAACTTGAGCACCCCATCGAAGTTCATTTTTTTTGGACTTAAAAAAGTTGTGCAGATTTTTCTGCATTAAACCAGTTTTTAACCTTTATTTTGGCTCATTTAGTCCATTCTTTTACCTTGGCTCATGATAGTTAAATCCTAAAATAGTGTGGAGCTTAAAAGTGGAGCTTGTGGGAGTTTGGAAGCTAGATTAACACCTATTTCTTGATTATATTACGGATTTAAGGTAAGAATTCAATCTTATCTAAGTAATTTCTTGATTAATTTCTCAAAACGCCCCAAAATCTTAGTGCTTGATTTTAAACTTCAATTTCACTTGACAAATATTTTTATCTTATAATTAATAATTTTTCATTAATTTAAACGTTAAAACAACTCTGATTCTTGATTTTAACCCAATTTTCAAAGATTTTATTCGGTAAAGCTCAAAAATGAGTTTTCTTCAATTTGAACCTCATTTTTTTACTCGATTTGACTTGAGTTTTAAGTTGGAGATTCCTAAAAATATGAAAAATATGTTTTTGAAGTAAAGTTCTGATTTTGTCCTTTTTGTTTGGAAATTCGTTCCGGGGGTCTGTTTTGTTCCCGAACCAAAAGTAGTCAATATGGGTGTCATTGATTTTTTTTTACGTGTAGATTTCATATTTTTTTTAGTGGAGTTCAGGATCATTCGTGAAAATTAAGGTCATGGGTGCAAAGTGTAACGGATCAGTTTCAGCTTTTGAGGTATGTTATGACTTAACTCTTTCAGACTGAGCTGGGTAGTAAATGATGTTACAAAATACATGTTAAGGGTGAGAACTAATTATAAAAAATGGCTATCTATGTTTTGTGCCCGTGGGGGGATTATATGTGATGTAATTATTGAAATTGAGATATGATGTGATATATGTGACCGTTTGGGGTCCTATATGGTGTTGATAGCTGTAAAACCCCCAAAAGTTCCCTCATAGTCCGAGCCTTAGAACGTGTCAAGTGAAGTGTAATTCTGGACCTAAAATATTGAGAAGAGACTTCCCAAGTTATTGTTATTTAAACCATATAGAATTTTCTTAAATTTGACTTCTTGTCGTGTAGAGAATTGATTTAGCATTCCAACGATACCAATTTCGTCCAAATCCGACATCGGGGTGAGACGCTATGGCTGTTTTACTGAGAGTTGTTAGAACCGTCTAGGTGCAATGGATGATCCGACGTACCTTCGAGTTTGCGATGGACCGTCGCAACCAAGGTAGTAACTCCCTTTCCTGGCCCAAGTGCGACGGCCAGGACGACGGACCGTCAAGGCTGCAACGGACCATCGCTGAGACCGTCGCCATTAAGGTAGTGTGGTCTCATCCTGGACAACGTGCGACGGACGATCCGACGGACCGTCAACACTGCGATGGACCGTCGCTTCAACCGTCACACCAAGGCAGTGTGTTCTTTTTTTGACCAACGTGCGAAGGACGATCCGACGAACCGTCAAACTAGTGATGGACTGTCGCTTCGACCGTCGCAGCCCCCGTTCAGTATTTTTAACTCGTTTTTAAATGGGATTTTCGGTCTTTTCCATTCTTTTCTCAACTAGATATATTCCAAGTGAAACAAATGGCTTCATTCATCATCCAAAACATAAGAAAGCTAGGGTTTCTCTCTCAAGATCAAATCTAAAACCCTTCTCCAAGAAATCCAAGAACTCACCATAGATTCTACAAATTGAGTTGAGGTTTAAGTTCCCCAAGTTCAAGAGTTGCAAGAACCCTCCCTTAAGAGTAAGAATAAGAGTTTGAAGCAAGCTTGTTCATCCAATTTCATAATCTAAGGTATGTTGGGTTTTGAACAAGGGTAATCCTTTCACCCTTGTGCCCAAAGGCTTATTTAAACTATAATTTTCTGCAATTTATGAGATTTTACATGAAATTGAATTAAGTTTTTTCATCCATTGTTATTGGTTGCAAGCTTTTGATGTTTCGCATGAATTGAGAGTCTAATGGCATAATTTTTACATGTTTTCTTGAGAAATTGCAGCTGGGTCTATACCCTATGATTTTAATCCTTGAGAAGTTAATAGTTGAAATATTTGATATATTCAAGTGTATGAGTATGTTGAGATTATGAGCTAAATTGCTGTAAATTCTAGATTTCTATATGATTTAAGAATCTATATGCTATCTAATACACATTTTGATGAGTTTTAACTTGAAATTGAATTATGGGTCACTAAACCCTACTTGAGACTTGCAATATTATGAACTTTTGTGCTATACCCATGATTTGAGTATTTTAAGATTATTGAAAAATGTTTTGACCTAATGGTCATAGAGTTTTGAAATCCACTCTACCACATAAGATTACAGACTTAATTGTTGGATTTTTATGAACTATGAGATTATTTTCAAAGTGGATTTCCATGAGATGAGAGAGATAAACTAAAGAGAGTAGTATTTAGCACTGAGTTGGGTAAGTTACCACAGTTTCTTACACCAGAACTACGTGCCACCGTAGGTTTGAGATTTTGGGCTTGAGGTCGAGATGATTGGGCCCGAGGCCGAGATAAGTGATCACTGAGTTGAGGTTATACTCCCTGGCAAGAGTATGATGCCTCTCCCCAATGTGAGGTTTCTTCCTTAAGAGGATAATACATTGGACTCCATGTAGCTCACATGGTTTATGTCGGTTAAGAGAACCTCCCTAAACTTAAGTATTTTCTATTGAGATAGAATATTTTTCCTAAAGCTTTGATATGAGATATTTTCTAAAGTGAACGAATTACTTTTGAGTATTTCCAAAGAAGAGAGTAGTTTTGTATACTAATAAGAGTTGATCATCAGTTTTTAAACCAAAGTCATATGATTCTGAGTTCCAAGCATTTGAGTTCAAAAGAGTTATAAGTTCTTGATCAATAGAGAAGTTTTACTCTCCATGAGATATATGCATGAGTTAAAAGTATTGTTTAAAGCTTTCTTCATCCTATGAGTAATGAGAATAAGAGAAGTGTACAGATTTTAAAGCTAAAGTATAATGACTTACGAGATTTGTGTTACATGCTTTGTCATACATGATTTTTAAGCTTTACATTTTAGACTTATTCAAGCCATGTGAGTCATTCCTATTTGGATGCATGATTTGATTAAAGAGTATTGATATTGTTTTATGTAAATGCATACACCCCCATATACTCAGTACATTCCCAAGTAATGATCCATATATATGTCTATGTGCTACATTATCTTATAATGTAGGTTCAGGTGCTCAGTCCCAGCCGCGTCAGTGATTCCTGAGTACCTTTGTTTATATTTCTCCAGTGGTGAGTCCTCATGGTTTGAGGGCCTATATTCAGATATTTCAGTATTTGAGTGGTTCTATTATTACTTTCAGTTTAGTTTGAGTCAGTTGGGGCCTTTCCCAATGGCTCTCTAGTTCATGAAGTAGTAGAGGCTTTGTCAGACAGTTATCAGACTATGGTTGTATTGAGATTTAAAGTATTGTGGTCGTTTGGACCGAGTATTACCTTCGTATATTCTTTGATTTGATATGACAGTGCCAGTGCTTTGTATATTTCTTTTTAAATGAGTTATTATGAGAAGTGATAGGCTCACAGGGTTATCTTGGGGCTACTTGTAGCCCTAAGCACCGTGTGACGTCCCGAGAGGTGATTTTGGGTCGTTACAATAGCCTTAAATACCTGTGAAGAATTTTACTGAGTTGTTGAAATGCCTAATGTGGTTTTATTAGTATATTGTGATATATCCATACTTATTGGTATATAAGACATGTAGAAATTTAAGGATGAAATGGAAATAATGAGTGGATATTGACTCACGTGGCTGTGGAATTGTAATATTGTGGTTGGTTGTGGAAATACATCATGTGGATTGGGTGTGAAAATACATCACGTGGATTGGTTGTGGAAATACTCAAGTTGATGGTTATGAACATCACATCGTCATTCTCATGTCATCATATGCATCATTTCGCTTGTTTATTATACTTCTTTATATATACTTATTGTCAAGTATTTGTACTTGATTTATGTTTTATGTTATGTATGTGCTTTGAAAATACTGAAAACATTAGAATACTGGATATTAGTATCGAATATTGGATTTTATAAACCATCTCTGAAGGATTATACTGGAGAAGAGTTGCGGATATTAGTGATCTTGAGGCTGTGTGCCAAACTTAAGGCTGTGTACCAAACTTGAGGTTGTGTGCCAAACTTGAGGCTGTGTGCCAAACTTAAGACTGTGTGCCAAACTTAAGACTGTGTGCCAAACTTGAGGCTGTGTACTAATACTATGCATTATCATCATCATCATCATATACATTGCACCCGCTTTATTGTGTTTATGTTTTGTTTGAAATACCATATTGACTTATCATCTACCTATTTGTTCTATATCTTGACTTGTTAACTACTAATTGTTCTATCTTTCTTTGATTGTACTTGATGATCTTGATTATACGTGTCCCTCTTTTGTTCTACCTGTATGCGATATTTTGTATATTTGTATCCCTAGTTTGTTGTTGTATTATATATGGATATTATAGAACTGTTAGTGAAAGCGGTGTGGGCTACCATTGTGGGATATTTTTGGATTATAGGTGACGTTCCCTTAGTATATATTTTGTATGCTTTATTTACTACTTTACTTGGTCGTCCTATGATACCTACTGAGTACAAGTGGACTGTACTCATTCCTACTACGCCCTTTCGGTGCAGGTCCTAGCTCGAGTGCGCCTCAGCTTGCTTGACTCGGGAGATTGTTAGAGCTTCTAAGGTAGAGGTTGGACATTCATGTGTTCGAAGTTCAACTCTATATTTCTATAGTAGTTATGTATTTATTAGTATCCAGAGACATATATTATTTATTTGTGGTTATTTTTCTTATGTATTTGACTCGTGTATTGTATTAGTAGTTCTTACACTATGGACACCTGGTTTTGGGCATAATTGGTATTTTGGATATATTCTTTTGCATTGTTATGATTACTTATATGGTTTGGCTTCATTCTAGAAGCCTTACCTTGGGATATTTTAGTCTTTTTTTCCTCTTTTATATCAGTTTTGATGATAGGATTACTTGTCAAGATACGTTGCGACAAGTGCCATCATGACCCTTGTTTTGGTATCGTGACATAATAACTCTACTACAAGCCTAACTTGACAACTCTACTAAGACTCTCTCAAAACTAATTAACTCTAACCAATATCAAGATTAGGTACCTCTACCTAGCACTCTCGAGGCAAGAAAAGCATTACTCTTATAAAATAAGTAATTCAATTACAAACTACGATTAAACTCAAGAACATTTTCACTATCAGTACACAAGGACTAAGAACTTGAGCTAAAATTGAGTTTTTGCCTTTTTCTCCCATCACTCTTTTGAATTTGCCAAAAATGCTTGATAGAGAAGCATCCTTTTCCTTTTAGAGTTGAGTGATGATTAGGGTTGAAATACAATTGGACCAGGTGTCCTAAATAGTACAATCATCCCCTGCGCAGTTTGTTACACTAGCAGACAAAATAGTGCAAGAGCATGCCAACTGTGCTTGAGCTTGAAAATCCAGGGACCTGGTCCCTTGTTGTAAGTTGCTCATCATCAAAACAAGATATAACAATTTTCCCCTTTTTTGATGATGACAAACTAACCATAAAACTTTTTAGCATCTGCATTCATTCATCACATTTAATTAAAGTGATTAGCACAACTGAAGATGAATGTTCCCCCTATCATTTAATCATCATGCTTCCATCATCATGCAACGTATGGACTTAGTCCCTTGTTGTCAATTGATATCAAAATTTACTTCCACCTGTCATGATGCACCATCATTTCTTCCCCCTTTCAATAAGCCATAATGTATTACCAATCATCTCATCAGTGAATGGACTCACCTCTTTTCTCCTTCATGGAACCTAGTCCCTACCACATAAATATCAGTATTCCCCCTTTTAGCATCATTGAAAATTAAAATAGTAAATAAAGAGTAAAGATAAGCATAGGCAGTTAACTCATGGCCACTGGGGAAACACTAACATGAAAAACAACTTTTAAAATAAAGAAGAAGCAGATTAAAAGCACACAAACAAGAACTCATTCCTATATAATAGATTAGGTATCATTGCAGTGCAAGATTTACAGTTTTTGATCTATAGAAAAAGCCACAGAAGTTGAGAAAATTTAAGAAGGTGAGGGACTTGATGAGAAGGTTTGGAAAAGTAAGTCCATCTTATGACAGTAAAATAACTCTTAGGTTAGAATCCTAATATATGTGCTCAAGCTCAAAACCTCATTAGTTAGAGTTGTAACTTTCTTCTTAAGTTCATCATTCTCACTCCTAAGCTCCGCAAAGATACTTGATCCCTCATTAGACAGTTGTTGAACTTGCATTTGTAATTTCCTAATTTCCGCATCTTTAGTAATTGCCTCTTGCTTCAATATTTCAAATCTCTTATTTAGTTCTTCTGTTTCTGATTTCCTTTCAACACACTTAGTTTTGATTAGGGTTTTCGGTCAAAATAATTCCTTCTCAGTTGGATTTCCAAATTTCACTCTAGAGACTTTTGTTTAAGTTTGTCTTCTTGTTTCACTATCAATACATATTAGACTGCTAAAGGGGTCATGTGTTTTCAAGGATGAATCTTCAGTAGAAAGTTGAATGAAGAAAAAGTTTGGTTTAAAATATTTAAGATAGCTGAGATGGGTAGGATCTTTCGAAAATAGGAAGTGTGTTAGAATGGATGACTTTAAAAAGGAGAATAGCATTTTTAAGGTCCTTTTATTCTGAAATAGCCTCATGAGAATGTTCCTTCTCCTTAGAGGTCTCATTCACTTTAATTTTATCCGGGGAAGTGATTGCTGAGACAGGATCACTCAACAGTTGTCTTGATAAGGATGAGAGGATCTTGAGAGATCAATACTCACAAAGGTGAGCTTTTTGAAGAGGATAAGTTTGATTTAACCTTTAGAATGACTCATCTTTCCCTTTTTGGATAATATAAATTTAGAAAGAGAGAGAGAGAGAAAACATAGATTTTTCTAATAGAACAGACGGAGCAAATCATACACATTCAAGATTCTAACCTAAGAGTTGAGATCAGGTCCCTCTCTTTCTATGAGTGAATTCTTAATTTTATGCATACCTCATTTGTTTTCTTCCAAAGTTGCTCCCATGGGTATATACATACAAGGGTATGATACCGAGTTAGACAAACAAATATATATTTTACCAAGGATACCCGTCTCCTGATCATAGCCAATTTTTATGGAGAAACATTGATTCATATGGAAGGTCAGGTCATTTTGATTAGTCCTAGATTCAACCTATTCTCCACAAATTATTCCTTATGAAGTTTGATAATGCTCAACTTACACGTCTATTAGAGTAAAAGACGGTCGTTGTCAATATAATTACCCAATAAGAGTTGGGATCAAATCCACGAGGAACAATGTGAGTGGCCATTGAGTAGGTTCAAAATAAAAGTTACTTGTTATGTTCAAACCTATGGTACAATATAGTTTGGGGTTTTTCAATCTTGTTGAGTGTGAAAACAATTTTTGGGCTTCAAAGGGACTAATTTAAGGCTAAAATCAATTAGAGGGTAATCAATTAGGAATGGATCTTGGGGTTATGCTTTCCTAGGGGAAAGTTATGCATGGATTTGTGAAGATTCAGTGCAAATTTCAATTGTTGATGATATGGTAGGCTAGATTGAAAGTCCTTGAGGTTAATTTTTGAACAAAAACTCAAAGATATCATTCATTGACTCTTTCGAGTATCTAATGAGTGTGTTAATTAAAGCCACCCAATACATTGATTGGGTATCCCTATTTCTAGGATAATACCTATGGTATAGTCAACCTTAATCACGCTTATGTCTAAGATAGTGAAAATTTGCAAACTATGGCCATAGTTGTCTACTATTGCCTTGGTTCCCACATCTTTTTTTCAAGGATGATATGGGTTCCAAAAGTTCACCCTAACCCCTCTTTTGAGGATGGTTTAAGCTTTCAAGAGTTTGGGTTTTTCACCCACCAAACCCATTAGGGTATTTAGGGCTCTCACCTACAAATCTGAACTAGTCAACCTAAGCAATAGTAGAACCCATCATCAACAAACTAGAATCTACACAAATACATCATGACCCACATGTAATTGCACCCTCTTCTAGCATAATTCCAAGAGTTAGATCTAGCACATCACAAGGATAATGAAATCAAATATACAAAGATGTCTATCAAAGTTATGCATAAGAAAAATAAAGAGAGGGCAAACCACACCTTAGATTCAAATGAATCTTCTATAGACGAAGCTAAATCTACATTTTGAAGTTTCTCTAATCACTCTTGCCTCAAATTAGTAGTAATTTTAGCTCCAACCTCCAAGCTCCAAGAAATTACAAAAACCCTAAACTAAGGATGGGAGGTAAGGTTCTAGAATGATGGATCTAAAATAAAGGGGTTTTGAGACTTAAATGGGATTTGGGGTCGGCTGTTCAGAATGACGTATCTTCCCTTGGGCCATTTTCCACCCTCATGCAATCGCGAAAGATTGGTCGCGATCGAACTCATCGCGATCACAGATCATAGTTGGATAACTAGCTTGACTCGGCGTGATCATGAGCTAACGTCCGCGATCATGATAACTGAGGGCTGAGTCTTGATCTTGCACCAGCTTGTCCATCTCTTGAACTTCAATTTCCCATTTTATTCTTTTCAGCTCAAGTTCGATTCTTTTCTTCTCAGCACTTGTACACCTGAAAAATATGAGAACTAGTACATTTAACCCCTAATATGTCTCACTTTTACATTCAAATTACAGTAGTATGCATTAATATTTAGTGCAAATGAGTGGTAAATTCACCCCTCATCAATATCCCCAACTTAAAGCCTTGTTTTTCCTCAAGCAACACTACCTCTAACCATGAGAAAATGCACATTTATGCCTAATTTGATGACCCAATGATCGTAATGACTGTAAACTTAGTTACTACCACAAGTATCTCTTTAAACATGGGCAATGCTATTCTCCCGAAACACCTCAACATAAAATCAATAATTAAGAATGGAAATGACTTCAAAGGGTAACCAAGCAACAACAACCACTACTCTAGAAGTGACTCACTTTTGACCAAAACTAAGATATACTCCATTTTTCTCTTGGAAGTTGACACAATCACCCACCTCATCTTGTTCACATGCATCCCCACAAGAAAGAAAATTCCACACACCAAGCTATCATATATGCAATATGGAATTTAAGTGCAAAAACTCTCTCCTTCACAAAAGAATTCTCTATGTTAACAAGTGTCATACCATAGGCTTGCCACTATTTTCAATTGCCACTCTAAAGAAAATAAATGGTTGGAGATCTCAAAGGGTTTTTTAAGCTTGTAACGTATGTTCGGGTTAGGGTAGGATATCATTTGGGACAACACGGCTATACCCTCTCTTGAGCGTCTACATCACACTATTTAATTCGACTTTTTAACTATGGGCCACTCCTCTCTGTTTTCTCTCTTTTATATATTCCTACTTTTTTCTTCCATTGTTCACCCATTTTATTCTATTTCTATATCTTGCAATTTTTATGCAATTCTTTTCTTTGTTGAACCCTTGCTTTTCTAGTCATTTGTTTTCAATGCTTAGGGACTTAGGCATTTCAGTAACAACTTCATGGCATGATACTTACTTCCATCAATCTTCTCGCCCCCAACATAGTCTTTTAGCCTCAAGTTGCATTTTCAAGTTCAAGGAGGGTATGATTTAAAAGAGGGATAAAAAGAATGGTTCACAACTTGTAATGTGTTTGCCAAAGAAAGGTTCAAAGGCTCAAAATGTGTAGCTAGGGCTTACATTTATGCCTGGGTAGACTTTTTTAGGCTAAGTAGGCATCCAATGTCATAAATATGGCCTAAGATTATTGCTCTAACCACTTACAATCAAAATTAGTTTTGAAAGACTACCAGGGCATATTCTAGATAACACAGGTACACAAGAGATGAATGCTAATGGATCAAAACACATGGCATGCAAAATTCATGAAGGATTTCAAATGTACCTCCCTATAGAGACAAAATTAGAGTATTTATCACTATTCACAAGTCAAAAATTTATGGATCCACCAAAAGAGAGAAATATTTGTCACAATATTGCTTACGTCTATGATCTTGATTTTTTTCAAACATTTGGATGGAGGGGTTGTGCGTTTTTCATTAGAACCATGCATAACTTGATAATTATGGATACCACCAAAAACTTCATCTTATAATTTGACTCCAATTGGGCAAACCATATGTCTACTCAGACTTCACAATGGCGACCCCAGATTTACCAATTACAATGCTACAGGTACTCAGACTTCCCTTACATTCTTGAGTCGTTACTCAATCTATCATAGGGCAAGGTTCATTCATAGATAAGAGATCCTACATATCCTCACTAAACCCCTAACTCAAAGGCTTAAAGTACCCTCATTGAATTAAATTTAAAATTTAAAAAGAAAAAGAGATGAGAAAGGCTCCCATGGGCAGTAGGCGTTGTAGGAGTCTGATGCCACAATCGCGGCAACAGGTCCACGATCGCGTTTATGTAATCGCAATCTGATGACTGTGATCGTGGTAACTGAAACTGAAATCCTCTATTTTTTCTTTATTTTTCATTTCCTGCACAGCTATCAGTTTTCCAGATCTGTTTTCCCCTGTTCTTCTATACACTATTAATGTTAAAAGACCTACAAAGTATCAAAACAAACAAAAAATGAGTTAAGGATGGTTTGAATCCTATCAAGCGCCTAAGTTAACGTCATGACATGACTCTCTCCTTTCACCATATAGCATCTTTGAAGTTAACGCACTCCACCTTGGCTGCCACAGAGATTTTTTCATTGTAGTGCTTCACCTTTGACCGTTGACTATGAATTTCTTCCCTTCATTATCTTCCAACTCGACTGCACCACTTGAGTAGAATTTAGAAATCAAAAATGGTCCCAACCATTTTGAGTGAATCTCCCCCGCGATGAGTTTCAAGCGGGAGTTGTAGAGGAGTACATGATCTTCTTCATAGAATTCTCACCTCAATATTCTAACATTATTCCATTTATTCATTTTCTCCTTATACAATGCTGCACTCTCATAAGCCTTTAGTCGGAACTCTTCCATCTAATGGATTTGTGTCACCCGTGACTCGAATGCTTCTCCCCATTTCATGTTTAATCTCTTCAAAGCCCACAAAGCCTTGTGCTCAAGATCAATGAAATCAAACATACCAATATATCTATCAAAATTATGCATAAGGAAAATAAAGTGAGGACAAACCACACTTTAGATTTAAATAAATCTTCAATAGACAAAGCTAAATCTACATGTCGGAGTTCCTCTAATCACTCCTTGCCTCAAATTAGTAAATATTTAAGCTCCAATCTCCAAGAAATTACAAAAATTGTATACTAAGTATAGGAAGTAGGGTTATAGAATAATTGATCTAGAATGAAGGGGTTTTGATCCTTAAATGGTATTTAGGGTCGGCTGTTCAGAATGATGTTTCTGCTCGTGGGCCATTTTCTACCCTCACACGATTGCGGAAGATTGGTAGAGATTGCACTCACCACGATCGCGATTAATCCATCACCATCGTAGTTGGCTAACTAGATATACTCGATGTGATTGCGAGCTAACGCCCGCGATTGTGATAAATGAGGGATGGATCTTGATCCTGCATTAGTTTGTCCATATCTTCACTTTAATTCCCTTTTTGATCCTTTTTTGCTCTTGTTTTCTTCTTTTCTTCTCAACACTTGTACACTGGTAATAAATAGGAATTAGTACATTTAACTCCAAATATGTATCACTTTTAAATTCAAATAATTGTAATGTGCATGAATATTTATTGCAAATGAGTTGTAAATTCCCCCTCATCACCACTCCAACTTAAAGCCTTGCTTGTACTCAAGGAACACTACCTATAACCATGAGAGAATGCACATTTATGCCCAGTTAGATGACCCAATGATCATAATGACTGCAAGCTTAGTTACTACCACAAGTAGCTCTTCAAACATGGGTAAAGGTATTCTCCCGATGCCACTCAACATAAAAGCAATAATTAAGGATAGAAAGGACTTCAAAGAGTATCCAAGAAACAAAAACCAATACTCTAGAAGTGAATCACGTTTTACCATAACTAAGCTATACTCTACTTGCCTCAGTACTTGAAAGGTGAAAAAATCACCCACCTCAACTTGTTCACATGCCTCCTCATAAGAAAGAAAATTCCATACACCAAGCTACCACATATGCAACATGGAATTTAAGTGTAAAAACTCTCTCCCTCACAAAAAAACTCTCTATGTTAACAAGTGTCATACCATAGGCTTTCCCCTATTCTCAATCGCCACTATAAAGAAAATAAATAGTTGGAGATCTCAAAGAATTTTTTAAGTTTGTATCGTAGGTTCGGGTTAGGGTAGGATATCATTTGGGACAACACGACTACACCCTATCTTGAATCTCTACATCACACTATTTAATCCATCTTTTTTACTATGGACCACTCCTCTTTGTTTTCTCTTTTTTATATATGCCTACTTTTTTCTTCCATTGTTCACCCATTTTATTCTATTTTTATGTCTTGCAATTTTCATGCAATTCTTTCCTTTGTTGAACCCTTGATTTTTAGTCATTTGTTTTCAATGCTTAGGAACTTAGGCATTTCACTTACAACTTCATGGCCCCATACTTACTTCGATCAAGCTTCCCACCCCCAACTTAGGATTTTAGCCTCAAGTTGCATTTTCAAGTTCAAGAAGGGCATGGTTTAAAAGAGGGATAAAATGAATGGTTCACAACTTGTAATGTGTTTTCCAAGGAAAGGTTCAAAGGCTTAAAATGTGTAAATAGGGCTTACATTTATTCATGGGTAGGATCTTATATGCTTAGTGGGCTTCCAATGTCACAAAGATGGTTGAAACCTTAAGAAAGGTAAAACTTTGTTGAAAATAAAGAAACACACTGAATTAACGTGGAAACCCCCTTACTCAAGGAAGGAAAAACCACAGATTATCCTCACAAGATCTCACAAATACACTATAATCAATATGTTTATTACAAACTCAATTTTGAACATAACTCTAGGTTCCTCCTGCTTGTAATAACTCTACTACAAGCCTAACTTGATAACTCTATAAAGACTCTCTCAACACTGATTAACTCCAATCAGTATCAAGCTTAGGTAACTCTACCTAAGAACTTTGAAGGCAAGAAAAGTATTACTCTTATAGAATGAGTAATTCAATTGCAAACCATGATTAAACTCAAGAACGTTTTCACTATCAGTACACAAGGACTAAGAACTTGAGCTAAAACTGAGTTTTTGCTTTTTTCTCTCTTCACTCTTTTGAATTTGGAAAAACTTCTTGATAGAGAAGAACCCTTTTCCTTTTATAATTGAGTGATGATTAGTGTTGAAATACAATTGGACCAAGTGTCCAAAATTGTACAAGAAGCACCTACGCAGTTTGTTACACTAGATGACAAAACTTTACAGGTGCATGCCAGTTGTACTTTAGCTTGAAGATCCAGGGACCTGGTCTCTTGTTGTAAGTTACTCATCATCAAAACAAGACATAGAAGGCACCACATAGAACAAAGTTATTCTTATGGGAGTCTTACATAAGAAAGACTTAAGGTTGTGTCCGAGGTTGTGTCAAGAGAAAGGCTTATATCCTAGGAACCATCTGCCACATAAGAGAGAAAGAATAAAGTGGAGGTCTTACTTAAGGATGTCTCACTCGACAAAGAGTAGGTTATGAAGGTTAATACATGGATAAACTTTGTCGATATGTTTGACCATTGTTTAAGGAAAGTAGAGGAAACCCTTAATATTTTTGAGGGGCATACTTTTGAAAAGATCAAGAGCATCCAAAATAACTTGGAGAGGTATACACAGGCTGAGATAATGCAAAAGAGAACCATCACTACCTTAGAGTGCATACTCATGGAAACATTGAGAACTATCAACACCATAAAGACAAAGATAGAGGCACTTGAGGAGCCCACATAGGTGCCACATGAAAAAATTTATATATATAAGAGACATACATAAGAAAGTTTTTAGGTTGTGTCTGAGGTAGTATCAAGCGAAAGGCTTATATCCAAGAAACCATCTTTCATAGAAGAGGGGAAGGATGAAGTGGAGGTCCCGCCTGAGGATATCTTACTTGATAATAAGTAAGTTATGAAGGTTAATACTAGGATAGACGTCGTCGATATCTTTGGCCAATTTTTATGGAAAGTATATGACACCCTTAATGTTCTTGAGGGGCACACTTCTTAAGAGATCAAGAGCATCCAAAAAAACTTGGAGGGACATACGCAGGTCGAGATAATGCTAAGGAGAACTATCACTACCTTAGAGTTCAGACTCATGAAAGCATTGAGAACTATCTACACTATGAAGAGGCACTTGAGAAGTAGGTCAATGAAAATGCAATCGAAGCAACCAGGAATATTAATGGGAAAAGGTAAACTAAGATCGAGGCTCTCAATCTACCAATGTTAAAAGGGGTTCATGATGCACAAGATATAAAGAACTTTCTTTGGCACTTGGAGAACTATTTGAATCATGGAAAAGTAAGGGATAAGAAGACAAGATCAACATTGTTGTATTGTATCTATAAAAAACTGTCATATTATGGTAGAGAAGGAAGGTGGCTAATGCTGATAGAGGTCGGTTCACTATTAGCATGTGGACTCAGTTCAAGGCCAAGTTCAAGCATTAATTTTTCTCAAATAATGTCTTGTTTGAGGAAAAACACCAACTTAGGGAGTTAAAGAAGACTGGGAGCATACATGACTATGTCAAGGAGTTCACCACCCTTATTCTCCAAATCCCCAGCCTCACAAGCAATGACTTATTGTTCACTTTATGAATGGGTTACAAAATTGATCCAAGAAAGAGTAGAAATATCAATGAGTCACTGATGTAGACAAGGACATAGTGGAGGTAGAATCTTTAGTGAATTTTAGGAATAAGAAGTATGATAAAGGAAATGACATAATCTAGAGGATGGCATTGCTAAAGATGGGCGTGAATATGGTGAAGACAAGGAC
Source organism: Capsicum pubescens (assembly GCA_030864215.1). Taxonomy (NCBI): domain Eukaryota; kingdom Viridiplantae; phylum Streptophyta; class Magnoliopsida; order Solanales; family Solanaceae; genus Capsicum; species Capsicum pubescens. The sequence continues at coordinate 124,388,557 of CM061544.1, forward strand.
GCACATCAACAATACTACAAGTTTCAAGATATCTATAAGTTCGATAGAAAGAAGTCAATTGATCATCAAAGCTACACAAAATAGAACAAGTCGATAAGATAGATATTATATATGCAGTGGGACACATTGCTTTAAGAATTATTCTGACTTAAAGAGTCCCAGCGTTATGGTGCGTGAGTAGAAGGGGAAGACTAAAGGAGAGAGTTCGGCCACAACTCAATTGAGTGTAACTAGACTATATGGAATCATTATAAAGTTATATAGACAATATAACAAGAATAGAAATCAGTATGTAGAAATTACCATTAATAGTAAGCCCGCTAGTTTACTAATGGACTCTAGAGCAACTCATAATTTTATGATCGAGGCCACAACTAAGAGACTATAGTACAAGTTCGCTCCAACTAACTTACGTGTCAAGACCATGAATGTCGAGCCTCAAAATGCCCATGGTGTTACTATGAAATTGGTAAATTGAAAAAGTATGAAAAACTTTACTATTATAATGTAACGATGGATATATTTAGTGTTATATTAAGAAAAGAGTTCTTCATACACTGTTATACATTAATCGATCTTTGCCTCTAATATATCTTGACATGAAATAAGAGGGATATTTCATGGTACCTACAGTGACTATGTTACATGGACATTGTCAAGCCCAACTTTCAGATATGGAGCTTGTAAAGGCGCTTAAGAATGAGGAAACAATGTTCATGGAAAACATTACAAGCTTTTAGGCAAAGAAGAACAAAAAGTCATTGTCATTTCCACGTCCATTGAAAGGGGTAATCACAAGAGGAAGCTACATGAAAATGATATGAAGACTTCTGGAAATTCAAAAATAATATCCAGGGGTTTATACCGAAGCAATGCATTGCGATCGTTGCAACATTGTATGGGGAAGAGTGTGATGACATGCCATGTCATCATGTTACGTAGCCATCACTTGAATTTTTTTTTTCCATGTGGAAGGCTTACATAGAATGATTCTAGCATAAACATGGAAGATTTTAAAGAAATATGGAGGATTCTCTTGGATAAATCTAGAATGTCATGGATTTGCATAGAAGGAAAATGGAATATTCTAGGCATATGGAGAGTTTTAGAGAAGGGGCCTAAGGTTAAAGATATAGAAAATTGTTTAAAAATTATTGTTTAAACATAGCCCCTAAAAGAGTAGTATAAATATAGAGACACTCATTTTAAATCATTAAGCAAATATCCAAGTTCTCTCCAATACGAAGTTTTCTAATAATTTTTTTGTGTTCTATCATTTTCTTAGCGATTTATAGTGTCTTAAGCTGACTTAGAATGGTACAATCGTGAGCAAGTGGTGCAAGAACTTGAGCTAATTTCAAGTGCCGCACAGATGCATAATTGAAGAACAAGGACGTGACAAATAACCTTATAATTATTTTTTTTCAAAATAAAAAAGAAGGTTTATACAAGTGATAAATTAATAATTGTATATCACAAATTCTCTGTCTTAAACAAGACTTTCATAGCTCTTACAATAAAATTATGAAGGGTACCAAGTGAGAATAAAGGAGTATTATTTTATAAAAATCCAAAACATTGTACTCCAAACAAAAACTTTGGCCAAATATAAAAATTTATATTTTCCTTTTATTAAAAGAATACCACAGTTATTGTAAAAGATCAAAACAAACACCTAATACAACTTAGGACCCGTTTTTCTATAAAAAAAACTCAAGTAATTTTTGAGAAAAACTTGGTAAAAACTGTTTAGCCATGCAATTTGTCATTTTTTTTGCAAGAATTCTTGACAAGAATCTCAAGTTCCCAAAAACTAGAATTTTTAAGTTTTTGGGACAAATTCTACCTTTTGGATATTTTAAAACTTTAAGATATACCCCAAATTTTTATTTTTTATAAAAATACCCCACTATTTATTAATCTCATCTTTATGTGGTCTTATATTATAGATACTCCTTTTAACGTACGAAACCAAGTATGGCCTTAACATTGTCTATTCCAAATAATTCTGGAATACTCTCTCTTCCTCTATTAAAATGATCTATATATTAAATGACATTTTATTTGTGCATTATACATTGCCAATTGTCGGAAGTCCAGAACTGAAGAGCAAGTCTTTATAATTTGTGGATTAAATTCTATGATGGCACATATTCGTTATAAATTGATAATACAAATTCATGGATATTTTTAATAGTTTTTAACACTTATGAGTATAAATCACTTTTCTTAAAAAAGTAAAACATTTTTCTTAAAAATCATGATCAAACATATGGTAGAACTTCACCTAAAACCTCACAACAAAATGACATGTCAAAAATATTTAGAAATCTATGATCACAAGCTAGGTTAGAATCCATGACGAACCTCGTGTTCTAAGACATAGTCCTTTGAAACCTATTTCAATCTCAGCTCCAGCTCTTTCTTGGACCATTAATATGTATTTTCGAAGGGAAACCAACTGTATTCTTAAAAGCAAGGAACCATTCTAACAGGGAGAAATAAGAAGATTCACTCGAAGCCCAATTTCTACTTTGAGGTCAGAAAAAAAAGGAATTTATAAGTATCATCGTGTATTCATTGATTTTACCCGCTATAACATTCATTATTCATATGTGTATTTCAAGAGGATGTTGGTTACTAGAGGGTATAACTCTCTACTATCTTTGTTCCAATTTTTTAATCAAATATATATGTCTAAATAATAGAAAAATAAAACACTGATAAAGTTATAAAAAAATGATATCATTTGCTAACAAACTTTTATTGGCTTGCTGGTGAAGTGACTTAAAATGTATTATCACAAGTAGTGGTGCAACAGATTTGACTGCTCCTTTTTTAATTAGAGATTTCATTTTTAAGTTTCGTGAGTGGAAAATCCTTGATAAGGATCAATTCCTTTAAACGAGTCCTATGTTAAACGAATCAAGATTTTTCAGGCTTCAATGTGGATACGAACACCTGAATAAGAATAAAAAAAGAAGTACCTCAAATACTTAATACTCCTTATGATTTATTTTACTTGTGAGTTCTCTTTTTTCCCACTTTTTAGAGAAAATTTTAATTAAAAGATAATTTGATTAAATTAACTTTATTTATTATTTCATCCAAATTTAATAATACTATTTTCTTTACATTACATTAGTCTCTCTCTACATCTATTGAGCAAACATAAAGATAGAAGCTAACTTTTACTTATTACCTATTAAATTTATACTTTTACTTATCCATTTTGACATATCAAGAAAATATAATTATTATTTATTTTAAATATATTTTACTCTTAATATTAATTATTTATTCTTCAAATATTTTTCAAGATCTAATATTAAATATTAATTAATATGGTATTATGATAAATATATCATTGTGCCTTAAAGGGCCTACAAAGTCCAAAGTAGGAGTATTAGCTAATATTATCTTATTCTTTTACATGACATTATATTAGATCAATTATTTTTTATTTATCGATATTTTCGGGTACAATAATCTATATATACATGCAATAATAACTTCAACATAAGTTCAAGTCTAAGACTAGAACACTTATGAAGTTCCTTAACACCTTCAACACAAGATTATAAATAATCTATCCAAGAAGTATGTTAACTTTCAGAAATGAGATGAAACATAATTTTTAGGCCAAGCCCCCCAACTTCACGGAGTGTCCTTAAGAAATAATTCCCCGCACTATATCAGAGGTTATGGAATCTTCCTCCCAGGATAAAATGGCCAACCAAACCAACTGTAGCGGTACCTCAAACAATTGGAATCTCTTTAAACTCACTCAACGGTTTGATTGATCACACAGAATATTTTTGAAGACAAAAAGAGTTTGTATATTCAGAAAAAAATTTCGTACCTAAACCTGTGGATGAAAACAGGTTTATATAGCCATCAGGTGCCTCTTATGAAAAGTGGTAATGGTTCACTTAAAAGGTGTGACCTTTCTAGAAAATCATGTTTGTTCATCCAAAGAATTCATCTTTTCCGAACAGGCACACCATTTCATGAATCAGTGTGTCATTTTGTTAAAGGGTTGCATCCCTTTCGAAGCATTAATTCGCTTCTGCACTGCATTTCAAAACAATGTTTCCATTACTGCATGCATGCATATAAATGGAGGATCAAAACACAGAAATAATTTGTTAGGTTTTTCCCTTTGGTATTTTTGGATTAAATTTCTGTCAAATAAACTTTGTTAAAAAAGATAGATCTTATCGATCGATCATTTTCTGAATCCGAATTCGAGCCGAGCGAGCAACGACGACGACGGCGCGAGGAACCACCTTGTTCTTGCCTCACTATCCATGTGGATTAAGTGCTTCTTATTATAAACACTTCAAAGTTCCCTTCACCCACCAATGTGGGAGAATTAGTGAATTTTCCCTTAAAAAAGTACACTTTTCATTTTAGTGTCTCTTTTTCTCTCCACTATTTTCCTTCCATTTTTCATTCACACTTTTCATACATATTGAACCCAAAAATCCTCTACAAGAGTGGGGAATGACTACTATTTTTGTAAATTTTTATGGACAAGAATGTGATCATCAAGCAAAGACTGATTGCATCTGGATAAGTGGGTTTCCCTTTGAACTTTCTGTAGTGAACATGCATCGGATGCACTCGGTCAATTAGTAAATTTGATATCTTTGAACCGTCTAGCTCTAATGTACACCTAGACAACACATATCACACAACCATCCTTTTACCATTTATGGTTCTAACGGTTTTATTCTTTTCAGTCATGAATATGTCCCGATTTCATGAGATCTTAGAGAATAGGACTTTACTATCATTCTCATTAAAGTGGATTCCACTTCACCCTCACATAGGTGATTTCTAAATGTTTAATCCTATAGATTAAAATATTTGGTCAAATCTGCCAAATTTAGATAATCATTAAAAGACTTCAAACTATAAGTCTTATCCTCGTTTACTAAATATTATATGCATCATGAGAATGGATTGGGTAGTTGATAATGTTGAACCTGTCAGAAACAACTTTGTTTGATATCCTTGAACCTAGCTCTTGGGATCTCCAGTCTGCTAGAAAGAGTTACTGCCATGATGACTTGTCCTAGGCCTTAAACTCATTCCCTTGGATGTTCTCTCAACTCCTTCTCTAGATAGGCCTTTTGTAAGTGGATCTAACATATTATCCTTTGACTTCACATAGTCAACAGTGATAATTCCACAAGAGACAAGTTCTTTAACAGTATTATGTCTTCGTCTTATGTGATGAGATTTACTATTGCACATTATGCTCCCTTCCCTACCTATTGCCGCTTGGCTATCACAGTGTATACATACTGGTGTGACTAGTTTAGGCCAATAAGGAATATCTTCCAAAAAATTCCAAAGCCATTCTTCTTCCTCACCAGCTTTATCCAATGGAATAAATTTAGATTCCATTGTAGAGCGAGCATTACAAGTGTGTTTGGATAATTTTCAAGAGACCGCTCCTCTACCGATAGTAAATATGTATCCACTTGTGAATTTTACTCCATTCGATCTGGTGATCCAATTTGGATCACTATATCCTTCAAGTACCATGGAATATTTATTATAATGCAAAGCGTAGTCTTGAGTGTATTTAATATACCCCAAAACTCTTTTCATTGCCATCTAATGAGTTTTATTAGTATTACTCATATACTGACTCAACTTACTTATAGCGTATTCTATGTATGATCGTGTACAGTTCATTATATACATTAAACATCCCAATACTCTTGCATACCCCAATTGTGAGTCACTCTTACCTTCATTCCTTCGAAGTGAAAAACTCACATCCAATGGAGTTTTGGCAATACCAAATTCCATATACTTGAATTTGTCAAGTACCATTTCGATGTAATAAGACTGTGACGATGCCAACCCTTGTGGAGTTCTACGGATTCTTATCCCTAAGATCATATCCGCAACTCCAAGGTCTTTCATATCAAAATTGCTCTCGAGCATTCATTTCGTTGAATTTATGTCTGAAATATCTCTATTGATGATCAACATATCATCCACATATAAACACACAATGACTTGGTGATTTGGAGTGTCTTTAATATAAACACATTTATCACATTCATTAATTTTGAATCTGTTTTCCAACATGGTTTGGCCAAACTTTGCATGCCATTGCTTAAGTTCTTGTTTTAGTCCATAAAGTGACTTAACAAGTTTACACACCTTATTTTCTTTTCCTTGAACCACAAAACCCTCAGTCTGTTCTATGTAAATTTCTTCCTCTAATTCTCCATTTAGGAATGCGGTTTTTACATCCATTTTGATGGATTTTAAGACCATATACCACCGCCAAGGAAATTAACATTTGAATCGAAGTTATCCTTTCTACCAGCGAGTATGTATCAAAGTAATCAAGGCCTTCTTTTTGTTTGAAGCCTTTTACTACAAGTCTTTCCTTGTATTTATCAATAGTACCATCCACTTTCATTTTTCTTTTAAAGATCCATTTAGATCCTAAAGGTTTGTTTCCTGAAGGAAGATCAACCAACTCCCACGTATGGTTGCTTAAGATTAAATCAATTATACTATTGACTGTCTCTTTCCAAAAGAATGAGTCCGAAGACGCCATCGCTTCCTTAAATGTTTAAGGCTCATTTTCTAAGAAAAATATTACAAAATCTGATCCAAACTAAGTTGACGTTCTTTGACGTGTACTACGTCTTGGATTCTTATCATTATGTACATTCTCACTTCATTAATCTCGAGGTAGTTTAGACCCTTCACTAGACTATTCATGTCTAGTTTTATATGGATAAATGTTTTCAAAGAATTTAGCGTTATCTGATTCAATTACCGTGTTTTTATTAATATCCATATGTTCAGATTTATGACCAAAAACCTATATGCTTTAATACTTTCAGCATATCCTATAAACATGTAGTCCACCGTCTTAGGTCCTATCTTAACCCTTTTAGGCATAGGAACTTGAACCTTTGCTAGACACACCCACACTTTGAAATATTTCAAGTTGGGTTTCTTTCCTTTCCATTTTTTATAAGGAATTGATTGTATCTTACTGTGGGGAACTCTATTGAGTATTCGGTTGGCTGTAAGGATAGCATCTCCTTACAAGCTTTGTGGTAAACCTAAACTTATAAGTAAGACATTCATCATTTCCTTCAAAGTTTGATTTTTTCTTTCCGCAATTCCATTACATTGAGGTGAATACGTGTCTGTAGTTTGATGGAAAATTCCATTCTCTACACATATTTCGGCGAAGGGAGATTCACATTCTCCGCCCCTATCACTTCTTATAGTTTTGATCTTTTTCTCTAACTGATTTTCAATATCAGTTTTGTATTGCTTAAATACTTTTATTGCTTTATCTTTACTATTTAGCAAGTAGACATAACAATATCTAGTGCAATCATCAATAAATTTTGTGAAATACATGTTCCCACTATATGATGGTGTTGACTTCATATCACAAATATCAGTGTGGATTAAGTCTAAGGAATTGGAATTCCTTTCAATGGACTTTTACGGATGCTTAGCATACTTTGATTCCACACAAGTTTGATACTTTGATTTATTGAACTCAAAGTTTAGCAAAACTTCTAAGTTTATCAGTTTTCATAATATTTTGTAATTAACATGGCCTAGTCATTCATGCCACAAATTGGGAGACTCAAGCAAGTAAGAAGAATTTGAACTTTTATTGATTTCAACATTCATTACATTCATTTTGAATAGGACCTCATTGAGGTAGCCTTTTCCTACATACCCTTATCCTTTACAAACTACAATTTTTCCGAAAACAAATACATATTTGAATCCGTTCTTGTCTAAAAGTGAAACAGAAATCAAGTTCTTTCGTAACTCCGAAACATATAAGACATTGCTAAGTGTCAACACTTTGTCGAAAGTCATCTTCAAGCAAACTTTTCCTGTTCCTTCCACTTTTGCAGTAGTGGAGTTTGCCATGTAGATCTTTTCTTTTACTTGAGCTGGAGCTAATATAAAAAATAACTCCTTGTTAGCACAAACATAGTGGGTGGCATCGGAATCCATCAACCATTCACGAGGATTTCCCACCAAGTTGCATTCGGAAAGCATAGCACACAGATCATCCATTTCTTTCTTAGACTCAGCCAGATTTGCTTGGTCCTTCTTCTTTCCTTTCTTCAGGGCACGATAATCCGTATACTTATGGCCAATCTTGCCACAATTGAAGAACTTTCCCTTGAACTTCTTCTTAGGTTGATTGATTTTATTTTCAGCTTTCTTTCATTTTTAGAGTTATTTTGGTCATTTCTACAATGTTTGCTCCACTCATTGCAGAATTGCCTATTGAACTTCTTTCCACAACCTTATTATCTTCTTCAATACTTAGTTGTACAATCAGATCTTCGACTGACATCTCCTTATGTTTGTGTTTCAAATAGTTTTTGAAGTCTTTCCACATAGGTGGTAGCTTCTCTATTATTGTTGCTACTTGAAATGCTTCATTCACAATCAAACGTACAATAAAGTTCATGTGAATACTAAGAACATTTTTAAATTGTTCAATAACAGTATTTTTCAAAATCATACGTTCCACTAGGAGATTATGGATGATCACTTGCATTTTCTGCAATTGTGAATCAACAGACTTGTTGTCTATCATTTTGTACTCCAGGAATCGTGCAACAAAAAACTTTTTAGTTCCGGCATCCTCCGTCTTGTACTTCCGTTCTAGCGCTCCCCATAACTCTTTTCCAGTCTTGGTTCCGCTATACACATTATAAAGGTCATCTTGGATACCACTCAAGATATAATTCCTGCAAAGGAAATCTGAGTATTTCCAAGCCTCCACAATCACGAAGCATTCTTTTTCAGGGGTTCCCTTGGGCACCTCTGGAGCTTCCTCAACCGTGAACCTTTGAAGACAGAGAGTTGTGAGGTAGAAGAACATTTGATGCTTCCATCTCTTGAAGTCAATACCCACAAACTTTTTGAGTTTCTCCGCCGGTGCCATAGCTTGCAGAGCATTAGTACGAATCATCGTGACAATACTAGTTGCCGCCATAGTCATTCCAGCATCATGAATTTGACTATCAGTCATCATTTTCCTGTCACCATAAGACAGTACCTTTAGTATATCGAAAGGCTTATTAAAATATTGCAGCGATTTTAAACACTTTTTATTTTTAGTGTAACGATAAAGTTTTTATGACTTCCAATCGTCAACTGAGTGATTTTTAACTTCTGATAAAGATTTTATGTCTTCAAATCACTAGTTAAGTTCAAACGGAGTAGAAAGCTTAACGCTTTAATCTCCAAAAACAAGCTATATAGATTTCGAAAGTGTATTATTATTCCTTAAGATTGTTATTTATCGACGTTTTTGGGTACAACAATCTGTATATACATACAACAATAACTTCAACACAAGTTCAAGTCTAAGACTAGAACACTTATGAAGTTCCTTAACACCTTCAACACAAGATTATAAATAATCTATCCATGATGTTTGTTAACTTTCAGAAATAAGATGAAACAAAATTTTCAGGCCAATTCCCCCGACTTCACAGAGTGTCCTTAAGGAATAATTCGCCTTACTGTACCCGAGGTTATGGAATCTTCCTCTCAGGATAAAATGGCCAAACAAACCAACTGTAGTGGTACCTCAAACAATTGGAATCTCTTCGAACTCACTCAACGGTTTGATTGATCACACGGAATGTTTTTGAAGATGAGAAGAGTTTGCATGTTCAGAAAAAAATTTCGTACCTAAAATCTATGGATTAAAGTAGGTTTATATAGCCATCAGATGCCTCTTTTGAAAGGTGGTAATGGTTCACTTAAAAGGTGTGACCTTTCTTGAAAATTATGTCTGTTCTTCCAAAGAATGCATCTTTTCCGAACAAGCATACCATTTCATAAATCAGAGTGTCATTTCGTTGAAGGGTTGCATCCCTTCCGAAGCATCAATTCGCTTCTGCACTATTTTGCAAAATAGTGTTTCCGTTACTGCATGCATATAAATAGAGGATCAAAACACAAATAATTTTTTGTGATTTTCCCTTTGGTATTTTTGGATTAAATTTTTATCAAATAAACTTTGTCCAAAAAGATAGATCTCATCGATCGTTTGACAAATCCAAATCCAAATCCAATTTTGATGGAGAAACCAAAGCCGAGCTGAGCGAGTGACAACGATGACGATGCGAGGAACCACCTTTTTCTTGCCTCACTATCCATGTGGAGTAAGTGTTTATTATTATAAATACTTCAAAGTTCCCTTCTCCCACTAATGTGGGAGAATTAGTGAACTTTCTTTTAAAAGAGTACACTTTTTATTTTAGTGTCTCTTTTTCTCTCCGCTATTTTTCCTCCTTTTTCCATTCATAATTTTCATACATATTGAACCCAACATTATTTACACTCCTCTATTTCGTTTTACTTGACCCTTATATTAAAAATAATTATTTCAAATTGCTTGTCCAATTTATGAAATCAAGATTTTTTTTATATTTTTTCTTTTCTACCCTTTATATTAATAACAATATAAGGAAATAATAACCAAATTTAGAGTTTAAAAAAATTATTACTAAGACTAATTTAGTAAAATATATCCCTAATTAAACAACAACAACATACCCAGTATACTCCCACAAAATAAAGTCTGGAGGGAGTATTGTTGTGCAGTTCATACAACTATCTTAGATGAAGTAGAGAGACTATTTTTGATAGATCCCTAGACCATGACAAATAACAGTATAAAAACATAAAAACAGATAAACAAAATGGGATATTACACCAAACAGGTAATAAAAAAACAAGACAACCACAGAGTAATATTTTAAACTATCTATCCAAAATTACAAGCATCACAAAAACATCACGAACTAAAAAATACAAGACACACTCCTAAACTATGACTATTGGCATAACTACAAACAAATAACTCATTCCTAATAGCAAGGACACACTCCTAACTACTAACCTTCTACCCTGATTTATGTCCTCCAACTCTTCCTATCTAGGGTCATGTCCTCAATAAACTGTAACTTCTCCATGTTATATCTAGACACATCTCTAAAATATTTTTTGTCCTACCTCTATCCAGTATGAAATCATCCATAACCAACCTCTCACACCTTCTTATTGGAGCATTCGAGCACCTCTTCATCAACGTTCGAACCATCTCAACCTCATTTCCCGAATCTTGTCTTCTATTTAGGCTACTCCTATCTCTCTCAAATAATCTCATTTCGAACCCTCTCCCACTTAGTAAGTCCACACATTCATTGCAACATCCTCATCACTACCACCTTCAACTTATGGATGTGAGAGTTTTTTATTGTCCAACACTCTATGCTATACGACATAGCCTATTGGATTGCCACTCTATAGAACTTGGTAACTTCAAGAGGCACATTCTTATCATACCAGAATCCCAAAAAAAGCTTCCATTTCAACCATACAACACGAATACGATATGAGATATCCTTGTCAACTCTTCATTTCTCTAAATTATAGACCCCAGATACTTGAAACTATATCTCTTTCGAACGACTAGGAAATCTAACTCTACATTAGCCTCATGCCTCAAATTACTGAACTTTTCCTCCAGGTATTCTGTCATAGTCCTGGTCAACCTAAACCTTTTAGAATCTACGGTTTCTCTCAAAACCTCCAACTTATCATTAACTCCTCCACAGGTCTTGTTAATTAGAACTACATCATCTACAATTAATACACCAAGACACATCCCCTTGAATATATCGCGTCAATACATCCATCACTAGGGAAAATAAAAATGGACTAAGAGTCAATCCCTGATGCAACCCTGTCTAAATAGGAAAGTGCTCTGAATCTCCTTTTGTCGTTCTCATAATAATCTTTACTCCATCGTACATGTCCTAAATCGACCTAGTTCCCCCACGAGAAAGTCTCTAACATCCAAGCACCTCCAGATAACCTCCCTAGGGGCTTTGTCGCGCCTTCTTAAGATTGATGAGCACTATGTGTAAGTCCTTCTTTCTCTCCCTATACTGCTCTCTAATTTCCTCACAAGATGAATGGCCTCGGTAGTTGAGTGACCTGACATGAATACAAACTGATTCTCAAAAATAGTCACGCTCTTCCTCAATCTCAACTCTACCACTCTTTCCCAAGCCTTCATAATGTGACTTAACTACTTGATCCTCCTATAGTTGTTGCAACTATATCCTTAATTAATGTTTTCTTAATTTTACTTTCCTATTTCAAAATAGTTGACCCTTGTTGACTTGATACTCCCCTTAAGAAAATATTTATTCAGGATTTATTTTGTCAAATTAGCCTTATTAATTATGTTTTGAAAATATAAATTTGAGTATATATGCACTTTGTTTAGTCATTTAATGATAAAGGTAGTATTGAAAGAATATAATAAAATCATCTTGATTTCATAAAAGGAACAACTACATTGAAATAAATATTTTATAAAAAGGAGGCAACTATTTGAAATGAAGGGAGTAACTAAAAATGTGTCAAGTCAATAAGGATCAACGAAACGAAAGAGAGTAAGAAATAAGATAACTAAAATGGATCAAAAGAATCCAAATTTATTACTATTGAACTACTTTTGTAGAAGGCTTTTAAGTCATCAATTAACTCTCAACCTAGTCATTTCTACAAATCTTCGTTGCATCGTTGTTTGTAGGTTGTAAGAATTAAAAGAAATGACCTACCTATTCACCAAATCAATCTGGTAAAACCTGATAAAGAATTACTAGGAGGACCCAATAGTTATACTATCTCTCTCTCAAATTATTTATAATTTTTTTATATAATATTCCCTTAAAAGAAATATTGATTAGCAGGAGATTTAGTTCTTTACCTTTTTAAAATTTTTAAAATATAATTTCTCTTTATTAATATTTGTTTTCTAAGACGATTACTGCTAAGAATAAAATTAATGACAAATTTTATTTTAAACTTCTAAATGACAAATAATTTAGAATAACTATTTTGAAAAATCATCACAAATAACTTGAGGTACAAAAAATATTTGTAAGTTTGAAAAAAAATAAGGAACGGAAAGGGTCCTCCTGCTTACAAACAATTAATAATATACTTATACATATATAAATATACATTTTGTACATCCTAGGTAAATCATTAGTACATTGATAAATCTTTAGAATATATTTCTAATAGTTTGTACCTTATTGAGAAGTGTATTATTTTATTATTTTGTATCTTATTTAGACTTCTACCTTATTTTGATGATTCATTATTTGTATAAATAGGACATTATACCTCAATTTTGTTTCAATTAAATGCATTCAATATAATCAATTCAAGTTCAACTATTCAAGTATTCGATTCAATCCATTCATTCAACTTGCTCAGTTTAATTCATTCATTATATAAATTCAATTATTCATTCAATTTATCCGCAATCTCCTTCAAATTTTTAGAGCAAGGTTGATTACAACCACATTGTCTCATTTTTCATCTTCATTTCTTGTTTTCAATCACCCCACATCCATTTAATTTTTTATCATGACCAACACTGCTTAGCTCTCTGATGAAACAATAGAGACAACACTTGTCGAAGGCGTTGTTCCAACTGTTGAATCTTCTGCAATTAAGATAACGGATCAAAGTCACCTTTACTATTTATATCCCTCGGATTACCCAGGGATGAATCTCGTTTCCACTACTTTTGATGGCAAACGTTATGGAGGTTGGAGAAGGTCAATAATAATAATATCTCTTTAAGCCAGGAATAAATTGATATTTTCCGATGGATCATTGGTTGCTCCTTCCCCAAATTCTAATATACACAGTGCTTGGAACATGTGTAACGACATGGTCCTGTCATGTCTACTAAGCTCCCTCCCGAAAGAAATTGTAGAGATTGAAATAGGTTTCAAAGAACAATGTCTTAGAATACGAGGTTCATCACGGATTCTAACCTAGCTTATGATCATAGTTTTTAAAATATTTTTGACAAGTCATTTTGTTGTAAGGTTTTAGGTGAAGTTCTACCATATGTTTGATCATGATTTTTAAGAAAAATATTTTACTTTTGTAAGAAAAGTGAGTTATACTCATAATTACTAAAAACTATTAAAAATATCCATGAATTTGTATTATCAATTTCTAATGAATAAGTGCCATGATATAATTTAATCCACAAATTATAAAGACTTGCTCTTCAATTCTGGACTTTTGAAAATTGGCAATGTGTAATGCACAAATAAAATATCATCTAATATATAGATCATTTTAATAGAGGAAAGGGGAGAGTATTCCAGAATTATAGACTAAGGCATATGCGTTTGAGTAAAATGAGAAATGCTTCTTTTCATTCCTTTTCTTCTTGTTAGAATTTTGATACTCCTTGTGTGATTTATCCTATGGCTAGACAATCCAAGATACCTTTTTATACTAGTAACATCTCAACAAGAGGTATTTTTGAGTTAATACATATTGATGCTTGAGGACCATATAAAGAAACAACACATGATGTGTATAAATTCTTTCTTACCACTATGGATGATTTTAGTATAGGAACATCGACCTTTTTGTTTAGCAATAAGTCAAATGCTTTCATAATCCTCAAATCTTTCTTAACTATGGTGGAAAGACAATTTCAAACCAAGTTCAAAATAGTAAGATCTGACAATATTTTTGAGTTAAAAAGTGTCACAACACAGTCATAATACTTTATTTCTAAATGGATTCAACACCAAACTCCATGTGTATCTACTCCACAAAATAATGGTATGGCAGAAATAAAACATAGACATTTTCTAAAAACATCTGGGGCTATTTTGTACCAGTCACATCTGTCCATTCAATATTAGGGTAAATGTCTTTTGACTGCAACTTAACTAATCAATAGATTTTCTTAAAATATCATTAATAATAAAACACCCTTTGAGATGCTTTTCAAGACCACACCTAACTATTCTAATATCAAATATTTTGAATGCTTATGTTTTGTCTCCAATTTATCTTCTCAAAGGTCTAAGTTGACACTAAGGGCCACTACTTGTGTCTTTTTGGGATATCCACATGGAGAGAAAGGTTATAAAGTTTTAGTTCTTGATACTAAGAAAATCATTGTTTCTAGAGATGTATTTCATGAAAACATATTTCCATTTGCTTCTTCTAAATCTAATGATTCCTACTTTCCAGGCCATACATCAATCCCAACTACTGATTCTGGTGATAATACTTACACTAATAAGAGTATCCCATCTTCCTCATCTATCACTTTGACTTCGCCTTCTGCACCCACTATTATGGACTAGGTTCAACCTTTTGTTCCTTCTACTATCATGAATCAGGTACAATCTTATATTCCTCCTACTGTCATGGACTATGTACATCCTCCTATTTTTTCCATGAATAATATTTCCTCAATTAAGATATCAACTCGATAACACAAGATTCCAAGTCATCTAGAAGACTATATTTACAATTCTGTGCACCTAGCTAATGTAAAATCTTGTTTCTCATCTCCTATCTCCCAGACTCTCTTTCAATCAAAAATCTATCTTCTAATAATCAACATATGTTGAATTATTTATCTAATATTCAATAACATACCAATTATAATCAAGCTATGTTGCATAAGGGTTGAAAAGAAGCTATGGGAAAATAACTACAAGCCCTTAAATGGAACAACACTTAGGACGTGGTCCAACTACCTAAGTGGGTTTACAAAGTAAAAAAACATAGTGATGGAAATATTGAAAGGTAAAAACTATATTAGTAATCATAGGAGACATATAAATAAAAGGTATTGATTTTAATAAGACTTTTTCTTCGGTTTTCAAAATAACTACTATTCGATGTCTTCTAGCTATAATTGTCAAAAGAGGTTGGGGGCTCTATCAATTAGATGTTAATAATGCATTTTTACATGGAGATATTTATAAGGAAGTCTGCATGAAGTTCCCTGATAGGGAAGTTCCACCATCACCATCTCATGTTTGCAAGCTTAAAAAGTCTATATATGGACTTCGTCGGGCCTCTAGGAAATGATACTCAAAGCTCGTGGCTTCTCTTAATTTTAAAGGGTTCACTCATTCTCTTAATTATTATTCTTTATTTGTGAAGAAATCTCACTCATCTATTTCAATAGTAGCAGTATATGTCGATGAGAATGTTTTGACAGGTAATGATAATGCAAAGTTGTACACATTTAAGATATTTCTACATGAGGAGTTTAGAATAAAGGATTTGGGAGATTAACATTTTGTCTTAGGAATGGAGGTATTGAGGAAACCTCATGGTATCATACTTTCACAATGAAAGTTCACAATTGATCTTCTAAATGAATTTGATGTGACACATATGTCACCTATTTTATCTCCTCTTAATCCTACAGTAAAGCTAAGTTTAAATAATGGAGATGCTATTCTGAATCCCACTTTATATAGACTTCTCCTTGGTAAATTGAATTATCTTTTCTGACATAAGTCTGAATCATACCTTTAATATTTAACATTTTACCCAGTTCATGCAAGATCCTCTCTACCTTATCTCACTATCGCATTACGTGTTTTTTATTACTTATCTAAGGAACTAAGTTTGAGACTTTTTCTCAAAGTCTCTACTTCTTTTGAGTTTCTTGACTTTTAAGATTCAGATTGGGGAACATGTCCAAACTCAAGAAAATCTGTTAGTGGATTTTATATATCACTTGGGGGATCTCCAATCTCTTGGAAGTCAAAGAAGCAAACATATATTTCTCTTAGCTCCACCGAGGCTGATATCGTTCTATGAGGCCCGTGGTTACCGAACTCACTTGGTTAGTTTGTCTCTTACATGATCTCTCTATTCCAATATCATTACTTGTTCCTCTTCATTCGGATAGTCAGAAATAAATACACATTGCTAAGAACCCCCTATTTCACAAAATAATAAAGCATGTTGAGATTGATTGTCATTTTATTTGGCAAAACTTTTTAGATGGACTTATTTCACTTTCATTTGTTCTATCTTTCTCCCAATTAGCTGATCTATTCACAAAATACCTCACTATTCCTCTTCATCATCATAGAGTTTTGGGCAAGTTAGGTGTTCGTTCGTCCCCTCTAACTTGAGAGGGGTGTTGGAATAATAATGTATTTTGTTCATTGGACTGGTTTGGTTCACTCGTTTTATTCACATGTTTCATTATTCGTCTGCTGCAGCCTCAACATTATTCAATGATGGACTACATGGCTTGGTCCTACTTTAACATGATAATTTTGTCTCAACTTTAGCAAATTATTTTACATATTATTTTATGCACATATTATTTTATTCCTGTTGTACTCCCTAGGCCAATCTTTTATTTCCTACCTTAGTTAGAAGTTTTTTTGTTTCCTACCTTATTTAGAAGAATATCCTCTTAATTTTCTGCCTTATTTAGAAGTGTATATCCTTAGTTATTTTGTACCTTATTTAGGAGTCCCTTTACTTGTATATATAGGACATTGTACAAAGCTATTATTCATTCAAAAAAAAGGAGAAGAAATTTTTCCACAATTCTTTTCTTTCTTTTTCATAATTTCCTTCAATTCTTATATGGTAATAGAATATTACTGAATCTGTTCATTGAACCGGGTTGATTCTCCTGTTTCATCTCACTGCTGCAGTACATAGCTTAGGCCAGTCTTGGTTTCAGCCACCTCAACATGTTGATTTCGGCCCAAATTTATAAATTCTTATATATTATTTCTTTTCTTTTGTACATCCCAGGCAAATCTTTAGTACATAGGTAAATCTTTAGAATATATGAATTACTTTATTATTTTGTATCTTATTTAAACTTCAACCTTATTTAGATAATTAATTATTTTTATAAATAGGACATTGTTTCTCAATTTTATTTCAATTGAATACATTCAATATAATCAATTCAAGTTTAACTATTCAAGTATTCGATTCTATCCATTTATTCAACTTTCTCAGTTTAATTCATTAATTAAATAAATTGAAGTTTTCATTCAATTCTTATTCAATTTTTTCGCAATCACCTTCAAACTTCTTTCAATTTCTAACATGTTATTAGAGCAAGGTTTCGTTCGTTGCATCATCTGTGTCAATTTTTGTATTTTTTTTAATTTTGAAAAATACTTCTCAACTTTTTAGCTCACAATACTTGAAACTTGTCTACTGACATGGTCCGTTCATGATGATTGCACTCATCACCTCTCTCTTATTAGCATCATCATCATCATCATCTTGGTAGTATTCAAGATGTAACTAATCTACTACCAGTTCATTTATTATGGTAGTTTTAACAATGAATGGAACAAGTCTACAGACTTGGTCCTTTCACTGTACTCTCCAACCTCATCAATTATCAGCCATCATCAATCCCTTGCTCCCTTCAATTTTTTTAATCTGAGATTCATTCAGTGTGGTTGTATTTTTTCCTTTTACAATTCCATCTTGTATAATTTTTTGGGTTTTTCTTTGTTAGATTGTGTTTTTAATCATTATGTTTTTTACGTTTGAAGTTTTCCTAAGGATCCTGGTAAAAACCCCTGATCCTATTTATCTTCACTCACCAATTCATCTCTTTAAGGGTCCTGGTAAATATTCTTAATCTTGTTCATCTTCACACGCCAATCATCTCAAGCACAACACAACTTCTTTCTTTTTCTATTATTTCTCAAAATATCTGACACGACCCGCCCTGGGGCCTTGTCGTAATGGGCATCCCAAGTTTGACTAGGATCGGAGACCAACCCCGTTACCTAACCCAACCTCTATCTGCCTGCCCTGAATTGACTGAATTTTGAGCATGTACCAATATAGTGTAATAGCTCACATAAAGATTCTAGGATAAGATCACAACCATGACAACCTAATCGAGTCTAGCCATCCCATACCAAAACAAGGGCCATAAACCAGACAATAACCAAAGATGTTCTAAAACATAATATAATTAATTCCAAAATGAAGTAGGATGGAACAACCAACAATATCGTCTAATGATGTCAGCCCACTAACTTATTCCAATGACAAGGCTGACACCTATACTGATCCAGCCTATTCCATCCCATAGAAGTACTAAAAAGACTCTAACCAAAAAAGTAATAAAATTTGGTTGGGACATGCCCTAACCATAGCCAAAACCAATATCCAAAATAAAATAAAAATGTCCATAACATGAAATGAATCCTTCCGAAATGATGGAATCTAACCACATTCATCCAAATGCTGTCCCCGGGTCAATCACTATGTAGGAGGAGTAGAACAGATGGTTCCTGCATAGCGTGGGCATACAATCGCTAGTAGACGGGGTTAGCAAGTGACCGCTAGCATGATCTCAGGGTAAGGATAATATAATGCCATTTATAAAACCATGTAAAAACCATCCATATGCACACAACCATACATATATATAACCATGCCGGGAAAAGGGATCGGGTTTGGAATGCCTTTAAAACCTTTACCTGGGCTGTGTAACTAAACCACCCACAGGCTATATGGGTTCAGCTCTCCCTATTAAAAGGGCCGCACTGCGTGTAGCCGTACGATCAGGGAAGAAACCCTTAGGATGACTAGTACATCTCTTAAATATAGTGTGACATCATGCACACCGTTACCAAGACCAACTTCATATCGGCAAATATGAGTTTCAAGTTTTGGTTCCCCAGGGACCTTTACTTTCCATGGCTTAGCTACACCTCTAGCCATTATTGCCTAATTAAAACTAATTTCCAAATAACCAAACCATTAACATATTATTAAACAAGGCAATTGATATTGGTATCATCATACCAACCTTTACTTGCAAGTATCATCCATAGCCAACCATTTATAGGTTTAAGGGGACTTTCAAGTGCCCTTCCATTTACCATATTAAACCACTTGGAGGACTTCTATGTTTCCCACAAGCATAACCATTTAGCCTTTTACCATTCCAAGCCATTTAAACCCTGCACAATTCCTTTACTAAGTTTTAAAACATGCAAGAGCTCCATTAAAGTAGTCAATGCAATAAACATATCTTTATAAGCATTTTGTCAAACACATTGGAGGCATAATATGAACAAAACCAATTCCAATTACCATTAAACTGTTCCCATACAATCCAATTATCTAAAACCAACATTAATGCATATAAAAGCATAAAACCATAGAAAACCATAACCGACCATTTAATATCAAAACCCCAAATCATATTTGAAAACCAAAATCATACAATCAATGAAATGTTGAAAACATTCATAAAACCATGCCTTTAGCTAAAATTAACAATGAGGGAAGAGAACATGCCTTAAACCAAGATGATGATGGAAAGAAATCACCAAGACAAGCCCCAAATTGATACTCTACTTGAAACCCTAGCTTCTCTTGCCCAAAATCTTTTGACATAATTATGGAATGTTTAGGAGAGTTTCTAAGTGTTAATGAATAGAATAATAAGGTAAATAACCTCCCAATCAGAATATAAGTTGTGGGACCTTATTTTGATACATGGGGAAATGTCTAGAATACCCCCACTTAAGTTGCACAAAAATCTCATCACAGGGATACGACTGACCCTTACGAGTCATACCCTCCGATATGATTCGTATACTCTACTCGTATCCTAGCCTCAAACCTTAGATCCAATACTGTCCAGCATACGACTCATCCAACCAAGTCGTATCCAGAGCGTACGATCTATACCTCTCACCCGTACCCCTAGTAAATTTAAACCCATGGAAGATTTAGACACTGTCCACCATACAAGTCCTGGGTATGACTTGTACCCTAGCTCACGGCTCACGGTGAGCCACTCACACTCATATCCAACCTAAGTAACCAAGTCTAAGATTAAATTAATGAACCAAATGATCCATAAACTACAATACGACTCGTACCCCTAAGTTGTATCTATTCTAGTAACAAAAATCCATCCCACCAACCAACATTGGTCAGTATACGAATGGACCATACCATCCGTACCCCAACATATGGCTCGTACCCATGAGTCGTACTAGGTCCAACGATCAGAGTTCCAGGAAATTTTCTAAGGTCTAGAAACCAAGGTGTTTCAGTCTCCCCTACTAGGAACATTCATCCTCGAATGACAAATAAAGTAGGGGCAACCATAAGCAAGAGTCATTTGCATTATCAAATATATTCCTAATCTTTAATAAAGTTTGAAAACAAAGAGTCAAAGATATTAACATTTCCTTTAACAAACTTTGAAAGTAAAGATGTGTTGAAGACACATACCTTCCGCATGAATCACCAGAACAGGAAAAAATGTGGATATTTAGACTTCATGTCCTCCTCCGCTTCCCATGTAGCTTCTTCCACCTTTAGGTTCCATCAAATAACCTTAACCAAAGCTACATCCTTGGTCCACAACTGATGAACCTGCCTATTCAAGATCTCAATTGGGAGTTCTTCATAAGACAAAGAATCAGTGATACCCAATCCTTCAAAGAACAACCGAAGAAGGATCACCAATGCACTTCCTCAACATGGAAACATGAAAGACCGGATGAACCAAGATCAATCTAGAAGGTAACTCCAACTCATAAGCAACATTGTCAATTCTCCACAAAACCTTTTAAGGACCCACATACTGGGGACTGAGCTTTCCCTTTTTGCCAAACTGCACTACTCCCTTCATGGGAGATACCTTGAGGAAAACCTTATCCCCAACCTCAAACTCAAAGTCTTTATGCCTAACATACGTATAGGACTTTTGGAAACTTTGGGCAGCCTTAAGCCACTCCCGAATCACCTTCACCTTCCACATAGACTGGTAAACAAAGTCGGGACAAAACATGTCCTCCTCACCAATTTCAAACCCACTAATAGGAGACCTATACCTCCTACTATATGATGCCTCAAAAAGGGCCATACCAATAATAGAATGATAGTTGTTGTTGTAAGCAAACTCCACCAAAGGTAGATGCTCAACCTAATTGCCACCATAATCAATCACATAGGCCCTAAGCATATCCTCCAATGTCTGAATAGTTCTCAACGCTTAACCACCCATGACAAATAGTACTAAGACTAACCTTAGTCCCCAATCCTTTCTGAAAAAATTTCCAGAAGTGAGATGTAAGTTGCATGCCACGATCAGAAATAATCAAAATAGGCACCCCAACCAGCTTCAGAATCTCCTGAAGATACAACTTAGCATAATCCTCTACCGAGAAGGTTGTTCGCACTAGCAAAACGTGCATAGAATTAGTCATGATATCCACAATGACCCAAATCGAATCATATTGATTCCAAGACCGAGAAAGACTGGTAACAAAGTCCATATTGATCACTTCCTATTTCCATTTGGGAAAACCAATTTCTTGATACAACTTTCCTGGCCTTATGTGCTCAACCTTAACCTATTGACACACAATGCACTTGGCCACAAAATCAACCACATCTCTCTTCATGTCATTCCCCCTATAGAAGATCTTGAGATCATGATACATTTTAGTTGAGTAGGGATGAACAACATAGCGCGACTCATATATCTCAGCCAAAATCCTTTGTCACAATCCGTCAACATCAGGAACATACAATCTTCCTTGGTACCATAAAGTACCATCACCAATGGTCTTAAACACCACTACCTTTTTCCCACCAACGTTACTTTTAATTTTTATAAAGATTGGATCTAGCACTTACTTTTCCTTAATCTACGCACCAAGAGACAATCGAACTACTTCTTGCACCATCACACCACCATCCTTGGAGTCCAAGCGGTGAATAGACTTCACCAATTCGTACTTTTCTACCTCCAAATATGCCACACTCCCCATTAATAACCTGCTAAGAGCATCAACAACCATATTAGCCTTACCTGGGTGGTAGTGAAGACTCATATCATAGTCCTTGAGAAGCTCAAGCCATCTCCTTTGCCTGAGATTAAGCACTTTCTGAGTGAACACATACTGTAGACTCTTATGATCGAAAAAGATGTCCACGTGCATACCATACAAATAATGCCACCATATTTTCAAAGAAAACGCAACCGCCAATAGCTCCAAATCATGAGTAGTATAATTCCTCTCATACACTTTCAATTTCCTAGAAGCATAGGCAATCATCTTCCTATGTTGCATCAATACACAACCAAGCCTTAACCAAGATGCATCACAATAAACCACAAACCCATCTTTGCCTTCCGGCAAAGTTAAAGTTAGAATCAAAGTTAACTTATCCTTTAACGTCACAAGCATCTAACTAACAAAACTTGACCTTCTTCTAAGTTAACTTAGTCAAAGGAGCAGCTATCGACAAAAAGCTTTCCACAAACCGCCTATAATACCTAGCTAAACCTAAGAAGCTTTGAACGTCGGATAGAGTCATGGGTCTAGGCCACCTCTTCACCACAACAACCTTTTGCGGATCCACTATGATGCCCTCACTAGAAATAATATGACCCAAGAAAGTTACAACGTTCAACCAAAACTCACACTTGGAGAAATTAACATACAACTGCTGTTCTTTTAATGTTTGTAACACCACATGGAGGTAATTAGGAAGAGATCCAAATACTAATGAAAAACACTGTTCATTAGATCCATAAATGAGGCTGGAGCATTATTTAACCCAAATGACATCACCAAAAACTTAAGGTGCCCATACCAAGTATGAAAAGCCATCTTAGGGATATCTACCACCCTAACCTTTAGCTGATGGTACCCAGACCGAAGGTCTATCTTAGAAAAGAACTTGGCACCTTAAAACAAGTCAAACAAATTATCTATCCGAGGAAAATGATACTTGTTCTTGAACGTCACCTTGTTCAGCTGTCTATAGTCATTGCACATATGAAGGGAACTTTCCTTCTTGTGCATAAACAACACTAGTGCACACCAAAGAGATACACTAGGGCATATAAACCCCTTATCCAAAAGATTCTTAAGTTGCTCCTTGAGTTCCCTTAATTCAGCCGGAGCAATTCTATATGAAGGAATAGAAATTGGACGAGTGTCCAGAACCCAGTCAATACCAAACTCTATTTCCCTATTCGAAGTAACAACAGGAAGATCATCAAAAGAGACCTCAGGAAACTCATTAACCACTAGAACTTACTGGAAATAAGGACTTTTCATATTAGAATCATTAACCCAGACTAAATGATAAAGACAACCTTTAGAGATAAACCTCTGAGCTCTAAGATAAGAAAAAAAATCTCCCTTTAGGAGCTAGAGAAACACCCTCCCATTCTATAATCGGCTCACCAAGGAACCTAAAGATAACCCTACGAGTTCGAAAATCCAAGGATGCATAACAAGAGTGCAACCAATCCATACCTAGAATGACATCAAAATCCACCATACCCAACTCAAACAGATCCACCAAGGTCTTCTTGCCACCAATAGATACCACACGCCCCCCAAAGACTCTCTTTGCAAAAACTGAGTCACCTACTAGTGTAGAAACAGAAAAAAGATTTGAAATAACTTCCAAATCAAAACCAAAAGATACAGCCATATAAGGAGTCACATAGAAGGGAGTAAACCCCAGATCAAGAAAATAATTTATGTCACGAGAGAAAAACTGTAATGTACCAGTAACGACATCAGGTGATTCCTCAAATTCCTGTCGAGACACCAAAACATACAACCTGTTTTGACCAATACTAGAACTAGGATTAGTAACATAAGTAGATGCCATAATACCAGGTGTAGGAGTAGAAGATAAAGTCACAAGAATCTTATTTTCCCCCATAGCAACCTTATTAACTGGGCAATCCATGAACTGATAGCCTTCCTGTCCATACTAGAAACATTTATCCTTTCCTTCATCAAAATAAACCCGATATAGAAGACCACAAAATCTATAAAGAGGGCATAAAGAAACTTACTGACCTCCGTTTGCCTGAGATTGGGCACCCTGTGCCCAGAAATTGTCACCACCATGATAACGCCTTTTACCCAACTAATAAAGAGCACTAGAAGAAGAGTAGGAACAAAAACTCCCCACGTCTTCTTCTTCCATTTGCCACCATCTCAACCACTCTAAGACTGAGCACCTTTCTGGTAAAAAAACTTACTTTTCTTCCCCTACCTATCTCTAAACTCCACCTGCTTCCTCTTTTAATCCTCCATTTGCTGCAGATGAATATTCAACCTTGAGATATCCATATCTCTAATCAGCAAGGCAATCTTGCACTCCAGAATCAAATCCCAATTAAACTAAGAAGAGAACTTTCTCATTCTAGCCTACATGCCATCCACCAAATCAGGAGAATACCTTGAGAGTCGATGAAACTTCAAGGCATATTCCTTGACAAACATTCTTCCTTTATTGAGGTTCACGAACTTCTCTATCTTTGCTTCCATCAACTCTTGGGGAAATAAACTATTTAAAAAGACACTAAAAAAGGCATCCCATAAGGATGACTCCTCCATATCTCCTTTATCCCTATCCAACTCTTCATATCACTGATATGCAACCTTTTTGAGATGATAAGTTGCAAAGTTTAATCCCTCTACATTGGTAGTTTGCATCATCCAAAGTGTATTCTCTATTTTATCCAAGACGCCATATGGATCCTCCTCCACTTTCTGTCTAGAAAAAGTGGGAGGACCTATCTTCATAAATTGGCCAACCCTTGTGTCCTCACTAGAAAAAGCACCAGACACATCCCGCTCAGCCTGAGCAGCAACCAATTTAGCAATAACATGAATAGACTAACGAAATTCTGTATTAGTCACCTCGCCTTAAGAAGGACTAGTAGAAACTGGATGAACTCTAGAACTATCAGGTATAGGACCATGAGATCAAAGATGAACCTCAAAAGTAGGATGTACCCCTTCAGCATACCCCCAAATGAGATAGAAATTTTTTCTTGTCTTCTAGATCTATAAGGCATGATCTGAATGACGAATAGACAAGGATTAGACAAGATTCCAGACCTGATATTCCAAGCTTGAAAATCGCATACCTTGAAAGTGAAACATTCCTAAATGCCTTGTAGCCTCTCCCTTATGAGTGTGGCATGCTACATACCCCTAAAAGAGACTCTACTCAACACGTCTTTATGAAATCCCAATTGACCATTAACCTAGGATCTGAGACAAACTTGACACTGCCCACCCTGGGCCATTGTCGTAATGGGTGTCTCAAGTTTGACCAAAACTGGAGACCACCCCCATTACCCAACCCAAAATCTAGGCGTCTTCCCTGAGTTAGCTGAATTTTAAGAATGTAACAAGATAGTGTAACATCTCACACAAAGATTCTAGTATAAGATAACAACTGTGATCAACCCAACCGAGTCTAACCATTCCATACCAATAATCTAACTATACCAAACCATACCAAAAGAAGGGCCATAAACCAGGCCATAACCAAAGACGTTCCAAAATATAATTTAATTAATCCCAAAATAAAGCAGGATAGAACAACCAACAATGTTGTCCAATGATATCAACCCACCGACTTATTCCAATGCCAAGGCCGACATCAATACCTATCCCACCTATTCCAACCCATAGAAGTACCACAAAGCCTGTAACCAAAAGAGTAATAAAACCCTATTCGGAACTGACCCCAACCATAGTGAAAATCAATATCCAAAATAAAACAAAAATGTCTAAAACTATCCATAACATAAAATGGATCCTTTCGAAAGGATGGAAGCTCACCACTTTAGTCCAAATGTTGTTGCCGAGTCAATCACTATATAGACGAAGTAAAATGGCTGATTCCTTCATAGCGTGGGTATGTATCCTCCAGTAGACGGGGTTAGCGAATGACCACTAGTATTATCTCAAGGTAAGGATGAAATAATGCCATTTATAAAACCAAGTAAAAACTATCCATATGCATACAACCATACATATATATATATAACCATGCTGGGAAAAGGGACCGAGTTTAGCATCCCTTTAAAACCTTTACCTGAGATGTGTAACTAAACCACCCACGGGCTATATATGTTCAGCTACCCCTGTTAAAAGGGCCTTAGTTCATGTATCCACACGACCAGGGAAGAAACCATTGGGATGACTAGTACATCCACCAAATATAGTGTGACATCATGCACACAGTCACAAAGACCAACCTCATATCGGCAAATATGAGTTTTTAGTTTTGGTCCCTCTGGGACCTCTACTTTTCACAACTTAGCTACACCTCCTGCCACTATTGCCTAATTAAATCCATTGATATTGGTATCGTCATACCAACCCTTACTTGCAAGTGTCATCCATAGCCAACCATTTATAAGTTTAAGGGGACTTTCTAGTGCCCTTCCGTTTACCATATTAAACCACTTGGAGGACTTCCATGTTCCCTATAAGCATAACCATTTAGCCTTTTACCATTCCAAGCCATTTAAACCATGCACAATTCCTTTACTAAGTTTTAAAACATGCAAGAACTCCATTAAAGTAGTCAATGCAATAAACATATCTTTATAAGAATTTTGTCAAACACATTGGAGGCATAATATGAACAAAACTAATTCCAATTGCCATTAAACCATTCCCGTACAATCCAATTATCCAAAACCAAAATTAATGCATATAAAAGAATAATTAAAACCATAGAAAACCATAACTGACCATTTAATATCAAAACCCCAAATCATATTTGAAAACCAAAATCATACAAGCAATGAAATATTAAAAACATTCATAAAACCATGCCTTTAGATAAAATTAACAATGAGGGAAGAGAACATGCCTTAAAACAAGATAATGATAGAAAGAAATCACTATGATAAGCCCCAAATTGATCCTCTAGTTGAGACCCTAGATTCCCTTGCCCAAAAACACTTGAGAGAATTATGGAGTGTTTAGAAAAGTTTCTAAATGTTAATGAATAGAATAATAGGGTAAATAACCTCCTAATAGGAATATAATTCATGGGAACTTATTAGTATAAGTGGGGAAATGTCCATAATAGCCCGACTTAAGTTGCACAAAAATCCCGTTACACGGATACGACTAACCTTACGAGTCATACCCTCTGATATGATTGATATTTTCCACTCGTATCATGGCCTCAAACCTTAGATCCAACATGCACAGGATATGACTCATACAACCAAGTTTTATTCATAACATACTATTCGTACCTTTCACCCATACCCCTGGCAAATTTAAACCCAAGAAAGATTTAGACATTGTCCATCGTGCGAGTCCTGGGTACGACTCGTACCCTGGCTCATGGCTCATGATGATCCACTCGTATTCAAATCCAACCTAAGTAACCAAGACAAATATTAAGTTAAGGAACCAAACAATCCATAACCACCAATACGACTCGAACCCCTATGTCATATCTATTATCGTAACCAAAATTCATCCCACCAACCAACACTGGTTAGTATACGACTGGACCATACCATCCGTACCCTAACATACGGCTCATACCCATGAGTCGTATTTGGTCAAAAAATTAGAATTCCAAGAAATTTTCAAAGGTCCAAACACCAAGGTATTTCAGTCTCCCCCACTAGGAACATCCATCCCCGATGGCGGATAAGGTGGGGATAACCACACGCAAGAGTCATTTCCATTATCAAATATATTCCCAATCTTTAACAAAGTTTAAAAACAAAGAGAGAAAGATATTAGTCTTTCCTTTAACAAACTCTAAAAGTAAAGATGTGATGAAGACGCATACCTTCTGTACGAATCCCAGGAGCATAAAACAAAAGCAAATATTTAGACTTCATGTCCTCCTCCGCTTCCTATGTAGCTTCTTCCACCCTATGGTTTTGCCAAAGAACCTCAACCCAAGCCACATCCTTGGTCAGCAACTGACGAACCTACCTATCAAAGATCTCAACCAAGACTTTTTCATAAGATAAAAAATAATGATACCCAATCCTTCCAAAGGAGCAGCCGAAGAAGGATCCCCAATGCAATTCCTCAATATGGAAACATGAAATACCGGATGAACTAAGATCATGCTAGAAGGTAACTCCAAATCATAAGAAAGATTACCAATTCTCCAAAAAACCTCATACGAACCCATATACCAGGGACTGAGCTTCCCCTTCTTTCCAAACTGTACTACTCTTTTCATAGGAGATACCTTGAGGAAAACCTTATCCGTAACCTCAAACTCTAAGTATCTACGCCTAACATCTGCATAGGACTTTTGGCGACTTTGGGCCGCCTTATGACTAAAAAAATCCAAAGACAAATCTTAATGGGTCACATATATATGGATCTAACTTTTTCATCATTTTAAGGTAAAAAGAAGAGGTTCTTTTCCTGTTTCCATTGTCATCTTCTTTTGCTTGAGTAGTCCTGGGTTAATGTCAAATTTTGTAAGGTAGCATTATTCATTTGCATTCATGTAATTCAAAATAAATCCTGAGGGTCCGATCAAGAACTTGACACTTGGCAAAGTTTGTTGGTGTTGAAGCATCTGGAGCAAGCCAAAAATAACCTTGACAAACGTGAGGAATTATTCGCATTTGCAAAGTCCAAGAATTCTTAGTCTCTATGTTTGAGAGCCAGTCTTCATGTTTGAAAAGAGAAGGTTACGGACTGATCCATTTCTTTTTATACATAATTGTAGTGGACCAGTCATATTTGTGAAGGCTTATGCTGGTTAGGTATCATGTCCGCGGAAGGGGTCCTATGTTCATAACGAAGGACTCCTGAGCGTATTTATTACTGGAGATCCCGATTCAGCTATGTATTTCAAGTCTCAATTATCATAGAACCCTAGGGAGCTTAGGAAATCAGGGGATTTGATAATTATGTGTTGAGAGCAAGTTAGAGACATCATTATGGTTATTTCCTCATCTTTATTTCTGTAAGTTTCCATTTGATTTCTAGTTTAATTCTACAATTTAAGTTTAAATCCCTAGTTTACTTATGGGTGGTTTGTGCTTGAATTCCACCCATTTTTAAAGGATAAATGATCCTTGAGCTTAGAGTCACACATTCTTGGTTTCAATCTCATGATTCTATCAGTGGGTCCCATGGGAATTTGATGTTCAATTTTTGACCCAAAGAATTTATGTTCTACATGGTTATTGATATTCTCATCTTAATACGTAGAATATTATTTTATTGGGATGAAAACATTTAAAAGCTCCTCGAAAACTAAAGGCTCTGGAGTAGAACACTTGGCGAGATTTTGACAACGACTAGGTAGGCTAGCCATACTTTTCTTCTATACTGAGTCTTATTATGGTATTAGTGTAGTAGTATTCTAGCTGTGGATGGATATTTATAACTTATTGATGATTTAGTCTTCATTAATAAAGTTAGCCGATAAGGGACCTTCTGGGTAGAATTCGGCGGAGTCATTATTCATATTAGCTATATCAAAATCTTAGGACTAGTTTGGACTTATTGACACGCCCCAAAACCGAGCCATGTCGTATGGACACATCTAGCCCATATGAACCGGAGGTCACACCAATAGCCCATCACAATCATCCAATCAATCACAAGGGTAGGGTGAATCCCGACCATATAATGAGATAGAAAAAAACATACTACAAGTCACAGATTAAACATGTCTAAACACTTCATTAGATTCATCACTAACAAATATACCTAAGTCCACAAACATCCATAATACCTCAATAAAAACTGAAGTTTAGAAATGTATATATCGGGACAAGCCCCCGACAATAGCCAAACCGAGCCAAAATAAGACTAAGTTTAAAGATAGGAGACCAATAAGGAATGTCTTGTGAAGTAAGGAAGCTCACCATTCCCAAGTCAATGCATGAACCACTTCGATTTCCTAATCACTATGCAGGAAGAGAAGAAGATGCTTCGACCCCTATGTCGCATGGGGACACAGCGTCCGAAGATGGTTAGAAGTTGGAACGCTAGCATGTAGCAAAAGGATAAGGATAAAATAGCATCAGCATCCAACAATAGACATATCACATGCTAACCAAGGGGACAAGTCTTATTAACACTTTGGAAGCACTCATTCATCATACATGTAATAGAGGACTCCAACCTTCCACAGTTATAGATTCAAGCATTTCTCAATAGGCATAGGACTTTAACCATATTCACATATCATCAAATAAGGGACTCTAACCACATACACATCCATTTAAGTGAGGGACTCTAATCACTCACATACTTTCATATAAGTAAGGGACTCTAACCGCTCACGCACATTCATTCAAGCAAGGGACTCTAACCACATGCTCACACATTATTCAAGGGACTCAAACCTTATGCCATATTAAATAGAGGACTCTAACCCTAAGCTAGTTCATTTGGAGAGGCACTTCGACCTCATGAGATCTCATTATATAAGGGACTTTAACCACAAGCGATATAATTAGGCAAGTTACTTTAACTTCAATCCATCACGTCTATCATTAGTCGATATTGGGATTCTAACCCTTTTTCCATGCATCCACATACATTTAATTCCACATATAAGGACTTTAACACATTTAGAAAATTCAACACCATACATGACCCGATGTTCCTCATAGGAGCCTTCATTGCTCAACCATTTCAATAGGCCAATGCCTTAATTAAACTCGTCATACAATTCAACTATGGTCCTTAAGATCCTTACGAGCCATTCACACTTCATTAGCAATTCTATACCATAATTCAAGTTTATTTTCATATTTATCAAAAGATTAAGGTCATAAATTACACAATATATGAATCATTTACTCTCACGGTATCAAGTATTCATACATATTGGGCCATTTCCCTAGCTCAAAGCATCATCATTATGTAACTAGACACCTTACTTAGATAGTTTTACAAACATCTTATGTGTATACCTTCAACAAGGCTATTTTTATGGTAGAAAACATCAAGGTTAGGGTTACTAATGACCTATATGTTAAACAATACACAACAAGCATTGACATATACAAGTCATCATGAATAACATGTAAAAACACAAGTCTAAACAAGAATCATAATTATTCATCATTAAGCAACAAAACCCCTTTCATTTGATTTCAAAATGACCATGTACACTTACTAATCCAAGTGTGAAATACATGGGTTTATAGTTATTTAGAAAAGGGAAGAGGTACATTGCCTTAAACAAGATGAATCAACAAGAATATTACTCCCCTTTGCCTCTTGAA
Organism: Capsicum pubescens; assembly: GCA_030864215.1. Lineage (NCBI taxonomy): Eukaryota > Viridiplantae > Streptophyta > Magnoliopsida > Solanales > Solanaceae > Capsicum > Capsicum pubescens. The sequence continues at coordinate 124,420,538 of CM061544.1, forward strand.
GACCACTCTTGAAACCCTAGCCTCCAACTCTTCAAAGATGAACTTGAGAGAGTATTTAGTGTGTTTGATCCATCAAAATAGATGTTTAGGAGGCTATACACACTTACATAGTGAAAGGGCTTAGGGTTTTAGACATGGGAAATGACCATAAGGCCCTTAGTTAAAAGTTGAAAACTGGACCCATCCAGGGGTACGACTTACCATACAACTCACTTAAGTAGTCGTACCCTAGGGTATGAGTGGTACCCTGACTCATACCCTAGGGTTCTCCTAGGTCACACATACTGTTAAGGGTATGAACATTAACCTTTGAGTCGTATCCAAAGAGTGAGAATCACCCCTAACTCGTACTCAACAACCGTACCTAAAACAATCCACTTCCAAACCCACGACTCCCCTATACGACTCACCTAGGTATGACTCGTACCCTTAGGTATGATTGAGGGGAGGACCACTCATATCTAGGATAGAAAGTGACCACACCATACTTCGTAGGATATGATATGGGAGGAGAAGAAGGATACAACTCAAGCCCCTAGTTGTACCCATCCTAGTGACACCAAAATAAAGTTTTTCCATAGATCAAAGTCTAGGTGTTTCAATTCTCCCTCACTTGGATCATTCGTCCTCGGATAAGGGGTAAGGTAAGAAATAAACACAATCCAACACGTTATCATACATCAAAACGACCTTCAAACAAGTTAGAACAAGCATACAACAAGGACATAATAGACATCATGCTCATTAACAATCAATTATTCATGTCATCATCTTTGGGACTCAAACCCATTATTTATCAAGACACTTGTTCATCTCAAAGCTTGGGGACTTAAACCCCTTATTTATCAATACATACTCATTTCACAACTTAGGGACTTCAACCCATCAACTTATCAAGGATACTTACTCAATTCAAGGATTAGGGACTCGAACCCATCATTTTCCAAAGACATAAATCAACTCAAGATACTAGGGACTTAAGCCAATCACAATAAAACACACATAATTTCAAAACATTAGAAACTTGAACCCATGGTATAACATGACACAAATCAACTCAACACATTGGGGAATTTAACCCTTTGTCTATCAAAGACCAAAAATCAAAGAAAAATGATCAATACATACCTCCATCCCAAGTTTCTGGAATAGAAAACAAATGTGGATACATGGACTTCATGTCCGCTTCCGTTTCCCACGTGGCTTTCTCAGAATTTTGGTTCCTCCATAGAACCTTCACTGAAGCCACCTCTTTCGTTTGCAACCGACAAACTTGTTGATCCAAGTTTCTCATCGGGATCTCCTTATTGAACAAAGAGTCTGAAATATCAACATCCCTTAAGGGAACAACCAAAGACAAATCACCCACACATTTCCATAACATAGAGACATGGAAAATCGTGAATGGAGTTCATACTAGAAGGCAACTCCAAATCTTAGGCAACATTGCCCACCCTCTTCACAATCAAGTAGGTACCAATATATCGGGGACAAAGATTCCCCTTTGTACCAAACCGCATCACTCCCTTCATGGGAGACACTTTCAAGAATACCCAATCGCCAACACTAAACTCTAAGTCCGTATGCTTCACATCTGCACAGGACATTTTGCAAATTTGAGCAATTTTTAACCTATCACGAATCACCTTCACCTTCACTAAGACTTGGTGAACTAGATCGGAGCCAAGCAACTTACCCTCTCTAACCTTGTACCATCCAATAGGAGATCGATATCTCCTACCATATAATGCCTCAAAAGGCGCCATACCAATACTATAGTGGTAACTATTATAATAGGTGAACTCAATAAGTGGAAAATGGTCATACCAACTACCACTATAGTCAATCATACAAACCCGCAACATGTCCTCCAAAGTTTGGATGGTCCATTCTACTGGCCTATCCATTTGCGGGTGGAAAACAGTACTAAGGCACACTCTAGTACCCAAGCCCTTTTGGAATGACTTCCAAAAGTGGGATGAAAATGGAGGACCACGATCCAAAATAATAGAAATGAGAGCACCGTGCAACTTCACAATCTCTGCAAGGTACAACTAAGCATAATTTTTCACTGAGAAATTAGTCCTCACAGGCAAAAAGTGAGCGGACTTGGTCATTCTACCAACAAGGACCCAAATAGAATCACATTGATTCCAGGATCTAGGAAGACCGATAATGAAATCGATATCAATTGCCTCCCACTTGCATTCGGGTAACGGAATTTCTTTATACAAGTCCCCGAGCCTCATGTGCTCAACTTTCACTTGTTGACACACAAATAGAACTCTCTAAGATCATGATATATCTTGGTAGAACTAGGATGAATGGCATAACGGGATCCATGAACCTTGTCCATGACCCTTTCCCTTAATCCATTAATGTTGGGAATGCATAGCCTACCTTGGTATATCAAGATACCATCTCTACTAATCACAAAGTATACAACTTTGTGTTGACCCACATTACTCTTGATCTTCATCAAGTTGGGGTCTAATGCTTGCTTTTTCCTTTATCTCAATAACAAGAGATGACTGAGATATCAGAAGCACAAATACACCACAATCCTCAGAGTCCGTAAGTTGAACTCCAAGATTAGACAAATGATGAATGTCCTTTACCAATTCCAGCTTATCCTCATCTATATGGGCTAAACTTCCCATGGACAATCTACTAAGAGCATCGGCGGCTACATTTGCCTTATCGAGATGGTAATAAAGACTCATATCATAGTCTTTTAATAACTCGATCCCCTTTTTTTTCCAGAGATTTAAATCCTTTTGGGTAAACACATATTTAAGATTCTTATGATAGAAAAAGATATCAACATGAACCCCATATAGATAATGTCTCCAAATTTGTAATGCAAAGACCACGACTAACAACTCTAAGTCATGAGTAGGGTAGTTCTTCTCATGAACTTCCAATTTTCTAGAAGCATAGGCCACCACCCTACCATGTTGCATCAACACACAAACAAGATCAACATAAGAAGCATCATAATAAACCATAAAACCACCACTACCCTCGGCTTAGGTTAAAACTAAAGCCGAAGTCAATTTATTTTTCACTTTCTCAAAATTACCCTCACATACATCAGACCACAAGACTTGACCTTCTTTTGGGTCAATTTGGACAATAGGGCGGCTATAGTAGAGAAACTCTCCATAACCTTCTATAGTATCCGGCTAGACCTAATAAGCTCCAAATATTGATTGGAGTCATTGGTCTAGGCCACTTTTTAATCGCCTTGACCTTTTGGGGATCTCTCATGATCCCTTCTCTAGAGATAACATGACCAATAAAAGCTATGACTTTCAAGAAAAACTCACACTTGGAGAACTTGGCATTCAAATGATGATTTTTCAAAGTTTTCCATACAGCCGGAGATCATCGACATGATCCGCCTAACTCTTAGAATAGACTAAGATATCATCAATAAAGATAATAACAAACATGTCCAAGAAAGGATGGAACACCCTATTCATCAAATCTATGAATGTCGCCGGGGCATTGGTTATCCCAAAAGACATAACAAGAAACTCATAGTGACTATATAGGGTTATAAAGACCGTTTTAGGGATATCCATATCATTAATCTTAAGCTGGTGATAACCCAATTTAAGATCAATCTTAGAGAAGTAATTCACACCCTAAAGTTGATCAAACAAATCATCGATCCTAGGAAGAGGATATTTATTCTTTACGGTCACTTTGTTCAATTGACGATAATTAATGCATATACTAAGGAAACCATCCTTATTGCGCACGAATAACACGGGAGAATCCTATGGAGACACACTAGCGAAGAAAAACATTTATCTAAGAGGTCTTTTAATTGCTTCTTAAGATCTTTTAGCTCCATCAGAGCCATTCTATAAGGAGGGATAGAAATTGGATGAGTGTTCTGAACAAAATCAATTTCCTTATGAGGAGAAACCCCGGGAAGATCATCGAGAAATACCTTGGGAAACTCAATAATTATGGGGAAAAATTCTAGAGAAGGATCTTCCGAGTTAGAAATTTAACTCAGACCAAATGATACAAACACCCCTTTGAAATCAACTTTTGGGCCTTAAGATCATAAATGAACCTTCTCTTAGGAACTAGAGAACCACCTTCCTATACAATGACTGGATCATTAGGGAATTGGAACATGACCCTACGGGTCCGACAATCTAAAGAAGTACATTAATAGTTCAACCAATCCAACCCTAGAATGGCATCAAAATCAACCATGTTTAACTCTATCAAGTCTGCAAGAGTATCCCTACCACCAACTAATATCGCACACCCCTTATATACTCTTTTAACAACTACAGAGTCTCCTACCGGGGTAGAAATAGAAAAAGGAACCAATAGACTCTTGGGACGACAATCAAGATGCACAGCCACATATGGGGCCACATAAGAAAAAGTAGGCCCTGGATCAAGCAAATAATACACATCCAAGAGAGAAAAGTCTCAACATACCCATGACCACATCGAGATACGCCTTAAAATCCTGGCGAGTAGCAAGTGCATACAAGCGGTGCCGGCTAGCTCTGGTGCCAGAAATAAAAGTAGAGACAGACATAACACCCTTTGGTACGAGAGTAGATATAGTAGTAATAGGGCCTCTGTTAGCCAAAGAAGATGCTAGGGAGGGGCACTCACGCTGTATGTTCCCAACCTAACCAGAATGGAAACATCTATTTCTCTCCTTCTCATACTGACCACAAAGACTCTAGCCAAAGAATCTGCAAGGTGGGCGAGGTGGAGTCGACTGGACACCATTAGTCTAAAATTAGGCACCTTGTACCTGAGACCCACCACTAAACTAAGTCCTATGATCACCCAAAAACTTTGGGTAAGGAGAGTGAACACTATACGAGAAGAAAAACTCAAACTCTCTCACTTCTTTCATGGCCACTTTCCACCATCACCACCACTATGCTCAGAATACCTAAATTTCTTTCCTTGCCTCTCACTAAGTTCAACTTGCTTCTTTTTATCTTTTTCTACTTGCTGAAATTACACAATCAACCTAGAAATATACATGTTCTCAATCAACAAGGCTGTCTTTCTCTCAAGGACTAACTCACGTGACAATCCCAAGAAAAACTTATGCATTCTATACCTCATGCTAGATACCACCTCAGGAGCATACCTTGACAATTAAAGGAATTTTCAAGGCATACTCTTGAATGGACATCTTCCCTTGCTTCAAGTTAACAAACTTTTTTGCCTTTGCCTCCCTTAACTCTTGAGGAAAAAATCGGTCTAAGAAAGACTCAGAGAAGTCCTCCCTCGTAGCGGGACTAGCAACCAAACCTTGAGAAAACTCCCACCCCTCATACCATTAGAACACTATATCTTTCAATTGCTAGGAAGCAAACTCAATGGCCTCAATCTTCAATGCATGTATGTTTCAGATGATCTTCTCCATTTCATCAATGAATCCTTAAGGATCTCACTCAACATTCGTACCAAAGAACATAAGATGGCTCAACCTCATAAATTGGTCAATTGTTGAGGCCTTAGAAGAAATGATAGTTGGAGCACAACGCTCTTCTTGTGAAGCTATCAATTGATTCAGGAGGTTAATAGAGTCATGAAACTCAGCATTAATAGCATCCCTCTGAGGTGACAGAATAGGAGGGTCACCCTCATTGTTGGGGTTGTTGGGGACAGGTGGAATCCCATGAAGATGGTCAAATGCCACATCCCTATCCCAGGATTGAACTCCAGAAGTTGGATGAGCTTCGTCCTTAGGGCTCTCAGAAGGGTTTGCCTGAGTCTTAGATATCCTTGGAGACATGATATGAAAGATAGCAAATAGACATTAGAGAAATCCAAGACCTTAGACTCTATAGATTGAGATTAAAACACAAGAAAGGGAAACATTTCCTAAAATGTCTCATAACTCCTCTTTTATATGTATGGCGAATTTCACACCTATAAAAAAGACTCTACTCGACACAGTGTTTTGGATACCCAACTAACCATGAACTTAGGGTCTGATACCAACTTTACATGCCCTAATACCAGGACATGTCGTATGGGCACCTCAAGCCTACATGAACTGGAGGTCTCCCCTATGACCCATCATAATCATCCAATTAAGCATAAGGGTAGGGTAAATCCTGAACATATAATGAGATAGCAGAAAACATACTATAAGTCAGATCTTAAACATGTATAAAGACGTCATTATATTCATCACTAACAAATATACCCAAGTCTATAATCATCCACAATATCTCTATAAAAATAAAAGTTTAGAAATGTATATGTCGGGACAAGCCCCGGACAATAGACAATTCAAGCAAAACTATGACTAAGTCTAAAGATAGGAGACCAAGAATGAATATCTTCCAAAGTAAGAAAGCTCACCAATCCCAAGTCAATGCACAAACTTCATCGATTACCTAATAATAACACAGGAAAAGAAAAAAATGCTCCAGCCCCTATATCGCGTAGGGACATAGCATCCAGAGATGGTTATCGGTTGGAACACTAGTATGTTACTTAAAGATAAGGATAAAATAGCATCACAATTAAATAACAAGTCAAGATATATCTCATTCATAACCTTATCCATACATATAGACATATCACATGCTAACCAAGGGGATAAGTCTTATCAATACTTTGGAAGCACTCATTCATCATACATGCAATGGAAGACTCCAAACTTCCAAAGTTATATATTCAAGCATTTATCATTAGGCATAGGACTTTAACCATATTTACATATCATCAAGTAAGGGACTTTAACCACATACACATCCATTTAAGTGAGGAACTCTAACCACTCACATACTTTTATATAAGTGAGGAACTCCAACCACTCACACACAGTCATTCAAGAAAGGGACTCTAACCACATACACACACATTAGGCAAGGGACCCTAACATCATGCCATATTAGATAGGGGAATCTAACCCCAAGCCAATTCATTTGGAGAGACACTTCAACCTCATGATATCTCATTATGCAAGGGACTTTAACCACAGTCAATTTCATTAGGCAAGGGACTTTACACTCAAGCCATCACGTCTATCATCAGTCAAAATTGGGACTCTAACCCTTTGTCCATGAATCCATATGCATTCAATTCCACACATAAGGACTTTAACCCATTTAGCTAATTCAACACCATAATGACCCCATGGTCCACATGGGAGCCTTCATTGCTCAACCATTTCAATAGGCCAATGCCTTAATTTAAATCATCATAAAATTCAACTATGGTCCTCAAGACCCCTACTAGCCATTCATACTTCATTAGTAATTCTATACCATAATTTAGTTCAACACACAAGTCAAGTTTATTTTCATGTTAGGGAATTTAATCCCTTTCTTCTTCATCAAACCATCAAGGTCATCAGTTACACCATACATGGCTCATTTTACCCTCCCAGTATGATTATTCAAGAATTCATACATATTGGGCCATTGTCTCAGCTCAAAACATCATCATCATGTAACTAGATATCTCACTTTGACATTTTCACAAATACCTTATGTGTATACCTTTAACAAGGCTATTTTCATGGTTGAAATAATCAAGGTTAGCGTTACTCATGACCCAAATGTTAAACCATACACAACCAGAATTTACATGTATAAGTCATCATCAATAATATGTTAAAACACAAGTCTAAGCAAGAATCATAATTATTCATCATTAAGCAGCAAAACCCTTTTCATTTGATTTCAAAACCACCATGTAGACTTACTAATACAAGTGTAAAAGACATGGGTTTAAAGTTATTTAGAAAGGGTAATAGGTACATAACATAAACAAGGTGAACGACCAAGAATATTGACTCCCCTTTGCCTCTTGAAGACCACTTTTGAAACCCTAATCCCCAATTTTTCAAAGATGAGCTTGAGAGAGTATTTAGGGTGTTTGATCCATCAAAATAGATATTTAGGAGGTTAAAAAAACTTATATAGTCAGAGGTATTAGGGTTTAGACATGGGAAATTACCACAAGGCCCTTAGTTAAAAGCTAAAAACTGAACCCGCCCAGGGGTACGACTAGCCATACGACTCACTTAAGTAGTCATACCCTAGGGTATAAGCAGTACCCTGACTCATACCCTTGGCTACTCATAGATAAAACATATTGTTAAAGGTATGACCATGCACTTTTGAGTCATATCCTAAGGGTACGACTCACCCCTAACTCGTACACAATAATCGTACCTAAAATAGTCCACTTCCAAACTCATGACTCCACTAAATGACTCATATAGATAAGACTCGTACCCTTAGGTATGATTGAGGGAAGGGTAACTAATACCTAGGAAAGTGAGTGACCATCACCATACTACCTAGGCTACGAGAGGGGAGGAGGATAAGAATAGGACTTGTATCTAGGGGGTATGACTCAGGCCCCTAGTCGTACCCACCCTAGTGACACTAAAAGATGAAGTTTTTAATGGCTTTATGTCTATGTGTTTCACTTACTTAGTACCTTGGGATGAATTTACAAATCCTTAGTCTATGTTTGGGTAGGTTCTTACTTTTGTATGTGTTTCTGTGATAAGTAGCAGGCCATACCGACTCCTTTTTAGGTCAATTATTTAAATTTGCTCTGTGTCTAACTAAGAGGCCTTTATTTGTTACCTTAGACTAAATTTTCAGCCTTAGGATGACTTAGTGAATTTAGTGAGTTCTGGTTAGCTTGATACCGAGGTAGCATATTTGTTGCCCATAAAATATTATCTTTAGACTTAATCAGTTAAACCCGTCTCGCTTATAGATTTGGCCATTCGAATGCGAGTCTAATACTAATAGAACTTAAGAGAATTTATAATCTTGCATTGTCACTACTCTTGGCTTACTTATTAGTATTAGATCAAGTTCGACAATTATGATTCATATACACTATTTTCTATCATGATCCTAATCTCTAGTCCCAGTTCAAGTCGGACATTTATGATTATAAAGAAATTTCAGATAAGTTTTATCCGTGGTCCACTTTAGGTTATTGTTATAGATAAGTCCATCTTTGTTTGTATCCGTCGGACTTATAGGGGGTAGGTTGAATTATTTCTTTTCTTGTTTATGCCTATATGGTGGCCTAGTTAGGATAAAGTTAGACTGCAATTTAGTTTTGATTTTCTTATTCTACATGTTTATTGTAATTTCCTGCGTTAGAGTATCATTTATATGTCCCTTTTTTCTGACTCTAGTTTACATTCCCGTATTTTATTATACTTTTACTCTAATTTAGCTCTGTCAGCCTTTGATGCCTACTGAGTGCCCATTCTTTTGGTACTCATACTATACTTCTGCATCTTTTCCCTGATAGAAATTTAAGTGTGAGCCCTTGCCATTGACATTATCCTCAAGCTCTGATACTTTGGAGATAGGGTGAGCTATTAGAGCTGGAGCTGATCCTCTCTCCTTCTGCTATTTTCTTGTAGTCTTTTGTATATTACGATACTATATGTATATTGGATAATGTTTGGTACACTGATTTTTTTATTAGTGGCTCTTGTATCAACCTTACCAGGGCATTGGGGGTACTATTTTGCACTCTTACACCCATTCATTTGCTATTCAGTATGATTGTATCTATATATTTCACTACTTAGTACTTGGCATGACCCAAACCAGGGCCTTGTCGTAATAGGCATCCCAAGTCCAACTAGGATCGAGGACTATCCCCGTTACCCAATCCAACCATCCTATGCATATCCTGAGTCGGCTAAATTCCAAACAAATAACAAGATAGCATTATTGAAAAATCCAAGACTCTAGGATAGGTCTATATCTGTGACTACCCTAACGAGTCTAACCGTCTAATACCAAACCGAAAATCAATACCAACCATACCATAATCCAAATTATAACCATATGAGTTCCATAATAATTATAAATAATCCCAAAATAAAAGAGGATGGAACAGTGAGAAATTTAGTCCTACGGTAACAGCCCCAATAACAAGGCAGACATCAACACCGATTTCTCCCATACCAAACCCATAGTAGTTCCACAAAAGCCTCTAACCAAAAGAATATGAAAATCTAATTGGGACATGCCCCTAACCATAGCCAAAACCAATATCCATAAATAAACCAAAGTATTAAATAACATCCATGAAATGAAGCCTTTCGAAAATATGGAAGCTAACCACTATAATTCGATAGCTGATCTCGAAGTCTGATTGCTAAGTAGGAGGATAAGAACGACCGGTTCCTGCATCGCATAGGAATATAGCTGCCCAAAGATGAGTTAGTGGGTGAACGATAGCATGATCTCAGGATAAGGCTAAAATAATTCCATTTAACAAAACCAAGTAAACCATCCATATGCATACAAATCATACATATATATATAACCATGTCGAGAAAGGGAATTGGGTTTAGCATACATTTAAAACCATTAACCTGGGTATGTGTAGCTTAACCATCCTTAACCACTACGTGTAGTCACATGAACTAGAGATACCATAAGAGTAAGGGATTCCCAAGCACCCATCTCCCTCCAAGATACATATGTGCAGTGTACTTAGAGGATTATCGTGTACCTCATAGTATCATATAAGGTCACCATAACCTACTCCTCATGCCGGCAAACATGAGTTTCCAATGTTCATCTATTGGACTCCCACCTTTACGGTTAGCTATCACACCCTGCCTTTATTGCCTAATTAAAATAATTTCCAACTAACCAAACCATTGCTATTAACCGAGGCTATACATAGTGGTATCATCATACCGACTATAACTTGCAAGTATTGTCCCTAGACAAATCTTTTTGAGATCAAGGAATTCCTATGTACCCATAAATCACATTATCTAATTAACTTGGGGGAGTCCCATGTACCCCACAAGTGTTCCATTATAATAATTACTTGGGGGATTCCATTGTACCCCTCAAGAATGATTGTTAAATGCAAAACCATTCCATTTCGACCATTCCAAACCATTTAGCCATTTAGGGTTCCATTACCAAGTTTAAACCATGCATGAGTTTCATTAAAAATCTAACAATGTAGTGAAAACATTGTCATAGGCGTTTTATCAAACACATTGGGGGCTTAGTATTTCCACAACCAAAGCCAATTAACAAATACACATTCCCATGCAACCAATTATCCAGAACAATCATTAAAGAATATAAATCATAATTAAAACATGGGAAAACCATAACCAAGCATTTATAACCAAAATCCCTAGATTATAATTGAAAACCCAAAACCATACAATAATTAAACCATGAAAACATTGTATAAAACCATACCTATAGTTGGAACTAACAATGAGGAAAGAGAACATGCCTTATATTGAGTAGAAGATGGAGAGAAATCATGAACACATGCCCCAAATTAATCCTTAAGATGAAACCCTAACTTTATTTGCCCAAGGACTTTAGAGAGGACTATAGAGTGTTTTCTAAGTGATAAATAATAGAATAATAGGGTAAATAACCACCCAAGTATGTTATAAGTCGTGGGACCTTATTAGGTTAAGTAGGGGAATATCCAAATTTCCCTCACTTAAACTGCACCAAAATCTCGTCATAGGGATATGACTATCCATATCATTAGTAACCTCCAATACGTGTGGTACCCACTACTCGTACCCAAGGCCATCTTCCTCGGTCACAACACTATCTAAGGTATGACTCACCCCAATCCATGTTGTTTCCATATATACAACTAGTAACCATTATTCGTACCCCTGACAGAATAGAATCTAATGATGATTAAACACTAACCACCATATGAGTCCATGGTTCAACTCATACCCTGGCTTACGGATCATGGTGAGTCACTCATACGCAGATCCAAGTTAGTCAAATAAGTCTAAGATCAAGTAAAGGAAAGAACCTAACCAAATGACCCATTTCCATCTATTTGACTCATACCAAACAAATTGTACGTATTCCAGAAACTAAATCCAACCCACCCACCAACCCTGGTTAGCATACGACTAACCCATACCACTCATATCCCAGTGTACGAGTCATTTCCCCTAGTCCTGTCCAGAGTCCAAAAATCTAGGAAATTTTCTAAGGGACAAAAACCCAAGGTGTTTCAGTCTCCCTCACTAGGAATATTCATCCTTGAATGATGAATAAGGTAGGGTAACCATAAGCATGATTAATTTTCATTATCAACTATTAATCTAAACTTTAACCAAGTTAGAAAACAAATATGGAAAGATATTAATCTTTCCTTTAACAAAGTTCAAAAACAAAAGTATGTTTAAGAACACATAACTTCCGCACGAATCCCAGAAGCAGAAAACATATGTGGATACTTGGAATTCACGTCCTCCTCCGCTTCCCATATAGCCTCTTCCACCTGGTCATTCCACCCTAAAACCTTAACCGAGGATATATCCTTGGTTTGTAACTGACGAACCTGCCTATCCAAGATCTCGATTGGGACCTCTTCATAATACAGCTAATCCAATAAACCCAAGACCTCCAAAGGAACAACCGAAGAAAGATTACCAAGGAACTTCCTCAACATAGATACATTAAATATCGGATGAATGGTGTTCAAACCAGAAGGCTACTCTAATTCATAAGCCACATTACCAACCCTCCACAAAATTGCATAAGGACCAATAAATCGGGGATCGAGCTTCACCTTTTTACCAAACCGCATTACTCCCTTCATTTTTTGATACCTTTAGGAATACCTTATCCCTAACCTCAAACTCCAAGTCTCTATGAATTACATCCTCATAGGACTTTTGGCAACTTTGGGAAGCCTTAAGCCTATCCTGAATCACCTTCACCATTTTGATATCATGATAAACCAAATCTGGACCGAACATATTCATCTCACTAAGATCGAACTAACCAATAGGAGATCTACACCTTCTATAATACAATGCCTCAAATAGTGTCATCCCAATACTAGAATAATAACTATTATTGTAAGAAAACTCGACCAAAGGTAGCTCAACCCAACTACCAGCATAATCTATCACACATGCCCAAAGCATATCCTCCAAAGTACGAATAATCCGCTCTACTTGACCATCCATTTAAAAATGAAAAGTAATACTCAGAATAACCTTAGTCCCCAACCCTTTCTAAAAAGAACACCAGGAATGAGATGAAAACTGTGTACCATGATCAGAGATAATCGAAATAGGTACCTCATGAAGCCTTACTCTCTCATGAAGATACAACTTTATATAGTCCTCGTAAGACCTCGCAAAATTCCAAGATTTACTTACTCAGTCCATTAAAGCTTAAAAAGAGGTTCCAGACTTAGAAACTTCAGCTAAGTGTTTACACTTAGAATTATTTTAGCCTTCATAAGTTGGAAATCTAATTTCTCGACCCATACAACCCTTAAATGTCAATCTTTAAGTTGATTCATGATCATTTATGTCAGTAGGTGTTCACGAACAAGTTTTGAATTTTTTGGACCACGTTTAGACCACGTTTGAGATCTCAAAATAGTAGACCAACACGATCTTGGCACGCCGCATCGCCTATCGTATTGGTTAAAATTGTTGCAGGTTGCCAAAGGCAAAACTACTGAGGATTGACGCGATCATGATGTGATGCATTGGGTATCACATCGATGCCATCGACGCACCACGTCGACCAGCGCATCAGCACACAGTTTTCCAGTCATTAAATTAGCCATGACCCCAGCGTTATTAAAATCTTTTTCCCCTCTTATATAACTCTAAAACACATAATTCAGACATATTTCACCTAAACTGTAGTGGCTTCTATCTATTTCTCTCAAGAACACGTTTAGGGTATCTAATTAAAGATCCAAATTCAAGAAAATTCCACCGTCAATCTTTGTAAAATCAAAAACTAAGGTATTTTAGATGTTGATTCTTAGGTTTCATCCACCCTAGAAGTTCAAGAATCCTTTTCTAAATTCAAAGATTATATATTTATGAGTTTTCATAATTCATGTTTTGTTTAAAAAGTTCCAAGCTTTGATCCTAGTATGTGATATATATGTCATGTTCATGATAAACCACTTTAATATGCAAGTTGATTAACGTAACCATGTTAATTAGGTGTATTGAATAAAGTATGCTCCCCAAATATTCAATAAAATGCTTATGTGACGGAAATAGTGTCATTATAGCATATTGACAAGAAATCCCCAATTTGTTGAAAGGCCTTAGTGAATGAATTGTGATATGTTTCATGCATTCCTACTCATATGCATTCCTTATTGAATGAATTATTAGATAATAGTATGCACTCCCTATACATTTACATGTTTAAGACTTCCAAGTTCTTGAAGAGATGCCTCATCGATTGTGTTGTGAATGATAACCTATTGCCATGTTATGTACGAGTTGTCCTATCTTGTATTATTTATGTTATCGAGTCCTGGGGGTATTTATACCCAAAAAATTAGCTGATTGTCTATAGCCAGTGTCAGTTTCATGATAATCTCAGTCATTCCATGATTAGTAGTACTCTCAGTCATTTACAGAACTCAGTAGAATTTAGATAGTTACAGAACTTAGAAAATCTCAGTAATCTTAGTATCAGTAGCATTCCAGCTTTAGTTCAGTAATTGATTCAAAACTCAATAATATTCCTTCAGTCAATAAAACTCAGTGAATTCAGTATCACCCAGTCAAATAAGTATGATCAGTAATAGTTCAGTCAAGCCTAGTATGAATTAGTAATCAGTTTAGTGTCTTCCAGTTGGGAGTAGGATTCAACATCGAGCGAACCTAGGGATAGGGGCTCACCCACTAGATAGTATTGAGGTCCCTAGAAGAAATACCTAAGTTCCAGAACAATGTATCCAGTGTAGGTATGAGATGTCACCTGTTAGATAGGACTGACATACTCGGGGATCACCCGCTAGTACAGGACTGATCTCAGGGGTCACCCACTAGATTAGGACTGACTCTATTGTACTTGTCTTTACCTGTGGCATGGTACTGACACCCTTCTATCTGGGGTTATAGGTTGGACCCCACTAGTTCAGATTTGGGGCATGTAAGATAGATGATTACCTCCCACAGTCTTAGCTTCAGAATCAGTCTCAGTAAAAAAACTCAGCTCAGTAGCACAGATTTAGGATAATTAGATATAGTCACTCATTAGTATTCTTAATAGATTTAGAGATCAACCACTAGATAGGACTGATCTAAGATTTAGTCAAGCAGTATCAGTATCAGTACCAACAGATTCAGAGATCTCCCGTTAGATAGGACTGATCTGAAATACAGTCAATTAGTATCAAGTACCATTAGATTTAGAGATCACCCACTAGATAGGACTGATTTTAGATTCAGTTAGTCATCTTCATTATCAGTATAATCAGAGATCACCCACTAGATAGGAATGATCTTAACCTCAGTCAGTCAGATATCAGTATCAGTAGACTCAGTTATCAGAAATCCTATTATTAGAATTCGGTATTCAGTGTTACTATGATTTTAATTATAGTTTGTGCATTCATGCATGTATCCTCATTCAGTATACTCAGATTATTTAGTCAGTATTATTCATCCATATGAACCCCTATATTTAGCCTTACCTCTTCTAGCATACCAGTACATTCCATCGTATTGATGCATACTTTTCTGTGCTATGGTGTTTTATACCATAGGTTCAGAAGCACAAGATCCAAAGCACCCTTAGTAGTTCAGATTCAGTCTGTAGCAGTAGACGTAGCAGTGAGTCCTCATCATTCGAGGAAAATCTTTATTTTATTATTGCACTAGATTTAGAATTTTAGTAGATAGAATTAGTTGTGGACCTGTCCCATCAACTCCATAGTGTAAACAGTTTAGAGACTTTTCAAAAAGATGTATTAGTATTCAGTTTTAAATTGTATTTTAGATATTTGAACCTCACGACAAGTTTTCCGCCTGTTTTCTATATTTTTACAGTGTATTATTTAGTGCTCAGTTACAGATGTCAGTCAAGGGTTAGCTTGTGGTCCTTTGGAATTATGAGCATCGTGTAGCATCTGGGGTACTAGACTTGGGGTGTTACAAACTTGGTATCAGGAACTAAGGTTCAATAGTGTCCTAGGAAGTCTAAAAAACTGCATCTAGTAGAGTCTTGTGCATGGGTGTGTTTTGCTCCATATTTATGTACATGAGTCTATAAGATGTTTTAGGAACAGTTTCCCTTCTTTCAATTTTTATGTCATGCGAGTGAGAATGAGCTCGAGTTAAGATTATCAGTCTAATCCATTCTTTTTTTCATTTACATAAAATGACTCCTCGCAGAGATAATGCCTTAGAAATGATAACCAGCCACCTCAACCCGTAGATCCTTCAAATGAGAATGTGTTATATGTAGATTTTCGGACAACTCTTCAGGTGCTAGCCCAAGCTGTGACAACCAATGTTCAGGGTAACCTTCAGACTTTAGCCCCACCTTAGTATGACGGGGATTCAGCCATAACTAGGATCAGAAATTTCATAAGAATGAACCCGCCAGAATTCTTTAGGTTAGTAGCAGGTGAGGACCCATAGCTTTATTTTGAGAAGGTGAAGAAGATCACCCAAATTATGCATGTGTCTAAAGAGGAGAGTGTAGAATTGGCATCCTATAGGTTGAAGGATATTGCTCATGATTGGGTAGTGATGTGGAAGAAGAGTAGAGGGAAGGATGCAGCCCACATGACTTGGCAGATATTTTAGGATGTTTTCTTAGATAAGTTTTTCCCACTCGAGATGAGGGAATCTAAGGTAGAAGAGTTCATGAACCTAAGGTAAGTCTCCATGACAGTGAAGGAGTATTTCCTCAAGTTCAATTAGTTGTCTAAGTATGTTCCCGAGTAGATGGTTGACCCTAAATCAAACATGAGTAAGTTTGTGATCGGTGTGTCTAGATTGGTGGTTAAGGAGTGTAGGACTGCTATTCTCAATAGAGACATGGATCTTTCTAGACTAGTAATGCATGCTTAGTAGATTGAGGCAGAAAAAGCTAAGGAGAGAGAGAGTAAATAAAAAAGCCAAAATAGGTAGTTTTAGTTTTTCTTAGCCAGGGTCGCAGGGTGGTAGCCATTCTCAGCATAGTCAGAATTTTTTAGTCCCAACTCCATCCTTATCTAGTGCACCAATACCAAAGTTTAGGGATGGTAATCTTGATGGGGCACCAGGCTCCAAAGCCTAGGGTAGTGTGAGAAGTGAGCGTACCTATCTGCTTTATGAAGAATGTGGTAAGAACTACCTAGGTGCATGTAGAGCAGGCAGCGAGGTATGTTTTGGTTGAGGTAAGCTAGGACACAGGACACGGGAGTGTAGATTTCTAGCTCAGAGGGGCAAAGATTTGCATCAGAAGGGTGCTATTTCTAGTACCACTAGTGGCCAGCGTCAAAATAGATTTTATGCACTCCAGACCCGTCATGATCTGGAAAGATTCCCTAACATAGATTCGGGTATGTTATAAGTCCTTCATTTACATGATATGCATTTTTAGATCCTTTTCCCCTATTTGAATTTAAGTTTTCAGCATGAGTTAGTCAGTAAAGACAACAATTCAGTTTAGCAGTCAGACAGTTAAATTTGTATAGTTTGTTTTTCTTATCTTTTGATCTAGACATATTATTAGAAATCTCAAGAATGAAACTATTCCAAGATAGAAAGTACCAGTAGTTGTAAGATCAGCTCAGTTCCTGTATCATGCATTAGCTTCAGATCCCAGATGTTTAGTCATAATCCTGTTCGTAGGTGCCTTGTCCATCGCCTCAGTTTTCCTAGTATCTCAAAAAAACAAGCGTACTTAGAGGGATATAGTGTCCCAAGGGGGAGATACCCTATGATTCCCTGATGCTTTCATGTCCTTAAACCCATTCAGTTGCATGTTCAGATGTTCCTTAGAAAGTTAGTACCATTTATCTTTGCATATTTAGTCATGCATTCTAGAATCAGCTCAGTCAGATATTCGTGCATTAGATATGCATGTTCTATCGAAGAAGCTCAGTTATCAGTAATTTCAATCATTCTTTCATGGGAATAGCTCAGTCAAGTTTCCATGCATTAGATATGCATGTTAGTAATAGTTTCAGTCATATAGTCATGTTTCAGATATTCATGTCCAGAAAGTAAGTTCAGTCTATCCATATTTTTGGTCTAGTCAGTCCTATTCGAGGATGAATATTCCCAAGGGGGGATATTGTAAGACCCCGCAAAATTCCAAGCTTTACTCAGTCCATTAAAACTTAAAAAGAGGTCCCAGACTTAGAAACTTCAGCTAAGTATTTACACTTGTAATCTTTTTAGCCTTCATAAGTTGGCAATATCATTTCTCAACCCATACGACCCTTAAATATCGATCTTTAAGTTGATTCATGATCAACTATGTCAGTAGGTGTTCTCGAACAAGTTTCAAATTTTTTTGACCGCGTTTAGACCACGTTTGAGGTCTCAAAATAGTAGACCAACACGATCTTGGCGCGCTGCGTCGCCTATCGCGTTGGTTAATAATGTTGTAGGTTGCCAAAGTCAAAAGTACTGAGGCTCGATATGATCATGATATGACGCATCGAGTATCTCATCGATACCATCAACGTGCCGAGTTGACCATCTTGTCGGTACCCAGTTTTCCAGTCATTAAAATAGCCGCGACCCCAGGGTTATTTCAGTTTTTTTCCCATTTTTATATAACCCTAAATGCGTGATTCATCCATATTTCACCAAAACTATAGTGGTTTCTCTCAATTTCTCTCAAGAACAAGCTTAGGGTTTCAATTGAAGATCCAAATTCAAGAAAATTCCACCATCAATTTTTGTAAAATGAAGAACTAAGGTATGTTAGATGTTGATTCTTGGGTTCCTTCCATAAAAGAAGTTCAAGAATCCTTTTCTAAATTCAAAGATTATATATTTATGAGTTTTCATGATTCATTTGAAATGAAATTGAAGTTCATATTGTTATTGAGTTTTAATTCATGTTTTGTTTACAAAGTTCCAAGCTTTGATCCTAGTATGTGATATTTATGTGATGTTCATGATAAACCCCTTCAACATGCATGTTGATTGATGTAACCATGTTAATTAGGTGTATTGAATAAAGTATGCTCCTCATATGTTTGATAAAATGCTTATGTGACGGAAATAGAGTCATTATAGCATGTTGACAAGAAATCCCCAATTGTGTATAAGTTAATGCATGCCAAGTGTTTGTTGAAAGGCCTTAGTGAACAAATTATGATATGTTGCATGCATTCCTACTCATGTGCATTCCTTATTGAATTAATTATGAGATAATCGTATGCACTCCCTATACATTTACATGTTTAAGACTGCCAAGTGCTTGAAGAGATGCCTCATTGATTGTGTTATGAATGATAGCCTATTGCCATGTTATGTACGAGTTGTCCTGTCTTGTATTATTTATGTTATCGAGTCCTGGGGGTATTTATACCCAAAAAATTAGCTGCTTGTCTAGAGCCAGTGTCAGTTTCACGATAATCTCAATCAAGATATGGTTACTAGTACTCTCAGTCTGTTACAGAACTTAGTAGAACTTAGATAGTTACAGAACTTAAGAATTTTGAGTAATCTCAGTATCAGTAGCATTCCAACTTCAGTTTAGTAATCGATTCAGAACTCAGTAATATTCCATCAGTTAATGGAACTTAGTGAATCCAGTTTAGCCCGGTCAAACAAGTACGATCAGTAACAGTTCAGTCAAGCCTATTATGAATTCGTAATCAGTTCAGTGTCTTCCAGTTGGTACTAGGATTCAGCATCGAGCGAACCTAGAGATGGGGGCTCACCCGCTAGTTAGGACTGAGGTCCCTACAAGCAATCCCTAAGTTCCAGAACTACGTAGCCAGCGTAGGCATGAGATGTCAACCATTAGATATGACTGATATACTCGGGGATCAGCCGCTAGTGCAAGACTGATCTCAGGGGTCACCCGCTAGATTAGAACTGACTCTATAGCAGTTGTATTTACCCGTGGCACGGTATTGACACCCTTCCAGCTGGTGATATAGGTTGGACCCCACTAGTTCATATTTGAGGCATGTCGATTAGATGACTACCTCCCATAGTCTCAGCTTCAGAATCATTCTCAGTAAAAGAACTCAGCTCAGTAGCACATATTTAGGACTGTTAGATACAGTCACCCATTAGTATTATCAATAGATTTAGAGATCACCCGCTAGATAGGACTGATCACAGATTTAGTCAAGCAGTATCAGTATCAGTACCAACATATTCAGAGATCACCCATTAGATAGGACTGATCTCAAATACAGTCAATTAGTATCGAGTACCATTAGATTTAGAGATCACTCGCTAGATAGAACTGATCTCAGATCCAATTAGTCATCTTCATTATCTGTATAATCAGAGATCACCCGCTAGATAGGAATGATCTCAACCTCAGTCAATCAGATATCAGTATCAGTAGACTCAGTTATCAGAAATCCTATTATTACAATTTGGTATTCAGTGTTCCTAAGATTTCAGTTACAGTTTGTGCGTTCATGCATGTATCCTCATTCAGCATACTCAGATTATTTAGTCAGTATTGTTAATGTATATGAACCCCTGCATTTAGCCTTACCTCCTTTAGCATACCAGCACATTCCATCATACTGACGCATACTTTTCTGTGCTATGGTGTTTTATCCATAAGTTCAGAAGCACGAGATCCAGAGCACTCTTAGCAGTTCAGATTCAGTCAGCAGCAGTAGATGTAGTAGTGAGTCCTCACTATTCGAGGATAATCTTTATTTTATTATTCCACTAGATTCATTATTTTAGTAGATGGAGTTAGTTAGGGACCTATCCTATCAACTCCACTGTGCACACAGTTCAGAGGCTTTTCAGACAGATGTATCAGTATTCAGTTTTCAGTTGTATTTCAAATATTTGAACCTTATGGCAAGTTTTCTGCCAGTTTTTCGCATTTTTACAGTGTATTATTCAATGCTCAGTTACAGATATCAGTCAAGGGTTAGTTTGTGGTCCTTTGGGATTATGAGCATCGTGTAGCGTTCAGGGTACCAGATTCGGGGCATTACAGTCCTTCACCAAAAAGGTAGTCCTCACTGGAAAGAAGTGAGCAAACTTTGTCACCCTATCCATAATGACCCAGATCGAGTCAAATTAATCCTAAGATTAAGGAAGTTCGGTAATAAAATCCATATTAATTACCTCCTATTTCCATTCAGGAAAATTAATTTCTTGATATACCCCATCGGACCTCATGTGATCAAGTTTAACTTGTTGACACATCATGCATTTGGCTAAAAAATCAGCCACATCCCATTTCATACCATTCCACCAATATATATCCTTGAGGTTATGATGCATTTTTTTAAACCTAGATGAATAACATAGCGCAATTCATGCGAGCATCGACTTCAGGAACACACAACCTCCATTGGTACGTAAACTACCATCGCCCCTAATCTCAAAAACCATTACCTTTTGCCCACCAACATCACTCTTGATTTCCATCATGAAAGGATTTAGAACTTGTTTCTCCTTAATCTCTGCACCAAGAGATGCCCTAAACACTTCCTGTACCATCGCCCCACCAACGTTGGAGTCCAAGAGACAAACTCCAAGATAGACCAAGTGGTAAATATCCTTTACCAATTCTCGCTTTCCTTTCTCCAAATGAGACAAACTTTCTATGGACAACCTGCTAAGAGAATCAACAACCACATTAGATTTACTTGGGTGGTAGTGACGACTTATATCATAGTCCTTGAGAAGTTCAAGCCATCTTCTTGCCTAAGATTTAGTTCATTCTAAGTGAACACATACTGTAGACTCTTATAATCAGAAAAGATGTCTATGTGCATTCCGTACAAATAATGCCGCCAGATTTTCAAAGTTAAAACCACCACCAACAACTCCAAATCATGAGTAGGATAGTTTCTCTCATGCACCATCAACTGCTTGGAAGCATAGGCAATTACCTTCCAATGTTGCATAAAAACATAGCCAAGTCCCACCAGGGACGCATCACAATAAACCATAAACCCCTTCGTACCTTCTAGAAAAGTCAAAACTGGAGCTAAAGTCAGTTTATCCTTATGCTTCTCAAAACTCCCTTCACACTCTTCTGATCAAGAAAACTTTACCTTTTTTTGAGTTAACGTAGTCAATGGAGAAACTATCAAAGGAAACCCCTCCACAAACCTCCTATAATACCCAGCAACAACCAAGAAGCCCCGAATGTGAGTTGGAATCATAGGTCTAGGCCACATTTTAACCACCACAACCATTTGAGGATCCACCATGATCCCCTTACTAAAAATAATATGACTAAGAAAAGTCACAGTGTCAACCAAAAGTCACACTTGGAGAATTTGGCATACAATTGTTGATCTTTCAAGGTCTGCAACACCACATGAAGGTGATTGGTATGATCCACCTCACTTTTGGAATACACCAAGATGTCATTAATAAACGCAATGACAAAAAAATCCAAGAACTTACTGAAAGCCCTATTTATTAAATCCATAAATGCCGCTGAGGCATTAGTTAAACGAAATGACATAACCAAAAACTCAAAGTACCCATACCGAGTACGAAAATCCATATTAGGGATATCCTCCTCCCTAATCTTAAGTTGATGACACCCAGACCAAAGATCTATCTTAGAAAAGAACTTGTCTCCTTTCAACTGATCAAACAAATCATCTATCCTTGGAAGATGATACTTGTTCTTGATTATTACCTTATTCAACTGTCGATAATCAATGTACATCCGAATGAACAATCCTTCTTGTGCATGAACAACACCGCGCACCCCACGAGAATACACTAGGATGAATAAACCCTTATTCCAGAAGGTCCTTAAGTTTCTCCTTGAGTTTTCTCAACTCAGTCGAAGCCAAGGAGGAATAAATATTGGAAAAGTGTCTGAAACCAAATCAATACAAAATTCAATCTCCCTATTTGAAGGAACACCAGGAAGATCATCTGAAAAGACCTCAGGAAACTCACTTACCATCGGAACCGAATGAAAAGTAGGACCTTTCAAATTAGAATCTTTAATCTGAACCAAGTGATAAAGATACCCTTTAACGATTAATCTCCAAGCACTAAGATAAGAAATAAACATTCCCTAAGATCTAGGAAACCACCCTCCCACTCTATAACCAGTTCACCAGGGAACCTAAAGACAACCTTATGAGTTCGATAATCTAAGGACGCATAACAAGAGTGCAACCAATCTATCCCGAGAATAACATCAAAATCCACTATGTTCAGTTTGAATAGATCCACCAACGTCTGGGTACCACCAACAGATACCACACGCCCCTATAGACTCTCTTAGTAATAACCAAGTCATCTTCAGGGGTAGAAATAAAAAAAGATCTAAAATAACCTCAAGATCAAAACCAAAACATACAATCACATATGGGGTTACATATGATATATTGGACCCCAGAGAAAGTAGACAGTACACGTCATAAGAAAAGAGTTATAACGAACCAGTCATAACGTCAGATGATGCCTCAGATTCCTGCTGAGATACAAGAGCATACAACTTATTTCAGACAGTGTCGGTACCAAAAGCAGAAGAAGACGCCAAAGTAGAACCACTAGGCATAAGAGCAGAATATGAGGCAATCAGATCTTTGGCTGCTCCCAAAGCACTCTTACCAACCAAATAATTTCTGAGCATATGTCCTGGCTGACCATATTTAAAACACTTGTCCCTTCCTTCATCATAAAAACCCTGATGAAGATGACCATAGAACTAGCAAGAAGGGCATGAAAAAACTGACTTATCTCCACTCTCCTGATATTAGGCACCCTGTGCCCAAAAATTATCACCACCTTGCGAATGCCTATCAGCCAACCTCTTTGAGTAAGAAGCGTTAGTAGCAGAGAAGGAATTAAAAATCCCCCACTTCTTCTTCGACCATTTGCCTCCATCCCGACCACCTACTCAGAGAACCTTCTCCTCTTACCCTACCTTTCCCCAAACTTTGCCTGTTTCATTTTTTCATTCTCCACCTACTGCATGTGGATAACTAATCTTGAAATATCTATCTCCTTAATCAGCAAAGCAATCTTGCTTTCAAGGATCAAATCCTAAGATAGCCCAAAAGTGAACTTTCTCATTCTCACTTTCATATTAGATACTAAGTCCAGAGCATACCTTGACAGTTAATGAAACTTCAAGGCATATTCCTTGACAGAAATTCTTCCCCTCTTAAGATTTATAAATTCCCCAATCATCGCCTCCCTTTTCTCTTGAGAAAAGTAGCAGTCCAGAAAAGCATTAGAAAAGTCCTACCATAAGGACAACTCCTCAACATCACCTCTATCCCAATCCCACTCCTCGTACCATTAGTACACAACATTCTTGAGCGGATAAGCTGCAAAGTTTAGCCCTTCCATATTTGTGGCATGCATCACTCTAAAGATTTTCTCCATTTCATCCACGAAAGCCTGGAGATCCTCCTCCACCTTTAATCAAGTAAAAGTAGGAGGAATCATCTTCATAAACTGTCCAACCCTTGTGGCCTCAGTAGAAAAAACCCTAGATGCATCCATCTCAGCTTAAGAAGCAACAAACTGAGAAATAACATGAATTGATTGGCAAAATTCTGCATTAGTAACCTCACCTTGAGAAGGACTAGTAGCAACCGGGGGAACTCAAAAATAATCAGGGATAGGACCATAGGACTGAGTACGAACTCTAGGTGTAGGGCTTACCCCATCAACATCATCCCCAGATAGGACAGAAGAATTTTCTTGTGTTCCAGATCTTTGAATTATGATCTGAATAGCGAACAAACAAGGATTAGAAGAAATTCCAGGACTTAGACCCCAAGCTTGAAAATAGAATACTAAGAAAGTAAAACATTCCTAAATGCTTTGTAGCCTCTCAATTATGAGTGTGGCCTACACACCCCTAAAACAGACTCTACTAGACAAAACTTTCTGACTCCTAATTAACCATGAACCTAAATCAATGATACCAACTTGACACGACCCAACCAGGGCCTTATCATAATGGACATCCCAATTCCAACCAGGATTGGGGACCGCCCCCGTTACCCAACCCAACTAGCCTACGCATATCCTAAGTCAGCTGAATTTGGAATATCTAACAAGATAGCGTTATTTCATAATACAAGATTCTGGGATAGGTCTATATCCGTGACCACCCAAATGAGTCCAACCGTCCTATACCCAATCGATAACCAATACCAACCAAAGCATCATCCAAATGATAACCATATGAGTTATATAATAATTATATATAATCTCAAAATAAAAAAAAGATGTAACGATGAGAAATTTAGTCCTACGGTATCATCACCAATACCAATGTCAATACAAAGGATGACACTAATACTGATCCTACCCATACCAACCCATAGTTGTTCCACAAAAGCCTCTAACCAAAAGAATACCAAAATCTGATTGGGACATGCCCCCAACCATAGCCAAAACCAATATCTATAAATTAAACTAAGTGTGAAATAAAATCCATGAAATGGAGCCACTTCAATCCAATAGCTGGTCCTGAAGTCCGATCGCTAAGCCGGAGGAGTAGAACAGCCTGTTCCTACATCGCATAGGGAAACAAATGCCCTAAGATGGATTAGTGGGTGAACGCTAGCATAAAATCAGGATAAGAATAAATTAATGCTATTTAACAAAACCAAGTAAACCATCCATATGCATACAAACCATACATATATATAAATGTGTCGGGAAAGGGAATCGAGTTTAGCATACATTTAAAACCATGTGTAAGTTCCATTAAAATTCCAACAATATAGTGAAAACATTCTCGTAGGCATTTTATCAAACACATTGGGGGCTTAGTATTTCCAAAACCAAAGCCAATTACTAAATACCCATTACCATGCAACCAATCATTTAAAACCACCATTAAAGAATATAAAAGAATAATTAAAACATGCGAAAACCATAACCAAGCATTAATAACCAAAACCACCAAATTATATTTGAAAACCCAAAACCATACAATAATTAAATCATGAAAACATAGTATAAAACCATGCCTTTAGTTGGAACTACCAACGAGGGAAAAGAACATGCCTTAAATTGAGTAGATGATGGGGAGAAATCATCAACACACACCCTAAATTAATCATTAAGATAAAATCCTAGCTTCCTTTGCCCATAAACTTTAGATAGGATTAGAGAGTATTTCTCTGTGTTAATGAATTGAAAAATAAGGAAAATAACCTTCCAAGTTGGTTAAAAGTCATGGGGACTCATTAGGTTAACTAGGGAAACATCCAAATTGCCCTCACATAAACTTCACCAAAATCCCGTCAGAGAGATATGACTATCCATACCAGTCGTACCCTCTAATATGAATGGTACCTACCACCGTACCCAAGGCCATTTCCCTTGGACCCAACACTATCCAAGGTATGACACACCCCAAACCATGTTGTATCCATGCATAAGACTGGTACCCATGATCCGTACCCTTGGCAGAATAAAATTTAAAGAGGATTGAACACTGCCCACCATACGAGTTCATAGTACGACTCGTACCTTAACTTACGGATCATGGTGAGTTACTCGTACTTAGATAAAAGTTAGTATACCAAGTTGAAGATTTAGTAAAGGAAAAACCTAAACTAAATGACTCGTGTCCATCCATATGACTCATATCAAACAAATCGTACTCAGTCTAGAAACTAAATCCAACCCACCAACCAATACTAGTCAGCGTACGAGTCATTTACCCTAGTCGTATACTGTCTATAGACCAGAAATCTAGAAAATTTTCTAAGGACCAGAAACCCAGGGTGTTTTAGTACTTCTATGGTATACTTATTTTCTTTGTTCTTTTACCTTCCACCTATTAGCCCATTACTTATCATTTCGGGCTATGGTTAGGCTTACCAACTAGTGTATTAAAGTAGGTGTTATTATGAATCAAGATATTAGATCGTGACAACTTATTTCAGCGGCTCCAATGAGACCCCAGTTGTAGACTGTGACTCGATTCTGACTCAAGGGTGAGTTTTAACTTCCAAGAAACCACGGGTCATCTCATATTATACTCTTATCCATTTGTTTGGACATGGATAGTTTAGTTGTTCCAGTTTTTCAGGTTGTACATGCAAAATTTTTTATTTTAGATATTTTGTACTACAACTTTCAATTTTTGGGGTTCTTCAGATATTTTATATTATTTTTACATTAAATTTTTTTAGGGTTATTGAACAAAGCTTTAAATATATTAGAATTGTTTTATTTTATTTAAATTAGTTTTGTGTTAGTATTGAGTATTCAAGATTAGATAGTTTTCAATCGGAGGATTTGTATGGGTGTCACTCGCGATAGATTTAGAACATGACAATATGTTAGATGTAAGTATACACGAGAATGTTACCTATCATTTTGTCTTTAATTAATTATAGGTGAAAAAAATATGTTGAGTAATGTCTATTTGCGTAACTTGTTTTAAAAATGGCTGCACGGTTCATATCAACTAATTTATTTGCTCTCCTAATAATTGAGGAACTTGATGTTTTGAAATGACTCGCCAATCAAAACTTTCAATCATGTTCGATTAGTAAAAATTTTAAAAACTAATTTCTCTAGAAAATAAATTTCTTAAAAATAAAGAAATGACTTTAGGAAAATAAAAACAAGTTTGCAAATGACATTCTATATTAACTATATCACCCCACTCTTCAACACACTTCATCTGTATTTCCACCCTAAGTAACCTCCATCCCCCCTCTAACTCTCCTATCCCCCACCTACCTGACCACCTAACACCCCTATACCCACCCTCACACCCTTGTTGCCACCCTTACCCCTACCATCTCATCCCCGTATCTAAATTCATCACATTATACTTCTATTTTTAGCTCCACATTTTATACACTATAAAAATATTAATTGACGGGTGAAATTTTCAACTAAATTGCATACTCAATTGCTATATTAGTTTTGTGATGGAGTAACTATGGAATATAGTTTGTAGGAAAAATGATCGTAGCTAACTGTTTAACAATAAAAGAAAATGAATCTATCATAGTCTTACAAAATGGAAACACGACAAATCTTATCTTTAATTAAGACTAGCAGCATAAAAATTGTTATTATGTTTGTAAGTTTTGTCGCAAGTTCTTTGTTATTTTGTAGTTGATTTGTCTCCACCTCTTTTGATACATTTCTTCCTTTCTTTTGGCGATGAAAATATTTTGTCACAAATAGCTCTCTCTCTCTCTATACACACACACACACATAAATGCACACACTCACACGCGCACACACACACACATATATAGTTACAAAATAAACTTAATTCATAGAAAATAATGTTCTACAAGGTTCAAAAACATAACAAAATAAAAATTGTTTGGTTAAATTTAAAGCATTTTCAATGATAGTATTCAAGAAAAATATCTGAAATCATTTACATGTTGCAACAAAATAATGTCTAGCCAACAAAACAAACTAATCAAGAGTCATAGAAATTTCAATACACAGAGTAGGCAAAATAATCCAAAGGAGTCAACTCTAGCCATTTTTTAAATCAACGAGTAAAGAAAGACATTCATGAGGGGAACTCACTAATACAGTATATCAGACTCGTTAATCATGTTCAATCAATAATCTGGGATACATTAGTAAAACAATTTTAATTATGTATATATCATGCTACCAATCGGTGAGTCACTACAAGTCTTACTAATAAAGTAATAGACATACCCTATGTCTAAAATAACTTTGTAATCAACCAAAAAGTAGATAGCATGTGATGAAATGTAGTAAAATAAATGCAGAATACACAATATTACAAATAAGGTTCAATCACGGTAAAAACACAATATCAAATCATACCCAAGGAAGGAAATTGAATGCAAGTAATGCAATGCAATATAATGTTGATGATGGGTGATGATGATTAATACATCGCATGGCAACCGTTGTATTACTTCGTATACATCCTTCGAGCCTTAGTGCTTCAGAATAGGAACCACAGTGGTTTCGCAATCCATACACATTTCATAATTTCAATCACATATCTCAATTAACCTTGTTGGCTAATGACCGCAATCAAGGATTTTATAAAGTATTTCATTCTCCATGTTGGCTAATGGCCATGGCAAAGAGTTTTAAAATATGTTTCTTAGTGGTATCAATTTTCATGAATAAGAATGAATGAGATGAGGATTCATTCTTATAACTAAATAAATATGAAGATAATAAATCAATCAACAATGGTTTAGATGTGCTCAAATCTCCCCAATATTATAATGATCAAGATATAGGCATTGCATAGTACTACTAGAGTAGAATTAATGTAAGACATCAATAATACCAAGCCCCTTCCTCAAGCATCACAATAATCATAAGGGGAATAAATACTTCAAATATGGTCTATAATATTATCTCAAACCCGACTCAAGCATTATACAAAATAGTAAGGCAATTAATGCACAAATACAACAACAACATACCTAGTGTATTTCCACCTAATGGGGTCTGGGGAGGGTAAAATGTATGCAGTCCATACCACTACCTCCGAAGAAGTAGAGAGGTTATTTTTGATAGACCCCCAACTCAGAACAAAAAGACCATAAACAAAGTCATAAGAAAACATGAAATAAGATGAAATAACTGAAATAAGGCACCCACAAAGTAGTAGTATACACTATCAAACGACAAGCATCCACCTTACCCAAACCCTCCTAACTAGAGACTTCAACCTATGTGTAAAGCCCTATGACTACTAATAAGGCTACACCAAAGCACACCTATCTACTGGCTATGATTCACCTATATGCACTATCCCTCTAAACTAATTTGCATTCTTCATACCATTGACACCGCCCAAACTAGGGCCTTGATGTAATGGGTATCCCAAGTACAACAAGGATCGGGGACCACCCCTGATACCTAACCCAACCTCAAAACACATACCCTGAGTCGGATAAATTCCAAACATATAACAAGAAAGAGTTATGTACCACTCAAGACTCTAGGATAGGTCCATGAACATGACCAACCCAAACAAGTCAAATCATACAATACCGAACCCACAACCATAATGTAAACCAATAATAACTATTTCATAACATAATAAAATGGAACAACCACAAATTAAATACAGTCAACTAGTATCCGATCTAGACATGACCCAGACCATAGCCAAAATTAAAGTTTAAGAAATAAATAAAGTATGATGACAAGATCATAACATGAAATGAAGCCTTTCGAAGTATGAAAGCTCACCATTTGAATCCAACTCTTAGCTTTTCCTGAATTTGATCACTGTGCAGAAGGGGTAGTATGGCCAGTTCCTGCATCACGTAGGATACAACACTCGAATATGGGTTATCGAGTGAATGCTAGCATGCACTCAGGATAAGGATAAAATAATGTCAATATTTAAAACCAAGCTAATAACTATATGCATTCATATCCATACATATATATAATCCATGCCAGGAAAGAGAATTGGGTTTAACATGCATTTAAAACTATTAACCTAGGTTTGTGAAACTTAACTTTTCTAGAACCACCCATGGGCTATATGGGTCCAGTGTTATACCCTAAATAGGCCCCAGTGCATATAGCGCACGAACTGGAGATATCATAGGCGCAGGGGATTCCCGTGTACTCTTCACCCTCCATAAAACATATATACAATTATAACTTAGGGGATTCCTGTGTACCTCACAAGTATATGGTCGCCATGACCAATACTCATGTCGGTAAACATGAGTTTCATGTGTCCATCCATTGGACTTACACTTTCATGGTTAGCTATCATACCCCGCCATTATTACCCAATTAAAACCATTAGCACACAACTAAACCACCAATTCAATATATTATTAATGAAGGCTATAAGAAGTGGTGTCGTCATACCAACTATAGCTTGCAAGAAATGCCTTTAGACAATCACTTAGAGGATACCCATGTACCCCATATATTCCATTATTAGATTTACTTAGGGGATTCCCGAGTACCCCAAAAGGTTTTTAATTCAACCCATGGCCACCAAGGCCTTACCATTTAGACATTAAAACCATAAGACCAATTTAGGTTCCAACACCTTATTATACCTTGCAAGTTTTTAATGAAAGTCCAACTATGTAATAAAAGCATTCTCATAGGCATTTTGAAAAATATGTTGAGGGCATATAGTTTCCAAAATCAAAACTAAGTACCTATTTACCATTCCCATACAACCATATGTTCAAACTACCATTATAATATGAAAATCATAATTAAAAATATGGGAAAAACTAAATCGACCGTTAATAACTAAAAACCTCAATATATGATTCAAAACCCATAGCAATGTCACAACTATTGCATGAAAACCATTCATAAAACATGCCTTAAGTTGAACTAACAATGAGGGAGGAGTATCATGTCTTAGATTTTGAAGAAGACGGAGAGAAATCAACCTTTAGAGCCTTAATTGACCACCTTAAAGAAAACCCTAGCCTTTGCTTAACCCAAGAGCTTGAAAGAGATTTGAGAGTGTTTTTGAGTCCTTAAGATTATAATAATAGGGTAAATAAAGTCCTAATAGTGTTTTAGGTCGTGGGGTCATAAGGGGTTAAGAGGAGAAATGTCCTTAATACCTCTAACTTAGATTGTAAAAGAATTCCCTTAGGTGGGTACGACTTCACCTCCCAAACCATACACAATCATATCCTAGACCTCAAGTTGGACCTCTACACTGTCCAACATACGACTACCAAGGCCTACTCATATCCAATCATTCAACAAGTACCCACAAATCATACCCTAGACCACCCACCAAGAGCATGACACACAGATCATCAAACAAAATTGCTTAACTTACTCATAGTATCTCCATATGATTTGTATGGTACCCACTAGCACCTTGGACAGTAACCACCTAAGAACACACTGAGTAATATACGACCAAGACTCCCTAAGATGTATTCACATCATACGACTAGTACCCATAAGTCGTATGATGTCCAAAAGTTCAAAACTCAAGAAGTTTCTAAGTATCAAAACCCAGGGTGTTTCAATTCTCCCCTTCTAGGATCATTCATCCTCGAATTACAGAACAAGGTAATACAAGCAGTATATACACCCCAAAACCTCGACTATAACCTTTAACTAAGTTAGAAATCAAAGATGCAAGGAAGTTAATCTTTCCTTTAAAGAAGTTTGAAAACAAAGGTATGATGAAGAACACATACCTTCCGCACAAATTTTGGAAGTAAATAATAGGAACGCGTACTTGGACTTCATGTCCTCTTACGCTTCCCAAGTAGCATAAAACCTTAACTCAAGCTATGTTCTTTGTCTGCAATCAACGAACCTGTCGATCCAAGATCTCAATCGGGACCTCCTCATAAGACAAAGAATCTAAGATACCAATATCTCTAATAGGCACGATTTGATATGGATCTCCCATACATTTCCTCAACATAGAAACATGGAAAACCGGATGAATAGAGCTCAAACTAGAGGGAAACTCCAATGGATATTCAACCTTACCAACCCTTCACAAACCAGGTAAGGACCCACAAACTAGGGACTGAGCTTCCCTTTCTTTCCCTCTTTTTTCTTCACATTCGTATAGGAATTTTGGAGACTTTGGGCATCCTTAAGCCTATCTTTAATCACCTTCACTTTGTCGATGTCTTGGTGAAGAAAATCTAGAAAAAATATCTCTACCTCACCGACCACAAACCACCTAATACGAGATCTACATCTGTTACCATACAGGGCCTCAAACGGAGCCATCCCAATGCTAGAGTGGTAGCTATTTTTATAAGAAGACTTTTTATAAGAGGTAAATGCTCAACCAAACTACCACCATACTCAATCACACAAGTATGAAGCATATCCTCTAACATATAAATAGACCTTTCTTCCTACCCATCCAAATGTGTGGTGGAAGGTAGTACTAAGACTCACCTTAGTCCCTAACCTTTTCTGAAACAGTCACTAAAAGTGAGATGTTTATTGCATACCATGATCAGAGATAATATAAACCGGTACCCCATCTATCTTCACAATGTCATAAAGATACAACCTTGCACAATCCTCAAAAGAGAAGTTAGTCCTTAGTGGCAAAAAGTGAGCCGACTTTGTCGTCTTATCCATGATGTCCCAAATTGAATCAAATTGATTTCGAGATTGAGAAAGACCAATAGAAAAATCCATGTTGATCATTTCCAATTTCTATTCAGGAAATTCAATTTCTTGATACGATCCTCCAGGTCTCAGGTGCACAACTTCACTTGTTGACACACTAAATACTTGGCCACAAAATCAGCCACATCCCTCTTCATACCATTCCACTAATACATCTCTTTTAGGCCCTAGTACATTTTCATTGAACCAGGATGAACAACATAGCGTGATTCATGTGCCTCAGCGAATATAATTTCTTGCAAATCATCGACATCAGGGACACATAACCTCCCTTGGTACCATAAAGTACCATCACTAATGATCTCGAAGGCTAACATATTCTTCCCTCCAACATCACCTTTAATCCTCATCAACACAGGATCCAACATTTGTTTCTCCTTGATTTCAGCACCAAGAGACGAATGCACCATATTCCGAATGAACACACCACCCTCCTCAGAGTCTAAGAGGTGAACTCCAAGGTTAGCTAAATAGTGAATATCCTTCACCATCTCCTACTTCTCCTTATCCACGTGAGCTAGAATCCATATGGACAACCTACTAAGAGCATCAACACCAATATTCACTTTACCAGGATGGTAGTGAAGACTCATGTCATTGTCTTTGAGAAGCTCAAACTATCTCATTTGCCTGAGATTAAGCTCTTTTTGAGTTAACACATACTACAGGCTCTTATAATCAGAAAAGATATCCACATGCACTCCATACAAATAGTGCTGCCAGATTTTCAACGCAAACACCACAGCTAATAACTCCTCATCATGAGTAGGATAATTCCTGCCATGCACTTTCAATTGCCTAGAGGCATAGGCTATCACCTTAACATGCTGCATCAACACACAAGCTAAGACAACCGGGGATGCATCACAGTAAACCACAAACCACTCAGTGCCACCAGACAAAGTTAAACTAGAGTCAAAATTATCTTATCCTTTAGCATCTCAAAACTACCCCTACATGTATCAGACCATAAGAACTTAACCTTTTTCTGAGTCAATTTAGTCAATGTGGCAACTATAGAAGAAAAACTCTTTACAAACATCCTATAATATCTTGCTAAACTAAAGAATCTCCAAATATCGATTGGAGTTGTGGATCTAGGCCACTTCTTAACCACTGCAACCTTTTGCAGATCTACCATGATCCCCTTGCTAGAAATAATATGACCTAAAAAAGTGACAGCGTTCAACCAAAACTCACATTTAGAAAATTTGGCATACAACTGTTGTTCCTTCAAGGTCTGCAGCACAACACAGAGTTAGTTGACATGATCCCTCTAACTCTTAAAGTACACAAAGTTGTCGTCTATGAACACAATGAAAATAGATCCAAAAACTTATGAAATGCCCTATTTATCAAATCCATGAATATTGTTGGGGCTGGTCAAACTAAATGACATCACTAAGAACACGAAGTACCCATACCGAGACAGAAAATAGTCTTAGGGATATACACCTCCCTAATCTTAAGCTAATAATACCTAGATCGAATATCAATCTTAGAAAAGAATTTAGCACCCTACAACTAATCAAACAAGTCATTTATTCTTCGAAGAGTATACTTTTACTTTACCATTAACTTATTCAACTACCGATAGTCAATACATATCCGAAGGAAACCATCTTTTTTACGCACGAACAACATCGGTCCATCTAATGGGGACACATTAGGACGAATAAAACCCTTATCTAAAAGATCCTTCAGTTGCTCTTTGAGCTCCTTCAACTCAGCCAGGGCCATTCCATATGGAGGAATAAAAATTAGACGAGTGTCCAAATCAAGATCAATCCCAAACACAATCTTCCTATCCGAAGGAACACTAGAAAGGTCATCAGGGAAAACCTTAAGAAATTCATTTACCAGGACAGAATGCAAAGAAGGACCTTCCGAGTTAGAATTTTTAACTTGAACCAAGTGATAGAGACACCTTTTAGAGATTAATCTCGAGCTCTAAGATATGATATAAAATTTACCTTAGGAGATAGGAAACCACCATCCCACTCAATAATCGTCTCATTACAAAATTTAAAGACAACCTTATGGGTCCGACAATCTAGGGACACATAGCATTAGTGCAACTAATCCATCCACAAAATGACATTGAAATCAATAATATCTAATTCAAACAAATCCACCAAAGTCTCCTTACTACCAACAAATACCACACATCCCCTATAGACTTTTTTTAGTAATCATAGTTACCTACCAGGGTAGAAACAAAAAAAAGGTCTGAAACACACTCCAAACCAAAATCAAAAGACACAGCCATATATGGGGTCACATAAGAGACAGTGGACCCTGAATTAAGTAAAAAATATACATCACAAGAAAATAGTTTCAACATACTAGTCATGACATCAGGCTATACCTCAAACTCCAGTTGGGTAGCGAAATTATAAAGGCAATTCTGACAAGTGCTGGAACTAGAAGGTGCACCTTTTAGTGCTGGAGCTGAAAATAATGAATTAGGAACCTTGTTCCCCTAAGAGGCATCCTTCCTAATAGGAAAATTTCTAATCATATACGTTGGCTAACCAAAGCTGAAGCATTTTTCCCTTCCCTTGTCACAAAAACCCCTATGCAAATAACCACAAAACCTACAAGGAGGACATAATGGAACTTACTGAGCCCCAAAAGCCTGAGATTGGGCACCCTATGCCTTGAAGTTATCACCACCATAGAAATTCCTATCACCCAATGACTTTGGGTAGGTATCACTAGCCGTCGAATAAGACCCAGAGTTTTCCCGCATCTTCTTAGGCCACTTACCACCATCCCTACTACTCTGTTGTTAGCCACCACCCTACTTAGAGAATCTAAACTTCATTTCCTACCTCTAACTTAACTCAACCTGCTTTTTCTTTTCCTCCTCCAACTAATTCATATAAACAACCAACTTAGAGATATCTATGTCCTTGATCAGAAAGGAGACATTACTTTCTAGGATCAACTCATGAGATAGTCTCAAAGCGAACTTTCTCATTTGGTCCCTCATACCAGACACCATATTCGGAGCATACCAAGACATCTGGTGAAAATTCAAGGCATACTCCTTGACAAGTATCTTCATTTTTTTCAAATTAACAAACTCATCCTCTTTTGCTTCCCTTAACTCCTGAGGAAAAAGTGGTCCAGGAATACATTAGTGAATTCCTCCTATAGTGATGATTTATCAGTATCACCCCTTGTCTAATCTCATTCCTCAAACCATTGGTACACCACATCTTTCAGCTGGTTAGTTGTAAACTCCACCCCTTCTATATTCATGGCATGCATAACATGAAAAATCTTTTCCATCTCATCTAGAAAACCCTGAGGATCCTCTTCCTCCTTAACACCCATAAAGGTCCAAGGGCTCAATCTCATGAACTGTCCAACCCTTGTTATATCAAAAGATAAAGTAAAAGGTACACCATTTGTCAACTGTGCCAACATATCAATGGACTGACAAAACACAACATTTTTCACTTTATCCTGAGGAGTCTAAAAAGGACTAGAGAGAACTGGTGGAACTGCATAACAATTAAAAACTGGACCTCTAGACAAAGCATGGATCCCATGAG
This sequence comes from Capsicum pubescens, assembly GCA_030864215.1. Lineage (NCBI taxonomy): Eukaryota > Viridiplantae > Streptophyta > Magnoliopsida > Solanales > Solanaceae > Capsicum > Capsicum pubescens. Next base: position 124,457,174 of record CM061544.1, read on the forward strand.
TAGAGTGTGTCTCATTAATATTGTCTTCAATTGGGACAGAGGAGTTTTTGTCAGCATCATCGTCAAAGCATGATATAAAAAGCGAACAAATGGGAAGTAGAGAAAATTCCAGGTCTTAGGCTCTAAGCCTAAAAATAGAACACAAGAAAAAAAACATTCCTAAATACCTTGTAACCTTTCCCTTATGAGTGTGGCATGTTACACACTCTTTAAGAAGACTCTACTTGACACGGCTTTGCAGACTCCCAAATGAACATAAACCTAGGGCTCTGATATGAACTTGAAAGGACCCGAACTAGGGCCTTGTCGTAAAGGGCATTCCAAGTCCGACAAGGACCAGGGACCACCCCCAATACCCAACCTAACCTCTAAACACATACCCTAAGTTAGATGAATTCCAAAATGAGTATTTCCATAATCAATCCACATGAAATATTTCCACAACCAACCATAATGTTATAATTCTACAACTACGGGAGTCAATATCCACTCATTATTTGCACTATCCATTAATTTTTCATTTAATTCTTATGCCCACAAAGTATGACTATATCACAAAATGCCAAAGGCACCACAATAGGCATTTCTAACAATACAATATAATTACACTTATAAATTCAAGGTTATAAATCATCACATAAGACCCCGCACGATCACACATATCATATGATATCTCAGATTTAATAATTACATCATATTTAGGCCCCCACACGAGCACAACATATATATAGCCATATTTCATAATTGGTTCCCACCCTTAACATGTATTTTGGTATATAAAGTAACTACCCAACCCAATCTGAAGAGTTAAGTCATAAACTACCTCCAAAATTGATCTACTACACTTCAAACCGATGACCTTTCTTCTCATGAACGATCCCAAAATCAACTAAAACCCAGAAATATAGAATATACACATTAAAACAAATCCAATAATACTCATATTTCCTACTTTTGGTTTGGGGTCAAAATGAACTCCCGAAATAGGTTTTTGAGAAAAAAGGTAAAAATTGGAAATTTATTTCAGAAGTATGTTTCCCATACCAGTAGGAACCTCAGCTGAAAGACCAAGTCAAATCAAGTTAAAAATAAGGTTCAAATCAAAGAAAACCTATTCTTAACCTTTACCGCGTAAAACCTTTGAAATCCGTTAAAAATTAAGGAATCAAGGATAGTTTAAAGACAAAATCAAGGAAAAATAAATAATTGTAGGATTTGGAATATTATTCAAGTAAAAAGGTTTAAAATTCAAGGATAAATCAAATAATAAGATTTTTGGAGTTTTTGAACAATCAACAAGAAATTCACTAAGAAAAGGTGAATTCTTAACATAAATTCATAAGAGAATCGAGAAATATATGTTAATATAGCTTTCTAAGAACCCACAATCTTCACTTTTAAGCTCTCATACTATTTTAGGATTTATCTCTCAAGAGGCAAGATGAAAAATGAGCAAAAATAGATAAAAAGGGGTCATTTATATTTTTACCAGGTTTCAGGTAAATAAGGCATAAATCGGATTCGTCGGATAAGTTTTACCCTTTGTTGTCCAGGTTGCTTAGCAACCTAGTACACCAAATTTTCTAAGCCCAAAAAAGACTTCGACGGGGTGCCCGAGAATCATTTGGAATCTCATGATATTAAATTAATGAACCAATGATGAGCTAATGATGACAAGATTGAAGGCTAATCATCAGTAATGGCAATAGGTCTAATTTTGGTTAAATCATTAATATACAATAATTAATAATAATTGGGTGTAATTTGGTTATGTTAATAAGGTCACATGTAAAGGTAATGAAATTATTATCAGTGATAAGTATATTGAATATTTTGGTTTGATTAGTGGCTTTTGTATATTAGAGTGCAGCTACTAATTCACGATTTGCTATAGAAAATCCTTGGTTTCAATAGGATTTTATCCTCCCATTATTATAATTGTAATAAACTTAGGTTTTAGGTTTATAATTTTTAGAGTAAGTATTTTTAAAATAGGTGTCATTAGATTTGTATTCTTATGGGGATTATATTTTGAAACAATTTTGAACGTTCTGAAACTTTGAGGAAAGGCAAGGCGCTTGTGGACCAACTACATTGGAATTCATTAGTGATGTAGGTTATGGATTTATTGGATTTTATACTCAATTTAATTGTTTGTATGATCTTAATGGGATGTTTGTTTATTGGTATTTAGACTTACTTGAATTTGATGAAATTTGGATTGTTGACACTGGTATGAATAATTATGAAAAGTCAAACTTGATTGAATTGCCTTATGAGTTTAAGTGCACTTGTAAATTTAGTATGTCGTATTTTATCCTTAGAGATAGTGTGAAGTTGATAAAATGGATATAATATGGTCATAAAGGATTGATTACCACACTGGTACAAATATAGATATTTATCTTACTTGTTTATGAAGGATCAGGTACATGCCGGTATGGTACACAGACTTAGATTTTCCACTAATGGTCATGACTAATTGGGAAAAAATAAGTCCCTTAGCATGTGTGTATAGATTATTGTTGATTCTAAGAGGTTTTATGGTTTAATAGGATAATAGTGAGCTAATGATGTTCTAATTGCGGGGTTTAGAAGGACATAGTTGTTACTTATGGTATTATTGTTGATTCTGTGGATGTTTATAGTATTGTCTATACCCTTGATGGTTACGTGGTTTGTTTGTAAGCGTTGTTTGGCTTGTCATTGATGTACTTAATGATTCATTTTATACTTGGTATGTGTTGATGCATGTCTATTTGTTATTCGATTTATGTTGTACTCATGCTATTAAATTGAGGTGGCCTATGACACCTACCAGTACATAGTGGCATGAATTGGTACTACCCTGTATTCTTCCTTTATTCAGTGCAGAATGTGTTCTAGAGGATCAAACACGACCCTAATTCTAGCATTTGATATCTAATCTCGATCCAATGGTGAGAATTCTATCTCCAGGCTGCCATGGATCACATTAATAGTTCTTGTCCATCTTTCGAGCAATGAGACTTTCTTTAATTTTATTTATTTCGCATATCTCTTTTAGACATGGTTTTTGTTTTAAACATTCTTGTACGATGACTTTCACATCTTGGGGATATTAAGATGTAGTTTGATTGATTTTTGCATTAATAATGATTAGTTTTGAATAATTATTGTTAATCTAGTTTTGTGATAAACTCATTTTAATATTGACTAAGTGATTGGGTAATGGTTTGGTTAGATGGTTCTCCTACATGAAGATTAGTGTGGGTGCCACTCATGGCCATTTGGGTCATGACATTACTAGTTTCAACTGATGCTGATACAGGTTTTCCCTTGTTTGCATTCATTACCTCCTCTATTGCATTTGCAAAGCACTAATACTCTTTCTTTCACGTTCATGACCCCCATGTCATATTTGTGAAGAACGAATATTTCCTGTATCGCAATGGCAATGGTGGGTTTGGCTGCTGCAAAGCATATCTTAGTGTGTTAGGTTGGTTACTCCTTGTATTCATGGCCATAGTCTCACAATCGTGAAGGTCCATGTCAGTTATCCTCGCATTTGCGGGGCCCACATTCATGAAGACAATTTGACCTAGATAGATATTTTATTCCATTTTCGGCCCCAAAACATATTTCCTTTATTTTTTGACTTTAAGAGCTCAAAATAAGGCGATTCCAAAGGGATTTCTAAACCTTGAATTAATCATTTCTGATTGATCTCTCTACAAATATATCTTCAAATATTTGATTTTAAACATTATTTTGAGGGTTTTACTGAGTAAATTATAAATAAGTTTTTCTTCGATTTAAAGCTCGATTTTAACATATTTTTTCTTAGATATTCATATTTAGACTTCTTTTGATATGTAAACATGTTTCATAAATAAAATCCAGATTCCACCCTTGTATTTTCGGAATAGATTTTCAAAGTGATTTTTGATCCAAAACCAAATATATCGATATGGGTATCAATGGACTCTTTTGACTTGTAGATGTCACATTTGAATAGATTGAATGTGTTTGGTGAAAGTTTGAGGGATCGAAACTTCTGATTGATGCTTTGAATTGTGTTTTGGGCTTGCAGATCTTCTTTAAAGGCAATTTCTGATATACCTTGACTTTTTCCAAGGTGTTTATATGTGTACGTCACGATCAAAATCTATAGGTCATAATGGCACTCGTCGCAGCAAACCCTGACAAGTAAGCGTATCACACAAACGAATGCACAAAGGGAAAAAGATAGAAATAAACCCACGGTAAGGCATCTAGAACAAACCATACAAGTATAATAAATGTGGAAAGAAACATAATAATGCACCCATAACTCCCAAAACCAGATGTAAACAGTATAAGAATGTATCTAATACAACTCGAATACAAGGAAATACATAGGATATCCAAATACATGAGAGAAACCATGTCTCTAAAATGAAAGTAAAGACATCGTCTATACAGAAAGGTAGCCTAAGACATCCAAATGCTTGAAAATAATGAACTACCTTGAAACATCCAACAATCACCCGAGTCAAGCAATATGGGGTGCACCCGAACCTAAATCTGCACCAGAAGGGTATAGTAGGAGTAAGTACGGTCCACTTTTTACTCAGTAGGTATCATAGGGTGATCTAGCAAAGTAGAAAATAAAGTACATAGAAGACACAGTAAAGGCATGTCACCTACATTCAGAAAATATCCCACAATGGTAGACCACACGTCTTAAACTAACAGTTCTAACATATCACATCTACAACAACACAATATGTAGAGCAAAAGTATAAATTAAATCACATGCAAGTAGAAACAGAGAGGATCATGTATATACAGGATAGTCAAGTATAAATAACAGGACATATAGAAAGTAGACATATAACAAGTCAATATTGAAATCCTATCACAATATCAATCACAATAAAGCAAATGCAATATATAGGATGATGATGGTGATGATGATGATTATGATGATAATGATGAAGCACAAAATAGTCACATAGTTTCCGTATACAGCTCCAGAGCCAAAGCTTCCCGACATAAGACCCATGGAGGTTCGTCAACCCAAATAAAATCCATATATCATCTCTCCTACAAAGCTACCACATCATTGTAGTAACCATAAGGGTTTATCGACCCGTATACAATCAATATACCATATCCTGATGAGTATTTCCGCATCCAACCACATGATGTGTTGTTTATAACCAATCACAATGATATAATATCACAACCACAGAAGCGAATATCCACTCATTATTCCTAACCATCTGTGAATTTCAGTATATTTCGCATGTTAATAAAGTATGAATACATCACAAGATACAAATGGTACCACAATAGACATTCCAAAATCACAATACCATTATTCAAATGTATATTAGACTATCAACATCACATAGGACCCCACCCGGTCACACATGTCACATAATATCTCAAACCAATAATTAAACCACATATATCCCCCACACGGGCACAACACATTAAGATATCCAAATTCATAATTAGTTCTCATCCCCTTAACGTGCATTTTGCATACAAATTCACTATCCATCTCAGTTTGATAAAGCTAAGACATAACCTATCTCAATGCCAAAACTAGACCTCAATACTTCAATCTCGAAGTCCTACTCCTCACGAAATATCCCAAAATCTACTAAAATAAAGAAATATAGAATCTACACATCAAAAATAAGCCATTGATACCCATATTGCCAACTTTTGGTTCGGGGTTAAAATGGACTCCCGAAATGGGTTTTTGTAAAAGAAAGGCAAAATTGAAACTTTATTTCAAAAATGTGTTTCCCATGATTTAGGAGTAAAATTGAGTTAAAATGAGGTCCAATTCGAAGAAACCCCCTTTTTAGACTCTACCAGGTAAAATTTTTGAAATTCATTTTGAATCCAAGAATCGATGTTGTTTTGATTGTTAAAATTGAGAAAAATCTAGTAATTATAGGATTAGAAATATTATAAAAGTGAAAAGGAGTGAAATTTTGGGAAAAATCAAGTAATAAGGTTTTTGAGTTTTGAACTATAAATTAAGAAATAGAGTAAGAAAATTATGAAATTTCACCTTAAATCCATAGGAGAATCAAGAAATAGATGTTAATCTAGCTTCCCAAGCACCCTCAGACTTCACTTATAAGCTCCCATACTATTTAGTGTTTATCTCTTACGAGGCAAGGTGAAAAATGGGCAAAAACGCGACCTAAGGGTCTATTTGTACCCCTTTCAAGTATCCAGGTAGTGCTTTCGCACTCCCAGGTGTGCAATCACACTATCTGACCTCAAGAGAAGATATTATGATCCCAATAACTCCATGTGTGATCGCACTATACTCCTCGACACCAAATATAAGCTGAAACTTGAAAAATTCTCAAGTTTTTGCTAAGGCCTAGAGATTCATTTAGAATTTGATTTATGCAAATGAACTATGTAACCCCACTAAATTTAACATTTCGGATGCATTGGCGAAGTTTGATTTTTGAAAATACATCGTTTTCACAAAGTTGACCCCAAAAATCCGAAATCACAATTTCTAAATCGAGAGTCAAAATAAGATTTAAAAGTCATAAAACCAGACCAAATATGTTACCACCCTGAAATCAACGTTCTGAATTTGTTGTCACAATCTGTTAAGTCATCTGTTGCACAAATCAAAAGATAACACAAAAAGTCCATAATAAGTCTCTTGATGCCACCAAAAACCATAATATCGTACAAAAGGCACCAAAATACATCGAGAATCATGCCAATCACCCCCCTAACCCAGAAATACCACAATGCAACTATAGGGGGGTAAAATAGTCATTTCACATAGAAACACATATTTCATCAAATTTTTAGGTCGTTACATCATCCACCACTAAAAATCTAGTCCGTCCTCAAACTAAGGCAAAGAAATACCCAAATCAGCAAAAAGCTGGGGATAAAAACTACACATATCAGACTCGACCTCTCATGTAGCCTTATCTATAGGTCAATGGTGCTACTGAACCTTAACCCCAAGGATAACTTTATAACGCAACTATCTAACATCACTAGCCAAAATGGAGACCGACTCCTCAATAAAAGATAGCCACTCATCTAACTGAACTGAATCCCAACGAATGACATGAGACTCCCCAGGAATGTAACAACGAAGCATAGAAACATGAAAAACTAGATGAACAACCTACAAATCTGGGGGCAGGGCTAACTCATGAGCCACATCTCCAATGATTCAAAAATATTAAATAGACCAATATACCTAGGGCTAAGCTTTCCCCTTTTACCAAACCTCATCACACGCTTCATGGGTGAAACTCGAAGAAAAATACGGTCTCCAATACAAAATCTCAGGGCATAAAGTCTATGATCAGCATAACATTTCTGCCTACTTTGTGCCACTCGATGTCTATCCTGAATGACCTAAACTATATCCAAAGACTCATGAAGCAAGTTTGTACCTTAAGAGATATCCTCCGAAATATCAAACCAACCAATTGGCAAGCGACAACGCCTACCATAAACTGCATCAAAAGGATCTATGTCAATACTAGTATGGTAGTTGTTATTATAAGCGAACTCTGGTAAAGCCAAGTGCTGCTCCCACTGGCTTTCAAAATCTATCACACACACACGGAGCATATCCTCTAAAACCTAGATAGTATGCTCTGACTGACCATCAGTAAAGGGGTGAAACACTATGCTATGATCAACTCGAATGCCCAACTCATCCTGAAAAGTATTCCAAAAGTGAAAAGTAAACACAAACCCTCGATCAAAAATGATAGACACAGGCACACCATATAGTTGCATAATTTCTGGAATGTAGATATGGTCCAACCACTCGACATTTAAGGAGACCTTGGTCAAAAGGAAATGTTCAGACACGGTCAAATTATCCATGATAACCCAAACGCTATTAAAACAATGCAAAGTGAGAGGCAAACCAGTCATAAAATCCATGGTGATCTATTTTCATTTTCACTCGGGAATGGGTAACCTTTGAAGCAATCCACCAGGTCTCATATTCACGGCTTTTACCTACTAACAACAAAGGCAACAAGCTATAAAGTCTGCCATATCCTTCCTCATACCACCCCACTAGTAATGCTTTCTCAAACCACGATACATGTTTTTCACTATCGGATGAATAAAATATTTAGAACAATGAGCCTCATCCATGATCAATCTAATCCAATCACCATCTCGGCACACAAATTGATCCCCCAATCTTCAAAACACCATCGAATCAAGTGAGGCTTCCTTCATATCACCATACAACACCTTATCTCTAATCAATCTCAATCCAAGATCATTAAATTGGTGAGCTCAAATCTGCTCTATCAAAGAAGATCTAGCCTCCACGAATACCAAAATACCCCAGGTATCGAAATATCCAGCCTAACCATTTGGTTAGATAAAGACTGAACCTCTAAGGCTAAAGGTCTCTCAAGGGTCTTACCTGGATGATAGAGAATAGTCAAGACATAATCCTTAGGCAACTCAAGCCAATGACTCTAACTCATATTAAGATCTCGCTGGGTGAAGAATTACTGAGCTATGATGATCTGAGAAAATTTCACAATAGACTCCATACAAGTAGTGCCTCCTAACTTCAAAGAAAACACAACCGAGCACAACATCAAATCATAGGTAGGATAATTCCTCTCATGAAGCTTCAACTGACGAGAAGCACAAAGAATCACCTTAACCTCCTACATCAAGACAACATATAACCCAACACCTAAAGCATAAAAAAAGATGGTAAAATCTACGCCTTTCTTGGGAAAAGTAAAGATAAGACTTGAAGTCAACAAATCCTTGAACTTTTGAAAGTTCTCCTCACATGCATCAAACCATTGAAAGGAAATCTTCTGCTAAGTCAACTTGGTCAATGATATGCAATGGATTAGAATCCCTTAACAATATACCGATAATAACCTACAAAAACTCTGTATCTCGGTGCGTAAAGTAGGTCTAGCCCAATCACGAACTGCTGCAACTTTAGTTGGATCAATCATAATACCCTCTTTGGTCACCACATGACCTAAGAAAGAAACAGAGTCTAACCAAAACTCACACTTGGAAAATGTTGTATACAACTTCTCATCCCTCCATCTTTGAAGCATAATCTGCAAATGCTTCTCATGCTCAGCCTCACCCTTGGAATAAACTAAGATATATTCTATGAATACAATAACAAATAGGTTGAGTTACGGCTAAAATACCCGGTTCATCAACTCCATGAACGCTGCTAGGCATTGGTCAACCCAAAAGATATGACCAAGAATTCATAATGATAATATCTAGTCCGAAAATCTATCTTCAAAATATCAAAATCTCTGATCCTCAACGGGTGATAACCGAATCTCAAAATAATCTTTGAAAGCACAATAGCACCCTGAAGCTGATTAAATAAATCATCAATATGAGAAAGAGGATACTTATTCTTAATTCTCACCTTGTTTAATAGCTGATAATCACTACACATATGTATAAACCCATCTTTTTCCTTCAAAAATAAGATACGTCTACCCCACGATGATACACTAGGTCAGATAATCCTTTATCCAACAACCTCTTCAACTGATCTTTTAGTTTCTTTAACTCAACTGGGGTCATTCTATAAGGAGGAATAGAAATGGTTTGGTGTCTGTCTTAACATCAATATCATGATCTAGAGGCATACCAAGAAAAACCTTAGGGAACACATCTACGAACTCACAAAAACATAAAAAGAATCTAAAGGAGGAGTTGAAACAACACTAGTATCACAAATATAAGCCAAATAAGATAAACATCCCCTCTCAACCAATCTATGAGCCTGAACATAAGATATGACTCTCTTAGGACCCGAATAAAGTGCACCCTTCCAAGCTATTTTGGCATACCCACCGAAGCTAAAGTCATGGCCTTAGAAAAATAATATAAGACAACTTGATAAGGTGATAACCAATCCATACCCAAAATAACATTAAAATCAACCATATATAAAACAAGAAAATCTACCCAAGTCTCACGACCAAAAAAAGTCACAACACAAGATAGGTACACCCTATCCACCACTAAAGAATCTTCTATAGGGGTAGATACATTAATAGGCATGGGAAGAGACTCACTAACAGAATTAAAAACCAAAGAAAAAGCTGCAGACACATATGAGAAAGTTTATACAGTGTGAAATAACATAAATGCAGATCTAAAGAACATGGGGACGATACCGGTAATTACAACATCAGAAGCCTTTGCCTCTGGCCTGGAGAGTATAGCATAACACTGACCATGACTATCAACTGGCTGAGTATCCCAACGACCACCATTGAGGCCCCACTACATCAACCTCTAGTACCTTTGGTAATACTGCTGCCTCTCACAACCAAACTAAGAGTAGCTCTAATCAAACGATAGAGATAGTCCTTGGCCATATGGATAGTCTTATCACACATATAGAAAAATCTAAACTTTCCCTGACAGCCCTCCTAAACTACTAAACCAAAAGATCCACCACCTGAACTCTGTAAGGCCGCCTATACTAGCATACCCTAATATCCATGAGAATATCTAAAATCTCTACCATAAGGAGCCAGACCTCTAAACTCTCCAAAATGACACACCCATTTGGCACATCCCTAAGATGCTCTAATAATACACTTTGTAATCTTGGAGTGATCCATAATGCTCTAAAAGAAAGCTCTACATACAACTATCTGAGAAGTAGCCAACTGAAAAGAAATTTATAGACCTTTCAAAAATATCCAAATCTTCTTAGTGTCGGTGGAAATACTTGCATAAGAATATCTAAGCAAGGTATGGAAGCATGCCTCATAATCTGCAATGGTCATGGAGCCCTTCTCCAGACAATCAAACTCATCACACAACAAATCCCTCAAACTATAAGGTACAAATCTCTCTAAAAAGGCATTAGTGAATTGATCCCTTGTCTACTCAAGAGTATCAAGAGGTCTACAACCAACAAACAATCTCCACCAATCTCTCACCGCATCTCTCAACTGATAGGTAGTATAATCGACTTTATGTGACTTGAGAGAACCCAAGTTATGCAACTTCCCGCGATAGTCAATCAAAAACTCATAGGTATCCTCGCCCACAACACTACTAAATTTGGGAGGACCCAAATGAGTAAATATCTCAAACCTTTTTTGATCCTCAGAAGACATTATTGTACTAGCAACAAGAGGAGGAATGGTGAATCTAGAAAACTGAGATCCTATTTAAGGAGGTAACATAGATAAAGGTGGAACTCCTAATCCTAGTACAACATACTTAGATGTCAGCACTGAGGGAAGAACAGTACTCTATGTCTAAGGAGTACCTAAAGTGGAAGTAGGTTCCACATGAGGATCCACACTATGGGTTGAAGAAACATCCGACATAACCAAAGGAGAACCCTCTAAGCAGGTCAAAAATTATACCAACAAACCTTCCAAAATTGGGGAAAATGAATTCTGATGAACTAGAATTGATCCTACATCTCCAATCTGCTCAACATAAGGCTCAGAGGAGAATCCCCTTGCACTCCTACTAGGTGATGCTGATCCACCAACCCATCCACTCCCTAGAATCCATCCACAACCCGAGGCTTGCTCTCTAGGAGAAGGCTCTACATCTGTGACCTCGCAGGACCTAGTCAACATCATCTGCATAGAAAAAGTAGAACACAACTCAGAACACAAAGTATACAAGAAATTCGCATAATAAGTAATAAAATGGGAGAAGTTTTCCTAAAGATATCCTATAGCCTCTCAAAGATAGATACAGACATCTGTGTACTAATCTGTAAGACTTTATTACACATCATATTCTTACACCGTTGAGACCAATGAACCCGGCTACTCTTATACAAATTTGTCACGACCTAAAATATATAGGTCATAGTAGTACTTGTCATGGCGAGCCTTGACAAGTAAGCCTATCACATAAACCAATGTACAAGGGGGGGGAGAAAGAAATAACCCTAAGTAAGGCTTCTAGAATGAAGCCAAACCATAAAAGTATAATAAATGCAGAAAAAACATAACAATGTAGCCATAACACCCAAAACCAGGTGTCAATAGTATAAAAACATATCTAGTACACCTTTAATCTAAGGAAATACATAGGATATACAAATACAAGGGAGAAACTTTGTCTCTAAAATGAAAGTAAAGACATAGTCAATAAAGAAAGGCACTCAAGGACTTCCGGACACCTAAAAAACCATTAACTACCTTGAAAGCTACAATAATTGCTTGACTCAAGCAATGTAAGGCCCACCTGAACCTGAATATACACTAGAAGTGTATAGTAAAAGTGAGTATGGTCTACTTGTACTCAATACGTATCAGAGACCGACCGAGCAAAGTAGAAAATAAAGTGCACAAAATACACAGTAAGGGCATGTAACTTGTAATCAAAAAATATCCCACAACAGTAGCCCACACCACTTGCACTAATAGTTCTAATATATCACAAATACAACAACACAATATGTAGAGCACAAGTATACATTATATTACATGTAAGTAAAAATAGAGAAGGTCATGTATATATAGGATGGTCAAGTATAAATAACATGATATATAGCAAGTAGATATAACTAGTCAATATGGAAATCTAATTCATTAATCATAATAAAAAAAATGCAATGTATAAGATAATGATAATGATGATGATGATGCACGAGACTATTGCATAGTCTTCGTATACACCTACAGAACCAAAGCTTCCCAATATAGAACCCATATGGGTTTATTAATCCTAATAAAATCCATATATCATATCTCCTATAGAGATACTACTTCCCGATGTAGGAATCGTAGGGGTTTGTTAACCCGTATACAATCCATGTACCATATCCCAATAAATATTTCCATAACCAACCACATAATATGTTCTTTATAACCACCATAATGATATAATACCACAACCACATAAGTCAATATACACTCATTATTCCCAACCATCTTTGAATTTTAGTATATTTTTCATGTCAATAAAGCATGAATACATTACAAGATACAAATGGTACCATTATAGCATTCCAAAAATATGATACCATTATCCACATGTATATCAGGAAATAAACATCACATAGGACCCCATTCGGTTACACAAACCACATAATATCTCAAACCAATAATTATACCGTATATAGGCCCCCATACGGGCACAACACATTAAGATAGCCAACTTCATGATTAGTTCCATCCCCTTAATTTGCATTTTGCATACAAATTCACTACCTAGAATAGTCAAAAAGAGTTAAGCCATGATCTACCTCAATACCAAAACTGGTGAACAATAATTTGATTTTAAAGTCCTACTCCTTACAAATGAAATCAACTAAAACCAAGAAATATAGAATCTACGCATTAAAACTAAACCAATGATACCTATATTGCCTAATTTTAGTTTGGGGACAGAATGGATACCCTAGATGGGTTTCAAAAAAAGAGAAAATTGGAAAGTTATTTCAAATACATATTTCCCATTCTTTTAGGAACCAATATTTGAAAACCCTAGTCAAATCGAGTTAAAAACGATGTCCAATTCAAAAAAAATGTTTTAGACTCTATTAGGTAAAACCTTTAGAATCCATTTTAAATCCAAGAATCAAAGTTATTTTGAAGGTTAAATGGAGGGAAATTAAGTAATTATTGGACTAGAAACATTATACAAGTAAAAAGGAATGAAATTTGGGGATAAATCAAGTAATAAGATTTTGGGAGTTTTGAACAATTAATCAAGAATTAGAGTAATAAAAGGATGAAATCTCACCTTAAATACATAAGTGAATCAATAAATAGACGTTAATATAGCTTCCGAAGAACCCATAAGCTTAAATTTTAAGATCTCACACTATTTTAGGGTGCATCTCTAAAGAGGCAAGGTGAAAATGTTTTAAAAATGCAACCTAAGGGGTCTATTTATACCCCTTTCAGGTATCCAAGTACTGCTATTGCATTCCTAGGTATGAAATTACACTATCTGAACTCAGCAGTAGATATTACAATTGCAATCACCCTTTGTGCAATTGGACTATCCTCCCTGGCACCAGATATCACCTGAAATATGGAAATTTCTAAGTTTTCACTAAGGCCTCTGGATTTATTTGAAATCTGATTTACCTAAATAAACAGTGTAACCCTACTAAGTTCAATATTCTAAATGTATTGGAAAAATTTTATTTTCTAAAAGATATTGTTTTCATAGAGTTGGCCCCCAAAACCCAAAATCACAATTTCCAAATTAAGGGTTGAAATGTGATTTAAAAGCCAAAAATCATAACAAACATGTTACCACCCTAAAATCAATGTTCTAGATCTACTAGCATATTTTGTTCAGTCATCCGTCACATGGATCAAAAGATAACTACATAAGTCCATAATAAGACTCTCGAATGCACCAAAAACCACAATATTGCACAATAGGCACCAAAATGCAACGGGAACCATGCCAATCATCCCCATAGCCCAAAAATACCACCATGCAAATATGTAAAGGTGTAAAATAGTCATTTCACACAAAAGCACATATTTCACATATTTCATCAAATTTTCAAGTCGTTACATTTTATGCCTATTTGCTTGTGTTTGGTGAATCACTTAAAATTGAAGATCCCACTTAGATAAAATGGGAAGAATATCCATGGGTACCAAAGTTATTTGATGGACTGTCATCATACATTAGGTTAACCTAGTTTTTTAAGTCACTTGTGGTTATGCTTAGAGTAGATTATGGATAATTGGATTGTTGACCTTGAATAATTGATAGTAGATATCTATTTTAGTGCTTGAATTGTGTTTTGTGAAATTTTTAGTGATGATTGGGGTTTAGTTACCATTTAGGATATAATCATTTTATTATAGTTATTTTTTTGGAATGCCTAAGGTTTAGAAAATACTTAGTGTATAAATAGACTTGTAATAGTTGTGGAGACTAATGGGGTATTAAAGCATATTGTTAACTAGTGTAGTTCTTCTTTTTGTTAGTTAGTCTAATGATATCATCCTTGGGAAATAAGAGACTTATTATGCAGAATAAGCGAGGTTTGAGTAAGGTTTGATATATAACATTGTGTGTATTGTTTATTATTTTTGTTTTGCCAGTGTGGGGGATTATGTGAATATTATTATTTATTTGAGAGATTATAATTATGATGATGCTTGAGTGGGGTCTTGAATTAATATTATTAGCTTTATTTAGGTATTAATTGCCTTACTATTTATTGTGATTCCTAAGTGGGGGCTTGAGTTGATTTCATAGGCCTATTTGAAGTATTTTTTTACGTTATCATTAATGTGATGCCTAAGAAAGGGTATTAGATTGATATTATTAATGTCTTGCATGAATTTTAAGATGGTATTATTATTCAATTGTCTATTTCTTGACTATTATCATATTGAGGAGATTGGAGCTCATTTACACCATTATTGAATGGATTCATTATCTTCATACATTTAGTCATGAGCATGCATACTCATCTCCTTCATTCATATTCAGGGAAATTGGTACCACTGAAAAAAACTTTACCCTTGGATATGACCTTCAGCTGGCAAGGAGAATGAAACACCTTATAAAACCCTTAGTCGTGATCATTAGTCGGCAAGGTTGATTGAGATTGTGAAATATACATGGGTTGCGAACCTCTCATGGGTCCTATCCTAAGACATTGATTCTCAAAAGGTTTGTGCGAAGCCATGATATGTATTATATCATTATTATCCCATCATCATCTAAAATACCTCGAATTTTGGTCCTTGAAAGTTTCTTGACTTGTGAGCTTACTGCCCAGACTACGACTCTATCTATGAGTCGTAGGTTGTCTTGACGGGTCATTGGACTTAATTCATAAGGAGTCTAGTAAGATTTGACTGAGTTTTTTCCTTGGTGAAGACTTGAGGCTATGAGTCGTAATGACTCCTTACGAGTGTAAGGTACCAATCATAGAGTGTCTAGTGTATGCCATAATAGTTTCTATGTTGATTACGAGTGGAGTTTTTGAGTCGTAATGTCTGGCTATGAGTCGCATTGTATGACTCATAACCAGACCAGTACGGGTGTCCATGGCCCTTTTCAAGCCTATGACTAGATCTCACGAGTCGTAGTATGACCCTACGAGTCGTAAGGTCACCCATAATGACTGGAGATATTTTTTTGTTTTATTTAAAAGGGCACTTTGGTCATTTCCCTCCTTACTCACTTAGATTCCACATCCATAAAACACCTTTGGTGCATTATTTAAATAATTTAACAAATCAAAGAAATCTCTTAACTCTCTCAAATCCTCTTAAGCAAAGAAAGCTAGGGTTTCCTCAAGGTTGAGCATCTAGGGGTTAATTCACGAGTTCTTCTCCATAATTGAGAATTATTCAGGCATGTATCTCTTCCCCAAACCATATTTTGTTAAAAAATATGTGATTTAAATTGACCTATGTGGTTTAATTGTTGGTTTTTGGATATGGGTTGAGGGTTTTTGAATGATTATTGTCTATGTGATGTTTCATGTTTACATATGCATTATTTATGCTTTAAATGGTGTTTTTGAAACCAATTTGATTTATGGGTGTCTAAATTAAATGGGGACTATGATTTTGTAATGCCCCAAGAGTATACCCTGGGTACCACACGGTGCTTACAGTCCCAAGGGACCACAAGCTAACCCATGAACTGGTACCTACTGTAAGTACTGAGTAAAACTGATAACAAAAGATCATATACAGAATATAACAGAGAAATTCCATAAGATTTTAAGTCATAAATCTGATAAATTCTATAAGAAAAAATTGATAATACTGAAAAGATATTTGACAATGACAACTAAAATCTGAAAACTGACTAACTGTCTGTACTAGTTTGAAAAACCTCTACTAACTGACTGAGGAGCTGATGGGACAAACCTCTAACAAACTCTGACTGAATGGAAATGACTGAACCTGATAAAGTAATCTGAGCTAAATAAATCATGTCCTTAAAATATAAGGACTCACCACTGCTATGGTTTATGATCTGGAAAGTCTTTGTGAGATCCGAGAACTGAGCGTCTGAAACTATGATATGATATATGATAGCACAAGAAAAGAGTATATGATCAGTACTTTGAATGTACTGGTATGCTAAATGAGGTAGATGATATGCTTGGTTTCATGTGCATGAATAATAACTAACTGAATAAGTAGCATGAAATACTGAATAGAACGCATGAAATCTATAAGTAATGAAGATGCGTGAAATATGTAACTACTAAGGATGCGTGACCAAGCATAAAACATGTTCTGAATATAATTTGTAAACTGAGATACTTAAATTTGATAACTAAATTACTGATATTTGTATGCTATGGGACAAGCAACCAAAACTGAATTACTGAGTTGATTACTAGACTGAGACTGTTGGAGCTACCATCTAACCAACATGCCCCAATGAGCAATTTAGGGTCCAACATGTGACCCCATTTGTAAGGGTTTCAGTACCGTACCACGGGTACTAATACTGGTTATGTGGATACACTGAAGTGTTTTCCCAAAGGACTAAGGGTTACCCTCAACTGGAAGGCACCCGTATGAGATTAACCCTCGACTAGAAGGTTAACATCTCAACCTAAGCTGGCTACATAGTTTTGGAATGTAGGGACTACTAATAAAGGTCACACCCTCAACTAGAAAGTGAGTCCCAATCCCTGGGTTCGCTCGATGCTAAATCCTACTCCCAACTGAACTGACTTGAAAGATGAACTGTTATAAGTTTAACTGATTATGATAACTGACTAAACTGATAATGCTCATAACATATTCTGAAACTAATCTAAAGATACTGAGACTAAGTAAACAACTAATTTTTTGGGTATTCATAACCCCAGGACTCGATAGCAATAATAGTAAAATAATACTAAAACTTTAAGGACATAGCATGGAAATATTTATATCAAAGTCCATTCTTATAGGTATTTCATCAAACACTTGGTGTTCATAGTTCAATCTAAGCATAGGAATAGTTTAAAGCTTGTAGGAATAGAATGAATTCAACACCAACATCACCAATTACGAGTTAAATCATAGAATAACAACATTAAAATATGTGGGTATAGAATTACAATTCATTGGAGTTCATGGTCAAAATCACAATTTAAAATCATAATAACTTGTAAAGATCATAACTTTGAATTTAAAATTGGATACATGGACTTCATGTGTAAAAGAAACATATAGATGTACACCTAATATACCTGGGTTGATGAATTCGTGAGAGTTACTGGGGTTTTTCTTGGGATTTGATCTTGAATCTTGAAGGTTAAGGATTGTTATTTAAGAAAATATTAGTTTCTTGGAGAGAAATTATGAGTAATGGGGGACTAAATGCCTCTTTAGGGTTTTAATTTTGTGTTTTAGACGAGTTTAGGGTCTTGGGAAAAGACCAAACGGTCCTTAAAATTTAAATTGCAAAAGCTAGAAATCTTGATTTTGACACCCGACGTGATGCGGTGCAATCGCATCGGGCCACTGAAAAAGGGACAATCCTCATTTTGTCAAACGACGCAATGCGGTGCCTTCACATTGCGCCTCAGGAAACAGACGATCCTCAATTGGAAGCTTGGCGAGATACGGTGCCTCACTGGAAAGTGATAATTACAAAAATACCCCTTAGCATGACACGTACTTATCATGGTGACATACTAGACAAGGAAGAACGTGATTTCGGCCATCACTGCGATGTGGCCTTATCGCGTTGGCTACTACTTTGCACTAAAAGAGCCATAACTTCTTACCCCGAGTATCAGATTTAGGAAAAATTTGTATTGTTAGAAAGATAATTCAATTTCCTATCACTTTGTGGGTCTTGAGATGGAAAATACTGAGTAGAGCAAAAGATATGCTCGTTTGAAGTTGACTAAAGAAACATTCTTATATAAAATTCAATCGGTAAGGATTATTTTGATTCGTCTAATAGCGGGGAGTTATTTGAGGCCTTAATATACTATGCATGAGCTTGAAACATGATGCTAACATTGACTTGAATTTTTGGGGTATTATAGGTTTTCCCCAACTTTAATGAGTTAATGATTTAGAATTGGTGATAACCTTAACCCAATCTTGTGAAATTGGCTTTGAACATGGGAATATGCACATTGAAGAGTATTTTAAAACTTTGCATGGTAAATAGAAGTAATGAAATTTGAATTGGTTTTGAAACGGGCCATGGTGGTTATGAAACAAATTTAATTATAAACTTTGAAGTCTAATTTGTTGAGGGGTTAGAGTCCCGCTTAGCTACGTGTTTTAGTTCCTACTTGGAAATTTGGATTCCCATTGGCTGAGAGGGTTAGAGTCCCTCTTAGATTTGTGGTTGGTTTCCTATGTGGTACTTTAGAGTCGTGATAGCTAATTGGGTTAAAGTCCCAGAGAAAAATTGATAGTTTTGGCAAAGTGACATGCGCTTGCAGGCTATAGTCAGTATGATGATGCCTTAATGAATGACTCATTTTTTTATATGATTTTGAATGTGTGAAAAAAAAATTAATTAGGCTTTAATGAGGATTGTGTAGCTACGCCGTGAAAGTAGTGATCCTAAAAGACCAAAACTAGAAACTGCATTTGCGGGCATGGAGGTCTAACTGGCCTGGGGTTTGAGTCCCCCTGCATATGATCAAGTGGTTTGAGTCAACCTTATTATATGACTGGGAGGTTTGAATCCCCCATATTACATTATATGATCGGGTTCTTAAGTCACCTTAATATGTGATTGGGAGGTTCAAGTGCCCCGTACATATGTATAAAATTATTCTTCGGTTTATGCTGCTACATGAACTGGGTCTACCTAGGGGTAAGAGTTGGGGCCCATATAGCCCGTGGGTACTGTTATATGATAGTTAAGCAACATAATCTAGGATAAAGTTTTAAAGTGTATGTTATATAAATATAAATATATATATATATATGTATGCACACATGTATGTGAATATGTAGATTGAGTTGAACTGGATTTTGAATTGTCTATGCTTTATTCTTATCTCTGACTTACATGCTAGTGCTCAATCAACTAACCATCTTTGGATGTTATATCCCCATGCGATATAGGGTCCAAAGGAAATTCTACTTTTCCTACACAATGATAGGTGGATCGGCTTGATTCATCAGTTATTTGTGGTGTAGTGGTGAGCTTCTATTATTCAAAAAACTTGATCATTCCATAGGTTTCCCTTTCCTGAATTACAAGTAAAGACTTTATATTAACATTATCATTTTCATTGTTAGAGTCGAGAGCATATGCCGACGTAGATTGCTTTTATGGTATAGAGGCTTTGTGGATTCGTATGGATGGATTTTTGTTGTTGACATTCATAAGCTTTTGAGTTACTATTTACTCTATCTTGATATATGTTTAAAATTCATCCGCTAATAGGTGTATTATATTCTATTTGGTTAGGCAAAGGGGGTGGTCTCCGATCCTCTATGGACTTGAGATGCCCGTCATGGCAAAGCCCTGGTTCGGCTTGTGACAACATCACTACATTGTATAGCATTACCTGCATTATATTACAATCCTTTGGTCTGGTTTATATTGTGTTTTGGTTGTTTACTTTTGTATCAAATTACAACAATTGAAACTTTTTTGTGATATTATGTATTTTGTATTCATTTCACTATATTATACATATGTTACATACTTCTTAGTTGATTTAGGAGTTGAAATATTTATTAGAATTAGGGTATGTCTATGGCTTGGTTTGTGAGACTTTTAGTGACACACCTATTGATAGTATTATATACATATAATTATTAATTCTCACTATTGTATCCCTGGTTATTGGAGTCTGATATAATGTGCTAGTGTATCTCTTTCATAAATGGGTTTTTTTACTTGTTGATCATAAAATGACTAGTTGTTGACTTTCTTGGATTATTTTTCCTACTCAATATATTAATATTCCTAACTATTGAGTTGGAATACCTTGTTAGGATGAAGTGGTGTATTTATCTATGGTAGATTTAGAGAACCTTATACAATTGGGGTGGTGGTTCTCACCATCTCTTTAGATTAGGATTGGTTATCAGTGATGCTTGTTGAGTACACGTGTCTCATACTCACTCTTACTTCTTTATTGATTTTCTAGTTTTATGCATCTCGTGTAGGTGTTGGTTTGAATAGTTGACCATAAAGTGAATTTTTCAATGTTGATATTACAGAGATCGAGGAAGTAGTTGGATGCTTCATAGAGCTTACCCTAATCTCTATTTATCTTACACTTTATCCACATTTAAGATATTGTAGTTTGTTGATACTATTCTATATTTAGGAGCTTGTACTAGTGACAACAAGACCTGGGGATGTACCCTCAAATTATTTTTCACCTATGATATCATGAAATTTGTTCTATTCTTCTTCTTCTTCTTCTTTATTATCTTCGTCTTCTACTTCTCGTTTACTTTGATTATTTAGTTAAGTTGGGTTAGACTTACATTTATCATAGGGTGTGACAGGTGCCATCACATACTCTATTTTGGGTCTTGACACATCCTCATACCAAATAAAACTAAAGGTTAAAATAAGCTAAATATATGTAAACATCTTGTTAATAGTATAAATGGTCAATGCCATTGAGAATCTATTAATACTGTAATAAATACACAGTCAAAGTTACGTTTCAATTATACTGAGAGACAAAAAAATATAGATTCACTAGATCTCTAAAGGGAAGAGATCCAAAGTTTATTTTGAACAACTTTAGGTTTATAGAAGCAGATGTACATGTGGAGTTCTATCAACTCAAATGTTGTTGAAAATTAAGAGTCAACTAATAGTCAATTAACTTATGATAATAGGGTTGGATGAGATGGTAAATAATTTATAGATGTCACTAATGATAAAACTCTTCAAAATTAAATACTCTTTCCACGAAGTAGTTAAAAAATTTCAAACCAAATAATATCACATGCTTTAGTAAGAGATATAATAGAAGTTAAATTCAAAAGTTGCAAGCTACTGATCTACTAGTTCTTTTTTCCAAAACTTTTATTTTCACGTGATTCTAGCACATTCCTAGTTATGAAAAAATAGGAAAAACTATTAGTCAACAATGCTCCCAGAAACTTATTTATGTGTAGAATCAATCTGAATTTGTAGCAAAAATCACAAGGAAACAATAAGCAGTGAGCATTATTTTTGGTAGATGGTTAGAGTTATGCATGTATTTGTAATATATGAATTAGTTATGAGTGAATAGATGTATCATTTTATGCTAGGATTAGCTATCCAAATTTTAGCTATTCATGTATAACTTGTTCCACCTTTTATCATACATAAAATAATACATAGATTCCTTCTTAAATTATACATATATTAGTTATTATAATGACC
The DNA here is from genome assembly GCA_030864215.1 of Capsicum pubescens. Lineage (NCBI taxonomy): Eukaryota > Viridiplantae > Streptophyta > Magnoliopsida > Solanales > Solanaceae > Capsicum > Capsicum pubescens. The sequence continues at coordinate 124,479,494 of CM061544.1, forward strand.
ATATCAGTATTTAGAGTCTTCCCCTAGTTTCCCCATATCATTTATGACTTGTTGGGATTGACAGTTCAGTTATTGAATAATTCGTTTGATTTTTAGAGTTAATTTCTTATTTTGGAGCTTTCATTATTAAAAAATGGGTATCAAACCTAAACTTAAGGTAAACAGTCCCAAATGCCAATTTTGACAGTTTTGTTAACTTAGGAATGTCAATTTTTGACTAGGAAGATCCTTGGTTAAGGTTCCAAGGGTTCTCGACTAACTATAGGCTATTGGGTGGATTTTTAATTAAAATGACCCTTTGGGTGTGGGCCCACTTTTGATTGGAATAACCTCAGATGGAAATTTTAATATTGTCGTTTAGTCTAAAATGTTGAATTTGGTAGGGTAGCATAATTCATTTATATTCATGTGGGATTTTGAATGAATCTTGAGGATCAGATTAGAAACTTGGCACTTTGACAAACTTTTTGGTCCATCTATGTTTTAGTCTTCACATTCGCAAGGCTTGGCTGATCAACTTTGTTGGTGCATCCATGTTTTAGCCTTCACATTCGCGAGACATGTCCAAATTGGCAAGGGTCAATAAATATTGGCCTTTGCGTTTGCAAGCCGGCCCTCGCATTTTTGAAGTGTAAGTTTCTCGACCGGTCCAAGCTTCCTCATTCACGTTCCCAGTGAACCGTCTGTATTTGTGAAGGCTTAGTCATGTTAAGTTCGCATTTGTGATGAGGTCCCTACATTCGCAATGAAAGGACCCCTGGGCATATTTATTCCTAGAACCTAACTTTTCCCTCATTTATTTCAAGTCCTAACTTCATAAAATCCTAAAGGAGCTAAGAAATTATGGAGATCAATCTTTTGATGTCCGGTGTGATATTGAGGGGCCGTTGTGGTCATTTTCTCATTGTTATTTTCATAAGATTTTTTTCAATTTCTAGTTTAATTCATTGGTCAACCTTAAATCCCTTAGAATAGTGATGAGGCTGATTTGGGGCCTATTTGTACTTGAATTTCACCCATGTTTGAGTGTAAATAATCCTTGAGCTTAGAGGGATGTGTTGACAGTTTCAACTTTATGATTCCACTAGCAGACACCATGTGGAATTTTTAGCTCGATATTTAACCTAGAGAATTTATATGCAATATGGGTAGCGTTGTTCTCGTCTTAATGTATAGATTACTCTTTTTGATAGCATAACAATATTTGGAGGCTTCTATAAGGGGAAAATCTCTGGATAGTAGACTTTCTTGAGCTTTCAGCGGCATCCAGGTAGGCTAGTCTTACTTTTCTCATATATTAAAGCTTTATTATAATATTAGTGCAGTATAATTCTATCTATGGGTAGGTATTTACGACTCAACTGATAGTCTAGTATTTTATTGGTTAATGTTAGTTGGTTTGGGGGTCTTTTTGGTAGATATTGACCCGTTTTCTCTCATATTAGCTATAATACATTAGGAATAGTGTTGCTTTATTTAAAACCTTCGGATGGGATTTTAAATTTGTGGTCTAGGTGGGTTAGGTGCTTACCTTAGCTTGGATTTTTGGACAAGAGGCAGGCCCCGCCGGCGCTCCTTTGATCCTATGCTTAAAAAGTGTTCATTGTAGATTTAAGGGGTATTCATTCTTCATCTTAAGATAAATCTTGATCCTTAGAAAGACTTAGATGATTTATCGAGTTTTGGTTAACCTTGTTACTTGATTAGACTAACATTTGACCGTCAAAGACCTTATTAATAGACTTAGTGACTAAACTTGTGTCGCCTATCAATTTGACCATTCACCTTCAGAATTTAAGATAAATTTAGACTAAAAGTGAATTATGGTTTTGGCTTATCGTTATTTGAGATTTATTCTCTAGTTTCGATTTGAGTTTGACATTCATGATCTATATTTGATAATATATTCATGATCTAGCGTACATAATCTATATATGGAACTTTTTATAATGATGGTATCCTCTAGTTTCGATTCAAGTCTGGCACTAATGGGTCAAAGAGAGTTCAGGTGTGTTATTATTTGTGGTACACTTTAAGTTTCTTATTGTCGGTATTTCTTTCTTGTTTGCATCCATCGGTCTTATTGGAGCTCAGTTGGGTCATTCCTCACTTGTTGTGTCTACTGGGCTTATGGGGGACTAGTTAGATTGTAGTTAGATTCTATATACTTTTGATTACTTATTTTGCATATTTTTGTTTTAGCTGATTTTGAGGTTCTATTTTAGATTTATGTCATTTCATTCCTGTCTTTAGTTTACATCCTCACATTTTATTATACTTTTCTTATAATTTAAGTCAGTCGACCTATGATGCCTATTGATCACCCATTGATTTTGTAGCATACTAGAATTCTCCATTTTTTCGTTGCAAACACGAGTATGAGTTACCATCACTGACTCTCCATTTAAACATGTTATGCTTCGAAGATAGGGTGATATTTTAGAGATGGAGTTGATTCTGTCTTTTCTACTACTTTTGATAGTCTTTTGTATATTTTGAGAATATTTGTATATTTTCTACTACCTAGTACTCTTATTTTTAATTTAGTGGCTCTTCTACCAACCTTACTCAGTCAGAGGACTCTTGTGGGTTTGGTCTATGGTTTGCCTGACCTACTTGTGGGCTAAAGTAGAAGTCATCATGACTCGAGAAATCGAATCGTGACAGTTATTTGGATTTTTAATCAATAAATTAAATAATGTATTAATTTTATACATAAATTATTTCCTATCCACCAAATATTATAGATGTTATACATAGTGTAATATATAAATTACTCTATTTTTATCTAGTAATCAAACGTCCTCTAAATTTATAATTATTCACTTAGTCACTTTCATTATTAAGAATATTGTTTTTGCAAAAGAAAAAGTTCACATCAAAAAAATATAAAAATAAACAAAAGACATTGAAGATACAATAGGACATTTCTATCAACACACTAATTTGTATTTATTTCTTGTTCAAGCTCCACATCATCATCCTTTTCTGTTTCATACTCATATTTCATGGATTCTTCTTCTAATTCATGATGCTTTGGCAACAATCCATCACCAATTAGCTTATTCATTTTATTTTTCGCTTTATTAAGATCATGCAAGAGCATATTTCATCATCACTAATGTTCATATCTATCTCATGGACTTCAAATTCTTCAACTTGAAATGGAAGACTCTAATATAATATTGTGATCACTCCCTCATCACATAAGTCAGTAACTTTTTGAAATTTGGTTTTAACATAGCTAACTATCTAATGATCCTTGTCTTTCTTTATGTTAGGATAAGATTTATAATACACATGAGTTGTTTGTTGTCATGACCCAAACTAGGGCTTGGTTGTGACGGGTAGCTCAAGTCTAACATGAATCGGAGACCACTCCCAGCTCCTAACCAAACAGGACATAATACCTCCAACAATGACTGAATTTTGAATATATAAAAAGATTGTATAAGATAAGATCAATGAATTTAAGATATGTCTACAATCAATAAGCATTAACCAACCAAAATAACTAACACCACTACCCAAGTCCACAGTAATCTACAAAGCGTACTAATAAACTGAAATCAATAAAGTGGCGGGACATGCCCCCAACTCTGACATTGACCATGATAATGATAATGTTAATGTGAACTCTTCAATTCTAGTTTATGAATGGAAACTAATGGAATGATCAAGTATTTCAGAGAATAAAAGCTCACCATTTCACTGCAAAGGACCAACGAACCAAGTTGATCCACCTAAAATGGCGTAGATTTAATTACCCTTCAGGTCATTTCTCGTGATTTCTCTAATTATATTCGTTATAGCTTTTCCATAGATACCCCAAGTCATTTACGACTTGCTAGAACTAATAGTTCGGTTATCGGCCAGTCCATTTGGTGTTTAGAACCATTTCACTAATTAGAAGTCTTCGTTGGTTCCAAATGGCCATTGAGCAAAAACTTTAGTAAAATAATATCGAATGCAAATTCTAAATACGCTAGAAGCACCAAAATAGCAATTTTAGGTTGGGTATAAATTTGGTTCGTGTCCTTCTAAACCCGAACACATTTTGACCAGATGTCGGAAAGTTGAAAAATTGAAAATTTGGGTGTAGGGCCTACATTTTGTCTAAATGTCCTCGGATGGAAAATTTAACTTTGCCAACATGGCTGTAACATTGAAATAAGTATGGTTGCATATCTCATTTTCTAATATTGAACTCTGGATGCAACCTTAGGCCTTGACCAAAAATTCCAAGTTTTAGCCATTGTCTAGTAGAGCAAGGTACCGCGATCGTGAAAGCCTTGGTGCGATCATGATGTTGCAATCGCAGATAGCGTGGGTACATGTCCAAAATATCATAGGGCATGGGAAAGGAATGTTTAAATACATTTTTAGTCAAGAATAGGCCATTTTGTCCATTGTCTTGAGTCCCAAAACCCAAAGAGAGAGTGTAGACAACAAAGTGAGACTTGGATTTTGATTGGGAGATTGAATAACTTGCATAATCATGATTAACGTCGAATCTAAGGTATTAATCCTTGAAATTTAGTGTTGAATTATAAATAGTTTGACCTAAAACCCCAAATGGCTAGAGGCTTTATTTTAGCCCCAAATATGGTTGATTTACTCTAATTTCGTCCGAGTTATAACTCCCTAATGGTATTTGAATAATGGGTTGGTCTCGGAAGCTCATTTTCCATATGTGGGTCCTACTTGGGGTTTTTTAGTATTATTTTGGAACCAAAGCACAATGGTGCAATATGGTTGTTGATATTCTCCTAATAATGCTTAGATTGCTTTTTTGATAGCTTAGCTAATAGAAGAAGCTTTGAGGAAAGAGAAAGCGAAGATTGTTGGTTTGTGAGATATATTTGGATTCAAGGTGGATTAGGCTTACTTGTGTTAGATTGAGCTTTATTATAGTATAATTGTGATATCTTGATAAGATTGGGCGGGGTCTTAGATGTTGAAATAGTAGATGGTAATGTTTGAGATTAGTTAAACCACTTAGGATTTGAATACATTAAGTGTGATATTTGACTCATAGTCTTGAACCTTGGTTAGTTGGTCTTGCTATCTCATGAATAGCATGAGAATGCTCTAGTTGATCTAGTTAGATGGGAGTGACCTTGTTCACACATCTTAAGAGTATGTTGACCTATATATGCATAGTTGTAAATTGGAATTAGGTGCTTTGGATGAACTAAGAGAAAGACTTGAGGAAGAATTATCCTTTAGAACTAGTGTAGATTAATAAACCTTTGAGACGTGATTTAGATAACTTAGTCTAATTCTGGGTAGAAGTTAGACTTGAAGAAGATAATTTGAGATATTAGAAGCGGAACTTGACCCACCTTAAACTTGAACTATGTGACCTCATTAGAGACCTAGATATGTATTGAACTCCTAGAATTTTCTTTTTATAATATGATGGCTACACCCGAAATATGATTTGTTCATGATGTTGATTTTGGGATAATGTGCATGCTTGATAGATTATCTTATAGTCATTATTTGGATAGCATTGGAATGTCTTGTGAATTGAACATATGGCTATGATATCACTTAACTGTTTTGCTAGTTTACAATGTGAGCCTTGGATTATGTCATTACTTATATTATGCTCAAGACTAGTGACTAAACTTATGTTTGTGATGAAGAATCCCTTTTGTGCTAGTATTGTGAAGCATTCCTAATAAGATAGATTCTAGAAAATATAATCATGACTTGTAATAGACCATGCTAATAACCATGTCAAGCCCATTAATGTGTTGAGTCTTCATACCATATGGATATGCATGTTCAAGCACTTACTATTATAATGGATTGATAATGAATAGTGAGATACTATGATATGTCTTTACTTGTTTCTCTTACAATCTATTGTTTAAGGGGCTTGTACTTGTCAATGATTTGACTACACACACACACACACACACATATCTATTGATGTTATGATGAATATTGATGTTATGGTAAATGTTGATGATATTACGATGCCCGGAAAGTACTGAGGATATATTGATGATATGATGATGCTCGGTAAGTTCGGAGGGCATGTTAATGGTATGATGATGCCCGATATGTTCAGAGGATATAGTGAAGATATTATGATGCCCAGTATATCTAAGGATATATTGATGATATTATGATGTCCGGTAGGTCCAGGAGATTTATTGATAATATTATGATATCCAGTATATCCGGAGGATATATTGACGTTATGATGATGATCGATAAATTCAGAGAATATATTGATGATATTATGATGCCTGGTATATCCAGAGGATATATTGATGATATTATTATGCCCAGTATATCCATAGGATATATTGATGATAACATGATGCCCGGTAAATCTGGAGGATATATTGATGATATTTTGATGTCTGGTACATCCGGAGGATATATTGATATTATATATGGTAAACATGTGTATATATATTTATGTGTTATTATGCCTTTATATGATTACATCCATGTGTTCCTTAAAGATAATATGCTAATCATGGGACGTCGGTTGTAAATCTTCAATCCTAATCACTTGTTTGGTGGTGTAGCTCTCACTAGTGTTAAATCATGAGTAGAAATAAAATATGTTGAATAAATAATTAAGGCTAATTAGCAAGTGGAATCTTGTGTAGAAATAAGAATTAAACTAGTGGGTATGTTTGTCTTGAATAAAGGGATTAACTAAGGAATATTTCCTAATTAATGAGTTGTGTGGTAAATAGTGGACTACTAAATGACTCTTTTACTTTATGACTAGAAGGATAGAATTCTAGATAAAGGCGGGGAGGCAGTGGGGCACGGAGGACCACCGGCGGCAGAAGCTAGGCGGCGAGCAATAGAGCTCCAAACTTTCCAAAATAACAGGCAATTTCACGATCATATAGGTGGCACGCCATACTAAATCAAAGCTTCCATCAACACCTCCAACACAAAGTCTGACCTTTCAAACATGAAAAGCGATTCACATCCATATAGGTGGCAAACCATTCAAAATCAAAGCTTTCAATCGACATACTACAGCTTTCCTACGACTAGATACGCATCCATAAGGATGTCTTGCTTCAGTAATAAAGAGGTCACAACTTTGAATGGGATGGAATGACTTTTAACACTGAGCTACACATCCGAACGGTTTGACTTTGTAACAAAGACTTTGCAACACTCAACGAGATGGGACGACTTTGTCATCTTAGAACACATGAAATCCTTTGTCTCCTTAGTACAAGATTGTTCCATATATGACATTAGTGGGTCTTATGATGGCTCTCCCTGGCCTATTAGCCTCAAGAATTTATGGAAAAATAGGTTTACTAAGGCAGACCTCAAATATTCGTGCTCTTTTTGAGATAACAAATTAATTCAGAAAGCTATGGCATGGACTTAAATAAATTCATTTCACATACATAGAAAGGACTCAGACATCTACGTTATGGGGATAAAGCCGACTTCGTTTCATATTCATGGAAACTACCTTTGGAGTTCCATATTGCAGTCACAATAAGTATTTCACCAAAGTATTTCCTTACCCCACCGCTCTAACCTAAGGGACCAAAGAACCCATCCATTTGGAAGAGAGAAAATAAGATCAAGAGAGTTTAGACTACAAATATCTTTATTGAAAGAGAAACTACACAAGAGGTTTTTTTTAGGTAAAATAATTGATACCCTCTACCTAAAGGCCTATGCTTTATTTTATCGAAGAATGAAGCTTACTTGATAAGATAGACCTATGGATAAATATGAAATAAATATTACAATCCAATCCTAACAACTAAGGAATAGGCATTATCCATTATGACTGGATAAGTCTTATCCTCTTGTAAGGGATAAGCTTTATCTGTTATGACTAGATAAGCCTTGTCTTTATTAAAAATGGACCCTACTAACATATGATGGGCCAAATAAAAACAAAACACACTAATATTGTTGGCATGTGACAGCATGTGCAAGTTGGTGAGTCTGTAGCTTGCAAGCAGGTGCATCAACAGCTTCATAGGCATCTTGCAAGCAAGTGGATAAGATCTTTGACTACGAAGTAGCTGAGTTAGCAGCTTTAGGACAAACCCATCTGAAAAGGTAACCCAATGAGAAGGGTTTTCTTGAAGATGAGGGTAACCCACTAAAAAGAGTAACCCACTGGCGAGGGTAACCCAATTAACCAGGATTTCTTAAAGAGGGGTTATCGAAAAGGGTAACCCACTGCAGAGGGCTACCCGCTGGGAAAGGTAACCCACTGGAGAGGCTAACTTCTTGCACATGTCATATGGTGTTATCTTTTAGGTAGTGTTGGATAGTGTCGGCAGTGATGAGCTTGCGTATCCTTCTTCCAACCACTAGTTGATGTCGTGCTTGATGAGTGGTTTCATGAGTCTAATGGTCAGCATTGTTTCCCTCTTCTCTTTCATCAAATAGTGTTTGGAAAAGAATACCTCTATCCTTAACAAAAATTCTTCCAAGAAGTTATCCTTTTCCTTGATGTACTTTACTTAGAATTTGTAGGGAGAAAACCATTGAGACCAACGAAGAATCTACGGATTTGGGATGATCTTTGGATTCAGCTGGACTATTTTGGGAAAAGCTCGCTTATCCATTTCAATCTAAAATTTAGTGTGAATAAGGAAGAAGTTGAACTTCTTAATTCTATTCTTCACAGCAATAATTTCCTTAAAGGTGGAATGATAGTATTGTTCTGCCTCTTTGAACTTTCCACGTGTATGTTCGCATATTTTTCACTGGCTATCTTTTTCTTCCAGGAGAACTGCACTCTAATAGTCGTTGAAGTATAGCTATACTCCAAGAATTTCCTTCAATAGTCATTGGAGAGAGAAAACCATTGAGACCACTGGAGAATCTATGAATTTGGGATGATCTTTGGATTCATCTGGACTATTTTGTGAAAAGCCCGCATAGCCATTTCAATCTGAAATTCAGTGTGAACAAGGAAAAATCTAAACTTCTTAATTCTATGCTTCGTAGAAAAAATTTCCTTAAAGGTGTAATTATAGTGTTTTTCGGCCTCTTCGAACTTTCTACTTGCATGTCCGCATATTTTTTTATTATAATCTTTTTTTTTCAGGAGAATTGCACTCAAATAGTCATTGCTAGCCTCAGTCTGCAATATCATCTATCCGTCTGATGGGATATGGAGTGTCTTAACATAACTGGATATTTCTTTATTTTTTAAACTGCATCATCCTACTCTTTTCCCCAAGCTGGAGCATTTTTCTTTAGCATCTTCGTGAGAGGGGAGATATAGGTGGAGACATCAAGGATGAAGTATCTAACATAATTAATCACACCAATAAATTGATGGAGTTGTCTAACTGAAAAGTTAGTATCTGGAAACTTAAGCAATTCTTTGAAAATATGGGGTCCCAGAGTGTAAGACCCATGGAAAAGTGCATTCCCAAAAAGTGAATCTCATTGTGTACGAGGGTATCTTCTTTACTAGGAGCATTACTCTATGCTATTTTACCAGGTCAGGTAATTAGTGAAGGAGGTCAAGGTGCTCCTCTACAGTGTTTCTAAATAGTAGTATATCATTGATGTAGATCAATGATGTATGAAGGATGGGCTTAAAAATTCTGATCATAGATTTTAGGAACAGTGAAGAGGCAGTTTTGAGCCTAAATAGCATAACTTTCAACTGGTAGCAGTGAACGGGTATGTAGAAGACTGTTTTGGCTCTATCTTCTAGGTGTATGCCTAGCTGTCAGAATTCAAATTTGAGGTCTAATTTACAAAAGTTGGTGGATTTTTCTAGGTGTGAGAATAGGGCCAGCTTATTTGGAATGGGGAATTTACTATCTAGAAGGAAGTTGTTTAGGAGTTGGTAGTTTATGACTAGACAAAGTTTTCCCCTTGTCTTTTTATCACACTTGTTCACATAAAATGCTTCACAAGCCCACTAGGAATCTTACGGCTCGATGAACCCAAACTCTAGAAGTTCAGCACACTCTTTCTTTGTAAGCAGAAGATTTTTGGGATTCATACTAGAATAATGTACCTTTGTGGGATTGACATTTTCACTCTCTCTAAATAAAAGTCTAATGAAGAAGTCCTGGTTGAGCCATAGGGGATGTTTGTTCTTTTTTAAAAACTCTTTGTGGGATTCTGCATAGGATTCTTCTATCAGCTGGTGCTCTATCTTATTTACTAGATCATCGTCAGCAATCTAGAAAAACCTCGGTATGGTGGAATATTGCCTGAATCGGCCCATGAAGATTATATATTTTATTAGAATAAAGAGGCAGTTGTTAAGTTGTCTGTAGATGTTGAAACCAATGATCAGATCCTTCTCTGGTATGTTGGACCCAAGGAGTTTTGTTCTTTAGAGTATGCTTGGGAAGAATTTGATCATGATTGGCTGCCTCGTGATCACCCTAGTTGTTAGGACTCCTCCTTTTGATCCTGTGCCAAATGTACTGATGTGAGGAACCCATTGATCACCGGGGAGGATATCGAGATTCAGTACTGAGACAGCTGTTTCGGTGTCCATAAAGGTGATGACCTAAAGGGGCTTATCCCATCTTGATGGATATATCTTGAATTTGATATGGGGTGTTTCCATCTTAGAGATCATGTAGATTTCTTTCATAAGTATGTTGATCTCCTCTATCAGTTTTGCTAACCGATTAAATTCCCCTTCACTGATGGGCAATGATTTCTTCTCTAGGTAGTCATCGATAATAAGGGGCTAAGGTAGGCCATCAACGGAGAGAGATGGAATGACCTTGAGCACTCCTGCGTCTGTGTTGCAAACAAATTTAGGAATTATGTCTGGATTACAATGAAGAACCTCATCTTTTATTGGGAACTTATCAGCCTCCATCATTTCTTATGACGATTGAGCCTCCCTTTTTGACTTGATGGACTTAGGACATCTTTTTTCAAAGTATCCTTTGTCATGGAAGATAAAGCACTTGGATTTTCCTGGATCCTTCTTTCTGGGGGATCTGGTGTCATTGCCAGACATCAGTTCCTTATCTAGTGGTTTCTTTCTTTTAGCCCGCTTGTACTGTATGTGCCATTTATACCTTGCCTGACGTATTTAGAGCTGTGTAGACCTATCTGGTGTAGCATCTAGATCAACATGATTGGTAGTAATCACACCTGTGGTTTCATCAGCTTCTACAGGAAGAATATGATCCGGATCATTATTTGAGATCATCATATTTGCTAGGTCAACTGACTGAGGATGTCGTTGCTCTTCAAAGGCATCAGGGGAACTCGAATATTCCTCAACAAAGTCACCATGGAATTGTCGAGGAGTATGATTCCTTGCTTCTACTACATTGAACTCTGAGGTGTCTTCTTCTGGCATAGAAGGATATTAGTCTAGAAGAATTCTGGACATACGTGGTAACCATCAAGAATACTATGCTCGATAGATTTCTATTCCTCATCTAGTGGTACTTTATCTGGGACTATAGCATTCATCTCCGCAAAGATGCCATCTTATGATGGAACAATAGTCATTGAGTTCACTATATCAGCATGATGTGGGGCCTTCATCCTTTTAACTTGTCCTTGTTTTTCTTCAGCTTAATGGTAATCTAGTATGGCTTCTTTTCTTTTCTATGATCATCTGGGAAGGTCAGATCTTTGCTCATCATCTTGAGTTGGACTGAGTAGCTCAAAGGTAGATGAGCTTGATGGAGCTGTGGAAAAGGGTTGGTGTAGAATTTATGGTGATTTGGGAAACATGGTATATGTTTGGATATTTCATGGATTTATGGTGTTGTATCTCAATAGGGTAATCTATTCTTCAAGTGATGTCATTTCCCTTCTTTGTTAGCTAATAAAGGATAGTACTGAGGTGTCTAGTAGACATATCGTAGACTGGATAGCTTGTCTCCTTTCTTCTAGTACCTCTATGAGTTTGTCATGGCTTGAATCCCTATATTTATCATCATCACCATTTGTCTTGGCCATTTTATAACCTGCACAACTACAGTTTCTAGCCTAAGGTCAATGTCCCATGAAAAGACATTTGAACTAGTGTATGTTGCATCCCATATAATTGAATTGTTAAACCCAATCATTATCTCTCATGAATCTTTCAAATAAGTGTGGAACATATGTGAGGTTGAGTTTCTTTCCTTCGAATAAGTATTAAAGGGGATGAGTATACTGATAGGTAGAGATGTCTGGTGAGGTGTCACTTCAGATAAAGTTTGGAGACACTGAGAATAGAATCTTAACTTCTTATAACTATTGACACATGAATCTGGAATGACCTTGAGCAAGTCTTCCCTAGACACTTACATTGATATTTGTACACCAAGGATGGTTCTTTGGGTAGTATTTATGATTAAGGACAAGGAGATTTAGTCATCTATCATGGATAAAGGGTCATCATAGTTTTGCACTTGCCAAGTTGATTGGTAATGTATGGTTGGGCATGCGCTAGAATTTGGGGTTTCCAGAATTTGGACTTGGATTTTTAGTGCCTCTATTAATCATGGATCAGAAAAGGGCATGGTAAGGTTTGTAAATAGAGTAACAAGTTTCCCAGCATCCAGGATAATATGTAGAGTACCCAGATTTTCATGTGGTATTTGTGAAATCTTGTATCAAGGAGAGAAAGACAAACCTTAAGTGGCTGGCCTTTTCTTCCATGATGCGTCAACACAACACCAATAACACCAAAATGGATATGGGTATAACCATGGTTTCTTCACTCTTAACAGAAGTTTTTTGGCATCTGCAGAGTGATGAAATGGTCATCTGGAGTCGTAAGGATATACTGGTTAAGAGTTGTTACAGGAAAGCATTCCTTAACTCCTTCTGGCCTATTCTGATGCAATGAATCAATCCACATCCATGGATTACATTCTTTTTTACAGAGGCAGACTAGGGGTTAGGTAGAGGTATTTATGTGGAGGATATATCTTGTTTGTGTTGTAGCACCTCTACTTTAAAGAGATTGTTATCATTACATGACAAAGTTTTATGACGGGTTGGAGACATGGCTAACTTAGGAAAAAACTTGTACGGACTGGACAAAGTAGATGAAGCTGGCGAGTGAGTCGAGAAAGAAATATTTTTTGTATTTTCTTGGACTATAAAGACTCGATATATTTGTTATAAATCTCAAAGGACAAGACATAAGAAATATTTTTTCTAAAATATAAGAAAGGAAACTATGACTCGTTAAGTATAAGACGCAGAATATGATAACTATAAAACACTTACTCTGATAATAAAAATAAAACTATGACTAAGATATGTACAAGACATTGATAGTGATATCAGAGAGTAAAGACTACGGATCTAAGTCTAACAGCTAAGATAGAGTAAAAGTAAAAGAAAAATAAAAATGCAAAGCTGGTTCACGTGTTTGCAATTAGTAGTTGTGTATGCAAACTCCTGGTTCCTCCCCCCTTCGAAAGTGGGGATGGCCCTATGATAACTAGAATTCAGCCTTGGTCTAATGGCGTCTATGGATTAGTAGTGCATCTTGACTAGGTGCGGGTATTGGAAATTAGTGAATAGTAGTTAGTTCTATCTCATGGTTGAGGTTTATGTAAAGAATCAGTTAGGCTATAATTGGAGATCCTATAAGGACTAGTGAATTAGTAGCGTAATAATAATAAGTGTTGGTTAGTTAATAATGAATAGATAGAGTGTATTGACTAGTTAATAAATGATTATGGTTATAATTATCTTGGTATATGTTATTTCAATTGCAATAATTGATGATTATTATCAATCTTGGTAAATGACCTTTGATGGGAATGGTGGAAACCATGGAAATTAAGAAGTTGGTTATGGGACACCGTGATGAGTTCTTTTGGGTGTACTCCCCGGTGATATGGGATGCTTTGGTGAGTTTTTTTAATTTATGCTCTAATGTTTGAATGTGCGTTGATCGTGATATTTATGCAATCATAATTTTATATATATCTCTTTACGCTTCCAGATTGATGACGATTTGGAGACATGGCTAACTTAGGAAAAAACTTGTACGGACTGGACAAAGTAGATGAAGCTGGAGAGTAGACTCAGTACTGTATATATTGTTGTACTATTTGATTAGTTATTTTGTACGGTGATAATGAAGATGATTCAGGTTTGATTCTTCACCTTGACTTAGAGATTTGATCATGGTTTATATTATATTTATAAGATTATTTTGCTCAGTCAGTCGATGATGCCTACAGATTACTCTTTGTTTTAATACTTATACTAGACTTCTATAATATTTTGGTATAGACCCGAGTACTAGTTTCTGCCACTTAATATTTTTATTTATGATTGTGTTCATCTATCGTGACCCTTGTCAGGCGTTTCAACCTAAATAACATATTGCCTTAGCACAAGGTTACGGTGTTGTCTTACCTACTAATGGGTTTTAGTAGATGCCATCACAACTCATGAATTGGGTCCTGACAAATTGGTATCAAAACCTAGGTTTCATGGGTATTGTTAGTACAAGAGCAAGAGTCTAATAGAGTCATGAGGATGGGAACATTGATGTTCATTTCCTAAACTCCATTCCTGCACCTGATCCAGAGATTCCCCCGCCACAGCCAGCGATGGGCCAGCGACCAGCCCAGGCTCCACCAGGTTTTATTCCATTTTCATTGTTCAGAGATGCCTTGGTTCAGCTTTTGGGTATTATTGATGGTATGAAAACTACTAGAGCATGATTATAGCCTGCAACTATAGCTCCTAGATTTAAGGTTCATCCTACGCCAATAGTTGTTCAGCCGATGGCCGCTCAGCCAATTATACCCCAGCCTTCTATGTCTATCGAGAAGCAGAATATGTTTGGTAGATTTTTTAGTTTGGCTTCGCCTAGGTTTTTTGGTGCACCTGGAGAGGATGCATTTGAGTTTCTTATTGCTTGTGAGGATAGGCTCCATATCCCTGGATCGGGACTTGTTGAGACTCTTGGCATGGATTACCCTATATTTTAGTTGGATTTTTCTGCTCGACACTTGTGGAGAGGCTTTATGAGTTCTAGACCAATTGGATTTTCTCCCCTATCATGGACTCAGTTCTTCGAGATGTTCTTAAAGAAGTACATATTATGCAGCCTTTAAAATTGATTGAGGGGTCAGTTACTAGATGTGAGCAAGTTTCTAGGACAGTCGCCGAGTATGATGCCCATTTCCATTAGTTGGCTACGCATGAAATTATATTTTGGATATTGAGTATGAGAGAGTTCATTACTTTGTAAGAGTACTGAGTCTCCCTATTCAGGTGGCTAGTTAGAGTCTAGTTGTTGAGGGTAGGACCTTTGCTGAGGTTTGATATCATGCTAGAGTGATGGAGGACATGCATCGTGAGAGTCGTGATAATAGGCCCAATCATTAGGGTAGATCTGGTGGGATTCATAGTAGTTCTTAATTCAGAGGTTGTAGTTCTCATCTTGGCATCCTTCGCGTCCATCTTTTCAGCCTTAGAGTTAGACTAGTCGACCCATTCAGGAAGCTCTTCAAACTACTAATGATGGTTAGTTTGGTACTAGTGGTCACCTTGGTATGGGCAGTGATCAGTCTTTGAGAGGTTCATCTATAGGTTGTGATAAACGTGATGGTTACTTCGATTCAACTGAATATGTGAGTTATGGTTTTGCTCATGACTCTTATTTTACTTGTAGGCTTCTTTATCATTTTTTGCAAGATTGCTCTAGTCATAGGATGATGGTTGTTTCAGCCCAGGGTGCGACTCCTATTAGGGGAGTTTATCCCTCAGGTATAGGTGGTTCGCGAGGCCGAAGGAATAGTTACCAGGGTGCTCTAGGTGGTACTCAGGCAGGCAGGACAGTTCTTCATCTAGGTACCCAGCTAGGTGGGGAGCGTGGTTAGTTATATGCAATACCTGCTAGACCCGAGGCTGAGACTTTGGATGTTGTAGTTACAGGTATGATTTTGATGTACCATAAGTCAGCTTTTTCTTTGTTTGATCCTGGATCCACTTATTATTATATATCTACTTATTATGCACCATATTTGGACTCGACTACTGATTTATTATCTGTGCCATTGCGCGTATCTATTTCTGTATGAGATTCTTTAGTAGTGGATTGAGTATTCAAATTATGTGTTGTGACAGTTAGTGATGTTGATACTTCAGCTAATCGTATTATTCTGGATATGCTGGATTTTGATGTGATTCTAGGCATGGACTGGTTATCCCACTATCATGCGGTCATGGATTATTTTGCCAAGACCATTACCTTAGCCATGCTTGGCGTACCCATAGTGGTGTGGCAGGAAGCAGTTAGTCGTGAACCGATGGAGATAATTTCTTATGTTTGTGCTAGAAGACTTATATAGTAGGGCTATAAGTCTTATCTCACTTATATATGTGATACTCGTGTGGAGATTCAATTCTTTAACTCTGTTCCTATTGTTTGTGAGTTTCCTGATGTGTTCCCTACCGACCTTGCTAGTATTCCTTATGACCATGAGATTGAGTTTTCTATTTACTTTGAGCCTGGCACCTGACTATTTCTATGGCACCTTACCGAATAGCTTTTGCTGATCCTAAGGAGCTAAATTCTCAACATCAGGATCTTCATAGTAAGGGTTTTATTAGACTAAGTGTGTCCCCGTGGGAGCTCCTATATTGTTTGTAAAGAAGAAATATGGCTCTATGCATATGTGTAACGATTATAAGTAGCTTAATAAGGGGACGGTGAAGAATCGTTATCCTATGTCTCGCATTGATGATTTATTTGACCAGATTCAGGCTGCAGGCGCATTTTCTAAGATTGATTTGAGGTTTGATTATCATAAACTGAGGATTCGGGCAGAGGATATCCCAAAGACATCTTTGATGATCGATTATGGTCATTATGAGTTTTTGGTGATGTCTTTTGGGATAACAAATGTGTCGGCTACATTCATAGATTTGATGAACCGAATATTCAGAAACTGCCTAGATTCCTTTGTTATTATGTTCATTGATGACATTCTTGTGTATTCAAGGAGTAGTGAGGAGCATGCACGGCATTTAAGGATTGTTCTTCAGACTTTGCGAGATTATGTGTTGTTTGCTAAGTTCTCGAAGTGTGAGTTTAGGCTTAAGTCAATGTCATTATTTTGACATATTGTACTAGAACCAGTATCATAGTGGATTTGGCTAAGATTTCGATGATCCGTGATTGGTCTATGACTATGTATCCGATTAAGGTTTGCATTTTTATTACTCTGGTTGGTTAATACAGGTTCTTTGGTGAGAGCTTTGCTACTATTTCAGCCCTTATGACTAGATGGACTTAAAAAGAAGTTCCCTTTCGATGGTAAGAGGATTATAAGTTGAGCTTTGGAAAGATCAAGGATTGTCTTACTTCAGCTTCAGTGTTAGCTCTTCTTGTAGAAAGCGAGGGATTCACCATGTTTTGTGACACTTGGAGTTTTGGTCTTGGTTATGTTTTGATACAGTAGGGTCGTGTCATTACTTATGCTTCTAGACAGCTTAAAGTGCTTGAACGTAACTGTCACACTCATAATTAAGAGTTGGCAGCGGTAGTTTTCATGCTCAAGATTTTGAGGCAGTATTTTTATGGTGTGCATTGTGAGATTTTCACCAATCATCAAAGCCTTCATCATTTTATGACCCAGCAAGAGCTTAATGCTCTCAGCGAAGATGGATGGAGTTGCTAAAGGACTATGATATTTCTATCTTATATCATCCGAGTAAGGAAAATATGGTAGTTGATGCCTTGAGTCGCAAGGCAATAGGTATGGGTAGCTTCGCATGCATATCAGTTTCTCAGAGGCCCATGGCTCAAGACATTTAGTCCTTAGCCAATTTTATGGTTCGCCTTGATAATTCAGATCCTGCGAGGATTTTGGGTTGTGTAGAGGTGAGATCCTCCCTATTTGATCAAGTTCGTGATCATCAATATGAATATAGCAAGTTGTACTTCCTCTGTGATCAAGTGGAGAGTGTTGAATCTGGGAGGCACAACATTGATTATGAGGGTATCTTGAGATCCAAGGTCATATTTGTGTTCCCTAGCTTGATGATTTGATTTAGTCTATTCTTTATGAGGCTCAAAAATCTAGATACACTATTCATCCCGATACAGCTAAAGATGTATAGAGATTTACAACAGCATTACTGGTGGGATGGTATGAAGAGCGATGAGGTAGACTTTATGGCTGACTACCTATGTTGTCAACAGGTAAAGGCCGAGTATCAGTGTTCGAGGGTATTGACTCAGAGATTGCCCATTCTCAAGTAGAAATGGAAAAGGATTACTATGACTTCATCAGTGGATTACCTTTACATCCCGTGGTTATAATGGTATTTGGGTTATTGTGGATCGTTTGACCAAGTCAGCATATTTCATTCCTATTTAGATGACCTTCAGGGCTAAGAGATTAACCCAGATATATGTTCGACAGATAGTTCATTTGCATGGGGTTCCCATTTCTATCATATCAGACAGTGGTTCTAGATTTACTTCACAATTTCAGAGAGAATTTCAGGAGGATTAGGGTAGTCGGGTGGATTTGAGTACAACCTTTCATATGCAGATAGATGGTAAGTTCGAGCAGACTATTCAGGTGATTAAGGATATGCTCTGAGCCTATATTATGGATTTTTTAGAGCATTGGGATCAGTACTTAGCGTTGGCAGAGTTCGCCTACAACAACAACTATCATTTGAGTATTGAGATGGAACCTTATAATGCTTTGTATTGTAGGAGATTTCATTTTCTAATTGGACGATTTGAAATATCTAAGGTGAGACCTCGTGGTACAGATTTGCTTCAGGACTTATTGGATAGAGTCAGGGGGATTCAAGATAGATTGAGAGCAGCCCAAAGTAGACAGAAGTCCTATGCCAACAGTAGGCTCCGTTCCTTAAGATTTGAAGTTGGTGACCATGTGTTCCTTCATGTTTCACCAATGAGAGGTAAGATGAGTTTTCGAAGAAAGGGTAAGCTCAGCCCTCAATATATTAGTGCTTTTGAAATTCTCCGTGCAGTTGGCGAGGTGGCCTATGTGCTAACCTTGCCTCCATATTTTATTGTTGTTCATCGATGATCCATGTATCTATGTTGTGGAAGTATATTCCTATTCCATCTTATTTGCTTAGGTGGGATTCAGTCCAGTTAGATGAGCAGTTGACCTTTGTGGAGGAGCCCATGCTTATTTTGGCTAGTGATGTGAGACAGTTAGGTACGAGGGATATTCTTATAGATAAGTCTTAGTGGAAGAACTACTAAGTGGAGGAAGAAACTTGGGAGATCGAGAGCGTGATTCGGTCCTAGTATCCTCATTTATTTGATACTTCAGGTATTTTCTTCATCTTTAACTATTACGGACGGAAGTTCATTAATAGTGGATGTTGTAATGACCCTTCAGGTCATTTCAGTTGATTCCACTTATTTTCGTTATTAGAGCTTTTTCATAGCTTCCCCAAGTCATTTATGACTTGTTGGAACCTATAGTTTGGTTATCAGGCAGTCTGTTTGATTTTTAGAACCATTTCCTCGTTTAGAAGTCTTCACTAGTTCCAAACAGCCATCGAGAAAAACCTTTAGTAAAATGATATTAGATGCAAATTCTGACAGTGCCAGCAGCTTTCGAATATTAATTTTAGAATGGGTAGACCTTTCGTTCGAGTCTCGCTACACCTAAACACATTTTGACCGGTTGGTCAGAAAGTTGATAAATTGGAAATTTAGGTTAGGGCCCATATTTGGTCAAAATGACCTCAGATGGAAAATCTAACGTTACCAACGCATCCGGGACATCAAAATCAGTATGGCTGTGTATCTCATTTTCTTATATTGGACTTCGGATTCATCTTAATACCTTGTCCAAAACTTGGAATCAAATTCCAATTTTAAGCCATCGTCTAGTGAAGTAAGGTACCGCGATCGTGAAGGCCTTCATGCGATCATGATGCTACAATTATAGCTAGTGTAGATGTGCGATCACACTAGCTGAGGGCCTGGGAAGGGAATGTTTAAATACTTTTTTGGCCGAGAATTGTCCATTTTCTCCATTGTCTTGAGTTCCAAAACCCTAATAGAGTGTGTAGACCTTAAAGTGAGTCTTGGATGTTGATTGGGATCCTGAATAACTTGTGTAATCATGATTAACATCGAATCTAAGGTATGATTCCTTTAATTTTAGTGTTGAATTCTTGTTTTTTTGGACCTAAAACCCCAAATGGCTTGAGGCTTGATTTTAGCCCTAAATATGGTTGATTTGCACCAATTTCTTGAGGGTTATAACTCCCTAATGGTATTTTGAACAATGGGTTGGTCTCAGAAACTCATTTTCTGTATGTCGAAACCACGTGGGGGCTTTTGGTATCATTTTGAACCCAAAGCACAATGGTGTAATATGGGTGTTGATATTCTATTAATAATGCATAGTTTCTTTTTTGATAACTTGGCTCGTGGAAAAAGCTTTGAGGAAAGGGAAAGTGAAGATTGTTGATTTGTTATCTATATTTGGATTCTAGGTAGGTTAGGTATACTTGTGTTAGATTGAATTTTATTGTAGTATAATTGTGATATCTTGATAAGATTGGGCGGGGTCTTAGATGATGAAATGGTAGATGGTAATGTTTGGGATTAGCTGAACCACTTAGGCCTTTGAATACATTTAGTGTGACCTTGTTCAGTTATCTTAACAGTATGTTAACC
Organism: Capsicum pubescens; assembly: GCA_030864215.1. NCBI lineage: Eukaryota > Viridiplantae > Streptophyta > Magnoliopsida > Solanales > Solanaceae > Capsicum > Capsicum pubescens. Next base: position 124,500,126 of record CM061544.1, read on the forward strand.
TAGATATGCTTAGTTGTGAATTGTTATTAGGTACTTTGGATGACTTAATGAGTGATACTTGAGGAAGAATTGTCCTATAGAACTAGTGTGGATTGATAAACCTTAGGGACATGATTTAAATAACTTAATCTAATTTCGGGTTGAAGTTAGACTTAAAGAAGATAATTTGGGATATTAGAAGCGAAACTTTATCCACCTTAAGCTTGAACTATGTAACCTCATTAGTGACCTAGATACGTGTTGAATGCCTGGAATATGCCTTTGGAAACATGATGGCTAAACCCAGTAAATGGTTTATTCCTGATGTTAATTTGGGGATAATGTGGACACTTGATTGATTATCTTATTGTCATTATTTGGATAGCATTAGAAAGTCTTGTGAATTGAACCTATGTCTATGCTATCACTTAACCTATTCTCCAGTTTACTAAGTGAGTTTTGTATTATGTCATTACTCATATTATGCTCAAACCTAGTGACTAAAATTATGTTTGTGCCAAAGAATCCCTTTTGTGATAGTATTGTGAAGCATGCATAATAAGGGAGATTATAGAAAGTATAACCATGACTTGTAATTGACCATACTAATAATCACGTCAAGCCCGGTAATGTGTTGAGTGTTCATAGCATATAGATATGCATGTTCATGCACTTACTATTATAATGTATTGATAATGAATTGTGAGATACTATGATATGTCTTTCCTTGCTTCTTTTACACTCTACTATTTATGGGTCTTGTACTTGTCAATGATTCGGTTACACACACGCACACAAACACACACACACACATATATATATATATATTTATGTTATGATGAATATTGATGTTATGGGGAATGTTGATGATAATATAATGCTTGAAATGTTTGGAGGATATATTAATGATATGATGATGCCCGATAAGTCCGGAGGACATGTTGATAGTATGATGATGCTCGGTAAGTCCGGAGGATATAGTGATGTTATTATGATGCTTGTTATGTTTGGTTGATATATTGATGATATTATGTTGTCTGGTAAGTCAGGAGGATATATTGATATTATTATGATGTCAGGTATATCCGGAAGATGTATTGATGTTATGATGATGCCTAATAAGTCCGAAGGATATATTGATGATATAGTAATGCCAGGTACATCCAGAGGATATATTGATTATATTATGATGCCCAGTACATCCGGAGGATATATTAATGGTATTATGATGCCCGATAAGTCCGAAGGATATATTGATGATATGATGCCCAGTATATCGAGAGATATTTTGATGTTAAGTATGGTAAATATGTGTATATATGTTTATGCGTGATTATGCCTTTATATGATTACATCCATGTGTGTCTTAAAGATATGATGTTAATCATGGGATTTCTTAAATCCTAATCACGTGTTTGGTGGTGTAGTTCTCACTAGTATTCAATGGGGAGAAGAAATTGAATATGCCGAGTAAGAGTTAAGGCTAAACTGCAATTGGAATCTTGTGTAGAAATAAGAATTCACCTAGCGGGTATGTTTGGCTTGAATAAAGGGATTAACTAAGGATTGTTGCCTAGTTAAATAAGTTGTGTGGTAACTAGTTGACTACTTAGTGACTATTTTACTTGATGACTAGAAGTCTAGAATGCTAGATTATGGACCTTGTTAGCTGAAATGTGATAACTAGCAATTGTGGTTGTTATGTGTTCAATGGCGACAATAGGTTAGCATTGGTGATGATTAATGGTATTTATGACTAAAGTATAATGTTGATAGGTTGTAAATGAGGATTTGTAGATTATGATGCTATATAGTAAGAGGCATTGGTTGATTGATAGATATTTGCATTTGATGATATGTAATCTTTTACTATATAATGACTAGGTGTGGATATTGGCTATTGGTGAATAATAGTTAGTGCTAACTCATGGTTGAGGTTTATGTAAAGAATTGGTTAGGCTATATTTGGAGATCCTATAAGGACTAGTTAATTAGTAGCCTAATAATAATAATTGTTGGTTTGAAAATAATGATTAGATGGTCTGTATTGATAATTTAGATATCTAAATAGCTATATGTCTATTGTTATGATTATCTTGGTATATGTTATTTCAATTGCGGTAATTGATAATGATTATCAATCTTGGTAAATGACCTTTAATGGGAATTGTGGAAACCATGGAAAGTGAGAAGTTGGTTATATTTCTATACACTTTGATGATTTGATTCTTTCGTGTACTCTCCAGTTGTATAGGACGTCATGATGAGTTTTTTTCTTTATGTTCTTTTGGTTGTACTCCCCGATGGTATGGGGCGCTGTGGTGAGTTCTTTTACTTTATGCTCTAATAGTTGTATGTGCATTGAACTTTGTATTTAGGTGGTTCTAATTGTATATATGTCCCTTTATGCTTCCAGATCGATTACTCATTTACATGATAGTTTTGGTATGTATTGATATGATAGGTCATATTTTTTACTGTGATTATGAAGATGATTCAGGTTTGATTCTATACCTTGACTTAGAGATATTATCTTCGGCCAATGATTCCTACTGAGTACCCATTGTTTTGGTACTCATACTACACTTCTGTACCTTTTATATGTAGAACTGAGTACTGGTTTCCGCCGCTGAGTTAAGATCATACAGTGTTCATCTTCCAAAGACAGGGTGAGCTGTTAGAGTTTTGAGTCGCCCATTTCCCTCCTATGTTTATTCAGTATTTGTATTCAAGAGGGATATATAAGACTATTAAACTTCGTATTGTAATTCCTATTATCATACTTAGATGCTCTTGTACCGATATTAACAGGTCGTAGGACTAGTATCCATAGTTGATTGTCTATTTTGGAACATTGTTATTTATAATTGTGTTCATCTATCGTGACCCTTGTCGGGCGTTACTACCAAAGTAATCGATTGTCTTAGCTCCAGTTAACAGTTTGGCTTACCTACTAGTAGGTTTTAGTAGGTACAATCTTTACTCGTGAATCGAGTTGTGATATCAAGAAAAGTAGAAGTACCAGTATCGCATTGGGCTATAGTGTCTGAAGACGGTTAGTGGTTTGAGCACTAGCATCTAACTCGGGGATACGGATAAAGTAATGACAATTCAAAATTCAGTTCAACTGAATGTACATATTCACATATATGTGTGCATACATACATACATATATATATATATACATATATATATATATATACTTATATATATATATACTTATATAACATGCTAGGATAGGAAACAAGGCTTAATATGCACTTTAAAAATTTATCCTAGATTGTGTAGCTTAACCGTTATTTAATAGTACCCACGGGCTATATAGGTCTCAACTCTCACCCCATAGTTGGGCCCCAGTGCGTGTAGCCACACGAATCGGAGAATATTCACATATATATGCACTGGGGACTCGAACCTCCCAATCATATACTAAGGTGACTTAAGCACCTGATCATGTAATGTGATATGGGGGACTCGAATAACACAATCATAATAATAAGGTGCAGTCGAACCACCTGGTCATAAACAAGGGGACTCGAACCCCAGGCCATTTCGACCCCCGTGCTGGCAAACACAGTTTCCAATATTGGTCCTTCGGGACCTCCACTTTCACGGTCTAGCTACATAACACTCTTTTAAGCCCCATTTTAAACAATTATCGCACATTCCCATCATTGAATCATAATACACATTTGGGCATACATTGTCGGTATCTTCATACCAACTACACTTGCAAGGTATCTATCATCAACATGCCAAATCAATTCCATCAACTCAGGAGAAAAACTCCCTTTGTTAATTAATACAAAGTAGGGGAACACTAACTCCCTTTGTTCATTAAATCAACCATCATGTTTCCAGATTTACCATAATAGTTACGACCTTGGTTTCCTTGGGTATTCCCTTGGAAACCCGCCTGATTGTTCAAGTAGTTGGCCTCTTCTTCCGAATCAGATTCGTCTCTTCCTTTTAGCGCCACAGCTTTCACTTTTTTGGTCTTCCCTGATAATAAATGCTTTGTAAGAAGATCCATCTGTGTTTTCATGTGCGCCATATCTTGATCACGTTCTTCTTGTCTTCTTCTTTGGTCTGTAGTCATGCCTATAGATAAAGTGGGGCTTGCTACCTCAGAATCCCTGGTATGCCAAGCTCTACTTTGTTTCGTCATGCGATCTAGCATATTGCTTGCTTGACCAAAGGTGAGGTCCATAAATGATCCTCCAGCTGCGTTATCCACCACTGGCTTAGTTATTGAATTCAAGGCTCTATACAATATCTCCATGAGGTCAACATTAGTCATGTGTTGGTTTGGGCATCTCGCTAGCTTTTTCTTGAACCTCTCCCATGTTTCATGAAGAGCTTCAGTGGGAAGCTGACGAATGTTGCTGATTTCATCTCTCAATTGTGCTCTTTTGGATGGCGGAAAGAATCTTTCTAGGAAAGCGTCTCTCAATTGCCTCCAATTTGTAATAGAATCAGGAGTCAGCCCATTCAACCATAGTGTTGCCTCCCCAGACAGAGACAATGGAAATAGACGTAATCGAATTGCATTCTGACCAACACCAGGATTGTCAAAAGACTTGCATGTAGAAATAAAGTTGATGAGATGCATATTCGGATCATCGCCTGCTAGTCCACCAAACAATCCCTTGAGTTGCAATAACTGAATCATGGTGCTTGTGATGTTGAACTTGGCTCCAGGCGCTAATGGTGGTGCAATTATAGCTCCAGTGGCTCTGGCACCATCAAGATCATCATCATCATCGTCGAAAGCTGGCTGCATAGCTTGGCGTTCAGACCTAAACCTATCTTGACGATCTCTTCTGTTGGCAGGTGTTGCGATCTCAGCGGCATGCCTAGGGTTTAGTAGCTCGTCATCACCTAGATCCTCATCGTCAGGATTTGGTGCTCGTGCAGGGTTATCAATGTTCTGCTGTTGAACCTGGGCTGCGGCAAGGGCAGCCAATCTTGCTTGTTCCTGTTGAGCAGCCATCCTTGCGATTTCAGCTTGTGCTACCATTCTACCAATGCGTTGTGGTTCAGGATTGATTGGTAATAACGGCTGACCAGAACTTCGAGTATGGGGCATGCACTAAAATAAAAACCTGCAGTAGACAAAAACAAAAACTAAAAGTAAAAGTACGAGAATCTTTGACCAAAGGGTCTAGTAATTATTACGAACTTAATTGACACTTGTATTCCCCGGCAACGGCGCTAATTTTTGATAACGCTCAATCTACAGCTCTCGTTAGCAAATATAGAACCCAACCTGGGTTGGGTGTCGATCCCACAGGGAATAGCTTGGCCAACAAGTAAGTAAAATTACTAAACTTTTGGTGCAAGTCTCGTAAGAAGGGGGGATTCTTGTTTTGCAAGTAATGTAAACAAAAGCTGAAAATAATAAAGTAAAAAGAGAGAAATTGTTACGTTGGTTGTAAACAATGAGAATTGAAGCGTTGGGGTTATATCCACCTTCTGAGGTATACGTCTCTATTGGCTATGAGTGTGTAGAATTCTGACATGCAATTGCTTATAGAGGATTGTAGTCGATGGTAAATCCAAGAGTCTCTCGACCTAAACAAGGACTATTTCACTTTAACTCTCTCGAGCTTAAAGCGTGTCTAACGGTACGAATTCTTCAAGAGGTTAGTCCAGTTACGGCACTAGCTTTTTAATAGGAAAGGGTGTCCTACTACCTTGACATTATCTCTTTTCCAGACAAATAACTTTTCTCTCGAACAAGTTAAATGTTAGACTGGCATATTCTTGCGTTTGCAACCGCAAAGAATGTAGATTAAGATGAAGAGAATAATGATATAAGCAATATACGTGCCTCGAATTCGCAAACTCACAGCAATAGATAGTATCTCATACGGCTTCCATAACCCCAACAGAGAAGTTTAGTTACCCATGAATGCGAAGGAAATCACGATTGACATTGTTATTATATCACGATATTGGGTAATGGCGTATAGATCAAGTGATAGGCATGAGGCGTGATTCCTTAGCAAGTAACGATTCTCTTGTTGTGGAATTTAAGAATAGAAGAGTAGAAGAAGAAAAATAGAATTAATGGAAAGATTAGAAGAATTGTAAGACGAGAAGTTAAGAAGATGTTCTAAAATCTCTAGCATGATAGGGTATTTATAATACCCATATCCTAATCCTACTAAGCTAATGAAATAAATAACCAAATCCTATCAGACTAATGAAATCCTTAACCCAAATGTACTAGGTTAAGGTAACATTATCATAATCCACATAAAATAATGAAATACATAACCTAATTGTACTAGGTTAATGTATCATTTTCCATGCAGCAGTTTTGGTCCTTAGGCGTGTAAACTCCCTTCCCTTCCTTCGTGATCTTTCTTTTGCGTCAGGTAAGCCATAAAATGCTGAATTCTGCATCATTTATACCTGAAACTTTACTAATCATGTTCGTTAGCTCATTTACAGGAAAAAGGACTAAAAGTGCATGAAATATATAATTTGTTCTCAAAACTAGGCTAAAATATGGGCAAAATATATTGATATAGGCGTGTAAATCCGCCTATCATCAAAATGTTTGTTTCTAAAAAAAGTAAAGACATAGGTAAAATAGATGAATCTAGAAAAATGTCGGACAGAGAGCTCACCACGACTTTAGTAATCTTATAATTCAAGATTATGATCTATAGATAGCACTCGAACTAGGATCTAGACCAAAAGAGTACAGAAATTAGACGTGAATACGGTCCATTTATACTCAGTAGGCATCATAGACTTACAAAACTAAGTATATAATCAAAATAAATAAAGAATATTATGAGTGTTTTAACCGCCCTGCCCATAAAAAAGTCTCAAGTAGAACTAGCTGCAAACTTATACCATATAAGATTCATTCTAAAAAATAATACTTATATTTATATATAAATTCTATGTATGGAAATTTCCAGGAAAAAAAACATTATTACCCAAATGACATAGACGTAAAATAGTACAACATGATGATATGGAATCAATGCAATGATTGATTATTCACTTTCTATACACCTTTCGAGCATATGATTCTAGTCGAAGGCCCATAGGAGATTTGCAACCCATATACTAATCACAATCTCATCAATCAACTTTGTCGGCACTTTTTTCGATTAAGGAATTTTATAAAATGGTTCATTTTCCTCACAAAAGAATCAAGTTCCATAGTAATACCAATTCCATAAATATGAGTGTTGGATGATTATGCATGATCATGAAAAAATTAATAATGTACAATAATCAACTTATTAATGGTATAAATGAACTAAAGTCACCAAAATCTCAATAACATATGATACAGGCTCCTCATGGCAATACAATAGTATAAGAATCATATAAGACACCAATAAAGTCAACACAATCCTCCGAACGAATATCACCATGATAATAAGTTCTCTAACCAATAATAAAGTAAACACAAGCCTTCCCCCTCCCTCTCCCCCTCCCCCTCCCCCCACACTTGGATATCACAATAATAATAAGCTATCTAATTAATAATTAAGTCAATGTAAGTCCCCACTCTGAAATCACAATAATAATAATCAACCCTAAAGAATGTAAATAATGATATTACACCCAACACATAAAATTCTTTCTATCCAAGTCTACGTCAAAAGCTACAAATATGATAAGTGTTGGATTTAATATTTATTTTGCTAATAATTGTGCCATTTTTAATTATAATAAGTTCTTTATTATTTTTTATCCTAAAATACATGATCTGTTTATTTTTGATATGTCTCATAATTTGCTACAATTAACAAAACTTAATAATATTGATCAATCACATAAAAGAAAATGTATTTTATAATTGAGTGAAACTTACTTATGGTACGTATGTCTAGGTCATATTAACATAAACAGAATATCAAGGTTGGTTTTAAATGGACCTTTGGTTTCATTGAAAGTGGAACCACTTTCAACTGGTGAATCATGTTTAGAAGGAAAAATGACCAACAGACCTTTTTCTTTTATAGGAAATAGAGCCGGTAATAAGTTCAAATTAATTTATTCTGATTCATGTAGTCCTATGAATAAACAAGTAAGAGGTGACTTTGAGTATTTTGTGACTTTCATAGATGATTACTCAAAATATTAATATATTTATTTATTACACCATAAATCTAAATACTTTTAAAAATTTAAAGAACTTAGGATAGAAACAGAAAAGTGACATATTAAATATATCAAAACCTTATGTTTTGATCATGGTGGTGAATACCTTTTTGAGAAATTCATTAGGTACCTATCAAAATTAAAAAATTATATCTCAATAGTCTGCTCTAGAAACACCACATAAAAATGATGTGGCAGAATGAACAAATAGAACTCTTATGAAAATGGTTAGATCAATATTAAGTTATTCAAATTTTCCTTTTTCATTTTTGGGGTATGAATTAGAAACTACAAATATATTCTGAACTTGAATCCTTCAAAGTCGGTACCTTTAACCCCATTAAAATTATGGAGTTGGCACAAACGTAGTCTGTGACATATTTGATCTTAAGGTTGTCCAACACATGTTCTAAAAGGAAAAACTGATAAATAAGAATATAGAATGAAAGTTTACATTTTCATTGGATATACAAAATAAATGGAAGGGGTTTATCTTATTGTCCTAAGAAACAAAAGATAATTTTCTCTACAAATATAAAGTTTTAGAAAGAAGATTATTTAATGAACCATGTTCCTATAAGTAAACTTCTATTATAGAAACTGATAAATAGGGTAATGAATAATGAAAGACAAGAACAAACTCCCCAAACTATTATTGGCATACCATTGTGTCCACATAGTGGGAGAAATGTCAGTCAGAAAGAAGTTTTATAAGAGGTTGAAGAAGAGGTTACACTTGAGTAAATTACTGATATCTCACTACCTCAAAGTAGTGGGAATAATATCAAGCAACCCGCAATTATATAGGAAATTGGTCAGGGTATTTAGAATATTGTTCCAAATATAGCTAATTCTATAGTGGCTAGTCATCCTAGTGGAAGACTATTAGAAAACCTGTATGATTTGTACTCTTGGGATAATCATATAATAGAATTCATGAGGATCCTAATACAGAACCTCTTAAATACACCAAAGCACTACATAATAAAGATGTTGATATGTGGATTGTTGTTGTGAAATCTGAAATGGAATCTATGTACTACAATCAAGTCTGAGATCTTGTAGAACCACCTATATGAGTCAAACCCATAGGTTGTAGATGGGTGTATAAGAAAAAAAAGTGTCAATGGGAAAGCGCAAACTTTCAATACTAGGCTTATTCCAAGAGGTTTCACTCAAAATGAAGGAATTATTTATGAAACCTTTTTGTCGGTGCTATGCATGAATCCATTAGAATTTTCTTATCCGTTGCTTTTCATTATGATTATGAGATTTGGAAAATGGATGTCAAGACCAGTTTATCATATAGAAGTCTTCGAGTTCTCATATATGGAACAAACAGAAGGTTTCATGGAATGTGGAAATGAACACAAGTTTTGTGAACTTAAGAAATTCTTATATTGATTGAAATAGATATCTGGGGCATGAAATACCTATTTTGACAATTTGGTTAAGACTTTTCATTTTGATCAATATGAAAATGTCATGGATATACAAGAAATGGTATGGAGATAGAGTAGCATTTTTAGTTCTGTATGTAGATGACATTTTGCTCATAGAAAATACGTGAGTATGTCGAATTCATTGAGTGGTCATCCTCGCACTTTGAAATGAATGACTTGGAAGAAGCGGCTCATATAATGGGGATCAAGCTCATGCAAGATCGCAAAGAAAGAATCTTAGGCTTATCTCAAGCATTTTATATCGACATTATTCTTGCAAGATTTAGCATGTAAAATTTTTAAAAAGGATTTCTTTCTTTTAGGCATGGAACTACTCTATTAGAGGATCTGTCACCCAATATGAATAATGAGATAGAAAAAATAAATATGGTCCCTTATGCTTCTATCGTAGGGAGTCTCATATATGCTATGTTTGATCTTACAAGAATTTATGCACCTAAGTGTCAAAATATAAGTGCATTTAGCTTACTTTGAGGACTTTTTGTATGCGTAATGAGTCGTTATTAATATAATTGAGAATCTATTCATTAAACTAAATGACTATGATTTTGAAATTGTGTTTAAAAAAAGTTTGTAATTAATTTAATCTGGTAGAGTTTAGATGAGAAAACTAGTGTTACTAGCTAGAGCTATGTGTTGTTCTAGTGTATCCTGTTGAATTCTATTGTATTGTATGTACTAATTAAGCTTTTTAAATTTATAAGAGTTCATGGATGATGTTAAAATTAATGTTGGAAGCTAAACAAGCTGAAATTGAAGTGGGAAGTCAGCCACCTTGTGAGGAATGCAAAGGCAAAATGAGGGAGTTTAAGATGGCAAAATCTGAGAATTTTGAGGTCATGGGCATGAAACACCCCAAGACACAAAATAACATGACCTAAAACAGTGTGCATCCACTTTAAGGGCATTCCATTCCCCTAAACGTGCTACACCATGGGAGTGACACTCCTAAGGACATAAAACAATTACTTTCTCTCATACTATAAATAGGACACTTGGGTTTCATTTTACACAACTTGGACGAATTTTGAGGAGATTAAAATTAGGGTTATTTATCTTTACTTTATTTTACTTTTGATTTTATGCATGAATTTCTGAACTGTTATTCGTTGTAAGACCATGAACAGCTAAACATCTTCTTCTATGGTTGAGGCCAAGAACATGATTACTTATGCTTTCAATGGAGTTTGTTTAAGTTGATTATCATTATTGGTTGTTAAAATATCCTTTTTCTTACTATTCTATGGATTTGCAACTGATACAATAAACCTATATTTCAATTGTGAGCTCGGAAGGAGGAACAACAGATTAGATCATGGGATATATGGATTGAGATCTTAAATGTTCAAAAAATTGAAGTTAGGATCTGAATTTAGGCTACGAATATACCTAATTTTCCCTATTTAATTCATATACAGGATGAGATATATATACACTTAACTTACTTCTTGCATCTCCACTCAATGATGTAGTTGTGGGGCTAAGTTAGATAGACAATTAGAGGCTCGGAAGACCATAATCATGTTATCAACCCTGTGAATAAAAAACTAAGATTATTAACTAAATTAATGAGATTTTATGGCTAAGTAGAATTGTTTGTAGTTCCCCGTTCCTGGAATCTTCCCCATTATTGTCTCCAACACTTTATAATTCCAATTTATATTTACTTTAAGTTTTCAAATCTCAAATGTTATTGGTTACTCTTGCACTTATTTAATCTTTTTAGTATACTAGAATTAGATTGTTGTTTAGCACAAGTCCATGTGAGATTGATACTTGACTTTTAAAGGCCACTTTACTACTTGGATGACCACATACACTGAGTGTGCTAGAATGAAATAAGTTTTTTGAACCATTTCCAGGGACTTAAAAATTAAAAACTATCTTGTTTTAGTTTTTCTTTTTTAAAAAAAAAGTGCTATAAACTTGATCTTAGCTTATAAATTCGCAGGTACAAGTCTAAATCATTAGTAAGTTGGCAAGAGAAAGGGATTTGGTTAAACCATATCCTAAACCTAAATGAAGCTTATATTAGTTAAGGAAAGAAGAAGCACTTCACTATCATATACCTTAAATTCATCTAGAAGACGTTATTCCTACACCAATGTCTAAATATCAACCAACCCACAGGACAGTAAGTTAAATGGCAATACCACTCACAAATAATATGACCTTGGCCATCAACATATCAAAACCTAGAGGTAGATTTGAGCTTGAAAAAAATATGGTACAAATATTGCACAACAATTGGCAGTTCACAAGCCTATAACATGAGGATCCACAAGTCCATTGGCAAAACTTCTTGGAGATCAGTAACACTTTTATTCCTACAGGAGTCTCCACTAACTGCGTGAGGCTCACTTTTTCCCCTTTCTTACTTTTGGGGGAAGCGAGGAAATAGTTGAAGGCATAACCTTGAAAATTCATCACCACAAGGGATGATCTGGAAAAGAAATTCCTAATCCAATTCTTCACTTTTGGCAAGACTACAAGGTTATGTAGTGAGATTTTGTGTTTCAAGCAGAAACTGGATGAGAACTTAATATCATGATTGGGAAAAATTCAAATCTATTCTTAGGGATTATCTGTACCATCAACATACAAATGAGGTATTGGATCATACTATTTTTGAAGCTCTTGACCATACAAAAAAAATTGTTAGATTCAACCGCAGGCGGTCAAGCTTTGGAAAAAAATTATGATGAGTTGTATACTTTTCTGAACTAAATTGCTCAAGGTAATCCCAAAGTGTAGGATGATATGTCAAGAAATACAGTGAGAAGCTTGACAAAATGATTGAGGTGGATAGCATCACAACTTTGTCACTTAATTATCAGCCTTGCAAAATCAAATGATGACACAGTTCAGTAAGTTGCGTGTAAACCAACCTCGAGAATATGTAACTGCAGTCCAGTAGACCCCGAACTTGTGTGAAATTTATGGTATTAGTGGACACTCTGCAGACTCATGTGGAGTAAATTCAAAATTGGTGAACTTTATGGGCAATGCACAGAAGGAAAGTCTAAATTATGGTAATGCCTATAATCACAAGTAGCAGAGTCAACCCAACTACTCATAGGGCCATATTCAAGTTCAGTTTCAATAGCAATAGAACATATAAAACAGTAATATTGAAGAGATTGAAAAAAATCCTAGTAAATCAAGCACAGATGGATGCGGAGAATAAAAATTAGAAATTGCTCAAAAAACTTAGAGATGCAGTTAGGCAGTTAGCTCAGTCTCAAAATGCCAGACCTCAGAATCCAAAGTATGTAATGAAAATTACCTTTGAGGAGTAGTAAAGACTTTATTAATAGACCTCCAAAGAAAAATCTAGAGGTACAGGAAGAGCTAGTCCCATAGCAGGCAGAAGAGAAGAAAGTGGCTACTAAAGAGGCTAAAAATTTAGAGAAGTTTGAGTACCTAAAAACTAAATCTACTAAGTTTGTACAAAATAGACTCCCAAAACCATTACCTCAAAACTTTAAAAGGGCAAAGAAGGATACATCTTTAAAGAATTTCTTTGACACACTAGAACGTCATATTAACCTCCAATTATTAGATTTTTTGTAGGGTATGACTAAGTATGCTAAGAACTTGAAGGATGTGGTGGTTAATAAGTTGACGCTAGGAGATATTGAGATGGTGGAGCTTACTAAGGTGTCTAGTTTGGTTACGATGAGCAAGATACCAAAGAAGCAGAAGCACCCAGGAAGCTTCACCCTCTCCATAGAAATTAGTCATTATGATGTGGTCCACGATTTGAGTGATTTGGGGAAAGCATAAATTTACTGCCCCTATCGATTTACAATACTCTTGGTTTGGGGAAGCTGAAGCCATACTTTGTGGTGCTCCAAATGGCAGATTGAACTAGAGTACAGACCAAATAAATCATTGAATACATCCTTATTAAGGTTGGTAAGTTCATTATTCCTGCTGAAATTATTATCCTTGATTATGATGTAGTTGGCCCGCTATCAATCATACTAGAATATCTATTCTCCATGATGAAAGGAGCACTGATTGATGTTAGAAAGGGTACTCTAACAATGAGACTAGATAATGAAGTTAGGTATTTAAGGTATACAAACCATTCCATTCATTTTTTCACTATAAGGAATTGTACATGATCACAGTTATGGAAGTGGAGGTGTGTGGTATGGTAGAGTATGCACCACCAGTAACTTCTTCGAACCTCCTCATAGAGTTGCCCAATCCACCACTTAATCTTTATATTCAAAAACTTGAGAAGGAGCCTAGTAAGCACTCAAGAGGTTAGAAAAGAGTGAGAAGATGGCCTCCGAGTAGGAGGAAAAGGTTGAAGTAATATGGCTGATCGTAGTGATGGGGGTCGTGCAACGACACTAAAAAAAGGTGTTGTTTGGGAGGAAACCCAAGTGTAGGTAGGTATTTTGTTTTTGTATTTGAGTTTTTATATCACTTTTGTTTTTATTGAGTTAAAGGTTGAAAGAAAGTCTGAGTACTGAAAACTCGACCTAAGCAGTATTGCAAAGAATATTTGTGGGGTCGACTAATCCTCATTGATGATAAAGATACCACTATCTAAGCCTACAGGCCTCAGTGATATTTCCATCCTTATTTTTAAGCTGTACTTTTGGGGACAAAGTGTGACTTTGAGTATGGGGTGGGTAATCTTTCGATTGCTTAGGGTGAAGTGTTGTTGTAGGATTTCTATTTTGATTTATTTTCTAGTTTTTGAATAAATTTAAAAAATTACAAAAAGATTTTCTCTTTGTTTGTTTAGTTTTTTTGGTGTCAGTCCAGTAGAGGCATACTTTACCTACCCCTTGGTTTTTCTGGTTCTTTTTTGAGGGGGCACCCTTTGAACCCAGTATTTATTTTTTAGTTTTAGGAGTAAATTTTAAAATATTTTTAATAGGAATAAGTGAGATGTTCTTGCTAGTTACTATGGATGCAAGTATTTTTGAATGTGAAAGCATATTGATTATCTTGCATGATTACTTTTGAGACTCCAAGGCTTATGTTTATGACTCTTGTGTGATGTTGATTAATTTTGAATTTATTTTATTGCTTGGTTTAAAGTATATAGGTATCCTACTTAATTTGAGCATGTGCCACGGATGAATGAGGTCATTTATTGTATTCCTTATTGCATTTTGATCTCTAGAACTTGGCCAGTATATGTGTAAAGCAAAATAGAATGTTGGGTTTAGGAGATGATATAGCCATTTATTTGATTGATATGTTCATACATTTTTTATCCACCCATGTGGATGATCATAGTTATCCCCCGCTGAGCCTTTAGACTATATTCTTTAGTAGCCTTGTATGTAGCATATTCCCATTCTTTGATTGGCCGTAATTGATCCAAAGTTGCTAAGTGCTTTAGTTCAAAATTAATACAGTTAAAGAGTGTAAATTGAAGAATAAAAATATGAAAGTGAAGCCCCAAGTAAATAGTAGCTATTGGCGTTTAAAAGTTTATATGTGTGGTTGGGAGTAATGTAATGAAAACATAAAAATTAATCAAAAATTGAATCATGGTAAAAGAGACTACTCCCTCCTTACTAAATGTTAATCAGCTTAAATGCATTAGGGTAAAACAAGAGAGTGTGGGAAGATATATGTGGTAAAAGGGAGCGAAATTTGAGAGTGGGCAAAATTTTATTCTTATACTGGTTCTTGTGATAAAATTCATATATATGAGTATGGGTAACTCTCTTGTGGTGAGGGAACATGTTTGATGATAGCTAGGTGACTTGTATGATCTTATGATTAATAAATGTTCATGATTTTTCCAACTTGGTTGAGACAATTCTTTAGTCTAGGTTTTTTTGAGGTAGTGTTCGTGAGTTCAAAGGTAGATGACATACTTAATGTAGAACTTGTTATTCGAGTAGTCATTATAGTGCTAGATTGAGGGTCTTGCTTGTAGTAGTGATGTTGGAGGCTTCCATATAGGTTCTTAATGTAAAGAGTTGTTCGAGGATGAATAAGGCTTTAATTCTGGGGTGGTGATCTTAGGTGGATTTGCACACCTAAGTGTCATTATCTACATGCGTTTAGCCTAATTTTGACGACGTCTTATATGTGTAACGAGTCACTATACATATAATTGAGAATATATGTGTTAAACTAGAATTTTATTATGTTAAAGGGGTGTTTAAAACAAGTCTGGAATCAAATTTATCACTTGAAGTTTAGACAAGAAAACTAGTGTTACTAGCTGGAGCAATGTGTTGTTCTAGTGTATCTCGTTGAATTCTATTGTGTTGTTTGCACTAATTCATCATATTTGATGTTATAGGAGATCATGGATGATGCTGAGATAAATTTTGTAAATCTAAACAAGCATAAATTGAAGTGTTAAGGCAGCTACCAAGTGAGGAATGCAAAGGCAAAAGGAGGGAGTTTAACATGGCAATATTTGGAATTTTTTAGGCCATGGGCATGCCACACCCACTAGCCTCCGAGATAAGGGTGTTCCATGCCCCAAGACACAAAATAAAATGACCCAAAACATTTTTAATCCATGTTAAGGTCATTCCACACCCCTAAATGCACTATACCATGGGTGTGACACGTCCTAGGGCACAAAACGACCACTTTCTCTCATAGTATAAATAGGACACTTTTGTTTGTTTGTACACACCATGGATGAATTTTGGGACTAGAAATACACTTGAGGAGGCTGAAATTAGGGTTCTTTATCTTTACTTTAGTTTACTTTTTTTTCTTATACATGAATCTCTTATTAGCAATTTGTTGTAAGACCATGAGTTCATAAACACCCTCTGAGGCTAAGAACATGATTACTTATGCTTTCAGTTGGGTTTTTTTTAAGTTTATTATATTTATTGGTTGTTCATATATCCTTTTTCTTACTATTCTATGGATTCACGACCCATAGGATAAACCTATATTTCTATTATGAGCCCGAAAGGAGGAACAGTTGATTAGATTATAGGATATATGGAGTGGGATCTTAAATGTTCAATGAATTAAAGTTAGGATTTGCATTTAGGATAGTAATATACCTAATTTTACCCATTTGGTTCATATAAGGTATGATATATATATATATATGCATTTAACTTATAATCATAGGATATATATTGCGGAGCTAAGTTAGATAGATGAATAAAGGCTTGGAAGACTATAATCATGTTATCAACCCCGTGAAACAACAACCAAGATAATTAAACAAACTAATAAGATTGTATGTCTAAGTAGGATTGTTTGTAGTGCCTCAACCCTGGATTCTTCCACATTATTGTCTCCAACACTTAATAATTCAAAATTATTTACGGTTACTGTAAGTTTTCAAATCTCAAATGTTATTGGTTACTCTTGCACTAGGTTAATCTCTTTAGTAATAATAGATTAGATTTATGTTAAGCACAAGTCCTTGTGGGATCGATACTTGGCTTTTAAAGGTCACTTTACTACTTGGGTGACCACGTACACCTACGTGTGTGCTAGGACACAACAAGTTTTTGGCACCATTTTGGGGGACTTGAAAATTTGAAACTATCTTAGTTTTAGTTTTGCTATTTTGTTTTATAAGTGCTAAAATTTTAGTCTTAGCTTTTGAATTTTCGTGTACAGGTCTGAATCCTTAAGAAGTTGGTAAGGGAAAGGGACTGGTTGACCCATACCCTGAACATGAGCAACGCTTACATTAGTTAAAGAGAGAAGTAGTACTTCTTTATTGGATACCTCAAATTTATCCAGAATAAGATATCCATACACCAATAGTTGAATATCAACCAGCCCATAGGATAATATGCAAAGTGGCAATCCCACTCATAACCAATATGAACTCTGTTATCCGCCGACCAAAACTTGGAGGTAAGTTTGAGCTTAAATAAAATATGGTACGATTATTTCACAACACTAGGCAGCTTAAAGGCCTATCATACGGGTATCCACATGTCCATTTGAAGAACTTCTTAGAGATCAGTAACACCTTTATTCCCACTGGAGTCTCCACTGACTGTGTGAGGATCACTTTTTTCCCTTTTGAACTTTTAGGGGAAGAAAATAAATGGTTGAAGGCAAAACATTCAAACTTCATAACTGAAACACCCTAAGTTTTGACCCTTACAAATTTTCTGAGTTTTTGAACTCTCTAGGAATCGTACGACTCAGGTATACTAGTCGTATGTTGTGTTAACGACTTGGGAGACCAAGTCGTATGATAAACAGCATGTTCTAGGTCATTTCTAATCCAAGGTATGACAAGACTCCATATGAGTTATATGGAGATGGTACGAGAGAGTAGGGCCAATCGTATGTTAAACAGTATGCATTCTTGATCATGTACTGCCTAGGTACGGCTATAGGGTACCAATCGTATGATATTGGTATGAGTTAGGCCATGAAGTTGTATATTGGACAGAATTATATTCCAACTTTTTGCCTAAGGTATTATTTAGGGGTACTACTCATATGATTGAATATGGATGAGGGGGCCAAACCGTACCCAAGTATGTTATTTTTACAACTTTTAAGCTGAGGGTATTCCAGACATTTTACTCCAAAAATCCTTAAGACCCCACATCCTGTATCATCTTTTTTCCTCTCATTATTTACTTTAGAATATTAAAAACACTCTTTAAACTCTCTCTAATGACGTCTCACAAAGATTGGGCTAGGGTTTCTTAAGGGTGGTCATCTAGAGGCTTAAGGATCAAAATATCTCCAAGAATCATCGTAACCCAGGCATGTTACTCCTCCCACATTGTTAGTACAACTAAATTTATGTTTTAATGGATGGTTTTGATGGTGATATTGTTTGGGTTTTGAAATATATGCCGAGGGTTTTTGTTGTTCTTGGTTGGATAATGTTTTTCCATGTTTTTCTTATGGTTTTTATATTATAATGGTGGTTCGAACATATGGTTGCATGGTAATGATAAATTGTAACTTGGTTTTGGTTTTGGAAAATATATGACCTCAATATGTTTGTTAAAATGCCTATGAAAATAGTTTTGTCACATAGCTTGACTATTATTGAAAACCTTGCATTGCATAATATGGTAATGGGAGCTAAATTGGTTTAAATGGTTTTTAAATGATTTTTTGAAAGGCCTTTGTGGCCATGTCTTTGGTTAAAGATGGTTTTGAAAACCTTATGGGGTACAATGGAATCCCCTAAGTGAATAATCTATGAAAAATTTATGGGGTACAGGGGAATACCCCAAGTGATTTTAATAATGAAGTTTTGGGTACATAGGAATCCCCTAGGGGTTGACTAATGAAATTTCTTGCAGGTTGTAGTCGGTATGATGATACCACATTATAATGCCTTAATAATTGACTGCTGGAATTGGTGGTCTGGTTATGTGCTAAATATTTTAGTTGGTCAATAATGGGGGTTGTGACAGCTAGCCGTGAAGGTGTGAGTACAAAAGGTTAACACTGAAAACTCATGTTTTCCAACATGAGGATTATTCTTGATGACCACGTACTTGTGGGGTACAAGGAAACATCCCAAGTATAAATTTGTGCATATGTATCATAGAGGGTGAAGGGTACAAAGGAATCCCCGACCACCTATGGTATCTCCAGTTCGTGCAGTTACACTCACTGGGACCCGTTCAGGGGGTAACACTGGACCCATATATCCTGTGGGTTGATTATAATGATAAAGCTACAAAACCCAAGCTAAAGTTTTAAATGCATGCTAAACTCGATTCCCTTTCCTAGTATGATATATATATACATATGTATGTATTTGATTGCATATGGTTATTTACTTTGATTTTTGATAATGGAATTATGTTATCCTTACTCCTGAGTACATGTTAGCATTCACTCGCTAACCTATCTTTGGGCGTTGTAGCCCCACGCAATGCAGGAATCGTCCATACTATTACACCTCCTTCTCAGTGACTTGGTGATTCTAGGACATCTAGAGTCAGACTAAAGTGGTGAGGTATGTCCCGAATAGATATTCATACTATTATGCCCACATAATATGCTTTTACTATTCTCTTGACATTTACTTTTGGCTATGGTTGGGGGTTGTTCCGACTAGATATTCTTGGACATTATTTAGAGGTTTTATATGGACAACTGTGGACTTGGGTATATTAAGGTTTGGTTTGGTTTAGACGGTATAACTTGGTTGGGTTGGTCACGGTTCTAGACTTATCCAAAAGTAATTGAAATTTTAATACTCTATCTTGTTATATGTTCGGAATTCATCCGACACGGGTTTTATAGTGGTTGGGTTGATTGGGCATAGGGGGTGGTCTCCATTCCTGGTTGGACTTGAGATGCTCGACTTGATGAGGTCCTAGTTTAGATTGTGTCAATCACTAAATAGGAAGAACTAGCAAAGAAATTTGTCATCTGATTCTTTCCATCTAGCAAGACTCCAAGGTTACATAGTGAGATTTTGAGTTTTAAGCAGAAGCCAAATGAGAACTTAAATCATGCTTAGGAGAGATTAAAATTGCTTGTCAGGTACTGCCCACACCATCAATAGAAAAATGAGTTGTTGGATCTCACTTTTGTGGAAGCTCTTGACCATACAACAAAAAAATTATTAGATTCAGCTATAGGCGGTTGAGCTTTGGAGAAAACTTATGATAAGTTCTATACTTTGCTGAACCAAATTTCACAAGGTAATCTATAATTACATGATGATATGTTAGAAATACAGTGAGAAGTCTGCTAGAATGATTGAGGTGGATAGTGTGACAGTTTTGGCTGCTCAATTATCAGCCTTCTAAAACTAAACGATGACATAGTTCAGCAATTTCGGTGTACACCAACCACAAGCACAAGTAAATGTAGTCCAGTAGACCCCGGCTTGGTGTGACATTTGTTGAATTAGTGGCCACTCTAAACACTTATGTGGAGAAAATCAAAAAGCGGTGAACATTATGGGCAAAACATAAGAGGTAAGTCTGAATTAAGGTAATGCCGACAACCACAAGTGGCAGAGCCAGCCCAACAACTCATGGGGATATAATCAGGCTCAGTTTCAGCAGCAACAGAACATGCAGGCCAATAATATTGACTAAACATTGAAAAAATCTATGTGAATTTAGAATAGACGGTTGCAGAGATAAAGAATCAGAAAATTACTCAAAAAACTTAGAGACACAGTTAGGCAGTTAGCTCAGGCTCAGAATACCTCAAGGGGGATTTCCAAGTGACACAGAGAATCCAAAGAAGGTAATGGCAATCACCTTTAAGGAGATGTAGAGACTTTATGACAGACCTCTAAAGAAAAATATGGAGGTAAAGGCAGAGCTAGTCCTACGACAGGCAAAGGAAAAGCGAGTGGTGTCCCAAGAGGCTAAAAATTTAGGAAAGTCTGAGTACCCAAAAGCTAAGGCAGTTGAGCATGTAAAAGAGAGAACCCCCCCCCCCACCACCACCACCACCACCACCACCACCATTCCCTTAAAATTTTAAAAAGGAAAATGAGGATGAATGTTTCAAAAAGTTCTTTGACACGTTCAGAGAACTCCACATTAGTGTTCCATTGTTATATGCTTTGCAGGGTATGACTAAGTACGTTAAGTACTAGAAGTATGTGGTGACCAATAAGATAAAGCTGGGAGACATTGAGATAGTGGGACTTACTGAGGAGTATTGTAACTACCCTGCCCACAGAAAAGTCTCAGGAAAAACAAATTGCAAACTTATACCATATAAAATTCATTTTCAAAGGTAGTATATATATATATAAATATATATATATATAAAGATATCGAAAACACATTATTATTCAAATGACATAGATGTAATGTACTGCAACATGATGATAAGGAATCAATCAATGACCAGATACTCAATTTCAATTCACCTTCCAAGCCTAGGATTCTAGGAGAGGACCCATGGGAAATTTGCAACACATATACTAATAACAATCTCATCAATCAACTTTGTCAATACTTTCCTTGATTAAGGCATTTTATAAAATTGTTTATTTTTTCACAAAGAAATTCAAGTTCCACAGTAGTACCAATCCCTTAAATATGAGTGTTGGATGAGTGTACATGATCATGGAAAAATCAATAATGTACGATAATCAACTCAAATTATATAAATGATCCTAAGTCACCAAAATCTCAAAAACCAATAACAAAAACTCTATACGATAATACAATAGTATAAGAATCATATAAGACACCAATAAAGTCAACACAATCCCCCTCGAGAATATCATAATGATAATAAGTTCTCTAACAAATAATAATGTCAACACAAGCCCCCATCACGACCCAAATCTAAGGGTCATGATGGCACTTGTCGCGTTGGACCTTGAAAACTAAGCCTATCATCCAAACTGTTACAAAAGGGGAAAAGACAATAATGAACTCAAGGCAAGGATTCTAGAATGAATTCGAACCATACATCATAAAAAATAAAGAAAGAAACAGACTCAATAATACCAAATCCGAAAACTTGGTGTCACAGTGTAAGAACATAACTAGTACAACTCAAAATCAAATACAAAAGACATCCAAAATAGTATATAACTCTATCTCTAAAATAAAATAAGGACATAGGCGAATAAGGAAAGAAAAAGTATACTCTGGATACCTGAAATCAATAACTACCTTTAAAAGCTCTAAATGATGCCCAAAATCAAACATCGTGAGGCACACCCAAACCTGAATCTACATTGAAAGGGTACAGTAGGGGTGAGTAGGGTCCACTTGTACTTAGAAGGTATCATAGGCCGACCAAGAAAACTAGAAATTAAAACACACAAAATACATAGTAATAGCATATTACCTACAATCAGAAAATATCCCACAATAGTAGCCCACACCGTTTGCACTAATAGTTCTATAATATCAACTTATAACAGAGCAAATCACCAGAAAGAAATACAAGAATATATTTATACCACATATAAGCAAGGAAAAAAGAATAATATGAGAACATCAAGTACAAGTAAGGAAAGATAGAACAAATGGATAAGTAACAAGTCAAACATAATATAAAATCACATCGCAAGCATAATAAAGTAAATATAATAAGAATAATGATGATGTAATGCATGAGGTTGTTGAACAACCTCTGAGATCATCGTACAACCTCTAAGACTGTTGCAAAATCTACATACACACCTACGAAGCTAAAGCTATAAGATGTAGGACCCATAGGGGGATCTCCAACCCATATACCATCCACATATATCCATATTTTCTCCCTCATACATCCCTCGGGGTGGGTTTTATAAGATGCCACATTTTCTAGCAGAAAAGACGTTGTCAGTGTTTCTCAGTATTTCCACAGTGGTACCAATATTTTATGAATGTGTATGAGGATGTAATGCTCACAACCAACCATAATGAGTATTTCCACAACTAACCATAATGAGTATTTCCACAAGAAATCAATATACCATCACGTAAGCCAAACCTACACTTATTATTTCCAACAATCCATGAAATCCAACATGGTTCATATACCAATAGAGTATGAATACATCACAACTCATAATTGGTACCGCAACACGCATTTTTATCAAACAAGCTACAATTATAATCATGTATACAAGGCTATCAATATCACATAGGTCCCCACACGGTCACACATAGAACATAATGTTCCAAAATTACCCCAAACATCACATATAGGTCCCACACGGGCACAACACATTAAGATAGCCATTTTCATGATTAGTTCCCACACCCTTAACATGCTTTTGTATCAATATCAACTATCTAACCCAGACTGAAAGAATTTAAGCCATAACCTACTTTGAATAGCGAAAATTGGTCTGCAACCCTTCAATCCACAATCTTTCTCCTTACGAACAAGCTCAAAATCAACTAAAATATGGAAATATAGAATCTACCTATCAAAAGAAAGCCAACGATTTCCATATTACCTATTTTCAAGTTGGGGTCAAAATGAACCCTCGAAAGGGGTTTTCAAAAAAGAAGGGAAAAATTTTAACTTTATTTTAAAAATATGTTCTCTATATTTTTAAGAGTCTATAGCTGAAAACCCAAGTGAAAATGAATTTAAAATGAGGTCCAATTTGAAGAAAATCCATTTTGAAGCTTTTTGGATAAAAAACCCCGACATTCATTCTAATATCAATAATCAAAGTTGTTTTCAATAGGAAATTAATGGAAACTGATAATTATGAGGTAGAAACTCATTCAAGTGAAAAGGATAGAAATTGGGGTTTAAATACGAGAATTATAATATTTTAGGCCTTACAAGCCAAAAGCCTCATATTTTATACTTGATTCAAGTTTAAAATAAGAATTAGATGATAAAAATTGAAAAAAATAATTAAAATGGATGATATGGAGCTTACCCAAGTCTAGAAGTTGAAGAAATAGCACAAAATCACGAAACCCTAATCTCCAAGTCTTAAAAATATAGTGAAAAATAGTGAAAATCAGGTATTTATATACCCAGGCATCGCGATCGCGGACTAGGGTCACGATCGCGGTACATGGCCTATCAAGGGTATTGCGATCATGGACAATAGTTATGATCACTACATATTTCTACAGGACCCAATCGCGATCTCACAGGAGCATCGCGGTCGCAGGTGCACCAGCTGAGTGGTACACCAGCTAGGGATTTGGTACATTCCAAGTCTCTACGGGCCCCTTGAGATTCATCCAAAATTCTGTGAACGCAAATGAACTATTCTACCCTATTAAATTCTCTGCTCAAACTCAATGGCGATATCAAATTTTAAAAAAGATGACGTTTTCATAAAGGTGACCCCAAAATTCAAAATCACTACTTTCCAAACTGAGGGTCAAAATGAGATTTAAAAGCCATTAAATAACACCAACCATGTTAGCATCCTAAAATTAATGTTCTAGATCTATTGGTGAAATCTGTTCTGCTATCCATCTCATGGACCAAAATAAATCAACTTAAATCAACTATAAGGCTCTCAAAGACACCAAAAATCACTATATCGCATAAATTGCACCAAAATGTATCGGGAACCATGTCAATCATTCTTACACTCCAGAAATACCACAATGCAACCACAGGGAAGGTTAAAATGGTCAAATCATAGAGAAACACACATCTCACATAATTTATCAAAATCAAGTCATTACACCCACCCACCCACCCACTAGGATATTAAAATAATAATAAGTTCTCTAATTAATAATAAAGTCAAGCTATGCCCATACTCTAAATTCACGATAATAATAATCAATCCTAAAGAATGTAAATAATGAGATTACACTCAAGACATAGTATGTTTTCCATCCAAGTCTTTATCAAAAGCTACATCCATGTTAAGTGTTGGATTGAATGTTTATTTTGCTAATAATTGTACCATTATTAAATATAACAAGTGTTTCATTATTTTTTCTCCTAAAATACATGATTTTTTTTATTTGATATGTCTCATAATTTTCTACAATCAACCAACTTAATAATATTGATCAATCACATAAAATAAAACATAATTCATAATTGAGTGAAACCTACATATGGCACTTACAACTAGATTATGTTAACATAAATAGGATTTCAAGGTTGGTTGTAAATGGATCTTTGAGTTCATTAAAAGTGGAACCATATCTAACTTGTGAATAATGTTTAGAAGAGAAAATGACCAAGAGACCTTTTTCTTTCAAAGAAAATAGAGCCGGTAATAAGTTGAAATTAATTCATTCTAATTTGTGTGGTCTTATGAACAAACAACCAGGAGGTGATTTTGAGTATTTTGTGACTTTCACAGATGATTACTCAAAATATGAATATATTTATTTATTGCACCACAAATCTAAATGCTTTTATAAATTTAAAGAACTTAAGATAGAAATGAAAAGTGATGTAATAAACATATCAAAACCTTATCAACAGATAATAATGGTGAATACCTTTCTTCAAAATTCATTAGGTACCTATCAAAATAAAAAACTATATCTCAATATACTGATTCAGAAATACCACATAAAAATGGTGTGGTAGAACGAAGAAATATAACTCTTATAGAAATAGTTGGATCAATATTAAGTTATTCAAAATTTCCTTTTTCTTTTTAGGGGTATACTTTAGAAATTGCAAATTATTTTGAACTTGATTCCTTCACAGTCAGTACCTTTAACCCCATCTGAATTGTGGAGTAGGCAAAAACCTAGTCTGCGACATATTTGAGCTTAGGGTTGTCCAACACATGTGCTAAAAGGGAATACTGGTAAATAAGAATCTGGAACAGAAGTGTTCATTTTTATTGGATATCCAAAAGAAATGAAAGAGGTTTTATCTTATTGTCCTAATGAACAAAAGATAATTGTCTCAAAAAATATAAAGCTTCTGGAAGAGGAATATTTAATGAACCATGTTTCTAAAAGTAAACTTATATTACGAAACTGATCAATAGAATAATGAATAATGAAACACTAGAACAAACTTCTCAAACTATTATTGACATACCATTGCGTCCACATGGTCGGAAAATATCAATCAGAAAGAAGTTGTGTAAGAGGTTGCAATAGAGGTTATACTTGATCAAACTACAAACATCACGCTACCTCTAAGTAGTTGAAATAAAATCAAGCAACCTGCAATTATAGAGGAAAATGGTTAGGGTCTTCAAAATGTTGTTTCAGATGTAGCAAATTCTATATTAACTAGTCATCATAGTGGGAGAGTTATTAGAAAAAATTTATCTTAGAAAAATTTTATCATTTGTTCTCTTGGGAGAATCATATAACATAATCCATGAGGATCCTAATATAAAACCTCTTAAATACATCCAATAACTACATAATAAATATGTTGAAATATGAATTGTTGTTGTGAAATTTGAAATGGAATCTATGTAGTCCAAACAAGTCTGGGAAATTGTAGAACCACCTATGAGAGTCAAACATATAGGTTATATATGGGTGTATAATAAAAATAGAGATGTGGATGAAAAAGTGCAAACTTTTAAATAAGGGTTCTTATAAAAGGGTTCACTCAAAAAGGAGGAATTGATTAAGAAACCTTTTTGTCGGTAGTATGCTGAAATCCATTAGGATTCTCTTATCCATTAATACTCATTGTGATTATGAGATTTTTCAAATGGATGTCAAGACAGGTTTTCTGGATAGAAGTCTTGATGAGTTGATATATATGGCACAAAAGAAGGTTTCATGGAAAATGAGTCATGCATATTTAAGAAATGGGATGGTGGCAGAATAACATTTTTAGTTTTGTATGTAGATGTTATTTTACTCATAGGAAATACATGAGTATATTGAATTATTTTAAGTAGTGGTTATCCTTGAATTTTGATATTAAAGTCTTAGAAGAAGTTGCTCATATTCTTGGGATCAAGCTCATGCGTCACAAATAAAGAATATTAGGCTTATCTCAAGCATCTTATATTCGACACTATTATTGCAAGATTTAGCATGCAAAATTTTAATAGGGGATTCCTTCTTTTTAGGCATAGAAGTACTATATTAGAGGATTAGTCACCCAAAATGACTAATGACATAGAGAGAATGAAGATGGTCCCTTATGCTTCTGTTGTAGGGAGCCTCATGTATTCTATGTTTGATCTTAATTGGATTTATACACCTAAATGTCATTATCTACGTGTGTTTAGCCTATTTTTGACAACTTCTTGTGTGTGTAATGAGTCGTTAATGATATAATTGATCATCTATGTGTTAAACTACATATTTATGATGTTGAAGGTGAGTTTTAAATAAGTTTAGAATCAATTTGATCACTTAGAGTTCAGACAAGAAAACTAGTGTTACTAGATTGAGAATGTGTTGTTCTAGTGTATCTCATTGAATTCTATTGTATTTTATGCCTTAATTAATCTTTTTTTTATTTCATTAGAGATCATAGAAGATGTTAAAACCAATATTGGGAAGCCAAATGTCATGATACAAGATCCAAGGGTCACAATGGCACTTGTCGCGACGAACCTTGACAAGTAAGCCTATCACCCAAACTGATACACAAGGGGGAAAAGACAATAATAACCCCAAGGTAAGGAATCTTATCACGACCCAAACTAGGGCTTGGCCATGACGGGTATCTCAAGTCCCACATAGACGAGAGACCACCCCCTACATCTAACCAAGTAAACACAGCATTCCCAATGTCAGATGAATTTCAAACATCTAATAAGATAGATTCAAGAATAAATAATATTTCTATGATCAATATCTAACAACCCAACTGAAACAACCAACCAATGCCACCCAAGTCCATAATAATCCAACAAAGCCTTCTAAACAAAAACCAAAACATAACATTAATAAATTATTGGGACATGCCCCCGATTATAGCCAAAATAAGTCTAAACAGTCTAAAACATAAGAGACCAAAATATAAAATATAATATTTTTATGTATGGAAGCTCACCACTTTAATGTCAACTCACAAGTTGAACCTGAATCCTAATCACTAAGCAAGAGAAGTAGAAGTATGGCTAGTTCCTGCATCGCATAGGGATACAGCGTCTAAAGACAGTTAGTGATTAGAGTGCTAGCATGTATCTCGGGGATATGGGATGACATAATGTCATGATCAATATTTCAAAGTCATTCGTGATTCATGCACATCATCCAATGCATATATCGATACACACACACACATATATATATTAGATATCAGGATAGGAAATGAGGCTTAACATGTATTTTAAAGCCTTAGTCTATATTGTGTAGCTCAACTCTCCTATGGGAACCCACGAGATATATAGTCCTAACTATACCCCAGTTGGTTGGGCCCCAATGTGTGTGGCCACACAAATCATAGGGTACACATATGCACTATAGAGGACTTAAACATCCCTGTATATCAAGGTGACACGAGTCCCAAATTATGTAATAAGATATGGGGGACTTGAACATCCTAATCATATAACAATAATTTTAAAGGTGATTCGAACCACCCGATCATATAGACCCCCACGTTGACAACTGTGATTTCCAATATTGGTCTCTCGAACCTCCACTTTCATGAATCATCTACACAACCTTATTTAAAGCCTAATTAAAATAATTATCATACAATACCATTCATAAAATCATAATACACATTTAGGCATACATTATATGTATCGTCATACCAACTACACTAGCAAGGTAATATCAACATGCCGAAATAATTTCATTACTTGGGGAATTCACAACCCCTATTGGTTCAATTATGCAATAGCTTTTGAAAACACTAACCCACAAAGTTCAAATCAATATCATAATGAAATAGTTGCAGAATAGTTAAATTGCCATATTTTTCAAAACTAAAAACAATTTCACAACAAGGGTTTGGGGTCATAACCACTTCAAAAGTAATAATTTTGGGATGTCACAATCGCATAGGTCATTCATCATACCCATGCACCCACAAGTTCATACCCATAGTTAAAACATGAGTAATGCATAATAAAACCATGGAAGAATAATTAATTGACCCTTCATGTCAAAACCTTTACTTTTAATCACATATATAACCATTTATTTTATGCAATAGAGATATTAAGTTTAAGGGTAGAGTCACATGCCTGAAATATCAAATTTCATGAAGAGAATTTAACTGTATTCTGTGATGCTTCAGGTGTTGGTCTTGGTTGTGTTTTGATACAGCAAGGTCATGTTATTTCCTATGCTTCTATACAAATTAAAGTGCATGAGCATAACTACCCCACTCATGATTTGGAGTTGGCGGTGATAGTTTTTGTGCTCAAGATTTAGAGGTATTATTTATATGGAGTGCATTGTGTGATTTTCATCGATCACCGCAGCCTTCAGCATCTCATAACCCAGCGAGAGCTTAATGCTCACTACCGTAGAGGGTTGGAATTGTTAAAGGACTATTATATTTCAATTTTAAATCATTTGGGTAAGGAAAATTTTGTAGCTAATTCCTTGAGTCGCAAGGCAGTGAGTATGGGTAGGTTGGCATGTATATCAGTTTCTTAAAGGCCTATGGCACGAGACACACAGTCTATATCAATTTGATAGGTCACCTTGATATTTTAGATCCTGTGATAATTTTGGGTTGTGTGAAGGCGAGGTCCTCCCTATTTGAGCAGATTCATGATCGGTAGTATATTGATAGCAATTTGTGCTTCATCCATACCAGGTGGTGAGTGGTGAGTCTAGGAGGCACACCATTAATTTTAAGGGTATTTTGAGGTTTCAAGATTGTATTTGTGTTCCTTGTCTTGATGAATTAATTCAGTATATTTTGCATAAGCTCACATCTTAAGATATTCTATTTATCCTGGTACAACTAATATATATAGAGATTTGAGGTAGCATTACTAGTGGGATGGTATAAAGAGAGATATGGCAGACTTTGTGGCTCGTTGCCCATGTTGTAAGCAGGTTAAGGTAGAGCATTAGCGTCCACGAGAATTAACTAAGAAACTTCCCATTCTCGAGTGGAAATGGGAATAGATTACTATAGACTTTATTAGTGGTTTGCCTAGAACATCCCATGGTCTTGATGGTATTTGGATTATTGTGGTTCATTTAATGAAGTTGGCATATTTCATTCCTAAGATGACCTTCAGTGCTGAAAGATTGGCCCATATTTATGTATGGATGATAGTTCATTTGTATGGGTTGACCATTTCTATCATATCAAATTGTGGTTCTATATTTACTTCACGATTTTGGAGAGCATTTCAGGATAAGGATGGTACTCGAGTGGATTTGAGTATAGCTTTTCATCTGTAGATAGACAATCAGTTTGAGTGGACTATTCAGGTGCTTGAGGATATGCTTTGAGCCTGTGTTATGGATTTCAGAGGAAATTTAGATCATCACTTAGCATTGGCAGATTTTGCCTACAATAACAGCTATCATTCAAGTAATAAGATGGCGCCTTATGAGGCTTGGTATGGCAGGAGATGTCGTTCTCCAATAGGATAGTTTGAGACTTTTATGGGGAGACCTCGTGGTATGAATTTTGTTCAGGACTCATTAGATAGAGTCAGAGTAATTCAGGATAGACTGAGAGCAGCCCAGAGTAGGTAGAAGACCTACGCCAACTGAAAGCTTCGTACCATAAGATTCAAAGTTGGTGACCATATGTTCTTTCATAGTTTGCCCATAAGAGGTGTTATGAAGTTTGGAAGAAAGGGATACTCATCACTTGGTATATTGGTCCTTTTGAGATTCTCCGCATAGTTGGTGAAATGGCATATGAGTTAGCCTTTCTTTCATATTTTGTTGTTATTCATCCAGTTTTCCATGTCTCTATATTGCGGATGTATATTATCGATCCGTCTCAGGTGCTTAGGTTGGACTCAGTCTAGTTGGTCGAGCAGTTGACCTTTGTTGAGGATACCATTCTTATTTTGGCTAGTGATGTGAGGAAGCTGCGTAACAAAGAGATTCTTGAAGATACAATTTAGTAGAAGCACCACCTACTGGAGGAGGACACTTAGGAGATCGAGAGAGAGATACTGTCCTAATATCCTCACCTATTTGAGACTTCAAGTATTTTTTTCATCATTAACTTTTGAGGATAAAAGTTCCTTAGTAGTGGATGTTGTAATAGCCCTTCAGGCCATTTCTCATAATTCCACTTACTTTCATCGTTAGAGATTTTCCATAGCTGCCCCAAGTCATTTATGACTTGATGGAACTGATAATTCAATTATTGGGCAGTTCGTTTGGTTTTTAGAACTATTTCTCTGCTTAGAAGTCTTTGTTAGTTCAAAATGACCACCGAGCAAAAACATCAGTAAAACTATGTCGAATGCAAATTCTGAGTACAACACCATCTCTGAAATATCAATTTTAGGTTGGATAGACCTTTGGTTTGGTTCCCACTGCACCCAAACTTATTTTGACCTATTGGTTAGAAAGTTGATGAATTGGAAATTTGGGTGTGGGGCCCACATTTGTTCAAAATAACCTCAAATGGAAAATCTGATTTGGAATGATAAAATTAGTGTTGTTGCATATTTTGTTTGTGCTTATTGGATTCCGGATGCATCCTGAGGCATTGGCCGAAACTTTGAATTTATTCCATATTTCAACTATCATCTAGTGCAGTAAGAGTACTGCGATCGTAAAGGCTATATCGCAATTGCAATGCCACAAATGCGGCCTGTGTGTTCGCGATCGCGTGAACTGAGCGCTTAGGAAGGGGTATTTAAATGCCTTTTTAGTTGAGAATTAGACATTTTCTCTCTTCCTTTGAGTCCCATTAACCCTAAAAGGATGTGTAGTCCACAAATTGAGTCTTGGGTGTTGATTGGGAGCTTGAATAACCAGCATATTCATGATTAACATCGAATCTAAGGTATGAATTCTTCATTATTAGTTTTGAATTCTTGATTTTTTTTACCTAAAAACCCAAATTATTTGAGGATTGATTTTTTCCCAAATATGATTGATTGGCACTAATTTCTTGAGGGATACAACTCCCTCATGATATTTTAACAATAGATTGGTCTCAGAAACTCATTTCCCATATGTGGGACCCACTTGAGGGTTTTTGGTGTCGTTTTGGACCTGAAGCATAATGGTACAATATGGGTATTGATATTCTCATAATAATGCATAGATTGTGTTTTTGATAGCTTGGCTCATTGAAGAAGCTTTGAGAAAAGTGAAAGCAAAGATTGTTGGTTTGTGAGATATATTTGGATTCGAGGTAGTTTAGGATTACTTATTGTTAGATTGACCTTTATTATAGTATTACTTTGATATCTTGATAATATTAGGTGGGGTTTTAGGTGTTGAAATGATAGATGATGAAGTTGGGATTAGTTGGACTATTTAGGCTGGTGAACTCATAGAGTGTGGTACTTGACTTATAACCTACAACCTTGGTTAGTTGGACTTATTATCTCATGAATAACATAAGAATGCTCTAGTTGCTCTAGTTAGATGGGAGTGGCCTTATCACTCATATCAAATAGTAAGTTGACCTTAGTTGCGCATAGTTGTGGAGATTTCCCTAGTAACTTGGGTGGATCAAGAGTAATACTTGAAGAAGGATTTTACCATATGAATAGTGTAACCCTTAATACATTATTTAGAGGGATTAGATTAGTTTTGGGTAGAAGTTAGACTTTAAGAGAAACTTGGCTTATTAGAAACGGAACCTGACCCGCCTTAAGCTTGGACTATGTAGTTTCATAAGTGACCTAGATACTGGTTAAACGCATAGAATGTGTCTTGGATAATAAAATGGTTAACCCCGGTGAATGGTTTATTTATGATGTTGGTGTTGGAATTGGTATGCATGATTGGTTGCTAGATTATTTAAATTCTTGGATATAATGAATTGACTCATACATTGAACCCATGAATATGCTATAAGTTAAATCATTGAATAAATTACCTTGTGGGTCTTGGATTATACTATTACTTATATAATGTTCAATCCTATTGACTAAACTAATGTATGTGCTAAAGAACCTCTTGTACTAAAAATGTAAATCATGTTTACAAAGAGAGGTTCTAGAAGATAAACTATGCCTTGTATTTGAAAATGCTAATGATTATATTGAGCCCGGTAGAGTATTGAGTGTTCATACCATATAAATAAACTTGTTCATTCTCCTAGTAATATATTTTGTTGATAGTGAATGATGAGGTATGAAGGTATGACTTTCCTTATGTTTCCTTCACCCATCCCTTATGGGGCTTGCATTTATTATGGTTTGATTGCACACACACACACATACATATATATATATATATTTATGGTATGATGATACCCGGTAAGTCCAGAGGATACATTGATGTTATGATGGTGTCCGATAAGTCCGAAGGATATATTGATGTTATGATGATGCTCGGTAAGTTTGATGTTATGATGATGTCTGGTAAGTTCGGAGGATATATTGATGTTATGATGGTGCCCAATAAGTCAGCAGGATATACTAATGTTATGATGATACCTAGTAAGTCCGAAGGATATATTGGTGTTATGATGATGCCCGGTGAGTCTGGGGATATGATGTTATGATAATGTCCGTTAAGTTTGTAGGATATATTGATGTTATGTATGGTAAACATGTGTATATATGTTTATGTGTGCTTACGCCTTTATATGATTACATTCGTATGTGCTTTGAAGATATGATGTTATTTTGGGATGTCGGTTATGATTATTCAATGCTAATCACTTGTTAAGCGGTGTAGTTCTTGCTAGTGTTAAATATCAAGTAGTAGTAGTAAATGCCGCATAATGTATTAGGACAAGTTGGTAACCGGGATATTGCATGGTATTTGAGGATCTACCTAGTTAGTTTAGCTAGCATTGGATAAATGGATTAATTAAGCTATATTGCCTATTAAAATGAGTTATGTGGTGACTAGTTGACTTCTAAGTGACTATTTTACTTGATGGCTTGAAGTCTAGAATTCTAGTTCTTAAACCTTGTTTGGTTTGAAAAGCGGTAACTTACAATTATGGTTGTTATGTGGTTATTGATGATAATAGGTTGGCATTTATGATTATTAGTGACATTGATGACTAGGTTATGATGTCTATTAGCTATTAATTGAGTATTTGTATATTAATATTTCTAGATACTAAAAGATTTTAATGGTTAGATATATAAGTATTTAATGATTATTCGTGGTCTTTTGCTAGATGATGACTAGTGCGATTATAATGAATAGAATTGTGCTTGGGCTAAATGGCATCTATGGTCTAGTAGTGAACCTTGACTAGATGTTGGATATTGGTTATTTAGCAGATAATGGCTAGTTGCTATCCCATGAATAAGGATTTTGTAAAGTATCGGTTAGTCTTAATTAGAGGTCATTGTTGTCTAGTAAATGGGTGATTCATTAATAATCATTGGTTAGCTAGTAATTAGTAAGTAAAATATATTGATGAGATAGATATCTATATGGTAACATGAATATGGGTATTAGTACCTTGGTATATGTGATTTAATTGCGGTAATGGTTGATGGTTACAATTGTGGGCAGTTGGTCATTGATGTGAAATGTGGATAACCATGGAAGTTGAGAAATGGGTTGTATATCTATTTACATTGATGAATTAATCCTTTGATGCACTCTCTGATGGTATGGGACACCGTGATTGGTTCTTTACTTATGTTTCTTTTGGGTGTACTCCCCGGTGGTATGGGACGCCGTGGTGGGTTCTTTTACATTATGCTCTAATGGATGTATGTGCTTTAATTTGATATTTATGCGGGTGTAATTTTCTTACTATTGCTTTATGCTTCCGGATCAATTACTCAATATATATGATCGTATTGGAGTGTATTGATATGAGATGATGTATTATTGTTCTAGTTGATCGTTTATTTTATACAGTGATGATGAGAATGACTCAAGTTCGATTATATACCTAGACTTAGAAATGTTGTCTTGCTATATATCATAATTTAGCTCAGTTGGCTGATGATGCCTACGGAGTACCCGTTATTTTGATACTCATACTACACTTCTGTACCTTTTTGGTGCAGACTTGAGTACTAGTTGCCGCCACTAACTTGAATTGTGCGGTGTTGATCTTCCGAAGACAGGGTGATCTCTTTGAGTTTTGAGCCGCCAATTTTCCTCTAACCTTGTTCAGTCTTTTGTATTCGAGACTGAATTATTGACTAATCTAGACTTATGAGTTGTATTTCCTATTATCAAACTTAGATACTCTGGTACGCATATTACCAGGTCATGGGATTGGTGTTTTGACTGTCTTCTCTTTATAGTGGAACCCTATTAATTATAAGTGTATTCGTGTATTTAGGTTCGGTTGGGCATTTCTATCGCAGTGACCCATTGCTTTAGCTTTGGGTTACGGTGTTCGCTTACCTACTGGTGGGTTATAGTAGGTGCCATCATGACTTCGTGAATCGAGTCGTGACAAGATCACACAAAAACACACATTTCACATAGTTTAACAAAATTCAAGTTGTTACATTATCCACCACTAAAAATCTTGTTCCCCCTCGAACTAAAGGTAAATGAAATACCTGAATCTATAAAGAGTTGGGGATAAGAACTATACATATCAGACTCAATCTCCCAAGTAGCCACATCTATAGGTCGATGTATCCACTTGATCTTAACCACTGGGATAACTCTAGAACGCAACCATCTAATATCCCTAGATAAAATAGAGACCGACTCCTCAACGAAAGACAGCTATTTATTTAACTGAACCGACTCCCAATGAATGACATGATACTCATCAGGAATTTAACGGCAAAGCATAAAAACATAAAAAAATAGATGAACAGCTAGTAAGTATGGGGGAAAAACTAACTCATAAGGTCTGACGCCTCGAGCCTATACCCTGTACGTCACACGGTGCTTACAACCCCGAAGGATCACAAGCTAACCCATGACTGGTACCTGTTGTGAGCACTGAGTAATAATACTGAAAATCATATGTTGAAGTATAACTGAAAATGCCATAAGGTTCTCAAAATATTGAAATAATAACTGAATCTACTGATAATAACATCTAAAAAACTGAATATCTATCTGTGCTAGTCTGAAAGCCTCTAACTGTCTGAATATGGAGTTGATGGGACAAGTCCCCAACTAACTCCAACTACTGGAATAACTGAAATACTGAAATAAATACACTGTATCCTTTAAATATGAGGACTCGTTACAATATTTGCTCCTGATAGTCAAAACTGCTAAGAACGGTCAGGACCCTGAGAGTCTGAACCTATGATATGAGCTATCATAGAGCAAAGAAATAGTATGCGTCAGTACGTGGAATATATCAGTATACTAAGTGAGGTAGGATGATATACATGGGTTCATATGCATAAGATGATAACTGACTGGATGAACATCATGAAGTAACTGAATGAGAGTACATGCAAAACTGCAACTACTGAACATGCTGAATATGCAATACTTGTGCATACAGCATCTGTCTGAATTAGCCTGAAATTGAAGTTCTGAGTTCTGATAACTGAATACTGATAACTAATAGTTTAGACTGATATTGAAGTACTGAATTCCAATGGTTAAATAACTGATAAATGGTATCTATGGTTTTTTAGAACTATCTGAGCTCTTTATTAAATACTAAGACTAAATACTGAGTACTGAATACTGAAACTGTAACTGTGAGAGTGTTCATCTAACCGACATACCCCGATTATAAACTGAGTTGGGGTCCAACCTACGACCCCAGTTGAAAGGATGTAAGCACCTTGCCAAGGGATACTAACAATGTTGCGTCAACCCTAATCTGGAAGGAAGACTCATGGATTGTATATATAGTTTCATCAACCCTAATCTGGAAGGAGGACGACTTACCCTACGTTGGCTACGTAGTTCTATAATGCAGGGACTTCTACTAAGGGTCAAACCCTCTGCTGGCAGAAATATCACCATCCCTGGGTTCGCTTGGTGCTGAATCATACTCCCAACTGAATAGACACTGAACTGATCACTAAATTGTACTATGCTTGACTGAAATGTTACTGATCGTGTTGACCAACTAAACTGGACTGAGTTCACTGAGTTCTGTAACCGAATGAGTACTACTATTCGTGACATTACTGAGACTAATCTGTAGCTACTGTAATTTGAGGTAAACAGCTCAATTGTCGGTATTGAATACCTCCAGGACTCGATAGCATCAATAGTAAAACATGACAAAATCTTGAAGGCATTACATTAGTTACTTGTCCACCATGCATTCATTTATATATTTTGTCAAACATTTGAAAGGCATGAACTTGTACTTGAGTGGGACCACATGATAACATGTCATGAATTCACTACTCAATTTACATAGGCATTCATTCAAACACTTGGGGAGCATAATTAATGTGCATAGAAATCATCAAGATGTAAACATCATGGCTACAACATTCAACTTGCAAATTCAAAGGTTTAACATGAGGATCATATGATTCTACATACTTGTTAATTAATTCACTTGAAACTTGTATGAATCTTGATTTGAAAACCATACAACAACAAATACATGAACACAATCCAATTCAACCATGTAAATCATGAAATCAATTAACTTGTAGTTTTTAAAAGGGTTCTTGAACTCCAAGG
This sequence comes from Capsicum pubescens, assembly GCA_030864215.1. Lineage (NCBI taxonomy): Eukaryota > Viridiplantae > Streptophyta > Magnoliopsida > Solanales > Solanaceae > Capsicum > Capsicum pubescens. Next base: position 124,537,657 of record CM061544.1, read on the forward strand.
GTAGGAGGAAAACCCAAGGATGAATACCTAACATACCTGAATGGCGGAATTCGTGAAGATTGTTGGGGATTTCTTGGAACTTGATTTTGAGCTTTATGAACTAGGTTTTCTTTCTTGAGAGGATTTTGTGAATAAAGAATGAATTTTGCCCTTTAGGATATCAAATTTCATGTTAAGGCTGAATAATGTAAGGGAAAATGAACCATTTACCCCCATAAACCCGGATAAAAGAATGTTGGACGGGGTCCCCATAGAGCCGCGACCCTTTCTTGGGTCAATTGTCCCTCACGATGTGACCCCTTCTCGGGTCAGCGCAACCCTGAGCCTAGGTCAACTGGCCCTCGCGGCGTGGCCCTATCGCAACCCCTTGCTGTTTTGGACATCCAAACTCACCCTTATGCTAGTCCGAAAAATCTGAAACTCACCTGATATAAACCATAAGTGACCGTGATCATGAATCAACTTGAAAATTGACATACTAAGTTCAAAAAGGTTGAAAACAAGATCCTCCAATTTTGAAGGCTAAAATGATTCTAAGTCTTGATACTTAGCTGAAATTTTCTAAGTCTGGGGCCTCTTTTGGCATGCTATATAGGACTGAAATGACTAGAATTATTTTGCGGGGTCTTACATAAGGCACATCACCAATGATCCAATGAATCTCAAGTTGACCAATATACCTAGGGTTAAGCTTGCCCCTCATCCCAAACCTCATCACACCCTTGATGGGTGAAACTCAAAGGAAAAGATGATCACCAACACCAAATCTCAAGGCACGAAGTCTACAATATGCATAACACTTCTGCATGCTCTGAGCCGCTCGAAGTCTATCCTTAATGATCCAAACTCTATCCAAGGACTCACAAAGAAAGTCTGTACCTCGAGGTTAACCTTAGAAACAAGAAACCAACCAACTAGAGAGTGAAAATTCCTACCATACAAGGCCTCAAAAGAAGTCATATCGATACTAGAATGGTAGATATTATAATATGCAAACTCTCCTAAAGCCAAATGCTGCTTCCATTGGCCACCAAAATCCATCACACACGCGTGAAGCATATCGTCCAAAACCTAGATAGTTATTTCTGACTGACCATTAGTCTGGGGGTGAAATGTTGTCCTAAGGTCAACCCGTGTACCCAACACATAATGAAATGTCTTTCGAAACTAAGAAGTGAAGACAGAGCCTCGATATGATATGATAGACACCAGCATACCATGAAGTCGCACAATCTCACAAATATATATACAGGCTAACCTCACAGCACTGAAAGAGACCTGCAGCGGATGGAAATATGTAAAATTGGTCAATCGATCTATGATGACCTAAACACTATCAGATCCATGGGAAGTGTGAGGCAACCCACTCACAAAATCCATCATGATTCGTTCCCACTTCTACTCGGGAATGGGCCACTACTGAAGTAATCCACTAGCCTTAAATTCTAGGTCATTACCTGCTGGCAACGAGCTATAAAATCTTCTATATCCTTCCTCATACCACCCCACCAGTAATGCTATCTCAAATCATGATACATCTTGGTTACTCCTGGATGGATGGAATACCTCGAACAATGAGCCTCCTTAGAAATCAATCTAATCTAATCACCCACTATCGATACGCAAACTCAGCCTCCAATCGCAAAACTCCATCAGAATCTAGTGAGGCTTTCTTAGCTTCACTACTCAACACCTTATCTCAAATCAATCTCAATACCATAACATTAAACTTATTAGATCGAATCTGCTCCATCAAAGAAGACCTAGCCTCAACAAATGCCAAAACACACCTAGGTGTCGAAATATAAAGCCTAACCCTCTGGTTATTTAAAAACTGAACATCTAAGGCCAAAGGCCTCTCCTCAGTCAAAATATGCGCCAAGATACCCATATTAGTTGACTTTCAGCTCAACACTAGCCTTTCATAGATGATAGAGGATAGTCAAGTCAAAAACCATAAGCAACTCAAGACAATGATGCTGCCTCATTTAAGATACCGTTGGGTGAAGAAGTAATGAAGGCTACGATGATCCAAGAAAATCTAACAATGGACTCCATACAAGTAGAACCTCCACAACTTCAAAGAAAAAACAATCGCGCGCAACTCCAAATCATGGGTAGGGTAGTTTCTCTCATGGGGCTTCAACTAATGAAAGTATATGCAGTCACCTTACCCTCATGCATCAACACATCACCTAACCCTACACCTAAAGCAATAAAAAAGATAGTGAAAACGAAGCCCTACTTAGGCAAGGTCAGAATAAGATTTGAAATCAACAAATCCTTGAGCTTTTGAAATCTCTCCTCACAAGAATTGGACCGCTGAAAAGAAATTCACTTCTAAGTCAACTTGGTCAATAGATCTACAATAGATGAGAAACCCTCAACAAAATGCTGATAATAACCTGTCAAACCGACAAAACTCCAAATCTCAGTGGGTGAAGTAGGTCTATCCCAATCACGATCTATTAAAAACTTAGCCGGATCAACCATAATACCTTTCTTATCACCACGTGACCTAAGAATAAGACACTCAAACCAAAACTAACACTTGGATAACTTGGCATACAAGATCTCATCCCTCCATCTTTAAAGCTTAATCTATAAATGATCCTCATGCTCAGCCTCACTCTTGGAATAAACCAAGATATCATTTATAAATAAAATAATAAAGGAGTTGAGATACGGTCAAAACACTCAGTTCATTAGCTCCATGAATGTGGATAGGGAATTAGTCAATCCAGAGGACATGACCAAGAATTTATAATGACCATATCAAATCTGAAAAGTTGTCTTTGGAATATCCGTTGGTCTAATCCTTAACTAGTGATTATCGGTTCTCAAATCAATCTTCAAAAATACTGCGGCAGCCTTAAGTTGATCAAATAAATCATCAATACGAGGAAGAGGATACTTATTCTTAACCGTGACCTTATTCAATTGTCGCTAATAAATATTCATATGCATAGACACATCCTTTTTCTTCACAAATAAGACAGGCATACCCTAAGGTGATCCACTAGGTTTTATAAATCCTTTATCTAAAAACTCCTAAATTGATCCTTAAATTTCTTCAATTCGATTGGGGTTATCCTATAAGGAGGAATAGAAATAGGCTTGGTGCCCAGGTCAACATCAATAGCAAAATCAATATCACGATTCGGAGGTATATTAGGCAAATTCGTAGGGAACACATCCAAGAACTTACAGACAACACGAACATAATCCAAAGAAGGAGGTAAGACAACACTAGAATATGTGACAAATAAGATAAACATCCCCTCTAAACCAATCTACGAGCTTGAATATAAGATATAATCCTCTTAGGATTCGAATAAAGAAAACTATTCCAAGATATCCTCGGCACACCCAACGAAGCTAAAGTCATGGTCTTAGCAAACCAATCTAGGATAGCATGATAAGGAGCCAATCAATCCATACCCAAGATAACATCAAAATCAACCATATCTACCATAAAAAAGTCTACCCGAGTCTCACGTCCAGAAAAAGTCACAACACAGGATCGGTATAACAGATCCACCACTAAAGAATCTCTCACTGGGGTAGATACACAAATAGGCATGGAAAGAGGCTCAATAACATAATCAAAACCTGAAGAAAAATATGTAGACACATAGAAAAAGGACAACCCAGGATAAAATAACACAAATATAGATCTAAAACAAACGGGGACGATAGTTGTGATCACAACATCTGAAGTTTCCGCCTCTGGCCTGGAGGGTATAGCATAACACTGACCACGACTACCAACTGGATGAGTATCCCTACGACCACCACCACGGGGTCCACTACCTCTGCACCTCACACCTCTGGTAGAACCTCTACCACTCATAACTAAAATAAGAGTAGCTCAAATCACATGCGGGGAAAGTCCTTCGCCAAATGAACAGTCTCATCAGACATAAAAAAACCTTTATGGCATGACTCAACAGGAGAAGGTACCACTGGGCTCGAATGGCCATCCTGAATTGTTGGACCAGAAGACCCGCTACCCAAACTTTATAAGGCTGCATGCACGGTTCAACCATGATACCTATGAAAACCTCTAAAATCTCTACCTCAAGAAGTGGCGCACCTTCTTAGCGTCTCCCTGAGATACTCGCAAAATACCCTCAATCATCTTAGCATGATCCAATATACTAAAAAAAATCTCCAAAAACAACTATCAAAGATGTAGCCAGCTGAAGTGACATGACCCAAACCTGGGCCTAGTCATGTCAGGTGCCTTAAGCCTAATCAGGACTAAAGATCATCCCCAATATCCTACCATAACCGCTCTACATCCCATGTTGGGTGAATTTCAAAAATCTAACAAGATTGAACAATAAATGACAATAATAGAACCCATAACCATAACCAACCAATAATATAATCAACTATCCAACCAATAATATAATCAACTATCCAACCAATAACAGACCCAATACTAATACCAATACCAATGCCAAGGTTGACGCCAATATCGACATCGCCCATACCAACTAAAAGTAGTCTCACAAAGTCTCTATCAAAAATTGAAACAATATCCAGTCGGGACATGCCCTCAACCATAGCCTAAAACCAAAGTCTAAGAAATAACAATAGTATATAGAGAAGTCCATAGCATGAAATAGAGTCTTTTAGAGTATGGAAGCTCACCACTTCAATCTGACACAAAGTTGTCCCCAAATCCAAGATACTAAGCAGAAGGACAAGTATGGCTGGTTCCTGCATCGCATAGGGCTACCTGATATTGCGTGTTGCCTGCATCACAAAGTTGAGGTTTTATCGATAGAGCTTAAAATTAATTTTCTTCAATTTAGACCTCATTTTAACCCATTTTTGCATAAGTTTTAAACTCTAGACTCTTATAACCTTTGGAAATTTATTTCTAAAATAAAATTTTAATTTTACCCCTTTTATTTTTAGAATTATTTTTCAAACTCATTTTGGACCCTACTCAAATATGGGCAATATGAGTATCATTAGCTTTATTTTAACGTATTGATACTATTTTCGAATGCTATGGTTGATTCTGAGGCCATTTAAAAGGAGAAAACTTTGTGTTGAAGCTTTTTAGGCTTAGATTTCATCGTTTCGAGGTAGGCTATAGCCTAATTTCTTTCAGATTGAGTTGGATAGTTAAAAAATAGATACAACATTATATGGTTTGGATATAATAACTATGGAGTTTATATTTTGAGATTATTATTACTGTTGTGTGCCGAATGGGGGCTTATATTTTTTTTATTGATTTGTGATACCTGATATTGCGTGTTGCCTGTGTGGGGAACTTGTTTGATATTATTGACTTTATATGTGCATTTAAATTCCTTTATTCAAGATTTAATACCCTTACAAGTGATTGAATTATTATTATGGGCCTTATTGAGCATTTCTTCCCTCTATCATGATAGAAATGCCAGAGTTAGGGGTTGATATGATATTTATGATATCTTGTATACATATTTACTCTGATGGTGCCTAATTAGTGTTGATAATCATGAACTTTGGATATATTGAGCTTGACCTCACTTATGTATGTTTTGAATGGATTGGATATCTTTTTACTAAATTGATTGTGAAAATTACATCTGTATTCCATACCAATACCACTAAGGAACACTATTTTTTTGTAAGTATCCTCTTTCTGAACACGAGTAGATGGGTTGAGATTGAGACATGAGTTATAGTATATGGTTGTCAACCCCCATGAGTTCTTACTGTAGAGATGCAAGCTCAGTAGATGTATACAGAAAGTCATCGTCACTATTCATCCTATCCTCATTGCAATGCATATGTATGTTTCATGATTTCTTTAGTTTTTCTTGACTTATGTTCAATTTTAGTATATTCTTCGTGCATATATGTGATGATTTTGTTATATATATATATATATATATATTAGAACTGTTAGTGGAGATGGTGTGAGCTACCATTTGGGACTTTTCTTCTTGTAGGTGACGTGTTCATAGTTTTCTTTACATATATTATATTTTTCTTTGCTCAGTTGGCCTACGATACCTACTAAGTACAAGTGGACCATACTCAATTCTACTACGCCCTTTCAGTATAGATCCTAGTATGAGTATGACATGCGGAGACTGAGTTCGTACTATTAAGTTGGTGAGCTTCTGCGTTACTAGCACACTCTAGAGTTTACAAGTCCTTCCCAGACCTTATCTTACCTTATTTATGTCTTTATTTTGGTTTTCAGAGGCATTTATGTATTTTCAAATTCAGTTATGAATTAGGTGCTCGTACACTATAACAATAGATTTTTCGATATTTATGAGTTCTTTTTAGACTCCCGCTTTGATTATGTCTTGTATTGACCTGACTTCACTTTAGGAGTCTCGTCTTATCTTTATTAATGTTATGTTTGAGTTTTTCTTTCCTTTTTTGATAATAGGCTTACTTATCAAGGTTGGACCACTGTAAATGCCATCATAACCTTATTTTTGGTTATGACATATTGGTATCAGAGCAACCAGTCCCTCCATTCGCATAAGTATAAGAGCGGATATCTAATAGAGTTGCATATCGGTATGAAGATATATGTATCTATCTTTAAAAGGCTATAAGATATTGTGACACCTCGAGACTACCCCTTGTGTGACACACGATGCTTAGGACTACAAATAATCCAAAAGCTAACCCATGGTATCTTTTTTACATTAAATCATAATAAACTTACTTAAAACATGAGCAGAAGCTTTACTTAACTGTCTGAATTTATTTGGGTAAACAAATTCAATGTCACAAAATGAACTAAACATCAACTAAAATATACGACTAACTAAAAATAATTAACAAGTCTAGACAAGCCTCTAATCGTACTGAAGAGACACTGAGACAGACCCCAGTTGACTCGAAAGGAAAATATAAAGCTTGAATAAAATCATAATTGAACTACTAAAAGTAAACATAATCCAGTTCCTCGGAATATGATGACTCACTAACTGATGAAAGGTAGGAAGTGGTGATTGTGGCTAATTGTGATGCTGAGAGCGAACAATAGAACCTAAATCATAATAAGATGTAGCGCACAAAGAGTATGTGATTAGTACTTCTAAAATATACAAGGTATATGAAGGTGCATGAAATAAGTAAAGACGATATGTATCATAAGATTAAGACATGCATGCTAAGTGTATACAGGCTTACCTTATTCATGAATAAAATTAAAAGTTGAAATATTATAAAGCATAAGTAATAAAGCAAAATCTCATAAAGTATGTAAGTCATTACACTTAGTTTCTAAAATCTTTATTTCTGAGGTAGATTCTCTTAACCGACATAAATCACAAGAGCAACATGAAGTCCGATGTAAACTCCCCCATCAAAAGGACCCAATATCCTTGCCAGAGTATAAAGGTATATCTATGTGCTCTAATGTATGAGCCCATATGGGCAAGCTGAATAATGAATACCGATGGTGGCACGTAGTCTATAGGACTAGGATATACTAAACCCTCACCCATCGATGCTAGATACTACTTTCAAAATCATACTAATGCTCATATATATATATATATATATATATATATATGAAAATCTCCATTAAATAAGCATATGAGTTGATAAGTCTGAAAATCACAATATGTTTTTGTTTCTATTTCATATCCATAAGTACATATGTGAATTTCATATTGAAACTAAAATTGTATGTCTGAATTTCTTTTAAATCGAATAAATCATGATAAAATCATACTACCAACTTATGGTATTTCATTTTAAGAAAACTAAAAGTCACTTTATGAGATCAACCATATGAGTAAAAAATGAGTAAAATAGGAATTTTCATTACAAATACAATTTAATTCATAAGGGTGCATCATAGTTTTAAAATCATGTAAAGTGGGTATGAACCATATTAAATCCATAAAATCAATTATAAAAATTAAGTTGTTGGGAATAAGGATAAGTGGAAACCTTTTTCAAACCCCACATATATGAACTTCTCGATTTCATGGATGAGCGCTTTAGTTGGGAGCCCTTGGGTTGAATTTTGAAGAAAAACCCTTATTTTGTGTTCTTAAGAGATTGGGAGGAGGACGAATGCTAAATCTCTTTAAGGAGTAAGGTAAAAACATTTTAGTGGAAGTTATAAGATTATTTAGGTTGTAAATGACCAGGTTTCCCTTTAAAAACTGATGAAAATAGGATTTTGGCATCACTATGACCACTGGTATGGAATACTCTTATCACAGTAATCAGGTGGCAGGCACACCCTTATCATGACAGTCCACTAGTTTTTATGTATGGGTTGGGCTTTGCCTCTGTGACACAGTCTAAATGTGGACCCTTACTATTTTGTAGTTACGTTAAGCCCAAAACTCATTTCAAACATTTTAAAACACTTTATAATGGTCTCATTATCATTCCTAATCATCATTCGATCTTAAAATCTGATTAAAACACAAAGAATCTACCAAAATAAAATAGTTGAACTTATGGGGCTTATCATATATCTTCTGGAAATTTGATTTCTTGTTATGAAGGTTATTCATACCCAATGTTCTAAACTTGTATTCTATTGTTTCTATACAGATAATGAGGACTGGGTCTAGAGAGGCTAGCAATATTGAGTCAATACTCAATACAAAAATCCTAATTAGATGGTACATATCAGTTGTCTACAATCCAGATGGAAGTTTCATGGGATTTATTATAGAGTATTATTGAGCACACCAAGATGACTGATTCTATTATCCAGTCTACTCAAGGAGTCACCAAGAAAGGACATTGTTAGGGTGAGTTTAGTGGACATGCCTTTTGATGAAGAAATTTCTCTAGTATAGGTTCCTGAGGTTATCATGGTAGGCCAGTTTAGGACACATTGTAGGGATCAAGTGGTAGAGCTTTAGGTTCTACGACTTCTGGTAGTCAAGTAATGGGTCATGCGGGTAGAGGCTCCAAGATTGCTTCTTTAGGCTAGAGTGGTAATTCTATTTCATCCACACTTTCTCAGATTGAGTCAAGCTGTAGGAGACATTTTGTATATAATAAGTTCGACCATATGGCTAAGGATTGCACTCAACGTGTGTATAGACCCACTTAGCAGGGTTCTTAACTTCATCCTTGCCCTACTCTAATTTCTACAGTAAGAGGTGGTCCACAAAGATATAAAGATGGTTCTAATAGTGCTAGAGGTACTAGAGGTAGAGGTAGGGGGGATCATAGAGGTATTTGTGGGGTTACTCCATCCAAGAGCGAACATGGTAAGTGTTATGCTATACCTGGGAAACCTAAGGCGAAGGTTTCTGATGCACTTACTACAGGTATCGTCTTAGTTTTCTATAGATCTACTTATAATGTCATTTGGCCCTGGGTATACATTCTTCTATGTTTCAACATATTTTTCTTCTGTATTATATATTGCATGTGAGCCCCTTGTTATGTCTCTTCAGGACTCTACCCCCCGTAGAAGATTCTTTAGTAATGTGTTGGGTGTAAGAGTTTTATTTGGTTACCATTGTGCTTGTGTAACTTTGATAGACTTGATTATCTTAGACATAGTTGATTTTGATGTTATTTTAGGTATGAGTTTGTTAGCTTCTTATCATACTATTTTAAATTGGTATGTCAAAACTCTAACCTTAACTACACTAGGTATGCCAAGGTTAGCTTAGAAGAGTATTCTTAATTCAGGTCTGAAGGATGTTATATATTTTTACATGCTCATCGCATGATAGAAAGAGGGATTTTATCTTATTTTGCTCATGTCCATGATACCAGTGTTGTCTTACTGCCTCTAATGGATTCTATGCAGGTTATTCATGACTTCAAGGATGTGTTTTCTATGCCTCTGAATCATAATATTAATGTTTCTATTAATGTGGAGCCACACACCAAGCCCATTTCTTTCCTCCCTATAGGATGGCTCTAGCTGAGTTGAAGGAGTTGAATGAGCTGCTGCAGGATTTATCAAGTAAGGGTTTTATTAAACCTAGTATATCTTTTTGGGGTGCTCCCACCTTTTTATAAAGAAAAAGAATAATTGTATGCATATGTGCATTGATTATAGGCAGTTGAACACAATAACAGTTAAGAACAAGTATGCTCTTCCACACATTGGTTATCTTTTTTACCAGCTTTAAAGTGTTGCGGTGTCTTCCAAGACTAATTTAAGATCCGAATATCAGTAGTAAAGATTAGAGCTTCAAATGTTCCAAAGATGTCTTTTAAGACTTGATACAGTCATTATGAGTTCTTTGTCATATCTTTTGGGTTGACTAATTCCCCTGCAACATTCATGGAGTTGATCAACCAGGTATTTCAATCGTATCTCAACTTTTTTATGATTGTATTTAAATATGACTTGGTTTATACCAAGAATAAGGCCGATCATATGGAGGATTTGAGTATTATAGTTCAAAAGTTGTGTGATAATAAGTTGAATGCCAAGTTTTCCAAGTGTGTCTTTTGGTTGGATTTATCTCTTTCTTGGGTCAGGTAGTGATAAAGGATAGTATTATGGTTGATCTTACCAATAAAGTGGCAATTCGTGATTGGGTTAGACCTACTTCTCCTATCAAGATTCAAAGTTTTGTTGGTTGAGAGAGTTATTATTGGCAGCTTATAAAGGGTTTTTCATCTATTGCGACTCATTTGACCTAGTTGACTCAGAAAAGACGGTATTTTAGTAGTTGGATGCATGTAAAAAGAGCTTCCAAAATCTCAAAAAGTTGTTAACTTTGGCTCCTACTTTGACCTGCCTAAGAAGGGTGTGGGCTTTACCATTTTTATGGTGTTTTTTATGTTGGCTTGGGTGTGGTGTTGATGCAGAAGGGAAAGATGATTTCTTATGCCTCTCATTAATTGAAGCCTCATGAGAGAAATTACCCTATATATTTTTGGAGTTAGCAGCCACGGTGTTCGTGTTGAAGTTATGGAGTCATTACATGTAAGAAAATCTTTGTGAGATTTCATAGAACCATCATAGCCTTTAGTACTTATTCAGCCAACGAGATCTTAATATGAGGCAGTAGCATAGGCTTGAGTCGCTTTAGGATTATGATATCACTATTTTTTATCATTTGGAAAAGGCAAATGTGGTTATAGATTCCTTGAGTTAGGATTCAACTAGTATAGGGAGTTTAGCTGATCTTATGACCCAGGAGTGGTATTTAGTGTTGGAGGTTCAGTCTTTAGCTAACTAGATAGTTTGGCTTGATATTTAATACCCGAACATGTTTTATCCTTTGTTGATGCTAGATCTTTCTTGATGGAGCAGATTCAAGCTCACCAGTTTGATGATTATAGTTTGAGGGTAATTCAAGATAAGGTGTTAAGCAGGAAAGATAAGGCAGAATCAATTGATTCTAATGGTGTTCTTAGGATTGAAGGATGATTTTATGGGTTGAGTGTTGGTAGATGGTTAAGATTTATTTTTATAAAAGGTGCATTACGTCATATATTCTATCTACCCATAGGTGGACAAGATGTATCATGATTTAAAACAACTTTATTAGTGAAGAGGTATGAAGAAGGATGAAGTGGATTTAGTATCTCATTGTTTGTGCTATCAGTAGGTAAAGATAGCGGAATAGAGATTACCCATTTCTGAGTGGAAGAGAGAGAAAATTAGTAGGGACTTCGTGAGTGGATTGCCTCATAATTCTCATGGTTGTACAATATTTGGGTCATTGTGTATCAATTGACCAAATTGGCCCATTTCATACACAATCAGATTTTATTCAGTGCCAAGAGGTTGGCTTGTATCTATGTTCATGAAATAGTTTATCTTCATGTGGTACTCGTGTATATTATTTCAAAAAAAGGCTCAGTGTTCACTTTTAGTTTCTTGCAGACATTTTAGGAGAATTTTAGTACTCAGGTTGACCTTAGCACAACTTTCTACCCCAAACTAACAGTCCATTGGAGTGGATTATTTAGGTTGTGGAGGATATGCTCCGTGCATGTGTTATGGACTTTGGAGGTCAATACGATAAGCATTTGACCTCAGTGGAGTTTGCTTATAATAATAGCTACCATTTAAGTATTACGATGGCACCTTTTGAGGCATTGTACGGTAGGCATTGTCAATCTTTTATTGGCTCTTTTGAACTTTAGAGATTAGACCCAGTGGTACCAATTTCTTCGCGAGTATTTTCATAGGTTTTGTATGATTTAGGATAGGATTAGAGTTATGCAAACTATAGGCTTTGTGCCATAAAGTTTGAGGTTAATAATTGAGTCTTCCTTCGTGTGTTTCCTGTGAAAGGTGTGATGAGATTTGAAAAGAGGGGCAAGCTTAGCCCTAGGTATATCGAGACTTATGAGATTCTTCAGAAAGTACGAGGTTGATTATAAGTTGGCCTTACCTCAAAACATTTCAGTCGTTCTCTAGTTTTCGTGCTATATTTCGTATGACTCTCATATTTTTTTCAGACTAGGTTCAGCTGGATGAGAGGTTGACCTTTCTAGATGAGCCAGTGTCTATTTTAGCCAGATATGTTAGATGGTTGTACTTTATAATATTCCTATGGTTAAGGTTTAGTGGAGGCACCATCTTGTTAAGGAGGCCACATGGGAGGTCAAGTCTGCCATGCATAGTAGTTACCCTTGGCTCTTTATTGATTCAGGTATTTCCTTTCCTTTTAGTTTGAGAACGAACTAGAGTTTTAGTGGTGGATATTGTAGTGACCTAGTTTGTGAAATTTTTCTTTTGATATGTTTTGACAATTTTTCTCTTTTTTGTAGTTCCTACATATTAATTTTGGAGTGTGGGGATGGTTAGCATGATTTCTAATGTGATCGAGAATGAGTTGGGTGAAGTTATGGTTTTTAGAGGCTTTAAACCCCACATAGTTGATTTTGGTAGATATTTGTTGTTCTAAATGTCGGATGGTGAGTTGGACAATTACATTAGGTCCAGAATAACAAATTTGGATTAGTAGAAGTTTTGGTTTGGGTTCAGGTCCTTAATTTGCATTTCGACTCTGCATTTGAAAAAATTGCCAAAAGGGGGTCTCGGGGGTTAATTTTTTGCAACAATCTTTTTTCAAAAATCTGGCATCACCATTAAGTTTGAAACAATGAAAATATCCTAGTAGCATATATAGTTTATTTCTATTAGGTCCCAAATGAATCTCAAGGGTTCGTACAAAGAATTGAAACCATACAAAATTAGCTAGTACATAGTTGATATCTGGTGCAAGAAGCCTTTTTCATGAATGTGAGGCCTTGGCTGCAAATGCAGAGGCAGAAATTTTCCTTCTTTACGATCACAAGGTGGTAGTCGCAATTGCAAAGGGAAACTGAATCCTTCTTCGTAAACACGATGAGGTTGTCGTAAACACAAAGCCTTGGTTACGAACGTGAAGGACAATCTTTTGGCCAGTCAAAGTTGACCCTCGCGAATGCGAACGGTTGACCGCACTCGTAAGGCACTGTTACAAAACAGCATATAAGCCTTATTTTTACAATTTTCACTAATTTTGGACCTCCAATCTTCATGAAAAGGCAATTTCTTAGGATTTTCTTATCATTCTTTCTTAGCTAAACTCCTAAATCATATTTTCATTATTTTCCATTGATTACATCTTCGAAAACACTTTTAATCGTGATTTTGAAATAAAATTTTAAGGTTTTTATCGGTAAAGCTTTAAAATAATTTTTCTTTGATTTGAACATCATTTTTAACCGATTTTTACATGGGTTCATAACTGTAGACTCCTACAACCTTAGGTAATATATTTATAAAATGAAATTTGATTTTACACCTTTCATTTTTGAACTTATTTCTTGAACCCATTTTGAAATGGCTCAAATATTGGCAATATAGGATCATTAGCTTTCTTTTAATGTGTAGGTGCTATGTTTAAATGTTTTAATTGACTTTGTGGCCATTATCAAGGACAAAGTCTCGTGTTGAAGAATTTAGGCTTGAATTGTGTCATTATAAGGTAGGTTATGACTTAACTTCTTTCAGATTGAGCTGGGTAATTAATAAATAAGTAAAACATGCTATGTTGGGAAAAATAACTATTAGGTTTATACTTTGAGATTATTATTAATGTTATGTGTCCGTGTTGGTGCATATATTCTGTTGTTATTGACTTATGATATCTGATATTGTGTGTTGTCCATGTGGGGGCTTTGTTTGACATTATTGACATTGTCTGTGAAATTAAATGCCTTTATTCTAGCTATAATGTCCATGAAGGGCTTGAATTGTTAATATAAGTCTTATTGTATTGATCATAGGTTCCTTCTATCATGGTAGAAATGCCCAAGTTAGGGATTGATATAATATTTATGACGTCTTGCATGCATATTTATTTTGATGGTACCTAATTAAAGTTGGTAATCATGAATTGTAGACATGTTGAATTGATCGTTGGGATCACTTATGTGCGTGTTGAATGGATTGATATTTTCATACTGATTTGATTATGAGCATTATATCCTCATTCCATACATATAAGTTCATGAGATACTGGTATCATTAAGGAACACTATTTTTTAAAGAAAATGAGGCATCATTTAAAACCCTCTCCATGAACATGATTCGAAGAGGTGGATTGAGATTGAAATATGAGTTATAGTATATGGGTTGTTGTCACGACCTAAGGCTAGCCCCTAGTCACAACAATGGTGCTTATAGTCAAAAGTGACCACAAGCTAACCCATGAGTTGGGACCTGTTGTGAGCATTGAATAATATAATGATAATAGACATGTGTGGAAAATAATTGATAAGTTCATAAGGTTTTAAATACTGAAAATGCAACTGAATTCATAAGCCTGAAAATATCTGTCAAGACTGATAAATATGATAAAACTAAATGATTGTCTGAATATCTGAAAGCCTCTAATTGACTGAGGAGTTGATGGGACAGGCCCTAAGTAACACCAACTGACTAACTAAAAAAAATACGGAAATACTTGAATAAACATAACCGGTCCTCGATAGATGAGGAATCACCACTGATGCTGCTACAGAAGCATTGGACTGTCTAAGTAAGTCGGGAAACTGAGCATCCGAACCTATGATATAAGACATCATAGCGCAAAGAAAAGTATGTGGTCAGTACTTTGAATGTACTGGTATATGAGATGAGGTTAGGATGAATTGCATGGGTTAACTATGCATGAAGTAATGACAAACTGAATAGCATGAGATAACTGAGTATGCATGCATGAAAACTAAAATACTGAGAATGCAAGACCAAGCATACAATGTTTCTGAAATAATCTGTAAACTAAATTACTAAAATCTGATAACTGAATAACTATAAGTCTGTATGCTATGGTCAAGCAAACCTGAACTGAATACTGAACTGAGACTCTGGGAGGTATCATCTAACCAACATGCCCCAATCTAAGCAAATTGGAGTCCAACCTATAACCCCAGTTGGAAGGGTATCAGTACCGTGCCACGAGTACCAACACTGTCTATGTGGATCAACTAAACTGGTGTCCCAAAGGATTAGGGAGTTAGTCCTAAACTGGTAGGTGAACCCTAAGACAGAGTCAGTCCTAAACTGGCGGGTGACATCTCATAATCCTACACTGGCGACATAGTTCTAGAACTTAGGGACTGTTACTAAGGACCCAGTCCTAACTGACGGGTGATCCCCCATCCCTAGGTTCGCTCGGTGCTAAATCTAACTCCCAACTGAATGACATAAATTACTGGATTGAACTAAGCTTAACTGAACAAACAACTAATCATAATAACTGACTGAATGATAATTCTCATGGTATATCTAAAATTATTTTGAAGATACTAAAATTATGTAAACAGCTAAGTATCGAGTATTCATAACCCTCCATCACGGAATGGAAATAACAATATGGACATATAACAGCTTTGAAACTATAGTAGGGAATTATTGTTCAAAATCCAACGATTAGGCATTTCATCAAACACATGAGAGTCATGAACTTAAGCATGGGAATGAGTAAATCATATGATAGTATCATAGTTACAATACTAAAACCATGAATTAAGTTTCTAAATGACAAGAATTCAATATTCAAAATGTGCAATGGCTCATTCCATCGAAAACACATGTAATCATAACTTGAAATCAAATTCTAAAGATGTTCATGGGCATAATTCAACTTAATCATGTAAAACTCATAATTTAAAACATAAAAAGGAATTTTTGGACTCCATGGGTAAAAAGGTCCCATAGATGAACATCACACATACCTTAAACCCTTAAGCTTGAAAGAGAAACACCAATCTTGATGCTTTCTTGAATGTTCTTGGATTGGGGAACTTGAATTCTTGGTTTGCTTGGAGAGAAAGTAATGGAATTTGATGATCTTAGGGGAGGAGAGGGTGTGTTTTTGAGAGAAAATTAGAGAAGATGGGCAAATAATACCCTAACGGGAGTTATAATTCGTGATTTAATGAGGTGGGTTAAGGGGGAAAGACCCAATTGCCTCTCAGGAAATTAAATTCATAATTGAAGTACATTTTACATCACACCGCAATGCGGTGTACCTTCCATCACTATAGGCACCGTAACACATCCCTATCATGATGGGCTACTGGAGTCGTGATCCAAACAAGACCCAATCCTCGTCTGAAAAATCAAAAACTTCTCTGAGATATGCACCTTACACCCCTGAACATGAATTAACTCAAAAACCAATGTCTCAGGGTCGGGAAGATCAATTTAAAAATTGTAAAAATTAATAGGCCTTAAAAATTACTAAGTCACCAACACTTAGTGAAATTTTTAGGTTTTAAGCCTCTTATACATGCATCTAGAAGCTCAACTAAGCTAAGTATAATACGGAGCATTACAATATATCCCCCTTGGTAATATTCATCCTCGAATGAGACTAATTTAGCTGAGAGTACATAGGGAACTGAGATCATATACAGAACATTCAAGACTAAAAAAATGAATACATAATTGATTCTAAAACATAATACATGACTGAACTGATTTCATAAATGCATGCAATGACATGAGAATGGTCATAAAGCTAGAATTGAGAATGGAAAAAAAACATTTTAAGGAATACTATTACCTTAAGCTGAGTCTGAGTTTGTAGAGAAAAGTTGAGGATACTTGGTATGCATATCTACTTCTACTTCCCAAGTGGCTCCCTCAACGGACTAATTCTACCAAAGAACTTTGACCAAGGAAACTTCTTTGTTTCTTAGTCTTCAAATCTGACGATTAAGGATCTCAACTGGGATTTCATCGTAAGAAAGGCTACCCTGAACACCTGTGCTTTCTAAAGGAACTGCAACCGTTGGATCACCAATACACTTCATTAACAGGGAAATATGAAACACTGGATGCACTGATGAAAAATCTGCAGGCAACTCAAGCTCATAAGCTACCTTTCCAAAATGACTCAAAATTCTATAAGGGCCAAAATATCGAGGACTAAGCTTCCATTTCTTACCAAATCTCTTAACTCCCTTCATGGTCGAGATTTTCAAATACACCAAATCCCCAACTTCAAACTCAATATCTCTCTTCCTTACATCTGTATAGGATTTTCAACGTCTTTGGGTTGTCTTAAGCCTCTCCCTAATCAACTAAACATTCTCCATTGCATCAAACACCGAATCTGGTTCTATCAAAGTTGCCTCACCTTTCTTAAACCAACCAATACGAGATCAGCATATCCTTCCATAGAGATCCTCAAATTGAGTTATCTGAATACTAAAGTGATAACTGTTATTATAGGAAAACTCAATCAAAGGTAAGTGATTATCCCAACTACCCTTGAAATTAAGAACACACACCCTCAACATATCCTCTAACGTTCGAATGGTCCTCTCTACGTAACCATCTATCTGAGGATGTAAGGTTGTACTGAGATGAACTTGGGTACCAAAACTCCTCTAAAAAGCCTTTCAAAAGTAAGAGGTAAACTGAGTACCTCTATCTGAAATGATAGAAAATGAGACTCCATGCAACCTAACGAACTCTCTAATATAGAGCTTGGCATAATCCTCAACTGAATAAAAAGTATGAACTGGAAAGAAATAAGTTGATTTGGTCATTCTATCTACAACTACCCATATCAAATTATGCTGACAACGTGTACAAGGAAAACCCATCACAAAATCCATGTTCACCTCTTCCCACTTCCAAGTGGGGATACTGAACTCTTACAATGTACCACTAGGCCTCTAGTGTTCAACTTTAACTTGCTAACAATTAGGACACTTAGCTACAAACTCTGCAATATCCCTCTTCATACCACACCAGCAATAGATTTCCTGCAAATCACGGTATATCTTAGTAGCTCCTAGGTGTAAAGAGAAACGCGCACCATGAACTTCTGCCAAAATTCGCTATCTCAAATCATCAACACACGGCACACAAAGTCTACCCTGATATTGAAACACACTATCCTCTTTTTATCTTCTGATCTCTAACTGATTCCTTTAACTTAACCAAACTAGAATTCCTATCTTGCTTTTCATTCACTTTGGCAACCAAAGAAGATTCTAAACCATTCTAAACCCATACACTACCCTTAGTTGAATCAACCAACCAAACACCTAACCTAACAAGCTGATGAACCTCTCTGACTAACTTCTTCTTATCATCCTCAACATGAGCAACACTACCCATAGACCATCTACTAAGGGCATCTTCCACTACATTGTCCTTGCCCAGATGATACAACACACTCATATCACAATCTTTTAACAACTCAAGACACCTTCTTTGATAAAGATTTAAATTCTTTTGCGAAAACACATACTATAAATATTTGTGATTCATGAACACATCAACATAAACTCTATAAAGATAATGCCTCCAAATTTTCAAGGCAAAAACAATAGTTGCCAACTCAATATCATGGGTAGAGTAATTCTTTTCATGAGGCTTAAGTTGTCTAGAGGCATAGGATATGACCTTGTGTCTCTGCATCAATACACAACCAATACCAACTTTGGAAGCATCACCATAACCAAAAAACCTATCTGAACCATCTGGCAAAGTCAAACTGGGGCTAAGGTGAGTCGAGTCTTCAACTCCTTAAAACTCTTAAGACTATGACCACAGAAACTTGACCTTCTTCTAAGTCAATCGAGACATAGGGGACACAATAGACAAAAACCCTTTAACAAACCGTCAGTAATAGCCAGCAAAACCAAAGAAGCTCCTGATATCTAATGGAGAGATGGCCCTGGTCCAGTTTCTCATGGCTTCGATCTTTTGAGGGTCAACTCTAATACCATCACCGAAAATAATATGTCCAATAAAAGCTACTGATCTTATCCAAAACTCGCACTTACTGAATTTGGTGAATAACTTATGGGTTCTAAGAGTCTATAATATAATTTTGAGATAGTCTACATGATCATTTTCACTATGGAAATAGACAAGAATATCATCAATGAAGATTATAACGAACATGTCCAAGTACTGCTTGAACACCCTGTTCATCAAATCCATGTAAGTTTTTGGGGCATTCATTAGTCCAAAAGACATAACTAAGAATTTGAAGTCACCATACCGAGTTCTGAAGGTTGTCTTTGGAATGCACATTCTCTATCTCTGGGCTGATGATAACCGGATCAGAGGTCTATCTTAGAGAAATAACTGGCACCCTGAAGTTGGTCGAACAAGTCATTAATCCTGGGGAGTGTATATATATTCTTTATTATGACCTTGTACAACTGATGATAATCGATGAACATTCTGAGAGAACTATATTTCTTACACATGAACAGGACTGGAGTGCCCCATAGGGAAATACTGGGTCTAATAAATCCCTTATCTAAGAGATCTTTCTACTATTCTTTTAAAATTTTTAGCTCGGTTGGAGCCATTTAGGAGGGAAAAATAGAGATAGGCTGGGTATCTAGAAGGAGATCTATTTTGAAGTCAATTTCCCTTTCTGGAGGAACTCCGGGAAGATATTAAGGGAAAACATCTGGAAATTCCCTTACTACTGAAATTAACTCGAGACTGGGAGTTGCAGAATTATAGTCTTTGACTCAAAAAAGATGGTACATGCACCCCTTGGATATCATTTTTCTTTCCTTAAGATATGAAACAATCTAACCCCTAAGAACTGAAGTACTCCCCTCTATTCAATGACTAGTTCATTAGGAAACTGAAACGAAACGACTCTATTTCTACAGTCAGCGGAAGCATAGCATGAGTAGAGCTAATCTATGTTGAGAATGACAACAAAATCAATCATCTCTAACTCCACAAAATCTACTAAATTAATTTTCTGGGATACTGTAATCGGGTAATTTTTATATACCCATCCAGCTATGATAGACTTACCCACTAGGGTAGATACTGAGAAAGGCTCGAATAGTATTTATAGACTGACATCAAAATTAACAGCTATATAGGGGTTACAAAAGAAAGTGAGGCTTCGGGGTCTAGTAAAACATACACATGGAGCTGAAAAATTTGTAACGTACCTGTAACCATATTAGGAGAGCTTTTCTGATCTTGTCAGGACTGAAGTGCATACAATCTATTCTGGCACTATCCACTGGTGGCACTGGAAGTAGCGCCCTGCTGAGTTGGGCGACCTGCTGGAGATGATGAAAGATTGGACTGGCCCTATTGGCATAAATCCTTTCCCCTCTGAGCAACTACTGGACACTCTCTGACCCTGTGGTCTGGCTTGCAACACTCAAAACACACATCACTACCATCCTTGCAAACACCCTGATGATTTTTACCATATTTCTAGCAAAGTAAATTAGTACGGCCACTGTTCACACTAACCTAGGACTTGTGCCCTATCCCAACTGTCATTTCTAAATTTTAGCACTAGCACACTAGCTGAAGGTGGAGCTTGGGCTGAAAATTTCTGACAAAACTGAAAACGAATACCATATTCTAACCTCAATTAAGAAAATTTAAGTTGCATGTTCTGTCCCTTTTATTCTCTCTCTCTTTCTTCTTAAGATCCTGTTCCTCAATCTGTTGAGCATGAACCATAAGCCTAGATAGGTCCATCTCCTTAATCAACATAGCATTTCTACACTCCTTGATCGTACTATCAGCTACACCAGAAACAAACTTACTCATTCTAGACCTTTTATCAGCAACCATTGAAGGAACATACCTTTCCAACTGAGTAAAATTAAACGAGTATTCCTTCACACTAATATTGACATGCATCAAATTAATGAACTCTAGCACCTTAGGTTTCCTTAACTCTAAAGGGAAGAACCTATCCAAAAGGTTTGTGGCAAACTCTTCCCACTCTATAGACCCTACCTTAACACCCCTATCCTCTTTCTACTACTTATACCACGTATGATCTACAGCCTGCAAATAATATTCAGACAATTCTAAACTTTTACTCAAAGTGAAACCCATGATATCAGTCACCTTCTAAACCATATTAAAAAACTCCTGTGGATCCTCCTCATACTTGGATCCCAAAAATAAAGGGGGGTTTATTTGGGTGAAATTCTGAATCCTAGCTGCAATTGTATTTGCCACTGGCTTAGTTAGGGTGACAGCCTGCTGATTGTTCTGAACAACTACTGAATGAGCTAAGGTAGTGAATGCAGCTCTGAACTCAGCATAAGAGACATGCTCATTTAGGGGATCTTCCTGAATAGGCGAAGGTATGGGCTAATTTCTATTTGTTCTTTCATTATTTCTTTTGGGAGGCATTTCCTATAAATGGGAGGGAGAATGAATTAGAAAGACAATTTTAAATAGAGTTTATGATCATTCGCACAACATAAATATTGAAAGAAGGGAAACTTTTCCTAAAACTTCTTGTAGCCTCTTGTCCATAAGTGTGGCGTACTTCACACTCATGCGCAAGACTCTAATCAATACAACTTTCAGACTCCCTAGAACACTATAAAATCTTAGGCTCTAATACCAAGTTTTGTCACGACCCGAGGCTACCCCCTAGTCATGATAATGATGCTTATGGTTATAGGTGACCACAAGCTAACTCGTGAGCTGGTACCTGTTGTGAGCACTGAATAATATAAAGATAATAGATATGCATAGAAATAATAGATAAGGCCATAAGGTTTTATATACTGAAATACAACTGAATTTACAAGTCTGAAAATATCTGTCAAGACTGATAAAGCTGAAAAACTAACTGACTGTCTAAATGTTTGAAAGTCTCTAAATTGACTAAGGACATATAACAGCTTTAAAACCATAGTAGGGAATTATTATTCAAAATCCAACACTTAGTCATTTAATCAAACACATAAGAATCATGAACTTAAGCATGGGAATAGGTAAATCATGTGATAATAACATAGTTACAATACTACAACATGAATTAAGTTTCTAAATGACGAGTTCAATATTAAAAATATTATATGGCTCATTCCATCGAAAACACGTGTAATCATAAATTGAAATCAAATTCTCAAGATGTTTATGGGACTAATTCAACTTAATAATGTAAAATTCATAATTTAAAACATAAAAGGGGATTATTGAACTCCATGGGTGAAAAGGGCCCATGAATGAACATCACGCATACCTTAAACCCTTAAGCTTGAAAGAGAAACACCAATCTTGATTCCTTCTTGAATGTTCTTGGATTGGAGAACTTGAATTCTTGGATTTCTTAGATAGAAAGTAATGGAATTTGATAATATTAAGGGGAGAGAGGGTTTATTTTTGAGAGAAAATTAGAGAAGATAGGCAAATAATGCGCTAACTGGAGTTATAATTTTTGATCTGATGAATTGGGAGAAGGGGAAAAGACATATTTTCCCCTCATGAAATTAAATTCATAGCTGAAGTGTGGTTTATATGCTCACCATGGCGCGGTGTACCTGCCATCACTATAAGCACCGCGAGGCGGCCCTATCGCGATGGGTTGCTAGAATCGTGATCCAAACAAGACCCAATCCTCATCCAAAAAATCTGAAACTTCTCTGAGACATGCACCTTACACCCTTAAACATAAAGTAACTCAAAAATCAACGTTTCGGGGTCAGAAAGACCAATTTTAAAATGCTCAAAGTTAAGAGGCCTTAAAAATACTAAGTCCCCAACACTTTATGCCTCTTATGCATGCAACTAGGAACTGAAATGAACTAAGAATAATTTGAGGCATTACATTTGCGCCCCCCAATAAGTTCTACATTGGGAGCTGCGAGCTCGGTATATTAATAAGTCATCAATTTGAGGATTTTCTAGCACCATTTAAGCTGAAAAAACCATACTTTTCCATTGATTTTATGTCAATTTCTTACTTAATGCTTATTTATGTAGAAAGGGTTGAAAAGGAAAGATAAGCAAGTCATTCAAGTTAAAAAGAGGTTAACTATGAAAAAAAATATCCAAATGCTAGAAATCAAGCCAAAAAATTAACCCTTAGTTACTGCGATCACGGCCTGAGGATCGCGATCGCGACCAGTCAATAAGTTAATTGAAAGGCTATCATTATATGACTATCGTGATCTCAGGAGTCGCAAACGTGTCCAAGAGGTTGCAATCGCAGTAGAGCTAAAAAGTTTCAAGGGCATTTTTTGTAATAGTTGGCAAATGTGGAATTGGGGCTCAAATAAGGGTTTTAGCTCATTTTTCACCATCTTTATCCTATCTTTCATCTTTACTTTTTATATCATCTCTTGGGAGCTTGGTGCAAAAATTTGTACTAATCTTGAGCTAAGATTACAATAGAGTAACTCCTAAGTGAAGGATTAGCAAATTTTCATTAAAGATTTATTGAAATTTAAAGTATGGTTTGCATTCTCTTTATTTTTCATGAAGCAAATTGATGGAGACTTTGGTATATTTTTGTTTATTAGCTTTATGAGTTGCTAGTTCTTCCTCTTGGGGTTATGTTTGAATAAGGTGCAAGTGTGTATGGGTTGTGATTATTAGCTTTAATTCATAGTTAATGTTGTTGGGTTTCACAAATGTTTGATTATAAAATAGAATTTGTTGGTGAAAGCCTCAATTTTTTATTATAAATGGAATTTGTAGGTGAAAGCCTCAATTTCTCTAAACCCCACATCATCTTTGAAAGAGGGATGTGGGTAGTCTAGATCCTACATCATCCTTGAAAGAGGAATGTAGGTGACATGAGCATTTGTGAACAATAAGATAGATAATAGTTTTTTCCTTTTTATTGTCTTAGAAATAAGGATAGATTGTAGGATTGCTATATCTTGGGCATCATCTTAGAAATAGGGATGCCAAATTGAGGCTTTGTGATGATTAATTGACCACACCTACGAGGTATTTAAAATAATCCATAGGTGATAGTTTGATACTTTGTTTAAATACAAGTATCAAAATTCCTAACTGAGCCTACCCAATCATGCCTTAGCTAAGATTTGGAGTTGATTTTCATGTACCCACACACTAGTTACCTCTAGTAAAGCGTAGCCCCAAGATCCGTTCCTAATTGATTATGTTCTAATTATTCCTAATCTCAAATTAGTCCTTTAGAAGGCTAAGAATTGTCTTACACTTTTGAAAAAAATCAAAATCTCCTAAAATATTTGTGTAATATATTTGAATTCAGCAAGTAACTTTAATTTCAAACTTATTTAATTGCCACTCATATTGTTCCTCGTGGATTCGACCTTGACTCAAAGTTGGGTAATTATATTGATAACCACCTCCTTGTAATTAAATTGGCATGTGAGTTGAGTGTTATAAAAATGGCGTTGTTTCCAGGGAAGTCTTGAGTACCTAAAATTATGTGAAATTGAGTAAAATATAGGGTGTACACCATGTGTTAGTTCAAATGCCCAAACAAGTCAATAACTACTTATTTTTGCATTATGTGGGAATGATCGAGCACTTAGAACACATGTTTTATATTATTAATAATAAATTCTTATTTTGGAACACATATTGGCTCCAAAAATGGTCTGTGTAACTAGTAAAAATTTGACATAATCTGGTCTCAGGTATTGCAATCACAGTCATCAAGACCACAATTGTGGTCTTGTAGTTGCGATCACGGATAAGATGTCGCGATCTTTATAACTGAGGTTGCGTCTCAAACTAGACAAAAATTTCTACACTTCCAATTTTTGTTCAAACACCACCTAGTACCCATCCCATGAGCTTTATGGGACAACATAGTTTAGTTTACACATGAAAATGTTGATGATGAATGTTTTTGTGTTTTCCTTAAGTTTAGAATATTTATATCATGGAGAATTATGATGAAATCTGGTTTATGACTCCCGAGTGTAACAACCAGTACTACGGTGGGCTACCAAGGACAAAGCTGCTCTAAAAAAGGGGCATATGCTTTGAGAAAGTAACGAAAAAGCTTTTGACATTTCATGATAGTCTTGTGGCCACCATATAGAGATATTTTTCTCTGGATACTTATCGAGCAAATAAGTAGTAGGTGCGAGAGTTCTACACTATTCTTAGTGTTGTATCTTTTGCGAACCCAGTTATCAGGATCCGGGAAAGGAATGTATAATTCAGGGCAGAAAAAATCAATGGTCTATATGGGCTCCCAAATGCAGACATGGCAGACTTTGAGGCAAAGGGAAGTAAGTCGGGCAGCTAGATGGCAGAAAGGTTGTGCTTGGGTAAGGAGGTCTTATGGGCGAAAACCAAGAGAGGCATCCCCATGAATGATTTCACTGCTGAGGCTCGTATATCGTTGAACATTATTTGCAACCGAATCTCTCCTTGCACTCACCTAACTGTGTTTATAGATATATGTGCCCACATGGTTGCCTATATACTGGACAACTTTCCTTTGAATGTTAGTCGTTTGGTGATATCTGATATAAAATTCTTCAGGAACCACGATGGTATACATCCCTTATTTCCTTTTCTTATAACTAAGATGTGCAGGAGAGTCAGGGTTGTGGAGTACATGAATAACACCTGGGTGCACCCTGGATCCTCTCAAAATATGGGGTGAGGGTCCACCAGGCAAGAGCAAAAAAGGAAATATCGACTTGGATAAGTTGACATGTGGGGAGCCAATGTTTTGTAGGTCATCCATTGTTGATCCACTTGAAGATATTGGCCTTGATATTAGGTTCATTAAGGAGCTTGTGTCAGGATTGCCCTAGGGGCCGAGAGAGCCTTCCACTACCCATCATTCACATATGGCCCAATCAGATTATTAGAAGTACCTGGAGGACCAGGAGATGCAGAGGGCCATCATTTCTAGGATCGAGAAGTCATACTCATCATTGGCATAGTTTCATAGGGATCTTTGGGGCTCCCACAAGAAGATGAAGAAAAGGGAGAAAAACAGACATAAGTTTTTCGGAAAGATGTGGAAAGAGGTAAAGGGCTTATGGAAGGTGCTGAAACCCCAAAATAAACTACATTCCCCCAAAGTGGATAGTGATGATGAGGCCCCTACTGAGTGGTTCAGTGTTGATGCTAATGGAGATGATGCAGAGTCTGTAGGCGAGAGCAGCTCCTGATGCAGTTTCAGGGAGCACCCTTATCTCTTTTTTGTTCTCTATTATTTATGCAGTGAGGATACTACTAGATTTTCAGTTGGGGGTGCTTGTCCCTGGATTTGTATTATTTAGTTATTTCTGGATGTTTTGATGATGTTTTGATGGCATTTGGATTATTATTTTTTTGTTTCTGGGTTGCAGTATTTGGGCACTTTGATGGTTCCCACATTTCATGGATTAATTGTTTGGTGTGTTTTTACATTTTCTACTTTATATTTATTTTTTATGGTGATATCATATGAGTTTATCCCTATGATAGATTGAGTAACGACATTCTTAAGGGAAAAGCGTTGTGATTGGGTTTTGAGCCATGGATGTAGAGGAAGTTTGAGTACCCATAGCATCGAGGCCATAAATGCAAAGAAAATCTAAGTATCTGTAGCATTGTGAATTTGGGATCACACTTATACCTATGGCTAAGTCTGAGTAGCCATATGGTTTACCCGTATGGAAGCCAAAATGTGAGACAAACTCTTGGTTTGATGTCATAATTAGCGAATTGTACGTGGTACAAATACAAAGCAAACAGCCCCCTCCATCCAAAAATTTTCAAAAATCAAGGGCATGGACGTGAGCGATCTTGTAACAATTCTTTTTCTCTTTTTGTGACTCTAAATTTTTGACTTGTGAAAATTGGTAGATACTCTATTTTTGTCTCTAGTGGGAAGGGCAATTGAGCCTCCTTGGTGAATTTGCATGTCATGTGTGGTAAGCTTATTTTTTCAAAAGTCATGTGTACTAGTACCATCTAGAACTTTCCCCATTAGTCTCTCAAGGCTAATTTTGATTGTACTTGGTTGGTGAGATTATCCTAGGCCATCTTTGTGTCATTGGAAGTTCACTTTAGCCTAAAAAGCCTACCCTTACATAGATGTTATCCCTAGTCACCTACTTTGAGCCTTTGGACCTTTCTTTGGAAAACACATTACAAGCCGTGAACCTTTTAATTTTTATCCCTCTTTTGAACCCTACCCTCCTTGAATTTAAAAAAAATACAACTTGAGACTAAAAGCCTAAGTTGTGGGTGGTGAAGATTGGAAGAGCTAACTTTGGGCCACGAAGTTGTAAGTGAGTGCCTAAAAGATTAAGCATTGAGAACAAATGAATAAAAAAAAAAAAAAAGATCTAAAAGAGGAAAGAAAAACATCAAGTGTGCAAGAAAAAGAAAATGGGTGAACCAAGAAAATAAAAGTAGGCACATACGTAAATAGTGAAGACAAAAGAAGTGATCCATGGTCAAAAGTGAGATGGAATAGTGTGATGTAGATGCTCAAGGAGGGTATAGTCATGTTGTTCCTAAATTATATCCCACCTTACCCCAAACCAATGTTACAAGCTAAAAAAGCCGTTCGAGATTTTCAACTAAGTGTGTTCAATATAGTGGCAATTAAAAATAGGGGCAAGCCTATGGCATGGTACTTGTTACCATCGAGAATCCTTGAGAAAGAGAGAGTTTTTCACTTAAATCCCTTATTTCATAGGTGATAACTTGGTGTGCGGGATTTTTCTTCTTATGGGGAGGCATGTAAACAAGTTGTGGTCGGTAATTTTATCATCTTCCAAAAAATAAGGAAAAAGAAGTATGTTGGAGTTGCGGTAAAAGGTGAGTCACTTCTAGAGTATTAGTGATTATTGCATAGTTGTTCTTTGAAGTCTTTTTCACCCTTGAACATTGTATTTCATGTTGAGGGAGGTTGTGAAAATAGCTTTGCCTATTTTTAAAGAGCTATGTGTGGTAGTAACTAAGCTTGAAGTCATTGTGATCATTGGGTCATGTAATTTAGGTATAAATATGCATTTTCTTATTATAAGAGGAAGTGTTGCTTGAGGACAAGCAAAGCTTTAACTTGGGGGTGTTGATGAGTGGTGAATTTACCACTCAGTTGCACTCAACCTTCATGCACACTACTATGATTTAAATGTATAAATAAGACATATTTGGGATTAAATGCACTAATTTCCACATTTTGTAGGCATACAGGTTATAAGATGGAAAGATGTGGATTTAAGCTAAAAAGGATCAAAAATGAGGAAAGAAGTGTAGCTGAAGGACCAAAAGTAGGAACCAACCTCAGTTATCGAGATCGTGGTCTGTGAGCCGAGATTGCAGCCGGTCAAGCTAGGTCAAAGTATTGCAATTGCAGTAATCTTACTGTGGTCGTGGTAGCTGTGATCACGGACAAGTGTCAGCAATCGTTGAAACACGGGATTATGTCCAGGGGATGTTTTGTAATTTCACAAAGTTGTCCCCAATTCCCTTAAATGGATCAAACCCTTTTTTCATTGGAACAATCCCCAATTTTTCTAAAGTCTTTTTCCACCACCTAGGTTTTAATTTTAAGGGATCCTTATTGTACTAATTTTGTGGTGAAGAAGACATCAAAGTGACTCCTAAGTGGAGAATTAGCAAAGTTTCATCAAATATTTGTTGCGATTTAAATTTTGAAGTTGCATTCTCTTTATTTTTCATGAATCAATTTGATGTAGGTTTTGGTATATCTTTGTCTATTATCTTTATGAGTTGCTAGTTTTCCCTCTTAGGGTTATGTTTGAATAGGGTGCAAGAGTGTGTGGGTTGTGATTGTTAGCTTTAACTTTTAGTTGATGTTGTTGGGTTTCACAAATGTTTGATTCTAAAATGGAATTTGTTGGTGAAAGTTTCAAATTCTCTAAATCCTACATTATCCTTGAAAAGGGGATGTGGCTAATCTAGATCCTACGCCATACTTGAGGTGGCATGATCATTTGTGAATAATAAGATAGATTTTAGCTATTCCCTTTGTATTGTCTTAGAAATAAGGATAGATTATGGAATTGCTATATCTTGGGCATCATCCTAGAAATAGGAATGCCCAATAGAGGCTTTGTGATGTTTGGTTGACCACACCCATGAGGTATTCGAAAGAATCCATGGGTAATATCTTGATACTTTGTTTAAAGGCTAGTATCGAAACCCCTAACCGAGCCTACCAATGTGAACTTTAGCTATAATTTGAAGTCGATTGTCATGTACCCACACACTAGTTGCCCCTAGTAGAGCATAGCCCCAGGATCCATCCCTAATCGAATATACTCTAATTATTCTTAGCCTCGAGTTAGTCCTTTAGAAACAAATACTAGTAACAGCTTTGAAAATGTTTAAAATCCCCCAATTATTTGAATCTTAGGTTTGAATCTAGCAAACAACTTTAATTTTGAACTTACCAGATCGCCACTCATATTGTTCCACTTGGATTCGACCCCGACTCAAAGTTAGATAATTTTATTGACAACGACCGCCTTGCACCTAAATTGACGTATGAGTTGATCATTATCAAAAGTATATTTTTATTTATTATCTTTATGAGTTGCTAGTTCTTTCTCTTGGGTTTATGTTTGAATAGTGTGCAAGTGTGTATGGGTTGTGATTATTGGCTTTAATTCTTAGATAATATTGTTGGGTTTCATAAATATTTGATTATAAAATAAAATTTGTTGGTGAAAGCCTCAATTTCCCTAAACCCCACATCATCCTTGAAAGAGGGATGTGGGTAGTCTAGATCCTACATCCTCCTTGAAAGAGGAATATAGGTGACATTAGCATTTGTGAACAATAAGATAGACAACAGTTATTCCCTTTTTATTGTCTTAGAAATAAGGATAGATTATGAGATTGCTATATCTTGGGCAACATTCTAGAAATAGGGATGCCAAATTGAGGCTTTATGATGATTAATTGACCATACCCATGAGGTATTCAATAGATTCTGTGGGTGATTGTTTGATAACTTGCTGAAAGACTAGTATCGGAATCCCTAATTGAGCCTACCCAAGCATGCCTTAGCTAAAATTTGAAGTATTTTGTCATGTACCCACACACTAGTTTCCCCTAGTAGAGCATAGCCCCAAGATCCATCCTAATCGATTATACTCTAATTATTCTTAGCCTCGAGTTAGTACTTTAGAAGAAAATATTAGATACATCTTTGAAAATGTTTAAAATCACCCAATTATTTGTATTTTAGGTTTGAATCTAGCAAGCGACTTCCATTTTGAACTTACTCGATCGCCACTCACATTGTTCCTCGTGGATTCGACCCCTAACTCAAAGTTGGATAATTTTATTGACAACAGCTGCCTTGTACCTAAATTGACGTGTGAGTTGAGCATTGTCAAAAATTGCGCCATTACCGGGGAACAATTTGGCATATTGAGTTAATTTAAAATTTTAGCTTACTTGCTTGGATTCGAACTTGTAAATATTTGTTTGTGATTTTCTTTTTTTTCTTGTGTTAGGTATATTTTTGTTTTTGTTTACTTGTTACTATGGTATGTTGGGATAAATGTGAGTTTGGTGGTTGGAAATCTTCTCTTGATGATCCATGTTCATATTGTGACGGACCCCACTTTTAGCAAGATTGTAGATATGATCCTCGAAAAGAGATGTGTAAACCATCTCGATCCTATTGGGAGTATGATTGTTCTTTGTGTGGTGGTCGGGATGGAAATTGGAGTGATTTTCCAAATGCTCCCTCCCCTCGTTATGCTAACAAAAATGCTAGTACTTCTTATGAGTTTGATAGGTCTCATGATGGGATAAAGGAATAACAACGTGCTGGATATAATGGTGTTGAAACAATGCTTCAAACTCTTTTGGATCGGGTAACTACAATAGACGAGGACGTGCATAACATGCATAAATCCAATGAGGCATTCAGAAGGGAGATTAACAAGATAAAAAAATGGGTAATGAGACCAATATTTCAAGTTCCATGGATATGCCCAACCTTCAAAATAAGTATGATAAAGAAAAAATATCAAGCCATGTAGTTGATTATGAGCTTAATAGTGGAGAATCCTTGGTGATTTTCCAACCAACCGAACCAAAACTAACAAAGGATGTCAAAGTTGAGGAAGTGGTACTAGAGTCCAAAGAAGAAGCTAAGCAAAATCATTATGAGGGCTCTAGTTCATTTTCGAGTAAGAATTTCAAGATGAATGCAAATCCAAAATTGGGACGACAACCTTATTCTAATCACTTCGCGACATTATGCTTGGTGGATGTTATAAAAGTTGAGCCACCCAAGAAAATGACAAATTTGGGAGACAGGGTATGAAATCCTTATATTTTGGAGTTTGTCATTACAAAAGGGTGAAATGACTTTCCTCACTTGAAAGCCACCAAGTGCAAAATCCAATGTTTGACAAGTGGGTCTTTGAGGATCTCACCAATACCCAACGAGCCTATTCAAAAGTTTGATCTGAAGTTAGGCAAAAGGTTCAAGTCTTCAAAGTGGCAAGATAGAAAATATTTTGTTGTGTCCTCACCTTTATCCAAAATACCTCGAAGATGTATTGATCTAAAGTTGGACCGCCGATTTAAATTTTTTAAGTGGAGACATAAATGATAGTCAAAAGATGTCATGCCGCGAGTTTAACTAAGGCATTTCTTGGGAGGCAACCCAAGAAATTTTTCTTGATGTTTTCTAATGTTTTTGGTTCAATTTTTAGCTTGTTTTTGGGTGTTTGTAGGTGATAGCACAAGTTGGTGGGTACCTCAAGAATGAAACTCCGAATAAATATATTGGACTTTCTTTTCATCACTTTCTTCTCTTAAGTAAGCTTACAAGGTATAATCTTTAAAATACAAATGATGATCACATTCCATGGTTTCTTTTGGTTTGAATTTAATTCATTTGAGATTAATTTAGTATAATGTGGTTGTTGGGATGAGTATTTTTGAATGTGTGCCTTGTCTCAAATGCTAAATTGCAAAATTCTTGTTTTCATACACTAGTGCACACCATGTGTTTGATGAAACACCCACTTGAGGTTTGTTTGCTTAATTGAGTGGTGGGTGATTTAATTGGGTTAGTAAGATTACAAGTGGTGTGTTTGGTGATGAATTGGTGCATTAGGCTTGTTCACATGTGTTGTTATTCTATCTATTCAAACTTTAACTTTTCATACACACCACATGTTTGTTAAAATGTCAATAAGAAGAAAATGTGTTATATGTTTGTAAAGGTTATGTGAACTTTCTTGAGGAATTATGTGATCATTTTGGGAGCATAGCTTTAAGTCCAATTGGTCTTGAATGTGAAATAACTGGTGTTCTTTGGTTGACATTGTTGAGGAATATTACACCCATGGTAAGAGAGACATGAATGTTTGTCTTGCCCTATGATAGATTGGGTGATGCCATTCTTAAGGGTATAGGGTCGTTTGTGTTTCTATTGGTTCCATGAGTATTTTATGATCTAAATGGGAGATATGTGAAGTTGTGGGAAAGATTCCCATTAAGCTTAATGATAATGTTGCCTTGCACTCACCTAAGTTTTTCTTTAATTTTTTTAAGAAGAGGCAAAAGTTCAAAATGCTTTCCAAATATCATTGGCAAGAAATAAAATGATTTTGAGAAAAAACAAATATAGATTTCTTTGTGAAAAAGATCAAGGAATTTTTTTAGCTTTCTTTTGAGTGAGGCCATTAAATTCAATTTTTGGTTCTCTTTTTACAAGGATGGATCCTTGACTCGGAGTAACTTATTAAGCTCAAATTGCTCAAATTGGTTAGGAGATTAACTTTTTGCTCTATGAGTACAATGCCATATGTGGTGAAATTTTTGAATAATTCTTGTACATATGTGTAGTCTAGAACTTGTTCCGAGTCTGTTCAAAGCGAAATCCTAGACAAGCTAGGATTGAAGAATTACCCGAGGCCATTTTTGACCCGTCACATAGCCAAATTCCCACCTTAATAGTTTTCCCTAGTTGACCCATTTAAGCCTGTTTACCCATCTTTCTTTCTTTTTTTGTAATGATAACCTTGCTAAAACACCTAAGCCTTTTTTAAATCTCTTTTTTGTCAATAAACCTCTTTTGATACATTGCATGAATTAAAGAAATAAAATATAGGCAAAAGCTTAAGTTGGGTGGGAGGGGGGATTATGTAGTTGGGAAACTAATGTAAGGGTGGTTCACACTCTAAGTTTGGGGGGAATAAATGTGATGTGATAAGATGAGCCAAGAAAGGTATATGTAAGGTGGTCAATTCATGTGCTTAAGAGACAAGAGACATACTTAATGGTAAAAATGTATAGCCTACCCCATAGAATGTGAAGAGAAATGAGACAAATGGGGGGCTAAGAAGAGCTTAAAGTTAGAAAGTCTCTTGAAAAAGTCAAAGAAATAAAATGGTGGCTTTGAATGATTTGGTAAATGCCAATCAAAAAGGTTGGGAAATATGGAAAATAATTTAAAGGTTAATAAGGTGGGCAATTTGAAAATTTTGGGGTAGAAAGGGTTTAGCGATTGCATTGAAGGAGGTATTTTAGGCACTTGATACATATATATTCCTTCCTTCACTTTAAACCTTCATCTTGACCCACAAGACCTTGGTGATTCCAAACTAGGTAAGTCTACATTAGTAGCGAAAAACACAAAGGGCAAGCCTATGGTTCTACTCATTATACTTGAATTTCTTTGCGAGAGTGAGTGTGAATTCTTTCATTATTTAAGATCATTTAAAAATTTAAATGTCTTGTGTGTGTGGAGCTAGCTCTTGCATGTGAATGGCATCGATACTTTAAGGTAGAGAGGGAAGTCTTACTCTTGGTTTCGGTAAATGGGTTAGTAACCTACATCATGAAGATTGAGATAATTTTTGAAGATTTTGTGTCTCCTCTTAAGATGCTTTGTTGATTTGGAAGGTTCATGTGATACAAACTTGCATGCTTGCTTCATAAAGATGTGCTTATTGAAAAATTTTGGTTGACTTGTTGCCATGACATGTTTGAAAGTCTTTATAGAGCTTTGTTAGCTTGTTCCTTTAGTATAGCTTTCTTTTGGGTGGATTTGAGTTGTATACCCTATTTCATTGAATTATTCTTAGTTTCTTTATGACAAGCATTGGTTTAAGTTAGGGGGTGTTAATAAGTCATCAATTTGAGGATTTTCTAGCACCTTTTAAGCCTAAATTACCATGCTTTTTCATTGATTTTATGTCAATATCTTACTTAATGCTCATTTGTGTAGAAAAGGTTAAAAATGGAAGATGAGCAAGTCATTCAAGTCAAAAAGAGGTTAATTGTGAAAGAAAAGAGTCAAATGCTAGAAATCAAGCCTAAGAATCGACCCTCAGTTGCCGCGATACGGCCTGAGGATCTCGATCGCGGCCAATCAAAAAGTCAATTGGAGGGCAATCGCGATATGACTATCGCAATCGCGGGAGTCACAAACGCGGTCAAGAGGTGGCAATCGCTGTAGAGCGAAAAACTTTCAAGGGTATTTTTGTAATATTTGGAAAATTTGGAATTGGGCCTCAAATAAGGGTTTTAGCTCATTTTTCACCATCTTTATCCTATCTTTCATCTTGACTTTTTCTATCATCTCTTGGGAGCTTGGAAAAAAAATTTATACTAATATTTAGCTAAGATTACATTAGAGTAACTCATAAGTGAGGGATTAGCAAATTTTCATTAAAGATTTATTGAAATTTAAAGAGTGGTTTGCATTCTCTTTACTTTTCATGAATCAAATTGATGGATATTTAGGTATATTTTTTGTTTATTATCTTTATGAGTTGCTAGCTCTTCCTCTTGGAGTTATGTTTGAATAGGGTGCAAGTGTGTATGGGTTGTGATTATTAGCTTTAATTCTTAGTTAATGTTGTTGGATTTCGCAAATGTTTGATTATAAAATAGAATTTGTTAGTGAAAGCCTCAATTTCCCTAAACCCCACATCATTCTTGAAAGGGGAATGTAGGTAGTCTAGATCCTACATCATCCTTGAAAGAGGAATGAAGGTGACAAGAGCATTTTTGAACATTAAGATAGATAATAGTTATTCCCTTTTTATTGCCTTAGAAATAAGGATAAATTATGAAATTGTTATATCTTGGGCATCATCCTAGAAGTAGGGATGCCAAATTGAGGCTTTGTGATGATTAATTGACCACACCCACGAGCTAATCAAAAGAATTCATGGGTGATAGTTTGATACTTTGTTGAAAGACTAGTATCAAAATTCCTAACCGAGCCTACCCAAGCATGACTTAGCTAAGATTTGAAGTTGATTTTCATGTACCCACACACTAGTTGCATCTAGTAAAACATAGCTCCAATATCCGTTTCTAATTGATTACGCTCTAATTATTCTTAGTCTTGAATTGGTCCTTTAGAAGCCCACGAATTGTCTTACACTTTTGAAAACATTCAAAATCCCCCAAAATATTTGTATAATATACTTTAATTTAGAAAGTAACTTTAATTTTGAACTTATTTTTTAGTCACTCACATTATTCCTCATGGATTCGATCCCGACTCAAAGTTGGGTAATTATATTGACAACGACCATTTTTCACATAAATTGACCTGTGAGTTGAGTGTTATCATAGATGTATACAGAAAGTCATTTAATAACTTTCACTATTCATCCCATCCTCATTGCATTGCATATGCATCTTCCATGATTTCTTTAGTTTTGCTTGAGTGTTTAGTTGCAGTATATTCTTCATGTGTATCTATGTTGTTTTTATTTTTGTATATATCTATATTATAATTGTTAGTAGAGATGGTCGGAGCTACCATTTGAAATTTTTTTGCTTCTAGGTGATGTGCTCATAGTTTTCTTTACTTATACTATTTTCTATTTTGCTCAGTCTGCCTATGATACCTACTTAGTACAAGTGGATTGTACTCATTCCTACTATATTTTTTTGGTGTAGATTCTAATACAGGTATGACATGCGGAGGCTGAGTTTGTGCTATTGAGTTAGTGAGATTTTGAGGTACTAGCGCACTTTAGAGTTCAGAGTTTCTTCCTGGACCTCATCTTACCTTATTTATGTCTTTATTTCAATTTACAGAGATAGATATGTATTTTGAGATTCAGTTATGTATTGGATGATCTTACAGAATGACACTAGATGCTGAGAATTTATGAGATTTTTTTCAGTTTATTTAATTATGTCTTGTATTGGCCTAACTTCATCTAAGGAGGTTTTGTCTTATCTTTACTATTGTTATGTTTGAGTTTTTCTTTCTTTTTTGAATAATAGACTTATTTATCAAGGTTGGGTTGTGATAAGTGTCATCTTGACCTTATTTTCAGGTCTTGATAATTTGCCTTCTAAAATTACTTTATTTTATTTATGACAAGAATATCACCCAACTATCACTAGTTTCCTTAGAGAAAATACATTAAAATCACCACGAACTATACACAAAAGTCGAACATACACTTAAACTATTTAGGTATCTTAATACACACTTGTAATAATTAAAAGTAAATTTTTTATCCTTTAAAAATTGACATGGAAAAAAACTGAATAAAAAAATATAGGCGCATTTTAGTCAAAAATTAAAGGGAAGAAAAGTCAAAATCCTCCCCTCTGCCCACCCACCCACATCTTTTCTTCTTCACATCCTCACACCTTTCTTCACTGCAACTTTATCAAAAGTTGTAAAGAAGAATTACACCATCATTGATTTCTCCATACCAATCAAAACATTAATAGAGAAGAACCATTACATCCTATTAATTTCATTATCACCACCAAAAGTTTAAACTTTACTATTCGATTTTGTCATCTCTGTCATACCTTCATCACCTAACTCATCATTTTTCATCATTGATTACCACCACCATCAATTTCATCACATCAACTTTATCTCTAAATTTTGAATTTGACAGTGAAATTATGTGTGAAGAATTTTATAAATTGAATAAGGTTAAAAGGGAAAGAGAGGATTTACAATTTATGCAACTTTCTAAAGGTCAATAATGTCCATGTGTAGGATTTGGATAGTGATGGTGGTGCGATTTTAATGATAAATTTATGATGGTTCTTTATAATTTTGAATTGTGGCAATGGTGATATTGTGTTCTAATGGTGATTTTAGTTGTGGTTGTTAAATATATCATGGTAATTTCTAAAAAAAAATTGTGATGACAATGGTTGTGGCATGATTCCCATTTCCCGTGATGAATCTATGATTGATTGCTAAAAATTATTATTGTGGAGGAGATGTGGATTTGGTGGCTATGGCGACAATGATGGTGGTTTAATGGTGGTTTTGGAGGTGTTTTATGAAGAAAAAGCTATTGGGTGAATGAATTTTTTTACAAAAAATATTAACATAATATATGATGTGGTAGCGACGTGGCGTGAGTGTAAAATACTTCCCATCATGTGACTTGTTGGTATGTGTTAGGGTATAAATAAATCATTTTTAAGTAGCACAAGTGTGTATTAGGTTCCTTAAATATTTTAATATGTGTTTGACTTCTTGTGTATAGTTTGGAGTGATTTCTTTTTTCTTTTTCTTAAAATATACTTAACACATCACAAGCCTCCTTCTCTCCTAATTGACACGCCATGTCATTAATTTTTTCTCTTTTTTAATAAATAAATCTATTTAATTTATCAAACTCTTTTAGCTAAAATTTTATCCTAATTCTTTTTGTTACACATGATATATTAAACATTGTAGAATAATATAATTATGTACTTTAGATTTCATACTTACTGTATATTTCTTAAACAATTTTTTTTATATATATAATTAGTGTATTAAGCAAGTATGGAAAAGCAAAAAAAAGGAAATGAAGGCGTTGTTTCTCAAGTTTAGTTAACGAAGCTGAGAGGAAAAGATTACTTGAGAGGATATACCTGACTGAAATGATATATATTCTATGTCGCATATCCGTTGTTGCATAGTTATATTCCTCTAATCGCTAATCATTGTTTTTTCCATAATCTCAGAATTGGATGGTAACCCTATATTTATCTGAGTCTTATGCTAAAAAGGACTTTCTTTTAGTTCGTCTTCGCTCAATTATAGCTAATGCTATAATAGGAACGGAACTCATACTTCCAACTCTTTCCGCCGGAACATCTTCTTTAAAAGCGAATATATATATATATATTCAGTATATGATAATTGATAAAGTAAGATAAAAATTAGTACGTGATATAATAAAAATGTTAGATGACCCACCAAATTAAAAGGTAAGGATTCCTTTGATAATGCTAAGCACATTACTCATCAATGAAGTAGTTGTATTTTATGTGTATACAAAAAATAAAGACTTGAATTATTTAATTTGATACTCTTCAACTTTCTTTTTAACGCACTGTTAAAATTTTATTTATTTGCTTATTTCACCACATAATAATATTTTTAAAACTTAAGACATTTATAGGAGGTGGTACTCATTTAGTATTGTTTGGTTATTTATTTTGTATACTAAAAAATCTTAAAATGTAAACAAATAAAAATGATGGATTTTAGATTTTAGAAATTAAGTTTGTCATTTAGATGAGAGAACAAGAATAAATACTTTTTTGAAGGAAAGAAAATTATTTACTCTTAAAACAAATTAATGTTTTAAGGAAATATCAACAAATGATCCAATATTTACTATTACAAATGCATTTTTGAAATATTACCCGATCAATTATTGTTTGCTTTCTCCTGAGTTTAGGATAATGTAATGATATAAATTGGCGTTTAATTGTATAATAAGATATAATATATAATGATCACGAAAAAATGGTATGAAGAAGCTAAATTAAAAATAACAAATTTCTCTTTTCTATTTTTTTTCCGTGTGTGTATTACCTTATGTATTTACTTGATTTTTTCATGGGCAATTACTTGTGAAAAAATTGCAAGAAAAAACTATCTTTTCACTATCCCTTTATATTTAAAAAAAACTGGCATAAAAAATTGCATGTAATCTACCTGCAAATTAATTTTTCCTGGTAATAATTACCTATTAAGATTTTTTCATTAAATTTTGTTTGACAAAAAAATCATAAAATTTTCATCGAATTTTGTTTGGTAAAATTTTTTGTAGGAAATTCAATTACCTGCAAATTCTGTTGCATAATTTCCAAATAATTTTTCACGTAATTTACATTCATTTGGTAGTTTATAAGACATGGATAAAAGTCTAGTACTAAAGAAAATAAAATTTTAATATCATGGCATGTCAACTAGGAGAGAAGAAGATTTTTGAGGTGATAAGTATATTTGAGAAAATAAGAATAATTGGATGATATTCTAATCCTAAAAATATAAAAATAATATTTATAGACAATTTTCAAAACATGAATGACTATCCCTGAAAATTACAACAACATACCCAGCATATTCCCACCAAGTGGGGTCTGGGGAGGGTAAGTGTACGTAGTTCATACCACTACCTCAAAAGTGAAATAGAGAGGTTATTTCCGATAGACCCCCGGCTCAAAATAAAGCAATCTAAGATAAGGCATAATAATAGTAATGAATAGTAATAAAACAAGATACAATAGAAATTAAAATATTCAAATACCACACCAAAACATACAACATCCTAATCTCATTCTAACTTTCTACCCTAATTCGCCTCCTCCAACACTTCCTATTCAGGGTCATGTCCTCGGTAAGCTGAAGCTGCTTCATGTCATGTCTAATTGCGTCTTTCCAATATTTCTTCGGTCTACCTCTGTCTCGCTTGAAACCATACCTAGCTAATGTCTCACACCTCCACACTGGGGCATCTGTGCTCCTCCTTATCACATGACCAAACCAACTCAACCTCGTCTTGGCTTTCACCGAAGCCACTCTCACCCTATCACGAATAATCTCATTCCCAATCCTATCTTTTCTTGTACACTCACACATTCACTGAAGCATTCTCATCTCCACCACATTCATCTTCTGGGTGTGGATCTTCTTTACAGGCCAACACTCTGCCCCATACAACAAAGTCGGTCTAACCACCACTCTGTAGAACTTGGCATAAGTTTGGGAGGTACCTTTTTGTCACACAAGATACCGGAGGCGGGCCTCCATTTCATCCACCCTACCACGATCCGATGAGTGACATCCTCGTCAGTCTCTCCATTCTCCTGAATCATCCACCCCAAATACTTGAAACTATCTCTCTTACTGATAGAATGAGTGTCAAGCTTAACAACCACATCGTGAGTGTCCAGCTTAACAACTACATCGGACTCATGAGACACCTCGCTGAACTTACACTCCAAATATTCCGTCTTGGACCTACTCAACTTAAACCCTTTAGACTCAAGAGTTTGCTTCCAAACCTCCAATTTAGCATTAACTCCACTACGTGTCTCATCAATCAAGACCATATCATCCACAAAAAGCAAACAATAAGGCACATCATCCTGAATGTGCCGCGTCAAAACATCCATCACCAAGGCAAAAAGAAACGAACAAAGCGTCAAACCTTGATGTAACTCCATCAAGACAGGAAAGTGCTCTGAGTCCCCTCCCCCAGTCCTAACCCGAGTCTTGACTCCGTCGCACATATCCTTAATCGCCCTAACATACACTATAGGTACACCTCTAACCTCCAAACAGCTCCAAAGAATCTCCCCGCGAACTCTATCATAGGC
This sequence comes from Capsicum pubescens, assembly GCA_030864215.1. Lineage (NCBI taxonomy): Eukaryota > Viridiplantae > Streptophyta > Magnoliopsida > Solanales > Solanaceae > Capsicum > Capsicum pubescens. Next base: position 124,578,428 of record CM061544.1, read on the forward strand.
CTTTTCTAGGTCGATAAACACCATGTGCAAATCCTTCTTCCTTTCCCTATACTCCACCAGTCTCCTGACGAGATGGATGACTTCTATAATTGAGCGTCCTGGCATAATTCCAAACTGATTTTCAGAAATAGTAACAATCCTCCGAAACCTCAACTCTACCAACCTCTCCCAAACCTTCATAGTGTAACTCAACAACTTGATACCCCTATAATTGTTGCAATCCTGAATGTCACTCTTATTCTTATACAACAGAATCATCGTACTCCACCTCCAAGCTTCAGACATCCTCGCCAACCTGAAAATTACTCTCTCTTTTAATTGTACCGAAGGTACCCTGAGCAGCAACAGGAAATGAAGCAACATGTTAGAACATATGGCTCGTTTCACATCGTATGCAAGAACTCTCTCTGTTTCAAAAAAATTGGGTGTTGTTGACTTGACACTTTCCTTAAAAATATTTATTAGGGGTTTATTTGATCAACTTAACCTTACTAATTTGATAAAATAAATCCCTAATAAATATTTTGTTAAGGAAAGTGTTAAGTCAACAAGGACTAATAATTTTGAAATTCAGGAATTAGATGAGATGATTTTTTTTTTTTCCAAAAGAAACGTTTGACTGTACATTAAAATTATTTTTAAAAAAATAATTGAAATAAGAAAACGAATCTGAAGACAGAGAAAGTAAAAATGAAAAACATGTAATCTCCTCTCAAACGAAAGCAAAAGGAGATAGTTGTGGCATTCATTAAATTTTTGTCCTTCAAATGGATGCTTTATAATTTGCCTATGTTGCTTGTTTAATGAAAAAATGTGGAGCAAAATGTACTTAACGATAGTCTAATTTGGCAAGGTAAAGTTTAGAGAATTATTTTATCTTGTCTGACATAAATTGTGTAGTATTTAATTTATAATGTATAAGCTAAGAAAAATTTTCTGGTGCCTGATAAAAATTTGGTAGAAATAATTTAAGTCTATGAATAAATAAGTTTGTGTGGACTGTGGAGGTTTTGAAACAGAACTTATGAATTTATTGACATAAGTTTTATAGGAACTATGCCATAACTTGTGGGTTATGAACTTCTTAAGGCATAACTTTGTAATCGAAGTTATGTTTTCAAATTTTTTATCTTATAGTAAGACATAACTTTTGTCTTATAAACTCTTTTTAGTTTCTCGACGTCAAAAATTATTGAAAGACATAAATTAAACACACAAAAATAGAGTGATTGGTGTGAATAACCCAAAAAGGGAACAAGTCTTTGATTTAAAACGTTTTAAGAAGAGAAAAGGACAGTAGGGAAAGAACATTTTTGAGCCGCGTAGCCTGCAATCCAAAACCCACATATATACTCCTATATATATAGCATCCCTTTGCTTTGCCATTCACACCATCATTCTTCTCATTCTTTCTTTCTTCACTAATTTGTCTATCTACACAAGAAGAAGAATCTCTCAAGCCAACTGAATACATATCGTCAACTTTCTGTCTTCCTTCAATGGTAATTTCTTCATCTGCTCTCTTTGGCTAAATTTTATCTGTTAAAATTTCACAAGTTACAAGTAAGATTGCGTATATATGATTTTTCGTAAATCAATTAGACTTGATATGTTGTTATATCTTTTAAATCTGATTAAATAGGATTAAGATTGCATTCACACCATCTTCTACATTTTCCACTTGTCTATTACACCAGATATGGTGTATCTCTTAAATTTGATAAGACGGGGTAAAATTGCATACACATCGTCTTCTCCAGAACCCAATTATAGGAGTATGTTTTTGTTGTTTTGACAAGATAGAAATAAAACTTCATACACATCACCATTGTTGTTGGTGGTGGTTCTTTTAAATTTCAGATTTTAATTTCTCTGTTTAAACAACCTATTAATTCATCTGTTCAATTACACCCTTTAAAGAAAAGAAAGAATTAAAGAAAACTATATGTCGTTGAAAATGAAGTGAGTTTTCCGGCGCAGCGAACATTATACTCAGGCAGCCACAACTATTTGTATATGACTTTAAAGAATAATTACACAGATTAAATATATTACTCTCTGTGTAATTATTCTTTTTCCTTTTTTGGACTAGTCATTCTAGAAAAGAACATTAAAAAAAGGGTAATTCATATCTGTGTTTTTTTCGTTTTGCCATTTTCTCTTTCTTTGCGGTTAAGCTATACATGATATTAGCAGTAACCCACGCCTTAAACAAGGAACTTAATATTACATGAAATATTTTATTAAGTTATTGTCACAGAATTGCTTTCATCATATATGGGTAGACCTAGTTTATAAATTGTTGAGTTGAAGTGAATTCAATAGTTTTGTTGTTTAAAAACTGTTTTTTGCGCCCCAAAACATATAGAAAAGCAAGAAGAAATTTTATACTAGTTAGACAACAAAATTAATTGTTAATTTACCTCAAAAAAGATTAACGACATATTATCCAAAAATATTTATTAAAATTATGAATGGTTTAACGATGAAATTCATAGTTTTTTTTTAATTGTAGCAACTCATCCTACTTTCTCCACGACATTATCAATTAATGTTAAAAACTAATAACTAAAAATTTTATGCGAAAAAATAATAATTTGATGTACTAAAATTTTCGTTATAAGCAGAATTCGCAAAAGATCTGACCATAAAGGTCTATTTTACATAATTAAAATTAAAACAAAATGTTTATTTAGTGATTCATAGTGAATGATGGACTTATGGAATTTGGTTCTTACATTTTTTAATTCAATATATACCTGAAATATATTATTTTAAAAATATTTATATATAATTTGAGTGAGTACTATAAAAGTTAGGTGTCAAGGTGTGGGGTTGGTGGAAATAGAGATACGAGGTGGGGGTGGGGGTAAAGATGAAGCGCAGTATTGAAGGGAGGAGAGAATAATCAATGTGAAATATTATACTTACCAAAATTTTCTTTCCTACTCTCAAATACTTTCTTCGTTTCATTTTATTTGGTCTTATTTTTAAATATATTTATTTCAAATTAATTATTTATTTTTCTAAATCAAGAGTATTTTATTACTTCCTCTAATTCAAAATAAATGAATTGTTGAAATATTTTATTTCAAATTAGTTATTCATTTTCGCAAATTAATAGTATTTTATTATTGCCTCTAATCTAAAATAAATGAATTATTGGGATATGTCACGCTCCTTAAGAAAAATATTTTAGAACATAATCGTAGGTTACTTTTCACTATTACCCTTTTGGTTATTTTTAAATTATTCTCCTAAAAAATATGAAATGCTTAAGAACCTCATTAAATGTAAGGAAAAAATTAAAAGAAATTTCTAACATGTTTCTTGAAGACTGAAAATTTTATTTATTTTGGACATTGAAAAGTAACTCAAAATTCATTTATTTTAGATTAGAGGGAGTACCTCTTTCTCATATAATCATTAGTATTAAATAACTAAAGAAAATAGTGGTAGTTAGATCTCGAGTTTCAAGACATCATTAATAGAGTTAATTTTATAAAATATACTTTTAATTAATGTTTTCTTAATGAGTGTGTTAGGTGAAAAGAGGCCAAATAAAATAAAACAGAGTGAATTATATTTTTTTATTTTAAAGAAATTTATTATTTTAATTATTTTTTTTGACCAATCAAAATGAATTAAAACATTTTCCATATTTCCTCCCTACCAAACACCCCCGGAAAGTGTATTTGGGAGTAGTTTTTTTCTCTCTTACTTTTGGTAGGTTCTTTTTCTTGCATATGTCTTAGTTCCTTTTTCTGTTTTCAACTTTTCTGGTTTTCCATTTACCTTTTTTTTTTTTGGATATAAAGTTTGATACCCTCTTTGATATTTCAAAAAGTTTGATATCCTTTAATTGCTTTTCTTCCCCCCCCCCCCCCCCCCCTTTATTTTGGCGGTGACTAACTGATTTTAATAGCTAACGTATTAACTATTAAGCAATTTGCTTAAGAGGACCTAAAAATTAAAGAAGTTTCCACCATGCTTCATAGATTAAGCGCAGGAGAAATCATTTATTAGTTTAAAACTAAGACATAATTTTGATAATGTAATATTGGATATTAATTGGAAAAAGTGTAAATACATCTATTAAAATATATTGTTTTAACATGCATCTTGGTGTGGAGCTAGTGATTAATAAAGTGGGCTGAAAATCCGAGGTCTCAACTTCAAAGCCTAGGGTCTAAGCCTACTAGGAGGTGACATTTCCATGGATTTAGTCTAAGGTGAGCGAAAATTGATCTGGACACCAAGATTACAATAATAATAATAATAATAACAACAACAACCACAACCACAATAATAATAATAATACAAACTTATCAATTTCAAAATAATAATAATAGTAGTAATGATAATAATAATAATAGTAGTAGTAATGATAATAATAATAGTAATTGCAAGTAGTAGTAGTAGTAGTAGTAGTAGTAGTAGTAGTAGTAGTAGTAGTAGCAACAGACATATATTTACATTATTATGTTAAAGTGTGGAGGATTTTTTAGAAGTGATTTAAACTTGTTTCATTCCATTAAAAATCTTCATAGGTAAAATAGTCTAATTTGAACTAATTAAAAGTTACATGTATCTCAAGAAGAAGAAGAAGAAGAAGGGAAAAGACATCATTTTCACCCTAAACTATATCCGGAAATTTGAAGACACACTTCAACTATTAATGCGACCTAATACATACTTGAACTACTTAAAAGTGAATTTTTATGCACCCTAAAACTGACGTGGCAAAAAATAATTAATTAAAATAAAAGATGAAGCGTGGGTAATATAATTAAAGCAAAAAAAAAAGTTAAAAAATTAAAATTTTCTTTCCTACCAAGCATCCTCTTCTTCACCCCCACCCCACCTTACCCCACCACCACCCGCCGCCCCACCAACCCCTCCTCCTTCACAAATCTTCTTCTTCACACCTCACTTGTTGTTATCTTCTACTTCTTCTTCTTTTTTTCAATCACATTTTAATAGAGATTGAAACTTCTCTTTTTTTGAAGAACTTTCTTCATCAATTTGATTTTTCTTCTTACTCCATTGTTGATTTTTCATTCAATTTCATCAGCTTTTTCATCACTTAACTCACTACTATAAATTTCAACAGCTCCCCATAGCCATTAATTCATCACCTACAATCACTAATTTCATCAGTGCCACCATCAATTTCATCAATCGACCCATCACCGTAAATTTTTCTCATCTAATTCACCATTATTGATGTAAATACCTCAATTATTTTTTATTGATAGAATAGTAATGTGAAGAACCATTTCATTATCAATTTTATTGAGAACTATAAAGAATGATCGATTTTAATTCATCAAAAATTTTCAGTCCGATGAATTTTATTTTTCAACACTTTCATCAATTTTTTGTTGGCCAGATTTCAACTTTCAAGTTTTTCTTGTTTCATGTCTCTTCCATCACTCTAAAAAGAAAATTGTTAATTTCATCGAAAAATCGATTAAAAAGGAGAAAAAAGGGGTCAAAGATGGGTGACAAAGTTAGAAGAAATTGAAGAAATTGAAGAAATTGAAGAAATCGAAGGTGATGGCAATTTTGTTGGTGGTTTGTAAAGTTGGTGGTGGTAATTAATTGATAATTTGAGTTTGGCTATGATGATGATATCCGTATCAATGGAGGTTTTGAGATTGGATATAGAAGAAAATGAAGAAGGAAAAAGTTTAAATTAAAAAGAAAAAGAAAAAAGTAGGAAAAATAATAAATTTATTATATTTTTTGCGTGGCGCTGAGGTGGCATGCGCGTGTGGAACACCCCACCTTATGAGGGTGGTATAACACTTTAGAAGGTGGAGAAAAATTTGCTTTTTAAGTAGTACAAGTGTGTATTAGTTCGCTTCAATAGTTTAAGTGTGTCTTCGACTTTTCGAGTATAATTTGAGGTGGAAACGATGACTTTTCCCCAATAATAATACTCCCTCTGTCCCAAATTATGTGTCGCCATTTTCTTTTTGGTCCGTCCCAAAAAGAATGTCGCATTTCCTTATTTGGTAAGTTTTTAAAGACACAATTATAATTTTACCCTTAGTAGTCCCACTTAATTTTAAATACAATTACTCCTTTTTTTTATTTGTCTTTTCAATTAAAAAGTGGTCCCACTTGATTTTAAATACTATTACTCCTTTCGTTAAGAAGGGTAATTTTGTAACTTTAACAAAGTCAATACTTATTTCTTAAATATCGTGTCCGGTCAAATGACGACACATAATTTGGGACAGAGGGAGTAATAATAATAAGGGTCAAAATCATTTTCCCTCCCCAACTTTGTCTTAAAAATCAAACTTCCCCTCAACTTTGAACAATAATCATACTCTCCCTTTATTCTAATTGACTTTTTAAAATTCTTATTTTACCCTTTATCATCAATTTTTTTATTCTTTTTTTAACTTCTTTAAAATCATCATATTTTCATTTTCAAAAAAAAATTCATATAACAAATTTTTCATAAAAACATAAACATTATTCATATAACAAAATTTTCATAAAACATAAACATTATCTCTAAAAAAAAGTAAGAAATATAATAAGAAAATTAGTTTTATTAATAATAATCAAAACTATAATATTTATTTTAACAAGTGAAAATAATAAGTACTACTAATTTTATAAACATATTTCAATGCAGAAAATACAAACAATAAATGAAAGAGATAAGCCTCTAGTACCACCCCGAACTATGGTCAAAGTTGTTACGACACACTTCAACTTCACAGGGGTCCTATTATCCCCTGAACTCAAATTTAGTGTATTTTTATCATTTTTTGTGCTAATATGACACTTTTATTACATAAAATGGAGCCCATATCAAAGGTGTCACGCCATCTAAAACGATTGACAAAAGGTATCACGTTAGTTAAAAAGATTGACAAAAATATGCTAAAATTTAGTTTAAGGGGTAACACTACCAAAAATTCGGTATTTTCCGACAACACATGTAGTCGGAAAATAAGATATTTCCGACCACACTCCGACTGTATAGTAGTAGTCGAAAAATACCTTGTCGGAAAAATATTTTCGACTAAATCTGTCGGAAATTTTCGACTACTACAGTCGGAAATATTAAATTAATAATTAAAAATAATTATTTAATAAATAAAAAATTTCCGACCAATATAGTCGGAACATTTATTAAAAATTATTTAATAAATAAAAACTTTTCGATCAATGTAGTCGGAATATTTATTAAAAATTATTTAATAAATAAAAATATTCCGACTACTGTGGTCGGAATATTAATAAATAATTATTTAATAAATAAAACTTTCCGACCAATGTAGTCGGAGTATTTATTAAAAAATATTTAATAAATAAATTATTTCCAATCCTGTTCAACTAGAATTTAAAAATTACAAATAAAATCGAAACTTAAAAATTCAACCACTTTGAAACATCCAAAACAAATAGCGGAATCAAATAGTATAAGTATTTCAAGACAAAGTCTAATCGTTACAATCCAAACAAACACCAATTGTAATAGTTTAAGTCTAAATGTCAAAATCATAAACAAGAATTAACAATTTCAATGTAATCTAATCATCTGATTCACTATCTTCCCCATCCTCAAATACTTGCGGCATATGCTTCTTGACTAACGCCTCAAACTTGACAAATTTTGCACAGTGTTGCGTCAAATCTTCAATTTTTGTTCTCATCGCCTCCATTTCTTTCGGCTTTTTCTTCCTATGTGTCTCTTCGAAGGCCGTAGGAAGAAGTACATCTACTCTCCCATTTAAGAATTTCTGCAAAATTTTACCCATATACAAGATCAATGCTACTGTAAAAGTTCATCTATTAAGGTCATATCAATTCCACACTGTCTGAACTTAAAGAAATGAAAATTTTCTATAAGTCCCGCATTCCTAAAGTTCTACATTTGCAACAGAACCTTCTAGTGTCTTTTATACATAGATAAATGGTGTAGCAAGCACTTGATCAAAAAAAAAATAAAAAAAATATATATATATATATATAGCAAAAAGAAACCAACAAGGGTTGTGGCCTGAAAAGGTTCATAAGTAAACACATGCACCAGATGAATGAAGAAAGATGATTAATATCTACAATAAGCATGTTGAACAACAGTAGCACAACTACTGCACAACATCACATAGGAATAATAATAGAGAACTATAGCAGTAAGAACAAAGAAATAAATGAGGAGGAAAAGGACAATAGTGCAGAAACCAAGATGGATAATAGCAATCTTGCTATTGCACAACAACTCACTGCAACAAATAACATGACAGAAGTAGAAATTAGCAAAAACACTTCTCTTTTAGTTCAAATCAGAAAAGATGTAGAAAACCAGTCACTTAGCACAACCACAATGGTTGTGATACAAGAAATCAGTCCCCTAAACCTCCACTCAGCTTGAGCATGGAACAATGATGCAGCAACATCATTGTCACGTGGAAGTTCCCTCGCAAAACCTCATAATCTCTCACATCTTCAGCCCATCTTTCCAGCTATAAGCCATTGCATACGGTCAGATTTATGATTTTTGCTAGGAAAACGTACAGTAGCAATAGTTAAGGGTTAAATGTGGCATGTCACCTTGAAATTCGAGCCATCTCTCCGAAGAAGTGCTTTAGTATAATATGGCTGGATATGGAGAGCATGGTTGCAATCATCAAGAGATTTTTCCCACTCTTCAAGTTTATACCAGCATGCTGCTCTATTGCAATAGAGAATCGAATTTGAAGAATCACTCCATAAGCAATACAAGCTTCAGTATATCTTTCAGATCTAAACAACTCATTGCCACGAGCACGAGCTTGCCCCACCATCCTTATGTTTGTATGTAAAATAACAAGTTCAGCACTTGGTGGATCAACATTCGCAGCTTTCTCAATGGCAGCAAGTGCATTTTCAAACCTGCAGATATTCATGATCAGTTCTCTCATACTCCGGGGGCTGAACCTATTTTATTTCTATACTACAACACATAAACACTACTCGTAAACTCACCTTCCAAAAGCCATATGAATCTGAGCCTGAACAGATAATATGTACACTTCAGAGAACATCCCAAAAAAAATTAACTCGCGTGCTGCAGCAAGTAATTCATGCTTCTGAGCTTCGGTTACGCACATTTCAGCATCCCCTAATTGGTGTAGCTTCAAATGAGCTTCTGCTCTACATGCAAATAGCTGCAAATTCGACATCAGCGATTCAGTACAAGCACTTGAAGTTTCATTCACCTATTCGTCATAGAACGTGACCAGTAGAGATGCTTTACCTGATGAGATGCCACAGCTCCAGAAAAGGTTGCTGTCTCGGCTTCTTTTAATGTAGTCTTCCAATCTCCAAGTTTCCGGGCGTCAGTGCATCATTTGATATGTTTCTCACTGCTTGCAACATCTGCAACTCGGCTTGATCAGGCTTAAAACCTTGGGAAAAATAGTGCCTCCTAGCGTCTTCAAACAGTTGTGGATACAAGAAAACAGGCAAAGATTCAAGAAGAGCCAAGGATGAAAGTAAGGTGCATAAAAACCTGCAAAAAACCAATTCAGACCAGCAGGAACAAACATTATAAACTCCAAAGGCTACAAATTCAACTCTATCAGTAAGGCGAACGTTTAATATTAGATCAAATTCAGTAACTCTAAATTTCATCAGTATACCATCTTACAACTCTCGAACAAGGTCACTCATACAATAAGAACCAAGATCGACTAGAACTTCCACAAAAACAAAACCATCCAATTTGTAAACACACCAGATAAACCTAGCTATTGACTTACTAATGGAAAACAGTAACTGAAAACTAAGATATTACTTAGTCAAGTCCTGTAACAGAGAACAACAATTATTTAGGACAATTTCTACTTTTAAGCTATCCAACTCATTTTACTCCAGCTTCGGTACATATAACAACCAGTCTAGTAAATTCATAAATGGCATAACTAGGGACTGAAACGAAGCTAAGAAGAAAATCAATTTTTTTATCAACCCAAAATTTCAATTAAAACAATTCAATATTTGAAGAAAAATTAGCTGTAGAGGGCTTGACACTTACTATATACATAAAAATAATTTTAATCATATATAAATAGAATATTTTTCATCAAAAGAGGTTCTGATATAGAAGAAAGACAACAAACCTCCAACTCGCCGTTGCCGTCACCACCAAGTCGCCGTCGCCTTAAATTATACCATGCTTAAATTATAAATTACATTCAAATGGAATGATGTATGCTTGGATAACAACACTAATATTAAGTTCAGTACTAATTAATCAATGTTTTGTTTAATTTCTACTCGAAGTTAGTGATATTTTTATTTAGGTTTAATTTGTTTGTTTTGTGGATACTTGTTCAGCAATTTGCTCTTCTGCTAATCTCTTTTTGACATGATTAATCATCTTTCGGCAGAACAGTAACCTAGTAGTTGTATTATTCAACTTATATGCCTGAAACGTTGAATTTGATGGGAAAAAAACTACTAATATGTGAAGTATTATTATGTTATCATTGTATTTTAACTTGTTATAATTACAAATAATCTTTCTTATTTGTTTAGGTTATTAGTCTAACCTTTTGTTTAATGTACTACTATACTTGTATCATTTAATCTAATTTCTACACTTACTACGGAAAAAATTAGGAACTAGCTATACGAAGTTTATTACTAGTCTGTCGCTAAATAGTCCACAGCTAATATTTTTTTATAAAAAATTTAAAAATAACCCATCACTACTCTATCATTAAATAGAATTAACAACATATATCTATGTTTAGCGACAAAAATTATACATCCACTATTGCTTTTTTTAAATAATTATCAGTACATAAAATTTAAACATGCACAGTGATTTCTTCTTGTGGCTACAAGAAAGTCTCTCGTTTTTATCCCTTTGATGTATCTTCACTGCTAGATTCAATAGGAAATATTCTTGTTTATTCATTGTTTATGACCTAATTAATTTGACTTTAAATTTAGGTTAGGCACTAATTAGCTTCCTGTATGTGGTGGAGTTGGTGATTTATAATTGAGATGCAAACAAAATAGGAAGATCCTATTACTGATCTTCTCTATTTGGCCTTTTGTTAAATTTTTCTCGTGTTTCCTGTTTTGGCTTTTTCTATTTGAGTAGTACTTGCACTAATGTCCTTTTTTCAAATGATTGAGAATATAGTTTGAGTTGGGTGAAACAATTGCATTGTTCTAGAATATGCTTGAGTAAGCATTGCATAGTAAATTTAATTTGTAATACTAGTATATAAATGTTCGCACTCATAATTCCAAATTCAATGAACTCAAATTGTACGATTGTGTTGTGTGAATAAACTCATTATCATCAACTTGAAATATATATGGGAATTCATATTCACAGCTAGGGTGTACAGACCAAATCGTCAAGTCAAATCAAATCAAATCAAATCAAATCGAGAAAAAAAATCGACTTATGATTTGGTTTGGTTGGTTTGACGTTTGAAAAAAAAACGACCATTCTTGATTTGATTTGGTGTTGACCGAAAAAAGTCAAACTGACATAATATATATATATATATATGCATAATTTAACTTTTTATACATAAAATATTAATTATAATTTACTTTTTAAATACTTTTTCAATTAGTTTTATTAATTTCAATATTTAGAAAGTAGGTGTGTGTGTGTATATATATATATATATATATATTAAATTGTAAAATTTGTCCATTAATTGCTAATAAAATGATCCAAAATCCAATATAAACTTTTCACTCTTCATCTTACTTTTTAGTTTCAAGAAAGTTTTTCGCTCCCCAATTTTTCATAATTGAGTTTTTTCATTAGCACATGAGTGAAGACATACGTGATCTAATTTTTAATCACAATATAATTGTAAAAAATAAAGATTATAAAAAAAATGAAGAAAACCCTAAAAATCCGAAAGAACAGATTAAAACCTAAATTGAAAAAATCGATTTTATGTTGGTTTGATTTAGTTTATAGTTTTAATAAACCGACATAATTGGTTTGTTTTTTATTCAATAAAAAACCAAAACAACCCGACCTATGTACACCCCTATTCACAGTCTAATATATATATACTGGTTTAGGTGTACGCGTCTCGCGCGTGTACCTCACTTTATTGAGTGTTCACACTTTTAATAGATATAGACGTTCAGTTAACTGTTAACCAGTTAACTGTTAACCTAAAAATACTCTAAATATAATGAGATATTGTCTTTTGGATCAACTTCACAATTTACTACATTTTATATGTAGCTTTATTTTCTTATCAACTTCTAACTATAAACTTTCTTCGTAAACCCAACAATTTTTCCTAACCGACTATCGCAACAATCCTTAGGCCTATTCGGAGATCCACATGTAGAGTAAGCTGGACCGCAGACGGGCAAAGACATCAAGTTGATCTCAGAACCATGCATCACTCTTACATCTCCATATTCGTCTTTGTCGAATCATTATTTCTGATATCAACTGTTAAATTAAGCCAATATAAAGATACTTTTAACATATATGGTGTGATATTATTCATTTTCAACTTATCTACACAACTTTATTTTTTTAAAAAAAGTCTCACATTATTAAAGCACTACAAAAAAAGGGGTCAAATTATGGGGGTTAATTTTACAGTTTGTGGGGGTTTAAAATCCCCGCAAAATGTAATTGCGGGGTTCCCAAAACCCCCAAAATACGAGCCGTCACAAACGAGTTGTGGCAGTTTTTTTTCGATCCCCATATTTAATTTGTGGGGGTTAGTTTGCGGTGATTACGACCCCCGTAATTAATTTGCGGCGGTTATTGACCCTCGTTATTCTAAATTTAATTCTTTTTATAATAAATTTTTATTTAAAACTTGCGAGGGTTAAAACCTCCGCAATTGTTTTATTTTTCTAAAAAAACTAGGACCCATTAATTTTCAATAACTAATTATAGATTCTAATTTTAGCTCAAATTTAATTGTTCCTTTAGACATAATTTACAATTCAATATTTGTTCATTTCATATATCATTAATACAACAGAGTAATTAAACATTGTAACTGAAAAACATATCAAAAATATATTGAACATCTTCAAACTCCAAATTTTCAACATTGACTAGTATCATCAAACTACAAAATCAAATTTTAAACACAAAACCTTCAATATTCTAAGATTCACTCAAACCACACAATTACACCATCATAATTGAATATCCAAGACAAATGCAACGAAATCAAAAAATGTCATTAGGATCATTATCATCACGTGATCTCCTTGCATCCATGGGCGAAATGGGTCCACTAGCCGCATCACTTGGCTACATAAAAATGTGTTGTATAAGAATCAATCGATAAACTTTCAGTCCTTATTATAAATAAGAAGTTATATGAACACCATGCTTTAACAAGTTATACTTATTTTTTTCCACTAGTAAAAAGTAATGAGCTATATTTTGAGTTAGGATTCTGAAGCAACTAGTGAATCAAAAAACTAAGCAACAACAACGAATTCATGAACTAGAACAGTTAGTTTAAGAATTCATGAACTAGAACAATCCTATTTAGTTTAAGACGACAAAATTCAAAAGCCTTGGCCTAGCTACTTTCTTAAACTCTATGCTAAATCAAATAAAAACATGAATCTCTGGCCAACAAGAGCAATGATAGAATATAGAAGAAAGATAATACTTCCGGGTGCTTTACAAAGTTGACTTTCACCCCAGGAAGCTCGGAGAACCCTTCCCGAATCGTCTCATTTGGAGTGCCAAGAATTCTGAATATCTGGTAACAAAAAATCACACAAATACATAAAGAAGACTTTAAAATCATGGTAAATGACATACAAAATCAAGTAAAATTCTCCATCAGCTGCCAGAAAGATACCTTGTCGATTTGATCAACTTCTGTTTTCCCATTGAAGAGTGGTTCTTTAGATGGCATCTCGACCATGATACAACCCAGTGACCACGTGTCAATCACAGTAGAATATTGCTCGGCTCCCAATAGAAGTTCTGGTGCTCTGTTTGAACACCCACAAATACATAATTTTTAGCGGCACTAATTTAACCCCCGCATTTAATATAAATTTGCAGGGGTTAAAATAACCCCCCGCAAATAAACCTTTGCTATTAGACCCGTTTTTTGTAGTGACGTATCACTATATCTTATAATTTCTTTTTCTTATTACTCCCTCCCTCCTATTTTATCTGTCCTAAATTTCTTAATCTGGTGTCCTATTTTATTTATCTTTTTTTACTTATTAAGACAAGATAATTTTTATTTTATTTTTATATTTTATTCTTTGCATTAATTATTTTTTCTTTAAATTAAAATGTAAACATTATTTAATAAAAATATTATGATAAATTAGCTATGTTATTTATTATTTTTTTTAATAGCTATGTCATATTAATTTAGGACGAATAAAATGAGATGGAGAGAGTATTTTTTAATGTGTGGCTGTGTTCTCGCATCTAATCAATAAAAAAGTAAAATTTGTGTGGGTTTGGTATGTTTGGGTATAGGTTAGAGAAGGAGAGGTGGGGCCAAAGGTTGTTCTAACAGCACCCTTATCATTGGAGGAGGAATCAGATGATGCTCATTACAGAGCTCCTAATCTGATCCAACGCATTTTAAGCCTTTTCACCAGTGTACGGCCAGGATCTGATCTCACCCGCATTCAGGCAAGTCTCTTTTTATTTTTCCTTCCAAGTATTTATTTGTTTTTATATATTGTGTGGATTATGTGGGTTTTCACGGGTTTAAATGAGTATTCAAGTGAGTTGGGGAAGGGATCAGATTAATTCTGAAGAGTAGCAATACAGTTTATAATGTTATAGCAGCAGGTATAGTAAGTAAACTCATACTTTCTTCCTTCAAAAAAGAATGATCTACTTATTTTTTTTAGTTCGTTTAGAAAAGGATTATTACTTTTTTTTTGGCAATATTTTAATTTCATTTTTTCACATGACATATTTAGGACCACTAGATCAAAATACATTTTGGTACATTTGAGATAACTTTATTTTAAAATCACAAGATTCAAAAATCTTTTTTATTTTCTTAAATTATGTGTCAAGTCAAAGTAGGTCATTATTTTTTAAACGGAGGAAGTATAAAAAGAAGACAGGTGATATGAGATAATCATAACAAATTCCGTTAATTCAAGGATAAATTAACAAAAGAAAAAAAGAATTTGGGAAAAAAAAACGTGAATATTTAGTTTCATACAGCAAAAAGTCAAAATTGCATAATTTAAAGGTCAAAATCAGTTTCATGTGTTTGTTATTTTATATTTAGAGGACAATTAGTTTCATATTTTTTGTTACTTTTATATTTGTTAGTGAAATCAATTCCTAATTTGTTTGGAGAATCTTAGTAGCTTAATTAGTTAGTTACCTGAACTCTCACCTTATTGGTGAGGGTTCGATTGCCCACATTGGAATCCCATTCCCCTTCCCCTACCCCCAATTTAAAAAAAAAATAAAAAAATTCCTAATTTGCCTACTTCAATGACGAGGAGGACAGAATCTTTTTTGTTTTTTTCGAATTCACTAAATAGTAGTATTAAAAAGAAATACTAGAAATTACTATCAATTAGGACACGCAATCTGTTTAGTTTGTGACCCAACTTTATTTTTCTTCCAAGTATGTATCTGCCTCAATTGTTTATGAATTATGTATGTTGAGAATCATTTGTTGGTAAGGAAAGAGGAACAACAAAATGAAAAAGGTTAGTATAACGTACCTAATCCATAGCAGTCAATGTCATTAAGGTTTGGTGTAATTGCAATAAAATCCAATGAACAACAACAAATAACAACAAACTCATTGTTTTCCCACGTAGTGGGGTCTGGGTAGGGTAAAATGTACCCAATCCATATCACCACCTTCGGAGAGGTAGAAAGGTTGTTTCCGATAGACCTCCGGCTCAAAACAAAGAATAATAAACAAATTCATAATAAAGCATGAAACAAGATGGAAGTAACATTGTCAAATCCAATCCAATCGATAGAAGTAACATTGTCAAATGTTAACCAAAACACAAAAATAAAATATTTTTGTCAACTTTGAAGATATTTCATGTTGGTTTCAAAAATAATAAATGAAGTGCAGAGTACATTCCTTAGATTTGTTAGTAAATTTAATTTAGATATTCGAACTATGACTTATTTTGATTGAGCACGTATTTTGACAAAGTGTTTCTATTAATCGCCTTTGACACAAATTTTGAAAAAGTTTCTCAGATATTCTCAAGTGCCCATTATGTGAATAAATTAGCAACATAAAATATGTCACATCTTTTAATTATACATATCAGGACCTAAAGTAATGACACTTATTTTTGTTGATAGTTAGAGTAGCCTTTTTTATCCCAATGTAATTTCAGTTGCCTACACTATTCAACCTCCCAAAATCACAGAATTATGATGGAATGCATTGATCAATAGCTCCTTAAATTTATCAGTATATTTCGTTTATACTTGAATTACAACTAAATTGTTTTAATTGAACATTTAATAATGTGTTCCTATTATACATTTCGGATTAAAATTCTAGGAAACCTTTGGACGTGTTCTACAACCACAAAATATGTGGATTTTTTTTTTTAATTATGCACATCAACCTTTAACTAGATCATGTCTTAAATTCTAGGACTTATTTTTATTGTTTTTTGAACTATCCTTTGTAATTTCAGCTACCTCCATTATTCAACCTCCCAAAATCACAGCTGCAATGTTATGGGGAGTCAGTTTATTGCATCAACAATGACATGTTAAGTAAGTGTGGGGAAGGGGAGAGTTCACTTGAAAGATTGGCATCAGTAGTGGGTTGGAGCATATCCACTTTAAGGCCTTTAATGTTTGGTGTGGCTCCTTATAATCCTATTCTTGGTGAGACTCACCATGTCTCTAGAGCTTCTCTCAATGTGCTCTTGGAACAGGTATAAAATTTTCTCTTTAGATTGATTTATAATATGTAAATGTAATATATCATGTTTCTTTTTCTCAAAATGCTAAGGGGGCAGGGAATATATGAAATTCGATTTGTCAATCCTAGATGAAGGACGGAGGACCTCAATCAACTAAGCTCTCTCACTACAGAATATCCCAATAGTGATTTAAATATTTTTGAGGAGTTGGTGAAGAGAGGTAAGAGTACTATTAAATTGGTTTAGGGATTTTGGCCAACTTAATTAGTGATTAAATCAAAATTTTTATCAAGATAATTAAAATATATGAAAAAGTCAACATTTATATATAGACATTAGACATTACAAAAGAATTCTTACCTATTTGTACATAGTAGTTTTTCGACAAAGGGTATCAATGAATAAAGGTGGCGACTGTAATTTATATTAGCCTTCATTATTTCCTTTAGAGACATGAACAGCTTTCTTGTGATAGTAATTGCGAAGGATTATAGATAAGTATCTCACTAACTTGTAAAACTTTTTTTTTTTCTATTTAAACTAGTTGAAAGGAACAATAGTTCTTTTAAGTCGAGAGTATTGAAAATAATCTCTCTAGTTCACAAAGCTAAGAATAAAATTTGCATGTCCTTGTTAAACTACGAACTATATGCAGGGTTTGGGGAAACATTCGACCACAAAGATCTATTGTACACAGTATTTGTTGATGAGAGAGTTAAAACTAGGAGAAGTTTGGCTATTTGTAATTTAAAGGGGTGTCGTTTGAATTATTCAAAACTTTAGATGGTATTGGAAAAATTTCATTACCCATGAGATGGTGGGCCTTCTTGCAGATGGGCCTTAGTATTTGATGTATTCATTCATCAAAAGAGATGACGAATGGGCCGATTGGTAACCCAAATCAGTTAGGTCAAATTTTCTATTCCGGCGTGTTTTCATAATAGTTTACGAACAATGGGTATCGTGGAGTAGTACATATTTTTTTATTTTTAATTAGAGTTTTCAGATTCGAGCATCATTGGATAAGGAAACATCTTTTTAGAGCCTCGAACTGCACACCGAGTGAAAAAACACAAAAAAATGCTCATAATATTTGAAGTTTAAGATTTTTTTTCCTAAAAGAATCTCACATTTGGTTCATCATAGAATGTAGTCTGTCTCATAAATTAAAAGAAAAAAATGCACAGGTTTAATACTAATTGATTGTTGAATAATCGAAATTTGATGGTTTTTATTATTTTAGGTCTCCCACCATCCACCAGTGACTGTTCTTTATGCAACTGATGAGAAAGAGAATATTGAAATGATATGGTGCCATAATCCTGTCCCAAAGTTCTATGGTACCATTAATTATTTTAGTCCATCTTTATTTTATTTTTTGTCATTTACATATGCATAATATTTACCAATCAACTAATGGATAATTATTCATTCTTGTCCATGCCATTTTCTTTTCCGATTAATTCTTCAATGAAGAATAAGAATAAGAAGATGGAAATAAAATAAATAAGATTCTCTTAACTCATCCTTTATTCTTAAGAGAATCTTCCCTCCAAACTATTTACAAGATAACCAACTAGCAAACTCTCTCAAAAATTCTATTCGTTTCACTTTTGAGCTATACCGCAAAATTACTTCCACACTAAGACGTGCATATTTATGGATATATAATTCTGAAGACCAGTCTGAACCTTAGAATAAAACAAAGACATTTTAATTCCTAGTGCATTAGCCTTAGATAGACTCCTGGTTCAGTGCTGATCTGAATTTCTCAGTTGAAGGAGTGATAATAGGTCTAAGGGAGCATGCTGTTTTGTTTTTTACTAGATCCCCCTAAAATTTGTTTGTGCATGTCTGTCTAGTTTAGTCATATGCGGTTCACGCCATTTGAAGTGGTCTAGCCCAACGTTCATTCGGAAATCATGCGGTGAAATTTAGACAGCTCAATCTTGAAAGTTATTCATTTGGCTCCTCCTCGCGGAATATAGTTCATATCCAAATATCTAATTGAGGAAAATAAGTTGTCAGCCATGAAGCTCTGGCGAGAAGGGAATGCCTGGCAGGCTGTATGCCCAAGGGTTCAGAATGCTTCGAAAAAGACTTTTGGTAATGAACGAAAGGAAGCACTTCCAGAAAATTAGAGCTTAGGGTTCAGAATGCTTCGTAAAAGACTTTTGGTAATGAACGAAAGGAATCTGTATAACAGAACAACAACTTCAACTCGAGTTCAAGTATGAACAAGAACACAATGAAGTATTAAATACCCTCAACACAAGATAAAAAAGACCTTTCCAAGAGGTGTATTTATTTTTTCAGAAAATAAAGATGAAACAGAAATGATTAAGGCCAAGTCGTCCGAATTCACGGACTTTTCTTAAGGAATAATTCCCCTCACTGTACCCGAGGTTATGGAATCTTCCTCCCAGGATAAAATGGTCTTCAATCCGACTATAGCGGTACCTCAAATAGGCGGATTCTTCGAACACACTCACGGTTTGAATGATCACACTTAGAGTATTTTTAAGACAAGAAGAAGAAGTTTGTAATCTGAAAATTTCTATACCAAAACCTGTGAATGAAAGCAGGTTTTTATAGTCAAATGATGCCTCTTCTGAAAAGAGACAAAGGTTCATCTAAAAGATACCCCATTCGGCCAAACAGTGCAGTGTTCACGTTCCTGCTGATCACTGCATTACTGTATATATATTTAAATGGAGTTTCAAACACTTTTCGGATTTTATTTCTGTCAAATAAAATTTGTCCAAAAAGAAAGATCTCATCGATCAATCATTTGATCGAATCCGAATCCAAGGCATCACCTAGTTCTTGCCTCACTATCCATGTGGAGTTAGTGTTCATTAATATAAACACTACAAAGTTCTCTTCTCTCACCAATGTGGGAGAATTAATGAACTTTCTAATTTTGAGAGTACTCTTTCCAAATTGATATCTCCTCTTCTCCACCATTTTTCTCTCCATTTTTCCATTCACACTTCATTCATATACTATGAACCCAACAAGCACTTCCAGAAAATTAGAGCTTAGATTATTTACTGAAGTCTAACTAGGGAATGGAAGCAGCATTGTTAAAGTTAACCTGCAAATAAGGAACCAATAGCATGACTTGTTAATAACTCAGGAAAAGAATTGACGCAAATTATCACAATAATATATAGTACTTTGGTCATTCAAAAATAATTCTTTAGCAACTAAATAGTTCAATGAAGTCGGGGAGCCCCATGAGGTCTCAACTTTAATTGTCAACAGAGACAAATACTAGGTAATTTCTTCCCATATGTTTTAGCCTTGGTGGGTAGAATTACCTGATAATTGTTGCTAGCTGACAAGTGGCAGATATCCTGTGGAATTAGTCGTCGTGCAACAAGCTGGTCTGGACACCACAGTTGTTTAAAAAAAAAAAAAGAAAAAAAACTTTGGCAACAATAAATCAAACAAATGTTTTTCTTTTTTCGGTTTCTTTTGTGTAACAATTGAATTGCTTATACACTAAACAGGTACTTATATATGTTTACTAAAAGACTCACGATTTTTCCAGGTACAAAAATAGAAACTGAGGTGCATGGGAAAAAGGAGTTGAAGCTTCTAAATAGGCAGGAAACTTATGTAATGAACTCACCAATGCTAGTGATTAGGCTTCTCCCATTTCCTGGTGTTGATTGGGTTGGAAATGTAACAATTAAGTGTGAAGAAACTGATCTTCAAGCTGATTTATATTACAAAGGAAGTTCTTTCTTAAGCAACAGAGGAAATAGATCTATTAAAGGCAAGATCTTTGTGCCTTCAACATCAAAGACCATTTGTGAGATCAATGGTCATTGGGATAGGTAAACTTTCTATTCAAATTATAAATTCCTTCCTCCTTACCATTACTTCTTCTTTCTTTTTTTGAGAAAATAAATAAATAAAAAGGTGTGTGTGCTTGTTTGGTATAGGATTTAGGGTGTGTTTGGTACGAGCAAAGTGTTTTGCAAGGAAAATGTGTGAGTTTCTTACTTCATTATATGTGCTATGTAAACATAAAATATTTGTAGTCTAGAGTCTAGACAAACACCATGGAGTTGGGAGCAGGGGTGTCAGGGTGGTGGGAATAGACAAAGATGAATTTAAAATTTAAAGTTTATGAATATCTCAAGTTGATATTACACTAATGATCGCGTTTACAGTGAAAATTTCTTCACACACATATAAAGAGAAAGTATGTGCCAAAGTTAGTAGGTTCCCGTGACTCATATGCCATGCTCTATATCCACTACCGGGGATGGTGGAGGTGGGGTTGGGGTTGGGTGGAGACCATCAGTGTGGATTATCATTTAGTTTATTGAATTTGTTTCCTAGCTATTTCTAATAATCAAGTCATTTTCCTCCACTTTAAGAAGCTTATTTTCTTTTAGAGAAAATGTTTTCTCACATACCAAACACACCCTTAAATATGAATTTTAGAAAATCAAGATGCTTAAATAAAATTAGTGAATCTAATTGATATTTTGAAGTGCCAAAAATGTTTATACAGTTTTGTATGTTTACAAAACTGTATGTTTACAGTTTGATTCTCTAATTTTCTTATCTTTATTAATGTTCCATTTTAATATTATTTTTTGGTTTGTTGCCACAGAACTGTGACCACTAAGGATATTACTACAGGAAAAGTGAGTGAGATTTACAATGCAAAGGAAGCACTGTCTGGAATGACGACTCCTACTGTGAAAGATCCAAAGGTATATTTCTTCAATTCTAATAGCAAAATGGATATTGTTATTTAATTGTTTAAAATAAAATAAAAAAAACATGAAGTTTGGGACTAATATGCACACACAGAAATCTCTTGGCAAAACAAATCTGTATGCATGACATTTTAAAAGGTCTGCGAGATGCTCCCTCCATTAATATATTAGTTCTGGACGTTACTTTTCTAAAATTCTTTAGGATCTACGAAATCAAAATAAAATTAATCAAGTTTTTTTCCATTTTAACGGCCTTAGATTAATTATTTTTTTAAAACTAACAATATTACATTAAATTAGTAAACAATACTTCTTATTTATGATTTCTTAAATGATGTGTGAAAGAAAATGTGACAAGTAATATGATACAAATACTTTTAATTTTAAAAAATATATGATACGAATAGGGTACTTAAATAGCACTCTCAGTCCCTTCCATTCGAATTATTGATTTTGCACAATATTCATCCAATCAAATCTTTATGACCATGCCAATCAAAATTAATTTACTTTCTTCGGAAAGAAAGGATGCAAGGAAGAAGTGTTCTTTATAAAGAAGATTTGGATAGTTCATTTATAAGGGTATTTGTTTAAACTACTCTCTATATCTTCTTAATCGTCTCACTTAATCAACACTCCACTAATTAGAACCATAAGGATAGATTTGAAAAAAGAGTATATCTTGTGCGTCTTCTACAATGTGAGTATAATAAATTCAGTTTGCTAACACGGCTTAAATTTGAGGTGACTTGGAATACGATCAATCAGCTAAACCAGGCCCCAATCTTGAAGTAGAGTCGGTTATATGAATCATATGTGCCTCCATTCTAGCGATTCATCATATAATCTTTTTTATGTTGAATGTTAATCTACCAATTACTCTCCTCCTTTTCTTAGTTCCGTGGGTGGATTTGGAGATCATTTAAATAATACAACCTAACAAAATTACATTTTTGTTGTTCTAACATAACTATGTCCTTGTCTTTATTAGGTTGTAATGCCATTTGAATCAACAGTTGTATGGGCAGAAGTAAGTCAAGCAATCCTAAGTAAAAATTGGGTTAAAGCAAAGCAAGCAAAGACAATAGTAGAAGAAACAGAAAGAGAACTTGTAAAAGAAAGAAAATCCAAATCTGAAATTTGGGTTCCAAAACATTTTACAGTATCATATAGCAAGGAGTCAGGGTGGGCGCCCACACCCAATGAGAGGTGGGTCCCTCCAGCTCCTATAATTGTTCCTACTTGATCAACTTGTAATGAACAAAATTTAAATTTTACGCCACTTTCCTTCATTAAATTCATATGTTTAATTAGTATATGTTGATGCAGTGGTGTAATTGTAAATTTGTCAATGCCTACTTGTCTCACTTAATTATGGAATTAACTTTTGAAATTGAAAGCGCGGACTTTAAATAGCGTTTTGCGTCGGCCAAACTTAATTATCGGCACTAGTTGGTCAACTACACAATTAATTTAGGGAAAAGGACATGGTATGATTATTTAAAAAAAAAATAATCCATATTTGAAAAGGTGGACATGCTGTAGTCAGTCGGCTAAAGTAATTTCCTTTTTTAGCCATTTAGCCCAATTGGACACATACAGTCTTTATTGCTACACTTTTATACCACATTGATACACTTTTATACTATATTGATACATTTGTTTAAAAAGAGAAAGGAAATTCTATACAAGCACATGCAGTCCCTATACCAATTGATACTCTTTTATACCACATTGATACACTTTTATACTACATTGATACACTTACAGTGTCCATATACTCAATTGATACTCTCTTATACTAGATTGATACATTTTTAGAAAGCATGTAAAAGCTATATAGAGTCGTAAAAAATATGTATCTAAATAATAATTGTAGTTAAAAATTGTATAGAATGTGTACAAAAATGTTATAATTATTATATAAAATATGTATATGTATAGAAACCGTATCGTTATTATATATAAATACATATCTTTAACAATTGTATTATATTAAAAGTATATGATATTGTATTTTATTGTATAAATAAGTAAAACTAAACAAAACAATTAGTATGTCATTTTAATAATGTTGATGAATGCAAAATAATTTGGATATGTTTTAAAAGAATGTCATTTTTTTATTTAATAAATATTTAAACATATTATTTTACTTTTATCTTTATTAAATCTCTTTTTTTATTTTTTAAATTTCGTACTCAATCAAAATATGTTACATAAAATTGGAAGGACGAAATATTGGATAGCCGGTTAATATGGACGGAGAAGTACCAATTCCAAATCCAAGTCAAAAAAGCACACACACATTTGACATTATTAACACATTCCTAAATGGAGTCGCAGTCTCACGATTGGACCAATTCCTAATCCTAAT
Organism: Capsicum pubescens; assembly: GCA_030864215.1. Classification (NCBI taxonomy): domain Eukaryota; kingdom Viridiplantae; phylum Streptophyta; class Magnoliopsida; order Solanales; family Solanaceae; genus Capsicum; species Capsicum pubescens. Next base: position 124,602,449 of record CM061544.1, read on the forward strand.
AAAATTTGGAGTGTGCAACCAACACGTATAATATTGAAACAAAACCAAAAAAAGCCCCAAACTATAAATAAGGGTGCGACCATCCCTTAATGGCTATTTATTGGGTTTTTAAATTTAGGTGCTAGTTTTGTGAACTTATTTTAGTTTTAGGTGTTATTTTTTTCCTTTTTCCATTAATTTATTTGGGATCTTTCAGAAATAGCAACACTTTACTGTAAAACTCATCTTTCATAGCCATATTTTATATAATTATCATTTATAGCCTCTGTATTCAATTTACGTCCGCTGTATTCGATTTTATCAATAGTGTGTATTCATATAAAATATAAATACAGTACCTATTTAGCTGCTATATTCGATTCACAACCGTTGTATTCGCTTTTACTCAGTAAACTGTATTCAATAAAAAAACATAAATACACTACATATTTAGTCTCGCCAAAAACACTACCATTTTTTCTCTTTTTCTTTTTCATTTTCTTATATTTTTTCTTTTTCGTGTTTTCCTCATCTTTTCTTCTTCTTTTTTCTATTTTTATTTTTTTCATTTTTTTCTTTTTGTTTTTTTCTCTCTTCTTTCTCTAACTTCTATTTCTATTTCTTCTTTGATTTTTTTTTTATTTTTTTGTACTTATTTTCTTTCTCATTTTTTTTGTTCTATTTTTTATTTTTTGTATTTTTGAAAAATTTGACTATTCGGGCACAAGTCATGGATGATAACGTAAATACCACAATTGTTTATTGTATTTGTAGTCACACCGTCACTTATACTTTTATATTCATTGATACAACTGTATTTGTATTTGTATTTTAAAGTTCGCTCTTGTATTTGTATTTAGCATTTGTAGTTGTATTTTATAGTTCGCACTTGTATTTATATTTGTTAGTTCACACCATCATTTATACTTTATATAGTTCGCACTTGTATTTAAAAGAATTATTTTGTATTTGTATTTTATAATATATTGGATTATATTTTTATTGTGGTTTTATTGTGTATTATGTTTGTATATTTAGATTATATTTGTATCTGTATTCTATTTTTGTTGATGTCTTTTTATTTTTAAAGAATTATTTTGTATTTGTATTTGTAAATCGATTGCATATTGTATTTAACCGTAATTATATACAATTTATCATTTGTATTTGTATACAAACAAGTAAATGCATTAATTATATTATTTTGCTTCTAAAATATATAAATATGTAATGTATCATTTGATACAAATGTACCATTTTGTATTTGTAAATAAACAAATATCATTTGATATAAATACAATTACAAATAAATGAAATAAATGATTTTACAAATACAAACACAAATACAATATGTATTTGTATAAATTGTATTTGTTTAAAAATTTGAATTGTATTTATTTATATCAATAAATGCAACTAGTATCAATAAATACAAACAAGTCATAGAAAGAAAATCAATCATTCCTTTTGAATAATTAAAAAATACAAATGACAGTTCGCATTTGTATTTGTATTTGTATTTTATAGTTCACACTTGTATTTGTATGTTATAGTTCACATTTGTGTTTATATTTTATAGTTCGCACTTGTATTTGTATGTTATAGTTCACATTTGTATTTGTATGCTATAGTTCGCATTTGTATTTGTATTTTATTGTTCACACTTGTATCTGTATATTATAGTTCGCATTTGTATTTGTATTTTATAGTTCACACTTGTATTTGTATGTTATAGTTCGCATTTGTATTTGTATATTGTAGTTCGCACTTGTATTTGTATGTTATTGTTCGCATTTATATTTATATTTTATAGTTCGCACTTGTATTTGTACAAGATAATTACTTGTATAACATGGGCTGCTATTTCACCAGCCTCTTCCTCCTTCTTTCTTTTCCTTTCAACTTCAGCAGCTTCCCTTTCCTTCCCTTTCCCACCTCTCTTTTTCTTCTATTCTATGATGCTCTCTAACGTGGCGGAGGATAAACAATTCAGAAGCACACAAATTACTTTGTACGCTTTCAACTGAGCATTATATAATGACCTGAAAAAAATTTAAAATACACATTAGACAAGACTGAAAAAAGATAGGAAAAAGACACACATAATATAATCAAAGTATAAAATTTTTATGACAAATAAGCCAACATAACTCAAAATAAGATAAAAATAAGAATGAGGACAGTAAAGTGGAAGAAAATATATGAAGTACTAATTTTGAGGGCATGTGTTTTTTCTTTTATTTATTTATTTTTTGATTGAATTTGTGGTTCTATTTATAATAATCATTTGCTTTGTATTTTTGGAATGAAATCCAATTATATATATGCAAATGAAAAGTGAATTTCAAGTGGAATTAAATTTTGTCCTAAATTTTAGGGTGATTAGAGTTTTTTTTTCTTTTGGAAAAACTACTAAGAAAACCTTTTACAATTAATATTTAACAAGCTTAATATTATAATAATTTGAAAAAAAGGTGAAAAGACAATTTTGTCTAAAGTAGAAACTTTTAATGAAGGGTAAAAAATTCGAATCACTTTTTTAAGGCTCTTCACACTTTTAATATATTATAGATATAGATTATAGATATAAATGTTATAGTTCCCATTTATATTTGTATTTTATAGTTCGCACTTGTATTTGTATTTGCTAGTTCGCACAAATAAAAAGAAGGAGAAAAGATGAAAAGGAAAAAAGAGGAAAAAAGGAGAAAAAAATACAAAAAAGGAGAGTAATATAAAATAGAGAAAAAAAAAAGAAAAAAAAGAACGAGAAAAAATGAAAAGAAAAAAAAGAAAAAGAAAAAGAAAAAGAAAAAAAATGAAAAATGAAAAAAGAAAAGAAAAAAGTGAAAAAAGAAAACAAAAAAAAGGAAAAGAAAAAATGAAGAACTTTTTTTTTTTTTAAAAAAGAGAGTAACAGAAAACAGAAAAAAAGAGAAAATACATGAGAGACACTATGAATTGTAATTAGGGATAATTAATAGGTAAGAGGGTGCTATGAATTGTAATTAATTAAAACTTAAGCTAAATAGGATAATTAGGAGTCTATATTTGCTAAGTTATCTAGTTATCCCTTAATTTATACCGATCAAATTTACACCCACTCCTTCGGTTCAAAATTTTTGTTATAATTTCTCTTTTAGAATCAAACGACATAAATTTTGATTATTATTTGAATTAACTTAATCTAATTTAAATTTAAAAATTAGTAAAATCGACTTTCGAGAAGCGAAACATTACGATATATATATATATATATATATATATATATATATATATATATATATATATATATATCAAGTAGGTATTTGGCAATGAATATTATTCATAATATTTTGGAATATATTTTACTTTATTCCGCAATACTTGTTTGACAATAAATATTTTGAAATACGTTTTCACAATATTTGAATTTTTTAGAACACCTCAAGAGGTGTTTTCACTATTTTTGAATTCACATTTTGCACTTTTTAATTTATCTTTTTAAATAAAATCTATTTTTTTTTTTTTTACGAAATATTTCAATTTTCATAAAACTCTAATATTTTAAAATTAATTTTTACTTTTTATAGTCTTTTTACTTCAAAAGTACCCCATTTCTAAAATATGATGATCAAACACAATTTCAGTTTTAAAAATACCAAATAAAGTGAATATATTTTTTATTTTACGACCAAAATGGGTCAAAATTTTAATATTTCTCGCAAAGCTTTTCATCCATTAATGTTGATTCCTGCTAGGGGTGTACATCGGTCGGTTCGGTTTTATGTGTTATTGGTTCGGTTTATCGGTTTTCAATTTTTAAATATGTAAAATCAATAACCAACCAATAAGATATTTTCTTATCGATTTCGGTTTATCGGTTTATCGGTTTTTGGTCCTTAACGGTTCAGTTTTCGGTTTAACCAATAAGAAAATACTTATAGAATAGAAATAGTAACAATTAATATAAAAAAATAAAATCTTAGTTACCGCTAAAATCCTACGCAATGCATTTCAGTTTAAAAGAATCTTCAAACTTGAACTGAATGTTAGTTCGGCAAAAAATTGAATCCTAATTGTTGGAAGCTATAAATGCTTCAAGCTTTTCAATACGATAATAATCGAGTTTTATATTGTGCCTTTGTTGCCCTGAATAGGTTAATACTTTGTGAATCACTGAATTGTGAATAAGTAGTGCATAACAACAACAACAACAACAACAACAACAACAACAACAACAACAACAAACCCAGTGTATTCCCACAGCGTGGGGCGAATAAGTAGTGCATATAATATATATACATACATATATATATATATATATAGAGAGAGAGAAATTTATATATATAACATAAATATGGATATAAAACAGTAATTTAGTGACCGATAACCCAGTAAGCTAAAACCGAAATCGAACCGTTTACCCAATAATTTTTTTTATAAAACCAATAAGAAACCGTTAACCCAATAACCCAATACCAATAACCCAAATAACATTTTTATCGGTTCAGTTTATCGGTCGGTTCGATTTTTGCACACCCCTAATCCCTGCTGCTTTTTTTTTTCTTTCCTTTTTTTCTTTTGGACTCATTGCTACATTTTATTTTTTTTTGTCTTTTCCAACTTTTTTTTTTTGGGGAGGGGGGGGGGGGTCTAAATATTATGAATAGATTCAAATTGGGATGACTTTCAAATTAGCCCCAAATAAAAAAGTTTCCTTAAAATAACCTTTATCTATTAACTAATATTTTTTGAACGAAATTGTCCCTAACCAATGGAGTAAATTACATAAATAATCCTCATAATGAATAACAACTCTATATTTATATCTTTCAACTTTTATTGTTTTGCTCTTTTTAATTTTACTTTGATTTTTATTTTATCTTTTCTCTTTTTATTTTTGATTTTTCTCAACCCTTACTTTTTCCTTTTTTCCTCTCATCTTCTTTTTTTTTACTTTTTTATTTTAATTTGTTTTTTATTTTTTCTGTCCTCCTTTTTTTGTTCTTTTTAGTTTTTCTCAGCCCTTAATTTTTTTTACACCTCCAAAAGTCTACTTTTATAAAAAAAAATATTTTTTATTTTTCTTTGATTTTTATTTTTTCTTTTTTTTTCTTTTTAAATTTTTCTCGACCTTTAATTTTATTTAATATATTTTTTTTTAATCAACCTTTATTTTTTTTCCATTCTGTCTCAACTTCTACATTTTCTTTGATTTTTATTTTTTTAATATTTTTTTTATTTTCTTCTTTTTTCGTAATTTTTATTATTTTTATTCTTTTCTTCAATTTCTTCCATTCAAGTTACATCTCATGAGTAAGAGTTGACACTATCACACTATAAAGGCAAGACTTATGACTTTCAATCAACAAGCTACGTTTCATGGGCAAGAGTTGACACTATCACATTGTAGAGGCATGACTTATGACTTTCAAACAACAAGTGATGTTTCATGGCAAGAGTTGACACTACCACATTATATTTTGATTTATGAGATATTTTATAACTCATACTTTAGAGGCAAGACTTAGCTCAGAGACTTTCAAACAAAAAATTATTTCCCACGGGCAAGAGTTGATGTTATGTTTTCATTTATGAGATATCTACAACTATTGCCTTAAAGGCAAGACTTAGCTCAAGGATTTTCAAACTACAAATTATGCCCCACAAAAAAGAGTTGGCTCTACCACGTTATGTTTTTATTTATGAGATGTTCTACCACTATTGTCTTTGAGGCAAGACTTAGCTCAAAGACTTTCAAACAATAAATTATGCCCCACGGGCAAAAGTTGACTCTACCACGTTATGTTTTCATTTATGAGATGTTCTACAATTATTGCCTTAAAGGCAAGACTTAGCTCAAGGACTTTCAAACTACAAATTTTGCCCCACGGAAAAGAGTTGACTCTACCACGTTATGTTTTTATTTATGAGATGTTCTACAACTATTTCCTTAGAGGCAAGACTTAGCTCAAGGACTTTCAAACTACAAATTATGCCCTACAGGCAAGAGTTGACTCTACCACGTTATGTTTTCATTTATGAGATATTCTACAACTATTTTCTTAGAGGCAAGAATTAGCTCAAAGACTTTCAAACTACAAATTATGCTCCACGGACAAGAGTTGACTATACCACGTTATGTTGTCATTTATGAGATGTTCTACAACTATTGCCTTAGAGGCAAGACTTAGCTCAAGGACTTTCAAACTATAAATTATGCCCTACGGGCAAGAGTTGACTCCACCATGTTATGTTTTCATTTATGAGATGTTCTACAACTATTGCCTTAGAGTCAAGACTTAGCTCAAGGACTTTCAAACTACAAATTATGCCCCACGAGCAAGAGTTGACTCTACTACGTTATGTTTTTATTTATGAGATTTCTACAACTATTGCCTTAGAGGCAAAACTTAGCTCAAGGACTTTCAAACTACAAATTATGCCCCACGGGCAAAAGTTGACACTACCACGTTATGTCTTCATCTATGAGATGTTCTACAACTCTTGACTTAGAGGCAAGACTTAGTTCAAGGACTTTTAAATAATAAATTATTCTCCAAGACCAAGAGTTGACACTACCACGTTATGTCTTTATTTATAAGATGTTTTACAACTATCGCCTTAGAGGCATGACTTATCCCAAGAATTTTCAAACAAGTTACGTATATTGGGCAAGAGTCAACAGTAACACATTGTGTTTTTTAGTTATGAAATGTTTTATAACACTTGTCTCAGAGGTAAGACTCAGCCTAAGGACCATCAAACAATAAGTTATGCTCCACGGGCAAGAGTTGACCCCACCATATTGTGTATTGATTTGTGAGATATTTTATAACTCTTCCCTTAGAGGCAAGACTTAGACCAAGGACTTTCAAGTAACAAGTTGTGCCCCATGGGTAGAGTTGACATTACCACATTGTGTTTTTATTTATGAGATATTCTATAACTCTTGCTTTAGAGGCAAGACTTAACCCAAGGACTTTCAAATAACAAGTTATGTCCCATGGGTAAGAGTTGACACTATCACATTATGTTTTGATTTATGAGATGTTCTATAACTCTTGCTTTAGAGACAGGACCTAGCTCAAGGACTTTTAAACAACAAGTTACGCTCCACGGACAAGATTTGACACTACTACATTATGTCTGATTTATGAGATTTTTTATAAATCAAGGACTTTTCAATAACAAGTTATGCCCCATGGGTAAGATTTGGCACTACCACATTATGTCTTGATTTGTGAAATGCTCTATAACTCTTGCATTAGAGACTCGAATTAGTCCAAGGACTTTCAAACAATAAGTTACGCCCCATGGGCCATGGGCTAGAGTTGATACTACTACATCGTGTCTTGATTTATGAGATATTCTATAACTTTTACCTTAGAGGCAAGACTTTGCCGACAAGTTACGCCCCGTGGACAAGAGTTGACACTATCATATTGTGTCTTGATTTATGTGATGCTCTATTAGTCTTGCCTCTAAGACAAAACTTAGCCCAAGAACCTCCCAAAATAACAAGTTACGCCCAATGAACAAGTGTTGACACTACCACATTGTTTTTTGATTTATGAGATGTTTTATAACTTTTGTCTTAGAAGCAAAATTTAACTCAAGAATTTTCAAACGACAAGTTATGCTCCACAAGCAAGACTTGACACTACCACATTGTGCCTTGATTTATGAGTTGTTCTATAATTTTTGTCTTAGAGGCAAAACTTATCCCAAAAATCTTCTTAACAACAATTCATGCCCTTAAATTTGCTTTGATGTCAAAAAAAGAAGATCTCTTTGCAGATTATTTAATTTTTTATTTATTAGCAAAATATAATAGAAGTTGAGGAAAAAGAAAAAAATGATCAAACAAAATAGAGAAATAAAAAAAAAGATTGAGAAAAAAAGGCAAGAAAAAAAAAATAAAGATTAAGAAAAAGCGAGGAATTAAAAAATTGAGAAAAATAAAAATGAGAGGTAAAAATAAAAATAAAGTTTGAGAAAAATTAGGGGAAAAAAGAGAAACGATAAAAACCAAAAAAGAAAAAGAAAAAAAAAGGTTGAGATAATAAATGAATTAAAAAAAAAGAAAAAAATGAAGAAATAGATAATGTTTGAGAAAAAAGAAAAAAGAGAAAAAAAATAAAGGTTGAGACAAATGATTTAAAACATGAAAATAAAATTAAAGAAAAAATAAAAAAAGTAAAAAGAATAAAAATAAAAATAGAACTTGAGAGACAAATGAGTATAAAAAGTTTAAAAATATTTGAGGTGTAGAGGGCAAAATTGTACTTGTACTATACTAAAAAGGGAAGAAAGGTTAGTCTTTAAATACTTTTCTTATTGGGGTCAAAAATTCAAAGTCACTCACTATTGGGGCTATAACATGTAATTTCCTATTTTTTGGGCACTTAATTCTTTTACTTTTAAGTCTATTTTGAGATTAATCTTTATGCTTGGTGTATTTTGAATTTTTGACATTATACTCCTTCTATTTTTTTTTTTTTGGTTTCCCAAGGTATCCCCACAGCCGACAGCCGTGAGACTAGTCCTCCATTCCTACTGTCAGCGCACTAAGCAGTAGGGAAATGGTCACGGAGCTTTTTCCCTTCACAGATGTACTTTCTTTTCATATTAGTTATCCACTTTTTCCTTCACATGTCCTTAAAAATCATAAATAAGAAAGATAGTTTTATTAATTTATCACTTAAGAAACCTATTTAAAAATTTATAAACTTGCATATACTTTCAAAATGAATTTCAATTGTAAGGGTTAAGTAAAAAAAATTAATTACTTTTCTTTCGATTTTATAAATTGACAAGTACTCTGGGACTTTTATTTTTAGTAACGCAAACAACTAATATGATACGAATGGAATATATTCTAAACTTATCAACGTAGAATGTTGAAATTGAATAACTTGCTAAATATAAAAAGAGATTCTCTTTTCGGAACAAATACAAAAAAGCACTTAAATTCGCCAATTTATCATTTCAACCAAAAAAAAGCTTAAATTGTGATTAAGGAGTGAAAATTTTTTATGAGTTATTTTTAGTTCTTTACTTTCTCCGATTTATATTATACTATATTTTTAACTTTTATACGTAATATGTATAAATATGTTTTATATGATTATGATGGAATTAACAATTTTGTTAAACCAAATCTATGATATGTGAATTCTTATATAATCAAAAAATCATATGAAATTGGTACTATTTAATTAAAGCAACATAGTAAAGATTATTTTTTTATTTTTTTTTAAAATAATTTGTAAGTATGTCAAAATTAAAAGTATCATAACTCTTTAGTCAATTAGATTACTCTTTACGTTTTTTATCATTATAAATTTTTGAAAAAAATTAATAATAATAAAAATTTATCAACAATTCATATTTAACGTGCCGTTATGTTTTATTAACTACGCAGTAAAAAAATATAATACAAATTAAATTTTTTTAGCCAAAATATTATTATTTTTACATTGAGATCTTGGGTTCGGCCAAGCACGATCCGCAGGTAACTAGTGTGTGTGTGTATAATCATACATCATACACACACAAAAAACAAAATTATACAACTATTAAAAAAATTTAGCAATTGTGTTATGCATTTTTAATTTTCAAGTTGATTTATTAAATCAATTTTTTTTATCAAGGATAGATTGTAAGACTGCAAAATCTGTTTTACAAAAAGATGTGTAAAACCTAGTCTCCAAGCATATATTTGGTAGATGGCAAACTATTTTATCTATTTTTGATTTTGATATTGAATCTTTTAAAGGGAGTTCCAACTCTATCCCAGACTTTCTTATAAGGAAATTCTTGCAGGGAAGATAAAATGCAAAAAAAAAAAAAAAAAGAAAGCAGAAACTATTGCACCTCCACAAATTTTGGTTGTTCCATTCCCAAAAGAGAATCCAAAAAGTTTTCCCCCCAAAACAAAAAATTATAGTTGCTTTGAAGCAACTATATATATATATATATATACACACACACACACCGATTTTGCTTTAAAAATCAAATTCTTTCCTCAAATTTGAATAATAGTCATACTTCTTGTAATGACCTGAAGTGTGAAATATTACTTTTTATGTGATTTGACCATTTTACCCTTTTCTATAGTTGCTACATGATGATTTTGGGGAATGAGTATGTTTAACACATTTTTCAATGCCTTTGGGAGCGTTGTGGGAGAGTTTGAGGTATTTTGAAGTTTTAAAAGTTTCACAACATTCGATACTTTGAGTGTCAAATGGAGATTTTTGTAGCTCCATTAGATTCGGAATATCGAATTTGGGTTAGTAGTAGGGTTGGTTCGAATTTGGAGCCTTTAGTTTGTATTTCGATCCTCTATTTGAAAAACTAGTAAAAATATGCCATAAAGAAATTTTAGGGATTAATTAATTGAAAATAATCTTTTTTGCAAAAAATCATCGTCGCCATTAAGTCTGAAACCTCAAAATTAGCTTATGTAACATATATTGTTTGTTTTTGTGGGGTCCTAATCAAATCTCTAGGGTTTGTTCAGAACATTATAGACTTACACCAAAATCAACATTAGCTGATATATGGTGCATCCGCTTAAACGTCCAAGGACTGCTCAAGCGGTTGCTGCTTTACCGTTCATGCATAGCTTAAGCGTTTTGGTACTTCTTTAGCAATAGCAACTTCAACAGCCATTTAGCCGCTAAAGTGGCCAGGTCTGAATATAAATCTTTCGCGATTTTTTTCACCATTTTTGAATTTGAGTTTCGGATTTAGGCGATTTTTAGGATTTTCATCACCATTTGGGCTTAGGCAAACTCCAAAATCTTGATTTCATTACTTTTCATTGTATTATATTCATCAAAACACTCTTTAATTCTAGTTTTAATATAGGATTTTGAGAATTTTTCCTTAGAAACTTAAAAATAATTTTCTTCAATTTGAACCTCATTTTTAACCCGTTTTTGTGTGGATTTTTAACTATAGATTCCTTTAACTTTGATGGATGTATTTCTAAAAAAAATTATGATTTTATTTTTTTTATTTTTAAACTTATTTTTTGAACTCGTTTTAGATTAGACTCAAATATGGACAATATGTGTATCGCTAACTTTTTTTTGACACGTAAATGCTACATTTGAATATTGTAGTTGATTTTGAGGCCGTTCGAAAGGGGAAGGCTTTATATTGAAGGACTTTAGGCATGGATTTCGTCGTTTCAAGGTAGGTTATGACTTAACTTTATTCAGACTGGGCTGACTAGTTATTGAATAAGTAAAACATGCTATGAGTTGGGGAAAATAACTATGGAACATGATTTTTGAGCTATTATATATTTCATGATGCTCGTGTAGGGGGTTATATTTTGTTCTTGTTGACTTATGATATTATATACTACCTGTTGCACGTGTTGGGGGTTTATTTGACATCATTGACCATATTTGTGTATTTGAATGCCTTACTTCTTAATATGATGTCCGAGTGAGGGCTCAAGTAGATACTATAGGCCTAATTAAGCCTATCAAACGGGTCGGGCTGACCCGGCCTAGCCCGGCCTAGCCCGACCCACGCAAACCCTACCCGGTATGATCCGGCCCGATCAGCCCACGGGTTGTAGGGTACCGGGTCCCGGCCTGGGTTATTTTTTGGTTTAGGCCTGGTTAACTCGGCCCGGACAAACCCCAGTCCGGGCCCGCCGGTTAACCGGCCCGGAACCGGCCCGAATATTTTTTTTTAAATTTTGGATTTGGTCAAAATCTGACCGTTGGGCCAGTTGACCGTTAGGCCCAATGGCTATATTATCGTTTGTGCCCTTAAAACGGCTCAATTGACCCTTTTTAATAATAATAAAAAAAATTCATTTTAAATATTCTTTTAATCCCAAAAAAATTCTATAAATACCCTACACTCTCAAATCATTTTTCACATAAATTTTCATTCTCTCAAATCTCATTCTCTCTCAATTCTCAAATATTCTATATATTTAAATTCCTAAAGTGTTCACTTTAATTTTTTAATTTTGCAATTACAAAGTACGAGTAGAAGTTTCTAAAGTTGCAACCTTCGAATACTTCCAAAATTTGGTATTATTGTTCCATCTCTTACGTTTAATTTTTAATTAGTGTATTAATTGTTGAATATTTTATTTTATTATATTTGTGTTTTGAATTTTTTTAATTTAATTATATATTATGGATAAATTAAGAAATCTCGCCACTAAAGGTGTTAAAATTTTTTATTCCGAAAGTGGTAGCGGTAGCAAAAAGTGAATTACTAGCGGTAGAGGTACTTCAAGTAGTAGATATACCCGTGTGCCTTCGCCTCCGATACCGCTTGGTACACCTTTTGAGGAAGAAATAGATGTAGGTGCTCACGATCTGGATTATGTAGAAGCTCAGAAAAATTACGGTATAGAAGAAGAAAATGAAGTAGATGCAGTTAATTTAGACGAAGATGATGAAAATATTGGTGAGACACCCGCAGTAGGAAATGCTAACGTTAGATCTGAATCGGTTAATCTCCCACCCCGTCCTCCCCGTGCCCCAAGAGATCGTAAAACAACTAGTATTACATGGTAATTTTTTGAACGTATATCAGATACTGAGGTGCAATGCAATATTTGTCAACAAATATATAAGCATAAAAAGGAGGCAAGCAAGGGGGTACGGGTATGTTAATGAGACATATAGGGGATGCTCATGAAAGAGAGTTAAATATTGCACGAGGTGGTGCGGATGTTGGTGGGCCAACGCAAACTAGAGTGGACCCAGCAACCGGTCAGGTAATAAAGAAGTATAATAAATTGAGGGACCGGAAAGAAATAGCTAAAATGGTAGTTGTGGGTTGTTTGCCTTTTAGTTTTCTTTCTTCTGATGCCTTTATTCATTATATTCAAGAAATTTATGATCCTATGTTTAATAGTATTCCTAGAAGTACTTGTCGGTCTGATATTTTTAGACTTCATTCACAATATTATTTTTATTTATCAATATTGTTAAAAAATATTCAATGTAGATTGTCCCTAACTTTTGATCTTGGTCATGCTGTAAATAAAAATGATTATTTAACCATTACTTGTCACTGGATGGATAGTAATTTTGTGATGCAAAAACGTATTCTTGCTTTTTTATATGATGAAGATCGTAAACATACGGGAGATTTTATTGCTGATTCGATTGTTAAAGTTGCAGAATTTTATGGTATCGAAAATAAAATTTTATGTATTACTTTTGATAATGCTTCTAACAACAAGACTTCTATAACAAAGTTAAAATCTAAGCTATCTCCGCCGTTACCTGAAATTTTTCATATTAAGTTTGCATGTTATATATATAATTTAATTGTAAAAGATGGTCTTGAGTTTTTTAAGCTTTACATTGAAAAATCCGTCTTGCTGTTGGTTTTATTCAAGAAAATAATCGAAGAAAAAGAATTAGAGAATTTAAAGTTAAATGTCAAGAAAATGGACTTGCACTGATACTGATGCCTGAGGAAATTGATATTAGATGGAATTCTACGTATGATTTTTTAAAAACTTATTATAAATATAGAGTTCCTATTACACTAGCTTTTAACCAACATTGTAGTTCATTTGCTGATTCTGCTGATTGCATGATACATGATTCTGATTAGGTTGTAATTAATGATCTTATTAAGTTTTTATAAAAAATTTATATAGCTACGGTTGAATTTTTTGGTGCTTATTATCCTACTATTTATAATATTTTGACATATATAGCCGATATTTCTGGTTTGCTCAAAGAATATAAAAATAAAGAAGGTTATAAAGAATCCTACTGTTGCTCAAAGTATATTTAATGTATACATGTGTATATATTTTATAAATTAATATATAACTATATAACTATATATATATATATATATATATATATACTGCATATATATATATATTGCAGTATATATATATTGTAGTATATGTTTTATTTAAAGTAGTACATATATATTGAATGGTGCGTATATATGTGTATATATCTTCTATAGACGTATATATTTAATGTATACATGTGTATATGTTTTATAAATTAGTATATAACTATATATATATATTGTAGTATATATATATATTGTAGTATATATTTTATTTAAAGTAGTACATATATATTGAATGGTGCGTATATATGTATAGTGTATGTATCTTCTATAGACGTATATATTTAACGTATGCATGTGTATATATTTTATAAATTAGTAATTAGTATATAACTATATATATAATTATATATAATGTAGTATATATATATATTGTAGTATATATTTTATTTAAAGTAGTACATATAGTCGTATATATTGAATGTTACGTATATATGTGTAATTGTGTATATGTGTATATATTTTTTAAATTCTAATGTAGTATATACTATATATATAGTGTATATATATTGTTTAATGTATTTAAAATGTATATAGGTGGGTATATATAGTGTATATTGAAAAAAACTTTTTTTTTTTTTTGACCGGGTTTGACCGGATTTTTAACCGGGTTTGATCGGGTTGGGTTAAGTTGACCGGGTTAGGGTTATTTTTAAAAATTTTACTATTGAACCCGGACCCGGCCCGGCCCACTTAACCACAACTCGGCTAAATTTAATGGGCCGGTTTCGGGTTGATCCGGCCCAACCCACTTAACACCCTTAGGCCTAATTGAGTACCGTTTGTCTTTATCATGACAGAAATGTCCGAGTTATGAGTTGATACGATAGTAGTGATGTCTTACATGCATATTTATTCCAATGGTGCCCAACTAAAATTAAAATCATGAATTATTGACATATTAAGTTAATTTTTGAGCTCACTCATACACATATTTGAATAAATTTAATATCTTTATACTGATTTGACCATGAGCATTATATCCCCATTGCATACATACACATTCATGAGATATGAGAACCATTAAGGAACATTGAGGCTCGATAAGTATATATAGTAAGTTATGCAATGACTTTCATCCATTCCCTTCATCATACATTGCATTGCATTGCATGTTCATATCATGTATTGTTTTGGTATGTCACTTGACGTGTGAATAGCTTCTATATGTATACTTTTATGAATGCATGTTTCTATTGATTTTTCTTATATATATTAGAACGGTTAGTGGAGACAGTGTAAGCTATCGTTTGAAAACTTTTCTGCTTGTAGGTTGCATTCTCATAGTATTTCCTTTGTATTATTTTTTGCTTTGATCAATCGGCCTCTGATACCAACTGAGTATAAGTGAACTGTAATCACTCCTACTGTGCTCTTCTGGTGCAGATCCTAGTACAAGTATGACACACGATGGTTGAGTTCGTTTTGATCAATTGGAGATTTTGAGGTACCGGCATGCTCTAGGCTTTTAGAGTTGGTTCAAGAGCTCATCTTATCTACTTGTTGTCTTTATTTATTTTGAGGACAACCTTATGTAGTATTTCAATTTCGAATATGATTTTTAGGTGTACTTGTACTTATGATATTAGGTTTTGGGATGGTTATGTATTTTGTTCAAACTTCTGCATTTATCTATATTTATGACCTGACTTCCTTCTAGAAGTCTTGCTTTATTTTTTTTATTTTTATTTTTTATTTTTTTTATTTTGAAAACATGGCTTACTTATCAAGGCTAGGCCCAGTGTCATCATGACCTCGATTTGGGTCGTGACACTCCCCCGTTTATCCTAATTAAATTTTTAACATCTCTATTGTACCATTTCATCATAAACTTTTTTTTTTACTTCCTTAAAATCATAATATTTTTATTATTTAGATCCATGTAAGAATTTTTTTCATAAAAACATAAACATTTTCTCTTGGAAGAAAGGTGAGAAATACTATTGACGTGTATAAGCTAAATTTAATAATAAAATTTCTAATATTTATTTTTATTAGTGAAAATGACAGGTAATAATAACTATAAAAATCTATTTTAATGCAGCAAATACAAAATAATTAATGAAAAAGGTCAAATTCTTAAGGATCATATTTATTTAGATTTTAAATTATAATTTATGTAATACTCCATAGTAGCAGTCAATTTTTTTTATTTATATAGACAATACCTGTAGACACGTCATTTTTGACCTCCCCGAGTTTAATATATTTTCGGCATTAAATATTTTTATTTTTATTTTGTCCAATATTTATTTTAGCTTTTATTTTATTTTTAATAAGTTTTGGTTGAAAATAAATAAAAAATAATAAATAAAGTTACATTTTTGGGATATTTTTATTTTTATTTTTATTTTTGTTTTTAAAATAATATGAAAATTTAAAAAATATATATTTTCCTTTTAATTTTAATAAATAGGCTAGTAGTTTTATTATTCCCATTATATTTATTTTAGATTATTACTAACTTTTATTATATTTTCTTAAATATAAAAATTAATTAATTAATATTTTTTATTATTATTTATTCATTTAAAAAATAATAAAAATAATAAATAAAAAATAGGATAATTATCCTAACCTAACTACCCATTCCCATCTAATATCCCAGTCCCCTCAACTGCTTTTCCACATCCTCTTTTAAAGGGGTAACTTCTCAACCCCCTGACGAAGACGTACTTTTTTTAAAAGGATCAGAAACAGTGAGACAATGAGAGGAGAGATTACGTACATCTATCATACACAGACATAGGAAAAAAAGGAACAAAGAACAAAAACAAAAGACGGACAAACAGAAAAACATCAGGAAAAGAGGGACACAAAAAGCAAAACAGAGAAGAAAACAAAGAAAGGAAAGAGTTTTGAAACGATTTTTGAGTTTCCGTTTGAGTTTTCGGTGACAAGTTTCATTGTTCATTACTTAGTTTAAATTATTTAGGTTCTTATTAAATTCTGTATTACTCATGTTATGAGTTTTATCATGAAAAAGCATGAATGAAAAATGTTTGAATAATCTCAATACACTATTTAGTATGTATGCTTGATTATGTAAACATTTTGTTATCACATGTCATACTATTAATTTACTGAATATTTATATATTTGTTCAGTAGATGTGTTGAATATTAAAATCCTGTGTGTTAATTATGTTAAGTTAAAATTTGAAACAAAAAGGAAATGCAGAAACAGATAAAAAGAAAAAATAGACACACTCTCTCTCTCTCCACAGTGAATAGTGGTTTACGAACCCAACAACCTCTACTGTCACTCTCCAAACATATCTCTCACAAACAGACACAGAACTTTAATCTCTGTTCTTCTTGTCCCCCTATATGCATTTCCACTTTTTATTTAATTCATTAACTAGTAGTAATAATAATAATGCTTTAGCATTTCTATTGTTAGAAGTAAAGTAAAATGGATCCATAGTCTACTATAATGAATGAAGCCAGAGCTTTCCAAGCCGCCGCCAGAGCAGTCTTCAGGTCAGCAGGCTCCCTTCCTCCTTTTCGCCCTCTCGTTCTCTCAAAAACAAGATCTTACTCTTTTACCTGCAAATACAATGTAGGCATTAGGTTTGGCAATAATGATATCCCCAACATGCCAAAACTAGCTGTCCTCTTTAAAATATTTTGAATAGTTCCTGTAGGTTGAGCCCCCTTTTCAAGGAAATATAAAATAGCAGGAATATTTAAATAGGTTTGATTTTTTATCGGATCATAAAAACCCTCTTTTCTAAGATCTTTTCCTTTTCTTTGGGACCGAACATCAATTGTAACGATTCAACAGACGACTCATTGGAATAGATGTAGATGAACAATATCCTAGAAACATATAGAAAGCTTTCTACTCATACGGCTCGTTGCCTCAATAGCTGCTGGAGCAATTGCCGTCTCCTGCACTGCTATGAACCAGATCAGCCAGCGACGAAAACCCCAACCAACCATCCTCTTTATCCCTTGTCTCCTCCGCTGCTCCGACATCGGAGTTCGAAGACCACACTGCTAATGCAGCCGTGTCCCCCCTTTTCCATTTCCCTTCTTCCCGTCGTCTTCGTCGGATCTGGCCGGTTCATGCTTATCCAGCGTTACTTCGACGAAGCCCGCCAAAAAGTGATACCTCTATTATTTCAAAATTGAATTCAAATGTTGAGTGTTTTTATTTTGTTTAGACTGATATATCGTATGATTTGGGTTGCTTATTTTCTTCGCGGTTTTGTGTTTGAGTTAGATCTCGGGTAGTTACGTATTTAATTTGTCTCAGTATATGTGATTAGAACTTGTATTAATTTAAAGAGAATAAAATTAGAAATAATATGATTAGCTTTGTGTATTTGTATTATTATTATTATTATTATGTTTTATTTTATTTCATTGTCATCAACAAAGATTAATAATTATTTGTTAAATTAATTGACTACTTTGAATGAATTTTGCTTAAAGGTTATTTTAAAGTTAAGTAGTGTTTCGAATAGATAAAATTGTAACGACTTTACAAGCGACAGATCAACGCCTTTAACGCGAGGCAAGTTTAGGCGCGTTTAAAATATTCATCTCAATTAAGAATGTGGCGTACACATCTTTCTGAGACATTTAAAAATTCAAGGATGTAATAATGCACCTTGTCAAATATTTTTCTAAAATTAACTTTCACCGATTTATTTAATATAAGATAATATATATTTTTTCGTATAATAAAAATGAGCGAATTTAAGCCTTAACATAATTTATCAAAATAGTTTAAGTCAAGATAAGCCAATAAAAGCGACCGTGCTAGAATCACAGGACTTGAGGGGTGCCTCACACCTTCCACTCAGTCAATAGAATTCCTTAATCGGTCTTCTATTTTTGCAGACCAAAATAAAAAGTCATTTCGTTTTGACTAGGGATTCAAAAAGGTGATCTGGAACACCATAACTCAATTCCAAGTGGCGACTCTGTAAATAAAATAATTCCTATTCAAAATTGTCACTTTAATTAGAAATACCCTTCGACCTCGACCCTTCGAGAGAAAAAGGGGTATGACATCTCTTGCGACTCTGCTGGGGAATAACCAGAATTCGAGCTTTTGATATTGACTTTACTTGCTTTAATTATTTTTAATATTGTGTTTTTTGGCCTTATGTCCTACTTGTTGCTCATTTATTGCTTTGATATTGCTGAATTGTATAATAAACTGTGATTACTTGCGCACCACCCTCTCTGATTTTCTGAAAATAGGATAGAAGGAATGCAGAGTATGCATCCTACCTTTTTTTTGAGATAGCTAGAGTGTCAAGGTACCTAGTGAAGGATTATTAGTCACACATGTTGGTGGGGTTTGGATCCACAACGAAAGCGGAATAACACTGCTGCCGAACAAGTTTTTCTCCCCGACTCGATTGTCCGCTCGGGTCAGCAAGTCTAGACACCAATCCCTATTAGGCTAAACTTGGTAGAACTGAAACTCAGAATCTGGTTATCCCTATTAGGTTCCGCTTTATTTGTATCATGTGCATTTAACTTTGCGGGACTCGACACGGGTCTGTCTAGGACATGTGTCCCTTTTTTTAATGACCAATATGTGCATCCTACGTGCTCTTTGACATTTATTTGGAAGGCCATTTGATTGTTAACCGACTTTAGGCAACTTGATGAAACGCAAGAGAGTATTTGGTCCTCAAATTTAACGATTTTTTTTAAATATAGTTTTTAAGGTCTTCATGAACTACGAGGGTATGATTCTCACTCTTTAGCGAGATACGTAGAAAATTCTTCCGAGATACGGCCCTATCTTTTGAAAAACCATTCATATATTTATTGAGGAATATTTTAAATCTCAATAGCCGTGAATCTTTAGGGATCATGAGACTAAGTTTTTACAAAATAAGAAAATATATAAATTATATAAATCTTAACAGACCCGAACCTTTAGGGGTCTTGAGGTTGAGATTTGTATGACATATATACAATGATTATGTTTTTCTTTTAAGATTGTTTTATTTTTTTTATAGAATACTTAGTTGTATTTTCTTTCAAATTCATGATTGAAATTACATAGGGTCTATCATTGCAAAAATTTTGGTAGATTTGGTCTAAATGAGTGTCATCCCTTAAAAAAAATATTTTGTTAGTTTTTCAAGAACTACGCACACCCGATTCCCATCTAAGTGAGATACGTAGGCAACCCTTTATGGGTTCGGTGATCTTTAAAAAAAAGGGAGTTGTCTTTCCTTCTAAACAAAAAAGAAGAGAGTTTTGATCCTTATATAAAAAGAAATTAATTTGCTTTTGAAAATTAAAAAATTATTTTTTTGTCATTATTAATAAATTCAAAAAAAATAAAAAATTCTTTTTCATTATTCAAATAAAAACAGTGTGTTTCTTTATATCTCCAGTTTCACGAACTACGCACACCTGATTCTCACATTGATAAGATACGTAGGCAGCCCTTCATGGGTTCGATGATCTTTTTTTTTTAAAAGGTTGTCTTTCCTCCTCAACAAAACAAAAAAGAAAAAAAGTTTTGATCCTTACATATAAAAAAACTAATTTGTTTTCGAAAATAAAAAAATTAATTAATTTTTAATAAATTCAATTTTTTTTTTCTCATTATTCAAATAAAAAAAGTATGTTTCTTCATATATCCAGTTTTAAGAACTACGCACACCTGATTTTTACCTTGATGAGATACGTAGGCAATCCATACTGGTTCGGTGATATTCTTCAGAAAAAATTTGAAAATGTCAAATCCTGACCCATTCATTATTACCAAAGTAAAAATAATATTTTGGTAGTTGGTTTGTGGCTAAATTAGCATCTCACCCATACAACAGCAGGTCCAAAGAACAAGCAAGATGAACCACAAAAAATGGTATAAGGTCTGAGATGAGTTGGTGTAGACTGCTAGAAATGAAGAATAAGAAGAAATGGCCTGGAAAGTGAGAAATCTGGAGAAAAATATGAGAAACATGCAAGTACTGAGAGAGAAAAAAAGATTCCTTACAAGGATTTGTACATGCTTAACAATGTTCACTTGCCTTTAGAGTTCAAAACACCAAAGTTGGACATATACGAGGACCATGGTGATTCTTTGGCTCATCTAAAAAGGATTTGTATTCAACTAAGAGGAGTAAGGAAAGAAAAATTGATGATAACTTACTTTGGAGAGAGTCTGGTGGGGATCGATAGTTTCAAAATAGTTCAAGATACTTTGGGGTCAAGAAGAAAAATTGATGAGGTAGCAATGATTGTGGAGACTCCATTAAGGCTGACATTCAAATCAACAACTAAGATGTCAAACTCGATAATTCAGAAGTCACGTCGCTCCCCGCAAGAAGAGAGCTTTGGTAGTCTATTTTGTTTTCCTTTCTGTTACCCAAATTATTTCAGAGTTATAGTTCAGGATCTATCTTATCTTATTTATTTTTTTTTAATTTTTTTTTTATCATTTCTATTCAAATCCTTTTGTCCTTTTTGTCAATAAAATGTTGTGTCCCTTTTATTTTTTTTATTCTTTATATATAGTATTTGTTCGTCTTTTCTTTCTTCTCATAGTTCTTTCTATGAGGATTATAGTGATATGATATGCGTGATGAATTTTCACAAGATCTTAAAATCTAATCTAATCCTAAAATATTTGACCAATAAGATAGAGTTGAAAGAAAAAAAACATATAAGGAAATAAGTAAAGTGTTGAGATGTTTGGGTACCTAGTTACAACCTCACTTGAATATATTGAGATGACTTGGTTTTCAATGAGAAAGTCCATCTCAAGCATTTTGAGTGAGATCAACCAGAGGCTATATTTTTTTTATTGTCAGGAAAAGCAAAATGAAGTTAACTACAAAAAAAAAGGGCATGAGTCATCTGTTGTGAGGAAAATACATCACAAGTGGGCCTTAAAAGTATGAAAGAAATGACATACATACATGTGCTTAGTCGTAGTCAATGTTGAAAAGATGCGTATGATCTTCATATTTCACTCTCAAATTGCATGTTATGTACTTGCATTTTAAGGATTGATATGACGAAGACATTTCATTCTTATATCCAAATGTTGTGTCATCCTTTGTTACCCCTTTTGAGCTTTAATTTTATTTTATTTCATACACCTCCTTTGGAATTAAATAGAGTCTAAAAAAGTCAAAGAAAAAGAAAAGTGTCAAGAAAGAGAAATATAGTCAGAAAAAGTGTCAAGAAAAAAGAAATAGAGTCGGCAAAGAAACAAATCTCAAAAAAAAAAGTCAAGAAAAAGAAAAGGAAAAAAGAGTCCAAAAAAATTCAAGCAAAAGAACAAGGTGTTTGAACTATGTTTGACCTGATTATTACTATGACAAGGTACGTAGACAATTCTATTTTGGGGTTCGGTCCAATCAAGTAAAAATTCAAGTTACCTAGTATGAAATTAAACTGGGGCAAAAAAATATTTTTCTTAAGAGTCGATTCCAAAAGTTGTATTCTTCACCCAGTGTCATGTAAATTTTTGAACCTCATGCCGCCCTTTCTTTTAACCCTATCCAAAAGCCAAGTTATAACCAAAGAAAGACCTTCAGATCAATCTTTGAGAATGTCAAGGCTAAACATGTTATGGATGCATGATGTTTCATATTTTAGGCGTCATTTTCCTTCATAAAAAAATAAATAAATAAGAGAGTCTAATTAGTGAAAACCCTCTTGGGCACTATAAGGCGAAGTTGAGTTATGAGAATGATAAAAAATAAGAGTGTCTTATTGGTGAAAACCCTCATAGGCACCATAAGACGATGGTAAGTTGAAAAAGAAATGAAAATGGGAGAGATCGTTGGCGAAAATCCGTTGAGGTTCCACTAGCCTAAGGAGGATTGTAACTCAGAGGGAACAGGTTCAAGAATGGCTTCATTTCCAATTCAAATAAGTGGGCAAAAGTTGATAGTGATTGGTATGGGTTGATCAGGTTGTTTAATTCAAAATGTATGTCATAATCACTGGAATCAGATGCCACACTCATATAAGCTTTCTTTTTTGGAAATTATTGAAAAAAGATGTCTTTTTCTTTTATTTTTATTTTTTATTTTTGTGTCTTTCTGGTCAAAAGAAAAATCACTGTCATCATCTTTCGCGTATTTTTGAGTCAAATTTATGTCAAGAAAAGTGAGGAAGGATTTCAAAACTTGCTACCAACTCCTTCAATTGTGCAAAGTAAGACAAAGAGCGGACACACAAAGGCAACATTCTTCAAAATAAAGTAAGGTACTCAAGAACGCCTGTCATCTGATAGTTTTTAGACTCATAGAATTATAAAAGTTGCATTGGAAGTTAAATACAGAGGCAGCATGCAAGGAAAATGCGATTTGAATTTAGGGGGACAAAAGTATGACAAATCAACGATACCTATCAACGGTCTAAAATGGAGATGAGCATGACAAGTGCAAGAGTGACTACCTGAATAGCAAAGTGCCACAAACCAACCACCATATTTTAAAATTCATAATTTTTCTTTGTTTGAAACAGAGATGCGTGTTACCTTCAAATTAAGGGCTTCAAAGCCTAAATATAAAAAAATATAATTTTCCACCTCTGCAAATGCAAGAGGTGGTATTGCTGAGTAGGTTTAGTAATCATAATCATGATAAAAACTCATCATTATAAACCACTAGTATACACACTTCTTTGTCTGGTTATTTTATCTTTCATTTGTTAGGTGACGCATTTTATAACTTGAACCTTCACTCCTAGAAGACACACTTTCTAGTTGAATCAATTTATTTAACCCCTAGGAGATGAACTTCCTTGTCTGGGTAATTTACTTTTCATGTGTTAGGTGACGCACTTCCTAACTTGAACCTTCAATCCTAGAAGACACGTTTTCTAGCTGAGTCATTCCATTTAACCCTAGGAGACACACTTCCTTGTCTGGGTATTTCATCTTTTATTAGTTAGGTGATGCACTTCCTAACTTGAATCTTTACTCCTAGAATAAACACTTTCTTGTCAAGTTATTTCATTTAAACCCTAGAATACACACTTCTTTGTCTAGGTATTTCAGTTTTCATTTGTTAGGTGACACACTTTTTAACTTGAATCTTTAATCCTAGAAGACACTTTCGAGCCGAGTTCTTTTATTTAACCCCTAGGAGACACACTTCCTTATTTGGGTATTTAGTTTTCATGTGTTTGGTGGCACACTCTCTAACTTGAATCTTTTCTCTTAGAAAACACACTTTCTAGTCGAGTCATTTCATTAAATTCCTAGGAGACACACTTTCGAGTCTGAATAATTCAAGTTTCATTTGTTAGGTGATGAACTTCCTAACTTGAACTTTCACTCCTAGAAGACACACTTTCTAGTCGATTCTTTTCATTTAACCCCTAGGAGATACACTTCCTTGTCTGGGTATTTCGGTTTTCATTTATTAGGTGACACACTTCCTAATCTTTATCCCTAGAAGACGCACTTTCTAGTTGAGTCATTTCATTTAACCCCTAGGAGATGCTCTTTCTTATTTTGGGTATTTTAAGTTTCTTTTGTTAGGTGACGAACTTCCTAACTTGGATAAAAGGGTATTTTAAGTTTCATTCATTAGGTGATGCACATCCTAATTAGAATCTTACTCCTAGAAGAAGCACTTTATAGTTAGAGTCTTCCACATTAACTCTTAGGAGACTCACTTCCTAATTTTCGCTATTAGTTTTACTCTCAAGAGACGCATTTCTTTATCAAGACTTTGATTCACCCTCTTTATTGTACTTTTCTAAAAGTTATGATCTGGTGATACTCACAAAATTTTCTAGTATAAACTGGGGCAAATATTTTATTCGTGTTGTTCGGAATTTACTTTATGCTCAGGGACCTTCTAGATAATGGGACTTTACTTTCTGCTCAGGGTCCTCTTGGATAATGGGACTTTACTTTGTACTCAGGAGCCTCCTGGATAATGGGACTTTTCTTGTTTTAGTTTACCTTTTATTTTGAGTTCAGGAACATGTTTGGAAAATCAGAAATAGCAAGTCAGGAGCCCACCTGAACAACAGGGTGAAAAAATAGCAAGTCAGGAGACCGCCTGGATCACAAGGTGAAGAATTTGCAAGTTCAGGAGTCCGCCTGAAGAACAGGGTGAAGATTTTCAAATTCAAGTAAGAAGAAAGTGTGAAAACCAAGTCAATTTTCATGTTTCTCTCCAATACCAAGAATCAAAAGGGAGGAACAATTCATTTTTGAAGATTCAGCTCAAAATAACAACTTCTCACCACTTGAGAAGTCATGAAGATTCAAGTCAAGATTCTAGAAAAGCAGCATAGATGGGATCTTTCATTTGTATCTTCATTTTATTTTTTGTTATTCATTTGAATGTAAAAGCAAAATATCGTGAACCGGAGACTCGACAAAACTTGTCTCGACCTCTAACTCATTGTCTCACCATTTTACCTCATTGAACTACACGTGATCTGATTCCTTTATAATCCAGAATATGTAGGCGGTTCAAAACCAGGACTCGGTCACATCTTTTATTTTATTTTATTTTATCTTTATCCTTTTTTTGAATAATTGAAGGATAAAAAATCATCTCTTTGTCTGCTTCTTTGTGTGAAAACTCTTCGAGATTTCACACAAAGGGGGGTAACATGTAGACACGTGATTTTTGACCCTCTCCGAGTTTAATAGATTTCCGACATTAAATTTTTTTTTTCTTTTGTTCAATATTTATTTTAGCTTTTATTTCACTTTTAATAAGTTTTGATTGAAAATAAATAAAAAATAATAAATAAAGTTATATTTTTGAGATATTTTTATTTTTGTTTATAAAATAATACGAAAATTCAAAAAAATATATTTTCCTTTTAATTTTATTAAATAGGCTAGTAGATTTATTATTCTCTTAATTATATTTATTTTAGATTATTACAAACTTTTATTATATTTTTGTAAATATAAAAATTAACTAATTAAGATTCTTTTATTATTATTATTATTATTATTATTGTTATTATTATTTATTTATTTAAAAAAGTAATAATAAAAATAAAAAAATAAAAAATAAAAAATTAGATAATTATCCTAACCTAACTATCCATTCCCATCTGAAATCCCATTCTCCTCAACTGCTTCTTCGTATCCCCTTTTAAAGGAGTAACTCCTCAACCCCCTGATGAAAGACACATTTTTTTTATTAAGATCAGAAACTGTGAGACAGTGAGAGGAGAGATTACATACATCTATCATACACAGACAACCAAAAAAAAGGAACAGAGAACAAAAAAAGACGAAGAGACAGAAAAACATCAGGAAAAGAGGGAGACAAAAAGAAAAAAAGTGAAGAAAACAAAGAAAGGAAAGAGTTTTGAATTGAGTTTGAGTTTTTGTTGACGAGTTTCATTGTTCATTACTCAGTTTAAATCATTCAAGTTCATATTCAATTCTGTATCACTCGTGTTATGAGTTTTATTATGAAAAAGCATAAATGAAAAATGTAATACACTATTTAGTATGTATGCTTGATTATGTGAATCTTTTGTTACCATATGTTATACTATTAATTTACTAAATATTTATATATTTGTTCAGTAGATGTGTTGAATATTAAAATTCTGTGTGTTAATTCTCTTACGTTAAAATTTGGAACAAAAAGGAAATACAGAAACAAATAAAAATAAAAAATAGACACACAGTCTCTCTCTTCACAATGAATAGTGGTTTACGCACCCAACAACCTCTACTGTCACTCTCCAAACAGATCTCACACAACAAACACACAACTTTAATCTATGCTCTTCTTGTTCCCCTCTATGCATTTTAACTTTTTATTTTATTCATTAGTAATAATAATAATTCTTTAGCATTTCTATTGCAAGATCAACCCCATTACCTCAATATCCATCGGAGCAGCCGCTGTCTACCATGCCGCCATAAACCAGATCGGCGGGTGACGAAAACCTTAACCAACCAACCCCTTTTTCCTTTCTCTTATCCACTATTCTGACATCAGAGTCCGGCGACTACACTGGCGAATGCAGCCACACCGCCTCCTTTTCCATTTCCCTTCTTCCTGTTGTCTTCACCGTATTTGACCACCGGTGACCGGCGAACACCACCACAGACACTACCTCATTGAAAAATGGCTAGATCTGGCTGGTTCATGTTTATCCGGCGAAACCCACCGAAAAGTGACGCCTCTATTATTTCATAATTGAATTCAAACCATTGAGTCTTTGTATTTTGTTTAGACTGATTTATCATATGATTTAGGTTGCTTGTTTTCTTTGTGATTTTGTGTTGAGTTAGATCTTGGGGAGTTACGTATTTAATTTGTCTCAGTATATGTGATTAGAACTTATATTAATTTAAAGAGAATAAAATTTGAGGATTATAATAAAATTAGAAATAATATGGTTACATTTGTGTATTTGTATTATTTTATTATTATTATTATATTTTATTTTATTTCGTTGTCATCAACAAAGCTTAATAATTATTTGTTAAATTAATAAACTACTTTGAAATAATTCTGCTTAAAGGTTATTGTTAAAGTTAAGTAGCGTTTCGAATAGATAAAATTTTTATGAGTTTACAAGAGGCAAACCAACGCCTTTAAACGCTAGGCAAGTTTAGGAGCGTTTAAAATATTCATCTGAATTAAGAATGTGGGGTACGCATCTTTCTGAGACATTTAAAAATTCAAGGATGCAATAATGCACCTTGGCAAATATTTTTCTAAAATTTACTTTCACCGATTTATTTGATATAAGATAATAGATAAGTTTTGGTATTATAAAAATGAGCGAATTTAGGCCTTAACATAATTTATCAAAATAGTTCAAGTCAAGATAAGTCAATAAAAGTGACCGTGCTAGAATCACAGGACTCGAGAGGTGCTCACACCTTCACCTCGGTCAACAGAATTTCTTACCCGATCTTTTATTTTCGCAGACCAAAATAAAGAATAATTTCGTTTTGACTAGGGATTCAAAAAGGTGACTTGGAACACCATAACTCAATTCCAAGTGGCGACTCTATAAATAAAATAATTTCTATTCAAAACTGTCACTTTAATTGGAAATACCCTTCGACCTCGACCCTTCAAGCGAAAAAGGGGTATGACAATACCTACCTCTGTATCATATTAATTGACCATTTTACTAAAAATAGTTGTTTTAAATTATTTGTTAAATTTATGACATCAAATGAATTGTATTATATATTTTGTTTAAACCAACTATACATAAAGTATTAGTATAGTCAAATTTAAAGTTTTAAACTATCATTAACAAAGTTAGTTTAGTAAATACATCTCTAATTAACAAAGTTAGTTTAGAAAATACATCTCTAGCTAAAATTTTCTTAATGATTGTGTCATGTCAACAAGGGCTAAGTAATAGACAAACAAGGGTCGACTAACACCACCACACCCCACAACCCCTATCTTCCATTTTTACTTCATCTTCTTCCTCATTTTTGTTATAGAACATAAATCTCTTCTGTTGTTTTCTACCTTTTGGATTAGTTTTGTCCTTAATTTTGAATTTCATTTATGCTTGACTTGATTTGGTTGTAGAAATGGAGAAGGGGGAGAGATGGCAATAATGAGCTGACAATTTCATTTTATCATGCGAACAAGTTAAGGGCACATCGTCCACCTACATTGTCATTGTCCGACTGTCATTCATTTTCATCCAATATTTTTCTTGTCTTTTTCATATCTGATTCATCTTTTAATTTATCTGGGTTTAGACACAAGTTATTTGGGTAGTGATTGTCAAATTTAAGGGAAAAAGAACATAAATGGTGAATTTGTGATGGGAGAGTGCTGACAGGGGTGACCTCCTTGAATAAAGAAGAAGGAGCAATGTTTTTTCATTTTTTTTCTTTTTAGAAAAAATATAATAAGAAAGAAAAAGAAAGGAATATTCTAATTTTTTTTTATAACACTGATTTCAGGCATACAACAATAAGTGTATTTCACTTGCTCTAACACATGTGTACGGGGTGTTTAATCGACACATATTTTTAAGATGAAGTGTCTAATGGGTACAATGGTAGGTTAAGGTGTCAAAAAACATTTTTGCGGACAACTTAAGAGTCTGGCGATGACTTAGGCCAACACAAAAAAACACGCACATTCATGCACATACATATATACACGCTTAATACATATTCATAAAATGTATTATTTACTTAATATACGATCTTAAAAAATAACATTAAATTTTGTGACAAATTCATAAAATTATTATTTTACTTATAATGTTAATGAACTTAATGAAATGCAATAAATACCTAGGTTTTAAAAAAATTATATATAATATAAAGAGGTATTATATAAATATAAGATTGGAAAAACAATGGACACTGTACGAGATAAAATGAAAAGTATGACTATTATTCAAAGTTGAGGAGGGATTTTAATTTTTAAATTAAAATTGAGGGTAAAAATGATTTTCACTCTAGTAATTTCTGCCTACGGCCTCTCAGGATGAGTTAACATTACTCGTACCTTCTCCACACGAGTCTTATCTTTATTCCATGGTGACTACTTCAAATTTTCAATCTTTAGATCATTCTTACCAAGATTCATTAAAACGAGTCAAGAGGACTCATATGTTGACTCCACAAGTCGTTCAGTCCATCCATTGTCATCGTGCCAAATTTTTATTTTTCAAATTCTGTAGTTCATAGTCTCTCATAACAGATCGCGAGGTCTCGTGGCCTGACTTCAGATCTCATCAGTAGAAGTCGTGCTTTACCCTTTGAATTTCAGTCTGCAGGACTTAGTCATTTGTTGTTTAGAACAAATCAGGGTACGATGTATTGCTTGATCCTATGAGTCGTCCCTTGGATCTATAGTTAACAATTGATATATTTTCAGTCTTTTTTTTGTTCACTTTCGAGACCCATTTTCTACATAAATTCACAATCATCCATCAAATCTATCAAAAAGTATTTAAGAACATACATCAACCCTTTGATCCAGGCTTCAAAAGTGTCACAAAATCACAACACATCAACACCCTCAACTTAGAACGTATGCTTGTCCTCAAGTAATAAAATAGTATTATACTACCAAAAAACTCAACCAAAAGAAATCTAGAAAACTATGATAGTCATATGACATTAGAAAATATCTTTCAGAAATCCAATCCCTCTTTTTCTACATTTTTAGAAAATCACTTGCGATCATTCCACACTTATCAAAATAACAAAAAAGAAATCTGTGTATGACATCACAATATTTCTAACAATTAGCACTCAATAGGATGACCCTAATGCCCTTACCATAAATAAGTCCTCCATACACTCATGTGTTTATTAAAAAATGGGGACTCAACTAATGCGTTCGTACTCACAAAAAGTTCAAAAAATGCTTGTGCAATACCATAGGTTTGCCCTAATTTTCTATACTTCTATTTTGGACAATCGAATTAGGATCACTATAGGATTTTACTCAACTTGTAATATAGAGTTGAGTGTGGGTATAGTATATTTTGCTAATAGTGACTCAAAGCTCCTTGGTGCTACAATTTTCTTTTTTTTTCTTCTTATCTAACTTTTTTTCTCCCTTTTTCTTTTATTCGTTTTCAACTATGGGTGTGGTTTTCTACTTTTTCTGCTCAACATTTTTTTTCTTTTCTTCTTTATTGCCTTTTCTTTTTTCTTTTTCAGCTTACCACACCCACCATCTTTTGAAAACTAATCTATTATTTTCATGCTCAACTCTTTCTTTTCATTTCCACTATAGTAGTCACCCTCAACTTAGGAATTTACCTTAGTTGAGGTAAACAATGTCCAATGAGGGGCCAGGACCAAAATAAAGGTGAAAAATTAAAAATCTGATTAGATTAATAAAAGAAAATATAAATTTAGGATCAAAATATGGTTCAAGAGATAAGTACATTAATTGAACGATCATTTAGGCTAGAGTGGACAGTAGATCAATAATGACCTAGGATCCTTTCCTAACCAACTGTAAGACCCCGTAAAACTTTAACGAATTTATTTTTGACTATTCCATATGTGTGATATTAATTTTTGACTTGAATTATGTTAAGGGGTATCAAAAGGGTGTTGAATTATGTTAAGGGGTGTTAAAAGGGTGTTTTAGGAGAGTTTTGAGATTTTTAGTAGGGGTTTGGGGCTATTTTGGGACTACAAGGCCATAAGCCTCCGCGATAGTGGCGTACCACGGAGTCTTAACTCCACGATAGCAGCGTGCCATGCCGCTATGTAAATTTCATTTACTTTTTATTTTTTTCACTTTGGGTGAGGGGCTTTTGGTCCTTTTACACCTTGCACGAATTTTAAACACCAAATAAATTCCTTTTCTTCTGTTTTCATAAATCAAAGTCCAATCTTTTCTTCTTTAATCCTCCAACCAAGAAACTCCAAGGGTTTCACAGAGAATTCACCATTCAAGCTCTAAACTTCAATTTCTCTTCAAATTCTTTGGTATTTCAGACATGTATCTCTTTTCCTAACTTGAATTTTACATTATGTTATATATTTAATCATTATTTATATGTGGTTAATTATTGGGTTTGAAATTGACTTGAGGGATTTTGATGGTTATTACTTGAATTATTTCTCTCCTGATTTAAATGTGTTGTTTATGCTTTAATTGATGATTTTTTGGGGCTGAATAGGTGCATTGTTATGAGGATTGGAATGAGGAACATGGATTTCCCCAAATTGATGAAATCTTGTCTTGATAATGGTATTAACCTCAACCCACTTTACAATCTTGGTTTTAAATATGAATATTCACATAGTTTAACGTGTCCTTTGAAAATATTGCTTTGCATTAAAGGATAAATGGGTAACAATGGCTTTGGAATGCCTTTGGTGGCCATGATTTTGAATTTTAAATAGAACTTAGGAGTCTAATAGCTAAATAGACCGATTTGGCATAGTTGAATTAGTTTGCAAAGATATTGGTATGACGATACCATGTTGGAAAATGCCTTAATAAAGACTCCTTGGTTAATGATTTGTGGTTATGTGCAAATTGCTTTAATTTGGTCGTAAAAAGAATTGTGTGGCTCACCATGAAGGTGTATGTCCTGGGGGGACTTACACTGGAAATAACGTTTACCGACGTTGCGGGTCTATATGACCATGTGTCCTGATACACAATATATTTTGGATGGCTATCGCCTTGGTGTCTTTAGCCTTTCCTCTATTTCCTTGGTACGTATGGCTAACATGCGACACGACTCAAAATCGGGCCTTGTCGAATGGGTATCTCGAGCCTAACACAGACTGGATATCACCTCGTTAACCTAACCTAACCTAACCATAACATCAATCTTCAAGTGTCGAATGAATTCCGAACATATAATAAGATAACAAAAACAAGACCAATAATCATAACTTAAGAATGTCGAATCATTCCATTAATGATAGCATACTAAACCAACATACCCAAGTCCACAGTCATCCGCAAAGCCTCTACAATTCCAAAGAAAATAATATGTCGGGACATGCCCCCGACAATAGCCAAAAACCAAGTCTAAAATAAGTCTATGACATAAGATACTCGCACCCTAGGCAGAATACACTAGGTCTAGCTCAAGCCATCATACAACTTGGCAACTTACGACTAGTGCCCTATCATACGACTTGAGGTGAGGTCAAACCGTACCTTGGACAGATTGTAACCCACACTACACTGCCTAACATATGAGAGAGGGGGACAAAATTGTATCATAACAAATGAGTGGTATGCTCAAACTGTACCTTGTCCAGAAACTCAACTTACGAAATTTTTCTAAGGGTTTAACGCCAAGGTATTTCAATTCTTCCCCCCTTGGATCATTCATTCTCGAATAACGGGGAAGAAAAGCACAAACACGAGTTAACACATCTTAGCACATCAAGCTAACCTTAAACCAAGCTAGAAAACAAAGACATACAACAAGGATAAGACACATGCCATGCTTATCATTAATCAAACATTCATTCAATTGACTTTGGGACTCGAATCCATTGTCTATCAAAACAGTTGCTCAATTCAAAGTTTAGGGACTTCAACCCATTGCCTATCAAAGACATAAATCAAGTTAAGACTATTAACACATACCTCAAGCACAAGTTTTCAAAATGG
The DNA here is from genome assembly GCA_030864215.1 of Capsicum pubescens. Classification (NCBI taxonomy): domain Eukaryota; kingdom Viridiplantae; phylum Streptophyta; class Magnoliopsida; order Solanales; family Solanaceae; genus Capsicum; species Capsicum pubescens. The sequence goes on from CM061544.1 coordinate 124,635,333, forward strand.
AAAAAAAAATGTGGATACTTGGAGTTCATGTCTTCTTTCGCCTCCCAAGTAGCTTTCTCGGACTTTTGGTTCCTCCATGAAACCTTTATCGAAGCCATCTCTTTCATTCTCAACTGAGGAACTTGATGATCTAAGATCCTCACCGGAACCTCCTCATATGACAAAGAGTACCCAATAATAACATCCTCCAAAGGAATAACCAACGAAGGATAACCTATACATTCCCACAACATGGATACATGGAATACCAGATGGATGGAGCTCAAACTAGAGGGAAACTCCAACTCATAGGCAATATTACCAAACTTCTTCAAAATCAAATATGGACCAACAAATAGGGGACTAAGTTTCCCCTTCTTACTAAACCGCATCACTCCCTTCATGGGATATACCTTCAAGAATACCCAATCGCCAACATTAAAATCCAAGTCCCTACACCTCACATTCGCATAGGACTTTTGGTGACATTGAGAGGCTTTCAACCTATCACGAATTACCTTTACCTTATCCAAGGCTTGGTGAACCAAATCAGAGCCAAAAAACTTACCCTCACTAACTTCTTACCACCCATTAGGAGAATGATACCTCCTAACATACATTGCCTCAAAAGAAGCCATACAAATTCTAGAGTGGTAACTATTGTTATAGGCAAATTCAATCAAAGGCAAATGGTCGAAACAACTACCACCATAATAAATCACCCAAGCACATAACATATCCTCCAAAGTCTAAATGGTGCTCTCCGCTTGACCATCCATCTGCGGATGAAAATCAGTACTAAGGCATACCTTATCTCCCAAATATTTTTTGAACGACTTCCAAAAATGAGATGAGAATAGAGTACCGCGATTAGAGATGATAGAAACTGGAGCACCATGTAACTTCACAATATCCGTAGGATTCAACTTAGCATAATCCTAAGCCGAAGAACTGGTGCTCATCGACAAGAAGTGAGCGGACTTGATCATTTTATCCACAATGACCCAAATAGAATCATATTAATTCTGAAACCGAGGAAGATCAATGAAAAAATCCATATTATTTGTCTCCTATTTCCGTTTAGGCAACTCAATCTCTTCGTATAAACCCTCGTGTCTCAAGTGCTTAACCTTTATTTATTGACACACGATGTACTTAGCCATAAAGCTAGCCACATCTCGTTTCATATTATTCCACCAATAGAACTCCCTAAGATCATGTGCATTTTTGTAGAACCAGGATGAATAACATAATGAAATCCATGAGCCTCAATCATAATCCTTTCTCTCAATCCATCAACATTAGAAATGCATAGCCTACCTTTGTACCTTAAGATACACCACCACTAATCACAAAATTGATAACCTTTTTTTGACCTACACTACTCTTAATCTTTATCAAATCAAGATCCAATATTTGCTTTTCCTTTATCTCAACCACAAGAGACAACTACGATACCTGATGCACAAATACAACACCATCCTCAGATTCCGTGAGTCGAACCCAAGATTAGCCAAACGGTGAATGTCCTACACCAACTCTCACTTATCCTCCTCCACATTCGCTAAAATCCCCATATATGACCTACTAAGAGCATCAACAACTACATTAACTTTACTTGGATGGTATAGAGGCTTATATCATGGTCCTTCAGCAACTTAAGCTATCTCCTTTGTCTGAGATTCAACTCCTTTGGAGTAAACACCTACTGAAGGCTCTTATGATTAGAAAATATGTCAACATGAACCCTATAGAGATAGTGTCACCATGTTTTCAATGCAAATACCATGGCCAACAACTCCAAATCATGAGTAGGGAAGTTCTTCTTACGAATTTTTAATTGCCTAGAAGTATAGGCCACCACCCTACCATGCTGCATTAATACACAGACAAGCCCAATACAAGTAGAATTACAATACATTACAAAACCATCATTACCCTTGGGTAAGGTCAAAACTGGAGCCAAAGTCAATTTATTCTTTAACTTCTCAAAGCTACCCTCATACCCATCCGACCATAAGAACTTGACCTTTTTCTAGGTCAACATAGTCAATGGGGAAACTTTAGTTAAAAAACGTTCCACAAATCTCCTATAGTAACCGGATAACCCCAAAAGCCCCGAATATCAATTGTAGTCGCATGTCTAGGCCACTTCTTAACCGCCGTAACCATTTATGAATCTACCATGATCCCCTCGATAGATAAAACATGACCAAGTAAAGTCACAACCATCAACAAAAACTCATACTTTGAGAACTTGGAATACAAATAATAATCCTTTAAGTTTGCAACATGACACGAAGTGATCGATATGATCCGCCTTACTCTTAGAGTAGACCAAGATGTCATCAATAAAGACAATGACAAACCAATCCAAAAATGACTGGAAGACCCTATTCATCAAGTCGAAAAATTCCATGGGGGCATTGGTAAACTTAAAATACATAACTAGGAACTCATAATGACCATATGTAATACCCCACCCTTCTCCTAGTTCAAATTTGTCTCTAGAACATCAAAGATGTTGCTTCAAAGATGAATATATTTTATTACATGTGAAATTTTTAAGATTTTAACTTTTATCCCATGGGAAATTGAATAATCTTTCCATCGATATGAAATTTGCCTAAATCCGACACTCGGGGGAAGAGTTACAACCATTTTAGTGAGACAGTGTACCACCTAGAACTTTAGCGCGTCGCGGAGCCAACCAAAATGGTAATTGCCAAAATCCAGTAAGCCTCCATGATTCCACCGCATCGTGGTTGCTTTTCAGTTTGCAACCAAGGTGGCAGCACGATTTCCACCGCGTCGCGCCAAGGCTTAGTTTCCCAATTGTCCAATTTCCAGCAAGCTGGCACGATTATGGCGCGTCGCACCAACATGTAAAATCGAGATTCTTTTAGTTCTGGATTGTAATTCCAAGGGCAAGACGGTCATTTTGGTACCCCTATATATACTCTTTAACATGAGATTTCTCATTATTTCACCCAAATATACAAGTTTTCTCTCAATTTTCTTCAAGAACAACCATTAGGGTTCATAGATCAAGACCCAAGTCATCAATATTCCTCCATAAATTTTCCTAGAATCATATAACAAGGTAAGAAGATGTTGATTCTTGGGTTCCTTCCACCCTAGAAGTTCAAGAATCCTTTTCTAAATTCAAAGATCTTATATTTATGAGTTTTCATGATTCACGTGAATTGAAATTGAAGTTCATGTTATTATTGAGTTTTAATTCATGATTTAGACTACCAATTTCAAGAATTGATTCTAGTATGTGATGAATTGTATGATGTTCATGATAAACCCTCTTCAAGTTGCATGATATTGATGTATGCATGATAATTAAATATAGAATCTGTGGTATAATCAAAGAATTCTCCCCATATGTTTGATAGAATGCTTAAGTAAAGAGAATAGTGCCTTCTTTAGTATGTTAAGCATGTAATCCCCAATTATGTGATAACTAGTGCATGCCAAACGTTTGTTGAAATTCCTTAGTGAATATATTATGATAAGTTGCATGCATTCTTATCCATGTGTATTCCTTATTGAATAACTATGATGTATTAGTATGCATTCCCTATACATTTACATGTTTATGACATTTAAGTGATTGACGAGATATCGTATTGATTGTGTTGTGAGTGAAAGTCTATTGTCATGATACTCAAGTGTGGTCCTGTCTTATGTATTTATTATTGAGTCCTGGGGGTATTTATACCCAAAAATTTAGCCGCGTGTCTAGAGCCAAGTTAGTCTAAAGATAATTTCAGTTGTGCTATGATCAATAGAATTCAACCAGTACAAAACTTAAGAAAATTCAGTAATCTCAGAACTAGTTTAATTAAGTCCCAGTATCAGTCTAATCCAACTCAGTATTCAGTTTTGATTCAATAGTATTCAGTAGTATCCAGTATTCAATTCAGACTTAAGTGAAACTTAGTAAGCTAACAAGAATTCAGTAGCAATTCATCAGATAATGGAACCATGTGAATTCAATTAGCTCAGTCAAGCAAGATGACCAGTAACAGATTTAGCTCAGTCTAGAACCGTCTAGGAATTAGTTCAGTGTCTATTTAGTTGGGAGTAGGATTCAACACCGAGTGAGGGCAGGGATGATGGCTTCCCCGTTATTTTAGCCAGAGTCGTTAATAATAATCTCTTCACTCCAGAACTACATAGCCAGCGCAGGATGAGGAGTCACCTGTCATATTAGGCTTGACTACCTCCCCGGAGTCACCCGTTATATTAGGCTTGGCTCCAACCAAGTGTCACCCTTTTTATTAGGCATGGCATCCTGGGTTCAGAGAGAAGTATCTTTACTCGTGGAACGGTATGACACCCTTCCAACTGAAGTTACGGGTTGGGCCCCAAAAAAGCTAGAAGGGGCATGTTGGTTAGATTACTACCTCTCACAGTCTCAGTTTTAGATTCAGTCACAGTAATAGAATAAAGCTGAGGAGTCACTCGTTATACTAGGCTTGACTACCTATCAGAGATCACCCATTTTAGAGGCTTGATCTCATATTCAGACAATCATATTGATTATTAGTAGACATTAGAGGTCACCCGTTATATAGGCTTGATCTCAAATTCAGACAATCATATTCATTATCAGTAGACTCAGAAGTTGCCCATTATATAGGCTTAATCTTAGACTCAGTTTATCAAGTATTAGGAATCATTACCAGTAAACTTAGAGGTCACCCATTATATAGTCTTGATCTCAGAAATAATAAATCAGTATCAGTATCAACAAGATTAGACATAAATCTCAATAAACTCAGTTATTCTGTCTCTCAGTATTAGTAAAATCAGACATCAGTACTAGTAGACTCAGTCATCAGTAAGTCAGTATTCAAAAACCAGTATTTAGAGTTCGTATTTAGTGTTACTGCGATTCTAGTTTTGGTTTGTGCATTCATGCATATGTCCTCATTCAGTACTCTCATGTTATTCAGTTAAGCTATGTTCATGCATAAGCCCTTACATTTAGCCTTACCTCATCTAGCATACCAGTACATTCAAAGTACTGACACATAATTTTCTCTTGCTCTATGGTGTCTTATATCATAGGTTCCGAAGTGCGAGATCCAGAGCACCCTTAGCAGTCCAGACTCAGTTAGCAGTAGTAGACGTAGCAGTGAGTACTCTTTATTCGAGGATGATCCTTATTTTATTATGGCATTAGACTCAATTTATTATCAGTAAATGGAGTTAGTTGGGGACATGTCCCATCAACTCTATAGTTCAGACTAATTTAGAGGCTTTTCGGATAGATGTATTAGTATTCAGTTTTTAGTATTGAGTAATTTTATATATTTGAACCTTATGGTAAGTTTCCGCCAGTTTTTTGCATTTATTTTAGTATATTATAAAGTGCTCAGGTACAGATATCAAAAAAGGGTTAACTTGTGGTCATTTGGGATCATAAGCACCATGTGGCATTCTAATTCCAGAAAATTGGGGCGTTACAAACTTTGTATCAGAGCCTAAGGTTCAATAGTGCCGCAAGGGGAAGATACCCCATGATTCCCAGATGTTTTCAATTCCTTAAACCCATTCAGTAGCATGTTCAGACATTTCTCACAAAGCTAGCATCAGTTATCATTGCATAATCAGTCAAGCATTCAAAAGTTAGTTCAGTCAAGTATTCCTGCATTAGATATGTATGTTCAGTAGAAAAACTCAGCTTATCAGTGTATTCAGTCATGTATTCATGAGAACAACTCAGTCAAGAATCCATGCATCAGATATGCATGTCCATTATGAGAATTCAACTTATGAGTAGCTTCAGTCGTGTATTCCATGCATTAGATATGCATGTTCAGTATGAAATCTCAGTATATCAATTGGTCCAGTCATATAGTCATGTTTCTTATGTTCATGTCCAATAAGTAAGTTTAGCCTGCTAGTATTCACAACTTAATCAGTCTTATTCAAGGACGAATGTTCCCAAGAGAGATATTGTAATACCCCACCCTTTTCCTAGTTCAAATTCGTCTATAGAACATCAAAGATCTTGCTTCAAAGATGAATATATTTTATTCCATGTGAAATTTTTAAGATTTTGACTTTTATCCCATGGAAATCAAATATGCTTTCCATTGATAACAAATTCGCCTAAATTCGACACTCGTGCGAAGAGTTAGAGCCATTTTAGAGAGACAGTGTACCACCTGGTACATTAGCGTGTTGCGGAGCCAGCCAAAATGGCAATTGTCATAATCCAGTAAGCATCCGCAGTTCCACCGTGTCGCGGTGGCTTTCCAGTTCGAAACCAAGGTGGCAACGCGATTTCGACCGCGTCACGCCAAGGCTCAGTTTCCCAATTGTCCAATTTCTAGTAAGCTGGCGCGATTATGGCGCGTCGCACCAACTTGTAAAATTGGGATTTTTTTCAGTTCCGAATTTTAATTCCAAGGGCAAGACAGTCATTTTGCTGCCCCTATATATACTCTTTAACACGAGATTTCTCATTATTTCACCCAAATATACAATTTTTCTCATAATTTTCTTCAAGAACAACAATTAGGGTTCATAGCTCAAGACCCAAGTCATCAAGATTCCTCCGTAAATATTCTGAAAATTATATAACAAGGTATGCAGATGTTGATTCTTGGGTTCCTTCCACCCAAGAAGTTCAAGAATCCTTTTCTAAATTCAGAGATCTTATATTTATGAGTTTTCATTATTCATGTGAATTGAAATTGAAGTTCAGGTTATTATTGAGTTTTAATTCATGATTTAGACTACCAATTTCAAGAGTTGATTCAAGTATGCGATGAATTGTATGATGTTCGTGATAAACCCTTTTCAAGTTGCATGATATTGATGTATTCATGAAAATTAAGTATAGAATCTATGGTATAACCAAAGCATGCTCCCCATATGTTTGATAGAATGCTCAAGTAAAGAAAATAGTGCCCTCTTTAGTATGTTAATCATGAAATCCCCAATTATGTGATAACTAGTGCATGCCAAGCGTTTGTTGAAATTCCTTAGTGAATGTATTATGATATGTTGCATGAATTCTTATCCATGTGTATTCCTTATTGAACAACTATGAGGTATTAGTCTGCATTCCCTATACATTTACATGTTTATGACATTCAAGTGATTGACGAGATATCGTATTGATTGTGTTGTGAATAAAACTCCATTGTTATGATACTCAAGTGTGGTTCTATTTTATTTATTTAGGCTATCGAGTCCTGGGGGTATTTATACCTGAAAATTTAGCAGCGTGTCTAGAGCCTAGTCAGTCTCATGATAATTTCAGTTTAGCTATGATCAATAGAATTCAGCCAGTACATAACTTAAGAAAATTCAGTAATCTCAGTACTAGTTTAGTTCAGTCTCAGTATCAGTCTAATCCAACACAGTATTCAGTTTTAATTCAATAGTATTTAGTAGTATCCAGTATTCAGTTCAGACTTCAGTGAAACTCCGTAAGCTAACAAGAATTCAGTAGCATTTCGTCAGATAATGGAACAAAGTAAATTCAATCAGCTTAGTCAAGTAAGATGACCAGTAATAGATACACCTCAATCTAGAACAGTCTAGGAATTAGTTTAGTATCTATTCAGTTGGGAGTAGGATTCAGCACCGAGTGAGGGCAGGGATGATAACTTCCCCGTTATTTTAGGCAGAGTCGTTAATAATAATAATCCCTGCACTCCAGAACTGCATTGCCAGTGCAGGATGAGGAGTCACCCATCATATTAGGCTTGACTACCTCCCTGGAGTCACCCGTTATATTAGGCTTGGCTCCAACTAGGTGTAACTCGTTATGTTAGGCATGGCATCCTGGGTTTAGAGAGAAGTTTCTTTACCCGTGGCACGGTACTGACACCCTTCCAGCTACGGTTACAGGTTGGACCCCAAAGAAGCTAGAAGGGGCATGTCGGTTAGATAACTACCTGCCACAGTCTCAGTTTCAGCTGAGGAGTCACCCATTATAATAGGCTTGAATACCTCTCAAAGATCACCCGTTATATCGGCTTGATCTCAGATTCAGACAATTATATTCATTATCAGTAAATTCAGAGGTCACCCATTATATAGGTTTGATCTCAGATTCAGAAAATCATATTCATTATCAGTAGACTCAGAGGTTACCTATGATATAGTCTTGATCTCAGACTTAGTTTATCAAGTATCAGGCATCATTACCAGTAAACTCAGAGGTCACCCATTATATAGGCTTGATCTTAGATATAATAAATCAGTATCAGTATTAGCAAGATTAGACATCAATCTCAATAGACTCAGTTATTCTGTCTCTCAGTATTAGTAAACTCAGACATCAGTACTAGTATACTCAGTCATCAGTAAGTCAGTATTCAAAATCCAATTTTTAGAGTTCAAATTCAGTGTTACTGCGATTCCAATTTTGGTTTGTGCATTCATGCATATGTCCTTATTCAGTACTCTCATGTTATTCAATTAAGCTATGTTCATGCATAGGCCCTTCTATTTAGCCTTACCTCATCTAGCATACCAGTATATTCAAAGTACTAACGTATACTTTTCTCGTGCGCTATGGTGTCTTATACCATAGGTTCCGAAGCGCGAGATCCAGAGTACCCTTAGCAGTCTAGACCCAGTCAGCAGCAGTAGACGTAGCAGCGAGTCCTCTTTATTCGAGGATGATCCTTATTTTATTATGGCATTAAAATCAGTTTATTTTCAGTAGATGGAGTTAGTTGGGGATATTTCCCAGCAACTCCACAGTTCAGAAGAGTTTAGAGGCTTTTCAGACAAATGTATAAGTATTCAGTTTTCAGTATTGAGTAATTTTAGATATTTGAACCTTATGGCAAGTTTTTTCTAGTTTTCTGCATTTATTTCAGTAAATTATGTAGTGCTCAGGTACAGATATCAGAAAAGGGTTAGATTGTGGTCCTTCGAGATCATGAGCACCATGTGGCATTCCGTTTCTAGAAAATCAAGGCGTTACAAACTTGGTAATAGAGCCTAAGGTTCAATAGTGTCCCACGGGGGAGATACCCCATGATTCCCAGATGTTTTCAATTCTTTAAACCCATTCAATTGCATGTTCAGACGTTTCTTACAAAGTTAGCATCCATTATCATTGCATAATCAGTCAACCATTCAAAAGTCAGTTCAGTCAAGTCATCATGCATTAGATATGCATGTTCAGTAGAAAAACTCAGGTTATCAGTATATTCAGTCATGTATTCACGAGAACAAATCAGTCAAGAATCCATGCATCAAATATGCATGTCCATTATGAGAATTCAGTTTATGAGTAGCTTCAGTCGTGTATTCCATGCATCAGATATGCATGTTATGTATCAAATCTCAGTATATAAGTAGTTCCAGTCATATAGTCATGTTTCTTATGTTCATGTCTAGCATGTAAGTTCAGCCTGCTAGTATTCTCAACTTAATTAGTCTCATTCGAGGACGAATGTTCTCGAGGGGGAGATATTGTAATACCCCACCTTTCTCCTAGTTCTAATTTGTCTCTAGAACATCAAAGATCTTGCTTCAAAGATGAATATATTTTATTCCATATGAAATTTTTAAGATTTTGAATTTTATCCTATGGGAAATCGAATAGGCTTTCCATTGATACCAAATTAGCCCAAATCCGACACTCGGGCGAAGAGTTAGAGCCATTTTAGTGAGACAGAGTACCACCTGGTACTTTAGCGCGTCGCAGATCCAGCCAAAATGGAAATTGTCAAAATTTAATAAACCTTTGCGATTCCAATGCGTTGCAGTGGCTTTCTAGTTCGCAATCAAAGTGGCAACGTGATTTCCACCGCGTCGCGCCATGGCTCAATTTCCCAATTGTCCAATTTCCAGTAAGCTGGCACGATTATAGGACGCGCCAGTATGTAAAATTGTTTTTTTTTCCCAGTTTTGGATTTTAATTCTAAGGGCAAGATGGTCATTTTTCTACCCCTATATATACTATTTAACATGAGATTTCTCATTATTTCACTTAAATATACTAGTTTTCTCTCTATTTTCTTCAAGAACAACTATTAGGGTTCATAGCTCAAGACCCAAGTCATCAAGATTCCTCCGTAAATCTTCCAAGATTCATATAACAAGGTATACAGATGTTGATTCTTGGGTTCCTTCCACCCAAAAAGTTCAAGAATCCTTTTCTAAATTCAAAGATCTTATATTTATAAGTTTTCATGATTCATGTGAATTGAAATTGAAGTACATGTTATTATTGAGTCTTAATTCATGATTTAGACTACCAATTTCAAGAGTTGATTCTAGTATGTGATGAATTGTCTGATGTTCATGATAAACCCTTTTCAAGTTGCATGATATTGATGTATTCATGATAATTAAGTATAGAATCTGTGGTATAACCAAAGCATGCTCCCCATATGTTTGATAGAATGCTTAAGTAAAGAGAATAGTGCCCTTTTTAGTATGTTAAGCATGAAATCCCCAATTGTGTGATCACTAGTGCATGCCAAGCGTTTGTTGAAATTCCTTAGTGAATGTATTATGATAAGTTACATGCATTCTTATCCATATGTATTCCTCATTGAACAACTATGAGGTATTAGTATGCATTCCCTATACATTTACATGTTTATATAATTGAAGTTATTGACGAGATATCGTATTGATTGTGTTGTGAATGAAAGTCCATTGTCATGATACTTAAGTGTGGTCCTATTTTATTTATTAATTTATGCTATCGAGTCCTGGGGGTATTTATACCCAAAAATTTAGCTGTGTGTCTAGAGCCGAGTCAGTCTCAAGATAATTTCAGTCATGCTATGATCAGTAGAATTTAGCCAGTACATAACTTAAGAAAATTTAGTAATCTTAGTACTAGTTCAATTCAGTCTCAGTATCAGTCTAATCCAACTAAGTATTCAGTTTTGATTCAATAGTATTCAGTAGTATCTAGTATTCAGTTCAGACTTCAGTGAAACTCAGTAAGCTAACAAGAATTCAGTAGCAATCCGTCAGATAATGGAACCAAGTAAATTCAATTAGCTCAGTCAAGCAAGATAACTTGTAGCAGATTCAACTCAACCTAGAACCGATTAGGAATCAGTTTAGTGTCTATTCAGTTGGGAGTAGGATTCAGCACCGAGTGAGGGCAGGGATGACGACTTCCCCGTTATTTTAGGCAGAGTCATTAATAATAATCCCTGCTCTCTAGAACTGCATAGCATACGCAGGATGAGGAGTCACCCACCATATTAGGCTTGACTACCTCCCCGAAGTCACCCATTATATTAGGCTTGGCTCTAACCAAGTGTCACCCGTTATATTAGGCATGACATCCTGAGTTCAGAGAGAAGTGTCTTTACCTGTGGCACGGTACTGATGCCCTTCCAACTGGGGTTACAGGTTGGACCCCAAAGAAGTTATAAAGGGCATGTAGGTTAGATGACTACCTCCCACAGTCTCAGTTTCAGATTCAGTCTCAGTAATAGAATTTAGCCGAGGATTCACCCGTTATACTAATCTTAACTACCTCTCAGCGATTACCCATTACATAGTCTTGATCTCAGATTTAGACAATCATACTTATTATCAATAAACTCAGATATCACCCATTATATAGGCTTGATCCCAGATTCAGAAAATCATATTCATTATCAGTAGACTCAGAGGTTACCTATTATATAGGCATGATCTCAGACTTAGTTTATCAAGTATCAGGCATCATTACTAGTAAAATCATAGGTTACCCATTATATAGGCTTGATATCAGATATAATAAATCAGTATCACTAAGATTAGACATCAATCTCAATAGACTTTGTTATTTTGTCTCTCAGTATTAGTAAACTCAGATATCAGTATTAGTAGACTCAGTCATCAGTAAGTCAGTATTCAGAAAAAAGTATTTAGTGTTCGTATTTAGTGTTACTGCAATTCCAGTTTTGGTTTGTGTATTCATGCATATGTCCTCATTCAGTACTCTCATGTTATTCAGTTAAGCTATGTTCATGCATAAGCCCTTGCATTTAGACTTACCTCATATAGCATACTAATGCATTCAAAGTACTGAAGTATACTTTTTCCTTGCGCTATGGTGTCTTATACCATAGGTTCCAAAGCACGAGATCCTGATCACCCTTAGCAGTCCAGACCCAGTCAATAGCAGTAGACGTAGCAGTAAGTCCTCTTCATTTGAGGATGATCCTTGTTTTATTATGGCATTAGACTCAGTTTATTTTTAGTATATGGTGTTAGTTGGGGACAGATCCTATCAACTCTACAGTTCAGACAAGTTAAGAGGCTTTTCGGATAGATCTATTAGTATTATGTTTTCAGTATTGAGTATTTTTAGATATTTGACCTTATGGCAAGTTTCCGCCAGTTTTTTGCATTTATTTCAGTATGTTATGCAGTGCTCAGGCACAAATATCATAAAAGGGTTAGCTTGTGGTCCTGTGGGATCATGAGCACCATGTGGCATTTTGATTTCAGAAAATCGGGGTGTTACAAACTTGGTATCAGGGCCTAAGGTTCAATAGTATCCCAAGGGGGAGATACCCCATGATTCCCAGATGTTTTTAATTCTTTAAACCCATTCAGTTTCATGTTCAGATATTTCTTACAAAGCTAGCATCCATTATCATTGCTTAATTAGTCAAGCATTCAAAAATCAGTTCAGTCAAGTATTCATGCATTAGATATGCATGTTCAGTAGAAAAGCTCAGCTTATCAGTGCATTCAGTCATGCATTCATGAGAACAACTCAGTCAAGAATCTATGCATCATATATGCATGTCCATTATGAGACTTCAACTTATGAGTAGCTTCAGTCATGTATTCCATGCATCAGATATGCATGTTCAGTATGAAATCTCAGTATATCAGTAGTTCCAGTCCTATAGTCATGTTTCTCATGTTCATGTCCAGCAAGTAAGTTTAGCCTGCTAGTATTCTCAGAATAATCAGTCTTATTCAAGAACGAATGTTCCCAAGGGGGAGATATTATTATGCCTCACCCTTCTCCTAGGTCAAATTCATCTCTAGAACATCAAAGATCTTTCTTAGAAGATGAATATATTTTATTCCATGTGAAATTTTTAAGATTTTGACTTTTATCCCGTAAGAAATCAAATAAGTTTTCCATCGATACCAAATTCGCCCATATTCGACACTCGGGCGAAGAGTTAGAGCCATTTTAGCGAGATAGTGTACCACCTGGTACTTTAGCGCATTGCAGAGCCAACTAAAATGGCAATTTTCAAAATCCAGTAAGCTTCCGTGATTCCATTGCGTCACGGTGGCTTTCTAGTTTGCAACCAAGGTGGCAACACAATTTCCACCGCATCGCACCAAGGCTCAGTTTCCCAATTGTCCAATTTCCAGTAAGGTGGCGCGATTGTGGCACGTCGTGCCAGCATGTAAAATCAGGGTTTTTTTTCAGTTCTAGATTTTAATTCCAAGGGCTATATGGTTATTTTTCTACCCTATATATACTCTTTAACACGAGATTTCTCATTATTTCACTTAAATATACTATTTTTCTCTTAATTTTCTTCAAGAACAACCATTATGGTTCATAGCTCAAGACCCAAACCATCAAGATTCCTCCTTAAATCTTCCAAATAAAAGAACCGAAACTCTCCCACTTTTTTCTTGGACACCTACCACCATCTCTACCATTTTGCTTAGAAGGCCTAAATTTTTTCCCTTTCCCTTTACTAAACTTAACCTATTTCATTTTCTCTTCCTCCACTTATTGCATATAAACAACCAACCTAGAGATGTATATGTCTTTGATCAACAAAGCTGCCTTGCTCTCATGGACCAACTTATGAGACAGTCCTGAAGCAAACTTACATATTCTAGCCCTCATGCTAGAAACCATCTCAGGAACATACCTAGACACCTGATGGAATGTCAAGGCATACTCTTTGATAGGAATCCTACCTTGCCTCAAATTCACAAATAGTTCCGCTTTCATTCCCCTCAACTTCTGAGGAAAAAAATGGTCTAGGAAGGCACTAGAGAAATCCTCCCACAAAGATGATTCATCAATATCACCCCTTGCCTGATCCCATTCTTCGTACCCTTGGTACGCCACGTCCTTCAACTGATAGGCTGTAAACTCTACCTCTTCCATATTAGTGGCATGCATAACTCTGAAAATCTTTTCTATCTCATCCAGAAAACCTTGAGAATTCTCCTCCACCTTAACACCGGTAAAGGTCGGCGGTCTTAACTTCATGAACTAGCCAAACCTTGTGGACTCAAAAGATGGAGCAATAGATGTACATGCTCAGCTTTAGAATCCACCAACTGAACAATCATATGAATCGACTGACGAAACTTAGCATTCATCATGTTAGCTTGAGGAACTGAAGGAGGAGGGCTAGTGGGAACCGGTGGAACTCCAGGACCATTAGGAACTGGACCCCTAGATCGGGTCTGGAGTCCATAAGTAGAGGGTGTCCCATCAATATTTTCCCCATTTAGGACGGAAGGGTTTACTGGAACTTCAGATCTTCTTAGAGGCATGATCTGAAAGACGAGAAAATAGAAATCAGAAAGATCCAAGACCTTAAAATCTATAGATCAAAATAGAACCACAAGAAAAGGGTAGCATTCTTAAATACCTTGTAGCCTCTTCCTTATAAGTGTGGTGCGCTACAGACCCTTACAAGAACTCTACTTGACACGAATTTATGGATACTTAATTGACCATGAACTAGGCTTTGATACCAACTTGACATAACCCAAAACTGAGCCTTGTCGTATGGGCGTCTCGAGCACAACAATGACCGAAGATAATTCTGTTAACCTAGCCTAACCATCATATCAATCCACAAGTGTCAGATGAATTCTGAACATATAACAAGATAGAGGAAACAAGACCAATAATCTTAACTTAAGAATGTCTAATCATTCCATTAATGGCAATATACTTAACCAATATACCCAAGTACACAGTGATCCACAAAGACTCTAAAAATCCAAAGTACGGACATTTCCCCGACAATATCCAAAAACCAAGTCTAAAATAAGTCTATGACATAAGATTGATAGACCAGGAAATGTATGCCTTCCAAAGTATGAAAGCTCACCACTTTAAAGTCAGCATGCGAACTGCTCAAACATTTGGTCACTTTGCAGGAAGAGAAGAAGAATCTCTCGCCGCTGTGTCACATGGGGACACAACGTCTGGAGATAGTTAGTGATTGGAGTACTAGCATGTAACTTAAGGGTAAGGATATAATAGAGCCATTATTCAAAACCAAGTCAAGCCATTATAATAAACCACATATATATACATAGGCATATAAGTAGATATATAGATACATTAGTTGTCGGGAAAGGGAACTAGTCCTTAGCATGCATTTCGAAGTACCCAATCATGAACCATAAAAATGAGGACTCTAACCTCCAAATCACATAGGTTAGGGAATTCGAATTTCCCAGTTATATTGAGCAAAAGGACTCTAACCTCAACCCGTTTCATTAAGCAAGTGGACTTTAACCATAAGTCATCTTATTAAGCAAGTGGACTCTAACCACAAGCCATTATATTAGACAAGTGGACTCTAACCACAAGCCTTATTTTAAGTAAGTGGACTCTAACCACAAGACATTGTGTCCATTACTAGTCGATATTGGGACTCTAACCCTTTTTCCATGTATTCACATCCACTCAGTTCAACATTTAAGGACAGTAACCCACTTAGCCAATTCAAGCCATCAAGGCTACAATTCAACACCATACATGACCACACGTTCTTTGTGAACCATTTGTAAATCAATCATTTTAATAAGACAGTGCATTAGTTTCAACTACCATTCAAGTCAAATTTTGGTCATCAAGACTTTACCAAACCATTCATTCTTCATTAGCACTCTTATACCAAGCTTTAGTTCAAATACTATTCAATTTCATGTTTAGGGACTCAAACTCTTTTTTAATCAATCAAACCACCAAGGTTACCAATTAACTCATTAAATGACCAATAAGTCCTTTACAAAGTCATTTACCATTCATTCTCACTCATTAAGCCATTTCCTTAGTTCAAAACACTATTAACATGTAACTAGTTATTTCTCTTTAATATATTCACAAACACCTTGAGGGCATACCTTTATCATGATAAAAACCCAAGTAAAAACCATTAAGATTAGGGTTACTCATGATCCATTTGTTAAACCATAATAAAAAATCATCCATATGTGCAAACCATCACAAAAAATATGTATAAACACAAGTTTAAACATGAGTTCACAATACTCATCACTATGTATCTAAACCCGCAACATTTGTTTCAAAACCCACAATTCAAGAATTATAATAAATGTTTAGAACACATGATATTTGAAAAATAACAATGAGGGAAGAGTTAAATGCCTTATACAATATGATTCACGAAAAGAACTTGACCCCTGTAGCCTCTAGAAGAACACCTCTTGAAATCTTAGCCCCCAATCTTGTTGAAGAAGTTTAGAGAGTGTTTTGGAATGTTTTAATCTTATCCAAGTGAATAATGAAGGGCCAATAACTATTATAAGTCATGGGTCATAACGGTTTAGGGGTGGGAAATGTCTAAAATGTTCTCAGCTCAAAAACTAAAAATTGATCCTAGAAGGGTATGATTTCCACACCTAAACTATACCCTAGGGTATGAGTGTCACCCTATCTCGTACCCTAGACCTCACTATGGACCTCTAAACTGTCCAAAATATGACTACACATGCACAATTCATACCTTAAGGTTTGAGAAAGTACCATACAACTCGTACCCTAGGCAAAATACACTAGGTCTAGCTCAAAACATCATATGACTTGGCAACTTACGAATAGTACCCTATCATACGACTTGGGTGAGGCCATACCGTACCTTAGATAGAACTTACCACTCTACACTCAGATAGAACTTACCACTCTACACTATGTAACATATGAGAGAGGAGGACAAATCATACCATAGAATACGAGTGGTATGCTCTAACCTTACCTTGTCCAGAAACTCAGCATAGGGAATTTTTCTAAGGGTTCAAAGCCAAGGTGTTTCAACACGCACTGACGCCCTTTCGGTAGGGGGATTCGGACCCATATAGATGGTGGGTTACTTTAGGATGGAGCGAGCTTCATAGTTTAGGCTAATGGTTTTAATCTCTTATGTTCATGACCCTTGTCCCAATCCCGACGTCTTATATATGTACTTATAAATATTGTACATGTGGTTTTTGATTGGATTTAGTAAATGGAATTATTTTATCCCTTTCCCTAAGTTACATGCTAGTTCTCGCCCCACTGACCATCCCTAGATGTTGCATTATTCATGACATAGAGTCTGAGGTTTTTTCTGTTGCTCTCGTGCAGTGTTAGGTGCTTTAATACTCATGTGGATCTACTGTGAAGTGGTGAGCCTCCATTTTTTAGAAGACCCAATCATTTCACTAGGTTCCTTTATTTATTAGTATTTCTTTTTGGATATTTTTGGTCATAGTCAGGGGCAGGTCCCCACTTAGTTTGGTGTTCTGGTTCTAGAGGCTTTTGTGGACGGTATTTGGATGATTGGTTGTCTTGTTTAGACTCTTAGATTTTATTTGTTTCATCTATCTTATTTACTACTTTTAGTTGGCTTCCGCTGTATTTATTTATCATGCTTTAGAGGTAGGCTAAGGGGGTGGTCTCCAGCCTACAGTGAGCTTGAGATACCCATCTTGACTAGGCCCTAGCTCAGGTTGTGACACCAACTGTCCTACAATAATAGTATCACTAACCATACAAGTTCTATATTGCACAAAGACAAATACATCTCATACATACATGGCACAAGGTTTCACTATCAATCACTAACTATCAGATCCGTCCTAGCTTAAGTGTATATTAACACATCAATACTCATAACGTCATGCAAAAATACATAGAAGTCAATTTGTCAAAATATGAACACGCAACATACAATTTTAGAGGGGTTCTCATTTTCCATTCAAAAACATTATTCCATTTATTTTCATACAAGTCTGCACTTAGTTTTCTTATTTTTTTCTTTACTTCAACAAAACACACAAAAATGCAAAAAAACATATGAAAACAACAAGCTCCTAAACGTCTTGGATCTACTATGATAGTCTACTCAAGGTAAAAAAATATGGTAATAAAACCCCTACGTGATAAGACAGACCCAAAATTACACCCCTATCGAAAAGAGGTGACTCAAAAAATATTAAACTAGTGGTAAAGACATACCTGTGGTGCCATAAGTATGTTGGTCAAATGAATTAGTGTGGGATACAGATGCAGTCTCAAAATTAACAATGGTAGTATCGGCGTGGACGTCGCACTCATAATACCCTCTGTAGCAACAGTTACACCGAGGTGGCTGGTGTACTCATTGGTGAAGGTTCAGTTGTATGAATTTCACCTTTAGTAAAATGGACACTTATAGGTATAAAACTAGCAGGTGATCTTTTCTGTCATTGCTTCTACTCAATCTGGATGACATGATAATCAGTACATAAATCCTTAGTGGACTTTCTAATATGCCCAAGCTTGTTGAAACCAACTAACGCAACCTCAACCTATGATCTCTTACCACTAGTCTTTGTGATATGTTAATGAGTTAAGACATTAAATATCGGCAAGTCCTCTTCTAGTTCATCCTTAACAACCCAAATAACTAGCAGTGGCGGTATCACGGAACCTATTAAGTAGGCATCTCCCTCACCTCTACTCATAATGACTTGAGCTTTTAATACTATTTAGTTAACTCTGGTGCCTTCAACACTACTTTTTGCTTGTCCATGGAAGCTTAAAAGCACTAAACGCCCATGCAAAGACCTTGCAGTCCACATAATCTCCTGTGTAATCTATGGCTTCACTTTCTCGCACAAAATCTAGATTTGACAGTCAGTACAATCCTGCTATTTCTTACTATGAATAAGCCACCTAACTGTGTTGGTTATATACTTACGTAAAACTATGACTAGGCTGATAGTCCACGGATAAGGATAAAATGAGGCTAGTATGGAAGCTATTAGAGTAGATGAATAATTTGGAATGATAGTATGGATGGTAGTGGCATCTATCGAAATGCTAGTCTTGGGGACAGTGCCCTCAGCCTATGATCAGGCCTCACTATCTCATTATCAATACAACTTTGAGTCTCAATCTGTAGATCCCTTGGTAAAAACTCTATAAGTATAGCTTCATTAGATGAGATAACCTATTGAGTCTTGGCCTTGGATACATGGTTTGTATCATCTCAAATTAGCTCGATGTCTGTATTCTTATTGATATCAACAAAATAGCCCACCGTAGGCAACTCAGGCACACTAGACTCCCTATATAGATGAGCTACCAAATAAGAAAATGGAATACTTATGCTATCTAATACTACCTGGTATTAGATAGCATACCAGGTATCCTTTCTATGATATACCTCAGTATGTTCAATTTATACCTCTTCATGATGTTAGCACTCAGTGCAGCACAATCTAGGGACAATGTATTATTTTTACTGATTGGCCCCAAATAATGTCTCACTAAAGAGCACTCAAATTTTTCCTTGAAGTTTATTGATTCCTTTGATATTCGACATCAATTTCTTTCAAGGAAATAATCCATGATAACTAGGTGTAATGTATCCACTAGTTATCCACACTCAACTTCTTTGGTTTAACCTTCTTCAGTTCACTAGCCTTGTAGTAATACTCACTTATTCTCACTAAGGACTTATACTCTGTATCTTACAAGAAAAGTGAGATCATGCACTCACTTCACCAGCCTTGTAGTAATACTCACTTATTCTCAGTAAGGACTTATACTCTGCATCTTACAAGAAGAGTGAGATCATGCGCTCAGATTATCAATTATGTACCCCAAACTAGGACTAATGGTAGTGCAAGATTTTTCTTTCAATCTTGATTTGGAAGAGTCTGATTTTTCGTGGTTACTACATATGCCACAAAAACTCTTAGACTATCTTGGGGCTATATCTACCCAAAGGCTCACCCATCTAGCTGAAACAGTACTAATCGAACAATTTTGTATCATGAGCACATCATTGATCTTGGTTATCACTAACAAAATATCCTTATAAATACTCCACTTTGGGTCAGCTGTCATTAGTAGCTAGGTATCTTTCATAGATCTAGTTTAGACCCGTGACAGTCTGTAATGACCTACTCTATAATTGCTAAAGCCACCTAATCAAAAGGTACAACGTAAGAGAATTCTTATAAAATTACAATCTTTAACTAGTACGGGTGGACTTAGTCATAAAATTTTTAAACTTAAAATATTGGGACTGGCTGATATCATCCTACTAAAATAGAACTATGGTAGCAGCCTATCGGGCGCTATAGCAGGATGTCGAGGACAAAAACTAGTCCCTCATTTTATTAAATTCCCTTTTTCTCTTAAGTTCCAAATAGATGAGGTTTTCTTTCAAAATCCCCTAGGTTTGCCTTATATCCTTAGAGAAATGGAGAGAGAGAAATATACTTATACATGGTAAAATTAATGTTTTTTCTTATAGATTTCATGACAGAAATCACTAGCACAGAGTCAGAAGCTCATGTTCATGCCTTTATAACAACTTATTAGCAAACAGGTAGACTAGGTTTGATTAAGTAGTTTGGACCTGAGTTAGAAAACTTGCGCATGTTGTAGACTGATGGGAGATTTCATGCTAAGGCCTATGGGCACGGTGTTGGGATGGTTAAAAATAGAAAATTCTAATTGTTTGAATGCATATTTATGTTGCGTGTGATTTGAGTTTGTGACATGACTTAATGTGTATTACTGATGATGTTAACCCCTTATGAATGATTGTTATGGTATTTTACCCAAGAATTGTGTTAAATCTAATGTTGGCTAAAACTAAGAGTGGTTAGTGTTGGTGAATTTTGAAGAATCTAGGGTGGTAACCAAAAGAATGGTAGTCTTGACACAATATTAGTATTAATATGGAAAGTTGGATGTGCTAGGGAATTAACCATATGTGTGGACATGTACCAAAGACATTATAAGTCCTAGCTAAGCCCTCAATTAATGTATAGATTGCAGTTGATAGTTTAACGTAGTTGAAATCAAAATTGAATTATGTGTGCATACTAACTTTTTACTCATGTATTTGTTACAATAAATGCTCAAAGAAAGTAATACATTAAATGATATCCTAAATTTAATAACATATGATAAGTTGGTATTAAAGACTTGTTGATTGTACAAGTAAAGTTGTTATCTTCTCATCATGGTTGTGGTTATTGTGATATCTATTGATTATTATGGAATACATCAATATTTAGTCATATTAACGGGATTGGTTGATATAAGGTTAGAAAGGCAGTAGATGTCTGAGATTTTTGGTACATGGATAAGAGCTCGTCCCTTACAGGTCATGGCTAGTGGGCCACCATAAGACATCTAGCATATGTGTATAATGTATTGATGAACATGATAGTTTTTTGAGTGGAATTAGTTTATTTGTAGACTTTTTATATTTGGTTCTTTAAGTGAACTGGATTTATGATTATTATCATTATTGTTGTTGGATTAGATCCTTAACTGATCTAGGCTTAATTTTAAGTGATTGGTATACCTCTTTTATTGTTTACTTGCTTATGTATATGCAACAAGGTGTAGCCTATGGTTGTTGAGTCATGGTTGTTGACTTGGATTAATACCGATATTCATGGTCTTGACTTGGGTTGTTGTCTATGTTGACTTATACTTGACTGAAATCTATGGTGTTGTTTGAAATGTTAAGTGTCACATAACTGTGATAAAAGTTACTTTAATGGTGATCAAGGTTATGCTTGTATGAAGGTTTATGGTCATTTGTCTATAGAATAATATTGTTGAGATTGGGTAAAAGGAGAGTTGTTGTTTGTTTTTTATTTATTCATAGCCTTATTTGAAATGTCCAACTAGGTGGTTGTTAATGCATAACATGGTAACAAAATACAGATAAGTATTATGTAAAATTCTAAACTAATGGGTTGCAAAGGGTGGGAAGCTACTGTAGCTAAGTAAGGTTTAGTTCCTAATTAAATGAATGTTTAAAGGCATGGCTAAAGGGGATGAAATTATAGGAAGGTAGTGTATTAGAGTTGGACATGGTATGGAAGTTGACTTACGTATTGGTGAGAGTGGCAAAAGATAAGTGTTGTGCTATAGAAATATAGCACTTTCAACATTTAAAATGAGGAAAAAATACAAGTTTTTGATGTTATTTCTTTTAGATATGATGCTCTTTGGGTATGTATTATAGGAAATCATATTTTGGATGATAAGTTTGTGAAAAAGGGTGTTTTTGGCTATTTTTGGAGAAATTATGGGATATTCGGGATGGTGATCAAAGCATGTTCGAGAATCAAAGAAGATATAAAATGATGACTCTCGGCACTTTCCAAATCAATATGTGTCTGCATGTAGGACCTACATACCGAATGTAGGAAAAGCAAGGACCAGAAGTCTAAAATTCTGAGAGCTGAACTTGCAGGATTTTTTTCTCCCGGTACCTGCAGTTTGTACCTACACCTAGTGTCAGGACTGCAGGTACTACCTGCGCCTGGTGCTAGACCGCGGGTACGGACCACATATAGCCACCGATTTGGTTTTCTCCTATTTCGTTTGGGCTTTGGTTTTAGGGTTTCCTCATGTACTATAAATACCCTTTATGTGTTTTAGTAAGATTTACGCACTTTTGATATTCACAAACATATTTTGATTCCAACATTCGATTTTGATCTTGGGATTATCTTGCATTGACTTCAGTTGATTAATTCAGTAATGGTTGTGGGTTTTTACACTTTTTATCATTATGATTTCTTCTATGCTTTCAACTATGAATGATATTGATTTCTTCACAATTGTGAGTGGCTAAAACCCATATCTAGGGTTGTGGAAACCCTAGTAGATTGACAAAGTAGGGTAAGTGCAATTGTTGAATTAAACCGATACTCATGGCATGCATTGTTTTATCTTCACTATAATAGATTTATTAGCGGTGTCCAACATTAAGAGCCCACCTAGATTATTGCTACTTCATCCAAAAGAGGAGTAGTGACTAGGTAAAGGTAATGGAAATAGTAACTTGGAGTTTAACAGTTGATCCACGCTACTTGGTACAATCTAAGTAAGATCGTTGACTATCATCTAATAACTAGAGACTGAAAAGGTAATAGTTATCTGGGATCAAGATAAGGTTTAGTCAAGCGATATCCTGAGACTTAAAAAGTAAATGGTGAAATTCTTCTGCTCGTCCAAAAGACTGCAGAAGGTACATAACTTATCGATTCTGCTTGCAAGGTATCGGGTTGGTTAAACATAACACGATAAATCTTTGGAGTTGAGAAGCCAGGGGGAAGACAATCCTATTATTCACCAATACTGATCACAACCAAAGTTAATAGCTAATCTTTGTTTGATATTTCCATTCAAACCCCCCATTTAGTTTCCTATTATTTCTCGTCGATTATACATCTGAAATCTATGAGTCCACAAATTACATTGGGATTTGACCCCAACCTTAGTTAGGTTATTATATTTTTACTGCGACCATATTATCATCAAATAGGATGTGTTTTTTGGGCGTCATCAAAATTTTGGTGCCGTTGTTGGGGAGTACGGTGTTGATTTATGAACTAAGGTCGTAGCAATCTTTAAGTCTTTTTTTTTGTTCATAGTTGGGCATACGTTGGTGTATGCCTAGCACACGGTGTAGGTGTAATCCCTTACTCCCACTAAATCTGAATCCAGAAAGGTTCCTACAAACACATAGTAGGATGTCTGAGCAGAAAAGAGATAAACTTCCTGGAAGGGGTTCGTAATGTTGTACCTCCCCCTCCTCTTGAAGGAGTTCAGGACATTGTTGATCGATAGACTGGTGAGCTTTTAAATCAAGATAAAAATGAGAGGAGGGTACTAGAGGAAGCTCAATGCATAGCTATGGAGGTAAAGTTAGCTTAGCAAGGACAGGTAGCAGACCGTCGAGCAGTACTTGGTGAGAACTAGAATAGAAATAGAGGAGGACGCCTTAAGTGATCCCAGCTTATCAGTATGTTCAGTAATATGAAGATGATGAAGAGGATCTGGGATACGTTGATCCGGCAGATACTGGAGCTATTGTTCCTCTTGTTTTCTCCCCTGATGTCAAGTTCAATATTTCTAGTGCTATGATTCAGTTCTTATACTTGAAAGACATGTTTGCAGGGTTGCATACAGATGACGCAAACAAGTGTCTAGCAAATTTTATTGGGATCTGTACTTTATATACCATACCAGGGGTAGACCAAGAGGCATTGAGTCTAAGGTTGTTTCTCTTTTCCCTTACTAGAGAGGGATCTTTATGGCTAGGGGAACTTCCAAGAGGGTCTATCAATACATGGAGTGAGTTACGCTGGCAATTCTTGAACAGGTTCTTTCCTCCATCCAGGCTATTACAACTCAAGGATAAGATTTATAACTTCAAGCAGCTACAATCAGAATCTATGTATGAGGAATAGTCTATGTTCATGAAGAAACTTAGCATGGTACCTAACCAACGAATCTTAGGGACAAACTTATTGGAGATCTTCTATAGAGCCCTGACTATCAATTTTAGAGCAATGACAGACACTATCTCCAGAGGAGAATTCATGATATTATGATAGGAGATGGCTTCGAGTATTGTAGCTCAAATCTCATTTACTAACTGATGGTGGCAAACCCAATAGGTTGAGAGAGGTTCTGACATTTATACCATTGAAGCTTCTGGTAATTGAAGAGTAGATGAGAAGGTTGTAGCATAGGAGATTTCACTTTTGAGGACATACATTGGTGAGTTGGCCAAGCAATTTGCAATAATAAATTCTGAAAAGGTTAATGCAATAGGGGTAAAAAGTGCAACTTCTAGGGTGTACGAGTTTAAGTTAGAGGAGGATGCAAAGTACGTAGATTATCATCTGGAGGATTTCCAAGCCCAAGGGAAAGGGATTCAAGGTCGGAACTATGATTATAGTGATAAATAATTCCACCTGGCAGACGAGATGCAGAATTGAGAATAAAAGAGATGTTGGCTAAGCTAATGTAGTTTCAAGAGTGTCAAGAATATTGCCTTAAAGAACTCAAGATCGATGTTTCAATATTGTCCCAGAAGGTTGAGTCACGTACAACTGCTATCAAGCAGTTGGAGCAGTAGTATGGGTAAATCTTTATTACTTTAGTTGAGAGAGGATCAGGAGCACTTCCCAGAGATAATGTTTTTAATCCTACAACACAGGTTCGTTGTCTGGCTATTAACACGATGAGTGATTCCCCACCTGATGAGCACTTTTTACCCCTACTAATAAGCCAAAGATAAAAATATTATTGCAGATGAGCCACCTGGAGCTGAGTTTGAGAAGCTGACTTGTAGTGATAATGTTTTTAGGAGTGATGATGATGATGATTGGGTAGAAGGAGATATCCAAGATCTAGTGCAGATGTTTAGCATAGATTTTCATGAAGAGCTAGTTGAAAAGAAGGGAGACCCAGGTGCAGTAAACATCCCATGCTCTATTGGGCCTTATAAGATTAATCAGGATTTATATGATATGAGAGCAGGTATAAATGTAATGCCATTTGTAATATACAAAGTATTGGGGTTAAGAAAACTCAATCCTATATATGCAAGGTTGTTGATGAAGGGTTCATCTGTTAAGGAGCCAGTGGGTATTGTGCGCAATATAGAAGTAAAGGTGGCATCGTTCACATATCCAATAGATTTTATGATTTTAGACTCTGAAGTGGATAATCATTCTTTGATTATCTTGGGTAGACCTTTCTTATCCACTGGTCGAGTGTTGAATAATATGGACCTATAGGAGATCACTTTCAAATGGAATGATAAGCAAATAGTGTTGAATATATGCATGATAGTTCAACAACCTAATAATATGATAGTGGTAGCAGTGATTCATGCAGTAGAGGATGATGTAGTAGAAACAGAGGTTCTTATTGAGGCAAGATTAGGGGTAGAAACATTAGCAACGATGATTATGAACTTTGAGAGTGATGGGATAGATGAGTATGATGAGTTGGTTTAGGCACTGCATGACATAGGTTCTTAAAAATACATCTCTAAGTAGCTGGGTCTTGACTTGAAGAACAAAACCACACTTCCTGCAACACCATCAATTGAAGAACCACCAGAATCAAAATTGAAGGCGCTCTCACCTCATTTGTAGTATACACACTTGGTGGCCAACAAGACCTTACCAGTAACTATTGCAACAGATCTAGCAGGAGTGCAGCTGGAAGCTTTGATATCAGTGTTACAAAAGTTCAAGAGAGATATTGGGTGGACCATTAAAGACATTGTAGGGATTCCACCAGGTGTATCCACACATAAGATACATCTTGAGACGGATATCATTCCTAGTATTGAGCATCAGAGATGACCGAATCCTCCTATACAGAAGGTAGTGAAAAAGAGATAATTAAGTGGTTAGATGCTGGGGTAATTTTTGCCATTGCAGACAGCAAGTGGGTGAGATCGGTTTAATGTGTGGCAAAGAAAGGAGGAGACACAATGATTCCAAATAAGAAAAATGAGTTAGTACCAATAAGGCCAGTGACTGGTTAGAAAGTATGCATGGACTGCAGTAAGCTGAACAAGTAGACCTAGAAAGACCACTTCCCTGTGCTATTCATGGATCAGATGTTGGACAGATTAGCACACAGGGTTTGGTACTATTTTATTAATGGGTATTCGGGCTACAATCGAATCATGATTTCTCTCGAAGACCAATAAAAGACTACTTTTACTTACCCCTATGGGACCTCTGCATTCAAGCAGATACCATTCAGGTTGTGTAATGAGCTGGCTACTTTTCAGAGATGTATGATGTCCATATTATCTAACATGGTGAAAGACACTATTGAATATTTCATGGATGACTTCTCAGTGGTTGGAGACTCATTCGATGACTGCTTAGTTTATTTGGCCAGTGCACTGCAGAGATGTGAAGAGTGCAACTTGGTATTCAATTGGAAAAAATGCCACTTCATGGTGAAAGAAAGTATCGTCCTAGGGCACAAGATTTCCATGTATGGTATTGAAGTAGACAAGAAAAAATTGAGGAGATTAAGAAGCTGCCGCCGCCAGTGTCAATTAGAGGCATACAGAGTTTTTTGGGTCATGCAGGCTTTTACAGAAGGTTAATCAAGGACTTCTCTAAAATTGTAAGTCCTCTATGAAATCTTTTAGAGAAAGAGGTGAAATTTTTCTTCGACAATGATTGTATCAAGGATTTCAAATTATTAGGAGCGATTGATTTCAGCGCATATCATTTTGTCTCCTGACTGATCTGCACCTTTTGTGTTAATGTGTGATGTGAGCGGAGTGGCCTCGGGAGCTGTTCTAAGCCAAAGAAGAGAATTGATACTGCATCCCATCTACTATGCTAACAAAACTTTAAACCCCACATAAAAAATTACATAGTTATCGAGAAGGAACTATTTATGGGGGTTTTTGCTTTTGAAAAATTTTGGTCCTATTTGATTAGGACTAAGGTTGTAGTGCACAATAACCATGCAGCCTTTAGGTACTTAATGGCGATGAAGGATGCCAAACCTATATTGATACATTGGGTTCTTTTGATGCAAGAGTTTGATTTTGAAGTCAAGGACCGAAAAGGTAAAGAAAGTCAAGTTCCAAACCACTTATCTAGATTTGAAGAAGAGACAATACTAAAACCAGGAGACAACATCTCATTATTTGATTCCCTGGTTTACTGATTTTGCCAACTTTTTGGCAAGTGATATTATCCCAGAAGATCTATCCTTCCAGTAGCGACGGAGATTTATGAATAAGCTAACGAATTACTTTTGGGATGATCCGTATTTGTTCAGGGTTTGCATTGATGGTGTGATTCTTATATGTATTCCAGATATGGAGATAATCAGCATTTTGGAAGCTTGCCAATCTTCACCAGTTGAGGGTCACCACAGTGGAATATGAACAATCCACAAAATTCTAAAGTGTGGGTATTACTAGCCTTCAATTTACAAAGATGCTCATGATTTTTCAGAAGCCTATGACCAATGTCATCTTTAAGGCAACATTTCACGGCACTAGGAACTCCCTATGACACCCATTCTGGAGTTAGAGTAGTTTAATATGCGGGGGATAGATTTCATGGGCCCATTTGTGAGATCCAATGGCATAAGGTACATACTGATAGTGGTTGTGTAACGCCCCGATTCCCGAGAACCGGAACGCCACACAGTGCTTATGATCATGAAGGACCACAAGCTAACCCCTTTTTGATATCTGTACCTGTTCACTGCATAATATAATAAAATACATGCGTAAACTTGCCATAAGGTTCAAACATCTAAAAATATGCAATACTAGAAACCACACACTAATACATCTATCTGAAAAGCCTCTAACTGTCTAAACTGTGGAGTTGAAGGGACAATCCCCCAACTAACTCCATCTACTAAAATCAATGAAACACTGAAATGGAATATCCTCGGATGATGAGGACTCACTGCTGCACCCACTGCTACAAGATCTGATAGCTAAATATACTCTGAATCTCGATCTTCTGAACCTATGGTGGGGAAAACACCATAGCGTGAATGCGTCAATACAAAGAATGTACCGAGTATGCAAGGATAGGGTAAGGTGAAATATAAGGCTTGTACATAAACATAACAATCTGAATAATATGTATTCGCTGGAATAAACATATATAGAAACTCTGCAGTTACTAATTTTGAAACATGTCTGATCAACAATACACACATGGATGCATAAAGTACAACTGAAATCATCATGACACCGAATGTTACATTTTGAACGCTGACACCCGAAAATAATAATACTGACAATAAGATACTGAGTATCTGAAGCTACTAGAGCTGACATCCGTACTTATCCATACTGAGAAATCAGATAACTGATATTACTGATATTTGATATTCAAATTCACCAACTCTGGAACACTGAACAACTGAATCTGAGATCAACCCTCATCTAGCAGGAAGTCTCTATACTCAATGATAATGATAATGGGTAAATAAGTTTGAGAGCAACCCTCATCTCGCAGGAAGTCTCTCTATTCAATGATAATGATAGCAATACTGGGAGGCCTATATCTGACAACCTCAACTTCTGCATATTAACTAAGTTCTTTTCTGAGACTGTTACTGAAACTGTGGGAGTGATTATTTAACCGACATGCCCCACTTACCACAAGTGGGATCCAACCTGTACCCCAGCTGGAAGGGTGTCAATACCGTTCCACCAGTAAAGACAACTGCATAGGACCTCTACTATCAGGACCTCAAACGAGAACGGTGGGACCCTCTACTCGCAGGACAACCACCTCATCTAACTCTCTACTCGCAGGATAGATGTCTCAACCTACGCTGGCGATGTAGTTCTAGAGCATAAGGATTTCTACCAGGAATCAAACCCTCTACTCATAGGAATGTTCCCATCCTTATCTCGCTCGGTGCTGAATCCTACTCCCAACTGAAAGACACTTAACCGGTTCTTAACTGTACTCAACTGAACTGAATCTATTCTCACATTATGATACTTTATCAATATGACAGAGTTCGCTTGATTCCGTTCTCTGACGTAGTATTTCTAAATGCCACTTACTTTTAAGATAAGCTTACTATCTCACAAAATGTATAGAGGTCTGTAACAGAGTGAATTGATATGTAAGATTTCAGAGCTTCATGGCCCGAGTATTCGATAAAGAATGATCTTCGAGATTACTGAGTTTTCCCCAAGTTTTGAAACTAACTGGGAGTTCATTGTTCATCGCTCAATTGAGATTACCGTGAAACTGACTCGGCTCTAGACCAGCAGACTATTTCGGGCATACGTACCCCCAACACACAATAGCATTAAGTAACACAAGATAGATAACTCATACACAACATTCCCATAGGCCATCATACGCAACACATAATTGATGACTTCACACTTAGCAAATCAAATGCCCTCATTTCTTCATATAAGCATCCAATCGAACACGTGGGGAGCATGCTTTGGGTCCACAAAAAATACTACGCACAAACATCATAGTTACCTCAACAATTCATTATGGCATTCCATCATACAACCACAACGCACTACAAATTCAAGGAAATCAACTATCCATAGAAACAAAGCATGAATTTATCTTTTAAGACCTAATGAACCACAATGCATAGTTTCCTATTCTCTTAAATATCTTGTCAAACATATAGTAGACATAAGTTAAGCATATGGATATGGCATGAAATCATAATTTGGATAACAAACATGTCAAATACTTAATTCTTCTTCACATAGGCATTTTAGCAATCACCTTACATGCACCATTTAAGGCATAGGTTTAATGCTCTATTTCATGCACCACAACACCATCATCCTTCAACTTCAACATCCACATTTCTCAATTCGCAATCCAACTCACATTTAGAAAATATTTGACATATCAATCAATAGTAGGGATATATAATTCCCAATAACAATTATCAAGTCATAACAAGGAAATAATGGAATAATAGTATAAATCAAGGCTTAACAATTTAAATCATCATATATTCATAATCAATTAATTTTGGACCTATTATGTTATAAAAACAAAATCTCTAGTCTCTTAGGTATTTTCACAAACACCTTACATGCACTTCTTAGGCATAGGTGGATTCATCAAGATTACAAGTATTCAATCACCCATTTCATATATTTATACATCACACACCACCATAATTTCCACAAACATACAAAGATCCCTTCTTGGATATCATCAACTTCAACAACATAATCACCAACCATCACACAAATACTACACACATATACTTCAACCAACACACTTAATCATCCCACACATATCTCAACCATCATGTGAATACTACACACATACACAATGAAAATTTAAAAAGTATAATCATATATATATATATACACATATGTATCTTGAGCCTTTGAAAAAGGATTTGTGGGATCTATGGACGAAAGGATCCCATAGATAAACACTTGCATACCTTAGATTTCGTAGCCGAAGAGATTGACAGAAGCAATTCGCGAAGCGAAGCCTTGAATTGATTTCCCCCTAATTGGAACCCTAACCCTAACTCCTCTTTTTCTATATATATATATACATATATTTTGAGAGAGAGATATAAGAGAAATGAGAGAAAATGAATGACAATTCTCAGCTCAAAGGGGGTATATATAGAGGGTTACAATAATGGGAAATGACCAAAATACCTTTAAAAATCAATCAATGTCAAATCTGCCCTTCAGTGATCTATTCGATAGGCTGAAGTAAATTGGCCATAACTTTTTACTCCGATGTCGAAATTGGATGAAACCAATTTAATTGGAAAGAAGACTCCCAGGGATTTCCGTTGATATATAGAAGCTCACACAGTTCATTATGTACAAGGAGTTATGATCGTTTAAAGTTTGAGAAAAAATACACCTGGCCTCAGTACTTTTTCCTGCACGTTTTACTGTTCATCAATATTCACCGTTAGATCAGAATATTCGTAACTTATTGCTTGGGTGTCCGTTTTGGGTGATCGACATATCATTGGAAATCTTATTTGATTCTCTACGAAATGGTGGGTTGAAATCCAAGAAATGACACACAAAAAAATTATAAATCATTCTAGAAGATGGGACCCAATACATTTACGCATAAAATTTTGACGAAAAATTTTCCGGGGTATTACAGGTTGACTATGTATCAAAGTGGGTGGAGGCGGTTAAACTTCCATACAATGAAGGTAGAAACGTCACCATCTTTTTAAAGTGGAATACCTTTTCCCTATTTGACACTCCACGTGTAATTATCAGTGATGGTGGGCCATACTTTTGCAACCATTTTTTCAAAGCACTGCTTGATATATATGGTGTGAGGCACTGTAGCACCTCAAAAGTACCCTCTAGACGTCACATGGTGCTCAAGACTACAAAGTGTCACAAGCTATTCCATTAGGCCTACTTACCTTGAAACTCGTATGAAAAATGAACTAATATAAGTAAAATTTGAAAGTAAACAGAAACATATCTCAATACAAGTCTTTAACTTGGGAGTTTTTAAACAAATTCTTGAACTTACAACTTAAATAGTCTTACAAGTCTCTATTACGGACTAGTGAGCTACTAGGAAAGATCCCAGCTGACCCAAACATACACTGAAATCATATAACTAAAATACTTTCATCAATAACAAGAGTCTTATAAACTGAATCCTCGAATTATGAGGACTCACCATAATCAAGATGTAGGTGATGATGCCCGTAGTCAGTCGTGCTATTGGAAACGAACACCAAAACCTATATTATAAGACAATGTAGCATATATACATATATTGGGTAGTACTTCTTGAATGTACTGAGTAAAACAATAGCTGAATGTACATATAAACTTTCAAATGGTGCATGCTAACTATTGATGACTCACCTTGAACTTGAATAAAACAAAGATTACAAAATCATAAACATGAGTAATGAAGCACAAGGATAAACTTTATAAGCCATAATGCCTAGTTTCTAATAGCTTTGGTTTTATTCATTCTTATGGGAGATCTTTCTAACCGATATAAACCATGTGAGCTACATGGAGTCCAACGTCTTACCCACATTGGGGAGAGCTATTCTACCCTTGCCATCAGAATAGAACCTTAATCTTAGTGATCACTTTACTTATTCCATATTGGGAAAAATCTTAACCTATGGTGACTCGTAGTTTCTAGGAATTTAGGATACGCTCATCTATATTACCTTCTCGGTGCTAAATACTATTTATAGAATACTTATATGCTCATACTTTAGGAAATCCACATTAAAATAGTATAAGGGATTATAGACTAAAAACCAATTATGCTTCTCTTTCTTTAAATCATGATCAGGATGAACAAATGTGGATTCCATATCTTATCTCAAAATCAAAAGATCAATCTTTGCTTTGAATTATAGTATAAACTTATCAGTGGAACTTAAGAGCATAATCTTCTTGTAAACTCAATACTTGTACTTAGAACTTATAATAGATGCTTAAATTCTTAGAAATTCATGACAAAACTTCATGCTCAATAATCATCTTGAAATACTTCACAATTCACGTCAAGATAATAAAATTTAATTCACAACATGAATCTTATAAATCAAAGGATGAATATAAGTAAATCTCTATGCACTTAAAGCCTTTAATCTAATGATATTATAATAATTCCAGAATATGACTATTTGGGTATGAATCCTAATTCAAAATAAAGAAATTCAATCTTAAAAACCATGTATTTTGGGCACAAGGATGAAAGAATAACCTTGTTCAGAAACCTCACATACCTTAAGTTTCTTGACTTGTGAAGAAAGTTTGAATCTTGGGACGTGCAGGGATGAACATGTGAGAGAACCCTAATCTTGATGTTTCTTGATATTCTTGATAATGAGAGGAGGAAAGTTTTGGTATTTGATTGGAAATGATAAGTAAATAATGCCTCTTTGAGGGTTATAAGTCATGGATGGGAAGTTATAAGGGAGGAAATGACTAAAAAGCCCTTAACTAAACTTCACAGAAAAAACTCATCAGTCCTTACGTCTCTACCATATGACTCATATGGAAAGATACGACTTAGCACCTCAGCTCGTAAGCATATCAGACTCAAAAGGGGTACTCACTGATCAACATACGAGTTTTACTTATAACTAGCATCCTTTCATATGACCTCTGACCCTATACTAGTACCTTGGAGGGAAGCTTAGGAAGACCTCTCAGAAGAACTTACCATCTAACATCATACCACTCATACCCTACTTGACGACTTCTAGGGGGTCAAGTCATATGATGTATATAAGCATAATATACCACTCGTAAGGTAGGGTACGACTCAATATAGAAGTCTTATGATGCACAGAAACTCCCAAAAATGGGGTCTCATAATATCTCCCCCTTGGAAAATATTCGTCCTCGAATGTGATTCATCTAGGATAAGAATTACGACAAGAATCAACCTTTCAACACTGAATTTAAAACCAAGCTTACCACTTTCATAAGGTTTTAATTTCTCACAACATAAGATACGATATAGGAGCACCTAAATGGACTTAGGGAGAAAGAATCTGCTGGAAATAACACTTTACCTTAGGTAAAAGCAGAACTTGATGAAAAGAGATGAGGATACTTTGTCATCCTGTCTGCTTCAGCTTCCCAAGTAGCCCCATCAACTAATTGGTTTCCCCAAAGAACTTTCACTGACACTACTTCTTTATTCCTTAGACTTTGGACCTGTCTATCAAGTATCTAAATTGGAATTACTCATATGACAAGTTATCTTTGACTCCAATACTCTCTAGAGGAATCACTATGGATAGAATTTTGAAACATTTCTTAAGCATTGAAACATGGAATACAGGATGAACGACAACTAACTCTGACGAAAGATTCAATTCATAAGAAACCTCTCCTACACGCTTCAATATCTCATAGGGACCAACAAATTGCGGGCTCGATTTCTCTTTCTTCCAAAATATCATTCTCTCATTCATATGAGACACCTTCAAGAATACCCAATCGCCTACTTCAAATAGAGCTCTCTCCTTCTTATATCGAGATACGATTCCTGACATCTCTGAGTAGTTTTTAATCTCTCACAAATAACTGAACTTTCACCATATCTTTAAGAACAGAGTTCGACCCAATCAAATTTGCTTTACCAACCTCAAAATATCCTATAGGTAACCTACACCTACGCCCATACAACACTTCAAATGGAGCCATCTGAATACTAGCATGATAACTATTACGGTAAGCAAACTCAATCAACGGTAAGTGGTTATCCCAGTTTTCTTTAAAGTCTAAATTACACGCCCTTAACATGTCTTCTAATGTATAAATTGTACTCTCATCCTGACCATCTGTCTGTGGTTGAAAAGCAGTACTAAGTTTAACCTTTGTATCTAGGCCCTTCTAAAAAGATTGCCAAAACTGTAAAGTGAACTGTGGCCTCTATCTGAAATGATGGATAAGGGTATCCCATGAAGCCTTACTAACTCATGTACATACACCTTGGCATAATCCTTCGTGGTATCAGAAGTCTTAACCTATAGAAAATGGGCTGACTTTGTTATTCGGTCTACTATGTCCCAAATTAATTCATGCTGATGTCTTGTATGAGGTAACCTAGTGATGAAATCCATATTTATTACATCCCACTTCCAAGTAGGTATACTAATCTCTTGTAACGAACCACCTGGTCTTCGATGTTCAACTTTGACTTCTGATAATTTTGAAACTTGGGTATAAACTCGGATATGTCTTTCTTAATACCATTCCACTAATAAATTTCTCTTAAGTTGCAGTACATCTTAGTAGCACCCGTATGAATGGAATATCTCAAACCATGAACCTCATCTAATATCCTTTCCCTCAACCCGTGTACATTCATAACGCAAATTCTGCCTTGATAACGAAGTACACTATCTACCTTTTGGGAGAAAACCTCAACCTTTTGCTGTTGAACTGCCTATAATATCTAGCTAAGTATGGGATCATTTTGCTGTTTCTCCTTCATTTCCACTACCAAAGATGATTTTGAACCATTCTGAACTACTACTCCCCCATCATCAGTGTCGAGCAGTCAAACTCCCAAATGATCTAATATATATACTTCTTTAGCCAACTCCCATTATTCCTCCTTCACATAAGACACACTACCCATAGACAGTCTACTTAGTGCATCTGCCTTTACGTTAGCCTTACCCGGATGATATAGCTCATTCATGTCATAATCCTTTAATAACTCCAACCACCTTCTCTAACGAAGATTCAGCTCTCTTTGAGAAAATACATATTGAAGACTCTTATGGTCAGTGAAAACATTAACATGCACACCATATAGATAGTTCCTCTAAATTTTCAATGCAAAAACCACAACAAATAACTCCAAATCGTGATTTGGGTAATTCTTTTTATGTTCCTTAAGTTTCCTAGAGGCATAAGCTATCACTCTCCTATTTTGCATTAACTCACAACTTAACCTAACTCTTAAAGCATCACAATACACCACAAATCTGTCTAACCCTTCTGGTAAGTCTAACACTGGTGCCGAAGTCATCCTATCCTTCAACTCTTGGAAACTCTTCTCACACTTATCCGACCATATGAACTTCACTTTTCTTTAGGTCAGCTTAGTCAATAGTACCGCTAGAGAGGAGAACCCTTCAACAAACTTTCTATAGTAGCCATCCAAATCCAAAAGGCTCCGAATATCGGATGGATTGATGGGTCTAGGACAGTGCTTCACTGCATTAGTCTTTTGAGGATCAACATGAATACTAGCCCCTAAAATGACATGCCCCAATAAGGTAAAATATTCTAACCAAAGCTTACATTTACCAAACTTCGCATACAACTGACGATTCTTGAAGGTCTGCAGTACTATTTTTAAATAGTCTGCATGCTCTTCCTCACTTCTGGAATACACCAGTATGTCATCAATAAAGACAATCACAAACATATCTAAGTACTGATTGAAGACCCTGTCAGCAAATCCATAAAGGCCGCAAGAGCATTTGTCAGTCCAAATGACATAACCATGAACTCCGAATGGCTATACCTTGTTCAAAAAGCTATTTTCAGAATGTGTTGTCCCTAACTTTCAACTGATGATAGCCCGAACTAAGGTCAATCTTAGAGAACCATTTGGCACCCTGGAGCTGATCAAACAAATCACCGATTCTAGTAATGGTATACATGTTCTTGATAGTATCCTTGTTTAGCTATCTATAATCTGTACACATTCTGAGAGTACCATCTTTCTTGTGTATGAAAATAATTGTAGCAGCTCACGAAGAGATAGTGGGTCTGATGAAACCTTTATTTAAGAGGTCTTTAAGATGTTTTTTTAAATACTCAATCTTCGTTGGAGCCATACGATATGGAGGAATAGAGATGGTTGAGTATCAGGAATAAGATCAATACCGAATTCTATTTCTCTACCTGGAGGCACCTTTGGAAAATCTTTAAGGAATACCTCAGGAAACTCATTGACTACACAGACTGACTGAACTATTGAAGCATCAAATTTTGTATATTTGACTCAAACTAAATGATAGATTAACCCTTTTGATATTAACTTTCTAGCTTTAAGATAAGAGATGAAACAACCTTTGAGAGACATAGAACTACCCCCCACTCAAAAACTTCCTCATCAAGAAACTAAAACTTCATCATACGGGTGCAATAATCTATTGATGCATATCATGAATGGAGCCAGTCTGATACGGAACAAATAAGGGAACACCAAAATTAGTCCAAAAAATAGTCCACAAAATGGAAGAAATCTGTGAACCCTTTTGGAGACCAAGTCTCGGCTTCCTAAGAATACAATAACAAGAAGATAACAAGGTGTTTATTACACCAAATCAGCAGACAACAAACTAGATTAACAACATAAGATGATGAACAAGAATACACAAGATTCGGATTTAACAAAAACAACAAGAACACAAGATTACAACACAAACACTAAACAAGATTACAAGAAGGTAAAATAATAGATAGATAGACCACATGAAGGTATAATCTTAAGAACCCAAGAATGGACACTCTTGGACCCTTAACACTACACACAATAATAAATCTATCTCTTACGTGACACAAGATCAGATTCCACCTCTCTAGCATCAACGTTTCCAAGCAAGCAACAACAAAAGAGAATCCACCCTATTGTTGTATCCTAGTTTCGGTGGTCACTCTTCTCACTAGAGAGAGAGAGCTTGTTACAAGTCTTACAAGACCAAAAGGCCCTTCAAAGAGTGGGCACCCATCTAGTGTAATTTATGGGCTGATTTGGGTGCATTTTGGGCCTCTTTTACACTTCAATTGGACGTGCCAAGGCTCGGGTCCAACACGCACGCTCCTAAGTTCATATCCGTGATTATTCCCGTATCATTCTTTCCATCTTGGGAGGAATTTGTCCACATATTCACAGCTTCACCTCATTCAATTGGTCACTTCAAAGGAAACCTACACAAAAATAGTCTGCAAAACATGAAGAGCCCGAGAGCTCAATAATAACAAGGGAAGTATCAAAAAATGAGCTAAAAACATCCCACAAGAAATGCACAAAAATAGTCCACAAGCTAGCCAAACCCAAGAGCATAATGACAATAAGTCTCGGATCCAACATCTTCATTTTGACCCTCGGCTTTCTCTCCCTCTTGAGATTGGACTTCAATCTCATCCGACTAAAGTCTCCTTCTATCATATAAGCATCATCTTAGACTCCATATCCTTCATATCTCTCTCTACCATGTTCCTCTTCTTGGATGTATCGGTTTTTAAAAAGGGAAGTTTTGGTTGAGAGGCTCGATTTGGTAACGTGGAGCTTTGGTTGTGAAGCTTGGATGGGAGGAAATTGGCTTCCAAGTCCTTCTTGTTGGACTTGATAAACTTGTGGGGTAAGTGGTATATCTTGTTCTCAATTTTGAGGGCTATTTAGATCTTGGCTTGTGGTATTATGTGATTGTCTTGGAGGATTGGTCATTGGAAGTAAAGTTTTGGGAGTAAAAACACGAGAGTTCCTTTGACTCCCCATTCGATCCAACCTATCACGCATAGTTACCACATCTGAGTCATTTTTTTAAGACCCGCATTTTCCCTAGTAAAGTCTCGAGACAAATCATCAAGGAGGGCCAAAATGGTTTCCATTATGGCCAAAAAGTTACCTACAAAACAACAAACAAGTTAGTTGTACAAGAATGGTCCTCACACTCCCTCTCTATTGTTTTGGCTCTCGGATTTTTTTTCTCACTTTGATCTCACAAGTGTCGTAACCTTGTTGTACTCCGTGAGGTAGTAAGAGGTGGACCAAGTATTACAATGACTCAAAAGTATAAGACTCACAAAGGAACGTATACACGAAGGACGGTTTCAAAACTAACTTACAATATAAAACTAGCTTGTAAGTTAGTAATGGAATCAACAAACGAAACTAAAGAAACAACACAATGAAACTAGAAGATCAAATTTTGAGCTTAAAATTTTCGTGTGAACAGTAACTTGGGTGACATAGCAGCATACCATTGGTCATAGCCCCATAATTACTCACTAGTTGAAGTTTACAAACTTTAGTTACTATGTAATGAAAACAATTGATTTTGGAGGGAAAGTATATGTCTTAAATCTCCTTTAAGTCTAATCTTCAAAAGGCAAGACTTGACTTTGTACAATTCCCACAAAACAAGGTTCCTTGAAAGAAGAAAAGTAGTTGAAAAGTAGATGTTAAGTCAAGAAAGTGATGGCTCAAGTCTTCTCACAAACAACTTTACAACTTGTAGGTTCACCTTATTGAATCTATGTTACACTTTGGTTGTCTTAAGTTGTAAGGTGAGATGAAGAACAAGATGAACACCACAACAAACTTCAAGAACACATCAACAACACAACAACAATTTCCACCCCACAACAAACATCAACACACATCACGACCAATTTTAGTGTCAGCACACGGCCAAGGTTCTTTTTGGTGTTGTATTTTGGTTTTAGCAAGGGTGAAGGTTGTGATGAATGTCAAGAACTCAACAACTACTTTATAAAGAGAAACAAAAACACCAACAACATCCAACAAGGACTATAACAATAAGTCCACACGTCCAAGAACAACAACTTCAACACACGGCCATGGTCTTGTTCACAACAACAATATCAATTTTTTTAAAGCTCAAATCTAGATCGACTCAAAGTGTTAATGGACAAGAATACTAACACTTGAAACAACAACACAAGAAAAATAAATCCTATACATAGACACACAACATTCGTCCAAGATACAACAACAACAAGTTCAACTTCTCGGCCAAGATCTCAAGCTCAAGAACACTTTTTTCTTTCCTTTTTTTATTTTTTCATTTTCTTAGCAAGAAAGCCCAAGATTGGTATTGTAAGAACAAAACCAAAGATGACATTAATACAAAATGATATGGAACAAACAAGGGAACACCAAAATTAGTCCAAAAAATAGTCCACAAAATGGAAGAAATCCATGAACCCTTTTGGAGACCAAGTCTCGGCTTCCTAAGAACAGAATAACAAGAAGATAACAAGGTGTTTATTACACCAAATCAGCGGACAACAAACTAGATTAACAACATAAGATGATGAACAAGAAGACACAAGATTCATATTTAACAATAACAACAAGAACATAAGATTCAGATTTAACAATAACAACAAGTACACAAGATTACAACACAAACACTAAACAAGATTACAAGAAGGTAAAATGATAGATAGATAGACCACATGAAGGTATAATCTTAAGAATCCAATAATGGACACTCTTGGAACCTTAACACTACAAACAACAATAAATCTATCTCTTACATGAAACAAGATCGGATTCCACCTCTATAGCATCAACGTTTCCAAGAAAGCAGCAACAAAAGAGAATCCACCCTATTGTTGTATCCTAGTTTCGGTGGTCACTCTTCTCACTTGAGAGAGAGCTTATTACAAGTCTTATAAGACTCCCAAACATCATCCAAAAACTAAACTAAAAATCCTACAATGTTCCTTTTATAGCTATAACAAAATATAAGTTAAAATGACCAAAAGGCCCTTCAAAGAGTGGGCACCCATCTAGTGTAATTTATGGGCTGATTTGGGTGCATTTTGGGCCTCTTTTACACTTCAATTGCACATGCCAAGGCTCAGGTCCAACACGCACTCTCCTAAGTTCATATCCATGATTATTCCCATATCACAGTCCATGCCTAGGATGATATCAAAATCTACCATCTCTAACTCTATTAGGTCTTCTAATATGATATTATGGAGGACAGTGATCCAACACTTCTTATAGACTCATCTTGTAACAACTGACTCACCCACTGGGGTGGAAATTGAGAAGGGCTTAGAGAGATTTTTAGGGTCTACCCAAAAACTCACAGCAACTAAGGGAGTTACATAAGAGATATTTGATCCTAGGTCTAACAACACATATACATCAATGTGAAATGAATGAAGAATACCACTAACAACATCTGGTGACTCTCCTTCTCTTGACGGAATGGTAAAGCATAGAAATGATTCTGGCATTGACCGCCACTGGCACTGGATAATGTGACCTGTGAAGGAACTAGGCAACCTAGCTAAGCCGGTGCATTAGTAACCTAAGTCTGAGCACAAACAACTCTGCTTCCCTACTTAGCATACAAACACTCTTTGACCCTTTGGCCAAATATCCCCTAACCATAGCAACCCCCTTTTCCTATTATTCACTCACCAGGATGGGTCCTTCTATACTTTGCACATGTCGGGTAACTAGGCCTCCCGACTACACTGTTCTGAGACTAGGAATTTGAAGTCCTGCCCCACTACTCCTGCCTAGCCCTGGGTGTTGGGGAACTAGCTGAAAATGGTGCATGCACTGGTGAATGACCCTGAAACTTTAAACCACTCCCCACTCCATACCTTGTCTGACTATACTCAAACTATCCCATCCTAGCCCTCTTATTTCTCTTTTTTCTCTTCTTTAACTTTTTTGCCTCAATCTGTTGACCATGAGTCATCAATCGAGAAATATCCATATCCCCAATCAGCATGGCAGTCCTACACTCCCTGACTACCAAATATGAGACCCCAGTAATAAACTTACTCATACGAGCACTAGAGTCAGATAACAACTCGGAAGCATACTTAGACAACTGAGTTAACTTAAGGTAGTACTCCTTCACTGTTATAGAGCCCTACCTCAGGTTCATGAAATCCTCCACCTTTGCCTCCCTCATCTCTTGCAAAAACAAACTATCCAAAAATATGTTCTGAAATACCTTCCAACTCACAATAGCTACATTCTCAAGTCTACCTTCCTTCCACACTACAACCCAATCATAAGAAACATCCTTCAGCCTATAGGATGCTAACTCTACACTTACTTCTTATGTAACATTCAT
Organism: Capsicum pubescens; assembly: GCA_030864215.1. Taxonomy (NCBI): domain Eukaryota; kingdom Viridiplantae; phylum Streptophyta; class Magnoliopsida; order Solanales; family Solanaceae; genus Capsicum; species Capsicum pubescens. Next base: position 124,677,217 of record CM061544.1, read on the forward strand.
AATCTAAGTAATTTTTCTTACCTCATCAACAAAGATATGGGGATCCTCATCCACCTTTGACCCATGGCACCCCGATAGATTTATTCTCATAAAGTCCAAAATTCTAGCTACATCTTAGTTACCATTTTGCTAAAGTGGAACTGCTACCTTTTGATTACCCTGAACACTGGCATTCAAAGCTTGGGCCAACACTTGAAAGACAGCCTAAAATTCAGCATGAGACACATCTTATTCAGAGGGTCGGCATGCAGGGGTAGTTAGTCACCATTTTTGCATGCATCGGCTCAGCATGAAGTCATATTTTGTCATGTGAAAGCATAAGTTAAGGCAGATAAAGACAACAGGTAGATAAAGACAACTATAAGCATGATAGATCATGACAGAAATGATGATTCCAAACTCATTCCGTAGCCTCTTGATCATAAATATGGTGTACTTTACACCCATGATCAAGAATCTACGTAACGCGGCTTGTCTGACTTCTTAGGGCTTTTCAAAATCTTAGGCTCTACTACCAATTTTGTAAGAACCCGGAAGTACCCCCTAGACATCACATCATGCCCAAGACTATGAATAGTCCCAAGATAACCCATTAATCCTACTTAACTTGAAACTAGTTAGAAAAATAAACTAATATAAGTAGAACTTGAAGGTAAACATAAAAATATCTCAATAAAAGTTTTAAATTAGGATTCTTTAAACAACTTCTTGAACTTAAAACTTAAATAGTCTGACAAACCGTTATTACGGGATAGAGAGCCACTGGGACAAATCCTAACTGACCCAAACATAAACTAAAATCATATAACTAAAATACTTCCATCAATGATAAGAGTCTGATAAACTGGGTCCTCGAATTATGAGGACTTACTAATAGTCAGGATATAAGTGATGATGCCTGTAGTCAATCGTGATGCTGGAAACAAGCACCAAATCCTAATATTATAAGACAATGTAGCACATAGACATATATAAGGGTTAGTACTTTGGGAATGTACTAAGTATGTGGGGGTGAATGCATAAGTAAAATGATAGCTGAATGTACATATAAACTTTCAAATGATGTATGCTAAGTGTCGATGACTCACCTTGAACTTGAATAAAATAAAGACTGCAAAATCATAAACATGAGCAATGAAGCATAAAGATAAACTTTGTGAGCCATAACGTTTATTTTCTAATAACTTTGCTTTTATTCATTATAATAGGGGATTCTTCTAACTGACATAAACCATGTGAGCTACCATGGAGTCCAACGTCTTACCCACATTAAGGAGAGTTGTTTTACCCCTTCCAATGGAATAAAATCATAATCTTAGTGATGACTTTACTTCATCCATATTGGGAAAAATCTTAACCTACAATGCTCATAGTTTCTAGGAATTTAGGATACGTTCAACCGCATTTCCTTCCCGGTGCTAAATACTTCTCCCAGAATACTTATATGCTTATACTTTAGGAAATCCACCTTAAACTATCATTAGGGTTTATAGATAAAAAACCATTTATGCTTCTCTTTCTTTAAATCATGATTAGTATGAACAAATATGGATTATATATCTTATCTTAAGATCAAAAGATCAATTTTTTCTTTGAATTATAGTATAAAATTATCAATGGAATTTAAGAGCATAATCTTCTTATAAACTCAATTCTTCTACTTAAGACTTATAATATATGCTTAAATTCTTAGAAATTTATGTCATAAGTTCATGCTCAATAATCATCTTGAAATACTTCAACAATTTTCATCAATATAATGAAATATAAATTACAACATGAATCTTATAAATCAATGGATGAAAATAAGGAAATCTTGATGCACTTAAAGCCTTTAATCTCATGGTATTATGATAATTCAAGAATATGAATATTTGGGTATGAACCCTAATTCAAAATAAAGAAATTCAATCTTAAAAACCATGTATTTTGGGCACAAGGATGGAAGAATAGCCTTATTCACAAGCCCCACATACCTTAAGTTTCTTGAATTGTGAAGAAAGTTTGAATCTTGGAACTTGAAGGGATGAAACTGTGAGAGAACTCTAATATTGATGTTTCTTGATATTCTCGATAATGAAAGGAGGAAAAAATTTGTATTTGATTAGAAAAAGTAAGGAAATAATGCCTCTTTGAGGGTTAAGTCATGTATGAGAAGTTATAAGAGAAGAAAAAACTAAACAATCCTTAAATAAAATTTACAAAAAAACTCATCAGTCTTTATGACTCAACCATATGAGTCGTATGGTAATGTATGACTTAGCTCCTCAGCTCGTAAGCATAGCAGACTCAAAGAGGTACTTACTGATCAATATACGAGTTTTACTTACGACTAGTATCCTTTCGTAGAACTTTGAACCTATACTCGTACCTTGTAAAGAAACTTAGGAAAACCTTACTAAAGAACTTATGATCTAACATCATACCACTTGTACCCAACTTGATGACTTCTAGGGGGTCAAGTTGTATCTTCAATAGAAAGTTTCACCCTACCACACTGTCTTGCATACGAGCACAACATACCACTCGTACGGTAGGGTATGACTCAAGAGAGAAGTCGTATGATGCATAAAAACTTCCAGACATAGAGTATCATAGTTATAAGGTGGAAACACCTTACCACCTCAGATGAGTGGGCAAGTAGAAGTCTTCAATAGAGAGATAAAGTCTATATTAGTAAAAATTGTGAATGCCAATAGGACTAAAGTTAGATGATGAATTTTGGGCCTATAAGATAGCCTATAATACCCCAATAAGTGACTCTCCATATCATCTTATGTGTGATAAAGCGTGCCACTTACCAATTGAGATTGAGCATAAGGCACTATAGGTGTTAAAAAGGCTAAATTTTGAGTGGCATGATGCAACAAACTTGAGTTTGAACAAGGTGAATGAGTTGGATGAATTATGAATCTGGGATTATGAGAGATCGACCATATATAAAGAAAGAATAAAGTTATACTATGACAAAAAGATTGAGAAAAGAATTTTCAAACTCGGTGATTTGGTCTTGTTGTACAATTCAAGACTATGCTTGTTTCCTGAAAAGTTGAAATCAAGATGGACTGGACCATTCACTGTGGATAAGGTGTTCCCATATGGTGCTATTGAGATAAGCAGGATGGTGATATCCTATTTAAAGTGAACGGGCAGCTAGTGAAACACTACATGGGAAACCTGGAAATAATAAGAGTTTGTGCTGATATAGACCCTGGCGAAGTATGAGTAACAAAGGGAACTGATTCGTATTGCGATATTAAATTAGGCGCTTCTTGTGAGGCCACCCAAGGTATTTTGTTATTGTATTTGTGTTCGTGATTGACGTTAGATCTCCGCACCTATGGTGCCACATGTATGTTCCTAACTCATTTATTTTATAGAGGTTTGATGCATTGGGGACAATGTATGATTTTAAGTTTGGGGGGGGGAGGGAAGCTAATTGTGGCTCTTGATGTCCTCTTGGGTTTTTTTTTTGTCATGCCTCTTTTCTCCGGAGTCTTTTCCTAGTAGAGTCGGCATGTTTAGGCATATTATGTTTTGTTTTGTGTTATGTTTTTATTTAATTAGGAGATTTCTTAAGTATTTAGGGTAGTTGTTATGTTTTGACTATTCTTATACCCTCCAAATTTAGTGTTTTAGAACTGCGTAAATATATATATGTGTGAATATTATGGATCTTTTTATGGCATTAGGATTAGGAACATGATAATTACTTTAACAATTACATGAACCCGACAGGTAGTACTTGGTTATATTGAATCTGTGCTATGTGTGAGTGAGATACTACGTAGTTCCCTTTGTATGTTGAATTCAGAACTTGCCTGGTTAATATTGCCTAGGCTGAAGGATAGTTGGCTAAGAAAGGATCATAGGCCATTTTTTATTTTAGTCCATTTTTAGACCAAATGACCTTCCATGTGTGAATATTTATCCCTTGATCCTGACTTTGAGCTTGAATGCCTATTTTTCTTATTACACCTTTCATCTATCCATTTCTTGTTACAATGAACCTATTTTGGCCCTATTCCTCCTTGGACATTGTGCACCTCAACTCAGGAAAAATACTTAAGTTGAGGGTAGCTGTCATAGGGGTGTATAGTGTAAAAGGGGTATGAAGAGGGGGTAAAATATGAGAAAAAGCTAGTAGGTCTGGATGTGGCAAAAAAAAGAAAAAGAAAGAATAAAGGAACTACATCCAACTTGAATGTGCTTAAAAGATTAAAAGAGAGAAATAAGGGTAGAATAAAAAGGAAATTGGCTAGTAAGTGAGACCCCAAGGTTAGTGTAGTGCCAAGAAGGCTTAGTCACTTTAAAATTTCATATGTACCATACCATCCCCAAGCCTACATTATAAGCCGAGAAAAGTCCTATTATGATCCTAACTTGACTATATGAATGCTAAGGTAAAGAAAATAAGGGCAAGCCTATGGTATTTGACATGCATTGATTGGAACTTCTCTTCTGAGTGCGAGTGTCTCTTGATCTTCCCTACATTGAAATTTATAATTTCATATGAGTGAGGGGGACATTCTTGTTGTGAGGGAACTTGAGTCATATTGCTAGCTATTTTCTTATTTCAGGTAGTGTAACATGTATATATGAGTGGTTGTCTGTTGCTAATGTAATTACCATACCTTGATCCCATTGTGTCACATTGTTGTGCTTCATATTCATACACAGTTGGTTTTGAAAAATAAGATTGGAGGGGATGTTGTGTTTTGAGTTTAAGTGACTGAATGACTGCCTTGAATAATTTAGTTTCTCCTAGTTAAGTGTTGTTTTTGTTATGTTTTATAGATCGAGGATATGTAAACATTTTAAGTTTTGGGTGTTGATGTGCTATAGAAATATAGCACTTTCAACGCTTAAAAAGAGGAAAAACGTAAGTTTTTGAGGCTATTTTATTAGATATAATTCTCTTTGGGTATGTATTGTAGGAAATCATGTTTTGGATGATAAGTTTGTGAAAAAGGTGAAAAAGGTATTTTTGGCTATTTTTTGAGCAATTAAAGAATTCGGGTTATTTTCTAGCTTGTTCGTGATCAAAGCATGTTTAGGAATCAAAAAAGAGCTGAAAAAATAACTCCCGCCAGTTACCAAGTCAATATGTGACCGCATGTAGGACCTATATACCGCATGTAGGCAAAGCAAGTACCAGAAGTCCAAAATCCCAAGAGATGATCTTGCAAGATTTTTTTCTCCTGGTACCTACGCTCAGTGTGAGGATTGTAGGTACTACCTGCGCCTAGTGCCAGATCGCGGGTATGGACCACATGTGGACACCGACCAAGTTTTCTCCTATTTCATTCGGGATTTGGTTTTAAGGTTTCCTCATGTACTATAAATACCCTTTATGTGTTGTTAGTAGGAGTTACATACTTTTGATATTCACAAACATATTTTGATTTTAAGATTTGATTTTGATCTTGGGATTATCTTATATTGACTTTAGCTGATTAATTCAGTAGTGGCTGTGGGTTTTTACACTTCTTATCATTACAATTTCTTCTATGCTTTCAACTATGAATGATATTGATTTCTTCACAAGTATGAGTGGCTATAACCCATAGCTAGGGTTGTGGAGACCCTCGTGGATTGATGAAGTAGGGGAAGTGCAAAACTTGAATTGAATCAATACCCATGGCATGCATTGCACTATCTTTGCTATAATAGATTTCTTAGTGGTGGCCAACGTTAAGATCCCACCTAGATTATTGCTACTTACTCCTAAAGATGAGTAGTGACTAGAAAAAGATAATGGCAATAGTAATTTGGAGTTTAACGGCCGATTCACTCTACTAGTTACTATCTAATTAAGATCATTGACTATCATCTAATAACTAGAGACTCAAAAGGTAATAGTTAACTGGAATCAAGATAAAGGTTAGTAAGGCGACATCCTGAGACTCAAAAGGCAAAGGGTGAAATCTTTCTGCTCGTCCAAAAGACTTCAAAAGGTAAATAACTTATCAATTCTGCATGCAAGGTATCGGGGTTTGTTCAATATAGCATGATAAACCTATGGAGTTGAGAAGTCAGGGGGAGCACAATCCTAGAGTTCACCAATACAACCTAAGTTAATAGATGTTCTTTGCTCGATATTTCCATTCAAAACCACCCATTTACTTTCCTATCCTTGTCCGTCAATTACAACATCTGAAATTCATAAGTCCACGTATTCCCTTAGGATTTTACCACAACCTTAGTTGGGTTACCAAATTTTAACAGCAATCGTATCATCATCTGATATGAGGTGTTGTTTGGACGTCATTACTAAGTTAGGTAAGGAATTCATAGAAAGAAGGTTATTAGGCTAATAAAACTTTAAGAAGGTTGTTTGGCTAATAAAACTCCTAAGGTGCATGTTTTTCACCTGAATATTTATATAGTGTTTATGTGATATAATCCAAAATGAATGACAATACTTATAGGTACATATTGTTTGTAATGATACTAATCTTGATGTACTCTTTTCTGGGGTATAGGCTGATTGCGTGATTAGTAGATGTTTCATATTTGATATGGTAAAGGTCTCCAACGCCATCCATCATTTATCTCTAACGGTGGGAGTTAGGTCATTTGCATCTTTTAAATTATCTTGTAGTAGCTATTGTATCTATTTAAGCAAAATCATTAGGGTAAAGTATTTTCTTTTGTATTAAAGAAATTGTAACCAGGTATAATAAATTGGAAGATTTATGATTTTTGTTTATGACTTCTGCATTTTTTCAAATTAGATGGTAAGGGTTTTCTTATCTAGCTAGATTAGATTAGGTGCCCGCACAATCTAGTTATTTTGATCGTGACACTATTTATCTCTAAATCTACTATTCATTTTGACCTTGTCTTTCGATAACTACAGGTGTAAGAGTGGTAACCAAAGTCTAGGTCTTAACATTTTTTGTATTGGAGTCCTTAGTGTCAGACTCACTTCCATCATCTTTCTTCCCTTCACTACTATCATCCTTACAAGATGATTCCTCTCCCTTTTTAGATTAGGGAGAGGCAAATATAACTGGAGAAAGTACGAAGACTTGAGTGACATTCATATTCTTTATTCTTGGCTTGGAGGTACTCTAGTTGGTTCTCTTCAATTTGATACTCCTTCATAGAGCCACTTGATTCTTCTGAGCTAGTTGACTAATCAATTGACATATGTGTCTTAGGCTCTTCTAGTTGTTTCTTTTAGGGTGTGGTGTTTTCCCCCTTTTTTGTAGTGTTCTTTGAAGGCAAGTTATATGTAGGAGTAAGAGTTAGTCCCAAAATATCAAGGAAAGAAACACAAGAATTATACTGTAGAATATTAGTACAGGTCAGGTAACAAGTCGTTACTGATGGGTGGTACGACTCATTTCTTGACTTATGAAGTCAAATTCCTGAAACTATCAAAAACAACCACACTCAGTAAGAGTCAGGTGTGTGTGTATATATATTTAAATACTGAAATATACAAAATATATACATTTCCTCACATTTTTTTAAGATAAGAGTTGCAATGTAGTAATTGTAACACCGATATATATATATAGTTTGAATTTGTATGTTGGTGTTATATTATAGATATTGTTCACCAAAAAAATAAACTAATAATCATACACATTAATATACATAAAATTCTACACCGATATTATTTTTCTTAGCTTGACAACAATTGAGATGATTTTTCAAATCCTCTCAATAACATAACATTATTGCACTCCATCCTTCCCCTTATATAATTGTTTCTTTGAGAATGAAGATATTTAATTAGAGAGGTAGTCGTTAATTCTAGGCTGAGTATTAATTAATATTGTATCTACTTTAACAATTTGTAAGAGGAAATTAGATTTTTTGATTATCTTCTTTGTCTAAACTCATATATTAATAGGAAAAGGATTAAATTTACCCCTCTACTTAAGCTCAGTAGCTAACTTTATCCTTCGTTATACTGTCTGGCTATATTTTCGCCCGCTGTTACTGTTAAAACTTCATAGTTAACATTTTATCTTCATTTTGTAATTGTAATGCTGCTACTGTTACATTTGTTAGTTAATTAGTTGGCCGAGTTGGTTAGCAAGTGATCAATTTAGTTTGTGAGTCTGCCACTTGATCAAGTTGTTAGAAGGTTATTAGGAAGCTTCTAAAAGGTCACGTGGTGATCATGTGATCCTATAAATATGTGGCATGTAATTCACATTGTAATTCATTCAATACATAAGTCTCATTTTAACTCATTCTCATTCTTATCCCTCTTCTTCCTACAAAGCTAAAACACTGTTGCAATGGCAGTAATAAGTGAGTATGAGGAAGCATTAGAGGTGTTTTAACATGGTATCAGAGTGTTATGATCCTGGAACTAAAGAAGTAACAATCGAGTGTGAGTTTATTTTTTCACTACAGTGAAGTTTTATCTTTGATTTCTGTTCATTGATTGGTCAGGACAGTTAGAGAAGTTTAGATCTCTCTCTGTAAGCCATAGATCTATGCTTGTAGACCATAGATTTTGAGATATCTGTGATATTTGATCTTAGATTAGTTGTAGTCTTCACAATAGACATGGCACCTAAGATTGATCCTAGTGATCCCCTATTCCTTGGAGCATTAGAAGTAGTAGGAGGTGTATTGATTCCTATTAAGCTATCTAGTTCAGAGAATTGTGGATTTTCGTGTAGATCTTTGAAGATTACACTATTGGGAAAGAGAAAGTATGGATTTGTGATTGGTACTTGTAGCAAAGACATATAGAGATAAATTACATGATCAATGGGAGACATGTAATGCAGTAGTCTTATCATAGCTGATGAGCTCAGTGAGTGTAGAGTTGCTCAGTCGTATTGTGTATGCAACAAATGCTTATGAGCTGTGGGAAGATCTTAAGAAGTGGTTTGATAAGGTAAATTGCATGAGACTGTATCAACTACACAGGGAAATCAATAACCTTCACCAAGGTACTGACTCAGTTTCAACTTATTTCACTAAGCTGAAGAATCTATGGAGTGAACATGATCAAGTTATTCCAGTTCCATCATGTGATTTCCCTAAATCTAAGGAGTATGCAGAGCATCTATATTAGTTAAGGCTAATATAGTTTTTGAGTAGATTAAATGATGCATATGATCTAGCAAAAAGATAGATATTGATGAAACAAATAACACCTACACTTAATCAAGCATATGCAATGATTATTGAAGATGTGATCCAATAGCTTGCTTGTAATACAACTATTAGTGATAAAATTGAACTATTGCTATGCAAGTACATAGAAACCATGCAAAAGCTGGATATGGAAGTAAGAATCATGCATCAACTAGTTATGGAGGTCAAGGTTACAAAAGCAGAAGATGTGATTATTGCAACTTCACTGGACACATAAGAGAGAACTTCTACAAATTGCATGGATATCCTAATAATTGGAGGAATAAGAAGAAAGGAAACTTTAACAGTCCAAAAGGAATATCAAATCAACTATTCCACAATGGTCAAGGTAGAATTGGTAGATATGGACACTCAGATGCTGGTCAACATAACAACCAGTTATCAACTCATAACTTCATGGACCTCAGGCTCAAAATGCATGCTTAGCTGATCAATCCAGTAGCCAAGGAAGTAAAGACATCAACAATGCTGTTTTGGCAAAGGGACAAGGCTTCTCAGAAGAATAATACAAGCAAATTATAACATTGAATAAACAAAGAAGCACATGAATCTAAACAGGCTAACATGACATACAATATTACTTATTTTTCTAGTCATGTTGTTCCACATGAATGGGTAGTGGACTCTGGATCCACACACTATTTTGCAATACACAAAAATGTTTTTTCAAACTGTCACAAAATGGATAACACAACATGTGATAAAGTAAATCTAACTAATGGAGCCAAGGTTGATATATCACATATAGGAGGTGCTGAAGGATGGGGTTGTAAGAGATGTGCTGTATGTATTTGATTTCAAACTGAACTTGTTGTTAGTGTCTAAGATGACTAAGTAACTCTCTTACTTTGTTTTATTCTACCCTGACTTTTGTGTATTTTAGGACCTTCACAGTGGAAAGGTAAAGAGGATTGGTAAGTAAAACGGAGGACTATACATCCTTAAGAATGTATGTAGAGTGAATGGAACACTTAATAATGTGGCACATCAAAGACAAGTTGCAGAAGTAGATGTGCATGAATGTAGTTTGTGGCATATGAGGCTGGGACATCCTTTTTCGTAAGCATTAAGGACTCTCAATCTAGTAAGACACAGTAGTGATGTAGATATTCTTAATAGGTGTCATATTTGTCCATTAGCTAAAAAAAATAGAATAGTCTTTCCTATCAACACTTTTAGAGCTACAAAATGTTTTGATGTTGTACATATGGATTCTGGGGGCATTATAAGACACCTACTTTTGATAAGAAATATTATTTTTTGATTTTTGTTGATGACCATAGCAAATATACTTGGTTGCATCTATTACAATTGAAGTCTGAGTGTATTGTAGCTATAAAAACATCTTTACTATGATTCAATATCAGTTTGGTGCTCAAGTAAAGATACTAAGATCAGACAATGGGACGGAGTTCCTTAACTCTAAATGAAAAGAGTTGTGTCAGTCCTTGGGAATAATACATCAAAGTAGCTATCCCTACACACCACAATAAAATAGTGTGGTTGAGAGGATACGTAGACAAATACTAAATGTTACAAGAGCAATCAGGTTTCAGTCATAGATGCCTATCAGGTTTTGGGGTTTGAATGTTAAGGCTGTTGTGTATCTCATTAAAAGTCTACCATCTTCATCTATTGAAGGTAAGAGTCCTTATAAGATGTTATTCTTCAAGGTCCCTTCCTTAACACACGTAAGAGTAATTGGATGTAAATGCTATGCTTCAGTACTACCAAAGGGTAATAAGCTTTCTAAAAAAGCTAAGGTTGTAGTATTGATGGGTTATTCTACTACTCAGAAGGGTTATATATTGCTTGATTGGTTGGTGTACTAACAAGTTGTTTGTCACCAGAGATGTGGTGTTCAAAGAAGATTTATTCCCTTTTGTAGAGGATCTAATTTCAGAATCATCTACAAATTTTCTTAAGCTGAGTTCACCTAATCATGTCGATACAGATACAGAAGCGGATGCTTACACAGATCTTGATGATCAATCACATGAGACACAAAATGAATTTGTGTCACTACATGATCCTAACAACACTTAATATGAGAACACATAACTTGTCAAATGTAGATGAGCCATCTTCACCACCTGAAGAAGTTGTTCTAAAAAGATCATCTAGAGTCATAAAACAACCTGCTTGGTTAATGGACTATGCCTCACCAAGGATAACAAAAGGAACTAGATATCCCCTGGCAAATTATCTGTCTTGTACTAATACTAGTTCAAGATACCAAAGCTTTGTGTCTAGTTTATCAGTAAAATTTGAACCACAATCTTACAATAAACAACAGAGATAAGTGGTAGATTGAAGCTATAAAGCAAGAGGTTAAAGCTCTTGACGACAATCACACTTGGAAAGTGATTGATGTGCCTCCAAACAAAAATATCATTGGATCAAAAGGGGTATACAAAATCAAGTTAAAGACAATAGGGAAATAGAGAGGTTTAAGTAAGGTTGGTAGCCAAGGGTTATAGTCAAATAGAGAGATTGGATTACCATAATACCTTCTCTCCAGTAGCCAAAATGGTTATAGTAAGGAGTGTCATTGCTTTGGCAGCATCAAAAGGATGGCGCATATACCAGATGGATGTCTACACTGCTTTCCTACAAGGTGACTTAGATGAAGAAGTGTATATGGAAATGCCAGATAGTTTCAAGGAGGGAAGGCAACACAAAGTTTGCATATTGGTTAAGTCTTTATATGGACGTAAGAAAGCATCAAGACAGTGGAATATAAAACTTACTGCAACATTGCTTAATGCAAAATTCACTTAATGTGGCTATGATTACTCACTCTTTACCTTAAAGAAGTTAGAAAGAATGGTTGTGATTCTAGTTTATGTGGATGATCTTCTGATTACTCCTGACAATGCAGACATGATAAGTGCAGCAAAATGTACTTTACATCAATAATTCAAACTTAAGGATTTAGGTAAACTTAAGTATTTGTTAGGCATTAAAGTGTTAAGATCTGCAAGTGGAGTGATATTGAACCAGAGAAAATATATCTTGGAGCTCATATCTGACACAGGGTTTGCTGGTGCTAAACCAGCTTCCACTCTATTAGAGACTAATATCAAGTTAACTTCTATTGAAGTAGATATAGCAGCAGGCATTAGAAGAGATGCTTTTCTAAAGGATGTAACATTATATCAAAGGCTTGTTGGAAAGATAATGTATGTAACAATAACAAGACATAACATCAGCTACACAGTAAAGACCTTAAGCCAATTCATATAACAACCTAAAAAGTCTTATTTGGAAGCTATAAAAAGGGTGATAAGATATCTGAAAGGAATTATAGGACAAGGTATATAGCTCAGGGCACAACCTACTGCAGAGCTAGTCTATTGGTGTGACTCAGACTGGGCTGCATGCCCAAACACTAGGAGGTTTGTTACATGTTATGTCATACAATTTTGTAGCTCATTGATATCCTAGAATTCTAAGAAGCAGCACACTATCTCTAGAAGTTTAGCTGAGGCAGAATATAGAAGCATGGCCTCAACTTTAAAATAAATAATATAGTTGGAAGGTCTGTTTGCAGAACTGAAGGTACCTATCACTAAGACTATTACCATCTTTAGTGATAGAAAATCAGCCAACCAACTATCTGCTAATCCCATATTTCATGAGAGGACAAAACATATTGTGGTTGACTGTCACTTTATTAGAAATAAGATCAAGGAGGGGTTGATTCAATTTGTGTACGTGCAGACAAGTCAACAAGGGTCAGACATCCTCATCAAGAGCTTAAGTTATCGGCACTCATATCTCCTAAGCAAGCTTGGTGTGCTCAATATTTTGCACCCTACATTTTGAGGGGGAGTGTTAAAACTATAAGTTAACACTTCATCTTTATAGTTTACATTTTATCTTCATATTGTAATGTAATGCTGCTACTGTTAAATTGCATAATTATTGTTACATTAGTTAGTTAATTAGTTGGTCGAGTTGGTTAGCTAGTGATCAAGTTAGTTAGTGAGCTGAACACTTGATCAAGTTGTTAGAATATTGTTAGGAAGCTTTTAGAAGGTCATGTGGTGATCATGAGAGCCTATAAATATATGGCATGTAATTCACATTTTAATTCATTCAATACACAAGTCTCATTTTAACTCATTCTCATTCTTATCCCTTTTTTCCCACTGAGCTAAAACACTACTGTAATGATATTTATGAGTGAGTATGAGGAAGCTTTAGAGGTGTTTGAATAGTTACATAAGTATTCACTTATACCCCTCAATGGATTGAAATTGTAAATCAAATGATATTACCCATTTTAAAAATTTTAACCCATGACTTATATTTCTAACCGTCCTTCCAACTTAACTAGAAAACAACAAGTGACCAATCTTAAATAAAGGTTCTATGAAGGTCCATTCCTTTGATTGGTTCAGAATTTGTTTGTTTTTATAGGTTCTTGAATTGGCTAGAAATACAACAAAGGGACAATAAGAAGATGAGGATTATGCCAAGTTTTATTCAGTTGGTAGTGAGAAATGATGAGGGAGTAAGAAAACTTCTTAGAGCTGAGTAAATAGCATTGTTTAATACAGAACACACTATTAGAGACGTGCATAATCATCCAGGTGAATAACATAATTCAACAAGTTAATTTGATTTGAAAAAGGTGTTTTCTCATTTTAATATCATACAGTCATTTTGCTTCATAGATATGGAAGCATTTTTCATATTCTTTGGGAATTGAATAGGAAGCTATATCCTTAAGAAATCATCTTATGACTCGGTGGACTACTAAACACCACAATGTGGTTCACAAACTCATCCTACATTTTACATCTATGTTTGTATGTTGGAACTTATGAATGAATAGATATGCTAATAAGTATGGGACAGGAGTCCAATTTTACAAGAGTTACATACTTTATTTTAAAAAACATCTCTCATCTTCAAGATATCACTTTTGCCTACATTACATAGTCTAACAATTGGATAGGTCTGATAACTATGATGGAGAAATATCATGTAATGCCTCGAGTCTATACCCCAGATGCTACACGGTGTTAGCAACCCCGAAGGACCACCACCTAACCCATAACTAGTACCTGATGTGAGTACTGTATAATAATAATACTGTAATAGCAACCTATCTGAAATAAATGCAAAAGTGAGGTTGTAAATGCCCTAAGGTTTATAACTGAAAACCAATACTGAATGCGGATAACTGAATACCGAAACACTTGTCTGAAATACTCTAGTCTGAAAGCCTCTAACTATCTAAATTAGGGAGCTGAATATGAGGACAAGCCCCCAACTAACTTCGACTACTAAAAATTACACTGAAATATTAAAATAATACTCTGTCCTTAAACTATGAGGACTCATCACTAAGTCTGCTACTGATAGGCTGGGATGCTAAGTATGGTCATGAGCCCGTGCGTTTGAACCTATGATATAAGACATCGTAGAACAAAATAAAGGTATACATTAGTACTTTGAATGTACTGGTATGCTAAGTGAGGTAGGCTGATATGCGTGGATTCATGTGCATGAACAATAACTAACTGAGTAACATGAATATAACTGAATGAGAGAACATGCATGAATACATAAACTATAACTGAGATCATGTTAACACTGGTTACTGAGTTCTGAATACTGATTAACTTATATCTGAGTTTACTGATATTGTAATACGAATAACTGAGTGACTATTTTTGATAGTCCTGATTGATAACTGGGTGAATATTTCTGACAGTCCTGATTCTGTAGAACTGAACTGGGTTCTATACTGAGCTGGTGATTGTATCTGACAGTCCTAATTCTGAAGAACTAAACTAAGTTCTATATTGAGACTAAAACTGAAACTGTGGGAGATAATCATCTAACCGACATGCTCCTCACTGAATGGATTAGGTTCTAACCCATAACCCCAGTTGGAAGGGTGTCAGTACTATGCTACGGGTAAAGACAAGCTGTGAGTTAACCCTTTCTGACAGGAAGCTCTTTCATCAACCCTCACTGGCAGGAAAACTAGTATGAGATGTATAAACCCTCGCCTAGCAGGAATATATCTCAATCTACACTAGCTACGTAGTTTTGTAATGCAAGAACTGCTACTGAGAATCAAGACCTATGCTGGCAGGAATGCCCCCATCCCTGGGTTCGCTCGGTGCTGAATCCTACTCCCAACTTAATAGACATTGAACTAATTTCTAGTCCATACTAGGCTTGACTAAACTGTTACTGATTGTACTATCAAACTGAACTGAGTTGAGTTCACTGGGTTCCGCTAACTGACAGAGTACTATTGAATCTAGTTAACTGACTGAGTTCACTAAGTTCAGAACTAAAACTGAACTGAGATTGTGATTGATTACTGAGTACTACTATTTGTAACACTGCTGAGACTATTCTGTAACTACTGTAGCTCTATGTAAATAGCTAAATTTTTGGGTATTAAATACCCCCAGGACTCGATAGCATGAAAAGTAAAGGATATAGTAAACTTGAAAAGCATAACACTGTGCACTTGTTCATAACTCATCCATAGA
Source organism: Capsicum pubescens (assembly GCA_030864215.1). Taxonomy (NCBI): domain Eukaryota; kingdom Viridiplantae; phylum Streptophyta; class Magnoliopsida; order Solanales; family Solanaceae; genus Capsicum; species Capsicum pubescens. The sequence continues at coordinate 124,692,876 of CM061544.1, forward strand.
GATATTTTATCAAACACTTGTAAGGCATAAGTATACACATATACTAGCATGTCATGATTTTTCCCCATTTAGTTCACATGAGCACTTTAACCAACACTTGGGGAGCACCAATATGCACATGATACAAAACAACATGTAGGCATCATAACATCAATTCCCAAATTCACAAATTCAATGGCTTCAACATAAATTCACATGATACTACACACATGATAATCAATTCCACATGAAACTTGTAATAACCCATGGATTAGAAACCCAATTAACTCTATAATCATGAATACACTTAAATACAATTATGAACATCATGAAATCAATCTACTTAAAGTTTTAAAAATATTTCTTGGACTCCAAGGGTGAAAGCAACCCTTGGATGGACACTTCACATACCTAAGTACTTATATTAATGAAGGTTGATGGTGAGTTCTTGAATCTTGAACCTTGAATTAAAATCCTTAGGGTTTTGTTCTTGAGTAATTTCTAGAAAAGTGAATGGATTTTGCCTCTAAAGTGGCTAAATCTCATGTTTTTTGGGATGATAGACATGGGAAAATAACCCAAATACCCCTGAAGATGTGGCTTTTTAAGTACTGAAAACTGGCCTAGCGACGCGCAAGTCGACCCACCGCATCAATGGGATCGATGTGATGGACGATGCACTACGTCGAGTCCACATTGGTACGCTGGAAATTACACTGGGAGCTGAGGGAAAATATTCGCCAATGCGATAGGGAATGCGGAGCATCGAGATTGCATCGATATACTGGTCTGGACTCCCAAACATGCTTCAAATAATGTTAAAAAAATCTAAAACTCGTCCGAGAACACCTACTAACATTCCTGATCATGAAGCAACTTAAAGATCGACATTTAATGGTCATAAGCGTCACAAAATAAGATTGCCAACTATGAAGGCTAAAATAACTCTAAGTATGAATACTTAGCTAAAAATTTCAAAGTCTGGGATCCCTTAACAAGCTTTAATGGACGGAATTAAGTTTATGATTTTGCGAGGTCTTATAATATCTCCCCCTTGGGAACATTCATCCTCGAATGAGACTGACTAAGATGGGAGAATTGATAGATTGAAAGTACATACTGGACCTTCACAACTAAAGCATGATTTTATGGATGAGACTACTGATATACTAAATTATCATATTGAACAAACATAACTGATGCATGATTTTGTAACTGATATTACTGATAAACTGAGTTTGTATACTGAACATGCATAGCTAATGCATGAGTACATGACTAAAATAATTCATGAATGCATGACTGAGTATGCAATGTTACTTGATACCAAGTTGGTAACTACATCTGAACATGAAACTGAGTAAATTTAAGGAAAACTATTACCTTGAGCTGAGTCTGAGTTTGCGGAGAATAGGTGAGGATACTTGGTCCGCATAACTGCTTCTGCTTTCCAAGTAGCTCCCTTAAAAGGTTGATTCCTCTAAAGAACTTTGACTAGAGGGAATTCTTTGTTCCTCAGTCTGCGAATCTTAAAATCAAGGATTTCGACAGGAATTTTCTCATAAGAGAGGCTGTTCTGAACATCTATACCCTCTACAGGGACAACAACTACTAGGTCACCTATGCATTTTTTAGCAAGGAGACTTGAAATACTGGGTGCATTAAAGCTAAGTCTGAAGGCAACTCAAGCTCGTAAGCTACCTTTTCAAAATGGCTGAGAATTTAGTGAGGACTGACATATCGAGGACTGAGCTTCCCCTTCTTGACAAACCTCTTCTCTCCTTTCATAGGAGAGGTTTCCAAATACAAATAGTCACCAATCTCAAACTCGAGATCCTTTTTATGCATGCCAGTATATGATTTCTGCCGGCTCTGAGTTGTCTTAAGCCTTTCCCTGATCAACTAAACTTTTTCTATGGTATCAAATACCAAGTCAGGCCCTACCACTAAGGCCTCACCCACTTCAAACTAACCAATGAGAGATCTAGATTTCCTCTCAAAGAGCACCTCAAATGGAGCCATACAAATGCTAGAATCATAAAAGTTATTATACGCAAACTCAATCAATGGAAAATGGTCATCCCAATTGCCTTTAAAGTCAATGGCACATGCTCTTAGAACATTTTCTAAAGTCTGGATGGTCCTTTCTGCTTGACCATATATCTAAAGGTGGAAGGCTGTACTGAGGTGAACTTGGGTACCAAGACCCTTTTGGAAGACTTTCCAAAAATGAGAGGCAAATTGGGTACCTCTATCTGAGATAATGAATAATAAAACTCCGTGCAATCTGACCAATTCTCTGACATAGAGCTTGGCATAACCCTCGGCTGAATAAGAGGTATGGACAGGTAAGAAATAAGTTGACTGGGTCATCCTGTATACGATAACCCAAACTAAATCATGCTGACGACGAGTATAGGGCAAACCCATCATAAAGTCCATGTTCACTTCTTCCCATTTCCATGTGGGAATACTGAACTCCTGCAAGGACCCACTAGGCTTCTGATGTTCAATCTTAACCTGCTAACATGTTGAGCATTTAGATCCAAACCCTGCAATATCTCTCTTTATCCCACTCCACCAATAGACTCTCCGTAAGTCACGGTACATCTTAGTGGCCCTTGGATAAATAGAGTAGCACACATCATGCACTTCTGCAAGAATCCGTTGCCTCAAGTCATCTACACCTGGCACACATAGCCGACCCTGGCAACACAATACACTATCTCCCCCTTGGGAGAAAACCTCTATTTTTTATATCTCTGACTGACTCTTTCAACTTAACTAGACTGGGATCTCTGTACTGGTTTTCCTTCAACTCAGAAACCAGAGATGATTTTGAACTAATTTGCACCCATACACTACCTTCTGCTGAATAAACTAAGTGGACAACTAGTCGGGAAAGAAGATGAACTTCCTGAATTAACTTCTTCTTATCATCTTCCACATGAGAAAAACTACCTATAGACATCCTACTGAGAGCATCAGCCACTACATTGGCCTTTCTCGGATGATACATGACACTTATGTCATAATATTTCAACTACTCCAACGTCCTTCTTTGATGGAGTTTTAGGTCTTTCTGAGAGAACACATACTGGAGGCTCACACGGTCTGTGAGAACATCAATATGTACCTCATACAAATAGTGCCTCCAAATCTTTAAGTCAAATACTATAACTGCTAACTCAAGATCATGAGTGGGGTAGTTCTTTTTATAGGGCTTAAGCTATCCAGAGGCATAGTCTATGAACTTACCTCTCTGAATCAAAACATACCCCAAACCAACTCTAGAGGCATCACAATATACCACAAACCCGTCTAAACCATTCGGTAGAGTCAAAACTAGAGCTGTAGTAAGTCAAGTCTTCAACTCCTAAAAACTTTTTCCACAAGAATCTGACCACTGGAACTTGACTTTCTTCTGAGTTAATTTGGACATAGAGGATGCTATAGATGAAGATACTTCAACAAACCATCGGTAATAGCAGGACAAATCCAAGAAACTATGGATATCTAATAGAGAGATGGGTCTTGGCCAGTTTCTTACTGCTTTGTTCTTTTGAGGATCCACTTTAATTCCATTACCAAAAACTATATGGCCAAGGAAAATACTGACCTTAGCCAAAATTTGCACTTACTAAATTTGGAAAACAACTAATAGTTTCTGAGAGTCTGTAACACTATTTTGAGATGGTCTGCATGATCATGTTCACTGTGGGAGTAGACTAGAATGTCATCAATGAAGACTATAATGAAAATATCCAAGTACAGCTTGAACAAATGGTTCATCAAGTCCATGAAAGCTGCTAGGGTATTGGTGAGACCAAATAACATGATTAGGAATTCGAAGTGACCATACCAAGTTCTGAAAGCTATTTTTAAAATGTCACATTCTCTGACTCTGAGCTGATGATAGCCTAATTTGAGGTCTATCTTAGAAAAGTAACAAACACCCTGAAGTTGGTCAAATAAGTCATCAATTCTGGGAAGTGAATACTTGTTCTTGACCATGACTTTATTCAATTGACGATAGTCTATACACATTCTAAGAGAATCGTCTTTCTTACACATGAATAAAACTGGTGCACCCCAAGGGGATATGCTGGGTCTGATGAATCCCTTATCTAGGAGATCCTTCAACTGTTCTTTTAATTCTTTGAGTTCTACTGGAGACATTTTGTATGGAAGAATAGATATGGGTTGAGTATATGGAAGAAGGTCTATTTTGAAGTCAATTTTCCTCTCGGGAGAACTCCGGGAAGATCTTCGGGAAACACCTCTGGGAATTCACATGCTACTGGAACTAACTCAAGACAGGGAGTATTGGAACTAGAATCCTTGACTTGAACAAGATGATAGACACACCCCCTAGATATAATTTTTCTCGCCCTTAGGTAAGAAACAAGCTGACCCCTAAGTGCTGAGGTACTACCTCTCCATTCTAGGATAGGTTCATTCAGAAACTGAAATTAGAAAATTCTATTTCTGCAATCAACTGAGGCATAGCATGAATGAATCTAATCCATGCCAAGAATGACATCAAAATCTACCATCTTTAATTCTACTAAGTCTGCTGAAGTGAATTTTTGAGATACCATGACTGGACAGTTCCTGTATACCCGTAGAGCTATGATAGAGTTACCCACTGGAGTAGAGAATGAGAAACTCTCTTCTAGGATTTCAGGACTGACTACAAAGTCAACAGCTATAGAAGGAGTTACAAAGGACAAAGAAGCTCCTGGATCTAGCAAAGCATAAACATGCAAATAATAAACTTGTAACGTACCCGTGACCACATCAGGAGAACTTTTTTGATGCTGTCAAGACTGAAGTGCATAGAGTCTATTTGGACGTTGCCCAATGGTGGCACTGGAAGTGGCACCTTACTGATTCGGCCAACTAGACTGAACTGGGGGACGATTTTGCTGACTCTGCAAACCCACCTAAGGACACTTACTGACCCTATGGCCTGGCTTGCCACATCTAAAACATACATCAATCTAGATCTGTAGACACCCTGATGGTTTCCGCCATTCTTCTGGCAGAGAAGATTTTTTTTAGCACTGATAACACTACCCTGGGGTTTAGGGCCTGATGCACTATCTCTATTGTCGTCTGTGAATTTTGTCACCGGAGCATTGGTTGAGGACGGAGCTAGAACTAAAGATTTCTGGCAAAATTAAGAATGATTCCTACGTTCTGACTTAGGCTGAGTGAAGTTGAAGCTACCTATTCTACCTCTCTTTTTCTCCTTCTCTTTCTAATTATTCTTAGCCTCCTCTAACTATTGAGCGTGTACTATGAGCCTGGATATGTCCATTACCCTAATCAGCATTGTGGTCCTATATTTCTTGACCACACTATTAGACATATCCGAAATAAACTTACTCATCTTAGATCTACTATTTGCTACCACATAAGGGTACTATCTGGCTAATTGAGTAAACTTGAGAGAATACGCTTGTACTGTCATGTTGCCCTGATTTAGATTAATAAACTCTAAAACCTTTGCTTTCCTCAACTCTAGCGGGAAGAACTTATCCAGAAAAGCAATAGCAAACTCCTTCCATTCTATAGGCCCTGCATCTGCGACCCTCTCTATTTTCCACTGTTTGAACCACGAGTGAGCCACATCCTATAACTGATATACAACAGCACTCTCACTAGCAGTCACCTCCATAATGTTTGTAACCTTTTGCACCTGATTAAGAAATTCTTATGGGGCCTCATCTGACTTCGACCCGGTAAAAGAGGGAGGGTTCATTAGGGTGAAGTTCTGAATCCTGGATACAGCAGTATTGGCCACTGGGTTGGCTGGACCGGAAGCTAGGCGTTCATTTTTGGATTCCACAGAATGAGCTAGGGTGGTGAAAGTTGCTCTAAATTCCGCGTGGGAGATGTGCTCATCCAAAGGATCTAGCTGGACGGGCTGACTGTTGCCTGATTTCCAGTTCTTCTTTGTAGGCATGTTCTATAAACAAAAGGGAGTAAAGGATTAGACTGAGAGTTTAATTTATTCTTATGCTCACTTACATGACATAAATACTAAAAGAAGGGAAAATTTTCCTAAAATATCTCATATCCTCTTATCCATAAGTGTGGCGCACAACACCCCCATTCACAAGACTCTACTAGAAGTGGATTTCAGTCTTCCTAGGACTCTGTTGAACCTTAGGCTCTGATACCAAGTTTGTAATGCCTCGAGTCTATACCCCAGATGCTACACAGTGTTAGTGACCCCGAAGGACCACTAGCTAACCCATGACTAGTACCTGCTGTGAGCAATGTATAATAATAATACTATAATAGCAACCTATCTGAAATAAATATAGAGGTGAGGCTGTAAACACCAAAAGGTTTATAACTGAAAACCAATACTGAATGCGGATAACTGAATACCGAAACACATGTCTGAAATACTCTAGTCTGAAAGCCTATAACTGTTTGAATTATAGAGTTAATAGGACAAGACCCCAACTAACTCCGACCATTGAAAACTGCACTAAAATAATACTCTGTCCTCAAACTATAAGGACTCACTACTAAGCTTGCTGCTGATAGGCTAGGCTGCTAAGTATGGTCAGGAGCCCGTGTATCTGAACCTATGATATAATATATCATAGCACAAAAGAAAGATATAAGTTAGTACTTTGAATATCCTGGTATGCTAAGTGAGGTAGGATGATATGCATGAGTTCATGTGCATGAACAATAACTGACTGAGTAACATGAACATAACTGAATGAGAGAACATGCATGAATACATAAATTGTAACTGAGATCATGTTAATACTGGTTACTGAGTTCTGAATACAGATTAGTTGATATATTTATTTACTGATACTATAATATTAATAACTGAGTAACTATTTCTGACAGTCCTAATTAATAACTGGGTTACTATTTCTGCCAGTCTTGATTCTGTAGAACTGAATTGAGTTTTATAATGAGCTGGGTGACTGTATCTGACAGTCCTGATTCTGTAGAAATGAACTGAGTTCTATACTGAGACTAAAACTAAAGCTAAAACTATGAGAGGTAATCATCTAACCGACATGCCCCTCTCTGAATGGATTAAGGTTCACCCTGTAACCCCAGTTGGAAGGGTGTCAGTACCGTACCACAGGTAAAGACAAGCTGTGAGTTAACCCTCTCTGACAGGAAGCTTTTTCATCAACCCTTTCTGACAGAAAAACTGGTATAAGATGTATCAACTCTAGTATGGAAGGAAAATATCTCAACCTATTCTGGCTACGTAGTTCAGTAACACATGGATTGCTACTAAGGGTCAAACCCTATGCTGGCAGGAATGCCCCTATCCCTGGGTTCACTCAATGCTAAATCCTACTCCCAACTAAATAGACACTGAACTGATTTCTAGTCCATACTAGGCTTGACTGAACTATTACTAATCGTACTGTCTAACTGAACTGAACTGAGTTTACTGGGTTCCGCTAATTGACAAAGTACTACTGAATCTGGTTAATTGACTGAGTTCACTGAGTTTTGAACTGAATACTGATCTAAGACTGATTACTGAGTACTAATATTTGTAACACTACTGAGATTGTTTTGTAACTACTGTAGCTCTAGGTAAATAGCTAACTTTTTGGGTATTGAATACCCCCAGGACTCGATAGCATGAAAAGTAAAGGATAGAGTAAACTTGAAAAGCATAACAGTGTGCATTTGTTCATAACTCATCTATAGAGACATTTTATCAAACACTTGTAAGGTATAAGTTTACACATATACTATCATGCCATGATTTTTCCCCATTTAGTTCGCATGAGCACTTTAACAAACACTTGGGGAGCATCAATATGCACATGATACTAAATAACATGTAGGCATCATAACATCAATTCCCAAATTCACAAATTCAATGGCTTCAACATAAATTCATATGATACTACACACATGATAATCAATTCCTCATGAAACTTATAATAAACCATGGATTAGAAACCCAATTAACATTATAATCATGAATACACTTAAATCCAATCATGGAAATCATGAAATCAATCTACTTGAAGTTTTAAAAAAAGTTTCTTAGACTCCAAGGATGAAATGAACCCTTGGATAAACACTTCACATACCTGAGTACTTGAATTAATGAAGGTTGATGGTGAGTTCTTGAATCTTGAATTATAAGCCCTAGGGTTTTGTTCTTGAGTAATTTTGAGAATAATGAATGGATTTTGCCTCTAAAGTGGCTAAATATCATGTTTTGGGGGATGATAGATGTGGGAAAATGACCCAAATACTCCTGAGGATGCAGCTTTTTAATGACTGAAAATTATCCTAGCGATGCACAAACCGACGTGCTGTGTCGATGGGATCGATGCGATGGACGATGCGCTACATCGAGTCTGCGTTGGTTCACTAGAAATTACACTAAGAGCTGGGGAAAAATATTCATCGATGCGATAGACAATGAGGAACGTCGAGATCACTTTGATACACTGGTTTGGACTCCCAAACGTGTTTCAAATGATGTTCAAAAAATCTGAAACTCGTCTGAGAACACCTACTGACATTCCTGATCATGAAGCAACTTAAATATCAATATTTAAAGGTCGTATGGGTCGTGAAATAAGATCGCCAACTATGAAGGCTAAAATAATTCTAAGTATTAATACTTAGCTAATATTTTTTAAGTCTGGGACTCCTTTACAAGCTTTAAAGGACTGACTTAAGCTTAGGATTTTGCGGGGTCTTATATGTCAAAATGAGATTAAAGTAATTAGGGTGTACTAGAGCAAACCTTTTCAAACTTTAATTAAGCTAAATACAAATGGCAGTGCATTTAACATTTTGGGAAACATAGGAGTTGGTGATATACTCAGAGATATACAAGGACAACTTGATTTTTGCCTATTCTACTCATCTGGGTATTGATACTATCAATCAGGTAGAGACTTAAGCTGCTATTTATGGTCTCTACTAGTGCATACAAGATGGATATAATAGAGTGATTTTAGAGGTTGATTCATGTAGTTCCCCGAATCTGGTACTCGGAATGCTACACGGTGCTCGTGACCCTGAAGGACAACAAGCTAACCCATGTCCAATATCTATACTTGAACACTACATAATATACTGTATAAATTCAGAATAAAAGTCTAAAAGTCCATAAGGTTCAAATATCTGATAAAACACAACATCTAAAAAATGGTATATCAATACCAAAATAACTGAAATAACTGTCTGAACATACAATAGTCTGAAAGCCTTTAGCACTGTCTGAATGAGGAGTTGATGGGATATACCCCCAACTAACTTCAACTACTAAAATAAACTAAGTACTATAGAAGTGCAGTAATCAAATCATAACATCATCGAATGATGAGGTCTGACTATTGACTCTAACTGCTAAAACTGGAATACTACTGATGCTCTGGAGCTTGTACTTCTGAACCTATGGTATAAAACACCATAGCACAAATGCATAAGTACGATAGAATGTACTGGTTTTCTAGTGAGGTAGGCTGAATGCAAAGGGTTTATATGCATAAACAATACTAACTGACTGTATAACATGAACATGAGAATACTTACATAATAAGTAACTGTAACTGAATTCATGAAATATTGACTACTGATTCTAAATACTGATATCATAAGTTACTGATAATTGATGTGACTGATACTGAGTGACTGTATCTAATAGTCTAGATTCTGATGGGATTAGCTGAGTTTCATACTATACTGGGTGACTATATCTAACAGACTAGATTTTGTAGAACTATCTGAGTTCTATTACTGAGACTGAGACTGAGACTATAACTGTGGGAAGTTGCCATCTAACCAACATGCCCCTTTTCTGTATAGAGTTTGGGTCTAATCTGTAACCCCAATTAGAAGGGTGTCAATACCGTGTCACTGGTAAGGACAAGCTATGAGTGACCCTCATCTTGAAGTATCCCCAAAGGAGAATGGTGGGAACCTCATCTGGCAGTGTTGATACACATCACCAACCCTCAACTGATAGTGTTGATGTCTCAACCTATGCCTTCTACATAGTTCTGGAATGCAAGGATTGTTTCTAAGGGTCACACCCTCAACGGTCAGTGTATGCCCTCATCCTTAGGATCGCTTGGTGCTGAATCCTATTTCCAACTAAATAGAATCTAAACTAATTATACTAAAATGAAATGGACTGGGTTCACTGAGTTTCGTGGACTGACGGAATTTTACTAAATTTTTTTAACTGACTAAGTTCATGAGATTTTTGAGTTGTCCTGAGGCATGCAACTGACTGAATTCTACTGAGCAGGGCTTGACTGAGAGTATCTTGAAAACTAACACTGGCTCTAGGTACACAGCTAAATTGTCAGGTACAAGTACCCGCAAGATTCGATAGCATGAAACTGAAAAGACATGACACTTCTTGAACACATGACAATAATCAATAATTCATAATACAATCACTTGGGAGTTTCATGAAGCACTTGGTTCTCATACTCTTCTACATGAATAGGAATGCATTTAAATATATCATGGTTACACAATTCTAGTCTCATGGTCATTCTATCAAACAATTTCAAAACATCACAATAACATGAGAGTCATTTTGAAACATAAGGATAAAGTATGGATTCATCATTTAGGCCTTATTGAGTCATTAAGAATAAATCTTACTCTCTTAGGCATTTTATCAAACCTCTGGTATGCATAACTTAGGTCTTAAGCATGAACATCAACTTAATACATCAATTTCCTTCATTCAACTATATTTCATAGATTTCAATTCGCACATTAACAAATTTCATGAAAACATATTAAAGCTTCCAACTTAGAAATCGCACAATAACATAAACATGATTATAATCAATCCACAACATGGGTTTCACAATTCATGATTTTAAAATAGGATTTTTGAGCTTCATGGGTGAAAGGAACCCATGAATCAACACTAAACATACCTTAAAATCTTGGATCTTAAGAAAGATAACTAATGTTTCTTGAACGTTCTTGGATTGGGAAACACAGATCTTGATGTTTTCTTATTGGTTCTTGAACTTGAAGAACTTGAATTTCATAGTTTCTTGAAGAAGGGTTTAGATCTTGTTCTTGGGGATTTATCTTTGAGACGAATCCTAATTTGGTGTTGTAGGTGAATAATGAAGTTATGAGCTCTGGTCTGGTATAATTAGGGGTTAAAATGGGTGGAAAGACCCAAATACCCTTTTAAAAAGGGCATAAAATTACTGATTGGAAGTGGCGACGATTTGGTCGATAGTCCATCACTAGATCGATGGTCCGTCGGTCCTGACCATTGTACTTGACCAGAACCTTAACTTTCTGCCTCATCTGTGACGGTTTGGGCGACGGTCCATCATTATCTCGACGGTCTGTCAGTTTTAGCCATCATACTTGACCAAAAGTTGGGTTCACTGCCTTAGTCGCGATGGCTTGGGCGACGGTCCGTCGCTAGCTCGATGGTCCATCGTCCTGACTGTCGCTTCTAGGCAGTTTCGATAGTTCTCTGTAAAACATCCATAACTTCTTACTCTGATACCGGATTTCGACGAAATTGGTATAGTTGGAAAGCTAATTCAATTTCCCATATGATAAAATGTCAAAATAGGAGAAATTCTATCTAATTTAAATATTAATTATTTAGGAAGTCATCACTAACTCTTCTGGAGACTATATTTGACATAAAGAAAATTTAGGGTATTACAATTCATAAAGTGGATCAATCATAATGCTAAACCACTATGAAACATTCAGGAATATCTTGTTGATCTTAAATAGTTAATCGCATTACTTGATCATTTTCAATGCCTATAGAGAAGCATATTCCATAACTGATATTCTATCCAAATTTACTCATAATTTAATAGCATTTCAAAACTTTTACAATTTTTAGAAATTACAAGAAGAGACTAGAGTTACTACAATTTTGGTAAAATGGGAGTGACAACTCCCAGAAGAAGGAAATTGAATAAAGAAACCTTCAAAATCATTTGTTTTCTTCTTAAGAGTTATTTTTAGTTTGTTATAAGTATATGATGATTATTATCCTTTTTGTCAAGGATTTTTCTTATTTTAGTGATAGATTTTATGAAGAGGTCTTAGTTTATTTAGACTTTCTTCTTACTTGTGATGAGAGAGTCTTCCTTGTGTACCATTTTCTAGATAATATATGTTGAGAAGAGTCCTCTCTGCTAGGTGCATAGTATTTCTAGGTTTTCTTTTATAGCAATAGGGATGAGTCTGCTATCCTTAATGAACCACCACAGGATTAAAGGTAATGTTGTTGTGCCCAAGTGCACATGCAAGTGTACGTGGTCTCACCAAGTAATATAGTGGCCTTACATAAAGCCGACTATAGATCCCTCAGAGACTTGTTTTAACATCTATCCTATTCTAGCTCAACTATTAAGATTAAATTAGTGTGAATGTAACCAATAGAATTTTGAAAGTTATAAACTAAATGTAAAGTAAACAGTGCGTAAAATTAAAGACTTTGACAATCAGTGGATAAAAGCCCAGGGTTAAGGCACTTCAAACAATCATACTACGCTATTGAAGTTCATTCGTTAAATTGCTTATCTTGGTTTTTGATTCATAGGGTTTATCGTATGATCATGGTCTCCCGACCTCTAACCTTCTACCTAACTGGACATTAAAACTACATTGTTGAGAGGGGATGTAATAATTCATTTAGATGCATTAAGATATCATCCAACATGTGAACCAAGCAAGGCTTTTAGGTATATCCCTATCCTAGTCGCTAATGCAAATTGCTTATTTTATAAAAGAAGTAGAACCTTACTCTATTCATTCCCATGTTCTATCTTCCTTTCCCCCTCATGAGATCATAAGGTCGACAATATATATATTCTAAGATTAGCTACTCCTTAAAATAGATAAAACAAATGTGAATAAAACACCAAATATGATAATCAATCCAAACAATATGCTTCAAAGAGAAGCCAAACGAGATTCTTTATCATGCTTAGGAGCGGTTCAAGGCTCTTCTTAGGGATTGTCCATACCACCAACAATCCAATGAGGTACTTGATCATACTTTTGTATAAGCCCTTGATCACAATACAAGAATTTTGCTAGATTCAGCCATAGGTGGTCAAGCACTGGAATTGACTTATGATGAGTTGTACACATTGTTGAACCGCATAGCATAAGGAAATCTTGAAGGGCATTCAGATGCTATAAGTGCCACAAAAAAATAGTGGTGTATTGGAGGTAGACTAGTTCACTGACTTATCAGCTCAGATTACAATTGCAAAATATGATAAACACCCAGTTCAGTAGCCTAAAATTAGGAGCTCCACAGCCTACAACAGTAGTCAATGCAGTTCAGCAAGCTAGTGATTGGTGTGAAATCTACGAAAATAGTGGCCATTCTACGACCATGTGTGCTTCAAATCCAAAATCAGTGATATATGTAGGCAATGATCAAAGGCCAAATTATGGTAATACCTATAACATAAAGTGGCAAACTCATTCATAGAACGCCTAACAATAACAAATTCAGCAACCACAAGCACAAGGGAATCAATCAACTAGCAATATGGAAGAGATATTGAAGCAGCTTTTAGCAAATCAAGCACAATTGACTGCAGACATAAAGAATTTACAAGCTGCTCAGAGAAGTTTAGAGTTGTAGATTGGGCAGTTACAGCAAGATTGAATACTAAGATTAAGGTGTTCTGCCAGCAGATACATAAAATCCAAAACAAGTTATGGCAATCACCTTGAGGAGTGGTAAAGAGTTCCAAGGAGAACCTCCAAAGGAAACTAAGGAGGTAGATGCTGATGTAGTGAATGAACAGGTAAATGAAGAAGTTGCTGAAAAATCAAGAAAGTCTGAGTACTTAAAAGAAAAAGTTACTGCGGAAGAAGAAAAGAAGACGCCTCCACTATCCTCCCATCAGAGGAAAATTAAAGCGAAGGAGGATACAATGTTTAAGAAGTTATTTGATACATTTAGAGAACTTCAAATTAACTTACCTTTGTTAGATATTTTGCAGGGTATGCCTAAGTATGCGAAGTACTTAAGGGATGTGGTTGCTAATAAGGTGAAATTACAGGATGTGGGGGCGATAACACTCACTGAAGAGTGTAGCACTGTAATGATATAGAAAATCCCTAAGAAATTGAGAGATCCGAGGAAGTTTACTATACCTATCTGAATTGGGAGTAAAGTGGTCCATGAATTGAGTGACTTAGGGTCTAGCATAAATCTGATGCCCCTATTTTTATTTGATACATTGGGATTGGGAAAGCCTAAATCGACCAAGGTGGTTTTGCAGCTAGCAGACAGATCCATTACCTATTCGAAAGGAATTATTGAGGATATCCTCATAAAGGTTGGAAAATTTATTATTTCTGCTGACTTTATTGTTCTTAATTTTGAGGCAGACGAACAGGTACAAATCATCTTGGTGCATCCATTCTTAGAAACCGGAGGAGCATTGATTGATGTTAGAGAAGGCACACTCAAAATGAAGGTAGCGGATGAAGAGGTGGTATTTGGTATTTACAAAGCACCCATAATAATGTCCTACTATAAAGATTTATATATGATCAATGTTATTGAAGGGGATAAGTGTGGGCTTGTTAGTCCACCAAAGACCTCTTTGGACTACCTGATTGAGCAGCGTAAGCTTCTACCTCCTAAGCCTGACATGATAAACATTGATGAGCCTAAAAATGCTAAAGTTGAAAAACCTGTTTCACTTGAAAATTCTCACCCAAGAAGGGTGAAGAGAATAATAAAATGGAGTCCAAGTGTGAGAAAGAGAAGGAAGAAAAATGGTTGAGTTGAGTTGGGTCATGCCGCAACACTAAATCAGGCTCTTCTTGGAAGGCAACCCAACTTAAGTAGGTATGATTTATTTTTAATTTTTAGTTTTGCTGCACGTAGTTTTTATTTTTGATTGAGTCACAGGTTAATGGGAAGTCTGAGTACTGAAAACCTGAGCTAAGGAGCAAGGAAAAAATTGTGTGGGGTCCCATGGATCTCATTTATGTGTAATGATTCTACTAGCTATGCCTAGTGGCCTCAGAGAGTATTTCTGTCTCATACTTTTAAATTCACTTTAGGGACAAAGTAGATTTTTAAGTGTTGGGTAGGAAAATTTCTAAATTTTGGCTCAATTTAAATTTTTTTAGGGTAGGACATTTTTGTTGGTGATATTTTTGATTGCCTGGTGCAAGTGTTTTAATGGTAAAAACATGTTGAATGAGTGAATTGCTACTATTGATACACCTAGGCTCAAGTTTATGACTCTTGTACTTTTTGGTTTAAATTTGAATTTATGTTATTGTTTGGTTGGGAGTCTATGATAATCCTATTGAGTTGAGCCTGTGCCATGTGCGTGTGAGGTTTTTTGTATATTCCTTATTGCAAGTGATGTCTATAACTTTCCCAATGTGTGTGTAAAGCGAAATAAAGAGTAGGGGTTTAGGAGATAAAATAGGCATTTCTTTGATAGCCTTGTTTTATACCTTCATTTTATCCTACCCCTTGTGCATTATCCTAGTTAACCCCCACTGATCCTTTAGCTTTTTCTTTGATAGCCTCATGAGTATCCCAACCCCTTCTTTGACAGACCATAATTTAATCCAAAAAGCTCCTAGGCGCTTCATGAAAAATTAATTGAGCAAGGAGTTTGAGAAATAAGAAGAAAAAGGTGAATTTGATGCCCCAAGGTAATAGTTATTGGTGTTGATAATTGATATATGGTGGATGGGTGTAATATAATTTATGATAAAAATATTTCCATGGTTGTGAAAAAAAGAGAAAAATTGATTCATGTGGTAATAAACTATGTGCCCACCAAGTGTTTGTGAAAATGCTTAAAAGAGATGGGGCATAAACAAAAGATATGGGTGGATGAAAAAATGTAATTGGGTTGTTGGAGATAAGTTCTAAATGTACAATGGAGTGTATTAAAGCGCTTAGAGAGGTTAGTCACTATTCCCAAATAGTTTCTACCCGTCCCGTAGCCTACATTACAATGCAAAAAAGACCTATTTGATCCTATACTTGACATTCTGATATTAATGAAACACTACACTAAGGGAAAGCCTATGTTTCATTGTGTGTAATTTGTGAATTCCTTGTGAGAGTGAGTGTAATTTGATTCTTATACCCATCATGTTATGAATTGCCTAATTGTGAGTGATTATGGGTAACTCTCTTATTATGAGGGACACATGTTTGATGAATATGGGTGATTTTTATGATGTCCTTGATTGAATTATAAGCATGAGTTTGCGAACTATAATAATCAATTCTTGAGGCTAGGATGTTTTGCAGTGTTCATAAGATTTCAATTGTATTTGTAACATGCTTAGTGTAGAACTTGCATTATGTGTAGTCATGGTAGTAATAGCACGAGTGTCTTGCATAGAGTAGAAGTGTAGAGTCTCCAGCTGATAATGATTATAGTTAAGAGTTGTTTGAGGAAGAACAAGGCTTTGAGTGTGGGGTGGTGATGTTAGGTGTATTTATGCATTCTCGCGTCACAATTCTAGCCTTTTTAGCCTTGTTTTGAGGATGATTCATATGCTACATGGGTTGATAATGAGATGAATGTGTATCAAAGTGTTGGAGAATGTTTTTACAGTGTTCAAAGTGAATTCCAAACAAGTTTGTACTTCAAAGATTCATTTAGAGTTCATTCGAGAAAACTAGTTTTACTAGATTGAGCTAGGTGCTTGTCTAGTTGGTATCATTGGATTCTATTGTGTTTAATATGTTACAAATGGTTTTAATATGTAATTATGAGTGGAATAACTTGTTGTTAGTGAGAAAATTTTAATTTTATTGAGT
Organism: Capsicum pubescens; assembly: GCA_030864215.1. Lineage (NCBI taxonomy): Eukaryota > Viridiplantae > Streptophyta > Magnoliopsida > Solanales > Solanaceae > Capsicum > Capsicum pubescens. The sequence continues at coordinate 124,709,677 of CM061544.1, forward strand.
GTACAGCTGGAAAAATAAGTTGAAGATTAACATGAACTAGCCTATGTTTAGCTCTTGTTTTTATTCATTGTTATGAGTATTGTGTTGTAATTGTCTCTTAATTTTTGGTGTGTGATTGTGTAGGATGATTTGGGAGCCAAATATGATGATATTTTGATGTTAAAAAGGCTTGAAATCCGTGGGAAATACATCACAAGAAATAGGACTAAGATGGGAGACTCAATACTTAACCAAAATTCGGAGAACAAATTCCAGAGGCTCAGGGGGATATGGAGGCGACGCCCCACCTGGAGTAGGGCTATGGGCAGGGCACAGCCTTGCCTGGATCAGCACTCAACCCAGGGCTCAGCCTCACCAGGATCGCGGTTATATCCATGGTGGCGCCTTCTCCACTCCCGGGCTCAATAACTGAATGTTTCCAACTCCAACACGGACTTGGCTTACTCCTATACTATAAATACATGTTATATCACGTTTTTACATCTTTGTACATAATTTGGGAATCAAGGGGCTGATACAACTTCATAATTAGGTTTTTATTATTTTAATTTAGTTCATTAATATTTTTAGCGTTAATTACCACCTTGTGATTACAATTATGACCATGTGTGGCTAAAATCCCTTTTTCGGGGTTGAAGCCAACGACATGAGTATTATGGTTCTGAATTAAATTCGTTTAACTTTGATTATCATTATTGGTTGTGTGTTTATCTTTGATTTAACTATTTTAAGAATTTGCGACCCTTAGAATATATCATTTGTCTACCTTTTGATCTCAGGAGAGGGAATAGGGGATAGAATATGGAGATGAACAAAGTATGTTTTGTATTCCTTTATGAAATAAGGAATTCGAATTAGTGTCTAGGACGGGGATGTACTTAGATACCTTACTTGATAGGATTATAGCTTAAAGAACTTAAGTGGACTATTACATCCCCGCTCAATGATGTAGTTTAAAGGTTCAACTTAGGTAAAGGATTAGAGGTTGGAAGACCATGATCACGCAATTAATCCAACGAATCTACAACCAAGATAAGAAAGTTAACGAATGAAGTTCAACATCATAGTATGATTGTTCGAAGTACTTTAACCCTGGGTTTTCTCCTATTGATTGTTTAAAAGATCTTTACATTATGCATTGTTTATTTTCTTTAGTTATAAATTACAAACTCTCTTATTGGTTACGGTCGCATCAACTGAATCTAAATTGTGAACTAAAATAGAGTTGTTGTTGAATCAAGTCTCTATGGGATCGATACTTGGATTTCATTAGGACAATTTAATACTTGATAAGACCACGTACACTTGCGTGTGTGCTTGGGCTCTGTCACTAGACAAACACCTAGCTCAAGCTAGTAACATAAGTTTTCTCGGTTGAACTCTAAGTGATCAATATGAATATAAATTTGTTTGAAAACAACTTAAACACTTTTATCAAGTACTTAAACACTTAGATGCTCATTTATATCATCATTGACTCATTAAGCACATAAGAAGTCCTCAAAACAAAGCTAAATAATCCCGGATAACAGCACTGAAGTGCATAAATCCATCTCAGATCATCACCTCACACTTAAAGACTTATTTGTCCCTGAACAACTCTTTTCTCAAAGAATCATAAGATGAGGTGACTCCACACTTCTACTACAAGAAAGAAAATCAAGCTAGTACTACAATGACAACACAAAATTCAAGTTTCTACACTAAGCATGTTACAAACACAATTGATAGTTCATGAATACTACTTCAAAATATCCTAGCCTTGAGAATTGACTCACCTAGTCAGAAAACTCATGCACATTGTTCAATTAAAGACACCATATAATTCACCCAAACATTTATTAAACATGTACCCACATAACAAGAGAGTTACCCACAATCATTCATACTCATGCAATCCATAAAAGAATGGGTGCAAGAATCAAATTACACTCACTCTCACAAGGAATTCAAAAGTTACAAATGATGAACCATAGGCTTGCCCTTAGTCTAGTACTCAGCTAATGTAAAAATGTTAACATTAGGATCAAATAGGTCTTTAATGGTTGTAAGGTAAGCTAAGAGAGGGGTACTAATTATTCTGGCTAGTAATAATGACTATATTTCTTAAGAACTTTAATACATCACATTATACAATTAATATCAATCTCTAACAACCAACTTTCACCTCTACTACCTTTACATATCTTTTGTTTTACATAATCTCATAAAGCTCATTAACGTACAATATGGTGGGAGTGTTTTATATTCACAACCTATTCAATTTGAATTTTTTTTTATTCTTTTCATTCCTCAACTCCCAACCACAACACTTAACGTTTTGACACACCAATAACTATCACTTTGGGGTTTCAATTTTACCTTCCTCCTACTTGAATTTCCAATTCTCACTCAATTAACTTTTCACTAAAGTACTTAGGAGTTTTGGATCTAATTAAGGTCAATCAAGAAGGTATTAGGATACATATAAGGCTACCAAAGAATAAACTAAAGGCTCAATATGGTTAACTATGACTATGCACAAGGGTAGGTCAAAAGAAGGTATGAAACATGACTATCAAAGAAATGCCTATATCATATCCTAAATCCACACTCTTTATTTTTCTTTGCACACACACCAGGAAAGTTCTAGACATCACATGCTACACAAAATATACAAACAACCTCACACACACATGGCATAAGCTTAACTTAAGTAGGATCATCATAAACTCTTAACCAAATAATAACATGAATTCCAATTAAGCCAACAAGTACAAGATTCATAAACATGATCCTGGGAGTCTCAACAGTAGCGATTCACACAATCAACAGGCTTTTTACCATAAAAAACTTGCATCATGTAATCAAATATAGTACTAATAAGAATATCTGACTTATTCCTAACAATTTTTCTTTTAAATTTACCCTAAAAAGGGAAATTTCCCCGCCCCACACTTAAAAAATCTACTTTGTCATGAAAGTATACTTTAAAAGGTAGAGACATAAATACTCCCTGATGCCTCTAGGCCTAGCTAGTAGCATCTTTATACATTAAGAGGGTTCGGGGACCCTAAACTTAGTCTTTTCCATGCTCCTTAGCTTAGTTTTTTCGTTACTTAGACTTCCCATTAACCTATGACTCAATAAAAACAAAACCTAGTGAAGTAAAAACTAAAATACTAAAAATAAAATATACCTTAAGTTAGGTTGCCTCCCAAGCAGTGCCTAATTTAGTGTCGCGGCACAACCCAATTTCTGACTCATCGGTTTTCTTCATCCTTTTCCTCACACTTGGACGCCATCTTCTTATTCATTTATGACTTCTTGAGTGTGAACTCTCAAGGTCAACAAATTTTTCTACTTTAGCCTTTTGAGGCTCATTAATTTGTATCATGTCAGGCTAGGGTGGTTGTAGCTTGGGCTGCTCAAAGAGAAAGTCCAAAGAGATCTTTTGTGGATAGAGTCCACCACCCCAAACTTATCCCCTTTGATTACTATAATCATGCACAAATCCTTATAGTGGGATAGTGTGTTGAGAAGTTTTTACGCTTTGAAGACCGCCTATTCATCATCCAGCCTCATTGTGAGTGTGCCCTCTCCACATCTATTAAATCTTCTCATGTCACCAAGAATGGACATCCCAAGATAACTGACACTATTTCATCGGCCTTAAAAATCAAAATAATAAAATTAGCAGGAATAATAAACTTACCAACCTTGATGAGAACGTCCTCTATGATTTCTTTCGGATGGGCTAGGGTTCGATCTGCCAATTGGATTAAACTGTGCTCTGTCGTGTCTTTCCTAAGCCTAGAGTGTTAAACAAGGAGAGGGGCATCAAGTTGATACTTGCCTCCAAGTCCCTAAGTGTGTAGACCACCTAACTAATGCAAATTTGAATCGAAAGAGTGAAACTCCCTGGGTCCTTGAGCTTTTGGGGCATTTTCTACATCACCACAGAACTACACTCCTCAGAGAGTGATACTGTCTCAATATCCTACAGCTTAAATTTGATCATGACCACATCTTTTAAGTACTTAGCATACTTGGGCATTCCCTGTAAAACATCTAAAAGTGGAAGGTTAATATAAATCTCTCTGACTGTGTCAAAGAACTCTTTGAAGCATGCATCCTCCTTTGCCTTTATATGCTTATGTGGAAAAGGTAGTGATGCGACCCGATCGAGGGACTTATCATAATGGGCATCCCAAGTCCGTCTGAGAATGGAGACCACCCCCGTTACCCATCCCAATCTCCAGCCGCCTACCTTGAGTTGGCTAAATTTTGAGCATGTTTTAAGATAGTGCAATATCTCACAAGAAGACTCTGGGATAAGATCAAAATCATGACTGAGGCCACCGAGTCCAACCATCCCCTACCAACAATCAAACCATACCAAAACAAGGGCTATAAACCAGGCCATAACCAAAGATGTTCCAAAACATAATATAATTAATCCCAAAATAAAGAATGATGGAACCGTGAGAATTTATGTTCGATGATGTCAGCCTCAATACCAATACTAATGCTAAGGCAGAAACCCATACTGATCCCTCCCATTCAAACCCATACAAGTACCACAAACCCTCTAGCCAAAAGAGTATTAAAATCTGGTTGGGACATGCCCCCAACCATAGCCAAAACCAATATCCAAAATTAACCAAAGTATCAAGAAATATCCATAACATAAAATGAATCCTTCTAAAAGGATGGAAGCTTACCACTTCAGTCCAAATGTTGTCCCCGAGTTAATCACTAGTAGGAGGAGTTGAACAGCTAGTTCTTGTATCGCGGGGGTATACAACCGCCAGTAGATGGGTTAGCGGGTGATTCCTAGCATGATCTCAGGATAAGGATAAAATAATGTCATTTACAAGACCAAGTAAAATCATTCATATGCACAAATATATATATATATATATATATATATATATATGTATATATATAACTATGTCGGGAAAGGGGACCGGGTTTAGAATACCTTTAAAATCTTTACCTGGACTGTGTAGCTTTCCCGTCTTAAACCAGAATAGGCTATATGGGTTCAGCTCCCCCTGTTGAAAGGCCCCCACCATGGACTCTGATACCAAGTTTTTAATGACCCGAGACTACCCCCTCATCGTTACACGGTGCTTAGGATAATAAGTGATCCCAAGCTAACCCTTATACTGGCATAACTCATGAGCAACTGAATACAACACATAAATCTAAAGAAAATGCAGAAAATAAATCTTTTCTGAACTTGCTCAATACAAAGTTATATTAAGATGAATACAACTCTGCTTATACAAAACAAAACTGAAGCTGAATATATCAACTATACTGATTATCTATGAAGCCTCTACTATACTGACTATAGATAGATAAGACACGACTCTAACTACCACTAATCAATACATATGAGTAACAAAATAAAGTACATAAATAGAATCTACCTGAAGTCCCCGAAGTAGGAGGACTCATCATCTGTGGGCCAGAATCTGCAAGTTGTCTGAATATGATAAGTATGCTACACTTGTACCTACATTATGAGACAATGTAGCACATTGACATATATGTGGATCCATACTTTTGGAATGTACTGAGCATGTGGGGGCAAATGTATAAGTAAAAAATATAACTAATTTTGCATATAACTTGTAAAGGATGCATGCTAAGTGTAAATGACTCACATTGACTTGAATAACTGAAAGTTGAAATCATGAATCATGAATTATAAAGCATGCTGAATAAATATTGTGAGTCGTAGCACTAAGTTCCTAAAGCCGTACTTTTACTCTTTCTATTCGTGGAATAAATAGGACTGAAGTTAAGTATGATTTCAAATCATGCAGGCTAAGTGTAAAAGGACTCACCTCTGTTTCTGTAAACTAAAAGTTGAAATCTCATAGCCAATATATGATGTAAAATAATATCTGAATAAAATTGTGATCCTTAACACTTAGTTTCTAAAAGTTATTATGTTATTCTGTTCTGTTAGGTTGTAGGTAAATTTACTCAAAAGCTGTTTATTTACTTTTTACTAGGAGAGAGGTTCTCTTAACCGACATAAACCATGTGAGTATTATGGAGTCCAATGTCTTGTTCTCCATGGGGGAAAACCTCACATCAGGGAGAGGTGTCATACTCTTGCTAGGAAGAATAACCTAAGCTAAGTGATCACATTTGTAACTATCATCCATATAAAAATAGGAATACTGAATCTATACCTACCTTGGCTTATAGTTCTAGGAAAGTAGGATACGCTAAACCTACACTTTCAGCTCGATGCTAAATACTACTCCCTTTAATCGGTATGCTCATTCTGTAGGAAATTCACTTTTGAAAAATTATAACGTTTCATAGTGAAAGCTAACTGTGTATTGGTTCATTCAAAACTGAATTTTAGCTATAAAGTGGATTCCATATCTAAACTGAGATCAAAAGTTCAAATCATTATTTAAATTTGTCTGAAAACATATCATGGGAAGCTTAAAGCAAAATCATTCTTAAAATAGCAATAATCAAATAGGGCTTGATAATCCATTCTTTAATTTTATGTTAAATAATCATAAAGTTCATGCTTGATAATGAAAATATTCATAATTCAACTCAAAATCTGGAAAATATAGTCACACGCATAAATTTACGAAAGTAGACATGTAATTCAACATCCAAATTACTTGAAATCTCAAAACCTTCAATTAACAATAACTGGGTATGAATCCTAAATTGAAATTCATGTAAAGTAATGTGAATTTGTAAATAAAAAACTAGTTTTGGGCACAAGGATGAAAGATTTATCCTTGTTCAAAATCTCACATACCTTAATTGATGAAATTGATAAAGAAGCTTAAACCTGAATTCTTATTGTGCTTTTGAAGATTGACTCTTGGTGTTCTTGAATTGGAAATCTTGGATCTTGGGTTTTCTTGGAGAAAGAATGGAGGAATTTAGATTTCTTGGGGATTAAGTTTTGAAACTTTATGGTTTCTTTGAGAGTAATTTGATGAAAAGTTTGCATAAAAGGGCTTAGAAAAGGGTTTAATTCCTTGTTTTTCATGAATTGGGGGCTTGGAAAAAGACCAAACTACCCTTTTAAAATCAACTTCAGAAAACTGGAATCTCGATTTTGGCAGGTGGCGCGGCTTGGTGGTAATCGCGGTGTCATACTGGATAAGGGACAAACACTATTTTAACCATCACCGTAATGCTGTGAAATAACGTTGTCTCACTGGAAATGGACGAGTATGAAAATGCACTCCTCTGCGATGCGCTATGATCTCCATAGCAATTCTTTGCGCGACACAGGCCTATCGCGGTGAGCTACTGGAAAAAGTACGAATGGGAATTTGGGTTTCACCACGACGCGGGCTAATCGCAGTGTTTCTCTAGAAAATAGAGAATTGCAAACTGGAACTTCACCATGATACGGTACTAATGTGGTGACTCACTGGTAACTGGATGAGTGTCATTTTGCATGTCACCGCGATGCAGTGGTGTTCATTTTGAGACACTATCTTCACTAAAAGTGCCATAACTTCTCACCCAAGTATTGGATTGAGGCAAAATTGATATCGCTGGAAAGCTAATTCAATTATCTACATAATGGTAGGTCTAGAGCTGGAAAACTCTATACGAATCAAGAATCATTCATTTTTAAAGTTAACCTTTGACACATTAGGGATAAACTAAGCTAGAAAAAGTATGGGGTATTACAATATCTCCCCCTTGGGAACATTCTTCCTCGAATGAGACTAATTGGACTGAGAATTCTGAACTAAGGTAACTGATATTATATACTGAACATGCACATCGGGGATCACACTTACATGACTAAGTCTGAAACATTAAAAACCTCTATTATAAAACTGATTTCTGAGCTGACTTGCCTTTACTTACTATAAAGAGTTGATTCATGCTGAGAGTTTAAGATTCGCTTGAAGTGTTTATGATGTAATAATACATATAGAACTACGACGTGATATATTATGCCCACATAAATCATGAGACAACAATACTAAGATCATACAATGGGTATTACACTGTCTGAGATAGAATACTTGGAAAACTAAGATCATTCACTGAATACTTATGAATTGAATCATGACTAAATATTTGAATCTGAGAATGATGTTTGATCCCTGGACTGAGCTGAATTCGTACTTTGCATAAGTGCAAACATTTTTCCTCATGGAATGGTTACTTGCAAAACTTTGGGTAGTAAGGATAGATGGAAAGTTGGAAACCTATAGGAGCTTATCTGTTTGATTGCTAAAATAGATTGCAGGCTATATGGACTGGATCCTATTGAATGCTCACACCCAATTAAAGTATTTCATCAAACTCTTCTAGGAAGTTCTAACGATATTAGGGAGCAAAGAACTCTAGGCATGATCTGAACAAGACATTAGAATAAGAAATTTCAACATTGCTACAACTCTATAGCATGGCACATAGACCTATAAATCATAATCTAGGATAGAATTACTGGGCCTTAAGCAATGCAACTTCTTACTTTCAAGCTTAGCAACACTTCTCAAATACTCCCTCAACTATACCACCCCTTTAAATACAATATTCACTTGATTCAACTTATAATTCTCACATGGGCATTGATAATCCGTCTATTAAAGTCTAAACTGAACTAAATTCTCTCATCATGGTCAAGCCCAACTCGAAATCACAATGTACAACACATAACACCATAATACTGGTCTGAACCATGAATTCAGTACCCCAAGCATTGTCATAACTGCTCACCTCTAGGATAATTCTTCTTATCATAATAACAACTAAATTCAACGTCTTACTAGGAATTTACTAACGCGTAATGTATTCATCCACTTACACTCCAACATGAAATTCAAACCTATTTGTATAACCATATATTCACTTCTAAATAAACACCCGTAAAAGTATCTTTCATATACTCTCTAATACCTCTTTCAATAACAACTTCCATGTACTATTCTCAAGAAGACACAAATAAAATATTCTCAACGAACCAATTCATACACACAAAAAGCTTCACCTCAGTATTCCTTCACTTATAGAATTACATAAAACAAGCATACAACCATTTTTCCCAACCTAACATATTTACTCCTTCCCATCTACACAATTGGTCATCATCACTATCTTGATCTAAGGGGAGGTCACTGAAAGGTTGGGATACCAGGGCCTAAAATATGAAGCGATACTAAGCATAACTTGACACCTTGCTGAGGCCTGAGGAATAGACTATTCACGACATGGATTCATTAAAGAGATCTAATTTGAGGACGTACATGATATAGATCTGAATTTTGCTGATTTTTAAGAGTGTTGTATTAGTACTGGAACTGAACATACTGTAAAGCATGAGTACATGAGTCATGAGCTGCATGACCTGAATTTGGAGTTCATAACTTATGAAATGTGATTCCGACTGCTGAATGAACTAGAACTCCTCATACTAGGAACTGGGAGAGTACATAATTCTCTATTATGTACATGAATCATGAACTTTGATCATAGAACTGACACGTAAGGCATGAGTAGATATCGGGATAACAGAAGTACAAATACTAAAATAAGAATGGGTTGGGCATCATCCTCCCTTGCTGCTATTCTACCACATACTAACATCCCAGCTAAAATCTGAGAGCTTGACTTGGTTACTTGTTCTATCATCTCCCCCTTAGCTTCAAGCCATCATTCTAAGTCTGGGGGAACTCTTTACTAAACTCTAAACTTAACTACACTCACTTCACTCTAGAGTCGGGAATATAACAATACATGTAAGAAATAAGCTTACTCTGAAAGACTACACCTGAAAGTGTAAAACCCACTGCTAATACTTCCCTCTAAGATACAACTCTATCTTTCTATAGCCCAATATTCTTCATATAGTTACTTGAACACTTATTAACTTAGAATCTTCATGAGTATCACCATGTCCTGAGTTTACACCATCTAGAGCTTCAACTCTTATTTCTATTTTCTCAATCCTCAAAGATTCAAAAATAGATTCTAACACTTAACATGGATATCCTCAACCTTTAATGAACCATATGAATTTCGTAATAGCTTACTAATATCGCATCTCTAAGCTTATATTTTTCTCTAAACCATGGGAATAAAAATCATATCAAAAGGTTCAGCATTATCAATCATAACTCCATAACTTAGCTATTATGAATATGCCATACTATATCACTAGACATTTTCCACTTAGAAACTAAAGGGTACTACTAACCATACACAACACATAATAAACTTAGAAAATGATGCAACCCCATATCACCCTTGGGCACACCTCTACAACATACTTAATTATGAATAACTGAAATTTAACTCTTGCATACACTGTTTGAGGCTACTAGATCACTTCCATATAACTAGAATCACTAATCAAGTAACCATTACATCCAACTTGATGATCATCCATTGCTTAATCTTAGTGTCTAGTTCTAGGCATGCTTAACAACCATAATAAATCACAATTCTATGGTATACTTTATTAAAATCCATTAGCACACCCCTCTTCCACACATCTCTAGTACTTACCCATCTATATATCTAAATTACTTTCATGGCCATATAAGTTTTAACTAAAATTCTTTTTGCATTCTCAAGGGAATCCTAAATTAACACCACTAAACCACCAAATACTTTCATTAATAACCAATACTTTTCTAACAAAATAAGTACTATCAATAACTCCATTCATACTACAAGCAAACAATAATTTACCTTAACTAATCGTTCTTTCTCTACCTTCTACCAAGGGACTTGTACCACATTCATTACCTCTAAACTAACACACACGGACATATTGTCTTAACACAAACTCTATAACACGCATAAGCTCATCTATATACTTTTGATCAATCACCATTTCCACCTTTCTTTCCACTACACTTCTACACCCATACTTCTACCTATAAGAAAGTTCTACTACTTATAAATCATAACACTCTAGGTTGTAATATTCCTTGAATGCAAACTCTATTTAACAATCTAGGTTCATATTATTTTCTCTCATGAGAACTATCTGTATTGGAGGGTTATCGAGGAATCTGAATACAAATCTTACTATGCCTTAACTGAACAGCTCATATGGATGAGGACATAACCACGTCTCTGCTAGGCAGCGTGTGGAATGGCGTTTAATCGATGGATATATGGCGGTTATAAAGGGTGCTGCTTCCTTCTCCTAGTTTTGTGTGACTTTCAACTTAAGGAACTTAACATATTAGGGAGCTCCTCTCAAGCCCCTTATGTGGCTTCTAAAGTTACTGATAGTAAATATGAGAGCATTATCTTGAGAGAAATTAGAACTTTCTAATCATGTTATCTCAAGAATAGGTCATAGATAGAGGATTATGGAGTTACGTTTGAACCGAGAGAAGTTTCTGAGAGAATAACTTTACAGCACGACCTAGAGTATGAAAGAAGGAAACTTTTCTTAAATTCCTTGTATCCTCTCAAAGAAAAGTGCAAACGTCTTCGTACCATTCCGCAAGACTTTACAAGACACAGCTTCATAGACACCTTAGGAAACTAGAACTCTGGGCTCTGATACCAAATTTGTAATGACCTGAGACTACCCCCTAGTCGTTACACGGTGCTTAGGACCACAAGTAATCCCAAACTAACCCTTATACTGGCATAACTCATGAGCAACTGAATACAACACATAACTCTGAAGAAAATGCAAAAAATAAATATTTTCTGGACTTGATCAATACAAAGCTACATTAAAATGAATTCAACTCTGCTTTTAAAAAACAAAACTGAAACTGAATACATCAACTATACTGGCTATCTATGAAGCCTCTACTATACTAACTATAGATAGCTGGGACACGACTCTAACTACCACAAATCAATACATATGAGTAAGAAAATAAAGTACATGAATAGCCTCTAACTGAAGTCCTAAAAGTAGGAGGACTCATCATCTGCGGGCCGAAATCTGCAAATAGCCTGAATATGATAAGTGTGTTATAACTCGTACCTACATTATGAGACAATGTAGCACATAGACATATAGGTGGATCAGTACTTTTGGAATGTACTGAGCATGTGTGGGTGAATGCATAAGTAAAAACTGTAAATAATTTTGCATATAACTTGTAAAGAATGCATGTAAATGTAAATGACTCATATTATCTTGAATAACTGAAAGCTGAAAATCACGAATCCTGAATAATAAAGCATACTTAATAAATATTATGAGTCATAGCACTTAGTTCTAAAATCCGTACTTTTACTCTTTCTATTAGTGGAATAAGTAGGACTGAAGTGAAGTCTTATTTCAAGTCATGCAGGATAAGTGTAAAAGGACTCACCTCTGTATCTGTAAACTGAAAGCTATAATCTCATAGCTAATACCTGAATAAAATTGTGAGCCTTAATACTTAGTTTCTAAAAGTTGTTCTATTATTCTTTTCTATTAGGCTGTAGGGAAATTTACTCAAAAGTTGTTTATTTACTTTTTACTAGTAAGGAGGTTCTGTTAATCGACATAAACCATGTGAGCTATCATGGAGTCTAACGTCTTGTTCCCCTAAGGGGAAAATCTCACATTAGGGAGAGGTTTCATACTCTTGCGAGGAAGTATAACCTAAGCTAAGTGATCACATTTGTAACTATCATCCATATAGAAATGAGAATACTGAATCTATACCTATGTTGGCTCATAGTTCTAGAAAAGTAGGATGCGCTAAACCCACACTTTCTGCTACGTGCTAAATACTACTCCATTTAATTTTTATGCTCATTCTATAGGAAATCCACTTTTAAATAATCACAATGTTTCATACTGAAATGTAACTGTGCATCTGTTCATTCAAAACTGAATTTAATCTGTAAAGTGGATTCCATATCTCAACTGAGATCGAAAGATCAAATCTTTATTCTAAGCTATCTATAAACATATCATGGGATGCTTAATGCAAGATCATTCTTGAAATAGCAATAATCAACTAGGGCTTGATAACTCATGCTTCAATTTCATGTTAAATCATCATAAATCTCATGCTTGATAATGAAAATATTCATAATTCAACTCAAAATCTAGAAAATATAGTCACACGCACAAATTTACGAAAGTAGACATGTAATTCAACATCCAAATCACTTGAAATCTCAAAACCTTCAATTAACAATAAATGGGTATGAACCCTAAATTGAAATTAATGTAAAGTCATGTGAATTTGTAAATAAAAAACTAGTTTTGGGCATAAGGAAGAAAGATTTATCCTTGTTCAAAACTGCACATACCTTAATTGATGAAATTGATAAAGAAGCTTGAACTTGAATTCTTATTACGCTCTTGAAGATTGACTTTTGGTATTCTTGAATTGGAAATCTTGGATTTTGGGTTTTCTTATAGAAAGAATGGAGGAATTTGGATTTCTTGGGAATTAAATTTTGAAGCTTTAGGGTTTCTTTGAGAGTAACTTGGTGAAAAGTTTGCATAAAAGGCTTAGAATGGGTTTGATTCCTTGTTTTTCATGAATTGGTGGCTTGTGAAAAGACCAAACTACCCTTTTAAAATCAACTTCGAAAAACTAGAATCCCAATTTTGGCAGGCAGCACGATACGGTGTAATCGTGGTGCCATACTGGATAAGGGCTAAACACGATTTTAACCATCACCGCGATGCAGTGAAATCACGTTATCTCACTGAAAAAAGATGAGTATGAAAATTCACTCCTCCGTGACGAGTTACGAGCTCAACCATTATTCTTTACACGATACAGGCCTATCGTGGTGAGCTACTGGAAAAATGATGAATGGGAATTTAGGCTACACCACAATGTAGGCTGATCACGGTGCTTCTCCAGAAAATGGAAAATTGCAAACTAGAACTTTACCGCGATGCGGTACTATCGCGGTGACTCATTGGAAACTAGACGAGTGTCATTTTACATGTCACCGTGACGCGGTGCTGTTAATTTTGAGACATTATCTTCACTAAAAGTTCCATAACTTCCCACTCGAGTATCAGATTGAGGTGAAATTGGTATCACTGGAAAGCTAATTCGATTATCTACACATTAGGGGGTCTAGAACTGGAAAATTCTACATGAATCAAGAATTATTCATTTTTAAATTTAACCGTTGACACATTAGGGGATAAACTGAGCTAGGAAAACTACAGGGTATTATATATATCCCTCAAAATGTAGTATGACATCATGCACACGGTCACCAAGACCAACCTCATATCAGCGAATATGAGTTTCCAGGTTTGGTCCCCCGGGACCACCACCTTCCACGACTTTGTTACACATCCCGCCATTATTGCCCTATTAAAACCAATTTCCAAATAACCAAACCACTATCCATTTATTTACCAAGGCTATTGATATTTGTATCGTCATACCAATCCTTACTTGCAAGTATCATCCATAGCCAACCATTTATATGTTCAAGGGGACTTTCAAGTGCCCTATTCAATTACCATATTAAACCACTTGGGGGATTCCATGTGCCCCACAATCATAACCATTAGCCATTTACCATTCCAAGCCATTTAAACCATGCACAATTCCTTTACCGAGTTTTAAAACATGCAAGAGTTCCAATGAAGTAGTCAATGCAATGAACACATCTTTATAAGCATTTTTTTCAAATACATTAGGGGCATAATATAACCAAAACCAATTCTAATTACCAGTAAACCATTCCCATGCAATAAAATTATCTAAAACCACCATTAATGCATATTAAAGCATAATTAAAATCATGGGAAACCATAACCAACCATTTAATATCAAAACTCCTAATTCATATTTGAAAACCAAAATCATACAATCAATGAAATCTTGAAAACATTCATAAAAGCATGCCTTTAGATAGAAATAATAATGAGGCAAGAGAACATTCCTTAAACCAAGATGATTATGATGGAAAAAAATCACCAAGAAAATCCCCAAATCAATCCTCTAGTTGAAAACCTAGCTTTCCCTGTCTAAAGGCTTTTGAGAGAATTTTTAGATTGTTTAGAAGAGTTTATAAGTGTTAATAAATGGAATAATAGGGTAAATAACCTTCAAAGTAGGTTAGAAGTTGTGGGACCTTATTAGGATAGGTGGGGAAGTATCCAAAATACCCCCACTTAAGTTGCACCAAAATCCCATCACAGGGGTACGATGGACCCTCACAAGTCATACCCTTCCAATACGAGTGGTACCCTCCACTCGTACCCTAGCCTCAACCATTGGATCAAACATTGTCCACCATATGACTCATCTAACCAAGTAATATCCAAATCATATGATCCATACTTTCCACCCATACCCATGGTAGATTTAAACCTAAGGAAAATTTAGACACTGTCTACCATACGAGTCCTTCGTATGACTCATACCCTGTCTTATGGCTTATGGTGAGCCCCTCATACTTAGATACAAAAAAATTAACCAATTCTAAGATTAAGTTAATGAACCAAATGACCCATAACCACCAATACGACTCGTACCCCTAAGTCATATCCATTCTAGTAACTAAAATCCATCCCACTAACCAATACTGGTTAGCATACGACTGGACCATACCATTCATTGACCAATATATGGCTCGTACCCATGATCCATATTGGGTCAAGAGATTAGAATTCTAGGAAATTTTCTAAGGTTCAAAAACCAAGATGTTTTAGCTAGTGGTGGTCTCTCCTTCACCTATTAAACAACTTTAGTTTTCGAGTACTCAGACTCCCTAAAATTTTCAACAACTTTGTCATCTACCTGTTTTGGAACTAAATCAGCAACTACCTCCTTAGTTTTATTTGGAGGTTCTTAGAGATCCCTACCATTCCTCAAAGTGATTTCTAGTACTTATTTAGGATTTTCATTATCACTTGGCAAACCACCTTGAGGCCTGGATTTTTGAGCCTGTGCGATTTGACCTATCTACAACTCTAAGTTCTTTTTAGATGCTTGATGGCTCTTATATCTTCCCATCGGCTCTTTATATTTGGTACCAATTTTGCTTGAGCAGCTAAAATTTATTTTAATATCTCTTTCATATTGCTAGTTGACTGATTTCCTTGAGCCTGTGGTTGCCGAAACTGCTGTTGTTGGGTGTTCCATGATTGATTTAGTGGTCGAGTCTGCCACTTTATATTGTAGTCATTTCCATAGTTCGTCCTTTGAACATTGCCCATAAATATCACCTACTCTGGATTAGCAGCACAAATAGCCCCAGAATGACCACTGTTGCCATAAATCTTACACCGCAAACTTGTCTCTTGAATTATGTTGACTGTTGTTGCAGGCTGTGTCACCCCAAATTTCATGTTCCTGAACTGAGTATTCAAATGATTTCGTAATGCAGCAATCTGGGCAGATATATCAGTAAATTGGTAGACCCCCAACACACCTGTAACCTTTTTTGTAGCATTTTATGAGTCTGAATGTCATTCAAGATTTCCTTGTACAATCTGGTTCAACAAGGTATATTGCTCATTGTACATCAATTCCAAAGCTTGACCACCTGCAGCTGAATCTAACATTTTTTTTGTGTTATGATAAAGTGCCTTAATAAAAGTGTGAGTTAATACCTTATTGGACTGCTGATGATGTTGACAGTCTCGAAGAAGAGCTTTGAACCTATTCCATGCATGATATAAGTTCTTATCTGGCTTTTTTTTTAAGCATACAATCTCACTGCGTAGTCTCGTAGTCTTTTCGGATGGGAAGAATCAAATAAGGAATTTCCAGGCTAAGTCCTCCCATGTTGTGATTGAACTAGCCGGCTCAGTGTTCAACCACTTATTTACCTCCCCCAATAGTGAAAAAGGGAATAATGTCAGCCTAACATAATTAGTTGACACACCTGTAGAGATGAACGTGTCACTGATCTCTAGAAAGTTCCATAGATAGACTTGTGGATCTTCATGTTAAGGCCCCAAAAAATGTGCACTGCTGATCAAAAGTTGCACCATGTTCTATTTCAACTCAAAGTTACCTCCAACAGTCGGTTTTTGATAAGGGGAGCTCAAATTTATTGAAAGTAGGATTGCCACTTCTCAAACTATCCTGCGGGGTGGTTAATCTTCATCTATGAGAGCAGGATTGTCTTGTTTCTCTTGAAATTGTGGGATACGGGGGAGAAGGATTGCTTCTCTCCTTTGTTGATGGAAGTGTTGCTCGGGTTCGGGGCTTGGTTCAACCAACTCCCTAATCTTTGCAGGCTTATTGGCCTGTAAACCTATTTCCTACAAGTTTAATACCAAGACCAAGGGTAAAGCACCAAAGAAATTTAAAAAGTAAAACTAAAACAAAAATAGTTGCCTATTTATAAGTCCCCAACAACGACGCCAAAAACTTATTGCGCCCAAGCGCACACACAAGTGTACGTGGTCTAACCAAGTAATACAGTTGCCTTAAATAAAGATGACTATCGATCCCTCAGAGAATTGTTTTAACAACTATCCCATTCTAGCTCAACTACTGAGATTAAATTAGTGAGAACGTAAACAATAGAGTTTTGAAAGTTATAAACTAATTGTAAAGTAAACAGTGCAGAAAAGTAAAGAATTTAGACAATCAATGGATTAAAGCCCAGGGTTAAGGCACTTTGAATAATCATACTACGCTATTGAACTTCATTTGTTAAATTTCTTATCTTGGTTGTTGATTCGTAGGGTTTATCATATGATCATGGTCTCCCAACCTCTAACCTTCCACCTAACTGGACATTACAACTACATCGTTGAATGGAGATGTAATAATCCATTTAGATTCATTAAGATATTATCCTACATGTGAACCAAGAAAGGCTTCTAGGTATATCCCTATCCTAGTCTCTAATTCAAATTCCTTATTTTATTAAAGAATAAGAACCTTACTATATTCAACCCCACGTTCTATTTCCCTATTCCCCCTCCTGAGATCATAAGGTCAACAATATATGTATTATAAGGTTAGATACTTCTTAAAATAGTTAAAAAAATATGAAAAAACCACCAAATATGATAATAAATCTAAACCAACTCAATTCAAAGCAAAAGTAAACATGTTCTTGGCCTTAACCCCGAAAAAAAGGGTGTTTAGACACTAATAGACATAACCGTAGTCAATTTAGTTGAATAAATGATATAATCCATTGAAAATATAAACTAAATAGAAATAAACCCTAAAATACATGTTTATCAGACCCTCTTCAAAGCTAAAAACGTCCAAAAGTATCCAAAAAAGTGATTAGAATAGATTGCAAGTGTTATATTTATAGTAGGAGAAGTTGGTTGTGTGTGGACTAAGAGGTACGGCACGTTGGTTGATGCGTAGGGACTAATACACATGAATACTTGATATCTCCACTAGACTAAGGTCCTAGGCATTTCTTAATCCCTTGAATAATAGTCGACGGCACCCCTAATTCGCGTGGGCTCACCGGAAATTGCCACTTTGACGTTTAACTCTCCTTGTGTATTTCTCCTTACACCCCAAGACTTGTGGTGTTGTTTTGACTTGATTTTCAGACATTTCAACATCTATATATCCTCATAATAAAATCATCAAGAATCTTATAATATCAAACACCACGGATTAGAGCTCAAAATAATAAACAATCCATACGATGAACTAGAAACTCAAGCTAAGACTAGTCTTGTCGAATTGATCTTCAACTTATTGTTTTGACTATTGGCTTGATTAGAATGAACCTTTAACACTATAAACAAGTTATTACACTCATAAATACACAATGATAACCTTATGAACTCACTACACTCATTAGAATCCATTGCAATAGACTAGACAAATACATAGCTCAAGCTAGTAACACTAGTTTTCTTGGTTGAACTCTAAGTGATCAGTTTAACTACAAACTTTTTTGAAAATACTTTAAACATTTTTTTCAAGTACTTAAACACTTATATACACATTTATATCATCATTGACTCATTAAGCACACAAGAAGTCCTTAAAACAAAGCTCAATAAGTCCGGATAACCACACTGAAGTGCATAAATCCACCTCAGATCAAAGGTTTATGTCCCCCTCCTTATACTTTTATTTTGTTTTTATTTATGCTAATGCTTAGAGGTATTTCTCATCCCCTAATACCTTCAAGGATCATAAAAATTAAAAGAACAAATTACTTATAGAAAGAGCACCTATTTATGATCCTTGAACAATTGAGGAAGAATGCAAACAAAATCTTTTTCATAAATATTATGAATGTCTAGAACTTCAACCATGCATCTTGTGATGTCAAGGAATCATCCTATAAGTTCAGTGCACAATAAGGGTCATGCTTAAAATTTTGAAAACATGTAATTCCATTTGATTTGGAAATTTCCATCTATTGAGGAGTATAAATGAATACTTCAGTAACATCAAGGGAAAATATAATCAGAGAGTATGACGAAGGGTAAAAGTAGCTATTAAAATTTTTTTGGTAAATGAATTTTTATTATCGAATGAAGCATTATAACAAGAGGTAGACCAGTGTTGGACATAGTCCCAACCTCAGGTCTATGCTACAGATTCAATCCACTACAAGATGCTACACTCTATCTAAGGATAGAAATTAAGTCTCTGCGTAGTTCCTGCCAACTGAGTATATAAACTAGCTCTACTACAAATATCTAGAATAATTTGTATGATAAAAGTCTCATCTGTTGTCAACTTCTTCTGAAAAATTCTCTGATTCCTATCCAGCCATACATGATAAACCATTGCAGGCAATGTCAACCTAAAAAGTATTGCATGTATGTTCCTTCCTTTAACATGTATTGATGTCTATGCAATTTTATCACCCCATCCCAAGCAAGGCATGTTTATACCTTGCCATAGCAATAACCTCTTCCAAAGGACAGCACTAAAATTATACCTAAAGAACATATCCTAATAAGTTTCAGGTGCTATAGAACACAATGGACAGATCAGGTCAATGCTAATACCCATTTGCTCAATCCATTCTTAGTGTATATCCTCTTTCAGATTGCAAGATACAAGATAAAATTCTACTTAGGACTTTCCTGGTTGTTGCAAGTTAATCTTCTCCACAAAACTTTAGAGTTGTGCCCCTCAACTGATTATACACTTCTTTTATGGAGTAGGACACTTCTCCTATTACTTCATTTACATTAATTCCAACTTCAGAACACCAATGAGGTGCTTGTAATATTTTCCTAACAATCCAAGAGGCTTGCTCAGCCTCTACTTCCCATGGCCTCTTCCCCTTCAAGTAGTAAGTATGCACCTAGATAATTCACAACCTGTCTTTCATCATTGTCAAGCTCCATGTATGCTTTAATATAGCTGCCTTATTCCAAAGGAATATGTCCATAATGTTGAGACCACCTGCTGATTTCGGTAAGCCCAATTATTCCCATGCTATTAAATTTTTCGTATTATTTTGTATATCACCAGTCCATAAGAATCTCCTACAGAGAGCCTCAACTTGTTTAAGAATCTTTTTTTGTAGGAGAAATATTTGGGACCAAAAATCTTTAATTGCATGCAAAACGTTATGAAGTAACTGTAACCTCCCAAAATAAAATAGGAATTTAGCTGTCCAGTAAGTAATTCTACCAATTTTCTTGTCTATAAGAGGTTGACATTGACTTATTGTCAATTTTTTGGAGCTCAAAAGGACCCCAAGATATTTGAATAGTAGACAGCCCCAAAGTGAGCCTAGTTGTTCTAGTATGCTGTGTTGGACATCTGCTTCTACTCTACCAAAATAGATACAAATCTTAACTTCATTAGTTATTAATCTAGATACTCTAGAAAACTGTTGGAAGCAGTCAAATAGCAACTTGGCTGAGATTAAGTCACCTCTACAATATAGCAAGCTGGTCTTCAACAAAACTCAATCGGATCATGTTTGGTTTCTGGCACCTTGGATGATAATTGAAATTCTAATTTGTTCTTAGAGTTTTGAGCAGCCTAGTGAGATAATCCATGCCTAACACAAAGAGGTAGGGAGAGAGAGAGTTTTCTTATCTCACCCATCTCTTAGCCTGGAAAGAATCTATTGGGTAGCTATTAATGATAATAGTATATGACACAGTTCTTACACATCACATTATCCAATCCAAAAATTTCTTAGGACAATTTATATCTAACAGTACCTCCTCAAGAAAAAGCCACTCTAAAAAGTCGTAGGTCTTTTGTATATCAATTTTGAAAAGACACCTAGGAGATATTCCTTTCCTACCATACCCTTTTCTTAGTTCATGACTAAGAAGTACATTGTTGCGAACCATCATCCCTGAAACAAAAACTGCATGAGTCTTATCTAAAAGGTAGTCCATAAGAGGCTGCAATCAATATGTAAGCATTTTGGAGATAATTTTATATATGGTGGTACAGTAAGATATGGGTCTATAATCCTTGATTGATCTAGGGTACTTGATTATGGGTATAAGTGTAACAGAAGTCCTATTAATAGGTGCATACATATCATTGTTTGCAAATAATTGAATTACAATTTTAGTTACCTCTTTACCTATTACTGGTCATCTTTGTTTGGAAAATAGGAATTGAGCCCATCAATTCCTGGGGCCTTATCATCAGCAATCTCCTTGAGGGCACACTCAACATCCGTGGCAGTGAATGGATGGACAAATTGTAGTTGGAATTAGCTATTAAACTTGGGGTTTTAAGCTATAGGTGACAAAAGAGTTTTAAAATGAAGTGTAGGCGACACAAGTCTTAATAATTGAGTGGAGGTGACAATTACTTTATTAAGAATTAAGAAAGTTGGGGAAATTTCAAAACAACCTAAAAAATTTTAAATTTACACTTTGATACAAATGTTTACCTAATATAACGAGAAACAGAGGGAAAAAAGGCATGTTTCTCTCTCTTCTCATCCGTTGTTGTTTTCTCTCTCTTAGCAATTTTTGTTGTTCATTGTTGTTACTGTTTTATTCATCATCTGATGCTTCATTATCATCATATTCTACTTCATTATCATTTTCATCTTCTTCTTGTTGACCATTATCATTGTTGTTACCGCTACTGCTGCTATTTGACTAATTTCTTAGGTTAAGTTTTATTTCATACATCACTTTCTACTTTGGCATTACTTTACAGGAGACTTTGGTAAGTCAAATTATGATTTTTAGTTGAATTTGTCATCTGGGTAACTGTTATTGTGTTGTTTTTTCAACAATAGATAACACACAAACATGAATACAACATAAGAGACATTTGTTTAAACAGATCAATCATCTGTTGCTATAGATGAGCCATCTGTTGCAATAGAAGAGATATGTTGGATTCATGTTTATGGTTTAATCGAACAGATGGGTCATCTGTTGCAACAAAATAGTTATCTATTGCCACAGGGGTAAATATTTTTTACAACAGATTAGTTATCTGTTGTAACAAAACCTGAGCTCGATTCTAACAAACTAGTTATCTGTTGCAACAGGGTAAATATCTATTACAACGGAAGAGATATGTTGGATTCATGTTTGTGGTTGAATTAAATAAATGGTTTATCTATTATAACAGACTAGTTATCTATTGCAACAGGGGTAAATATCTGTTGCAACAGATTAGTTATCTATTGTAACCGAACCTGAGCTCGATTCCGACAAACTAGTTATCTATTACAATAGGGTAAATATCTGTTGCAATAGATTAATAACCTATTGCAACATAACCTGTACTAGTTCTAACAGACTCATAGTCTATTGCAATAGATGTTTCACTTGTTACAACAAATGACACATTTGTTAAAATTAGCTTCAGGAGCGTAACATGAATTCCAACAGGTTAGTAATTTGTTGTGATTGATCACTTACTTATTGCAACAGATTACACATTTGTTAGGATTCATATTACGACACTATGAAATCATTATTAACTTTTTAAAATAAATGACTTTATTTAGGTACCACTAATGGAGGGATCAATAACAATAGGGGTGGATTGTCATGATCAATGAATCGAGAAGAGCAATCGATATATATGGCATTGGAAGGAGGGTGAAATACTAGAGACGATAGCTATGACAGTCCAAAGTAATATTTCATATGATGATTTTGTGAACTTAATCATCAGCTATTGTGGACTGAATTGTCAACCGAAAGAACTCATCATCAGCTACATGTACATCTCCTTTGAAAATTAGAGGGTACTGTCTTTCAAGATAACCGATCAGGTTTATTTATATGCTTATCTTAGTGATTCATCCAGGTCAGTGTTAAGGGTGTACGTGGTTGAAAAGATGAGAGAGAATGAGAACCAAAACGTAGAAGAAGAAGAAGAAGAAAAACAAGACATCTTTGATGATAGGTTGGATGATCTAGACATGAATATTCTAGATGTTGATCAAACACCTACGCCCATTGATGCGACCAATACGATGGGTAGTTATGCTCGATCAACACAGTCTAAAAATCTTCAAGACGACGGGACCGACTTTTGTATTAGAATTTCATTCAAGGACAAGAATGAACTATCTACCACTTTGTTTATTTCTTGCTTGAAAAAAGATTTTAGAATAAAGAAGGTGATTAATTTTAGCAGTGTCTTTTGCTTCAAATGTGCTAATCCGAACTGCAAGTGGTGGTTGAGAGTGGTGAAGTATGCAACTTCTGACAAATTCATCATTCATAAACATGAAAAACATCACACATGTAGTTTAGAGCGCATCTCGAGCCAAAATCCTCACTCCACAGGAAAGGTCCTCGGTGAATATTTCAGGAGTAGTTTCCCCGCTGGCAAAGGCCCTTCAACAAGAGTTATGAACAATCAAATCCTTATGGAATTGGGTGTCCTGGTCAGTTATTGGAAGATATATACGGCTATGGGGATTTCCACTGACTTGGTTAGGGGGACTGACGAGCATGGGTATGCAGTCCTGGATACCTACTATTACATGATTGAGTCCACAAATCCCGAAAGTAAGACAGCATTGCATCTTGATGAAGCGGAAGATTCAAGTAATTTTTCGTATCCTATGATACTTGGATTCAAGGTTTTTGACATTTGACAAAAGGCATAGCCGATGACGGTACCTTCTTGAGCAGTAGGTATAATGGAGTTCTGCTAGCGTCGGTGGTGCCGGATGCAGAGAATCACATCTTTCCTGTCACTTTTTATGTAGTGGACAAGGAATGTGATGCCTCTTATAGTTTTTTTTGTAAAACTGTAAAGCTGCGTCGAAGATACCGAAGAGTTGTGTTTTGTTTCGGATAGGTATCCAAGTATTCCAAAGATGGGTTCAATTTTCTTCACTTCAGATTACTTTGGTTGTTGCATCAGGCATCTTGGGGAGAACATTTGGACCAACTATCACAACAAAGGGTTGTGACCCTTTTTTATAGAGCAGCTAAAATATATAGTAGAGAGGAGTTTTTAAACTATTTCAATCAAATAACGGATATGAATCCCAAGGTAGCAGAAATTCTCGTACATGTCGATTTTGAGAGATGGAGCCGGGCATTCTATCCGGCATATAGGTACATTCTTATGAATTTAATGTCTTGTTTGAGTTAAAAGTTTAGTATAATGTCGTACTAAGTGATTCTTTTGTATAGGTATAATATTATGAAATCAAAATTAGTTGAATCAATAAATTCATTGTTTGGAGATGAAAGAGAATTTCCCATCAAGGCTCTATTTGAAAAAATAAACAAGAAGTATGATCAATTTTTTAACGAAAGGCGTGTGAAGTTCAAGGGCCCAAGAAGAACCCCATTTGTTCTAGAAATCGAAAAAATAATATCAACGAACATCAGTTTGGGGAATAGGTCCCCATTCATTCTATAAATCAAAAAAATAATATCAATGAACATCAGTTTGGGGAATAGGTTATTATCTTATAAAATAGCAGATTACAAATTCAGTATAACCAGTCATGGTGATGTTGCCATGGTCGATCTTCAAATAAGATCTTGTACGTGTAGAGTTTTTGACTTGGACAAAATATCTTGTCCATATGCTATGGCAGCGCTTCGAGCTCAATACACTCCGAAATATCGATCTCAAGTTAACGAGCACTTCTCTAAACATTATTCGGTGGAAAAATATGAAATAGCATATAGTGGGCATATTACTCCGGTGCCTCTCGAAGAATCTTGGGTTGTTCCTGCAGAGCTTTTGGAGAGATTAATACCTCCTTCATCTATTGACCCAAGTAGTATCAAATCGGAAAGAAAGCCATATAAGAGGAGGAGTGGAGTCGGAGAATCATTTTCATCAAGAAGAAACAAGTGCTCCATATGTAAGAGTGCTGGCCACAAAAGAACTATATGCCCGGATCGTAATCCACCATGATTGTTGTAATTGTAGAAACTTGTGTTGTTGTTTTGTTGTGGACTTATATATATTTAAATCATTGTTGTGAACGTAATTTTATCATTTATTATATATAAAATATCTTTTTTAATAACTTGTGCATTAATAAAAAAAGGCAAAACATGAACTAAATAATACAGCAGACCATAATTATTTTAAATAGATAACCCATTTGTGGCAATAGATGGACATTAAATGGAAGAATACAACACAGTTCCATCAAACTGGAATGTTTTCCTCCAGCAGATGACAAATCTGTCGCAACAGATTGATAATCTATTGAAAGAAACCCAAGTGATGACCAATCTATTCCAACACACGGTCCATCTATTGAAAGAACTCGAAAGCCAAAATTACTATTGTTACTGGATTCAAAATTGCTCCTTACCTCCAACCATCAACAAGTTAACATTTATATTTAGAAGAAATAGACAGAATGAAAATTAAATAAGAATTAAAAAGCCAAAGTCGACTAAAAATAAATTATTCATTAAACAAAAAATAAAATACATTAGGTATAGATTCGATATAGAAAAATTAAAATACATACGCTAAAAGAAAAATTACATTCTAATTATTATTATTATCATCATCATCATCATCATTAATGATAGCCGGCCAATCAACGGCAGTAGCAGGGCCCTCATCAGCCTCTGCATCTCTCTGAACATTGTCACTCTCATGGCGACCAACTCCCTCTGCAGGTCATTAACCCGCCTCTAAAGTTCCCACACTGTGTCAAGTAGAATAGCAATATCCCAAACAGGATTATCCATATCTAGAACACGCATAAATTGACAAATCTAAAGCAAAGAGTCCAAATGTAATACAATGTATACTACCAACTGGTAGATTTACACCAGAAAATACTTACCTTAACGAGAAAGAAATATGCTTTTTGAAGAGAAGTGGTTAAAGATGTCACACGAAAAGAAAAAATAAAAGAAATAAATAAAGTTTAGTAGAATGAAGATTAAGGGGGGACCTATTTATAGAGGATTGAATCTAGATGTGTAAGGACAAAAGGCTTATCTGTTCAGCTTCATTGTATTAATTATATTTAAACTGGTGTCATTTTGTTTTCTGTGGAAAGTCGTGACCTTTTCTTTTACATTAATACTTCTCACCTTTTCAAAATAGTTTGAGACTTGATAACAATCGGTATTATTGAGCTATTGCAACAGATCATCCATTTATCATAACAGATTTAGCATCTGTTGAAACAGATGGCCTGAATATACAACAGATGGTCTGTCAAAACAAATTTACCATCTGTTGCAACAGATGGTTTGTATGTGCAACAGATGAGACATATGTTGCAACATATGTATTATCTATTATGACAGATGGACCATCTATTGTAGAAGATATTTTCATTTCTTCTAACAGTTGATTCATCAGTTTCAACAGATGGAGAATTCAGTTCATCAGCTATTTTGAATGTGTTAGATAAAAAGTCACGACTCTTTACCTCTTTTTTAATAGTCATCACATGCATGCAGATGAATAAACATTATCTCGTCTATCGCGACAGATTTACCATCTTTTGCAATATATGGATTATCTGTTGCAACAGATGGACCATATATTGGAGACGATATTTTGATTTCTTCCAACAGATGATTCATTAGTTGCAAAAGATGGAGAATTCGGTTCATCAACTGTTTTGAAAGTGTTAAGATAAAATGTCATGACTCTTCACACCTCCTTTTAATAGTCATCACATGCATGCAGATGAATAAAAAACACTGTCTGACATGTATTAATGGGGTAGAAAGAATAAGATGTGTGCAATAGATCCACTTTCATGCATGGAAGTTATGTATTATTGATCAAGCTACCGTGACAGACATATATAAAGTGCAATGATAATGTGAATGCAGTTTTTTACCGATTAGAGACTAATCCTTCAAATAAGATCCTACACTGTACAGATTAGTTTGATAGGTGCGAATTGATAAGGTCGAGGAGTTCCAAGACGGTGGTGTCGATACCCTGTTACAATTTAATGACAGTTTATGCTCATGTTTTTGTGTCAAGTTTGGGGAAGGGTTTAATTTTTTGGCGTCAGTGTAAATATCCAATAGTGATTGGACTGATTTTAATAGCGCAATAAACTTCTTGAAAGGCCTCCATAGCCTCGCACTACAACAAACAATGATGGAACCAATAGAAATTCCCCTGGTCTAAATTTATATGGATGGATTGCTGGAGGAGACTTTTATATAATAGAAAGTGCTTGGGAGAATACCTATGAGGGAAGGGGGAGGTGAAGAAGGCCATATATCATCTCAGACCTTGTTTAAGAGGAAACACAGGGAAGCAAGTAAGGAACTTCTAGCGAATCTGGCTAATGAAATTGACATGAGAAATGAAAAAACTAGATGAGCTTCAAATGTGGAAGTTTATCCAAATATAAAAATCTATCAGTCGTTGAAGAAAAAGAAGAATGGTCAACAGGACTGGAGCTACACACTTTGCTAGAGAATGCAACTAGCGAGCGTGACCTCAATGAAGACTCTCACAAAGTGCCGAACCAGAACTCTAAGGAAGAATCTTCACGAGCACAGGAAATTGGTAAGGTTGTCAGCCAGAATTGAAACCTGAACCAACAACTCCTAAATTAAAAATAAGGAAAGCCAAGGCATCAATTTCTGAAGTCTAACTTGCATGTCATGCCTTCTATTTGTGGCTATGATCAGGTCAATGGAACTAGAAATAAAAAGGTCTGAAGTTGAACAGAAATCCCATGTCTTGTTGTTTCCACTGCCTTTGACCTGACTAGGGCCAAAAAAAGAGGCATGGGATGCAAGTTTAACTTGAGAAATTGCCACCTTGGCTTGATCCCGTATTTTTAATTCAAGAGTAGTTGGTTCAGGTTTCAATTCTGACCGACAATCTTACCACCTTCTGTGATCACAAAGTTGCTTCTTTAGAGTTCTGGTCCTGCATTTTGTGGGTCTTAATTGAGGCCATGCTCACTAGTTGCAGTCTCTAGCAAAGTGACCAGCTCCAGTCCTCTTGACCATTCTTCTTTCTTCAATGATTGATGAATTTTCATTTTTGGATACATTTTCACATTCGCAGCTCATTCCGTTTTTTCATTTTTCATGTCAATTTCATCAGCCAATTTCACTACATTTTCCTTCCTACCAAGTGTTTCCTCTTAAACAAGGTCTGAGATGATATATGGCCTTCTCAACCTCCCCCTTCCTACACAGGTATTCTCCCAAGAACCTTCTATTGTATAATAGTCTCCTCCAATAAACCATCCATATAAATTTGGACTAGGGGAATTTCTATTGGTTCCATCATTATTTGTTGCAGTGCGAGGCTTTGGAGGCCTTTCAAGAAGTTCATTGAGCCATTAAAACAAGTCCAATCACTATTGGATATTTACACTACCGCCAAAAACTTGAACCCTTCCCCAAACTTGATACAAAAACATAAGTATAAACCTTCATTAAATTGTAACTAGGTATTGACATCACCTACTTGGTCCCTCAGCCTTACTAGTTCAAACCTAACAATCTTAACTGTAAAATGCCATATCTTGTTTGAAGGATTAACGCCTAATAGTTAAAGAACAAACATTCACAAAATTATTGTACTGGATGTGTGCTTTCACGATAGGTTGATCATTAATACATACCTCCCACATATGAAGTGGTCCCATCTGCAAACAGTTTATTCCTCCGAACCCATCTTTACTCTAGCCTTTAATGCAGGTCGGGAAAAAATGGATCCAGTTCCACTTTTTTTAATTTGCAATCAAGAGAAATCTATTTGATATCAAACAAGAGAAGAACAAAAAGAACATTACAAAAAGGCAACACAAAATTGAGTGAATTGATAGATGACTAATCTGATGCAACAGGTTATCCATCTGTTCAATCGATAAGGAATCTGTTGCAACAAATAGATGATATGTTGCAATAAATGGGTCATCTATTGGAATAAATCAAACCATCCTTGCTACTGGTTTGATTTCTTCAAACAGTTTCTCCGTCTATACAAAAGGGTAATACAAAATTGATTGAATCAACACATAACCAATCTGAAGTAAAAGTTTACCCATCTGTTCAACCGATGAGGCATATGTTGCAACAGATGGATGAAATATTGCAACAGATAGTTCATTTATTAGAATAAATCAAACCATCCTTACTACTGGTTTGATTTCTTCAAATAGATGCTCTGTCTGTTCCAACAGTTGATTCATCAGCTGCAATAATTGAGAAAACTGTGGCAACACTACCAACAACAACATCAACAACAAAGAAAATACACCATATGTTCCAACACTATCAACAACACAAACACCACATGTTCCAACACGACCACCACCCCCAACAATAGTACTACCAAAGTAACAAACAAAAGACAATAAAAAAACTACACTGACAACAAGGTTTTTTAAGTTCTCTCTATAGATGACTTTTTTGCATATTTTAATAAAAATAACGGTTGGTTCATTCAAGACTTACAAGTCACCTTTCCTTCAATTTTCTCAAAAATAGAAAACTGGTAATGGGTAAATCATTAATAGCAATAGATGTAAATATCTAATTTAAATGACATACAAAGAAGAAGACGATATGGAAAGAGCAATAGTAAACCATACCTGCAATGTCAAAAAAGCAAAGGGATCAGAACATCAAGTTCAGTCGAGAAAAGATATTGATCAGTTGAGATTCGAAAGGATCCTCATCCAAAAGAAGAGAGAAGAAAGAAAGAAAGGAAAGAAAGAGAATTGAGAATAAAGAAGAGAGATAGATGAGTTAAATCTTACTTTATATCTGAAGAGAGAGTATTCTAGACATGGGTTCTAAATATACATTAATAACTTTTGAGGGGCACGAGGAGACGGTGACATTGAAAAGACCAGATAAGACTACTCACTCAGGAGATTTTTGAGTTATCTAAGTAATATTTTTTACCACCTTAGTATTTTATCTTTTTTATCTCGGACAGGAAATACCTAAATCTCTTTAAAATGATCTTAAAACATCTAAGTGTAATAGATGTAAATTTCTGTTTGAAAATTTCCAAAGCTCGATCATTTTTCACAATAGATGACTTAATTTATTTGATAATTTATAATAGATGTGTAATCTATTGCAACTGATGACTTAATCTGTTTGTTAAATCCAACAAAAAAGACATCTGTTGCAACAGCTTGAACATTTGTTTTTATACAATTTCAATTGAGTTCATATGTTCAACTAATACCTTAATTGAATAATATAGGACTAGGGGTGAGTTCTCATAGGGTCAACTACAACTTCAATTGAGTTTTTTGGTAATTGCATGATGAGACGGTATTGCGTTCCTCCCGACTAGAGTCATCGATCGTTCACTCTAAGCTGAACCGATTCTTATTACCTCATATGTTCAACTAACACCTTAATTGATTAATCTAGGACTAGGGGTAAGTACTCATAGGATCAACAACAACTTCAATTGAGTCTTTTGAAAATTGCATGATGAGATGGTATTGCATTCCTCTCGACCAGAGCCATCGATCGATCACTCTAAGATGAACCAATTCTTATTACCTCATATGTTAAACTAATACCTTAATTGATTAATCTAGGACTAAGGGTGAGTTCTCATATGGTTAACTACAATAGATGGCAGCACCTATTTGATAATTTACAATAGATGGGTAATCTGTTGCGATATATGACTTAACACATTTGATAATTTACAAAATATGGGTAATCTATCGCAATAGATGACTTAATCTGTTTGATAATTTACAACAGATGCATAATCTGTTGCAAAAAATAACTTAATCTATTTGATAAAATTGATAACCCTCAATCTACAGCTCTCGTAGGAGTGTAAAGCGGTCGTTAGCAAATATAGAACCCAACCTGGGTTGGGTATCGATCCCACAGGGAATAGCTTGGTCAACAAGTAAGCAACGATTACTAGACTTTTAGTGCAAGTCTCGTAAGAAGGGGGCAATTGTATTGTGATAGTAATGTAACCAAAATAAGAGAGTAAAGCAGAAAATAGCAAAGTAAAAGAATGAATGTTTTGAAATATGTAAACAATGAGAATTGAGGAGTTGGGGTTATGTCCACCTTCTGAGTTATACGTCTCTATTGACTATGAGTGTGTTGAATTCAGACATTCATGTGCTTATAGAGAATTGTATTCGATGGTAAATCCAGGCGTCTTTCGACTTATTCGAGGATTATTTCACTTTAACTCTTTAGAGCTTAAAGCGTGTCTAACGGTACGAATTCTCCAAGAGGTTAATCCAGTTACGGCACTAACTTTTTAATAGGGTATGGGACCCTACTACCTTGACATTATCTCTTTTCCAGACAAATAACCTTTCTTTCGAACAAGTTAAATGTTATACTGGCGTATTCTTGCGTTTGCAACCACAAAGAATTTAGATTAAGATGAAGAGAATAATGATATAAGCAACATACGTGTCACGAACTCACAAACTCACAGCAATAGATAGTATCTCATTCGGCTTCCATAACCCCAACAGAGAAGTTCAGTTACCCATGAGTGCGAAGGAAATCACAATAGACATTGTTATTATACCACAATAAATATTTCGTGTAGCAAAGTGTGGTAGGCGTTAGGCGTGAATTCCTTGCAAAGTAGCGTTTCTCTTGTTGCAGAAAATAAGAATTGATTAGATGAATAGAAGAAGAATAAAAAGTAGAATTAATTGTATGAATGGAGAATGTAAGAGTGTGTTTGTGGAATGGTGAATGTATCAAAATCTCTAGTAGAATAGGGTATTTATAACACCCATATCCTATTCCTACTAAGCTAATGAAATGCTTAACCAAATCCTACTAAGCTAATGAAATACTTAACCCAATTATACTAGGTTAATGTATCATTATCCTAATCCTAATAAGCTAATGAAATACTTAACCCAATTGTACTAGGTTAATGTATCATTATCCTAATCCTAATAAATTACTTCTAGTCCCCAAAGTCTTCAGAAATATTGTTTTAGCCCGGGACAGAATTTCCATGCGCCATCTTTAGTCCTTAGCGTCCAAGATTGGCTTTTCTCCTTTCGTGAAGCTTTCTTTGGCGTCAAGTTATCCATGAAATGCTGAATTATGCATCATTTATACCTGAAACTTTGCTAATCATGTTCGTTAGCTCACTTACAGGAAAAAGGACTAAAAGTGCATGAAATATATAATTTGTTCTCAAAACTAGGCTAAAATATGGGCAAAATATATTGATATAGGCGTGTAAATTCGCCTATCATCAACACCCCACACTTAGAGCTTTGTTCGTCCTCGAACAAACTATCATGTCCTTCTAAACATCAACTTAGGGTTTTACAGCAACAACACAAAATATTCGTCAAGACAAGCACAACAATTATCAACAAAGAGTAGCTTTTCGATTATAGGTAGAAACAATTTAACCTCTAGCATAGACTCGTGATGGTGGTCAACTCGTATTCAAAAGTTAAGGTACAAAGAATCATACGCGACTACCAAAAACTCATCAACCATGTGTGTCTCACAATATATTACCCATAATCACTCACAAGTATAACATATTTTTCAAACATGGGTATCAAAATATCCTTGCTCTCACTCTCACAAAGAATTCATATGCAGCAACTGATGACCATAGGCTTGCCCTTAGTGTAATGCTCCACTAAATGTCAGAATGCTAAGCTTAGAATCAAATATGTCTTTTGATGGTTGTAATGTAGGCTAAGGGACGGGTAGGACTATTTTGGCCAGAAATAGTGACTATGTTCCTAAGCGCTTTAATACATCACATTGTATCATTAACACTTTTCTTTCTAACAACCTTTCTTTCATTTATTCTACCACCCTTTTTCTCCTCTTTTGTTTTTCGATTTTAAACATGACTAACTTTTTCAGTTTTTTCTTCCTTTTTCTTTTCATAACATACCTCTTATGATAGCACTTCTTTTTCATAGCAATTTCAAGCACCAATGCATTTTAAAGCATCATAATCACCCAATTTCCTCTTATTTTATCACATGACTTTTTCACTTTAAAGCACTTAGGAATTTGGATCAAATTATGGTTTTGAAAAAAAACGGATTAGGCTTACATACGAGGTTTGTCAAAGAAAATAGGCTAGAGGCTCAAAAGGGTTTAACTAGGATGATGTCCATGGGTACGTAAAAAGAAGGTAAATAATCATAGGTTGCCAAAGAAATGCCTAAATCATCTCCTAGACTTGCACTCTTTATTTTTGCTTTACATACATACCAAGCAAGTTCTAGCATCAGCCACAAGCACAGAATATACTATTATCTCACACACACAAGGCACATGGTCGACTTTATTGGGAGTAGTATAGACTCTTGACCCAACAGATGAAGGAATTAAACCAAACAATATCAC
This sequence comes from Capsicum pubescens, assembly GCA_030864215.1. NCBI lineage: Eukaryota > Viridiplantae > Streptophyta > Magnoliopsida > Solanales > Solanaceae > Capsicum > Capsicum pubescens. The sequence goes on from CM061544.1 coordinate 124,743,290, forward strand.
ATAGTGAGTCACAATTAGAGCCTAAATGTCTCAATAGTCATGATTTTAGCACAAACTCTTGTCATAATCTCATGCTGCCTATTAGAATAATTTCATGCGAAGCTAAGCTAAAAAAAAAAAAAATTTAACTACTGAAAAAAAACAATTAACTACTAACAAAACAAACAAACATAAATAAATGCAAATGTGGATAGAGAAGTATAACATGCAAATACCACAAACATAAATAAATGAAAATGTGGATAGAGAAGTATAGCATGCAAATACCAGCACCCCACACTTAGACGGGACACACTGTCCTCAGTGGAAAATAAATAAGAAGAACCTGGTAAGTCGAACTCATCCTCTATGTCTGGGGTCATACCCCTTGCATCGTAATCATCATCAGAGTCGTCATCCTCAGAAGTTCCTCATAAGTATCTCACTTAATTCCAAGAGTGAGTCGAGGTATTTGCAGCGAGGAGGGTTCTCCTTGCTCTTTTCGGCCTCTTTTCTTGCCTTTTTGTGAAGTGGTAGCCTTATCTTTGCCTTGTCTTGCTTTGGGTGCCATTGTACCTGAGACTTAAAACAATGTTCATGTTAGCATCATCTCGATGGATACAATCTATAAACAAGCAGTAGTGGCACCACCCCACACTTAGTTTGTTGGTACAGACTAGTGAAGTGAAAGTGGTCGATTATTCAGACTTCATCGACATACGTTTTAGGGGCTATATTCCAATAAGAAATTCAGATATGTAACACTTCTTGAAATCTTTGCAATACTTTCATGTTAGGTATATCAAGACTTCTACATAGGGATTACATCATGGTATAGTTTCTATCAATAATCACAATCTCCTATGTCGGTAGGCAACTATAAGTCTTATTCCGATGAGCGAGACATCCCAACATGTAAGTATTCAAGTGACAAGAGTATGCAATGTTCATGACTATAGCAATTCCGCAAGTAGTATGACAATGCATCAAAATCGAAATGAAGTCGGAAACAAGTTAAGATCATCCTAACGTATATGTTCACTCACTTGGTTGTGTATCAACAATTCAAACACATTCACATCTCCAATACTTCTTCAAGATTTAGCAATTCATAATAGACATAGTAACGTAGTACTTACGAAAAATAGATGAAGAACAAAAGAGTACTTACGTGATTGAAGCCTTTGGAGATGTTCTTGTGAAGTGGGAGAGCAAAAAGAAAATTTTTGAGATGATTTGGAGAGTATGTGCGGCGCCTATGTTAGGTTTTCAATGTGTTTGTGCCTCAAGACTAAGTATCCTTTATATAGGAAAAGAATGGGTCGGGTTTTGACCCATTTAAAATCGGTTTTGGAGACAAAAAGTGACCATAGGCGGCACCTTTAGCTTTGCCTAGTTGAGCAGAATGCCATAGCATAGGCCATGCCTTTTGCAAAGTATTTGGTGAGCATAGGCGGCGCCTTTTGCAAAGCATTTGGTGAGTATAGGCGGCGCCTTTAGCATGGCATTTAGTGAGCATAGGCGGCGCCTTTAGCATGGCATATGAGATTCAGAGACCAAATACTATAGCATAGGCGGCGCCTATGCTATGGCATACTTGAGCATGGGAGGCGCCTATGCTATAGCACACTAGATTCCGAGACCTTGGGCTATAGTATAGGCCATTCCTTGTTCGTGGCCTAGTTTTACCTAGGCCTAGCCTTGCTCGATGCCTATATTTTCATGAGCAATGCTCAATACATAGCCTTTTGCTTCTTCATTCCTAACTTACCACCTTTAACATGCAATACGTCCAAATCAAAATTTGAAATCAATCTCCTCGTTTTACACCTCTTGCACCTACATTTTCTCAAAACCAATAAAAACGATTAGTACGATGGGTTGCCTCCCATCAAGCACCTTAGTTTTGGTCGTGGCACGACTCTTATTTTTGGATTTTTTTATTTATCAAAATCAAATACGTAATAGAATGAAAGAAAAATGAAAAATGATAAACGATGGGTTGCCTCCCATCTAGCGCTTGATTTATTGTCGCGGCACGACATAGTTACCTCAAGTACTTAGACTTTGTCGAGATAGATGGTGGATCGTTTTCTAAATGGATTCAGACGACAATGAGGCTTACTTGTGGGCATGCAATCTCCTTTGAGATGAATCTTGTGCGTACATGTCCCAGGAGGGATACCAATTATATCATCAATAAACCAACCCATAGCTCGCTTGTGCCTCTTCAGAGCAGAGATGAGAGCCTCTACGTGCTGTTCACTTAGATCATCCGCAATTTCAACACTCACTGGAAGTGTAGTTCCACTTCCCAAGAACGCATACCTTAGATAATTGGGGAGCTTTTTCGATTCTAGCACTGGGGGTTCTTCAATGAAAGTCTTCGATGTTGGTGACGATTGATTCTTAAGATCAAGGTACGACTACTTAGGAGTATGAGAATAGGACTCTATTTCTGTTAGAGCACCCATAAGTTCTTCATAATCTTCATCGTCCTCATGCTCAACATTCAGTGGCGCAGCAGACAATGGCTCAACAGTAAGCTGTTTCTCTACAAATAATGCTTTCTTATCCTCATGATGAACATCAGCTACAGAGAACACATTCATATCGCTGGGCTGCTTCATTGCTTTTCATATATCAAAGCGGACCACTTCATCATTCAACCGAAATAAAAGCTCATTAGCTCTCATGTCAATAAGCACACTTCCTGTTGCAAGGAAAGGACGTCCCAAGATTATGGGAACTTCAGAATCCACCTCGCAATCCAAAATCACAAAGTCTGCAGGAAAAATGAAGGTAGACACCTTCACCAACACATCATTCAAGATACCCACAGGTCGTTTATTGGTCAATGCTAATCACGGAGATACAACGAAATGGAAAAGGATAACTCATTTGTTCTAGTAAATCAAACAAGTCTTCCTCTTGTTTTAAATTGTCTCAAACAGATTATATTTCTGTTGCAAAAATGAATCAACTATTGGGACAAATTTCTACATGAGGAAGACCTATATGATAATTTCCAACGGATGAACCATTTGTTGCAACATATGACTTACTATTACAGTAGATAGGTCATCTATTAGTATAAATAAAAATGGTGTGAAGAACTATTTGATTTGCTAAAACAGATGAGACATATATCACAATAGATATTTTATCTTGTGCAACAAGTTATTCAACCGTTGCACAAATATATATATATATATATATATATGTTTGATAATTTTCAGAAGATGTGTCATCTGTTAAAACAGATATGTGTCTGTTTGTTAGTTAGAATAGACATATATATATTCACCTTTTTTAGCTCGTGTTGCTCTCCGTTGGACATTGTACATTGCTCAGTGCAACACACGAACAGAGGAGTTGCAATTTCGCTTTTTTGGATGCTTGATAATGCCTTTGAAATCACTTTCCTTATCCTCTTAGCCTTAATCTCTAATGGAGTGGAAGGATATAAAATCCTCTTTGATGGAATGGCACCCCTCTTAGATGTCAATTCCTTTATAGAAGTAGTTAATGCATTAATAACATTAATCGCTATATCATGTTTCGCCCAGTAGTCTTGACATTTACATACAAAACATTCGCTAGGAGAGGTAAAATCTGTATAACCAGTATGATCATACTCATAATGGTTTGTTTTAAATACTATAAGAGGAGCATCATTAGCACCTACAACAACACCACTATCACCACCAACAGCTCCATCACTACTAAGACCATCAACAACAATAAGCCCACCCTCCAAAATTATTTTTCTTGTAATGGTTGTTGCTCCAAACAATTCCATTTTTATTTTGTCAATGACCTTAGGGTCCAATAAAGTTTGCACAGATCATAAAGTAAAAAAAATGGCATCTTCAACTCTCGATTGGTTGAAACAAGCGACGGATGCATAATCTGACATAAATCATTACATATATTAGAATGATGATTCAATCATTCAAAAAAATCATTAATTAAAATACAAACTTAATTATAATTATACTTATTGCATCCTTCGGGGGTTGAAGAGATCAAGAAATTTTGTATTTTTATCAGTTTTGGCCAACAATCATCTCAAGATTCTTGGACAGAAAACTTTTTCTTGGCAAAATGACCTTCTGGACCCCTGTACTATGTTGGTTTTGTAAGTTGGACACTTCTACTTACATGTTTGTCATCTGAACCCCTGAACCCACTAAAAAGCAACATTTTAAACCCTTTTTTGGTGAGTGTAACACACTCTCCTCCACATCAGCTGCCATGTCAGCTTCCACGTCTGACACGGCTGACACGTCTGCCATGTCATCTGCCACGTCATTTTTCAAAAAAAAAATAAAAAAAAAATAAAAATATTACATTAAATTTCAAGTCATTTTTAAAATGCTACATAACAAATTAAATATTAAAATGAATTTAATTAAATAAGAAAAATTTATAAATTGTAAAAAAATTTGAATAATCATGTTTTTATTTTTGTTCACAAATTAAACATCAAATCCATTCCAAAACATTAAAATTCTTCTCCAACTAATTTAAATTTTTAACTATAAATTCATACATACAAACATAATAAATTTTTGATTTTAAAATTTGAATATTTTTAACAAATTCACAAAGTTTAATTTTTTTAAGCGAAATTCACTATTTTTTTTCAATATTCACTATCACTCACTTTCAATTTAAATTTTAATCCCCAAGAAAATAAAAATATTTCAAATTTAAATTTTAATTAAAAAATAAAAGGAATTGAATTGAGAGGAAAAATTAAAATTAAAAAAAAAAGTGAACGTGTGTGTGAGAGGGAGGGGGTTGGAAGTGTGTTTGGGTGGGGTGTGGTGGCTGGAAGGGGCTGGGGTGGGGTGAGGATGGGTATGGGAGGGGCATGGGGGCTGTGGGTGGGGTGGAGCTGGGTGGGATGAGGACGGGCTGGGTAGGGTGGAGGATGGGGAAGGGGGAGGGGTTACGTGAGGTTGGGTGGGCTGGGGACGTGCTAGGGTGGAGGGCTGGGGGAGAGGGGTGGGGTGGGGACGGGCTGGGGTGGGGTGAGGAAGGCTGGGTCGGGTGGGGAGGGGCTGGAGAGGGGGTGGGGTGGGAATTTTTCTTTAAATTTATTATTTTTATATTTTTAAAAATATTTTTTAAATTTTTAAAAATATTTTTAAATTAAAAAGGATGAAGGAAAAAAAGAAGGGGTTGGGGGGTGTGGGGGTGGGGACGGGATGGGTGGGGTGTGGGAGTGGGTACGGGCTGGGGTGGGGTGGGGAGGGAAAAAATATATTTTTTAAAATTTTTAAAAATATTTTTGAAATAATTTTTTGATTTTTAAAAATATTTTTAAATTATTTTAAAAATATTTTTAAATTAAAAAAGATGGAGGGAAAAAAAGAATCCTTTTTAAATTTTTTTTAAAATTATAAAAATATTTTTAATTTTTATAAAAAAAAAATTAAATACTTTTAAATTAAAAAAGATGGAGGAAAAAAAAGATCCTTTTTAATTTTTTTTAAAATTATAAATATATTTTATAAAAAAAAAAAAATATTTTTAAATTAATTTAAAAAATTTAAAAATATTTTTAAAGTTTTTTTTAAATTTTTAAAAATATTTTTAAATTTAAAAATATGGAGAAAAAAAAAAGACCCTTTTTAATTTTTTTAATTTTTTTTTATATTTTTTAATTTATTTTTTAATTATTTTAATGTTAAATTGGCCAAAAAAATGACCCCCACTCGCACCCCCGGCGAGTAGGTACACTTTCCTTGTCCTAGTCAGCATGACCTTGCCATAAGCAAGGTCAATGGTCAAAGGGTGCAAAATGTTGCCTTTTGAATGGTTCAAGGGTCCAGATGACAAACATGTAAGTAGAAGTGTTCAACTTACAAAACCGACATAGTACAGGGGTCCAAAAGGTCATTTTACCCTTTTTCTTGGTAGTTCACTTGTTGTCTTAAATAAGGAATGACTTCAAGCGCCCAAGCCTATAAAATAATACTAATAAATCTAAACCATTATTGAGTAAAAAAATGAATGATATCATAATAAAAGAAAGAAACATTTACCATGAAAGCCCATGGAAAGCCATATAAGTTGACTGTCTTTGGTGCTAACGGAGTCAACAAATATTTGACAGTCATTTTGAAGCTTTCATAACCCCAAGGATAGCTGTTAAACGCCTCAAGATCCTCGGAGAGCTTTATTAAACCAACACTTATATTGTTGTTAACGTCTCTCGCCCAAAGAATATTATGTAAAAACCAAATCAAGCACAATGACTGTTTGTGCTTCTTTGAAAGCCTTTTACCTTTCAACGCTTCTATCAAATTTTTGTTTTGGAAGCTTGGACCAACAATAGACACCAGGTCATCACAATCACACAACTTGTCTTTGCCTTTTTTGGGTGTGCGGGTTGCTTTTTTTTGGGTTAGAATAGGTATAACTTGAGAAGGAGGATAACATTTTAGTCCAGTAACTATGGCAAACTCCTTCCAATCAAAATAAATAAGCATGCCACAGTAATTTATCCATACCTCATCCATCTTATCTTTGTTTTCATACATAAACCTACGCTTGAGAAGTTCATATACTATTTTTATTTGGAAACGAGTATTGTTGTCCTCCGACAAATCAAGATATTTTCCAAAGCAGTTGTCCTTGAAATAAGCATCCAATTTTTATTCTCAAAGTATTTTTCTGAAGGCATCAAAAGAATTTTCCATGGCTGACTTAACCACGAAATCACCCGTTAAATCTGTGGCACCATCGCACTGCATTCTCACAGGATAACAATCAATCCTAAAGGTTTTGACCAATTCTTCAGTGTAAGGGCTATTAACATTTGGATCATCTCTTTTGAAATATTCCTCTTCCCCGTGTTCATCATATTCTGCTCCTGATTGAGATAATTCTTGTATTCTGCTCCTGATTGAGATAATTCTTGTAAAGTAAGCTCATAGAGCAGTGGATGTAACCTAGCTGCTTCACTTGTTCCTTTACTTGGACTTGATTCGGTTTCTGTTCTTTTGGGAGCCATATTATCTAAAATTAACAAGAACATAAAAAAATATACTATAGTTGATTAATGCATCATTAAAAAGGGATAACAATAACTTTAACAAGCAAAAGAGTAAAATAACAGTTCCAATAGATCACTGATATGTTGCACCAGGTAGTATATCTATTGCAGCATATAACCAACTTGTTGCAGTGGATGAGTAATCTGTTGTAATAATGCAAAATATATCACTCATCTTTTAAGATAGATGAATGGTCTGTGCAACAAATCACATATTATTGCAACATATGAGTGATCTGTTGGAATAGTTAAATAATTTGTTGCAACGGATGAGCAATCTGTTGCAACGGATGAGCAATCTGTTGCAACAATACAAAACATATCATTCATTTGTTAAGAAAAATGAATGGTTTGTACAGCAGATCACACATCTATTGCAACATCATTTATTGCAACATATGAGTGATCTGTTGGAATAGTTAAATAACCTGTAGCAATGGCTGAGTAATCTGTTGCGACAATACAAAACACATCACTCATCTGTTGAGAAAGATGAATGGTCTGTGCAACAGATCACACATCTGTTGCAGTATATGAGTGATCTGTCGGAATAGTTAACTAACCTGCAGCAATGGCTAAATATTTTTTTGTGACAATACAAAATATATGACTCATCTGTTGAGAAAGATGAATGCTTTGTGCAACAAGTCACACATCTGTTGCAATACATGAGTGATCTATTGGAATAGTTATCAACAATCAATATTGTTTAGATTTCTTCCAACAAAAGGGTCGTCTATCGCAGCACATGAATGATCAGTTGGAAAAATCAAGTCTTGGACATGTCCTGTTGGAAGAGTTGATAGGATTTTATCCAACAGGAGATTCATCTTTTGCATCAGATCTTTAATTCGATGGATCCTCCGTTGCATCAGATAGTTAATCTGTTGCATCAGATTTTTTATTCGATGGTTCCTCTATTGCATCCGATAGTAAATTTATTGCATCAGATGGTTAATTTGTTGCATTAGATAGACAAACTGTTGCATCATATGATAAATCTTTTGCATTAATTTTTTTTATCCGATGGTTCCTTTGTTGCATCAGATGATTAATCTGTTGCATTAAAATTTTAATCTGATGGTTCCTATGTTCCATCAGATGGCTGATCTGTTGCATCAGATGATTAATATGTTGAACCAGATGGATAATCTGTTGGAGAAAGAAAAACAGTAGCACGATTTTGTTCAACAGAAAAATAACAATATCACCATTTTTACCAAGAATAAGAACAAAACAAATCAACCCAAAACGTTGTTTTGTTTGTATTAACACAAACAACAAATATCAAACTTCAAAAAAATGCAACAAATAACAAAAATCATAATTCACTTCGAAAAGAGAAGAGAAGAAATACTAAAAATTAGGATTTTATTCATACCGCATTTCAAATTAAAGCAACAAATATTAAAATTGTTAACCAATACTATAAGAGAAGTTGGCTCAAGTTCCTCGTTTTCATCAAAACTAAAAAAGCCATAATTTTTTACCTGTGAACGAAAAAAAGGAACGATGAAGAATTTGAAGTTGTTGTGGCCAGAGGGAAAGATTGCAGTGGCGGATCTACATACAATTCAGGGGGTTTCGTCAGAAAATTATACTATTTTTACATGGTCAAAAATATTTTTATATATATATAGTAGAAGTTGAACCCCCTTCGACTAGTCCGTATATTTACTTCTAAACCCCCTCAGTGAAAATTCTGGCTCCGCCACTGCAAGACTGTCACATCGATTGAAGGTTGAAGAATTCGAAGCTGTTGTGGCCGGAGAGCAAGGCTCTGTACGTCGATTAAAGGTTGAAGTCGAAAAAAAAACTCGAAGCCCAACTATTTGTCGTCAGAGGTTGAAGTCACCGAGGATTGAAAGGAGAAATTTGCAGAATTGTTGGTTGGGAGAGAGTTGGGAGAAGCTATCGAGAGAGAGATGAGAGAGACTGGTTGATTTGAATTGAAGATGGGTGTGGGTTGGGTTGATTTGTATTTTTGAAAAGATTAGAAAGATTTAAAAATATTAATCAAGTCCACAATTAACTTAATCAAGTTTCCTAATAATGTTTGACCCTTTAAGTTGATCAATGTCACCAATCCTTCATTCAAGACTTAAAAGACACATTTCCTTTAATTTTCTCATTAAACTTAAGTAAGAGATAAATTTGATCTTTTTTTCTATATAAAATTATTAGTGGCGGCTTGTCTTCACTACTTTATCCGTTCATGTTTACAATACATATTTGAATTGACACACCTCTTAAAAGATAATAAATAAAATAATATCTTTAATTATTATATGTCATTTCAAAAATGAATTGAGAATAGTTAATACTATACTCCGTCCATATTTACAATACATATTTGAGTTGACACACTTCTTAAAAGATAATAAATAAAATAATAATTTTACGATATCATCTTTAATTACTGTAAGTCCTTTAAAAAATGAATTGAAAATAAGTAGCATTGCACTTAACAGTAAAAATAAAATACGTATGAAATAATAAATTATCTTTGATTCTTTAACCTGGACCAGTAAAAATACACTAGGGAATACGTTTCAACGCGCTGACTTTATCAATTATGTGTGCTAGCTGCTTAATCCTTTTTGGTCGACAAAAAGCAATGAATTCCTACGAACTTTCTGTTTTCCTTTTCTTTTGTCTTTTTATTATCCGGACATAACCAAATAGTCCGTAAATCAGCTCTTATTTACGTTAGTAGTAAGAGTTGGTGAACAAACAAGTCCATGCTATTTCTTTTTAGCATCTCAATTTATGTCAATAATAAAATATATGTGAATCAATATCAATAGGACGTTCATGTTGAATGTACGATTGTTATCTTCATTCAAGGATATTGTTGAATCAAGTCCATGTTGAGGGGACATCGCAAGGAGTATTGTTGGTTACTCTTCAGATTTCAAGAGTATAGAATGATGTTGAACTTATTTTTGTTTGAACTCCTCGAGGAGAAATATTAATATCATTTAGGAAACTTCCCGTTTATCCATACAAAATTCACTTTTTTTAAAACTAAGAAAAGATTCGACACAACGTTTGAAAATACATTGAATTGATTTTTCAATTTCTTTTTGAAGATGAGTTTACAAGTTTGAAAATGTGGTTTTGATCCATTTTCAAGTGAAACCTTTTCTCCGTTCGCAAAATTTCAACTACTCTTTTAATAATATATGACCAAATAAACTACAAAGAATTTCCAAAATATTATTTTTATAATTTTTTTTCTTTCAAATATCACATCTTTATGTGCACAAATGTCTAGGCCCATAAAATTAAAAGATGGAGGAGTAATGCCAAATTTGTCTTCAACAGTATGCATCAAACACCAATATTATTTCATCAGACATACATGTAACTCAAGAAACACCAAATTTTCTTCAGAAATACATATCACTCAAGAAACACCAAATTTTCTTCATATATTTACAGAAGGAAAACCATTTAAAGAGCTACAAAATTTTTAGAATAACAACCCCCAATAGTCTATATTATATGGTTAACTAGTATATAACATCAACAAAAATTCAAAAGAAATTTGTACATAAATCAAAATACCAACCTCCTCCTTCTTCTAAAGATAGAGACACAGGACAACTGGAATAGCTCAAAAGAAAATTGTTGGATACAAAAGTAACAATTTTATTGATGAACTATATATACATTACACCTTCTAAATTTTTCTCTTGTAGATCAGACTCACTCCTCCGATTAAACGATCTTTCTTGAATGGTATCCAAAAGTGGCTCCCACTTTGGTGACTTCGTGGAGTTTCTTTGTCCCATACCATATGTTCTACGTTTCTCCGGCTCAACCCCAATAATACCCTCGCTTGAAAACCGGTTAGGGCTACTAGATGGTGATGAGTTCCAAGCCCCCAGGCTAGTTTCGTTCCACCACTTTTTCTTCCTTGACTTGTCCCTATAGGCCTTGGGATTTTTGGCTATGCCACTAAGTCTTTTAGCAATTGGAGCCAAATCAATAGAAGAAACACTAGATTGAAAAGTTGAATGAGGTAACAAGAAGTAAATATGCCCTTGTTGCAACATGTAATCAAGATTGAGAGGTTGTATGCGAGTGGATAATAGTTGGGATTGAGTGAACATAAAGTGATTTTGGGGTTTTCCCATGACTTCCCTAACACTAACAGGATAATCAAAATCTTGTACGTAGCCATTCAAATGCGCCACTCTGATTGTCTTGAATTTATCAGAGTGTCCTATTTTGTAAGAGAAACACCAATGCATTTTCTTCTTCTTGGTTTTGAAATAGATGATAATTGGCCAATTACAATTATATATGTTGGACTTTGGAAATCTTGGGTTTATCCATTTAATAATCTCAACCAGCCTTGGTGTCTACTAGTAGGTTAGTTGCCAAACTAGGATGCTATAAATACACCCACTTGTACCTACTTTGAATATGTCAAAGCCGTATGGATTGGGGGACTCAATAAACAACAATAAGATCATACCATCATTTTTTTTAAAACAAGTTTTCCGTTTGATGTCTGATATATGTATTGGGGCTTGATAAAATGTGGATTTGCACTAAGAAAATGAAGCCAAAAAGTTGTGCGTTTTGCTTTTCAAATGAACTGATTTTTAATTTTTGTTCTACAAATAAACTGATTTTTAATTTTTGTTCTTTAGCAACTAAACTTATATCTAGTGAAACATAATTTTTTTAAAACTAAAATCTTGCCAAGATATAGCTTATGACATATTATAATATGAAAATATAAATTTATATCCATTGACAGTTGTTTGCTGTGAGAGGCACAAATTAAGTGCAAAAATTCAACTTACATGAAGTCTCTGAATTGGAAAAAGGTTCCTAACAAAGGCAGTAGTATGAGATTTTCAATTAAAAATGAGAGGGTACTTAATTTAGCGGGGATACACTCCTCACTACAAAAAACACTTCTAATTGCAGGGGTTAATTTTACATTTTGCGGGGGTTTAAAACCCCCGTAAATTTCTTTTTTGGGGTTCCCAAAACCCCCCCACAATACGAGTCATCACAATCAATTTGCGACAAAAAAATTTTACCGCCATAATTAATTTGCGGCGGTTATTTTGCGACGATCGACCCCATTAATCTTTTTTATAATAAATTTTTATTTACAAGTTGCGGCGGTTTAAAACCTCCGCAATTTTATTTCTTTTTTTTTTAATTTAGTGGAGCCCATGAATTTCATTTACTAATTATAAATTATAATTTTAGCTCAAACTTAATTGTTCCTTTACGCATAACCTATAATCCAATATTTGTTTAATTCATATATTATTAGCACAATATGACTAATTAAACAAAATTGTAATTGACAAACATGTCAAAAATAAATTGAACATTAAACTTCAAAATTAAAAATTCAACATTAACATCTTCAAACTCCAAATTTTCAACATTAACTAGTATCTTCAAACTTCAAAATCAAATTTAAACACAAAAACTTCAGTATTCTAAGATCCACTCCAACCACACAATTACATCTAAGACATAATTGAATATCCAAGATAATTTGCAACGAAATCAATGACTGTCATTAGGATCACTATCATCACGTGGTCTCCTTGTATCCATGGGCGAAATGGGTCCACTGACCGCATCACTTGGCTACATAAAAATGCAAAGTATAAAAATCAATCAGATAAACTTTTAGTCCTTATTATAAAATAGTTAACCAATGAACTATAACAAGCAAAATAAAATAAAATTTAAATAGTGCAAACGATTCAGATTGATAAAAAAATATTGTTATTTAAGGGGGAGCAGATTAAGATGAATCTTTACTGCAACTGCCCATTACTATCCCTACATGTTCAACAACAAAATTTCCTGCTGCTCAGCTATACTCACCTTACCTTTTTAAGTTATATGATACCGTAAAATAACTCGAATCAATTATGATATCTTATACTGAAGATTAACCAATACATGACAGTAAACTGCATTATTATATTTCATGATATACAACCAGGTACAAATTCAGGCAGCTGCTTCAGCGTGCAAATTCAATTGAACCCTGCTTTCAGCTAGACTTATGCAGACGCAAATAAGAAAAGACAATATTTATAAATATAATCACCGTTATTCTGAATTTGCTAACTCTAGATTCTAAATTGACATAATAACCAAGACTTATCATAGCACTAGACCAAGAAGTGGACCAGAGTGTTCATCAAGTCCTTAGCTTTCTTAGATGTTTGATTAAATATGAATGGGTGAAAGATTAGGAAGTGATAACAAGCTTGCAAGTGATATACACTGAAGAAGCCCCTATTATTCACAAAGCAATCTGAGAAAACTACTGTGCAAAAGATAGAAGCTATGCATATAGCACTACAAAAACCTCTGATATGCATATAAATTGCAGAATTCAGTACACAACAGGTGTAAGAACTAAACATAGGAAACCAATACACTACACTGCAAAATAAATTAGTAGTATTTCTACAACACAAATGCTACACCAGGTAAAAGAGGTACGTGGACAATCACAGTCACAAGCCATGATTCAAGCATAAGAGGGCAATTGCTTCCTACCAGAAACTCTCCCATTCCACGACTTGAATATGAGACCTTCAAGTACGAACAACATATTCATCCCATCATAATACATGATGATGGAGTAATGAGAATTATGATTACTAAGAATGGGTAAAAACTAGGAATATATATAGCCAACTAGGATATATAATGTTCATAACACCAAAATGTCTTTCGACTTTCCCAAGTACGTATAAATTCTTGCATCAGCCAATGGAATGAAACCAAGCAGAGCCCCAAACAAGAAAAAAGAAAAAAATAGAATGAAACCAAGAATCTCTTTCAAGATGCATTGTTTTCAACTTGAATCTTAGAAGGCAGTTCAACATAACAAGTTTGCAAGTGATATACACCGAAGAAGTCCATTATCACAAAGCAATTTGAGAAAACTACTGGCAAAAGACAGAATCTACGCATATTGAAATCCTAAAGCATCTGATATGTATATAAACTGCAGAAATCAGTAACCACATAAAAAGTCAACACATGATGACAATGTACCAAAACTGCTATTCCAATACAAATAGCCCAGAAACTAGTATACAAGTTTAAATAGCAGCCACTTTTTGAGAATAAGCAAAAATAGTTGAACATATCTTATGTGGAACTACTAGTTTGATCACTTTCTGCCAATAACTGCAATTTAATATATAGTTCTTGAGCTATATGTAGTCAAACTGCCTTCCTTCTTCCACTTCTATTCATATATTCTATATCATATCCTAGATCTATCATGTAAAGGTAGCAATAGGAAACAAGAAGCAAACAGATCAAAGAATTTCTCCAGTGGAGCATCAACTTTCATTCTTGAAGATATGTACCTATTCAGATTCTTCAAGGCTCCCTTTAATGCCTTGAGTTGACAGTAGCATAAAACTCCTCAAAACTATTTTCTACACTATTTTCTGCAATAGTCCGGTATTCTTACTGCTTCCAAACTAATGCAAACATCGTGTTCTCTAATTTCCTAGCCTAATTCAGGTTCCAAATGAGTTGAGATGATACCAACGCAAGCTCAAACTCAAAAAGAATATTTCAATCTACCCTCAGGTTCATGTACTGGAAACAGTCATCCAAAGTTAAACAGAAAAGGTGATCAAACACCAAGATAAAAAAAAGTAAAGAGAACTTTGCTTACTGCTGTGGGAGAAACCATTGAAGGAGAATCAAAGAGCCCCAAAAATTATTCCAGTATCGTTCCATCTTTCATTATCATATATGCCTTCAAAGTACTCAGTATTTGATTGTGAGAATTCATCATTTGATTGTAGTTTTCTCGACATTGGAACTATTTTAAGAGAGAAAGGGTCAAATTTAATCCTTTATTTTGAAAATTTGGCTAAATATATTTTTTGTCATATTTTGAAGCTAAATTTATCTTCAATGTCATACTTTGGGGTCAAATTTACCCTCGTTGTGAAGAAACTTTTTAAATGTACCCCCATTAATAGAAACACTCAAATCAATATTAAATGTCCCATTTTTAAAAATAAAATACACTTTAATCTAACCCGCCTGAACCGACTCGCGCCATTAAAAAGAGAAAAACAAATATAACCCCCCTCAATTTCGCTGGTCAAATTTTTTCAATGAGATTAATCCGCTATATATTTATCAACTCATCGTTCATGAAAAATGAATCTGTATGAGTGCAAACACAAATAAATATATCATTTTCTCGATTCATGGATCTGCGTTAATGCAGAGCTCATAAAAAATGACACTTAGCGGTCAAATGCAATAAATTAAGCCTACTGAATATATTTATGGATGATTGAGTTAAGAGGTCTCCCTGTGGGTCAATCGTTACATCTCTTCATTCTTATGTCGTTATATACAATTTGGATCTATACAAATTTTTCATCACGTTTTTATATAGAATCTAGATGCATATCACATTTTGAAATTTGAACATAACCGAACAGGAGCAGAGTTTGTAGCAGACATTTTCTCTAGTTCCATACTTTTGCATTATCTCATTTCATTTTAATTTTTATGTATTTATAAATAACCTACAAGTGTTGCACGTTGAAAGAGAGATACATTTGATCGTTGAAAAAATTCGACCAATAAACCTGAGGAGGGGTATATTTATTTGTGCATTTTTTGTAGGTCAGATCGGGCAATAATTTCAGGGTATGTTTTATTTTTAAAAATGATCATTTAATGTTGATTTGAGCTTTTATGTTTAAGGAAGGATACAAATGAAAATTCTCTTAACAATGAGGATAAATATGACCCCAAAGTATAACATCAAGGGTAAATTAACCCCAAAATATGACGAAAGATATGTTTAGCCAATTTTTCAAAGTTGAGATGTGAATTTGACCTCAAAGTATAACAACAAAGATAAATTTGACCCTAAGTACGAAGAAGAATATATTTAGATAATTTTTTAAAGTAGAAGGATAAGTTTAACCCTTTTCCCTTTTAAAAATATCCTTATATGTTGTAAATTAGGTGCTTAATTATGATTAATTACAACATAATATCTTAATCTATATACTTGAAAGAGCTGACTGATTAACATTTGGTATTTTCTTTTCATTAACTCAAGGCGTTAATTCCTTTTGACAAATTTATATTAGAAAAAATAAGATTTACTTGACATAATCGCCTGTTCTTATTGTCAATAACTCATATAGTTTTGGAAGAATTATATGTAGATAAATTGTTCATGAACTCGAAAAGACTGTGATAGTGCAAGAGATTGAGTTCATATCTATAATAGTGCATGTAGTTGCATGATTATTGATGAGCAAAGAAACCCATTGTGGGGCACAATATTAGTATTTTAATATCATAAATTTTACAAGTAAATTTACTTTAAACATATTTTACTTCTTGCATTTTAAACTTAGTTACAATTATTTTCTACAATCTTGTGGAATTGAATTTGGCTATACGTCCCATAGTCTTTCTTGCCAATGGCAAAACCTTTAGAAGTTCTATCATATTTTCTGTGGATTGAACCCCACATAGTTAGGTTACTATTATTGCATATGACCACGTTATATATCTAACGATGTATCTTGAGCGTATCAGATGTATGACATGATTCTAGAGGCAAATGGTGTTGGGTGTTTGAATAAAGACCCCATATTAACCTTGACTCAATTTCCTCAAAATAATGAGAATAAAGAGTTGGAGCTTCTTCAACTATGTAACTTTCGGCTATGGAACCTTCAGGTTGTGATTTGTTCTCCATTTGTTCTCCAGAAGGAACTTGAAATGGCCCAACAATCTATACCCAAATATTAATATGTAAGAAGTATTTACACTGAAGTATTACTGTAAAATCAACTAAAATGATTTTGAATAAGGAATATTTTACCTTTCAATAAAATACATACAGTGATAATGTAACGGACCACCTTGTTTTACCTCATCAACTAGATGAACAGTTAGATGAATCATTACAGTAAAAAATGATGGAGGAAATAAAATCTCTAAATGGCAAAGAGTTTTCACAAGGAGTTTTCACAATTCGATTTTGTAGCTTGCCTAAGTCTACAAGACTTACACTTTTCAAACAAAGCTGCCTAAAAGGGAAGAAAAATCAACCAAAGTTGCAACAACCTGTCTTGAAAACACATTGCGAAGTGCTATGGGTAACAACTGTTGTATAAGAATGTGACAATTATGGCTTTTTAATTCAAAAATTCTTTTTTGATCCAAATCAATACGATGAGATATATTACTTGAATAATCATCTGAGATATTTTTAAAGTCTTGAGGAAGGCCACTTTTTTTCTTTGGAATTGCAAATGCAGCAAGTTTACACTCATCAATCTCATCGACCCAAAGATCACGCCTTATGCCCATATCTTGTAGATCTCTTTGGGCCTTAACATGATCCTTTGTATTCTTTATCATTTAACAAAGTGTATATAACATTGTCAAACACATTCTTTTCAATATGCATCGGATCCAAATTATGAGGAAATAGGTTAAACTCCCAAAATGGAAGATCAAAGAATATGCTTTTCTTTTTCCATTGATGAGTTGCATCTTCTCCAACATTCTTTTTCCTTTTTCTTTTCTGCAAATCTGACTGTCTTCCAAATGTGACATTGATATCTTTCATCTATTACAAAATTTCTAACCCAGATAACTTCTTTAGAGGGCTCCTCTCTTCCACATTTCAATTAAAATGATATCTCATCAGTCTAAATTTATAATTTCTTGCCAAGAATCAAGGGTGGCCAATAAAATATCACTTTCTACTATGACAAAGTCGACAAGGTTCTGTATCAAAATTACAAGAAGGACATGCAAGACCAGTATGTGTGTCCAATCAGATAAGATATCAAGTTCAGGAAAATCGCTAACTGTCCACATAAGAGATGCTCACATTTTGAATATTTCATTCTTTGATGAATCAAAAGTATCCACACCTTCACTACACAACTCATTCAACTCCTTAATAAGTGGTTGTAGATATACATCTATGTTATTCCCTACTATACGTGGACTTGGAATGATCATTGAGAGGATAAAATTTGATTGCTTCATACACAATCAAGGAGGAAGATTGTATGGAAACAAAACCATTGGCCAAATGCTATAGTTAGTACTCATTGTTCCAAAAAGATTTAAGCCATCAGTAGCTAGTCCTAATCGAACATTTCGAGGATTAGAAGCAAATTTAGGATAATTTGTATCAAGCCTTTTCCATGCTTCACCATCTTGAGGGTGCCTCAAGATCACATTTTTGTTATCATCCTCTGCATGCCATCTCATATGCTCTGCAATTTTAGATCACATAAACAATATTTGTAATCTTGGTTTTAATGGAAAGTAGTGCAAAACTTTGGCAGGCTTTTTTTGCTTCTTCTTTTGTTTCTTGCTTGTACTAGGAGCATGATCAACATTGTTATCCTTCTCGGGCTTTCATCTAGAAGTGTGACAATGCTTGCACGATTCTGCATTAGCATCATCTTCTCAATACAACATGCAATCATTTGGGCAAGCATCTTTCTTGATATAATCAAGACACAACTTCTTGTTGGTTTTCTTAGCCTCATAAAAAGATATAGGGATCTTTGCAAATTTAAATGCATTCCATAGTAGATCTAGCACCATAGTCATTCCCTTATCACTTATCCCAGACAAACACTTTATGTGATAAGTCTTTAATAAAAATTTCAACTTTGAGTACTTGAATTCTTCATACAAATCTTCACCTCCATCTTAAAGCAATTCAAAATAATCTTTGTTATTTGAATCAAACAAATCATGCAAAGTTTCTTCTTCTCCCGCTACTTGTGACGGACATGCATCAACATCCTTATGCCTAAAACCCCCGAATGCTTCATTAATCAATAATTCAATAGGATTAGGCAAAACATTTGTTTTTTCATGCATAACCCAAGTTACGTAATGTTCAGGGAAATCCTTATTCATCAAATGGTGAAATACCACATTTTTAGTTTTCCACATTTTAAAACCACATATAGGACATGGACACTTTATTTTATCTCCTATGGCTCCATTGGTAAATGCAAAATGTAGAAACTTATTCAAACCAGGCAAATACTCTGGTGTGTTTCTTGGCATTTCAATCCAAGATCTATCTATTGAAGAATTTGATGAATATGCTAAATATCACCTATAAGATTTCATGAAAATGAAAAGTGAATGTAATAGAAAATAAATAAATTATTGAACTCTAACAGAGAACATACATGACAAAATATCTTATGAAAAAATCACCAAATCAAACCCTTGGATACAAGTAAATCACATAAACAACAAAAACACCCTGACAAAAAACACAATTACTCACCAAACAATTACCCAACATAAAACCACAAACGGGATCTATAGAGAGTAGAGTATTTGCAAACCTTACGCTATACCTCATAGGGATAGACGGGTTTATAATTTCCAATAGACCATCATTATCGGAGAATAGTGTCCATATGGATCTTGACTGAACATACTGGCATTCTCCAAAAGATATCATCACACCAAATGAATACCAAGTTGAAGGAGATTAATACTTCAATATCTAAAACAATTTCAAGAATACCATGTGTGTAACAAAACTACTAAAACTCCAAATAAAGGAACTCCAAAATTTAACATTTATAGCAATACAAAATATAAATCCTCCAAGAACTTAATCCACAGGGAATAGAAAGTGCTATAATGCCTAAATGAAAACAGAAATGAGAAAACAACATAACACATTCGATTAATACCATTAACTGCACTAGTCGATGTGAACATAAAACAGTTGAATAAACAAGTTACTTGTTAAAGTTCCTTTGAAATTCTTCTGTAGCAATCCCTCCCTGAACTACTCTGAGCAAAATCTTGATATTACTGGATTGCTTTCCTCGAATTGATGAACCTAAACAAATAGTATTTACAATACAATTAGAATTTTGTGCTTCTTTTCACAACTCATAGAAACCATAAAGCAGGGCAATCACTTCTCCACCTAGGTTAATTAATCATTTTTCATCGCCCCTATCAGGAAGCAGGGCAATCACTTCTCAAATTTTTTAACACAAGACATTGGACAAAAGGAAAAGGAGGAAGGAATGCTACAATCGAAGTTGGAATTCTCTACCTACTCGGTGAAAGGTAAGGATATTCACTACGTAATCTATCCATCAACCCAATCACCTACGGAGGATGCACTGTTTAATGCCAATATGAAAAGCATTTACTAAAGAATATCCAGAAAAACTAGCTAGCTCAGCCCCTTCTTTTATTTCAGGGTAAAAAAGGAAAGAAAAAGGACTTCATATGCAGATTATTTCCACGCTTCGGAAGTTACTAAAATAAAAAATAAAGATGTAAAGAAGAATTGAACCCCTCTACAATGGTTATCCTAACTGTAAAAAGATTAGTTTCTATCTCAATACCATCTACTGCATAAAGTACTGATTGTACCCAAGACTCTCTTAATCATGCATGAACAAAGAACTATACAACCTTCATCCCGAAGAACCAGATGTCCAATCTTTCAAGTATAATGATACACAATAAACAATAACTAAGAAATTAACACACTCTGAATCATTGTTATTATGAGTCAAAATTTCCTATCAAATTGCTAATTAGGATCTGTGGTACCAGAAATAATACAACAGCAAACTCTAAATTTCGCAAACATATTGCAGTCATTCTTGTTTTACTTTTTAATAGCGTCTTGTGTCCACCAATCTCAACTCAACTACCACTGTAGAATTTGCCCAATCGATCTCAATACCATCAATTGCCTAAAGTATTGATCGTACACAAGAGTCTCTTAAACATGCATAAACAAAGAACTATACAACCTTCCCCCCGAAGCACCAGATGTCCAATCTTTCAAGTATAACGATGCACAATAAACAATAACTAAGAAATTAATAGACTCCGAAGCATAGTTACTATAAGTCAAAATCCCCTATCAAATTGCTAATTCGGATTCGCGGTACTAGAAATAATACAATAGCAAACTCTAAATTTCGCAATCAAATTGCAGTCATTCCTGTTTTACTTTTAGTTAGCATCTTGTGTTCACCAATCCAACTCAACAACCAAACCTAGAAATTTTCTATTTTGAGACTCTCAAATCATATCCAAATTAAGAAAAGAATTATAACCTCAGATTTCCTCAATAACATTAATGTACTATCTCCAGATGCATAATAAAGATTGGAAAGTAATTGCCCCATAATTAAACTCAATCTTAAAGTATTTTCAAGCATACCCATTATAAGATATACAATTATCCACATAAAGTCATAAACATAGATATAAAATCAAAAAAGGGCAAACAAGATTCAAGTTCAGCAAAACAAAAATATGGAAAATTAAAGTAAAAAATCAGTTGTTTCTCACCAAATTATCAGCAAAGAGCAACCCTTTCTGCAGCTGCCTCAACCCTTTCTTGTGTGTATAGAGAGAGAAACCGAGTGTCTTTTTTTCGAGAAGTGGAGAGAGAAAGTAAAGAGGAAAATGACAAAGAAGAATATATTTCTTTCAATTGTGGGGGGAAATTATTAAATATTTTTTTTTATGTAAAAAGGAGGCAAATTTTAGGCGTTGATTTTTTTTTAAGAATAATGGGAGTTTTTAACTGCACAAATATATTCGATGAATATCAGGGGATTTTAACCGCCGTAAATATATAATTTTTAGCGATACATATTTAACCTCCACAATTCATACAATTTTATAATGATTAAAATAACCCACGCAAATAAATTTTCATAATTAGACGTGTTTTTTGTAGTGCCTCCTTGAGAAAGTAATGCATATATTTGTTTCTTTAAGGGGAAAAAGGAATAAACATGCCACTCAATTATGCATGACATTTAGCATGGATAAATTCCTCGTATGTATGTATATATATATATATATATATATATATATATATATATATATATATATATATATATGCCATCTAACAAATTTTATATATATAATTTCAACGAAAAAATGGTCAATATTTATCTATTTTTGTTAACAAATTAAATTATAAGTTCTGAAAAGTAGATTTTTAACTCAAAAAATGTCACGTAATTTTAAAAAATTACCTCACATTTTTGTACCCCCTTTAGAGAGCCAACCTAGACTCAGTCCAACTAAAAATTTCTAAATTCCTCTTTTAGTTAGACCTGACCAAATCCATTTTATGATTGAGTATAAGCAAGATTCAATTTTTATTTGGGTCGAGTCTGAATGGATAACCACCTAATATTTTTTAAATTAAAAAATAAATTAATTTTAAAAATTTTGTGATTCAGTAAATATAAATTTATTCATAAAAAGAATAAATAACAATTAGATACCTATACCGCATTTTGAACGAAAAATATATCACCACTAAATAACAAAATTAGGAGATATATTTACTGTTTTCACCTTTGTTGAATTGTTTCTTTGAACGTTTGAATGATGTACTACTAATCTATAATCTATCTACAGAAAAGAAAAAAAATATCTTTTAGGAGTATATGTACGTAGTCCGACAACTTAACTTTCACATATTATTACCCAAAATAAAACACCCACACACCATTGAAGTTCTTTTGTCTTGTGTGAAAGTCAACACTTGATTGCAATACTTTCTCCATTCCCCTTTGATTATTTTTCTTTTAAAATTAAATGACATAAATTTTAATTAATATTTTAAAATATATTTCTCGATTAAATTTAAATATAACTATAATTTATAGTATTTTTTATGTAATGTTTGAATATCTAAATTTTAATATAAGATAATTAAATTATTTTTTAATCTAATTTAACTTTAAAACTTAGTTAAATTGATTAAGAGAAACGAGAAGAACAATTAAAAAGGTATAAAAGATGTACTGAGGTAAATACCTTTATTGAGGAAATTTTGGGTTATAATTTGGAGCATGATTATCATTAGTACTTCTAATTTATTTATTTATCAATTATAGCTGTTGTTTTGAATGACGTGGGACATTTGGTTCGATATTTTAAAAGTTCAAATTTAGTAATTCGATAATTGATAATTAGAAGTAGAAATCAAATATCATACTTTTACTTACAAATATCGTACCAAATATCGAATTATCAAATATCAAATACTAATTTTATCATATCGATTTGGTAATTTAATTTTTAGTATTTTATGTCCACCCTTGATTTTGATTTAGTTGTTGTATCAGTCTGCTTACAAGCTATGTCAATTCGCTAATAGCATGTATATGTTTGCTTGATATCAGTAATATAACTTTCTGAAAAAATTACATGTATCAATTGTTACCCGCTTGTATCATTTGTATTTATTCATAACACTTTTTACTGTAACTATTGGATTTTTGTATAAGATATAGATTTCTGATACTTTTCTACAATATTTTGAAGGGTTTAATTTTGAAAAACCAAGGGACGTGCGAAGATAATCAACATATCGTTGTGACTTGGATTTTTCATTTCATGGTCAAATCTGGTATTTTTAAAAAAGATTTACTTGGGTGGTAATTCAAACTGTTGGTGAAAGTACAATAATATTACAACTAAAAATTACAAGTGAAGAAAATAACAAAAAGCTATCTTCTTCTTTTTCGGCTGAGGCGTAGATATCTCGCTCTCTTTAAGGAGATTTAAGTCCACTACAGTAAATGTTTCACCGGTCCAGTAGTAATCTTCTTGACTTGTCCCCTCCAGGATACAACAACCTTTCTCACAAAGAATAACTCAACAACTCTGGACAAGAATTGAGTTCAAAGCTTCACAAAATAGAACACCTCACTTCAACTAATAAACTCTCTTTTTTTACTAACTTTTGTGAACTCTCTATGTTATCTTTTTTTTTTATGTATCTCTCAAAACCATGCAAGACTACCTCTATTTATTGGAGACGAAGTCTTCCATGCAATGAATATAAAAACGAATAGGGGTAGTAAAGATGGAATATCAATGGCTTAGAGGTTACAACATTTACATGAGTTACAAGTCATAAAGTGTAGGATAATGGAGGAATAAAGATAGAAGTTACATGAAACTTATGTCTATATTCTACCACCACTAACTATGATGTTTAATGAAACAAATGAATGAGAGTAAAGAGGTTGCATGTTGTGGCAGTGCAATGGTTGGGCAGTGAAAGGAACATATTGGATGTCTGCAAACGTGCAAATACATGGCACAAAGGGAATTTGCAACTGATGGAGTAATACTCCACTTACTTCCACTATCTAAAGCATTAAAATATAAAAATTAAGTTAATATTAAAATGCTTAAAACCGTCAATCCCCCACTCAGTTTAATATTAACACAAGAGAGTCCATTAATTGAAGGAAGACTACCATGCATAATGAAGGTGTGTTCTGAATTGAATCTCCACTTAGTAAAACAGTAATTTCTACTCCAGAGTCGTAGTGGTCTCAGACTTAAACTATGACTCTTAAGGGAAATAAAAAGTTACTGTTTACATAAACTAGTCAAGGTATTGATATAAGCTTTATAGCCAGCACATTACGGCCTTGTGCTATCCCGATTTTAATGAGTGCCTTTGAGAATGATCCTAATTATCATAGGAAGTGGCCTACCTCCACACTTACATAGGTGAAATCCATCGAGAGTGCTCCAGTAATTTTAGCACCCCACTCATACGAGTTACAGATTTTCATTAAGAGTGTTTTAAACTCAACCTCACCACCTTTACAGATAAATGCACTCACACCATAGGGAGGGATAAAAGTAGTGCATTTTTTCACTACAAGTCATCATGTGATTCGTTTTTCCCATTGAACCTGGTTATAAGATCTCTAGTCCCCAGGTTGGGTTTCCTCACATACGACTCAAGATTCAATAGGCTTCATTCCTATTCCCCTCGATGTGCTCCAGACCTTTACTTTTGCGACCTTTACTTTTGCTAAGGCCTTAGTTAACGAATTTGTAAGATTATCACAAGATTTGACATGATCAATATTAATGGTACCATTTGTCAAATATGATCTCACATTACTGTATTTTCTCCGTATAGGTCTGGATTTACCATTGTAATAACGGTTTTGAACTCTACCAATTGCAGTGGTGCTATCACAATGAATTAAAATAGGAGGAATTAGTTTTTCAAAATAAGGTATTTGAAATAACAAACTCTCAACCAATTCACTTCCTCACTAGATGAAGCTAACGTAATTAGTTCTGCTTTCATGGTAGAGTTAGCAATTATAGTTTGCTCTTTAGACTTCCAACGAATAGCACCACCACCCAAAGTAAAAATATAACTAGTAGTAGATAAGAAATCGCCTGATAAAGTGTTCCAATCCGCATCCCAAAAATCTTCAAGTACATCAGGATATTTTTTATAGAACAAACCAGAATTTTTTCGTTCCAATTAAATATCTCATTACTCTCGTTATAGCATGACAATGTTCATTACCTGACTTGCTTGTAAACCTGCTAAGTACTGCTACTGCATATGCAATATTAGGCCTAGTGCAATCAGTCACATATCTCAAACTTCCAATTATACTAGCATATTTTTTTAATTTATAACATCATTTTCACTTTCAACAGGAAACAAGATAACACTAGAATCAAATGGAGTTACAACATGCTTGCAATCAAGGAAATTATATTTTTTCAATATTTTCTCAACATAATGTGACTGGTCAAAGAAAATTTCATCACATGTTCTAGTAATTTTTATTCCTAGAATATAATTTACCTAACCAAGATCTTTCATATCAAAATGACTTCTAAGAGTATTTTTAGTTTCACCAATAACATTCATATTAGAGTCAAAGATCAATAAATCATCAACATATAGGAAAATAATAACATGAGAATTATTCCAAGACTTATGATATATGCACTTATCACACTTATTTATTTTAAATCCATTATCAATTATTTTGGAATCAAATTTTTCATACCATTGCTTTGGTGCCTGTTTTAAGTCATATAGAGATTTATTAAGTTTACACAATTTGCTTTCTTGGCCAGCCTTAACAAAACACTCGGGTTGTTCCATGTAAATCTCTTCATTTAGGTCTCCGTTTAAAAAAATAGTTTTTACATCCATTTAGTGAATTTATAAATAAAAAATTACAGCAATAGCAACTAAAATTGTAATGGATATAATTCTTGTTACAGGTGAAAAAGTATAAAAAAATTCTAGGCCTTCTAGTTGTTTAAAACCTTTAGCCACTAACCTAGTTTTGTATTTATCAATAGATCCATCCGATTTTAACTTTTTACGTAAGACCCATTTACATCCAATTGTTTTACAACCCGGTGGTAAATCAACTAGCTTCCAAGTTTTATTGGAAATTTGTGATTCTATTTTATCATTTACAACCTCTTTCCAGAAAATAGCATCATACGAAGACAAAACTTCTTTTAAAATGATAGAGTCATCTCCAACGTTAAAAATATAATAATCAGGACCAAAATCTTTTTCTACTGTAGCTCGTTTACTTCTTCTTAACTCAAAATCATCATTGTCTTTATTTTTTAAAGTAGAAGTAGAAGAACTAGGTAGTGACAAAATATTTTCTTTAGTCCTTTGACCCCCACTATTTTTAGAATAAAAAAGGAATTTATTTTCATGAAAAATAGCATCACCTGATTCTATTATCACACTATCTTCAAGATTAAAAAATCTATAGGTTGTACTATTTGAAGCATAACCAAGAAAAGCACAAGTAGTAACATTTTTTTTCAACTTAGAGATTTTAGGATCCATTAACCTTACATAGGCTAAGCAACCCCCAACTCTTAGATATCCCAAATTTGGCTTATGACCTTTACATAACTCAAAATGTGTTAGTTTCGTCTTTTTATGAGGCACACGATTCAAAACATAACAAGCAGTCAAAAGAGCTTCACCCTAAAAACTTAACGGTGCACAAGACTCAATTAACATGGCATTAGTTAACTCAACCAATGTTCTATTCTTCCTTTCCGCTACACCGTTAGATGCAGGAGAATAAGGAGGAGGAGTTTCATGAATTATACCCAATGATCTAACAAAAGAATTGAATTCATGTGACTCATATTCACGACCTCTATCACTTGTTATTCTTTTTATTTTTCTATGAAACTGATTTTCAACTTCATGGAGAAAAGTTTTAAAGTTCTCAAACGCATCACTTTTTCATTAAGTAAACATATGTAAACTTAGAAAAATTATCAATGAAGGTGATAAAATATCTATTTCCTCCACGAGTTAAAATTCCTCCAAGTTCACAAATATCAGTTTGAACTAATTCCAATAATTCAGTTTTTCTTTTAACTTGAAAATGAGGCCTTTTTGTGATTTTGGCTTTACTACAAGCCTCACATTTTTCAAAGTTTTTTTTAATCACCGAAATTAATCCTAAACTACTCATGATTCGCACATAACGATCATTTATATGACACAAACGAGCATGCCAAAAATTAGTAGAAGAAAGCATATAAACAGAAGCAGATATTTTATTCATTTCAACATTCAACTTGAACATACCATAACATGCATACTCCTTTCCCACAAAAATATTATTTTTCACAATTACATACTGATCAGATGTAATAATCTGTTTAAAGCCTGTTTTATTAAGAAGAGAACTAGACATTAAATTTTTCTCATAGAAAGAGTATAAAGTACATTTTTTAAGGTTAATACCCTTCTAGAAGTAAAACCCAACTTGACATCTCTCATTTCAAGTACTTGAGTTGTGTGTGAATCTCTAAGCATGATGGTTTTGGCCTTCTCATAATTTGTATATTTTTTTAACCAGTCTTTGCCATAGCAGACATGGCGGTTTGCACCATAGTTAGCCCACCATCCATCAATATTCTCCACCATGTTTATGTCTATTTCACTGCCATAAATGGTTCTTCGGTAACGTTTGCCTGAGGTTTAGGCCCACGTTTTCAAAATCTACAAAATCGAGCAATATGCCCTCTCTTGCCATAGACAAAGTGAGGTTCTTTTTCTTGTACATGTTGATTTTTTTCTTGGTTGTTTCCACCATTATTGTCCTTGGGATGTCTACCATTATTTTTCTTGAATTTTTTATTCTTTGGCTTCAAAGTAGAATTTTTGTTAGTTTCAGGAGTAGCATTATTTGAAGAAGTTAAATTTACCTTCGGTGTGATGTTGTTCTTTTCTATTTGAAAAAGTGCATCTTGGCCTCTTGCCTCTTCTTCCATGCGGATTTCCAATATCAAAGTCTCAAGTGAAGTTTTCTTTTGCTTGTGGCAGATAGTTTTTTGAAATTCTTTCCACGAAGGTGGAAGTTTATCAATTATGCCACAAACAATAAGGTTATCTTCAATTTTGACATCCTCGGACCTTAGCTCTTCAACAATCATTATGTAATCCTGAGCTTGGTCTACCACTGATTTGTTGTCCATCAATTGGAAATGAAAAATCTGCTAACCGCATATTTTTTCTTTCCCGTCTCCTTAGTGTCATACTTACTCTGTAGGGCTTTCCAGACTTTCTTTTTACTAGAGTAGATTCTATCATAATAATCATAAAAATTATCAGATAGACAATTAAGAAGAAAATACCAATACTTGTAGGAGTCACCGTCATATTTTTCAACTTTCTTTTGAAGAGAAATGAGTTCTTCATTGGTCATGAAAGAGTTATCTACTTTGTTTGGGTTCTTCTCAATTAACACATAAAAAATGTTGAGAAGACTTAAGTAGAAAAGAACTTTACCCTTCCACCTATTGAAGTGAGTACCGTTGAACAGGAATGGCTTGTTAATATCTCCTATCTTGACATCCACGAATTTTGCAGTTGTTGCTATTGAATCTCCTTAAAATTGTTGGTGAAAGTACAATAATATTACAACTAAAAATTACAAGTGAAGAAAATCACAAAAAACTATCTTCTTCTTCTTCGACTAAGGCGCGGATATCTCGCTCTCTTTAAGGAGATTCAAGCCTACTGCAACAAATGTTTCACCGGTCCAGCAGTAATCTTCTTGACTTGTCCCCTCCAGGATACAACAACCTTTCATACAAAGAATAACTCAACAACTCTGGACAAAAGTTGAGTTCAAAGCACCTCAAAATAGAACACCTCCCTTCAACTAATAAACTCTTTTTTTTACTAACTTTTGTGAACTCTCTCTATTTTTTTTTGTATCTCTCAAAACCATGCAAGACTACCTCTATTTATAGGAGAGGAAGTCTTCCATGCAATGAATATAAGAATGAATAGGGATAGTAAAGATTAACTATCAATGACTTAGAGGTTACAAGAGTTACATGAGTTACAAGTCATAAAGTGTAGGATAATGGAGGAATAAAGATAGAAATTACATGAAACTTATGTCCATATTCTACCACCACTAACTATGATGTTTAATTAAATAAATGAATGGGAGTAAAGAGGATGCATGTTGTGGCAGTGCACCGGTTGGGAAGTGAAAGGCACATATTGCATGTTTGCAAACGTGCAAATAAATGGCACAAAGTGAATTTGCAACTGATGGAGTAATACTCCACTTACTGCCACTATCTAAAACATTAAAATATAAAAATTAAATTAATCTTAAAATGCTTAAAACCATCAGAAACTCCTATCACTATTATATGGGTTTGCAGTTGTGTTGATTTAGGAAGCGGAGAAACTGGATGTGCATCAGAAAGAGGCGAAGAGGGCTACATGGTAGGGATGAGCCAAATGGCTAAAAAAATATAATATTAACTGTTGCTATGGATTATAATATTTTAAGAGAGAAAGGGTCAAATTTAATCCTTTATTTTGAAAATTTGGCTCAAAATATTTTTTGTCATATTTGGAAGCTAAATTTATCTTCAATGTCATACTTTGGGGTCAAATTTATCCTCGTTGTGAA
This sequence comes from Capsicum pubescens, assembly GCA_030864215.1. Lineage (NCBI taxonomy): Eukaryota > Viridiplantae > Streptophyta > Magnoliopsida > Solanales > Solanaceae > Capsicum > Capsicum pubescens. The sequence goes on from CM061544.1 coordinate 124,773,194, forward strand.
GAAACTTTTTAAATGTACCCCCATTAATAGAAACACTCAAATCAATATTAGATGCCCCATTTTTAAAAATAAAATACACATTAATCTAACCCGCCTGAACCGACTCGAGCCATTAAAAAGAGAAAAACAAATATAACCCCCCTCAATTTCGCTGGTCAAATTTTGTCAATGAGATTAAGCCGCTATATATTTATCAACTCATAGTTCATGAAAAATGAATTTGTATGAGTGCAAACACAAATAAATATATCATTTTCTCGATTCATGGGTCTGCATTAATGCATAGCTCATAAAAAATGACACTTAGCGGTCAAATGCAATAAATTAGGCCTACTGAATATATTTATGGATGATTGAGTTAAGAGGTCTCCCTATGGGTCAATCGTTACATCTCTTCACTCTTATGTCATTATATACAATTTGGATCTATACAAATTTTTAATCACGTTTTTATATAGAATCTAGATGCATATCACATTTTGAAATTTGAACATAACCAAACAGGAGCAGAGTTTGTAGCAAACATTTTCTCTAGTTCCATACTTTTGCATTATCTCATTTCATTTTAATTTTTATGTATTTATAAATAACCTACAAGTGTTGGACGTTGAAACAGAGATACATTTGATCGTTGAAAAAATTCGACCAATAAACCTGAGGAGGGGTATATTTATTTGTGTATTTTTTGTAAGTCAGATCGGGCAATTATTTCAGGGTATGTTTTATTTTTAAAAATTATCATTTAATGTTGATTTGAGCTTTTATGTTTAAGGAAGGATACAAATGAAAATTCTCTTAACAATGAGGATAAATATGACCCCAAAGTATAACATCAAGGGTAAATTAACCCCAAAATATGACGAAAGATATGTTTAGCCAATTTTTCAAAGTTGAGATGTGAATTTGACCTCAAAGTATAACAACAAAGATAAATTTGACCCTAAGTACGAAGAAGAATATATTTAGATAATTTTTTAAAGTAGAAGGATAAGTTTAACCCTTTTCCCTTTTAAAAATATCCTTATATGTTGTAAATTAGGTGCTTAATTATGATTAATTACGACATAATATCTTAATCTATATACTTGAAAGAGCTGACTGATTAACATTTGGTATTTTCTTTTCATTAACTCAAGGCGTTAATTCCTTTTGACAAATTTATATTAGAAAAAATAAGATTTACTTGACATAATCGCCTGTTCTTATTGTCAATAACTCATATAGTTTTGGAAGAATTATATGTAGATAAATTGTTCATGAACTCGAAAAGACTGTGATAGTGCAAGAGATTGAGTTCATATCTATAATAGTGCATGTAGTTGCATGATTATTGATGAGCAAAGAAACCCATTGTGGGGCACAATATTAGTATTTTAATATCATAAATTTTACAAGTAAATTTACTTTAAACATATTTTACTTCTTGCATTTTAAACTTAGTTACAATTATTTTCTACAATCTTGTGGAATTGAATTTGGCTATACGTCCCATAGTCTTTCTTGCCAATGGCAAAACCTTTAGAAGTTCTATCATATTTTCTGTGGATTGAACCCCACATAGTTAGGTTACTATTATTGCATATGACCACGTTATATATCTAACGATGTATCTTGAGCATATCAGATGTATGACATGATTCTAGAGGCAAATGGTGTTGGGTGTTTGAATAAAGACCCCATATTAGTAGCTGAAAAGATTGGAAGCTACATATAAGGTTTAGGTATCTCTTAATAGTGTGAGACCTTTTTGAAAAAATCATATGGGCTTTGCCCAAAGCGGACAATATCACACCACATAAGAGTCTATTTTCACGGGTTTAGCCCAATAATTGATATTAGAACTCAGGTTCAATGAGATGAGTATGGGGATGTGGCAAATCGCTGGGGTGCACCCGTGCGGAGTTTGATTTACTCACCCTTACAAGCTTGGAGATGAACACACAAGAAAAAACTAGTTACGGGGCTTCAGTTTCCATAAAAGTACTCAAATGATGATTGTAGGACAAAGTGAATCTCGGTGACTTTAGGATCGTGGTCATGGACCACGTGGGACTTAGTTTTAGTAAAAGATTATTGGGTGTGCGAACATAGGTGTAACACCCCAGATTTTTGGTCCTTGAAATTTTTTTGAAATTTTATCCTCGATGTTCTGACTACGACTCCCCTGATGAGTCGTAGGGAGTATAGACGGGTCGAAGGGACTTGATCATAACTTATTCAGAACAAGCGGCTTAGTATTCTTCTCTGAGTACGAGTGGCTCTCAACTAGTTATCCAAGTTTTGTACAGACCAAATTGTAAGGTGTCCAAAAAGTTTGGCCCAAGACATTGTCTTCATTACGACTTGAGGCTACAAGTCTTAAAGGCTCATGACGAGTTGTTATGTTCCAATCGTAGGGTGTCTAGTGTGTCAACCCAAATTGTTGCTGTTTTGAGTACAAGAAGTGGTTATGAGCCATTAAGTGTGGTTATGAGTTGGTGGTATGGATCATAGCCAGACCAGTATGGGGCCTTGGTGGTTCTATCTGGACTGTGACTTCTTGTGATGAGTCGTAATGTATCCTTACGAGTCGTATAGTGACCCGTAGTCATTGACAACTAAATTTTAGTTTTTAAATTGAGAGAACTTTAGACAATTCCCTCTTTACCCAATTAAAACCCCACGTCCATAAAGCATTTTAGGGGATTATATTTCATCCTTAATATACTTAAACACTTCAAAAGGCTCTCTCAAATTCTCTTAAGCAGCCCTACTTAAAATTCCAAGAAGTAACTCATCTAAGGTCTTAAGGGTTGAATTCCTCCTATGAAACTTGGGATTTCAGGCATGTTAGTCTTACCTCATAGTTAATTTGTTAAAAACATATGTTTAAAGTGTTATTCATGGGATATTGATGTTGATTTTGAAAACATGGGTTGAGGGTTTTTGTACATCTATTATTTGTGTGATGTTTTATATTTGTCCCTACATGGATTATGTTTAAATAGTGGTATGAACTAGTGATTGTGATTTTCCAAACTTGTGACTTTTGAAGTGGTTATGACCCTAACTCCATATTATGAAATTGATTTTAGTTATGAAAAATGTGGGAATTTGAACTGTTCTTAAACTATTACGAAATGAAAAATGTTAATGAAGCATAATGATATTTTAATTTAACCAAGAGGCCCCAAGTGATGATAATTGGTGTAACATGTTGATGTTACCTTGCAAGTGCAGTTGGTATAACGATACCAATAATATATGCCTAAATGTGTATTGTGGTTCAATGAATGAGATTGTGTGATAAATGCCTTTATTTGGTCTTTAATAAGGGTTGTGTAGCTGAGTCGTAAAAGTGGTGGTCCTGGGGACCCACAATGGAAATTGCGGTTGCCAATGTAGGGGTCTATATGACTGGGAGGTTCGAGCCCTCTTATTATTATTATTATCATATGATTGGGAGGTATGAGTCCCCATATCTTATTACATGATTTGGTAATTGTGTTACTTGATATGTCAGGAGGTTTAAGTCTCTCATAGTGCATATGTTTACCCTCTAGTTCGTGCGACTACATGCACTAGAGCCCTACTAGCTAGGGGGGAGTTGGGCCTATATAGTCCGTAGGTGGCTTCGTATGTTATGACTATTGCGCTATACAATCCAGACTAAAGTTTTAAAGTGCAATAAGCCTTGTTACCTATCTCAACATGTGGTGTATATATACATGTGTGTGTGTGCGTATATAGATGTGTGTATGTATATATATATGTATTTGATTATGTGCATTAGATTTGAATGATTTTAAATTATTGATCATGGCATAATTTTAATCCTTATCCCTGAGTTTCATGCTAGTGCTCCAATCTCTAACCATCTTCGGATGTTGTATCCTTACGCGATGCAGGAACTGGTCATACTTTTACTTTTCCTACTCAGTGATTAGGATTCAGGATTATCTTGTGAGTTGACATTAAAGTCGTGAGCTTCCATACTTCGGAATCCTACATTTCAAGTTTTGGTCTCTCATGTCTCAGACTATTTACACTTGTTTTGGCTATAGCCGGAGGCATGTCCTGACACTTTATTGATATTCAGTTTTGGTTCTTTATCTAGAAGGCTTTGTTTGGATTACTGTGGATATTGGACGATGTTGGTCAGTTGTTTGGCCGGTCGCCGGTCGTTGGTGATAGATATGTTTTGAATTTCCTTAAGCTTATCACATGCAATCTTGTTATATATTCAGAATTCATCCGACGACAGGGATATTATGTTGTTTGGTTAGGTGCGAAGGGGTGGTCTCTGATTCATGCGGGACTTGTGATGCCCGTCATGACCAGGCCCTGGTTCGGGTTATGATAGAGATGGTATTGGAGCCTAGATTTGGTGTCATTGGGTGTTTAACAAATCCTGTCAAGTAGAGTCTCATTTATAGGTGTGTAGCGCGCCATACTTATAACGGAGAGGCTATGAGACAATTAGGGATATTTTCCTTTCTTATTGTTCAATTTTCCATCTATAGAGTCTAACGTCTTGAATCTCCTCTAATTTTCATATGTTTGCTTTTTAGATCAACCCTCCAAGAAGATCTGATAACCATGGAAACTCTTCTGCCCTGTCTAAGGACAATGTGGACGGATCTTATCCAACTATAGGAGTTCAGACATGATTTAGGGTCGCTACTTCTAATTGCCCTGATGGAGCTCTACCAGTCCCTTATATACCTCCTTAGGCACCCCAAGCTGGCGTGTCTAATGCTGAGTTTCTTCAATCGATTCATTTACTTACCCAATTGGTTGCCTTTCAGACTGAGCGTGTTTCCCCATCATCTGAGGCCACTAGAGTTGGCCAATTTATGAGGTTGAGGCTTTTTGTTTTCACTGGTTCTAAAGTTGAGGAACACCCTAAAAAATTCATTAATGAGATGGAAAAGATCTTTCGTGTTAGGCATGCTGCTGATGTGGAGGGTGTGGAGTTCATTTTCTATCAGTTGAAGGATATAACGTACTAGTGGTATGAAGAGTGGGAGTAACTTAGGGGAGATGATACTGCGTCCACTTAGTGGGATCACTTCTCTAGTGCCTTTTTTGATCGCTTATTTCCTCAGGATTGAAGAAGGCAAAGGCTGAAGAGTTCGTGAATTTGAAGTAAGGAAGGATGTCGGTAAAGGAGTATGCCTTGAAGTTTCATTATCTATCCCGTTATGATCCTGAACTGGTGTCTAGTATGAGGGCTAGAATGAGGAAGTTTACTTATGAATTGTCTTATGAGTTGATTTTGGAGAGCAAGGCTGCCATGTTGAACAAGGATATGGCTATCTCTAGACTTATGGTGTATATGCAACAAGTGGAAGAAGAAAAGAAATGGCAAACAGAGATGAGTGAAAGGCAGAATTAGAAGTTTTGCTACTTGAATCAGGGTGGAGGTCAGTAACAGAGTGGTAGATATAGTGAAAAGTGGTCTTAGAAGAAGTGGAGCAATTCTGGCTCTTAATCTATGGCTATTTCTCCTTATCCAAAGTCATCAGGCGATCGTCTTTCTTAGTATGATAGAAGGTTTAGAGCACTAGGACCTAGCCTCAGGCTAGCAGGGCTCAGTCAACTCCATCGTATTCTCTTTGTAGATTCTATGGTCAGGTGTACCATGGTATTTGTGAAGAAGGGAGGAACAAGTGCTTTAAATATGGTCAGAATGGTCATGTGCAGAGAGATTGTCATTCTAAGGTTGCTTCTGCGTTAAATAAGGTTTCTGTTGCTACTTCACCAGCTCCCGCACTAAAAGGTGCTACTTCTGCTTGTAGCTCTGGCACTGGACCAAATTATATGTATGCTCTTGACACTCTCTAGGATTCTGAGGCATCCCCCGATATTGTTACTGGTATGTTTAAACTCTTTTCTCGTGATGTATACTGTCTGCTTTATTCTGGGTCTACTCTTAATTATGTGACCCCTTATGTTGCTATCCATTTTGGTTTTGATCTTGAATGTATTTTGGACCTTTTCTCTGTATCCATCCTTTTGGGTGACTCCATTATGGCTAGAAGGGTTTATAAGGGTTGTTTGATGTTAGTCTATGGTAGAGAGACCTTGGTAGATCTGATAGAGTTGGACATGTTAGACTTTGATGTGATTTTAGGGATGGATTGGTTGCATTCCTACTATGCATCTTTTGATTGTCAGACCAGAAGGGTCAGTTTTCATTTCCCTAATGAGCTGGTGATCGAGTGGGAAGGTAGTTCCCTAGTACCTAAGAGAAGATTTATCTCGTATCTTAGAGCCCAAAAATTGGTTTCTAAAGAGTGCCTTTATCACTTAATGCATGTTAAGGATTCTAGATCTCAAGGTCCTTCTTTGCATATTGCATGTGGTCTGTGAATTTCCTGAGGTTTTTCCTGATGATCTTTCTGGTATTTTTCTCAATAGGGAAATTAGAATTGATCTTCTTCTGGACACTCGTCCTATTTTTATCCCTTTTTACAGAATGGCTCTGGCTGAGTTGAAAGAGCTCAAGGAGCAGTTGAAAGATCTTCTAGATAAGGGTTTTATCTACCTTAGTGTGTCTCTGTGGGGTACTCCTATTCTAATTGTACGTAAGAAGGATGGTTTCCTTCGAATGTGTATTAATTACCGCCAATTGAATAATGTGACCATAAAGAATAAGTATCTATTTTTCAGGATTGATGATCTATTCGATCAAATTCAGGGTGCTAAGTTCTTTTCTTAGATTTATCTTCGTTTGGGTTACCATCAATTGAAGATTAGGGAGGTGGATATCCCTAAGACTGCCTTTCGAACTCGGTATGAAAATTTTGAGTTTTTGGTGATGTCCTTTGGTTTGACCAATGCTCCGACAAAATTTATGGACCTTATGAATCGGGGTTTCTGTTAGTTCTTGGATTTTTTCATGATTTTCTTTATCGATGATATTTTAATGTATTCTTAGAGCGAGGTGGATCATGTTGATCACCTCCGCCTTGTGTTGCAGACCTTAAAGGATCAACATTTGTATTCAAATTTCTCTAAGTGGGAGTTCTGGTTGAATATTGTGACTTACCTGGGATATGTTGTTTCTAGTGAAGGGATTATGGTGGATCTACAAAAGGTTGCAGTGGTTAAGAAGTGGCCTAGGCCTACGACTCCAACCTATATTCGGAGCTTTTTGGGTTTAGCGAGTTATTATAGAAGGTTTATGGAGAGTTTATCTTCTATTGCTGCCCTATTGACTAAGTTGACTCAAAAGAAGGTGAAATTATTATGGTCTAATGCTTGTGAGAGTAGTTTCGAGAAGCTGAAGGATAAGTTGAATTCAGCTTTGGCCTTGACTTTGCTTGAGGGCGCTGATGGTTTTTTTGCCTATTATAATGCGTCCCGAGTAGGGCTAGGTTATGTGTTGATGTGTCATGGAAAAGTGGTTGCACATGCGTCTAGACAATTGAATGTTCATGAGAAGAATTACCCAACTTATGATTTGGAATTTTTAGCTGTGGTGTTTGCATTAAAGATCTGATGACATTATTTGTATGAGGTTTATGTTGATATTTATTCTGATCATAAGAGCCTATAATACGTGTTCACTCAAAAATAATAGAATCTCAAGCAAAGGAGATGGCTTGATTTTCTCTAGGACTATGACATGAATCTTTACTATCATTTAGGTTAAACTAACGTGGTTGCTGATGCTGTTAATAGGTTGTGTATGTGAAGCTTTTCTCATGTGGATGAGGAGAAATGAGATTTGGTGAAGGATATTTACTGTTTGGCTAACCTCCGAGTTTGTCTCTTGGATTTTGAAGATGGCGGCGTGATTGTTCAAGATGTGGCAAAGTTATCTCTTAGTGTTGAAGCGAAGGAGAAACAAATGTGGGACCCTATTGTCATGCGAATCAAGAATGATGTAGGTAGGCAGAAAGTAATGATTTTTGAGATTGGTGATGATGGCATCTTGAGATACCAAGGTAGATTATGTGTTCCCGATGTTTATGGGTTGCGAGAAAATTTTTTGGCTGAAGCTCATAAGTCGCGTTGTACTATTCATCCTGGTTCGACAAAAATGTACCATGATCTTAAGGAGATTTATTGGCGAAATAACATGAAGCGAGATATGTCAAGCTTTGTGGCTAAGTGCGTGGTGTGTCAGCAAGTAAAGGAAGAATACTTGAGGTTCGATGGGTTGACTCAGGAGACTGAGCTGCTAGTATGGAAATGGGAGATAATTAATATGGATTTTGTTATGGGTCTTCCGTGGTATCGCCAGTAGTTTGATTCGATTTGTATCATCGTGGATAGGATGACTAAGTCTGCTAACTTTTTTCCCCTGAGGACTAATTACTCTTCTGAGGATTATGCCAAGTTGTTCATTGAGGAGACCGTGAAGTTACATGGTACTTCAGTCTTCAACATATCTGATTGGGGTACCCAATTATCATCCAACTTTTGGAGGTCGTTCTAGTGAGGTTTGGGGACTAAGGTAGCCCTTAGTATCGCTTTCCACCCGCAGACTGATGGGAAGCGGAAGAACAATTCAAATCTTGCAAGATATGCTTCGGGCTTGTGTGTTTGATTTTTGTGGTATTTGGGTGGACAACTTACCTCTCATAGCATTAGCTTACAATAACAGTTATCACTCAAATATTAGTATAGACCCGTTTGAGGCCTTATATAGTAGAAGGTGTAGGTCTTCTATTGGGTTTTTTGAGGTTGGTGAGAATAAGTTATTTGGCCCTGATTTGGTTCACCAAGCCATGGAGAAGGTGAATGTGATTCGAGATAGACTTAAGGCCATCCAAAGTGACAAAAAGTCCTACGTGGATGTGAGCTGAAGGTAGTTGGAGTTTAGTGTTGGTGATTGGATGTTCTTGAAGGTGTCCCCCATGAAAGAAGTGATGTGATTTGACAAAAAGGTGCAGCTTAGTCCCCGTTATGTCGGTCCATACATGGTATTGAAGAGGGTTAATAATGTTGCATATGAATTGGAGTTTCCTTCCAGCTTGATCTCCATTCATTCGGTGTTTTATATTTTGATGTTGAGAAAATACGTGGGTGATCCTTCGACGGTTTTTTCTTTAGACAAGGTTATCCTATAAGGACGTGGCATCAGTGAAGGTTCTTTGGAGGAACCAAAAAGTAGAGGAAGCTACGTGAGAAGCCGAGGAGGACATGAAGTGTAAGTATCAGTTCTTTTTCCCTATTTTGGGTAGTCGTACTTGAGGTATGTCTATTCCCTAACCTATTTATTTTCTGTCTTTTTTAAAGGTGAATATGGATGTGTTTGGAGTTGAATCATGCTAATAAGTACCTTGTCCTATCATTCGAGGAGAAATGTTCCTAAGGGAGGGGGAGTATGTAATGCCCCGAGTTTTTGGTCCTTGAAAATTTTGTAAAATTCTATCCTCCCTAATCTGACTATGACTCCCCTGACGAGTCATAGTGAGTCTTAACAGGTTGTAGGGACTCGATCGTAACTTAATCAAAACAAGTGTCTTAGTATTCTGCTCGGAGTACGAGTGGGTTTCAACTAGTCGTCCAGACTTCTTGCGGTTCGTAAGGACCAAGTCGTAAGGTGTCTAGAATGTTTGTCCCAAGACACTGTCTTCATTACGACTTGAGGCAAAAGACTCATGATGAGTCGTTATGTTCCAATCATAGGGTGTCCTGTGTGTCACCCTAAATTATTGTTGTCTTGAGTACTAGAAGTGGTTACAAGTCTTTAAGTGTGGTTACTAGTAGGTGGTATGAATTGTAACCAGACCAGTATAGGGCCTTGATGGTTCTTTCTTGACTACAACTCTTTGTGATGAGTCATAATGTATCTTTACGAGTCGTATAGCGACCCGTTGTCACTGACGACTAAATTTCAGTTTTTAAATTAAGGGCACTTTAGACAATTCCCTCTTTGCCCAACTAAAACCCCACGTCCATAAAGCACTTTAGGGGGTTATATTTCATCCTTAACATACTCAAACACTTCAAAAGGCTCTCTCAAATTCTCTCAAGCAGCCATACTTAGGGTTTCCAAGAAGTAGGTCATCGAAGGGCTTAAGGGTTGAATTCTTTTTGTAAAAATTAGGATTTCAGGCATATTACTCTTCCCTCATTGTTAATTTGCTAAAAGCATAAGTTTAAAGTGTTGTTCTTACACTATTGAGAAATGAAAAATGTTAATGAAGAATAATGATTTTATAATTTAACCAAGGATTTTGTGTATTCCCTCAAGTAATGATAATTGGTGTGGCATGTTGATGTTACCTTGCAAGTGTAGTTGGTATCTCGATACCAATAATATATGCCTAAATATGTATTGTGGTTTAATGAATGAGATTGTGTGATAAATGTCTTTCATTGGTCTTTAATAAGGGCTGTGAAGCTGAGTCATGAAAGTGATGGTCCCGAGGGACCCATACTGGAAACCTTGGTTGTCGATGCGGGGTTCTATATGACTGAGAGGTTCGAGTCCCTTTTATTAATATTATCATAAGATTGGGAGGTTTGAGTTTCCCATTTCTTATTACATGAATTGGTGCTCGTGTCACCTTGATATGCCGGGAGGTTCGACCACCTCATAGTGCATATATTTACCCTATTGTTCATGCGGCGACACACACTGAGGCCCTACCAATTGGGAGAGAGCTGGGCCCATATAGTCCTGGGTGCCTTTATATGTTATGAAAGTTGAACTATACAATCCAGACTAAAGTTTTAAAGTGCATGATAAGCCTTGTTTCCTATCCCAGCATGTGGTATATATATATGTATATGAATTTTATTATGTTTATTGAATTTGAATGATTTTTAATTGTTGATCATGGCATTATTTTAATCCTTATCCCTGAGTTTCATGCTAGCACTCAAACCGCTAACAGTATTCGGATGTTGTATCCCTAGGTAATGCAGGAATTGGACATACTTCTACTTCTTCTACTCAGTTATTAGGATTCGGGATCAGCTCGTGAGTTGACATTTAAGTGGTGATTTTTCATACTTTGTAAGCCTATATTTCATGTTTTGTTCTCTTATGTCTTAGACTGTTTAGACTTATTTTTTCTATAGTCGGGGGCATGTCCCGATACTTTATTGATATTCCTTTTTACTTCTTTGTCTAGAAGGCTTTGTTTGAATTACTGTGGATATTGGGCGATATTGGTCAGTTGTTTGGCCGGTCGCCGGTCGTTGGTGATTGACATGTTTTGAATTTTTCTTAATCTTGTCACATGCTATCTTGTTATATGGTCAGAATTCATCCGACGACAGGGATATTGTGTTGTTTGGTTAGATGCGAAGGGGTGGTCTCCGGTTCACGTAGGACTTGAGATATCCGTCATGATCAGGCCCTGGTTCAGGTCATGACAAAAGGTCCCACATTGGTAAATGAAAATATTGGAAAGTTACATATAATGTGTAGGTATCTCTTAATGGAGTGAGACCTTTTGAGTAAAATCGTGCTATAATTGCTCAAAATGAACAATATCACACTATGTAAGAGTGTCTTTTGATGGGATGAACCCAACAATTGGTGAAGTTCTTAAGTTAAAATAACAAAACGATCGACCAATGTAAATAAAATGGGTAAGAAATCTCAACATTGAGTGTTAATAGTTGCAATAAGTCCGCAAGATAACGTATGACGTAATTGGAGTGAGTGTTCCACCTCACGCAAAGTCTTAAAGAAACTTTTTAGCCAAAGTGTGATCACTCAATTTTGGCCTCCTTATATTTCTCCCAGATTGCTATTTTACAAATTATATTTTTTATATTAATATTTCTTTACTTATTATTTAGTATCAAATAAATTCTAATGTTTTGCACTCATGAGTATGAAATATCTAACTTAATTTTCAATTATTTATAATTCTTATTTTATATAGAATACGTATAACTTGTTAACCAAAAGGTAGTATCTTACATAGTTTTATTAAATATTTACTAAATTATTTGTAATTTACAAATACAGATTCTATTGCTTATTGTTGTTGTTGTTGTTGTTGTTATTATTATTATTATTATTATTATTATTATTATTATCATTATTATTATTATTATTGCTACTATTGCCACTACTGTCACTACTGCCCACTACTGCCTGCTACTGCTCCTGCCACTACTACCGTTGCCGTTGATGTTGCTGCCACTGCTGCTGCCGTTGCTTCTGCTAGTACTATTATTATAATTATAAATATAATTATTATTATTATGATTACTTTTATATGTTTTGATTGTTTTGTCCTTTCTCGTAGTTACTGCATGTTGATTTTGAGTTATTATTATTATGATTACTTTTATATGTTTTGACCATTTTTTCCTTTCTCGTAGTTACTACATATTGATTTTGAGGTTCGGATATAGTTGACATGATTTTAAATGCAATTCGGAATGATTTATGCGAGTTAGTGTTTATTTAGATGCTTGAGAAGCCATATTTTTATTATTTTGAATGTCAGATGACAAAATGGACTATGCCAACAGATTCAAAATATCGTATTTGGGTTAGTAGCGGGGTTGGTTCAATTTTGGAATATTTATATCTCATTTTGAACCTTTGTTTGAAAAATAATAAAAAGGGTTTTGGGGGGGTTAATTTTATGAAAAAACCTTTTTTGAAAATTTGACTTTGCCATTGAATTCAGAACGTCGAAATTAGCCTAGTAGCATAGTTCATTTGCATTCACAAAATTCTGAATGAATCCTGAGGGTGCGATCGAAAATTTAGCATTTTTACCAAGTTGTTGGTATAGCAACAGTTGGTGCAGCCGCTTAAGCGACCTACTGATCACTAAAGCAGAAGTTGCTTAAGCGATCAAAGGGTCGCTTTAGCGAAGGGGGTTTTAGCGATAGCGGGACCGCTTAAGCAAAGCCCAACCATTGTGTCTTTGTTGCTAAAGCAATGTCCCAGCTGCTTAAGCTGTGGTCGTTCAAGCGACCATTTGTCCGCTTACACGTTTGATGCTGGTACAGTATATAAGTATTTTTTTCTCATATTTTCTTCATTTTTGGACTTTTTAGCTTCAAGTTTAGGTGTTTCTAGGAGATTTCTTCACCATTTTAGCTTGGTAAGATCTAAAACTTTATTCCCAGTATTTTTCATTGATTATATCATCAAAAACACCTTTAAATCATGATTTCAAAATAAAAATTTAGGATTTTTACTGATAAAGTTTAAAAAGTATTTTCTTTGGTCCGGATCTTGTTTTAACTCGTTTTCACATGGGTTTTTCCCAGTAGACTCATATTGCCTTGAAAAATGTATTTTTAAAATAAAATTTTGATTTTACCCTTTCATTTTCGAACTCATTTTTCAAACATGTTTTGATCCTGATCTAAATATGAGCAATATTGGTATCATTGACTTTGTTTTATTCCTAGATGCTATATTTGAATGTTGTTGTTGATTCTGAGGTCTTTTGCCAGGAAAGGCTCTTTTTAAGTATTTTAGACTAAGATTTTGATCTTAGGTGGATTTATGCACCTAAGTGTCATTATCTACGTACGTTTAGCCTACTTTTGAGAGCTCCTATGTGCTTAATGAGTTGTTAAACATATAATTAAATCTACATGTTAAAATACATGTATATAGTGTTTAAGGCATGTTCAAACAAGTTTAGAATCAAATTAGCCACAAAGAGTTTAGACTAGAAAAACTAGTGTTACTAGTTTGAGGTATGTGTTTTTCTAATGCAACTCAGTGAATTCTATTGTGTTGTGTGCACTAATTTATAGTGTTTCATGTTATATGATACCATATTAGATGCTAGGAGCAATGTTTAGGAGCATAAAAATGTCATTCGATGTAGTAAAGACACCAACCAAATGAGGAAATCAAAGGCAAAAGAAAGGAGTTAATGATAGAAAAAATTCTGGAATTTCTAAGCACTAGGGCGTGCCACGCCCCCAAGCCTCCGAGATAAGGGCGTGCCACGACCCACGAAAAAAATTAACATAGCTAAAAATAGTATGCATCCACATTAAGGGTGTGTCATACCCCTAAATGCGCCACAATATGGGCGTGTCATGCCCAAGGCATATAAACGACCAAACTCTCTCATATTATAAATAGGACACCTAGCTCTTGTTGTAAACACCTGGGATGTCTTTTGGGGTTGTAAAAACTCTTGAGAGGCTGCAATTAGTTTCTTAATATTTAATTTAGTTTACTTATTATTTTTATATATGAATTACAGTCTTGTGATTCGTTGTATTACAATGAGTGGCTAAACATACTCGTCTAGGGTTGAGGCCAAGAACATGAATACTTATGATTTCAATTGAGTTTTTTTAAGTTGATTATCTTGTTTGGTTGTTTATATATTCTTATTCTTACTATTTTGCAGATTTGCGACCCTTAGGATAAACCTATATTTCTATTGTAAGCCCAAAAGGAGGAACAATAGATTAGATCGTGGATATATGGAGAAGGATCTTATACTCAGAGAAATCAAAGTTAGAATTTGCATTTAGTATCGGAATATACCTACTTTTCCCTATTTGATTATACAAGGGATGAAATATAAATGCGTTTAGCTTAGTACTCTCATCTCTGCTCAGTGATGTAGTTGTGGGGCTAAGTTATATAGATGATTAGAGGATGGCCATTCCCTAATTATGTTATCAACCTCGTGAATCAACAACCAAGATCATTGACTTAACTAATAAAATTGTATAGCTTAGTAGGATTGTTCACATTGCCTTGACCCTAGATTTCTCACTATTATTGACTCCAATACTTTATAATTTCAAAGTATTTACTGTTACTTTTCATTCTCAAACTCAAATGTTATTGGTTTCAATTGTACTTGTTTAGTCTTATTAGTAGAGCTAGAGTTGGATTGTTGCTAGACACAAGTCCCTGTGGGTTCGACATCCAAATCAAAAGAGCTACTTTATTACTTACACAACCACGTACACTTGCGTGTGCGGTAGGATCTAATAAGTTTTTGACGTCGTTGCTGGGGACTTTAAGATTGGCAACTTTCTAATTGTTAGTTTTACTATCTTGTTTTAGAAGTGCTAACAATGTGATCTTAGCTTCTGAATTTGGAGGTACAGGTATGAAAATTAAGTAAGCTAAAATGGGGAAAGGATTTAGTTTGTAACACCTCAGTAAATTTTAAAATTTATTTTAATATTTTAGATGAGTATAACTCTTAGTTTATAGAGATTTACGGGGTACATATATTCTAACAAAAATTATAATTGTGTATATATATGTGTGTGTGCATGTATGTAAATGTAGTGTATATAATGTGTATGGTTGTGGCTGGTGGGTTAAAAGATAAGTGAGAAGTTTTATTATACATATATTTTTTATGTGGTGCAAGTGGGGGCCACGTTATTATCTATTTTTTCTACAAAGGTATTTAGTGATTAAAAATGGGAGAAAACTCCAATATTTTTTTTTCCCAAAAACAACTGCCTTTCTCTCTTCTTTCACTCCTCTCTCTCTCTCTCATGTTACTGTGCATAGCTTCGATTGACAACAATAACCACCCATTGGCGAAACACCCACCGGCGTCGCCTTTCTCTCCTTTTCTTCATCTCTCCACTACTCTAGACAACCACGCTGCCCATTTTCTCTCTCTTGCTGTTATCTTTCTCTATTGGTCGGGAGCTACCGGCGATCCAACTACTTGAGGAACCCACCACTATTTCAACCGGCAAACTCTACTAAAACACCACTGTAATACCCCGATCATTTCTTAAGCCTAAATCCGTCTATTGAGTGAATATGGATGACATCCAAAGATATTGTTGTTTATATCGTGTTGTATTTCCCTAAATTTCACTTTCTATCATGTGAAAAATTGGATAAGCTTTCCATCGACATAAGATTCACCCGAATCGGACACCCGGTGAGGGAGTTAGAGCCATTTTATAATACCCCGAGACTCTAACCAATAGTGCAACCATAAATCAATCTCATGAGAAATAAATTATAGCGCTTTGGTTGTTTTCTAATCAAGGGTTATGTGTATGAAGACCTGAAAGATGTCCTAGCGATTAGGTGAATCAAAACATTCCTTACCGATTGAATTCTTGAGAAGGATTTTTCCATATCCAACTTCAAATGATCATATCTCTCGTTATACTACGAAGCATGGAGCCCATGACCTACCAAAAGATAGATAATTTAATTAGTTTTCCAACGCTACTAATTTTGTCAAAATCTGATATGGAGCAAAGAGTTCAAAGAGTTATGCTTATTTTACTCCAGCATGTCAGCCTGGAAACTCCGTGACAACCTTTTGTGACGACTTGTCACAAGCCGTCGTCACCTTAAGGAAGAAAGTCACAAAATCCAACCTTTTTTGACGACATTTTGTGACAGATTGTCACAAGTTTGACGGCTTGTAACAAAATATCGTCAACCTTAAGCCGAAAATCATAAAATCCACCCTTTTTGTGACGACAATTCATGACGGCCTATCATGGGCCTGAAAGCTTGTCACGG
The DNA here is from genome assembly GCA_030864215.1 of Capsicum pubescens. NCBI lineage: Eukaryota > Viridiplantae > Streptophyta > Magnoliopsida > Solanales > Solanaceae > Capsicum > Capsicum pubescens. The sequence continues at coordinate 124,789,611 of CM061544.1, forward strand.
ATGTCGCCAGCTATTTTTTTCCAGCAATTAAGGGACATTTTTGCAAGGGCATTTTGGTCATTTCCGCCCATTTTGGTCCTATATATATATCCAAGTAGAGAAGAGAAGTTCATTTTCTCTCATTTCTCTTCCAAGAAAGATCTAGAACTAGGATTTCTTCCAAAATCCTAAATCAAATCTTCTAGAAGAAAATTCAAGAATCTTCCAAAGATTTCACCAATTTGTTCAAGAATCAAGTTCTCGAAGTCAGAGGCATCAAGAACTTAGCTCAAAAGTATGAAGAAGAGTTTCCAATCTTGCTTGCTCATCTTAAAATCATAATCCAAGGTATGTGGGGTTTGAACAAGAACAGTTCTTTCGTTCTTGTGCCCAAAGATTTAATTTCTACTATTGAAATTCATGATTTTGTAAAGTGGGTTTACACCCAAATTACTTTATTAATGATTTATGATATTTAAGCTATTCAAGATTGATACACATGACTATTTCATCATTTTATTTCTTAAATTGAGAACTTATGCCATGAGTTGAATATTGTTATTATGAGTTGATGATTTCCGAATGATTTGAGATAATAGTCATGATTTAAGATTTTCTATGAGAAGTTTGATTATTGAATATATATATTGATATTTGAGCTTGAGAGTCAAGAATGAGTTCTATGATGTTTTCTTGAAGTTTTTGATACATGATTATTTACAATTTCCAAATTATGACTTGATATTTAATATTGTGAATTTCATGTTTCTACCATGAGTTGGTATTTCAAGTGCTTTCAAGAGATGTGTCAAGCTTTAAGATTTCTTATGACAAATTGGATTATTGAGTATATTGATTCATGAGATTGAGTTGTTACAATGAGTCTTGATATTTCCTCAAAGTTAATGATGTTGCCATGATTTAATGAATCGATACATTTTGATATTGAGAAAGATTGATTTGATTTGAGTCGAGTTAAGAATCCACAAATTGATTATGATTTCATAAATGAGAAAGAGATTTGATTTGGTTTTCATGATAGACCCTTGTGATATTTGTGGTGGATTTCCTAACGCGTTCTGAGCTTGTGTCTGGGAGTAGTATTTAGCACCGACCAGAAAATGTGGTATTTCCCCCAAAACTACGTGCCACTATAGGATTGATATTGATAATTGTAGGCCAGAGGCCGAGTATGAGATTGTGATCACTAAATTTAGGTTGTACTCCCTGGCAAGAGTACGACGCTCTCGCCAATGTGGGGTTCTCTCCTTAGGAGGGCAAAATGTTGGATTCCATGTAGCTCACATGGTTTATGTCGGTTATAAGAACCACCCAAGTAAGATTTCAAGTTTCATGAGTTACCAAGTCACTCATAGTCATGAGTTAAAGAGTTTGAGTTAAGTATAATGACTATGAGATATATAATGCTTGCATTACTATTGATGATTTACAAGGAATATATTTCAGTTAATTCAAGCAAAGAAAGTCATTATCGTCATCATGCATGATTTTCATAATCATTTATGATATTATTTATAATGTTGCATTGCACCCCCACATACTCAGTATATTCCTTACAGTACTGACCCCCATATATTTCTAAGTGCTACGGTGTCTTATAATGTAGGTACAAATTGTAGCGCAGATACCACATTCAGTCAATCCACCGCTCCCAGTCAGCAGGTGATGAGTCCTTTTGATTCGAGGGCTCGAGTTGGTTATACAGTTCAAGAAGTATTGTATTTTCTTATTTTAGTCGTATTAATCTTAGATAGTTGGGATTCATGACCTGACTATCTAAAGTCAGTATAATTAGAAGCTTCATAGACAGTCAGTAGAAGTTGATGTATTCAGTTTTAGTTTCGTTTGGTAAAAGTAGATTTGTAATCTTGTAAAGTTCATGTTTATATTGATCAGTTCACAGAAGTTCTATGTTTTTGCTGATTTTATATAGATTTAAGCATTTTATCCAGTTGCTTATGAGTTATGCCAGTAAGAGGGTTAGCTTGGGGTCACTTATTCCCTTAAGCACTGTGTGACGTCTCGGGACCCAATTTTTGGGCGTTACAAACTTGGTATCAGAGCACAGAGTTCAAGTGTCCTATGGTGTCTATGAAGCCGTGTCTAGTAGAGTCTTGTGGAACGTTACGGAGACGTCTGTACTTTTCATCGAGAGGCTACAAGACATTTAGAAAAGGTCTCTATTCTTTCATGTCTTAGATCGTGCTATAGAAAGGTTCTTTGAAAAACTTATGCATATTCTTATCTTTTTCTATTCAGGGCATTCCCGCCTTATTTTCGAGGTGTTAGAGACAGTCAAGCTCAGCTCTTTGCAGATAGTACTTTCTTAAGTAGTCTCCGCAAATATTTATGGAGTTTTAAATAAGCTAGAAAGTATCCTATTAGTGTCTTATCATGCCTTGCTTATGAATCGTGCAATAAGCCCAAGTCAGTTGCGCTTCCAGATTCCTTCTCAGAATCCATAATGATAATCTATACTTCTTTATATATGTACTGTTCTTGAGGTAACATGATCTGCAAGTTTTAATTTCCTTCCCTGACAATGCCCCTAGACTTGCAAGTGAGAAATTTCAGAAGTCTCATAAAGCGGCCTGAGAAGAGCTTACCAACGTGTTATAAGTTTCCTAAGTTCAATGTTATGCCCTCTCCCTTAAGATTCATTCAGTTAAGATATAGTAAGATATGTATTTTTAGATTATTGAATATTGTATGGCGAGTTTCTACCTCTCGTAACCTTGTTATCGTCATGATGTTGGAAATAAAAGACTAGTAAAGCCGTGTGGGGCTCTTTCGATTCACTAGCATAATTGCTTTGTTATCCATCTCAAATTCTTTTTCAAAATGCAAAATCAAAGACTAGTGAAGCCGGGTGAGGCCTATTTTGATTCACTAGTGACTCTTTTTATGTATCTTGTTTCCTCGTGCTGGTTTGAACTGGGTTTAGAGGTGTACTGGCAAGAAAGGTGCAAAATGTAATTTATTGGAAGTATGTATAGCCGAGCCTTTTGCATGTGATCGAGTTACTGATGAAGTGATATTATTCTTGTGTGTCAGCTCATGGAAGAAAGAGAAGGAGTTATTGGTGGAGGTAAATAATAGTTTGCTTAAGGTATGAAAAGAGTTGTTGACGGTGTGTTGCACACGATAAGTATAGGTTATGGATGAGGATACATAGTGGATGAGTGTTTGTTAACTTAGGTGCTCCTAAGATTGCAAGGGGAAGTTAAGTTGAGGCTTAGAAAGTTATGAACTAAGTTAAGCTGTGTATGAAGGATAGATAGTAATGATGGGTATAAGGGGGCGTGTTGATGGATTATAAATGAGAGAGACCATATGATTATGACCAATTATTATTATTAGGGGGTTTAAGTGGGCTAGTGTTTATTGACGTTTTGTTTTATAGTTTCCAAGTAAGAATTGTGTGTGTGAGATGGAGTTGTAAGTTATGCTGAGCGTAGGCATTAAGCTTGGATGATTGGTGTCTATGAACGTGGATGTGATGATTTCTTGGTTAATGGCTCTAGTTATAGAGAAGTGATCTAATGAGCTTGGACAGTGTATGCAAGAGGTTGAGTCTGATCAACTTGTAATTAAGTTTGATTTTGTGTTCTTGGTGAGAAATTTTGCCTAAGGTGCTATGGGGCTGCTTTATTTTCTAGGGTCATTGTATGTGGCGTAATTAGTAAGTGTCGTGGAGTTGCTAGGTGGAGGAAGACTAGTTAGGTAATGAACGATGTTCCTAATAATTGAGTCAAGGAGTGTGACGGCTTTAGTGTAAGGGTAAGATAGTAGAACAAGTAACCAGGTTAGGTTATCAGGTTCCAGTAGTTGTGCCACTAAGTTGTGGAACAACTGTGAGAAGGGATACTGCTCGACCCATTTTATTTTAGTATTTTCAGTCAATCCAGTATTCATTCATGCTTTGCGTTTTGATTCCATGATCATGATTCATGTCCAGGCATGCCATAAAGAATCCTGTCCTCACTTAGTTATCGAAATGCGGAGTTTCAGACCTTTCACCGGTTGGAATCACATTTCATAGTTACGAATTCCCAATTTAGGTCATGCAATGCATGACTTATGTACTTAAGTTTTGTGACATGTTCAGTTCCAATGTTCAAGCGCTACTTTTAATGATCAGCAAAGAAAAAAATTCAAATTTATATCGTGCATGTCCCTGAGCCGTATTTCTTTGATGGGTTTATGATGTTAAATACTCTATTCCTCAAGATTTAGTTGAGTGTCAAGTTATTCATAGCATCTATTCATGTGTCAGATCCTCATGCTCTAATTTTTTAGTTATCTTTCCTTACCCAAGATAGTGATGGTGAATAGTTATTTAGTGGGGAGAGATGAGATATTTCCTTATCAATGATAGAGGGTGGCATGCCTACTTTGGCTTGGCAGTAATGTGAAGTAAGATTAAGGATAAGTCTTTGATACATGTTGTGGTTAGTTGAAGTTTAATGTGTTATGATTGGGAAGATTGTGGTGTGTTCATTTTGTGTAATTCCATGAGTTGGAAGAAATATTGGAGTGAAGCGTTTGTGTAGGACTTGATAGCTGGGAGTATATCAGGTGCGCTTGAGGTGAGTGCATGGAAATTTTTCTTGATGGGAGGTGTGTAGGGTATGAAGATAGGCTTGAATGTCGTGTTTGTGTGCATGCGGATGGGTGCCTTGCGCATTAGTAAATGGCTATTACTAGGTGGATTGGAGTTATCAAAGTGGTAATGAGAATTACTCTTGAAGTGAGAGGTTGTAAGAATGTAGATGTGTGGGAGCTTATGATTTAGAATGGGCTTATGTGGCAAATCTTGTGGTTCTAGGTTAGGCATGAAGACGATGAGGGGGTTTGGTTATAAATGATATGAGTAGATGGAAGTATCGGTGTCATGTGGGGATTGTAAGTCGAATCGATCAAGTATAGTATCATAAGGGTATAGTATAGTCGAGAGAGTGTTTGAGAAGTGTGGTTGAGTTTGAGAGTAAGGAGTTTCCTTGCGTGAAGCTTAGTACTTTTATCTTGACTTATGATTCATAAGTTTAGGTTTCAAGTTATGGGATTATGGTAATTCTACGATCTCTGATTCAGATGTCTTGTTTAGATCTTGTCTAAAGTTCTTTTCTCCTTCAGACCATTAGAATTCCTTGGGAGGGTGTTGAAGAAATCCTCTACTTAAGTATGAGTATCTAGTACGATTCATTTTGCATAGTTAGCAACCCAGTTTTTAAAATTTGGCAGATAGATTTTTATGGTCTTCCATTTTTTTCGAACTAGTCTGGTCTTACCACTCGAAGTTTCATAAATACGGGCAATCCGATAAGTAGTTGCTCGCACCCTAAATCTACGAATTCAGTTCAGTATATGTATCAGGCATTAGTTTCAGATTCGGATATATAATTGTGATTCAGTCTGTAAGCATTCATTGAACAATCTTTATTTTTCAAGTATTCTAATCCAGACAATATAATACCCATTGTGTAGTCTTATTCTTGTTTCTCATGACCTATGCCTGCATAAATTATCTCTTCGCTGTCTATGAGTACGATTTCACCCTTATCACATCAAATGAATTCTAAACTCTCAGCATGAGCCCGCTTTTTAATATAAGCAGAAGGCAAATCAGCTCCAATTCAATCGAGAATTACAGTTGTCCTTTATCTATTCTTTTCCAGTCTCAGATCCAGCGGTATAGCTATTCTCATCATGATTTTATATATTCAATGAAGTACTTCAAAGTTTAGAAAGATATAGATTCATATTAGCAAGTTGTTTCAGCTATGTGTCTTCAGTTTTCTCTGTATTCTTGGCCAAACAGCAACATTTGAGGACGAATGTTTTCAAGGGGGAGATATTGTAATACCTCGATCGTTTCTTACGGCTAAATCTATCTATTGAGTGAATATGGATGACTTCCAAAGTGATTATTGTTTATATCGTGTTGTATTTCCCTAAATTCCACTTTCTATCATGTGGATAACTGGATAAGCTTTCCATCGACATAAGATTCACCCAAATCGGACACCCGGTGAGGGAGTTAGAGCCATTTTGTAAAACCCCGAGACTCTAACCAATAGTGCAACCATGAATCAATCTTATGAGAAATAAATTATAGTGCATTGGTTGTTTTATAATCAAGTGTGATGTGTATTAAGGCGTCAAAGATGTCCTAGCGATTAGGTGAATCAAAACATTCCTTACCGATTGAATTCTTGGGAAGGATTTTTCCATATCCAACTTCAAATGATCATATCTCTCGTTATACTACGAAGCATGGAGCCCATGAACTACCAAAAGATAGATAATCTGTTATAGTCTAGCCATAATAATGATCATAACACTGGTAATAATGATATCAATAACATCGTAAATAACCGGCTACTTTGGATAACCAAATACCTAGTCATCAATTCATAAATATAGGTATATAATAGGTGCACAGACTCATGCCAATATACTTACAACTATAATCATAATATCGAGAAGATAACTATCTTATCATTATATTCTATCTGCTCATTATAAACTAGCCAAGACTTATTATTATACCTCTAGTTAGTTATCACATGATCTCTAGTTATCAATCTAACTGATTCTTCACATAATTATAAATCATGGAATAACAACTAACCGTTAATCAATAATTAGCCAAACTTAACGTCTAGTCAAGGTTCACCATTAAACCATAATCGCCATCTATTCACTATTCATCATTTATCAACAAAACATCTTTTATTAACTAAAACCAATCAAATATAATACTGTTTACCAACTAATCCTCATTATTAACTAGTCCTCGTTATTATCTAGTCAGCATCAGTAACTAGGAATCATTATCACTAGCATCCCTTAACACCTAGCAATGTTGACCACATTATCCCCACTTAACAACTAATCGACTATATAACTTGTTATCAATATCCATATATCGCTACCATCAATAAACCTAACTTCATAGACATGTATCAACCCTAATGTTATCAACGATATTACTAAGCAAGGCTCATTAACTAATGTATATAGAATTCTAAGCATCAAGTACTATAGTAACCTGATAGACAACTAGTTACTATGTGGCTTAAACTATAATTAGGAAGAACAATCATAAGATCGCATTTATCTAGAATCACATCAATAACCGATATAATAATCATGAATGTATAGAATCTATGCATGCCATCACCAGTATTCAATCAGTGAAATCATAAGCATCACACCAGACCTTCCTCCGTCCCATACCAGAGAGATGTGATATGTGCACACATGAATATATATATATATAGATATATATATTCATAAACTATAGCCGCATACTCAACAAGGATAAACACTTCTCGGATGTCCAATCGATATCATCTATCGACCCTCAGCTCAATAATACATTCAAAATAATCACAATATCATCATCACGGCCTTCGGTCCATATACATATTCAGAAATCATCTCTATAATCATATTTATAAGTCATAACATATCTCTAATTATCTCACATCTAGGAGGCATCTCGCATATATGAGGTACAATATCAATAAGTATATAATTATCTCTCATATAGGAGGCATAATATTAATAAGCATGACGCGACTATAAGTCATTTCATATATAAAGGTCATTCATCATGATGGTGAGAAATACCACCTCACTAGGCCTATTATCATATCTAAATAGAGGTAGCATCTCTATAGGCCTAATATCGCATCTAAGAGGAAAATTATCTCTAAGTACCCAACGTCATGTCTAAGAGGAACCAACATCTCTATGGGCTAAATATCAAGTCTAAGAGTAAATAGCATCTCTATAGGCCAAGTATCAAGTCTTAGAGGAAATAACATCTCTATGGGCCAAGAATAAATTCTAAGAGGAAATAACATCTCTAAGGGACAAGTATCAAGCCTAAGAGGAAATAACATCTCTATGGACCCATTTTATCACATCATTTCTATAAGAACGAACATTGCTATAACTCATAAGTCACAATCCTAGGAACATCATTACAATATATCGAGTCACAAAGTAACCTTATACTAAGGTTTACTAGTCTCAACTATGTCTAACATCTGCAGCTAATTCCACTATGACTAACACAAATCTAGGCCTAAGTTGGCCGGACAATCCCACTTCTAAACCTCAATTTCCTTAATTAGGTACACTATGCCCCAAACTAGGCTAAGATATCTGTAACGACCCGAGACTACCCCCTCGTCGTCACACGATGCTTGGAACCTAAGTGATCCCAAGCTAACCCATGAATTGACATACTGTTAAGCAACTGAATTATAACATAATAAATGGTTGTTCTTCTATTCGGAAACATAGTCATACTTAAAATCTAAAATAGATACAATACTGATAAAGCTTTACAATCTGATAAATCTGAAGGATGAAACTAAAATTACATGACTGACTGTAACTGACATATATTAAGCCTCAACTATAATGACTATAGATAGCTGGGACATGCCTTCAGTTACCACTAATCAATACATATGAAAATAAATAAACTGTACAGGAACTAAAATTGTCTGGAGTTCCCAAAGTAGGAGAACTCATCACCTGCTGGCTGGAATCTGTAACTATCTGATCATGATGCGTGGTCTATAACTGATACCTACATTATGAGACAATGTAGCACATAGACATTTATGTGGATCAGTACTTCTGGAATATACTAAGTATGCAGGGGTGAATGATATATGTAAAACTGATTTCATACATAATCGTAAAACATGCATACAAAGTATAAATAGACTCACCATTAGGATAGAATAACCTGAAAAATGAAATATCTTAAAGCATGAGTGACAAACATTCTTTGATAAGATGGTGAATCTCTACACTAAGTTTCTATTAAACTTTACTTTAGTGATATAAGTATAACTGAAATTGGGCTATGATAAAACATGGATGCTGTATGAATACTGAGTATTTAACTACGTGATGAAGACGAACATAAATTGAGGATCTGAATATACAATCACACTGAGCACGAATGCATAAATATACTAACTTATCTGATTAACTGAATGATTGATAGCTGAATACTGGGAATGTAAGACTAAACTATACTTAGTATGAATAACTGGACTAAAACTATAGATTATTATGCATATGAGGTAAGGACTGACTGAGTAACATGAGATAACAAATTCGTGAAAATTGTATTATTTGAGAATGTAATACAAACGTATAATATGATTCAAAAATAGTCTGTAAACTAGGGTACTGAAATACGGATAACTGAATAACTGATAATTGTACGCTATGGTCAAGCAAACCTAAAATTGTACTAAGTTACTGATCTGATTACTGGACTGAGACTGTGACTGAGACTGTAACTAAGACGATAACTGAGACTGTATCTGAGACTGTAATTGGGACTGTAACTGAGTTCTGATAACTGAGTAACTGATAGCTGCAACTACTGATAACTGAGTGATTGATATCTGAGATTACTAATAACTATATTACTGATAACTGGGTGACTATTTCTGACAGTCCTGATTCTGTAGCACTGAACTGAGTTCTATACTGAGCTGGGCGACTGTGTGTGACAATTTTAATTGTATAGAACTGAACTGAGTTCTATACTGAGTCTGAAACTAAAATTGAAACTAATACTGTGGGAGGTAATCATCTAACTAATATGCCCCTCTCTAAATTGATTGGGGTCTAACCTGTAACCTCAGTTGGAAGGGTGTCAGTACCGTGCCATGGGTAAAGACAAGCTGAAGAGTCACCCTCAATCTGGCAGGTGCTCTGAATGAGAATGGTGGTACCCTCAATCTGTCAGGAAAAATACCTCATCAACCCTCAATCGGGCAGGTTGATGTATCAACCTACGCTGGCTACGTAATTCAGAAACATAAGGACTGCTTCTAAGGATCACACCCTCTACTGGCAGGTGAGTCCCCATCCTTGGGTTCACTCAGTGTTGAATCCTACTCCCAACTGAATAGACACTGAACAGATTTATAAACTATACTAGGCTGGACTGAACTATTACTAATCATGTTAACTGACTGAACAAGACTAAGTTAATTGAGTTCTGATGTCTGGCTGAATATACTGAGTTCTGTACTGACTGAATACTACTGATCATGACATTATTAAGACAATTCTGTAACTACTGTGGCTCTAGGTAAAAAACTAGTTTTTTGGGTACTGAGTACCCCCAGGACTCGATAGCATGAAAAAAAAAGCATATCCATAGTCAATTGTTCACAATTCATTCACTGATACATTTTATCAAACACTTGGAGGTTATAAACTTGTATATAAATGAGAACACATGGTAACATGTCATAATTACCCTATTTAATTCACATGGGCATTCTATCAAGCACGTGAAAATCAATACTTAAATATGGGGAAATTCACCAAACACGTGGGGATCATGGGCATGGACATGGGAATATCTTAAACATGAGAGCATAGCATGATTACATAACTAAGATCATGAATTGATGAATTCACATATAATTCGCTTGAAATAGCACATGAGTGTTTCATCAAAACATGTAAAGTTTATATCTTGAACGTAGGAATGTCTTAAACATGAGGAAACAATAGAGTTACATGGAAAAGTTCATAGCTTGGGGATTCATCTTGAAATTGACTTAACATGATATGGGAATTTCATCAAACCCGTGGAAGGCATGAATTTAAAACATGAGAATATTGCTAAACATCATGAATTTAGGATCTATCATGGAATTTACTTGAATAAAGAATGGGAAATTCAAATTAATAGCATGAGGAATTTAAAATCTTTCATGGGCTGAATTGAATTAAAAACATCATGAAAACATGAAATTCAATCTTTCTTGAACATACAAAATACCATAGTAATGGAAGATTCATTCTTTAATTAAAAGAAAAGCATTTTTGGGGTTCCATGGGTGAAAGAGGACCCATGGATGAACCCCCACATACCTCAAAGCTTTAATCTTGAAGGAGAAACACAATCTTAAAAGCCTTCTTGAATTAGGAAACTTGAGTTCTTGCTTTTCTTGAAGAAAAATTGATGAAGTTCTTGGTGTTCTAAGGAATCTAGGATTTTTCTCTTAAAGAAAAGATGAATAATTGAGTGTATATTGCTTTTGGGGGCTGAAATTAAGTGTTATGGGTGGATTTGGGTGAGGGAAAGTGACCAAAGTGCCAGTTGATTAGAGAGAGATTCTGGGCTGGTCAGAGCCGACAAAAGTCTTATGCAGATGTTCGTAGAAAAGATCTCGAGTTTGAGATTAGTGACTATGTCTATCTAAAGATCTTTCCCATGAAGGGAGTGAGGCGGTTTGGCAAGAAAGGGAAACTTAGTCCCCGATATATTGGTTCCTTCAAGATTCTCAGTCGATTCAGCAAGGTAGCTTATGAGCTCAAATTGCCTTTAGATCTAGCCTCAGTTCATCCAATCTTCCATGTCTCTTTGTTCAAGAAGTGCATAGGTGACCTAGCATTTGTAGTCCCTATTCTGAGTATTGATGTTTAGAACAGTCTCTCTTATAAGAAGATTTTAGTCGAAATCCTAGACTATGAGACTCGTAGACTGAGGAACAAAGAAGTCCCTCTAGTTAAAGTTCTTTGGCGAAATCAGTCTATCGAGGGAGATACTTGGGAAGCAGAAGCAGACATGTGTACCAAGTATCCTCACCTATACTCCTCCAACTCAGATCAATCTCAAGGTAACAGTTCTCCTTAAGTTTACTCAGTTTCATGTTCAGTGTTGATCACAAACTTGGTATCAAGTACCATTACACATTTAGTCATGCATTCATGTATCAGTTTAGTTATATAATTATGCATCATACATGCATTCTCATTGTGAGAAACTTAGTTCCTCAGAACACTCAATTATGCATTCATGAATAAGTTACGTATGCATCAGATATGCATGTTCAGTATTATATTATATGTTCAGCCTGTCAGTCATGAGATCATGTTTTAGTTATTCATGTTCAGTATGTATGTCAGTTTATGTTCTTCCCCTAACTCTCAGTTTCATTCTAGGATGAATATTCTCAAGGGGGAGATATTGTTATACCCCATACCTTTTTCTAGCTTGAAATTGTCTCATAAAAGTTAGGAGCTTTCTTTGAAAGATGAATCTACTTTTGTATGCATGGTATTTTTAAGATTTTCACTTTTTGTCATGTGGGAAATTCAATAAGATTTCCATCGATATAAAATTTTCCTAAATCCGATAACTAGGTAAGAAGTTATGACTATTTCAAGTTTCCGTCGAAGAACAGTGACATATTGGTCAGTGGCGCGACGCGCCACAAGCTAAAATGGAAATTTGCCTTTTCCAGTGTCTTAGTGTGATTTCCTCCACGTCATGCCAAAGTTCTAGGTCGCAAAAGAAAGGGCAACGGGATGGCTCCGCATCGCGCCATCCCTCAGTTTCCCAATTGTCAAATTCCAGTGACATGGCGCGATAGCAGCGCATCGTGCCATGAGTCTTTTGCGGGAATTTTTTACTGAAACTACAAGACACGTCCAGGGTTAAAAGGGTCAATTTTCCACCCCTATTTAAGTCCTTTAACACATGATTTAGCCACTTTTCACCCAAAATACAGTCTCTTCTCTAAAAAACCTCTCAACAACATCCTAGGGCTATTCAGAATCAAGAATTTCCTCCGTCAATCTTAGTGTATTTACGAACCAAGGTATGCATAGTGTTCATTCATGGACTCTTTTCATCCATGAAGCCCAAGAATCCTATTTGAAAATTCAAGTTTATGAATTTTCTTATGAATTTCAAGATAGGGCTGCTCTTGTTCATGCGGATAATGAGAAATTGAATTCTGCTTCATGTTGGATGATAAATTATATGTGGGTTAAATTATTATAGATATAGATTCATGCAAACACCTATGAATAAAACCTTGAATGATGAAATTAGAATTGAACCATGATGTTTAATTATTGTACAATGATGTTTACATGTACCATGCCTACAATATGTTTGATTAAATGCCTAGATGAAGGAAAAATGCCTAATTAGCATGATACCATGAAATCCCCATGTATGTACAAGTTATGCCTATCATATGTTTTGATGAAATGATTTTATAAATATATTATAGATTATGATGTTAGTTATATATTCTAGTAAGTTATGCTTGGTTAGTTTCCTCCCATCGAGTCCTGGGGGTACTCGTACCCAAAACATTAGCTGTGTGCCTAGATCCATGTCATGTTTTCATGATACTCACAGTCAAGCTATGATCCTTAGACTTCAGACGGTTTTATAAATCAGGAAATCTCCATGATCTCATGAACTCAGTCAGTTTTCAGATATTAGTAGTATTTCGTCAGTTAACAGAATTCAGTAACTCAGTTCATGTTCAGTTCAGAAAATCATGTTCTGTTTCTATTCAGATGGGAATAGAAATTAGCACCGAGTGAATCGAAGGATAGGAACTCACCTGTTATATAAGGGTGTGATTCGTAGAAGCAATCCTTGCATTCCAAAACTATGTAGCCAGCATAGGTTGAGACATTATAGCCTTCTATATGAGGGTAGATAATATGGATTAACCTTCAATATGAGGGTTCCCACTATTCTTATTAGAGTTACCTGTTATATTAGGGTCACTCACAATTTGTCCTTACTAGTGGCGCAGTATTGACACCCTTCCAATCAGGGTGTAGATTGGACCCCAGCTTAGCTATTATAGTATATTTGGGGCATATCGGTTAGATGACTACTTCCCACAGTTTTAGTATCAGTCTCAGTAAAAGAACTCAGATAGTTTTTCAGATTTCAGGACTGTCAGGTACACTCAACTCAGTTTAGTACGGAACTCAGATAGTTCCATCAGATTTAGGACTGTCATATATAGTCAGCCCAGGACAGTTAGATACAGTCACTCATGTTATCTGTCATCAGTTATCAGATGTTTTCATTATTAAGATTCAGTAGTCATGTATTCACGGTATCAGTGTCAGTTATTATGTCTCATGCATGTATTCTCATGCTCATGATAGTTAGTTAGTTATTAGTGTTGTTCATACATAAGAACCCCATGTATTTAGCCTACCTTACAGGCATACCAGTACATTTAGTCACACAGACGCATTCGCGCTATGCTGTCTTATACCATATGTTCAGAGACACGAGCTCCAAATCAGCAGTAGATTCCAGTTTCACCCATCAGAGTTAGAAGTGAGTCCTCATCCTTCGAGTGCATGATGATTTGTCTATCATCTCAATAATTAGTTTATTAGTTGGGGTTAGTTTGGGACATATCCCATCAACTCCTTACTCATTCAGACAGTCATATTTAGAGGCTTTCCAGACTATCTTGTTTCAGACTTCAGTATTTTCAGTTTTGTTTTGGGTATTCTATTACCCCACACAGATGTTATATTATTCAGATTATGTTCAGTTTTGAAACTTACGGCCTTTTAGTTCATGTTTCCATATTATTCAGTATTTTATGCAGTATATAGGTACAGATATCAGTCATGGGTTAGCTTGTGGTTTTTTGGGGTCATGAGCACCGTGTAACATTCCAAGTACGAGATTCGAGGCGTTATAATAAGCCACCTTTATGAAATGACTGAGAGTTATGAAGGGACAGACATATTGTGGACTGAGTTTCCTTTTCTTGCTGAATCTCTTCACTCCCTTCATGGGAGAGATTTTCAAGTACACAAAATCAGCAACATTAAACTCGAGATCCTTTATCCTCACATTTGTATATGATTTCTGTTGGCTCTGGACAGCCCTAAGACTTTCTCTGATCAACTGAACCTTTTATAATGCATCAAACACAAAGTCAGGCCCTATTACTGCTGCCTCACCTACTTAAAACCAACCAATTAGAGATCTATATCTCCTACTATATAGATCCTCAAAGAGATCCATACAGATACTAAAATGATAGTTGTTATTGTATGCGAACTCAATCAAAGGAAAGTGGTCATCCCAACTATCTTTAAAATCAACTGTGCATGCTCTCAGCATAACCTCAAGAGTCTAAATGGTCCTTTCTACTTGACCATCTGTCTGAGGATAAAAGGTTGTACTGGGATGCACTTATGTACCAAGACCCTTTTAGAATGCTTTCCAGAAATAAGAGGTAAACTAGGTACCTCTATCTGAGATGATATATAAGTGAACATCGTGCAACCTAACTAATTATCTGAGATAGAGTTTGGCATAGTCCTCGGCTGAATAAGAGGTATAGACTAGCAAGAAATGAGCTGATTTGGTCATCTTGTCTACGATAACCTAAATAGAATCATGTTGATAATGGGTACGAGGTAAACCTGTCACAAAATCCATGTTCGCTTCCTCCCACTTCCAAGTGGGAATACTAAACTCCTACATGGACCCACTAGGTTTCTGGTGCTTAATCTTAACTTGCTGACATATAGAGCACTTAGCCACAAAATTTGTAATATCTCTCTTCATCCCACTCCACCAATAAATCTCTCGTAAATAATAGTACATCTTAGTGCCCCCTGGATGAATAGAGTACTGCGCACCACCCACTTTCGCAAGAATTCATTGCCTCAAGTCATCTACACCAGGCACACACAATCTACCCTGACAAGCAACACACCATCTCTCCCTGGGAGAAAACCTTCACTTTCTGATCTTTGACTGATTCTTTCAACTTAACTAGACCGGGATCTCTATCCTGCTTTTCCTTCACCTCGGAAACTAGAGATAATTCTGAGCTACTCTGTAGCCACCCACTACCCTAGTGTGAGTCGACTAAGTAGACACCTAGTCAGGTAAACTGATGGACTTCCTGAGCTAACTGCTTCTTACCATCCTCAACATGAGCTACACTACCCATGAACAATCTACTGAGAGCATCATCCACTACATTAGCCTTGCTCGAATAATACAAAACACTCATGTCATAATCCTTTAATAATTCTAACCACCTTCTCTGACGTAGATTCAAATCTTTTTGAGAGAATACATACTGAAGGCTTTTGTGATCTATGCACACATCCACATGTACCCCATACAAGTAATGCCTCCAAATCTTTCAGGAAAACACTACAGCTTCTAACTCATGACCACGAGTAGGGTAATTCTTCTCATAATGTTTAAGCTATCTGGAGGCATAGGCTATGAACTTACCTCTCTGCATGAAGACACAACCCAAACCTACTCTGGATGTATCATAGTACACAACAAAACCATCTGAACCATCTGGTAGAGTCAAGACTGGGGCTGAGGTGAGTCGAGTCTTCAACTCCTGAAAACTTTTCTCGCATAAATCTGACCACTGAAATATAACATTTTTCTGAGTCAATCTAGACAAGGGGAATGCAATAGAAGAAAACCCTTCAACAAACCGATGGTAATAGCCAGCTAAACCCAAGAAACTCCTGATATCTGATGGAGAGATGGGTCTAGGCCAGTTTCTCACCACCTCGGTCTTTTGAGGATCAACTCTAATGCCATCACCAGAAATAATATGGCCAAGGAAATCTACCGATCTTAGCTAGAATTCACACTTACTGAATTTAGCGAACAACTGGTGAGATTTAAGAGTCTGAAGTACTATTTTGAGGTGGTCTGCATGATCATTTTCATTACAATAGTAAACAAGAATGTCAGCAATGAAGACTATAATGAACATGTCCAAGTACTGCTTAAACACTCGGTTCATCAAGTCCATGAAGGTTGCTGGGGAATTTGTAAGACGGAAGGACATGAACAATAAATTTGAAGTGACCATATCATGTTCGAAAAACTATTTTTGGAATGTCACATTCCCTGACCCTGAGCTAATGATAGCCTGATCTGAGGTCTATCTTTGAAAAATAGCTGGCACCCTGAAGTTGATAAAAAAAGTCATCGATTATAGGAAATGGGCATTTATTCTTGACTATGACTTTGTTCAATTGACGGTAGTCTATGCACATTCTTAGAGAACCGTCTTTCTTACGCACGAATAAAATAGGTGCACCCCATGAGGAGATGCTGGGTCTAATGAGTCCCTTATCTAAGAGATCCTTTAACTATTTTTTCAATTCTTTGAGTTCGGCTAGAGCCATTCTGTATGGCAGAATAGATATAGGCTGAGTATCTGAAAGAAGGTCTATTCCGAAGTCGATTTCCCTTTCGGGTGGAAATTCGGGAAGATCTACAGGGAACACATCTGGAAATTCCCTGACTACTGAAACTGACTAAAGGGTTGAAGTTTTTGAGTTAGAGTCTTTGACTCGCACAAGATGGTAAATACACCCCTTTGATATCATCTTTTTGGCCCTAAGGTATGAGATCAACTGACCTCTAAGAGCTGTAGTACTACTCCTCCATTCAAGGACTGGCTCATTTGGGAACTAAAAATGAACTATTCTGTTTCAACAATTAACTGAGGCATAGCATGAGTGGAGCCAATCCATGCCGAGAATGACGTCAAAATCCATCATTTTTAACTTCACGAGATCAACTAAGGTAACTTTTTAAGATATTTTGATCGGACAGTTCCTGTATACCTGTCGGGCTACAATGGAAATGCCTACTGGGGTAGACACTGAAAAGGGCTCTACTAGAGTTTCAGGACTGACTCTAAAGTTGACGGCTATAGATAGAGTTATAAAATAAAGAGAAGATCCAGGGTCTAGGAAAGCATAAATATGTAAGTGAAAGACCTGCAACGTACTAGTAACTACGTAAGGAGAATTTTCCTGATCATGGCGGGACTAAAGAGGATAAAATCTATTTGGACGCTAACCACTGGTAGCACTGGAAGTGGCACCCTTCTCAGTTGGGTGACCGAATGGAACTGACGACTGATGGGACTGGCCCTTTTGGCGTACATCCCTACCTTTCTGAGCAACTACCCGACACTCCCGAATCTGATGGCTTGTCTTTGCACACCCAAATCACACATCACTACCCGCTCTACACTCATCCTGATGGTGTCTGCCATATTTCTGACATAGGGGATTTGTATGAGCACTGCTAACACTGACCTGGGAATCAGAGCTTTGTGCTCTATCCCTATTATTATTTCTGAATTTAGGTATTGGGGAACTGGCTGAATAGGGTGCTGAGGATGAAGACCTTTGATGAAATTGAGAATGGTTACCACCCTCTGACTTCAACTGACTAAAGTTAAAACTACACATCCTAGCCCTTTTCTTTCCTCTCTCCCACTCCTTAATCTTCCGCTCTTCTATCTGTTGAGCATGGACCATAAGACTAGATAAGTCCATCTCACTAATCAGCATTGCAGTCCTACACTCCTTGACCACACTATCAGATACACCAGACACAAACTTACTCATCTTGGACCTGTTATCAGCTACCACATGAGGAGCATATCTAGTTAATTGAGTAATTTTGAGGGAATACTCCCCCACGCTCATATTTCCCTGCCTCAAGTTAATAAACTCTAACACCTTGGCCTCTCTTAACTCCAATGGGGAGAATCTATCTAAGAAAGCTATGGCATACTATTCCCATTCTACAGGCCCTGCATATATACCCGCATCAACCTTTTACTACTTAAACCAAGTATGGGTTATATCCTGCAACAGGTATACAACCAACTCAACACTCTGACTAGATGTCACTCCCATAGCATACGTGACCTTCTAAACCATATCTAAGAATTCCTGTGGATCCTCATCAAACTTGGATCCCGTGAAAGAAGAAGGATTTATCCGAGTACAATTCAGAATTCTGGTTGCAGCAGTATTTTACACTGGGTTGTCCAGAACAGCAGCTGATCGTTCATTTTGTTTCTAGAGTACATGCTCATCCAGAGGATCTTCCTGGACGGGCTGAGGGGCTGGCTGGTTTCCTGTTTTTCTTGGGAGGCATGTTCAATAAACAGAAGGAAGAAATGGATTAGACAAGAAGTTTAACTTGATCTCATGCTCACTCACACGACATGAATACAAAAATAAGGAAAACTTTTCTTGAAAACCTTGTAGCCTCTCATCCATAAGTATGGCGCGCTACACACCTATGCAAAAGACTCGACTTGACACAACTTTCAGACTTCCTAGGATACGTTAAAACCTTAGGCTATGATACGAAGATTGTAATTCTCTGAGAGTACACCCTGGGCATCACACAGTGCTTACAGCCCCAAAGGACCACAAGATAACCTATTAGCTGGTACCTACGGTAAGTATTGGATAACATGATCATAAAAGCAGACGAATACTGACATGCCATAAGTTTTTAATAACTGAATTCAAAACTAAAATATGAGTCTATAGAAATAACTGACTTGAATTTGATAAAATAATGATAAACTAGATAACCAACTGTAATGTCTGAATACTGAATAACTGAAGCTAATGTCTGATAAGCCTCTAAAATTGAATGACTGTGAGTTAATGGGACAGGCCCCAACTAACTCCAACTAACTACTATTTGAGACATAAAATAAAGTAAGCCTGTCCTCAAAGTATAAGGACTCACTACTACTACTACTGAGGATCTGATAAGTCTAATCACAAGCCAGAAACTAAGCGTCGGAACCTATGATATAATATATCATAGCGCAAAAGAAAAAGTATGCGATCAGTACTTTGAATATACTGGTATTCTATATGAGGTAGGCTGATGTTCATGGTTTTATGAACATAACTAATAATTAACTGGATATACATGTAAATCATGGAGTACGAAATAGAGAACATAGAATTTGTAGGTACTGGGAATATGTGGAAATCTATAAATACTGAGTATGTATGAAAATTTATAAATGTTGAGGATGCGTGACCAAGCATATAACATGAATTGAGTAAAATTTGTAAACTAAAATGCTGAAATAATTGAAATATGTATGCTTTGGTATAATAACACTAAGACTGAATAACTGAACTGGGACTGTAACTTAGACTATTTCTGAGACTATGGGAGGTATCGTCTAACCGACATTCCCTAATTTGAGCTAACTGAGGTCAAACCTATAACCATAATTGGAAGGGTGTTAATACCCTACCACGAGTACTAACGATAGCTGTGTGGGTCCACTAAACTAATATAATATCCAAAGGGCTAAGGGTGTCAAGACTGAACTGACGGGTGACCCCTGCGAGATAATTAAGCCTAATCTGATGGGCGGATTCTTATATCCAATACTGGCTACGTAGTTTTGGAGTATAGGGACTACTACTAATGACTCTGCCTATCTGACGGGGAAGCGTCCATCCCTACACTCGCTCGGTGCTAAATCCTACTCCCAACAGAAAGACACTGAAATACTAGACTGTTCTGAGTTTAACTGGCTGATATCTGACTATTTTGATTATGCTTATAGTATGTTTTGAAGACTATTCTATAATATACTGAGACTAGACTAAGTAAACAACTATAGATTTTACGTATTCAATATCTCCATGACTCAAAAAAAATAATAGTAAAATGACACTAAAGCTTGAAGGACAAAACATGTAGGCTTTTGTGTAAATCAATCACTCTTGTAGGAATTTTATCAAACACTTGTAGTTAAGGGTTTAAAACAATTATAGGAATGCGATGGAACTTATAAAAATAGCATGAATTAAACATAATAGTACTAAATCATGGTTTAATTCAATGAATAATAATATTAAAACATGGAGAGTGAATAGTAATGATAATTTCATGGTAACATGGTATAAAATCTATAGTGTATGGAGATTCATGGATGAAATCATAATTTAAAACATTATAACTTGGAAAGATTATAACTTGGTGATTAAAATGGGTTACTTGGGTTCCATGGATGAAAGAAATCCATGGATTAACATCTAACATACCTGGGATAATGAATTTCTTAAAGTTCTGGGTGAGTTCCTAAGGATTGATCTTGAATTTTAGAGCTAGGGTTTCTTGTTCTTGGAAAAGGGGATCTTCATTTGAGAGGAAATTGAATAATAAATAATTATCTAGGTCAATTGGGGCTAAATTTCGTGTTTTAGGATGAGTTTAGGGTTTAGGAAAAAGACCCAAATACCCTTAAATGGATTTAAAACGTAAGCTAAAAACTGACTATCTCGATTTTTGGCCTTGGTGCGACACACCACTTTCGTGCCAAGCTACTGGAAATGGAAAATTGGGACCTGGAAAAATACCACGATGTGGAGATATTGAGGAAAGACTTTGGAATGCCAATTTGGCTACCTCCGCGATGCGCCACCATCGTGGAGGCCCACTGGAAATTGCCAAATTAGAAATTAGCCTACTCCGTGATGTGCCATGATCACGGAGTCATACTGGAAATTGACAATTGTCATTTGGATTTTCTCCGTGATGCACTAAGGGTTAAAATGATAGGGTCTAATTACTGAAACTTAAAATAGCCATAATTCTTACCCGATTGTTGGATTTGAGTGAATTTTATATCATTGGAAAGCTAATTGAATTTCCTATGCAATGGCAGGCTCTAAACTGAAAAATAATGAATTTTTCAAAAATTTTATATATGAATACTCATGTATTAGGACTTAGATTATGCTAGGAAAATACGGGGTGTTACACATATGGAGAAGGGTAAGATTTCTAAATATAACAACATTCTTCATTTACTATATTATTATGCTCTATGATATTAATTTGATCTTGTGTTGTAGGTTTTTTTCGAATGATAGAATTGCAAAAATTATGACTAAATGCATTTGTCAGCTCTTCAAAGGCTATTTGATGAGTTGGCAAAAAGTTTTAAAATTTGATTAAAAATGAAATGTTTAAAAAATCCAGGTAAAGATTTAACTTATCGACTACGTAACACATTCCTAGAACAAAAAATTAAATATTAAACTTTTGTTTTTGTTGTAGAAATATTTGTAGTGGGATCCAACAGATTACTTTGCTATAAGGAAGAATTTTTTTAAGAGAGCAAGACTCAAAATGAACGATCTGTTGGATGACGCAGAACAAAATAGGGAAAAACCAAGTTTTATAGATGATAGAATGTGGAAAGATTATCTTCACTATTGAAATAGCGAAGAATACCAAAAGTTGATTGAAAAGGAAAGAAACTTAGGGCATCAGCCAAGGGTGGCTCTCTACATACTGCGGGAGATATTAGTCGGATTACTGTGGAGAAAAAATTGGTATGTAACTTTTATAGGTTTAATTATTTATTTCTATTTTTATTTTTTATTTTTTTGAAGATTAATAATTTTATCATATGCAGGAAAAAAATATGCGTAGGAAGACAGTTTTACATGAGGTATTCAAGGAGATCCATGTAAAGAAGAAAAAGAACCTAGCAAATGAAGATGTCTGGGTTGAGCCCCATGCAAAAGCTACCCATGTAAGAATCACATTTTGTATTTATGAATTTTTTTCTCAAAGTTGATATTATTCAAGTACGAGTAGTTTTTTAAATTTACTTTAAATATATGACAAATATATGCAGTTCATAAAGGAGTATCATAGTACTCAGCTTCCTGAAAGTTAGGGTGAAACAATACCTGAAGATGTAGAGGAGGAGTACTGAAAACAAACTGTGGGTTCTCCAATTAGAGGCGCATACTACGACTACCACAGAAAATGCTTTATCGAGAATATTAGATCTTCGTCTGGTGATTCATCCTTTCCCTCATCAGTTGATAGAGAAACCGTTAATTTGCTAAAAAATATAGTTTTTCATCTCACTAAAAAGCTTGTTGCACAGACTGGGAGGCGTAGCAGAAGGAGGAGGAAACATTATCACAAATGAGAATGATGTAGGAGCAGATCAACTCTTTTTCTCAATCTGCATGGATTCTTCCTCCTTGTCTTGGTGATGCAACTCGGGCTGCAAAAGTCCTAAACCCACTAATGATTATTACACCACAGAGGAGGAATCAAATCCTAAGGGTGAGGCTGAGAATGAGGATGCGGATGATGATTTGTAGTTTTTAATCTTTTGTATGTTTTATAGTTTCGATTTGGAACCTTGATAAATTTTATTAGTAAATTGATTTTTAATGTTTGTATTCTTATGGTGGTTGATTTTATATTAAATATTGATTGGTGGGATGTGTTATATAATAGGTTTGATGGAATGTAGCATAGATATATGTTGTTATTTTTTTTATAAAATTACCAAAAAAATTGACCACATGTGGTCGCTTTTCTGGAAAATTTTCAAAAACCCGACCACATGTGGTCACTTTTCTATAAAATTTTCAAAAAATAGACCACATGTGGTAGCTTTTATGGAAAATTTTTAAAAATGCGACCACATGTAGTTGCTATTCTAGAAAATCTTAGAAAGTTATAAAAAAATTCTAGAAAAGCGACCACATATGATCGCTATTCTGGAAATTTTTTTAAAAACCGACCACATGTGGTCACTTTACTATTATTAATTAAAATTAATTTTATTAAATAAATTATTAAATAAAAAATCGACCACAAGTGGTCACTTTTTATATAAATTAGTTAATTAATATATACAAAAGCGACCACATGTGGTCGCTTTTGTTTAATTTAATTAATTAATTAATTTAAATACAAAATCGACCACAGTAGTCGCTTATTTTTAAAAATTATTGTTTTTAAATTTATAAAAGCGACCACTGGTGGTCGCTTTTGTTTAAAAATAAAAACTGATATTCTTTTTTAAAAATAATATTAAATTATAAATATATATATATATTTTAAAAACCCACCACATGTGGTTGGTTTTAAAAATGCTACCACTATTTTTTCGACAACGTCTTGTGGTCGCTTTTGTGGTGGTAAAAACAGGAAAAACGACCACATGTGGTTGGTTTTTGTGGTCGCTTTTCCTGTTTCTTCTAGTAGTGTATAAAACTTATAATAGTTATATCAAGATTAAGAATATAAGCACATCTAATAGTTTAGAAAATATATTTTTTTGATTCAACCTATAACATCTATCTCTGCTCAGTCTTGTTCAATACATACAAAATGTACTAGCATAAGAAGTTGGAACTACATCATTCCTATAATCAAGATAAATTACATTTAATCTTGTGCTACAATCGTACTGATGGCTTGTCCATTTTCCATCCTAGATTGTGTACAAAAATCTTTATACTAATAAGAACTAATGATTTAATCCTCTGTGTATAAATTAAAACTCTATACATAATCATCTACTATATAAGTAAACAGACAAATAAGCGAATATATGATCTATGAAATCTTTTATTAAAATTGATTTAACAATTCTTCTATAATAAATATTATATCTAAACACATGGTCAATAGTATATATTCCATGATTAATAGTATATATCCCAACATATTCTTGTGTAATACCCTTGTTTTTGTCATGGTATTTGAAAATCGTTGCCCGGACTAATCTGAATTACACTGCATAAACACATGGTCGATAGTATATATAGCATGATTAATAATATATATCCCAACATATTCTTGTGTAATATCCTTTTTTGTCATAGTATCCAAAAATCGTTGCCCGAACTAATCCGAATTGCACTGCATAAGGCCATAAAAGGGAAGCACTCTATACTCAATGATCTTAAGATTTCAAAGACTTGTTAGGAGAGCATATTTTTCTTGTACTGCAAAGATTTTTCTCTACTCTAATATAAAGAAAGATGTTTCTCAGTTCTCAATTCTTCGAGCTAAAATAAAATTGAGTTTGTTTAGCTAAACTTATTCCTTCTGCTTGGGGTAGATAAAAGATTTTCCTCCATGTATAACCTTGGGCACCTTTTACCAATATCTCCTCAAAACTTGAGCATATTTAGATAGAGTAACAAAATAAATCAAAAGAAAGCTAAAACCAATGCACAAGCCGGCTATGACTTGCACTTGAGAAGCCACGATTAATCGTGACTCTCACTGTTTGCATATACATGCATTGTTTGTTATATTTCCTTAATTTGATAGAATGGGGTGAATAACAGAGTTGGATGTTCTTTTTACCTTTCGCATGACTCTCGTAAATGAGCAACTGTTAGTTTTCTTCCCTTGATTGGATTAAATCTGCTTAATTTTTTCTAATTAAAAGGATAAAAGATGCTTATCAATTTATACGGAAGACATATTTTGACCCATCCTAATAAAAGTAAGGATAATTTTGGCTAAAACTCTAGTACGCTTGCATGTCATGCTAATCAAAGGAATAGTCTTGACTGAAGTTTCAATCCTTTTATCCTTAATATTTACAAATCGAAATTGTAGATGTTCTATCATTTATAATAAGAGAAAGGGATAAAATATACCTTTCAACTATCAGAAATGGCTTATTTATTCCATCATTTAAAAGTTTGGCGCATTCATATCATCGCCGTTACAAAATCAGCTCATCCATGCCATTATTTTTAATGGTGGGTTTTTTAAATTAGCTTTTCCGTGTGGCCTTTTATTAGAGGTCCATGTCATTAATTAAAATAAGAGAAAAGACTCAAATATATCATTGAACTATCAAAAATGGTTCATTTATTTCATTAGTTAAAAGGTTGGTTCATTCATGCCATCGACGTTATAAAACTAGTTCATTCATTCGATTACTTTTTAATGGTGGATTTTCAAAAATAGTTTTTTCACGTGGTCTTTTACTAAAGTTTCACGTTATTAATTAGAATAAGTCTATATTAATTTCAAAATATCTAAAATTAGTTAATATAGGTATTATTTGTCCTATCATTTATACCATAGTGATGGAATAAGTTATCCCATATAAATGGGGGAATAATTGATATAGCGAACTTCTTTTAAGTCATTATTTGGAAATGATTTTTCAATAATGTATTCTCCCTTAATTCTTGATGGGAGAACAGAGAAGTTCTATTGGTACGCCTCCTTATTTTTCTTGCTTGAACTAATTGTGCATTGGCTTCTTTTCTTGCAACTTCGAAGTATATATTGGAGTCACTGGAATTACAACTAATCAGTTACTATTGGATAAAAAAGTTACTATAGGATAGAACTTTTGAGGCTAAGTGTAACATTAATAATAATTTTGAATCAACAAGAAACAACCAAAGGATATACATTAACCACTATATTTTCTGATTAGAAAAATTATTGTTGTAGAAAAAAATACTTTAAAGGGTGTGGGTCGGATTATGTTAACTGGATCGGTTTTTTTAATGGGTCTAAAATATTTTGAAATTAATATTAATTTATTTTAATTAATAACGTGTCCCTCTAACAAAAGGTCATGTGGCAAAGCTGATTTTTAAAATCCACTGTTAATAAGTAATCGCATGGTTTAGCTAGTTTTATAACGACGATGACACGAATGAGCCAAACTTTTAACTGATGACATAAATGAGACATTTGTAATAGTTTAATTGCATATTTGAGCCCTTTCCCTTAAATTTTTTTTGCCTCATTTAATTAATGATGTGGATGAATCATTGTTGACCACTTGTACAAAATGGTTTTGCCAAAAATCAACAAATAAGACTGTAAACAAAATGGTATGAATGAGCCCTTTTTGTTACAACAATGAAATGAATAAGCCAAACTTTAGACAAATGACATAGATAAGTCTTTTCTCAAAGTTCGATGGCATTTTTGAGCTTTTTCCCTTTATAAATATTTCATTGATAGACGCTTCCATCACATATTGGATATCAATAATGGAAATACCTACTCACACCCAATATTTACCCCAAACTTTTCTTTGTCACTGTTATGTGATAAATTGAAGTGAGAAGACATAATTAATTAAACATGATTACGTGATTAATTATGCATAAAAATTATATGTCTTGTATCCACTGATTCGGTATAGATACTGGTGTAGATAAGTTTTATCCATACAAATAACCATTTTCACCAAGGTATGCATACCCCTCATATTCAGTCCTTAGTCGAGATATTTTCTATTAATGTGATCTCAGTGATGTTGCTCGAACTCCTTAAATTGTAGGATGTATGTTGGATCCTCCAAAATAGTGCATTTTGGATTATCCGATACAGATACAGGCACCAATTTGGATAGCTCGAGTAACATGGTATCTCAGTGAGCTTGTACTTATTCATTGTGATTACTGAAAACAGGACTAGAAGTAAGAAAGATAGATTCAAGGATGTCGAAGATGAGCAAGTAGAAACAAATACTTTATAGAAGAAAGTGATTCTTTCATACGGGACAAATGGTCATCTTATCTTTTGATGACATCTTTAGAGGCCAACACATAGAGGCTCAAGACTTGGTCCCCTCGAGGATATGAGAACATGCATGGAGGACCCGTTTTGAGCATTCCATTAAACAAACCTGTGTATGGAAGATTGCGTAGGGGCTTACATTTGATGCCAATTTGAGACGATAAGTTTTGAAGTGTGACCCCATGGTTTTGGAGAATTGAAGAAGCACTCTTCATTAAGGGTATTTTGGGGATTGCATATGTTAAGGAAATAACCCATGACCTCCCCATTCATTAAGGGTATTTTGGTTCATTATACTATGTAATAAGCTAGTCTATATATAGTTTCTTATTAGGTCTTTTCTCTTTAGTTATTTAACGATAAAAATATGAGATATTGAAAATCCTCTCTCTTGAGAGTAGACCATATTAGTGTAGTTCTTAGTTAGGGCTTGGATTATCCATTGTAGTTTAGGGCTTGGAAAAGCCAATATTGTTCTTTGCTTGAAAACGGTGGATCTTGAGGTGAGTTGATTGCCTTGGCGGTCACCGTAAGAACTTGGTGCTTGTTAACTTGTTTTATAGAGGTTTTAGAGTTTGATACACTCTTTAGTTTCTACCTAATAAGTTCTCTTTGTGTCAAGTTACCTATCCTTTTATTGTTTTAAGTTAGTGTTTGCTTCTTATATCGTATTGTTGTCTTGTTGTTGCGGGTTTAGGTGTGTTGTTGTGACTATTTGCAGGCTATTTTGGTGTTGTAGATACTGTTTGGTATCAATTGGTATTAGATCCATCATTGGTTTCGTTCCCACGAGATCAATCTTGGGCTTGCTATCTTGAAAAATCACAAAATATGGTGTTGGAAAAACTAAAAAATGCAAAAAAAGTAATTTGTCCCATTTTTGTGTTTGGGACAATTTTTGAAGCTGCGTTTTCTTTTGTTTTTTGTTGTTTCTAATGTTAGTCTCTTTTTCACTAACATTAATAGAGTCTGCGTCTAAATTTTAAGATAAATCCGAGTGGTTCTTGAATGTTAGAAGGTTATTGATATTGTTGTTGAAGATTGGTGGCTGGAAAAATATTTTGTTGATGCTGTTATTGAAGATTGGTGGCTGGAAAAATATTTTGTTGATTTTATTGTTGAGGATTGGAGATTAAATATGTGTTTTTGATGTTTGAGAGGTCCAACATGAACCTTAGAACTCTAAGATTCAAAGTTGTGTTCTTGGTGTTCTTCAACATCTTCATATCTTGTTGAAGAGAAAGTGGTTTGTTTGATCTAAAATAAAAGAAGAAAGAATGTGTAGTCTTGTTAGTCTTGAAACACATTCCAAGACTATTGTAAAAGAAGAAAGAGGGCCAAAAGACTTTCAAAAGGTCTTATTACCAAAAGAGAGAAAGGGGTCTTCCCAAGACCTACAAAAGAAGAAAGGGGGATAAAGGCTTCAGAAGGTGTTTCGCCAAAAGGGTGAAAGAAAAGCCAAGCCTTTTTTTTTAACATTGAAAATCCTCTAAGTCTTGTTTTTTCCCTCCCAAAACCAAAAATAAACTCTTCCAATTGAACATTGATCAATACAAATTGAAAAACAAGAAAAAAATTTCTCAAAACTTTCGACAATTTTCAACAACCAATTAGAGGCTGCCACATCATCACCAAATGTGCTTAAGATAAAAAATTTTAGATTCTTAGTTTTATTTTATTGTTTGATTAGTTTCATGTCTTGATTCTAGAATTAATTAACAACTAGTAATCACCTACTTAGTCGTAGATTAATTGTTGAATCCATTTCTTTCATGTATTCATAATTTATGTGCTTTTCTCGTTTTTAACTCATGGTAACTTCTTTGTTTCAAGCTCGTAAGTAATTTTTTTTTTTTGTCTTGATCCGATCAAACAAGAATCTATTTTGTCCACCAAGTAGAATTGACATCCTAATGACTACCAGAGTATAAGCAACTTTTAATATTCGCCGCTCTAATTGTGAGAATCATAAAGGTGGGTGTATATGAGTGTTGGTGAGGAGCTTTTACTACTAATCTTGTTTGTTCATTGTGTAGGTACAAAGGT
The DNA here is from genome assembly GCA_030864215.1 of Capsicum pubescens. Classification (NCBI taxonomy): domain Eukaryota; kingdom Viridiplantae; phylum Streptophyta; class Magnoliopsida; order Solanales; family Solanaceae; genus Capsicum; species Capsicum pubescens. The sequence goes on from CM061544.1 coordinate 124,818,688, forward strand.
GATATAAGGGAACATGTATTCTATAACTAGGGATTATTTTGACTACAACATGGGAGACTATGATTATAGTGAGGGGTTTTATGGCTACAAAGTTGAGGAAGATTGCGGAGGCTATGAAAATAGCCATGATCAAAACTTGGGCAGATTTGAGAGTTATGGTTTTGAGGGAGAAAATGAGGTGAATGAAGTGCCTAGTTATCATGGTGAACTTGGAGATGATGTAGGAACTCGTGATGGATATTATGATGATGTTGGGGCATATGAAGAGTCTCATACTTCTCACTCCAAACCTAGATTTAGTGTAGTTATAACCCTTTTATTTCCAAAGCTTATGAGAGATATGATGAGAGTACACGTGAGGAGTGTGAAGATTCATATTCTTTACCTTGTAGTACTTCTTATCAAGGTCGATATAGTGTAAATGGTTATACTAGCTCTAGTGGAGGTTGTCCAATGGGAAGAAGAGGGTATACATCTCTAAAACTGAGAGATACTCGTGTGCCTTACAATGTTGATCCAAGAAGGAGTGTACACTCCGGAAAGGTGACCATTTATGAGATACCGGGATGACTCATTATGCTAAATGATAGGTACTTTAGAAACTATATACTTCCATCCATGGTTGACTACTTGGGGTTGTTTCGCGAGCCTTTACTTGTTCCATACTTCTTGGATGGGTTTAAGGTTACCGAGAAGGTCAAAATTGTCTTCTCCTAATTTGAATACTATGAGGAGTTATGGTGTGATATTCTTATATTGCCATACGGTCATGTATGCTTAGGTCCCGATTGGTTTGTACAACACAGAGTTCTAAATATGCAAAATTGGCCTAATATTGTAAGAGATCGGTGAGGAAATCACCTCGTGACATATATGCTTCCAGAGCCGCAAAGAGAAGTGAATACTTACTCCAATTCGAATGCTTATGAGAGACAAAATATTGAGAGGAGTAAAGGTGTGCAACGTAGTAATCCAAGAGTGGAAAAAGGAGAGGTTGTGTGGAGCGAAGTGAGGGGATTTACACCAAATTGAGCTAATATTGTTTGTCTTTCTATTTCTAAGGAAATTTGTATAGGTACCGACATGGAAATTGAAGAAGAGAAATGCCAAAGTGAAGTTGCTTCCCAAGCTTGTGGAGGACCTTCATAACATGGCAAAGGACATTCAACTCAAGAACTTTAAGGTAAAATAGCTAACTCTTACACTTTGTGCATGTGAATGATAATTGAGTGGCTAGTAGCCCATTGAGTGTGAGTAGTAGCTTGCTTACTTGTGAGTCTAATGATTCTTTGCATTTTGTTGATGATGTACATATTGTGAGTGTGGATACACTAGTTGATCCTAGTGATGACCAAATTGACTCTTCTTGTAAGATCAATTTATGTCCACCTAGTGTTGAAGCCTATATGTTGAATGAAAGTACATCATCTTGTGTAATTGGTGTTGATCAACCTATTTATGAAAATTATCCACCGTTTGAGTATGTGTGTGATGTGATTAATCAAACTTAAGTGAGTGAAGTATTTGAAAAAGTTGGTCAACAAAAGGAGAGTGAACTCGAGAGCTATTCTTAGGACAATCTTGTGCTTGAAACCACTTTGAAACTTGATATTGATCTTTTAGAGAATGAGGAAATTGCTTGTTCCAAATCTTACCGTGGGTAGGATCATGCACTCTTTAGGTATAATATCTTATTTGAAAATGATATAAGCACTCCTAATGAACCTAGTGGTGAAAAAGATGGTATATCTTACCTTGGGGGAAATAGCCTATATGTTAACCCACTATGGTGTGACAATATTCCTCCTAAAGATGGAAATCTCTTCTTGGAAAATGAGAGTACTCTTAAGGGTAAGGAATGTGTAGTATTGGAAGTTACTCCTTCTTATACTTTATGTGACTTTATTGTTGAGAGTACTCATGGTGATGATTGGGAAACTAGTAGTGAGTAGACACATGAGGGAACCTTAGTATAAGTCGACTTGAGTGATACTTTTCTCTACTCTCTATTTTGTTTGGATGATCTGTATGTTATTTTAGAGAGTATGCCATTTAGTTTAGGTGGAGACCACAGGAAATGAGAGTGTTGTCTAGATCCGTGTCTATGGCCATTCTTCCCGTTTGACCCCGGTGCCAAATATGGAAATGGTGTTGTTGGTGCACCCAACTTATTTCTTGGTCTACATAACAAGCAAAGTGTCACTCTTAGTGAATCCGATAACCAAATCCTTCGTACATCTTTCATTGAGTTTTTAATATTTTAATTCAAAGAATCCTTGGTTATATTGCAAATATGTGCAACCTTGGCATGTCGAGATGATTTGTTGTCCTAACCCTAACCCTCATGCCATGAGGAGTTTGTGTTTGTTCGTCCTCTCTTTGGTTTTGCAAGGTTTAGATTTGAGGTCGAATCTTTTTAGAGAAGCGGAGGATGATACGGGGTAAATGGCCATCTTATATTTTGATGACATCTTTAGAGGCCAACACATAGAGGCTCAAGACTTGGTCCCCTCGAGAATACGAGAACATGCATGGAGGACCCGTTTTGAGCATTCCATTAAACAAAACCGTGTGTGAAAGATTATGTAGGGGCTTACATTTGATGCCAATTTGAGACTACAAGTTTTGAAGTGTGACCCCATGATTTTGGAGCAATGAAGAAGCACCCTTCATTAAGGATATTTTTGGGATTGCACATGTTAAATAAAAAACCCATGACCTCCCCTTTCATTAAGGGTATTTTTGTCCATTATACTATGTAATAAGCTAGGCTATATATAGTCTCTTATTAGGTCTTTTCACTTCAGTTGTTTAATGATGAAAATATGAGACATTGAAAATCCTCTCTCTTGAGAGTAGACCGCCTCAGTGTTGTTCTTAGTTAGGTCTTGGATTAGCCATTGTAGTTTAGGGCTTGAAAAAGACAATATTATTATTTGCTTGGAAACGGTGGATCTTGAGTTGAGTTGAGTTGATTCCTTTGGCGATCAGCGTAAGAAATTGGTGCTTGTTAACTTGTTTTGTAGAGGTTTTAGAGTTTGATACACTCTTTAGTTGCTTCCTAATGAGTTCTCTTTGTGTCAAGTTACCTATCCTTTTATTGTTTTAAGTTTGTGTTTGCTTCTTGTATCGTATTGTTGTCTTGTTGCGGTTTTAGGTGTGTTGTTTTGATTGTTTGCGGGCTGTTTTGGTGTTGTAGATACCATTTGGTATCATTGTTGGACTGACGCAAAATGTAATAAAGACATTTAACTGGGAAATTTAAGCAATGAAAGGATTCAGAAAATGATGAATGCACCATTTGCTTGGATCAATTCAAATTTGGACATAGCCTAATCCATTTGCATTGTGACCACAAGTTCCATTCACGTTGTTTGGTTTCATGGCTAGATAATTATGCCTATTTACCTTTCTCCAGAATGGAGGTCGTCACTTGAAAAATTGGACAACACATAGTTCATACCAATGATATGAAATGAACTTTAATGAAGAATTTGGGATTCATAGAGCCGACCCTAACTTGTTTGTGACTTAGACATAGTTACTGTTGTTGTTTATGAAGTTCATATAGGTGGTTGTATCGTTGGATCAAGTAGTCAACCTCTTGGTGTTTTATACTCAATGATTGCTTGAGAGAAAGTGTGTCGGTGAGAACATGTCACTAGATTTAGAAATTGTGTGCATTTAGATTCTTTGTTTTATTCCCCTTTGTTGTTTTTTACTTGTTACATACTTTTACAATAGATTTTATTAAGTTGTCATTTTTTCTATATCAAGAAAAGATTAAAAAAATTCCTTCAATACACGTATTAATTTCGAAATAGCTACCCCATCATATTATAGGAATTATTATTTCATTACTATGGTATCATTTGTGGGATAAATAATCCTAAAACTACCTAATACCTCCAACCAAATATAGGATAAAATAATCTTGCATTTTATCTATGACTATTATACCTTATACTTCACACCAAATGATTTCTTAATATTAATTATTTATTCCTCAAATAAGTTTTCAAGACTTAGTATTAAACATCAACTAATGGGGGTATTGAGATAAAATAGGTATGTCAATTATTACTTTTTTAATGAGCATACCAAGTTAAATATGATAAGTAAAAATGAATGGAGAAAATAGTGTTTTTATGTTATTATCGTAACTTGTAACTTCCTTTTTCAGAAAAAAACGAAAATAGATCAGTTTTTTCTCCTTGCTAAAGAAATTCATATCCTGACACACTGCCAAAACAATAACATGCCACATATATTTTCACAAAGTGATTTTACGAAGAGTAAAGTGTGTTCAGTCGATATTACTACCTCAGAGTGAGGTAGAGAAGTTGTTTCAGATAGACTTTTGACTCAAGACAAAAAAAATAGTCTAGAAAAGTACATTTAATAACAAAAATAATATTAACACAAAGTAATAGTATATTCTACCAATTCGAATAACAAAAAACACCAAGACACTATAAGAATAGCACTACAACTACTGATACAGATAACAAAACAAAACACTTCTTCCTACTAACCTTTTACCTTAATTCGCGTTATTCCCACCTTCTTATCTAAGGATCAGATCTTCCATAATGGTACGAAATAATAGTATTGTTAAAGCTAAATAAGGCCCCATTTTTTTCACCAATTAAAGCCCCATTTGACTATGAGAAATATTGTAGACACATAATTTTGACCCTCCCCTGAATTTTACGTATTAATAGCATAAAAAAATTATATTTTTTTCTAATATATTTTTTCATCTTTTATTTTTATTTTTAGTAGGTTTTATTTGAAAATTGTAAAAAATATTTTCTTTAAAAATAGAGTTTCATTTTAAGATATATTTTATTTTTATTTTTATTTTAATAATAAAAATATTTTTAGAAATATATTTTCTTTCAGCTAAGATTTTAATAAAAAAGTTACAATTTTATTTTTTTATTAATTATATCTTATTTTAGGCTAGTTATAATTTTTCTTATATTATCTTAAGGATTAAATTAATTAGTTAATATTTTATTTATTTATTTATTTTAATTTTTTTTATTATTTATTTTAAATATATTTTAAATTGAAAAAAAACAAATAGAAAATCTTATCCTAATACCATTTCCTACATCCCCTCAACCTCTCCCACAATCTTTTTTTTCCAGCAAACTCCCTCAACTCCTTCAACTTCCCCAACACTACATATTATATACCAACACACACATGAAAAAAAATGGACATAGAGAAAGAGAAAAAGAGAAACAATCAAAGTTGAGAATAAACAAGGATAGACAGTAATACCTACAAAAACAAAACATAAAGAGAACAAGAGAGAACATTGGTGGGCAAAACAAAACTTGAGACAAAGAAACGAATAGGGAGGATTAGAAAACAAAAGGAGAGAGTGAAAGAGTAAGGATAAGGAACAAAGCAGAAAGAGACAACCAAAAATTAGAAGAAACAAAGAGAGAAAAGGAGTGGGAAAAAGAGAGAAGATAGTATTCTTGAAGATTGAAGTTTGAAGTCCGAGTTTGGTCATCGTTTGGAGTTTTTGGTAAGAGCATTCTTTCTTCTATATTGGATTTATTTCATCATACAAATTTTTATCCAACCTAGTACCATTATTTTTGTAAGTTTTATTGAGTATCAAAGCGTGAATAACGTTATTTATATGATTTATGTGTTATTCATGTTTAAAGTTTTATTATGTTAAATAATTTGTATTTTATTATTTTCTTAGATACCATTAGTATCTATATTTGTGTAACGACCCGATACTATCCCCTAGTCGTCATACGGTGATTGGAACCACAAGTGAACCCAAGCTAAACCATGAACTGGCATACTCTTAAGCAACTGAATTATAACATAAAAAATAGTTGTTCTGCTGTGCGGAAACATAATCATACTAATAATATAAAATAGATATAATACTGATAAAGATTTACAATCTGATAAATCTGAAGGATGAAATTGAAATTACACGACTGACGCAGACTGACATCTATAAAGCCTCTACTATACTGACTATAGATAGTTGGGACATGCCTCCAACTACCACTAATCAATACACATAAAATAAATGAACTGTGCATGAACTAAAATGGTCTGGAGTTCCCGAAGTAGGAGAACTCATTACTTGCTGGCTGGAATCTGCAACTGTCTGATCATGATGCGTAGGCTATAACTGATACCTACGTTATGAGACAACATAGCACATAGATATATATGTGGAACAGTACTTCTGAAATATACTGAGTATGCAAGGGTGAATGCAATAAGTAACACCTATTTCATATGTAATCATAAAATATGTATGCTAAGTGTAAGTAGACTCACCAATAGGCTAGAATAAACTTAAAACTAAAATATCTTAAATCATGAGTGACAAACATTCTCTGATAAGATGGTGAATCTCTACACTTAGTTTCTGTAAACTTTCTTTAATGATATAAGTATAATTGAAGCTAGAATATGATAAGACATGGATACTGTATGAATACTGGGCCTGAAACTACGTGATGGAGACTGACATAAACATAGGATCTGAATATACAATCACACTGAGCATGAATGCATAAACATACTAACTTATCTGATTAACTGAATGTCTAATAGCCGAATACTGGGCATATAAGACTGAACTATACTTAGTCTGAATAACAGGTCTAAAACTATAAATTATTATGCATATGAGATAAGGACTGGCTAAGTAACATAAGATAACTGAGCATGAATTCATGAAAATTATATGATTTGAGAATGCAAGACTAAGCATATGACATGATTCTGAAATAGTCTATAAACTGAGATACTGAAATACTGATAACTGAGGTACTGAAATACTAATAACTGAATAATTGATAACTATACTCTATGGTAAATAAAACCTTAAATTGAATTGAACTGATTTACAGATATGATTACTCAACTGAGACTGTGACTGAGACTGTAACTACGACGGTAACTGAGACTATAACTGAGATTGTAACTAAGATCATATTAACACTGGATAATGAGTTCTAAAAACTGAATGACTGATATCTGGGCTTACTGATACTATATTAGTGTTAACTGAGTATTTGTTTCTGATAGTCCTGATTCTATAGAACTGAACTAAGTTCAATATTGAGTCTGTAACTGAAACTAAAACTGTGGGAAGTAATCATCTAACCAACATTCCCCTCTCTGAATGGATTGGCATCCAACCTATAACCTTAGTTTAAAGAGTGTCAGTACCATGCCACAGGTAAAGACAAAGCTATAAGTTAACTGTAATACCCCATACTTTTCCTAGATTGAAAAGTTTCCCCAAGATTGTTAGAAGCTTTCTTTGAGATATGAATCGACTTTTGTACACATGGTATTTTTAAGATTTTCACTTTATAACACGTGGGGAATCGAATAAGCTTTCCATCAATACCAAATTCTCCCAAATCCAACACCCAAGTGAAGAGTTAGAGCCTTTTTAGTGAGATAGTGTATCACCTGAGCCTTCAGCGCGTCGCGCAGATAGCTCAAAATGCAATTGTCAATTTTCAGTGTTTCTCCGTGATAGTGGCGTGTCACATCAAACTTACAGGTCCCAGATAAGGTGGCAATGCAATAGCTCCGGGTCGCGCCACCGTGTAATTTCCTATTTATCACTTTCTAGTGACTTGGCGCGATAGTGGCGCGTCACGCCAAGGATGAAAATTGGGAAATTTTCTCATAAATTAAATGCGCGTTCTAGGGTTAAAAGGGTCAATTTCCTACCCTATATAAGCTTTATAACACGATATTTGTCCATAATTCAGCATCTTATACTTAATTACTCTAAAAACTCTTAAGAACAAGTCCTAGGGTTTTCATAGAAGGTTAAATTCCAAGGGAATTCACCATCAAATTTCAAGAATCTCTCCATCAATCTTCGTAGAATCACAAGCTAAGGTATGCTTAGTTTTCATTCATGGACTCCTTTTGTCCATGAAGCCCAAGAATCTCTTTTTTTAAGTTTAAGTCTATGGATTTCTTTATGAATTTCATGCCGGGTTAGTTTTGTTTATGTTGAGAATGATCAATTGAATTAAAATCTATGTTGGGTGATCAATTTTATGTTGAATTTATTTGTATAGATGTATATTCATGTGAACCTATGAATAAACCCTAGGATGATGAAATTAGATATGAATCATGATGTTTGATTGTTGTATAATGTTGTCTACATGTGCTATGCCTATCATGTGTATGATTAAATGCCTAGATTAAGGAACAATGCCCAACTAGTATGATATCACAAAATCTCCATGTATGTACAAGCTTATGCATATCACATGTTTGATGAAGTTCTTTAATATATGAATTATGAATTGTGTTGTTGGTCATGTGTTCAAGTAAGCCATGCCATGTCAGTTTCTTCTCATTGAGTCCTGGGGGTACTTGTACCCGAACATTTAGCTGTGCCTAGAGCCATGTTATATTTCCATGATCTCCTCAGTCAATCTATGATCCATAGAACTCAGTCAGTTATGTGACTCGGGAAATCTCAAAAATCTCAGTAGTTCAGTAATCTCAGTGATCTCAGTACTCAATAATCTCAGTAACCTCAGTATTCCCAATCAATCTCAGTAACTTCAGTATTCTCAGTCAGTCTTCAGAACTCAGTACATTCTGTCAGTCAACAGAACTCTGTAAATTCAGTTTATCTCCACTAGACAATACCACTAGTATCAGTTCAATTTAGTTAATCAGCTCAGTTCAGTTAATCAGTTCAGTTTCTTTCAGATAGGAGTAGGATTCAACACCGAGCGATCCTAGGTATGGGGACTCACCTGCTAGATAGGACTGAGATCCCTAGAAGTAATTCCTAAGTTCCAGAACAATATAGGCAACATAGGTACGAGATATCACCCGTTAGATAGGACTGAAAAACTCAGGGATCACCTATTAGCGTATTTAAATGTATAGGATTGATCCCAAGGGGCACCCACTAGATTAGGAATGACTCCACAACAGTTATCTTTACCAGTGGTGCGGTACTGATACCCTTTCAGCTGAGTTTATAGGTTGGACCCCAGTTAGCTTAGTATGGGGCATGTCGATTAGATGAATACATCCCACAGTTTTAGTTGCATAATAAGGACAGTATGATATAGTCACTCATGTTATCAGTTATATCAGTTATCAGAACTCATATTATCAGTATTCAGCTTTAGAACTGTTAGACATAGTCAACCAGACCAACTCTTCATAATCAGAACTGTCAAAAATAGTTATTCATGTATCAGTAACATAGTATCAGTCCCTCAATTATCAGTAATTCCATGTTATTAGTAAACTCAGTTGTCAGAACTTAGTATTCAGTCCTATCACGATGTCAGTTACAGTTACGTATACATGTATGTATTGTCACGTTCATGTTAGTTAGTCAGTTAGTACTGTTCATGCATATGAACCTATTGCATTCAGCCTACCTCACTTACATACCAGTATATTCAAAGTACTGACGCATTTGCGCTATGGTGTCTTATACCATAGGTTTAGAATCACGAGTTCCAGAGAACCAGTAGAATCCCAGTTCAACGATCAGAGTTAGCAGTGAGTCCTCATCCTTCAAGGACATGATGATCATTTTACTATTTCAGTTTTTAGTTTATTTCAGTAGTCGGAGTAAGTTGGGGACATGTCCCATCAACTCCTTATTCAGACAGTTTAGAGGCTTTCAGACTATAGCATATTAAATAGTTATTTCAGGTTTGCTTTGGTATTCTTATACCATTTTCAGACATTGTTTATCAAATGTTCATTCAGTATTGAACCTTATGGCCTTTTAGTTCATATTTTCGCATTTACGATATTATTACTATTATTCAATGCTCAGTTTATAGATATAAGTCATGGGTTAGATTGTGGTCCTTTGACGTCATGAGCACTGTGTAACATCTCGGGTACCAGATTTGGGGTGTTATATTAACCCTCTCTGACAAAAGGATATTTCGTCAACCCTCACTGGCAGGAAACTTATATGAGATGTATCAAACCTAGTCTAGTAGTAAGATATCTCAACCTATGTGAGCTACGTAGTTCTGTAACATAGGAATTGCTACTAAAGGTCAAACCCTTTGCTGGAAGGAATTCCCCCATTCTTGGGTTCGCTCGGTGCTGATTCCTACTCCTAACTGAATAGACACTGACTGATTTCTAGACGGTACCAGGCCTGACTGAACTGTTACTGATCGTGTTGTCAAACTGAACTGAACTAAGTTTACTGGGTCCCACTGACTGACGGAATACTACTGAGTTCTGTTAACTAACTAAGCTCACTGAGTTCTAAACTGAATACTGGACTGAGATTGTGACTGATTACTGAGTACTACTATTCGTGACACCACTGAGACTATTCTGTAACTACTGTCGCTCTAGGTAAGCAACTAGATTTTTGGGTATTGAATACCCCCAGGACTCGATAGCATGAAAAGTAAAGCATAACATGATCTTGAAAAGCATAGCCATAGTCAAATATTTACAATTCATTCACTGAGACATTTTATCAAACACTTGGAGGTTATGGACTTGTGCATGAATGAGAACATATGGTAACGTGTCATGATTATCCTATTCAATTCACATGGGCATTCTGTTAAGCACGTGGAGATTAATACTTTAATATGGGGCAATTCACCAAACACATGAGGATCAAGAACTTGAACATGGGAATATCTTAAACATGGGAGCATAACATGATTACGTAACTAAGATCATGAATTAGGGAATTCACATGTAATTCACTTGTAATAGGACATGAGTGTTTCATCAAAACATGTAAAGTTCATAGCTTGAATGCAAGAATGTCTTAAATATGAGGAAACAATACAGTTACATGGCAAAGTTCATAGCTTGGGGATTCATCTTGAAATTAACTTAACATGATATGGGAATTTCATCAAATATATGGAAAACATGAATTTAAAACATGAGAATATTTCTAAACATCATGAATTTAGGATCTATCATGGAATTTACTTGAATAAAACATGAGAAATTCAAATTCATAGCATGAGAAATTTAAAATCTTGCATGGAATCACACACAGTCTGATATGAATTAAAAACCAACATGAAAACATAAAATTCAATCTTTCATGAACATACATAATATCATAATAATGGAAAATTCATTCTTTAATAAAAAGAAAAGAGTTTTTGGCCTCCATGGGTGAAAGAGGACCCAAGGATGAACTTCCACATAACTTAAAGCTTTAATCTTGAAGGAGAAACACAATCTTGACAGCATTCTTGAATTAGGAAGCTTGATTTCTTGCTTTTCTTGAAGAAAAGTTGATGAAGTTCTTGGTGTTCTTGAGGAGGCTAGGGTTTTTCTTTGAGAGAAAAGATGAATAATTGAGTGTATATTGCTTTTGGGGTCTGAAATTAAGTGTTATGGGCGGATTTTAGAGAGGAAAAGTGACCAAAGTTCCCCTAGAACCTTCGGAATCTGAATTAGCATGTGAAACAGTTCCGTAACACGCATGCCGACGCGTTGCGTCGCTATCGCGTCGGCTTACTACCTTACATGGAAAATGACATAACTTTTCGTTCGGGTATCAGATTTTGGCAAAATTGGTATCGTTGGAAAGCTAATTCAATTATCTACAATTTGGTGGGTGTTGAGATGAAAAATTCTATGCATATAAAAAGTTATACATGTTTACTTGTAGAATCGAATTCCAAACTTTGGACGAATCAAAGGCTCTAAGCTCAACTTTGTTCTAAGTGCTTATTATGAATATTTTTCACATGAGGATAAAGATCATGAAATTCATATTCACATGGAAATCATTTGGTTTACAACTTTTACACGTAGGAACGACAATTCAAAGACTAGCCCAAAAATGCAGGGTATTACAATTTGTAAATTTGTTAAGAAGTTAATGAGTTGATAAAGAAAAATTAAACATGATGTATTGACTAATGGTGGATTTTTATTTTTAGACTAAAATTAAAAGAAGCCATATTAATCAATAAAAAGTGGCTTTAATTTGTTGTTTCTTTATCTTCTTGTGAACAAATGTGGTATTCAAAAATATTTAGAATTTTATTATTGGTTAAGAACTTAATTTTGATTCAAAGTCTCAAATTTTCAAAAGTTAATGTGAAGGTCTTAATTCCATTTTGGTGATCAATTTATATCACTGTCACTTTGTGAAAAATATTGTCAGTGTTTGCATGCTATGGTATATTTTGTTTCAGTGGCTATTATTTCTTTTGTATTAATAGAAGTTGGTAGGAAGAGGAAAGGAGGATTAGACCAAGGATCATAGGTTGATTTCCATGCATGTCTACCCATTATTATAAATTGATAATTTGAAACATATAGGATTTTTTTAAAAATTATATGATATCCAACTAAATAGATTTATAACTGCGTTCTTATAAAAAAAGGAAAAATATTAATGCTTTACTCTGTTTTATTTGAAATGCCAATTTTTTTTAATTATTATTATTATTATTTAATATTTCAATATTAGAATAGAGCTAAGAGATTAAGAGTCAACGTGGATCCTTTAAAATGCATTTGCTACTGACATAATGGATGGTCAAAATGTTGGACATGGACATAAATTTGTTTTTATTCTGTCAAGGAAAAATATTAGTAAAAGTCAACAAAGTTTCCATTGACAGTAGTTTGGCTATTCTTTATTTTTATACTTAGAACTCAGGATTTTGGTTAGTTTTCTTATTTGGTAACTTTATTTGAGTATTAAATATTTTGTAAAATATCCAGTTTAAAGTTCTGTATGAATGTCAAAATTACAACAAGTGTTTATCTTAATATGTTTTATTAACACTTTAGACTAAGACCAATCTTATGATCTAATTAACCAATCAATCATAGAAAATAACTGAAATGGATCGCGGATTTATCTATGATCCGACATAAATGATAAAAAAAGAGAGAGGAAAAAATCTATTTGTGAGGGAGATAGAAGAGTTGGAGATTAATTCAAAACTCGTTGCAAATTTTAAAAGAAAAGAGCAAAAAATGAGAATAAAGTAGATAAGATAAAATTGTATCAAGTTTTCAAGAGACAAAACAAATGCCTTTAATGCATGATGAGCTTTAGTCACGTTTTTTTTAGACTATCTACGATTCTTCAAGAGTTCAATTCTAGGTATTTCTGGTTGTTGAGTAATATCTTCTGGTATAATCATATCTCGGGTCATTCCCGAGATATGATTATAGGAAGTTATTATACTTTTTTCTATAGGTTTTATAATTCTATCATCTACTAAATATAATTCTATTGGTGTATCTATTCCTTCTCTAAAACATGCTTTTATTAATATTTCTGTACCTCCAAGGTGTACATATTTTATTGGGTCTCTACTTTTTATATCGTTTATCTCTTTATTAATTATTCTTTTTGTTACTAGCGGTATACTAGCTTTACCTTTTGCATATCTACAGTCTATTACATGTTCCTTTTGGCTTACTACATAATATTCTTCCTTTTTCCTAGTAAATATATTTTTTATTGTTGGTATTTTAAATATTTTTTCTACACTTAAGTAATGTGGTGTTCACAACTTTCTGAGACGTTTAAAATAATTCGAGGATGCAATATTGCACTTCGGCAAAGATCGTTGTAAAATTATCCTTTATCGGCTTAATTTAGAATAATAGATGAGTTTTAGTATATTAAGAATGAGCGAATCAAGGCCTTCAAACATAAATTATCAAAATAGTTTAAGTTAAGTATAAGTTGATAAAAGCGACCGTGCTTAACCCACGGGACTCGAGAGATGCCTCACAGCTTCTCCTCGGTCAACAGAATTCCTTACCCGTTCTTCTGTTTTTGCAGGCCAACAAAAAGTCATTTGTTTTTTATTAGGGATTCAATAAGGTGACTTGGAACACCAAAACTCAATTTCAAGTGGAAACTTTGTAAATAAAATAATTCCTATTTAATATCGGTACTTTAATTAGAACAACCCTTGAGCCAAAAAGGGTGTGACATCTCTGACGACTCCGCTGGGGAATAAAAAGAATTCGAGCTTTAAATATTGACTTTTATTTGCTTTAATTATTTAGATATTGTATTACTGGACTAATGTGCTACTTGTCTCTCATTTATTGCTTTGATATTGTTGAATTGAATTATAAACTGTCTTCGCTTGTGAAGCCCCTCTGAGTCTCTGAAAATAGGATAGAAGAAATGCAGAGTATACATCCTACTTTCTTCTTGAGATAGCCAAGGTGTCAAGACACCTAGTGAAGGATTATTATTTGCACATGTTAGGCTGAGTTTGGATCAACAATGAAAGAAAAGATTCGCTGCTAACGACTAAGTTGTCTCTCCCCTATTCAAGTATCTGCTCGGGTAACCCAGTCTAGACACCTATCTTCATCAGGTTAAACTTAGTAGAACTGAAACTCAAAATATGGTTATCCCTATTAGGTTCCACTTTATTTGCATCATGTGAATTTGACTTAGTGGGACTCAGCACAGGGGCCGAGTTTATGTACGAGAGGTGTCCCTCTTTATAATGACCAACATGTATATCATATGTGCTCTTTGACATTTATTTAGAAGTCCTATTTTATTGTTGACCGGCTTTAGGCAACCAAGAGAAAAATAAGAGAGTGTCTTGTTCTCCAATTTAATGATTGTTTCTAAAAGAATAAGAAAAGAGAAAAAATAATTTTTTGAAAGTAAAAAGAAAGTTTTTATGATCTTTTTGAACTACGTACATCTGATTCTCTCCTTGATAAGATACGTAGGCAGCCCTTATCGGGTTTGGTGATAATCTTAAGAAAAGTTTTAAAAATATTAAACCCTGACCCATTCATTATTACCAAAGTAAAAAAGTATTAAGGTGGTTAGTTTGTGGTTAAGTTCACATCTTCTCCATGCAACAAAGGTCCAAATAAAAAGGCAAGATGACCCACAAAGATATCAAAGAGTATGACAATGGAGAAGACCAAAATCAGTTAATTTCACAATAATTTGCATCAATCAAGGAGAATAGGTTGTTGAAACAACAGATAGCGGAAATGTATCAAGATTGGATGAATGGGCAAGCCCCGCATTCCTCAATCCCTGGACTTTAGAGTACAAATGATTTAAGTTCCACTCAAGTCCAAACTGGTGATCCACTTTATCCACATGGATTAAGACCATGTACTAATGTGTGTAGCACTGCTGGCACCCCTACCATGCGCCCTACAAATCCATCTCACTCAAATAACCCGCTTTTTATTCTTGTAATGTCAACTAATGCAGATCTTCAATTAACAATACAGAAGCTTGTTGATGAGACAAATCATGATCAATTCTATCACCCTAAGTTGACTTTCAAACTACCAAATTCATATTATCCTGCTCATCAACATGATTACCGTGTCGTGATTGAAAAGACTGTTAAGAATGATGAACAAGAAGAGATGTCCAGGAAAGTAAGAAGTCTAGAGAAAAATATGAGAAATATGTAAGGACTAGGAGGGCAAAAACGTATTTCATACAAAGATTTATGTATGTTTCCCGATGTCCATTTGCCTCTAGGGTTCAAAATGCCAAAGTTTGATAAGTAAGAGAGGCAGGGCAATCCGTTGGCTTACTTGAAAAGATTTTGTAATTAACTAAGAGGAGCAGGGGACAAGAAAAATTGTTGATGGCTTACTTCAGATAGAGTCTGGTAGGGATAGATTTAGAATGGTTTATTGATCAAGATATCTCTCATTGGTATGTTTTGTATTACATGGCTAGGGATTTTGTCAAGTAATTTTAATATAATATCGATATAGTGTCAGATCGTACTACACTTGCCAACATGAGAAAAAAGACCACAAAAAGTTTTCGAGAATATGCTATTAGATGGAGGGAGTAAGTTTCTAGAGTTAAGCTATCAATAAAGGAGTCTATGATGATTGATATTTTTATCCAGGCACAGGAACTTGATAACTTCCATCATTTGCTTTCCACCATTGGAAATACCTTTTTTGGGGTCTTTAAGATTGGCAAAATGGTAGAAAATGGAATTAAGTCCAGTAAAATTATAAGCCAAGCTTCTTTAAAAACAACTACACAAACAATTCAAAATTGTTCAGGAAGTTTTGAAGGAAAGAAAAGAAATGAGGTTGTGTCAGGACCGCGACAAAGTTTAAGAGATCCGCGTCACCCTTACATGCAATATCAATCCCAAATATATATTCAAGACCAATATAACCATCCACGATACTATGTTCCTCCTCAAAATCTATTATATTACATTTCACCCCCTCAGTATCCTATTTATATTGCACAGTGATATGCCTGAAACCCTTCTTACCTGTAATGGCATGCACCAAACCCTCAGAATCATCCTCTAACTCCAAAAACATACCCAAGACCCTCTAGAATCGATTTTTAAACCAAGCCAAACAATGAGAAGAGGTAGAATCTAAGGGATATTTTCACACCAATTGGAGAATTATATACTAGCTTATTCCGGAAAATGAGATAAAAACACATGATCACTCCTCTTCTTGGGTACACCTCTGACCCCATTCAAATATTTTTGATCCTAATGTACGATGTGTGTATCATTATGATGTTCAGGGTCATAGTATTGAGATTGTCATGATTTGAAAAGAGAAATAAAAAGGATAATTCAAGATAAATTGATTATGGTGTAGGACATTGACAGTGGTGAAATCTCTAGCCATGCTGCAAAATTACTAAGATTTTAAGATCAACAATTGAGAAGTCACTACTTTCCTTACTAGGAAAGATTTGTGGTAGTTTATTTTGTTTATCTTTCTGTTATCCGAATTATTTTAGGATTGTAGTTCAAAGTCTATCTTGTCTTGTTTCTTTATCATTATGTTGAAACTCTGTCATCTTTTCTTTTAATAAAATGTAGTATCTCATTTTACTTTTTATTTTAAATAATTTTTTTTTTACATATTACATTTTATGTCGGTTCTAGTGATATGATATGTATGCTAAATTTTCAGCCAAATCTTAAAACCTAATTTAATCCTAAAACGTTGGACCAAGAAACTAAAATTCAAAAAAGCATATAAGGAATAAGTTGAGGTATTTGGTGATCGGGTTAAAGCCTTTCTTGAATGAATTGAGGCAATCACTTTGTGAATTAAAATAACTTAGTCATTAGTGAGAAGGTTCATTTCAAGCATTTTGAATGGGTTAAATTAGAGGATATATAGTCTCTACTGTCAGGAGAAGAAAAAGAGAGTTAGCTCCAAAAAGGCATGAATCATCTATGTGAGAAAAGTACAACACAAGTGGACCTGTATTTTTCATAAGCATGAACGAAGTGACACATGTGCACGTGCTTAGTGAAGGTCAATGTTGAAAAAGATGTGTATAATCTCATGTTTCACTTTCAAATTGTATGTTATGGACTTGTATTTTTAAGGACTGATAAGATTAAGACATTTTATTCTTCTATCCAAATGTTTTGTCATCCTTTATTACCCCCTTGAGCTTTAGTTTTCTTTTCTTTTATGCCCCTATTTTGAAATCAAAATAGAGTTTGAAAAAAGTCAAAGAAAAATACAAAGAAAAAGAAAAGTGACAAGAATGAGAAATAGAGTCAGAAAAAAATCTCAAAAATAGAAGAGTAGAAGAAAAACAAAAGAAAGAAGAAGTAAAAAAAAGAACAAAAAATCAAGGAAAAGAAAAGGATGTCTGAACTACGTTTGACCTGATTCTTTCCATGACAAGATACGTAGGCAGCCCTACTCTGAAGTTCGGTCTAACCAAGAAAAAAATTTAAGTTAGCCAGTTTGAAAAAAACTTGGGCAAAAGTTATTTTCTTTATGAGTCAATTCCAAAAGTTGTAAATCGCAGCCTATGTAATGTATATTTTGAGCCTCATGTCGCCCTTTCTTTCTAACAATATCCAAAAGCCAAGTTGCAACCAAAGAAAGACCTTCACATCAATCTTTGAGAATGAAAAGGCTAAGCATGTTATGGGTATATGATGTTTCAAATTTTAGGCACCATTTTCCTTCATCAGCATAAAAAATATTGAAAAAAAAAAGAGTCTTATTGGTGAAAATTTTTTCAGGCACCATAAGGTGACAGTGAATTATGGGAAAAATAAAAATGAGAGTCTTATTGGTGAAAACCCTCATGATCACCATAAGGCAACAATGATTTGAGAGAAAATGAAGTGAGAGAGGCATACTAGAAAAAATCTTTAGGGAGCCACTGTAATACCCTCAGTCTCTAAGAGTTCTCTGTCCCTCATACAACTCATACCTTGAGTTGTATAATCAGTATACGAGTCGTATGTATCACTCTTCCTCAAGAAAGTTTAAGATGAGTAGCATTTTGTTTAAGTTATGACTGAATCCATAGAGTCATAAGTTCAGATACGAGTCGTAAGAAGCTAAGTCATAAGTTAATAAGTGTATGCTCCCTAAGGTCTTTTCCAAGCTATAAGTGGTTCCAAAAAATCTTATAGATAAGATACGAGTCTTACATTGTATTCATACATAATACAGTGTAAATTGGTTGATATTCTATTAAGGATACGTGTCATATGATGAATATACGGGTTATATTATCAGACTCGTACCCTATCCAGTGAAGGATACAAGAATCAAGGCTCATTTTTTATATAGATTTATAAGTTACTTCAATATGTATTAAGTCCTCAAATAGCTCCTAGCTAATGAACAAGTCAAAACATTTTGTAGCGATTAAATTCTTGGGATATACATAACTCTAGTCATATTCAAATGATCATAACTTTTTTAGACTAAGAATTTCTGAGCACAAAAGCCACCAATAGATAGATAATTGAATTATATTTCAAATGATACCAATTTTGCCTTAATTCGATATCCAGGAAAAAAAGTTACGGCCAACTAACTAAAGCATTGTCAAGATGTATCACACACTATCCAACATATGGGTTGCCAAGTCTAACTCGTACCCAAAATATTCAAGTCGAATGATAGACCTGTAAAGACTATCGAGAATTATCTGTAGAGTTTAGTTTAAGGGATTTTTGATCTTTTCCCTTCTTATAACTCCCAATCCATGATATTTAACCCCCAAGGGGCATTACTTTGCCTCTATTTCCATCGATTAAACAACATAAATTACTCATTCCACTCTCAAGAAAAAGATTAAGGTTTCTTCTCAAGATCATCTCACAAGTTTCAAGATTCAAATTTAAGAATATCAAGAACATCAAGATCAGGATTCCTCACCCAAAATTCAAGCCTCTCTTTCCAAGATCAAGAAAGTCAAGCTTCCTTCCCCAAGAAATTCAAGTTTCAATATAAAAATTTCTTCAAGAAGTCATCTAATTAAGGTATGTAGGGTTTATGAGCAAGGATATTCTTTCATCTATGTGCCCAAAACTTGTTTTAAAGTTAAGATTACTTGATTTGTAATTAGGGTTCATACCCAAATCATCTTGTTTTGAGTTTATGGATTTATAAAGTGATTGAAGTGTTGAATTACATATTTATTCTCATATATCTATGCTTTGACTTGAAGATTTATATTATGAATTGAATTTCATTATCTTTACTTGATATTGTTGAAATATTTCAAGATGATTATTGATCATGAAGTTGTATTATGAAATTCTGAGAATTTAAGTTCATATATTTTAAGTCCCAAGTATGAGTTTTGAGATTTTAAGAAGACTATGCTTTTAAGTGCTATTGAAAAGTTTTATATCATGATTCAAAGAAAAGAGTGATCCTTTGACCTTAAGATAAGATATCGAATCTACATTAGTTCATCTTGATTATGATTTGAAGTAAAGAGAAGCATAACTTATTTTCATTCTATAGACTCTTATGTTATTTTAAGGTGGATTTCCAAAAGTATGAGCATATAAGTAATCTGGGAGTAGTATTTAGCACCGAGAAGCAAATACAGATCAGTGTATCTAAATTCCTAGAAACTACGAGCCAACGTTGGTTAATCTTATTCCTAATATGGATGAAGTAAAAGATAATAATCACTAAAGATTAAGGTTATATTCTGATGACAAGGGCAGAACATCTCTATGCAACATGGGTAAGGCATTGGACTCCATGATAGCTCACATAGTTTATGTCGGTTAGAAGAAACTCTCATAAGTAAGAGTTAAAAGTAAAGCTTTTAGAACTAAGTGTTATAGATCACAAAGTTTACTTTTATGCATCATTACACAAGTTTGTGATTTTACATCCTTTGTTATATTCAAGCTCAAGGTGAATTATCTTCACTTAGAATGCATTATTTTAAAATCTATGAGTACATTCATTTATTGTTTTACTTATGCATTCACCCCCACATTCCAGAAGTACTGACCCATATATATGTTTGTGTGCTACATTGTCTCATAATGTAGGTACAATTTGTAGCTTACACATCATAATCAGATAATTTGCAACTTCCAGTTAGTAAGTTAAGAGTTCTTTTGATTTGTAGGTCTAGTTCTAGTGGAATTACTATTTTATTCAGTTGTATTGATTAGGGATAGCTGGGGGTCCATGTCCCAACTACCTATAGTTAGTATTAGTAGAGGCTGCATAAAAAATCAGTAGAATTGATATATTTGAATTTAGTTTTAAGTTGTATGACCAGAGTTGTTATTATTTTAAATAGTTTTGTTTTGAACATATTCAGTAAAGACATATCTTCTGCTTATTTATTTTAGATTTATGTATTTTATTCAGTTTCCCTCTAGTTATGTCAGTACAAGGGTTAGCTTGGGACCACTTGTGGTCCTAAGCACCTTATGACGTCCAGGGGGATAGTCTTTGGGCGTTACAAACATGGTATCAGAGCTCGGAGTTCAAGTGTCCTAGGGTATCTATGAAGTCGTGTCTAGTAGATTCTTGCGTAATGTTACGAAGATTTTTGTACTTTTCTTTTAGAGGTTCCAGGATATCTAAGAAATATATCCCCCCATTCATGCTCGAGGTCATGCTATAAAGTTGTTCTCTCAGAAACTTCTATCGATTTATGTGTAAATCCATAATTCTCCATCTGTGACTTATTCATAAGATATCATGATTAGTAAGTTCCAATTTCACCCAAGATGATGCTCTCAGATATACTATCAGTAACTTCAGAAGTCACACAAAGAGGCTTGAGAGGAGTTCGCTAGTATGTTATAAGTTCCTTAAGTTGAAAGTTTATACCCTCATCTATATGTGTTATTCATTTAAGATTGAATAAGATATGTATTCAGATTCCTCATTAACCCTTCAATAAAGATATTTCTTATAAGAGGAGATAGTATGAACCTAGGTTTGTTAAATAGAGTTTGCATTCAAGGGATATTGCAACCTAGAGTGTTATGATTTATAAGTAGTAGAACCTTCTTATAGTGGGAAGTGTAGGTTTAGAAGTGTAGTGATAAGAAAGGTGGAAATGATGATTGATCAAAAGTATATAGATAAACTTATGAATGTTATCGAGTTTGTGTTAAGGTGATATGTCTTTGTGTTTCAGCTTAGGGGTAATGATGTAGTACTATTTTCCTGGTGGAAGGTAGAGAAAGAGTTACCTGTTAAGGTGAACTGTGGTCTGCTTGAAGTAGGAAAATATATCTTGATGGTATTTTATTATGTTAGAAAAGTATAGGTCATTTAATAAAGTATTAGTTTATTAAGGATTGTTAGTATAACCTTCCCTGCATGGCTATGTAGAAAAAAAGATTGGTTGATGCCTTAAGAGCTACGAATATAATTGAGGCATACATATAGGGAATAGTAGTGATGTGTATAAGTAGGATGATCTAATGGATTATAATAAGATAGTCCATATGATTATGATCGATTACTGTTATTATTAGGTTCTAGTGGACTAATGTTTCTTGATGTTTTAATTTATAGCTTCCAAGTGAAAATAGTATGTGAGGTTGGGTTGTGAATAATATCACTATGCACTATGTTTGAACAATGGATGATCCTCAAGGTGGAAATAATTATTTCTTAGTTAGCGATGCTAGTTATATAGAAGTGATCTAATAGGCTTGAATAGTGTATGTAAGAGTTTAAGTTCATGTATTCATAATTAAGTTTAATGTTGTAAGGATGAAGTAGAGGTGTTCCCAAGGTGATATGGAGTTGAATTAAATTTTTTAAGGTTATTAATTTTTGTGTGTGGTTAGTGGTACCCTTGAGTTTCTAAGTGGAAGAAGGCTAGTTATACAGTACATAGTGTTTATAATAACTAAGTTAGGGAGTTATAGGTGGATATTGTTGAGTATTTTAGGTATGATTTTGATTGATATGGTTTACGAAGATATAAGTTTATAAATGTGATCTTGCTAGTCTATGATTATGTGTTTAGTGAGGCAAGTATGTTTGCGAAGGAGAGTGTAAGTCTATGACGATGATTATTGAAGCTAGATAAAGTTAAGCATGGTATATATGAAAGGGTTGTACAAGAATGAAGTCATTATGTTCATAAATAGTTTAATAATGTGAGTTTAGAATTTATGTACATACTATTAGAATAAATAAATTATGGCTCAGTTTTAAGGATAAGGGACAAACTCATAAGCTTAAAGTGTTAGCTTTAATCCAAGGGGGAGATGACAGAGTGATGAACCAAAGTCAGTTTTCAAAATTAGATTAGATGCGTGCCAATAGGAGTGAGAAGAGATAGTGATCCATTCTTATCCCAACATATTTCTTTCCTGAGATTTTAGTCATTAGGACCTTCTATCTATATGAGTTGGGTGCCTAGAAGTTCATATGTGATTATCATGTTAGGTTTGAATATCACGCTGGTATATATGTAGATAAATGTATTATGCTCTAGTGAAATCCTAATAAGAGGTTGAGGTTAGTTGTTGAAGTAGTAAGAAGTACTATTTTTTAGATGATAAACTGTGAAAACCAATAGGACATGAAATCCGTAGGTTAGATTAATATTGTGGTGTTATCTGTACTACCTTATGACTCTGAGTAGACTGTCAATGGTTAGAGTATGTAGCTCAACTCAAGCTAGAAATGGAGTGTTAG
Organism: Capsicum pubescens; assembly: GCA_030864215.1. Taxonomy (NCBI): domain Eukaryota; kingdom Viridiplantae; phylum Streptophyta; class Magnoliopsida; order Solanales; family Solanaceae; genus Capsicum; species Capsicum pubescens. The sequence goes on from CM061544.1 coordinate 124,841,653, forward strand.
ATGTTTCCATGTGGTAATCACAAGTTGAATCAATGAGCATAGTATTTAATAGGATAAGTATAGTCAAAGGAATACTTTAGAAGTGTAGCTAAGCTCGAAGGTTACCAGCTGCATTGCCGAAGGTAAATAGTTATGCTTAGACAAGACTCCCTCTCATTAAGTTTGTTTAAGTGTTCTTTAGTCGTATCTCATATGGTGTGTGGTTGGATTCTTAATATAGATGTAAGCCTGTATATAAGTTATCTATTGATGTAATTGATATTTTTTCCTAGTCCTAAATGATGCCACATTTGAGGACGAATGCTTCGAAGGAGGATATATTATAATACCCTACATCTCTAAGAGTTCTCTGTCCCTCATACGACTCATCCCTTGAGTTGTATACTCAGTAAATGAGTCGTATGTTGCACACGTACTCAAGATGGTCTAAGATGAGTAAAATTTTGTTTAAGGTATGACTCAATCCCTAGAGTCATAAGTTCAGATATGAGTCGTAAAAAACTAAGACATAAGTTAAGCAGTGTTTTCTACCTAAGGTTTTGTCCAAGCTACGAGTGGTTCCAATGAATCGTATAGACAAGATACGAGTCGTATATAGTAGTCATACACAATGCAGTATAAAATGGTTGATATTCTTTTAAGGATACAACTCATTCTTTATGAGTCGTATGATGAATATATGGGTCATATGATCGGACTCGTACCCTAACCAGTGAAGGATACAAGAATCAAGCCTCATTTTTTAGCTCCATAAGTTACTTGGATATGTATTTAGTCCTCAAATAGCACCTAGCTCATGAACAAGTCAAAATATCCCTTAGCGATTAAATTCTTGGGAAGTACATAACTCTAGTCATCTTCAAACGATCATAACTTTTTATATACTAAGAATTCTGAGCACGAGTCCCACTTATAGATATATAATTTAATTATATCTCCAATGATACCAATTTTGCCTTATTCCGATATCGGGGTGAAAAGTTGTGGCCAAATTACTGAAGCACTATCAAGTTGTATCACACATTGTCCAACATACGGGTTTCAAAGTCTAACTCGTACCTAAACAAGACGAGTTGTATGGTAGACCCATAAAGACTGCAGAGAATTGTTTGTAGAGTTTAGTTTAAGGGATTTTTGGTCTTTTACCTTCTTATAACTACCAATCCACGATATTTAACCCCCAAGGGGCATTACTTTGCCTCTATTTCCATTGATTAAAAAACATAAATTACTCATTCCACTTTCAAGAAAAAGATTAGGGTTTCTTCTCAAGATCATCTCCCATGTTTCTAGATTCAAATTCAAGAATATCAAAAACATCAAGATTAGGGTTCCTCACCTAAAAATCAAGCCTCTCTTTCCATGATCAAGAAAGTCAAGCTTCCTTCCCTAAGAAATTCAAGTTTCAATTTCAAGATTTCTTTAAGAAGTCATCCAATTAAGGTATGTGGGGTTTATGAACAAGGATATTCCTTCATCCTTGTGCCTAAAACTAGTTTTAAAGTTAAGATTATATGATTTGTAATTAGGGTTCATACCCAAATCATCTTGTTTTGAGTTTATGGATTTATAACGTGATTGAAGTGTTGAAGTGCATATTTATTCTCATCTATCTATGCTTTGATGTAACGCGCTGAAATTGGGTCCCGAGACGTCACACGGTGCTTAGGGTCACAAGTGACCCCAAGCTAACCCTTCTACTGGCATAACTCATAAGCAACTGAATAAAAATACAAATCCATACAAATCAGTAGAAATTAACTCTTTTCTGAATCTGATCGATACAAAAATAGAATTTTACAAGATTACAATTCTGCCTTTACAACCAAAATTGAAACAAAATAAATCAACTTCTACTGGCTGTCTATGAAGCCTCTACTAGTATTGACTGTAGGTAGCCGTGTCATGACTCCCGACTACCCCAAATCAATACGACTGAATAAAGAAAATACAACACTATAAACTCTGCATAACTAACCCAAGCCCTTGAATAAAAAAGACTCATCACCTGCTGACTGGATACCACGACCTGACTAGATCCGAAGGTGCAAATATACGTTGTACCTACATTCCGAGAAAATGTAGCCCACATACGAATATGTGGGTAAGTACCATGGAAAGATACCGAGCATATGGGGGTGCAATGCATATATAAAATAATATCTTAATATCATCACAGTTTATAAAATTATGAATGCTGATATAGATGACTCACTTAGCTCGAATTAAATCATCAAAATCATGGATGAATAATACATGTAAAGTAAAACAAGTGAGTCATTACAATACGTTCTTAATTAACTTTCATCTCAATTTCAAATCATCAAAACAATCAAATCTCATATCAATTCTCATTAAAATATATTCCTTAAATCTTTTAAGAATAATGACTTTCTCAAACTCAGCCTTTTAAGCCAATATGTTTTCATCCCAGATAGAAGAGTACACACACACATTGGGAGATCCTATAACCGACATAAACCATGTGAGCCACATGGAGTCCAACGTCCAACCCACGTTGGGGAGATCCATCCCATCCTTGCCATCGGAGTAGGACTTCTAATATCAATCCAAAAACACTAGTGATCACTATATAAATTAGCCTTAGGCTCACGTCCTACGGGGGAACGTAGTTCTAGGGAAGTAAGGTCACTTTATACCTCCCACTCAGTGCTAAAGATTACTCCCGGACTTAGCTCAGAAATGTAAATCAGCCTCAGGCTCACATTAAAGAAAATCCACAATAAACACTTCAACAATTTTCATCGGGAGCCAATTTGCTATCCCTTTATCATAATCAATAAAAACGTGGATTTCTTTCAAAGTTGAGTTCAAAATAACTCATTCATGACCAAAAGGTCAAATCATTCAAAACATCTCAAATATTCAACATCAACGTGCATATAGCACACATTTTCTCAAGGACACAATTTCAAATGAGGTTCAAGACCCAAATATCAAAATCATAGTAAATTTCTTTCAAGTATCATGCTTTAAGTCATAATTTCATATAAATTTGACTTTTCAAAGTCATAAACATTATAATCTCAAGATAACCAAGATAGAATATAAGTTCATGCTCCAAAATCATAATAAACATATAAAAATCATATCTTCGTAAAGAAAATTACTTTTGGGCACAAGAACGAAAGATTGTTCTTGTTGAAAACCCCCACATACCTTGAATGGTGAACTTTAGATCAATACTCATTTTTGAGATGTTAATCGTGACTTTGAATGATGGTTCTTGGAGTTCTTGAACTAGGAACTTGGAATCTTGAATAAATTTGTAGAATTAATGGTGAACTTTGGAGGTTCTTGAAGTTGGATGTAGGAGCTTAGGGTTTTCTTTTTGAGGGAATTCGATGAAATATAACATATAATGCTTATAATAGGCTCTAATATAGGGTTTGGACGGATTTTGGGTGAGGGAGAATGACCAAAACGCCCCTAAAAATCAAATAATTCTCGAATCTGTCCTTTGATGGACTGTTTTGATAGTCTGAAGTAGATCAACCATAACGTTTTACTCCGATGTCAAAATTGGATGAAACCAATTTCATTAGAAAGAGTACTCCCATATATTTCCGTTGATATATAGTATCTCACCCAGATTATTGAGTACGAGGAGTTATGATCGTTTGAATTTGACCAAAAAATTCACTTTTGATAGGCTGAAGTAGATCGACCATAACTTTTTGCTCCGATAGAAAAATTGGATAAAACCAATTTCATCGGAAAGAGGACTCACAAAGCTTTCTGTTGTTATATAGTATATCACCCAGATCATTATGTATAAGGAGTTATGATCGTTTAAATTTGAAAAAAAAAATACGCCAGGCCTCAGTACTTTTTTTCCTGCACGTTTTACTGTTCACTACTATTCACGGCTCGATCGGAATGTTCATAACTCGTCGCTCGGGTGTCCGTTTTGGATGATCCACATATTGTTGGAAAGATTATTTGATACTCTACGTAATGGTGGATCATAATCTAAGACATTCTACATGGAAAATTTATAATTCATTCTAGAAGTTAGAACCCAACACGTTTACGCACAAAATTTCAACGAAAAATTTCTCGGGATATTACATTTGACTTGAAGATTTATATTATGAATTGAATTTCATTATATTGAAATGATATTGTTGAAAGATTTCAAGAAATTTTGAGAATTTAAGCACATATATTTTAAGTCCCAAGTATGAGTTTTGAGATTTTAAGAATACTATGCTCTAAAGTGATATTGACAAGTTTTATATCATGATTCAAAGAAAAGAGTGATACTTTTAGCTTAACATAAGATATGGAATCCACATTTGTTCATCTTTATTATGATTTGAAGGAAAGAGAAGCATAACTAATTTCCATTATATGTACCCTTATGATATTTTAAGGTGTATTTCCTAAAGTATGAGTATATTAGTAATTTGGGAGTAGTATTTAGCACATAAAAGGAAATGCGGATTAGCATATCCAAATTCCTAGAAACTACGAGCCAACGGAGGTTAAGCTTATTCCCAATATGGATGAAGTTAAAGATAGTGATCACTAAAGATTAAGGTTATATTCTGATGGCAAGGGTAGAACAACTCTCCCCAATAAGGGTATGATGATGGAATCCATGATAACTCATATAGTTTATGTCGGTTAGAAGAAACTCGCATAAGTAAGAGTTAAAAGTAAATCTTTTAGAACTAAGTGTTATGGATCACAAAGTTTACTTTTATGATTCATTACACAAGTTTATGATTTTACATCCTTTGTTATATTCAAGCTCAAGGTAAGTATTCTTCACTTAGCATGCATTATTTTAAAATTTATGTGTAAATTCAGTTATTGTTTTAAGTATGCATTCACCCCCATATACTCAGTATATTCTAGAAGTACTAACTCATATATATGTATGTGTGCTATATTGTCTCATAATATAGGTACAATTTGTAGCTTACACATCCTAATCAGAAAATTTGCAGCTTCCAGTTAGCAAGTGAAGAGTTCTTTTGATTTGAGGACTCCAGTCAACTCTAGTTTTAGTGGAATGTTTTTTTATTTAGTCGTACTGATTCGGGATAGCTGGTGGCCATGTCCCGGCTACCTATAGTCAATGTTATTAGAGGCTTCATAGATAGTTAGTAAAGTTGATGTATTTGAATTCAGTTTTGAGTTGTATGACTAGAGTTGTAATCATGTTAATTCGTTTTGTTTTGAACTTATCTAGTAAAGACATATCTTCCTCTAATTTCTTTCAAATTTATGTATCTTATTCAATTGTTCCCGAGTTATGCCAGTACAAGGGTTAGCTTGGGATCACTTGTGGTCCTAAGCACCGTGTGACGTCCAGGGGGTAGTCTCGGGGCATTTCAGCCACTAGTCGAACAAGGTCTATAATCTAAAGGCTAAAAGACCAAGAGCAACTTTGTTTCAAAATTCTATAATTTGAAAAGCCAATAAATGATTTGAATGGTAGATTAGGTTGTTTAATTCAAAATGCATGTCATAATCATTGAAATTAGTTGACACACTCATAAGTTTTTCTTTCTGTCATTTTTGAAAAAGGGATATCTATTGTCTTTTTCTTTACTTTCTACATTTGTATTTTTTTGTTTTTGTGTCTTTGTTGTCAAATGAAAAAATATTATCATCATTTTTTTCTCTCCCATAATTTTGAGTCGAATTTATGTCAAGAAAGGTGAGAAAGAACTTCAAAACTTGCTACCAACTTTCTTAATTGTATAAAGCAAGACAAAGGTCTGATACACAAAGTTACCATATTTCAAAATAAAGTAAGGTACTCAAGAATGCTTGTTATCAGACAGTTTTTTGACTCATAGGAATATAAAAGGTGTATTATAAGTTAAATCCAGTGGCATCATGCAATGGAAATGCGATTTGAGTCAAATACTTTCAATAGCCAGAATTTAGGTCAATAGTACAACAAGTAAACAATATATATCTAGGATTTACAATGGAGCTGAGCATGACAAGTTAAAGAACGGTTGCCTCAATAGCCAAATACCACAAATCAACTACCATGTTTTTAAATTAAAAATTTTTCTTTGCATGAAACAAAAACACATGTTACCTTCAAATCAAGGTCTTCAAAGCGGAAATATCAAAAAGTGCAATTCCCCACTTATGTAAATGCAAGAGGCAATATTGCAATATGATGTGTCATGGAAACACGATACTTTCGATGCTTAAAACCATGAATTAATGTGTGAACTTAGGATATTTTATTGAATATGATGCACTTTGGTGTGAATTGCAGGTAAAATAGGTCTACAGTGGTGTTTTAACAAAAAGAGAATAAAAAGACCTGAAAAGACCAACTTTAAGTAGTATACAAGTAAGCTCTTGTATCGTAACCATTCGATACGACTCGTATGCTTAATCATACTCATAAAAGAGCTAAAGGTCAACCTATAAAGTCAGGTATGAGGAAGATATGACTGAAGTATCCGAGTCGTAAGACAAGATACGAGTCGTACAGAGAAGTCGTAAGCATAGTAGACCCTCAGCTATAGATCAAAGATTTAAGTGTCAAAAGTGTACGAGTTAGAAGTCTTAGTACTACTCATATAGGGATGTCGTATACAAACTAGTGTGCAAAGCTTGGAAAAACAAAAGTCCCAGGTGGATACGAGTGAAATACATGAGTCATACACTGACATACGACTCATAAGAAGAATTCGTATGCTGAACAGGAAGTTGAAGCCTTAGGAGATGAGACACTGGAATGGATAAGAAATGGAAGGGCACGACTCATATGATGTTGATATGAGTGAAGATTGAGTAGTACCGACTGCCGACTTAACTTTACCTTTCCCATTTTTATTAGGATTTTAATGTTAATTTGAGATACAATAAATACCCTAGGGTTTATATTTTATTAGGTTACACTCTTTTAGATATTATTAAAATACTTTTATAATTTTTATTGAGATTTTAAGATTTATTCAATTAAATACTTTAGAGTTTAATCATCTTATTCTTGTGCAATTGATTTTATGTGTTCTTCACCGATAATCATGGTTTCTTGCAGAAATATTAACAGATAATATTCATGACTACGGTTGTGGGAGGCCTAGCGAATTAGCTACGTCGAGGTAGTAGGAAACTCATCTATTTTAGGGTTTCTGCATGTATCTTAATCTTCTTCACAATAATTAATCTCAAGTATCTACAGTAACTCGAGATAGCCTGTATTCGTATCCATTCCCACAAGGTGTCTTGTGATTGGGAAAAGAATACTAGGGAAGTGATTTGGGATTCACTTCCACCTTTTAGTTCCTGCCATCTCATCTAATCACTTGAACTTAAATCATGATAGTGAACTGAGGTCATAGAAAGGAGCTACAAGGTGACACCTTGAGACATACCTGGTAAAGGGTGAAATTTATCTTCATACTTACCAGGCGACTGATAATACCTATCTTGTAGACTTTTCATGTACATTAATAGAACATTGGGTTGATCACGAGAAATTTACGGAGTTGAGAAGCCAGGGGGAACACAAACCTAATGTTCGTCTCATATTATCTATAACTCAAAATCACTCAAGAGTCTAGTTAATACTTGCAATTGATATTACAATCCCCCCATTTAATATCCTGTACTGCTCGTGGATTACACCAATTCAAGAAACCGTTCACATTTTACTTGTGGGATTGATCCCAACCTAGTTGGGTTATTATATTTGTAATAGACCGTATCATACTTCTAATTGGAGTATAGTTTTGGGCGACACCAAAACTTTGGCACCGTTGTCAGGTAAGATAATTTGTGTAGTGAATTAAATTAGTGAAATTGGTTGGTTTTTAATTTCTATATTTTCTTTAGCATACGTCGGTGTATGCCAAGTACTAGGAGTAGAGGCAATCCCTTACTCCCTTTTGATCCAAAACCAGAGAGAATACTTCAAACACTAAGAAGGATGTCAGGACAGGTTTTTGAAGGGGTTAAATATCCCCCACCTGTGGATCTAAATGCGACACTCCCATGTGTTTTATTTGATCCATAGAATATTGCAGACTTACAGACACAACAAATATTGGCGAAAGAACGTAGAAAATCCGAAGAGGCCAGACTTTCTATAGAGACGGAGTTAGCTTAGCAAGGTGGACTAGTCAGTCCTAGACAGGTTGTTGATCATTGAATTAAGAGAAGAGGATCTCCATTTATTTTGGCATATCAACACCTATGCCCGTATGAAGAGGGTGAAAAAAATCTGGGTTATGTTGAACCTACTGAGCCTGCAGCTATTGTTCCTCCCACCTTATCCCCTAATGTAAAGTTTGATATCACTAGTGCAATGATCCAATTATTGAATTTGAAGGGTGTATTTTTGGGTGAAATTAAGGATAATGCAAACATGTACTTTACAAATTTTCTAGGGATATTCACATCTTATACTATTCCAAGGGTTGATTAGGAAGCATTGAGATTGAGTTTGTTCCCATTTTCTTTGATAGGATAAGAATCACTATGGTTAGGGGAACTCACAAGAGGATCTATCACTACTTAGAATGAGTTGAAGAAATATTTTTTGAGCAAATTTTTTCCTCTTGCACGGATGCTACTGTTGAAGGATGAGATTTACAACTTTAGACAATTACCTATGGATTCTATGTACGAGGCCTGGTTTTAATTCAAGAAGAAGCTGAGCATGGTACCAAATCATAGAATCAAAGGATCTAACTTGTTGGAAATCTTTTATAGATCACTGAATGCCAGTTCTAGAGCTATGATAGATATAATTTCAGGAGGGGCATTTATGCGTCTTTGTTGGGATGCTACCTAGGAAATGCTAGATGACATTGTTATGACCAATTTGGGATGGTATACTACAGATTAAGAATATGGTGGTTGTACATATGCTATTAGAGCAACAAACACATATGGAGCATATAATGATATGGTAGCATAAGAGGTTGCATAGTTTCATACAAATATTAGGTTTCTTACAAAGTAATTTGCATTAATCAGTGCTGAGAAGGTGAATGCAGTTACGACATAGGGGCTTACTTCCAAACCATTTGAGATTGAATCTGAAGATAAGGCAGAGTATCTTGATTATAGATTGGCAGATTTATGAGCCCAAGGGCAAAAGAATCAAGGTCGGAAATACTATAATGATATATACAGAGATAGGAGTAGAGAAAAAGATGGTGATTGGCGATATGAAGATGACTATAAGGAGAAGAGTGACATATATATTCCACTAGGTAGTCAAGATGCTGAGTATCAAATGGAGACTCTTTTGTCTAAACTTATCAAAGGACAAGAAAGTCAAGAGACCTGCCCAAAGGATAACAAAACTGATCTATCAGGATTAAACTAGAAAGTTGAGTCATATGCTACAACAATCAAGCAGTTGGAGTAACAACTTGGTCAAATGTCAGCCACAGTAAATTAGAGATATCCTAGCACTCATCCAAGCAATACAGTGGTAAACCCCAAAAATGATAGCCAATTCCATGCCATTACCACTTAGAGTGGTAAAGTCACTACAGATCCACCTGTACTCACTATTGATGAGCAGAAGAATGATAATGAGTCAGTTGATAAAGGGAGAAATAACAAGAAGAATGAAGAAGAAGAGAAGGCTACAGAGCCTATGCTTAAACCCATTCCAAGACCTCCTCTTCCTTTTCCTTAAAGTATGAAAATGAAATAAGACAAAGGTAAGTATCATAAATTTTTATTTATGTTAAAAGAGTTGACTGCCAACATACCGCTTGTAGAGGTATTGGCGAAGATGCCAGGATATGCAAAATACATGAAGGATTTGATCCCCAAGAAGAGGCCAGTGAGCTATGAGCCAGTTGAAAATATTCATCATTATAGTACTGTAGTTACTAGATATTTGGTAGAGAAGAAGGAGGATCCAGGTGCTTTCACAATACCTTGCACTATTGGGGCTTTCAACTTCACCCGACCATTATGTGACCTGGGGGTTAGAATCAACCTCATGCCCTTTGTTGTATTCAGGTAGTTGGGGTTAAGTGTCCCAAATAAATTACCATTAGATAAGTGATGGCTGATAGAATAGTAAAGAATCCTATTGGTATCGTTTATGATGTTTTGGTAAAAGTGTCTTCTTTTATATTTTCTGCTTATTTTGCTATACTAGATTATGAAGTGGACTTTTAGGTCCTAATTATTTTGGGAAGACCATTTTTGTCTATAGGTAGGACGTTGCTTGATCTGGATAAAGGAAATCTAATGCTGAGACTCAATGATGAACAAGTGATATTCAACATATGAAAATCTATGAAGTAGCTTGACGAATTGAGAATGATATCTTTGATTAATGTATATGATGAGGAGGAAGATTTATTCCATGATTTTGATGTAGACACTCTATGGGATGATGATTCTTATGTGATTGCTCCTGTTGAAGAGAGACTAGGCATCGAAGCACTGGCAGCTGTAATCATGAATTTTGACTCTGATGATATCGAGAAGTATGAGGAATTAGTTAGTGCACTATATCAGAGTGGTTATAATTTTGCACTAAAGAAGCTTGATTTAGCTTGAAGAATAGAACTACTCCACCTGATCGCCCATCTATTGAGGTACCAATGGCGTTAGAATTGAAGGCCCTCCTATCTCACTTGCGATATGCTTTTTTAGGGGCCAACAATACTTTATCGGTTATTATTGAAGCTTATCTGGGATAGTCAGAATTAGAAGCATTATTGTTAGTATTGCAGAGATTCAAGAGGGCTATTGGATGGTTCATTGCAGATATTATAGGTATTTCTCCTGGTTTGTGCACTCATAAAATACAACTTGAATCAGATTATATTCTATCTAATGATCATCAGCATTTATTTAATCCTCCTATGCAGAAGGTAGTGAAGAAAGAAATAATCAAGTAGTTGGATGCTGGTGTAGTGTATCCTATTATTGATAGTAAGTGGGCCAGTCTGGTAGAATATGTTCTAAAGAAAGGCAAAATTACTGCGGTGCCTAACGAGAAGAATGAACTAGTACCTTTGAGGTCAACCACTTAATGGAGAGTGTGCATGGATTATAGAAAATTGAATGCATGGAATCAGAAGGATCATTTTCCTATGTCATCATGGATCAGATATTAGATAGGTTAGTAGACAGAGAATGGTATTGTTTACTTGATGGGTGTTCAGGCTATAATCAAATTACTATTGCACCTGAGGACCAACATAATATGACTTTTACATGTCCTTATGGGACTTTTGCATTCAAGCGCATGCTATTTGGGCTATGCAATGCTCCAACCATATTTCAGAGATGTATGATGTCAATCTTCTCTGATATGGTAGAAGACACCATCAAAGTGTTCATGGACGATTTTTCAGTTGTTGGTGATTCTTTTGAAGACTGCCAAAAACACTTGGCAAATACTCTCCAAATATGTGAAGAATGCAACTTGGTACTTAATTGGGAAAAGTGCCATTATATGGTCAAAAAAGGAATTAAGCTTGGGTACAAGATCTCAAAGAGAGGCATAGAGGTTGATTGAGCAAAGAGTAAGGTGATTGAAGATTGCCTTACCCAATTTATGTGAAGGAAATTCAAAGTTTTCTAGGGCATGCTGATTTTTATAGGTGATTTATCAAGGACTTCTCAAAGATTGAAAAACCTCGTTGCAAGCTTCTTGAGAAGGAGGTAAAATTTAATTTTGATTATGCATGTAAGAAGTCTTTTAAAAGCCTAAAATAAAAGTTAGTGACTTCTCCAATCATTGTGTCTCTCGATTGGTCTTCACATTTTGAGATTTTGTGTGATGCTAGTGGATTGGCCTTAGGGATGTGTTAGGCCAACGGAGAGAAAAAATCCTTCATCCCATCTACTATGTTAGTAAGGCACTAAATCCTTCTCAAAAGAACCATACTATGATGGAGAAAGAGTTATTGGCAGTGGTTTTTGCCCTTGAAAAGTTTAGATCTTATTTGATTGGGACAAAGGTGATTGTACACACTGATCATATAGTATTATGGTACCTAATGGCTAAAAAATATGCAAAGATGATGCTTATCCGGTGTGTGCTGTTGTCGCAAGAATTTGATTGTGAAGTAAAGGACAAAAGGACACAAAAAAGTAAGTTACAGATCACTTGTTTAGACTGGAGAAGGAAGCTATGCAGAAGTTTGCTATAGGGTGTGAGATTGATGATAGTTTTCTAGATGAACAAATATTGGAAGCTTTCCAAGATCTAATTCCATGGTTTGTAGACTATACAAATTACTTAGCCAGTGATCTAGTCCAAGAAGATCTTACATTTCAGCAAAGGAAGAAGTTCATTCATGAAGTAAGGAAATTTTTCTGGGATAAACCTTATCTTTTAAAAATCTTTGCAAATGGAATCATTTGTAGGTGTATACCTAAAGCGGAGATGATGAACCTACTTGAGGCTTTTCATTCATCGCTAGTCCAGAGCCATCATGAAAGGGCCCACACAACTCACAAAATCATGCAATACGGCTACTATTGGCAACCCATATACAAAGATGCTCATGATTTCGCTTATGCTTGTGATCAATGTTAGTGACAAGTTACTATTTCTAGAAGACATGAACTACCTATGACTCCTATTTTAGAATTGGAAGTGTTTGATGTATGGGGCATAGTTTTCATGGGACCTTTCGTGAGTTTTTTTGGCATGAAATACATACTTGTAGTTGTAGACTATGTTTTTGAAATGGATGAAAGTAATTGTGCTTTCTAACAATGAAGCTCGTAATGTCACTATATTTTTTAGAAAGAAATCTTTTCTCAGTTTGGTATTATACCAAGTGCTATTATTAGTGATGGAGGGTCATATTTCTGTAATTACCTATTCAAAAGTCTGCTTGAAAAATATGGAGTGAACCATAGGGTGGCAACATCCTATCATCTGCAGACTAGTGGATAGGTTGAAGTATCTAATAGAGAAATCAAGTCCATATTGGCAAAGACTGTGAATGCCAATAGAACTGATTGGGCAAGAAAGTTAGAGGATGCATTATGGGATTACCGCACAACTTACAAAACCCCTATAGGTGCTTTACCTTATCATCTTGTGTATGGAAAATCTTTCCATATACCAATCGATCTTGATCATAAATAACTATAAGCATTAAAGAAGATGAATCTAGAGTGGAAGGATGCAACAAAGTCAAGGATGAATTTCATCAATGAATTGAATGAATTCCGTCTCTGGGTATATGAAAGTTCAACACGTTACAAAGAAAACATGATGTTGCATCACAATTGAAAGATTGAGAAGAGGGTATTTGAAAATGGTGACCAGGTGCTACTATATAATTCAAAGCTTCATTTGTTTCCAGGTAAGCTAAGGTCGAGGTGGCATGGTCCATTCACAGTTATAAGAGTTTATCTCTATGGTGGTTTAAAGCTAAAGAGGTATGGTGATCGCCCGTTTAAGGTAAACAACAAAAAGTGAAGCACTATATGGGAAATATGGAAGACGTAAATGGAGTAGCTGAGATTGACCTTGATGAAGGTTGAGTAATCAAGGAAATTACGTCGTGCCGCAACGTTAAATCGATCACTGCATGGGAGGAAACCTATGTGTATAGTTGGTGAAATATGAGTATCAAACTAGCCACGTTGTGCCGCGACGTTAAATCAAGCACTACATGGGAGACAACCCATGTTTTTGTACTTATTTCATTTATACGGTAATATGTTTGTTCAATATGCAGGATTAAAGAATGGAGAAAAAATCAAGATAAAGTGAAAAGTGGTCATATGGACTCTTTATGAGTCATATCTATATGGTACGACTCGTGAGTAGGATTCGTATTTACCTAACAAAAAAATCAGATCAGGCAAAAGTTCTTGGAATGGATACAATTCTCTAAAGGAGTCGTACCCTCAAGGTACAATTTGTTACCTTGAGTCATACCACTCCAGATACCCAGATAAGTCCCAGGGTTATATGAGTCAAAGAAGTGAATCGTAAGCCTGGGTACGAGTCATATACACAACTCATACCCATGCTTACTAGGTTAAATCTTTGGTTAACCCAACCCAACTTTTCAATTAAAAGGAAAAAGGATACACGATCAGGCACCCTATTGAAACTACTCGTACCCACTTCATTCTTCACCCTAATTTCAATCATTAATTTACAAAATCAACGTGTTTTCAACCTAATTAAACTACCAACAACTCAAAAGCTTTCAATTTGTGATTCAAACTCGAATTTGGGAAGAAATAGACATTGAACTCGAGATCCCAAATTCTTCAAGCATCAAGTAAGTTGCTAAATTCATTTTCTCTATTTTTAAAGTTGAAATGAAGTAGTATTCATCATTATGAACTTGAGTTGAGTAAGATTTATGCAATTATTGAATTGTTGGTACCCTAGCTTAGGTATTCTTAGTGGAAATTAAAGATTGGGGTAGAACTAGGGTTTGGTAAATGAATTTGCTATGTTTGTGTGGATTAAGATGATGGATATAAATAAAATTTGTAGTGGGTATTTTAGGAAATTTCTATGGAGTCGAACTTTAAAGTTGGACTTCTATGTTGCAATGGATACGTGACCTCTTACGACTCATACCCATCGATATGGGAGTCGTAATGGGTATGAGTCATAATGGGACTTGTACCCACCGACAACATAGAAGTTTAACAAATTTAAGGTGTAGGAATGGATATGAATCACCATTAGGAGTCGTACCTAGATCATAAAAATCGTACGCACTTAGTCGTACCCACCTGGAATGATTTAGGTAAGAATAAATATTTCTAATATGCTTACGACTATTGGTAATGAGTCATACCCTTTAAGTACAACTGGTTAGGAGGAGTCGTAAGTAGACCAGTGAAAAAAGGTCATGCACTGAAAAAAATATGACTCGGCTATACGAGTCATACCCAGTTAGTACGAACCGTACCCACCACTCACACCAAAATCAGGACAAGCACATTGAACTTTAGTTTTAAAGTTTTATTTTCTTTTCTTTACATAGTTACTAATAAAGGTGTATTTACAGGAACCATGCCTCGCAAGAACTCTTCCTCATCCACGCAAGTTACAAAGAAGGACACTAAGCAAGCACCAACTATTAGTATGAAATCCAGTGATTCTGAGTATGAGACTTTATTTGAAAGCAGCGAGAAAATATATGACATAACCTCAACAAAACGGAAGATTGTAGTTCCCCAAAACTTATAATCACCCCCAAAGGGCCCAAGGTGGAAGAATCCTACTGTATATCCTCTACACACCCCTCAACCACCTTTCGTCGATGGTAATTCTAATTCTAATGATAATGATAATGATGATAAGGCTGAATCCAGTTTTGAAAAGGTAAATTCTGAGCATGTTGAAGCTGCAGAGTGATGTGCTAGCATTCTGTTAGCATATTTAGGACTTTTAACTTGGAATAATTGTAAGGTCTTAAGGGACTACTATTGTTTTTTATTATATTTCTAATGATTTTTTAGGAAAGTCAAGATGGACGAAAACTCATGAAAGCTACGTCAATAAGGATGATTTTTGGTGAAAGATGCAAGAAATTAAGTTCTGAAGATTTCATCTTACGACTTGTTCTGATAAGCTATCAGATATGTGATAAGCTCTAAAAATATATCATCACATATAGGCAGAGAACAAGAAAGGTGAAGTATTTTTGACAATATTTTGTGATAAGTCGTAAAATATTTAATAAGTCATCACAAATGTCATCACAAATATTGTGATAAGTCATCACAAATATTATCACAAATGTCGTCAGATTTGTGATAAGTCGTCAAAAATGTCATCACACATGGGTAGAAGGTCTGAAGACATTTTGTGATAAGTTATCAAATTTGTGATAAGTCATCAAAAATATCATCACAAATGTCATCAGATTTGTGATAAGTTATCACAAATGTCGTCACCTAAGTGGCGAAAATCTGAATTTTAATTTTTGGCTCTTTCTTAAGTTATGGCTATAAATAGCAGCTCTTAGGGTTCATTCATCATCTGGAACTATCGGGAACTCATTCAAAAGGCTATTTTACTTCCCTTTAGTCTCTAAACTTGTAATTCAAATTTTCAATCCTTTGATTTAGTTGTGGGAAATTATTATTATACTTGGAGGGGAATCAACTTTGGATTTCATCTTTTGTAAGTTTAATTGCTTTAAATTATGAATCCAATCATTGTTATCTCTTTCTATCTTATGAGAAACTAAAACCCACAACTAGGTTTGTCGGATATATGACTATTCTTTCATTGATTTAGTAGTTGGTTAGGGTTCGAGTGATTATGGGAACATCTTGATAGTTCTTTTGTATTAATTATTTTCTGTTGGTTGCAAATAATAGGCTTTTCTTACTGGTGATTTTCTTGAGATAAGAAATCAATCCGAGTAAGAAGTGAATTATCAACGAGGATTTGGGAAGGTTAAGTTCTCATCTAATGATTAATGTTGTAACAAGATTGATAAAATTGAGATAAAATCAGTATGAATAGAATGATTTCTTAAGTTCAAGAGAATTAGGGAGTTCAACATCTAAGTAGGTTGAGAAACACTTAGATAGACTGTCGAAACGGATAATCTGGTGTTTCCCACTAGTCATGAGAACCCAATGCCATAGCTATTATTTAATGGGGATTAGTAATCATAGTGATCACAACCCTAGTTTATTCTATATCATTGATTTGAACTATTGAAATTTTGGTTTTGAGTTCTGAAGCAAGTTACAACTTTAACATCTGTTTGATCATTGAAAACCACCAATTTATCTTTTCATGCCAGTTGTTTGAATTTAACTTGTGGCTTTAGTTTCAAACTAGTTTAATCACCACTCACATTATTCCCTATGGATTCTACCCCGACTCCAAAGTTGGGTAATTATATTGGCGACGAACGTCTTGCACTAAATTGACGTGTAAGTTGAGAGTTATCAAAAATTGCATCATTGCCGGGGAACAATTTGGCGTATTGAGTTGATTTGGAATTTTAGTTTACTTGCTTGAATTCAAACATGTAAATATTTTTTTAGTTTATTTTTTTTTATTTTTATTTTTCTCATACATTTCTTAAGATGTCAGCCAGGATAGATGGTTTTTTAAGTGATGATGATTTTTGTGACAATTTTTGTTATTATTGTGGGGAACCATATTATGAGGCTTGCTTTCCAGATTTTCCTGGAAGTGCATGGACTGTACCTTCCAAATATGATGTGGATACTGTACTACTTATTGTAACTTGGTGTTTGGCTTGTGGTCAAAGTGATCATACTGAAGATATGTGTGCTGTCATGATTCAAGCAAACAAATTAATGAAATGAATTTTAGAGAATCAAGAACAACTGTGGGAAGAGCTAAAGGAGTTACCACTCCCACCATGTTTACAGTGGCTAAACAACGAAGAATATGAGGAGGACATTATCCAATTTGAGGAAAAACTCAAGAATCACAACCACTCGATTGTCATCTTGATCTTGAGACTGACATTTAGAAGGTGAATAAAAGTGAGTGTGTAGTAGATAGTGCAAATTTTGAAGTAGGATTGATTGGGCCTCATTCAAAGCACTTTTCTACATTATATTTCGATGATATCTTGTCTATGGAATCATTTAAAATAGTAGAAGAGTGTAAAGATGAGGAACAAGAATTCTATATTCTTGATCTTACATTAGACAAGCAACATAAAAAAATACCTCACTTTAAGACCGATTTGTTTACCATGCATCATCCATTACTCGGCTTCTTAATAGTTATACCACCACCCTATGATCGAGGCAAGAATATGGACTCTAAGTTGAGGGTGAAATTCATATCCGCAAGGTAGAGGAAAAAGCTGAGTCGGGTCGTGCTGCGATACTAAATTAGGCGCTTCTTGGGAGACAACCCAAGGTATTTCATTTTTTGTATTCGCATTAAGTGATTGACATCAAATCTTCGAATCCATGGTTCCACAGGTATGTTTCCGACTCTTTTGTTTTGGTTTGACGCATTGGGGATGTTGCATAATTTTACGTTGAGGGTGGGGCTACTTGTGGGAGTTGATATCCTCTTGGGGTTTTTGTTGCCGTGTCTCTTTACCCCGGAATCTTGTTCCTAGTAGAGCCAACATGTTTAGGTGTATTGTGTTTGTTTTCTGATGTGTTGTGGTTAACTGGGAGAAAAATAAGTATCTAGGACAATTGACATATTTTTGTTGATTTTTCTTAGAATGATAAATACCTCTCCAATTGTTTATCTGGTAACTCTGTGATGTGCATCTATATATGACTATTGTGAATCTTTTTATGGCATTAGTACTAGGGACATGATAACCACTGCTAACAATTGCATGAACCAAATGGGTAGTAGCATGTAATGTACCTTTGTGCCATGTGTATGTGAGATACTACCTAGTTCCCGTTGTGTGTTAAATCCAGAACTTGCCCGGTTGGTCTTGCCTTGGTTGTAGGATAGCGGTTAGAACAGAATTATAGGCCGTTGTTGATATTAGTCCACTTTTAGTCTATATGACCTTCCATGTGTGAATAATATCCCTTGATCCTGATTTTGATCCTGAATGCCTATTCTTTTTATTATCCCTATTACCTTCCCATTTGTATCACAATGAACCTGTTTTGGCCCTGGTCCTCCTTGGAAATTGTGTACTTTGACTTAGGCAAATAGCCTAAGTTGAGAGTGGCTATCATAGGGGTGCGTGATATAAAGTTAGTATGAAGAAGGGTAATATTAAAAAAAAATGCAAGGCGGGTTGTGGTAGGAAGCAAATTAGAAAAGAAAAGTTGTAAAAAAAATGCTGAATAAATAAAAACTGCACCCAGCTTGAATGTGGTTTAATCAAGAAAAGGAGAAATAAGGTAAAGGTTGATAAGTAAGACCCTAAAAATAGTGTAGTGATAAAGAAGCTTAATTACTTTAAATATCCTTGTGTATCATACCAGCCCTAAGCCTACATTACAAGCTGAAGAAAAGTCCTATAATGATCCTAACTTAACTGTTTGAAAGCTTCGATAATGAAAATTAGGGCAAGCTTATGGTATATGGCATACATTGACGGGAATTTCTTTCTCAGAGTGAGTGTCTCTTGACCGTCTCTGCATTTACATGCCTAATTTCATATATGAGTGAGGAGAGACTTCTTTGTTGTGAGGGCACACTGGTTATGTTTCTAGTTGCTAACTTATTTGGATAGTGTAATATTGGTACAAGCATGGTTATTGTTGTTGAATTGATGCCATATCATGATTCCTCTGTGTCGCACTGTTGTTTTTCATTAATATACACAGTTCGGTTAAAGTGATTAAACTTAGAGAGAGTGATGAGTTTTGAGCTAAAATTAATGATCAACTGTCATAGGTATCTTATGTTTCTTTTGGTTAAGCATCGTAGTGTTGTGTTATTTAGTTGCTTGAGGACAAACAATTGTTGTAAATTGAGGGTGTTGATGTGCTAGCATTCTGTTAGCACATTTAGGACTTTTAACTTGGAATAGTTGTAAGTTCTTAAGTGACTACTCTTGTTTTTGATTATTTTTCTTTTGATTTTGTAGGAAAGTCAAGATGGATGAAAACTCATGAAAGCTACGTCAAGAAGGATGATTTTTTGTGAAAGATGCAAAAAATTAAGTTCAAAAGATTTCATCTGACGACTTGGTATGATAAGCTATCAGATCTGTGATAAGCTATCATAATATGTCATCACATATAAGCAGAGAACAAGAAAGATGAAGCATTTCTGATGACTTTTTGTGATGTCGGCAGATTTGTGATTAGTCATCACAAATGTCGTCACAAATATTGTGATAAGTCATCACAAATATCGTCAGATTTATGATAAGTCATCAGAAATATCGTCACACATTGGAAGAAGGTCTGAAGACATTTTGTGATAAATTATCAGATTTGCGATAAGTCATCACAAATGTCGTCAGTTTTTTGATAAGCTGTCACAAATGTCGTCACCGAAGGGGCAAAAAATTGAATTTTTAAATTTGACTTTTTCTTAAGTTACGGCTATAAATAGCATCTTTTAGGGTTCATTCATCATTTAGAACTATTGGGCACTCATTCTAAAGGCTATTTTACTTCTATTTAGTCTCTAAGCTTGTAATTCAATTTTGTAATACTTTGATTTAGTTGTGGGAAATTATTATTGTACTTGGAGGGGAATCAACTTTGGATTTCATCTTTTGTAAGTTTAGTTGCTTTAAATTATGAATCCAATTATTGTTATCTCTTTCTATCTTATGAGGAACCAAAACCCTCAACTAGGGTTGTGGGATCTATGACTATTTTTTCATTGATTTAGTAGTTGGTTAGGGTTCGAGTGATTATGGGAACATCTTGATAATTTTTTTGTATTAATTATTTTCTGTTGGTTGGAAACAATATGCTTTGCTTACTGTTAATTTGCTTGAGATAGGAAATCAACCCGAGTAAGAAGTGAATTATCAACGAGGATTTTGGAATGTTAAGTTCTCATCTAATGATTAATGTTGTAACAAGATTGATCAACCCGATATAAAATCAGTATGTATAGAATTACTTCTTAAGTTCGAGATAATTAGGGAGTTCAACATCTAGGTAGGTTGAGAAACACTTAGATGGACTGTCGAAACTTATAATCTGGTATTTCCCGCAAGTCATGAGAACCCGATGCCACAACTATTATTTAATGGGGATTAGTAATCTCAGTGATCACAACCCTAGTTTATTCTTTATCATTGATTTGAATTATTGAACTTTGGTCTTTGAGTTCTGAAGCAAGTTACAACTTTAATATCTGTTTGATCATTGAAAACCCCCATTTTATCTTTTCGTGCCAGTTGTTTAAATTTAACTTGTAGCTTTAGTTTCAAACTATTTTAATCTCCACTCACATTGTTCTCTGTGGATTTTACCCCGATTCCAAAGTTGGGTAACTATATTGAAAACGACCACCTTGCATTAAATTGACGTGTAAGTTGAGCATTATAAAAAATATCATCATTGCCGAGGAACAACTTGGCGTATTGAGTTAGCTTGGAATTTTAGTTTACTTGCTTGAATTCAAACTTGTAAATATTTGTTTAGTTTATTTTTTTATTTTCTTTTATTTTTATTTTTCTCACACCTTTCTTGAGATGTCATCTTGGAAAAATAGTTTTTTGAGTGATGACGATTCTTGTGACAATTTTTGTTACTATTGTGGGGAACCATATTTTGGAGCTTGCTATCCAGATTTACCTGGAAGTGCATGAACTGGACCTTCACAATATGATGTGGATACTATCCTACTTACTGTGACTTTGTGTTTGGCTAGTGGTTAAAGTGATCATACTGAAGATATGTGTGCTGTCACGATTCAAGCAAACAAATTGATGAAACGAATTTTAGAGAATCAAGAAAAACTGTGGGTAGAGCTAAAGGAGTTACCACTTTCACCATGTTTACAGTGGCTAAACAACGAAGAATATGAGGAGGACGTTAGCCAATTTGAGGAGAAAACTCAAGAATCGCAACCACTCAATTATCATCTTGATCTTGACTGACATTGAGAAGGTGAATAAAAGTGAGTCTGTAGTAGATAGTGTAAATTTTGAAGTAGGATTGATTGGGCCTCATTCAAAGAACTTTTCTACATTATGTTTAGATGATATATTGTTTGTGGAATCACTTAAAATAGTAGAAGAGTGTAAATATGAGGAACAAGAATCCTATATTCTTGATTTTACATTAGACAAGCAACATAAAAACACACCTCACTTTAAGACCGAGTTGTTTACCATGCATCATTCATTACTCGACTTCTTAATCTTTGTACCACCACCCTATGATCGAGGCAAGAAGATGGACTCTAAGTTGGGGGTGAAATTCATATCCACAAGGTGGAGGAAAAAGCTAAGTCGGGTCGTGCCATGACACTAAATTAGGCACTTCTTGGGAGGCAACCCAAGGTATTTTAGTTTTTGTATTAGTATTATGTTATTGACATCAAATCTTCGCACCCATGTGCCACATGGTGATTTCTGACTCTCTTGTTTTGGTTTGGCGCATTGGGGACGTTGAATGATTTTATGTTGAGGGTGGGGCTACTTGTGGGAGTTGATTTCCTCTTAGGATTTTTGTTTCCATGCCTCTTTTCCCCAGAGTTTTGTTCCTAGTAGAGTCGGTATGTTTAGGCGTATTGTGTTTGTTTTGTGATGTGTTGTGGTTAACTGAGGGAAAAATAAGTATTTAGGACAGTTGACATATTCTTGTTGATTTTTCTTGGAATGATAAATACCATTCCAATTTTCTATTTGGTAACTGTGTGATGTGCATCTATATGTGACTATTGTGAATCTTTTTATGGCATTAGTACTAGGGACATGATCATCACTGTTAACAATCGCATGAACTGAATAGGTAGTAGTGTGTGATGTACCTTTGTGCCATGTGTGTGAGATACTACCTAGTTCCCATTGTATGTTAAATCCACAACTTTCCCGGTTGGTCTTTTCTTGGTTGTAGGATAGCGGTTAGGAAAGGATTATAGGCCGTTTTTTTATATTAGTCCAATTTTAGCCTAAATGACCTTCCATGTGTGAATAATATCCCTAGATCCCGATTTTGAGCCTGAATGCCTATTTTTTTTATTATCCCTATCACCTTCCCATTTGTATCAGAATAAATCTATTTTGGCCCTGATCCTCCTTGGACATTGTGTACTTTGACTTAGGCAAATAGCCTAAGTTGAGAGTGGCTATCATAGGAATGCATGATATAAAGTGAGTATGAAAAAAGGTAATATTAAAAAAAATGCAAGGAGGGGTGTGGTAGGAAGCAAATTAGAAAAGAAAAGTTGTACAAAAAAAATGATGAATGAATAAAAACTGCACCCACCTTGAATGTGCTTTAATCAAGAAAGGGAGAAATAAGGTAAAAGTTGATAAGTGTAACCCCAAAAATAGTGTAGTAACAAGGAAGCTTAGTTACTTTAAATATCCTTGTACATCATACCAACCCTAAGACTATATTACAAGCTGAAGAAAAGTCCTATAGTGATCCTAACTTAACCGTCTGAAAGCTTTGGTAATGAAAATAAGGGCAAGCTTATGGTATTTGGGATACATTAACTGGAATTTCTTTCTAAGAGTGAGTGCCTCTTGACCGTCCCTGCATTTACATGCTTGATTTCATATATAAGTGATAAAGGACTTCTTTGTTGTGAGGGCACACTGGTTATGTTGCTAGTTGCTAACTGGTTTGGATAGTGTAATATTGGTACATGCATGGTTGTTATTGCTGAATTGATGCCATATCTTGATTTTTGTGTGTCGCATTGCTGTTTTTCATTAATATACATAGTTTGGTTAAAGTGATTGAACTTAGAGAGAGTGATGAGTTTTTAGCTAAAATTAATGATCAACTTTCATAGGTATTTTATGTTTCTTTTGGTTAAGCATCGTAGTATAGTGTTATGGAGTTGCTTGAGGATAGGCAATTGTTTTAAGTTGAGGGTGTTGATATGCTAGCATTCTATTAGAACATTTAGGACTTTTAACTCAGCATAATTTTAAGTTCTTAAGTGACTACTGTTGTTTTTTATTATATTTCTTATGATTTTGTAGGAAAGTCAAGATGGATGAAAACTTATGAAAGTTACGTCAAGAAGGATAATTTTTGGTGAAAGATGCAAGAAATTAAGTTCTGAAGATTTTATCTGACGACTTGGTCTGATAAGTTATCAGATCTGTGATAAGCTATCAGAATAAGTCATCACATATAGGCAGAGAACAAGAAAGGTGAAGCACTTCTGACGATATTTTGTCATAAGTCGTCAGATTTATGATAAGTCATCACAAATGTCGTCACAAATATTGTGATAAGTCATCACAAATATTGTCACAAATGTCGTCAGATTTGTAATAAGTCATCAAAAATATCATCACACATGGACAAAAGGTATGAAGATATTTTGTGATAAGTTATCAGATTTGTGATAAGTCATCACAAATGTTGTCAAAAATGTCGTCACCTAAGGGGCGAAAATCTGAATTTTTAATTTTGCCTTTTTCTTAAGTTACGGCTATAAATAGCAGCTTTTAGGGTTCATCCATCATCTGGAACTATCGGAAATTCATTCCAAAGGCTATTTTACTTCCCTTTAGTCTCTAAGCTTGTAATTCAATTTTTCAATCCTGTGATTTAGTTGTGGAAAATTCTTATTGTACTTGGAGGGGAATAAACTTTGGATTTCTACTTTTGTAAGTTTAATTGCTTTAAATTATGAATCCAATCATTGTTATCTCTTTCTATATTATGAGCAACCAAAACCCTCAACTAGGGTTGTGGGATCTATGACTATTCTTTTATTGATTTAGTAGTTGGTTAGGGTTCGAGTGATTATGGGAACATATTGATAATTCTTTTGTATTAATTATTTCCTGTTGGTTGCAAACAATAGGGTTTTCTTACTGTTGATTTGCTTAAGATAAGAAATCGACCCGAGTAAGAAGTGAATTATCAACAAGGATTTGGGAAGATTAAGTTCTCAGCTAATGATTAATGTTGTAACAAGAGTGATCAACTCTAGATAAAATCAGTATGAATAGAATGACTTCTTAAGTTCTAGAGAATTAGGGAGTTCAACATCTAGGTAGGTTGAGAAACACTTAGATGGACTGTCGAAACTGATAATCTAGTGTTTCCCGCAAGTCATGAGAACCCGATGCCACAACTATTATTTAATAGGGATTAGTAATCTAAGTGATCACAACCCTAGTTTATTATTTATCATTGATTTGAACTATTGAACTTTTAGGTTTGTGTTCTGAAGTAAGTTACAACTTTAACATCTCTTTGATCATTGAAAACCGTTATTTTATCTTTTCGTGCCAGTTGTTTGAATTTATCTTATAGCTTTAGTTTCAAACTAGTTTAATCGCAACTCACATTGTTCCATGTGGATTCGACCCCGACTCCAAAGTTGGGTAAATATATTGACGATGACCGCCTTGCACTAAATTAATGTGTAAGTTGAGCATTGCCAAAAATGGGGCCGTTGCCGGGGAATAATTTTGCGTATTGAGTTGGTTTGGAATTTTAGTTTACTTGCTTGAATTCAAACTTGTAAATATTTGTTTAGTTTATTTTTTTATTTTCTTTTATTTTTATTTTTCTCAAACCTTTCTTGAGATGTCAGCCTGGATAGATGGTTTTTTGAGTAATGATGATTCTTGTGACGATTCTTGTTATTATTGTGGGGAACCATATTTTAAGGCTTGCTGTCCAGATTTACCTGGAAGTGCATGGACTGGACCTTCACAATATGATATGGATACTGTCCGACTTACTGTAACTTGCTGTTTGGCTTATGGTCAAAGTGATCATTCTGAAGATATGTGTGTTGTCACGATTCAAGCAAACAAATTGATGAAACGAATTTTAGATAATCAAGAGAAGATGTAAGCAGAACTAAATGAGTTACCACTCCCACCATGTTTATAGTGTCTAAACAGCGAAGAATATGAGTAGGACATTTGCCAATTTGAGTAGAAAACTCAAGAATCACAACCACTCGATTGTCATCTTGATCTCGAGAATGACATTGAGAAGGCTAATAAAAGTGAGTGTGTATTAGATAGTGTAAATTTTGAAGTAGGATTGATTGGGCCTCATTCAAATCACTTTTCTATATTACGTTTAGATGATATCTTGTCTGTGGAATCATTTAAAATAGTAGAATAGTGTAAAGATGAGGAACAAGAATCCTATATTCTGGATTTTACATTAGACATGCAACATAAAAACACACCTCACTTTAAGACCGAGTTGTTTACCATGCATCATCCATTACTCGGCTTCTTAATCTTTGCACCACCACCCATTGATCGAGGTAAGAAGATGGACCCTAAGTTGGGGGTAAAATTCATATCTGCAAGGTGGAGGAAAAAGCTGAGTCGGGTTGCGCCGTAACACTAAATTAGGCACTTCTTGGGAGGAAACCCAAGGTATTTTGTTGTTTGTATTTGTATTAAGTGATTGACATCAAATCTTCACACCCATGGTGCCACAGGTATGTTTATGACTCTCTTGTTTTGGTTTGACGCATTGGGGACGTTGCATGATTTAACGTTGAGGGTGAGGCTACTTGTGGGAGTTGATGTCCTCTTGAGTTTTTTGTTGCCATGCCACTTTTCCCCGGAGTCTTGTTCCTAGTAGATCCGGCATATTTAGGCGAATTGTATTTGTTTTGTGATGTGTTATGGTTAACTGGGGGAAAAATAAGTATGTAGGACAGTTGACATATTTTTGTTGATTTTTCTTGGAATGATAAATACCTCTCCAATTGTCTATCTAGTAACTGTGTGAAGTACATCTATATGTGACTATTGTGAAACTTTTTATGGCATTAGTACTACGGACATGATAATCACTGCTAACAATTCCATAAATCGAATGGATAGTAGCGTGTGATGTACCTTTGTGCCATGTGTGTATGAGATACTACCTAGTTCACGTTGTGTGTTAAATCCAGAACTTGCCCGGTTGGTCTTGCGTTGGTTGTAGGATAGCGGTTAGGAAAGGATCATAAGTCGTTGTTGATATTAGTCCACTTTTAGCGTAAATGACCTTCCATGTGTGAATAATATCCCTTGATCCTGATTTCGAGCCTGAATGCCTATTCTTTTTACTATCCCTATCACCTTCCCATTTGTATCACAATGAACCTGTTTTGGCCCTGGTCCTTCTCGGACATTGTCCACTATGACTTAGGAAAATAGCCTAAGTTGAGGGTGGCTATGATAGGGGTACATGATATAAAATGAGTATGAATAAGGGTAATATTAAAAAAAATGCAAGGCGGGATGTGGTAGGAAAAGAATTAGAAAAAAAAATTGTAAAAAAAAATGTTGAATGAATAAAAACTGCATGCAGCTTGAATATGCTTTAATCAAGAAAGGGAGAAATAAGGTAAAGGTTGATAAGTGATACCCCAAAAAAAGAGTAGTGCCAAGGAAGCTTAGTTACTTTAAATATACTTGTGCATCATACCAGCCCCAAGCCTACATTACAAGTTGAAGAAAAGTCCTATAGTGATCCTAACTTAACTATCTGAAAGCTTCGGTAATGAAAATAAGGGCAAACTAATGGTATTTGGCTTATATTGACTAGAACTATTTTCTGAAAGTGAGAGTCTCTTGACCGTCCCTGCATTTACATGCTTGATTTCATATATGATTGAGGAGGGGCTTCTTTGTTGTGAGGGCACACTGGTTATGTTGCTAGTCTCTAACTTGTTTGGATAGTGTAATATTGGTACATACATGGTTGTTGTTGCTGAATTGATGCCATATTTTGATTCCTGTGTGTTGCACTGTTGGTTTTCATTAATATACAAAGTTCGGTTAAAGTGATTGAACTTAGAGAGAGTGATGAGTTTTTAACTAAAATTAATGATCAACTGTCATAGGTATCTTATGTTTCTTTTGGTTAAGCATTGTAGTGTTGTGCTATATTGTTGCTTGAGGACAAGCAATTATTTTAAGTTGAGGGTGTTGATGTGCTAGCATTCTGTTAGCACATTTAGGTCTTTAAACTCGGGATAATTGTAAGTACTTAAGTGACTACTGTTGTTTTTGATTATATTTCTTATGATTTTGTAGGAAAGTCAAGATGGATGAAAACTCATGAAAGCTGCATCAAGAAGGATGATTTTTGGTGAAAGATGCAAGTTTTGAAGATTTCATCTGACGACTTTGAGTGATAAGCTATCAGATCTGTGATAAGCTATTAGAATATGTCGTCACATATAGGCAGAGAACAAGAAAGGTGAAGCATTTATGATCATATTTTATGATGTCGTCAGATTTGTGATAAGTAATCACAAATGTCTTCACAAATGTTCTGATAAGTCATCACAAATGTCGTCAGATTTGTGATAAGTCGTCAGAATTGTCATCACACATGGGCTGAAGGTCTTAAGACATTTTGTGATAAG
Organism: Capsicum pubescens; assembly: GCA_030864215.1. NCBI lineage: Eukaryota > Viridiplantae > Streptophyta > Magnoliopsida > Solanales > Solanaceae > Capsicum > Capsicum pubescens. Next base: position 124,869,575 of record CM061544.1, read on the forward strand.
TTATCAGATTTGTGATAAGTCATCACAAATGTCATCACAAATGTCGTCAGATTTGTGATAAGCTGTCACAAATGTCATCACCTACGGGGCAAAAATCTAAATATTTAATTTTGACTTTTTCTTAAGTTACGGCTATAAATAGCATCTTTTAGGGTTTATTCATCATCTGGAACTATCGGGAACTCATTCCAAATGCTATTTTACTTCCCTTTAGTCTCTAAGCTTGTAATTCAATTTTTCAATCCTTTGTTTTAGTTGTGGGATATTCTTATTGTACTTGGAGGGGAATCAACTTTGGATTTCATCTTTTGTAAGTTTAATTTCTTTAAATTATGAATCCAATCATTGTTATCTCTTTCTATCTTATGACCAACTAAAACCCACAACTAGGGTTGTGGGATCTATGACTATTCTTTCATTGATTTTGTAGTTGGTTAGGGTTCGAGTGATTATGGGAACATCTTGATAATTGTTTTGTATTAATTATTTTCTGTTGGTTGCAAACAATAGGATTTTCTTACTGTAGATTTACTTGAGATAAGAAATCAACCCGAGTAAGAAGTAAATTATCAACGAGGATTTGGGAAGGTTAAGTTCTCATCTAATGATTAATGATGTAAGAAGATTGATCAACATGAGAAAAAATCAGTATGAATAGATTGACTTCTTAAGTTCGAGAGAATTAGGGAGTTCAATATCTAGGTAGGTTGAGAAACACTTAGATGGACTGTCGAAACTGATAATCTGGTGTTTCCCGCAAGTCATAAGAACCCGATGCCAGAGCTATTAATTAATGGGGATTAGTAATCATAGTGATCAAAACCCTAGTTTATTCTTTGTCATTGATTTGAACTATTGAACTTTTGTCTTTGAGTTCTGAAGAAAGTTACAACTTTAACATCTGTTTGATCATTGAAACCTCCATTTTATCTTTTCATGCCAGTTGTTTGAATTCAACTTGTAGTTTTAGTTTCAAACTAGTTTAATCGCCACTCATATTATTTCCTGTACATTTGACCCCGACTCTAAAGTTGGGTAAATATATTGACGACGACCACCTTGCACTAAATTGACGTGTAAGTTGAGCGATATCACGGAGGATGTGAATGAAGTACCTCCAATAGCCCGACATAACCCACCACTTACTCTTATCACTACCTCGGTGCCTGTCATTGAATGATGGGGGTACCCCAAAATGTAGGATACATTCAACAGTAGGTTATTTAGACTTTCGGGGGGCAAGATAAAAATGGTACTATATAAAGAGAGAAGAATGACTACCAAGGAGATGTTAGAGTTGTCTGAGTTTGAAGAGCACTTTTAAAAGTTCTTGTTTTAATGGATGATAAGAGTACCCAGAAAATATGGTAAAGTATGTGTTCGTGTGTTTTACGTTGCATACAAAGGTGAGCTACCGAGGCAATATCCACAGGGCTAGTTGTGAAAGTGAGGCAATCCTATTACCTCCCTTATGATTTTTGGAGTTTGGGTTGATATTTATCCCTAAAACATTGGGAGATTCTTTTATGGGTCAGAATATCAGGCTCCAACCAACATAACAAAGATGGAATATAGGATGGAAGAGATGAGGAAGATAACCAAGAGGATGTTGAGTTTTGAAGATAAAATGGACATTTTTAAGTGGATTCCATAGCATGATGCTTCAAATAGCATAAATGCAGTTTGGGTTGTAAGAGGCCCCGGGTTGGTCTTATAATAGATAAAGAAGAGTACCCTCAACTTTGAGTGTAAGGCTTGGTGGACACTTTCCCGACACCGCTGTGTCCTATGACAGGTGATGATGTTCTGAGCCTAGTCCGGGCTGCTATGATAGCCGGCTTCACAGTTTGTTATGATTTTGATATCGGTGAGTTCTTATCCCAAGAGTCTAGGGATAAGGCAGTTGGGGGGAAATGACATTTCTGGCCTACCCTTGCATGATTACACAGATTTGTCTGGCTACGAGAGTGTTGGAACTCCCTAGGATAAACGAGATGATTGAGTCCTGGAGGACATTTTACATTATCCTGATTAGAGATATGTCCAACCCTCTATCCCAACCGATGAGACATGATATAGATATTATGGCAAGATTGTTCCCTCAAGACAATCATACTGACACCCCTTCTATAGTTGTAGCTACTGATCTAGAGTCACAGATAGAGGGTGCACATACAGATTTAGTGAGTACTTCAAGTGCCTCTCCACCAGTATAATTTATGCCAGCTAGGACACGGGGTATGCCTCTAGGTATCATGATGATCTCCCAACCTGTATGGACCGAGGTTGTGACCAAATTAGCTACACTTGATACAAAAGTAGGTTACATGGAAGGAGGAGTGAAAAATTAGCTTGACAAGAAGTTTGAGAAACAGGATAGGTGAGTCAAAGGGCACCAAGATGCTTTTGAGTCGAGGATCACTCGACAGTTGAGTGGAGGTAAGATGCCAAATACTGTTAATATCAGATCAAAAAATGCAAAAATTAAGAATATGGTCTTAGAGCTTTATGAGAGACTGGTGGTTGTTGATCCCATTATAGAGATAGTGATTCCTACTGTCCATGTGCCTAATATTTAGGTAGACCTGGCTGATGCAACTATAGTGAAAACCAGAGAGAAAAGAAATAAGAGAAAGAAAAAGAGGAAGAAAACGAAAGAAGCTAAGAAGAGGGCCCATGCTAAGAGTATTCAGGATGAGAGGGATTGTGAGACAAGGGTATGAGAGATGGCCATAGGAGCCGATGGATCAATATCTCCAGCTGTTGATACTACAGGGGTTGAGGTTATGCCCCCGTCTACTATTGATTTAGTCACAGATGATGGAACGGTAGCTGATGAGAGTAGGACCCGATCTGAGGGCCTCTGTGCAAATGTCGATGACCCAGCACCTTGAGATCCTAGGTACGACTTTTATCCTTTCTCTATTTATTTATGCATAACTGAGGACACTGCAACGATCTTTAATTAGGGGTGAGGGTTACTCCTAAAAAAATTAGTAGTAGCTGACAAAGATGTAGCTAAAACTGAAAGCCTATTATGAATTGAAGGTTTGATGCACGCAGCTGAGAAAGGGAGTAGATCAACACGCCTATGATAATGGATTATTTTTTATTATGATTTAGGAGGATTTTGAAAATTTTCAGTTTTATTGAAAGACTTTGTTTTGATTTTTAATTTGTGATTTTGGAAATACTGCTGATTTGAAATTCTATTGTGAAAAGTTGTGTTTAAATCAAAAAATAGTTGAGCCCCCTACAAAAAATTTTGTTTAAATAATTCCGTTACAGGTATACATGTGTAAGACTATTGTGAATCTGAAAATGGAATTAGTATTACAGATAGAACACTTAGAGATAAATAGTTGCATAGTTAGATAACTAGTGCTTAGTAATATAACCCTGTATAAGTGTGTGTGAGATATACTAAGATCTCGGTGTGTTGGAATCTAGAAGCCTCCTAGTGTATTTTACATAGGTCTAGGATAGTTATGTAGGAGATGATCATAGGTTTTTTTGTGTGAGTCCAGTTGAGTCTAAAATTCCCTAAAGAAATGAATGAATCCCCTTTGATCAAAATAGTTGAGATTTCATAGACCAATTTTTGTTGTTGTCTATCACCTTCCTATTTAACTTACAATGAATCTATTTTGGCCCTAGTCCTCCTATGGACACTATGCACTTCAACTCAGGAAAATCTCCTAAGTTGAGAGTGGCTGTTATAAGGGTGCGTAAGAGAAAACTGAGTATGAAGAAAATGGGTAGAAGAGAAATAGTTGAAACCTGAGAAGGGGTGGTGAAAATAAAATAAAAGTTGCAATGAAAATTAAAAAAAGTAAGTGCTAGAAAACCACATCTGACCCACTTAGAATATGCTTAAAAGAAAAAGGTAGACATAAGGGTGGCAATAAAAGAAGTGAAAAGTGAGTGGACCCCGAGAAAGGCATAGTATCTAGGAGGCATAGTTACTAAATGAATTATAAAAGATATCATACCATCCCGAAGACTACGTTACAAGATAAATAAAGTCCTATAGTAGTCTTAGTATGACTGTCTGAAAACATAGGAAAAGAGCATAAGGGCAAGCCTATGGTATTCTATATCCACCAGTGGTAATTCTTTGTGAGTGAGAGAGTCACTTGTTATATTCCTAAATAGATTGATTTATCCCAAAAAGAGTAAATGAGATTTTTTTGACTGTGAGCGCACATGGGCCATATTTCTAAGTTGTTTGATGAATGTAATATATATCGATGCCCAATTGTCTATCCCTAATGTAATGCCATCATCAGTCAAATTCCCTCATGTTTCTATGTGTGCTAAATTATTACATGCAACTAAGTTTTGAAAGTTAGAAGTAGAGAGGGGAACAACAAGATTTAAATTAGGAACAACAAGATTTAAATTAAGTTCAAAAATCACTGTCATGGGTATCTTAAGAACTTCTTGTTTAAGCATCGTGTCAGTGCTAGAAAATAGTTATTTGGTTTTGTTTACCTGGGGACATGCAAAAGTTTAAGTTGAGCGTGTTGATGTGTCGGGGAAACATGACACTTTCGATGATTAAAACAACGAATTTATTCATGAACTTAGGATATTTTGTTGGATATGATGCACTTTGGTATGAATTGCAGGTAAAACATATCTACAATAGTGTTTAAACAAACAGAGAAGAAAAAACCTGAAAAATATCAACTTTGAGGAGTATACAAGTCAACTCTTCAATCGTAACCTTCGATACAAATTGTACCCTCAACAGAACAAAAGCTCAATTTAAAGATCCAAGTATGGGGAAGATACGACTAAAGTATCTGAGTCGTAAGACAGGATATGAGTCATACAGAGAAGTCGTAAGCATAACAGAACCTGAGCTACTGATCAAAGATTGAAGTATCAGAAGTATTAAGGTGAACAGGAAGTTGAACCCTTGGGAGATGAGAAACTGGAATAGATAAGAGAAGGCAGGGTACGACTCGTATTATGCCGATACGAGTGAAGACTGAGTCATACCACTTCAAACTTAACTTTACATTTCTCATTTTTATTAGGGTTTTAATTTTATTTTGAGATACTATAAATATCCTAAGGTTTATGTTTTATTAGGTTACGCTCTTTTTCATATTATTACAATACTTTTACAATTGTTCTTGACATTTTAGGATTTATTCAATTAAAGACTTTCAAGTTTAATCATCTTATTCTTGTGCAATTGATTTTGTGTTTTCTTCATCAAGAATCATGGTTTCTTGCACAAACATGAGCGGTTAATCTCCTTGACTAGGGCTGTGGGAACCATGGAGGATTAGCTATATAAAGAAAATGTGAAACTCACCTGTTCTAGGCTTTCTGCTTGTATCTTAATCTTTTTAACGATAATTAATCTCAAGTATCTATAGTAACTCGAGATAGTCTGTAAAATGCATCCATTCCCACAGGGGAGATTGTGATTGGCAAAAGAATATTAGGATAGTAATTTGGGATTCACCTCCACCTTTTAGTTCCTTCTATATCATTGAATCACTTGATCCTACCCCGTGATAGGGAATTGAGGTCAGAGCAAGGAGCAATAAGGTGACACCCTGAGACTTACCCGGTAGAAGGTGAAATTTATCTTCAGGCTTATCAGGAGGCTGATAATACCTATCTTGTAGACTTTACATACAGAATAACAAAACAGTTGGGTTGATCACGAGAAATTTACGGAGTTGAGAATCCAGGGGGAACACAAACCTATTGTTTGTCTCATATAATCTACGACTCAAAAGTACTCAAGATTTTGGTTGCTACTTGCAATTGATATTACAATCCCCCAATTTACTTTTCTGTACTACTCGCGCATTACATCAAGCCAAGTAATTATTCATTTTTTCCCTATGGGATCGAACACAACCTAGTTAGGTTATTATATTTGCAATCGATTGTATTATACTTCTTATTGGAGTGTAGTTTTGGGAAACATCACTATGCAAGTTTGGTAACTAAAATTATAGTAAAAACTCAGCATCCTATACCCCTAGGAGACTCAGTTCTTTTTTTGTTCATTTCAAGTTTCATTTGTTAGGTGATGAACTTCCTAACTTGGATAAAAGTTATTTTAAATTTCATTCATTAGGTAACACATTTCCTAACTTGAACCTTTACTCCTAGAAGACACACTTTCTAGTCGAGTCATTTTATTTAACCCCTAGGAAACACACTTCCTTGTCTGGGTAATTAAAAATTCATATGTTAGGTGACACACTTACTAACTTTAATCTTTACTCCTAAAATTACTTTTTAGTTAAGTCATTTCATTTAACCCCAGGAGACACACTTCCTTGTATTGGGTATTTCCAGTTACATTTGTTAGGTGACGATCTTTCTAACTTGTATAAAAGGGTATTTCAAGTTTCATTAATCAGTTAATACATTTCCTAAATTAAACCATTAATCCTAGAAGATAGGCTTTCTAGTCGAGTTCTTTTATTTCAACCCTAGGAGATGCACTTCCTTGTCTGGGTATTTCAGTTTTCATTTGTTAGGTGACACACTTCCTAACTTGAATCTTTACTCATAGAACATGTACTTTCTAGTTGAGTCCTTCTATTTAACCCCTAGGAGACACACTTCCTTGTCTGGGTATGTCAGTCTTCATATGTTAGGTGACACATTTCCTAACTTGAACCTTTACTCCTGGAAGATGCACTTTCTATTTGAGTCATTCCATTTAACCCTAGGAGATTTATTTTCTTATTTGGGTAATTCAAGATTCACTTGTCAGGTGACGCACTTCCTAATTTTAATCTTTACTCTTAGAAGACGCATTTTAAAGTTAGAGTCCTCCATGTTAACCCTTAGGAGACAAACTTCCTAATTTTGGTATCAATTTTACTCTCAAGATATGCATTCCTCTATTAAGACTTTAATTCATCCTTTTCACTGTATTTTTAAAATTTAAGATTGGTGATACTCATAACTTTTCCTAGTAGAAGATGAGTCAAAGCAAAAAATATGTGTTGTATGGGATTTTACTTTATGCTTAGGACCCTTCTGGATAATGGGAATTTACTTTCTACTAAGACCCCTCCTGGATAATGGAATTTTACTTTTTTGCTTAGGACTCTCTTGGATAATGGGATTTTATTTTTTTCTCAAGACCTTCCTGGATAATGGGACTTTACTTTTTGATCAGAACCCTCTTGGATAATGAGAATTTACTTTCTTCTCAGGACCCTCCTGGATAATGGGATTTTATTTTTCTTCTTAGGACCCTCCTGGATAATGAGATTTTATTTTTAGTGCAGGACCCTCCTAGATAATAGAAATTTACTTTATTCTTAAGACCCTCCTGGATAATGGGATTTTATTTTGGGCTCAGGACCCTCCAGGATAATGAGATATTACTTTCTTCTCAATAACCTCCTGGATAATGAGATTTTATTTTCTGCTCAGGACCCTCCTGGATAATGGGATTTTACTTTTTGCTCTAGACCCTCCTGGATAATGGAATTTTAATTTCTACTCAAGACCCTACTAGATAATGGGATTTTACTTTTCCTCAGGACCTTTCTGAATAATGGGATTTTATTTTTTTCTCAGGACCCTCCTGGATAATGGAAATTTACTTTCTGCTCAGGATCCTCCAGGATAATGAGATTTTATTTTATGATCAGGACCCCCTTGGATAATGAGATTTTATTTTATGCTCAGGACCCTCCTGGTTAATGGAATTTTACTTTATGCTCAGGACCTTCCTGGATAATAGGAATTTACATTCTTGTAAGACCCCACAAAATCCTAAGATCTACTCAGTCTTTAAGTTTGCTAAGGGGTCCCTGACTTAGAAAATTGTAGCTAAGTATTCAGACATAGTATTATTTGGGCCTTAATAAGTTGGCAACTCTATTTCACTACTCTTATGACCTTAACGTATCGATCTTTAGATTTATTCATGATTAGGAATGTCAGTAGGTATTTTTGGATGAGTTTCAAATTTTTTGGACCTTGTTTGAACCAAGTTTGGGAATCCAAAATAGTGCATCGACACGATCTCGGTGTGGCACATTGGCGATCGTATCGATCAATATTTTCCCTTTGCTTAAGTGAAAATTTGCAGTGAAACGATGTGGACTCAATGCAGCGCGTTAGCCATCGCATCGATGCCAATGATGCGACACATCGATCTGCACATTGATAGTTCAGTTTTCAGTAATTAAAAAACCGTATCCTTATGGGTATTTGGGTCTTTTCCCACATCCTTCAGCCCCCCATAACAAAAAATTTAGCCTTATATTTGCAGCATACACTCATTATTTCACAAATTGCTCAAGAACAAAAATCCTAGGTGATTGAATTTCAAATTCAAGGCTCAAGATTCCACCGTTAATCTTTAAGAATTTAGCAACCAAGGTATGTCAAGTGTTCATCCAAGGGTTCCTTTCACCCTTGGAGTCCAAGAATATCCTTTAAATTTCAAGTAGCTTGATTTCATGCTTTCCATGATTTTAATTCAAGTGTATTCATGATTATAATGTTGATTGGATTTCTATTCCATGATTAAGTGCAAGATTTATGTAAAAACAACTATTATGTATGTAGTATCATGTGAATTCATGTTAAAGCCTTAAAATTTGTGATGCTCAAGTGTTGATTAGTACTATGTGCATATACAATGCCTTCCAAGTGTTTGATGAGATGTTCATGAGAATTAAATAATGAAATTATATCATGTTAGCATGTATTCAAGTTCATGGCATGCAAGTGCTTGCTAGAATGTCCCAATGAATGAATGATGATCAAGTAGTTATTTATCATGTTTTCAGATTTAGCCATGTCTTATAATTTATGCTATCGAGTCCTGGGGGTATTTAATACCCGACAATTTAGCTGATTACCTAGAGCCATGGTCAGTCTCAGGATAGTATCAGTTAAGTCACAATCAGTAGTACTCTTAGTCAGTTACAGTACTCAGGAAAAACTCAGTAGACTCAGTATCAGTCCAGTACAGTTCAGTATTCAGTTCAGACCTCAGTAAATTCAGCCAGTTAAAAGAATTTAGTAGTATTTCGTTAGTCAACGGAACTCGGTGAACTCAGTTCAGTTTAGTTAGACAGTATAATCAGTAACATTTTAGTCAAACCTAGTATAAACTAGAAATCAGTTCAGTGTCTATTCAGTTGGGAGTAGGACTCAGCACCTAGTGAACCCACAGATTGTGACTCACCTGCCAGTAGAGGGTGTGATTCTTAAAAGCAGTCCTTGTGTTCCAAAACTACGTAACCAGCATAGGTTGAGATATAAACCTACCAGTTGAGGGTTGATGAGGTGATCTACCTTCCAATTGAGGGTACCACCATTCTCGTTCAGAGCACCTGCCAGATGAGGGTGACTCATATTGTCTTTACCTGTGGCGCGATACTGACACCCTTCAAGCTAGTGTTAGAGGTTGGACCCTAATCAGTTAAGAGAGGGGTATATTGGTTAGATGATTACTTCCCACAGTCTCAGTTTAAGTTCCATACTCAGAATAGAACTCAGTTTAGTTCTACAGATTCAGGAGTGTCAGATACAGTCACTCAGCTCAGTACAAAACTCAGTATAGTTCCACAAAATCTAGACTATAAGATACAATCATTTAGTTATTAGTAATTCAGTATCAGTATACTCAGATATCAGTCAATCAATATTCATTCTCAGTATTCAGTATTATCACGATCTCAGTTACAGTTTACGTATTCATGCATGTAATATCATTCAGTTATATTCATTTCATTCAATTAGTATTGTTCATGCATAAGAACCCACACATTCCAGCCTACCTCACTTTGCTTACCAGTACATTCAAAGTACTGATGCATACCTTTTTTTGTGCTATGATATTTATATCATAGGTTCAAATACGCGGGATCCCGAGCACCCTTAGCAGTTACAGATTTTCAGCAATATGAGTTAGTGGTAAGTCCTTATAGTTCGAGGACATGATTTTTATTTGTGTATTTTAGTTTATTTCAGTAGCCGGAGTTATTTGAGGACTTGTACCATCAAATCCACATTTCAGACAGTTTAGAGGTTTTTTAGACTAGAGTATTTTAGGATAGATATTTTATTTTTGAAATTGTTATACCATATTCAGTTTTAATACGATATTGAACCTTATGTCATGTTTTCCGCCTAATTTCCACATATTTGTTGTATTATCATTTAGTTATTTCAGCAGGTACTAGTCATGGGTTAACTTGTGGTCCTTCGATACTATGAGCACCGTGTAGCATCCGGGGTACTGACTCGGGGTGTTACAAACTTGGTATCAGAGCGTAAGGTTCAATAGAGTCCTAGGAAGTCTGAAAGCCACATCTATTAGAATCTTTTGCATGGATATATAGCGCGCCACACTTATGGACATGAGGCTGCGAGGTGTTTTAGGAAAAGTTTACCTTCTTTTAGTACTCATATCATGTGAGTGAGCATAAGCTCCACTTAAACTCTCTGTCTAATCCAAGTTTCTCTTCCGTTCATAAAATATGCCTTCAAAGAGGACTAAGGAGAGAGGAACGGGAGACCATCCAGAACCCCAACCCATTCAACCAAATCTTCTGGATAAACATATCTCTCATATGAATTAAGAGAAGCCTTCATCATCCTATCTTATTTTGTGGAAACTCCAGAATGAACATCCAGCTACTGTTCCAGCCAACCCAGTGGCCAATAATGCCGCTGCCAGGATTCGAGATTTCACCCGAATGAACCCTCCATCTTTTACAGGATCTAATTCAGATGAGGACTCTCAGGAGTTTCTTGATCAGGTTTAGAAAGCTATAGATATTATGGGGGTGACTGCTGTTGAGAGCAAGGAGTTGGACGCATATTAGTTTTAAGATATGGCCTACTCATGGTTCAAAGAGTAGAAAGCAGAAAAGGCTGCAGATGCAAGGCCCATAGAATGGGAAGAGTTTGTCACTAATTTTCTGGATAGGTTCTTCCCATTGGAGTTGAGGGAAGCTATGGTTTTGGAGTTTATAAATCTAAAGTAGGAAAGCATGACAATGAAAGAGTATTATCTCAGTTTTACTCAAATATCTAGATACGCTCCTCATATGGTAGAAGATAGCATATCTAAGATGAGTAAGTATTTGTCTGGTATGTCTAATAGTATGGTCAAGGAGTGTAGGACCGCAATGTTAATTAAAGAGATGGATATATCCAGGATCATGGTCCATGCTTAGCAGATAGAGGAGGCTAAGAATAGGGAGAATGAGAGGGAGAACAAGAGAGTGAGAATAGGTAGTTTCAACTTCCCTAACCCTAAGTCAAAGGGTAGGAAATATTCTCAGTTCCAGCTCCGTCCTTAGCCAGTGCTCCAGTGTCAAAATTCAAAGATAACAATAGAGATAAGGCACCAGAACCTAAACCCTAGGGTAGTGTTAGAATCGCTCGAACCAATCCCCTTTGTCAGAAGTATGGCAAAAACCACTAGGGTATCTGCAGAACGGGTAGTGATGTGTGTTTTGGGTATGGCAAGCCAGTCCACAGAGTCAGTAATTATCCCTATTCAGGTTTTTAGGGTCAGTATAATCATCCCCCAGCTCAGTCTGGTTGCCCGTATCAGCAGGGTGCCGCATCCAGTCCCATCAGTGGGCAGTGCCTAACTAGATTCTATGCTCTTCAGTCCCGACAGGATCAGGTAAGTTCTCCTGATGTGCTCACTGGTACGTTATAATTTTTCTATTTAAATGTTTATGCTTTTCTAGATCTAGGAGCTTTGTTGTCCTTGGTTACTCCATATATAGTCATTGATTTCGGAGTCAGTCCTAAAATTCTAGCAGAGCCTTTCTCAGTATCTACCCAGTGGGTAAATGTATCATAGCCCGACGGGTATACAAGAACTGTCCGATTATGATATCTCAGAAAGTCACTTCAACAAGCTTAGTTGAATTAGAGATGACTGGTTTTGATGTTATTCTCGGCATGGATTAGCTTTATTCTTGCTATGCCTCAGTCGAATGCAAAAATAGAATTGTCCATTTCCAGTTTCTGAATGAACCCGTTGTTGAGTGGAGGGGTAGTACTTCAACACTTAGGGGTCATCTTGTTTCTTACCTTTTGGTGAGAAAAATGATATCTATAGGATATGTCTACCATCTCGTTCAAGTCCAGGACTCAAGTTCAGAAACCCCTACCATTGAATCTGTGTCAGTAGCATGTGAATTCCCAGATGTATATCCCAAAGATCTTCCCGAAGTTCCTCCCAAAAGGGAAATTGACTTAGGAATAGACCTTCTTCTAGATACTCATCCCATATCAATTTTGCCATATAGAATGGCCCCAGCAGAACTTAGATAATTAAATGAACCATGAAAAGATCTCCTAGATAAGGGATTTATCAGACCTAGTGTGTCCCCGTGGGGCGCACTAGTTTTATTTATGCCTAAGAAAGACTATTATCTCAGAATTTGTATTGACTAACATTATCTAAATAAAGTCACAATAAAGAACAAGTATCCACTTCCCAGAATCGATGACTTGTTTGACCAACTTCAGGGTGCCAGTTACTTTTCTAAGATAGACCTCAAATCAGGCTATCATCAACTCAGAGTTAGAGAATTTTACATCCCAAAGAGAGCTTTAAGAACTCGTTATGGTCACTTTAAATTATTAGTCATATCCTTTGGTCTTACTAATGCCCCAGCAGCCTTTATGGACTTGATGAACCATGTGTTTAAATAGTACTTGGATATGTTTGTCATAGTCTTCATAGATGACATTCTTGTCTACTCCCGCAGTGAGCATGATCATGCAGACCATCTCAGAATAGTATTGCAGACTCTCAGAAACCATCAGTTATTCACCAAATTCTGTAAGTGTGAATTTTGGCTAAGGTTAGTAGCCTTCCTTGGCCATATTGTTTTCGGTGATGGCATTAGAGTTGATCCCCAAAAAACCAAAGCAGTGAGAAACTGGCCTAGACCCATCTCTCCATTAGATATCTGAAGTTTCTTAGGCTTGGCTAGATATTACCGATGGTTTGTTGAGGGATTTTCATCTATTGCATCCCCTATGTCCAGATTGACTCAGAAGAAAGTCAAATTCCAATGGTCAGATTCTTGTGAAAAGAGTTTTCAGGAGTTGAAGACTCGACTAACTACACCTTTAGTTTTAACCCTACCAGATGGTTCAGATGGGATTTATGGTATATTGTGATGCCTCTAGAGTCAGTTTGGGATGTTTCTTGATACAGACAGGTAAGGTCATAGCCTACGCCTCTAGATACCGTAAGCCCCATGAAAAGAACTATCCTACTTATGATCTTGAGTTAGCAGTAGTAGTATTTTCTTAAAGATTTGGAGGCACTATTTGTATTGTGTGCATGTTGATGTGTTCATAGAACATAAGAGCTTGCAGTATGTGTTCTCTCAGAAAGACCTAAACCTCCATCAAAGAAGATGGTTGGAGTTATTGAAAGACTATTACATGAGAATTTTGTATCATCCAGGTAAAGACAATATAGTAGCTAATTCTCTCTGTAGGATGTCTATGGGTAGTGTTTCTCATGTGAAGGATGGTAAGAAGAAGTTAGCTCAGGAAGTTCATCATCTTGCCTGACTAAGTGTTCACTTAGTCGATTCATCAGAAGGTAGTGTATGGGTAAAGAGTAGTTCAGAATCATCCCTAGTTTCCTAGGTGAAGGAAAAGCACGATAGGGATCCCAATCTATCTAAGTTAAAGAAATCAATCAGAGATCAGAAAGTAGAGGTCTTCTCCCAAGGGGGAGATGGTGTTTTGCGTTATCAGGGTCAGCTATGTATGCTAGGTGTAGACGGCTTAAGATAAAAAATTCTTGCAGAAGGTCATGGTGTGTGCTACTCTATTCATCCAGGGGCCACTAAGATGAACTATGATTTGCGGGAGATCTATTGGTAGAGTGGGATAAAGAGAGATATTGCATAGTTTATGGCTAAGTGCTCAATAGGTCAACAGGTTAATATTGAGTATCAGAAGCCTAGTGGGTCTATGCAGGAGTTCAATATTCCTACCTGGAAATAGGAAGAAGTGAACATGGACTTTGTGACGGGTTTTCCTTATACTCGTCGTAAGCATAATTCAGTTTGGGTCATTTTAGATAGGATGACCAAATTAGCTCATTTCCTACCAGTCCATACCTATTATTCATTCGAGGATTATGCCAAACTCTATATCATGGAGTTGGTCATTATCTCAGATAGAGGTACCCAGTTTACCTCTTATTTCTGGAAGGCATTCAAAAAAGGTCTTGGTACCTGAGTTCACCTCAGTATAACCCTTCATCCTTAGATAGATGGTCAATCATAAAGGACCATTCAGACTTTAGAAGGTATGCTGTGAGCATGTGCGATAGACTTTAAAGGTAGTTGGGATGACCACTTTCCTTAGATTGAATTCACATATATCAACAACTATCATTCTAGAATTTGAATGGAACCATTTGATCAACTTTGTGGGAGGAGGTGTAGATCTCCCATTGGTTGGTTTGAAGTGGGTGAGGCCATAGTGGTAGGGCCTGACTTGGTATTTGATACCTTAGAGAATATTTAGTTGATCAGGAAAAGGCTTAAGACAACTTAAAGATGATAGAAATCATACGCAGATGTACGCAGAAAGGATCTCGAGTTTGAGATTGGGGATTTTATGTATTTGAAAATCTCTCCTATGAAAGGAGTGAAGAGGTTTGGCAATAAGAGGAAACTTAGTACCTGATGTATCGATCCTTACCAAATTCTCAACCGTTTCGAAAAGGTATCTTATGAGCTTGAGTTGCCATCAGACTTAGCTTCAGTGCATCCAGTGTTCTATGTCTCCGTGCTTAAGAAATGCATAAGTGACCTAGCAGTCGTAGTCCCTATAGAGGGAATATATATTCAGAATAGCCTCTCTTATGAAGAGATTCCAGTCGAAATTCTTGATTATCAGATTCGTAGACTGAGGAACAAAGAAGTTTCTATAGTCAAAGTACTTTGGCAGAATCAGTCCGTTGAGGGAGATACTTGGAAAGCTGAAGCAGATGTGCGGATGAAGTATCCTCACCTTTTCTTCACAAACTAAGACTCAACCCAAGGTAACAGATTTTCTTTGAATTTACTCAGTCTAAAGTTCAGATATAGATACCAACTTAGTATCAATTAACGTTGCATACTCACTCATGCATTCACGAATCACTTCAGTCATGTACTCATATATCAGACATGCATGTTTAGTATATAAGATCATCTTATCAATAATCCCAATCATGCATTCATGAAACATGTTTATCTATGTACTCATGCATCAAATATGCATGTTCAGTATGATAATTCAGTATATCAATAATTTCAGTCAGAAAATCAAGCTTCAGTGGTGCATGTCCAGAGTCTAAATCCAGTCTATCAGTATTCTCAGTCTAATCAGTCTCATTCGAGGATGAATATTCCCAAGGGGGAGATATTGTAAGACCCCGTAAAATCCTAAGCTCAACTCAGTCTTTTAAGCTTGCTAAGGGGTCCCAGATTAGAAAATTTTAGCTAAGTATTCAGACTTAGTATTATTTTGGCCTTCATAAGTTGGAAACTCTATTTCATGACTCTTATGACATTAAAGTATCGATTTTTAGATTGATTCATGATCAGGAATATCAGTAGGTGTTCCCGGATGAGTTTTAGAGTTTTTAGACCTCGTTTGGGAATCCAAAATAGTGCATCAACGCGATCTCGGTGTGACGCGGTGGCTAATGTGTTGATCAATATTTTTACATGGCTCTAGTGACAGTTTCTAGTGAACCGTTGTGGACTTGATTTGATGCCTTGCCCATCACATTGACGCCAATGATGCGGTACGTCGATCTGCGCATCGACAGTTTAGTTTTTAGTCATTAAAAAGTCGCGACCTTAGGGGTATTTGGGTCTTTTCCCACGTTCTTCAGCCCCCAAAAATATGAAATTTATCCTTGTATTTGCAACATACACTCATTATTTCACAAATTACTCAAGAACAAAAAACCCTAGGTGATTAAATTTCAAATTCGAGGTTCAAGATTCCACCGTTAATCTTTAAGAATTTAGCAACCAAGGTATTCCAAGTGTTCATTTAAGGGTTCCTTCTACCCTTAGATTCCAAGAAACTCCTTTAAACTTCAAGTAGCTTGATTTCATGCTTTCCATGATTTGGGTTCAAGTGTATTCATGATTATAATGTTGATTGGAGTTCTATTCCATGATTAAGTGCAAAATTTATGTAAAAACAACTATTATGTATGTAGTATCATGTGAATTCATGTTAAATCCTTGAAATTTGTGATGCTCATGTGTTGATTAGTACTATGTGCATATATAATTCCTTCCAAGTGTTTGATGAGTTGTTCATGAGAATTAAATAATGAAATTATATCATATTAGCATGTATTCAAGTTCATGGGATGCAAGTGTTTGCTAGAATGTCCCAATTAATGAATGATGATCAAGTAGTTATTTATCATGTTTTAAGATTTTGCCATATCTTATAATTTATGATATCGAGTCTTAGGAGTATTTAATACCCGATAATTTAGCTGATTACCTAGAGCCATGGTCAGTCATAAGATAGTATTAGTCATGTCACGATCAGTAGTACTCTCAATAAATTAAAGAACTCAGGAAAAACTCAGTAGACTCAGTATCAGTCCAGTACAGTTCAGTATTCAATTCAGACCTCAATAAATTTCGCCAGTTAACAGAATTCCGTAGTATTCCGTCAGTCAACAGAACTCAGTGAACTCAATTCAGTTCAGTTAGACAGTATAATCAATAATAGTTTAGTCAAGCATAGTATGAACTAGAAATCAGTTCAGTGTCTATTCAGTTGGTAGAAGGATTCAGCACCGAGTAAACCCGCGGATGGGGACTCACATACCAGTAGAGATTGTGATCCTTAGAAGTAGTCCTTGTATTCCAAAACTATGTAGCTAGCATAGGTTGAGACATCAACCTGCCAGTTGAGGGTTGATGAGCTGATCTACCTGGCAGTTAAGGGTACCACCATTCTCGTTCAAAGCACCTGCCTGATGAGGGTGACTCATCTTGTCTTTACCCTTGGCACGGTACTGACACCCTTCCAGCTAGGGTTACAGTTGGACCCCAATCAGTTCAGAGAGGGTCATGTCGGTTAGATGATTACTTTCCACAGTCTTAGTTTCAGTTCCAGTCTCAGAATAGAACCCAGTTCAGTTCTACAGATTCAGGACTGTCAGATACAGTCACTTAGCTCAGTACGTAACTCAGTATAGTTCCATAGAATCTAGAATGTCATGTACATTCATTCAGTTATCAGTAATTTAGTATCAATATACTTAGATATCAGTTAATCAGTATTCAAACTCAGTATTCAGTGTTATCATGATCTTATTTACAGTTTACATATTCATGCATGTACTCTCATTCAGTTATATTCATGTCATTCAGTCAGTATTATTCATGCATATGAACCCACGTATTTCAGCCTACCTCACTTTGCATACCAGTATATTCAAAGTATTGACGCATAGCTTTTTTTTGCACTATGATGTTTTATATCATAGGTTCAGACGCACGGCTCCCGAGCACCCTTAGCAGTTACAGATTTTTAGCAGTTAGAGTTAGTGGCGAGTCCTCATAGTTCGAGCACATGATTGTTGGACATAATTGTTATTTCAATATTTTAGTTTACTTTAGTAGCCGGAATTATTTGGGGACTTGTCCCATCAACACCACATTTCAGAAAGTTTAGAGGTTTTTCAGACTAGAGTATTTTAAGACATATGTTTCAATTTTGGTATTGTTATACCGTATTCTGTTTTAATAAAGTATTGAACCTTATCACCTGTTTTATACCTAATTTTTGCATATTTGCAGTATTATCATTCAGTTATTACAGCAGATACCAGTCATGGATTAGCTTGTGGTCCTTCGGGACTATGAGCACCGTGTAGCATCTGGGGTACAGACTCGGGGCGTTACAATTCTTCTCAAGATACTACTGCATAATGGAATTTTATTTTATGTATTTATTTATTTTGCTCAGGGCCCTCCTGGATAATGGAAATTTACTTTCTGCTCAGGATCCTCCTGGATAAAGGGATTTTATTTTCTGTTCAGGACCCTCTTGGATAATGGGAATTTACTTTATGCTCAGGACCCTCCTGGATAATGGAGTTTTATTTTCAACTCAGGACCCTCCTAGATAATGGGAATTTACATTCTGCTCAAGACCCCCCTAGATAATGGGATTTTATTTTCTACTCAGAACCCTCCTGGATAATGAAAATTTACTTTCTACCTAGGACCTTCCTGGATAATGGGAATTTGGGACATTAATTTCAGCTCTGGACCTTTCTGAATAATGAGAATTTACTTTCTTCTCAGAACCCTCCTGTATAATGAGTTTTTATTTTTCTGGACCTTTCTGAATAATGAGAATTTACTTTCTGCTCAGAACCCTCCTGTATAATGAGTTTTTATTTTTCTACTCAGGACCCTCCTGGATAATAGAAATTTACTCTTTGCTCAAGACCCTCCTAGATAATTGGATTTTATTTTCTTCTCAGAACCCTCCTAGATAATTGGATTTTAATTTTCGCTCAGGACCCTCTTGGATAGTTAGACTTTACTTTTCTAGTTCACCTTTTACTTTGAGTTTAGGAACATGTTTGGAAAATCACAATTCTCAGTGTTGAAGTTAGGAGACCGCTTGGAGAATAGGGTGAAGAAATTACAAGTCAGGAACCTGACTGAAGAATAGGGTGATGAATAGCAAGTCAGGATGCTCACCTAGAGAATAGAGTGAATATTATCACTTGCAAGTTCAAGAGTCATCCTGAAGAATAGGGTGAAGATTTTCAAGTTCAAGTCAGAAAAAAGTCTGAAGAATAAGTCAATTCTAAAGTTCCTCTTCAGTGCCAAGAATCAACATGGAGGAACATTTCATTTTCCAAGTTCAACTCAAAATAACGACTGTCTCCCCAAGTCATGAAAATTCAAGTCAAGATTCCAGAAAATTTGTGTATAGATAGGATTTTTCACTTGTATCTTCATATTCAATTTTATTTTTTCATTTGGATGTAAAAGCAAAAGTCATGAATCGAAAACTCGACGGGACCTCACTCGACCTCTAACTCATCATCTTACCATTTAACCTCTTTGAAATACATATGACCTGATTCTCTTATAACCCGGGTTATATAGGCGGTCTCAAATTAGGACTCGGTCGTATCTCTTTTTTCTTTCTTCTACCTTTTCAAATAACCGGCGGGTCAAAACATATTTCGTTGTCTACTTCTTTATATGAAAATACTTAGTGTATTCAAACAAAGAGGAGCAAATGTAGACACGTTATTACCCTCCCCTAAATTTTCCGTATTTTTAGAATTAAAAAATTATTTTTTTATCTAATATATTTTTTCAGCTTTTATTTTTGTTTTTAGTAGGTTTTATTTGAACATTGTGAAAAAGATTTTCTTTAAAAATAGAGCTCCATTTTAGGGTATATTTTATTTTTATTTTTATTTTAATAGTAAAAATATTTTAAAAAATATGTTTCTTTCATCTTAGATTTTAATATAAAGCTATAATTTTATTTTTTTCTTAATTATATTTTATTTTAGGCTAGTTGTAAATTTTTTTGATATTATCGTAAGTATAAAAATTAATTAGTTAATATTTCATTTATTTATTTATTTTAAATTTTATTATTATTTATTTTATATATATTTTAAATTAAAAAAAGAAAAAAAATAAAATTTTATCCTAATAAAACCACCCTTTTCCATATTCCCTCAATCTCTCCCACAATCTTTTTTTACCAGCAAATTCCCTCAACTCCTTCAACTTCCCCAACACTACACATTATATACCAACACACACATGAAAAAAGACGGACACAGAGAAAGAGAAAAAGAGAAACAACCAAATTTGAGAAGAAACAAAGAGAGACAGTCATACTTACAAAAAAACACAAAAAGGAGAACAAGAGAGAACATTGGTCGGTAAAACAAAACTTGAGAGAAAGGAACGGATAGGGAGGATTAGAAAAGAAAAGGAGAGTGAAAAAGTGAGGAGAAAGAATGAGACAGAAAGAGACAATCAAAAATTAGAAGAAACAAAGAGAGAAAAGAAGTGAGAAAAAGAGAGAAGATAGTATTCTTGGAGACTGAAGTTTGAAGTCCGCGTTTGGTTGTCGTTTGAAGTTTTTGGTAACGACATTCTTTCTTCTATATTGGATTTATTTCATCACAGACGTTTTTATCCAACCCAGTACCAATATTTTTGTAAGTTTTATTGAGTATCAAAGCGTGAATAATGTTATTTATATGATATATGTGTTATTCATGTTTAAAGTTTGATAACGTTAAATAATTTGCCTTTTATTATTTTTACTTTGATACCATTAGTCTCTATATTTGTAAATTGTAAATATGTTAAGAAGTTAATGAGTTGATAAAGGAAAATTAAACATGATGTATTGACTAA
Source organism: Capsicum pubescens (assembly GCA_030864215.1). Classification (NCBI taxonomy): domain Eukaryota; kingdom Viridiplantae; phylum Streptophyta; class Magnoliopsida; order Solanales; family Solanaceae; genus Capsicum; species Capsicum pubescens. The sequence goes on from CM061544.1 coordinate 124,890,034, forward strand.
TCGATGATTTTGAGTTTTAGACTAAAATTAAAAGAAGCCATGTTAGTCAATAAATGGTGGCTTTAATTTGTTGTTTCTTTATCTTCTTGTGAACAAATGTGGTATTCAAATTTATTTAGAATTTTAATATTGGTTAAGAACTTAATTTGATTCAAAGTCTAAAATTTTCAAAGGTTAATGGGAAGGTCTTAATTCCATTTTAGTGATCAATTTATATCACTGTCACTTTGTGAAAATTATTGTTAGTGTTTGCATGCTAGGGTATATTTTGCTTCAGTGGCTATTATTTCTTTTGTATTAATAGAAGTTGGTGGGAAGGGGAATGACGGATTAGACCAAGGCTCATTGGTTGATTTTCATGCATGTCTACCCATTATTATAAATTGATAATTTGAAACATATAGGATTTTTTTATTTTTTTTAAAATTATATGATATCCAACTAAATAGGTTTATAACTAAGTTCTTATAAAAAAAATTATTAATGTTTTACTCCGTTTTAGTTGAAATGCTAAATTTTTTTTTTTTTTTTTTTTTTTTTTATTATTATTTTAATGTTTCAATATTAGAATAGAGTTAAGAGATGAAGATGCAACTTGGATCCTTTAAAATGAATTTGCTACTGACATAATGGATGGTAAAAATGCTTGACATAGACTCAGTGTTCAGGGAAGCGTGATGCGGAAAAAAACAACAAGGCTCTGCTACACGCATTACGTGAATCGTGAAGCGATGCGAGCGCATCATTGAAGTGAAACAGTGAAGAAGAAGAAGAAGGGTGGTACTCGCACAGTGAAGAAGAAGAAGAAGTCGCATCAGTGGATTTCAAAGTTAACCTTAGAAAATTACAGCAATCGTAGTCATTGCAGTAGATTTTATTTTTTTTAAATTTAAAATTGACTCTAAATATAAAATCAACACGAAGTGACTCTTTTTTTTAATTTAAAGTTGACTCTAAAAATAAAACCAACATGATGCGCTTGCATCAGCCACATGCAGCGAGACAGGCTCGCATCTCTTCGCATCATCGCAATATGCAACGATGCGACCGCATTCCTGAACACTGATGGACTTGAATTTGTTTTTATTCTCTCTAAAAAAAAATATTAGTAAGAGTCAACAAAGTTTCTCCTATATCCATCGACAGTAGTTTGGCTATTCTTTATTTTTATACTTAGAACTCGAGATTTTGGTTAGTTTTCTTATTTGGTAACTTTATTTGAGTATTAAATATTTTGTAATATATCCAGTTTAGAGTTCTGGGTAGTGTCAAAATTACAACAAGTGTTTTATCTTAATATGTTTTATCAACTTTAGACTAAGACTAATCTTATGATCCAATTAACTAATCAATCATAGAAAATAAGTGAAATGGATCGCGGATTTATCTAAGATCCACCATAAATGATAAAAAAGAGAGAAGAAAAAACATTTATATATGAGGGAGAGAGAAGAGTTGTGGACTAATTCCAAACTCGTTGCAAATTTTAAAAGATCGGAGAGAAAAAATGAGAATAAAGTAAATAAGATAAAATTGTCTCAAGTTTACAAGAGACAAAATAAAAGCCTTTAACACATGATGAGCTTTAGACACATTTTTTTTTAAATGGTTAGTCTCATTTCAGAATGCAATGTACGTATCTTTGTAAGACGTTTAAAATAATTTGAGGATGCAATATTGTACTTCGTCAAAGATCATTGTAAAATTAACCTATATCATCTTAATTCAGAATAATAGATAAGTTTTAGAATATTATAAATTAGTGAATCAAGGCCTTCAAATATAATCTATCAAAATAGTTTAAGTTAAGTATAAGTTGATAAAAGCGATCGTGCTTGAACCACGGGACACGAGGGGTACCTCACACCTTTCCCTCGGTCAATAAAATTTTCTACCCAGTCTTTTATTTTTGCAGACCAACAAGGGTCATTTCATGTTGATTGGGGATTCAATAAGGTGACTTAGGACACCACAACTCAATTTCAAATGACGAATCTATAAATAAAACAATCCGTACTCAAAATCGTTACTTTAATTGGAACAACCCTTGAGCAAAAACAGGGTGTGATAAATATTTATCCTTTTTTCAAAATATTATTTCACTTTATCCCCCAAAAATGATAGTTGTCCAAAAAAAATTCAAATACAACTTGAAGTTGTATGAGAAAAAGTGAAAAGAATCTTCAACTTATTTTCACTATTTACTTTTTATCTTTTCATAAGTTCGAAAAATGTCTTTCAAAAAAGAAAATGGCCAAACACAACTCATACTTCAACTTGCAACTCCAACTCTTCAATTTTCTTAAGTTTCCGTGATCAAACGCCTATTAAATTTCATTCCTCTCAAAAAAATATTCTGTTCAGTTTGAAACGTAACTAAGTAGGCATTTGGCCATGAATTTTATTCACAATATTTAGTAATACTTTTCACTTTATTTTAGAATCATTGTTTGACCATAAAAACTTTATAGTATGGTTTTACAATATTTGAATTTTTAAAAATCACCTGTCACTATTTTTTGATTCACTTTTTATACTTTTTAATTTATTTTATTTTTCTGAATAATCTAATTTTTTTATTTCATAAAACTCTAAATGTTTTTAAATATATTTTCACTTTTATGTCTTTTAACTTTAAAAATATCCTATTTTTAAATTATCATTGTCGAATACAACTCTAACTTTATTTTCAACTTTTAAAATATCAAATAAAATGAATGTACTTTTGGTTTATATGCTAAAACTAGTCGTAATTATTTGTTCCATTTATTTCTCTTTTGTATTCTAGTCTAGATGGATAAAATATTAATAGTACTTATAAAAAACAAAAATAACAAAAATTTAACCCCATATTGTTTTACTAGGATTCTCTTCTTACAAACTATCTAATGTTCTCTTATATATATAGCACAGCGCCGCAACCCTTCCCCCAAACAAAGAAATAAAGCTTCACTCCGAACACCAAATTATCTAGTGACAAATCTATCGATGAAATCATTATGATTATTCTTTCAAATTTACCTAATAAATGTCTTCTGCGATTTAAGTGTGTTTCTAAGTCATGGTATTCTTAGCTATTAAACCCAAAATTCGAGCTCTCCAATCAACGTGGACACGGAGAAATTACCATGATGAAGTTGTTGGGTTCTAAGTGAATATGTGAATGAAAAATGAAGGAAATAAATGGAGGGAAAGTGAAGTAAATTTTTTACTTTAAGGAAGTAAAGTTCTCCCACATTGGTGGAAGAAAAGAACTTTCTTATGCTTAAATTTAGAAGCATTCATTCATATGGATAGTGAGGCAAGACCAAGACATGCCTTGTGCCATCGTCGCTCACTCGGCTTCAGCTTCGGATTTGGATTTGGAAGAAAGTGATAGAGACATTATATTTTGGACAAAATTTAGTCAAAACTTGAATAATTTTTCTCCATTTGCGGACGCATTTATGATGAAGTATGGATGCATTCACAATGCATCTCGAAAGGATGCGACTCTTTGAAGCAAGAGACACAATGATTGGGGAAAAAATGTGACCTATGCGTGCACCTGGCGACTTGCGAACGCAGGTCCAGTCCAAGTGCTGCACAAAACATACTGGAAATTTCCAAATGCCATATGCGGGCACAGGACCAGTGCAGAACCAGCACAGGTCGCTTGCAATTCCAGAAAGTTGTCTCTCTTCATAAACCATTGCTTCCGTTCTAAAGCAACACCTTTTGCTATAAATACCTAAATTATTTCTCAGGTAAAGACAAGAAATTTGAGTAGAAAAACATCTTGTTCTTCTTCTAATAAAAAACTAGTGTGATCTTCAAATCGTTAAGTGAGTTTGTGGTTTAGAAAATTTGAGGTCCACTATTTTTTGAAGTGAATAATTTTATCCTGGGAGGAGATATTTTATTAACCTCGGGTACTTAAGGGGAATAAATTCCTTAAGGATACACCATGAATTCGGTGGACTTGATTCTATCACTTTTCCTGTTTTCATATTCATTTTTTTAAGTTGGTTTTACTGTTTTTTCAGAAAATAGTAGAAACTTTATTTTGATAATTCATTTGAATTTGTGTTTGAAGTTTTTGAAACTTCTATGTAGTTCTTGAACTTGTCCTTAAATTTCGTGTTGAAGTTCATATTTCTAAATACAGATTTGGTAGACAGAAATAATAATCTTAAGAAATTTATTGTAATATGTATTTTTAGATTTCTGGATATTAAAGCTTGTTGCTTTCTACTCTATTTAAATTTAATAGTAATTTAAAGATATAAAAACTTTATCTCGATTTAAAATTTATTCGGTTAACGATTAGAAGAACATAAAAACTTCATTGTTAAACTAGAAACAAGTTGTTGTTTAAAGTTTAAAAATACTATAGTTAGTATTCTAACATACTGAATTGATTGTCTCTTTATGAAAACAAAAATGACTATTGAAAATCATGCTAATGTTGGAATGAAAAATGTCGCTTCAACAACTATTGCTACTTTATGTCCTTTGAGTGTTACACCCACCATGGCACCCACGAAGAAATTTGAGAAGTTTTCTGATGTGAATTTTAAAAAGGTGGCAACAAAAAATGTTCTTTTATTTGACTATATTAAGTCTTGAAAGATTCATATCAGAAATGCTTCAGGGTTGCCAGAAGAAACACCAAAAAAGGAAAGTTTTATAGTAATGAAAGCTTTGAAACCTTCGAATTTCTTAAGTAAGAACTACATATTAAGTGACCTTCAAGATGATCTGTACAATGTGTACAACAATGTGAAAATCTCTAAATAACTATGGGATTATTTGAAAAAGAAATACAGAAACAAGGATGCATGAATCAAAAAATTCACTGCTACAAGATTTTTTGACTTTAAAATGACAGACAATAAGGTTGGTGTCTCCCAAGTTCAAAAACTGTAAGTAATCATCGACAATCTCCTACAGGAAGGTATAAACTTAGTAAATACCTTTCTTAAACATATTAATTTTGTTATTGATAATAACATAACTTTTGATATAGGTTTGATTATGAATGAGGCTTTTCAAGTACCGACTATAATCAAGAAGTTACCACCTTTGTGGAAAGACTTCGAAAACTACTTGAAGCATAAGCTAAAGGAGATCTCAGTTGAAAACCTCATTGTGAGGTTACAGATAGAGGAGGATAACAAAGCAGCTGAGAAGGTGACTAAAGGGGATTTGCAATTAGTAGAGCGAATATCGTGAAGGATGACCCTAATAAATCAAAGAAAAGAAAGAAAGCATCTAGAAAGCAAAGAAATCCTCCTAAGAAGAAATTCAAATGAAATTTCTTTAACTATGGTACGGTTGGTAATAAGTCGGTAGATTGTCGAGCCCCAAGAAGGGAAAGAAAAGGTCAAGCCAATATTACTGAATTCAAAGATAAAGTAGATGATTTATACGCTATGCTTTCAAAATTCAACTTGGTTGGAAATCCTAGAGAGTGGTGACTGATTCAGGTACCACCTTTTATGTAGGTGCCAATAAGGAATCATTTGTATCATACACTCCGACTCAAGATGAGGAGAAGATACTTATGGCTAACTCTGCTACAATAAAAGCTGAAGGAACAAACAAGATTTTCTTGAAGATAGCATCAGATAAGGTGGTGAAACACAACAACATCCTTCATATTTTGGGGTTGCAAAAGAAGTTGGTTTCTACTTCACTTCTGACTAAGAATGAATTTAAAGGTGAATTTGTTTCTGACAAAATTGTAATTAGTAAAAGAGTAAGTGTATGTGGTAAAGGTTACCTCACTGAGGGACCTTTTAAGATCATTGTAATGAATGTTGAAATCAATAAAAGTTCTATTTCTTCTTACGTACTTGATTCAAGTGAATTGTGGCACGAACATTAAGGACATGTCAATTACAAAACCTTGTGAAAACCAATTAATTTAAAAGTTTATCCTAACTTTGAGTGCAATAAATCAAAGTGTTAAACATGTGTGAAATCAAAGTATGTGAAGCATCTATATAAGTCTGTTGAAAGGAATTACAGTGCCTTAGACTTAATCCATACAAACATTTATGATATGAAGTTAACACCATCTCGTGGTGTGAAAAAGTATTTCATAACCTTTATTAACAATTTCACTAGATATTGTTATATTTATTTGATAAATAGTAAGGATGAAACAATAGACATTTTTAGGCAATATAAAACTAAAGTTAAAAATCAATCAGATAGAAAGATCAAAATGATAAGAAGAGATAGGGGTGAGGAGTCTGAATCTCCTCTTACGGAGATATGTTTGGAAAATAAAATTTTCTATAAAACTACTACTCCATATTCACCTCAATCAAATGGAACTGCATAAAGAAAAATCAAATGCTGAAGAAAGTGATGAATGCCTTACTCATAAGTTTTGGTTTACCGTAAATTTTTTGAGGGAAAGCTATCCTTATAGCAAATCGAATACTCAATTGAGTGTCCCATAGAAAGAAACAATTCATTCCCTATGAAAACCAAACTTGAAATATTTCAAAGTGTGGGGTGTCTAGCCTAAGTCCATGTTCCTATTCCTAAAAGGCTAAAAATAGGACCAAAAACTGTAGATTATGTTTTGGCACATATGTTGTATATAGTAAAGCATGTAAATTTTTGATTTATAAGTCCAAACATCCATATATTTATGAAAATATAATAAATGAATATATCAGATAATGCTGAGTTCTTTGAACAATCTATTCATATAAAGTTAGATATAAGTTGTAAAGTAGAGGGTCTAAATGAGCTTGAGATAAACCAAAGGAGAATGTACTTAATGATAACAATCCAAAGTGTAGTGCACGTCAAGTAACATCAACTTCTTTCAAATTATATTTTGTAACATTTCTTCTTGAAAATGATCCCCAAACGTTTAAAGAAGCGATGTCGTCTTCGGACTCATCCTTTTGAAAAGAGGTAGTCAATAGTGAGATTAATTCAATCATGAGAAACCATACTTGTGAGTTGGTTGATCTTCCTCTAGGAAATAAATCTTTAGGTTTTAAATGAATCTTTAAAAAGAATATAAAGGATGACGGTACATTAGGTTTTAAATGATAAGGCAAGACTTACTGTGAAAGGCTTTAGAGAAAAGAAGGTCTTGATTATTCTGGCACATACTCTCCTATTATAAGGATAACATCCATTCAAATATTGGTTGCATAGAGGTGGTATATGGTATTAAAATCCAACAAATGGATGTGAAAACAACATTCTTAAATGAAGAATTGGAGGAAGAAATTTACATAGAACAACCTGAGGGTTTTGTGGTTCCTTGTAAAGAAAGGAAAGTGTGCAAACTTGTTAAGTCACTTTATGGACTAAAACAAGCACCCAAACAGTGGCATGCAAGGTTTGACCAAACTATGTTGCCAAATGATTTCAAGATAAATAAATGTGGTAAATGTATTTACATTCAAGACACTCCTAATTATAAGGACATCGTTTGTTTGTATGTAGATGATATGTTAATCATAAGTAGAGACATTTTCGACATAGATTCTACGAAATGAATGCTTGAGAGAAAGTTTGATATGAAAGACCTTGGAGTTGTTGATGTGATCTTAGGGACAAGAAATCATAGAACTCCATAAGGGTAGGAATTATCACAGTCTTATTACAATGAAAAGGTACTTAACAAGTTCAGGTACTTGGATTTCAATATTTCCAAGACTCCATTAGATGTGAGCTTTGCACTTCAAATAAAAAAAAAGTGAAAGTGACTTATGCTTAGACTACGCAAGAGTGTTGGGATGTTTGATATATATCATAAATTATACGCGGTCAGACATAGCATGTGCTATTAGTAAATTGATGATGTGAGAGTAATCCCAATCAAACTTATTGGTTGGAAATGAAATGAGTTTTGGGGTATCTAAAACATACTCAAGACTATGTTTTGCATTATAAAAAAAATCCAGTGGTAATTGAAGTATATAGTGATGCAAATTGGATTACCGAATTAAATAAAGTAAAATCCATAAGTAGATATGTATTTAATTTAAATGGAGGAATAGTTTTAAAAATCATCCAAAAAAACATTCTCTTCCCACTCTTTAATGAAATCTAAATTTATTGCGTTAGATAAAGCCAGTGAAGACATTGAATGGCTACAAAATTTCTTTGAATATATTCTTTATTGACCCAAACCTTTGGCACCAGTATGCATACACTGTGATAGTCAAGTGACAATATATAGGGTAGGGAGCATGGTGTATAATGATAAATCTCCTTATATAAGATGGAGATATAACACCGTTAGATAAATACTCTCTAGAGGAATTATCACGGTTGACTATGTGAACTGAAAGGATATTATGTAAAATCCGTTTCCAAAAGGCCTATCTAGAGAGGAGTTAAGAGAATATCAAAGGAAATGGGTTTAAGGCCTAGGACAAGTCATCATGATGATAACTCTACCTAGCAAAATAGTGATCCTAAGAGTTAGGTTCAAGCATATCTAACAAAGTTATGACTAATGGTTCAACGTTATCAATATACTCTACCCATTCTCATGATGAAAATAATGTTTAGGAAACAAAGATAAGACTTATGGTTTGAATCATTTTAATGGTTTCTAAGTTTGGTAGATTTGAAAAATAGTTTGATCTAAAGGATTAAACATATAGAGATCACCTATGTGAGGGTAAAGTGGAATCTGTTTCAAGGAGAATGATAGAAAAAGCCTATTCTCTAAGATCTCATGAAACCAAGTCTTGTTCATAGCTGAAACTAACAAAACCATGTGAACCATAAATGGTAAAAGGCTGGTTGTGTGACTTGTGTTGTATAAGTGTATATTAAATTTTGATGTGTCAAAGATATCACATCTACGGATGACCGAGTGCATCAAATATAAATTTACTATGGAAAGTTCAGAGAGAAACCTGCTTATCCAGATGCAATTAGTGTTTGCTTGTACATCACACACTGGTATGTGAATTTTTTGAATTAAATAGTTGTTCCCCATTCATGTGGGGGGATTGTTGAGTTTTAAGTGAATATGTGAATGGAATATAGAGGAAACAAATGGAGGAAAAATGAAGTGAGTTTTTTAACTTTAAGAAAGTAAAATTCACCCACATTGGTGGAAGAAAGGAACTTTCTTATGCTTATATTGAGAAGCATTCCTTTAAGTGGATAGTGAGTCAAGAACAAGATATTTCTCACACCATTATCGTCTATCACTCAGCTTTGTCTTCATCTTCGAATTCAAATTTGGATTTGGATTTGAATTTGCAAAATGATTAAAATATTATATTTTTGGACAAAGTCACAAAGCATCTCAAAGGGTCGCGACCCTTCGAGGAAAGAGACACACTATTTGAGGGGAAAATGTTACCTGCCATGCACTTGGTGACCTGCGAACGTAGGTCCAATACAGGTCCCACATAAAATATACTGGAAATTACCAAATTCCACCTGTGAGGGTAGGTCTGTCACAGGATCAGTACAGAACCAACACAGGTTGCGTGCTATTCTAGAAAGTTATTTCTCTTGGTGAACCATGGCATCCTTTATGAAGCCATACCTTTTGGCAATAAATACGTGAATTTTTCATCAATTAAAGGTATAAAAGTTGAGTAGAAAACATCTTCTTCTTCTTTTAAAGAAACTCTAGTGTGATCTTCAAATCATTGAGTGAGTTCGTATATCAAAAAATATGAGGTACCACTATTTTTTGAAGTGAATCATTTTATCCTGGGAGGAGATATTCCATTAAACTCGAGTGTTTGAGGGAAATAAATTCCTTAAGGACACACCAATGAATTTGGTGGACTTGATTCTCTCAGTTTTACTATTTTAATCTTCATTTCTGTAAGTTGGTTTTACTATTTTTCCATAAAATAGTAGAAACTTTATTTTGATAGTTGATTTGAACTTTTTTTTGAAGTTGTTAAAAATTCTTTGTCGTTATTGATCTTAGTGTTGAAGTTCATATTGTTAAATACTAATTTTATACTTGAAAGTAACAGAAGTAGAAATAACATTCAACAAAAATTAGCTCTTTTTGACTGATAATTCAACAACTCACATCGGAAGAGGTCAATGCTCCTTTCATGATAAGGGAAGATGATATTCCTTTCTTTTAAAAGTTTTTTGATGATGATGATTTGGGCGAGATATATAGAGTAACTTTTTAGGTATTGGGTTCTTGTCATGGTCTTATCCTGATTTGTATAAACAAATGTATCTATTTAGGGAATTTATCCACCAAATTTTACATCAAATTGTGTTAACTTGACAACCTCAAATTGAAGAATAGTAATACTAAAGGGGGACTTTGTTTTGATTCCTCCAAAAATGTTTACAAGGCACTGCTGATTAACGGTATGTTTGTTCATGTTACTATCCTAAAATAAAAACAAAAATGCCGAAAAGTCGAATTCCCTTATGGTGATATGCTCTCAATTTGTGATGGGATTACTCTTAATGGGACAATTCACTACAACGTAAGGGTCAATCATGATGACTAATTTTATTGAATTGGTCTATGCAACAAAATAATTTGTTTTGATCCTGTTGCTGAAAAGTTTCACATAATTCCGATCGTTGACCTTAAGTTTTATCGAGTAGAGAATATTATAGTTGCTGTAGGAGCTTTAAATGAATGTATATGTATGAATCTCTTGGATAATGACGATGTTAAGATATTGGTCATGAAGGAATATGGAGTAAAGGAATCATGGACATCCTTATTTTTTATAAGGTATTTAAAAGTAAATTCTTTTTATGGAGCTGTAGTTCCCCTTTTCATGACAGATAATGGAGAATTTTTTTTTATAAGTAACATTCGTGAAAAAAATGTTCTTCTGTATAATCCAAAGAATGATAATGTGCAAGACATTCATCTAGTTCACGGGAGGAAAAATATATATATCATGCAACATTTGCTATATAGAAAGCTTGATCTCGCCACAAGACTTATGTCGCGACCCGAACTGAGGCCCTGGACGTGACGGGTATCCCGAACCATGAAGACCCGAAAGACCATTAGCATGTAATCATAAGCATAACTCATATGAAATAAATGTGCGGAAGATAAACAAAAAACATGGTAGTCCCATAATCAATCTTAAAACTTTTCAACATCGACTCATAAGAAAACCCAAATCCATCTGAGACAATCTATGAAGCCTTTACTGAACTGAACATACTAGTCTATCTAAATAGAGAGAAGACCTCCCGCCAGACCATAAAAGTTTAAAAAGGAACAACACATGGGACATATGCCTTCCGATGTAAGGGAGGGTCACCAACTCTAAAAGTCTGGAATTAATCTAGTAGTTTGTAGGACCACGAGACTGTCCCTTAGAACCTGAAATACAGAGGGTCAATACTAGAAAGTACTGGTATTTAGAACAATCCAAAATAATGTATAATTCATGTAAAATTACATAGAGCAATTCAAAATAAATCTAATATAATATAGATAAAAAGACACTGACATAACTTAAAGATCTTTAAATCATTCTTTTAAATCATGAACTCAACTCTTTGCTTTAGTTCTGAGCTAGATGTTACACTCTACAAGTTTACAATTCATGGGCTATATGGAATTCGCCATTTACTCGTCGACCAATCCCCTAAATCCAATTTTACCGCAAGGATTAGGGTCCTACATACTAGTCTAGTTTACCTATGCCAAGAGGCAAGTATACATGGCCATTCATATATCTAGAATGCGAATCATATCTTCTGAGTCATCAAAACACCATTTAGGAAAATGAGTTATCTTAACTCATGCCTTTTTCGGGTAACCATCTAACTCTCTTAGAGCTTATTTTTAGTCCTTTAAAACCATGTTTCATGCTCAAATTATTCATTTTTTTTATGTTAAGGAAATTCCATAATAGGCATCATCATATCTAGACTTGCAAGCCATATCATATCAAAATCATAGACCCTCTTATTCAAAATCATGCAAATGACCACCAAAAGATTTATCAAATCACATGAGAGTTCTTATTTTCAAAAGAATATGAAACTTATGAAAACACACTCTCTTTTCAAGACATTAACACATGGTGGTCAATTCTTTGATTAATCACATCCAATTTCTTTATTTGGACACAAGAGCCTTTAAAATAGGAATCACCTTTTTGAAAACATGTCAAATAACAAAGCTTAATTGATAAAGAGGCATTTATAAATTGATAATGGGAAAAGGCTCAAATATGCCACAGAACTATTAGAAATGACTCATTTATGCCATCTATTAAAAGTTGGACTCATTTATGCCATCACCGTTACAAAACTGGCTCATCCATGCCATTACTTTTAACACTCGGTTTTTAGAAAACAGCTTTACCACGTGGCAGCATATTAGAGGTCCACGTCATTTTTAAAAAAAAAAATTAAAAAAAATTATAATATTTTTTATAATTTTTTTAAAAAATGGTGTTGGTTACGAAGTTTATAGATTACATATTTCTATGCTTTTATTTATCAAATAACGAATCATAAATTTTGCATATAACTAATGTTCATGTTTTTTCTGGATTCTTATTTTTTAAAAAATAATTATATATATATATATATATGACCAATCTTCTAGGTATTTATTTATACATGAACCCAAAATATTCAAACCTGAAATTCTAGTTCATCATAACCATTGCTAGTCCTTATATGCAAGGATAATAAAGGACGAAACCGTATTCTTGTCATATTTTGCCAAATGAAAAAGGTGATCATATTAAAATGATCAATTCAATGATCTTAAATGGTTAATCCTTCTTAACACTTCGAAAAGTACATGATAGAGAAAGAAAAAGAATGCAAAAATGTGAACAATTTCTTCCGTTGGTGCATTCTCTTGTTCTTACTTTTCTCTCCCTCTTTGTGTGTATGCATGCAAAATGTATGTAGTAAAATACTGTGTGTGGATGTGTACATTATTATTTATTATTATTTTTATAATCATTTATATTCATGCATGCATGGATCATTTATTATATCAAATCATCTAAATCTGTTAATGACTTATATTATATCAAATCAATTCAAATCATTAAAAAATGATTCATGCATGCATGCATATAAATGATTATCAAAAAAGAATAAATGATAACGTACAAATCCACACAAAATACTTTACTACATACATTTTGCATGCAAACACACAAAGAGGGAGAGAAAAGTAAGGAAAAGAGAATCCACCAACGGAAGAAATTGTTCACATTTTTACATTCTTTTTCTTTCTCTATCATGTACTTTTTGAAGTGTTAAGAAGGATTAACCATTTAAGGTCTTTTAATTGATCATTTTAATATGGTAACCTTTTTCATTTGGCAAAATATGACAAGAATACGGTTCTGTCCTTTATTATCATTGCATTTAAGGACTAGCAATGGTTATGATGAAATAGAATTTCAGGTTTGAATATTTTTTATTCATGTATAAATAAATACTTAGAATGTTGGTCAAATATATATATATATATAATTATTTTTAAAAATAAAAATCCATAAAAAACATGAACATTAGTTATATGCAAAATTTATTATTCGTTATTTGATAAATAAAAGCATAGAAATATGTAATCTATAAACTTCGTAACCAACACCATTTTAAAAGAAATTATAAAAAAAAATATAATTTAAAAAAAAAAATTAAAAAAATGACGTGAACCTCTAATATGCTGCCACGTGGCAAAACTGTTTTCTAAAAATCGGGTGTTAAAAGTAATGGCATGGATGAGCCAGTTTTGTAACGGCGATGACATAAATGAGCCCAACTTTTAACGGATGACATAAATGAGCCATTTCTGATAGTTCAGTGGCATATTTGAGCCTTTTCCCATTGATAATTATCATCATTCATAAAACATCCCCAACATTATTTATACATAAACCTCATGATAAAAGATGGACTTACAATTCATGCTCTCAAATCAATTTCACAATTCATAACATGTTAAGACCCTAAATATCATCACGGGGAAGGGAATTTCACAAATCATGTTCATAAATCATTTTTCAAAACTCATATCATATGTGCATATGATTTAACTCAAACTTATGGAAAACCCTCATGATAAATACATACTTTTATCAAATTGGGTTCATGATGCATGCTTTTTAAATAGTTTCCCAAAACTCATTACATATACATAATTATACATCTTTAAAGCTTCTAATATGATAAAACTTACGCCTATGGAGTAAGGATAGTCCCCCATACCTCAATAACAATGAAAACATAGAGAAATTTGACTCTTGGATACAATAATTCTCATCCCCAGGTAGTTTTCTCATTTCTTGTTGTGGAAAGATTACTTAGGGATTGAAAGAAGGGATTATAACATCTAGTGGATGTTTTAAGCTGTGGGGAATGGGTTTAAAAGGGAAAAAACCAAAAAGCCCCTCTAAGACTTTAATTAAGTATGCAGGAAAATACAACCTCCTCGATGCGGAGGCTATCGCGGAGCCTATCATCTGAGTTGCAAACCCTATCACAGGCACTAGCCTCCGCGATGCTGGGATATCACAGAGGATCACTGCCTCCATGTCCCAAAACTGTCCCAAACCCTATCCAAAAATTTCAAAAATTCTTTCCACTGACCCTTTTAACACCTTCTTACATGATTTGAGTCAAAAATTTATATTTCAAGTACGGAACGACCAAAAAAAAAATAGCCAAAGTTTGAGGGTGTTACAACTTAATACTGGAGTAGAAAACAATAAGAAAGCTTGGAGAGAGATTAGTCATTTTAGGAATTATGGTATGTTCCTCCTATATGTTTCACTATCTTTATCTAATTGAATTTATATATTTTTCTTGAGGTAGGCTAGTCGTTGTATTTTAGTTGTTTTAATTCAGCATGTTGGCTTTATTCCTTAACAAAATGGGAGGCAATAAGATAATGAATTGAGCTAATTGTTGCCTCAATGACTATGTTATGTGCTCAATGAATAAAATTAGCCAATGTTTTTACTGATTCTGAAGTTGCCCTTACCAATTTGAGAGCACCTTAAACAACACTTGTTAATATATGAAAACCTTGATATACTCAATTTATGTCCAAAGATAGACCATTTCTTTAAATAGCAACAGTACATAAACTACTGCATTTGCTACTACCCTAATCATGTTATTGAGAGAAAGTGTATTTTTTTTTTGTTTCTTTCTATAACAAAAAGCTTGGGCAGAAAATATAAGTAGTTAGCTCAATGTTGTTTTCTTGAAAAGGGATACCCTTTGGTGAGCACAAGGTAAGCCCTATGCCTGTGTAATAGCTTGCTAACCACACATGAGAGATAAACCACACGAGGCAAGAATGCCAACCCCCTACTATTAACAAAGGGTTTCAAACTTGAAGCCTCTATTATGGAAGTCCCAAGACAAACCATCTGAAGCACCCAAATTATCAATGTTACCTTTAAGATTCTAAAATCTAATTAGGAGAGAACATTTTTTCTTCTTATAGAGATTTTTTTGTATTACCCTTTATTTGTCTTAGTATATTGAAAATATTGGCCAAACTTACCCAAATTGATTGCATAGGGCCCATTAAATAGAAAAGATTTCCTTTCATGTATAACTTAGACATATTTTACCCTTTTGACTTTGCAAAACTTTGAGGTTATTTAGTTGGCGCAATGGAATGATACCAAGGAAAAGCTAAAATTAATGGACAGACTGTATTCCGTCCATTTTAATTGTTCATAGGTATAGTGGTAAGTCCTTAGTTTTGATGATTGAAAATATGTGTATTGTATGTTGGGACCTATTTATTGGAGTTTTTGTGATGAAAAAGCTACTACAAATTAGGGAATAGTTTAGGCCAACCTGTCACTATCACAGTCAACAGTCACAGTTGACACAAAGTTCAAAAATTGGTGGGAAAAGCTACTACCACTATTTTGCTTCAACCAATGGGACCTCTCCTAGGTTTTCTTGTGTCACAATATATAAAGCTCATACTCCTCAAAAAGAAAACCAATACGTACTTATACTTACAACTAAATATCTTTCTGAAGTGGTGAATTCAAAGACTGTAGTTGCAACTGGGAACTTATTATTTATCAAGTTGTATTTTTATCTCCTTATTGTAGTTGAGTCTTTGTATTTTTGGTATTAAACATTTGCATATAGTATCTTATGATTGTAGTAGGTTTTGAAGTGCAGTCATCATAATCATATAGAGTTAGGTGATTTCTCAAGCTAGAGTTAGCTTGTGGAGTCCAGTTAGAGTTAACTGAAGGGTAAAGCAGTAGAGTTGCTGCTTGTGTTTCCTTGTAATAAAGTTATTGATAGAAAGTGGTTAATCCTTGAAAACTATATTCAAAAATTTTCTTGTATATAATGGATCTTAGAAATCCTAAGGGTATGTCGTGGTTTTTCTCCCTTGAGCAAGGAGTTTCCACGTAAAAACCTTGTGTCCTTTATTTTAGTTTATTCCTTTACTTCTTACTTTGCATATCTCCTAGTTCTTGTTATGTGAGTGCATCTGAAAATAGGTCCCTGAATTGAGGAGAAACCCACCCCGAACCATCACTTGGTATGAGAGCTAAGTCTTTAATTAAAAGGATAACACCTTGGAAGGATCTTGAGAAATGGCTTCTCCTCCTAACCTAGAAAAAAGCCAGTCTAGCACCAGAACCCCAAGATTCAATGGAGAATACTATGGGTGGTTGAAGACAAGTACACATGACTCTGAGATATGGGATGTCATGCCTTTTGTTCCTATAAAAGCAGTAAAGATTAAAGATGTGATCTCACAAGTTCCTAAAACCAAGAAGGAATTTGATGATATAGATAAAAACAAAATATAAAAGAACTACATAGACAAAAAGATCCTTGAATGTGTCATTGGTCCTAATGTGTACAATAGGATCTTTGCTTTTCAAACTGGAAAAGAGATCTGAGATTATCTCCAGACAGCTCATGAGGGAACCACTCAGGTGAAACGGTCCAAAGTGGATATGCTGACAAATCAATATGAAAACTTGACCATGAAATAAGGTGAATCCATTCAGGAGTTGTACACAAAATTCATAACAATAACCAATGAGTTGTACTGTCCTAGTGAAACCATTCGTACTCACAAGTAAGTTAGGAACTTCTTGACATTCTTTCAAAAGTATGGGAAAGCAAAGTTGATGCTATTACTAAAGCCAGAGATCTGAACAAAATGGAAATGGATAAGTTCATTGGGATTCTCAAAAACTATGAGATATTAAAAAAACTTGGAAAGTTATAGGTTGAGCCCAGGGAGGAAAAAAATTTGATCCTTAAGGATGAAAAAAACTACCAATAATGAATAAGATGAAACAACCTATATTTCTAAGAAGGTTCTCAAAGTATTGAGAAAACTAGGGTCTTTACTCAAAAGAGAAGATTCTAGCAGGGTTCCAAAAAAAGCAAAAAGAAGTGACACATATCACAAATATGGCAGGTTTAGTCGCTATAATAAGGATTGCTCTATTTAAAAGATAAAATGTAAGGAATGTTCTAAGCAGGTTGCTAGTAAAGAAAAAGGGAAAGATCATATTCTTATAAAGTTTAATAGGAAAGCTGAAGCAAACAAGGTTGTAAATCAAGTATTAGCAGCTTGTTGGGGTGATTCCTTTAGTAATTTAGAATAAGGAGATGCCTCCTTGATGGTGATGTAGATGAAATATCAGTGTTTGAATCTCTTTTATCTCTTATGGTAGATACTGATGATGAGAAAAGTAGACCATTTACTCTCTTTGGCATCAAAGAAAATATGAAGCACTACTCCCTAAGTAAGTTGAGATATATTTCTTCTATATTGATTGATTCTCTAGATGACCTTTTCAAGGACAAATAAAATAGGAAGGAAACCCTTGAAAAATGTGAGGAAGAAGTTGTCGAGTTGAGTGTCCAAGTGGATACCTTATGGTTTTTAGCTGAATAAGTTATTTGCTTATTTCAACATTAAGTGTGGGAAAATAAAAGTTGATTTAGTGAAGGGAGTGTTTGGCATCTCAACTCTTGAATAAAAAAATGCTTTCTCAAGATAAGTGGTGGAAAGCCCAATTTTTTTGTGTCTAACCTCATGGATGATAAAACCGATTGGTGAAACAAATAGAGACTCTAACTACTCTACTTGCTTTGACGGATGCATAGATAGCTGTTTTAAAAGCTACATATGCAAAAGAAAGGTAAAGTGAGAACCAACTTAGCAAAAGATGTGTGCACTGCAAATGCTATCCTGTAGAAAAGGGTGGAGGAGATAAGAACTAAGAATATTTATCTAAAAGCTCCATTTTAGAATCAAATCCTACCTACTTTTCTCTCCTTTTGTCTTAGATATCTCCTTAAGTCTTATTCACTTTTGTTCTCCTAAAGATATGTGTATCTAACTTTTTTTGGGGTTGTAATTAGCACAATTGTTTGAATATCTTATGGTTCTTATTTTTGTAAATGGTTTTTGGTACGGATTAATGCATGTATGAATAATATTTCTCCTTGTTCTATCACTTTTCCTTTTGTCTGATCTTTGTGTGCTTATGTAAGTATTGCCCTAACGTCCATAAATTAATATGTATACTTATCTATGCTTGGTTTACTACCTAACCTCTTTGATGATGCCTAATAGGGAAATAAGTAGTTGTGTATTTGAGGCATGTGTGAAGTAGTTGAACTAGTTGAGGCTGTATGTAGGAGTCGTATAGTGTTGGTCAAGATAGGACTTCTCTTACTTAGGGGGAACTTGATGCTCTTTGATAGAGGGAATAAGGTGTGTAGGATACTGATACATTTATAAGCATCAGTGATAGGGGAATTGGTTGGAAAATCTGTGTCAAAGGCTGTTGATGTGTTGCTGAGGTGTAGACTATGCTGTGTGTGTATATTTTGAAAGTGTCGAATGTTTGTATAGGTTTGTTATCATTTGAAAAGTGGAAATTCTTAAGTCCTTAGTTTTTATGAATGATAGTATGTTGGTTGAATGTTGGTACTTATTTCCTAGAGTTTTTATGATGGTATTCAAGAAGTTGCTTGAATATAGGAGATCTTATAATCTGGAGGCGGATCATGATTTTTATCCCTTGAACAAGATGTTTCCACATAAAAACCTTGTGTCCTTTATTTTACTTTTTTCCTTCACTTCTTACTTTGTATATCTCCTAGTTCTTGTTATATGAGAGCATCTGGAAATAGGTCCTTGTATTAAGTAACAACCCACCTCAACCCATCATATAGTTTACTTCAATTACAGAAAACTTTATATCGAGCTTGACAGCTAATGCTAATGACCTCAATATCTCTCTATGCATAATTGAGTCTCGTCCATTGAACAAAAATGCATAACTAAACTTTTGTTGAGCTGGTATGTTTAAATCATTAACTTTTTGGTAACACGACATGAGTTTTTAGAACTTTAGTGGGGTTTGAAATCACTGGTTTGATCTTCCTAATAAATCCCAAAAAGGTGTTTTCAAATAGAAAGTTAGCCTTTTGATGCCTGAGAACTTTAACTTCTGGGATTAGTAGAAGCATCATGTTTTGAGCTTACCTTGGGGATAATAAGTTATGACCATTCTAAATCTTCATAGGTATTGTTAACTTTAATCACATGTAGATGTATATAGCTGAGCGTGACAGTTCACCTTGATTGAGCTAAACATAATTGTGCTCGATATCTCTCTATACATAACTGAGTTTCTTCCAGTCTAACTGAATTATAAAACTGAGTTTTTTTTACCTCTGTAATGAATAGTTATGGTATTTATTTAAACTATGTGAAGAAATATATCACTCTTACTCGTCAACTTTCTGAAAACACAACATAAGTTTTCAGAAATTCTATTGGGTTTTCACTCTCCATGTGAAATCACTGGTTTTGTCTTCTTAATATAAAGCCTAAAATGGTGTTTTCTAAGGGAAAGTTTGGCCTCTTGATACCTAAGAATTGTAACTTGTGGGACCGGTAGAAATATTATTTTTTTAACTTACCATGGGGGAGTAGTCAGTTAACTAACTGAAATCAAATCATTCCTATAAGATTTCTCGTGGCAATCATTTAAGCAGATGAAAGAAAAAATGCATATCAGTAGATCCAATCGATATTGATTTTTTCAATTGCAGCAACCTAATTATTAAGTCCTTAGCTTTGATGATTAAAAACTCATAGTTTGGGACCGGTTCCCTGAGGTTTTTGTGTTGTCAAAACTTCTACATATTAGGAAATAGGTTGGGCTCACCGATCACGATCATAGTCAAACTTCCACAGCTGACACATAGTACAAAAGTTGGTGAAAAATTATTGCCACCTTTTTGCCTCAACCAATAAGATTTCTCCTAAGTTTTGTTATGTCATAATATATATTGATCATGTTACTCAACAAAAAAACTGACACTTCTATATACTCACAATTAAATATATTTTTAAAGTGCTACAGTGCTGCATCAAAGGCTGGAACTATAAAAGGAAATCTGTTGTTCATCGAGTTGTATCTTTAGTTTCTTGTTGTAGTTAAGTCTTTTTATTTTATTCTTAAACAATTGTCGACAGTAGCTTATGGTTGTAGTAGGTGTTGTGGTGTGACCATCCTTTTATAATCATATAGTTAGGTGATTGTCCAAACTATAGTTAGCTTGAGAAGTCTAGTTAGATTTAGCTGGAAGTGGAAGTAGTAGAGTTACTGCTTAGATTTCCTTGTAATATAGTTATTGCTAGAAAATAAAGGATTAAGAGGTTAATCCTTGGAGTCTATATTCAAAAAGTTGCTTAAATATAGTGGATCTTAGAAATCCAGGAGGTAGGTCGTGATTTTTCTCCCTTGAGCAAGGAGTTTCCATGTAAAAATCTTGTGTCCTTTATTTTATCGTATTTCTGCGCTTCTTGTTTTATTTATCTTCTAGTCCTTTCTGCGTGAGTGCATCTGGGAAACATTCCCTGAGCTGAGGATAAACCACCTCAACCCATTATTTGGTATCAGAGCAAGGTCTTCCTTATAGAGGCTAACACCTTGGAAGGATCTTGAGTAGAGAAATGACAACTTCTCTAAATCTAGAAGAAGGTCAGTCTACCACCAGACCCCTAAGGTTCAATGGAGAATACTATGGGTGGTGGAAAACAAGAATGTAGGACTTCATCATGGTAGAGTGTTCTGAGCTTTAGGATGTTATAGAGGATGGTACTATTGTCCCTACTAGATCAGTGAAAGTTGGTGATGTGACCACTTAATTTCCTAAGACCAAGAAAGAGTTGGGTAATGCAAATAGAAAAAAGATAGAAAATAATTATAAAGCAAAGAAGATATTGATGTGTGACATTAAACCTGATGAGTATAATAAGATCTCAGCCTCCCAAACTACAAAGGAAATCTGGGACTATCTTCAGACAGATCATGAAGGAACCATTCAAGTCAAGTAGTCCAAGATACACATGTTGACTCATCAATACCAGACTTTCACTATGCAAGAAGGAGAATACATTCAAGAAATATACATAAGGTTCACTGCAATCACTAATGAGCTACACTATCTTGGTGATTTTATTCCTACAAATGAATAGGTGAGGAAATTTTTTAGCATTCTGCCAAAGAAGTGGGAAAGCAAAGTTGATGCTATCACTGAAGCCATAGATTTGAACAAGATGGCCATGGATGAGATCTTAGGTAATCTAAAAATTTATGATATGTTAAAAAGTTTTTGGGAAGTTAGAGACTGAGCCCAGGGCAGAGAAGAATCTGATTCTCAAAAAACTAAAGATACTACATGTGATGAAGATAAGAAGACACCATGTATTTCAAAAAGAGTTCTCAAGGATTTGGAAATTTAGGAGCTATATCTAGAAGAGGAAAGCCTAGAAAGTGTTTAAATGAGGGTAGTGAAAGTGACACATGCCACAGCTGTGGCTAGTTTGGTCACTACATCAAGGAGAACAATGAATAAGATTAAGCACAAGGTTCCTACCAGGCAAACCGATGGAAAAAAAGGCAAAGATAAGATTTTGGTGAAGCATAGCAAGAGGGTTGAAATTGATAAAATTGTCAATCAAGTGTTGAAAGCCTGTTGGGGTGACTCTTCAGTGATTCAGAATGATAAGAAGATGCTTCCATGGTGGTAGTAGAAGCTAAAGCATCTGTATTTGATTCATTTTTTTCCCTGATGGTAGACACTGAGATTGATGAAGATAACCCAATGACTCTACATGACATCAAACAAAACCTGAAACACTACTCCTTCAGTAAACTGAAATCTCTTGCATTGGTGCTGATATATATTAACTAGATGATTGCTAAAAGCAAAGAAGATCTGACGGAAGTCTTAGATAATTATGAAGAGAAAGTGGTGGAATTGAGTATCCAAATATCTAGACTCAAAAATGAAAAGGTAAAGCAAAGAAAAGATATATCAAAATATGAATATGAAATGGTGGAATAAGTGTGCAAGTGACTGACCATCAAGCAACGTGCAAGAATCTCTCTTGTGATAATGATATTCTAAATAAAATATTAGATGAAATCACCAGGAGGAATCGCAAGGGAAAAACTTAAGAAAGCAGAATACAATTCCATCTGGAAGAAGAATTAACTGAAACTAAGGCTAATATGGCTGCATCACTTGAAAGAAACTTAGTTCTTGAAAGGGAACTAGTTCGGGAAAGGACAGAACTTGAGAAATCTCTCAAGTGGAATACTCTATTACAAGGACAAACTAGTATCAAGCAAGGCTCAGAACACCACTGTCAAGTTGGCAAAGATCAGAATATTCCTCCTCCTATTACACTTTAAAAGAAAAGGGATACTCTTCTATGCCTCAATTATGGTAGGGATGGTCACAAAAGAGAAAAGTGTCCATCCCAAGCTCTAACATAGAGAGAAAAAAAGGGATTCTACTGCTTCGAGGAGAAAGAAAGGAAACTTACCTAGATGGGAAAAACATAATCTTTATTTTATCCTCATATTGGGAACCGAGATTGAAATGGGTTCCCCAGACCTCTAACTAACCCTTTTTATCGGTCTAGGAAAGAGAAGGAAGTCATTAAGGATGATGACAATATTGTTTATTCAAGAGCACACTCTTGAAGACTTAAAGGTCATATGTTGTTCAAGGCCCTTAGAGGGGGAAATGTCTTCTTGGTTATGATATAGGCTTGGGATACATATTGAACCACTTATAGTCTTGAAAGATCTATATCCAGTAGATCCTCAAAAAATGTCAACAGGAAACTCATTGAATGGAACAAGGAAAAACAGAAGTAATGGATTCTGATTGAAGAATGGAAACCCTCTAAATCCTCCACACATGGCTATGAATGTATGAGCAGGTATTTGGGCTAGATAAATTCTTATATATCTAATTTAGTCTCATTTCCTTGCAGATATACAACCATGGCAGGGAAGAAAAAGATATAGAATGAGTGTGAGACAACATAAGGTCACTGAATTTTATTCTTGCTTAGGGCTAGTTCCTAATCACGTTAGCACCACTCACCATTCTTAAATAATAATTATTTCAAATATTTAATGATTGTGCCACATCATTTTCCCGCCCTCTCAAAAGCTGTCATTGACACTTTAAACTAAATAGATGCATCCATATGACAGGAAACGTCCCCTTAGATACATTGTATCCCTTAAATCTCAGTAATTTCTCTGTAAATTACATAAAACCCTAAATCAGATCTTCTTCTCTCACTTTGAGAAACTTCTCACAAAGCTTATTCGCTCCTTGATTATTCAAAGTTCTTACTCCTCCAGTTATTTTTGTTATCCCATCTCCAAAAGAGACTTTCATTTCTTCTATGAGCATAAAGGAAAATTCAAGTGTGTTCTCTAGGAGGAAAAATGACCCAATTGAAAGTAATAATGATAAAGATAAGAGATCTCCACCCATTCTTGAAGAATAAATATATAATACTAATAGCATGTCCAATGATAGAGAGGATGGTGATATTATGTGCTTGTTTAAAGGATTGAGTAACTGTGAGGATAAGTTAATTGACTCTGATTATGAGGAGTACTTTACTAATGTATGGGAAAATAAGAGAAGAATAGAAAAGGTGTTTCCAATGAAATGAAAAAGAAAAAGATTAGAAAAAGATGATGTCAGGGGACCATGCTCCATGCTAACATGTCTAGAGTAGGAAATAAAGAGACTTTTGAGAATCAGGAACTCCTATGAGGAAGAGTTCTCGACTTTGCTAAAGGTTATATGATTGAAATGAGGGAGTTGCGCGACTGGGTGTAGTTTAAAAATTGGGAACACTTTCTTGAATTTGTTATACCTAAAGTGTATAAGAAAAAAGTGAGGATGCTTTATCAGTAGTTGGAAATTTCAGATGATGGCCTATACTAAAGCTCTCAGGTCAACGGTGTAGTTTTGGGATTCGATGAAAAGACACTCTTTGAAATTCTTAGTATTCTAACTTTAAGCATCAGGTCAGTAACCTCTAAGAAGGGGTCTCCCATGTTCTTGAAATTGTATGGTATATGTGATGTCCTACTCACAGAGGACTCTGGCAAAAAGGCTCTCAAGGAAGAAATTTAGGTGTTGTTTGAGCATGTGATAAATGCACTGCTTCCTACATCTAACAAGGAGACTAATCTGATAGGTGTTTATCTATTTTTAATGGAAATATTATTTAAGTACAAGATGATTAACCTACCATCCATTGTTATTAAGCACATTAACTCTGTCATAAATACTAAAGCTAGAAGACATAGAATACCCTTAGCACCTAGTTGAATAGGGTGTTTTCTTACTTTAATATTATGTGTTTGAAAGTGAAAACTAAACCTATATAGGAAAGGTGATGTGGAAAAAACTCAGAAAAGGATATGTGCACTGCAATTGCTACCCTGTAGGAAAGGGTAGAGGAGCTTAAAACTAAACATGTTTATCTAAAAAGCTCTTTCCTAGAATCTAATCCTACCTAGTTTCCTCTCTTTGACTTCTCGTTAAATCCTATTAACTTTTATTCTCCTTCTGCTCTTATTTTTTATGATGATTGGCATAATTGTTTTTCTATTTTGTGGTTATTATTTTTGTAACTGGTTTTTGGTACTCCCTTATACATGAATGAATGAAATCTCCTTAGTACTATCACTTCTCCTTCTTATATCTAATCATCTCTTGCTCATGTAAGTGTTGCCTCAATATCTATGAATTAACATATCTGACTTATCTATGCCTGATTTACTTCCTAACCTTTTTTATGATAACAAAAGGGGGAAAACATGTATGTGTAAGCTTATATGTGTATATATATGTGTTGATACATGGAATGAGGTGTTGATGCAACTGCCTTAACTGATGATAGTTGTGAGGTTGTGCTAATAAAGATAGGGTTTCTCTCATTCAGGGGGAACATGATGCTCACTGATAGGGGGAATAAGGTAGATGATGCTTATATTCTTATAAAAGGGGGAAATTGGTTGGGAAAACTGGTCTAGCATGTGGTCTTATGGATTATATTGTATTGCTGATGTATAGGTTGTGTTGTGTAGAAGATGATTGAAGATGTTTAGTATGTTGATTTGATTGTTTGGGCTTGTCATCATCAAAAAGGAGAAAATTGTAAAGTCCTTAGTTTAGATGATTGACAAACTCATAGTTTGGGACCTATTCCTTAAGTTTTTTGTGTTGAAAAAACTTCTACTCAATAGGTAATAGGTTAGGCTAACCTATCATAGTCACAATCAAACTTCCACGGCTGATACATAGAACAAAAGTTGGTGAAAAATTGCTACCACCTTTTTTCCTAAACTAATAAGATTTATCCTAGGTTTTCTTGTGTCATAATATATATTGTTCATCTTCCTCATCAAGAAAATCAACATTTCTATATGCTCATAATTAAATTTCTTTTTGAAATGTCGCATCAAAGGTTGGACTGTAATACAGAACCTGTCGTTCATAAAGTTGTATCTTTAGTTCCTTGTTGTAGTTAAGTCTTTATATTTTGAACTTAAATAATTGCCTATGGTATCTTATGATGTAGCAGGTGTTGTGGTGTGACATCCCTTTGTAATAATCTAGAGTTAGGTGATTATCCAAGCTAGAGTTAGCTCTAGGAGTCAAGTTAGAGTTAGCTAGAGGTGGAAGCAGTAGAGTTACAGCTTGGGTTTCCATGTAATAGAGTTATTTCTAGGAAATAAAGGATTAGGAGGATAATCTTTGGATTCCGTATTCAAGAAATTGCTTGAATATAGTGGAGCTTAGAAATCCTGGAAGAAGGTTATGGTTTTTCTCCCTTGAGCATGGAGTTTCCATGTAAAAATCTTGTGTCCTTCTTTTACTGTATTTTTTTACTTATTATTTTATTTATCATAGTCCTTTTTGTGTGAGTGCATTTGGGAATAGTTCCTTAGGCTGAGGAGAAACCACCCCAACCCTTCACTAATGATGGAAGGTGGGATGAATGTTAAAAAAATGTCTGCTGCCATTATAAGGAACTACTTTCAGAATAGCATGCTTTTTTTTCAAACTTGATAAATAATATGGTGGTTTTGTTAACCTTCTTTGTATTTTCTACTTAAGACTGGATGTTTTATGAACAAAATCCTTGACCTGATAAAAAAAAGAAAAAAGTGATATATAAAAATATTTTGTTTTATATGTTCACCCAAGTACAAACTTTGTGTTCTGAATTTGCTTCTCTTAGTCATCGTCCCATAAGTTTATTTTTACGACTCTCTTCTGTGTCTATCCAGGAGCCTTGGGTGATGGGGCAGAAGCGACGGTTATCATCGCGCTCACTGTTTGCATATACATTGTTGGTTGGATTTCATCACTTCTGTAGAACGGGGCAAAGAACAGAATTAGGTGTCCTTATTAACTCTCACAAGGTTCTCATAATAGAGTTATCGTTACTTTTTTTGCCTCTCTAACTCACTTCTGAGGTACAGTTATGGGCAGTACACTCTACCCTCCCCTCAATCCGCTTAGGTGGAAATACACTGGATATATTATTGTTGTGAAGTAATGTGTTTCATTAAAGAATTCAAAAAGACGCAACTTACAAAAGAAATCTTCTATCAATTACAAGTAAAGTTACAATACCCTATACAAAGTGATAGGATAAGTCTAGAGAGTTTACAAACTGCAAAAAATGGTCGGTGCTAATTTTAGGTGTAAACAAACTAAGCAGACACTTTGCTTTAAGGTATGAGTTTGGAATTGAAATATCATAAAAACATCTATTGTACCTTTTATTCCACAGACTCAAAGAAGTTAGTCTAGGAATCATTACCCATATCTTCTTGATGGCATTGTCAACTCTCTAGCAAAACCAACTTGAGTAAGCTTCCCTCACATGCACAAGCATCACCCAATTCTGCTCAAGGAGACAAATATGCATGTACCAAAGTTCAGTGGCTACTGGGCACCCAAAAACAAATAATTAATATTTTTTGAGATTTTCTTCCATATGTAAACATCTGTTAACCAATGGGAGGCCCCTTCTATTAAGCTTATCTGGTGTTATGCAAGTTCCCTTTAAAATAGACTAGTTGAAGTAGATAACCTTGCTTGGTACTTGGAAGCTTGATTTTCCAAATCAATTTCCATGGCCTGATATTAGAATCTTGATTCTTCTTATTGAGTTAATTGTGCCACTCTTTATCTATGAAGATATTTTTGTTTGCCCCTCTCAGAGTATCAGGAAAATTCCTGAATATTAGCTAGTATGATCAGTAGAATTCCCAGTTTTTTATCTTGTACAACTTTTCTAAGGTGAATTTCTCAACTGTTGTCAGTTGTATATGAGTCCTTGGAATAAGCAATCTGTAAAATTAAGTTGTCGTTACTTTGCCTTGTCTGTTAGATTTCTTCTCTTAATTGGAAAATATCTGCTTAAATTTTGCTAATTCAAGGATAAAAGGTTCTTAGAATATATATAGAGGATATTTCTTGACTTATCCTCAAACTTAAAAGATAATTTTTGCTAAACCTCAAGTAAAACTTGCATGTCAAGCTAATCAAAGGAAAGTTCTTGATTGAAGTCTCATTCCTTTTACCTTTGTTATCTATAAATCAAAATTTTGGAAGTTCAAGTATTTATGATATTTTGTTGATTGATAAATGCTTCTATCATTAATTAGATACCAATAATGGAAAACACCTACTCACATAGGATGTTTACACAGAACTAACTTATCTTTAACATGGTTATATGAGATTAACCATTATCAAGTGATAAATTATATGTAAAAGGTACATGTCATGTATCTGTTGATTTGGTATGTGTAACTTTTTCCATACCAACAAACAAGTGATTGTTTTTTAAAGGCATGCACAATAACCCTCATATTCAGTCCTTGGTTATTGTGATCTAAACTATGTTGCTCAGACTCTTCGAACTGCTGGGTACGAGTTAGATTCCCCAAAATGCACAACAGTACATTTTTGGAGGATCAAATATGAGTTTGGAAACATCTTGGATAGCCTGAGAAACATAGGATTTCAATGAGCTTATTGTTGTGTTTATTGAAAACAAGACTAAAAATAAATAAGGAAAGAGTCAAGGATGTCGAAAACGGGCAAGTAGAATCAAAAACTCAGCAGAAGAAAGAGATGGTTGGACTGAAGAAAAATGGTATAAAGACATTTAGCATTTTCATAAACTAGTTAAAGGATATAGAAAATGATGAATTCACCATTTTCTTGGACCAACTAAAGATTGAAGATAACCTTATCCATTTTTAATATGAAAACAATTTCCTTTCCTATTGTTTGGTTCCATGGTTAGAGAATTGTGCTTATTTCTCTTGCTGCAGAATGGAGATTGTCACTTGAAAAATGGATCGCGTATATAAATGATATGAAATGAGCTTAAATGAATGAGTGGGGATTCATATAGCCGATGTCAACTTGTTTGGTACTGAGGCATAGTTACTTTTACCGTACACATTAAGTTTTTAAGAGGATTCTATCACGGGATAAAGTAATACAACTTTTTTGTGCTTTAAATAAGTCATTAGTTGCTAGAGAAGTGTGAGATATTTAGAACTTCTTTATCATATTATTATAATTACAAATTATGTGATTTGAATTCCTTATGTTGTGTGTTTTCCTCTATTATTTTGTTAACTTTCAACTTAATCATTTTTTTGTTTAACCAAATAATTATGGTATCCGGGTGTATCATATTGCACACACGGATTATATTTGCGGGTATGTGCTATTTTTTATCAGCATAGGTATCGAGAAATTTGCCTATTAAGACTTGAACAAACGTGAAGAGATCACCTAGTATTTCGCCTAGCGTTCTCCAGCATCATTTGGGATTTTAGAGGTTTGCACTATGAGGCTTGAGTTAATACTTATAGAAATATGAGCAATGGACGACCAAGGGTAATTCTGGAATTTTATTTTTTAAAGGACAAATTCGTTAATTAGAAAAAAAAAAAGATACTTTTATATTTTGGCTATTTTCTCAAGAATTTTTGAAGATTACTTTTTTTTCAACTCTCTGTTCCAACAAACATTCACACCAATTCAATTCATTGAAGAATGCAATCAAAGATTAATATCTTTTTCAAGCCTCCTTCTTCCTAAAAATGATGACTTTAAAATTCATCTGGGTATAATGTAAATTACTTCTTTTCTATTTTTATTAATTGAAGTGTTTTCTTTTTCTTCTTCTTTCATTTTGTACATGCCCGTTAAACCTTAAAATTTATGTTTAGAGAAAGTATTTAAATGATCTTAGAGAGTCAAATGAAAGATGTTGTAAATTGTTCAAGAAACAAAAAATCATTTAATTGTCCTTCTAACTATGTTCTTGCCTTAATGAAATTCAAGTCTATGTGATGATTGCTTAGAAATTGTGATATTGTTTTAAATCTATCAAATACTTCGTACCTAAATCTTGACCGCATGGTGTCCAAAATTTACAAGCATCTTATTAATTCTACATGGACTATATATATTTAGTTGTCCTTGGGTGAAAGTTGCTGCAACGTTTCATTTTAAGTGATAAAACAATTTTTCACTAGAGTAAAGGTGAAATTGAGGAGTTTTAAATGAATATTAAATATTTAGAAATGACACTTGACATGGGAAGAATAGTGGAAAATTTATAATTATCATGTTTCATTGGGGCTGATTTGGAAATCAAGTGATGCTGCTATGTATAATATACTGTTTTCATCATTCTTCACTGAGATTCTAGAATCTTCCACTCTAGCCTTCATGGATTATCTTCACTCAATTCTCATCAGTGATTTGAATTTCTCTTTTTCTAATTCACTCTTGCTATTTCCCTCAAACTTCATGTTAAAAAGAAATATTCGATATCTAAAGACTCTTCAGATTGAAAAGTGACATTTGGTTAGACTTTAGCATTTCACGTATGTTCTCTACACAAAAACTAAAATGTGATTTATTTCAGATTTAATTATTAATTTTAGCTGCATATCCTCTCTCTCTTTGAGATCACTTATGGTAGTTATGACTACTAACTGTATTAACGCATGGATATATGTCGTAGAAAATTTCCTACAATATTAGTTGACTTGTTTCCATCATATACAATACATTTGGTAATTACGCACTATACACGTCTAGATGTTCGACCATATACATGAAGACCATTAACAAAATTACATTTCCTTTCTTTTTAGTAGGTTTATTAAAATATTTTTCCCTATCAGTCAAAACTTAAAAGGTATGTTATTACCATACAACTTTAATCTCTGTCATTTATATTTTTGTCAAAGAAATATGTTTAAATGTATTCCTTTTGATCCCACCTGTGTTTTGTTAGAGTAGTTCACTATTGTTCTTAGATGGAATAGAAAAGGCCAAAAGCTGCATTCTCACAAATCTTCCTTTCACATTTTATATTATTATCTGCATATACTTGTCTTCCTGTGATGGGGCACTTTATACTTTCATTATTCTCAGTGAAGTTTTATTTGAGTACTTAAAATTTGTTAAAATTGTCATCCTCTTAAACGTGGTCCTCTTAGAGGACTAAATGAAGGATGAATTCATGTAGTTCATTATATCTATTTGATATTTCATAATTTTGATGGTTGAATAGACATAGAATGTAATTTTAGAGAGAGTTAGGACAATAAATTTTTTTATAATGAGTATTTGTCTCTCACTGACAGGGTAGGATTTTGATATGTTGTCTTGAAATGGATGTTTTGAGTCATTTCATTTCAGTACACAATAATGTTACTTGAATTAATAAAAGTTTGTTGTTAAGTTATTTTTTTAAGCTACCTCTCATATCTGTGTTACTGAAGATGGTTAAAACTATGAGATGAAAGTTGAAAAGTTAACTCTATCTGCCTAATAGTAGTAGTTTTTCAGACATACGTCTACTTAAATACCTTTTGTTCCTTTATACTTCAACACCAATTAAGTTAATACCTACTACTTACATCATTGAACTTTACATATTTATTTAATAGGGTGTCTACAAGCAAGCCTGTATACCCAAATGTTTGATAAGTCTCTATACTCCTTTACTCTTGTCTTTCTTTTATCAGGTGGTGTTGAACTACAACTTTTTGTTTGAGTATATCTTATTTTTCTTATGAAAGATTCAACTTCACACCTAATTATATTTATTATACATTATGTACTCTTGAATTTAGGTCGATCTAAAGGGGGATAATTACCCTTCTTCCTTATCTGATGGTCAATTCAAATTAGTTTTTGTAGTGCATAGTGTAGTTTTGCATGCTCTATTCTTCCATTCATACAGGACCACAAAATTCAGGCTTAAGTCTAATCTTCATTCACTTTAGGCTAACTTATTATCATTCAATATATGATGATGAGTTCGCTCCCATTTATTCTTTTATTTTTTATTTTTTATTTTTAAATTTTTTTACTTTTGTTGTTAGGATTCATGTTCTATATGTAGTATTGACATTTGAGAAATCGGGAATTCCTAAAGAGAGACCTGAAATCACCCCCTTTTATATCTACACAATCAAATTTTATGGGATTATGATAAATTAGTGTAACGCCCCGAGTCTGTACCTCGGACGCTACACAATGCTTATAATCCCGAGGGACAACAAGCTAACCCATGAATGATACCTGGTGCAATAATTGAATAATATCACTGTAATATTTGTAATTTAGGCGAAAATAGCCCTAAGGTTCAAAATTTAAAATCAATTTCTGAATACTGAAATCAATACTGTAAACGAAACATCTATCTGGAAAATACTCTAGTCTGAAAAGCCTCTAACTGTCTGAATAAGGAGCTGATGGGACAAGTCCCCAACTAACTCTGACTACTGAAATGAACTAAGTACTAAAATACTGAAATAATAAATTTGTCCTCGAACAATGAGGAGTCACCACTAGTCTGCTTCTATTGGATCGGGTTGCTAAGTATGATCAGGAGCTCGTTTGTCTGAACCTATGATCTAAGACATCATAGTACAAAATAAAGGTATGCGTCAGTGCTTTGAATATACTGGTATGCTACATGAGGTAGGCTTATATGCATGGGTCAATATGCATGAACAATAACTGACTGAATAACATGATAACTGAAAGAGAGTACATGTATGAATGCTTAAACTGTAACTAAGGTCATGGTAACACTGAATACTGAGTTCTGAATCACTGGTTTACTGATATCTGAGTTTACTGATACTATATTACTATTAACTGAGTGATTGTGTCTGATAGTCCTGATTTTGTGAAACTATTCTGAGTTCCATACTGAACTAATTAACTGTGTCTGGCAGTCCTGATTTCTGAAGAACTGAATTGAGTTCTATTTTAAAGACTGAAACTGAGACTGTGTGAGGTAATCATCTAATCGACATGCCCCTTTTCTGCATAGATTGGGGTCCAAACTGTAACCCCAGTTGGAAGGGTATTAGTACCATACCACGTGTAAACACAAGATGAGTAACCCTCATCTGGTAGGTTCTTTGAATGAGAATGGTAGTACCCTCAACTGGCAGGTAGGACACCTCATCAACCCTCAGCTGGCAGGTTGATGTCTCGACCTACGCTGGCCGCGTAGTTCTGGAACACAAGGACTTCTTCTAAGGATCACACCCTCTACTGGAAGGTGAGTCCCCATTCTTGGGTTCACTCGGTGCTAAATCCTACTCCCAACTGAATAGACACTAGATTGAGTTCTAAACTATACTAGGCTGGACTGAACTATTACTGATCGTATTGTCTAATGAAATTGATCTGAGTTCACTGAGTTCCATTAACTAACGGAGTACTAATGAATTTTGTTAACTAATGGAATACTACAGAGTTCTGTTGACTAGCTGGATTCTCTGAGATCTGAACTGAATACTGAACTATAACTGTGACTAATTATTGAGACTACTATTTGTGACACTACTGAAACTATTTTGTAACTACCATAGCTCTAGGTAAATACCTAAGTTTTTGGGTATTGAATACCCCCAGGACTTGATAGCATGAAAAATAAATCATAGCATAAACTTGAAAGGCATAACCATATGCACCGGATCATACCTCATTCATAGAGACATTCATCAAAACTTGCATGATATAACTTGCACATAGGATAACATGACATGATTGTTTTCCCCCTTTTCATTGTTTACATGAGCAATTTATCAAGTACTTGGAGAGCATGGGTATTTCACATATCAATAAACATGTAGTAATATCATGGATTCTACATTCAACTTGCAATTCAAGAGTTCAACATATTGTTCACAAAATTCAATTCACAATTGACTAGTTTGCATGAAACATGGGACAAATCATGGAATTAGATCACCATTAACATCATAATCATTCACACATTCAAGATCCAATATGAAGTCCATAAAATCAATTAACTTGTATTTAAAAAGTGTTTCTTTAACTCTAAGGGTGGAAGTAAACCCTTGTATGAACACTTCACATACCTTGGTATTCAAATTTACGAAAAATGATAGTGTTCTTGAAGGCTAAATCTTGAATTAGAGATACTAAGGTTTTCTTCTTGAGAAAGTTTGAGAAGGATGAATCCTATAAAGGGGCTTAATTTCATGTTTTGGGGGATGACATAAGGTGGGAAAAGACCCAATTACGCCTGAGGACGTGACTTTTTAATGACTGAAAACTGATTTAGCAATGCACAGACCGACGCACTGCATCGTTGGCATCGGCGCGATATCCAATGTGCCACATCAGTTCACTGGAATTTGTACTGGGATCTGGGGAAAAATACTTATCGACGCGATGGGTGACATGGCGCGTCAAGATTGCATCGATCCACTAATTTGAGCTTTCAAATATGTTTCAAACGAAGTCTAAAAAATCTGAAACTTGTTCGAGAACAACTACTGACATTTCTGATCATGATTCAACCTAAAAATCATTACTTTAAGGTCATGAAGGTCATCAAATAGAGTCGCCAACCTACCAAGGCTAAAATAACACTAAGTCTGAATACTTAGCTAAAGTTTTCTAAGTCTGAGGCCCCTTAACAAGCTTTAAAGGACTGAGTTACGCTTAGGATTTTGTGGGGTATTACATTATCTCCCCCTTAGGAACATTTGTACTCGAATGAGACTGACTAAGATGGAAAT
The DNA here is from genome assembly GCA_030864215.1 of Capsicum pubescens. Lineage (NCBI taxonomy): Eukaryota > Viridiplantae > Streptophyta > Magnoliopsida > Solanales > Solanaceae > Capsicum > Capsicum pubescens. Next base: position 124,924,509 of record CM061544.1, read on the forward strand.
ACTTATAGACTAAACTTAGATACTGGATATGCACAACTGCAACATGATTTCATAACCGACACTACTGATATGCTAAAATTTCATACTGAACATGCATATCTGATGCATGAGTACATGGCTGAACATAATTCATGAATGCATGACTGGAATCGCTGATAAGCTGAGTTTCTCATGCTGAACATACATAGCTAATTCGTGAATACATAACTGAAAAATGCTATGGTAACTGATACCATGTATATAAAGGAAAATCTGAGCATAGAACTGAGTAAGTTCAAGGGAAAACTGTTTCCTTGGGCGGAATATGGGTTAGCGAAGAAAAGGTAAGGATACTAGGTCCGCATATCTACTTCTTTTTCCCAAGTATCTCCCTCAACGGAATGATTCATCCAAATAACTTTGACTAGAGGAACCTCTTTGTTCCTCGATCTGCAAATTTGATAATCAAGGATTTCGACTAGAATCTCCTCATAAGAGATGTTATTTTGAATTCCTACATTCCCTACAGGGACTACAACTGTTGGGTCACCTATGCACTTCTTTAGCAAAGAGACATGGAACACTGGATGGACTGAAGCTAAATCTGAATGTAACTCAAGCTCGTACGCTACCTTTCTGATAGGGCTGAGAATTCGGTAAGGACTGACATATCGGGGAATGAGCTTCATTTTCTTTCCAAACCTCTTCACTCCTTTCATAGGAGAGATTTTCAAATAAACATAGTCACCAATATCGAACTGGAGATCCTTTCTGCGTAAAATTTTTGTCGGTTTTGAGCTGTCTTAAGCCTTTCCCTGATCAATTGAACCTTCTCTAAGGTGTCAAACACCAAGTTAGGACCTACTACTATGGCCTCTCCCACTTTAAACCAACCAATGGGAGATCTACATCTTCTCCCATAGAGCACTTCAAGCGGAGCCATCTGAATGATGGAATGATATGTGAACTCAATCAAAGTTAAGTGGTCATCCCAACCACCTTTAAAGTCTATCGCACACGCTCGCAGCATATCCTCTAAAGTCTGAATGGTCTTTTCTGCTTGACCATCTGTCTGAGGGTGGAAAGCTGTTCTAAGGTGGAATTGGGTACTAAGACCCTTTTGGAAGGCTTTCCAAAAATGATAGGTGAACTGTGTACCTCTATCTGAGATAATGGACAATGAAACTCCATGTAATCTGACCAACTCTCTGACATAGAACTTGGCATAGTCCTTGGCTGAATAAGAGCTATGGACTGGTAGGAAATAAGCTGATTTGGTCATCCTATCTACAATGACCCAAACTGAATCGTGCTGACGATGAGTATGAGACAAACCCATCACAAAATCCATGTTCACCTCTTCCCACTTCCAAGTAGGAATACTGAACTCCTGCATAGACCCACTGGGTTTCTGGTGCTCAATCTTAACCTACTGACATATCGAACACTTAGCTACAAACTCTGTAATGTCTCTCTTCATCCCAATCCACCAATAGATCTCGCACAAATCACGGTACGTATTAGTGGCCCTTGGATGAATAGAGTAATGCGCACTATGCACTTCTGCAAGAATCCGCTGTCTTAGGTCATCTACACCGGGCACACACAGTCGACCCTGACAATGTAATACACCATCTCCCCATTGGGAGAAAATCTTTATTTTCTAATCTCTGACTAATTCATTCAACTTAACTATGCTGGGATCCCTATCCTACTTTTCCTTCACCTCAGAAACCAGAGATGATTCTAAACTACTCTGCATTCATACACTACCTTCTGCTGAATCGACTAAGCGAACACCTAGTCGGGCAAGATGATGAAATTACTGAGCTAACTTTTTCTTACCATCATCCACATGAGCAACACTACCCATAGACATCCTACTTAGAGCATCAACCACTATATTGGCCTTGCCTGGATGATACAAAATACTCAAGTCATAGTCTTTCAACAACTCCAACCACCTTCTCTGATGGAGGTTTAGGTATTTCTAAGATAATATATAATGTATGCTCTTACGGTCAGTGAACACATCAACGTGCACTCCATACAAATAGTGCCTCCAAATCATTAAGGCAAATACTACTGCTGCTAACTCATGATCATGAGTGGGATCATTCTTTTCATGGGGTTTAATCTGTCTAGAGACATAGGCTATCATCTAACCTCTATGAATTAGGAAACAACCCAAACCTACTCTGGATGCATCACAATACACAACAAAGCCGCTCGAACCATCTGGCAAGGTAAGAACTGGGGCTGAGGTGAGTCGATTTTTCAACTCCTAAAAACTCTTCTTGAAACTATTTGACCACTGAAACATGATTTTATTCTGAGTCAATCTAGACATGGGGGGGTGCAATAGATAAAAATCCCTTAATAAACCATCGGTAATAGCCGGCCAAGACCAAAAAACTCCTGATCTTTGATGGAGAGATGGGTCTGGGCCAGTTTCTCACTGCTTTGATCTATTGGTGATGAACTCTAATGCCATCACCGGAAATGATATGGCCGAGGAAAGCTACTGACCTTAGCCAAAATTTGCACTTACTGAATTTAGCTAATAGCTGACGGTTTCTGAGAGTCTGCAATACTATTCTGACATGTTCTACATGATCATGTTCACTGCGGGAGTAGACAAGGATGTCATCTATGAAGACTATGATGAACATATCCAAGTACTACTTGAACACATGGTTCATCAAGTCCATGAAAGCTACTGGGGCATTGGTAAGACAAAATGTCATGACTAAGAATTCAAAGTGACCATACTGAGTTCTGAAAGATGTTTTCAGAATGTCACATTCTCTTACTCTGAGCTGATGATAGCCTGATCTGAGGTCTATCTTAGAAAAGTAACTGGAACCCCAAAGTTAGTATAATAAGTCATCGATTCTGGAAAGTTGATACTTGTTCTTAACTGTGACTTTATTTAGCTGACGATAGTCTATACATATTCTAAGGGAACCGTCTTTCTTATGCACGAATAGAAATAGTGCACCCCACGAGGACATACTAGGCCTGATGAATATCTTATCAAGGAGATCTTTCAACTGTTCTTTTAATTCTCTGAGTTCTGCAGGTGCCATTCTATATGGAAAAATAGATATGGGCTGAGTTTCTAGAAGAAGGTCTATTCTGAAGTCAATTTCCCTTTCAGGAGGGGCTCTGGAAAGATCTTCAGGAAACACATCTGGGAATTCACATGCTATTGACACTGATTCAAGATTAGGGGTTTCTGATTTAGAGTTTTGTACTCGAACAAGATGGTAAACACATCCCTTAGATATCATTTTCCTTGACGTAAGGTTGGAAATAAGTTGACCCCTAAGTGCTGAAGTACTACCTCTCCACTCTAGGATGGGCTCATTCAAAAACTCAAACTGGACAATTCAGTTGCTGCAGTCGACTGAGGAATATCAAGAATAAAGCTAATCCATGTCTAGAATGACATCAAAATTAATCATCTCTAATTCAACTAAGTTTGCTGAAGTGAATTTCTAAGATACCATAACCGGACAGTTCCTATATACCCACCGGGCTATGATGGATTTACCCACTGGGTAGAGACAGAGAAAGGCTCTGCTATGATTTTAGGACTGAATTCGAAGTTGACATCTATATATGGAGTTACCAAGGATAAAGAAGACCCTAGATCTAGCAAAGCATAAATATGTAAATGATAAACTTGTAACATACCAGTGAACACATCAGGAGAACTTTCCTGATCTTATCGGGACTTAAGGGCATAAAGTCTATTTGGGAATTTCCCAATGGTGGTACTAAAAGCGACACCCTGCTGATTCGAGTGACTGGAATGAGCCAAGGACGGTTATGCTAACCCTGGGTAATTGAATAGGGATAATATCTGACCCTATGACATAGCTTGCCACACCCGAAATACACATCACTGCCAGCCCTGCAGATACCTTTGTGTGTTTTGCCATATTTCTGGCAAAGAGGATTGGTTCGGGTGCTACTGACACTAACCTGAGGCTTAGGCCCTAGAGACCTGTCTCTGAATTTAGGCACTGGACCACTGGCTAAGGATGGAGCTGGAACTGAGAATCTTGAGCAGAACTCAAAATGATTCCCACCCTCTGACTTAGGCTGAGCAAAGTTAAAACTGCATGTTCTCATTCTTTTGTTCTCCCTTTCCTTCTCACTATATATAGCTACATCTATCTTCTAAGCATGGACCATGAGGCTGGATTTGTCCTTCTCCTTAATCAATATTTCATTCCTAAACTCCTTGACCATACTATTAGACACGCCAGACACAAACTTACTAATATTAGATCTGCTATCTGCTACCATATGAGGAGCGTATCTAGCTAATTTATTAAACTTAAGACAACACTCTTTCACTGCCATGTTGCCCTTCTTTAGGTTAATAAATTCTAGAACCTTCACTTCCCTCAACTCCAACGGGAAGAACCTATCCAAAAAACTAGTGGCAAACTCCTCCCACTCTATAAGCCCTGTATCTACGGCCCCTTTTGTTTTCCACTATTTAAACTAAGGGTGTCAAGTGGGTCGGGCTTGGTCAACCCGTAATCAGCCCGTGAGAGTTATCTGGGTTGTGGGCCAGTTCGGATCTGGGTGTGGTTAAATGAGCCGGTCCAGTTCTAGGACAAACAGTAAAATTTTTTAAAACAACCCTAACCCGGCCCACTTAACCCAACCCGGTCCAACCCACCTAAACCCGATCAAAACCGGTTAAAAATCCGATCGAAATTGGTGAAAAAGCAAAAAAAAAGGTTTTTTCTCCATTATACACTATATATACCCACCTATATACATTTTAAATACGTTAAATAATAGATATACACTATATATATAGCATATACTACATTACTATTTAACAAAATATACACATAAGATATATACACAATTACACATGTAATATATACATACCATCGAAGATATATACACATATATACGTACCATTCAATATATACATACTACTTTAAGTAAAATATACTACAATATATATACTAAAATATATACACACACTATATATATACTTATATACTAATTTGTAAAACATATACACATGTATACATTAAATATATACGTCTATAGAAGATAAATACACATGTATATGTACCATTCATTATATACATACTACTTTAAATAAAATATTCTACAATATATACACACACTATATATATAGTTATGATATATACACACACTATATATATAGTTATGTACTAATTTGTAAAATATATACACAAGCATACGTTAAATATATACGACTATAGAAGATATATACACATGTATACGTACCATTCAATATTTACATACTACTTTAAATAAAATATAGTACCGTATATACACATACTATATATATCTAGTTATATACTAATTTGTAAAACATATACACATGTATACATTAAATATATACGTCTATAGAAGATATATACAAATGTATATGTACCATTCAATATATACATACTACTTTAAATAAGATATACTACAATATATACACACACTATATATATATAATTATATACTAATTTATAAGATATATACACATGTATACATTAAATCTTTAGTACTTTAGAAAATATATACACATATATCCATACCATTCAATATATACATACTACTTTAAAATATAGGTACTTCTTTAAATAAAACATATTCTACTTAATATAATAAATTAATAATACTTTATAGTAATTTAGTAATATATTAAAACTAAGTATTTAATTGAAACTAAAAATTCAATTCAAATCATTAAATGGAAAAAATAACAAAGTAAGGACTAAGGAGTGAATGAATGTGGAAATTTATTGATTGCAAAATGATCCAAGATTTATAATTTACATGGATGAAAAATCTACAAATTTTGCATCATTTTTTCCAACTCATTCATGTTAATATTAACGAGAACTTAAATAGGATAGTCAAAGTCAACGGGGGAAAAACCATGCATTGGATTTGATTCTGCCGAGTTCTCCCGTGAAGTCATAATTTCTTCAAGTCTCTGCTCGTTGTTCGGCTACGCTTCCATTCCTTGATTTCTTCGTTCGGATTTAATCCAATCTCTAAGGCAAACTAGAACATTCATTGCATTTCTTTCCAATGAATGTTGGTTGTCTCCAAGCTGTTGTCGTTCCTGACTAAAAGCATTCTCCGATGCAACTGTTGACATTGGAATATTCAGGATATCTCTAGATAATCTTGAAAGCACATGATATTGTGTTTCTTTATTCCTTCACCAATTCAATATGTTGATCCTTCGTCTATTATCCTCTAGCTGCAATCATAGATAATACATCAGCTCTTCCCGATAAGTTATTGTGTAAGCTCCCTCCTCAACACTGCTCCAACAAGGTAAACCATAAAAGTGATTAGGAAAACCACTATGTTCCGGCCTTTTAGAAGATGATGGCTCCACGGGAGGATGAGGAGCGATAGTTGGAGTGATATTTATTGGTACAGCTAAATCAACTAAATCATCATAGTGGTTATATAATTTATCTATGTAAGCGTTCACATCGGCCATAGCCGTCCACAAATTAGGTTGTTCTTATTCTTCATCATCAGAATCATTGTTAGTATTTATCTCTAAGTTAGCATAAATAAGAGTATTAAAGTGGCACATAGTAGTATATTTCATGTATGAATTTAGCATAGAAACAACTAAGTAAATAGAGGGAATCAAAAAAAATATTTTTTACATTTAACAAACATGGCACCAACAACTTCTTTGTAACCTTCTTTATTTTTATATTCTTTGAGAAAATCATAAATATCGGCTATATATGCCAAAATATTACAAACAGTAGAATAATAAGCACCGCAAAATTCAACCGTAGCTATATAAAATTTTTCCAAAAACTTAACAAGGTCTTTAATTACAACCCAGTTAGAGTCATGTAGCATGCAGTGGAAAGAATCAGCAAACGAACCACAATGTTGGTTAAAAGATAGTGTAATAGGAACTATATATTTATAACAAGTTTTCAAAAAATCATACGTAGCATTCCATCTAGTTTCACATTCTTCAGGCATCAATATCAGTGCAAGTCCATTTTATTCACATTTAAGTTTAAAGTCTTTAATTCTACTTCTACGATTATTTCCTTGAATAAAACCAACGGCAAGCCAAATTTTTTCAATATAAAGATCAAAAAACTCAAGACCATCTTTTACAATTAAATTATATATATGACAAGCACATTTAACATGAAAAATTTCAGGTAACGACGAAGATAGCTTAGATTTTAACTTTGTTATTGCAGTCTTGTTGTTAGAAGCATTATCAAAAGCAATAAATAAGATTTTATTTTCAATACCGTAATATTCTGCAACTTTAGCATTCGAATCAACAATAAAATCTCCGATATGTTTACGATCTTCATCATATAAAAAAACAAGAATACGTTTTTGCATAACAAAATTACTATTTATCCAATGACAATTAATGGTTAAATAATCATTTTTATTTACAGCAAGACCAAGATCAGAAGTTAGGGACATTCTACACTGAATATCTTTTAGCAATGTTGATAAATAAAAACAATATTGTTAATGAAGTCTAAAAATATCAGCTCTACAAGTAGTTCTTGGAATACCATTAAACATAGGATTATAAATTGCTTGAATATATTGAATAAAGGCATCAGCAGAAGGAAAACAAAAAGGTAAATAATCCACAACTACAATTTTAGCTATTTCTTCCCAGTCCCTCAATTTATTATACTTCTTCATTACCTGACCGGTTGCTGGGTCCAATCTAGTTTGCGTTGGCCCACCAATATCCTGACCACCATTTTGCAATAAATAACTCTCTTTCGTGATTATCACTTATATGTCTCATTAACATACACATACCTCATTGCTTACCTCTTCTTTTATGCCTATATATTTGTTGATAAATATTGCATTACACCTCAATATCTGATATACATTTAAAAAATTGTCATGCAATACTAGTTGATTTACGAACTCTTGGGGCACGGGAGGACGGGGAGGGAGACTAACCGATTTGAATCTAATGTTAGCATTTCCTACTACGGGTGTCTCACCAATATTTTCATCATCTTCGTCTAAATTAACCGCATCTACTTTATTTTCTTCTTCTATACAATAATATTTCTGCACTTCTACATAATCCATATCGTGGGCACCTACACCTAAATGTACAACTACTTCTTCCTCAAAAGGTTGACTAATCGGTGCCGGAGGCACATGGGTATATCTACCACTTGAAATATCTCTACAACTAGTAATTAATTTTTTAATACCACTACCACTTCCGGGACAAAAAATCTAACACCTTTAGTAGCGAGGTTTCTTAATTTATACATAATATAAATTAAACTAAAAAATTCAAAATATAAAAATATAATAAAATTAAATATTCAACAATTAATACACTAAATAAAAATTAAATGTAAGAGATGGAACGACAATACCAAATTTTGGAAATATCCGAAGGTTGCGACTTTAAAAACTTTTACTCGTACTTTGTAATCACAAAATTAAAACATTAAAAGGAACACTTTAGAAAATTAAATATATAGAATATTTGAGAATTGAGAATTGAGATTTGAGAGAGGATGAGATTTGAGAGAATGAAAAATTGTGTGGAAAATGATTTAAAAGTGTTGGGTATTTATAGGATTTTTTTTAATTTAAAAAAATAATTTAATTGAAAAAAAGTTTTTTTCTAATAAAAAGTGGATTTTAGCCATTTTAGGATCCCAACGGCTATATTACCGGGGTCCCAACAACTATTTTTTCAGAAATTTCATTTTTTAAAAAATATTTTTTTTTGCTTAACCGGGCTGGGCCGGGCCGGTTAACTGGCAGGCCTGGATCGGTTTTTGTCCGGGCCTGGTTAACCGGGCCCAAAAAAAAAATAACCCAACTCAGGACCCGATACCCTATAGCCAGTGGGCTGACCGGGCCAGGTCAAATCGAGCCGGGTTGTGTGGTGAATCGGGTGGGCCGGTTCAGGCCGAGTCAAACCGGCCCGATTGACAGGTATAGTTTAAACCATGAGTGAGCCATATCCTGCAACTAATATGCAGCTAACTTAACACTATCACTAGCTGTCACCCCCATAATATATGTAACTTTCTGCACCTGATCAAGATACTCCTATGTGTCCTCATCTAACTTTGCCCCGGTAAAAGATGGAGGGTTCATTCGAGTGAAGTCCCGAATCCTAGTTGCAGCAGTATTGGCACTGGGTTGGCCGGAACGGCAACTGGGCGTTCATTCTGGGCTGCCACAAAATGATCTAGGGTGGTGAAAGTTGTTCTAAATTCAGGGTGGGAGACATGTTCGTCCAGGGGATCTGGCTGGACGGGCTGAGGTGCTGGCCGGTCTCCTGTACCTCTTCTCTTAGTCCTCTTTGGAGCCATATTCTATAAATATAAGAGAAACTTTGGATTAGACTAAAAGTTTAACTAGAGCTCATGCTCACTCGCACGACATGAATACTGAAAGAAGGGAAACTTTTCCTAAAATATCTAATAGCCTCCTGTCCATTAGTGTGGCTCTCTACACACCCATGCACAAGACTCTACTAGACGCGACATTCAGACTTCCTAGGACTATATAGAACCTATCTTTAATACCAAGTTTGTAATGCCTTGAGTTTGTACCCCAGACGCTACACGATGCTTGTAATCCCGAGGGACCACAAGCTAATCCATAACCGGCAGCTACTGCAATAACTGAATAATATCACTTTAATATGTGGAATTTAGGTAGAAAGAGCCACAAGGTTCAAACCTGAAAATCAATTTCTGAATACTTAAATCAATACTGTAAATGAAACATCTATTTGAAAATACTCTAGGCTGAAAAACCTTTAATTATCTTAATAACTAGTTGATGGGAAAAGTCCCTAACTAACTCTGACTACTAAAATGAACTAAGTACTGAAATACTGGAATAATAAATCTGTCCTCAAACAATGAGGACTCATAACTAGTCTGTTGCTGATGGATCGGGCTGCTAAGTATGATCGGGAGCCCATGTGTCTGAACCTATGATATAAGAAAACATAGAACAAAAGAAAGGTATGCGTAAGTACTTCGAATGTACGTATAAGACCCCGTAAAGTTCCCTCGTAGTCTAAGCCTTTAGAACATGTCAAGTGAAGCCTTATTCCATCTCTAAAATATTTAGGAATGACTTCCAAAGTTATTAGTGTTTAAACCATGTATATTTTTCCAAATTTTGACTTTTTATTATGTGGAAAATTGAATAATATTTCCAATGATACCCATTTCGTCAAAATCCGACATCGGAAGAGAAAGATATGGATGTTTTACAAAAAGTAGTCGAAACTACCCAGGTGCGATTGAGAGGGTCGACGGACCATCGAGCTAGGCACTAGCGAACCACCTTCCCATACAGTGATCGGCTTATTCGGGAATTGGAACATAACCCTGTGGGTCTGAAGATCTAAGGAAGCATAGCAAGAGTGAAACCAATCCATCACCAGAATGACATCAAAATCAACCATGTCCAACCTATCAAGTTTATAAGAGTATCCCTACCAACAAATGATATCACATACCCCATATAGACCCTTCTAATAATCACAGGGTCTCCAACTAGGGTAGAAATAGAAAAAGTAACCGACAGACTCTCGAGACCACAATAAAGATGCGCAGCCACATACTGGGTCATATAAGAAAGAGTAGACCTTGGATCGAGAAATCAATACACATCATAGGAGAAAAGTCTCAACATACCCGTTACAACATCGGGAGACGCCTCAGAATCTTGGCAAGTAGCAAGTGCAAACAAGAAATTTCGGCCAATGTCGGTGCCAGAAATAGAAGCAGAGCTAAACACAGCACCCTTCAATGTGGGAGTAGATGGAGTAGTAATAGGGGCCTTGTTGGTCCAAGAAGCTTCTATAGAAGGGCACTCACACTGCATGTGCCCAACCTAACCACAATGGAAATATTAGTTTCTCTCCTTCTCATATTAACCATGATGAATCTGAACACAAAATCTGTAAGGAGGGCAGAGTGAAGTCGACTGGGCACCATAGCCTAGAATTAGGAACCCGGTTCCTGGGAAACACTACTAAACTAAGACCAACGATCACCAAAAAACTTTGGGTAAGGAGAGAGAACACTAGTCGGGGAGAAAGAACTCAAACTCCCTCACTTCTTTGGTGGCCACTTGCCATCATCACCACCACTATGTTCAGAAGGCCTAAATTTCTTTTATTAACTCTCACTAAGCTCAACTTGCTTCTTTTTCTCTTCTTCCACTTGTTGCAAATACACAATCAGCATAGAAAAATTCATTTTTTCAATTAACAAGGCTACCTTTCTCTCAAGGACTAAGTCACGGACAGTACCGAGACAAACTTACGTATTTTAGCCCTCATGCTAGAAACCATCTCGGGAGAATACCTTAATAATTGATGGAATTTCAAGGCAAACTCTTGAACGGACATTCTCCCTTTCTTCATATTCACAAACTCTTCCACCTTAGCCTCCCTCAACTCTTGAGGAAAGAAACGGTCTAAAAATGCCTCGGAGAAGTCCTCCCAAATGCCGGGACTAGCATAAACACCTCTAAAAAACTCCCACCCCTCATACTATTGGTACGCTACATCTTTAAATTTGTCGTAAGGAAACTAAATGTCCTCAATCTCCAAGCATACATGATTCGGAAGATCTTCTCCATTTCCTTAATGATGCCTTGAGGATTTTCTTTAACCTTCATACCGGAGAACATAAGAGGGATCAAACTTATAAATTGTCTAATTCTTGTGTCGTCAGAAGAAACGATAGTAGGAGCACCACACTGCACTGGAAAAGCTACCAATTGAGTCAAGAGGATGATAGAGCAACAAAACTCAACATTACTAGCATCTTTTAGAGATGACTGAATAGGAGGGTCACTCTCATGTCGGGGTTGTGGGGACAGGTGGAACCCCATAAATATGGTTGGATGTTGCAGTCGTAGCTCAGGTCCAAACTCCAAAAGTTTGATGAGCTTCATACATAGGGCCCTCAGAAGGGTTTGCCTGAGTCTCAGATCTCCTTGAAGGCATGATCTGAAAGATAGAAAAAAGAAATCAGAGGAGTCCAATACCTTAGACTCTATAGCTTGAGATTGAAATACAAAAAGGGAAACATTTCCTAAAATGCCTCATATCTCCTCTTTTATATGTGTATCACGCTTTACATCCATAAAAGAGACTCTACTTGACACTGTATTGTGGACACCCAACTAACCATGAACCTAGGCTTTGATACCAACTTGACACACCCCAAAATTGGGCCCCAAAATTGGGCCATTTCTTATGGTCACCTTAAGCTCACATGGATTGGAGGTTGCCCCGATAACCTATCACAATAATCACATCAATCACAAGGTTTGGCTGAATCTTGACCATATAATAAGATAGCAAAAAAAATACTAGAAGTCATAACTTAAACACGTCTAAACACTTTATTAGCTTCATCAATTGGAAATTATACCTAAGTCCACAACCATCCATAATACCTCTATACAAACCGATGTTTAGAAATGTATATGTCGAGACAAGCCCCCGATAATAGCCAAATAAAGTCAAAATATGACTAAATCTAAAGAGAGGGGACCAAGAATGAATGTCTTTCGAAATAAGGAAGCTCACCACTCCATAGTGAATGCATGAACCACTTCGATCACCTAACCACTGTGCAAGAAGAGAAGAATATACTTCAGTTTGATAATACTCAACTTACATGTCAATTTGGTGCAAGGTGGTTGTCGTCAATATATTTACCTAACTTTGGAGTCAGGGTCGAATCCATAGGGAACAATGTGAGTGGCGATTAAACTAATTTGAAACTAAAGCTACAAGTAAAATTCAAACAACTGACATGAAAAGATATAATGGGGTTTTTTAATGATTGAACAACTGATAACTTTTAAACTTGCTTTAGAAACTCGAAACTTAAATTTCAATAGTTCAAATCAATGATAAAGAAAAACTAGGGTTGTGATCACTATGATTAATAATCCCCATTAAATAATAATTATAGCATTGGGTTCTTATGCTTTGTGGGAGACACCAGATTATCAGTTTCGACAGTCCATCTAAGTATGATGTTTAACTCCCTAATTCTCTCGAAATTAGGAAATTATTCTTTTCATACTGATTTTATCTCAAGTTGATCAATCTTGTTACAACATTAATCATTAGATGAGAGCTTAACCTTCCCAAATCCTCATTGATAATTTGATACCATTAGTTTATTTCTCAGTTCGAGCAAATCAACATAAGGCGGAATATATTGTTTGCAACCAACAGAAAATAATTAATACAAAAGAATTATCAAGATGTTCCCACAATCACTCAAACCCTAATCAACTATTAGATCAATGAAAGAATAGTCATAGATCCCACAACCCTAGTTGCGGATTTTAGTTGCTCATATGATAGAAAGATATAACAATGATTGAAATCATAATTTAAAGCAATTAAACTTACAAAAGATGAAATCCAAAGTTGATTCTCCTCCAAGTACAATAAGAATTTCCCACAACAAAATCAAAGGATTGAAAATTGAATTACAAGCTCAGAGCCCAAAAAGAAGTAAAGTGGTATATGGAATAAGCTCAAGATGTTTTGCCCCCCATGAATGATCCTTAAAAGATGCTATTTATACCCATAACTTATGAAAAATTTGAAATAAAAATTTCATAATTTTCTTTTTAGGTGACGACATGTGTGATAACTTATCACAAATCTGATAAGTTATTAGGCATGTCATCAGAACTTCTGCTTCAATGTGATGACTTCTGTGATAACTTATCAAATTTGTGATAAGTTATCACACATGTCGTCAGACATGCTTCCAATTTCTTGTGTTCTGCCTCAGTGTGATGACATGTGTGACGACTTATCACAAATCTGATAAGTTATCACACAAGTCGTCAGAATTTCTTCCAAGTGTGAATTCTTCAAAACTCAATTATTTTCACCAAAAATCATCCTCCTTGACACAACTTTCATATATTTCCATGCATATTTACTTTCCTACAAAATCACATGAAATATCATCAAAAACAATGACAGATACTTAAGAACTTACAATTATTCCGAATTAAAAACCTTAAATGTGCTAACAGAAAGTTAGCATATCACGGTCCCTATGTCGTGTGGGGACATAGTGTTCAGAGATGGTTAACGATTGGAACACTAGCATGTATGTCAAGAATAAGGATAAAATAACATCATCATTCAACAACAAGTCAATATATCATATTCAATCACATTCATAACCTTATCCATACATATAGACATATCACATATTAATCGGGGGGGGGGGGGGGGGGGGCGTGTCTTATCAACACTTTGGAAGCACTCATTCATCATACATGCAATGGAGGACTCCAACCTTCCACACTTATAGATTTAAGAATTTCTCATTAGACATAGAACTTTAACCATGCACACATCCATTTAAGTGAGGGACTCTAACAACCCACACACATTCATATAGGTGAGAGACTCTAACATATCACACACATTCATTCAAGCAGGGGACTCTAACCACATGATCACATAATAGGAAAGGGACTCTAACCTTATTCCATATTAGAAAGGTGACTCTAACACCAAAACAATTCATTTGGCAAGGCACTTCGACCTCATGAGATCTCATTATGCAAGGGAAATTAACCATAAGCAATTCCATTAGTCAAGAGACTTTAACCTCAAGCCCTCATGACTATAATTAGCCAACATTTGGACTCTAAACATTTTACTATGCATCCATATTTATTCAATTCCCCACTTAAGGACTTTATCCCATTTAGCCAATTCAACACCATACATGACCACATGGTCCTCATGGAAGCCTTTCTTTATCAACCATTTCAATAGGATAATGTCTTAATTTAACTCATCATGCAATTCAAACTATGGTCCTTAAGACCCTTATAATCCATTCATACTTCATTATCAATTCTATACAACAATTTAGTTTAACACACCATTTAAGTTTATTTTCATGTTAGGGACTTTAACCGCATTCTTATTTATCAAACCATCAAGGTCATAAATTACATAATACATAGCTCACTTTACCTTCACAATATCATTTATCAAGCATTCATACATATTGGGCCATTGCCCTAGTTCAAAACATCATCATCATGTAACTAGACATCTCACTTAGACATTTGCACACACTCCTTGTGTACATGCCTTTTCCAATGCCAACTTTATGATAGAAATCATAAAGACTAGGGTTACTCAAGAACCATATGTTAGACGACATACAAAAAGCATTCATGTGTGCAAACTACCATCAATAACATGTATACACAAAATTCTAAGCAAGAATCATCATTATTCATCATTAGACAACAAAATCCTTTTTATTTGATTTCAAAACCACCATGTGCACTTACTAATCCAAGTGTGAAATCAATGGGTTTATATTTATTTCTAAAGGATAATAGTTACATGCCTTAAACAAGATGAATCACCAAGAATATTGACTCCTCTTTGCCTCTTGAAGACCACTCTTGAAACCCTAGCCTCCAATCATTCAAAGATGAGCTTGAGAGAGTACTTAGGGTGTTTGATCCATCAAAATATACATTTATAAGGATACAAATGATTATAAAGTAAGAGAGATTAAGGTTTTAAACATGGGAAATAACCAGAAGTTCCTTACTTAATAGTTAAAAATTGAATCCGTCCAAGGGTATGACTGACCATACGACTTAAGTAGTCATACCCTAGGGTACGATTGGTACCCTAAATCATACCCTAGGATTATCCTAGGTCACACACACTATTAAAGATATGACCATACACCATTGATTCATATCCGAAGGGTACGACTCACTCCTAACTCGTATGCTCCACTCATACCAAAAATAGTTCACTCTTGATCGGGATATCACACTATACAATTAGTCTTGGTATGACTCATACCTTAAGGTATGATTGGTTGGAGCCTCACTCATACGTAGGTTAGTAAGTGACTCTCACCACACTACCTAGGGTATGATAGGTGGGTTACTGACTCGTATCCAAAGGGTACGAGGGGTACCCTTAGTCATACCAAGTATAGAGCTATCAAATAAGGGAATTTTTCAGTGGTTCAAAGTCTAGGTGTTTCACCCCCCAACCTCTTCTGTTTAAAAATTATAAATAATATGTGTATTATCTATTTACTTCATTATATTCTCAAGTTTATTTTAAAATTTTATCCTCAAACATCTGAAATACTTTAATAATATCTGATAAAACATCTAAAATCTAAAATACTTTCAGAACTAGTCAGGTATGAAAAGCCTCTATCTGAACTGTTTGAATGGGGAGTTGATGGGACATGCCCCCAATTAACTTCGACTACTGAGATAATGAAACTACTATAATAATGAAATAAAAGAATATCCCTGATAGATAAGGACTCACTACTAAATCTAATACTGCTGACTAAATCTTTCTAAGCGCGGTCAGAAACCTGAACATCCGAACCTATGATATGATGAGACATCATAGCACAAAGAAAAAAGTATGCATCAGTACATGGAATGTACTGGTATGCTAGATGAGGTAAGGCTGAATGCAATGGTTCATATGCATAAACAATAACTGACTGATTGACATAGAATAACTGAATATGAGAGTACATGGATAACTAAAATTGCTATAAATATTGAGTATATAATACTGTGCATATACGTGTATATAATATCTGAGCTTTTACTGATGTTGAGTACTGAGTTTTGATAACTGAACAACTGATATTTAAGTTTACTATTAGCTGAGTGACTGTACCTAACAGTCCTAATTCTGTAGAACTGAACTGAGTTTTATGCTAAGGCTAAAACTAAGACTGTAGGAGGTAATCATCTATCCGAAATGCCCCAAATAAGATAACTGGAGTCCAACCTATAACCCCAATTAGAAGTGTGTTAGTACCGTGCCACAGGTAAAGACAAGATGAAGAGTTACCCTTATTTGGCATGTACTATAATGAGAATGGTAGTACCCTCAACTGGCAGTTTAAAACACCTCATCAACCCTCAACTGGCATATTAATGTCTCAACCTATGCTAGCAACGTAGTTCTGGAATAAAAGGACTACTTCTAAGGATCACACTCTCTAATGGAAGGTGATCCCCCATCCTTCGGTTCACTCGATGCTGAATCCTACTCACAACAGAATTAACCATGGACTAATTACTAGACTGTACTGGATTTGAGTAAAGTGATATTGATCATGTTGACTGACTGAACGGGACTGAGTTTACTAAGTTTTATAACTGACTGAGTACTACTATTTCATGACATGACTGAGACCATTTTTTAATTATTGTAGCTCTAGGTAAATAACTAGATTGTCGGTTATTAGAAACCCTCAGGACTCGATAGCATGAAAAGTAAAGCATAGCATTATCTTGAAAAGCATAAGAAGGTTCACTTGTTCATAATTCATTCATAGAGATATTTTATCAAACACTTGTAGGGCATAAGCTTGTACATATGACAACATGTCATGATTTCACCATTTAATTCACATGGGCATTCCATCAAACACAACGGGAGAAAAACTTAATGCTTATAATCATGGACAACTTATGAACATTGTAACTAAAACACTCAAACTTTCTATTTCAAGGATTATAACATGGGAATTACATAATTTAATATACATGTTATTTCAATTTCATGGAAACTACAATTAATCATGGATTGAAACTCAATTAATGTCATGAACATGAATATAATCCAATTTCAGGCATGTAAATCATGAATCAATAATCTTGTAGTTTTAAGAAATTGATTCTTGAACTCTATGGGTGAAAGAAACCAATAGATGAACTCCTAACATACCTGAGAAGAAAATTTCTTGAAGGTTCTTGGAGGAATTCTTGAGCTTTGTTCATGTTTTCTTGAAGACGAGGGTTTGCTAATTGAGATAGAATGTTTTTAATCTTGAGAAAAGTGAGTAAATAATAAAATAATGAGAAATTAGTTCTCTTTTAGGGTTTAATTTTGTGTTTAGGACTAATTAGGGACGTGGAAAAAGACCCAAATACCCCTAGAATGATTTAAAAACTTAGAACTTAAAAACTGAAAATACCAATTTTTGGCTTCACAGCAATGCGGTGGCATCGCGATTAGCCACTAGGAAAGGGAAAACTAGGAACTGGACTGATGGCGCAATGCGGCGCCATCGTGGTGCCTCACTGAACGCAAATCTTGTCTTTGGCGAGACGCGATACAATCGTGGAGCTTCACTGTAAAATACTGATTGGGAACTGGCACTGCTCCGTGAAGTGGGCTTATCACGTTAGCTTACTAGAAACTGACATTTGCCATTTGGCTGGTCTCCGTGATGTGGTGTTGCACCAGGTGGCACACTATTTTACAAAATATGCTATAACTTCTCATCTGATTATCGAATTTGGGAAAATTTTATATCATTGGAAAGCTGGATGAATTTCCTATGCAATGGTAAGCTAAAAATAAAAAATAGTTAGTTCTTTAAAATTTTTATATAGGATTACTTATGTACTGAGAGTTGAATTAAGCTATGGAAATACGAGTTATTACAATATCTCCCCCTTGGAAACATTCGTCCTCGAATGAAACTGATTAAGCTGAGAAATACTGATAGACTGAGTTTACACACTGAACATGCATAACTAAAACATGATTGCATGACTGAAATAACTGATAATTTGAGTTTTCATACTGAATATACATATTTGATGCATGAGTACATGGAAGAACTGATTCATGAATGCATGACTGTCATGAAAATTATATGCACCGGTAATGAATACCAAGTTTGTATCTATAACTGAACATGGAACTGGGTAAATCTAAAGAAAACTGTTACCTTAAGCTAAATCTGAGTTTGCGGAGAAGAGGTGAGGATACTTGGTCCGTATATCTGCTTCTTCTTCCTAAGTAGTTACCTCAATGGACTGATTCCACCAAAGAACTTTGACCAAGGGAAATTTTTTGTTCCTCAGTCTATGAATCTGACGATCAAGTATTTGGACTGAAACCTCTTTGAAAGAGAGATCATTCTGAATATCGACGCCCTTTAAGGGAACTATGACTGCTGGTTCACCAATGCATTTTTTTAGCTAGGAGACGGGGAATACTGGGTCCACTGAAGGTAGATTTGAAGACAACTCAAGCTCATAAGCTACCTTTACGAAATGACTGAGAATTCTATAGGGACCAACATATCAGGGTTGAGCTTCTCGTTTTTGCCGAACCTTTTTACTCCCTTCATGGTAGATATTTTTAAGTACACAAAATCGCTGACCTCAAACTTGAGATCTTTTCTCCTCACATCTGCATATGATTTATGTCGGCTCTGGGCTACCCTAAGACTTTCTATGATCAACTGAACCTTCTCTAAGGCATCAAACACTAAGTCAGGCCCTACTATTGCGGCCTCACTGACCTCGAACCAACCAATTAGAGATCTATATATCCTACCATAAAAAGACTCAAATGGATCCACCAGAATACTGGAATAATAGATTTTATTATGTGCGAATTCAATCAAAGGTAAGTGGTCATCCCATCTACCTTTAAAATCAACAATGCATGCTCTTAACATATTTTCTAGAGTCTGAATGGACCTTTCTGCTTGGAAATCTGTCTAAGGGAGAAAGGTTGTACTGAGGTGAACTTGGGTACCAAGACCCTTCTGGAATGCTTTCCAGAAGTAAGAGGTAAACTGGGTACCTCTATATGATATAATGGATACCAGAACTCCATGTAACCTGACCATTTCCCTGATATAGAGTTTGGCATAGTCCTTGACTTAATAGAAAGTCTGAACTGGCAAAAAGTAAGTTGATTTGGTCATCCTATCTACAATGACCCAAATAAAATCATGCTGACGATGAGTACGAGACAAAACCATCACAAAGTCCATGTTCACTTCTTCCCATGTCCATGTGGGAATACTGAACTCCTGTATAGACCCACTAGGTTTTTTATGCTCAATCTTAACCTGCTGACACGTTGAGTACTTGGCTACAAACTCTGTACTATCTCTCTTTATCCCACTCCACCAATAGATCTTCCATAAATTACGGTACATCTTAGTGGTCCCTGGATGGATCGAGTAACGCGCTCCATGCGCTTCTGTAAGAATTCATTATCTCAAGTCACCTACACATGGTAAACATAGCCGACCCTGGCAACGTGAAATGCTATCTCCCCCTTGGGAGAAAACCTCTACTTTGTGATATCAAACTGACTCCTTCAGCTTAACTAGGTTGGGGTCTCTGTCCTGTTTTTTCTTTACTTCAGAAACCAGAGATGATTCTAAACTATTTTGTACCCACACACTGCCCTATGCTGAATCGACTAAGCAGACACCTAGTCAGGCAAACTGATGAACTTCCTGAGCTAACTTCTTCTTACCACTCTCGATATGATCAACATTACCTATAGACAACCTACTGAGAGCATCCTCCACTACATTGGCCATGCCCGGATGGTATAGAACACTCATGTCATAATCTTTTAACAACTCTAACCACCTTCTCTAATGTAAATTCAAATCTTTTTTAGAAAAGACATACTAAAATCTTTTGTGAACTGTGAACACATCAACATGCACCCCATACAAATAATGCCTCCAAATCTTTAAGGCAAATACTATAGTTGCTAACTCAAGATCATGGATAGGGTAATTCTTCTCATGAGGCTTAAGCTCTCTAGAGTCATAGGCTATGACCTTACCTTTCTGCATGAGGACATAACCCAAACCTACTCTGGATGCATCACAATACACAACAAACCCATCTATACTATCTCATAGAGTCAAAACTGGAGCTAAGGTGAGTCGGGTCTTTAATTCCCAAAAACTCTTCTTACAAGAATCTGACCACTAAAACTTGACTTTCGTATGAGTCAATCTCGACATGGGGAAGGCAATATATGAAAACCCTTTAACAAATCGACGATAATAGCCAGCTAAACCTAGGAAAATCCTGATATCTGTCGGAGAAATGGGTCAAGGCAAGTTTCTCACCTCCTCGGTCTTTTGAGGATCAACTCTAATTCCATCACCATAAATAATATGACCAAGGAACTCTACTAACCTTTGCAAAAATTTGTACTTACTGAATTTTGAGAATAACTTATGGGTTCTGAGAGTCTGAAGTACAATTTTTAGGTGATCTGTGTGATCATTCTCACTATGGGAATAAACAAGAATGTAATCAATGAAGACTATAATGAACATGTCCAAGTACTACTTGAACACGCGATTTATCAAGTCCATAAAGGCTGCTGGGTTATTTTGTAAGACCAAAGGACATGACTAGGAATTCGAAATGACCATACTGGGTTTGAAAAGCTATTTTTGAAATGTAACATTCTCTGAATTTGAGCGGATGATAGCCTAATCTGAGGTCTATATTAGAAAAGTAACTGACACCCTGAAGTTGGTCAAACAAGTCATCAATTATGGGAAGTGGATATTTATTTTTCACTGTGACTTTGTTCAACTGACGATAGTCTATAAATATTGTAAGTGAACCATCTTACTTAGGGATGAATAAGACTGGTGCAATCCACAGGGAAATACTGGGTGTGATGAACCCCTTATCTAAAAGTTCCTTTAACTGTTCTTTCAATTCCTTGAGTTTTTCTGGTGCTATTTTATATGGAGGAATAGATATAGGTTGAGTATCAAGAAGAAGGTCTATTTCGAAGTCAATTTCCCTTATGAGAGTTACTTCGGAAAGATCTTCGGGAAACACATCTGAGAATTCATTTACTACTAGAACTGACTCAAGACTGGAAGGCTCTGAACTAGAATGTTTGACTCACACAAGATGATAGACACATCCCTTGGATATCATTTTTTCTTTCTAAGGTATGAAATCCACTGACCCTTATGTGTTGTAGTACTATGATCTTGGGTGTATTTATATGCCTAAGAACAATAACTTACCCATATTTTAGCTAAGTTTTTAGAACAAATTGCCTAGTTTCTTATGTGTTTACTCTACTTTGATGTAATTGAGCTAACCTATTTGATTAGCATAATTTTAGGTGTTAATAAGGTAGATAAACACATGATGAGACTACGGATTGTGGATGACAAATCACACAAGAGAAAAGTAGCTTATTGGACCAAATGCGGTGCTTAGAAACTGTGTCCAAGACTAATTTGTCATTTATAATAATTTTAGGGACTTAGAAGGCAATTATCAGAGAAAAGATTATTAAAAAGACTTGATGCTGAATTTTTTATCATTATTCATTATTTTGTATTAATTTTTCACTACGAGTGGTGGCTTAGCACTAAGGGAGAAATGCTACTTCATCTTCTCCGCTAAGATTGTGTTTACTTTTTTGTATGATGAATATTTCTATTGTGATTCCCGTTTTATTCATAAGTAGCTAAGTTTATAAGTTAGGGTTATGGAAGCCTTGTAACATACAATCTATTACTTTGGGTTTTGAATTCATTATGCATTGATTTGTTTACATCATACTCTCTACGTTTATCTTGAATTCTCCTGGTTGTAAACATAGAGGATATGCCTTAAAACACAACTTGTTCGATAGAAAGGTTGATGTACGAAAAATAGAGTAGTGACAAGAAAATAGGATTTTCAACCCCTATTTTATATGTTAATTCCTTAACAGGATTAAATACTTGGAGATTTCGTATTGTTTTTGTAAACACTTTTGACTCGAGAGAACTGAAGTGAATTAGTCCTTGATGGTTGAGAGACCTATTTAATCCTAATCTTAGAATTTTGATATTTGTAGAGCATTACACTAAGTGCAAGCATATGGCCATCAGTTGTAATTTGAAAATTCTTTGTGAGAGTGAGCGCAACTTGATTCTTGCACCAATTTTGTTAGAAATTGCATGATTGTGACTGATTATGGATAACTTTCTTGATGTGAGGGAACATGGTTGATGAAGGTTGGGTAATTTATATGATTTCTTTTCTTAAATGGTATGCATGAATTTTCCAACCTGATGAGTCTATTCATGAGGGTAGGTTGTTTTCAGTAATGGTTCAGGAATCTACTTCTTGTTTCATATTCGTTGTGTGAGCCTCTTTGAGCATTTGTGTTTCCTTTGTGGGTTTTAAATCTTGTTTATGCGTAAATAGATAAGTTGTTTGAGGAAGAACAAAGATTTAAGTGTGGGGAGGTGATCGTGGGAGTATTTATACGCCTAAGCACCATAACTTACCCATATTTTAGCTAAATTTTGAGAACAAAGTACCTATTTTCTTATGTGTTTACTCTACTTTGATGTAATTGAGCTAACCTATGTGATTAGCATGATTTCAAGTGCTAATGAGGTAGATAAAGACATGATGGGACTACGGATTGCGGATGGCAAATTACATAAGAGAAAAGTAGCTTGTTGGACCAAATATGGCACCTAGAAACTATGTCCAAGACTAATTAGTCATTTATAATTAGTCCAGGGACTTAGAAGGCAATTATGAGGGAAAAGATTATTAGAAAGATTTGATGCTGAATTTTTTATCATTATTCATTATTTTGTATTAATTTTACACTAGGAGTGACGGCTTAGCACCAAGAGAGAAACGCTACTTCATCTTCTCCGCCAATATTGTGTTTACTATTTGGTATGATGAATATTTCTATTGTGATTCCCGTTTTATTCATGAGTATCTAAGTTTATTAGTTATAGTTATGGAAGCCTTGTAACATACAATCTATTACTTTGGATTTTAAGTTCATTATGCATTGATTTGTTTACATCATACTCTCTTCGTTTATCTTGAATTCTCGTATTTGCAAACATAGAGAAAATGCCTTAAAACACAACTTGTTTGATAGAAAGGTTGATGTACGGAAAAGAGAGTAGTGACAAGAAAATAGGATTTCCAACCCCTATTTCATATGTTAATGCCTTAACAGGATTAATGTGACAACCCTCCCGGTCGTTTGTGAAATTTTCTCATCTACTCTATTTTAGCGCTCTACGTAGTTTGTATACGTGGATTATGACTCACGGGATGAGTAGTACCAATTCGATAGTTGAATTATTAAGTTTTAATAAAATTAAACCCAATCATGGTCAATTTTTGAGCGAGAAGACCTCGGGTTAGTATCGTAGTATTTTTAATAGGTTTGGAATATAATTTTTAGTCAATGTAACTATTTGACTTATTTTCTCGAGATTCTGAATTATGCTCGAGGAACTATTGGGTATTTTAGATAATTAAGTTAATTAGTGACTTAGTGGGTCAAACTATAATTTTCTTATTTATTGAGACCTATGTATAAGAATTGGATTAAGTAAAAAGGGTTTATTATATTTATAATTATAATTATAATTATAATAACAACATCTGATATCTGGGGTAAAGAGGGAGGTGCACAAAAGTTGCAGTTTTCACCGCAGTTTGCCGAAGGAGCATCGATAGGTGAGTCAATTCCTAGTGCCTATGTACTGCTACATCTTATTAATGATGTTAGGCATCAATTAAATTTTCAAGATGGTCGTATGGTGAAAGTAAAATATGTTAATTATGGATTAACTTAAAATTGATCAATTGTTCTGTAATAGTTGTTCTAATTATTAGAAGTCATGTAGAGTAAGGTTAATACAATGATTGGTCAATAGTTGGTCAATGTTTGAAGTTGCATAGACATAGATGACCACTATTGCATTTTTGAATAAAGATTACTTAATTATAGTGATTATAATATTATTTGTGAAGTATTTTAATAAAAAGAAAGAAATAAGGAAACGGTTGGCCAAATCATGGGTTGATAACGATGAAGAGTGATTTTTTTTGTTACTGGTCAAGAAGAAGTAAAGAAGATCAGATGGTTACTTTTTTTTTATTAATTTGATTGTCATTTTGGGGTTTTTAGAGCAAAAATTTATAAAACGGATGTCATTAGATTAATATTTTTACGGGGATTATATATTGAAACAGATTTTGAACGTTTTGAAACTTTGAGGAAGGGCAAGGCGCTTGCAGACTCATTATATTTGGATTCATTGGTTGAGTTAGGTTATGGTTTAATTGGAGTTTATACTTGGCTTAATTTTGTGTATGCTCCTAAATTGGATACTTGTTGATTGGTATTCGTACATGCTTGAAATTGTTGATGTTTGGATTGTTAATGCATGTATAAATGGTTATTGAAAATTTACTTGATGGAATTGTGTTATGACTTTAAGTGTACTTGTAAGATTAGTACATTGTGTTATATGTTACGAGGTTGTGTAAATTGATATTGAGAATACATGTTTATATTTATGTTGGACCGGGTACCATGCGGGTACGTTTATATTTATATTAGATCAGGTACCACGCCGGTACATTTATATTTATGTTGGATCGGGTACCACGCCGGTACATTTATATTTATGTTGGATCGGATACCACGCCGGTACTTTTATATTTATGTTGGATCGGGTACCACGCTGGTATAGTATATGAACACAGATTGTTCCCTGCAGGACTCGATTGTTCCCTGCAGGTCTCAACTATTTGGGTAAAAATAAGTCCCATAGCATATGTGTACATACTTGTGTTAATTTGGTGGATGACATACTTGTGTTGATTTGGTGGATGTTTACAGTATGGTTGATCCTCTTGATAGTTATGTGGCTTATTTGTGAGCACTGTTGACCTGTTATTGTTGTATTGTTGATTCATTAAGAATTTTTTATATGATGATGTCTGTCTACTTGTTATTTGATTTATGTTGTGTACATGTTATTAAGTTGAGTTGGCCTATGATATCTACTAGTACGTAGTGGTTTGTACTGATACTACCCTATACTCTTCTTTTGTTAAGTGCAAAAATTGTTTTAGAGGATCATACATGATCTCACCTCTAAAGTTTGATAGCAGATCTTGATCCAAAGGTGAGCACTCCGTCTCCAGGCTTCCATGGGTTATCTTATTTATTCTTGTCTATCTTTCGGGCAATGAAACATTCTTTATTTACTTTATTTTGGGATATCTATTTAGACATGATCTTTGTTAGTAGTTCTTGTATGATGACTTTCAGGTCTTGGGAATTTCAGTTAGTAGATTGTTTGGTTTTCACGCTACTGATGATTAACTCCAGATTATTATTGTTAAGATGATTTTATGAAGCTATTATTTTAATATTGACTAAGTGATTGGGTAATGGTTTGATTTAGATGGTTCTCCCACAGGAAGGTTAGTGTGGGTGCCACTCATGGTCATTTGGGTCATGACAATTAACTACTTGGAGATTTTGTATTATTTTTGTAACACTTTTGATAATAGAGAACTGAAGTGAATTAGTCCTTGATGGCTGGGAAACACTAGGATTATGTTATTAAAAGCAATTCGTTTCTTTGTAAGCATGATGTATGTATGAACTCGTAAAGCCCATAGTTAGAAATTATTAAAACCTACAAGGTGGACATAACCCTAGCTTGCTATTTCTCTAAATTTGAATACTACTACACATATTTCATCTTGTAAAACTGAAACCATTAATTTGTGAAGTGAATCAAATTCCCCCTTTTTGTTTTATGGAAACGTATGATTAAAAGTCAACTAATCTGCATACAACATAATTATCACCATATTCCCAGTGGGATTCGATCCCAACCTAGTTGGGTTCTATATTTGACAGCGACTGTTTACTCTCTCGTAAGAGAGGTGTAATTTGGGCGTATCATACTACCCCTCCATTTAAAGACTGGTTCATTTGGAAACTAAAAATGAAAAATTCTGTTTCTAGAATCAACTTAGGCATAGCATGAATGGAGCCAATCCATGTCGAGAATGACGTCAAAATCTGTCATCTCTAATTGTACTATATCTGCTAAAGTGACTTTCTTAGATATCATAATCGGACAGTTCTTGTATACCCGCTGAGCTATGATAGACTGACCTACTGGGGTTGAGACTGAGAAACACTTTGTTATGATTTCTGGTTCGACCTTAAAATTGACTGCTAAGTAAAGAGTTACAAAAAAAATAAGGAAGCTCCTGGATCTAATAAGGAATAAACATGTAAATGGAAGATCTGCAATGTACCAGTGACCACATCAGGAGAACTTTCCTGATCTTGTCTGGATTGAAGTGCATAAAGACTGTTTGGGTGTTGTCCACTGGTGGCACTAGAAGCAGCACCCTGCTGATTTGGGAGACCGAATTAAGATGAAGGACGATTATAATAACCTTAAGAACCTGACTAAGGACAATATGTAATTCTATTTCCTAGCTTGACACACCCAAAATAAACATCACTACCAGCTTTGCAGATACCCTGATAATTTCTGCCATATTTTGGGAAAAAGGTATTTATTCGAGCACTACTGAAACTACCCAGAGATTTAGAGCTTGGTTCCCTATCTTTGTTACCATTTTTGAACTTAGGGATTGGAGAAATGGCTAAGGATGGAGCTGGAACTGAAGACTTTAGAAGGAACTGGGAATGGTTACCGCCCTCTAACTTAGGCTGAGTGAAATTGAAGCTACCTATTTTATCTCTCTTTTTCTCCCCATCTTTATCCTTATTCTTCCCTTTTTCTATCTACTGAGCATGAAACATAAGCCTGGATATCTCCATCTCCCTAATCAACATCGCAGTTCGGCACTCCTCTACCGCACTCTCCGATACTCCCGACATGAACATGCTCATTCTAGACCTATTGTCTGCTACTACATGGGGAGCATACCAGCTAACTGAGTAACTTAAGGGGATACTCTTTCACACTCATACTTCATTGACTGAGATTGATAAACTCTAATACCTTGGATTCTCTGAGCTCTAACGGAAATAATATTTCTATAAATGCAGTAGAAAACTCATCCCACTCTATGAGCTCTGTATCTATACCCCTTCCTACCTTCCACTGCTTAAACCATGTATGAGCTACATCTTGTAGCTAATAGGCAGCAAACTCTGCACTCTAATTGGAAGTCACCCCCATAATGTATGTGACTTTATGAACCTGATCCAGGAACTCCTATAGATCCTCTTCTGACTTAGATCGTGAGAATAGGGGAGGATTCATTCGGGTGAAGTCTCGAATCGAGATTGCAGTAGTATTGGCCACTAGGTTGGCCTGAATAGCAGCTGGCCATTCATTCTTAGCTGCTACGGAATTGTTTAGATTAGTGAACACAACTCTGAATTCTTCATGGGAGATACGCTCGTCCAGGGGATCTGAGTGAATGGGATGAAATGCTGACTGATTCCCTGTTCTTCTTCCATTGTTCTTTTTGGGAGGTATGTTCTATAAATAGAAGGAAAAAAAGGATTAGACTGAGAGTTTAAATTGAGCTCATGCTCACTCGCACAACATGAATACTGAAAGAAGGGAAACCTTTCCTAAAAATTCCTCAAATCCTCTTGTCCATAAGTGTGACGCGCTACACACCCATGCACAAGACTCTACTAGATGTGGCTTTCAGACTCCCTAGGACTCTATTGAACCTTAAGCTCTGATATGAAGTTTGTAACGCCCTTAGTCTATACTCCGAATGCTACACGGTGCTTATGATCCAGAGGTACCACAAGCTAAACCATGACTGATATCTGTTGTGAGCACTGAATAATAATACTGTAATAATATGGATAATATGCTGAAATTCCATAAGGTTCACAATCTGAATACTAATAAAGAATAACAACTGTAATAATATCTGATAAAACATCTGAAATCTGAAATATTATCTAAACTAGTCTAGTTTGAAAAGCCTCTATCTGAATTGTCTGAATGTGGAGTTGATGGGATAAGCCCCCAACTAACTCCGTCTAGTGAGCTACTGAATCTACTATAATAATGAAATAAAAGAATATCCCCGATAGATGAGGACTCACTACTAAATCTGATATAGTTGACTGAATTTGTCTAAGCGCCGTCAAGACCCTGAGTGTCCGAACCTATGATATGAGACATCATAGCACAAAAAAAAAATATGTGTCAGCATATGGAATGTGCTGGTATTCTAGATGAGGTAAAGCTGAATGCAATGGTTCATATGTATGAACAATAACTGATTGAGTGATACAGAATAACTGAATATAAGAGTACATGGCTAACTAAAACTATTGTAAATACTGAGTATACAATACTGTGCATATACATGTATACTATATCTAAAATTTTACTGAAGATGAGTACTGAGTTATGATAATTGAGCAACTGATGTCTGAGTTTACTAATAGCTGAGTGACTATACCTGAGAGACCAAATTTTTTATAACTGAACTGAGTTCTATACCGAGGTTGAAACATAGACTTTGGGAGGTAATCATCTAACCAACATGCCCCAAATAAGATAACTGGGTTCCAACCTATAACCCCAGTTTGAAGGGTGTTAGTATCATACCATGGGTAAAGACAAGCTGAAGAGTTACCCTTATCTAGTAGGTACTCTAATAAGAATGGTGGTACCCTCAACTGGCAGGTTAAAACACCTCATCAACACTCAACTGGTAGTTTGATGTCTCAATCTACACTGGTTACGTAGTTCTGGAACACAATGAATGCTTCTAAGGATCACATCCTCTGCTAGAAGGTGAGCCCACGTCCTTAGGTTCACTGGTGTTGAATCCTACTCCCAACTGAATAAACAGTGGATTGATTACTAGACTGTATTGGATTTGACTGAACTGTTACTGATCATGTTGACTGACTGAATGGGGATTGAGTTCACTGAGTTCTACTACTAACTGAGTAGTACTGTTTCATGACATGACTGAGACTATTCTGTAACTACTGTAGCTCTTGATAAATATCTAGATTGTCGGGTATTAGATACCCTCAGGGCTGAATAACATAAAAATTAAAGCATAGCATGATCTTGAAAAGCATAACAAGGTCCACTTGTTCATAATTCATTCATAGAGACATTTTATCAAACACTTGTAGGGCATAAACTTGTACATATGACAACATGTTATGATTTCACCTTTTAATTCACATGGAAATTCCATCAAACACATAGGAGCATAACTTAATGCATATAATTATAGACAACATGTGAACATTATAACTACAATACCCAAACTTGCTAATTCAAGGATTATAACATAGGAATTACTCAATTCAATATACATGCTATTTCAATTTCATAGAAACTACAATTAATCATGGATTGAAACTCAATTAATGTCATGAACATGAAAACAATCCAATTTCAGGCATGCAAATAATGAATCAATAATCTGGTAATTTTCAAAAATTGATTCTTGGACTCTATGGGTGAAAGGAACCCATAGATGAACACCAAACATACATGAGAAGAAAAGTTCTTTAAGGTTCTTGGATGAATTCTTGATCTTTGTTCTTGTTTTCTTGAAGACTAGGGTTTGCTAATTGGGAGAGAATGTTTTTAATCTTGAGAAAAGTGAATAAATAATGATATAATAAGCAATTAGTTCTCTTTTAGGGCTTAATTTCATGTTTAGGACTGATTAGGGCCTGGAAAAAGACCCAAATACCCCTGGAATGATACAAAAACTCAGAACTTAAAAACTAAAAATCCCAATTTTTGGCTTCACCGAGTCACTAGAAAAGGGACAACTGGGAACTGGACTGATGGCGTGATGAGGCGCCATCACGGTGCCTCACTAGATGAGAATCTGGTCTTTAGCCCGATGCAGCGCTATTGCAGAGCTTCACTTGAAAATGCCAATTGGGAAGTGGCACTGCTCTGCAACACGGGCTTATCGTGTTGGCTCAATGGAAACTGACAATTTCTATTTAGCCACTCTCCGCGATGCTGTGCTACACCAGGTGGCACACTGTTTTATAAAATATGCTATAACTTCTCTTTGGGTTATCGAATTTGGGCAGATTTTATATTATTGGAAAGCTGGTTGAATTTCCTATGCAATGGTAAGCTCTAAACTAAAAAGTCTTGAGTTCTTTAAATTTTTTATATAGGATTACTCATGTACTCAGAGTTAAATTAAGCTATGGAAATACGGGGTATTACAACATTTTAGTGACCCCTAGGTGAATATGCAAGGATTCTCTTCCTAAAACCATCAACACATGTCACACACGGCCTACCCTGATATCACAACACATCTCTACCCCTTGTGAGAAAACCTCTACTTTCCGATCTCTTACTAACTCCTTCAACTTAGCTAGACTGGGATCCCTATCTTGTTTTTCTTTCACATTGGAAACCAAAAAAGAGGCTGAACTATTCTGAACCCATCACTACCCTCGGCTAAATCAACTAAGCGAACATCTAAGCTAGCCAACTGATGAACCTCCTGAACTAACTTCTCCTTATAATTCTCAACATGAGTTACACTGCCCCATAGGCAACCTACTAAGGGGGTCTGCCACTACATTGGCCTTGCCCCGATGATACAACACACTCATATCATAATCTTTCAATAATTCTAACTACCTTCTTTGACGAAAATTCAAATCTTTCTACGAAAACACATACTGCAAACTTTTTTGATCCGTTAACACATCAATATGAACCCCATAAAGATAATGTCCCTGAATTTTCAAGGAAAACACAACAACTGCTATTTCAAGATCACGGGTAGGATAATTCTTTTCATGGGATTTAAGTTGTCTAGAGTCATAGGCTATGACCTTACCTCTTTATATCAAAACACAACCCAATCCAACTCTGGAAGAATCACAGTAAACAACAAACCCATCTGAACCATCTGGCAACAAAATTGGAGCTGAGGTGAGTCGAGTCTTCAACTTCAAAAAAATTCTCACAAGAATATAATTAATGAAACTTGAATTTCTTCTAGGTTAATCTGGACATGGGGGATGCAATAAATGAAAGCCCTTAAACAAACGATCGGTAATAGCTGGCCAAACCCAAGAAACTCCTGATATCTGATGGAGAGATAGGTCTAGACTAGTTTCTCATTGCTTTGGTGTTTTGAGGATCAACTCTAATCCCATCACCGAAAATAATATGTCCAAGGAAAGACACCGTTCTTAGCTAAAATTCACACTTACAGAATTTGGAGAACAACTAATGGGCTCTAAGAGTCTGCAATACAATTATGAGGTAGTTTGCGTGATCATTTTCACTAAGGGAATAGACAAGAATATCATCAATGAAGACTATGAAAAATATATCCAAGTACTATTTGAACACTTGGTTCATCAAGTCCATGAATGTTGCTGGAGAATTTGTTAGACCAAATGAAATAACTAGAAACTCAAAGCAACCATACCGAGTTCTGAAAACCATTTTCAGAATGTCATATTCTCTGACTTTGAGTTGTTGATAGCCAGATCTGAGGTCTATCTTAGATAAATAACTAGCACCCTGAAGTCGATTAACAAGTCATCAATTCTGGGGAGTTGATATTTATTCTTGATTGTAACTTTATTTAGATGACGGTAATCGATGCACATTCTAAGAGAACCGTCTTTCTTTCGCATGAAAAGGACTGGAGTACCCCATGGGGAAACACTGGATCTAATGAATCCCTTGTCCAGGAGACCTTTCATCCATTCTTTCAACTCGTTAAGCTCAGCTGAAGCCATTCTATGGGGAAGAATAGAAATAGGCTGGGTATCTGGAAGAAGCTCTATTACGAAGTTAATTTTTCTTTCGCGAGAAACCCCTAGAAGGTCTTCACGGAACACATCTGGAAATTCCCTCACTACTAAAACTGAATTGTAATTGGGAGTCTCAAAATTAGAGTCTTTGGCTCGAACTAGATGGTAAACACGCCCCTTTGATATTATTTTTCTTGCCTTAAGGTACGAAATAAGTTGTCCCCTAAGCGCTGAAGTACTACCTTCAATTCAATAACTGGTTCATCTGGAAACTAAAATTGAATGACTTTGGCTCTACAGTCAACTAAAGCATAGCATGAGTGGAGCCAATCCATGTCAAGAATTACATCAAGATCAGTCATCTCTAACTTCACAAGATCAAGTGAAATGACTTTCTGGGATATTGTGACTGAACAGTTCCTGTATACCTACCTAGCTATAATAGAGTACCTACTAGGGTAGACACCGAAAAGGGTTCAACTAAGGTTTCAGGACCAACTCCGAAACTGATAACTATATAAGGGGTTACAAAAGAGAGTAAAGCCCCAGAATTTAACAAAGCAAAACCATATAAATAAAACACCTGTAACATACCCGCAACTATATTCAGAGAATTTTTCTGATCATGATGGGACTGAAGGGAATACAATATGTTCGGGTGTTGACCGCTGGTGGCACTGAAAATGGCGCCCTGCTGAGTTGGGTGACCTGTAGGTGCTGCTGAAGAGTTATCCTGATATGTTGGCGATCATTCCTACTTTTCCATAAAACTATTAGACACTCTCTCATCCTTTGGCCTGGATTTCCACATCCAAAACTCACATCACTGCCAGCCCTACATACACCTTGATGATTCCTACCACACTTCTAGTAAAGTAGATTAGTCTGACTACTGTTCATACTACCCTGAGTCTTAGAGCCTGGTGCCCTATCCTGGTTACTATTTTTGAACTTTGGCACTGTGAACTAGCTGAGGATGAAACTGGGGTAAAACATTTCTAACGGAATTGAGAATGGTTACCACCCTCTGATCTTGGCTGAGCAAAGTTAAAACTACCTGACCTAGCCCTCTTATTCTCTCTTTCTTTCTCCTTAACCTTCTCTTTCTCAATTTTCTAAGTATGGACGATAAGCCTAGACAAATCCATCTCCTTAATCGATATTACAACCCTACACTCCTAGACCACACTATCAGATACACCAGACACAAACTTGCACATCCTATACCTGTTATTAGAAACTACATGAGGAGCATACCTTGCCAACTGAGTAAACTTAAGGGAATACTCTTTTACACTCATACTCCCCTACTTTAAATTAATAAACTCCAACACCTTAGCTTTTATCAAATCCAAAGGGAAGAATATGTTTATAAAAGTTGTAGTAAACTCCTCCCATTCTACTAGCCCTTCATATGTGCCTCTATCTCCCTTCCACTACTTAAACCAGGTATGAGCTACATCCTGCACTTGGTAAGAAGCCAATTTTGCACTCTCACTAGAAGTCACACCTATCATATGTGTTTTCTTTTGAACCATGTCAATGAAATCCTACGAATCCTCATCAGACTTGGATCCCAAAAACAAAGGAGGATTCATTCGGGTGAATTCCTGAATCCTGGAAGCAATACCATTAGTCACTGGGTTGGCTAGAATAGTAGCTGGATGATTTTTTTGAACTGCTATTGAATGGGATAAAGTAGTAAATGTATCTCTAAACTCGGCATGACAGACATGCTCATTCAGGGGATCTTCTTGAATGGGCAGATAAGGGGGCTGATTTTTATTTCTTATTTTGTTAGTCTTTCTAGGAGACATGCTCTGTAAAGGAAAGAAATATCTAATTAAGAAGAGAGTTTGGATAGATTTCATGCTCATTCGCATGACATGAATACAGAAAGAAGGGAAACTTTTCCTAAAATATCTTGTAGCCTCCTGTCCATAAGTGTGGCGCACTTCACACCCATGCACAAGACTCTACTCAACGTGGCTTTCAGTCTCCCTATAACACTTTAAAATCTTAGACTCTAATACAAAGTTTGTAATGCCCCAGAAATACACCTTGGACTCCACACGGTGCTTACGGTCCCCAGAGACCACAACCTGACCCAGGAGTTGGTTTATGTCGTGAGCACTGAACAAAAATAGATAACAATATATCATGTATGGAATTTAACTAAAAGTGCATAAGGTTTTAAATACTGAAACATGTAATTAAAAATCATAGTTGTGAAAGCGTCCAAAAATAATACTGAGAATGTTGATAATAACAACTGATAAACTAACTATCTGAAATAGTCTGAAAAGCCTCTAACTGGATGAGGATTTGATGGGTAAAGCCCCCAACTAACTCTGATTGACTACTGAGTTGAAAGACTGAAATAACATAAACGGTCCTCGATATATGAGGACTCACCACTGCTACTGCTACTGATGTGCTGGAATGTCTAAGTTTGATAGGGATCCTAAGCATCCGAACCTATGATATAAGATGTCATAGCGCAAAAAATGAGTATGCGGTCAGTACTTTGAATTTACTGATATATGAGATGAGGTTAGGTTGAAATGTACGGGTTATATACATGAGATAATAACTAACTAAATGGCATGAGACAACTAAGTATGAATGCATAAAAGCTGTAAAAACCTGAGAATGCATGACCAAGCACAACACATAATTCTGATATAGTCTTTAAACTAAAATATTGAAATAATGATACTAAATAACTGACAGTTGTATTCTATGGTCAAGAAAACCTAAAACTGAGCTCTGTACTGAATACTGAATTGGGTCTGTGGGAGCTAGCTATAACAGACATGCCCCAATGAGCTATTAAGGTCCAACCTGCAACCCTAGTTGGAAGGGTGTCAGTACCATGCCACGGGTACTAACATTGGCTATGTGAATCCACTAATCTAATATCCCAAAGAACAAGGGTATCATGCCTAACTAAATGGGGACCCCTCAAAGTCTACAGTGGTGTTGTAGGTCTGGAACCTAGGGACTGCTACTAACGTCTCATGCCTACTGACAGGGGAGACAAGAGCCTTATGTCTATTGATGGGGGAGATCCCATCCCCATGTTCACTCGGTGCTAAGTTTTACTCCAAACTGAAGTATACTGATTACTGGACTGAACTGAGCCTAATTGAACTCACAACTAACCATCTTACTGACTGAATGATATCGCTCATGGTGTAACTTAAATCATTCTGTAGATATTGGAAACTAGGTAAACAACTAAATTTTTAGTATTCAAAAAAATATAATAAGTGGTCATTGTTCAAAACTCAATTACTTAGGAATTTCTTCAAACACTTGAAATTCATAGGCTTAAGCCTGAGAATAGTTAAAAGATGTTATTCTAACATAATTGAAATAGTAAAATCATGGATTTAGGATTTAACATGCGAACATCATCATTCAACTGTGTCAAGGACAATTTCCAATGAAAACACATAGTAAATATGATTTATAATCAAGATTCATAATAACTTCATGAAGATGACTCATAATAACATGTAAAAATCATGAATTTAAACTTGAAAGAGGATTCTTGGACTCCATGGGTGAAAAGGACCTATGAATGAACATCACACATACCTTAATTGATGAATTAGTGAAAGTTCTTGGTGTTTTCTTGAAGCTTGAGCTTGAATTTTTGAAAAGGCTAAGGTTTATTCTTGAGAGAGAATTTCTTTCTTTTGAGAGAATTTTGAGTAAAAGATGACAAATAATGCTTTTGGGACCCTTAATTACGTGTTATGGATCAATTAGGTGAAGGAAAAAGACCCAATTTCCCTTAGAAAAATGGAATCAAAAGCTGGAAAAATATGGGCGCATGATGAATCGGGAGCCGCAGGCTCTGGACCAGCGGTCTAATCCCTTCACTACGGGCTCTGCTGTGGTCACCTCTAGCAATGTACTGGAGGGCACGTCGCGGGCTTATCTCGGTGCTGCTACTATTTTAGAAATCTAAACATGCCCTTACGCTCGTTTAAAATTTCTGAAACTCACCCGAGATAAACCTTTGACATCCCCTGATCATGCATCAATTTAAAAATCAACATTCTAAGGTCAGGAAGGTCAAAAATAAAATCATCAAAGTTTAGATGCTTTAGAAATAACTAAGTCCTAACACTTAGTGAAATTTTCTAACTCTTTGACCTCTTTAACATACTGTGGTAAGCAGAATTGAGCTAGGATTTTGCAGGATCTTACAGGGTCGTAGTGTTCACGACAATGATTATTTTAATCTCATGGCTCATTGGATTGATCACCATTGGATCATGTAAACAAGAATTATTTCTTATAAATATGTTGACGAGATTAAAATCGGTAGCTATATAATTAGTACAATAGGGAATGATTTGAAATATTTTATACTTATTGATTAAATTATGGCATGCACATAGATAATGCTTCTAATAATTTGAAAACTATTGATTTTAAAAGCTAGACTATGTCCTGCAGATGATATTTTTTTCATGTGAAATATACTGAACATATTTTAAATTTGATAGTAAAAGACGGTGTTGAGTTCTTTGAAAATAGTTGTTTTAAAGTTTGAGTTGCTTGTAGTTTTATTTTTAAAAATAAAAAAGAAGTCTATAATCGATGATTTTAAACA
The DNA here is from genome assembly GCA_030864215.1 of Capsicum pubescens. Lineage (NCBI taxonomy): Eukaryota > Viridiplantae > Streptophyta > Magnoliopsida > Solanales > Solanaceae > Capsicum > Capsicum pubescens. The sequence continues at coordinate 124,961,630 of CM061544.1, forward strand.
TCAATGTCGAGAATGTGATATTCTATATAGAAAAGTTTCAAGAGAAATTTCTACTAGATGGAATTCTTTATATCAAATTGTTGAAGTTGCTTATGCATATTGTTAACCAATACAATTAGATTATAATGCTCATAAGTTGAATCTTTATTTAAGACTAGGAGATGATGATTGAATTGAAGTAGAAGAACTTCATAAATACTTGAAAACCTTTTATCAAGCTACGAACATAGTATCTACTCAATATAGTCCAACTATTTCTTCTGTTTTAGTAAATATTATTCTTATTTTTAATGAACTTACTGAATATAAAAAAATTGTCCTTTCAAAGAGACAATTGAAGCTATGGTTGATAAATTTTAAAAATATTTTTTCCTATCTCACAAATTTATTTGACAACTATTTTATTTGACCCATTTTTCAAAGAAATTGGTGTAATGATAATGGTTCAAAAGATTTACAAAACTTTAGAAATTGGACCTCATGAAAAGCCATCAGTTGAAATTGTTGTGCTAACATAGTATCTAAAGCTAGAGGTTTATATAACTTGTATGAAGTTAAGGAACAAAATATTTCACTGGCCGAACCTCCTACTTCTAGGCATAGATATGATGATTAAGATAACGAAATGGGTAAAGAACTTGGCCTTCAATGCTCTAGCAGTAATGATTTTGATTCATATCTTTCTCAGGATCGAAAAAGTATTATAGATGCAAATGGACTACTTCAACTTTTAGAATTGTGGAAAACCCGTAAAAAAATAAATTCAAAGCTTTCAAGGGTGGTTCGAGATGTGCTAGCAATTCAAGTATCTTCAGTTCCTTTGGAGCAAGCTTTTAGCATGAAAAGATTGATAATTGAAGATCATCGATATTCATTAACAAAGGATAGTTTGAAGATTTTGATATTATTTATAGATTGGATCAATGCCGAACAAAAAACTTTTGGGCTCCTAAAATTACCACCTCAAATTAAAGACGAAAGATGAAATGTTTGAGGAAAACAATGATGATGGAATGGAAGCAATAGAGGAACAAGAAAAAAGAACAATTACGAAAGATATATCCACCGAAGAAATAGTTAAGTTACAATCAGAATTTTTTGGACATTATACATATTAATAAGATTCTAGAATAGAGATCTAATTCAAATAGAACCATTCCTAGAAGGTGACTGCGCAGATTAGATTCTCTTTTAGTATATGTAATAAATGTACAACATACGAAATTTAAATACATATAAAGGCTATTCGCCGTAATTTGATTTTAAAATTTATCTTTTATTTGATGCAATTAATGTTATAAATATCTTGGCTAAAATTATAAAGTTTATATTTGTAACTTTAAAGTTATGAAAAAAATAAACTTTAATAGTTTAACTTTATAAAGTTAGGAAAACTTTATAAGTTAATCTTATGTTTTAACAATTTTTTAAAAATAAAATTATAACTTCTAAATTCTAAAGTTAGGAAAAGTATTATAAACTTTATAAGTTAAATGTTATAAAATTTCTACAAGTCAAATTTAATACTTCTTCTACAAGTTTTTGAAAAATAAATTTATAAGTCAAAAACTTATAAATTTAATTCAAAAAAATGTTTTTATATATATTTTTAAAGTTTTAAAAAAAACAGTTAACTGTCATTATAAACTTATAATTTAAATATAAAAAATTTTATGAAAAAAAACGTTAGGACAAGTAAATGGTCCAATCTGACCTGGGTCCTGACAGGTAACTAACGGACCAGGTCGGAATAATGAGAATTTCTGGTAGACTTATTCCAGTAGTACCGGTTGCGGTATATCACACTAGTAAATTGGAAATGTTACCATTGTCGGTTTCGATTACAACATTTTGATGGTGTTGGTTTTGGTCCGTTGTCAGCGGTAGTGTGCTTCTATTAGGGATGTCAAACTGGATAAATTATATGGTTATCCACCTGTTTTATCTATGTTAAATGAGTTGGTTTTCCAACCCATTTAATAATGGATCAAATATGGGTCAACCCATATTATCCATTCTAAAATATGGATAACCCATGGGTATCCACCAATTACACTCTCCTTAAAGTATGACATATGTGAAGATGTAGAAACCTCTAAAGTATATTTATTAAGGGTGTGTTTGGAATGAAGAAAGATATTTTTATTTTATCTTTTAAAATAGAAAATATTTTTTATTTTTTTTAATTTTTATTTTCTTAATTTTTTTTAACTTTTTTTAAATGACCTTTTTCATTTAAATTATTTGAATCAACCTTTTCATCTTTTTATTGTTTTTTTATTTTTTTATTCTTTTTTCTATTTTCATTTTCTTTTTTTCTTTTTCGTTTTCTCTCTCTCTTCTATTTTTAACTTTTATTTCTCTTTCTTCTTCTTCTTTTTTTCTTTTTGTATTTTTTATTTTTCTTGCCCCCTCCCCCCCCTCCCCCCTCCCCTTTGTAGTTTGATTTTTTTTTCTATACAAATACAAATGATAAATTTGACATTCAAATACTAACTATACATTTGTAGTAAATGATACATGCATATTTGTATATTTTAGACTCAAGAAAATACAATTCATTCATATTCTTGTTTGTGTATAAATACAAATGATAAAATATACATATTCACGTCTAAACTATTCAAATACAAATAATAAATTTATTTGAAGTATATAGTATGATATAAATAAATATAAAACACAACAACAACAACCACAAATGAGAGGAAAAAATGCCAAAAAAATAAACAAAATGAAAAAAAAAAAGGAATAAACAAAACAAAGAAAAAAGAAAAAAAAATACAAAAAAAAAGATGAAAAAAAAATAATAAAACAAAATGAAAAAATAAAGAAAAAATAGATGAAAAAATAGAAAATAAAAAATGAGGAACGGTGAAAAGAAAAAAGAAAAAAAGAAAAAATGAAAAAGAAAAGAAAAACAAAAAGAAAAAAAAGAAGAAAAAAAGCTGGAAAAGAAAAAAATGAAAGAGAAAATCAAGGGTGAAATAAAGGAGAGAGATTATGAATTGTATTTAATTAGCAAGAGGGGCTATCGATAGTAATTAATCAAAACTTAGGCTAAATTAAATAATTAGAATCATATCTTTGCTAAGCCATGTAGTTTTTCTTGTAATATAAGAATACTTTTGTACTTACATAATAAGAAGTAATGGATAATATGGATATCCATATTATTCATTGGGTTTACCCATTTTATCCATATCAAATATGGGTTGGATCAGATACTTCATCCATTTTCACATGATTCATTTTTGACCCATCCATATCTGACTCAACTCGCCCGTTTGCCACCCCTTGCTTCTATGGTTAAGCTAATAATCTTTGTAAATAATGAATATTATATTTTCAAATTCAAATAATTCTAATATTTTCATTCCTAAATTTTATTACAATATTATTAACCTTGTTTTACTACTACTACTACTATTATATTATTATATCAGCTATGTTTTTCTAAAAAAAATTAAGATTGCTACCACTACGTGTGTATTACTATTAATTCTAGTATTATTATTGTTGTTGTTGTTGTTGTTGTTGTTATTATTATTATTTTATTATTACTATTATTATTTATTTTCATAATATTACATTTTATATAATATTTAAATATATTTTTTAACATTGAAAATAATTAATTTCTGAATAGTAAGAGTTCATTTTGAATTCTACAATGTTAAGTTCCTAGTTTCAAGCTAATGATAATCTTTTTTAAGAAGAAATCTAATATTTTAAAATTCAAATATCCCTATCTTTTAATTTAAAAAGTTTATTACGATACTCTATTAACCTTGTCTTAAAATTGCCGGGTGGCTTAATCTTATGCTATCACTTGGTTTCTTCTAGTGCTTCGTCCTCTGCTTTATAATAAATAAATTTTTTTCTTAGAATTAGTATTAAATATGAAAATCACATATCAATTTATAAGATGTTTGAAATAAAATAAAATTCTTTAGATTCTTCTTCATCATATCCCTTGGATGACATGGCATTTACCGTTTTTATTGGTGCACCCATCACATGCTTTGTAAGTAGTTCTAATTATGTTGTTATTTATACCATGTTTTAATCCCTCTCTTAATTTTTCTTCCATTGCTCTTTATCAATATAGGAGGTGGTAGGGGACCCTTTAGATACCTTGATGTCTCGGGTGCACCCCCTATTTTGCTTTGTGACTTCCTCATGCAAGTTTGAAGCCACGTTATAAGACAACTTCACAAGTGACCCACCAGCCGCATTATCCACCACAATTTTGTTTAGTTGATTCAAAGCCCAATAGAATATTTGGAGAAGCATCTTCTACGGCACCTCATGGTTGGGGCATTGCACATGCTTTCCATTAAATCTCTCCCACACCTCATATAGAGGCTCTCCATTCTATTGACGAAAGTTTGTGATTTCATCACACAATTGTAACATCTTTAATGGTGGGAAGCATCAATCTATGAATTCATTGGTAAATTCGTCCCACGATGTGATGGATCCAGCGGGAAGAGATCATAGCCACAACACCGCCTCACCCATTAGAGAAAACAAAAAGAGTCGCAACCGTATAGATTATTGGTAGATGTGAGAAATGTTGAAAAGGGCACACACTTCCATAAAAATTTTCAAGTGCAAGTTTGGGTTTTCATGAGCTTTAACCCCAAAGAGAACTTTCATCTGAAGCATGTGCAACATAACACTCATGGCGTGGAATACCCCGTTCTCTTTATTAGGTTGGATACATATAGCACTCGGACGTCCAACATCATGGAGTTCCTCTTTATCATTAAGGGGCCTATCAAATATCCCGACATTACTTGTATGATCACTCATTGTGTCGTGGACACTATTTAAAGAACCTAAAAAGAAATCAAAAATAAATTACAACTACCACGGGTAAATCAAAAGCTACTATCAACACCGTACAAGCGAAAACTGAGTTTCACTCCCCGACAACACCGCCGTTTTGATACGCTCAATTTACTCCATGATTTATGGGCAAGGCGATCGTTGTCAAATATAATAATCCAACTTGAGTTGGGGTCGAATCCTCGAGGAGTGGAACTAGTATTCAAATCTTATGGATGTTGAAGGCTGCTAAGTGATTGCCCGCAATATAGACATAAAGTAAAGCATGAATTTAAAATTTGGGGGGGGAGGGTCATAGTTTTGAAGGGTTGTTCCAACAAAATCTACTCAAACTACCAATTAAGAGCAACAACTGTAGGAAAGATTCATACATGAGAATAGTCTTAGGATTATGTTTTCCTAGGGGAAAATAGTGCATCAGTTCATGATAATCAAACGTAAACTCTAGTTTAATGACTATATGGGTAGGGTAGGTTAGAAGTTTTAATGCTAGTTTTTCAACTAAGCACTAAACATATGACCCATGGACCCTTTCAGATACCTCATGGGTGTTGCAAACAAGTCCACTCAAAGCCTCAATTGGGCATCCCTATTTCTAGGAAAATGCCCAAGACATAGAAAATTCACTACCCATCCTTATTTCTAAGACAATGTAAAGGAATATGCTATCATCTATGTATTGTTCACTAATACCTTGTCACCCATATCCTTCTTTCAAGGATGATATAGGATCCAAAAGCATATCCATATCCCTCGTTCAAGGATGATGTGAGATTTTGAGAATTTGGGGTTTTCACCCACAAATTCCCATTAAACAAGCAAGCATTAGTGAAACCCAACATCATTAACCAAGAATATACACTAATAATCAAATCCGACACTTATTTGCATCCTATTCCAATATAACCCTAAGATAGATGTTTAGCTACTCTAGGATTTAGAGAAAATGAATATACAAAAATAATCATTGAATTCTTCCATTGAAGATGCAAGCAAGATTATTCTCCAATTTAACTTCAATTATAACTAAACTCACTTGAAAAATTAACCACAATATTGTTTCCAAATTTAGTAGGGTTTTACAAAGAAAAAACATCAAAATCTAGTTGGTGATATCCAAAAAATGAAAAGATTTTCATCCTATAGAGAATTGGAACTAGTTGTAAAAAATTACATTTCTTCCCCCAGGCTATTCTTTGTGCCATCGCAATTGATAACGTTTGATCGCGATCATGGTGATCCCATTGAGATTGCCACTTTGACTATTTCTGACTTGTCACTATCGCGACCCTCAGACCGCGATCGCGGTAATTGAGGGTCAGTTCATGCTCCTCTTTTTCCATATTTTGTACTAACTCTTCCCTTTATGATCTCTCTTTATCTCATTTCACTTCTTTTCTTCCCATCACCTGTATGCCTGCAAAATAGGGGATTTAGTGCATTCAAATGACAAATTTGTCTCATTAACACATTTAAATCATAGTAGTGTGCATGAATTTGGGCATCAATGAGTGATAAATTTACCACTCATCAGGCCTGGCCGTGACGAGTATCTCAAGTATACTGAGGATCGGAGACCACCCCCTTTGCCTAGCTAAACATAACATAACACATCCAACAATGGCTGAATTTTTAACATATAACTAGATAGAAAGTAATAAGTTCAAAGGCATCTTAGTGTCAACACCAATACCAAATCTATAGAAATATCACAAAGGCTCTATACTGGAAAAACACCTACATTAAGATATGTCCCTGACCCTGACAATGACAATGACATTGACAATGTAAAGGTGAAGTCTTCAATTCTAATTTATAGAAAGAAAACTGATGGAATGATCAAGTCTTTCAGAGAATAGAAGCTTACACTTTACTCTGAGATTACCTATCATTGCGTAGGAAAAGTAAAAGTGCCTTCGAACCCTGAATCACGTGGGGATACAGTGTCCGGAGTTGGTTAGTGGGGTGAGTATTAGCATATAACTCAGGGTAAGGGTAAATTAATGTTAGTCAAAAGTTTAATTCCAAAGTTACTATTTATGTTCACATACATGCATACATATATATAATAGATATTGGGGTAGGGAACAAGGTTTAACATGATAGCAAAACAATATCCTTGACTATGTAGCTCAACCATCATAAACCGGTACTATGGTCTATATAGGTTTAGCTCCCCCTGCTAAAAAGGCCCAGTATGTGTTAGCTGCATGAATTAGAGGTATCAACGAAGACCAGGGAATACCTAACCCCACTTTAATCCTAGATACAAATATATCAATAGTGTGAAACATGCACACGGTCATCAAGACCAAACATCACATCGGCTAACATGAGTTTCCAGTATAAGTCATCTGAGACTCATACATTCACGGCTTAGCTAGATAACCCTAATAAAGCCGAATTAAAATAAGTTTCACATAACCCATTCATTAATCAAGGAATTATACATTAAGGCACACCACAAGTATCGTCATACCATTTATATCTCAAACTCATAATTATGCCATTACAGTTCTATTAACTTGGGGGAATGCCTCGACCCGCTATGTTTATTAAATCAAGTTGGAGGAATGCCTCGACCACCTTTAGTTTATCAAATCAACACATAGCCAAAAAGGCCTTCAAAACCCATGTCCATAGTTTAATCATTTATGCAATGCAATAGTATAGGTGTGTAAGTCAAACTAAGTGACAATTCCATAATTCAAAGCCATTTACACAAAGCGTTGAGGAATAAAATTGTTCAAAACCAAATTCTAGGTTCGAAACATCAAATTGGAAGGTAATCCCACATTTCAATTACCACACCCATGCACCCCTATAGTTAAAAAAACAATCAATTCAAGGCATGAACAACTCATGAAAACACTGGGAAAACAATTCAAGAATCATCCATTCCACAACCCTCAACCCATGTCAAAACCTACTCAAATCTATAAAACGAAATCATTTAAAACAAATGTTTTTTGTAAAATAAGATTCTGGAAAGAGTAACTTACCTGAAAGTATCACAACTATGGAGAGAAATCACCTTTTAGAGCCCTAATTGACCAACTTCTTTGAAAACCTGAGTGTACTTAACCTTGGAGATTTGAGAGGGAAAAAAAGTTATTTTTTATTTATTTTAGAGTGATAATGATACCCTAAAAGGGTTTTAAGTCGTGGGTCCCAATTGGGGAATAGGGGAAATATCCAAAGTGCCCCTAATTAAAAAGCTAAAAAGTTTTCGTCAGTGACTACGGTTCACTATACAACTCATAAGGACTCACTACGACTCATCACTATGAGTGATATTCAAGGCAGTAGCTCAGGGACCCTTCAATGGTTACCTTATGAGTCATACCCTGCGACTCCTTAACAGACCATATGACTCGTAGAGATCTAATCATACCCTATGTAGAAACTTAGGCCATCACATTGGTTTCGTTATGAAAGGAACACTAAGACACGTAAAGAGTACATACGACTTGTTAGGCACCACTTGTAGCCAAGACAGAAACAAAGGGGATCTTAATTGGTCACCCTGCGACTAGGGTACTATGACCCATATAGACACCTTACGACTCGTAGGGAGAGTCATAAGTTGTGCAGTGAGTTCTAAACTCAAAAATTTTCTAGGTACCAAAATTTGGGATGTTATATTCTCTCTCTAGGATCATTCATCCACGAATAATGAGACAAGGCATCTATTAGCACGATTTTAACACAGAACACAACTACACTTACCTTTAACAAAGATAGAAAACAAAGATATTAAGGAATACACATACCTCGAGAATGATTATCCAAGGCGAGAAACAAGAATGGATATTAAGACTTCATGCCCTCTTCGACTTCCCAAGTAGCTTCTTCAACCTTATGATTTCTCCATAGAAACATCACCGATGCCACACCCTTGGTCTGTAACCGATGGACTTGCCGATCTAAGATCTCAATTGAGACTTCCTAATAAGATAAGAAATCCGAAACACCAAAACTCTCCAAAGAAACAACAAAGAAAGTATCACCCACATACTTCATCAACATTGAAACATGGAAGACCGAATGAGTAGAACCAAACTTAGTCGCGACTCTAACTCATAAGACACATGGCCCACTTGCCTCATGACACGAAAAGGACCAATATATTAAGGACTGAGTTTTCCTTTCTTTACAAACCATATCACTCCCTTCATGGGAGATACTTTAAATAACACAAAATAATCCACATTAAACCCCAACTCCCTACACCTCACATCCTCATAGGACTTTGGGAGGCCTTAAGTCTGTCCCAAATCACCTTAACCTTTTCCATGACTTGGTGAACCAAGTCAGGACCAAATAACCTATTCTCACCAATCTTAAACCACCTAATAGGGGGCCTACACCTCGTACCATAAAGGACCTCAAAAGGAGCCATTCAAATAGTAAAATAAAAACTATTATTATACGTAAACTCAATGAGAGACAAATGATCAACCAAGCTACCACCAAAATTAAGCACACAAGACCTTAGCATATCTTCCAAAGAATAAATTGTTCTATCCGCTTGACCATCCGTTTGAGGATGAAAAGTGTGCTTAAGATCACCTTAGTCCCCAAATCCCTCTAAAAAGAATGCCAAAAATAAGACAAAAACTTCGTACCACGATCAGAAATAATAGAGATAGGCGCACCATGCAACTTGATGACTTTCTGAATAAAAAGCTTAACATAATCCTGCACCGAATAAGTAGTCTTCATTGGCAAGAAGTGAGAGAACTTAGTCATCCTATGAATGATGACCCAAATTCAAATCAAAATGATTTTGAGAACGCATAAGACTGGTAACGGAATCCATATTAATCACCTCCTATTTTTTGACAAGAAACTCAATCTCTTGAGAAAAATCACCAGGCCTTAAGTGTTCAACCTTCACTTGTTGATACACCATATACTTGGCCATAAAATTTGCCACACCCTGCTTCATGTTAGTCCACCAATAGATCTTTTTCAAATTATGGTATATCTTTATCGATCTAGGATTAACAGTGTATCTCCACTCATGAGCCTCAGCTAAGATCCTCTCTCATATCCCATCAACATTGGGAACACACAACCTACATTGGTACGTCAAGATACCATCACCAATAATATTTAAAGCCATCACCTTCTGGTGACCCACATCATCTTTGATCCTCATCAGAATAGAATTTGAAACCTACTTCTCCTTCACCTCGACACCTAGAGAGGTCTTCACCACCTCTTAAAGAATCACAACACCATCCTTAGATTCCAAAAGACAAACTACAAGATTTGCCAAATGGTTAATATCCTTCACTAATCCTTGCTTCTCCTTAGAAACATGAGACAAGCTTCCCATAGATAACCTACTAAGAGAATCAGAAACCACATAAAATTTACCTGGATAATGATGAAGACTCATATCATAGTTCTTGAGCAACTAAATCCATCTCTTTTGCATAAGATTTAACTCCTTCTAGGTGAATACAAACTACAAATTCTTATGGTTTGAGAAGATGTTCATGTACCTCCAATAACTCTAAGTCATGAGTCGCATACTTTTTCTCATGTACCTCAGTTTCCTAGAAGCATATGACATAACCTTGCCCTGTTGAATCAACACACAACCCAGTCTCACATGGGATGTATCATAATAAACAACAAAGCCATCAGTAACCGTAGGTAGGGCCAAAATCAGAGCAGAAGTAATTTATCCTTCAATTTCTCAAATCTACCCTTGCAAGCATCAGACTATAGAAACTTCACCTTTTTTTGAGTCAACCTAGTCAATAGGGTAGTAATAGAGAAAAAACTCACCACAAATCTCTTATAATAATCGGTCAATCCTAAGAAGCTCCGAATATTGGTTAGAGTCGTGGGTCAGTCCACTTCTTGACCACCACAACTTTTTCCAGATCCACAATGATCCTTTTTCTAGAAATAACATTACCCAGAAAAGTAACAACATTCAACCAAAACTCACACTTTGAAAACTTAGCATACAAACGCTAATCTTTAATGGTCTGTAATACTATACGGAGGTGATCGACATGATCCTCATCACTCTTAGAATAAACTAAGATGTCATCAATAAACACAATGAAAAATAAATCTAAAACCTAAAAGTAAAACTCGGTTAATAAGATCCATGAATACCACTATTGCATTGGTCAAATTAAAGAACATCACTAAAAACTCAAAATGACCATACCGGGTTCAAAAAACACTCTTAGGGATAATCTACCTCCCTAATATTCAGTTAATGATAACCCAACCGAAGGTCAATCTTAGAAAAGTACTTTGTGCCCGGCAGCTGGTCAAACAAGTCATCAATCCTAGGAAGATGATACTTATTCTTCACTATCACCTTATTCAATTGGCGATAATCTATACATATTATAAGGGACCCAACTTTCTTACGCTCAAAGAGTAATGGAGCACCCTACGGGGAAACACTAGGGCAAATAAACCCTTATCAAGAAGATATTTCAACTGCTCTTTGAGTTCTTTCAACTTAGCTGGAACTATTCTATAGGGAGGAATAGAGATAGGATGAGTGTCCTATAGAAGATCGATCCCAAAATCAATTTCTCTATTAGGAGAGACTTCACAGAAAATACTTCAAGAAAATCACAAATTACAGAGACAGATGACAAGGAGGGATCCTTAAAATTAGAATTTTTAACCTAATCCAGGTGACACAGACACCCCTTGGAAATCAATTTTCGGTCTCTAAGATATGAAATAAACCTTTCCTTAGGCACTAGGGAACTACCTTCCCACTCAATCACTGACTTACTGGGGAATTGGAATTTGACCCTTCAAATCCTAAAATCAAGAGATTTATAGCACAAATACAGCCAATCAATCCCCAGGATAGTATCAAAATCTAACATCTCCAACTCTATCAAATCTACTAACGTCTCCCTATCAAAGATAGTTACCACGCAACCCCTATAAACTCTCCTAGCCATAATAGAGTCAACCATCAGGGTAGACATAAAAAGGAACAAGAATATATTCAGGATCAAAGCCCAAAAGAATAGCCACATAAGAGGTCACATAAAAAAGGATAGACTCGGGATCTAGCAGATAATATACATCACAAGAGAAAAGTTTTAGCATACTAGTAATAACATCAGGAGATGCCTCAGAGTCCTGATGAGTGTCAAGAGAATAAAGACTATTCTGACCAATGCCTGAGCCCGAAGTAAAACCCCTAGGTACAAGAGCTGAAGAATCAACAACTGAGACCTTATTTGTCGTAGCAAAAACATCGCTTGAGGAACAGTTCCTCTAAATATGGCCTGGATAGCCACATCTGAAATATTTATTTCTCTTTTCATCATAATAACTATAGTGAAACTGACCATAAAATATACAAGGAGGATATGACGGAGCTAACTGGGCCTTACTAGCCTGAGATCAAGCACCTTATGCCTTGAACCTAATATTGCTATGAAAGCGGCGATCATTAGATGACTTAGCATATGAAGCACTAGTTGTATAATATGAACCAGAATTTCCCCATTTCTTCTTTGACCATTGCCTTCCATCTCTACTACTATTCTGCTGGCGTCATCCCTACTCAAAATACCTAGACCTCTTGCTTTGTCTTTTTTCTATTTTGGCTCATATTTTCTTTTCATCTTCATCCTTCTAGATATAAACTACAAGGCTAGAGATATCCATATCACTATTTAACAAAACGACCTTGAAATCTAGCACCAAGTCCCAAGATAAACCCAAAGTAAAATTTCTCATCCTATCCCTCATGATAGACACAAACTCATGAGCATACCAGGACAACTGATGAAATTTTAGGGATTACTATTTCAAAGTCATGCTACCCTATTTTATATTTACAAACTCCTTACCTTTGGCCTCCCTCAACTCTTGAGTAAATAAACGGTCTAGTAAGACACCCAAAAACTCAAACCATAGTGCCAACTCCGCATCATCACCCTTAGACTGGTCCTATTCCTCATACCACTGATATGCCACTTCTTTTAATTGATATACAACAAATTCCACACCCTTAGAGTTGGAAGTATTTATAACTTAAAAATTCTTCTCCATATTATCTATGAATCCTTGAAGATCCTTCACAACCATAGAACCAGTGAAGGTAGGATGATTAAGCCTCATAAACTACTCGACTCGAGTAACCTCAGAAGAAATCACAGTAGTACCAGCAAGACCCGTTTGACTTGAAGAAGATGTCACTAACTGGGTCAGCAGATGAATAATCAATAAAACTCAACATTAGAAATGTTTCTTTAGGGTAGTGGGGCATGATCATCATTAGACTGAAGAGCCCGAGGAGGACAGGTAGGAACCGATGAAACTCCACTTAAGGTAGTATAATTAGGAGCTGGAGCACTAGACCAGGATTGAACTCCATAGGTAGGACAGCTCCATCCATATTATCATCAAGTAGGATAGAAGAAGTTTCACGAGCATCGAATCTTTAGGGAGGCATGATCTAAAATGCGAACAAATATAGATTAAAGGAGTCTTAAGACCATAGATTCTATAGACGGAAAGTAGAACACAAGAAAGGAAAATATTCCTAAATGTCTCTCAGTTTCTCCCTCATAAATATAATGCGCTACACACCCATAAAAGACTCCACTTGACACAAATTTGTGGACACCCAATGACACCAAACCTAAGATCTGATACAAACTTTAACATGGCCCGAACTAGGGCCAGGCCATGATGAGTATCTCAAGTCCATCAAGGACCAGAGACCACCATCTTTTCCTAGAAAAATAGAACATAACACATCTAATAGTGGATGAATTTTAAAAATATAAAAAGATAGAAAGTAATAAGTTCAAGGACATTTAAGAGTACCAACATCAATACCCAATCCACATAAAATATACACAAATCCACTATACCATAAAATAACCTACGTTGATACATGCCCTCGACCCTGATAATGACAATTATAATTTAAAGGTGAAATCTTTAATTCTAATTTATGGAAGGAAAACTGATGGAATGATCAAGTCTTTCAGAGAATAGAAACTCGCCACTTTATTTTTATGACCGACTCTGAGATCACATATCACTGTGCTGGAAAAATAAAAGTTCCTTTGGACCCTACATCATATGGGGATACACTATTTGGAGATGGTTTGTGGGATGAAAACTAATATGTAACTCAGGGTAAGGGTAAAATAATGTCAGTAAAAATTCTAATTCCAAACTTACTATATATGTTCACACTTATGCATAAATATATATAATAGATGTTGGGGTAGGGAACAAGGTTTAGGATGATAGTAAGGCACTATCCTGGACTATGTAGCTTAACCATCATAAACAGGCACCCACGGGCTATATGGGTTCAGCTCTCCTGCTGAAAGGGTCCAGTGCATATTAGTCGCATGAACTGGAGGTATCAAAGAATACCAGGGAATTTCCCAACCCCACATCATTCTTAGATACAAAATATATCAATAGTATGAACCATGCACATAGTCATCAAGACCAATCCTCATATCGGAAATCATTAGTTTCCAGTATATGTTATCCAAGACCTACACTTTCATGGTATAGATACATAGCCCCTATTAATCCAAATTTAAAAAGTTTCACATAACTCATTCATTAACCAAGGAATTATACATTAAGGTACACCACAAGGATCGTCATACCATTTATCTTGCAAGATCATAATTATTCCATTACAATTCCATTAACTTGGGGGAATGCCTCAACCCCTTTTGTTTATTAAATCAAGGTGCAGAAATGCCTCGACCTTCTAAAGTTTATCATATCAACACATATCCAACAAGCCCTTCAAAACCTATGTCCATTGTTTAATCATTTATGTAATGCAATAGTATGGGTGTGTAAGTCAAACCAAGTGATAATTCCATAATTTAAAGCCATTTACACAAGTAGATTGAGGAATACAATTGTTCAAAACCAAATTTCAAGTTCAAAACATCAAATTGCGGGATTATCTCGACCCCCATTCCAATTCCCACACCCATGGTTTGGAGTTGGTATCTAGCGCAATGGCTAGAATGAGGAAGTTTACTTTAGGCTTGTCACGAGACTTGGTTTTGTAGTATAAGAATGCTATACTTAATAATGATATGGATATCTATAAACTTTTGATGTACATACAGAAGGTTGAAGACAAGAAAAACAAGAAGGCAGAAATAAGGGAGAGGCAAAGTAAGAAGTTCAGCTATTCAGAGTAGGGTGAAGGACAACAGAATAGTGGGAGAAATAGTGGATAGTGGACCAAAAAGAAAAAATGGGGGAAATCATATTCGTATACTAGTGATCCTTATCATAACATTCGATGATCGTCGTTTTCTAATTGACAATGGGTTAAGGCACAAGGTGCCCAGTCGCAGGCTAGTAGAGCCTAGTCAGCCCCATCTTATCCCCTTTATTATTTTTATGGAAAGGTGCATCATGGAGTTTATGATGAGGAGAGAAATAAGTGCTTTAATTATTACCAGCTTGGTCATATGCGGTGACACTGTCCTTCAACCATGGTAGGCACAGGAGCTAATAAGGTCTCAATTTCTACACCTTCAGCTCTAGTTAGAAAGGGTGCTACATCTAGTTTCAGGATTGGTCAAAATCATCTCTATGCTCTATCAACTTGTCAGGAATTTAAGTTTTGTCCTAATATTATCACTACTTTGTTACAATATTTCTCTTGTAATATGTATTTTTTGCTTAATCTGGGTTATACCCTTTCTTATGTGAACCCTTATATGGTTGTCCAATTTGGTTTTAGTCCCGAGATTATTTCTGAGACCTTCTCTGTGTCTACTCTGGTGGGTGATTTTATAATGGCTAGAAGGGTTTATAGGGGCTTTGTGGGGTCTATATTTCATAGGGAGACATAGGTGGATCTGGTAGAGTTGGATATGTTAAACTTTGATGTGATCTTGGGGATGGATTAGCTCCATTCATACTACTGTTTTATAGATTTTCAAACTCCTAAGGTCAGTTTTTAATTCCCGAATGAACTAGTGATTTAGTAGAAATGGAGTTCCTTAGTTCCCAAAGAGAGGTTCATCTCTTATCTTAGATCCCAAAAGTTGATTTTTAAGAGGTGTCTTTATCATTTTATTTGGGTTAAGTATTCTAACTTGGAGGTTCTAATGTGTCATGGAAACATAGAATATTTGATGCTTAAAATGGTGAAATTATGTAGTGACTAAGATCATTTTTTTGGATATGATGTGTATTTTATGTGTTTTGTAGGTAAACTAGGTCAAAAGTGGCGTTGGACTAGAATGCAGAAAAGAAATATCTGAAAAACTAAAGTACTGGTCAAGCTATGAGTCATTAAGTCACATTATGACTCATAGCCAAACTCATCAGGACACCAGTGGCTAGAGTTGAGCAAAAGAGCTAAGTAATAGAAGACTATGAGTCATAAGGTCAGACTATGACTCATAGTGTGAATCCATATTAAGTGCATTGTGTCAAGTCATAAGGAATAATGCTCCAGTGGTTATGAGTGAATACCATGAGTCATAAGGAATGACTAAGACTCGTGGCGAGGAGTCGTAAGGAGAACAGATTCAAGACACCTAAAGATGAAAAGCTATTGGAGTGACTACGATTAGAAGAATATGAGATGAGATGAGAGCGCCACAAATATAATTTTATGGGTTGAGTAGCGTATTAGCTGGCATATTAAGGGTATTTAGTCCCTAGACTTAGTAGGTGTGTAGGCCAAGCTAGCTATGCATAGGAAGGTTGTTGAAGACCAACATAAGAGATCAATTTTGCCTACACCCATTATTAAAGAGATCCACGAGGATGTGGAAGTTAAAAATAATTGGGGTGTTGAATATGCAAACCCCACATCTGATGTGAAGGAAAAGACAAGCAAGAGAAGAAGAATAGAGGAACAAAATATTGAAGCTACAAAAGTAGGCAGTATTTAAAGTGAACTGGACCACGAGGCAATGGTCCGAGAGATGGTTATGGGGGCTCATAGTACAAGATTTATTGATGTTGCTGAGTTGAGCAGTAGTACATCCCCTCCTAGTGCCACTATACTAATAGTTTCCCGACAGCTGTTGGGACCACAAATGTTGAGAGTGGGTCCTAGTCTGAGGTCCCACATGTTGATCTTGCTTGATATGTCACCTAGGTCACCTAGGTATATATTCACCCCTTGTTCTATATTTCTAGATGCATTGAAGATAGTGCATATGTATTTAGTTGGGGGTGAGGGTGTATCTCATAGCCCATATGGGTTGCTATTACCGTGTTTTTTTATTGGTTGTTGTTTAAATGTGGAACCAGTATGTTGTCATGTATTTTTAGGTTTTGTGATATGTTGTGTGAAGTTTAATTGGGAGAAAACTTTGTATCTAAGGTAGTTAACATTTTTACTATGATTGTGCAGAAATTTCTGAAAATGCTTGAGAAAAATAATACCCCTCATAAAATTGTGATAACTGTGTGATATGGTATGCGTGTGACTACTATGAATCTAGCAATGAAGTTAGAATTAGGGATGTAGTAACAATGGTGAACAAATGCATAGACTGGGTAGGTAGTAACTAGTAATATGACCCTGTATGATGTGAGTATGAGGCGTTACCTAGTTCCCAATGTGTATGGAATCTAGAACTTACCAGATTTCTCTTACTTAGGTTGTAGGATGGTGTTTTAGGAGATGATCATAGGCCATTTTTGTGATCAAGTCCACTTAAGTCCAATTGCTCAACCAAATGAAATAAAATTCCCTTGATCTTGATGTTGAACCTTAATATACCTAATATTTTGTTTACACCAAGTCACCTCCTTTTGAAAAACTACAATGAACCTATTTTGGTCCTGGTCCTCCTTGGACACTATGCACCATAATCCAGGAAAACCTCCTAAGTTGTGGGCGACGATTACAATGGTGCATAGTACAAAGCAAGTATGAAGAGAGGGTGTAAATAGAAAAAATAAGTAGGGTGGGGTGGGGTAGAAAAAAAAAGAAAAAAAAAGAAAAAAAAAAATAAAAAGTGAAAAATAAGAAAAGGAATGAATAAAATAAACCACACCCTGCCTGAATAACCAGGAAAAGAGTAAAAAGAGAGAATTAATGGCAGATTAAAGAAGGCTAAATCACTAAAAAAATCCTTAAATATACCATACCAACCCCAATCCTATGTTACAAGCGTAATATAAGTCCTATAGTGATCCTAACCATGTTGTCCGAAAACTCAGGTAAAGAACATAAGAGAAAGCCTATTGCATTCTGTTTACACTGATTGGAGCTTCTTTGTGAGTGCAAGTATCTTTTGACCATCACAATATTAGTAAGAATGAACAAATTAAGAGATAGAAAATTCTTTGACTGTGAGGGTATAGGGGTTGTATTGATAGATTGCTTATCTGTTCATGTAGCGTATGTCTATGCCTAGTTGTTCGTTGCTAGTGTAATGCTGTCAAGAAGTCACACTATTGTACCTAATCATTATTCACAGTTAATCTTTGAAAAGTTAAAAATATGAGAGGGTTAAAATAGCTACAAGTAATTAAGTCATATTATGACTCATAGACAGACTCGTCAGGACACCAGTGGATAGACTTGAGCAAAAGAGCTAAGTAAGAGCAGACTACGAGTCATAAGGTCAGACTACAACTCATAGTGTGAAGTCATAGTAAGAGGTGTCAAGAAATGAGGATTGATGCTTCAGTGGTGACAAGTGAATACCATGAGTTATAAGGACTGACTATAACTCATGGCGACGAGTCGTAAGGAGAACAAATTCAATACACCTAAAGATTAAAAGCTACACGAGTGACTATGATTAGAAACATATGACTCGTAGGGTGACACTATGAGTCGTAACCACTAAATCCTAAAGAGAGATATGATAGTAGGTAACGAGTCATAACTAGACTAATGACTCTTTACTAGAGGCGTAACCACTGCCAACAAAGTTTTTCTATTTTGTTTTAATTAGGTTTCCCTTTTTATTTTAAGATACTAAAAATACCCTAGGGTGAGTCCTTTATTATGTTACACACTTTTGATACTTTTTCACATACTTTGACTTATTGATGCACTTGATATTTTTGTTCTTGGGTTTTTGGTTTCGTATTAAATTGGATACTTTGGATTTCATTCTTTCATATTTGTGCAATTAATTACATGTCTTTTTCATTGATTTCCATGGGTTGTTTCATAAACATGAGCGGCTAATTTCCTTGACTAGGGTTGTAGGAATCCTAAGTGGATTAACATTGTAGGGGAAGTGGGACATTCATTTATTTTGTTATAGCTGCATATATTGCAATCTTCTTCATAATAATTTTACCCCAAGTTACTAAAGAAGCTTGAGAATCTCATGTATTCAAGAACAACTCAGAAGGGAGTAAGATATTGGGAATAAGAGGTTACGATAGTAATTCGAGGCTATCAACCTCATCTAAGAAAATTGATAAACAAAAGGTGATAGTTGTACTAGGTTCAAATATAAGAGACAATAAGGCGACACCCTGAGACTCAAAAGATGAAGGATGAGATTTATCAATGCTTTTACAAGACAGTTGATAATAAATGACTTATCAGACTTTTTATATAGAGCAATGGGATAGGTGAGTTGAACATGAGAATCTTACAGAGTTAGAAACTAGGGGGAACATAGTCCTAATGTTTGTTCATATTTTCTACAATCTCAAGCATTCAAGCTTGGTTACTTGTAACTATTGACAACAAAACCCCCCTATTTACTTTTTTTGGACTGCCCATGATTATATTAAGTTTGAGATATAATTCCATGAATTCCCTATGGGTTCGACCCCAACCTAGTTTGTGTTACTATATTTGACATTGTTCACAGCATACTTCTTTGGAGGTTAGTTTTGGGCGATATCAAATTCTAGCGCCATTGCCGTGGAATACGGTGTTGAGTTGTTAATTGGATTTGTTGAAGTTTTGCATTTTTATTAGTTGTTATAGTTGATCATACACCGGTGTATGTCAAACACTAGGAGTTGAAGTATCCCTTTCTCCCATTTAACACAAAAGACTACTACAGCCTAATTATCCGATAACTGAATATGTACGGGCAGACAATTTAGAAGGGGTTCGAGATGACCCTCTTGTTGTACCACCCCATGTTCCAGGTGATCAACAAAATATTTCTAATAGACAGACGGAGTTGATCTTTGTAGAGGCAGCTGAACAGTAGAGAAGAGCGCCTAAGGAATCTCGGTTGGCTAAGCTGGTAGAGCTAGCCAGGCCAAGACCAGTGGCAAATTATTGAGCAGCACTCACTGGTATCAGGATAGAGCACGTGGTGATAGAGCTTAAGTGATCCCAGCTTATTAGTATCTATCACCATATAATAAAGATAAGGATATATGTTGAGCCTCCTGAGATAGGAGCCATTATTCCTCCTACTTTACCCCCTTATATTATGTTTGATATTACTAGTGCAATTATCCAGCTGCTAAATTTGAAGGGTGTATTTCTAGGGTTGTCAATAGATTATGCGAACATGAATCCTGGAAATTTTACTGGGATTTATACTTTATATACCACTCTGAGGGTGGATCAGGAAGTATTAAGGTTTTGGTTGTTCACTTTCTTGCTGACAAAAGAAACATCATTGTGGTTGGGAGAACTTCCTAGAGGCTCAATCACGACTTGGAATGAGCTACATAGACAGTTTTTAACTCAATTCTTTCCTCCTGCTAGGATGCGGCAGCTAAAGTATGAAATTTTAAATTTTGTCAGTTGCCTATAGAGTCCATGTATGAATCTTGGTTTTGGTTCAAAAAAAGGTAAAGTAAGGTACCTAATCATTGGATTCCAGGGTATAATTTTCTCAATATTCCATAGATGCCTAAATATAAGTTCTAGGTATATGTGACACAATATATGGAGGTACACTTATGCATCTTCATTGCATTATGGCTTAGGAAATTCTAGACGACATCTCCATTACTAATCGAGGATGGCACACTTGGGAAGTGGATACAGATGCTAGTATGTATGTTATTAGGGTTGCTAGTGACTACAGAGTTAGTGATGATTCAGTAGTACAAGAAATTGCATAGCTTAGAATGGATATTGGGCTACTTACAAAATAATTTAAATCAATAAATGCTAAAAAGATGAATATAGTAGGGGTACAGGGATCTGCTTCTAGGGCTTACGAGTCAGATATAGATGACGAAGCTAAGTATCTAGATTGAGAAGTGGCACATTTCCAAGCAAAGGTAAAAGAAAACAAAGTTTGGAACTATTATGAAAACTAGTACCTAGACAAAAGAAGGGTCATAATGGTGATTGTAGGTGCAAAGATGACTATAAAGAGAAGAGTAACATATATTTTCCACCGAGCAGCCAAGATATCGAGTCGAGAATAGAAGCAATGTTGTCGAAACTAGTGAAAGGCCAGGAGAGTTGCCTTAAAGTGATTAGGACAGACATATCATAGTTGAATTAAAAAGTTGATTCGCATGCTACCGTGATAAAACAACTAGAGCAGCAGTTTGGCCAAATGTCGGCTATATTGAATCAGAGGTAGCCTGACACTCTTCCCTAAAATATAGTGCAAATTTTAAAAAATAATATTCATTGACATACCATTACCACTCATATGGAAATACCACCATTGATCCCCATGTATCCGCTGCGGTTGAGTCAAAGAATTATGGTGATAATGCTGATATTGAGGAAGCAACTGAAGTTGAAGCCGGAAAATCATCAGGTGTAGAGTGTAGGGCTATAATGAATAAAGGTAAGGGTAAGGTTCATGAACCTATTTTAAAGACTATTCATATACCTTTCCCTCTTTTTCCTCAGAGAGTAAATATGAATCAGGATTAAGGTAAATACCAGAAGTTCCTATCGATATTGAAGGAGATTTTTGTCAATATTCCACTTGTAGAGTCATTGGAGAAGATGCCTGGTTATGCAAAATTCATGAAAGATATGGTACTAGGAAATGGATAGTGAGCTGTGAGACTGCTAATAGTATGCATCACTACAGTGTTTTTGTTTCTAGATCGTTGGTAGAGAAGAAGGAGGACCCTGGAGCCTTCATCATTCTATGTGCCATTGGGTTCTTTAACTTAGCTTGGGCTTTATGTGATATTGGAGCCAATACTAATCTTATGCCGCTGGTTGTGTTTAAGTTGTTAGGGTTAGGGGCACCCAAACCAACATTTATGAGGTTGTGGATAACAGACCGTATCATAAAAAAGCAGGTCGGCATACTTCATGATGTGTTGGTGAAGGTAGCATCTTTTATCTTTCCATTTGACTTCATGATACTTTATTGTGAGGTGGACTTTTAGACCCCCATCATTTTGGGCAGGCCTTTCCTAGCTACGGGTAGGGCATTAGTTTATATGTAGTTGGGACATATGAGGTTCAGACTTAATGTTGAATAGGTGAGCTTCAATGTATGTCAGTTGATGCGACAACCGAATGATATGAGAGCTTTTTCTGTCATAGACATCATTAAGGACGAGGTTGATGCAGTGACTATTCTAATTGAGGAAAGGCTAGGTATTGAAGCATTAGATGAAGTGATTATGAATTTTCATAGTGATGGATATTAAGGAATATGATGAGATGGTGGGCCCTCTGTATGGGAGAGGTTCTTACACTTATGCTCTAAAAAAGGTTGATCTCGATTTAAAAAATAGAAAGACTCCACTTGCTCATCCATCTATTAAGGAGTCACAAATTTTAGAGTTGAATGGCTCCCTTAACACTTGCGCTATGCATTTTTAGAGGTCGATAATACCTTAATAGTAATTATTATAACTAAACTGATTGAGACTGCGGTAGATTCATTGTCATCAGTATTGTAGAGGTTCAAAAGAGCTATGAGGTGGACCATTGCAGATATTGTGGGTATTTCTCCCAGAATTTGTACTCACAAGATCTAGCAGGAATCGAACTACATCTGTAGTATTGAACATCAGTGCCAGATCAATCCTCCTATGTAGGAGGTGTCAAAGAAAGAAATCATTAAGTGGTTGGATGTTAGAGTAGTTTACCTTATTGCAGATAGCAAGTGGGTCAGTCCTATTCAATGTGTCCCAAAGAAATGCAAAATTATTGTTGTGCCAAATGAGAAGAATAATCTTTTGCCAATGAGACCAGTCATAGGTTGAAGAGTGTGCATGGACTACAAGAAGCTAAACACATGGAAATAAAATGACTACTTCCTAATACCCTCCATGGACCAAATGTAGGATAGGCTTGCAGGATGGGTCTGGTATTGTTTTCTTGATGGTTATATAGGCTACAATTATATCACAATTACTCTTGAAGATTAATCTAATATGACCATTACCTTCCCTTATGGGACTTTTTAATTCAAGAGAATGTGATTTGGGTTGTACAACACTCCCGCCCCCTTCTAGAGATGCATGATAACGATATTCTCTAATATGGTTGAGGACACCATTGAGGTATTTATGAATGACTTTTCTGTGGTTGGTGATACTTTTGATGACTGTTTGGTCGATTTGACCAATGTTTTTTGTAGATATGAGGATTGCAATTTGGTGCAAAACTGGGAGAAGTGCCCTTTCATGGTGAAAGAAGGAATTATGCTTAGGCACAAGATCTCAAAAAGGGGAATAGAGGTGGATAATGAAAAAATTAAAGTAATTGAGAGGCTTTCACCACCTATATCGTTTAATGGTATTCAGAGTTTTTTGGGCTATCCAGGGCTTTACAAGAATTTCATCAAGAATTTCTCAAAGATTGCAAACCCTCTATGCAAACTTCTTGAGAAAGACGTGAAGTTTGATTTTGATTAGGCATGTCTGAAGGATTTTGAGTGCTTGAAGGAGCGATTAGAGTCAACCCCTATTATAGTATCCCCCAACTGGTCCCTGCTATTTGAGATCATGTATGATGTAAACGGTGTTGCTTTAGGTACTTGTAATGACCTGAGACTACTCCCTAGTTGTTACACGGTGTTCATTATCCTGAAGGACCACAAGACAACCCTCTACTGATATTTTTACCTGAACACTGCATAATATAGATAATAAATGCGAAAACTGGCCATAAGGTTCAAAACATCTAAAAATACTCAAAATTGAAAACTGAATACTGATACGTCTGTCCGAAAAGCCTCTAAACTGTTTGAACTGTAGAGTTGATGGGAAATTTCCCCAACTAACTCCGTCTACTAAAAATAAACAAAATCTGATACAAAAATGATAAAATGATCATCCTCAAATAAAGAGGACTCACTGCTACATCTACTGGTGCTAACTGGGATTGAACTGCTAAGGGTACTCAGGATCTCGTGTCTCTGAACCAATGGTGTCAAATAAAACACCATAGCGCAAATGCGTCAGTACGGGAATATACCGAGTATGAAGATGAGGTAAGGCTAAATGCAAGGTCTTATGCATGAACAATTACTTAACTGAATAATCATGAGAGTACTGAATGAGAAAACATGCATGAATGCACAAACCATAACTGAAATCATCGTGACTCAAAGTATTAAAACTGATTAACTGAATTTACTCATATCAATGACTAAATTCTGAGTTTTCTACTCTCGACTAACTGCATCGAAGATCAAACCTCTCTAACGGATGATTCCAGAATCTACTATCAATGATAAGAAAAGATCATGTCTGAATCTGAAAATAAGAATACACAACTGAATTTGAGACTGAGATCAAGCCTATCTGATGGGTGATCTCTAGATCTAATAACAAGAATACTAAACTGAATCTGAGACTGAGATCAAGCCTATCTGATAGGTGATCTTGGGATCTGATAATGAGATTACTCAACTGATTATGAGATTGAGATCAAGCCTATCTGACGGGTGATCTCTAGATCTGATAATGAGATTACTCAACTGAATATAAGACTGAGATCAAGCCTATCTGACGGGTAATCTTAGGATATGATAATGAATAACTTTATATGGGACCAAGACTATCTGACGGGTGGTCCATGAATCAATGGAACTATTTCAATTCCTCACTAAGATAGATGACTATATCTGACAGTCCTAATTTCTGAAGATTGATACTAAAACTGTAACTGTGGGATGTAGTCACTTAACTGACATGCCTCGAATATCAACTGGTGGGGTTCTACCTGTAACCCCAGCTAGAAGGGTGTCAATATCGTGCCACAGGTAAAAACCTCTCTGGTCAAGCCTATCTAACGTGTACTAGCCTTTCTTGATGGGTGACTCCTACATCCTGCGTTAGATACACAGTTCTGGAGTTCATG
Source organism: Capsicum pubescens (assembly GCA_030864215.1). Lineage (NCBI taxonomy): Eukaryota > Viridiplantae > Streptophyta > Magnoliopsida > Solanales > Solanaceae > Capsicum > Capsicum pubescens. The sequence continues at coordinate 124,986,711 of CM061544.1, forward strand.
GATTGCTCCTAACGACACTGCCTCTATGACGGGGAGCCGTCATCCCAGCCCTCACTCGGTGCTAGCTCCTACTCCAAACTGAAAGACTCTAAACTGATTCTTAACTGAACACAAATTAAGTCGAATCATATACTAATCATGTTTCTTGAATGATCTGACTGAGTTAAGCTGAATTCACTTGGTTCCGTATCTGACAGAATACTACTGAATCTCGTTATCTGACTGAATGACACTGATCTTTGAATAGAGTACTCGATTACTACAGAGGTCAGAATTGAACACTTGAATAGTACTAGATCTGAGTTGGGTACAGAAATGAGGCTAGATTACTAGCGATATTGAGATTACGGCGATAACTGAGATTACTGAGATTTCTTAAGTTCTGTATCTATCTGAGAATATAGAGTTCTATAGCTCACTGAGTTCTGAGAATCATGGATCGACTGGAATTATCATGAAAACTGATAAGGGCTCTAGACAATAGCTAAATTTTTAGGTATAAATACCCTCAGGACTCGATAACATAAAAGTAAAACATAACCATTCTTGAATAATCAAGACCATGGACAATCATTCACCATCACAATCACTAAGGTATCACTTTAAGCATTTAGGAATTCTAAACATGTAATAACATAGGGGAACATGCTATTGGATCATACTACATTTAACAAGGCCTTGCATCAAGCACTTCGCACATATTTAAGTCTTGGCATGTACCGGAGAACACATAATTGGGGAACTTCATGATATCATGTTACAATTCATTCATCAAACGCTTAGCATGTATTAAAGTCTTAGGATGTATCAAAGATCACATAATTGGGGAATTTCATGCTATCATGCCACAATTCATTCATCAAACTCTTAGCATGTATTAAAGTCTTAGCATGTATCAAAGAGAACATAATTGGAGAATTTCATGCTATCATGCCATAATTCATTCACTAAGGCTTTTCAACAAACACTTGGCATACAAGGACTTACACACAATTGGGGATTTCTAATCACCATGCTAGAATGGCTCTAATTCCTTCACATCAGCATTTTATCAAACATATGGGGAGCATGATTTGCTTATTCAACAATTTTTACACCTAATTGGCATGAACACATCACTAAACAAGCAACTTGAAGAGGGTTTATCATGAATATCACATACTAGGATCAAAGCTTGAAAACCTTGCAAACAAACATGAATCACAACTCAATAATAGCATGAACATCAATTTCAACTCAAATGAATCATGAAAACTCATAACCATAAAAGCTTTGAAATTTAGAAAAGGGTTCTTGATCTTCTTGGATGAAAGGGACCCAAGAATCAACATCTGCATACCTTAGAGAAACTCTTTCTTGAAAGCCCTTAGAGAGATTCTTAATTTCCCTTAAAGAAGAAGGAAGGGATTTGATTTTGTAGAAACTCTAGATCTTGTTATTGAAGAGAATTGAGAGAAAACAATGTAATTTTGGGAGAAATGAGGCCAAATCCCATGTTAAGAAGTATATATAGGGGTTGGGAAAAGACCATTTTCACCCTTGGAATTAAACTAAAGAATCTCAATTTTATATTGTGTTGTGACATAACATAATCGCGCCATCTCACTGGAAATTGGACAATCAGGAAATTGCTTGATGGCGAGACGTGGTGGAAATCGCGTTGCTACCTTGGTTGCGAACTGGAAAGGCATAGCAACGTGGTGGAATCGCATTGGTGCACTGGAAATTGAAAATTCTAAAATTAAGCCTTGGCACGATGCGCCACAATCGTGGAGGCTCACTGGATTTTGACGATTTCTATTTTGGCTGGCTCCGCAACGCGCTAAAGTGCCAGGTGGCACACTGTCTCACTAAAATAGCTCTAACTCTTTGCCCTAGTGTCGGATTTGGGCAAATTTGGTATCGATGGAAATCTTACTCAATTTTCTACATGACAAAAAGTTGATATAGGGAAAATTCTACATGTTTCAAAATACTTCACACTTAGAAAAACATTTCTCAATTTTGAAGGCTGGATTTATGCTTTAATTGACATACTCTAAGGCTCAGACTATGAGAGAAATTTGTAGGGTCTTATAGTACTATTCTAGGCTAAAGGAGAGAAAATTTACTTCACCCTATGTACTATGTTAGTAAGGTATGAAACCATGCTCAAAAGAACTATACTATTACAGAGTAAGAGTTTCTATTAGTAGTTTTTTCCTTTGAAAAGTTTTTGTCCTACTTGATTGGGACTAAGTTATTATTCATACAGACCATGTAGTGGTGAAATACATAATGGAAAATAAAGATGTAAAATCAAGATTCATTTGTTGGGTTCTCCTGATACAGGAGTTTGATTTTGAGGTGAAGGATCGAAAAGACACAAAAAATTAAGTTTCATATTACTTGTACAGACTTTAGGAAAAAAAATGAATAAAGTAAGTGATGGGCTTGAAATCAATGATACTTTTCTAGAAGAGCAGATTTTGACAGCATCACAAGATCTAATTCCCTGGTTTGTTAATTTTGCCTATTACTTGGTAAGTGATCTTGTCCGAGAAGACTTGTACTTTCAGTAGAGAAAAAGATTTATGCATGAGGTAAGGAAGTTCTTTTGGGATGAGCCTTATTTATTCAGGATATGTGTGGATGATATAATTCGTAGATGCATCTCAGAGGTGGAGATTATGAGTATTCTTGAGGCATGTCATGCTTTACCTATTAGGGGTACCATGGAGGAATCCACACAGCCCACAAAATCTTTAATATGGATATTACTGGCCTATGATCTATAAGGATGATCACGACTTTGCACTCACCTGTAATAAATGTCAACGTTAAGGTAACATTTCGAGGCACTATGAACTCCCTATGACTTATATTTTAGAACTAGAGCTATTTGATGGGTGGGGTATGGACTTCATGGGGCCATTAGTGAGCTTCTATGGTATTAGATATATCTCGGTTGTAGTTGACTATATGTCCAATTGAATGGAAGAGGTAGCGCTCCCTAGCAATAAAGGTAGAAGTGTCACTGTATTCCTGAAAAAGTCTATCTTTTCTCGATCTAACACTCCACGTGCAATAATTAGTGATGGTGAGTTATATTTCTGTAATCATCCATTCAAAAGTATACTTGAGAAATATGGAGTAAATCATAATGTGGCAACACCTTATCACCTTTGGATAAGTGGCCATGTTGAGGTATCCAATAGAGAGATTAATTTCATATTGGCAAAGATTTTGAATGCCAATAGGAATAATTAGTCATGAAAATTGGATGATGTGTTATGGTCCTACTGGACATCTTAAAAAATGCGTCCCCATATCATCTTTTGTTTTGTAAGGTATGCTACTTGTCTATCGAACTTGAGATGAACAAGGCACTATGGTCATTGAAGAAATTAAATTTTGTATGGTATAATGTAGCAAAGATAAGGATTAACAACGTGAATGAGTTGGATGAATTTCGACTCTGGGATTAAGAGTGTTTTGCACTATAAAATAAGAAGATGAAGTTGCATCATGATCAAAAAATTGAGAAAAGAGTATTTGAGATCAGTGATTAGGTGTTGCTGTATAATTCAAGACTTTTCTTATTTTTAGGAAAATTAAAGTCTAGGTAGTATGGATGATTTACTGTGGTGAGGGTGTTCCCATATGGTGCAATTGAATTGAAGTGTGATGGTGAAGCCCTATTCAAAGAGAATGGGCAAAGGGTTAAACATTATATGGGTAACACTGAGGAAGTAAAGGTGGTTGATTATTTGAGCCTTGAAAAAGTCTGAGTAACCAAGGAAATTGTGTCATGCTATGACATTAAATTAGCCGTTGCATAGGAGGCAACGCATGGGGATGGTTGGTGAAATTTGAGTATCCAACCTAGCCACGTCGTTACACAATGTTAAATCAAGCTTTGCATGGGAGACAGCCCATGTTTTGTACTTATTTGATTATAGGGTAACTATTACACTCAGTGTGTAGGGTTGGAGATTATAGGAATAAACTAGAAAATAATTTTGGTGCAAGTCCATAAGACCCACCTTACGAGTCATAAGAAAGCTTTATGGCTCATAGTCTGGAGTCGTAGGGTGATGGAACTCAAACCATTCTCAGATATTTGGTTTCTGGAGTCATTGTGACTCTTAGAATGAGTTGTGGTCAGCTAATACGACCCATAGTCACTGTTTATGAGTCGTTAAGACAACTCATAGCCATGCCCGATATCGCGGGCCTAGCAGGTCGACCCAATCCAAATCATGTGATTAAATAAAATAAATTAAGAGACCAAATGATTGGAATTCCAATCATTTGAACTTTCAAACTCCCTCTATTACCTTAAGCGACCCAACTCAACCAATCCCTAAATTCATCCCATCAACTACTCCAAGCCCCCAAATAAAAAATCTCAAGTTAGAGCTCTAAATTTGCTAAAGTTAAGTTCAACAAGAATCCAAGTCAAGAAACTAGTAAGTGTTCTATTGTCATAATCTTAAATGTTAAAGTTATGATTCAATATTCAATAGTTTCTCGGATTTCTTGCACAATATATGTGTGCATATAAGTAAATGACCCTTATTCCTGAGAAAATTGTGAAATAAAGAGAAAAGGGGAGTAAAACATCTAATGTGGGAAAATATTTATTTGTAGGGATGTATTAGTCATGGTTGGTGTTGTTTAAAATATGTGTTGTTGTGTTGGGATTGAAATCGAAACTAACTACTCTAATCAAGCATGATACAGTGGCTATGAGACTCTTAATAACTCGTAGTGACAGCTTATGAGTCGTTATATCACTCGTAACCACCGGTAATATAGTTGATTGGAAGAGTATGGAAACTGTTAACGTAAGAATCATCTCAATGAGTCGTAGTCACACTATAAGACTCGTAGTCATGAGTTGTAATGACTGGAAAGGGTATTGCATCAAAAATGTTTTTCTGGTCAGCTAATAAGTGCTGGTAATGAGTCATAGTCTAACATTACGACTCATTAGGAGGACTCGCTGCCTGACCAATGAATATTGATTAGGGATCCTTCTATCTTATGAGTTTCACTACGACTAGTAACTGTGGGTACGACTCATACATTGAGTCATAGGGTGACCAGTACCTGCTTCACTAATACCAAATTTTATTAATATTCTTTCTTTTCTTAGTAATCACTAATGGGTCTTTCTCAACAGGTACTAATGGCTCTAAAACTTGATTCATGAAAGAAGGAACCATCAAAGACACATACCCCAAAAAAGCCTGCTCTGAAAGGCAATTGTAAGCTCATAGATGAGGACACTGAGTCATCAAGCATATCAATAGAGGAATATCCAATAAAGAGGTAGGTGGAGCCATGGGAAAAATAACATTGAGGTGAAAAAGAAACTGTGGAGGAGGACATATCCCCAGGTCTACACTAAGAATGAACAATCCTAGCAACTCACCACCCCATTCACCATTATCCTCCGATGAGGACGATGATGATGATGATGATGGGGAAGAAAATTACGAGGATGCTAGTGAGGAAGAATCAAGCTCCAAGGAAGGGAAAGATAAAAATGGGGTGACGATGAGAATGAGAATGATAATAAAGATGGGTATGCATCTAGAGAAGATACCAGTAAGGAAAGTGGCAGTTCAGTCAAGAAAATACCACCGCCACGAGTAACTCCCACTCCACTTTCCATTGAGGCTGCTCTGGTGCCAATCATTGAATGATGGGGGTACCTTGGAATGCAAGCCATCTATTACAAAGATATCGTCATCAACCCTACCACTAGAAAACCAAAGTGGGGCATTTACCTGGGGAGGAGGCTGACTGCCACAGGTATGTCTGGAATTCTTTCATTTGATGCTTGGTTCAGACAATACAAGTTTGAGCATATGACTAGAACACCAGGGCAGTACACTGCAGCTTTGGTACACGAATTCCATGTTGCATATCAGATAGAGCTAAAAAGGCTAAACCTATAGGGTGACTGTGGAAGAGTGTGGATCCATTATCAAATTTGGTGATTCAGGGTGTTCGGGTGAACATCTTAGCTCATATAATCTTCTGAGTGCTTCATGAGCCAGAGTTTGTACTCCCGACCAATACTACAGAGTTTGATTCTCAAGATCCTAGACCTAAAACCTAAGTTATATCAAGATTATAGTTAAAAAATGATAAAAGAAAATCAAGTTAAAATCTTAGATTCTAAAGCAACCCATGAACTAGTACTTCTTCTACAAAAATTATGCTGACACCATTAGTCATTAATCTCCACTCCATTGTAATTGTCATTATTGTATAATAAGATAATCATTAATTTAAATATATTCTAAGAAATTAAATCCTTAATTTCACACTCAAATCTAATAATATACATACATGGCCTATTTATGTTTGCCATTCACCCTCACTAACATTTTTCTGATTTTTTACACATCATTCACCTTTTTTCCCTTTCTTAAAACCAAAAATTAAAGTCATCATTACACAAAAATGATCCATCATTCCTTTCCCCCCACTAAGATTATATACGCATTAAATATTATTAAATTATGCCAAGAATATATATCTTATAGTAATGATCAAAGAATTTTGTAGTTCTCACCCGGAACACTCGGTTGCCTCGACACCATCATAGGTCTATACCCCTCAAAGATGCTATGGAAAATTGTAATTTTTGTGTACCTCCTTTTTTTCTAAATATCTGATGATGTTATTATTATTTTTGGTAAACCCTACCTACATAAATTCATTCTTTTATTGACCACATAACTGATGTGAGGTGGATTTATGCACCTCAGTGTTGATATTCGGACTTAGTTAGTCTTATTTTGAGGACTTATCTTGTTCTTAATGATTAAATCATTGTATAATTAAACATATAATTGTTAAAATGCATTATAAAAATGTGTATGGTGTGTTTGAAACAAGTTTGGAATCAATTTGGTCACTTAGAGTTTAGACAGGAAAACTAGTGTTACAAGATTGAGCTATGTGTTGTTCTAGTTCATCTCAATGGATTATAGTGTGTGTAATGAGTTTCTAAGGGTATTATTGTGTAATTATGCGTGTAATAACATGAATATAGTGTTTTATGTTCAATTGAAATAGGACAAGAGACAAAACAATAAGTTAAAGATCAAAAGGACAAAACTAATATTCTTAGCTTAAGATTCTAGTTCACCGTCTTGAATTGTATATCATTTTGAGATCCAAAAACACGATTTTTGTGCTATAGTATTCTTTGTTAGTTGAAAATGATGATATATGTATGATATAAAATTGTAAATAAAGTGTAAACAACACCACAAGGGTTGGAAAGGATGGAAAAACACATGGAATAAGATTTGACCAAAAATGGATGTTTTAGAGTCATTGGAATACCACAGACCTTAGGCACCACTTTAGGACCATAACACGGCCTTGGGGGAATAATAGAAAGTAAATTACAGCATATCAGCTCTATAATGTCATGCCACATACCCTAGTCACCGCGATATGGGTGTGGCTTGCCACTATGTCAAAATCGGCAACTTGTGTCCTATAAATAGGACCCTTAAACATTATGTTAGACACCTTGAAAAACCTTGAAACTTTGATGGAGGCCGTAGAACACTTAAATTAGGGTTTTATTCCATTAATTTGGTTTTCTTATGGATTTTAACATGTATCATGTCATTGCAATTATGTTTATGTCCATGAGCAGTTAAATGCCCTTTTTCGGGGTTAAGGCCAAGAACATGATTACTCTTGTTATGAATTGACTTGGTTTTGATTGCATATCAAATTTAGTTATTTATTTATCATTTTTATCACTATTTTAAGGATTCTCGACCCTTAAATACATCCATTGTCATCTTGTGAGCCTAAAATACAGAAAAAAATGATAGAACGTGGGGTAAATAGAATAAGATTGTAATCATCTATGGAATGAAGTTATAATTTGCATTAGGATAGAAATATACCTATGTGCCATATTTTTTTACTTGGTGGATGAAATATGAATGCATTTAACTTAGTCTCATATCCCCACTCAATGATGTAGTTGTGGGTCTAAGTTAGATAGGTGATTAGAGGCTCGAAAGACCATAATCATAATACCAACTCCATGAATCGACCACCAAGATAAGTAACATAACTAATGAAGTTCAATAGCATAGTTTGATTGTTCGCAGAGCCTTAACACTGAATTTCTCCCGATTGATTGTCCAAGACCTTTAATTTACTGTATTGTTAAGTTTACTTTATTCTCAACTTCCAACTCTCTTGGTTACCATCACACAAATGAAATTGAAATAGTTAAACTTCAATTGAATAATTATTAACACTAGTCTTTGTCAGACTGATACTTGGCTTTTAAAATAACACTTTACTACTTGGTGGTACCACGTACACTTGCGTGTGAACTTGGCGTAACAAGGTTTGTGAGACATTGCCAGGGACTTATAAATAGGAAACTATCTTATTTTTAGTTTAGCTATATTGAGTTGTACATATTTTAATATTTTTTGTTTTTATTTTATTTCACTTTTATGTCATAGTTCGTGATATGTCAGCCTAGTATAGATGGTTTGTGAGTGATGATGATTCTTGTTATTTTGTGGAGGACCCCACTGAGAGGGTTATTTTCTAAATTTTCAAGGAAGACAGTGATTGGAACTTGTACTAGATGAGTGGATTCTAGCCAATCTATGGAGCGAACATAAGAATTTCAGCCATTTAGCTGTCATTTTTTTTATTGAAATTGATATTGAGAAGGTGACTAAGAGTGAGTGCGTTGTGGATGGTGTAAATTTGGATGTGGGATTGGTTGGTTCTCATTCAAACAACTTTTCTACATTTTGTTTAGATGATGACATGTCTTTAGAGTCTTCTAAAATGGTGGAAGAGTGTGAAGATATGGAACAAGAATCCTATATTCTTAAATTTTCACCAGAAAAACAACACAAAAATATGCCTCACTTCAAGGCTGAGTGGTTTATTATGTACCATCCATTACTCGGTTCCTTCATCTTTGTACCACCACTCTATGAACAAAGCAAAAATATAGTTCCGAGGTTAGGGGTGAAATTCATATCCTCAAGGTGGAGGAAAAAGTTGATGTGGGTCGTGCCGCAACACTAAATTAGGCACTACTTGGGAGGCAACCCAATTTAAAGTAGGCTTTATTTTCAACATTTTAGTTTTTACTTCACATAGTTTTTGTTTTTATTGAGTCTCAGGTTGAAGGGAAGTTTGAGTACCAAAAACCTGAGCTAAAAAGCATGGAAAAGACTGAGTGTGGGGTCCACCCGACATCACTAATAATAAAAGATGCTACTAGCTAGACCTAGAGGCTTTAGGGAGTATTTCTATCTCTACTTTTGAGTATACTTTGGCGATAAAGAAGATTTTTAAGTGTGGAGTGGGGAAGTTCCCATGGTTTCGGGTGAAGTGATGGTGTAGGGTCTTAAGTCTTGGTTGTTTTTCTATTTTTTGGTTAAATTTTAAAAAAATACAAAAAGATTTTTATTTTTTTGTTTTTAGTTGTTTGGGTCAGTATTGTAGGTGCACACTTCACCCACCCTTGTGGTTGTTCATTTTGGTTCTTTTCCATGGGGGCGCCCCTTGAACCTAATAGCCTTTTTCTTTTTAGGATTAAATTTAAATTTTTTGTGTAGGAAAAATTGAGATATTCTTGTTGGTTCTATGGATGAGTACATGATACAAGTGGTGTTGTTTGTAAAAAGCATGTGGGTTGTATGAATTACTACTTTTGAGACTCCAAGGCTTTAGTTTATGACTCTTATATTTGCTGGCTAAATTCTGAATTGATGTAATTATTTGGTTAAGAGTCTATAATGATTCCACTTGAGTTGAGCATGTGCTATGTGGGTGTAAATTTTTTGTATTTTCCTTGTTGCATTTGACATCTAGAACTTGCCTGGTATGACTGCAAAGCAAAATAAAGAATATGGGTTTAGGAGATGATATGGGCATTTCTTTGATAGTCATGTTTCATACCCTCTTGTGACCTACCCTTGTGAAAATCCTAGTGATCCCCATTGAGACTTGAGCTTTTTTTCTTTGGTATCCTCACATGTAGTATAATCCCATTCTTTAATTTACCTCAATTTGATATAAATCTCCTAGCTCTTTAGTTAAAAATAAATTGAGTTAAGGAGTTCAAAATTCAAGTAGGGAAAAGGTGAAAGTGAAACCCCCAAAGAAATAGCTATTGGTTTTGAAAATTGATATGTGTTGGGGTTGGGAGTTATGCAATGAAAAGAATGAAGATTGTTCAAAATTGAATAATGTGTGCATAAATAACACTCCCACCATATTGTATATGAGTTAGCTTAATTAGATGGGCAAAACTAAAGACATGAGTAGATAGAAATGGTAGAAATTGGTTGTTAATAGATAGATCTTAATGTTCATGTGATGTATTAAAGCTCTTAGGGAGATAGTCAATATTACTGGTTAGAATAGTTCCTACCCATCCTTTAGCATACACTACAATCCTTAAAGACCTACTTGATCTTGAGCCTTAATATTTGGATATTAGTGGAGCACTACACTAAGGGAAAGGCTATGGTTCATCTTGTGTAACTTGTGATTTTTATGAGAGTGTGCGTAATTTAATTCTTGTGCCCATTGTGTGATAAACAACATCATGTGAGTGAGCATGGTTAACTCTCTTGTGGTGAGGGCACATGTTTGATGATAGTTGGGTGATTTGTATGATGTCCTTTATTAAACAATATGTAAGAGTTTGCCAACTTAGTGAGTCCATTCTTGAGGCTAGGATATTTTAGAGTCATGTTTTTGAGCTTTCTATTGTGTATATCATGCTCAGTGTATGTACATGCATTCTGTGTAGTCATTGTAGTACTATCATAAGTGTCCTACTTGTATAAGTATGGAGTCTTCTCTGATTATGATTCTTGGTATATAGAGTTGTTCGAGGATGAACAAGGCTTTAAGTGTGGGGTGATGATCTGAGGTGGATTTATGCACCTCAATGTTGCTATCCGGGCTTATTTAGCTATTTTTGGGGACTATTCCTATGATTAATGAGTATATATTTGATTGATTGAGAATATAAGTGTTAAACTACTTGATTAAAATGTTTAAGGTGTGTTTCAAACAAGTTTGGAATCAATTTGGTCACTTAGAGTTTAGACAAGAAAACTAGTGTTACAAGCTTGAGTTATGTGTTGTTCTAGTTCATCTCGATGGATTATAGTATGTCTAATGAGTTCCTAAGGTTATTATTTTATAATTATGAGTGTAAAAACTTGATTATAGGGTTTAATATTCAATTGAAATAGGACAAGAGACAAAACAATAAGTCAAAGATCAAAAGGACAAAACTAGTATTCTTAGCTTAAGATTCTAGTTCATCGTCTTGAATTATACGTCGTTTTGAGCTGTAATACATGGATTTTGATGCTATAGTATGCTTGTTGTTTTATATGATGATATATGTATAATAAAAAGTATTGAAAACAAGTGTAAATAACACCACAAGGCTTGTAAAGGATGGACAAACACATGAAACAAGATTTGACCAAAATCGGACGTTTTGGAGTTATTGGCGTGCCACAACCTTAGACACCATTTTAGGGCCAAGACATGGAATTGGGGTCATCCTAAGAAGAAAATTACAGTATATAACTTAAATAATCTCATTCCATGGACCCTAGTCACCGCGATATAGGTGTGGCACGCTGCTATGTCAAAATCGACAACTTGTGTCCTCCTATAAATAGGACCATTAAACATTATGTTAGACACCTTGAATGACCTTGAAACTTTGAGGTAGGCTGGATAAAACTTAAATTAGGGTTTTTATTCAATTAATTTAGTTTTTTTATGGATTCTAACATGTATTCTATCATTTTGATTACGTTTATGTCCATGAGCGGCTAAACATCCTTTTTCGGGGTTAAGGCCAAGAAGATGACTACTCTTGTTATAAATTGAGTTGTTTTTTATTATTTATAATATTTGGATATTTATTTATCCTTGTTATCACTATTTTAAGTAGTATCAACCCTTAAAATACATCTATTGTCATCTTGTAAGCATGAAAAGAGGAACAAGGGGATAGAACGTGGGGTAAATAGAATATGATTGTAATCTTCTACAAAATGAAGTTAAAATTTTCAATTAGGATAGAAATATATCTACTTGCCCTAATTGGTTCACTTATGGGATTAAATATGAAAGCATTTAGTTTATTTCTCACCTCCCCACTCAACGATGTAGTTATAGGTCTAATTTCGATAGGTGATTATAGGCTCGAAAGACCATAATGTTAATATCAACCCCGTGAAGAAACAACCAAGATAAGTAAGATAACTCATGAGGTTCAAATGTTCAATAGCATAGTATAATTGTTCGTAGATCCTTAATTCTGGATTTCTCTCCATTGATTTTCCAAGACATTTGATTTATCGTAATGTTAAGTTTACTTTATTCTCAACTTCCAAATCTCTTGGTTACTTTCACACCAACGAAATCACAATAGTTAAACTTGAATTGAATAGTTGTTGAGACTTGATCGATACTTGGCATGTAAAAGGCCACTTTACTTCTTGGTGGGACCACGTACACTTGCGTGTGTGTTCTTGGGTGCATCAATAACTAAAATAAAATCAGGGTTTGATCCACTAAACTACTAATTATCTAAAGTACCCAAAACTTTTAATACATCTACAAAATTTATTTGCAGCCAATTTGAGATAAATTAAATATGTAAATTAACTGAAAAGGTACATTTTGAACTTATAAAGAATATTAAAATGCTAACTCGAGGTCATCTTGACCAAAAAATTTACTGTGATCGAACTTAACTTTCTTAACCCAATAACTCAATTAATGACTTAAATCACTTTCGTACATCCCAAAAATTGGTACTGCACATCCCCATGAGTCATAAATTACATATACAAACTACGAAGAGATAAAAAATAAAAAAGACCAGTAAAATTTACAAGACGACTAGGAGGGTCACTAATCAAACCGGTAGCATTAATTGACACTTGTGCAATGTCCCCTGCAATTTGCCTCAGCTTGACCGATCGACTAGTATTTTTCTTAATAATCTGAGTCATTCAATATGTCTTTTCATGTTGTCACGACCCAAAAATAGGTCATGATAGCACTTATCATGGTTCAACCTTGATAAATGAGCCAACCACCCAAAGTGATAAAAGAAAAACCAAAATCAATAATAACATAACCCAAGGAAGACTTTTAGAACCGAGTCAGACCAATACAAGTAAAAGAATAGCAGAGATGGGTTTCATAAAATATCTCATTTTGTTTTTAAAATAGTATTCCATAATAGTACCAGTATCACATGAATGTAAATGTATGAAATGAGGATGTAATGCTCACAATCACCTCAATATGGAAATATTGAATCTATCCAACACGTATATAAGTGAACCCGAAAATCAACTCAAGATGTCAACAATTCATGATTATCTATTCAAATTAGGCACCATCAGAATAAACATGTATCTAAGACATCATTTAGATTATAATAACCCCTAACTCAGACATTTCTATCAAGATAAAGGTAACCAATACTCAAAAAGAAATAACATAATATTTCAAGCCCCTGTACGAGCATTATATCTAGTCTAAATTCATTCAAATGAACAGATAAGGTTAATAATGTCAAATAAAGTCCCCATATGGGCAACACGCCGTATCAAATATCTCATGTCGACAATAACAAAGTATAAGTTCCCACATAGGCACACAATAGTAATAATAACCTCAAATTATAAACCCCATAGTTATTTTCCCTAACTTATAGCATGCTTTACTTATATATCAATTATCCAACTCAATCTGAAAGAAGTTAAGCCATAACTTACCTCAAAATGATGAAATCGCAACCTAAAGTGCTTCAAATGAAACTTTGCTCTTACGACCGGCCTCAAAATCAATTAGACATTCAAATATAGCATCTACACGTTAAAAGAAAGCCAAAGATACCTATAGCCCATATTTAGGTCGGATCCAAAATGAGATCAAAAAATGAGTTCAAAAATAAAAAATGCAAACTTGAAATTTTATTTTAAAAATATATTTTCCAATGTTATAGGATTGTACAATTGAAAACCCATACAAAAATGGGTTAAAATGAGGTCTAATTTGAAGAAAAACTATTTTAAGCTTTATCGATAAAGACCTCAAAATTCCATATTAGAATTATGGTTAAAAGATGTTTTCGAAGATGTATTCAATGAAAAATAATGGGGTATGATTGTAGAGGTTACCCACACAAACATCAAAGAAGAAACCCTCAAAAATCATCTTTTCCAAATCCTGGAGGTCTAAAAATGGTGAACAAATTGAGAAAAATGGGTTATACATATTAATTGCCACTTAAGAAGATAAGTAGCTACTAAAGCAGTACCAAACAGCTAAAGTGGATACCGCTTAAGTGATGCCTATCCGCTAAATCACCTACCGCTTAAGCGGTCTTGGGCTGCTAAAGCGACTGCCGCTTAAGGAAACCTTGGTTGCTTGACTAGCTGCACTAGATATCATCAAATACTAATTTTGGTGCAAGCCTATCAAGCTCCAAATAAATTTTTGAGATTTGATCAGGACCCTGTAGAGACAAACCATATATGTTACTAGGCTAATTTTATTTTTGCGGACTCATGGTGGTGGGAGATTTTTAATAAAAAGTTATTTTCAACAAATTAACCCCTGGGACCTCCTTTCACTAATTTTCTAAATGAAGGGTCAAAATACAAAATAAAAATCCTGAACCTGAACCAACTATGCTACTAACTCAATTTGACATTCCCAAACCTAATGAAACTATCAAATGTCGATAGAAGTCAACTATATAACTTTTTAAGCCTCTAAAATCACAAACTCATCAAAATCACTCCTCATCACATCAAAAATCATACCAACTATTCTCTCACCCTAAAATTAACATTATAGTAACTATGACAGATAGCAATATGGACAAAACACATGAAATTTTTTTTTTACAAATCAGGTCATTATTCATGCCCCCTAACCTAAAGAAATAACAAAAAAAAGAGTCATCATTTAGTAAAAAAAGGTCATTGACATGTATAAAAGAAATGCGTAAAGTGCCTCCTAAAGTTGGACCAAATCTATATATCGACACTTAAAGTTTGTAAGGGTCTTATTATCCCACAAAAACTAGTTACACCCCAAATAAATACCCCCCCCCCCCTTCAATCAACTCCAACTATTAAAAATAATTGTAACGCACACACCAATCATAACTTACCACGTATTTAAATGTATCTAATTTTTTATTTTATATTTAAATTTTGTAGTCAATATTTTCATTAACTTTTTTTTTATATTTTTCTTTGTTCCTTTACTTTTTCTCACCCTTACAATTTTCAATTTTATCAAGCTTGTGACATTAATTTGCTCCGCACACCATCAACTATCCTCTGGTGATCACTATCAGTGTAACTTTCATACCGCCACATCCACCGCATCTATCTCAAAAATTCCATCATATCCATCGTATCTATCTTTAAACTACCACAAAACTATCATCATATTAAAATCAGAGCATCAAAATCATCACCAAAACACAATCTGCAAATCAAAATCACTTCAATCGTTATTCCCTCTTCAATGACTTAACCCCATTACCAAACTCCATAATAAAAATAAAAAAAAGACATAGAATAATGATGAATCGAACAGATTTACAGAAAAAAGATATTCAAGAAATAAAGGAAAAAGAAGATAAGAAACTAAAGGGGAAAGTGATATAAATCTTGTGAGGAAATTGAGTCGACTTAGTGAAGACGATAAGGGAAAAAGAAAAAAATTTAAAAAGTAAAATAAAATAAAGAAAATAAAAGGTACTTTAATGCATAAATATTGAAAAAAAATAAAAAAAAATTATTTTTCCTTGTCTCACGTGCTATTGGAGTGAAATGTGGAGTTAATTCTACCTTAAAGTTTTTTGTGTAATGCAATGAATAAAAAAATATGTTACAAAGATGATGAACCTACATATCCATTTCAAATGAAAAACAAAAGTTTGTAACACTTGGTTTAGTTGTACTTTGGTTTAATGGTACATTGATAAAATTAATTCTCATCTTACAAATAGCTTTTGGCATCCTGATATAATTATATATCTTTGGAGAACAAAACATACCAACAAAGTGAAAGAAAAATATCTCCCTCCTTTCTTCCTAAGTTATCGATTTTTGAGAAATAATTTTTAGCAACCTCCAAACTTCTAGACACGAGTGCATGTGTTTGAAAGTAGTTGTAGAACCTTGGGGAGTGACTTTCGAGAAGGATTTTCATCAGAGTCGGGCTGAAATTAATTTCAAGACAGTGTCTTGCCACAACATAGTATTTGTGAGTATTTTTTTACCTCTATTAATTCCAATTTCATATCAATATTGTAGTTTTTTATAACAATTTTGAAGAGATTTTATTACATACAATATTGATAAATGACTATTTTTTTGAATAAATTTTTTTCTGATTTGTCAAAACTTGAGTCATTAGATGGAAATAATTTTAAACATTGGTTTTAAAAACTTTAGATTTTCTTAGAACAGTTAGAAATTGATTATATTTTGTTTAATCATGGTTCTAACATTACTACTATTTCATACACTATTATGATTGTTGATGAGTCTGCTAAAAAATGTTTTAAAAGGATAGAAAAAATACTAAAGGACATTTATTGAATCATATGACTAATACTTTATTTGATTTATTTGTTACTTACAGATCTGCTAAACAAATATGGGGTAGATTGCAAAACTCAAAATAGGGAGGAAAAAATTATGTCCAAGTTCATCTTGTTGAGGATGGTGAAGTGACCGCTATAGTAGTCATCGAGATAAACCTGGTGGCTAACAAGATTGACTAGGTGTTTCACTCAGTGGCTTCAAGGCATTTCTGCAAAAATATTGAGTTGTTCCATGACATTGTTGAGTTCACTGATGGCGAGTGTACCTACATGGGTAAATCCACTACTGCTGGAGTTATGGACAGAGGAGAAATTTCTCTTAAATTAACTCTGGTAAAATATTAGTATTGAACAATATTCTATATGTTATTTTCCTCCATATAAATTTAGTTTTTGGAGAACTTCTTAATAAAGTAGGTCTTAAACTTATTTTTTAAGCTGATAAAATAATTATTTCTCGTGGAAGAGACTTTTTGGGGAAAGGATACCTTAGTGGGGGTTTATTTATACTGAACACTGCTCAAGAGATGTCAACTATACAAGTATTTTTAATTCTACTTATATTATCGAGTCTATTAATTTGGGGCATGGTAGACTAGATCATGTTAATATTACTTCTATTAAAAAACTTACAAAAATAAAATTAATTCCTGTAGTAGATATTGACGATATTTCTATATATCCTGTGTGTTTAGAAGAAAAGCATGTCAAGAAATTTTTTAAATATGTTGTTATTAGAAAGATCGAATTGCTTAAACTAGTACATCCAGGCTCAACAGATTTCAAGAACACTATTAGGTACACTAAGGTATATCTCCTTAAGTCTAAAGATAAGGCTAAAAGCAAGTTTATAAAATTCAAAAAAGAAGTAGAAAATTAATTAGATAGAAAAATCAAGAGATTTAGGTCTGATAGCGGTGGTGAATATAATACTAAAACTCTAGAAGATTTTTGTGATAAAAATAATATTATCCATGAGTTTAGTGCTTTCTATACTCATCAGCAAAATGGTGTAGCCGAATAAAAGAATATAACCTTTAAGAAAATAATGAATTTAATGGTTTTAAGCTCGAGTCTACCTGCCTATATGTGGGGGGAGATGCCATATTTGCATGCTATATTCTTAATAGAGGTCCTCATAAAAAGTTAGACAAGACCTCATATGAGTTGTGGAAAGAATTTTCTCCTAACTTAAACTTTTTAAAAGTGTGGGGGTGTCTTTCTACGGTTGGTCTACCTGATTTTAAATTGATAAATATAGGTGCTAAGACTTTTGACATTTTCTTAATTGATTAATATGTAAAAAAAAAATTAGCATGTTTTTATTTGAAAAGTGATATGTCTAGTGCTATGCAAAATAATACTTCTATATTTATGTCCGCTAACTCTTAATTTTTTTCTGCATCTGATGTTATATCAAATGAACTTAGAAGGAGTAAAAGATGTAGAACTGAGACTAGTTTTGATCCTAATTTTATCACCACCTTTTTTACTGAGAATTTTGATATTGATGTTTTAAACGATGAATTAGTGTATATCTACTTAATAGAAAAAGACCCTAAAACTTATGATGAAGTAATGAGTTTAATTGATGCAATATTTTGGAAAAAGGCCATTAAAAGTGAGTTAGCCTTTATAGTCTCTAATCATACTTAGGACTTGTATAATTTGACTAAAGGTTGTAACCCATAAGTAGCAAATGGATATTTAAGAAGAAATTAAGGCCTAACTGCACAATTGATAAATATAAGGCTAGACCTGTGATTAGAGGCTTTAACCAAAAGAAAGGTGTTGATTATTTTCATACATATTCACTTGTGATTAAAATAGCAACCATTAGGACTCTTCTTTCTCTAGCGTTATTCATAGTTTAGTGGTATCCCAAATGGATATCAAAACTGCATTTTTAAATGGTGATTTAAAGAAAAATATCTATATGACTCAACTTGAGGGTTTTGTGGTCCCAAGACAAGAAGATAAAGTATGCAAATTGAAAAAATTCTTATATGGACTTAAGCAGGCAATTAAGCAGTGGTATGAAAAATTTAATTTCACATTATTGGATAATGGTTTGTTGTTAATTCATCTTATACTTTTGGATACCCATTTGAGGTTAAACGTAGCCATGTAGGCCTTCAATAAACACTACATATCATATCCCTATGGTGCGAGGCATTGTATTATAAGGTTTGGATTATTTTTGCTCTTAATGAGGCATAGCCTTAAGGTGTTCTATGATATAAACTTGATGGATCATCTATGTGAGTGTAAAATATTGGTCACCTTTTTACAAAAGACTTGGGTCCTTTTTTTAGAGCACTCATGAGATCCAAGGTTTGTGTGCATGACCACTAAAGCACTTTATAGTATCATGGAGGTTACTTAAAATCAAGAATATGGTATGTGTTATTGGGGTATCAACTTATGTCCATCTAGTTTAAGAGTATTTCACTTTTTGGATATTTGTTGTTGTCTCATATCACTACGTGTCAATTTAAATCGAAAGATATTGACACTTAAGTACATGTTCCTTCCTTTTGACTAGAATTTATTTTTATTATTTATATTTGCGTTAGTGGAGGATCGTGAAATTAATTCCACCTTAAAGCTTTTTGTGTAATGCAATGAATAAAGAAAAAAATATGTACAAAGAAGATGAACCTATATATCCGTTCCAAATGAAAAAACAAAAAATTGTAGCACTTAATTTAATGGTACTTTAATGCCATGAATTCTCATCTTTCAAATAGTTATTTGGCATCCCTATATAATCATATATAATTGGAGAACAAAACACACCAACAAACTGAAAGAAAAATATCCCCCTCCTTAATTTCTAAGTTCTCTATTTTTGGGAAATAGTTTTGAGCAACCTCCAAACTTTCATCCATGAGTGCACATGTTTGGAGAGTATCTTTAGAACCTTGGGTGGCGATCGTCTAGAAGGTTTTGCACCAGAGTTGGGCCAAAACTGCTTTCAAGGCATAGACTTGTCAGGACCTAGTATTTGTGACTATTCTTTTACCATTATTTATTCCAGCTTCATATCAATATTGCAGTATTTTTTTTTTTGACATAAAGTGCATGTACTTTCCACAAGGGGTAATATGACCTTTTTAAAGTTCTAGTGTGCTTTTGAGAAAAAGTGTTATGGTTAAAGGAGATGATTATACATTTTCGGAACAAAAAAGGATAGAATGTACACATCAATGCCTCATGCCTACTTGCCATGTATTGATATCCAACTTCAACAGCATATTCTGAATTCCATTTAACATGTGAGAATGACATAAGAACAAATAGAAGTATTTTTTTGGTTGCCTACATCACCTGGCTGCAAAATATATTGTCCGCGTTAATGCCATATCTCTTCTGCATTATTAAACATAGTAATGATCTCTTTTGTTATTTTGTTGGGCTTATCTGTGTAAAATGAAGTGTGTACTACGGAGATGGTTCAGGTATATATTAAGCATAATCAAATTATGGAATGACATAGTCAACCATGTGCCGTTCATAATAGATTCCACAAATAAGTGGCACCTTGACCATCCAAAAATCACGTCCTAACCGACACCACTCGAACAACTTATCTAAATAATGTTTTCAAATAAACTAGAAAAAAATTAAAGCTTAGTGTTATACTTTATCTATATTAATATTCACAAAAAAAGATATAAATAGTGTAAATTAAATAAACTTATCATAGGGTCATTGACCTTTCAATATGTTATTAATGAGTGTCTATATATATATAGAGAGAGAGAGATATTACATTTTCTAGTTCTTATTTTTCGTATCCCTTTATTATGGTGTTAGTTTGTGGACTCAACTCCTATCTAATGATAAAAGAGTATTAACTTTTTGTGGAAATAGAATCATAGTAATAATTAGTGTATATTTAAACATCATCATGTGTGAACATTATAATTTTCCAAGTAGATACTGATGAAGTGCTTTTATGCAAAGCTATCATTTAAATAAGGAAAATTTTGAAAAAATGTTCATTGAGCTAAATTTTTTACACAAAAAATAACCCACTTATTCTTTTGTAACTCAAATTGATCTTTTGAGCATGTTTATTTTGGAAAATGACCACTCGACCATTTTATTTACAAAAAAATGGCATTTAATCGCCTTTCATCAGTAATAACAAGAGTATAATCCATTAAAGAAGCAATGGAATTGGCGAATTCAGTATCTTCTTCATGTGTTCCCTTCACTTGTTTGCTGACCTTTATTTTGGCTCATCTTCATTGTCACGACAACAATGGTGGATCGGTGGTGGTTGAATTTCCAATTTTACCTAGGAAACACTAGGGAGTTAGGGGAGGAAGGATCCACAACACTTGAAAAATAAAAAAATGTTCTTCGGTGGTTTGAAATGGACCTCCGATGGGTTGAAATGACATTTATTGTGAAAATTAGCAGAGGTGCAGTTTCATTCTCACACCAGTTACTGTTGAATATAATTTTTGAAGTTCACCGAGATAATTAGAGAAAGGCTCCTACCATCAACGACCAAAGAATTGCATGGATCTAATTTTTTGTTAAAGGAATTTTAATTTAAGAAATTTTCGTTCTTAAATCGTGATTGGGTTGAGAAATTTTAGATAGAGGACAAATTTTCTCTCCCTAAGTTACCATTTTATTCACACTCTTGTTTATTAGGGAGAGGGGTAGGGTTGGGGTTGTGGTGGGTTGTATAATTAGTATTGAGGTGGAGGTGGGGCTGGGTGGATGGATTGTATAAATAGTGTACATGGATGTATATACCATTTTTATATATAGATACATAATATATGAATCTTCATACCCTATTTATACATTACATACACATTACATAACTTTTATACAATATTGATACATTACATATTCATGTGACTATTTTTGTTGTAATTTTTTGCGGCTAGTACATTTTTTGGCTATTTTTTTTGTAAACAAAATATGGCTATATTTGTTGTTAACAAATTAGTTTATTATACATATATGAATTATCTTTTTAAATAACCTGGTGAAACCACAAATATAACTAGAATAGGTCATCAATGCAAGACATAGACAATAGTAC
The DNA here is from genome assembly GCA_030864215.1 of Capsicum pubescens. Taxonomy (NCBI): domain Eukaryota; kingdom Viridiplantae; phylum Streptophyta; class Magnoliopsida; order Solanales; family Solanaceae; genus Capsicum; species Capsicum pubescens. Next base: position 125,008,478 of record CM061544.1, read on the forward strand.
AAGTAAGATAGTGCAGTTGTTCCCCAAGCCTATGTTGACATTGCATTTAAGTCACACATGTCAATCAAATAGTTTGAACTAAATTTACACTAGGACTTGTCAAAAATATTATTTCGCTGAATAATCAAAGTAGGTACAACTAAGGCTGGACATATTTTGGTTCAAACAAAAAAAATTGAAAAACCAAACCAAAAATAATTTTGCTTTCAATTTTTTGGTTGGTTTTGGTTTCAAAATTTAGAAATTTGGTTAATCGATTTAGTTTTTTGTTTTTCAAAAACTATACCGGTTAAATAAAAAAGATAAATTAAATATATAGTATATTAAATTATATATTATATAATCCAACCTACATCTGAAACCCAATCGAAATCTGCAACAAAAGGACCAATACCCATTATAATATATAATCCCAAGTCTCCAACCCTAATTCAGTTTACTAAATCACTCAGGTTCTCACACATACTCTCTCTCAACTGATCAAAAACCAATCTCTCAACCTTCAATGTTGTCTCACACAGTCGTACACTTACACTATCTCCCTCAATGTCATCTAGTCATCATCATAGTCTAGTTTTCATTATTTTCTAGTCATAGTGTTCATCATTATTGACTCATTCTCATTTTGATTTGGTGTTTCCTTATTTTAAAAGATGCATGTCGATGGCGATACAATTTTTTTCCTTGATTTTTCTTTTAAATTGGTAGTTTAAGGCTAAAACTTGAGAACTAATGAAAGAAATTGTTTCACTTTCATATATTGCAGGAATTGAAAGTAGGGTAAATGAAGGTGTAGCATCAAATGAAAATATTTAAACTTCATCTCAAATAAAGTTGATGTTGTCATTAAAGATGAAGCTTTAATGAAAAGAAAGGCATGGAACCTAGGGCAAATTATTGGGAGTGGCTGGATAAGATCATTAACTAAACCAATGGAGCTAATAACACAAAATATAAGTTTTGAGAAAAAATTTATGAAGCTACTACAAGCATTAATGGCACTTCACCGATGAATAATCATATCACATATGTCCTATCCATCCTATTGTTGTTGATGATGATAATCAAACTAAGTTAGTTTATCTACCATCTTCTGGGGGTGAGGACATTGGACACTTGAAAATTTTATCAAGCACAACTTGAAAATTTTATCAAGCACAAAGTAGGAAAGCTTTAATCCAAATGATAGTTGTTGATGAGTTGCCATTTAATTTTGTTTAGAAAGAAGGTTTTAAAAGTTCCATGAGAGCCACATCCCTACACTTTCACTTCCTTCTCGTAGAACCTTGACAAGAGATTATTATCAGTTCTATAATGAAGAAACATAAGTTTGGAAAAAGATTTTCAAAGAAGAACATTCAAAAGTTTGTCTTACGACATATACTTAGATGTCTATACAAAAATTAACTACATGTGTCTAACAACTTACTTTATAGCTATAAGCTAGAAGTATAAAAGAGTGATAAATTTCCATTTGATTTCTAGACAAAAGGTTGTTGATATGGCTTCTTACATTACTAAATATTTGCTTGAATCGGATTTAGATACTGTTTTTAGTATTACAGTTAATAATGTTGGTTCCAACGATGTTACAGTGATACAAATGTCTAAATAATTTAGTAATTGGGGAACTAACATAATGGAAGATCAAAATATTCATGTGAGGTTTATGGAACATATCTTTAATATTCTTGTGCAAGATGAGCTGAAGAAAATTGATAAGTCTGCCAAGCAAGTGAGACAAGCTGTGAAGTACATTAACGAATCTACCGTGAGAGTTAAAATGTTTAAAGAATATTGTGAATCTCAATTGATAACTTGTGATAAATCATTGTGTTTAGATGTTTCTATTCGACGGAACTCTACATATTTGATGCTTGAAACAACATAACATATTTAGCTAGAATTTGAAAGATATTGTTTCTATGATAATAGTTTCTTGGATTATCTTTGTACCACAATAAGTGAAGATGGAACTAATGTAGGTGCCTTTACAAATAGGACGAGGAAAAAAATAAGGGCAGTGGTAAAGTTTCTAAATATATTTTATGATCTTACTTTGAAAATTTCTAGTTCAGAATATATTACTAATAGTGGACACTTTGTGAAAATTATTGAGCTTGATCTGATTTAGAAGGAGATTATACAGAATAAGGATTCTAATTTGTAAAAAAATATAAAAAATATGAGCGAAAAGTTCATAAAGTATTGGGTTGATCCATAGAAAATGAATAAAATAATATTTATTTCATCTGTGTCGGATTTCCATAACAGACTTGAGTATGTTCCTTTTGCAAGTGTGGACATGTTTGAAAAAAGAAAATGGGGCCAGATTATCCGATTTAGTGGACATATTTATGAAAGCCTTGATTTATCAGTATGTTACGAAATTAAAAAGCTCTTCATCTTCATCTACTTCTTTTTCATTTAGAAACTCATTGTGTATGTCTAGTCTATGTGGCTATGGAACTTTTAAAGAATAAAAATAATAAGAAAAAACCAACAATTTGAGAAGCATAAAGAAGTTAGTCGAGGTTAAAGAAATAAATTTGAGTTGGAAAAATATCTTGCTGAAGAAATTAAGCCAGATTCGATAAGTTTTAATATATTAGGTTGGTCGAAAGTTAATTAGCCATGATTTTCCATTCTTGTTGAGATGACTCATGATGTGTTAGCCGTTTTTATTTTTAGTATCGCATCTGAATGTGCATTTAGTATGGGGGGTCGTGTTATTAATCTCTTTAGGAGTTCATTGATTCCTAAGCTAGTGCAATCTCTTATTTATCTTTAAAATTGGCTTAGACATATACCTATTTCAGTTAATATCGAGTTAGATTTAAAGTATCTTGAGAAACTTAAAGTTGGTAAGATTTTTACAATTTTTTATTCATTATACAAAAAATAATTTCTAATTTATATTGCATATCAACTAACAAGTGTCTCATAATTTCTTAGAAATGGCTTGTAGTGGAACAAAATCTAGCATTGTTGATGTGTAGTTGCAAGTGAGAAAATGTGGATTGTGGTTGATGGTGATCAATGGGTTAGTGTGTTTTGGGGTCTTTTACTTGGTTTGAAGTTAGTTTTCTTGAATGCAAACTTTGGTTTCTAAGTTTTTTTTATTTGTTTTGGTTATATTGTCTTTTCAGTTTTCATGAATTTATTTGATCATTTGGTGTTCTAATCCAAGTTGATCATGGCTTTGTCCTGCTAGTATGTTGGTGACTAGTTTGTGGTGACTCTGATGGCGATGACTATTTTTCTGCTCCTAATTATGAACTTATGCACACTATGTAGTTATGTTGAACTCATTGTATATGTCTAGATTTGTGTATCTTCGTCAACTTCTTCTGGAAACTCCAATGGAGTGTTGAAAACTATTTTCCTTTCTTGTTTTATAGTTTGATTGGGAGTTGGATATTATTTTTCTATCTTGTTATAGTGGACTATATTAGACTCCAATGCAGTTATGTTATGTTATGGAAGTTGTTAGACATATGCAGTTATTCAAAATATTTTCTATGTTGCTATTAGGTTCTTATTATGTAGTTATGTTAAATTTATGTTTGCCTAATTTACTAGTTTGCTTCACCAAGCTAGGTTATTCACGTTTGTGAATTTGACATGTTAAATCACGTTGAAGGCCTTTATTTCAGTTATGCTTCCTTATTTCGTTTCATTATTTTAGTTATGCTGCGATGAACTATATTAGACTCCAATGCAGTTATATTATGTTATGAAAGTTGTTAGGCATATGCAGTTATACAAACTATTTCTTATATTTCTATTAGGTTCTTGTTATGAAGTTATGTTTATTCATAATGCAGTTATGTTAAATTTATGCTTGCTTAATTTACTAGTCTGCTGCACCCAGCTAGGTTATTTACGTTGTAAATTTGACATGTTAAATCACGTTGAAGCGTTTTATTTCAGTTGTGCTGCCTTATTTTATTTCATTTCATGCATGATAAGTTATTTTCATTTGTCAATGAAAATTGGGTTTGCAAAAAGCCATTTTTCTAAAGAATTTATCAATTTCAAAATTGTTAGAACCAGAACCAGGGCCTGGCCATGATGGGTATCTCTAGCCCACCATGAAAAGGAGTCCACCTTTTAACCTAACCTAAAGGTCACAATAATAACAATAAAACAGAAGCCAATCAAGATAGAAATAACAGCTAAATAAGTTTAATGAAAGTTCTAAGAGCTAAGACCAATCGGGACATGCCCCGGACTTTGACCAAAAGAAAAAAAAATCCAATAGTACTAAGTCAATAAACAAAACTAATGAAATGAAAAGTCCTTCCGAAGGATGGAAGCTACCACTTCACATCAACTCAATGAATCCACCACACTACCTAATGTTGTACAGGAGTAATAGGAAACCCTTCAGACCCTTCTTTTCAGTGGGATGAGCACTGGTATGTAAATTATGGAATAAGGATAAAATAATGCAATTATCATAATTCAGTAATAAACTATATGCACCACATTCATGTATGTATATATTGGATGTCGGGATAGGGACAAGGGTCATAAACTTGAGAGTTTAAGGATCAAACCTGAACTATGCAGCTTGATCCATCCTAAAGGCATCCATGAGCTATATGGGTTTAGCTTCCCTTACTGAAAAGGTCCCAGTGCGTGTTAGTCCCACGAACTGAGGAAAACCGAGGAAACACCAAAGCCACCAATGAAATAGCCATCCTAAAATATATATATCAAGTGTGCACCAAACATATGATCCTATAGACCCCCAACGCTAGCAAATGTGGTTTCTAGTATTCATCCCTTAGGACTTACACAGCTACACAATTCCCTTTAAGCCAAAGTTAAAACAATTTGTACACAAACCAGCCATTAACCCAGGAGTTATTCATTAAGGCATTTACCACTTGGTATCGTCATACCAATATTCTTGCAAGCTAAATTAATTATGGCACACCAAATTCACATAACTAAATTTGACTCTCAAGTTTCATTTAAAATTCAAAACCAAGGACATCAAAAACCATTCTCATTCATTTATCATTTAATGCAATGTAATGGGTTCAAAATAAGTTAAACCATGAAATTTTCCATATTCAAAATTAAGTTTACAAAGTGGGTTGAGGTTAATGCATTTATCAAGAAAAAATCTCCATCAACTTGGGGAAACCCATGTTCCCCATTCCAACCATTTATATCATGCACCAATTCAACCCTAAGAACATCAATTTAAAGCATGAATAATCAACTTAGTACATGAGATAAGTAGTTCAATCAGTAACAACAAAAACCCCACAACCCAATTTCATAGCCCATAATTAAATCACATGAATCCATTCAATTATCCACAATGTAAAATTAAAGTTATGTAAAGAGAAACATGCCTGAAATACACAAGGAGTTAAAAACAATTTGAAGTTTGAAGCTCGAATGGTGAATCCTTTGTAAAACCTTTGGAGTTTCTTGGTTTAAGAGTTAACAATGAAGATAATGGTCTTTGGTCCTTAAACCTGATGGAAAAAGGGTGTATTTTATGTTTAAAGGTTGTATAAGGGGTTAAAAGACCAAAAAAACCTCACGCTAAGTGAAAAAAATAATAACTAGATGAATTTAAAACAACAACATGCTACATCAATATTGTTGAGGTTTGCCTCCATGCCACGCTAATATCGCGGAGGTTAACCTTCGTGATACAACCTTATTGCGAAGGCTTACTGCCTCAGGGTCCCAAAATAACCTCGAATCCCTCTGAAAAATTTGGAACTTTTCCAAATTATCCTTTTAACATCCCTAAACCTAAGAATTAAAAAATTGACTTTGCAGATGCGGGAGGGTCAAAAATAAAATCACTGAAGTTTTACGGGGTCTCACATTATCCCCCCTTAGGATCATTCATCCCCGAGTGATGATTAAGAAAACTTTTAGCATGAGAATAGCCAGAATACACCAGAATCAAATGAAAAACTCAGACAGTGGCAAGAGGAAAACAAAACTCATACCTTAAGAACTTTCCTCTAACTTGGGAAACAAGAATGGGTATTTGGCCTTCATATCTTCCTCAGCTTCCCATATAGCCTTTTCAACCTCAAAATGAGCCATCTAAATGCTAGAATGATAATTGTTGTTGTATACAAACTCAATAAGAGAAAAATGGTCAACCCAACTATCTTTAAAATCAATTATACAGGCCCTTAGCATATCCTCCAAAGTTTGAATAGTCCATTTGGTTTATCCATTTGTTGAGGGTGGAAAGTGGTGGTAAGGTTCACTTGAGTAACCAAACCTTTTTAAATGAATGCTAGAAGTGAAAAGAAATTTGTAGGTCTAAAATGATGGACATCGGCACACCATGCAACTTCACAATCTCCTGAATGAAAAACTTAGCATAATCCTCTCCCGAGAAGTTAGTCCTCACAGGCAAAAAGTGAGCAGACTTAATCATTATATGCACAATGACCCAAATAAAATCATACTAAATGCAAAATCGTGAAAGACCAATTATGAAATCCGTATTGATCATCTCCCACTTTCACATGGGAAACTCTATCTCTTGAGACATGCCACCATGCCTCAAATGTTCAATCTTGACTTGTTGATAAATCATACACTAAGCTATAAAATTTGCTACATCTTACTTTATATTATTCCACTAATGGATTTCCTTAAGTCATGATACACTTAGCTGAAATTGGGTGAATTGTGTATCTAGACTCATGAGCCTGAGTCAAAATCCTTTCCCGCCACCCATCAATATCAGGAACACACAACCTACCTTGATACCTCAAGATGCCATCTCCCCCAATATCAAAAGCCATAACTTATTGTTGATCCACATAATCCTTAATTTGCATAAGTGTGGGATCCACACCCTGCTTCTCCATCACCTCAACACCAAGAGATGATTTGACCACTTCTTGTATAATCACTTTTCCATCCTCAGAGTCCAAAAAATAAACTCCTAAGTTAGAATACTTGAGTATGTCTTTCACCGATCCTCTTTTCTCCTCATCAAAATTGGATAAGCTCCCTATAGAAATCCTGCAAAGATAATCAATGACAACATTAGCGTTCCTGGATAGTAGTTCAAACCAATGTAGTAATCCTTAAACAATTCAAGCCACCGCCTCTGCCTGAGGTTAAATTTTTTCTGCGTAAACACATATTACAAGCTCTTATGATTTGAATAAATAACCACATATACTTTATAGAAATAATGGTGCCAAATTTTCAATGAAAAAAACACAGTTGCCAACTCTAGATCGTTAGTTGGATAATTTCTCTCATGAACCTTAAGCTTCTTAGAAACATAGGATACTAATTTACCATACTGCATCAAAACACAACCTAGCCCTTCACGGGATGCATCACAATATACAACAAACCCCTCAGTACCCTTGGGTGGGGTCAAAACTGGCGCAAAAGTCAACTTATCCTTCAACTTCTCAAAACTACCCTTACAAATGTCGAACCACAAAAACTTAACCTTATTCTAAGTCCACCTTGTCAACAAAGCAACAATAGAAGAGAATTTCTGCATAAACCTCTTATAGTACACAACTAAGACCAAGAAGCTCCTAATGTAGGTTGGAATCATGGGTCTAGGCCATTTCTCAACTGCCTCAGCTTTTTGTGGCTCCACCTTGATCCCCTCACTAGAAACAACATACCCAAGAAAGGTCACAACACTTAACCAACATTCACATTTAGAAAATTTTGCATACAACTTCTAGTCCTTAAGAGTCTACAACATAATTCGAAGGTAATTGGCATGATCTTCTTCACACTTATAGTACACCAAGATGTCATCAATGAAGACTATAACAAACAAATCCAGAAAATGCCTGAATACATAATTGATAAGATCCATGAACACAGCCAAAGCATTAGTCAACCCAAAATACATAACCAAAAACACATAGTGACCATACCAGGTTTGGAAAGCAGTCTTGGGAATATCAACCTCTCTAATCTTCAACTGATGAGAACCCAAACAAAGATTAATCTTAGAAAAACACCTAGTTCCTTGAACCTGATAAAAAAAGCATCAATCCTTGGAAGATGGTACTTATTTTTCACTGTAATCTTACTCAACTGATGATAGTCTATACATATCTTAAGAGACTCATCTTTCTTTCCCATAAAAAGTATAAAAGTACCCTATGGAGAGGTATTAAGCCGAATGAACTCTTTATCAAGATGATCTTTCAATTTCTCTTTTAGCTCTTTTAATTCATCTAGGTTCATTCTATAAGGAGGAATAGAAAATAGGATGAGTATCCGGTAGAATATCAACCCAAAATCTATTTCCCTATCGAAAGGAATTCAAGGAAGATCATCAGGAAAAACTTCAGTAAATTCGTTAATCACATGGATAGATATGAAAAAGGGACTTATAGAATTAGAATCCATAACCTAAACTAGATGATACATACACCCTTTTAAAATAATTTTTTGAGCTCTAAGGTAAGAGATAAACCTCTGTTTGGGTATTAAGTAACTCCTTTCCCATTCTAATACCGACACATTAAGAAAGTGAAAATTGACCCTTCAGGTCCTACAATCCAGAGAAGCATATCACAAATGAAGCCAATCCATCCCTAAGATAACATTAAAATACACCATATCCAACTCTATCAAATCCACCAATGTCTCCCTACGAAAGATGGACACCACACAACCCCTATAGATTTTTCTAGAAACTATAGAATCGTCCATCAGAGTTGAAACAGAAAGGGGTCAGAAATAATTTAAGGACCAAAATCCAAGTGTACAATGACATAAGGAGTCACATAGGATAGGGTAGAAGCCTAATCAAGCAAATAATAAATATCACGAGAGAAGAGTTGTAACATACTAGTAACAATATCTGGGGATGCCTTCGATTCCTGATGAGTAGCAAATGAATAGAGATGATTTCATCCAGTGTCGGTACCCAAACTGGCACCTTAAGAGCAGGAGCTGAAGAAGTGGCAACCGGAACTTTATTATCCCCAGTGGAAACTCTGACTGAAGGATAATCTCGCTGCACATGACAAAGTTGAACATAATTATAGCATAAATTCCTCCCCTCCTCATAATATCCATGGCGAAGCTGCCCATAAAAATAACAAGGAGGATAAGGTGGGGCTGACTGAACTCCACTATCTTGAGACTGGGCACCCTGTGCCTTAGGACCACTACTAGTCTAAAAATGACGATCACCTGAAGGCTTAAAATAAGGAATACTAGTAGATGAATATGAATTTCCTCAGTTCTTCATCTTAGTCCACTATCTACTATCTCTCCCACTAATCTATTGACTTTCACCCTCCTTTGAATACCTAAACTTCTTGTTCTACTTTTCTTCTATATCTAATTATTTCTTCTTTTAATCCTTTATCTGCTATATATAAACCACTATCCTTGAGATATCCATATCATTTTTCAATATCACATCCTTACACTTTAATACCAAATCTCGAGACAACCCAAAAGGAAACTTCCTAATTCTGGATCTCATGTTTGCTACTAACTCAGAGCATAACGGGACAACTGCTGAAATTTCAGAGCATACTCCTTCACACTTGTCTTCCCCTGCTCCATGTCCACAAACTCTTCATCCTTATCTTACTTCAACTCCTAAGGAAAGAAGAGATAAAGAACATCCCCTGACAAGTGATCCCACATAGAATGTTCAGTATAATCACTCCTTATTGCTTTCCATTCCTTATACCACTAGTAAGCAACATCTTTCAACTGATAGGAAGCAAACTCTACACCCTCTAAATCAGTAGCATGTATCACCCTAAATATTTTCTCCATCTCATTAATGAACCCTTAAGGATCCTCCTTAAACTTAGAGCATATAAATATTAGGGGATTCAACCCTATAAACTGGCTAACCCGAGTGATATCAGATGAACTAACAGCTGGACTAATAGGATCAGACTGATGAGACTAAGATTCCACCAATTGATTAAGCATATAAATAGACTGATGGAACTTTATATTAGTGATATCTTCCTGAGGCGATTGAGCATAAGTATCACCAGTCTAAGAAGCCCAAAGACGACTAGAAGGGATCGGTGGAACTCTACATGGGGTGGCACATTTAGGAGAAGGGACCCAAGATCGAGTTCGTACTTCATAAATAAGACAAGTCCCTTCTATTTTTTCCTCAGGTAGGACAGAGGGCCCAATAGAGTTTCTATGACTGTCAGATCTTCAGGGAAGCATGATCTTAAATGCGATAAAGCCAAGATTTAGAGAAGTTTCATAGAACTAGACCCTATAGCCCAAACTAGAACACAAAAAGAGGAAACATTCCTAAATTCCTTATAGCTTTCCTCTTATAAGTGTGGCATAATACTTATAATTCCTAAGCTACACCTTCACTTTGAAGAATATTGTGGTTGTTGTCAAATATATTAACCCAAAAAAGGTTGGGTTCAAAACTCAAGAGAATATGTGGAAAGGTGGATGTCAACTGTTGTAATCAATGGACGGAATGAGAAAAGTAAATGGAGGGGTTTTGAGTATCAATATCAAACAAGTGGGAAATATCAACTTTAGTTGTAATCAATTTTGGTGAACACTAGGATTATGTTACCCCTGGCTTCTCAACTCTGTAGGTTTATTATGCTTTGTTGGACCAACCTGATACCTTGCATGCAGAATTGATAAGTTATGTACCATCTATAGTTTTTTGGATAAGTAGACATATTTCACTCTTTACCTTTTGAGTCTCAAGATGTCGCCTTACTAACCCTTATATTGATCCCAGTTAACTATTACTTTTGAGTCTAGTTATCAGATCAAATCTAACCATCTTACTTTGATAATACCTAGTAGTATGGATCGATAGTTGAACTCCAAATTACTATTATTATTATCTTTTCCTCGTCACTACTCCTCTTTTAGAGTATGTCGCAATAATCTAGGCAGGATCCTAATGTTTGCAATCGCTAAGATAACTATTAAAGTAAGGATAATGCAATACATACTTGGGTATCAATTCAGGACAACAATAACATTTCCCCTACTTTGTCAATCCACCAGTGTTTCCACAACCCTAGCTAAGGGTTTTTAACCACTCATCCTTGTGAAGTAATCAACAACATTCATGATTTAAAGCATAAGATAAATTCATATTAAGAAGAATTAAGAAACCAAAAATCATAACTGAATCAATCAACCAAAGTCAATTCAAGAGTTTCCAAGACTAAAATCGAATATCAGAATCAAAATATGTTTTTAAGTATCAAGAGAGCATAACTTCTACTAACAAAAACATAAGGAGTATTTATAGTACATGAGGAAACCCTAAAACCAAAGCCCAAATAAAATAGGAGAAAAGGTCGGTGGCTACATGTGGTTGATACATGTGTCTTGGCCTTGGGCGCATATGGTATATGCATCCTACAGAGTGGGCACATGTGCCCAGGCCTAAATTTCCTGCAGGTTAGGTCATAGGATTTTGGAATTTTGACACATGGTTTTCCTACATGCGGTCTGCATGTGTGACTTAACATATGCTGGTAGTTATTTTTTAGCTCTTCTTCAATTCTTGAACATGTTTTGGTCATGAACTATTTGAAAAGTATCCCGAACATACATAATTTGCCCCATAAGTAGCCAAAATCACCTTTTTTAATATTTTTCACAAACATTGCATCCAAAACATAATTTCCTGCCAAACACACCCAAAACCCAGCATATCTAACAAAATAACCTTAGAAACATGCATATTCTCCTTGTTTTAAGCATAAAAAATGCTATATTTCTATAGCACATCAACACCCTCAACTTAGAAAGTCTGCATGTCCTTGGAAATAAAGCATAACACAATAAAACAAAACTAAACACGACACTTAACTAGGAGAATCGAAGTTATTCAAGGCAGTCAGTCACCACTTTAAGCTCAAAATGCAACACCCCCTCCTATCTTACTTTTTAAAACTAACTATGTATAAACATGAAGTACAATAATGTGACACAATGGGGATAAAGGTATGTCATTTAATTAGATAGAGACAACCACGTATATGTAAAAGTTACACTACCCGAGATAAGCAAATAGCTACCAATATGACTCAAGTGGCCTTACAATAAAGAAGTCCCAGTCACTCCTATGAAATAAACCATGTCAATGCAGGGATACTCAAGAGACACTCATACTCAGAAGAAAAGTTGTAATCAATAAGCATCAAATATCATAGACTTGCCTTTATTTTATTTACCATAGTATTCAGACAGTCAAGTTAGGACCACTATAGGACTTTTCTCAGCTAGTAACATAGGCTTGGGGGCTGGTATGGTAGAATGGACATATCAAGTGACTAAGCCTCCTTGGCACTACACTAACCTTGGGGTCTCACTTACTTTCCAATTTCCTTTCTATTCCACCTTTATTTCTCCTTTTTTAGTCTTTACTATACATTCATGTTGGGTGTGGTTTTTTATTCTTTCTTTTTTACTTGCTCACAATTTTTTTTTTGTTTTTTTGATACAACAACCAACACTACTACTTTTTCTCTTATTTTACCCTTCTACATACTCCTTTACACTAAAAACCCCTATAATAGACACCCTCAACTTAGGTGTTTTACCTGAGTTGAGGTGCATAGTATCTAAGGAGAACCAGGTCCAAAATAGGTTCATTGTAATACAAATGGGAAGGTGAAGGGTGTAACAAGAAAAAATAAGCTATAAGTCTTAAAATAGAGATCAAGGGATACAATTCACACATGGTAGGTTATTTGGTCTAAAAGTGGACTAAAATAATGTAACACCCTGAGTCTGTACCCCGGATGCTACACGGTGCATATAACCCCAAAGGACCACAAGCTAACCCATGACTGATATCTATTTTGAGCACTGAAACATGATACTATAATAAGTGCAGAATAATAGGCTGAAATTCCATAAGGTTAAAAATTTGTAAATACTGATAAAGCATATCAACTGAAATAACAATCTATAAAACTAAATACTATTTGAACTCTAGTCTGAAAAGCCTCTAATATGAAATTGTCTGAAAGTGGAGTTGATGGAAAATCCCCCAACTAACTCCATCTATTAAAATACTGAGTCTACTATAATAATGAAATAAAAGAATATCCTCAATAAATGAGAGCTCACTACTAAATCTACTGCTGGCTAAATTTGGATCTATCTATGCACGGTCAAGAACTTGAGCATCCAAATATATGATATAATACATCATAGTACAAAGAAAGAGTATACGTTAGTACGTGGAATGTACTAGTATGCTAGATGAGGTAAGGCTAAATGCAAGGGTTCATACGCATAAACAATAACTAACTAAATGATATAGAGAAATTGAACTACTGTAAATACTGAGCATGCAATATTGTGCATATATATACTATAACTGAGCTTTTTTAAAGCTAAGTACTGAGTTAGAACAAACTAACAGATAATCTGAGATTTTTGATAATTGAGTTACTAATACTGATTGATTATATCTGACAGTCCTGATTCTGTAGAGCTGAACTGAGTTCTATTATGAAGACTGAAATTAAAACTGTGGGAGGTAATCATCTAGCTGATGTGTCCTAAATATGATAAGATAACTGAGTTGGGGTACAATATGTAACCTCAATTGAAAGGGTGTCAGTACAGTGCCATGGGTAAAGACAAGCTGAGAGTCACCCTCATCTTGCAGGTACTCTAACGAGAATAGTGGAACCCTTATCTGGAAGTTTAAAACACCTCATCAACCCTTAACTGACAGGTTGATGTCTCAACCTACGCTGGCTACGTAGTTCTGGAATGCCAGGATTGCTTCTAAAGGTCACACTCTCTACTGGCAAGTGATCCCCGATCTTTGGGTTCACACGGGGCTAAATCCTACTCCTAACTGAAAAACACTAAACTGAGTATTCTGAACTGGACTGGACCGAGACTGAGTTTACTGATTTTTCCTGAGTTTTGTAACTGACTGAGTTCTACTGAGTTTTATAACTAACTAAGAGTACTATTGATCAGGAAATGATTGATACTAAACTATAACTGACACTGGCTCTTGGTAAACAGCTAAATTATCGGTCATTAAATACCCCTAGGACTCAATAGCATGAAAAGTAAAGCATAGCATGATCTTAAATAACGTAACATGTTTCACTTGTTCATAATTCATCCATAGAGACATTTTATCAAACACTTGTAAGGCATCTACTTATTCATGAATGGAGAATATATGTTATCATGTTATAATGGAACTAATTCATCCACATCGGTATTTTATCAAACACATGGGGAGCATGCTTAGATTATACAATAATCAACACCTATAGTTATAATGGCTATATAAATCACCTTGCAAATTGAAGGTTTCATCATGAAGATCATGTAATTCAACACAAAAAAATAATTAATTTAATAAAAGCTTGTAATTCAATCATGAAGTAAATCCCAACAATAACACGAACACGAATTCAATTCAATTCAAATGTAGAAATCATAAATCTGTGATCTTTTAAGATTAAAAAGGGTTCTTGAACTTCATGTATGAAAGGAACCCATGAATGAACACCTAACATACCTTGTAAAGTTAATTTTTGAAGGTTCTTGGAGAAATTCTTGAGTTTTGACCTTGATTATTGAAGCTAGAGTTTGTTTTCTTGAGAGAGAATGCTTTGATTTTGTGGGAAAAGTTAATAAACAAATGACTTAAAACGTTTATAGGGCTTTAGTCTCATACCTCGATGGAATAAAATCATTATAAAAGACTATTTTAACCTTGGACAAAACATTTAATTTTTGTCAAATTTTTTCAAACTGGGCCCCTGGTGTGATGTGCCATAATCACATCGGGCCACTGGAAATAGAAAATTAGGAACTGAGGTCTTGTCCCAATGCAGTTGAATCTCGATGCCACTTTGATTCTGAAATTTGGACACATCGCGACGCGGTGGAATTGCGTTGGTACACTAGAAATTGACAAATGTTAAAATAAGCTTTGGCACGATGCGCCGGTATTGCAGTGCCTCACTAGAAACTGACAATTGATATTTTGACATACTCCGCGACATGCTACTGGCCTGAATACCGGTGTTTAACGATTGAAACTTAAAATAGCCATAACTTCTTACACAGTTATCGAATTTAGGCAAATTTTATATCGTTGGAAAGCTAATTGAATTTCCTACGCAATGGCAGGATCTAAACTGAAAAATACTGGGTATTTCAAAATTTTTATATTTAATAACTCATGGAATGAGATTTAATTTAGGTAAGAAAAATACGGAGTATTACAATATCTCCCCCTGGGAACATTCGACCTCGAATGAAACTGATTAAGCTGAGAAACACGGATAGACTGAGCTGACATACTGAACATGCATATATGATGCATGACTACATGATTGAACTACTAACAAACTGAGATCTTACACTGAACATGCATATCTGATGCATGGAATAAATGACTGAAGCTATAGATAAGTTGGGTTTTCATACTAAACATGCATATCTGATGTATGAGTTCATGACTAAACTGATTCATAGATTCATGACTTAATATACAACGGTAATGGATGCCAAGTTATAGTTATAGCTAAACATGGAACTGAGTAAAGCTAAGGAAGATTGTTACCTTAAGCTGAATCTGAGGTTACAGAGAAGAGGTGAGAATACTTGGTCCGTATATCTACTTCTACTTCCTAAGTAGCACCCTCTACGGACTGATTTCGCCAAAGAACTTTGACTATGGGAACTTTTTCGTTCCTCAGTCTGCGAATATGATGATTGAGGATATGGACTTGAACCTTTTCGAAAGAAAGATCATTTTGAATATTTACATCCTTTAAGGGGACTATAACTGTTGGGTCACCAATGCATTTCTTTAGCAAGGAGACATGGAATACTAGATGTACTGAATCTAGATCCGAAGGCAACTCAAGCTTATAAGCTACCTTTCCGAAATGACTGAGAATTTTATAAGGACTGACATATCGGTGACTGAGCTTTCCCTTCTTGCTGAACCTCTTTACTTCTTTCATGGAAGAGATTTTCAAGTACATAAAATCATTGATCTCAAACTCGAGATCCTTTCTCCTCACACCTGCATACAATTTCTGTCAGCTTTGGACAACCCTAAGTCTTTCTCTAATCAACTAAACCTTTTCTAAGGCATAAAACACTAGGTTAGGACCTACTACTATGGCCTCACCTACCCCGAACCAACTAATTAGAGACCTGCATCTCTTACCATTGAGAGCCTCAAACGAATCCATCTGAATACTGGAATGATAATTGTTATTATATACAATCTCTATCAAAGGCAAGTGGTCATCCCAACTACCCTTAAAATAAATAACGCATTTTCTTAGCATATCTTCTAGAGTCTGAATGGTCCTTTCTTCTTGACTATCTGTCTGAGGGTGTAAGGTTGTACTGAGATAAACTTGGTCACAAGACCCTTTTGGAATGCTTACCAGAAATAAGAGGTAAACTAAGTACCTCTATCTAAGATAATAGCTACTGGGACTCCGTGTAACATGACCAACTCCCTAATATAGAGTTTTACATAGTCCTCAGCTTAATAGGAGGTATGGACTAGCAAGAAATAAGTTGATTTGGTCATCATGTCTACGATAACCCATATATAATCATGTTTATGACGAGTATGAGGCAAACCCATCACAAAGTCCATGTTCACTTCTTCCCATTTCCATTTGGGAATACTGAACTCTTTCATGGACCCACTAGGCTTCTGGTGCTCAATCTTAACTTGCTGACGTGTAGAGCATTTAGCTACAAATTCTGCAATATCCCTCTTTATCCTGCTCTACTAATAGATCTTCCATAAATCACGACACATCTTAGTGGCCCTTGGATGAATAGAGTAATGCACACTATGTGCTTCTGCAAAAATTAATTGCCTCAAGTCGTCTACACCTAGCATACATAGCCGACCCTGGCAACGCAAAACACCATCTTCTTCTTGGGAGAAAACCTATACTTTCCGATCTCTGACTGACTTTTTTATCTTAACAAGACTGCGATTGCTATCCTATTTTTCCTTTACCTCAGAAACTAGAGAGGATTCAGAATTGTTTTGCACCCATACACTACCTTTTGCTAAATCAACTAAGCGAATACCTAGTCGGGTAAGCCGATCAACTTCCTGAACTAACTTCTTCTTATCATCCTCAACATGAGTAACACTACCCATAAATAGTAGACTGAGAGCATCAACCACTACATTTGCCTTGCCCGGATGATAAAGAACACTCATGTCATAATCTTTCAATAACTCTAACCACCTTCTCTGATGCAAATTTAATTTTTTTAAAAAAAAGACATAATTCAAGATCTTGTGGTCTATGAACACATCTACATGCACCCCACAAAAATAGTGCCTCCAAATATTTAAGGCAAACACTACAGCTGCTAACTCAAGATCATGAGTCAGATAATTTTTCTTATGAGGCTTAAGCTGTCTAGAGGCGTACTCTATGAACTTACCTCTCTGCATAAGGACACTACCAAACCTACTCTAGATACATTACAGTACACAACAAACCCATATAAACCATTTAATAAAGTCAAAATTAGGGCTGAGGTAAGTCGAGTCTTTAGCTCCTAAAAACTCTTCTCGCAAGAATCTGACCACTGAAACTGGACTTTCTTCTGACTCAATCAAGACATGACGGATGCAATAAATGAAAATCCTTTAACAAACCAATGACAATAGCCAGCTAAACCCAGGAAACTCCTGATATCTGATGGAAAGATAGGTCTAGACCCGTTTCTCACTGCTTCGATCTATTGAGGATAAACTCTAATGCCATCACCAAAAATAATATGACCAAGGAACGCTACTGACCTTAGCCAAAATTCATACTTACCGAATTTGGGGAACAGTTGAGAGTTCTGAGAGACTGGAGTATAATTCTAAGGTGGTCTGCGTGATCATTCTCACTACGAGAATAGACAACAATATTATCGATGAAGACTATAATACACATGTCCAAGTACTACTTGAACACGCCGTTCATTAAGTCCACGAAAACTACTAGGGCATTAGTAAGACCAAAGTACATGACTAGAAACTTGAAGTGACCATATCGGGTTAAGAAAGCTATTTTTGAAATGTCATTTTCTCTGACCCTGAGTTGATGATAGCTTGATCTGAGGTCTATCTTAAAAGAGTAACTAGCACCCTAAAGTTGGTCAAATAAGTCATCGATTCTGTATAGTGAGTATTTGTTCTTGACTGTGACTTTGTTCAACTGATAGTAGTCTATGCACTTTCTAAGAGAACCATTTTTCTTACGCATGAATAGAACTGGTGCACCCCATGGGGAAACACTGGGCCAAATGAATCCCTTATCTAGGAGATACTTTAACTATTTCTTTAACTCTTTGATTTTTGTTGGGGCCATTCTATATAGCGGAATAGATATGGGCTGAGTATCTGGAAGAAGGTTTATTCTGATGTTTATTTCCCTTTCAAGAGGAACTCTAGAAAGATCTTTAGGAAATACATATGAGAATTCATTTACTACTGGAACTGACTCAAGACTAAGATTTTTTGCATTAGAGTCCTTGACTCGCATAAGATGATAGAGACACCCCTTGAATATCATTTTTCTCGCTCTAAGGTATGAAATCAACTAACCCTTAAGTGTTGTAGTACTACCCCTCCATTCAAGGATTAGTTCATTTAGAAACTGAAAATGAACAATTATGCTAATACAATCAAATGAGGCATAGCATTAATAGAGCTAATCCATGTCGAGGATTACGTCAAAATCTATCATCTGTAATTCTACTAAGTCTGCTGAATTGACTTTCTGAGATATCATAATCGGACAGTTCCTGTTTACCCACAGGGCTATGATAGATAACTCACTGGGGTAGAGACTGAGAATGGTTATGCTAATACTTCTAGTTTGACTTTAAAGTCGACTACTATGTAAGGAGTTACGAAAGACAGAGAAGCTCCTAGATCTAATAAGGAATAAACATGTAAATGGAAGATATGTAACGTACCAGTGACCATGTCAGGAGAAATTTCCTGATCTTGTCTGGACTAAAGTGCAAAAAGCCTATTTGGGTATTGCCCACTGGTGACACTAGAAGTGGAACACTACTGATTCGGGCGATCGAACTGAGCTGAAGGACGATTATACTGACCTTGAGAACCTGACTGAGGACAATCCCTGACTCTGTGGCCATGCTTTCCATAATCAAAATAAATATCACATCCATCTCTGCAGACACCCTGGTGGTTTCTGCCACATTGCTGACACAGAGGATTTGTTCGAGCACTGTTGAAACTACCTTGAGATTTAGAGCCTGGTGCCCTATCTTTGTTACCACTTCTAAACTTAGGTACTGGAGCACTGGATGGGGATGGAGCAGGAACTGAAGACTTTGGGAAACTGGGAACGATTACTACCCTATGACTTAAGCTGATTAAAATTAAAGCTACCTATTCTAGCTCTCTTGTTCAGCCCCTCTCTCTCTGATCTTAACCTTTTTTTATCTGCTGAGCATGGACCATGGGTCTGTATATGTCCATCTCCTTAATCAACATCATTGTTTTTTAATCCTTAACCACACTATCTGACACCCCAGATACGAACTTTCTCTTTCTGTACCTACTGTCTGCAACTACATGTGGAACATACCTAGCTAACTGGGTAAACTTAAGGGAATACTCTTTTAAGCTCATACTACCTTGCCTGAGGTTGATGAACTCTAACACCTTGGCTTCTCTCAGATCTAAGGAAAATAATCTATCCAGGGAGACAGTAGCAAACACTTCCCACTCTAAGGGCATGTGTGCCACTTTCTACCTTTCACTACTTAAACAACGTATGAGCTCTATCTTGTAGATGATAGACGGCTAACTCAGCACTCTCACTGGAAGTCACTCCCATGATATCTGTTACTTTCTAAACCTGATTGAGGAACTCCTATAAATTTTCTTCTGACTTAGATCCTGAGAATAGGGGAGGATTTATTCGGGTGAAGTCCCGAATCCTGGATGCAGCAGTATTAGCCACTGGGTTAGCTAGAACAGTAGCTGGACATTCATTCTGAGCTGCTACTGAATTATCTAGAGTCATGAATGCAGCTTAAAATTCTACATGAGAGACGAGCTCGTCCAGGGGATTTGCCTGAATAGGCAGAGGTGCTGACTAATTACTGATTCTTCTTTTGTTAATCTTTTTGTGAGGCATGTTCTGTAAATGAAAGGAAGAAATAGATTAGACTGAGATTTTAGCTAGAACTCATGCTCGCTTGCACGACATAAATACTGAAATATGGGAAACTTTTGCTAAAACATCCCATAGCCTCCTGCCCATAAGTGCAGCGTGCTACACACCCATGCATAAGACTCTACTAGATGCGACTTTCAGAATTCCTAGGACGCTGTTGAACCTTATGCTTTAATACCAAGTTTGTAATGCCCCGAGTATGTACCTTAGATGCTACACGGTGCTTACGACCCCGAAGGACCACAAGCTTACCCATGACTTATATCTGCTGTGAGCATTGAAACATGATACTGTGATAAATGATGAATAATATGATGAAATGCTATAAGGTTCAAAATCTGTAAATACTAATAAAGTGTATCAACTAAAATAACAATCTATAAAATTGAATACTGTCTGAACTCTTGTCTAAAAAGCCTCTAATCTGATACTGTCTAAAAGTGGGATTGATGGGATAATCCCCCAACTAACTCCATCTACTGAAATACTGCGTCTACTAAAATAATAAAATAAAAGAATATCCTTGATAGATAAGGACTCACTACTAAATCTACTGCTAGCTGAATCTGGATCTGCCTTTGTACAATCAGAAACCTGGGTGTTTGAACCTATGATATAAGACATCATTGCGCAAAGAAAGAGTATGTGTCAGTACATGGAATTTACTGGTATAATAGTAAAGGATGAATGCAAGGGTTCATATGCATAAATAATAACTGACTGAATGATATAGAGAAACCAAACATGAGACAACATGGATAATCTAAACTACTCTAAATACTGAGCATGCAATATTGTGCATATATATATACTATAACTTAGATTTTCTGAAGCTAAGTACTGAGTTCTGATACAGAGTAACTGATAATCTGAGATTTCAAATAACTGAGTTACTAATACTAATTGACTGTATCTGACAGTCCTAATTCTGTAGAACTAAATTGAGTTCTATTTTAAATACTAAAAATGAAAATGTGGGAGGCAATCATCTAACCGACACGCCCTAAATAAGAAAAGATAACGGAGTTGGGGTTCAATCTATAACCCCAATAGGAAGGGTGTCGTACCGTTCCACGGGTAAAGATAAGCTGAGAGTTACCCTCATCTGGCAGGTACTCTAACGAGAATGGTGAAACCATCATCTGCAAGGTTAAAACACCTCATCAACCCTCAACCCTCAACCCTCAACCCTTAATTGTCATGTTAATGTCTCAACCTATGTTGGCTATGTAGTTCTAGAATGCCAGGATTGCTTCTAAGGGTTACACCCTCTACTGGCAGGTGAGCCCCCATCCTTGGGTTCACTCGGTGTTGAATCCTACTCCTAACTGAAAGACACATAATTGAGTATTCTGAACTGGACTGGCCTGAGACAAAGTTTACTGAGATTTCCTGAGTTTTGTAACTATCTGAGTTCTGTAACTGACTAAGAGTACTACTGATCATGACATGACTGATACTATTCTGTAACTGACACTGGCTCTAGCTAAATAGATAAATTTTCAGGTATTAAATACCTCCAAGACTCGATAGCATAAAAAGTAAAGCATAGCATGATCTTAAATAACGTAACATGTTTCACTTGTTCATAATTCATCCATAGAGATATTTTATCAAACACTTGTAAGGCATCTACTTATTCATGAATTGGGAATACATGCTTTCATGTTATAATGGCACTAATTCATCCATATAGGCATTTTATCAAACACATGGGGAGCATGCTTAGGTTATACAATAATCAACACTTCTTGTATAATGGCTACATAAATCAACTTGTAAATTGAAGGGTTTATCATAAAGATCATGTAATTCAATACATAAAATGAAGGGTTTATCATAAAGATTGTGTAATTCAATACATAAAATGATTAATTTCATAAAAGCTAGTAATTCAATCATGAACTAAAACTCAACAATAACATGAACATGAATTCAATTCAATTCAAACATAGAAATTATAAATTTGAGATCTTATAAGTTTGAAAAGGGTTCTTTGACTTCATGGGTGAAATTAACCATGAATGAACACCTAACATACCTTGGAAAGTTAATTCTTGAAGGTTCTTGAAGAAATTCTTGAGTTTTGACCTTGATTCTTGAAGCTAGGATTTGTTTCCTTGAGAGAGAATGCTTTGATTTTGGGGGAAAAGTTAATAAGCAAATGATTTAAAACGTTTTTAGGGATTTAGTCTTACACTTGGGCAGAATAAAATCATGGGAAAAAACTGTTTTAACCCTTGATGAAACATTTAATTTTCGTTAAATTTTTCCGAACTGGACCCCTGGCGCAATGCACTCTGATCACATCGGGACACTGGAAATAGACAATTGGGAACTAAGGGCTTAGCGCGACACGGTGGAATCGCAGTACCCCTTTGATTCTGAAATTTAGACTCATCGTGACGCGGTGGGATCGCGTTGGTACATTGGAAATTGACAAATATGAAAATAAGCTTTGGCGCGATGCGCCTGTATCGCAGTACCTCACTGGAAACTGACAATTGCTATTTTGTCATACTCCGCGATGCGTTACTGGCCTGAATGACGGTGTTTAACGACTGAAACTAAAAATAGCCATAACTTTCTTACCCGGTAATTAAATTTAAGAAAATTTTATATTGTTGGAAAGCTATTTGAATTTCCTAAATAATGGAAGGCTCCTAACTGAAAAATACTGGGTATTTCAAAATTTTATATTAGATAACTCATGGACTGAGAGTTAATTTAGGCTAGGGAAATACGGGGTATTACAAATAAAAAATGTCCTATGATCCTTTACTAACCAACTATCCTACAACCTAGGCAAGACTAACATTGCATGTTCTGAATACAACACACAAAGGAAACTAAGTATCATCTCACCCACACATGGCACAGAGCCAATATCACAAGCTACTACGTATTTGGTTCATGCAAGTGTTAGCAAGTGATTATCATGTCCCTAATACTAATGTCATAATAAGATCCACAATGTTCATACATATATACTTGCACATAGTTCTAAAACACACATTTTGGAGGGTATCTTTTATTTCAAAATTCAATGAAAAATATAACAACTGCCCTAAATACATAAAAATCTCCTAATTACACAAAAACACAACACAATACAAAACAAAACACAATACAACAAAAATTCTCTAGACATGTCGGTTCTACAACCAGATCGCAACCGACCGGAAATAAGCACGACAATAAAGAACCGCGGCGGCTATGGTATTCCCCACCCAAACTAAAACTATGCACTATCCCTAATGCATTAATATAATATAAAACAAAGGGAAGTGAGAACATACCTGGGACGCACTAAGCGCTCGTGTTATGATTTTCCCTAGATGGGGGTATATCTACTAGCGGAGGCCATAGTGGTGGAGGTGCACTATGATAAGATGTACCCTCATCTATCTCATCATGCCTCTTTCTATCAAAAAATGCAGTCTCCATTGAATCATGGGAGGCCCTTTTTAGGGCTTGCTTATATAGCCTGTCTAGTTTCTATAATTCCCCTTTCCGCCTCTCCTGGTCCCAACTATGGGGACCACCATATAATCTTTAGTGAATAAATCAAATTATCTTGGACCACGCAGAGGTAATGGCTGAAGAACTGGGGTTACGATTGGATAGATAGATGATATATTACTCTTAGTGAGATAGCATACCTTTTCTCTAAGTAGGTCCACCTATTCCCAAATGTCTCCTAGATCCTGTATCTTAATTCTGTTGAACTGGGTTGATACTCGACCCTCAAAAGCATCTATTTATGAGTGTATCTTATCTTGTAGAACATACTTCACAATCCGATGCACAGACTGTAGTCTAGCCTCTACAGTCTCTCATATAGTCTGGATCCATGGTCAGATCTACTCATATAATGTCACTACCTCAGTCTTAACAATTAATAGCCAAGTAGCCATCACCTGTATTCTCCCCTAAAAACCTAGTATATCTGACACACTGGCCTTTGTAATAACATCCTCATCAATAGTGTCTATCACAAACACTAGTTGTATATCGTCCGGTTGCTGCAGTGTCATATACATATCAAAAACTACTTGCTCATCATTCAGTTTGAAAGTGATATCCCTCAAGTGCATTTCAATCAACACCCTGATAGTGGAAAGGAAGGGTCTACCTAATATGAAGGGGGCCTAAAAATTTATCTCACAATCAAGAACCATAAAATGAGCAGGGAACATAAAGGATGCCACCCTTACTTCTACATCACACAAAACACCCACCAGTTTTTTCACAGATAAGTCAACTATTAGCAGATTTATGGATGTAGGTTTGATTTCCTGCATCCTCAATAGCTTGTAAACAACTAGTGGCATCACATATACTCCTGATCCTAAATAACATAATATTTGTTTGACATTGAAAGGACTAATCGAACACGGAATGGTGACTGCATTGGGGTCCTCCTTCTTTTCTACTAACGATAAGGTAGGAGTCGCACTACAATTGTGCAAATTATCATTAGGCTCGGTGACCCAATCAAGACCACTTTCATACTAAAAATCATTATCACCCATATCAACTTTTCAGACTCTGCCTTGGGTATTTCATCTCGCTCAATGCTATAAATATTCAACTCCTTAATAGTAGGTACAAGGGGATCATCAGTAGTGGTACCATAATTAGTGGTGACAGATAGACAATGACTGATGTTTGAAGGATTCTGCACTGTGTTACTCAGGAGGGTACCCGGCTACCTTTGATGCAAAATGGCAGACATCTGCCTAAACTGATACTCTAATTGCCTGATAGCCATAGCATGAGACTCAATTTTCTGGGTCAAACATAAAATATCATCCTTGATCTCCTTAAGTCTAGCCTCCTGGCTTTCTTGCCCCTTAACCAGTGAGGTCAATATTTCTCCCACTCTTGATTTTGTATCTCTTCTGCCAGGCGGAATGTACATCTCTCCCTTCTCCTTGTAATCATTTCTCCATCTCCATTTACCTTCTCTGTCCATACTACGATCTCTATATATGTCATCATAGTAGTTCCAAACTTGGTTTCCATGCCCCTGGGCTTAAAAACCCTCCAACTAACGATCCGAATACCTTGCCTCTTCTTCTAATGCAGACTCATAAGCTCTGGAAGCTGCACCCCGTGATCCTACTGCATGAACTTTTTTAGAATTTATAATCATGAACTACTTTTCCAGCAATCCAAGATCTGTCCTTAGTAGCGTAATCTTTTATGCTATAGAACATCAGCTACTCTCTGGTTACCAGCAGCTCCAATAACGTAAGTTCAAGAACCTCTCCTTACCTCCCAAGTTAACCACCCTTAGTTAACAAGAAAGATCTAGTCTAGAATATTAGAATCTACTTCCCATCATAATCTCATTAAAGCTCTTCTAGAGATATTGTCTACCATGGCTCTAGAATTGATGGTCAGGGCTCTATATAATAACTCCAATAAGTTCCTCCCTAAAATCCGATGGTTGGGCACTATACTCAACTTCTTCTTGAGCCCGAACCAAGCCTTATACATGGACTCAAACTGTAGCTGCCTAAAATTATAAATCTTTTCTTTAAGCTACAATATCCTAGATAGAGAAAATAATATGTTCAAGAATTTCCTGTGTAACTCATTCCATATAGTGATAGATCCTCTAGAAAGTTCCCCTAACCATAAAGATGTTTCACCTGTAAGCGAGAAAAGGAGAAACCTCAATCTGAATGACTCCTGATTCATAACTGGATTTGTATAAGAAGTGCAAATCCTAGTTAAGTTGGCCAGATGCATGTTTGCATTGTCTATAGGCAACCCCACAAACATACCCTACAAAAATAAGAGTTGGATCATAGCACTGTTATATTAAACTTAAATCCCAGAGGCAAAATAAGAGGTGTATAGCTCCTGACTCTGCTAGATCAATGTACCCCAAATCCTCATCATCATCTTCATATGGTTGCAAATACTAGTATGCTGTTATAACTTGAGCACGACCTCCTCGAACTCTATTCTTGTTACCACTGAGCACTGCTCAGCAATCGACTTTAGATCTATGCACAGCTAGCTGTGCCTACTGGGCTAAGCATTGAGCATTTTCTTCCCTTCTTTAATTAGAAGTTTTTACCAACAGCACCTTGGTCTGCTGGTCAACTATGTCCTGAACTCCTTCAGGAAGAGGGGAAGGCACATCATCATGAACCTCTTTTGGAATATCATCACTTTTTGGTACTGTCATCCTACTAGGTATTTATAGGATCTTCTCTAGATTTAGATTTAATGTGTGTAAGGGATTGCCTCTACTCCATGAGTTGGGCATACACCCTCGTATACCCAACTAAGAGAAAAAAAAAATAAACCCAAAAACTATAACAACTTCAATTTATAAATCAACACTGTATTCCCCGGTGATGGCGCCAAAATTTGATAATGCTCAAGCTACAACTTTAATCTAGAGATGATTGTGGTCATTGTCAAATATAGTGACCCAACAAAGGTTGGGGTCGAATCCCAAGGGAATATGTGGAAATGTGGCTCTCAACAGTTATAATTAATAGGCAAAACTATAAAACTAAATGGGGGGTTTTGAGTATCAATATCAAACAAGTGGCAAATATCAACTTTGGTAGTAATCAGTGTTGGTGAATACTAGGATTGTGTTCCCCTATCTTCTCAACTCCATAGTTTTATCGTGGTATTTTGGACTAACCCAACACATTGTATGTAGAATTGATAGTTTATGTACCATGTACAATCTTTTGGACAAGCAAACAGATTTCACTCTTTACCTTTTGAGTCTCAAGATGTTGCCTTACTAAACCTTATCTTGATCCCAGTTAACTATTACCTTTTGAGTCTATTGTTATTAGATAAAATCTAATTATCTTACTTAGATAATACCTAGTAGCGTGGATCGATAGTGAAACTCCAAATTACTATTGTCATTATGTTTTCCTAGTCACTACTCCTCTTTTAGAGTAAGTCGCAATAATCAAGGCGGGATCCTAATGTTTGCAATCACTAAGATAATTATTAAAGTACAGATAATGCAATGCATACATGGGTATTGGTTCAGAACAACAATAGAACTTCCCCTATATTGTCAATCCACCAGTGTTTCTATAACCCGAGCTAAGGGTTTTTAGCCGCTCATGCTTGAGAAGTAATCAACAACATTCATGATTTAAAGAATAAGATGAAATCACAATAAGAAGAAGTAAAAAACCCCAAATCATAACTGAATTTATCAACCAAAGTCAATACACGAGTTTCCTAGACTAAAATTGAATCTCAGAACAAAATATTATTTTAACTACCAAGAGTGCGTAGCTTCTACTAAAATAACACACAAGGGGTATTTATAGTACATGAGGAAACCCTAAAACCAAATACCAAATGAAATAGGAGAAAAAAGGATTTGTGGCTACATGTGGTCTCTACATGTGGCTTAACCTTGGGCACATATGGGACATGAGGCCTACAGGGTGGGTGCAGGTAGTGACCGAATATGTTCGGGAAAAAATTTCCTGATGGTTAACTCTTGGGATTTTTAACTTTTGACACATGTTTCTCCAACATGCGATCCACAAGTGCTACAAGCGGTCCTCATGTTGACTTAGCATGTGCCAAAAGTTATTTTATTAGCTTTTTTTCAATTTCCACATGGTCGCGAACAATCTGGAAGTGTCCCAAACATCCATAATTGCTCCCATAAGTATCCAAAATAACCTTTTTCATCTTTTTCTTGAACTTAGGATCAAAAACATGATTTCCTATAAAACATACCCAAAATGCATCATATCTAACAAAACAGCTTCAAAAATTTCCATATCTCCTTGCTTTAAGCATCGAAAATGCTATATTTCTATAGCACATCAACTACACACCCATAAAAGGGACCAATTGCACAAGTTAGGTTGAGTTTAAAGAAAATTCCACACCATTAAACCATAAACTTTAGGGAAACCCATGTTCCCCATTCCAATTCCCACAACCATTCATTTAATTAGTTCAAAATCATGAAAATAAGGCATAAACAATCAATTTAAAACCATAGAAATTTAATTCATGTAATAACCATTCCAAACCCCTCAATCCATACTCAACACCCAATAATTAAATCATATGGATAACAATGAAATACATAGTTTTACATAAAATCAATTTAGGGAAAAGATACATGCCTTAATTAACGAGAAACCCTTTGAAAATAGAAAGAAAAGAAGCCTCATGATTGAACCCTAACCTCACTCCCTTTCGACCTTAGTTTTGGAATGAAGAATGATGTTTTTTAAGAGAATACGTAAATTCTAATGTTTAGAAATGGTTATATAGATATTCGACGAGATATAGGACGTAAAAAGACCAAAATACTGTAATATACTTTTAAAACAAAGTTGCATTGATAAAAGGAGGAAGGTTGGTAGTGCAAATACCAAGGCAAACCCCCAGGTTTACAGCACAATGCTCAACGCGAAGCTTCGGCTTCATAGTGTGAAGCCAAATGCAAAGCTGAGGCAGAGCTTTCACGGACTCCATCGTAGCATAAAGGCAAAGAAAAATACCACTTTTGCGATGCACAACCTTATTTTGGTTCCAAACCATCCCCCAATGCACCCAAACTCTTCCCAAAGTGTTTTATGCTTGAGATAGGGGTTATGTAGGCTCGTTTAAGCTAGTTTTTGGGCCTAATAACACCCTAGGTGTTACATTACCTCCATCCTAGGATCATTCATCCCTAAATTAGCAATTAGGATACCCATAACATGATATAAGAAAGAACACAAAAAAATGCAAAGGCAACTCAAAATGTGACATGAGGAGAAGAAAGTTTCATATGTTAAGTACTTCCATCCAACGTCAGAAACAACAACAGGTATTTGGACTTCATGTCCTCTTTAGCTTCCTACATAGATTCTTCCACCTTTTGATTTCTCTAAAGCACCGTTACTAAGGCCACACTTAGTCCTCAACCTACGGACTTTTCAAATATCTCAATTGGGACCTCCTTATAAGATAAGGAATCTGAATTACCAACATCCTAAATAAGGACACTCAATGAAGGGTGACTCATACACTTCTTCAACATCAACACATGGAATACTGGATGGAAAGAATCCAAATTCGCAGGCAAATCTAGCTCATAAGCAACATTTCTGACTCTTCTCTAAATCTTGTAGGGACCAATATAACGATGAATAAGCTTCCCCTTCTTCCAAAACCTCATGACACTTTTAATAGGAGACACCTTTAAGAATGCCTAATCAGAAGTAGAAAACTCCAAATTCCTTCACCCTACATTCGTATAGGACTTTTGGTGACTTTAGGTGGTCTTCAGTCTTTCTCTAATCACTTTAACCTTTTCCATGGAATTGTGAACCAATTTAGGACCAAAAAATGGAGTATTACCAAACTCAAACCACCTAATATGAGGCCTACACATTCTGCCATAAAGAGCCTCAAAAAAATCCATTCCAATGCTAGACTGATAACAATTATTATACGCAAATGCAATTAGAGGCAAATGATCAACTCAACTCCCCTTAAAGTCAAACACACAAGCCCTTAGCATACGTTCCAAAGTCTGAATAGTCCATTCCACTTGTCCATCCATTTGAGGGTGGAAATTTGTCATGACCCAAAGCTACCCCTTAGTAGCGACACGGTGCTTAAGGCCATAAGTAACCCCAAGCCAACATATGGTAAGGTGCCTGCTGTGAGCACTGAAAAAAATAATAAGGAGAAAACATATTTTGAAGATAAAGTTATAAAGTACTATCAACTTGAATACTGAAATATATAAAACAACATATCTGAAACATCTGATAAATACTAGAAACTAGAATGCCTATCTGAAAGACTATAAAACATAAGTAGTTGATGGGACAAACCCCCAACTAACCCCGACTAACTGAATGTAAGGAAATACCAAAAATAATGATAAGAATAAGTCATGTCCTTGATGGATGAGGACTCAACACCACTGTTGCGGGGAAATACAGAACTTTCTAAGAATGGTCAGGGAATTAAGCATCAGAACCTATGTTATAAGACATCATAGTGCAAAATAAAAGTATTTGATCAGTACGTTGAATGTATTGGTACATGATTTAAGGACTAGCTGAAATACATGTGGAACTGAACATGGATGCATGAATATGTAAAATTGAGAATGTAAGACCAAGTAAAGCATGAGCTGAATTAATCTGTAAAACTATCTAACTGAATAACTAAAAAATTGAATACTTGGTCAACCTAACATGTACTGATATAGAATGAGTACTGACTGAAACTATAAGATCTATTATGTAACCTGCATGCCTCAATCTAAGCTATTTGGGTCCAACCTATAACTCAAGTTGGAAGGGTGTCAATACCTTGCCATGGGTACTAACACATGAATAATGATGTGGATCCAATTAGGCTGATATCCTAAAGAACTAGGGAGTCAGTACTAAACTTGTGGGTGACCCCTAAGAGAGTATCAGTCCTAAACTGGTGGGTGACATCTCATAATCCTACGCTAGCTACATAGTTCTGAAACTTAGGGACTGCTACTAAGTTCTCAATCCTAACTTGCGGGATGAGCCCCCATCCCTAGGTTAGCTCATTGCTGAATTCTACTCCCAACTTATTGACTCAAGTGTTATTAATGATTTAACATGACATGGTACTATAATGATAAGGGCTCAACATGAACATGGTAGTCTAAATATTGTAATAAAATCATGACATGTTTGACTTAAAACTTGAAAACAAAGACATGTATAAATAGATAGGTATCATGTGTTCATAACCCTCCAACAATGAGTAATCACTTTAAATACGATAACATATTTAAAACATTTGTAGAGAGTCATAAATTCAGATACCCAAAACATAATACATCTCACAAGACTAATGAATTTCATAAATTTAAACATGGAGATGAGTCAACCTTATTAGCATAGCATACTCATATGATTTAGTTCATAACTTAATAATTTTACATGGAATCAATTGAATATGACATGGGAATTGAAATTTAAAGCATGAAATAACTTAATTCACATGGGAAAACATATTGACATGACTTAAATTAAAATTACTAAGAAAACATGGATTTAATTCATGATTTACATGGATAATTTCACAAAGACGATTTTAAAGTTCATACGTGAACAAAAAGGGGATTTTGGGACTCAATGGGTGGAAGGAACCCATTGAAGAATACCCTACATACCTCAATTGGATGGACTCTTGAAGAAGGCTTTAAATTGAAACTTGAATCCTTGAATTCTTGGGTAGGAAAGCTTAAATTTCAAGTTTTTGTGAAAAGGGAAAGGGTTTATGTATGTTATCTAATGGAGAATGGGCAAATAATTCCCTTGTTGGTGTTATAAATCATGTTTTGGATGATTGGGGGTAAGGGTTAAAGACCAAAGTACACCTTGAACACTTAGTTAAAACATAGGAAAATGAAACTTTCATGGTGCAGAGGCTAATCTCCATAATGGATTCCATGATGCAATCCTATTATGGATGCTTGCTGTCTCTGCGGTCTAAATATGCCCTGAACCCCTTTCAAAAATTCCAAAATTCTTTTGGGACACCCCTATATCACTCTTAATCATGTTTCAACTCAAAAATCAATGTCTTGGATTTAGGAAGGCCAAAAATAAAATTCATGAAATCTTGGAGTCTCGAAAATGACTAAGTCCCCTACACTTAGTGTAAAATTCGTGCCTTGGACCCCTCAAACATGCATCTAAGATTGAAATGAGCCAATGATGTTATGGACTATAAAAATATATCCATCTTGGGATAATTCATCCTTGAATGAAATTGGTTAAGCTGAGATACTATGGAAACTCAGATCATATACTGAATAATTATAAGTTGAAGCATGATTAAATAACTGAGTCTGAAATATGATTCATGGACTGAACTGAATTTGTGAATACATACAATGACATGAGGATGGTTATATAGCTAGAATAGATAACAAAAGAGTCAATATAAGAGAAACCATTAACTTATGCTGGGTATGAATTGGTGGAGAAAAGATGAGAATACTTGGTTCACATATCTGCTTCTAATTCCTAAATAGCCCCCTCAACAAATTGATTTCACCATAGAACTTTAACCAAAGGAACTTCTTTATTCCTTAACCTACGAATCTGATGGTCAGGGCTATCAACTGGGACTTCTTCATATGAGATACAATCTTACACATCCACGCCCTCTAAAGGAATAGCAGAAGTTGAATGACTAATAATTTTTTTTGCAAGGAGACATGGAAAAATGGATACACTAATGCCAAATCTGCAGGCAACTCTAACTCATAAGCTACCTTCCCATAATAGATTAAATTTCTATATGGTCCATCATAATGGGGACTGAGCATACCCTTCTTACCAAACATCTTTACCCCTTTCATGGGTGAATTTTTCAAGTACACCATGTCAAGATCTCTTCTGCTCACATCAGCATAATATTTTTGATGACTTTGGGTTGCCTTCAGCCTTTCACAGATCAACTAAACTTTCTCCATCGCCTTAAATACTAAATCAGGCCCTATCAAATCAACCTTACCTACTTCAAACCAACTAATAAGAGATCTACATCTCCTACTATTGTGAGCTTCAACGGAGTGATCCGCATACTAAAGTGATAACTGTTATTATAGGCAAACTCAATCAAAGGTAAGTGGTCATCCCAACTACCCTTAAAGTAAAAAACATATTCCCTCATCAAGTCTTCTAAAGTCTGAATTGTTCCTTTGCCTGACCATCGGTTTGAGGATGATAAGTTATAATGAGATGAACTTGGGTACCAAAACCTTTTAGAAAAGACTTTTAAAAGTGAGAGGAAAACAAAATATCTCTATCTTAAATAATGGTCAATGGAACCCTATGTAATTTAACCAGCTCCCTGAGATAGAGTCTGGCATAATCCTCAGTTGAATACAAAGTATGAAGTGGTAGAAATGAGCTAACTTGGTCATTCTATCTATAATGACCCAAATCGAATCATGATGCCAACGCGTACCACGCAATCCTGTCACAAAGTCCATGTTCACCACCTCCCATTTGTAAGTCGGGATGCTGAACTCCTAAATTATACCACTAGACCTTTGGTTCTCAACCTTAACCTACTGACAATTCGAATCTAATAATTAAATCACATGGATAATAATAAAATACATGATTTTACATAAAACCAATTAGCGAAGAGATACATGCCTTAATTATAGAGAAACACTTTGAAAATAACAAGAAAAGAATACCAAATCTTGAACCTTAACCTCAATTTCTCCCAACCTTAGTTTTGGAATGAAGAATGACCCCTTTTTGAGAGAATATGGAAGTTTTAATGTTTAGAAATGGGTTATATAGAAATTATACATGTTATAGGATGTAAAAGGAAAATATTAACCTTAATACACTTTAAACGATGAAATGCATTGGGTTCAATGCATTGGGTAACCTTAATGCACTTTTAATGCAATGCATTGGGTTCAAAACAAGTTAAACCATGCAATTTTACATATTAAAATCAAGTTTACAAAGTGGTTGAGCTTAATCCAATTATCAAACCAAAATTTTCATCAATTTGGGGAAATCCATGTCCCCCATTCTAATCCTAAAAACATCAAATTAAAGTATGAATAATCAATTTAGAACACGGGATAAGTAATTCAATCAGTAACAACCAAAACCCCTCAACCCAATTTCAAAACCCATAATTAAATTACATGTAAATTAATTAAATCAATGACACAATGTAAAATTAATGTTTGGGTAAGAGAAACATGCTTGAAATACATAAGAAATTGAAAACTATTAAAAGTTTGGAGCTGAAATGGTGAATCCCTTGTGATACCCTTGGTGTTTCTTGGTTTAAGTATTAAATAGGAAGAGAATGGTCTTTCATCCTTAAAACTAATGGAAAAAAAGTGTATTTTATGTCTAAAGGTCGTACAAGGGGTAAACACCACCAAATCCTCTCACCCTAAGTGAAAAAAATAAAAATTGAATGAATTTAAAATAACAGCGTGGCACACCAATATCAGGGAGGTTAGCTCCATGCCATGACAATATCTCAAAGGTTAACCTCCATGACATAGCCTTATCGTGGAGGCTTACTGCCTCAGAATCCCAAAATGATCCTGAATCCCTTTCGAAAAATCAAAAACTTTTCCAAATTACCCTTTTAATAGCCTTAAACCTAATTTACGTCAAAATTTGGCATTGCACACACGGGAGGATCAAAAATAAAATTATTGAAGTTTTACAAAGTCTCACAAAATCCTAGTCATGACAAAAAGGCCCATTATTTTGATATTCAAAATCAAAATAGATCAAAAAATCAAATCAAATTTGTAAAAATTGAACTAAACTAAATTTTGTCTTAGTTTGGTTTTGGTTTTCATTTTTTACAATTTAAAAATTAAAATATCGAATCGATATTCAAAAATCAAATCGAACAAATCAAATGCTTAGCCCTAGGTACAACCTAACACTTTGTTGCATCTCTTGTTTGACCGACGCATTAGTAATATCATCTATATTATTCATATATGCAATTTATTGAAATTCAGACATCCTTTGTCCTTTAAAATAATTTTCTAGGGGTAACCATCCTAACAAACCATGAAATATTTATTGTCTGAAAGCAATTCTTGGGTCACTAGCACCGTGTTGAAGAACGAGGTCCTATCTATGACCATGCCAAACATAAGTTTCATGTCTTGTAATGTTATGGTCATTTACCCATTCTCATATGAATATTATGCAATTTTGGCTGCCACCTTTCAACCAATGTAGAAAATTATCCCAAAATAACAAGGCATAAACCCTACCTCTATAAATCTTCTAAAGCCACAATGACTAAAATATTTGAGGAGGTGAGGATAAAATGGATGAGTCTTTATGTGTTGCCAAAAATTACTATTCTTTATGTCAAGTTTCTTATGTGTGTATGCTCGTCGAGGCTCTTTTTTCTACTGAATTATTGAAGATTTTAGTTGATTAATGTTTTATAAAAGTATAAGAACCTTACTCTATTTACCCTCATGTTCTATCCTCTTGTTCCTCCTCTCAGACTCACAAGATGACAATGGATGTATTCAAAAGGTCGTGAATCCATAAAATAATTATAACAAGGATAAATAAACAACTAAATATGATAAACAATCAAAACCAAATCAATTCAATGCAATAGTAATCATGTTCTTGGACTTAACCCCGGAAAGGGGTTTTTAGCCAGTAATGGACATAACCGTAATCACCATGGATTAATACATGATAAAATTCATTAATAAACTAAACTAACAGAAGAAAACCCCTAATTGAAGTGTTTTCCATCCCCTCTCAAAGTTTCAAAGTCGTCCAAGGTGTTTAACATCAAGTTAAAGTGTCATATTTATAGGAGGAAAATTTGGCCTTCGGTGGAATAGGGTCCGTGGAGCGCTGCTCATTACCAGGGAATAGGTAGTGAAGTATGCTGGTAATTCCCCTGGAATAGGGAGTATGACACGTCCCCATCACGGTGACACACTGGAAAGTTATTTTGACGTCTAAACTTTTCTTGTGCATTTGTCCTTCAATCCCAAGACTTGTGGTGTTGTTTCAACTTGAATTTCAGCTTGTGTATCATCCATATATCATCATAACAAACTAACCAATTATCCTATATCCTCCAACACCATGTATTATATCTCAAAACAACATGACATTCAAGATAATGAACTAGAAACTTAAGCTAAGAACTAGTTTTGCCCATTTTGATCTTTCATTTATTGTTTGACTCTTGTCTTGATTCAATTGAACCTTGAACACTATAAATATATTTTTCCGCACATAATTATACAATAAAAACATTAGGAACTCATTACACTCACTAGAATCCATCGAGATCAACTAGTAAATCACCTAGCTCAAGCTAGTAACTCTAGTTTTCTCATTTGAACTCTTAAGTGACTAAATTAAGTAAAAACTTGTTTTAACGAAACCTTAAACATTGTAATTGAATACTTAAACACTTCAATTCTCAATTATATCATAACCAACACATAAATCACAAAATTTTTCCTCAAGAAAAAGATAAATAAAGCTCGAATAACAACGCTGAGGTGCATAAATCCACCTCAAAACACCACTCCACACTTAAAGCCTTGTTTGTCCTCGAACAACTCTTTACTCTAAGCATCATAATCTGAGGAGACAATACACTTCTACTACAAGAAAGTCACTCAAGCCAGTACTACAATGACTACACAAAATGTAAGTTTCTATACTAAGCATGTTACAAACACAATTTATAGTTCAAGAATACTACTCCAAAACTTCCTAGCCTCAAGAATAGACTCACCTAGTTGGAAAAATCATACATATTGTTCAATCAAAGACATCATACAAATCACCCAACCATCATTAAACATGTTCTCTCACAACAAGAGAGTTTCCCATGATCACTCATAATAATGTAATTTATTACAAATTGGGTACAAGAATCAAATTACTCTCACTCTCATAAATAATTCTCAAGTTACACAAGTTGAACCATAGTCTTGACCTTAGTCTAGTACACCACTAAAATCATAATGATGAATCTTAGGATCAAATAGGTCATTAAGGGTTATAATGTAGGCTAAGGGACAGGTAGGAACTATTTTGATCAGGAATAGTGACTATCTTTCCTAAGTGCTTTAGTTCATCACACTTTTCTTTTAATTCACCTTTTAATAACCGATTTCCACCACTTCTATCTGCCACTATCTTTAGTTTTGTCCTATCTTAATAAGCTTATTGATATACACTAAGGTGGGAGTATTTCTATTGATTCATGATTCAATTTTACCCTTTTTCACACCTACTTTATGTTATGCACCCCTATGATAGATACCCTTAACTTAAGCGATATTCCTTAGTTGAGGTGCACAATGTCCAAGGAGCACCCAGGCCAAAACAGGTTTATTGTAACACAAATGGGCTAAAAATGGGAATTACTTTTGCACAAATTTCTCTAACTTCAAACCATAAAAATATCAATTATACACACCAATAACTATTACTTTGGGGCTTTACTTTCAAATTTCTCCTACTTGAATTTAAAACTCCTTAATCAATTGTATTTCAACTAAAGCTCTTAGGAGCTTTGGATCAAATTAAAGTCAATCAAATAAGGGGATACAAGCTACATATAAGGCTGCCAAAGAAAAAAAATTAAAGTCTCAATGTGGCTTACTAGGATTATGAACAATAGTAGGTCAGAAAAAGGATATAAACATGGCTATCAGAGAAATGCCTATATCATCTCCAAAACCCACACTCTTTATTTTGCTTTGCATACACACCAGGAAAGTTCTAGACATCACATGCACCAAGGAATACACAATAACCTCACACACACATAGAACATGCTCAACTTAAATAGGATCCTCATAGATTCTCAACCAAACAATCACATAAATTCAATCATCTAGCCAACAAGTACAAGAGTCATAATCATAAGACTAAGAGTATCAAAAGTAGTAATTCATACAACCAACACGCTTTTACAGCCAAAACACTTACATCATGCAATCAAATACAGCTCCAATAAAAATATCCCACCTATTCCTAACACAAAATTTTGTTAAAATTAATCCTAAAATGGGAATTTCCCCACCCCACACTTAAAAATCAACTTTGTCCCCGAAGTATACTTAAAAGTAGAGATATAAATACTCTCTGAGACCTCTAGGACTAGCTAGTAGAATCTTCTTGTATTAAGTGGATTCGGGGACCCCACACTTAGTCTTCACCATGCTCCTTAGCTTAGGTTTTCTGGTACACAGACTTCCCATCAACCTATGACTCAAAAAAATAATAACTAGTGAATTAAAAACTAAAATACTAATAATAAAACATACCTTAACATGGGTTTCCTCCCAAGCAGTGCCTGGTTTAGTGTCGCAGCACGACCCATACAAACTTTTTCCTTCACCTTGATGATATAAATTTCATCCCCAACCTCTCATCGATTTTTTTGCTTAGCTCATCGGGTGGTGGTACAAAGATTAAGGAACTAAGTAATGTATGGTGCATGGTAAACCACTCAGCCTTAAAGTAAGGTATGTTTTTATGGTTCTTATCTTATGCAACATTATGAATATAAGATTCTTGTACCTCATCTTTATACTTTTCCACTATTTCATATGATTGCACAGATATGTAATCATCTAAACATAATGTAGAAAAGTGCTTTTAATGAGGCCCAACCAATCCCACTTCAAAATTTATAGCATCCACAACACATCACTCTTATTCACCTTCTCAATTTCAGTGTCGAGATAAAGATTAGAGTTGAATGGCTGAAATTCTTGTGTTTTCTCCAAAAATTGGCAAGTATCCTCCTGTGCTTTTCTCTGCCTTTGTGGAGATGGTGGTGGTGGTATCTTCTTAACCTATTCAACAACTTTATTTTTTGAGTACTCAGACTTTCTCGAATGATTAGCAACTTTGTCTGTAACTGGTTGGGGAGTCAACTCTGCATCTACCTCCTTAGTTGTCTTTGGAGGTTCTTCATTGAACTCTTTACCATTCCTTAAAGTGATTCCCATTACTTATTTAGAAGATTTAGTGTCACTTGAAAAGCCACCTTGAGACATAGAATTTTGTGCCTATTGTATCTATCCCAATTGATTTTCCAACTGCTTCAAAATTATTTGCTAATTTTAAGTTCAACAACCAACTGTTCTTGGGTGGCCATAAACTTCTTTAACATCTCCTCAATGTTATTGGGCTGCATATTTTGTTGTTTTTGCTAAAACTATTGTTGCTGGTTATTCCATGATTAAATTGGTAGCTAAGTCTGCCACTTTTAATTGTAGGTGTTCCCATAGTATGGCCTTTGAGCATTGCAAACAAACATTACTGAATCTGGATTAGCAGCACACATAGATGTAGAATGGCCACTATTTCCACAAACGTCACACCAACTTGTAGTTTGCTCCACAGATAGGATAGTATCCACCTCATATTGTGAAGGTCCCGTCCA
This sequence comes from Capsicum pubescens, assembly GCA_030864215.1. Classification (NCBI taxonomy): domain Eukaryota; kingdom Viridiplantae; phylum Streptophyta; class Magnoliopsida; order Solanales; family Solanaceae; genus Capsicum; species Capsicum pubescens. The sequence goes on from CM061544.1 coordinate 125,047,693, forward strand.
TACGCTTCCATTAAAATCTGGAAAAAAAAACTCTCGATAGGGTCCCTCACAAAAACAACAAGAATCATCATAACTAGAAAACCATTTATCCCAGGCTGCCATATCAAAATATGTGATAAAAAAGTAAAAGAAAATAAAGGAAAAAAATACTAAACTATGTACAACTCAATATAGAAAAAACTAAAAATAAGATGGTTTCATATTTACAAGTCTCCGGCAACGGCGCCAAAAACTTATTGTGCCCAAGCGCATATGTAAGGATACGTGGTCTCATCAAGTAGGAAAGTGGACCTTTAGAAGCCAAGTATTGATCCCACAAGGACTAGTGTTTATAAACTATCCAATTTTAGTTTAAAAATAGAGATTAAAGCGGTGTAAAAGTAATTGAAAGAGTTTTAGAGTTGTACACTAATATATATATTAAATATTGTAGAAAAGTAAGATTTTGATAATCAATAAAGACAAACCTGGGGTTAAAGCACTGCAAACAATCACACTAAGCTATTTAACTTCATTGGTTAGAGTACTTATCTAGGTTGTTGATTCACCAGGTTGATATTATGATCATGGTCTCTCGAGCCTCTAATCACCTATATAACTTAGCCCTACAACTACATCATTGAGTGTGGATGTGAGAACTAAGCTAAACACATTTATATTTCATCCCGCAGTGAACCAAATAAGGCTTCTAGGTATATCTCTATCCTAGACGCTAATTCAAATCCCTTATTTTATAAAAGAATAAGAGTTTATGTTCTATCCTCTTGTTCCTTCTCTCAGTCTCTCAAGATGGCAATGGATGTATTCTAAGGGTTGTGAGTCCTTAAAATAATTTAACAAGGATAAATAAACAACCACATATGATAAGAAATCAAAACCAAATCAACTCAAAGCAATAGTAATCATGTTCTTGGCCTTAACCCCAGAAAGGGGGCTTTTAACCACTAATGGACATAACCTTAATCCCAATGGATGAATACATGATAAAATACCTAAATAAACTAAAGTAAGAGAATAAAACCCCTTAATGTAAATGTTTTATAGAACCTCTCCAAGTTTCAAATTCATTCAAGGTATTAAACATCAAGTTCAAGTGTCCTATTTATAGGAGGAAAATTTGGATGTCGTTGGAATAGGGTTCGTGTCCCACTGCTCATACCCAGGGAATATGTAGGGAAGAATGATGGTCATTTCCGTTGAATAGGGTGTGAGACACAGCCCGATCACGGAGATATAATGGAAAGTCATTTTGACGTCTAAACTTGTCTTGTGCATTTGTCCTTCAATCCCAAGCCTTGTGGTGGTGTTTTCACTTGATTTCTAGCTTTTGAATCATCCATATTTACTCATAATCAATTGACCATGAATTATATATCCTCCAACACCACATATTAGAGATCAAAACAACAAAACATTCAAGACAGTGAACTAGAAACTTAAGCTAAGAACTAGTTTTTACCATTTTTGATCTTTAACTTATTGTTTGACTCTTGGATTGATTCAATTTAACCTTGAAAACTATAAACAAGTTGTTCCACACATAATTACACAATAAAAACATTAGGAACTTATTAGACTTAATAGAAACCATCGAGATCAACTAGTCAACGCCTAGCTCAAGCTAGTAACACTAGGTTTCTCATTTGAACTATAAGTGAACAAATTAAGTACAGACTTGTTTGAAATAAACCTTAAATATTGTAATTGAATATTTAAACACTTGGATGCTCAATTATATCATCATTAACACACTAAGCACACAATTTTTCATCAATACAATGCAAAATATGCTAGAATAACAACATTGAGGTGCATAAATCCACCTCAGATTAGTACCTCGAGATACAGCAAACATACAATAAGGGGTTGGTATTAAACCCTTCCACAAGTAACCCTAAGAGGAATATATATATCTAGAGCGCAGGTTGACCACTACAGACATGTCTGAAATGCCTAAGTACGAGGCTCGGTTTTAACAAAACTACTTCTAATGGATGATCAAAAGCCCAAAAATTCAACCCCACATTAGTTGGGAGTTTTATGCAGCATAAAAGGGGAGATGAAAATATAATACCCACAGGGAAATTTACGTAAGGGTGGTGATCCAATTACTTCATTGACCATTAGAGGATTTCGGGTGAACATCTCCCCGAGGACTATTTCATGAATCTTACATGGACCTGATTTTCAACCACCTGGTAAATACTACTGAAATTGATTACCATATGAAGGAGATACAAAAAATAACAAGGAAACCAATGGGCACAGAAGATAAGATGTTGTATTTCGAATGGATGGCTAGTTTTATTACTATAGATAGATCAGAAACAAACTGTATAGTTGGTGGCCCGTGACTGAACTCATATCAGATTACCAGGAACACTCTGAACTTTGAGGCAAAGGCATGGTGGACTCTTTCCCATCATAGATTATGTCCCACAATTAGGGACAATGTTCTTAGTCATATCCGCATAGCTTTAGTAGCCAGACTCATCACTGGATATGATTTTAATGTTGTACAATTCATATCTAGGGTAATTAGTGACTGAGCAGTGGTGTGTTCTGATGTAATTTTGGCATTCCCATTTTTATTGACTCAAATATTCTTGGAGGTAAGGGTGCTACATCTGTAGAAGTAGATAAGTATATTCGGACTAGAACATCACTGACTTGGGGTTGATTTGGGATGCAGCAAATCCCATGGCTAGAAAGTAAAAATAAAGAGCAGTGATGCTAGCTGAGATACTTCAAAATAGGGATATGAGTACTGGGGCTGCTAGATTTACTTTGGTAGATGACATTCTAGTTGAGGGTGGGCCGTGTAAGACCCACCATTTTGATGCAGCTGGTATATCCAGTTCTTCTACTCCACCACAAACTACAGTACTGCATCTATGCCTGACCAGAGCAGTTTAAGTAGGTTATGTAGTCATTTCACAAGAGATATAGAATGAGGTGATGAAAATATTGAGAATTATGGAAAAAAGGTATGGTTTATGGAAATGATAGTAAAACCATGGGTTGATAACAGACTTGATGACCAAAGCATAAAGATATAGAGGAGTAGGATAGATTTGAGAGGAGGATCACTCGCCCACTTAAGTTGTTCAATCTCCTGACTTAGTAGGAGTTAGGGATGAGATAGTTGAGTTTCAAAAGTTGGTAAATTATTTACAAGAGAGGCCAGTTTTACCCATACCGATTATTTTGGAGATCAAGTTAGAGAAAGAGGTCAAAAATATTTAGGGTATCAAAATTTAAGAATAAGGAAGAAAGAAAAAGAAGAACAAGAAAAGGAATAGATTGAGTACAGAAGAAGAAAACAAAAGGAAAAAAGTAAGAGTGATCAAACAAAGTGAGAAAGACCAGTAGGAGAAGGTCGAAAAAACTGTAGCAAGGGATATTAGTTTGAGACCTGCTTATTTTAGTAATACAAGACCAGTTATACAAGACCAGACCTATTAAGGAGGAGTTGAAGAAGTCTTCATTGGGTTCCAATTTAGGAAATCTATTTTATATAAAGTTTTATACTGCACCAGCAGAGATATTATACGACGAGATCAAACCAGTTATACAAGTTGTAAAAATAGGATTAACCAGAGATATGATTATACCGGAAAATATTGTGCAGCAGCCAGAGATACCCAAAATCGAGATACCTGATTTTTACGCAAATAAACGACTTATTGGAATAGCTACAATTATACAAGAATTAGCAAATAATTACATCAATGGAAACCCAATATGGAGCTATTATTCAAGAGATCATCAAATGATTTATTCAAATTCAAGAGAACTACGACAAATAGATATCGAAGATGTTAGACAATGGATAATGAGGTTACTTAACCCAGAAAAACAATCTACTGCAAGAGCAATTAGGAAAGGATTTATTTCAGACGGATTATTAACAAGATATTGCAAGATAATTGGACATAAATATCCAGACCATCAATGTTCGAGATGTAATGGAGGAGATAATATTATACCAGAAGTCCAGCTAGAATAAAAGAAAAAACCAACCAAGAAGATAAGGACGCCAGCTAGAAGATAAAAATCAATGGAGCAATAATAGAAAGACAAGGAGACAAAAATATTAAAGGAAGAAAGCGACAAATGGAGAAAAAACTAACTTTGTGAAAAATAAGATACGTGAATCATGTAAACATTTAATAGTTTTACTATTTCTTGGGTAGACTTTTTGACTTTTCTTTTATTCATTTATTAGCTTTTAGCACTTGCCAATATTGGCTATTTTAGGACAAATGTATATAGGAAACGTGTAAAGTTATATTAGGACAGGTGTAAAGTAAAATAGTATACGCATTTTCATTCTTAGGTTATAAATAGCAGAGCATTTGCTCAGTTAGAGGCAAGACTTTCAAGTGTTGAAAGCAAGCTTCCTCCTTTGTAAACAAAATTTTTTTGAATAGTTAATAAAAAACAGATATATTTCAAAGCAAAAGTTATGGATGAACAAAGCCCAGAATTATCAAATCTACCAGAACAGGTATATTTATTTATGATTATGAATAGCTAAATTCATAAATTCCTAACAATCATGATATGATAAAATAAGTTCATGTTAGTTACTTTATAGTAGAATTATTCGAAAAATAGCATGTTAAGAAATTTATTAGCAAAGTGAAAAAAGAAAAAATCCCTAAGAACTATGTCATCCTAAAGATGAAACCGGTGAGGAAAGAAAGACGTGATAGGGGAGTAGCCAGAGTAGAGGCGTTGTTTAAGGGAAAAGTATCCACATTACCATGCTAATAGTGACCGAAGAATATGTTATTTAAGAATAATCTAGTATATAGTAATCTAAAATGATCATATTTTGTTATGTGTATGATTGAAGGGAATATTTTAAAAAAAGTATCATATGAAAAATGAATACTTATTTATCTGACGAAATGGTAGATAAATTTAAAATACTTGTTTTGTATGTACTTAATGGTATAGAAATTGCAGATATAAGAAAAATCATATTGGAAAAATATTTGATAAATATTTTATGACTAGAATAAATTATATACCACACTTACCTAACTACTCTTACAAATACTAACATACCAAACCTGCACATCAACAATGATAAATTACGTGTATTTAGAATATTGGAAAATGGATATGAAAAATATACAATTAATAAAAAAATTAATGAAAACAAATTTAGAAGAATATATGAGAACTAAAGATATAAAATATATAGAATTACTTAATGAAAATATAGAGGAATTATTAATATTAAAACAAACAACTAATAAATACTATTATAAAGCAATTAATTACTAAAATCCAATTCCAAGTTATCCAAGTTATTCGAAGAAACCTAAGCATAATATGGATAATATGACAAGATATATATCTGATGAAACTAAGATACTAGTTTTATATATAATAAAAGACTTAGAATTAGAAGATATAAAGAAAATAATATGGGAAAAAATATTTAGTTATGAAGATGACTTGCTAAGTACTAATTGGATAGAAGAGGAATTAGAAAATATAGATTTCTTTGGTAGAAATAATTCAGATAGTTATTATTCAGATGGATATTATACAGATTAAGAATGCTATAATATATTCAAAGAGTTAGAGAAAAACAAAGTTGGCTATACGAAGAAATTAATTATAGAAACCAGCTTAGAAAAGAAAGAGAACAATTAAAAGAAAGATTAATTTGGATAAATAAAACTATAAAATAACTAGAATTAAAAGATAATTTAGAATATGATTTAGACATGGAATTATTCATAGATGAAAAAGACAGGATAATTAACGAAATAGATAACCTAGAATTTAATATCAGACATAATACAATTAGAATAAATTATTACAAAGAAATTTGCAGTATCACAACTACTTTAGGATAAAATGATAGACTATGAGTATTTAAAATATTGGAGACAAGAAATGGAAGAAATAAGATTAACAGAGATACTTATGAAAGAGAATTTAATTGAATATTTTAGAACAAATGATATAGAATATTTAGAATACCTTCAAAATAATATATAAGAATTACAAAGACTAAGAGAAAAAAATAAAGAATATCATAGTAAAGCATTTAATCAAATACAATTTAATCACCCCCCAACATATGAACATTAATAAAATTAAAATAAATAAACAAAAAATAAAAATATTTAGAGAAGTGAAGAAATATCCACGCACAAATAAAAATAGATCCATTAGACCTATAATAGATCTATTCAAGTTACCCGTATTATCCGCACCCCCCTACAATTGGTATCAGAGCAAGCCTCCTCCGTTGTAAACAAAAAACTTTTGAATATTTAATAAAAAACAGATATATTTCAAAGCAAAAGCTATGGATGAATAAAGCCCAGAATTATCAAATATACCAGAACAGGTATATTTATTTATGATTATGAATAGTTAAATTCATAAATTCCTAACAATCATGATATGATAAAATAAGTTCATGTTAGTTACTTTATAGTAGAATTATTCGAAAAATAGCATGTTAAGAAGTTTATTAGCAAAGTGGAAAAGGAAAAAAATCCTTTTATTTGTGTCTATTACACAGTCTAAATCTAGAAAGTTGTAATTAATTATTTGTTTTGGTATCCATTTATTATATTTATCCTTTGGATTATATCCTTTAAACTTACTTTTGTAATTATATGTTGGTTTTTTTATTTTCGATGTACTAGGTATTATATTTTATATAGAGTATTTACTTCTGTATTTATTAGTTCTAGATTTTCTTTATTAATTACTTCTTGTTTTTCATTAATTTCTAGTTTTCCTATGTTTTCTAGAATTTCTGTATATGTTTCAACATCTTCCGAATCATAATTATCTGTTTCTTCAGCATCTATTGCATTTATTTATAATTCACTGGTTTCTAGTTCTTTATTATTTATTTCAAATTTTTCTTTAAATTGATTTATCTCGTTTAATAACTTTTGTTCTTTATCTTTTTCTTATTTTTCTTTCTGTCTCTTTTCATATAAATCTTTTAGCATTTGTAGCTCTTTTTCTAATTCAGCAATCCTACTATTTTTAGTTTCTTCTATTTTTCGTATTTCTTCTGTGGTTTGTTGTTTTATTTTAGCTATTTTCTTTTTTCTGTCTATCTCTTCGTTTTCTCTTTCTATTCTTAGCATGACTGTCAACTTATCTTCTAATTTTAATTTTTCTTTTTCTAACATTAAATATAAATGTTCACCTATTTTCTTATATCCTCTTCCTAAATTAGAGAATACTATTTTTATTTTTAATCCTTCGTGATTTTCATATATTTTTTCATTTATTATGAATTCTTCTTTGTTCATTTTATTTAAATGTATATAGGTTATGTTGGTATATATATTCTAGACCATCTATTGTTGATTCTAAATTTGATATTTCTTATTTTTGTGCATTTATTGAATTTTTACTAACTCCGGCAATTATGTTAAACTGTAGTCTTTCTATCCTTATTTTTAATTCTTTACGTTTTTCAGATATTATTTTTTTTAATTCTTTATATTTTTATAATTTCTGTATGTTATTCATCTAAACAATATTTATAATATATTGGTGGATATCTAAATCTAATTTTATCATAATTAATAAATTAATCAAATAAATCCAAATATATACTACTTCTGATAGCTTTAAACAGCACAGGCTCTGATACCAATTGTAGGGGGTGCGAATAATACGGGTAACTTGAATAGATCTATTATAGGTCTAATGGATCTATTTTTATTTGTGTGTGGATATTTCTTCACTTCTCCAAATATTTTTATTTTTTGTTTACTTATTTTAATTTTATTAATGTTTATATGTTAGGGGGTGATTAAATGGTATTTGATTAAATTTTTACTATAATATTCTTTAGTTTTTTCTCTTAGTCTTTATAATTCTTTTATATTATTTTGAAGGTATTCTAAATATTCTATATCTTTTGTTCTAAAAGATTCAATTAAATTCTCTTTCATAAGTATCTCTGTTAATTTTATTTCTTCCATATCTTGTCTCCAATATTTTAAATACTCATAATCTATCATTTTATCCTAAAGTAGTTGTGATACTGCAAATTTCTTTGCAATAATTTAGTATAATTGTACTATGTCTGATATTAAATTCTAGGTTATCTATTTCGTTAATTATCCTGTCTTTTTCGTCTATGAATAATTCTATGTCTAAATCATATTCTAAATTGTCTTTTAATTCTAGTTGTTTTATAGTTTTATTTATCCAAATTAATCTTTCTTTTAATTGTTCTCTTCCTTTTCTAAGTTGGTTTCTATAATTAATTTCTTCGTATAGCCAACTTTGTTTTTCTCTAACTCTTTGAATATATTCTAGCATTCTTAATCTGTATAATATCCATTTGAATAATAACTATCTGAATTATTTCTACCAGAGAAATTTATATTTTCTAATTCCTCTTCTATCCAATTAGTACTTAGTAAGTCATCTTCATAACTAAATATTTTTTCCCATGTTATTTTCTTTATATCTTCTAATCTAAGTCTTTTATGATATATAAAACTAGTATCTTAGTTTCATCAGATATATATCTTGTCATATTATCCATCTTATGCTTAGGTTTCTTCGAATAACTTGGAATTAGATTTTAGCAATTAATTGCTTTATCATAGTATTTATAAGTTGTTTGTTTTAATCTTAATAATTCCTCTATATTTTCATTAAGTAATTCTATATATTTTATATCTTTAGTTCTCATATATTCTTCTAAATTTGTTTTCATTAATTTTTTTATTAATTGTATATTTTTCATATCCATTTTCCAATATCCTAAATACACGTAATTTATCATTGTTGATGTGCAGGTTTGGTATGTAAGTATTTGTAAGAGTAGTTAGGTAAGTGTGGTATATAATTTATTCTAGTCATAAAATATTTATCAAATATTTTTCCAATATGATTTTTCTTATATCTGCAATTTCTATACCATTAAGTACATACAAAACAAGTATTTTAAATTTATCTAACATTTCATCAGATAAATAAGTATTCATTTTTCATATGATGTTTTTTTCAAAATATTCCCTTCAATCATACACATAACAAAATATGATCATTTTAGATTATTATATACTAGATTATTCTTAAATAACATGTTCTTCGGTCACTATTAGCATGGTAATTTGGATGTTTTCCCCTTAAACAGCGCCTCTACTCTGGCTACTCCCCTATCACGACTTTCTTGCCTCACTGGTTTCACCTTTAGGATGGCATAGTTCTTAGGGATTTTTCTCCTTTTCCACTTTGCTAATAAACTTCTTAACATGCTATTTTTTGAATAAATTTACTATAAAGTAACTAACATAAACTTATTTTATCATATCATTATTGTTAGGAATTTATGAATTTAGCTATTCATAATCATAAATAAATATACCTGTTCTGGTAGATTTGATAATTCTGGGTTTTGTTCATCCATAGCTTTTGCTTTGAAATATATCTGTATTTTATTAAATATTCAAAAGTTTTTTGTTTACAAAGGAGGAGACTTGCTTTCAACACATGAAAGTCTTGCCTCTAACTGAGCAAATGCTTTGTTATTTATAACCTAAGAATGAAAACGCATATACTATTTTACTTTACACCTGTCCTAATATAAATTTACACGTTTTCTATATACATTTGTCCTAAAATAGCCAATAATGGCAACTGCTAAAAGCTAATAAATAAATAAAAGAAAAGTCAAAAAGTCTACCCTAGAAATAGTAAAGATATTAAATGTTTATATGATTCACGTATCTTATTTTTCACAAAGTTAGCTTTTTCTCTATATGTCGTTTCCTTCCTTTAATATTTTTGTCTCCTTGTCTTTCTATTATTGCTCCGTTGATTTTTATCTTCTAGCTGATGTTCTTATCTTCTTGGTTGGTTTTTTCTTTTATTCTAGCTGAACTTCTGGTATAATATTATCTCCTCTATTACATCTCAAACATTGATGTTCTGGATATTTATGTCCAATTATCTTGCAATATCTTGTTAATAATCCGTCTGAAATAAATCCTTTCCTAATTGCTCTTGCAGTAGATTATTTTTCTGGGTTAAGTAACCTCATTATCCATTGTCTAACATCTTCCATATATGTTTGTCGTAGTTCTCTTGAATTTGAATAAATCATTTAATGATCTCTTGAATAATAGCTTCATATTGGGTTTCCATTGATGTAATTATTTGCTAATTCTTGTATAATTGTAGCTATTCCAATAAGTCGTTTATTTGCGTAAAAATCAGGTATCTCGATTTTGGGTATCTCTGGCTGCTGCACAATATCTTCCGGTATAATCATATCTCTGGTTAATCCTATTTTTACAACTTGTATAACTGGTTTGATCTCGTCGTATAATATCTCTGCTGGTGCAGTATAAAACTTTACATAAAATAGATTTCCTTTGGTTACTCTTTTATTGGTGGTGAATACTTTATGTAATTCTTCTATAGCTGTTAGTTCTTCTCCATCTTGGGTATATACGGTATTTAATAATTCATAATCGAAACATGTTTTTATTAAGCTTGGATTGGTTTTGGGTAGTACGATTAGCTTGTTATAACCTTGCAATTTTTGGGTTATATAGTTTGTGTTTGGTTCTTGAATATTTGTAGATCTGGGGTTAAGGTTTAGAAAAGTTTGTACTTTGTAGATATTTTCTATATATCCTCGGGCTATATGGTTATAAGTTTTTTTTATCTTGGTTCAAACTATCTTGATATGTGGTAATTTGTGGGGGTATGTACTAGGGGTCTTTTTGTGCTTTTGGTATAAATGGTTTTTCAAATATCTTATTCATGTTCATGTTCTGGTATCTTTGTCCACTAACTCCTTTGCTTGTACCTACAATTGTAGATTGATAAACGTTATGGGTTTTATGGAGTGTCCCAACGTCTCCTTTTAGCTCTGAAATTTTAATGTCTTCCAATCGATATAGCTCTGCACACTGCTAAGTTAGCTGATTCATAGATTTAGACTTCAGTTTAACTTCATTAGTCTTTAGCTTTTCTATTTCATTACCCATACTGTCCACTTTTATTGAAAGCGTAGTTAGGGTTTTGAGTATTTTTTCTAAAGCATCATTTTCTATTATATCAGTCTGTGTAGCTTTGTCTTGATATGTAATCTGCAATAACATTTTTGTTAGTACTAATTACTTCAATTGTAAATATAAAATTTAATATATTTAATACTAGTCTCCGAATCTCTTTCGTTGTAACTGAATTTTGTATTTTCTTTGTTAACCACCAACGTACCTGTGTATTATCTGTCCGTACAATAAATTTATTATATACAATATATGACTCAAATGCTAATAAACATTTATATAATGAACATAATTCTTTTCTATTTATTTCCCATTTTATTTCTGTTTCATTAAACGTACTTGAGTAGTATCTACAATGATGTTCTAATTTTTCTTCTTCATATCTATATTTAAGTACTCCTCCATAACTACATTCACTAGCATCTGCTTCTACTATATATCTAAATTTTTTATTTTCGTCTGAAAATTGTAATTTTGGTAACTCTTTACAAAGTATTTTTATTTTCTGGACTTGTTTTTTATCTTCTTCGGTGTAATTATATTCTATATCCTTTTTTAATTTTTTTTGTAAAGGCTTTAGGTTTTCTGCTAATTTTGGTATATATTCTCTTACTTGGTTTACTAATCCTAAAAATGATTGTAATTTCTTTTTTGTATCTAATTCTTCTTTTGAATTTATTATTTTTTGTATTATATGTTGTTGTATTTTTACTCCACTTTTATCTATTTGTATTTCTAAAAGCTCTATCTAATTTTTCATAATTTCGGCTTTCTTTTTACTTAAACTTATTTATGATTTTTCTATTATATCTGTAAATTGTTCTAATAATTTTAAATGTTCCTCTTTAGTTTTTGTATATAGTAGTATATCATCTATGTATGCTATACAATTAGGTAATTGTTTAAAATAACTATCCATAAAATGTTGATATCTACCTGGTGCATTTTTATATCCAAATGGTAATACATTCCATTCATAAAATCCTTGTGGTACCATAAATGCGGTTAATTCCTTGGAATTTTCATCTAACTTTAAAAGGTAAAATCCAGATTTACAATCAAATTTACTAAAATAATTATATCCTTGTATTTATCTTATTTTTAGTATCTTATTTGGTATTATATGTCATAGTTTTTGCATTTAGGTTTCTATAATCAATAACCATTCTACTTTTTCCTCTTTTTTTGTCACTCTGTTTATTTACTATAAATGCTGGACTATTGTGTTTACTATTATTTTTTTGTATATACTGCTTTTCTAATAATTCATCTATATGCATTTTAAATTCTTTTAAATCGTCAAAATTATATGTTAATGATTTTTGAGTTATTATGTTATTTTTATCTATTAATTCAATTTTTATAGTAGTTTTATGTTTTTTCCATCCTTTTAATGGATCTTCACTATATAATTGTCTTAATTTTTTCTTTATTATTTCTACCTAACCTATTGAAAATATAGTTATTTGTTTTTTATTTATCGAAAATACAACTAGTTCTACTGTGTCTTCTGTATTTTTTATATTTTCTAATTTTTGTGTAATTTTTTCACTTCCTTCTATCCAATCAGTTTTCTTTCTTATTTTATTAATAACTCTTTTTGCTCTTACTTTTTGTTTACATGGTGTTGTAAACCACCAATCTGTTTTAGTTATTATATGTGGGTATAATTTATCTAAAAATGACATTTCTAAAAGCATATATTTTGATGTTAGTTCATAATTATAGATTTCTTCTATTGTTATTATTTTATCTCATATCTGTATTTTTACATTTTTAGCTTTATATGTAATTAAGCTTCCCACATTATTAAATCTTTTGACTACTATTGGTATTTTTAATTTATTCCATTTACTTTCTGGTAAACAGTTGTATCTACATAAGTTTACTTCTGCTCCTGTATCTATAATAGGTGTATAATACCTATTATAATATCCTTCTACTATTATTTTTACAAGTACGTATATTTTCATAACATGTTAAAGTTCTTTTTATGAATAATCTTTCTTTATTATATGTTATAGATAATTGTGTATGTTCTATATTGTATGGTTTTACTTGTTCTAACCATTTTATTCCTAATATTATGTCTGTTTTTTGCATTTCCTCATTTATTTGAAATTCTATTTTTATTTTTCTAACTCCTATTATTATTTCTTTTTCTGTCGTATCCTTAATGTCTATTAGACTCCTTGGTAGATCTGGGCATATATTACTATTAGATTTTATTTCTTCACTTTTTACTAGATATTTTGCTATATAATTTTCTTCTTGTCCTGTGTTTAAGAGTATTAAATATTCTTTTTCATTTATTGTTCCTATTATATAATATTGCTTTAAATTAACTGTTGAAGTTGTTTCATAACTTGTTCTTTTTTATGAGCTTGATGATTCTGTTTTTTCATGAGTTATTCTTTTTGCTGTGTTTATTCTATCATTTATTATTTCTAAATCTTCTTTTATATCTATGTCTTTGTAACTATAATCATTATTATCAATTGTTTTTACAAATTGTTCGAAAGGACTTTCTATTTGTATTTTATTAATTTTATTTTTTCCCGTTATTTTATGTTTTGTTGTTAATACATATAGATTTTTACATCTTGCTGTAAATATTTTGCTTCCTGGGGTTAGTTCTATTCCTGATATTTTCCAATATAATACTAATGATTTATCTATATTTTTATCTGTTATTGCTACTGAATAATTCGCACTTATTATAAATTTAAATTTTTGGTATATTAAATTTCCTTTTATAACGGTTATTATACTTTTTTTCTATAGGTTTTATAATTCTCATCTGCTAAATATAATTCTATTGGTGTATCTATTCCTTCTCTAAAATATGCTTTTATCAATATCTCTGTTCCTCCAAGGTGTACATATTTTATTGGGTCTTTATTTTTTATATCGTTTATTTCTTTATTAATTATTCTTTTTGTTACTAGTGGTATACTAGCTCTTCCTTTTGCATATCTACAATCTATTACATGTTCATTTTGGCTTACAACGTAGTATTCTTCCTTTTTTCTACTAAATATATTTTTTATTGTTGGTATTTTAAATATTTTTTCTACACTTAAGTCTAACTCTTTTCCTTTTATTTCGTCAAATATATTATTGTCAAATGTTATTTTTTGATTTGTTCCTTCTTCATTTAAATATTCTTCCTTTGTTATTATTTTATATCTTCTTCAGTTATTTGGTTCATTTTTATATCTTTTTCAATCATTTGATTCATCTAATTCACTATCTATTTCATTATCTGTTTCATTCTCCGAAATTTCATATATACTATCTTCACTTTCTAATTCATAATCTATATAATCTATCTGCATATATTCTGTATTTTCTATTTTTATTTCTAATATTTATTTCTTTTTTGGATTTTTTGGTAGTTTACAATCTCTAGCTAAATGTCCTAGTTTTCAACAATTATAACAAGTACATTCTTTTATAGATTTCTTTTTTCTATATGATCTTTTATGTTTATAATTTTTTACATAATATCTTTTTCTTGGTTTCTTATATTTATATTTTGATTTTTTGTATTTCTTATATTTCTTATGTCTTTTTTTTTTCTTATAATATCTTTCTTCACATTCAAATTGAGGTGCTATTTTATCTTTGCAACATGCTAAATTTCTTATTAATGTTTTTTCCATTTTTATTTCTTCTCTATATTTTTCACATAGATTTCTATACCATTGTTGTAAAAATTTTATTCTTGCTCCTAGGTATCTACTATTTTTGCTTCATCCCAACTCTTTATTAATTTTGAACTAAATGGCTCAGGTAATTTACTAAAATATAATCTTCTTATTTCTTTACTTTCTTCTATATTATATGTTCCTTTATAATAATATTCTTTAAATGCGCACATATACTCATCTATATAGCACATATTACATATTAATAGTTTTAATATTAAATTTTTATTTATATCTTTTTCTTTATTTTGCTCTTCTTCTTCTGTTGTTACACTACTAAATTCATCTCTTATAGTTATTTCATATTTTTTCAATATTTTTGTTGGTAGTATTTTAGTAGGTGTTGATGTTCCTTCTGTTTTATTATCAAATCTTAGTACTTTTTTACTTGCTTTAGCTAGGTTTAAAAACCATAATTTTACTGTTCCTATTAATGTCTTTTCTATATATTCTGGTGTATTTGTTGTATCTATTTTATTATCTAATAATTATTTTGACATGCATCTCACCCATAATTATATTATTTTATTTGTGTCTATTACACAATTTAAATTTAAAAAATTATAATTAATTATTTATTTTAATATCCATTTATTATATTCATCCTTTGAATTATATCCTTTAAACTCATGGTTTCTCTTCACTGGTGGCTATGAAGATTATCATAGACGATGAAGAGTTTCAGCTCTTTTTCCTAGAGCAAATTGTTCTAGGCATTTCCTTTTTTGTTATTATGTTTTTCATCTTTATTTAGTTTGATTTTGTTGCATTCTTAAGTGGATAAGCCTTGTTGGGCTTGTTGTGGTTTGGGATTTTGTACAGAACCTTTTTTATGCATTGAATAAATGGCCTTTATGCCTTCTTTGATTTTTTTAAAAAAAAATTACCACAAAAATTATTTTCTTTTCTATCGAGATAAAGATTTATCTGATATAGCATCTTTATCCTACAAAGATAGAAATAAGATCTGATTATATCATACCTTTCGCCGGCCTACTTATAGTATATTGTTGTGATTGTTGTTGTTGTTTTAATAAGCTAAATTTAGTGCAAGGGAAGACAATCCTATTTATTAATTCCACGGTATGAACCTCCTAACAAATTTCATCTCTCTCATGTATATACAAAGATAACCTCGAGTTTTGAACCTAAATAACACATAAATTTAGAATTGTGACTGAAATATGATACAAACTAATGTAGAATAAAATTATATACAGTGCATTAATTGAGGGCGCTATATAAGGCATTACACAGAACTAGCATTAACAACCATTATTGTACAATGCCACGTAGCACACAAAATTAGTGCACTATACCTGGCAGTAAAATCAACTAACACTTGGTTTCTTTTGATAGCTTAGATTTATTTGGTTTCTTTTGATAGCTTAGATTTATAAGTAAGTTACATTATTTGTTTTTTCCCTTGTATTATATGATTTGTTCGTCGATGCTATTTTACGTTGATTATTTAAATCAATAAAGAACTAAAATAAGAATTATCATAAATAAATATATGGGCAACAAATATAATATATACAGTAACTATACAAACCTATTTCAAACTAATAATTAAATTTGGATATGGCTAACTAAATTAAACTTTGAATGTGGCTAACCAAATTACACTAATAATTAAAATTTATACATGGTTAACTAAACTAAACTAATAACTAAACTAAATCAAACATTTTTAGTTAATAAATAAATCAAGTAACGGCCAACTAACTACAAAGAAATTAGCTAACTACCAATTAAATAATTACTTAAATTAACTAATTAAAAATATCTTAACAATTAAAAGTATAATTAAAGAATAAACTAACTAACCATTAATATAATAATTAAACTAGCATTAAGAAATAAACTAACAAATAATTAAACGAAGAATTAAACTAATAATTAAGCTTTAGATACAGTAGTGTTAATTTTTAATAAGGATTTCTTGGCCATTTCTAAAGTTTAAATGTTAGAATAACATTACGTATCAAAATTGTTAATTATTAATAAAATATTTTAATTTTAATTGAAAAGATTATTAAGTATTATAAGCAAGAAAATTAATATATGCATTAATTATAAAAATAAATTAATATATGCATTAATTATAAAAAATTAAAATCTTAATAATGAAATTGTAGATATAATTAACTAAATTAAACTAATATTATATTTGTTCTTAAATCATTCTACATATTTAATTATTAGATTAACTGTCACAACCCAAAAATCGAGGTCATGATGTGAAATGATTCTAATTATGAGAATTAGAATCAAAAGCAGAAATTAAAATAGAGAAGAAATTAGGGATGAGAAGTGAAGAAAGACAGTCTCAATTGAATTTACGATTGAACAAAAGAGAAGTGACTTGAATTCAACAAATTGAGAAACACAAATGAATCCACAAATCTGCCTCAATTATGGAAATCAAGCAAAAAGGTTCTAAATAAACAATGAGAATCCACCTAATTACTAACATAGAATTAACTATAATAAGATAATCTAGACTAATGGGAATCTACCTTTGAACTATAAACTCAAAGGAGTTTCTTCAAATATCAAGCCAAAACATTCTAAAGAAGGAATAAGCTAGGACATCTATTTATACTTATTGCCTTAACAAGAGTAGCCCATTACAAAAATAGTCCAAAAGTGACTATTAAAGAAATAACTCACAAGGACCCTTCCTAATTGTTAAAATGACATTTTCAACTCCCTAGTCCCTTGGTTGATCACCAAATAGGCTTGAGCTCACCAAACATGAGATTCCATTGCCAACATGGGTGAGCCCAAATTTCCCATTGCTAATGTATCATTTGGATTGCTTATGTGGAAGCTTCCATCGCCAAAATGGGCAGTGAATGCCTTCCTTGGTCCCTTCAATGTTTTTCTTGGTGTTGTCCTACTTTCAAGCTTTCTTCCGTAGTTTGATCTAATTCATATATGGGTCTTTGATCTCTTCCATCAAAGCTATCTCCCAAAGCTTAAGCACTCCTATATATGTTCCTTCAATGGCATTCAAGGACTCCATTTCTCATTCATGGAATGTATCAGTTTGAAATGTGTACTTTCTTTGAAGTAAGTCCCAAGCAACTTATTACATCTTCAAAGTGAGCATGGCTTAGATCCCATTGACTGGACCTCGAAGTATAAGTTTAGCACGAGTTGAGCTGACCATCTTTGTATCATCCTCTCCTTCTTTAAAAGTATTCGTCCTCGAATTAGAACCTTGCAAGAAGATAAGAAGGACAAGCAACCAAAAGTTCCTTATAGTATAAGGGTTAGTACCATGGTTAGTACAAAAATTATTACACCAAGGGGGGAAATCTCAAGGAACAACCAAGTATCTCCTATTATCATGACTATAAAGTCTATATATGGAGCACAAAGACATTCACCATTCCGCATATCAAGAAACTGGGTCCATCCTAATGATGGTACCTCTATATGCTCAAATACCACCCAAAGGGTAATTAACTCCTGGCTAAGTAAAAGCTAAAATACAAGGTAGATCCAAGTTATGCCCTTCACATATGCACTATCCCAATTCATGTATGGGATTACTCTCGTGTTATTTTTGGGGTCAAAAGAAAATGATACCTATAAAACATACCTAAGAACTCTCCAAGGTGTGGAAATGCACACTTATAATGACACAACCAAATAAGAAACACCAAAACCCCAATGGTTACCACAAAAGAGTTTATGATCTGTGGTACTCATATTTGTAGCTTTATAAGCCTTAATTGAATCTGTGAAGATATATATTTCTATTTCCACTTTAAAAGGGTGCTCCTCATTTGTTGGCTTTGTCAATATAGATTATTAAGGTTTCTTTAAGAAAATCATGGTCCTAGTTAAAGGAAAGGTATTATCATAAATCATAGGGTTGAGATGTGATTGTCGTCTTTTCCATAACCTTTGGTTTGCCAACGAATACAATGTTGGAGCTCAGTCAATTCATAAATGTCTCCATTGGTGTATGCAGAAATATATTATCAAGATCAATAACGTAATGGACTTCATGCTATTTGTTAATTGATTATTTTATAAGAACAAGGTCCCTTCATCATCTGTTTAGTTCTATAGAATAAACTACATGGTTGATAAGCTCAATCATTAATTATAGAATCTCTCACTATTTTTTAAAAGGTAATAAACCTATCCATTCTCTTTCTCTTGAGAACCATTAATTGAAACTTAGACAAATTTCTTGGTTCAACTCTCTTTGTTATTTTATGGGTACAAAAATCTATTTTTAATCCACAATAACTTCAAATATAAGTTCAACCAACTTAAGAACTATTGAAATGAAGTTTCAATAACTTCAAACAAATGTTCAACTAGTTGAAGAACAATCAATATGAAGTTCAAACTATTTTTCCAAAAACAGTAAAAGCAACCTTAATAAAGAGATGAAGACAAAAATTATAGAATCAAGTCAATTGAATTTAAGGTGTGTCCTTGTGAAATTTTATTCCTCATGTATCCGAGGTTATGGGATATGGCCACCCAGAGTAAAATAATTCACTTCAGTAATAAAACTACCTCAAATCACCTGAACATAAAACTCACTCAATGGTTTGTTAATCACACAATTGTTTTTCTTAAGAAGAAGAAGTTCGTCATTTCTAAATTTTGTAACATTACCTATGAAATAATTCAGATATTTATATTCAAAAGGCGATGCTTCATAAAAGAAGTAATGGTTCTTTAGAAGACACAACTTTCTTAAATATTTTTGACCTGCTGACCCTATCTTAACGCACAGGTGGCCAATATGCGGACGAAAGTCTCTTATTTTTCATTTTCTGAATGTTTTGACTCTTTTTCAAACTTAACTTACATCTGCAGATGATGAGATCCACCCGTATATCATCTTTCCGCTTTGAAATAGTGCCTTGAAGGGTCACGTTCCTTCTAGGTGTGAGTGACATATGTATGGATATGCCATATGTGACCGCAAAGGGTGAAATATTTTTCTATGAGAGATTTGGATTAAAACTTCACTAATTCTCAAGTTTGAAATGATTTTTTTCAAAAAAAGATAGTCTCTCGATCGATCATTTGATAAATCCAAATCTATATCTGAAGCCGAATCCATAGGCAATCGGACAAAATATGATGACGACGTGAGGGTTGTCTCATTTTTACCTCATGATCCCCATATGGGAATGATTCTTAATTTAAATATAATAAAGTTTCTTTCTCTCATCAATGTGGGAGAAATTTACTTCCTTAAAGTGAACGCAATTAACTTTTCCCCCCAATTTCCATTCACATTTATACTTAGAATCCAATAACCCCCACATGGATGAGGAATGACTATTTTATAAAAAATTTACGGACAAGTGTGTGGTCTAAAAGCGAATATTAATTGCATTTTGAAAAATACATTTCTTGTTGAACATTCCATAGTAAAATTTCATCGGATGCACTCAATCAATTGGTAGAAGTGATATCTTACAACCTTTGAAGTTTAACGTTCACCTAGACAATAAATGTCACACAACTAGCCTTTTATCATTTATGGTTCTCACGGTTTTGGTCATTTCAGCTTTGAATAAAATCTAATTTTATAAGATCTTAGAGAATAAGTCTTTACTATCATTCTGCTCCAAGCGGCTTTCACTTCACCCTCAAATAGGTGATTCCTAAACGTTTAATCCTGTAGCTCAAACTTTTTGGCTAAATCTGCAAACAAAGAAACCATTAAAAAACATCAAACTATAAGTCTTATCCTTGTTTCTTCAACATTGTCTTCATCACGAGAACAATTAAGTTAATTAAAAATGTGAAACCATCAGTCACAACTTTGTTTGATCTCCTTGAACCTAGCTCTTGGAATCTTCAGTCTACTAAGTAGAGTTACTATCATGATGACTTTTCCTCGACCGTAAACCCATTTCCTTCTATGATCTCACATCTCCCTCTTTAGATAGGATTTTTGTAAGTGGATCTAGCCTATTATCCCTTGACATAACATAGTCGAATATGATAATTTCACTAGCGAGAAGTTCTCTAATGATATTATGTCTCCATCTTATATGACCAAATTTACTGTTATACATCATGCTCCCTTTCCTACCTATTTTCGCTTAACTGTCACATTGTATGTATCTAGGTGCCTAATTTTTTAGAAAATAAGAAATATCTTCCATGAAATTCTTGAGCCATTTTGTTTCTTCACTGGCTTTATCTAATGCGATAATGTTAGATTCCTTTATAGAGCAGGCAATCATATCTATTAGGATGAATTCCAATAGACTGCTCCTCCACCTAAAGTAAAGACATATCCATTCATGAATTTTACTTCATTGAATCTAGTGATAAAATTTAAATCACTATATCTGTAACGCCCCAAAAACGGGTCCCGGAGCGTCACACGGTGCTTGAGGCTACGAGTAGCCCTAAGCTAACCCTTTGAGCCATTTTCATTCAGTTCAACACAAATCAACGAGGTTTCCATAAATAACCCTCAAATATCAATGGAGTAATCATCATCCAAGAATTAAAGAATTTCAGAAAGATAACAAAATATGACTTATTAGTCAACTCCCAACATCTATACTAGTCTAATAAGCCTCTAAGAAAATTAATAAAACCAGCGAGCCATTGAGACATTCCCCAACTGACTCATACTCAATTATCAAATGAAAACAATTCTATGAAACCAACATCAGACATCACGTCCTCGGAACATGAGGACTCACCACAACAGAGGATGTAGAACAGCGTGCCCAAAAAATCACTGTCGAACCTGGAACTAAGCACTTGAACCTACATTCCGAGAAAATCCAGCCCACATCCGAAGATGTGGGTCAGTACCATGGAAAGAAACTGAGTATATGGGGGTGTATGCAGTTGTATAAACATCATCATCATAAATATTTATAAGAAATATGCAGGACGTATGAAAGACTCACATAGCCCAAAGAAAATCATCATAATCATGAGAGGATGAAATAAGTATAATAACACATGTGAGTCATCATATAATTTGTCAATCACTTTCAGATCATCAAGAATATCAATTCTCATAATGTAAGTATCATTTAAATCTTTCGAAGGAATAACTTTCACAATTCCACTTTCAAATCACTTCACCATTCACCATAGACACAAGGAAACTCACACACACTAGGAGATCCTATAACCGACATAAACCATGTGAGCTACATGGAGTCCAAAGTACAACCCACATTGGGGAGAGCCGTCCTATCCTTGCCATCGGAGTAGGACTATCGATATTAAATCTACACAAACTAGTGATCACTATATAAATCAGCCTCAGGCTTACTCCTACGGGGGCACGGAGTTCTAGGGAAGTAAGGTCGCTTTATACTTTCCACTCGGTGCTAAAGATTTTTCCCGGACTTAGCTCAGATCATTTCAAAGATAATCCACAACAAAACTATTTCAGTAATATATAAATATACATCGGGAGCCATCATGCTTCCCATCTATCAAAATCAACCACGTTGTGGATTTCTTTCACACTCGAGTTCAAAACAACTCCATTAAGACCAAAAGGTCAAATCATTCAAAATATCTCAAATATTATACATCAACGTGCTTATAACACACACTTTCTAAAAAAACACAATTTCCAATGGGGATTCACGACCTAAATATCAAAATCATGATAAATATCGTTCAAGATTCATGCTTTATATCACCACACATGTAAATTCATCTTTCAAAATCATAAACATCAAGATTTTATCATAATCATCATAAGATATGGGTTCATGCTTCAAATTCATAAAAATCAAATAAAAATCATGCCTTTGTAAAGAAAATTACTTTTGGGCACAAGAACGAAAGAGAGTTCTTGTTGAAAAACCCCACATACCTTGAATGATGAACTTTAGATCGATACTCATTTTTGAGATGTTAATCGTGCCTTCGAATGATGGTTCTTGGAGTTCTTGAACTAGGAACTTGGAATCTTGAATAAATTTGCAGAATTAATGGAAAACTTTGGAGGTTCTTGAAGTTGGATGTAGGAGCTTAGGGTTTTCTTTTTGAGGGAATTTGATGAAATATAACATATAATGATTCTAATAGGCTTTAATATAGGGTTTGAACGGATTTTGGGTGAGGAGGAATGACCAAAACGCCCCTAAAAATCAAATAATTCTCGAATCTGTCCTTTGGTGGACTGTTTTGATAGTCTAAAGTAGATCAACCATAACGTTTTACTCCGATATCCAAATTGGATGAAACTAATTTCATTAGAAAAATAACTCTCATATCTTTCCGTTGATATATAGTATCTCACCCAGATCATTGTGTACAAGAATTTATGATCGTTTAAAGTTGACCCAAAAATTCACTTTTGATAGGCTGAAGTAGATCGACCATAACCTTTTCCTCCGATAGAAAAATTGGATGAGACTAATTTCATAGGAAAGAGGACTCACAGAGCTTTCCGTTGATATATAGTAGATCACCCAGATCATTATGTACAAAAAGTTATGATCATTTAAAGTTGGAGAAAAAATACGCCAAGCCTCAGTACTTTTTCCTGTACGTTTTACTGTTCACTACTATTCACGGTTCGATCGGAATGTTCATAACTCGTCGCTCGGGTGTCCGTTTTGGATGATCCACATATAGTTCGAAAGATTATTTGATACTCTACGGAATGGTGGGTCATAATATAAGACATTCCGCATGGAAAATTTATAATTCATTCTAGAAGATAGAACCCAACACGTTTACGCATAAAATTTCAACGAAAAATTTCCCGGGGTATTACATCATCCCCCCTTTGGAAACATTCATCCTCAAATGACACTAGACATGCCAAGATTAGATAGGGAATAGAGCATACGGCTGAAACCATTCGTTAGACTCATCACCACATCATTTCTCACTCCGAATGCCACATGGAATGCATAAATTCAAGAAACTACAGCTGAACACATAATAAATGACAGCTGAACTGCTGCAACTTTTATCAAAAGTGCATGATTTAGGAAAGAACGGTACCTTCTGCTTGATCGGAGTTCGCAAAAAATAGGTGCGGGTACTTGGATCGCATATCTGCCTCAGCTTCCCAAGTTGCACCCTCAACAGATTGGTTTCGCCACAACACCTTGACCAAGGGAACTTCTTTGTTCCTTAGTATTCGGACACTGAAATCAAGAATCTCAATAGGAATATCATCAAAAGAAAGATTTTCTTGAATATCAGCACTCACAGAGGAATCCACTACCACATCATCGCTAATATGCTTTCTAAGCATGGAGACATGGAATATTGGATGAACAGAGGACAACTCGAAAGGCAACTCAACCTCATAAGCTACCTTACCAACACGACTAAGAATTTTGTAAGGACCAACATAACGGGGACTAAGTTTCCCCTTCTTTCCGAATCTCTTCACCCCCCTCATGGGTGAAATTTTCAGATACACTAGGTCACCAACTTCAAACTCAAGGTCTCTCCTTCTAACATCTGCATATGACTTCTGACGACTCTGCGCAGTTTTCAACCTTTCCCTAATCAACTTAACTTTTTCCATAGCCTCAAATACCGAATTAGGACCACTCACAGCCGTTTCACCCACCTCGAACCAACTTATGGGTGATCTACACTTCCTATCATATAAGGCTTCAAACGGACCCATACCAATACTAGAGTGGAAACTGTTATTGTAAGCAAACTCTATCAACGGTAAGTGATCATCCCAACTTCCCTTAAAGTCAAGTGCACAAGCTCTCAACATATCCTCTAAGGTCTGGATGGTCCGCTCAGCCTGACCATCGGTCTGCGGATGAAAAACAGAACTCAAAATCACTTGGGTACCAAGATCCTTCTGAAAAGCTTTCCAAAATTGTGAAGTGAACTGAGTACCCCTATCCGAAATAATAGACAAGGGAACTCTATGCAGTCTGACTAGCTCTCGGATATACAATCTAGCGTAATCCTCAGCAGTATATGAAGTATGAACAGGCAAGAAATGAGCAGACTTAGTCAATCTATCAACCACAACCCAAATGGAATCATGATGGCATCGGGAAGGAGGTAAACCAATCATGAAGTCCATATTTATCTCTTCCCACTTCCAGGTGGGAATACTAAACTCTTGCATCATACCACCAGGTCTTTGGTGTTCAACCTTAACCTGTTGGCATATTGCACACTTAGCTACAAACACTGCTATATCTCTTTCTTCATGCCACTCCACCAATAGATTTCCCGCAAGTCTCGGTACATCTTGGTGGCACCAGGATGAATAGAATATCGCGCCCCGTGCGCTTCAGCCATAATCCTCTGTCTCAGATCATCAACATTTGGGACACACAATCTACCCTGCAATCTCAACACACCTTCTCCCCCTTGGGAGAAAACCTCTACTTTTTGGTCCTTGACTGACTCCTTAAGTCTGACCAAACTAGCATCTAAGTATTGCTTTTCCTTCACTTCCAAAACCAAAGAGGATTTGGAACTACTCTGAACCCCTATACTACCTTCAGCAGAGTCAAATAACCTAACCGCCAATCTAGCCAAACGATGTACATCACGAGCCAACTCTTTCTTACCTTCTACCACATGCGAAACACAACCCATGGACACTCTACTTAGGGCATCCGCCACAACATTGGCCTTGCCCGGATGGTACAACACACTCATATCATAGTCCTTTAACAATTCTAACCATCGTCTCTACCTAAGATTCAATTCTCTCTGGGTAAACACATAATGCAGACTCTTATGATCAGTGAAAACATCAACATGGACACCATACAAATAGTGTCTCCAGATTTTCAAAGCAAACAATACATCAGCCAACTCAAGGTCATGGGTGGGGTAATTTTTCTTATGGGGTTTCAACTGTCTAGAAGCATAAGCTATCACCTTACCCTTCTGCGTCAATACGAAACCCAAACCAACTCTCGAAGCATCACAGTACACCACAAAACCATTAACACCATCAGGCAAAGTCAAAATAGGGGCTGAAGTGAGTCGAGTCTTCAACTCCTGAAAACTCTTCTCACAAGATTCGGACCACAAGAACTTCACTTTATTTTGGGTCAACCGAGTCATAGGAGACGCTATAGAGGAGAAACCCTCAACAAGACGGCGGTAATAGCTAGCTAAACCCAAGAAACTTTGGATATCAGTCGGAGAAATAGGTCTAGGCCAATTTCTAACAGCTTTGGTCTTTTGGGGATCAACTCTAATACCCTCGTAAGAAATGATATGACCCAGAAAAGCAACTGACCTTAGCCAAAACTCACACTTACTAAACTTGGCAAACAACTTGTGATCTCTAAGGGTTTGCAAGACAGTTCGGAGATTATCAGAATGTTCATCCTCACTGCGGGAGTACACCAGTATATCATCGATGAACACTATGACAAACATATCTAGATATGGTCTGAACACTCGATTCATGAGGTCCATGAAAGCTGTTGGGGCATTAGTTAACCCGAAAGACATAACAAGAAACTCAAAATGGCCATAACGAGTTCGGAAAGTGGTTTTTGGGATGTCACACTCCCTAACTTTGAGTTGATGATAGCCGAAATGAAAGTCTATCTTTGAGATATAACTTGCACCTTGCAATTGGTCAAACAAATCATCTATTCTCGGAAGGGGGTACTTATTTTTTACGGTGACTTTATTCAGTTGGCGGTAATCAATGCACATACGCAAAGAGCCATCTTTCTTTCTCACAAACAACACAGGAGCACCCCAAGGAGAAACACTAGGCCTTATGAAACCCTTATCTAGTAGATCTTTGAGTTGCTCTTTCAACTCCTTAAGTTCTGCAGGGGCCATACGGTAAGAAGGAATAGAAATGGGTTGAGTATCGGGAAGAAGATCAATCCCGAACTCTATCTCTCTATCAGGAGGTATCCCTGGGAGATCATCCGGAAAGACATCGGAAAACTCATTGACGACGTTAACAGACTGGAGAGTTGGAGTCTCAGACTTAGTGTCTTTGACTCTAACCAAATGGTAAATACACCCCTTGGAAATAAGCTTTCTAGCTTTGAGGTAAGAGATAAAATGACTCTTGGGTGACACAGAATTCCCAGACCACTCAAACACGGATGCACCCGGAAACTAAAACTTGACCATTCGAGTACGATAATCAATAGAGGCATAAGAAGAATACAACCAGTCCATACCCAGAATCACATCAAAATCTACCATGTCTAACTCAATCAGATCAGCCAACAAGACTCTATGAAGAATGGTAACAGGACACTTTTTATACACTTTCTGGGCAACAATCGAATCACCCACTGGGGTAGAAACTTGGATAGGCTCAGGAATAATCTCAGGACTCATTTCAAAATTCACAGCAATCAAAGGTTTAACATATGAGAAACTGGATCCAGGATCCAACAAAGCATACACATCAAACTGAAATATACAAAGCATACCAATAACAACATCGGGAGAGTCCTTCTGTTCCTGGCGGGACTGTAAAACATAGAATCTATTTTGGCGCTGCCCGCCAGCATTGCTAGAAGAGGCGCCCTGAGCTGAGGCTGGGCGAGTTGCTGGAACTGGAGCACTAACAGTCTGAGTCTGGGTTTGAGGGAGATAGTCACGACGCCCTTGTCCATCCTATGGACAATATCTAACTCTGTGACCCATGTCACCACACCGGAAATAACCCCTCTTCTCACCCCAAGACTCACCCGAATGAGCCCTACCACACTTAGGACACAGGGGACAATTTGGCTTACTGCCAGCACTGTACTGGGACCTGGATGCATATGACCTGCTACCTTGCTCCTGCCTACCTCTAGGCACGAGAGCACTAGCAGATGATGGTGCTAGCATAGACGAACGATCCTGATACTGAGGGAGACTCCCTCCCTGTAATCTAGTCTGACCCTATCCGTGCTGCTCGGACCTAGCTCTCTTATTCCGTCTCATTCTATCTCTCTAATTTATCTTATCTGCCTCAATCTGTTGGGCATAAGTCATCATCCTAGAAAGATTCATCTCACTATTCAGCATAGCAGACCTACACTCCTTAACCACAAAACTAGACACTCCAGTCACAAACTTACTCATACTAGTCCGATTATCAGCCACAAAGTCAGGAGCATACTTAGCCAACTAATTAAACTTTAGAAAGTACTCCCTAACAGTCATAGAGCCCTATCACAGGTTCATAAACTCTTCCACCTTCGCCTCCCTCATCTCCAAAGGGAAAAACTTATCCAGGAATGCATCCTGGAACTCTTGCTAAGTCGTAGGGACAGCTCCCTCCCCTCTACCTTTTCTCTAAGCAAAAACCCAGTCATCAGCAATGTCTTTCAACCTATACGCAACCAACTTCACACTATGTTCCTCAGATACATGCATCATCTGAGTAATTTTCCGCACCTCCTCTAAAAACAACCGTGGATCATCATCAGACTTGGACCCATAGAATTCCGGCGGATTCATCCGCATGAAGTCATAGATCCTGGCAGCAGCTGAATCACCTCCTTGCTGCTGTGGAGCCGGGGCCGGGTTGGCTTGAACATTTGCAGTAACATCTTGGGCCAATGCCAGAAAGGCCGCCCAAAATTCAGCATGAGATACGTTTTCATTCAATGGGTCAGCGGGTTGAAGTTGCTGACCATCATTATTTCTTCTCGCTCGACGTGGAGGCATATTTCTGAAAGAGGAGAGCACGAATCGATAGCAGAGAGAGACACTTTAAGCATGATAGACTTCTGAAAGAAAGAATCACACTTTTTCCTAAAATATCTTGTAGCCTCTTGCTCATAGATGTGGCGCGCTACACACCGATGATCAAGACTCTACTTAACGCGACTTGTCAGACTCCCTAGGACACCTTAAAACCTTAGGCTCTGATACCAAGTTTGTAACGCCCCGAAAATGGGTCCCGGAGCATCACACGGTGCTTGAGGCTACGAGTAGCCCCAAGCTAACCCTTTGAGACATTTTCATTTAGTTCAACACAAATCAACGGGGTTTCCAAAAATAACCCTCAAATATCAACAGAGTAATCATCATCCAAGAATAAAAGAATTTCAGAAAGATAACAAAATACGACCTATTAGTCAACTCCCAACATCTATACTAGTCTGACAAGCCTCTAAGAAAATCAATAAAACCAGCGAGACATTGAGACATGCCCCAACTGACTCATACTCAGTTATCGAATGTAAACAATTTCATGAAACCAACATTAGACATCACGTCCTCGGAACATATAATTCTGAGAAAATCCAGCACACATCCGAAGATGTGGGTCAGTACCATGGAAAGGAACCGAGTATATGGGGGTGTATGTAGTTGTATAAACATTATCATCATAAATATTTATAAGAAATATGCAGGATGTATGAAAGACTCACATAGCCCGAAGAAAATCATCATAATCATGAGAGGATGAAATAAGTATAATAACACATGTGAGTCATCATATAATTTGTCAATCACTTCCAGTTCATCAAGAATATCAATTCTCATAATGTAAGTATTATTTAAATCTTTCGAAAGAATAACTTTCACAATTTCATTTTCAAATTACTTCACCATTCACCATAGACACAAGGAAACACACACACACTGGGAGATCCTATAACCGACATAAACCATGTGAGCTACATGGAGTCCAACGTACAACCCACGTTGGGGAGAGCCATCCTATCCTTGCCATCGGAGTAGGACTATCGATATCAAATCCACACAAACTAGTGATCACTATATAAATCAGCCTCAGTCTCACTCCTTCGGGGGCACATAGTTCTAGGGAAGTAAGGTCGCTTTATACCTCCCACTCGGTGCTAAAGATTTCTCCCGGACTTAGCTCAAATCATTTCAAAGACAATCCATAACAAAACAATTTCAGTAATATATAAATATACATCGGGAGCCATCATGCTTCCCATCTATCAAAATCAACCACGTTGTGGATTTCTTTCACACTCGAGTTCAAAACAACTCCATTAAGACCAAAAGGTGAAATAATTCAAAATATCTCAAATATTCAACATCAACGTGCTTATAACACACACTTTCTAAAAAAAATACAATTTCCAATGGGGATTCACGACCCAAATATCAAAATCATGATAAATATCATTCAAGATTCATGCTTTCTATCACCACACATATAAATTCACCTTTCAAAATCATAAACATCAAGATTTCATAATAATCATCATAAGATATGGGTTTATGCTTCAAATTCATAAAAATCAAATAAAAATCATGCCTTTGTAAAGAAAATTACTTTTGGGCACAAGAACGAAAGAGAGTTCTTGTTGAAAACCCCCACATACCTTGAATGATGAACTTTAGATCGATACTCATTTTTGAGATGTTAATCATGCCTTTGAATGATGGTTCTTAGAGTTCTTGAACTAGGAACTTGGAATCTTGAATAAATTTACAGAATTAATGGTGAACTTTGGAGGTTCTTGAAGTTGGATGTAGGAGCTTAGGGTTTTCTTTTTGAGGGAATTTGATGAAATATAACATATAATGCTTCTAATAGGCTTTAAAATAGGGTTTGGACGGATTTTGGGTGAGGGGGAATGACCAAAACGCCCCTAAAAATCAAATAATTTCCGAATCTGTCCTTTGGTGGACTGTTTTGATAGTCTGAAGTAGATCAACCATAACGTTTTACTCTGATATTCAAATTAGATGAAACTAATTTCATTAGAAATAGAACTCTCAGATATTTCCATTGATATATATTATCTCACCCATATCATTGTGTACGAGGAGTTATGATCGTTTGAAGTTGACCCAAAAATTCACTTTTGATATGCTAAAGTAGATCGACCATAACTTTTTTCTCCGATAGACAAATTGGATGAAACCAATTTCATCGGAAAGAGGACTCGCAGAGCTTTCCGTTGATATATAGTAGATCACCCAGATCATTATGTACAAGGAGTTATGTTCATTTAAATTTGGAGAAAAAATACACCAGGCCTCAGTACTTTTTCCTGCACGTTTTACTGTTCACTACTATTCACGGTTCTATCGGAATGTTAATAACTCGTCGCTCGGGTGTCCGTTTTGGATGATTCACATATCGTTGGAAATTTTATTTGATACTCTATGCTATGGTTGTTCATAATCTAAGACATTCCGCACGAAAAAATTATAATTCATTCTAAAAGATAGAACCCAACACGTTTACGCACAAAATTTCAACGAAAAATTTTCCGGGGTATTACAATATCCTACAATTATCCCATGATATTTAGTATAATGCAAAGTATAGTATTGAGTATGGTTTAGATATCCCAAAACACTTTTCATTATCATCCAATGAGTTTGATTGGGATTACTCATGTACCAAATTAATTTACTAATAGCACATGCTATGTCTGATCACGTACAATTCATGATATATATGAAACTTCCCACGCTCTTGCATTGTCCAACTATGAGAACTTTTACCTTCTTTCTTTTAAAGTGCAAAGCTCACATCCAATGGAGTTTTAGCAATATTAAAATTTAAGTACTTAAACTTATCAAGTACCTTTTTAATGTAATGAGACTGTGATAATGCTAACTTATGTGGAGTTCTATGAAGTCTTATCCTTAATATCACATCATCTACTCCAAGGCAATTCATATCAAACTTACTCTAAAGCATTTATTTCGTAGCATTTATTTTAGAAATATCACTACCGCTGAACAACATGTCATCCACATAAAAAAAATAATGATTTTATGATTTTGAGTGTCTTTAATGTAAACACATTTACCATATTCATTTATCTTGAAGACATTTGCCAACATGATTTGGTCAAAAAATTTATGCCACTATTTGGATGCTTGTTTTAATCTATAAAGTGAATTAATACGTTTACACAATTTTATTTCTTTATCAGGAACCATAAAACTCTCAAGTTGATTCATACAAAATTCATCCTCCAGTTCTCCATTTAAGAATGTTGTTTTCATATCCATTGATGGATTTCAAGACCATATACCACCTCTAATGCAACCAACATCTGAATGGACATTATCCATGTTACTGGAAAGTATGTGTCGAAATAATCAAGGTCTTCTTTTTATCTAAAGTCTATCACAACAAATATTGCCTTATATTTTTCAATTGTACCATAAAATTTCTTTTCCCCTTTGAAGATTTATTTAGTACCTAAAGATTTATTTTCTGGAGGAAGATCAACTAATTCTCTAATATGACCACTCAAGATTGTATCAATCTCACTATTGACTTTCTTTTTTCAAAAGGATGAGTCCGAACATGACGTTGCTTCTTTAAATATTTGAGGCCCATTTTCAAGAAGAAATGTTACAAATTATGATCTGAAGGAAGTCAACGTTCTTTGAAATTTTCTACTGTCACTACCCGAGGCTACTCCCTAGTCACGAAAATAGTGATTACAGTCACAAGTGACCACAAGCTAACTCATAGTCTGGTACCTATTTTGAGCAGTGAATAAAATATAAATATAATAAATGTGCGGAAGATAAACTAAGGAAGTAATGTATTATCTGAATACTGAAACTATGAAATATTAAATGTCTGAAACACCTGATAAAAACTAAATTGAAAGTAACTAACTGACTGTCTAACTATTTTGTCGAAATTGTCCGAAAGCCTCAAAACTGACTGAGGAGTTGATGAGACAGACCCCCAACTAACTTTGACTGACTAAATGAACTAAGTTACTGAAATAAATGAATAAACATAGAATGTCGTCGATGGATAAGGACTCACTACTACTACTACTAAATTATATTGAGTTGTCTAACTGCAGCCGGGAAACTATGTGTCTAAACCTATGATATAAGATATCATAGTGCAAAGAAGAGTATACAATCACTAATTTGAATGTACTGGTATATGCGATGAGGTCAGTCTAATATACATGGGTTGCTGTGCTTATGAAGTAAAGACTAACTGAATAGCATGAGATAACTAAACATGAAAGCATGAAAACTGTAACATTTGAGAATACTAGATCAAGAATAAATCTGTAATCTAAAATAAGTCTAAAATTTGAAAGACTGTAAACTGTATAATTGAATATATTAAAGTTTATTCACTTGGTCATGCGAACCTAAACTAAGAATATACTGAATATTGTACTGAAACTGTGTGAGGTATCATCTAACTGATATTACTCAATCTGAGCTAATCGGGGTCCAACTTGTAACCCCAGTTGGAAGGGTGTCAGTAGCGTGCCACGTGTACTAACACTGGCTATGTATATCCACTAAAGTAGTATCTCAAAGGACTTAGGAGTCACCCTCAACTTGCAGGTTCTCTAATGAGATATGTGTCACCCTCAACAAGCAGGTAGACACTTAGTCAACCCTCCACTGGCTGGTAGATATCTCTAACCTATGCTGGCTATATAGTTCTGTAACTCTAGGATTTCTACTAAGGGTCACATCCTCTACTGTCAGCTGAGCCCTCATCCCTGAGTTTGCTCGGTGCTAAATCCTATTTCCAAATGAACTAACACTGGAATGGACTGAACATTACTACATAACTGATAGTGGTCATCATGGTCATATACATGTATGTATACTGATAAGAGTTATGGATTACTATCTGTATACTTGAAAAGTCAAATTCATGTAAAACACATAGGTATCGGATGGTCATAACCAGCCAGCACTGAATAAAATTAACAATATTGCCATATAAAAGCCTTAATACCATTGTAGGAGATCATTATTCAAAACCCAAGACTTGGGCATTTCATCAAATATATGAGAGTCATGAAGTTAAGCATTGGAATGGGTAAGACACTCAAGAATAACATGATTACAAGACTAAAATCATGACTTAGGGATTTAATGTAAAGATTATAACATTTAAAACATGTAATGACTCATTTCACTTGAAAACACTTATAAACATAACTTATAATTGAACTAAGAAGAGATTCACGGAGATATTTCAACGTAACCATGAAAACTCATAATTTAAAATAAAAAAGGAATTCTCGGACTCCATGGGTGAAAGGAATCCATGGATGGACATCACGCATACCTCACTAGATGATTTTATGAAGATTCTTGGCAATTGCTAGAGATTTGAAGCTTAAATTTTTTGATTGTTTGAGAATAGGTTAGGGTTTGTTCTTGAGGAAAATGGGGCTTCTTTTGAGAGGATTTGTGATTGAAAGAGAAAATAAATCTCTTTGGGGAGCTAAATTTCGTGTTATGGACTGATTGGGTGAAGGAAAATAACCTAAATGCCCTTAATTATCAATGAATAAAAAGTTAGACGGGTGAAGAAGGGTGCACCGCGGGCTCCAGAGCGGTGCACTGGTGGGGGCTCCGCGGAATCATCCCAATTCTGCTACTATTTTGGTGATCCAAACACACCCCTACACTAGTCTGAAAATTCAAAAACTCACCCAGACACACCTTGAACTACCCCAATCATGAATCAACTTAAAAAAATGATGTTCTGAGGTCGGAAAGGTAAAAAATAAGATCATCAAAGTTTAGGGGTCTTGAAAATGACCAAGTCCCAACACTTGGTGAAATTTCTAAGTCTTGGACCTATTTAACATAAAATGGTGAGCTAAATTGAGCTAGGATCTTACAGGGTATTACAACTATGCTTTGAATTCTAATAATTAAGTACATTCCCCTTTGATTCATCTCAAAGTCTCTTAGACCCTCCACTAGACAGCTCATATACAATTTTATATCGATAAATATTTTTAAAGAACCCATCATTGTCTTATTTAATTAACGTATTTTCCTAAATATCTGGATGTTTGTATTTATGAATAAAAAATTAACATGTTTTACTGTTTGTAGCAAATTTGATGAAAACAAAGTCCATAATTTTTTGTCTTATTTTTATCCTTTTAGGTATAGGAACTTAGACTTTAGCTAGACACACCCACATTTTGAAATATTTAAAATTGAATTTTTCTTTCATTTATTTTTCATATGAAATAGATTGTGTATTTCTATGAGGCACTCTATTGAGTATTCAATTTGCTGTAAGGATAACATTCCCCACAAATTTTGTGGAAACCATAACTTATGAATAATACATTCATCATTTTCTTTAACGTTTGAGTTTTTCTTTGAGCAATATCATTTGATTGTGGTGAATACTGGACAGTTGCTTGATGGACAATTCTATTTCCAAACATATATCCACAAAAGAAGATTCATACACTCCACCCCTATCACTTCTTATCATTTTAATATTGTTATCCAATTGATTTTCAATTTTAGTTTTATACTATCTAAACGTGTCTATTACTTCATCCTTACCATTTATCAAATAAATATAACAATATCTAGTGCAATGGTTAATAAAAGTTATGAAATGCTATTTCTCACCACGAGATGGTGTTGGTGTCACATCACAATTGTCTAAGTAAATTAATTCTAAAGGATTAGAATTCCTTTGAACAGACTTATACATATGTTTAACATATTTAAGTTTCACACATGTTTGGCACTTTGATTTATTATACTCAAAGTTAGGAAAATCTTTAAATCAATCAGTTTTTGCTAAGTTTTGTAATTGACATGTCCTAAAATATCATGCCACAATTCATTTGACTCAAATAAATAAGAACAAACAAAACTTTTTTTACTTTTAACATTCATAGCATTGGTCTTAAAAAGGCACTCAATGAGGTAACCTTTACCTACATATACTTTTTCCTTACTAATTACAATTTTGTCAGAATCAAATACAAATTTTAATCCACTCATAGGAAAAATTAAAGTAGAAATTAAGTTTTTTCATAATATCAGAACATGAAAGACATTGTTTAGTGTCAGCACCTTGCCCGATGTCATCTTCAATAAAATGTTGCTTATTTCATTAACCTTTGTTCTAGTGGAGTTGACTATAAATATCTTCTCATCAGCTTGAGTCGAAACTTACAATGCAGATATATCTTTGTTTGAACATACATGACGGGTGGCACTTGAATCAATTCACCACTTACAATGATTTTCAACATGATTGAACTTTGAAAGCATAACACATAGATCATTCTTGTCATTTTTTTATTCAACTATGTTTGCTTGATCCTTTTTCTTTTCCTTCTTTGGAGCCCGAGACTTTGCAGATTGTGGCCAACTTTGCCACACTTAAAGCAACTTTATTTAAATTTCTTCTTTCATGGATTTCCTTGTTGTCTTAAATCTTTCTTTCTCTTCATTTATTTATTAGGGTCATCTTCTGCAATATTCACTCCACTTACTGAAGAATTTCCTTGAGACCTCTTTTAAGTTGCCTTGTTGTCATCTTCAATCCTTAACCTCAAAATATGGTCGTCAACATACATCTCCTTGTGCTTATGCTTTAAGTAGTTTTTTATATCTTTCCACAAAGGTGATAATTTTTTTATTATAGAAACTACTTGATAAGCCTTGTTCACAATAAAATTTATATCAAAAGTTATGTGAGTTTCAAGAACAAACTTAATCTGTTCAATAAAGGTATTAACTAAGTTTATACTATGAGTTAGGAGATCATGGATTATGACTTGCAATTCTTGGACTTAGACAACTACAATTTTACTGTCTACCATCTTAATGTCCAAAAATATTTCAATAATGAATTTTTTCATTTCGACATCCTCTGCTTTGTACGCCTTTCCTAAAGCATCTCGGAGTTCCTTTGAGGTCTTCATATTACTAAGCACATTGTACAAGTCATCTTGTAGCCACTCAGAAGGTAGTTTTTGCACAAAAAGTCTGAGCGCTTCTTAGCTTTCGGTACCATGAACAGTTCTTTCCTAGAATTTCTTTCGAAAATTTAGGAACACTTCTCGTGATGAACCTTTGCAAACTTAGAGTAGTCAGTTAAAAGAACATCTTCCATTGCCATCTTTAGAGATCCACACCTTCCTGATTTTTTCGTTGGTGCCATGCCAAGAGCAACATTTGTATGACTGATGTATCAATATTAGTTGCTTCAATATTCATCATTCCATCATTGACTTGATTATCAATAGTTATTTTCTGTCACAATAAGACAAACAACTTTAGTATTTCTGAATACTAATAATAATGTTTTTAAACTTTGAACAACTTATTTTTAGTTTAATAATGATGTTTTTGTACTCTTCTAATAGTCAACTGAATTAGCTTTTACTCGAGATATAATTTTTATATCTTCAAATCACTATTAAGTTCAAACAGAGTTGAAAGCCAATGACATTAATCTCCCGAAATAAAAAATATAGATTATTAAGTTACATTCCGTAAGATTGTTATTTTTTAAGTATAAAAGTCTATATTTAAACCATAATAACTTCAAGCACAAGTTCAACCAGTTGAAGAACTATAATATGAATTTCAAACTATTTTCTAGAAAAATAGTAAAACCAACTTTAAGAAAGAGATGAAGACAAAAATTATATAACAAAGTCCACCGAATTTACGGTTTGTCCTTAAGAAATTTATTTTCCTCAAGTATTCGAGGTTATGAAATATCCTCCCATGATAAAATGATTCACTTCAGCAAATAATGGTACCTTAAATTTATCGAACATTGAACTAACTCAACAGTTTGTTAATCATACTAGAGTTTTTTTTAAGAAGATGTTTTTCACTTCAAAATTTTGTACCTTTATCTGAAGAATAATTCAGATATTTATATCCAAAAGGTGTTGCTTCATAAAAGAAGCCATGGTTCGTGAGAAGACAATTTGCTGAAATATTGCCGACCTACAGACCCAACTTGCACACGCGAGTTGCCCACATACGGCCACAAGTCAC
The DNA here is from genome assembly GCA_030864215.1 of Capsicum pubescens. Lineage (NCBI taxonomy): Eukaryota > Viridiplantae > Streptophyta > Magnoliopsida > Solanales > Solanaceae > Capsicum > Capsicum pubescens. Next base: position 125,085,155 of record CM061544.1, read on the forward strand.
TTATTTTTAATTTCCAAAATGCTTTATCTCTTTCGCGGACTTCATCTCCGTCTGCAGATGACGACCTACGCATGAAGGTCATCATTCTGCATCGAAACAGTTCCTCAAAGGATCACATCCCTTCGAGATGCGTTGTGACATGCGTCCGCATATGCCATTTGCGTTCACAAATGGATAAATATTTTTCAATCGATTTTTTTGATTATGAACTTCAATAATTTTACTGTGTGAATTGAATTTTGTCCAAAAATATAATCTCTCAATCGTTTTTCAGATCCAAACTTGAATCAGAAGTCAAGCGATGACGGCACAAGGCTTGTCTTGTATTTGTCTCACTATTTACATGAAGAAATGCTTTTCAATATAAGCATAAGATAGTTTCTTTCTCCACCGATGTAAGAGAATTTTACTTCCTTAAAGTCAAAACACAATTCACTTTTTCCTTTTAGAATTTTACTTCCTTAAAGTCAAAACACAATTCACTTTTTTCTTTTTTTATTTCCTCCATTTTTCATTCATATTTACACTTAAAACCCATCACTATCAATTAGCGACCTAGATTCAAGAGGGGAATTTCACAAGAATAAACTTCACTACCCCTCCGTCTGGATGAAGGCTAGTTAGAACACAATATATAGGAATATGTTTGAAATTTGCCTTTTCGAAGTTCCTTAATTTTACCATCTTGGATGAATATGCTTCTTTGTGTATGGTATCTGATTTTTTGTTTATTTTTCAAGAGAAGCCTGCCGTACTATCTATGTATACGTTGTTACAATCTGTAGTTGTACTATATATCGAGGGGTGTAGGTTAGCACGGATTCAATACATGTCATTTTTTTATCTTAATTTATATTAAACAAATAGAATTTAGATAATCAATTATATATTTAATATGTTTTTAGATATTTAACTTGTCAACTATTGATAATATTTTTTTATGTAATTTTCAAATAATATATGTTACTTTCTTTGTCCAAATTTTGTGGCATTAATAGTCATTTATATTTTTAAAAATAAATTAAGTTTTAAAATATTTTAATTTTATAATTATTTTCTTATTATTCTACTAATTGAAAGTGACATCGTAAAATTATTATAAGTACTTGTGAAAAAAATTTAAGTGGACCATATAAGACGCCAAATTAATTAAAAGCATCAAAAATTAATTTATCATTTTACGTCTATTTTACTTTTTTATTAAATATTATTAATTTTTTAATACTTAGGTGATTTATAATAATTAATTATGATGATATAGTTAAATAAAGATTGAAGAAGATGTAGCAACCATATCACAAATATTTATTTTTTATTTTTTATTAAATATTATTAATTTTTTAATACACAAATAATTTATAATAATTAATTAAACATGATATAATAAAATCATGTTTGGGTCAGTTTGGGTCGCTAGTGTAGGGAATTACTTGGTAGGGGTATTATTCTTGTTATGATACCTTGTTTCATGTTTTATTACGAATTTGTTTGTTTTTCTCTGTTTTCTATTACTTGTGGGTGTTGTATTTGTGTTATGCCATCTTGTTCCATGCTTTACTATGTATTTGTGTAGTATTTCGTATCTCGATCCGGAGGTCTATCGGAAACAGCCTTTCTACTTCTTTCGAGGTAGAGGTATGGACTGCGTACATCTTACCCTCCCCAGACCTCACTATGCGGGAATACACTGGATTTGTTGTTGTTGATATAATAAAATCACATTTAAACCAGCTGAATCTGCATATTAATCATGAACTTTCTGCTTCATCTCCATCATTGCACACTTAATATATAGAATACTGAAATAAGGTTTGGTTCCCTCCACGGTTTTTGCTGGAGATCTCAATAAAAAAGCAAACCACATTCGATGGAGCTTAATTGTTTGCTAAAACAAAAAAAAACTGTACTTGTCAATCAATCTTGTCATGCGTTCTTGATTACTTACTCTACATAAAATTATGAATATTTTTGTCAAGTATGTAAAAAAAAATTTAAACTGCAATATATTTTATTTTTTAAGGAACACATCATTGTAATACGTATTTCTAACTGTGAAAGTATTATTGCTACTAGCTAGCTACTAGGTGACAGGTCAACCATGTGATTTTCTTAACCACAGTAGAAACAGACACAAGCCTCTTGTTCTTGGCAAGCACCCCCGAGAGCCCCATCTTGACTTATGCACTGGTTGTTACACTCGTCATTGTTGGGACACCAACCTCTCCACGTGCGGCTGTACCTCATGCAACTTTCTTGACCGTTGACAATTTGCATCTCTAAGAAGCAAAGAAATCAAATGGATAATTTAAAAGGACATTATTTGCAGATATTTGAAGAAATATTTTCTTGAAGTTTTTTCCAAAAATATATATATATATATATATATATCTAATATTGAAGTCGCAGAAGAATATTTTATGTTTTCGAGCGTGCCTTACAATTTTAAAAGGGGGAAGATTTGCTTGTAATAATCTTTATTATTTCACTTGAGATACTTATCAAGAATGTTTTCTCTGTATGTCACTAGAGTTTCAAATTACTGTTAAATATTAAGTACAAGTTTTATTTTTCAAAAAACTAAATAAATAATAGTGTAATACTCTATCCGTCCTATATTAGTTAGCCGCTTTTTTTACATGATGTTAAGAAATCATAAATAAGAAGATAATTTTTTTAATTCACCACTTAAAAACTTCTTCACAAATTAACAACCAAGAACACTTTCAAAAAGAATTAAATGCAAGGGTAATATATATGAAAAAAAAAATTAATTAATTCTTTCTTGATTTAATAAGATGGTTAACTAATGTGAGATAATAGTTTTTAGTAAAATTATCAACTAATATGAAATGGGGAGCAAAATTTCTACTAGTCCGGTTTAGACTCCCCCCCACACACAGAAGCACCTACATTATGACATTTCAACCAAATACCTTTAACTTGTATATAGTAAGCATTTCAATTGCATCTGATCTAACTGATATTGATGTACTTGAGTTCCAGAAAATATGTGAAAGACATGCACATAAGAGGCGTGTATTGATTCTAAAAATATTGAATAAATAAAATACAAAAAATTAAAAGAGGGGCAAAAAATCAAAGTTGGAGAAAATCCTCCCCCACCTAATGATGCAAAGATGAAAAACAAGCACAAAAGGACGAGAAGAACTCTTGATCTAACCATCTCTTATTGTTGTGACAATTCAGGGAGAATGTTTCACCAAATTTATATAGTGGAAAATATCTCCCCTTGCGTTATAAATAAATCAAGGAAATGCAGAAGCGCTGTGTATTTAGTGACACTTCCAAGAAGTATATTGAAGTTTCCTGCACTCTCTTTACATGTCTCAAATCCATGAGGTAGACCTACAAATACATTGTCCTTTTAAAAAACCATTGATCAATGCACTCTTTACATTCATGTGATGTGAGCGAAAATGCAATAAGCATGATAATGACTACCATTCTTAGCTTGCCATGGGAAAAAGTCATTCCTTTTGGGTGTGTTTGGGATGATGGAAAATATTTTCGATGGAAAATATTTTTCATGAAAAATGTTTTCCATGGAAAATATTTTCTTGGAGAAAATGTTTTCCATGGAAAATGTTTTCTTGGAAAATGTTTTCCTGAAAAATAAGTTAGTTTTCTACTTATTTTCTCATGTTTGGTTGGTGAATGAAAAATATTTTCTGGAAAATTTTTATGGTGTTTGGTTGGTGAGTAGATTATTTTTTAGAAAAATATTTTTTAGTGTTCGATTGATGAGTGAAAAAATATTTTTTAGAAAATACTACTATCTGTTAACTAGTATATCAGTGCCTCTAGCAACTCAACAATTTGTAAGAACTAATTTAAGCATAACAAATAATATCAATATCGAATACTAAAATATTATAATCACTAAATTTAAGCAACTATTAATTAACAAATATAGGAGACACTTTTCAACATTTTGTTAGGACAATCTCAAGATACTACAATTAATAGAAATATAACAGAATGACAAACTTATTCAACCTCGTGAAACAAGTTACATCGATAGCAAAATGAAATATGCAATTAACAAAAGTAACATAAGTAAGTTTTCCTCTATGCATATGAAAATAACAATATATTCAACGAATTGAAAATGGAAAAAATTCATGCTTCATTATTTTTTATTTCAAATAGTGAAAAATTGAAGCAAAGCACAGTGAAAAACATTTCTGAATAATGTAAATTTTTGAGAAATGTAAATTTTTTGAGTCATGTGACTATAAGTGTTGTTGGCGTGGGAAGATGGGTGAGGGTGAGGTCATAAGTCACATTTGTCATTTTCTGAAAAATGACTTTCCTTGGCCCATGAGGGAAGTCATTTTCCATCAAATGGTGGAAAATAAGTTGTCTTGGAAAATATTTTCCTAAACTTTTATTGCAACCAAACAAGGGAAAATCGAAAAACATTTTCTGAAAAATATTTTCCATCATACCAAACACACCCAAATATGGTTGTACATTCTCTCTTCCTTCATGTTTACTTGTACATTTTTGACATGACACATTCTTTAAGATGCAACAAATAAAATAATAATTTTAGTATATCATTCTTAATTATTTTATATCATTTTATGTTGTTTAATAAATAGTAGTTAATATAATAAGGATAAATTAGATATGAAATTCTAAATGATATTTTAATTGTCTAAATAGACAAATTCAAATGGATATTTTTAAATCATAATGAAAAAGTAAAAATGAACAAAAGTAGCAACAATGAACCACTACGTCGGGATCTTATTTCTAGTGATTATTCCTTGATCAATTTTGCTTGGTTCCGGAACACCCACTTATTTCGTATCACCATTCTATCTTTTGGTCTTGGTTCAATAATTCCAACCTGACCTTGTTCTTTTCTAACTTATTCTTTGACCACAACTCAATCTTTCATTTGAACTTATGTGTATTATATTTTTTTACTTTGTTTAAAGAAAAACTATCTTTTTTGTTGTAAAGTTAAGAATGTGAATAATAACGTAAAGAACAAGAGAAATAACATAGAACAAGGAAACAATATAAGATAACTTTCAGCATTCTTTTAAGTGTGTAAAACATCAATCATTCTCAAGACCACCATTTATAGGATTTCATTGAGGAACATCAAATGGTATCATAAATATGACATTAACCCTTGAGAAGGTAGAAAAAAATATTAGGTTGTAAAAGATTAATAAGGAGATGGTGGAGGTGTGGATATTACAATACTGAAACGAGAAATTTATACCTAGGGCTTATGATCATCCATAGTAATAATAATAATGATGATGATGGTGATAGTGATGATGATGATGATTATGATGATGATGATGATGGTGTTTGTGATGGTGATGATGTTTACAACACTCACATTTGGATAGTCATTAATAGAATATATGGCTCATTAAAATACTATTAGGGAAGAACCCCATAGAATAAAATTCTAATGAAGAAAAAAAGACTATAAATATCTTGTAATATGCATTATTTTCTGCCTTGTTAAACTTCTCATCACGAAAATGTATTGAGAAAAAACCTAATCTAAGAAAAGTATAAAACATCTCTCCTTGACGCAGACATTATTTAATTTATAAGAGATGGAGCATTTAAATCTTTAATAAGAACTACTAAAATATTAATGTTGGTATTGTTTTAATGAACAAATTCATCAAATTATCAACCGAGTAAATTTGTTGAATATCTATTTCATATCTTTTTTCAAGATCATGAGTGAAAATTCTTTTGGTTGAAATATGCTTTGTTAGGCCACCTTTACTGTATTCTCCATTCAGTTGAGCTACAGATGCATCATTGTCTTCATATAGTGTAGTCGAATATCCTCCATATAAAAATCAACATAAATCATATATTGAGTCATTGATCTTAACTAAGTACATTTCCGACTTGCTTCATCAGTAAGCATTATTTTTCTTGATTTTAAGAAGTTACAACTATTGTTTGCTTCATTAAACTCCATGATATTGTTGAACCTCTATGCATAAATAAATAGCTTGTCTGAGGTCTAGCTTTATATTGATCTAACAATTGTAGTACATCTATATAACCGATTATTTATAACATGAATTTATTTGATTAAAAGAATTTCATATCAGTGGTTGCCCGAAGATATATGAAAATATATTTATCACATTCCAATGTCTTCTTGTTTGAGCAAATCTAAATAAACTTAATGAAAAATAGATACCTAGTCAGATGTTATTTAAATGATATATTACTGTACCAATTACACTATGATAGAGTTTCATAACAAGAAAGTTCTTCATCATTTACTTGAGGTCCTACGACTCATTATTTAAATCAAGCGATATCACAACCATTGGAGTATTCAATGTAATCTCCTAAATCCACATACAGATTTTCAAAAGCATTACTTAATAAAGCCCCATGAATTTTTATATAATTTAGAACAGTTTAAATCCTTAAAGGATTTACCTATAAACTTCATTGTCAAGATGGACATAATAATAATTCAATGTACACGTTACCACCTTTCATATTGTCAGATTGAAAAACCTCATTCCATCCACCCTAGGAGATAACATCACCATATAATAATGCCATGATTTTTGAAAAAAACTCTTTATGCCCCAATGCACAAGCCGTACTTTATATCTTATGATTTTACTTTTTTTTTTAAATTTTCACTCACTAATATTGTACACTACTGACATTATACCTTGGTATTTGGATTATAAGTTCAAAACATAAATTTTAAAGTGAAGCAAAATACATTTCAATTATATATTTTGTTTAGACAACCATTCATACGTCCACACCTTTTAACAAATTTGAATTCAAGATCCTCATCACTAATTACAATTTTGAGTGTTGTAAATATTATAAAAGATACTATCTATGATATTTTTGGAAAGTTCATGTAATTAGTATTTATTAGCCTATCTTGAGTTCAAAAAATCTAGTTATGAGAGCCTTATATAAACAGAAATCATTTGAAATGAGTTCTGGTACTTTGAAGTGAGTCTTTAGATGAGAGAGTAGCCCTTGAATAGCAATCTAGGGTCCTTGCATTAGGATCCATTCTGTAAACTAATTAAGGGAGATCAATGGATTTCTCACATACTGGGAGGCCTGATACAACCTCTAGTGCCTATGATTAGAGGCACGATATACATCCCCTCATGCTGTAAAATTATTTTCTTTTTTATTTTAATTAGGGGTGTTATAATCCTTATACCCCCATGAAACCTTATAACCAGACTATTTTGTTCCTCTTAGACCCGAGAATCATGATTCAATAGGCGAGGTCATCATGACACCTATCTTAATCCAACAAGATAAGTAAGCCCAATACCAAAAAAGAATAAATAATGCATAAGGAAAATAGATAAAATCTAATATGAGACTTTACAAGGAAGTCTCCTCCCATATATATATATACATATATATATATTTGTGTGTGTATATATATATGTATATATGTATATATATATATATATATATTATATAAGTAAACATTGATATCTTAAAACTGAACAAAATATTGCTCTAATCTCAAAATTTGATGTCATGAGAAAAGAGTGCTACTCATAAGGAGTACTAAAAGTATGTAAGTTTTTGTTTGAAAATTAAAGTAAAGACATAAGAATATATGAAATCCAAAATTAAGTCCCGAACAAGGAGCTCACCTTACTTTGAATCAACCTTAAACATATTATGAACTCATGCTCCTAGGTTTGCACTTGAACTAGGATCTACACGAAAATGGTACATAAAGTAGGAGTTGGTATGTTATACTTGTTCTCAGCAGGTATCATAGACAGATTGAATAAAGCATAAAACTAAATAATTAAAAAGTACTATAAGCACACTCTCACCTCATACAAAAAGTTTCCAAGGGTGGCTCTAAACATATCTCCTAACAATTTAAAAAGTATAATAATGGTATAAAACTACATACAAATATATCTAAAAGAAGGCTAAGTACATGATATTAACATGTAAATAGAATTCAAGTGGTAGAATGCAATGCAATGACCATGTTGTAGTGTCAAAATATCACCTTGCATACTAAAAAGTTGAGATCTAATGATATTGATTCTGTGAAAGTCTAATATAGACATCACCCTATTGAAGAGGCTATTAGAGAGGTTGAATCTATATGCAAAGTAGATACCCCTAGCTTTTTATCAATTCAGGTACTGTATTAGCTTTTACATTTTAGGATGAACATGTGTTTTAGTGGTGGTTAATGTAACAACCCTTGTTGTGATATTTAGCTCTGTTTTACGTATTGCCCTTTACTATAGTTACTATATTCTATGTTTGAATTTTGGATATGGTTGACACGGTTCTGAAGTATTGGAGTGATTTGACTATGTTTGTGCTTTTGAGAAGCCTTGAAGTTGACTATTTTGACATTGATCAATATTTTGTGATTCAAGTAATGGATAGTAATTCTCTCAGTTCCATTAGATTTGAAATTTTAATTTTGGGTTAGTAGCTTGGTTAGTTTGGATTTTGAGCCCTTATATTAATTTTTGATGATTTAGATGAGAAATTAATTAAATTTTTACTAAAGAGGTCTCATGTATTAACTTATTTAAAATGTTCTCTTGATAAATATGATCGTTCCATTGAGTATGAAACATCAAAATGGTCCTAATAACATTATTGGTATATTTTTTTGGTGTCCCTATTAAATTCGGAGGGTCTATTAAGAATAATTTTGGGATTTTGATCACTAGTGGTGCACAGTTCTGGGCACCAAGTTTCTTTTCATCACAAAAGTATGATGGGTGGCTACGACCCTAGGGCTTTCGATATTTATTCATAGTGGTTGCAAGGTACCTCACTACAATCATGAAGAATAATTCCAATGGATTGGATCATATTTGGCCATCACAATTGCAAGGTCTAACTCTCACTATTGTGATACCTTAACTGAGGCTCGTCAATGTTGACCCTTGCTATCTAAAGGTAGGGGTTGCAATCACGAGGTATTATTCACCTAAGAAATATAAATTATCTTTTTCGTTAATTATTATCATTTTAGGACTTTGAAACCTTAGGAAGGGCAATCTTAAAGAGGAATATTCATCAAAAGTATTTGGGTAAGCTTTTTTATTTTTATTTAAATTACTTTACGATGAATTAGTACACAACACTAAAATGATAGCTCCTAAAAAAAGTGGAATGAAAAGCCATTCCTATAAGTAAAGTTATTCCCTTTTTTACAGATAAGCTCTAAAAAATGATTTAAACAAATATTTAATCTGAATGGATTAGTAGTTTTATCATTTGTTTTAGCACTAATCAGCCTAGACCTAGCTTCTTTGTTTTGATTCAAAGACTTGCCACATAACTTTGGTCCATTCAATACTAGCCAACACCTTTCTTATGCAGACTTCGAATATCTTGATAGACACCAGTTTTGTTAAAATAGTATTCTAATTTAGAGAGGATATTCGTAACTGCATTAGCTTCTCTGTCTTAGTGTTTGATAGAGAAATGAATCTTTCAAATCGAGTTTTGTAAAATGACTTTGAGCCCCTGAATATTCTATGAGGATTTTCTAAGACAACTAATAATATCCACCATGAGTTTGGAGTCCATCCCTAAAATTATACTGCCCAGACCCAAAGAAGAAGAGATATATTGCAACCCAATTATAGGTGCTTTTATCGCTGCTATGTTGTTGCTGTAAAACTCTAGAGATTATGTGTAAGAAATCATCATTTCCCCCTCATAATTTTGAACAATTGTCCCTGCTCAATTCATCTTTCCCCTTTTTAAAAAGTTTTCATCAATGTTAATGTAACAACCCAAATGTCGTTACGTACAACACACCTAAAAAATAATTTATGATAAATAATATGCTTAAACACTTCAACAGTCTTATAATCACTGTAGTGGTACCCGACTGTTGCCAATCGAAAGAAATTTTAATAACCCTCTACTTTTTTATTTCCCTAGGTCACCCCTTTCCAAAAAAATACCTTGAAAAACTCAACTTTCCCAACAGGCAATAGTGAGATTTTAGAAATCAGAGTTCATGAGGGAAGTTTCAAGGCACACCCGATTGAAACCTATCATGGGAAGATAATTAGCAATATCAAGACAGTTCTCTCTTCTCAAAAGAATCATAGTTCATCTACAAGGTGGGTTATGGTTTATTGATTAACAATTAGACTTAGGCTAGATTCATTAAACATAGATAGTAAGTGCAGCGTTCTCATGCATTAGACCTTTGGGTATGATGTTTTGAAGGACAAAAAATGATAAAAACCTAATTAGACTCTAATAATATGGTTAACTTTTGTTGTACCACATTAATGTGATATTCGTGGCATGGAATGGGTTTAAACTTATGATAATCTTGACCAACTAAGTTAATAATGTGGTGTGTAAGCATGGTTTTATTTCGGTATGATAAGAAGGGAATAGTATTAAGATTGTGTGTGATAGAAGGTATCCTATGCAATTGGATAGATATGTCCTATAACAAGGAGGGTTAAGAAAAGATAAATGTGGGGTAGTGGTTAATCATAGCCTAAGAGAATTTTTAGATAACATATTTGTGGAATTAGACAGGTAGAACAACCCAAGAGAAAAATTTAGTGATAGGTTACCCAACATAAAAGGTAAGTAGATAAGAGTCATCGACTAATCATTGTAAATTTGTAAGGTCAAGTATGAAAATTTCAATAGAAGTATTTAGGAAGGAGCACAAGTAAAATTTCGGAAACATGAACAATGTTGCTAATGTCTATACCTAAGGACATTTATGGAGCTATGATTTGATATCTTTATATCTATATGTGAAATGGTAAGTATGATTGCTTTTGATCAATCCATATAATTATTGATCGCATTTTATATTCATATATTTCAATGTCATGTAGTTGAAGTGATGATGATGTTGGTTTTATTATTGTAATCGTGATGTTCATGATGTTGTTGATGATGACGGTGGTGATATTATTCTTAGATCATGATGTTCATGATAAAGTTTGTAGTGATTAAGTGATTATGATTTTAATAAGGACGAGAAAGGGAAGAGATGTTGTGCACATATTGCATACATGCATTCAATCATATGCATTTATGTTCTTTTATATTTTATGTATTGTTGATGGTTTCTTAAGCAGATCGGTCCATTATTAGTATTTGCACAAAATAGTAGCACACCTTGAATCTAAGGTACATCTTAATTCAAGTTTAATGTTAACGATCCTCAGTATATATTTATGTGAGCATATTGTGTGGTATTGTCCCTCCCCACAGGTTCTGTAATGCCTTAATAATATACCCATGACACAACATGGTACTTAGAACCATGAGTGATCCTAATCTAACTAATGGTACTAACATAATGCATGAGCAACTGTTAAACATGTATACGAGCTAAACTTACTAAGCAGAAAAATAATTATGAGAGAATATAATTCAATCATTATTGTTAAAAGTTTACAAAACTGATTATACAAAAAAAAAACTTGAACTGAATACATCCACTCTGTCTGACTACCTATGACTCCACTACTAATATTGAATATAGGCAGCCAAGACATTACCCTCAGCTATCCCTAATCAATACATACAAATAAATCTAAAATACTAAATCTAATAACTAACTTGAGTCCTCAAATAAGGAGAACCTATCATATGCTGGCAGAAAGATATGACTGTCTGTCCATGATTTAGTGAGCTAAAAATGATATTTACATTATGAAAAAATATAGCCACACAGACATATATGTGTTCAGTATGATAGAATGTACTGATCACTGGGGAATGCATGTGCGATGCGTAAGTAAAGCTGAAGTAATAAATCATGAATAGAGTTGAACACATGTCGATAAGTATAAATGGTTCAAAATTCTACATGAACGACTCAAACATAGTAAGAGCTGACATGATAATGAAATATTAATACCTGTGTAGTGAACCAATTATACCAGTTTAGATATTATGCATAAGACATAGGCATGCAAAAGAGTATAAATGACTATTAAACATGAAGTAAACTAGAAAATATAATGAGAACTAGCCTAATGTTAATACAAGAAAATCATAGTGCAATAAGCCATTGTATACTTAGTTAAATTCTTGTCTTTTTGTGGGAGATTCTCTTAAGCAACATAAACCATGCGAGAAAAATATAGTTCGATTTAAACACCCCATCGAAAGGACCTAATATACCTTGTTAAGTGACAACGCCCAAGCTCACACACAAGTGTACGTGGTCTACCAAATAATATATTGGCCTTAAAGAAAGCCTAGTATCGATCCCACAGAGACGTTTCAACAACTATTTGATTCTAGTTTACTATTTAGATTAATCTAGTGCAAGTGTAACCAAAAATAGTTTGGAGTTTTGTAAAACTAAACATAAAGAAAATAATGCATGACATAAAAGACTTGAGACAATAAATAGATCAAAGCCCATGGATACACCACTCTGAACAATCATACTATGTTATTGAACTTCATTCGTTAAATTGCTTATATCAGATATTAATTTGTAGGATTTACGCATGATCATGGTCTCCCGACCTCTAATCGTCTACCTAACTATGACATTATACATCAATGAGAGGGGATGTAATAATCAAATTAAGTGTTTAAAGTTATCATCCTACATGTGAACCAAACAAGGCTTCTAGGAACATTCCTCTCCTAGATGCTAATTCAAATTCCTTACTTCATAAAGGAATAAGAACCTTACTTTGTTTATCCCCACATTGTATTTTCCTATTCACCCCCCTCCCCGAGATCAAAAAGTAAAAAATATGTGTATTCTAAGGTTATATACTCCTTAAAATAGTTCAATCAAGAAAAAAAATACCCAAATATGATAAGAAAATCAAACAAAATCAATTCAAGACGATCGTCGTCATGATCTTGGCTTTAACCCCGGAAAGGGGGCGTTTAGCCACTAATCAACATAATCATGATCCAACTAAAGAAATAAATAATCAAATTAATTAAAAAGATGAAGTGAAAGAATAAAAAACCTAAATAGAGTGTTTAGAATCCCCTGACAATGCTCCAAAATGTCAAAAAAAGTATTCAGCAAAGTGTACATAAGATCTATTTATAGTTGGAGTGATTTTTGGCCGAGTTTAGCTGAGGGGGCGTCACGCCCATGGGTGCACCGGACATCCTGGAGAATCATGGTCTCTAGATAACCAATCAAATGGGTGCTATGTGGGATCCACAACAGGTTATGGCTGGGGCGATGCTTGTATATCACACGCACACACTGGAATTGGCCAATTGCTCTAATATTTGTCCATGTGTTCCACCGCTTCTCCTCTTTCCTTGTGGTGTTTTTTTGCCTTGGTTTTCATCTTTTCTATCATTAAAAGATCAGACACATCAACTAATCAAGAATCATACATGATTAAACACTACACATTGGATTTCAGCACAACATAACCTCAACAATAGCGAACTAGAAACTCAATTAAGCACTAGTCTCGACCACTTTATGCTTTAATAAATTATTGACTCTTGGATCATTTTAATTGAATGTTACACACTCTAAACAAGTTTTTCCACATAATATTAAACATTAAAACTATAATGAACTCATTTAACATCCTAAAATCCACCGAGACTAACTAGAACGACATGTAGTTCAAGCTAGTAACACTAATTTTCTCGTCTAAACTTTAAGTGACTCAATTAAATACAAACTTTTTTGAAAACACTTTGACACATTGAAATAACATACATGCTTATTTATATCATCATTCACTCATTAAGCACATGAATCGTCCTCAAAACTAGGCTAAATAAGCTAGGATAATAACGCTAAAGTGCATAAATATACCCAATATCACCACCCCACACTTAAAGCCTTGTTTGTCCTCGAACTACTCATTACTTTAAGAATCATAAGGTGAGGAGACTCTACACATCTATTACATGAAAGACACTCAAGCTAGTACTACAACGACTACACAGAATGCAAGTTTCTACTCTAAGCATGCTATGTACACAATTGAAAGTTCAAGAATACTACAAAACATCCTAGCCTAAAAACTGACTCACTAAATTGGCAAACTCATGCTCAATGATCAATACAAAAAATCATACAACTCACCCATATTTATCAAACATGTGCCCTCACAACAAGAGAGTTGCCCATAAACACATACATAAATGTAATTCATAACACAATGGGTAAAAAAATCAAGTTACTCTGACTTTCACAAGGAATTCACAAATTACACATAATGAACCATAGGATTTCCCTTATTGTAGTAATCCCATAATATCATAATGATGAAGTTTGGGATCAAATAGGTCTTTAATAGCTGTAATGTAGGCTAAGGGACGGGTAGGAACTATTCTGGCCAGTAGTAGTGACTATCTTTCCTAAGAGACTTAATACATAACACATGTCATTCAACACACCTTTAATAACAACTTTACACCCCATTTTTCTATCCCATTCTTTAGTTTTTTTCCATATCATTAAGCTCACTTACATACACTATGGTGGGAGTGCTCTATGTACACAATTTATTCAATTTGAACTATTTTTTTTATTCTTTACATTACTCAACTCCCAACCACAACATATATTATTTTTTTTGAACACCAATAGCTATTACTTAGAGGATTCACTTTTACCTTTCTCCTACTTGAATTTCCAAATCCTCACTCAATTAATTGTACACTACAACACTTAGGAGATTTGGATCAAATTAAGGTAAATTAAAAAAGGGATTAGGCTACATATGAGGTTTCCAAGGAATAAGATAAAGTCTCAATGAGGATAACTAGGATTATGCACAAGGATAGGTAAAAAGAAGGTATAAACTTGGCTATCAAAGAAATACCTATATCATCTCCTAAACCAACACTCTTAATTTCTCTTTGTACACACATTAGGAAAATTCTAGCATCAAATGCAACATGAAAAAAATAAACACCTTACACATATATGGGACATGCTCAACTCAAGTAGGATTATCATAGAATTTTAACCACATAATCACATGAATTCAATCATTAAGCCAACAAGTACAAGAGTCATAATCATGATCCTAGGAGTCTCAAGAGTAGTAATTCACATAATCAACATGCTCTTTATAACAAACATACTTGCATTATGTAATCGACTATAGCACCAACAAGAACATCCCACTTATTCCTAACATATATTTTTTTAAAATTACCCTAAAAATGGGAATTTCCCTAACCCATACTAAAAAATCTACTTTTTCCCCAAATTATACTTTAAAAGTAGAGATAGAAATACTCCCTGAGGCCTCTAGGCCTAACTAGTAGCACCTTTACACATCAAAGTGGTCCACGAACCTCACACTTAGTCTTTGCCATGATCCTTAGCTTAGGTTTTCCGGTACTCGAACTTTCCATCAACCTGGGATTAAACAAAAACAAAAACTACATAAAGTAAAAGCTAAAACTACTAAAAATAAAGCATACCTACTTAACTTGGGTTGCCTCCCAAGCAGCGTCTGATTTAGTATCACGGCACGACCCAACTACGACTCATCCATATTCCTTCATCCTTTTCCTCACACTTGGAGGCCATCTTCTTTTTCATTTCTGACATCTTGAGTGTGAACTCTTAAGGTCAATAACTTTTTCATAAATAGCCTTTTCAGGCTCATCAATCTGCATCATGTCAGGGTTAGGTAGTTGTTTCTTAGGCTGCTCAATGAGGAAGTCCAAAATGGTTTTTTGTGGAACCATCTCCATCACCTTACACTTAGATCCTTCAATCACAGTAATCATGCATAAGTCTTTGTAGTGGGACAGTATGTTAAGAAATTTGTACATATTGAAAACTGTCTCTTCATCCTCCAACCTAATTATGAGCGTTCCTTCTTCACATCTATCAAAGTTCCTTCCGTTGCTAAGAATGGACATCCCAAGATGATCGACACCTGCTTATCTACATGAAAATCTAAAACAATAAAGTCAGCACGAATAATAAACTTACCAACCTTTATGAGAACATCCTCTATGACTCATTTAGGAAGGGCTATGGTCCCGTTTGCCAGCTACAATAGCACCAAGCTTGGTATAGTCTTTCCCAATCCCAAAGTATTGAACAAAGAGAGGGGCATCAAGTTGATACTTGACCTAAAATCACTAAGTGCATGAACCACCTTGCTACTGCCAATTTAAATAGGGAGAGTGAAATTCCCAAGGTCCTTAAGGTTTTTGGGAATATTTTGAGTCACCATAAAGCTACACTCCTCAGTAAGTGCTACTGTCTTAGCATCCTGCAACTTAATTTTTCTAGCGACCACATCCCTCAAGTAGGTAGCATACTTGGGCATTCCCTGCAAAACATCTAAAAGAGGTAATTTAATGTGAAGCTCTCTAAATGTGTCAAAGAATATCTTGAAGCACACATTATCCTTCACTTTTATATACTTTGGTAGGAAAGGTAGTGGTGGTCCCTCCTTCACCTGTTCAACAACTTTTTTTTTGAGTACTCACACTTTCTCAAATTTTCAACAACTTGGTTATTTACCTGTTTAGCAACTTTCTCTACATCTACCTCCTTAGTTCCCTTTAGAGGTTCTTCATTGAGATCTTTACAACTTCTCAAAGTGATTGTCATGACTTTTTTAGGAGGTTTAGTATCACTAGGAAAATCTATCTTGAGGCCTAGTATTTAGTGCCTGTAGTAGTTATTCCAACTGCAACTCCAAGTTCCTTGTAGTTGCCTGCCAAGACTTCATATCATCCTACTAACTCTTTATATCTGCTGCCAATTGTGTTTGATAAGCTAACACCTATTTAAGCATACCTTCTATAATGCTATTTATTTCTTGATTCCCTTGAACCTATGGTTGCTGAAACTGCTATTGTTGGGCATTCAATGGCTGATTTAGTTGTTGAGTATACCCCTTTAGATTGTAAGCATTCCCGTAATTATCCATTTGAGAATTGAACACATACATCACGGACTCAATATTTACAACACACATCACTGCCAAATGGCCACTATTAGCACAAAATTCACTCCAACCTACAACTTGTTGAATTGCATTAACTGTGGCTGAAGGCTGTGTGACTCCCACCATTATGTTGCTTATCTAATTTTATAATGCAAAAATTTGGGCAGATATAGCAATAACTTGGTCTACCTCTAGCAAACTTGCAATCTTCTTTGTAGCATTCCTTGAGTCTGAATGTCACTCCAGATTCCCTTGAGCAATGCGGTTCAATAAAGTATACAACTCATCATATGTAGCTTCAAAGCTTGACCACCTACAACTAGATCTAGCAAAAGTTTTGTATTATGGTCAAGTGCCTCTATAAAAGTATGATCTAATACCACATTGGACTGTTGATGATGTGGACATTCATGAAGAAGAGCTCTGAACCGCTCCCAAGCACGATATAAATTCTCGTCTGGTTTCTATTTGAAACCCACAATCTTACTGCTAAGTCTCGCAGTATTGCCAGATGGAAAGAATTAGATGAGGAATTTCTTGACTAAGTCATCCTATATTGTTATTGAATTTTTTAGCTCAACATTCAACCACTTTTTCTCTTACCCCAAAAGTGAAAGGAGGAATAGTGTCAGCCTCACATAATTAGTTAACAAACCCATAGGGATGTATGCGTCACTGATCTCCAAAAAGTTTAGCAAGTGGACTTGTGGATCTTTATGTGAAAGACCCAAAAACTGTCCACTGTTGACCAAAAGTTGGACCATATTCTGTTTGAGCTCAAAATTACCTCCAGAGGCTGGTTTCATAAAAGGGGAGGTCAAATTTGTCGAAAGTGGGATTGCCACTTCACAAACTATCCTACAGGCTACTTATTCTTCAGCCATGAGAGCTGGATAGTCTTGATCTTCTTCTATTTGCGGAATACGGGGAAGAAGGATTGCTTCTATCCTTCGCGGATGAAAGTGTTGCTCGGGTTAAGGGCTCGGCACAACCGATTCCGTATCCCTTACTAACTTAATACCTATAAACCTGTTTCCTGAAAATACAAAAACAAGACCAAGTATAAAGTAGTAAAGAAATCTAAAAAGTAAAACTAAAACAAAAATAGTTGCCATATTACAAGTACCCGACAACGGCGCCAAAAACTTGACAGCGCCCAAGCGCAAACACGAGTGTATATGGTCTACCAAGTTATATAGTGGCCTTATATAAACCCATGTATCGATCCCACAGAGAATTATTCCAACAACTATTTGATTCTAGTTCACTATTTAGATAAATCTAGTGCAAGTGTAACAAAAAATAGTTTGGAGATTTGTAAAACTAAACATAAAGTAAACAATGTGTGAAATAAAAGACTTGAGAAAATAAATAGAGCAAAGCCCAGGGTTAAAGCACTTCAAACAATCATACTAAGATTTTGAACTTCATTCATTGAATCGTTTATCTCGGTTGTTGATTCATAGGGTTTATCACATGATCATAGTCCCCCGACCTCTAATCATCTACCTAACTTGGACATTACAACTACATCGTTGAGAAAGGATGTAATAATCAAATTAAATGATTAAATCTATCATACTACATATGGACCAAGCAAGGCTTCTAGGTATATCCCTATACTAGATGCTAATTTAAATTCCTGATTTCATAAAGGAATAAGGAACTTACTTTGTTTATCCCCACGTTCTATCTTCCTATTTACCCTCCCGAGATCAAAAGGTCGACAATATGTGTATTCTAAGGCTAGCTACTCCTTAAAATAGTTCAAACAAGGATAAACAAACAACCAAATATGATAAGAAAATCAAATGAAGTCAATCCAAAACAATAGTAGTCATGATCTTGGCTTTAACCTCGAAAAGGGGGTGTTTAGCTAGTAATCGACATAATCATGATCCAACTAATGGAGTGCATAATCAAATAAATTTAAAAGATAAAGTGAAAGAATAAAAACCCTAAATAAAGTATTTATCAACCCCTCACAATGCTCTAAGACGTCAAAAAAGTATTCAACAAAGTGCACATAAGATCTATTTATAGTTGGAGTAATTTTTAGCCGAGTATAGGTGAGGGGCGTCACACCCATGGGTGCAAGGGACTTACAGGCACATTGTGGGATCTATAGAACCACTATAATCGATGATAAGTGGGATCCATATCAGTTTATGGCTTGGGCGACGCGGGCATATCGCACACACACATTGGAATTGGCCAATTGCTCCAATATTTGTCTTAGTGTTCCACCACATCTCCTCTTGCCTTGTGGTGTTGTTTTACCTTTCTTTTCAGCTTGAATATCATCAAAATATCATCCACTTAAGCTCATCAAGAATCCTACATGATCAAATACCACACATTAGAGTTCAACACAACACAACCTCAATAATAACAAACTAGAAACTCAATCTAAGCACTAGTTTTGACCACTTTACGCTTCAATCAATTGTTGATTCTTGGCTAATTTTAATTGAATGTTAGACACTCTAAATAAGTTTTTACACATAATATTACACATTCAAATCATAAGAAACTCAGTGAACACCCTAGAATCCACCAATACTAACTAGAACGTCCACCAATACTATCTAGAATGACACCTAGCTCAAGCTAGTTGATACACCCAAATTACACCTCTCTTACGAGAGAGTAAGCGGTCGTTGTCAATTATATAACCCAACTAGGTTGGGGTCGAATCCCAAAGGAAATATGTTTTTAATTTAAGTTATTTGTGATTCAACCAACTAATAGTTAATAGCTTCATATAAATGGGGGTTTAAGAGATTAAACAAAAGTTATTGTTCACTTAAATCCAACAAATTGTAACTAGTATTTCAATGTTTCAAATCAATGTTATGGGAAAACCAGAGTTGTGTTTACTATGAGTATTGGTGCTTGATATACACTAGTTATGACTCAAGATTCTTATGACATGTAGGAACAACAGACTATCAGTATCAAAGCACTATCAAAATGTCTCTCGACCTATTTAGACATTCAATTACCTAATTCTTTCAAACTTAGGAAATCCATATACTTAACTAGATTTTATCTCGAGTTAATTAAATTTATTACAACATTAATCATTAAATGAAAGTTTAACACTTTCAAATCCCTGTTGATAATTCACTTCCTAGTAGATTGATCTCTTACTTCAAGCAAATCAATAATTAGGCTTAGTCTATTGTTTGCAACCAATAGACAACATGCAAAACATAAGAATTATCAAGAAGTTCCTAATGCCTTGAGAATTTTAACCAACTAATAACTTTACAAGACCAAACTCATAGATCCCACAACTCGAGTTAAGAATATTAGCTACTCGTGATATAAAAATCAATAAAATATAATGAATTCATAATTCGGTAGTTGTTAACTTACAAACAATGAAGATATATGACTGTTTCTCCTTCTAAATCACAAGAGAATTCTCAAAACCACAATAATAATACCAAAAACTTAATTTGAAAAAAATACAGAGAACACTATTGAAAAGCTGATGTTTTATGTAAGTTTCAAGACATTGATGAAAACCTAAAACTTTCCCTTAAATACTCAAGCTAATTTTGGAGTCAAATTTCAAATCCTAAATTTTTTGCGCATAGCTGACGACATAATATGACGGCTTATCAGGGAGTTGACGACTTATTAGACCAAGTCGTCAACTCCTCTTTCGAATCCATGTTTCCTACTTACAGGTGACGACCTAATCTAGCAGCTTATCAGGAAGTTGATGACTTTGTCAGGTTAAGTTATCAACTCTTCACTTCAACTCCCACTTACTGTCTTCAGCTGACGACTTCTCTGATGACTTATCACAAAGTTGACGACTTATTAGACAAGTCGTCAACTGTAATCTTCATATCTACTTTCTCAAAATCCGTCTTTCTTGACATAGTTGACATAGGTTTTCATGCATCTTGACTTCCCTGCAATATCACAGAGAATATAATAAAAATGACAAAATTACTTAAGAATTTACAATTATTCCGAGATAAGGGCCTTAAATGTGCTACCACAAAGCTCGCACATCAACATCCTCAACTTAAAAAAATTGCTTGCCCTCAAGAAACTAACATAGTACAATACTACAATGCTTAACCAAGAGAATGTAAGGCACCTATGACAGTCAATCATCAATTTTTTCTCGAACACCTTACCCTCTCCAAGTTCAATCACTTTAAACTTAACTGTGTGTGTTAATAGAGAACAACAATGCGACATAAAGCGATCAAGATATGGCATCTTATTAGCCATAAATAACCACACATATATAAAAATTACACTCCCCCAAATAAGTAAACAACTAGCAATATAACTCATGTGCCCATACAACAAAGAAGTACCTCCTTACTCATATATAAAATCAAGTCTGTCAATGTGGGGATGACCAAGAAACACTCTTTCTTGGAATGAAGTTCCAGACAATGTATACCAAATACCATAAGCTTTCCCCTATTTTCATTACCGAGGCTTTCAGACATTAAGTTAGGATTACTATAGGCCTTTTCTTCGGCTTTGTAGTGTAGGCTTGGGGCTGGTATGATACGCAAGGATATTTAAAGTGACTAAGACTCCTTGGCTCTACATTATTTTTAGGGTTTCATTTATTAACCTTTACCTTATTTCTCCCTTTATTTATTAAAGCATACTCAGGTTGGGTGCGGTTTTTTGGTCTTTTATTTTTCCTTTTTGACAACTTTTCTTTTCTTATTCTTTTTCTACCGCACCAGTCTTGCATTCTTTTCTCTTATTTTACCCTTCTTCATACTCACTTTACATCACGTACCCCTATGATAGCCACCCTCAACTTAGGTTATTTTCCTAAGTCGAAGTGCACAATGTCCAAGGAGGACCAGGTCCAAAATAGGTTCATTGTGATACAAATGGGAAGGTGATAGGTTTAACAAGAAAAATAGGCATATAGGCTCAAAATCGGGATCAAGGGGTATTATTCACACATGAAAGGTTATTTAGGCTAAAAGTGGACTAATATCAAAGCGCCCTATGATCCTTTCCTAACCACTATCTTACAACCTCAGTAAGACTAACTGGGCAAGTTCTGAATTTATCACATAGTGGGTACTTGGTAATATCTCACACACACTTGGCATAAAGGTACATCACAAATTTCTACCTATCTAGTTTATGCAATTGTTAGCAATGATTATCGCGTCCCTAACACTAATGCCATACAAAGATTCACAGTGGTCACATATAGATACATATCACACAGTTGCAAACTACACACTTAGTGAGGTATTTATCATTTATCTCAACTATCGTAGACACCTATTTTTCTCCTAGTTAATCGTAAACATCATGAAACAAAACAACAAGACAGAATACATAACCCAATAACAAACCTAAACATGTCGGTGTACTAGGTAACACTCAAGGAGATAAAACATAGACAATATATCCTTGAGGTTGAAAGTACCCCTACCCCCATATAAAAGAACATGCATTTCCCTCAATGGATATCTACCATCCTGAAATAACAAGGGATATGATATACCTGCAGCGCTTCAAGCGCGCGAATCATGAGTCGCTGACTCTGGTGCTGCATCTTTAGCTGGAGCATTCATATCAAGAGCATCAGGTTGTGCTGACATGTCTACCATAGTGGTTGGCAGAGTGAAAAACTCCCCAAAATTCTCACCAACATTCAATGGAGGCCCACT
This sequence comes from Capsicum pubescens, assembly GCA_030864215.1. NCBI lineage: Eukaryota > Viridiplantae > Streptophyta > Magnoliopsida > Solanales > Solanaceae > Capsicum > Capsicum pubescens. Next base: position 125,107,785 of record CM061544.1, read on the forward strand.
CGTCGAGGCTCCCATAGCTCTCGCTCTTAATGCTTCCTCCATAGGCTCACCCTACACTTTTGATATTTGAATTGCCTTTTTTATCCTTCTTTCTCTACCTTCTTCTTTTCTCTCTTCTCTATTTTTTTTCTTCATCACTATTAGTCCTTTTTCTCTTGCCTTTATATTTTTTATCGCCCTTTTCTTTTCTTTTGTTTTCTTTTCTTCACTGGTTTTCCAGTGATGTTAAACAATGGGCCTTCATTTTTAGATTCTTTAGCAGTGGGGTCTGAAGGTAACACAATTTGGTGATGCTACAGTTCCACAATATCAGCTTTTACCTTACCCAAAGCGGCTTTGAAATCTGCAAGATCCGAGGCTGACATCTCACTTAATCTTGCATTAAGATGGTTTTCCAACTCATCAACACGTCTATGCAAAGTTTGGAAGGGTTCAATTGCTACTTTAATTCTTTTTTCCATAGTAGATTCAAATTGGTTAGCAAAGAACTTCAACTATGCCTCAAACCTCTTCCCTTGCTTCACAATTTTTTTGAAATTAAGAGAAGTAAAGGCATACTCCAAAACCGGTGGTGAAACTATGGGGTTCTCTTCGCTTTTATGCATTGAAGCTGCCCTTGTAGAAGATGTGGATTGTATAGCTTCGGGAATTGACACTTCCACATTTAGCGTTGAACTAGTATCAGTAGCAACCATTTACACTTCATCAGTCCTAACTGGATTATTTTCAACCCCTGCTCCTTTTCCTAACACCAGACTAGGCTGATTTTCATCATACTTTATAGGGTTGTGAGTTTTCCAAGAAGGAATATCTTGATCTACACCTGCAATCGCAGGTACATTAGCAGCCCTACACAATTTCATGACTAAACAAAGAAAAGGATATGCAGTGTCGGGTCTTATTGCTTGATTCTTCATTTCATCCAAAATAATTTCCCCAAAGTTCAAGGGGATCTTAGACAACAAACTTGCCACCAAGATTTCCCTATCGTTACCAATGATATTGTTGCTAGTTGTTGGCATCAATCTAGAGCGTACTACGCCCCACTAAAATCTTGCTTCCTAAGTCAGTGAGGCTTTAAAAATCATTTTATTTGCATTTGTCAACCAATACGACTCTCCCTCACCTATAATATTTGCCAACCACGAATTCTGTTTTGCCCTTTTCTTCATCCTATAGTAGAATTTTGGAGAAGTGGTGAAGTTTGGGCCATGGAGAAAACTGTTTATCAGGCTGTCCAAGTGATCCACCTTTACTGCTCTCACTGGGATCTTATCCTTATTTGGCATGTCTGTAGCTTTCTTTCCTTTCTTACACATATTCTCCAGCGTAGCCTGGTAATTTGCATAAAACTCCCGGACCAATGTGGGGCAGAATGATTCACCCCACTTCATGGTCCATCCCAAATCATAGTCTTTGAATTATCTCTCCATCTAGGGGTATTTGCTCAACCCAGTAGTGATGATCCTCATCTCTTCACATATTGGCCGCTTAATACTTCTTGTTTTTGTTCTTGTCATTCCTCCATGGTAGATTATGTCTGCCCCATGAACCTGCCATCTAACACTTTTTTGAACACTAGGATTCTTGCATTTAATCATATCTCCCCTTATCTGAGAGTCTTCACCAGTTGGGTGTTCATAAGAAGGATTTTCTGCTGAAGGTTTCTCAGAGTTGGGATGCTATAAAGATGTATGGTCAGATAGAGAGGTATATTTCTCCTCAGTCTCAACTTCTTCAACTACCTCTTTCTCAGGTTGTGGAAGAGGTTCTGCAATTTATAGACCCTGTCTTCTGTTGTGTCTCTGTAGTTGTGGTACCTCTTCTTCACTTTCGAATTCATTGAGGAGTGTTCGATTCAAGTTCTCCTTGTTCACCTTCTTAGCAACTTTCTTTGCTTTTCCTTTTGGAGGCATGATCAATTTTACAGCAAGGCTAAAAGGAAATAATCACTTAATACTCAAGAGCAAATAATCAATCAAAAGCCAATCAATTTCAATGCTACCCTTGAAAGAGTTTTATCACTGCCATTGAGCAAGGGTGTGACGACTTGGTATGATAAGCTGCCACTTAAGTGATAGCCCTTCACCAAGTCGTTAGCTTAAGACAAAATATGACCAATTTAAACAATAACTGACGACTTGGTCTGGTAAGCCATCACTTATATGATAGACTGTAAGCCAAGTCGTCAGCCTCAGGAAGAATGTGACCAATTTAAACAACAACTGACGACTTGGTATGATAATCCATTAATTTAGTGATAGCTCGTTACCCAGGTCATCATCCCAAAATAGAATCTTCAGCCCATTTTTCTTTCTTTGAAAACTTTTCAACATAGTTATCATTCAACATCATGAATCCCAATATGTAAAATTCAATTGTTGGGCCGAAATTTCAAACTTTATTGCTCAATTCAGAACTGGTAGCCCTAGTTTTCAGTTTCAACAAGAACCCATACCCAAATTCGACTCAATAATCTTAAAAAGCTAAAGTTCAGAAGATTTTTACCCAATAATGGTACATTTTTCAACTTTTAACAAGAATTTGTTCATGAACACATTTTAGTGATGTGATATGTAATTGATCTTGAGTAATTAATTCACAATGCATTACTTAAAATTGATCATGAACACTTCAAAACCCACAAAATTTACATTATTGGACAATTATCATTGCTTACCAAAGAAAAAAGTCAAGCTTGAAACATACCTATTATTTGACTCTAACTGCAGGCTTCCCTTGTGAGGGTTTTCAAATTGCTTAGACAAGAACAAGTGAGATCGACAGGTTTCTAAGAGAAGAAGAAGAAGAATTTTCGCACCCTTTTTCAGTTGGTTTAGAGAAGATGAAAAGAAAGTAGAATTTTGACTTTTAAAAAGGAAACCAACGGGCAAGGCGAGGTGAATAAAATTGCAAAGCTTATTTGATTTGTTTTTTATAATTATCTACTAAGTAATAACTAAAGAGCAAATAAAGATAATAACTAATAATGGAAAGAAAATAACTTAAAGAAAATAGGGTTTGGAAGGTGAAAAACTTAAGGTTAAAGGATGTGGGTCGGGTCAGGATGTCTTCTCTAGGCTCAAAACTACGTGACAGCTTATCACAAAGTTGATAGCCCGTCATAATTCATCATCGCCTTAAGGCAAAATGATGCCCCATTTTGGGTCATCTAACCACCAGACTTGACGGTTTATCACAAGTGTGATAGCTTATCTGCCTTGGTCATCAGCTCTATCCAGATTATACCTCAACATTGGATCAACTGACGACCTCACCTAACACCTTATCACGAGTATGAAGAATTATCAGATCTGGTCATCACCTTTGCCTAGAATGATGCCTATTTTTTTCTCAAGTCAACGACATCAAGTGATGCATCATCAACTGGCTTATAAGCCATCAACCTTGGTTATCAGCTCCACTTTGCTGACTGCATCGGTTTTACCTTAACCCTTGAACACCTACACAACTTATTACAATCACCATTTTAAGAACAAAACAAACAAACTTACAACATAAAAATTTGGGTTACCTCCCAATAGCCCCTGATTTACAGTCGCGGCACAACTTAGTTATCTCGACTACTCAGACTTCATTGAGATACAAAGTGGATACTGACTTTGCATCATCTGTTGGACCAACATAGATCTTGACTCTTTTCCCGTTAACTTTGAACAAAATTCCATCTTTACCTTCGAGTTCTACCACACCTGGTGGAAAAACTTCACTTACTTTGAACGGCCCAGAACATTTTGACTTTAATTTTCCTGGAAAAATTTTAAGTCGAGAGGTGAACCACAACACCCAATCACCGCTTTAAAATCTCTCTTCTCTATTCTTTGGTCATGGTAATTCCTCATCCTTTCTTTGTTAAAATCTTCTCTTTCGTAGGCTTCAAGATAGAATTCATCAGTTTCATTTAGTTGCCCCAATCTTTACTCGACTTCTTCTTTCCAGTTCATATTTAGTCGTTTAAGAGCCTACAAGGCCTTCTGCTCTAATTCGATTGAAAGGTGACATACTTTACTGTAGACTAGATGGTATGGTGACATCCCAATAGGTGTCTTGAAAGCAGTTTGATATGCCCACAAGGCATCATCGAGCTTTTGAGACTAATCTTTTTGGCTCGCATTCACCGTTTTATCTAAAATTTCTTTATCTCCTGGTTTGAATCATCCACTTGCCCAATGGTTTTTGGATGATATAGAGTAGCAACCTTATGCTGCTTCACACCGTATTTCATCAAAGCCTCCCAGAATGTTTTGTTGCAGAAGTGGGACCCCCCATTGCTAATGATAGTCCTTGGCACTCCAAAATGAGAGAAGATGTTCCTTTTAAGAAAAACCACCATTTTCTTGCCTTCGTTATCAGCCAAAGTAACTGCTTCAACCCATTTTGACACATAATCCAGAACTACCAAAATATATTTTAGTCCATAGGATCTCACAAACGGCCCTATGAAATCAATTCCCCAGACGTCAAATAGTTCAACTTCCAACATCTTCGCCATGGGCATATAATGGTGCTTTGATATTGACCCTTGTCTCTGGCATTGGTCACATTTACTCATGAACTCATATGCATCTTCGAATAGGGTCATCCAATAGTATCCACTCTGCAACACCTTTTTTGCAGTACGATCACCTGCATGGTGACCTCCTACTGGAGAAGCGTGATAAGCTTCAAGAATACCCAGCATGTCTAACTCTAGGATACACCTCCTAATATTATTATCCATACTCCTCCGAAATAAATATGGCTCATCCCAGAAGTATTGCATAATATTATAAAGAAGCTTCTTTATTTGGTGAAAGGAAAAATTCTCTGAGATAATCTCACTCACCACATAATTTGCAAAGTCCGCATACCAACATACTCGTTCAAGCACAACAACCAAGATTTTCTCTTCCAAAAATGTATCATCAATTTTAAGCTCATCCTTGACTGCTTGATCTCCCTTAAGTCTAGATAGGTGATTTGCAACTTGTTTTTTGCATTCTTTTTAATATTTGACTTTAAAGTCAAACTCTTGAAGCAGCAACACCCATCTGATTAGCCTTGGCTCTACATCCTTCTTTGCCATCAAATACCTCAAAGTCGCATGGTCTGTATGCCCTACCACTTTAGTCCCTAATAAATAAGTATGAAACTTCTCAAATGCATAAACAACCACAAAAAGTTCCTGCTCATTCACAGTGTAATTCTTATGGTCCCCATTCAATACCTTGCTTGCATATTAAGTGGGAGTTTATCTTTCTTTTGGCTAAGCACATCCCCAAGCACTACTCCACTTGTGTCACACATGATTTCGAATGGTTTTGACCAATAGCAACAATGATTGGTGCAGTAACTAGCTTCTCCTTAAGGCAATCAAATTCCTTCTTGCACTCATCATCAAATATTAACTTGGTCTCCTTCTCCAAAAGCTTGCACATTGGATTTGCAATTTTGGAGAAGTCTTTTATAAATCTTTGATAGAAGCCTGCATGACCAAGGAAACTCCGCACTCCCTTTAATGAGATTGGGGTGGTAGTTTCTCAATAACTTTGATTTTTCCTACGTCAACTTCGATTCCCTTAGATGAAATTTGGTGACCAAGGACAATGCCTTCGTTCACCATAAAGTGGCATTTCTCCCAGTTTAACACCAAATTGAACTCCTCACATCTTTGCAATGCTCTACTTAGATTGACCAGACATAGCTCAAAAGAATCACCTATCACTGAGAAGTCATCCATGAACACCTCCAAGGTGTCCTTCACTATATCGGAAAAGATAGATATCATGCACCGTTGAAAAGTGGTAGGTGAATTACACAAACCAAACGACATCTTTTTGAAAAGTGAAAGTCACTTCTTCTTGATCCTTTAGAGCAATAGAAATCTGGTTGTCGTCCGAATAACCATCCAAGAAATAATACCAACCTCCTCCCGCCAACCGATCAAGCATTTGATCTATAAAAGGCATCGGGAAGTGGTCCTTCAGAGTCTATGAGTTGAGCTTACGATAATCCATGAAAACTCTCCACCCTATAACGAGTCTGAGTGTAATCAACTTATTCTTTTCATTTGACACTACAGTCTTTCCCCCTTTCTTGGGACCACATTAGATGGGGCTTACCCATTTACTATCTAAGATGGGATATACAACTCCTACAATGAGCCATTTAATGATCTCCTTCTTAACTACTTCTTGCATTGGGGGATTAAGGCAACATTGGTGCTCAATGGTTGGGGTGAAATCCTCCTCAATTTGAATCTTATGAGTGCAAATACCGGGAGAAATATTAATGATATCAGTAATAGTCCAACCAGTAGCCCTTTTATATCTTCTAAGCGCAGAGATAAGTGCCTCATCCTGGTGCTCACCCAAATCCACAACAATAATCACAGGTAAAGTGTTTCTACTTCCTAGAAACACATACCGTAAATGTCCTGGCAACTCCTTCAACTCTAACACCGGCGGCTCTTCGATAGATGGCTTAACCAGTGGTGTTGGTCAATTTTTCAGGTCCAAATCCAGCTTCTTGGGAGCTTATGAATACGATCCCATTCCCATCATAGCACAGACTATTTCTTTATATTCTTCAATACCTTCGCTATCAAAGTTCATTGTGACTCCAGCTAAAGGTTAAATAACAAACTTCTTATCTATCAGCTCTTCTCTCTCATCCTCATAATAAACATCAATAATAGAGAATACACTCATCTTTTTTGGTTACTTCATAGACTAGCAAACATCAAAATATACTACCTCATCATTAAGCCTGAACAACAGCTCATTAGCCCAAAAATCAATAAGCACACTTCCAGTTGTGAGAAAAGGTCTGCCAAAGATTATGGGAACCTCAAAATCCACGTCGCAATCCAAAATGACAAAATATACAGGAAATATAAAGCTGGCCACCTTTAACGCACGTCATACAATATCCCCACTGGCTACTCCACCGATCTGTTTGCCATCACTAATCACATATTTGTGAGTGTCGGATATCCTAAACCCATCTTCATGTACACAACAAGGGACATCAAGTTAATACTTGATCCTAAATCGCATAACGCCTTAGCAAAATCAAGAGACCCGATAGTGCAAGGGATAGTGAATGCTCCTGGGTCTACCTTCTTTTGCATCAAGGACCTTATTGAAATGGCACTCTAATGGTGAGTATTATCCATTGGTTCTTAAATCACTATCCTCTTCTTCGTCATAAGGTCTTTCATAAATTTAGCATATCTGGGCATCTGCTCCAATGACTCAACCATGGGTACATTCACTATTAGCTTCTTCAATATTGCCATAAATTTACTAAACATTGTGTCATTCGCCTTCTTTTTTAATCGATGGGGAAAGGGTGGTATTGGTTTTGGGAGAGTAATCACCACTACCTTTTTTTTATTCCCTTCTTTTTTTCTAACTCATCAACCTACTGATGATTAGATTTGCTTTTATTTCCATCCAATTTCTCAGACTCCACTGGATGGGTTTCATCATCTTCTACACCATCTTCAATCATATCATTAATCACAGTTTTGCTCACAGAGGGGCCAGGTAATACCTTACCACTCCGAGTGGTAATAGCCATACAAGAGCCATTATTCCGAGGATTCTGCACTATGTCACTTGGTAATGTACCTCTTTTTGTCTGATTTAGTACTGCTGAGAGTTGGCTCATCTACTTTTCCAACTGTTTGATAGAGGTTGAATGCAAATTTACTAGATGACTTATGGTGGATAAGTCACTTTTCATCTTCGTCACCCTAGTATTTGTTTCCTCAACTCCCTTTAATAGCTCCTCCATTATATTCTCCAATATTTTGCCTGAACTGGTAGCCGCATTATCCCATTTTCTAGGAGGTATATACAGTCCACTCCTTCCATTCTTGTTCTTCCAACTTCTTTGCTCCCTATCCTTATAACCAGCTTTGTCATAATAGTTCCGACCTTGATTACCTTGGCTATTACCTTAAAAACCCTCCTGATTATTTAGATAGTTGGCCTCCTCATCTGAATCTTAATCAGCTCTGCTCTATGACCCTATAGCTTTTACCTGTTCAGTCTTCCTGGATAACAAATATTTGGTGAGAAGATCCATCTGGGTTTTTATGTGGCCATATCTTGGTCACGTTCTTTCCTTTTCTTGCATTGCTTTGCAGTCATTCCACTAGCCATGGTAGAGCTTGCTACCTCAGAATCCCTAGTATGCCAAGATCTACTCTGTTTGGTCATCCTATCAAGTATTTTAGAAGCTTTTGGAAAGGTGAGATCCATAAATTCTCCTCCTGCAGCATTATCGACAACCAATTTCGTAATAGAATTCAAGGCCCTATACAGAGTCTCCATCAAATGCACATCAATCATTTTGTCATTAGGACACTGCATCAACTTTTTCTTAAACCTTACCCAAGTCTCATGAAGAGCTTCAGTCGGGAGCTGCCTAAAATTACTGATCTTATCCCTTAATTATAACATCCTTGATGGCGGAAAGAACCTTTCTAGGAAAGATCCTTTCAACTACCTCCAGTTTGTTATAAAATCAGGAGTCAATCCATTAAGCCATAGTGTTGCCTCCCTAAATTGAGATAATGGAAATAGGCCCAGTCGGATGGCATTCTTCCTCACTCCTAGGTTATTAAAAGACTTGTAAATAGTGACAAAGTTCATTAAATGCATATTCTGATCATTCCTCGAAAGTTCACAAAATAGACCCTTCAGATGAAGCAGTTGAATAATGGTGCTCGTGATGTTGAACTTAGCTCTGGGTTCCAAAGATGGAGGAATAATATCTCCAGTTACTCCTTCTCCATCCATCTCATCATGATTAAATTGCACACGCTGCCGATTTATCTTGCTTTGAAAGGATGATTTCTGTTCATATTATGGTTCACAGGTGCGGCTATATTCTCTGCATGCCTTTGGTTAGCAGGATCCAAAAAATCATCCTCTCCTAAGTCCTCGTCATCTAGATTGGGATGACGCACTGGTTGACCATTATTTTGTTGATTTAGCTAAGCCCTAGCAGGGCAGCTAGTCTATCAGCTTTTTGTTGATCTGCCATTCTACCAATCAACTATGGTTCCAGATTAAAAGGTAATAGTGGTTCCCCTGACCTTCTGGTTTATGGCAAATACAACATAGAATCTGCAAAAACCAAAAAACAACAAATAAACATAAAATTTAGAAAACTTTAACTATGAGTCAATTATTACAAATGTATTAAATTGACGACCGTATTCCCCGACAACGGCGCCAAAATTCAATATGCCAAAATTACACCTCTCTAACGAGAGAGTAAGCGACAGTTGTCAAATATATAACCCAACTAGGTTGGGTTCGAATCCCACAGGGAATATGGTGTTAATTTAAGTTATTCGTAAGTCAACCAACTAATAGTTAATAGCTTCCAATAAATGGGGGTTTCAGAGATTAAAAAAAAGTTATTGTTCACTTCAATTCAACAACTTGAAACTAATATTTCAATATTTTAAATCAATGTTATGGGAAAACCAGAGTTGTGTTCACTATGAGTATTGGTACTTGATATTCACTAGTTACGGCTCAAGATTCTTATGACATGTAGGAACAACAGACTATCAGTATCAAAGCACTATCTAAATGTCTCTCGACCTATTTAGACATTTAATTACCTAATTATTTTGAACATAGGAAATCCATATACTTAACCAGATTTTATCTAGAGTTAATTAACCTTGTTGCAACGTTAATCATTAAAAGAAAGTTAATCCCCATTGATAATTCACTTCCTAGTAGATTGATCTCTTACTTCAAGCAAATAAATAGTTAGGCCTAGTCTATTGTTTTCAACCAATAGACAACATGCAAAACAAAAGAATTATTAAGAAGTTCCTAATTCCTTGAGAATCTTGACCAACTAATGATTTTATAGGACAAAACTCATATATCCCACAACTCGAGTTAAGAAGATTAGCTACTCATGATATAAAAATCAACAACATATATTGAATTCATAATTCAATAGTTGTTAACTTACAAACGATGAAGATATATGATTGTTTCTACTTCTAAATCACAAGAGAATTCTCAAAACCTCAATAATAATCCCAAAAACTTAATTAAAAAAAATACAGAGAAAGCTATTGAAAAGCTGCTTTTTTATGTAAGTTTCAAGATGATGATGAAAACCTAAAACTTTCCCTTAAATACTCAAGCTAATTTTTGAGTGAAATTTCAAATTCCTGATTTTTTGTGCATAGTTGGCGACATTATCTAACGGCTTATCAGGGAGTTGACGACTTATTAGACCAAGTTATCAACTCCTCTTTCAAATCCATGTTTGCTGCTTATAGGTGACGACCTGATCTGATGGTTTATCAGGAAGTTGACGACTTATCAGGTTAAGTCGTCTACTCTTCACTTCAACTCCCACACACTATCTTCAGCTGACGACTTCTCTATCAGCTTATCACAAAATTTATGACTTATCAGATAAGTCGTCAACTGTAATCTTCATATCTACTTTCTACAAATCTATCCTTCTTGATGTAGTTGTCGTAGATTTTCATGCATCTTGACTTACTTGCAATATCACAGAGAATAAAATAAAATATGACTAGATTTACTTAAGAATTTACAATTATTCTGAGTTAAAAGCCTTAAATGTGATAGCACAAGCTCGCACATCACTAATAACACTAGTTTTCTCGTCTAAATTCTAAGTGACTCAATTAGGAACAAACTTGTTCGAAAACACTTTTACACATTAAAATCATATATTTGAACACTTACATGCTTATTTATATCATCATTAAATCAGATCTTCCTCAAAACAAGGCTAAATAAACTAGGATAAAAATGGTAAAGTGCATAAATACACCCAACATCATCAAGGTATAAATCCATATCTCTATGATCATATATCTGAGCCTATTTGGGCAAGCTGAATAGCTATGGTGGAATGTAGTTTCTGATTATAGGATGCACTAAATGCTTTCCCATTCAGTGCAAGGTAATACTTCCAAAATAATATTATTTCCTTTTCATTTACAAAAATCTTCATGCAAAGAAGCGTGAAACTAATTTTAAAGTAAAATAATAACCGTAGTCCTAACAGGCTAAAAATTAGTCATGCTTCTTTACAGTTTAATAGATATATGAAGGCATATCTTGATGCCATGCTATATAAACATTAATGTCATGCCCGTCTTTCATACTAATCAGAGCCATATACTTGAAAGCTATGAGTTCATTATAAACTATGATCGTAAGGTCAAGTTATGTCAAACTCATGTAATGCATGCTAATTATTAAATTCTTATTATCTTGTGTAGTCTATGCTAATTTTTGGAGTAACCCCTCCCAATTCATGTAACATACACAAAAATATAATAATTTTATGTAAGACAGGTTATATAACGTAAATGCTTGAAAGTCATGTTAAATCAGTTTAAGAATATATAAATCCTAGTAAATTCGTATCATGTTGTGAACTTTCTTGAAGTTGAGGATAAAATATGTTAAAGGAAGGAACATCTTTTCAAGTTATGTTGGAAATTTTGAAATCATACTAAGGAGATATAATTCTTACAAATTCTAAAAGTTCAATACAAATTTATAGGGATTTGATGAACATTCCATTAAACTATAAATGAGAGTTTGAAAAAATATAAATAAGAAAGAAATTAAACCATGAGATCTCATGAATATCAAGTACATATGAAAACTTATAAATACAACATAATTATTTGATTTGAAAGTTTGGGGTTAAACCATAACACAAGAATACATATTTATGGAATTTTAAAAAATTATTTTGGGAACAAGGATGAAAGGATTATTCTTGTGGAAGCCCCACATATGTTAACTTATATATTTCTTGAAGGAGAGCTCGAGTTTGAAGCCTTGGAGTTTTATTTTTTATATAAACTCATCATTTGCTTTCCTGAGAGATGGGTGTAGAATAAAGGATGATTTAATCTTAAATTTTTAAGGGAAATAGGGTTATATTAAGTTATAAAGTGTTTGAGGGTCAAAATACCCATTTAACTTTGCAAAAAAATGGTGGGAAAGTGATGTAGGGATAGGCTTCGCTAGGATGGAACAGAACCATCCTTGAGATTTAGCTCCGTGGCATAGTGTCTATGATAGAGCATAAGAACTATTGTATGGATATATCGTGGACCCCTTTTGTTTTGGGGTACTCAGTTTATGCCATTTGAGGTGGAACAAAACCTCTCTGGTAAATTGGTCTTAACATTTTACTCTAGTATAAAATTAAGTAGAAATTAGATACGTTAGAAAGAAAACTCAAAGATCTAAAATTTGTGGGTCTTCAGGTCAAAAAATCATTAGAACATAAGAGTTATATGCATTTGAATTTTAATATAGATAGATTGTCATGACCTGAACCAAGGCCTAGTCATGATGGGTATCTTTAGTCCACCATGAGCCAGAGATCACCCCGTTAGCCTAACATCCAGAACATAATAAAAGAATACAGTGGAAGCCAACCAAATAGTAATAAGAAGAATAGATAATAAAATTTAAACTCTATGAATCAAAACCCGCATCCAACCTATAGTTTTCCACAAAAGCCTCTAAAACCAGAAATGCCAAATAGTTCGGGCCATGTCCCCAATCATGACCAAAAAGAAAATCCAAGAAAATACTTAGACATGAAGGAAATAGATGAAATGACCGGGCATTCTTAAAAATGGAGGCTCACCACATCACAACCACTCACCAAATGTACCCAACAACCTAATACTGCATAGGGGTAAAAGAAAATCCCTCAAACCCTATATCATGAAAAGATACAGTGTCCTTGTAATACCCGTACCTTTTCCTAGCTTGAAATTGTCTCAAAAGTATTAGGAGCTTTCTTTGAAAGATGAATCCACTTTTATACACATGGTATTTTTAAAATTTTCACTTTTTGTCATCTGGGAAATTCAATAATATTTCCATCGATATAAAATTCGCCTAAATCCGATAACCATGTAAGAAGTTATGACTATTTCAAGTTCCCATTGTAAAAGAACGCCAAATTAGTCAGTGGCGCGCCACGCCACAAGCTAAAATGGAAATTTTCCTTTTCCAGTGTCTCATTTCAATTTCCTCCACGTCGCGCCAAAGTTCTAGGTCACAAAAAAGGGGCAACGCGATGGATCCGCATTGCGCCATCCCTTAGTTTCCCAATTGTCAAATTCCAGTGACATGGCGCGGTAGCGCCGCGTCGCACCAGGGGTTCAATTCAGAAAATTTTTACTGAAATTACAAGATACATCCAGGGTTATAAGGGTCAATTTCCCACCCCTGTTTAAGACCTTTAACACGTGATTCTACCACTTTTCAACCAAAATACTCTCTCTTATCTCAAAAACCTCTCAAGAACAACCTAGGGCTTTTCATAGAAGATTCAGAATCAAGTTATGCTTGATCAGTTTCCTTCCATCGAGTCCTAGGGGTACTCATACTCGAAACATTAGCTGTGTGCCTAGAGCCATGTCATGTTTTCACGATACTCTCAATCAAGCTATGATCCTTAGACTTCAGAGATTCTTATGGCTCAGGAAATCTCCATGATCTCATGAACTCAGTCAGTTATCAGATATCAGTAGTATTTCGCCAGTCAATGGAATTCAGTAACTTAGTCCATGTTCAGTTCAGTAAATCATGTTTAGTATCTATTTAGATGGGAGTAGAAATTAGCATCGAGTGAACCCAAGGATGGGAACTCACTTGTTATATGAGGGTGTGATTCTTAGAAGAAATCCTTGCATTCCAAAAGTATGTAGCTAGCATAGGTTGAGACATCATAGACTACTAAATGAGTGTAGATGAGGTGTCTTAACTTGCTATATGAGGGTTCCCAACATTCTCATTAGAGTTACCTATTATATTAGGGTCACTCACAGTTTTTACTTACTAGTAGCACGATATTGACAACCTTCCAATCAGGGCGCAGATTGGACCCCAGCTCAGTTATTATGGAACATTTGGGAAATGTCGGTTAGATGACTACTTCCCACAGTTTCATTATCAATTTCAGTAAAAGAACTCAGATAGTTCTTTAGATTTCAGGACTGTCAGATACAGTCAACTCAGTTTAGTATGAAACTCAGATAGTTCCATCAGATTCAGGACTATTAGAAATAGTTAACCCAGGACTGACAGATATAGTCACTCATGTTATCAGTCATATCAGTTATCAGTATGTCATGTTATCAGTATTCAGATTTAGTAGTCATGTATTCATGGTATCAGTGTCAGTTACTATGTCTCATGCATGTATTCTCATGCTCATGATAGTTAGTCAGTTATTAGTATTGTTCATACATATGAACCCCATGAATTTAGCCTACCTCATATGCATACCAGTACATTCAGTTGTACTGATGCATTCACGGTATGGTGTCTTATACTATAGGTTCAGAGACACGAGCTTCAGATCAGTAGTAGATTCTAGTTTCAGCCATCAGAGTTAGAAGTGAGTCCTCATCCTTCGTGGACATGGTGATTTCTCTATTATCTCATTAATTAGTTTATTAGCTGGGGTTAGTTGGGGACATGTCCCATCAAATCCTTACTCATTCAGACAGTCATGTTTAGAGGCTTTCTAGACTATCATATTTCAGACTTTAGTATTTTTAGTTTTGTTTTGGGTACTCTATTACCCCACACAGAAGTTATATTATTCAGATTATGATCAGTTTTGAACCTTATGGCCTTTATGTTCATGTTTCCACATTATTCAGTATTTTATACAGTATACAAGTACACAAATCATTCATGGGTTAGCTTGTGGTCATTCGAGGCCATGAGCACTATGTAGCATTCTGGGTACCAGATTCGGGGTGTTACAAACTTGGTATCAGAGCTTAAGGTTCAATAGTGTCCTAGGAAGTCTGAAAGCCGCATCTAGTAGTGTCTTATACATGGGTGTGTTGTGTGCCACATTTATGTACAAGAGGGTATAAGATGTATTAGGAATTGTTTCCCTTTTTTTATTACTCATGTCACCAGTCAGCATAATCTTAATTCAATCTCTCAGTCTAATCCATTTCTCCCCTTCTTCTACTGAACATGCCTCCTAAAAGAAGAAACGGGAATTAGCCAGCCCTTCCGTTCGAAGAACCTTTGGGCAAACATGTTTGTCATTCAGTGTTTCGAGCTGTATTCACTACTTTTGCCAACTCAGTTACTGCTCCCGGCCAACCTAGTGGCCAATTCCGCTACAGCCAAGATTCGGGACTTCACTCAAATGAATCTTCCAACCTTTCTTGGGTCTAAGACAGATGGGGACCCTCAGGAATTCCTAGATCTGGTGTTAAAGGTGACAGACATCATGGGGGTAACTATTGTTGAGAGTGCTGAGCTAGCTGCATATCAGTTGCAGGATGTTCCTCATTCTTGGTTCAACCAGTGGAAGTTAGAAAGGGCAGATAATGCAGGGTCAGTTGAGTGGGAGGAGTTTGCATCTGCTTTCCTCGATAGATTCTTTCCCCTAGAGCTTAGGAAAGCTAAGGTGTTAGAATTCATCAACCTCAGGTAGGGAAATATGATAGTGAAAGAGTATTTTCTTAAGTTTACTCAATTAGCCAGATATGCTCCTCATGTGGTTGCAGATAACAGGGCAAGGATAAGTAAGTTCATTTCAGGGGTGAATGATAGTATGGTTAATGAGTGAAGATCCGCCATGCTGAATAGTGACATAACTTTAGCCAGGCTTATGACTTATGCTCAGCAGATTAAGGAGCAAAATATTAAGATGAGAGAGAAATAGAATAAGTGGGCGAAGACAGGTAGTTTTAACTTCGCTCAGCCTAAGTCAGATGGAGAAAACTGTTCTTAGTATCATCCTAAGTCATCAGTTCTAGCTCCTTCTATAGCCAGTGCTCCAGTTCCTAAGTTCAGAGAGGGTAACAAAGACAGAGGGCAGTGTTAGCAGTGCCTGTACCTATCCTCTTTTCCAGATTTATGGCAAGCACCATCAGGGTAATTGCAGAACTGGCAGTGGTATTTGCTTCGGATGTGGAAAGCCAGGCCACAGAGTTAGAGATTGTTCTCAGCCAGGTCCTCAGGGTCAACAGAATTTCTCCTCAGCTAAGTACGGTCACTTAAATCAGTAGGGTTCCACCTCCAGTGCTAATAGTGGGAAATGACCAAATAGTCTCTATGCTCTTCAGTCCCGACAGGATCAGGAAAATTCTCCTGATGTGGTTACTGGTACATTATAGATCTTTCATGTGCATGTTTACGCTTTGCTAGATCCAGGAGCTTCTTTGTATTTTGTTACTCCCTATATAAAAGTTGATTTTGGAGTCAGTCCCAAAATTCTAGCAGAGCCCTTTTCAGTCTCTACCCCAGTGGGTAAAACCATCATAGCCTGACGGGTATACAGGAACTTCCCGTTTATGATATTTCAGAAAGTCACTTCAACAGACTTAGTCGATTTAGAGATGACTGATTTTGATATTATTCTCGGCATGGATTTTCTTTATTCCTACTATTCCACAGTCGACTATAAAAATAAAATAGTCCAGTTTTAGTTCCCAAATGAACCGTTCCTAGAGTGGAAGGGTAGTGTATTTACTTTTAGAGGTCAGCTTGTTTTCTACCTTCGGGCAAGGAAATTGATATCTAAGGGATGTGTCTATTATCTTGTTCATGTTAAGGATTCCCATTCCAAGACTCCCAATCTTGTATTAGTCCCAGTAGTGAATGAATATTCAGATATCTTTCTCGAATATCTTCTAGAAATTCCTCCCAACAGGGAAATAGACTTCGGTATTGATCTTCTTCTAGATACTCAGCCTATCTCTATTCCGACATACAGAATTTCACCATCAAAACTCAAAGAACTGAACGAACAGTTGAAGGATCTCTTATATAAAGGATTCATCATACCTAGTATTTCCTCGTGGGGCGTACCAGTCTTATTTGTGCATAAGAAAGATGGTTCTCTTAGAATGTGCATTGATTACCGTTAACTTAATAAGGTCACGTTCAAGATCAAGTATCCTCTTCCAAGAATTGATGACTTGTTTGACCAACTTTAGGGTGCCAGTTATTTCTCTAAGATAGATTTCAGATCCGACTATCATCATCTTAGAGTTAGGGAATATGACATTCTGAAAATAGCTTTTCAAATTTAGTATGGTCATTTTGAATTTCTAGTCATGTCATTTGGTCTTACCAATGCCGAAGCCATTTTCATGGACTTGATGAACCGTGTGTTCAAGCAGTACTTGGATATGTTCAGTATAGTCTTCATAGATGATATTCTGGTCTATTCCCGCATTGAGCGCGATCATGTAGACCATCTCAGGACAGTACTTCAGACTCTCAGAGATCATCATCTATTCACAAAATTTAGTAAGTGCAAGTTTTGGATAAGGTCAGTAGCATTACTTGGTCACATCATTTCCGGTGATGGAATTAGAGTAGATCCTCAAAGTATCAAAGCAGTAAGAAACTAGCCTTGCCCTGTCTCTCCATTAGATATTTGGAGTTTCTTGGGTTGGATGGCTATTACAGACGGTTTGTTGAGGGATTTTCTTCTCTTACATCCTCTATGTATAGATTAACTTAGAAAAAAGTCAAGTTTTAATGGTCAGATCCGTGTGAGAAGAGTTTTCAGGAGTTAAAGACTCGACTCACCTCAACTCTAGTTCTAGCGTTACTAGATGGTTCAGATGGGTTCATAGTATGTTATGATGTGTCCAGAGTGGGCTTAGGTTGTGTCCTCATGTAGCATGGTAAGGTCATTGCCTACGTCTCCAGACATCTTAAAACCCATAAGAAGAATTATCCTACTCATGATCTTAAGTTAGCAGCCGTAGTCTTTGCCTTAAAGATTTAGAGGCATTATCTCTACGGAGTTCATGTAGATGGTTTCATAGATCATAATAGCCTTCAGTATGTTTTTTCTCAAAAAGATCTCAATCTTCATCAGAGAAGATGGTTAGAGCTCTTGAAATATTATGACATGAGTATCCTTTATCATTCGGGCAAGGCCAACGTAGTGGCCGACGCCCTCAGTAAACTGTCCATGGGTAGTATTTCTCATGTTGAGGATAGTAAGAAGAAGTTAGCTCAGAAAGTCCATCAGCTTGCCAGACTAGGCGTTTGCTTAGTCGACTCTTCAGAGGGTGGTCTATGCATTCATAGTAGCTCAGAATCATCTCTAGTTTCCGAGGTAAAAGAAAAGCAAGATAGAGATCCCATTCTTGTCAAGTTGAAAGTGTCAGTCTAGAATCAGAAAGAAGAGGTTTTGTCCCAAGGGGGAGATAGAGTTCTTTGTTTTCAGGGTCATCTATGTATTCCAGATGTAGATGACTTAAGGCAGTGAATTCCTGCAAAGCGCATGGTGCGCGCTACTCTATACATCCACGAGCCACTAAGATATATCACGACTTACGGGAGATCTATTAGTGGAGTGGGATGAAGATAAATGTTGCATAGTTTATGGCTATGTGCTCTACATGTTAAAAGGTTAAGATAGAGCATCAGATGCCTAGTGGTCCTATGCAGGAGTTCATTATTCCTACTTGGAAGTGGGAAGAAGTGAACATGGACATCGTGATGGGTTTGCCTCAAACTCGTCATCAGCATGATTCTGTCTGGGTCATTGTAGACAAAATGACCAAATCAGCTCATTTCCTTCCAGTTCATACCTCTTATTCAGCCGACGATTACGTCAAACTCTACATAAAGAAGTTGGTCAGATTGCATGGTGTTCCATTATCCATTATCTCAGAAAGAGGTACCCAGTTCACCTCTTACTTTTGGAAAGCATTCCAAAAGGGTCTTGGTACCCAAGTTCATCTTAGTACAACCTTTCATCTTCAGACAAATGGTCAAGCAAAAAGGACCATTCAGACTTTAGAAGATATGCTAAGGGAGTGTGTAATTGATTTCAAAGGGAGTTGGTATGACCTCTTGCCTTTGATTGAGTTTGCATACAACAATAGCTATTATTCCATTATTCAGATGGATCCATTCGAAGCTGTCTATAGTAGGAGATGTAGATCTCCAATTGGTTGGTTTGAAGTTAATGAGACCTCAGTCAAAGGGCCTGACTTGGTATTCGACGCCTTAGAAAAAGTCCAGTTAATTAGAGAGAGACTCTGGGCTTCTTAGAGCCGACAGAAGTCGTAGGCAGATATTTGTAGAAAAAATCTCGAGTTTGATATTGGTGACTATGTCTATCTAAAGATATCTCCTATGAAGGGAGTGAAGCGGTTTGGCAATAAAGGGAAAATCAGTCCCCGATATGTCGGTCCCTTCAAGATTCTCAATCGATTCGGCAAGGTAGCTTATGAGATCAAATTACCTTCAGATCTAGCCTCAGTTCATCCAGTCTTCCATTTCTCTTTGATTAAGAAGTGCATAGGTGACCCAACAGTTGTAGTCCCTATATAGAGCATTGTTGTTCAGAATAGTCTCTCTTATAAGGAGATTCCAGTTGAAATCCTAGACTATCAGACTCAGAGACTGAGGAACAAAGAAGTCCCTCAAGTTAAAGTTCTTTGGCAAAATCAATCTGTCGAGGGAGATACTTGGGAAGCACAAGTAGGCATGTGTACCAAGTATCCTCACCTCTTCTCCACCAACTCAGATCAATCTCAAGGTAATAGTTCTCCTTAAGCTTACTCAGTTTCATGTTCAGTGTTCATCAGCAACTTGGTATTATGTACCATTGCATATTCTATCATTCATTCATGTATCAGTTCAGTTATATAATTATGCATCAGACATGCATTGTCATTGTGAGAAACTTAGTTCCTCAGAACACTCAGTTATGCATTCATGAATTAGTTACGCATGCATCAAATATGCATGTTCAGTATTGTATTATATGTTCAACCTGTCAGTTAATTCAGTCATGAGACCAAGTTTCAGTTATTCATGTTCAGTATGTATGTCATCAGTTTATGTTCTTCACCTCACCCTCAGTCTCATTCGAGGATGAATGTTCTCAAGGGGGAGATATTGTAATACCCATACCTTTTCCTATCTTGAAATAATCCAAAAAATATTAGGAGCCTTCTTTGAAAGATGAATACACTTTTGTACACATGGTAATTTTAAGATTTTCACTTCTTGTCATGTGGGAAATTCAATAAGCTTTCCATTGATATAAAATTTGTCAAAATCCGATAACCAGGTAATAAGTTATGACTATTTCAAGTTCCTGTCGTAAAACAATGCCATATTGGTCAGTGGCATGCCGCTCCACAAGCTAAAATGGAAATTGTCCTTTTTCCAGTGTCTCAGCGTTGCGCCATCCCTCAGTTTCCCAATTTTTAAATTCCAGTGACATGGCGCGATAGCGCCACGTCGCGCCAGGGGTCCAATTTAGAAATTTTTTACTGAAATTACAAGACACGTCCAGGGTTAAAAGGGTCAATTTCTCACCCCTATTTAAGCCCTTTAACATGTGATTCAGCCACTTTCACCCAAAATACACTCTCTTCTCTCAAAAACCTCTCAAGAACAACCTAGGGCTTTTCATAGAAGATTAAATATCAAGAATTTCCTCCATCAATATTCGTCTATTTACGAACCAAGGTATGCATAGTGTTCATTTATCGACTCCTTTCGTCCATGAAGACCAAGAATCCCTTTTCTAAATTCAAGTTTATGGATTTCTTATGAATTTCATGATTGGGTTGCTTTTGTTCATGTGGATAATGAGAAATTGAATTCTACTCCTGTTGGGTGATAAATTCTATGTGGGTTAAATTATTATAGATATAGATTCTTTCAAACCTATGACTAAACCCTTGAATGATGAAATTAGAATTGAACCATGATGTTTAATTATTGTACAATGATGTTTACATGTACCACACCTACAATATGTTTGATTAAATGCCTAGATGAAGGAAAAGTCCCTAACTAGCATTGTACTATGAAATCCCCATGTATGTACAAGTTATGCCTATCACATGTTTTGATGAAATGCTTCTATAAATGTATTATGGATTATGATGTTAGTTATATGTTCAAGTAAGTTATGCTTGGTCAGTTTTCTTCCATCGAGTCCAGGGGTACTCGTACCCGAAAGATTAGTTGTGTGCCTAGAGCCATGTCATGTTTTAACGATACTCTAAGTCAATTTATCATCCTTAGACTTCAGGTAGTCTTATGACTCTGGAAATCTCCATGATCTCATGAACTCAGTCAGTTGTCAGATATTAGTAGTATTCCATCAGTCAACAGAATTCAGTAACTCAGTACATGTTCAGTTTAGTAAATCATGTTCATTGTCTATTAAGATGGGAGTAGAAATTAGCACTGAGTGAATCCAAGGATGGGAACTCACCTGTTATATGAGGGTGTGATTCTTAGAAGCAATCCTTGTGTTCCAAAACTATGTAGCCAGCATAGGTTGAGAGATCATATCCTTCTATATGAGGGTAGATGAGGTGACTTAACTTACTATATGAGGGTTCCCACCGTTCTCATAAGAGTTACCTATTATATTTGGGTCACTCACAGTTTGTCCTTACTAGTGGCGTGGTATTGACACCCTTTCAATCAGGGCACAGATTGGACCCAAGCTCAGCTATTATGGCACATTTGGGGCATGTAGGTTATACGACTACTTCCCACAGTTTCAGTATCGGTCTCAGTAAAAGAACTCAGATAGTTCTTTAAATTTCAGGACTGTCAGATACAGTCAACTCAGTTTTGTACGGAACTCAGATAGTTCTATCAGATTTAGGACTGTCAGATACAGTCAACCCAGGACTGTCAGATACAATCACTCATGTTATCAGTCATATCAGTTATCAGTATGCCATGCTATCAGTATTCAGATTCAGTATTCATGTATTCACGGTATTAGTGTTAGTTATTATGTCATATGTTTGTATTCTCACGCTCATGATAGTTAGTCAATTATTAGTATTGTTCATGCATATGAACCCCATGCATTTAGCCTACCTCATATGCATACCAGTACATTCAGTCGTACTGATGCATTCGCGCTATGGTGTCTTATACCATAGGTTCAGAGACACGAGCTCCAAATCTGCAGTAGATTCCAGTTTCAACCGTTAGAGTTTGAAGTGAGTCCTCATCCTTCAAGGACATGATGATTTCTCTATTATATCATTAATTAGTTTATTAGTTGGGGACATGTCCCATCAAATCCGTACTCATTCAGACAGTCATGTTTAGAGGCTCTCCAGACTATCATGTTTCAGGCTTCAGTATTTTCAGTTTTGTTTTGTGTATTCTTTTACCCCACATAGATGTTATATTATTCAGATTATGATCAGTTTTGAACCTTACGGCCTTTCAGTTCATGTTTCCGCATTATTCAGTATTTTATGCAGTATACAAGTACAAAAATCAGTCATGGGTTAGCTTGTGGTCGTTCGAGGCCATGAGCACCCTGGAGCGTTTCGGGTACCAGATTCGGGCCATTATAGTCCTGGTATGGTTAGTGGTATAAGCACCATCTTGTAACTTTGGGAAAGTGATAAAGTATTGCCAATACCAAAAACTAGTCAAAACCATATGCACCACATTCATATGCATATATATAGGATGTCGGGTTAGGTACAAAGGTTATGAACAAGAGAGTTTAAACCATTAACCCAAACAGTGTAGTTTGCTCTGTCCTATAGGCACCCACGAGATATAAGGGTCAACTCTCCTTGCTGAAAGGGCCAGATGTGATAGCCACACGAATCGAGGAATCTATAGAAAAGGTTGAAAGCCCTAAGGCTCTAGCCATCCCAAACTATAATATGTGAACCAAGAATATGGTCATATATACCTCTATGCCAGCAAACATGGTTTCCAGTGTTAGTCTCCCCTGGACTACACCTTACAGTGAGCTATGCTATTCCGTTAAAATGAGACTTAAAATAGTATAAACAAAAACCCTAACAATAACCCAAATGTCTTATATTAAGGCATTTACCACTTGGTATCATCAAACCAATTATGCTTGCAAGATCATATAATCATGCCAAACAATTCCATGTAACCGTTTGACTCCCAAGCTCCATTTATAATTGAAAACCATTGGCCAACAAGGGCCTTTCAAAACAATTTAAACCATTTATCCATTAATGTCATGTAAGGGTTCATAAATAAGTTGAATTATGCAATTATCCATGTTAAAAAATAAAATTTACAAACTGGGTTGGGTTGATGTCATTACAAAGCCAAAAAGTCTTCAATTTGGGGAAACCCATGTCCCCTATTCCAATTCCCATACAATTGCACCCATTCAGTCCAAAATCCATAAATTTAAAGAATAAATTTTTGATTCAAAACACGGGAAAAGTAATACAAGTGATACCAATCAAAACCCCTCAACATAATTTCAAACCCATCAATTCAAACCACACCGATAATGACTAAATAAATTCCACAATGTAAAATTAAAGTTAGGGTATGAGAATACACAAGAAATTAATGTAAATTAGAAGTTCAAAGCTTGAATGATGAATCCCTTTAAAACCCTTCAACTTTCTTGGGTTTAGAGTAGAGGGTAAAAAGAATGATTTTGATCTTTGAAAACTGAAGGGAAAAAATGTTATTTTATGTTTAAAAGTTGCGGAAATGGTGAAAAGATAAAAAACCCCTCACCCCAAGTGAAAAAAATTGGGCAATTTTTAACACAGTGGCATGGCACATCACTATCACGGAGGGTAGCCTCTCTGCCACACCCTTATCGAAGAGGCTAACCTCCGTAGAATGCTAATATTGTGGACCCTCATTGCCTTGGTATCCCAAAATGA
The DNA here is from genome assembly GCA_030864215.1 of Capsicum pubescens. Classification (NCBI taxonomy): domain Eukaryota; kingdom Viridiplantae; phylum Streptophyta; class Magnoliopsida; order Solanales; family Solanaceae; genus Capsicum; species Capsicum pubescens. The sequence goes on from CM061544.1 coordinate 125,131,531, forward strand.
CCCCAAACCCCTTCCAAAAATTTTGAAACTTTCCCAAAACACCCATTTAAGACACCTTATCAAATTTGAAGTCAATACATAGCATTACAAACACGGAAGGGTCAAAAATAAAATCATCAAAATTATATGGGGTCTTACATTATCCCTATCTATTCTCTTAGGATCATTCATCCCCGAATGAGGAGTTAGTCTATTTTTAGCCCGAGAATAGTAAGAATTTAATGGAATAAAATGAAAATTTTTAAATGCAACATGAAGGAAACAAAACTCATACTAATAAGCACTTTCATCCAACCCGGGGTACATGAACATACACGTGGTTCTAATATCTTCCTCAACTTCCCATGTAGTGCGCTCCAACTTTTGATTTCTATAAAGGATTTTCACTGAAGCAACATCCTTTGTCCTCAATCTACGAACTTTCCTATCTAATATTTCAACTGGGACTTCCTCATAAGGCAAATATTCCTTAACACCGATATCCTCAATCGACACTATCAGCGAAGGGTCACCCATGCACTTTTTCAACATAGACATATGGAAAATAGGATGAGAGAACTACCTTGTTGGCAAATCTATCTTATAAGAAACATTCCATATCCTTCTTACAATCTTATATGGACCAATGTAATGGGGACTGAGCTTTCCTTTCTTCCCAAACCCCATGACTCCTTTCATAGAAGGAACCTTCAAGAATACATACTCACTTATCTCAAATTTTAACTCTCTTTTCCTCATATCAACATAAGACTTTTGGAAACTTTGGGATGTCTTAAGTATTTATCTAATCACCTTTCCATTCTACATGGCTTGTAGAGCTGCATATGGACCAACAACCTAGTCTCACTTACGTCAAATAACCAATAGAAAACCGACACCTTCTACCATAGAGTGCCTCAAAAGGAGCCATGTGAATACTAGAGAGATAATTGTTAATATACACAAACTAAATAAGAGGAAAATGGTTAACTGAATTACCCATAAACTCAAACACACAGGCTCTTAGCATATCCTCCAAAGTATGAATAGTTTTTTCCACATTTCCATCTGTTTGAGGGTGGAAAATGATGCTAAAGTTTATTTAAGTACCCTAACCTTTCTGAAAAATTCAAAAAATGAGAAGAAAACTGCATACCTCAGTGTGAAATAATGGACACAGGCATTCCATAAAACTTGAGTATCTTCTCAATGAAAAACTTGGCATAGTCCTCTCCTAAGTAGTTAGTCCTCACAGGAAAGAAGTGAACAAACTTAGTCATTCTATACACAATGACCAAATAGAATCATACTGATTGCGAGACCACAGAAGACCTATATTAATTATCTCCCACTTCCATATGGGCAACTCTATCTCTTGACACATACCTTCAAGCCTCAAATCTTTAACCTTGAATTGATGACAAACCATACATTTAGCCATGAAATTCGCCACATCTCTCTTCATATTGTTCCACCAAAAGATTTCCTTCAAGTCACGATACATATTGGTCAAAACTAGATGAACTATATGCCTAGACTCATGAGACTCAGTCAAAATTCTTTCCCACAACCCATCGATATCTGGAACACATAACCTTCCTTGATACCTTCGAATACCATATTCCAAATCTAAAAATCCATAACCTTTTTTCTGACACACATCATCCTTAATTTGTATAAGTATAGGATCCAAAGCTTACTTCTCCTTTACCTCAGCAATAAGAGATGATTTAACCATTTCTTGAATATTTACTACCCTAACCTCAACCCCTAAATTAGAAAACCTATGAATATTCTTCACTAACCTTATTTTCTCCACATCAATGTGAGATAAGCTTCCCATAGACAACCTGCTAAGAACATAAAAAACAATATTATCTTTACCTGGATGATAGTGAAGGATCAAGTTGTAATCTTTGAGTAACTCGAGCCAATGCCTCTGCTTAATATTCAATTCATTCTACATAAACACATATTGCAAGATCTTATGCCAACATACACCCCATTAGAATAATGACGCCATATTTTCAAAGCAAAGACAACCGCCACCAGCTCTAGATCACGAGTCAAATAATTTCTCTCATGAACTTTAAGTTGCCTGGATGCATAGGCCATAAACGTACCATGCTACATCAAAACACAACCCCGTCCCACATGGGATACACCACAATACATAAAAAACCCAATCAATACACTCGGGAAGGGTCAAAACTGGCGCAGAAGTTAACTTATCATTCAACTTCTCAAAGCTACCCTCACAAGCATCGTACAATAAGAACTTAACATTATTCTATTTAAATTTTTTGAACAGAGCAGCAATAGAAGAGAAGCTCTTGACAAACCTTATATAATGCCCAGCCAGGCCCAAGAAACTCCTAATGTTGGTTGGAATGGTGGGTCTAGGCAATTTCTTGACTGCCTCAACTTTATATGGGTCAAGCATGATCACTTCACTAGAAACAATATGCCTTAAAAAAGTCATAACATTCAGCCAAAACTCACACATAGAAAATTTGGATACAATATTTGGTTCTTAAGAGTCTGCAACATAATTCGGAGGTGATTGGTATGATCCCCCTCACTCTTAGAGTACACCAAGATGTCATCAATGAAAACTATCACAAACAAGTCCAAAAATTGCCTGAACACACTATTCCTAAGATCCATGAAAGCAGCCGGAGCATTAGTCAACACAAATAACATAACTAGGAACTCATAATGACAATACCAAGTTTGAAAGAAATCTTTGGAATATCAACCGCTGAAATTTCTAGTTGATGATAGCCCAAAAAAAGATCAATCTTACAGAAACACCTAATACCCTGAAGATGGTCAAAAAGATCATCAATTCTAGGAAGAGGGTACTTATTTTTCACTTTCATCTTATTCTTCTAATGATTTCCTATACATATTCGAAGAGAACCATCTTTATTTAACATGAAATGTATAGGAACACCCCATGGAGAAACACTAGGACGAATGAAACCCTTATCTAGAAATTTTTTTAGTTGCTCCTTCAGTTACTTTAGTTCAGCCAGAGCCATCCTGTAAGGAGTAATATCAATAGGATGGGTATTCGATAGTAGCTCAATCCCAAAATCTATCTCCTTATTAGGAGGATTCCTAGGAAGATCATCAGGAAATACTTCAAGAAATTCATTAACCACAAGGACAAATGCAAAAATAAACTTTCAGAATTAGAATCCTTAACCCAAACTAGATGACACAGACACCTTTTGGAAATCAACCTTCAGGTTCTAAGATAGTAAATAAACCTCCTTTTGGGAACTAAGGAACTCCCCTACCATTCAATGATTGTTTAATTAGAGAGTAGAAATCTTACCTTCCGGGTCCTAAAATCTAGAGAAGCATAGCATGAATGGATTCAATCCATCCCAAGATCACTTCAATATCAACCATATCAAGTTCTATCTAATCCACTAATGTCTCTCTATGAAATATGGACACCACAAAACTCCTATAGATTTTCTATCAACAATAGAATCTCTCACTAGTGTAGACATAGAAAAGGGGTCAAAAATATTTTTAAGACAAAAACCAAAGTGCACAACCACACAAGGGGTTGAATAATATAAGATATAACCCAGATCACTAAAATAATAAAAATCACGAGAGGAGCCATCATAAACTAGTAAAAATATTGGAGGTGTCACGACCCGAGCCGAGGCCCTGGCCGCGATGACATCTCGCATAATAGAGGCCAGGGTATCTCTATCTATCTGGACATCATGCAGAATGTTCATATAACAATAAGAAATGCAGAAACATTATAATACGGAATCATGGTCGACACTATAGCCCAACTAACCAATTTAAACTGAAATTCATAACCCTATAACAGCATCTAACATCAGTCTGCGAAATCTCTAATACATCAAAACCAACATATTATCTAAACTGGTACAAGGCTCCAGTATAACCAAAAACAAAATGAAATAACAATGTTCTAAAAATAGGCCTTCCAAAATAAGAGAGGCTTACCGACTGAGGGACCCCTAGAGTGAGTCTCAGACCCTGAAATATAGGGGGTCAATACAAATGTACTGGTACTCAGAACAATCCAAAAACTGAATATGCATTATTATAAAACATACATGAGAGAATTTCATAAATCACATATCATCTGGAAATAGTTGAAAACGCATGGGCAAAATCCAAAACAATGAAAACATATTTTGCTATTCACGACTCTACTCTTTATCTTACTTCTGAGCCAGATAGTACACCCTACAACTCTGCTTATCCATAGGCTATATGGAATCCTCCCTTGAATTGGCGGCCAAGCCCCCATCCTAAGTTTGACGTAGGGGTTGGATCTATAATATCCCAAAGATTTCAAGCAAATTTCATCCCAAGAATATATAGTATTAGATTCTAAAGTGAATGATAATTATTCCATGAGGAATTTTGAATATTTTCACCTTTCTCATGTGGAAAATTCAATAAGCTTTCCATCAATATATGATTCGCTTAAGTCCGATAATCGGGTAGGAAGTTATGACTATTTCAACATCCCGTCGTAAAAAAATGCCATATTAGTTAGTGGCGCGCCGCGCCACAAGAAGAAATGGCATTTGGAAATTTCCAGTAGGTTTTCGTGATTATGGCGCGTTGCGCCAGGACTCAAATCAGAATTTTTCTTTTTCCAGTGTCTCTGCGCGATTTCCTCAGCATCGCACCAAAGTTCCAGGTCACGAAGGAAGGGGCAACGCGATGGATCCGCGTCGTACCATCCCTCAATTTCCCAATTTTCAATTTCCAGTGACACGACGCGATAACTCCATGTCACGCCAGGGGCCAAGTTTGGGAAAATTTTACTGAAATTAAATAACGCGTCCAGGGTTAAAAGGGCGAATTTCCTACCCCTATTTAAACCCAATAACACGTGATTTAACTATTCTTCACCCAAAATATTCCATTTTCTCTCAAGTTTCTCACAAGAACAAGCTAGGGTTTCTATTGGGGATTAAAATTCAAGAAGGTTTCACCATCAATCTTTACGAAATCATGAACTAAGGTATGCATAGTGTTCATTCATGGACTCCTTTTGTCCATGAAGCCCAAGAATCCCTTTTCTAAATTCAAGTTATGGATTTTCTTATGAATTTCATGATTGGACTCCTTTTGTTAATGTTGATAATGAGTAATTGAATTGTATTCCATGAATAAGTATTAAATTCTATATGGGTTGATTTGTATCGGTATAGATTCATGAAACCCTAGGACTAAACCCTTGAATGATTAAATTAGAATTGAATCACGATAGTTAATTGTTGTGTGATGCTGTTTGCACATTCTATGCATACTATGTCTTTGGTTGAATGCCTAGATGAAGGGAAAATGTCTAATTAGCATGATATCATGAAATCCCCATGTACGTACAAGCTTATGCCTATCACATGTTTGATAAAATGCTTCAGTAAATGTATTATGATGATTATTATGTATTCAAGTAAGTCATGCTTTGTCAGTTTCCTTCCATCGAGTCCTGGGGGTACTGTTACCCAAAAAATTAGCCGTGTACCTAGAGACATGTCATGTTTTCATGATACTTTCAGTCAAGCTATGAATCCTTAGACTTCAGATAGTCTTATGACTGAGGAAAAATCTCCATGATCTTATGACTCAGTCAGTCGTCAGATATCAGTAGTATTCTGTCAGTCAACATAACTTAGTAATTGACTAATATTCAGTTCAGTAAATCATGTTCAGTGTTCATTCATATGGGAGTAAGAATTAGCACCGAGTGAACCCAAGGATGGGGACACACACTATCAGATAAGGGTGTGATCCTTAGAAGTCATCCTTGCATTCCAGAACTATGTAGCCAGCATAGATTGAGACATCAAGACTGTCTGATGAGGGTTGATGAGGTGGATAAGAACTGTCAGATAAGGGCCCCACCATTTTTTTTAGGGATACTATCAGATAAGGGTTGCCAAAGCTTATCCTTACCAGTGGCATGGTATTGACACCCTTCCAATTGGGGTCACAGATTGGACCCCAACTCAGCCATAATGGCATATCAGGGGCATGTCGGTTAAATACTACCTCCCATAGTTTCAATATTAGTCCCAGTAAAAGAACTCAGATAGTTGTTCAGATTCAAGACTGTCAGATACAGTTGACTCAGATACAATAAGGAACTTAGATAGTTCCATCAGATTCAGGACTGTCAGATACAATCACCCATGTTATCAGTTACATTCAAATACAACTGTTTATGCTATTAGTTATATCAATTATTAGTATGTTATATCATCAGTATTCAGATTCAGTAATCACGATATCATAGTATCAGTTACAGTTACGTATTTATGTATGCATTCTTGCATTTATGTTAGACAGTCAGCTAGCATTATTCATGCATGTTAACCCTTGCAATAACCTACCTCATATTTGTACTTAGTAGATTCCATTATACTGATGCATTTTTTCTATGGTGCCTTCTTTTTATGTTACACCATAGGTTCAGAGATACGAGTTCCAGATCAATAGTAGATTTCACTCTTAGCAGTCAGAATAGAAGTGAGTCCTCATCCTTCGAGGAAATGATTATCTATACACTATTTCATTAATTAGTTATTAGTTGGAGTTAGTTGGTGACATGTCCCATCAACTCCTTATTCAGATTATTCAGACAGTAGAGGCTTTTGAACTAGATGCAGACTATTATATTTCAGAATTCAGTGTTTATAGTTTTGTTTTGGGTATTGTATTACCTCATAACACTTATCTTATCCATTTTATGTTAAGTATTCAACCTTGTGTCCTTTCAGTGTATGTTTCCATATTATTTAGTATTTTATGTAGTTTACAGGTATAGATATCAGTCATGGGTTAGCTTGTGGTCTTTCAGGGTCATGAGCACAGTGTAGCATTTCGGTTTAGAAAATTGGAGAGTTAAAAACTTGGTATCAGAGACTAAGGTTCAATAGAGTCCTAGGAAGTCTAAAAGACGCATCTAGTTGAGTCTTGTATATGGGTGTATTGCGCGCCATATTTATGTGCAAGAGGCTATTAGATGTTTAGGAGTAGTTTCTCTTATTTTAGTATTCATGTCGTGCCAGTGAGCATAATCACAAGTCAATATCTTAGTCTAATCCACTTATTCTCTTTATTTCAGAATATGCCTCCTAAGAGAAGAAATTAGTCAGCCCCTCAGCCCGAAGAACCTTTGGGCGATCATGTTTCTCATGTGGAGTTCAGGACCGCATTTACCACTCTTGCTCAGTCAATAGCTACCCATAATAAGTGATCAGTTGTTGTATCATCCAACTCAGTGTCTAACTCAGCTGTAGCTAGGATTCAGGACTTCACCTGAATAAATCCTCTATCCTTCCATGGGTCTAAAGTAGATGAAGGCCCTCAGGAATTCATTGATCAAGTTTTGAAAGTGATAGACATCATGGGGGTGACTACTATTGAGAGTGATGAGTTAGTCGTATACCCATTACAGGATGTGGCTCATACTTGGTTCAAACAGTGGAAGTTAAAAAGGTCAGATGTACAGGTCCTATAGAGTAGGAAGAGTTTCTCACTGCATTCTTAGACATATTCTTTCCCCAAGAGCAGAGAGAGACTAAGGTGCTAGAATTCATCAACCTCAGGCAACGTAATATGACGGTGAAAGTGTATTCTCTAAAGTTTACTGAATTAGCCAGATATTTCTCTCATGTGGTTGTAGATGGCAGAGCCAAGATGAGTAAGTTCACTTCAGGGGGAAATGATAGCGTGGTTAATGAGTGCATATCCGCCATGCTAAATAGTGACATGAATTTACATAGACTTATAACCCATGCTCAACAGATAGAGAAGCAGAAGATTAAGAAGAGGGAAAAGAAGAATAAGAAAGTTAGGACAGGTAGCTTCAATTTTAGTCAGCCTAAATCCGAAGGAGGAAACCATTCTCCGTTTTGTCCTAAGTCATCAGTTCCAGCTCCTTCTATAGCCAGTTCTCTAGATCCTAAGTTTAGAGATAGAGGTCCAGGCTCTAAGTCTCAGGGCAGTGTCAGCAATGCCCGAAATAATCCCCTTTGTCAGACTAGTGGTAAGAACCACAAGGGTACTTGCAGAGCTGGCAACAATGTCTATTTCGGTTGTGGCAAGCCAAGACACAGAGTTAGAGACTTCCCTCAGTTAGGTTATCAGAGTCATCTTTTCTCCTTAACTCAGTCTGGTCGCTCGAATTAGCAGGGTGCCACCACCAGTACTACTAGCGGGTAACTCCCAAATAGACTATATGCTCTTAAGACATAACAAGAACAGGAAAATTCTCTAGATGTAGTTACTGGTACGTTACAAATCTTTTATGTGCATGTTTATGCTTTGATAGATCTAGGAGCTTCTTTGTCTTTTGTTACTTCCTATATAGCAGTTGATTTCGGAATCAGTCCCAAAATTCTAGTAGAGACCTTCTCAGTCTCTACCCCAATGGGAAAAACCATCATAGTTTGGTGGGTATAGAGGAACTGCCTGATTATGATATTTCAGAAAGTCACTTCAGCAGACTTAGTTGAATTAGAGATAACTGATTGGATTTATTCCTGCTACACCACAGTCGACTACAAAAATAGAATAGTCCAGTTTTAATTTCCAAATAAACCCGTCCTTGAGTGGAACGGTAGTGTATCCATTTTCAGGGGTCAGATTGTTTCCTACCTTTGAGAAGGTAAAATGATAGCTAAGGGATGTGTCTATCATTTTGTTTGAGTTAAGGACACTAGTTCTGAAACTCCCAACCTTGAATCAATCCCAGTAGTGAATGAATATTCAAATGTCTTTCCCAAAGATCTTCCAGGAATTCCTCCTGAAAGGGAAATAGACTTCGACATTGATCTTCTTCCAGATACTCAGCCTATCTCTATTCTACCATACAGAATTGCACCAGTAGAACTTAGAGAATTGAAAGAACAGTTGAAGGATCTCTAAGATAAGGGATTCATCAGACCTAGCATTTCCCCGTGGGGCGCACCAGTCTTATTCGTATGCAAGAAAGACAGTTCTCTCAGAATATGCATTAATTAGTGTAAACTCAATAAGGTCACGGTCAAGAACAAGTATCCTCTTCCCAAAATCGATGACTTGTTTGACCAACTTCAGGGTGCCAGCTATTTCTCTAAGATAGACCTCAGATCCGGCTATCATCAGCTCAGAGTTAGCAAAAGTGACATTTTGAAAATAGGTTTCCGTACTCGGTATGGTCACTTTGAATTCTTAGTCATGTCATTTGGTTTTACCAATGCCCCAACAGCTTTCATGGACTTGATGAACCATGTGTTCAAGCAGTACTTGGACATGTTCATCATAGTATTCATAGATGATATTCTAGTCTATTCCAGTACTGAGCTTGATCATGCAGATCATCTCAGAACAGTACTTCAGAATCTCAGAGATCATCAGCTATTCGCCAAATTCAGTAAGTGCGAATTTTGGCTAAGGTCAGTATCATTCCTTGGTCACTTCGTTTCCAGTGATGGCACTAGAGTTGATCCTCAAAAGACTGAAGAAGTAAAAAACTGGCCAAGACCTATCTCTCCATTATATATCAGGAGTTTCTTGGATTTGGCTGGCTATTACAGTCGATTTGTTGAAGGATTTTCATCTATTGCATCCCCTATGTCCAGATTGACTCAGAAGAAATTCAAGTTTCAGTGGTCATACCCTTGCGAGAAAAGTGTTTAGGAGTTGAAGACTTGACTTACCTCAGCCCCAGTCTTAGCTCTTCCAGATGGTTTAGATGGGTTCATGGTATATTCTGATGCATACAGAGTAGGTTTGGGTTATGTCCTCATACAGCATGGTATGGTCATAGCCTACTCCTCCAGATAGCTTAATCCCCATAAGAGGAATTATACTACTCATGATCTTGAGTTAGCAGTGGTAGTATTTGCCTTGAAGATTTGGAGGCATTATCTCTACGAACTTCATGTAGATGTCTTCAAAGATCACAAAAGTCTTCAGTATGTCTTTTCTAAAAAATATCTCAATCTTCATCAGAGAAGGTGGTTAGAGATCTTGAAAGACTATGACATGAGTGTCCTCTATCATCTGGGCAAGGCCAATGTAGAGGCTGAAGCTCTCATGTAGAGGATAGTTAGAAGAAGTTATCTCAAGAAGTCCATCAGTTTTCCAGACTAGGCGTTCGCTTAGTCGATTCTTTAAAGGGTAGTGTATGTGTCCAGAGTAGTTCAGAATCATCTCTAGTTTCTGAGGTAAAAGAAAAGCAAGATAGAGATCCCATCCTTGTTAAGTTGAAAGAGTCAGTTCAGGATAAAAAAGTAGAGGTTTTCTCCCAAGGGGGAAATGGTGTTTTGCGTTGTCAGGGTCGTCTCTGTGTTCCAGGTGTAGCTGAGTTAAGGCAGTGAATTCTTGTAGAAGCGCATGGTGTGCACTACTCTATTCATTCAGGGGCTACAAAGATTACCGCAACTTACGGGAAATCTATTGGTGGAGTGGGATGAAGAGAGACATTGTAGAGTTTGTGGCTAAGTGCTCTACATCAGCAAGTTAAGATAGAGAATCAGAATCCTAGTGGGTACATGCAAGAGTTCAGTATTCCTACTTGGAAGTGGGAGGTTGTGAACATGGACTTTGTGATGGGTTTGCCACAAACTCGTCATCAGCATGATTCAGTCTGGGTCATTGTAGACAGAATGACCAAATCAGCTCATTTCCTTCCAGTTCATACATCTTATTCAGTCGAGGATTATGCCAAACTCTATATCAAGGAGTTGGTCAGATTGCACGGTGTTCCATTGTCTATTATCTCAGATAGAGGTACCCAGTTCACCTTTCATTTCTGGAAAGCATTCCAAAAGGGTGTCGGTACCCAAGTTCATCTTAGTACAGCCTTCCATCCTCAGACAGATGGTCTAGCAGAAAGGACCATTCAGACTTTAGAAGATATGCTAAGGGCGTGTGCAATTGATTTCAAGGGAAGTTGGGATGACCACTTGCCTTTGATTGAGTTTGTATACAGCAACAACTATCATTCTAGTATTCAGATGGATCCATTCAAAGCTCTCTATGGTAGGAAATGTAGATATCCAATTGGTTGGTTCAAAGTTAGTGAGACCTCAATCATAGGCCTTGACTTAGTATTCGATGCCTTAGAAAACGTCCAGTTAATCAGAGAAAGACTCCGGGATGCTCAGAGCCGACAAAAGTCTTATGTAGATGTTCATAGAAAAGATCTCGAGTTTGAAGTTGGTGATCATGTCTATATAAAGATATCTCCCATGAAGAGAGTGAAGAGGTTCAACAAGAAGGGAAAGCTTAGTCCCCGATATGTCAGTCCCTTTAAGATTCTCAGTCGTTTCGGCAAGGTAGATTATGATCTTGAATTGCCTTCAGATCTAGCCTCAGTTCATACAGTCTTTCATGTCTCTTTTCTCAAGAAGTGCATAGGTGACCCCTCAGTCGTAGTCAATATTCAGAGCATTGATGTTCAGAATAGTCTCTCTTATGAACAGATTCTAGTAGAAATCTTAGACTATCAGACTCATAGATTGGGGAACAAAGAAGTCCCTCTAGTTAAAGTTCTTTGGCGAAATTAGTCCGTCGAGGGAGCTACTTGGGAAGCAGAAGCAGATATGCATACCAAGTATCCTCACCCCTTCTCTGCCAACTCAGATCAAGCTCAAGGTAACAATTCTCCTTAAGCTTACTCAGTTTCATGATCAGTGTTCATCACAAACTTGGTATTCATTTTCATGTTCATGTTCCCAGGATAAACTTGGTATCAAGTACCATTGCATATTCAGTCATGCATTCATAAATCAGTTACGCATGCATCGGATATGCATGTTCAGTATGTTATGTTCAGCTTGTCTTTCATGAGATTATGTTCCAGTTATTCATGTTCAACTTATTGTTTCCTTTCCCAGTCAGTCTCATTCGAGGATGAATGTTCTCAAGGGGGAGATATTGTTATACCCCGAAGATTTCTAGCAAATTTCATCCTAAGAATTCCTAGTATTAGCTTCTAAAGTGAATGATAATTATTCCATGAGGAATTTTTAAGATTTTTACTTTTTGTCATATGGAAAATACAATAAACTTTCCATCGATATATGATTCGCTTAAATTCGATAACCAGGTAAGAAGTTATGACTATTTTAAGTTCCCGTTATAAAACAACACCATATTAGTTAGTGGTGCGCCGCGCCACAAGAGGAAATGGCATTTGGCAATTTTCAGTAGGTGTCCGCGATTATGGCGCATCATGCCAGCACTCAAATTCAGAATTTTCCTTATTCCAGTGTCTTAGCGCGATTTCTCCCGCGTCGCGCCAAAGTTCCAGGTCACGAAGGAAGGGGCAACGCGATGGCTCCGCATTGTGCCTTCCCTCAATTTCCCAAATGTCAATTTGTAGTGACACGATGCGATAACGCCGCGTCGCACAGGGGCCCAGTTTGGGAAACTTTTACTTAAATTAAATGATGCGTCCAAGGTTAAAAGGTTCAATTCCCTACCCCTATTTAAATCCAATAACACGTGATTTAGCTATTCTTCAACCAAAATATACTATTTTCTATGAAGAACAAGCTAGGGTTTCTATTGGGGATTCAAATTGAAGAAGGTTTCACCATCAATCTTCATGAAATCATGAACTAAGGTATGCATAGTGTTCATTCATGCACTCCTTTCGTCCCTGAAGCCCAAGAATCCCTTTTCTAAATTCAAGTTATGGATTTTCTTACGAATTTTATGATTAGGCTGCTTTTGTTCATGTTGATAATGAGTAATTGAATTGTATTCCAAGAATAAGTATTAAATTCCATATGGGTTGATTTGTATCGGTATAGATTCATGAAACCCTAGGACTAAACCCTTGAATGATTAAATTGGAATTGAATCACGATAGTTAATTATTGTGTGATGTTGTTTACACATTCTATGCCTACTATGTGTTTGGTTGAATGCCTAGATGAAGGGAAAGTGTCTAATTAGCATGATATCATGAAATCCCCATGTACGTACAAGCTTATGCCTATCACATGTTTGATGAAATGCTCCAGTAAATGTATTATGATGATTATTATGTATTCAAGTAAGTCATGCTTTGTCAGTTTCCTTCCATCGAGTCCTGGGGGTACTTGTACCCAAAACATTAGCTATGTACCTAGATCCATGTCATGTTTTCATGATACTCTTAGTCAAGGTATGAATCCTTAAGCTTCAGATAGTCTTATGACTCAGGAAAAATCTCCATGATCTCATGACTCAGTTAGTTGTCAGATATCAGTAGTATTCCGTCAGTTAACGAAACTTAGTAACTCAACTCATGTTCAGTTCAGTAAATCATGTTCAGTGTCCATTCATATGGGAGTAGGAATTAGCACCGAGTGAACCCAATGATGGGGACACACACTATCAGATGAGGGTGTGATCCTTAGAAGTTATCCTTGCATTCCAGAACTATGTAGCCAGCATAGGTTGACACATCAACACTATTCGATGAGGGTTGATGAGGTAGATAAGCACTGCCAGATAAGGGCCCAACCATTCTCTTTTAGGGATACTATCAGATAAGGGTTGCCCACAGCTTGTCCTTACCAGTGGCGCGGTATTGACACCCTTCCAATTGGGGTGTCAGATTAGACCCCGACTCAGCCATAATGGTGTATCAGGGGCATGTTGGTTAAATATTACCTCCCAAAATTTCAGTACCAGTCTCATTAAAATAACTCGGATAGTTCTTCAGATTCAAGATTTTCAGATACAATCGACTCAGATATAGTATGGAACTCAGATAGTTCCATCAAATTCAGGACTGTCAGATACAGTCACCCATGTTATCAGTTACATTCAGATACAACTATTTATGCTATCAGTTATATAAGTTATTAGTATTTCATGTCATCAGTATTCAGATTCAGTAATTAGGATATCACAATGTCAGTTACAGTTACGTATTTATTAATGCATTCTTGCATTCATGTTAGACAGTCAGCTAGTATTACTTATGCATGTTAACCCTTGCATTAGCCTACCTCACATGTATACTCAGTACATTCCATTGTATTAACTTATTTGGGCTATGGTGCTTTCTTTTTATGTAACACCATAGGTTCAGAGACACGAGTTCCAGATCAGCAGTAAATTCAAATCTCAGCAGTCAGAATAGAAGTGAGTCCTCATCCTTCGAGGACATGATTATTTCTCCACTATTTCATTGATTAGTTATTAGTTAGATTTAGTTAGGGAAATGTTCCATCTACTCCTCATTCTGATTATTCAGACAGTAGAGGCTTTTAGACTAGATACAGACTATTATGTTTTAGACTTCAGTGTTTACAGTTCTATTTTGGGTATTGTATTACCCCACAGATGTTATCTCATCCATGTTATGTTCAGTATTGACCCTTGTGGCCTTTCGGTGCATATTTCCACATTATTCAGTATTTTATGCAGTATAGAGGTACAAATATTAGTCATGGATTAGCTTGTGGTTCTTTGGGGTCATGACCACCATGTAGCTTTCCGGTTCAGCAAATCGGGGTGTTACAGAGTCTCTGCTTCTCTACTACGCCATTGGACTGTCACCAACGTATAATTTCTCTTTTTGTCATCATAAACCTGTGTCAGCAAATCACAGTTTTGAGAAATGAGTCATTTGACTCGTTCCTTCTTCATGTGACCATCTAACTCTCTTAAGCCCAGTTTTAGATTCATTAAACCATATCTTCTTTGAAAAGTTATTTCTTTCTTAATTTCTTCGGGCACATCAAAACAGTGTATCGTTATACCCAGACTTGCAAGTCATGTCTCCACATGTCTACTACCTTTATCTTCTTTCAAAAGATACTTATTGACCACCTAAAAGCTCTACCTTTTGATAAAAGTTCATATTTCAAAACAGTTGAAAAACAAACCATTCTCAATACTTAATCTATGGTGGTTACCCTTGTCAATTACTTTAAAGCCATTCTAAATATGAATCTTGATCATCATAAAAACAAGTAAATCACCCTTCCATTATCTCATGAAAATTGTTCAATATATATATAACAGACTTAACATTTAATAATTTGCGTAACCCACTCTCAATATGAAAAATCAATACAATTTCATCACAAAATAGGGAATTACCTATCCCATACTCTCATTTAAATTCACAATCTAATCATCATCATGGTCACACGAAAATAATTCAAGTTTAGGACTTCATACCATAATTTTTGCAACACTACATCATGATGTAATAATTTTAACACAAGTTAATTAATGATCTTGAAATAATTTCACACACACACACACACACACACACACACACATATATATATCCTTTAAAACAAATTTGAAACCGAAAGTCAATTTCCATGGGGTTTAGGATAGTCCCACATAACGTAGATCACTAGTATGGGGAATGGAACCCAACTCTTAGCTTGTTTCTTGAAAGATTCTTGAACTTAAGGATGAACTCTTGATCATTAGGAGGGAAATTATGATTGGTTTCTTGATAAATTTGAGTAATTTTGTGTATAATATGCCTTAAGGACGTTTTAATTTTGTGTTGGCTGAGATATAACAAGGGAAAAAACTGAAATACCCTTCCAGACTCAAAATTTAAAAATGCAAACTAGGCACCCAACGCGCTACCCAATGCGCAACATCGGTCCCTCCGACACAATTAGCGATACGATGCATCTGTCCTAACAATGCGATTACCGATGTGACTTGATGAGATCGCGTTGGGCTTTTGTTTTTCTTATCCAAACATGTCTCAAACATTGTCCGAAAGATCCATAACTTCCCCGAGATACCTCTTTTACACCCCTGAACATGAATCTACTTAAAAATACGCATCTCGAGAATTGGAAAATAGATTTAGAAATCATAAAAGTTTAGGAGCTTAAAGTATGACTAAGTCCTTTTGACTCTTAGAAAATTTTCAGATAGTTATCTCTTTAAGCATGCTACTAAGTAAGGTATTAAATCAAGAATTCTACGAGGTGTTACATTATCACTCCTTGGGATCATTCATCCCCAAATGATGGCTCGAAACATAGGCAAACACGACTTCAAGCACACTAAGGAAAAGATAAAGAGCATAGTATATGACTTATACCTTCTATGTCATCATCCACATTCTCAAAGAGGGTTGGGTATCTAGTTTTCATATCATCATCTGACTCCTACTAGCTTCCTCAGCTTTTTGATTCTTTCACAAAATCTTAACCAAAACTATTTCTTTACTCATTAGCTTCTGAAGTTGGCGGTCCAACATGGCAAAAGGTTCTTCTTCATATGAAAATAAGTCTTTATCCTTGATCTCCTCTATAGGTAACACTAGGGAATGATCTCTAATTCACTTCTTATACATGGACACATATAATACTGGATGGACAAAAGCTAGGGTAGAGGGCCAATCATACTCATAGGCATCCCACTAATCCTCATCATAATCTGATATGGTCCTATGTAACAAGGACTAAGCTTCCTTTTCTTTCCGAATCGCAAGGATCTCTTTATGGGGGAAACCTTGAGGAAAACCCAATCATCAACTTTGAATTCTAAATCTCTCCTTCTAACATAGGCATAAGACTTCTAACGAGTCTGAGCAGTCTTAAGTTGCTCCCTAATGATTTTCACCTTTTCCATTACCTAATGAACAAAGATAGGTCTAAACAATCGAGTTTCACCCACTTCAAACTATCCAACTAGTGACCAACATCTCCTCCCATAAAGCGCCTTAAAAGGAGCCATCTGAATACTGGAATGGTAGCTATTATTGTAGGAGAATTCTATCAACAACAAATGATCCACCCAATAACCTTTGAAGTCAGTCACACAGGCCCTCAACATATCCTCAAGGGTATGAATGGTGCGTTTGGCTTGCCCATCAGTCTGAGAGTGGAAGGAAGTACTCAGGTTCACTTGGGAACCTAAACCCCTCTGAAAAGACCACCAAAACTATGAAGAGAATTGCATACCTTGATCGGATTTAATGGATACTGGTGTCCTATGCAAGCAAACTATTTCTTCAATAAACAGCTTGGCATAATGATCTCCCGAATAGTTAGTCCTCACAGGCAGAAAGTGAGCTGACTTTTTCATTAGGTCTACAATCACCCAAATGGAATCATATTGATTTCGGGCCCTCAGAAGCCCCGGGATGAAATCCATATTGATCATCTCCCATTTCCATATAGGCAAGGATATTTCTTGGAAAGTGCCACCTGGTCTCAAATGCTTTACTTTGACTTGTTGACAATTAAAACACTTAGAAACAAAGTTAGAAACATCACATTTCATATTGTTCCACCAATATATCGTCTTAAGATCATGGTACATTTTAGCTAATCCTGGGTGAACAACCTACCTCAAAGTGTTAGCTTCATCTAGAATTTTTTCTTGCAACCCATCTACATTCGGCACACATAGCCTACCTTGATACCTCAAAATCCCATCACCGCTAATCTCAAACGCCATCATCTTCTGTTGACCCACATCATTCTTAATCTGCAATAAGATAGGGTCTTCAGCTTGATTTTCCTTAAGTTTAGCACATAAGGAAGATTTAGATATCTTATGAGAATTACTCATTCATCTTTGGAATCCAGAAGTCGAACCCCTAGATTTGCAAGATGGTGAATATCTTTCATCATATCCCTTTTTTCTTTGTCAACATGAGAAAGACTGCCCATTGATAGTCTGCCGAGGGCATCGACCACCATATTTTCCTTACCTGGATGATAGTACAAGCTCATGTCATAATACTTCAACAGTTCTAACCACTGACTTTTCCTAAGATTAAATACTTTTTGCGTGAAAACTTACTTTAAACTTCTGTGGTCAGTGAATATATCTAAATTCACCCTATAAAGATAGTGCTGCCAGATTAAGTACAAATAGCACAGCTTCTAACTTTAAGTAATGAGTGGGATAGTTCTTTTCGTGTACGTTCAACTACCTAGATGCATAGGCCACTACTTTACTATGTTTCATAAGCACACGTCCATGTCTCACCCGAGATGCATCATAATACACTACAAAATCTTCTGTACCATCAGGGAGAGTCAAAACTAGTGCGGTAGTCTACTTATCTTTCAGTTCTCCAAACTACTCTCACATAAGTCGGACCATAAAAATTTGCCTTCTTTTGAGTCAATTTTGTAAGAGGAGCAGCAATGGAGGAAAAAATCTCTACAAATCTTTTGTAATACCCTGCCAAACCCAAGAAGCTTCGGATATCAATTGAAGTCATGGGTTTTTTCCATTTTTTCACTGCCTCAACCTTTTGGAAGTCAACTTTGATCCCCTCACTAAAAACAATGTGGCCTAGGAAAGCGATGGCACTAAGCCAGAATTCACATTTAGAAAAGTTTGCATATAACTCATGATCTTTGAGGGTCTAGATGATAATTTAGAGGTTGTTAGCATGATCCTCCTCATTCTTAGAATAAACCAAGATATTGTTAATAAATACTATGACGAACAGATCTAAAAACTAATGAAACACCCTATTCATTAGATCTATAAAGGTCACAGGGGAATTAGTTAGCCCGAATGACATAACTAAGAATTCATAATGACCGTATCGGGTTTGGAAAGAGGTTTTGGGAATGTTAGCCTCCCTAACCTTCAACTGGTGATACCTCGAATGAAGTTCTATCTTTGAGAAAAATTTAGCACCCTGAAGTTTATCAAACATATTATTAATTCTAGGAAGAGGGTATTTATTCTTAACAACGACCTTATTTAGCTGACAGAAGTCTATACACATAAGGAGGGAACCATCTTTCTAATGCATAAAGAGTACAGGTGTACCCCAGGGAGAAACACTAGAACAGATGAACCCCTTGTCAAGAAGATCTTTTGGCTGTTTTTTCAATTCTGTCAGAGCCATTTTTTATGGTAAAATAGAAATAGGATAGTTGTCCGACAATAAATCAATGCCAAAATCTATATCCCTATCAGGTGGTATCCCTGGGAGGTCATCGGGAATGACTTCTGTGAATTCGTTAACCACAGGGACAGACTGGAGGGAAGTAATTTCTGTATGGAATCTTTGACCCGAATAAGATGATACAGACAACCCTTAGATATAAGTTTGACTTCTTTGAGAGAAGATATGAACTTCCCCCTAGGTTCTAAAGAATACTCCTTTCACTCTATCACTGGTTCATTCAGAAAGGAGAAAGTGACTTTTCAGGTTCTACAATCTAGCATGAATGGATCTAATCCATTCCCAAAATGGCATCAAAGTCAATCATGTAAAGATCTACAAGGTCGACCATAGTATCACAATTATAGACAAACACAACACAATTTATGTACACCCTCTTAGCCACAACACAGTCACCAACGGAGTAGAAATAGAGAAGGGTTCCAGAATATTTTTGAGCTTAAAACTAAAACAAACTACCACATACGGGGTCATATATGACAAAGTAGACCCAGGATCATGTAACACATATATATTATGGGAGAAAATTTGTAAAGTACCCGTGACCACATCTGGTGAAACCTCTATATCATGGAAATTAGATAAGGCATATATCAATTGCAGCCACCAATGACAGCTGAAGTGGCTCCCTTTGTAGGATGGGATATAGAGTTCATATGAGACTTATCGCCTTCAAAATTTCCCCTCGACGTGGGACAATCCCTCTTAATATGGTTTGGCTGGCCGTAAGAATAAAAAATAAGAGTACCAAACTGGCACGGCCCCAGATCATCCTTTCCACATTCTCCATAGTGCGGGTATGATCAAGAGTATTCGCTACACTCCCCTGAGACTGAGTGTCTTGCATCTTCGGTCCATGGCTAGGATGAAAATTATAAAGCTGCCGATCAACTGGAGGTCTGGGCATAAGGGCGTTGGCTGACGATTGTACATTACTCCAAAACATCCTATTTGACCACTTGTTACCCCAATTACCACCTTGATTCTGATTGTTATTCTAGTATGTAGACCTGGCGCTCTTGGCCAGCCTGTCCTTCTCCCCTGCCTCTACTAGATTTTTCTTCTGCTCTTCTATTTATTGTATATGAATCGACAACCTGGAGAAATGAATGTCTCTATTCAACATTGATCTTTTGCATTCTAATACAAAATCATCAGAGAGACTGGATGCAAACTTTGTCATGCGATCACTCATATTACCTACAAATTTTAGAGCATAACGGGATAACTGGTTAAATTTTAGGGTGTACTCATTCACACTCATTTTTCCTTGTTTAAAATTCATGAATTCTTCAACCGTTGACTCCCTCAATTCCTAAGGAAAGAAACTATCTAGAAAAGCTTCCACAAACTCACCCTTCAGCGAAGGCTCAACATCACTACCCATTGAATTATCCCATTCATTATACCACTGACTGTCCACATCCTTCAACTGATAGGATGCTAATTCAACCCCTTCAACCTCATTTACGTGCATAACCCTAAAAATTTTCTCCAGTTCGTTAATGAATCTTTAGGGTCCTCCACAACCTTCGTGATAGTAAAAATAGGTGGGTTCAACCTCATGAATTGACCAACCTAGGTAGTCTGAGATGAACTGGATACAAAACCCATAAATTCAGACCGATGGGTCTGAGAGGCCACCAACTCTACAATTCTTTGGATGGACGGTCGAAACTCAGCATTCAAAACATCCCTCTGAGTAGGTTGGGGATGGTTAAGACCAGTTTGTGGATCCCGAGGATGACTAATTAGAACTAAAGGAACTCCTGAAGTAGGAACAAACTCTAGGGTGTGGGCTCTGTTATGGTTCTACATCCTATTGGTAGTGTGAACCTCCTCAGCTTGGGCATTCTGTTTGTTGGATCGACGAGGAGGCATGTTAACTTTCTGAAATACAGGAAATCATTAATTATAGGACATGCAGACTCTATAGCATGAACTAAATCATGAAGAAAAAGAGATATTCCTAAATGCCTTATAGCCCTCTTCTTATAAGTGTGGAGCTCTACACCCCTACAAACTGAGCTCTACCTGAAGTGATTTTGCAGACACCTTGGGACCTTGAACCGTGCTTTGACACAAAGTTTCTCATGACCTAAGCTAAGGCCCTAGCTACGATGGGAATCCCGAACTATAAAGGCCCGAGCACCTCTATCTATCTGGCGATCATGCACAATGTACATACAATAATAAGAAAAGTGGAAACATCATAATAAGGAATCATGGTCGACACTATAGTCGAACTAACCAATTCAAAATGAAATTCATAACCCTCTAACAACATCTAACATCAGTCTGCGAAATCTCTAATACATTAAAATCAATATTTTGTCAAAACTTGGACAAGGTCCCAGTCAGACCAAAAATAAAATGAAATAACAATGTTCTAAAAATAGGCCTTCCAAAATAAGGGAGGTTCACGACTGTACACTTTTGTCTGACAAATCTATGGCTTAGAGGAATCCTGGACTGAGTCTCAGATCGTGAAATATAGGGGTCTAATACAAATGTACATGTTCACAAAACAATCCAAAAATAGAATATGCATTATTATAAAACATATGTGAGAGTATTTCATAAATCACATATTATCTTGAAACAGTTGAAAACACAAGGGCATAATCCAAAACTTTAAAAACACATTCTGTAATTCACGACTCTACTCTTTATCTTACTTTTAAGCTAGATGGTACACCCTACTACTGTACTATTCCACGGGCTATATGGAATCCTCGCTTGCCTCGATGGCCAAGCACCAACCCAAGTTTTCTGCAAGGGTTGGAGTCTCTGCTTCTCTACTATACCATTGGTCCATCGCCAGCGTACAATTTCTCTTTCGAGTATCATAAACCCATGTAAGCAAACCACGATTTCGGGCAATCAGTCATTTGACTCATGCCTTCTTAAGGTAACCATTGAACACTCTTAAGCCCGGTCTTAGATTATTTAAACCATATTTTCTTTGAAAAGTTATTTCTTTCTTAATATCCTTGGGCACATCAAAATAGGGTATCATCATACCCAGACTTGCAAGTCATGTTACCACATCTCTACTGCCCTTATCTTCTTTCAAGAAATGTTTATTGACCACCTAAAAGCTCTACATTTTGAACAAAAGTTCATATTCAAAACAACTGAAAAATCAAACAATTCTCAATACTTAATCTATGGTGGTCACCCTTTTCAATCACTTTTAAGCCATTCTAAATAGTAATATTGATCATCATAAAAACAAGTAAATCACTCTTCCATTATCTCATGAAATTCTCCAATGTATACATAATAGACTCAATATTTAACAATTTCCGTAACCCACTCTCAACATGAAAAATTAATAAAATTTCATAGCAAAATAGGAAATTACATATCCCATGCTCTCATTTAAATTCACTATGTAATAATTATCATAGTCACACGAAAAAAATTCAAGTTTAGGGCTTCATACCAATTTTTTCGCAACACTTCATCATTATGTAATAATTTTAACCCAAGTTTATTAGTGATCTTGAAACAATTTCATATATACATATATTTATCCTTTAATACAAATTTGAAAATCAAAAATCAATGCGCATGGGGTTTAGGATAGTCCCACGTACCTTAGATCACTAGTATGGGGAGTGGAACCCAACTCTTGGCTTGTTTCATGAAAGATTCTTGAACTTAAGGATGAATTCTTAGTCCTTGGGTGGGATATTAGGGTTTGTTTCTTGAAAAATTTGAGTGGTTTTTGGGTATAATATTCCTTAAAGAAGTTTTAATTTTGTGTTATGGTTGAGATATGATAAGGGAAAAGATTGAAAGACCCTCCCAGACCCAAAATTTTAAACTGCGAACTGCGCACCCGACGCGCTACCTAACGTACCATGTTGGTCTCTCTAATGCGATTAGCAACACGACTCGTCGGTCCTACCAACGTGATTACCAATGTGATGCGATGAGATCACGTCGGGCTTCTGTTTTACTCATATAGCATGTCTCAAACGTCGTACGAAAAATCCAAAATTTCTCCCAGACACCTTCTTTACACCCTAAACATGAATCAACTTAAAAATCCATATCTCGAGGTCAGGAAAATTTAATTAGAAATAATAAAAGTTTAGGAGCATAAAATATAGCTAAGTTATTTTGACACTTAGAAAAATTTAATATAGTTAACTCTTTAAGCAGGCTACTAAGTGAGGTATTAAATCAAGAATGCTACGGGGTGTTATAAGAGGATGCCTAAGATTCCTAATCAGTAGAAAGAGCGTAGAGACTATTCTGACCAGTGTTGGTACCAAATATGGTGTCCTTTGGTTCCAAAGCTGAAGAAGTGGCGATGGAGACCTTATTAGCTCCCGTAACATCCATAGTTATAGGAAAATGTCTCTATAGATGACTAGGCTGACCACAATTTAAACAAAAGTTCCTTCCCTACTTATAATAACCACAATGAAGCTATCCATCAAAATGAAAAGGAGGATAAGGTAGGGATGACTAAGCTCCAATAACCTAAGACTTGGTACCCTGTACCTTAGGACTTTTACTAGTCTGAAAGCGACGATCACCAGAAGGCTTAGGATAAGGAGAACTAACCGTCGAGTAATTATTCCCTCAATTCTTATTTTTATCTACTGTCTGCCATCACTCCCACTATTCTACCAACCTGCACCTTACTCTGAATAGCTGAACTTCTTGTTCTTCCTTTCTCCCATCTCTACTTGCTTTATTTTTTCATCCTCCATCTACTGCATATAGAAAAGAATCCCAGAGATATCCATATAATTATTCAACATCGCAGCATTACACTCCAATACCAAATCATAGGATAACCCAAAAGAAAACTTCCTCATTTTAGATCTCATGTTAGCCACTAACTCCAAAGCATAACGGGACAATTGCTGAAATTTTAGAGCATACTCCATCAGAATCATCTTACCCTGTTTCAAATTCACAAAGTCTTCAAACATAGCTTTCCTCAACTCCTGAGGAAAGAAGTGATCAAGAAAGACACCCAAAAGATCATCCCATAATGCTAGTTCAACATCATCTCCCCTCATTGCTTGCTATTCCTCGCACCACTAATAAGCAACATCTTTTAATTAATAGAAATAATACTCTACACCCTCACAATAAGTATCATGCATCACTTTGAAAATCTTTTCAATCTCATCAATGAACCCTTGAGGATACTCCTCAACCATAGAGCTTGTAAAGGGTGAAGGATTCAACCTAAAAAATTGGCCAACCTGAGTGGCCTCCGATGATTGAGAAACAGAACTAACACGATCAAACTGACAAGACATTTATGTCACCAACTGAGTAAGCATATGAATAGAATAACATAACTCAATATTAGAGATATATCCCTGAGGTGACTGAGCATGAGTGTCACAATCCTGAGAAACCTGAGGAGGACTAGGATAGATTTATGGGATCCCATGTGGATCAGTACAATCAGGAAAGGGACCCTACATCGGGTCCGTACTCCATAAACTAAGCGAGTTCACTATAAATTTGCCTTGTGTAGGGTAGAGGTTCCAGCAAATTTTCTACAAATGGCAGATCTTTGGAGAGTCATGATCTGAAACTCGAGTAAGCTAGGAGTTAGAGAAGTTTTAAGACAACTAGACTCTACATCCTAAAATAGATCACAAGAAAGGAAAACATTCCTAAATTCTTTGTAGTCGTCCTCTTATAAGCGTGTCACGCTACACATCTAAAAAGGGACTCTACTCAACACAACATTATGGACACCCAATAACCCTGAATCGTGCTCTGATACAAAGGTTGTCATGACTCAAACCAGGTCCTAGTTGTGATAGATATCACAACACCACTGTTAGCCAGAGATCACAACCTTAGCCTAACATACAAAACACAATAAAAGAATACAATGGATGGCAACAAAATAATAATAAGAATGATAGATAATTAAATATAAACTCTATGAATCAAAACCAATATAAATACCACACTTATCTATAAAAGCCTCTAAAACCAAATATGCCAAATAGGTTGGGACATTCCCCGGACCAAAACCAAAAAAAATAAATCCAACAAAATACTACGACATAATGGAAATTAGTGAAATGACTGGTCCTTCAAATAAATGGAGGCTCACTACTTCACAAACACTTAACAAGTATACTGAACCACCTAACACTACACAGGGGTAACTTCAAAGCCCTCAGACCCTACATCATGAATGATACAACATCCTATGATGGTTGGTGGGATAAGCATTGTCATAAAACTCAGAGAAAGTGATAAAATAAGGCCAATGTAAAAAATCAGTCAAAAATCATATTCATCACATTAATATACATATATATAGGATAATAGGATAGGGACAATGGTCATGAACATAAGAGTTTGAACCATTACCCTGAAATTTGTATCTCGCTCCATACTAAAAGCACCCACAGGCTATATGGGTTCAACTCCTCATACTGAAAAGGTTATAGTGCATATTAGCCGCACGAATCGAGAAATCTGAAGGAAAGGCTAAAGGAACCAAAGTTCTAATCATTACAAATTATAATGTGTGAACCAAGCACATGTTCATACATACCCCATGCCAAAAAAATAAATCTCTTTAGGAGAATGAAAGCTCACTACTTCAATCAGACTCACGAGCTATCCCACGATCACCTAGTCACTGTGACAGAAAAGTAAAAGTATTTTTGATTTATGCATTGCGTGGGGATACTGCATCCAAAGATGGTTAGCGGTTGAACGCTAACATGTGACTCAGGTTAGGGGCTAAAATAATGCCATGATCAACAGTTCAAAAATTAGTTAAATCCATTGCACATAATCTGATGCATATACATATATATATATATAATATCATATGCTGTCATAAGGAATAAGTCTTAGCATAAAGTAAAACATTAACCTGGACTGTGTATCTTAACCGTTATAATAGTACCTACAGATAGTATGGGTCTTAGTTCTCACCCACTGGTCAAGCCCCATTGCGTGTAGCTGTACGAACCAAAGAATAATGATAATATATATGAACGAGGTACTCAAACATCCCAATCATATACAAAGGGTGACTTGAACACCTGATACTATAATAAAGAGGACACAAAAAACTCGGTCACTTAGACACCCGCACTGGTAACTTCATTTTCAAGAATTGATCCCTTGGACCTCCACCTTCCTAGACAAGCTACACAATCCCTTTTAAGCCCAATTAAAGTATTTTGCACATAACCCATTCAATCACTGAAGGGGTCAGTCATTAAGAAAAGTCATAAGTATCGTCATACCCTTATGCGTACATGCTTATAATTTTGCCAAACCAAACCATTTAGATAACTGGGACTCTAACCCATTTACCCATGGTACTCCAACCCATTTAGATATTTGGGACTCTAACTCAATAACCAACATGACTTTGACCCATTTAGCCAATTGAGACTCTAACCCATTAGCCAATAAGGCTTCAAAATATTTTTCCAATTAAGGCTCAACCCAGTTTAGTCAATTGGAACTCAAATCCATTTAGTCAATTGGGACTCAAACCCATTTAGTCATTTGGGACATAAACCCATTTATGTTTCAGTTAAACTTATTATGCTATGAAATAGTTCCAAGGATAGTTCGATATGCATATTCTAGTATTCAAACAAATTTCACAAGAGTGGATTGGGGTTATCATCAATTCAATGGCCAAAGGTCACAAAATTGGGAAGATTCACAATCCCCTAGTTTATCAACCATGTCCATGCACCAAGTTCAAAACCATCAATATAACATGTACAAGTATGTATAAGCCATAGGAAGATCATTTAAGAGGCAATAATTTAAAACCCTAACCCACGTTCCAAAACCAACATCAAAACCACATGAATGACAATTTATAAATATATTCTTTAACAAAATAATACTTGACGAAGAGTTACATGCCTGAGATATTAAGATGTACGAAAAGAAATTACCCCTTTGAAACTTTAGGTGTCAATTTCTTGAAACCCTAGCTTATTTTTTGCCTTTGAGATTTGATAGAGTTTTAAAGAGTGTTTATGATTGATAATGTTTGGAAATAATGTCCCAAGGTGTTTTATGTATGTGGGGTCTAAGTAAATAAAGAGGGAATGTCCAAAATGCCCTTTATTAAAATTTGAAAAATTATCGCCAATGACTGTGGGTCACTGTATGACTCGTCATGTGACCCTACGACTCGTAGAGTCCTAGTTTTAATCAAGACAAAATCTTTTGGATACACACTGGTTACTATATGATTGGTACCATACGACTCGTATAGAGTCATTACGTCTCATTGAGTCTAGTCATGATGAACGTAGCAACTTAGGGAAACTTAACTTGTCAAGGTACAGTTTGGAACTATACGTCTCATATAGAGTCTTTATAATTCATGACCCCTAGTTGTAGTCACAACATAAACATCAGGCTGGAACGCTGGTCATGATATTATTGGGGTCGTTAAAACTTATATAAAGACCTTACGACTCATATAGTGAGTCATTGGTTGCGCAGTGAGCTCAAGATCAGGGATTTTTCAAGGATAAAATCTGGGGTGTTACACTTTCCCCCCTAGGATCATTCATCCCCGAATGATGGGAAAAGGCATCCATTAACATTACTTAACGCAAAACACAACTTAACAAATATAGAAAAAAAAGATATTAAGAAATACACATTCCTTAACCACGATTATCCGAAGCAGAAAAATGGAACAGATATTTTGACTTTATGTCCTCTTCAGCTTCCTAAGTAGCTTCTTTAACCTTTTGTTTCCTCCATAGAACATTCGCTGAAGCCACATCCTTAGTCCTTAAACGACATACTTGTCAATCCTAGATTTCCACCCGGACATCCTCATAAGATAATGAGTTCGAAACACTGACACTTTCCAAAGGAAAATCCAAGAAAGGATCACCCACACACTTTTTCAACATCGAAACATGGAAGACCAGGTGAATGGAACCCAAAAAAAAAGGCAAATCCAACTCATAAGCCACATTTCCCACTCTTCTAAAAATCAAGTATGAGCTAATATACCAAGGACTAAGCGTCCCCTCTTTCCAAATCTCATCACTCCCTTCGTAGGAGGCACCTTAAAAACACCTAATTGAAAATATCATACTCTAACTCCTATTTCTCAAATCTGCATCTGACTTTTTGTGACTTTGTGTGTTCTTAAGCCTATCCTTAATTACCTTCACCTTACCCATGACCTGTGAATCAAATCATGACTAAACAATATATCCTATCAAACTACGAACCAACCAATAAGAGAACGACATCTCCTACCATTCAAAGCCTCGAATTGAGCCATCTGAATATTGAAATGATAGTTGTTATTATATTTAAGCTATTTGAGAGGAAAATGATCAACCTAAGTACCACCAAAGTCAATCACACAAGACCTTAACATATCATCCAAGGTCATAATTTACCTCTTTGCTTATCCATCCATCTATTGGTGGAAAGTAGTGCTAAGGTTCACTTTAGTCCCCAAACCTCTCTAGAAAGAATGCCAAAAGTAAGATGAGAACTGCATACCAAGATTCGAGATGATAGAAACTAGAGCACCATGAAATTTGATGATCACCTGAAAGAACAACCTCTCATAATTATCTGCAGTATAACTGGTCCTCAAAGGCAAGAAGTTAGCATACTCATTCATCCTATCCACGATTACCCAAATCAAATTAAACTGACTACGAGACTGCGAAAAACCGGTAATGATATCCATATTAGTCACTTTCCATTTCCATACAGGCAACTCAATCTCTTGAGATATCCCATTCGGCCTCAAGTTCTGACAAACCATGCATTTAGCAACCAAATTGGACATATCTCTCATCATGTTATTCCACCAATAAATCTCCTTTAAGTCATGGTAAATCTTTGTCTAACCGGGATGAACCGTATACCGCGAGTAATAATCCTCAACCTTAATATTTTTCTCAGCCCATCATCATTGAGAACACACAACCTTCCTTGGTTTATCATGATACCCTTACTAGTAATCTTAAAAGATATATCTTTTTGTTGGCCCACATCATCCTTAAAAAACACCAAGATAGGATCCAAAACTTGCTTCCCCTTCACCTCAAAACCAAGAAATGATTTCACCACCTATTGAATAACCACACCTCCCTTCTCAAAATAAAAAAGATGAACTTTAAGATTATCCAAATAGTGAATATCCTTCACCAACCCTTACTTATTCTCATCCACATGAGATAAGCTCCTCATAGATAACCCTTGAAGAGCATCAACAACCACATTTTCTTTACGTTGATGATAATAGAGACTCATGTCAGAGTCCTTGAGAAACTCAAGCCATATACTTTGCCTGCGATTCAACTCCTTCAGGCTGAAAACTTACTGTAGGCTCTTATGATCTAAATAGATATCAACATGAACCCCATACAAGTAGTGGCACCAAATCATTAAAGCAAGCACCGCCTGTAATAATTCCAAGTCATGCATCGGATAACTCTTCTCATAAACTTTTAATTTCCTAGAAGCATACTCCACCACCTTTCCATGTTGTATGAAAACACAATCAAGTCATATATGGGACGTATCGCAATACACAACAAAACCAGTAGTACCCTCGGGAAGGGTCAAAATAAGAGTAAAAGTCAACTTATCCTTCAACTTCTCAAAGCTATACTCACAAGCCTCCGACCATAAAAACTTTACCTTTTTTAAGGTTAACATTATTAATAGGATAGCAATCAGCGAGAAAAACTCCACAAACCACCTATAATACTGTGCTAAACATAAAAAGCTCTAAATATTTATTGGAGTCGTGGGTCAAGGCCATCCACTACAACTTTTTGTGGATCCACCATGATCCTTTTAGTAGAAACCACATAACTCAGAAAAGTAACAACATTCAACCAGAACTCACACTTGGAAAATTTAACATACAAACACTAATCCTTAAGGGTCTACGACACTATATGATGGTGACTGACATGATCCACCTCACTCCTAGAAAATACCAATATATCATCAATAAGCACAATCATAAATATATCTAAGAACTAATGGAATACCCAGTTCATAAAATCCATAAATGTACTCAGAGTATTAGTCAAATCAAAGGACATCACCAAAAACTCAAATGACCATATCGGGTTCAAAAATTATTCTCAGGGATATCCACCTCCTTAATTTTTAATAAATGATAACCCAACTGAGGACCAATCTTACAAAAGTACATATCATACTGAAGCTGGTCAAAGAGATCATAAATCCTAGGCAGAGGACACTTCATCTTCACCATCATCTTATTAAATTGGTGGTAGTCTATGCACATTCAAAGGGACCCATCCTTCTTACACACGAAAAGAATAGGAGAACTGCAAAGAGATACATTAGAATAGATAAAACCCATATCAAGAAGATTTGTCACCTTATCCTTAAGTTCATTCAACTTAGCCGAAGCCATTATATAGTGAGGATTATAGATAGAACATGTATCTAACAGAAGGTCAATCCTGAAATCAATTTCACTACAGGGAGGAATACCAGGAAGATAATTAGGAAAGATCTTTAGAAATTCATTAACTACGAAAATGGATAACTATGAAGGATCCTCCGAGTTAGAATCTTTAACCCGGACCAAGTTATAAAGACACCCATTGGCAATCAATTTTTGGGCTCTATGATATGAAATAAACCATTCGTTAGGCATTAAGGAACTAACTTCCTACTCAATCATAGGTTCATTCAGGAATTAGAAATTGACTCGAACTAAGGGATAAAGACACCCTTTGTAAATTAATTTTTTGGCTTTAAGATATGAAATAAACCTCCCGTTAAGCACTAGGGAACTAACTTCTTACTCAATCAGAGGTTCATTTAGGAATTTGAAACTAACTTTTCAGATCCTATAATAAAGAAAGATATAACACGAGTGAAGACAATCTATACCAAGCTCAAATAATATAACATGTCCAACTCTATCAAATCCACCAAAGTCTCCCGACCATATATAGATACCACACAACCCCTATAGACTCTTGTAGCCATAACAAAATCATCTACTAGATAGACACAAAAAGTGATCACATATACACTCAAATTGAAACTAGAATGAATAGCCATATAAGGGGTTACATGAGAAAGAGTGGACACGAGATCAAGTAAACAATACACATCACTAAAAAAGAGTTGTAACATACCGGTGACAATATCAAGAAAAATGTTAGATTCCTGATGGGTGGCAAGAGCGCACAGATGATTTCAGCAAGTGTCGATACTATAAGTAGTACCCTTTGGTGCTGAGGTAGAAAATGAGGAAACCAAAACCTTATTAGCCTAAGTAGCATCCATAGATGAAGAAAAATCCCAGTGCATATGACTAGGCTTACCACTCCTGAAACACAAATCCTCTCCTCATGAAAAAATCCATGGTCCACCTGCTTGTAGAAATTACATGGAGGTTAAGATGGAACCATATGAGCCACACTGGTTCCCTAAATCAACTATCATTATGGAAACATCGATCACCCAACATCTTTAAATAAGGAGCACTAGCCGAAGAGTAGGAATTAAAATTTCCCCACTTCTTCATAGACAACTGCCTGCCATCCCTACCACTATTATAATGGCCTCCTCCCTTCTCAGAACACCTGAATTTCTTACTTTTCCTTTCTTCCATTTTATCTTATTTCTGCTTCTCCTTTTAAACCTGCTGCATGTACACTACCAGCCTAGAGATATCCATATCCTCATTCACCAAGGTGGCCTTGCACTCCAACACTATGTCCCGAGGTGAGCCTGAAGTGAATTTTCTTATCCTCGCCCTCATAAATGACACCAACTCCAGAACATAATGAGATAACTAATGAAACTTAAAGGTATATTCTTTCATAGTTAGTCTTCCTCGTTCCAAATTAACAAAATCCTTAGCCTTTGCCTCCCTTAACTCCTGAGGAAAGAAAAGATTCATCAAAGTACAAGAAAAATCACCCCACATATCCAGCTCAACATCATCTCCCCTTATATTTAAATACACTTCACACCACTGATATGCCACATCCTTCAGCTGGATGCAGAAAACTCTACACCTTTAGATTTAGAAATATATATCACACAAAAAATATTCTCTATCTAATCAATGATATTTTAATAATATTCCTCAACCTTTACATTGGTGAAAGTTGAAGGACTCAACCTCATAAATTGACCAACTCTAGTGACCTTAGAAGATAGAGGAATAGAAGAAATATGATTAGTCTGAGAGGCCATCAATTGGATAAGAAAATAGAAAAATTGGTAAAAATCAACATTAGAAACATCGCCCTAAGGTGTCCGAGGAGGGAAAGAGGGAACCGGTGAAACTCTACGAGGGTAATCAAGAGCTGGACCCCTTTAAGGGTGTGTATGGCATAAGTAGGTCAAGTTTTATCAACATTGTCCTTAAGTGGGACAAAGGAGTTTCCACCAGCATCAGATCATCTGGAAGATGGTATCTAAAATACAAATAAATGGGGATTATAGGAGTTCGATACCTTAGACTCTATAGCCTAAATTAGACAAACAAGAAAGAGAAACATTCCTAAATGCCTCATAGCCTCTCCCTTATAAGGGTAGTATGCTACACACCCATAAAAAAAATCTACTTGACACTACTTTACGGATGATATGCTGGATTTAACGAAATATTCTATAATTAAAACATGGAATTTATGCAAGGACTTAGGTTATTTTGGTGGATATGATGTGTTTGTTACATGATTCCAGGGAAATCAGGTTGAAAGTAGCTTGTGCTAAAAATTTAAAGAAAAGTCTCTACAAAAGTTGAAGTACTAGTCAGGTTACGAATTATTGTGACACTATACGACTCGTAGCCCAACTCATAAGAAGATCAACGACTACTACTTTAGTTGAGGAGCTACGTAAAGGGTGATCACAACTCGTAATGAGTGGCTATGATTCATGGTGTAAATCTATAATAAATTAGTGAGCTAAGTTAAGGTCCAAAATGGAATTCATAGAAGACTATGCATCATAAGGTCAAACTATAACTCGTATTAAGAAATCTTAATGAGACCAGTGTGCAAGGTCCTAAAGTTTATGGCTCAAGTGATAACGAGTGAAGAACACAAGTCGTAGGGATTGACTACGACTCGTGGTGAGAAATCAAAATGACGATCAAGTCTTGAAGTCTTGAAGATAAAAGTTCACTAGAATGCCTACGACTTGAAGCATATGGCTCGTAGCATACGACTTGTGAAGAGACCTTATGAGTCAAAATGATTCCCAACTTAATTCTCATATTCCATATTTATTAGGATTTCTTTAGTATTTTGAGAAAATATAAATACCCTAGGGTTATTCCTTTATTAGGTTACGCACTTTTACAATACTTTTGATACGTTTCACATACTTTGATCAATGAGATTTTGGTCTTCAGATTTTGGTTTCGTATTTAATTGGAAATTTTGGGTTTTATTCTTTCATTATTAAGTTATTAATTACATGCCTTCTTTTTTTACTATCATGGATTATTGCATAAGCATGAACATCTAAATTCCTTGACTAGGATAAGAATCCTAGTGGATTAGCTATGTAAGAAAAGTGGGAGATTTATCTATTCTGCTAGATTTGCGTGTATTACAATCTTCTTCGAATTAACTGTACCTAAGCTTCTACAGAATCTTGGGAATTGCTTGTATTTGATAACGTCCTCACAAGGGAGTTTGAGATTTGGAAATGAGGATACAATAGTAATTCAAGGCGATTAACCCTCATCTAATCTACTCGATACTCAAAAGGGGAGAGTTGTACCGAGGATAGAGACAAGGAACAATAAGGCGACGCCCCAAAACTCACAAGGTAAAGTATGAGATTTATCAATACATTTACTAGACGGTTGATAGTACATAACTTGTCAATTTTTCATACAGAGAAGTATGTTAGGTGGACCGAACACGAGAATGTTACGTAGTTGTAAAGATAGGGGAACACTGTAATTCCCCAAAAATTAGTATCAAGATTTCACACGGTGCTCAAGACAATGAGTAGCCTCAAATTAACCATGTAATCCTCCTGCTAATATGTAATAGAAAATGGAGAAATATAAACATCAAATCAATGGGAAGTCTATCTGATCTAAGCTGAAATTATTTGAAAATAATATCTAAAATACTAGATGTAAAAGTCTAGACAATCAACACTGGAGATCTGAATCATAACTAGTAATCTGGCAAGCCTCTACTACTAATAACTAGAGAGCCACTGGGACAAGCCCTCAGCTGACTCAAACTAACTAAAAATACCGAATCAACTATTGTAATAAGTTAGAAAATCTAAATGACTAGGTCCCCAAACTATGAGGACTCACCAACTATCGAGAAGTAGATGGAGATGCTTAAAATGACTCACACTGTTGAAACAGAGCACCTTAACCTACATTATTAAACAATGTAGCACACAGACATATATATGGATCAGTACTTTTAGAATGTACCGGGCATATGGGGTTAATGCATAAGTAAAAAAATATCTTAACACTATTATAAATTTATGAAAGAATGAAGGCTAAGTGTAGATGACGCACATTAACTGGAATAACTGAAAATTGAGAATCATAATCATGAGTAGTAAAGCAGGCCATATTAATCTTGTGTCATAACACTTAGTTTTAAAAGTTGTACTTTGGTTCTATCTTTAAATCATGCGGCCTAAGTGTAGAAAGGACTCACTTTTATATCTATAAACTGAAAGCTGAAATCTAGTAGCTAATGTCTTATGTGAAGAAATATCTGAATAAAGCTGTGAGCCTTTACACTTAGTTTCTAAATGCTTTTTTGTTATGATCACTCTTTTCTATAGAGAGGTTCTTCTAACCGACGTACACTATGTGATCTATCATAGTGTCCAACGTTTAGTTACCTTATGGAAAAATCTCACATTGGGGACGAGTGTTATACTCTTTCCAAGGAGTATAACCTAAGCTAAGTGATCACATCTGTAACTGTCATCCATATAGAAATGGGAATAATTTGATAATCAAAACCTAAATTGGCTTGTAGTTTTGGGGCATATGAACATACCCAACTCGATGCTAAATACTACTCCCTTTAATCTGTATGCTCATTCTATAGGAAATCCACTTTTAAAACTAGTATAATAGATTATTAAAACTACTTGTGTATCTATTCACTGTAAACTGTAATTAAAACTGTAAAGTGGATTCCATATCTAAGCTGAGATCAAAAGAGAAAATCTTGATCGAAATTTGAAAATAACTGATCATAGGATGCTTAAAGTATTATCATTCTTGAAATATCAATATTCAACTAGGGCTTAGTAACCCATGATATTTCAATTCTATATCTGGAAATTAATGTCATACGCATAAAAATAACAAAGTAGACATGCAATTCAATAGCTAAATAACTTGTATATCATAATCTTCAAATAGTGATGAGTGGGTAGAAGCCCTAAACTGAAATTCAAATAATTCCATGAAAAATTCAACTTTAAAACTAATTTTCGAGACAAGTATGAAAGAATTATCCTTGTTCATAACCCCACATACATTAATTAATGAATGGATGAAGAATCTTTAACTTTCAGTCCCTATTTGTGCTTTTCAAGATTGTTTCCTGAAGATCTTGAATTGAAAATCTTGAATTTGGGGTTATCTTGGAAAAAGAATGGTAGAATTTAGATTTCTTTAGGTTCTAGGTTTCTTGGAGAGTAATTTGATAAATAATAAGCGTATTAGGCTTAGAATGGGTTAGAAAATAACTACATTGCCCTTTGGAAAATTTAATTCGTAACTGGAAATCCCGATTTTCCACTATGCTGTACCATTACGGTGGCTTACGAGAAAAGGGACGAGTGCCATTTTAGGCTCTGGCGTGATGCGGCATAATCACGTTGCATCAGTGGGAAAGGACGAGTGCCATTTTGCACTCCATGCGACGCGATGCAATACTCCACTGCGATTTTTGGCCCGATACTGGACAATAACGATGAGCTACTGAAAAGGGACGAATGTAATTTTGGGCTTTACCGCAATGTGGTTTAATCGTAGGCCTCCACTGGAAAATGAACAATTGTGATTCTGCACTTCACTGTGATGTGGTGCTATCGCGGTGAACTACTATTTTTCATCAAAAACGCCATAACTTCTCACCCGCGTATCGAATAAAGGTAAAATTGGTATCGTTGGAAAGCTAATTCAATAATCTACTATTTAGTGGGTCTAAATCTTGAAGACTATACATGTATCAAGAGTTATACACTTTTAAAGTTGACCCTTGATACACTATGAGCTAAACGGGACTAAGAAAAGTACGAGGTATTACAATATCTCCCCATTGGGAACATCGTCCTTGAATGAGACTCTATAAACTGAGGATACTGAGGAACTGAGACTATATGCTGACATGCACAACTAAAAAATGACATAATTGAATCTAAATCATATTGAGCGACTGAACTAATCTTCGAATGCATAACTTGACATGAAGATAATCACATGGCTGAAACTGAGACTGAAAAAGAACTGAATTAAGGAAGACTATTACCTTAAGCTAAATCTGAGTTTGTTGAGAAGAGGTGAGGATATTTGGTACCCATATCTGCTTCTGCTTCCCAAGTAGCACCCTCAACGGACTGATTTCACCGCAGAACTTTAACCAAGGGAACTTCTTTGTTCCTTAGTCTACGGATCTGAGGATCAAGAATATCTTCTGGAAGTTCTTCATATGAAAGGCTATTATTAATATCTGTTCTTTCTAGAGGGACTACGACAACAAAATTGTCCATACATTTATTAAATAAGGACACATGGCACACTGGGTGAACTGATGACAACTCTGTAGGTAGCTCAAGCTCATACACTACCTTCCCCACATGACTCAAAACCTTATAGGGACCCACTTATCAGGGACTAAGATTTCCTTTTTATTCCAAATCTTTTCACCTCCTTCATGGGTGAAACTTTCAAATACACAAGATCATGTACTTCAAACTTAAGATCTCTCCTTCTTATGTCTGCATAAGATTTCTGATAACTCTAAGCTATTTTCAATCTCTTTTGAATCAACTGAACTTTCTTTATGGCTTCAAGCACAATATTTGGCCCAATCAAAGCGTACTTACCTACTTCGAACCAACCGACTGGTAATCTATATCTCTACCCATACAGAGCCTCAAATGGGGCTATCTGAACACTAAAATGGTAACTGTTATTGTAGGCAAACTCGATCAATGACAAGTGGTCATCCCAACTGCCATAGCTATGAAGAACACATGCTCTCAACATATACTCTAAGGTCTGAATGGTCCTCTCTACTTGAAGATCTTTCAGTGAAAGAAAAGCTAAACTGAGATAAACTTGGGTACCAAGACCTTTCTGAAAGGCTTTCCAAAATTATAGGTAAACTGAGTACCCCTATCTGAAATAATATACAAGGGAACTACATGAAATCTAACCAACTCTCTGATATACAACTTAGCATAATCTTCAGTTGTGCCGGGCGTGTGAACTGGAAAGAAATGTGTTATTTAGTCAATCTATCCATAATAACCCATATCAAATCATGTTGTCAACGGGAATGGGGTAACCCTGTCATAAAATCCATGTTCACCTCTTCCCACTTCCAAGTGGGAATACCAAACTCCTGCAATATGCCACCCGTTCTTTGGTTATAACCTGTTGACAAGTTGCACACTTGGCAACAAATTATGCGATATCTTTCTTCACACCACTTCACCAATAGATTTCCCGTAAATCGCGGTACATGTTGGTGGCCCCTGGGTGAATTGAATAACATGCACTATGCACTTTTTCCATAAACCGCTGCCATAAATCGTCAACACATGGACACACAATCTACTCTGGTATCTTAACACACCATCTGCCCCTTGGGAAAAAACCTATACCTTTTTGTCTTTAACTGAACCCTTCAGTTTGAAAAAATTGGAGTCCTTATCCTTATTCTCTTTGACTTCATAAATTAGAGAAGATTCTAAACTAATCTGAACCCAAAAATTCCCCTATGCTGAGTCAACCAACCTCACACCCAACTACCTAAATGGTGAACTTGTCGAACTAATTGTTTTTTATTATTCACTACATGACTCATTGACAGTCTACTAAGGGCGTCTACCACTACATTAGCCTTTCCCAGATGATACAATACACTCATGTCATAATCCTTCAACAATTCTAAGCACCTTCTCTAATGAAGATTCAACTCACTCTGAGTGAACACATATTGCAAGCTTTTGTGATCTGTTAATACATCCACATGCAACCTAAAAAGATAATGTCATCAAATTTTCAATGAAAATACCATATCAGTTAGCTCAAGATCATGGGAAGGGTTGTTCTTTTCATGAGGCTTAAGCTATCTTGAGGCGTAGGCTATAAACTTACCCCTCTACATCAAAACACAGCCCAGGCCAATTCTAGAAGCATCACAATAGACAACGAATCCATTTATACCATCAGGTAGCACTAAAATTTGGGCTTAAGTGAGTCGAGTCTTCAACTCCTGAAAACTCTTCTCACAGGAATCTGACCAATGAAACTTAACTTTCTTCTGAGTTAATCTAGACATAAGGGGTGCAATAGAAGAAAACCCTTCAACAAAATCCTTGTAACAATAGCTAAACCCAAGAAACTTCTAATATTTGATGGAGAGATAGGTCTAAACCAGTTTCTTACTGCTTTTGTCTATTGGGGATCAAATCTAATGCCATCACTTGAAAAAATATGATAGATGAAAGCTACTAATCACAGAAAAAAATCATATTTTCTGAATTTGGCGAACAACTGGTGATCTCTATGTGTTAGCAAGACAATTCTAGGATGTTCTGCATAGTCATCCTTGCTAAGAGAATGGACAAGAATATCATTGATAAAGACTATGAAAAATATTTCCAAATACTGTTTAAACACTCTGTTCATCAAGTCCATGAAGGCTATTATGACATTTGTCAGCTAGAAGGACATGGCCAGAAACTTGAAATGACCATAACGAGTTCTGAAAGCTTTCTTTGGAATATCACATTCCCTTACACTAAGTTGATGATAGCCGTATCTAAGGTCTATCTTTGAGAAGTAATTTGCACCTTGGAGTTGGTCAAATAAGTCATCAATCCTATGAAAAGGATATTTGTTTTTGATTGTGGCCTTATTGAAATGACAATAGTCAATGCACATTCACAAAGAACCATGTTTCTTTCACATAAATAGGATGACAGTGCACCATGGAAAGACACTGGGCCTTATGAAACCTATATCTAAGAGATTTTTAAGCTATTCTTTTAAATTCTTAAGCTCATCTGGAGCCATACAATATGGAGGAATAAAGATGGGCTGAGTATGTTTAAGAAGGTCAATACTGAATTTGATTGCCCTATTAGGAGGTACCCCTGGAAATTTTTTGGGAAAAACTACAGGAAACTCATTGACTACACTAACTAATTGAACTGCTGGAGCCTTAAACTTAGTATCTTTGACTTTGACTGGATGATAGATACACCTTTTTGAGATAAACTTTCTAGACTTCATATAGGATATAAAATGACTCTTGGGAGACACTGAATTACCTTCCTACTTAAAGACTAGATTATCTAGAAACTGATACTTCACCACTCGGGTGAGACAATCTATAGATGCCTAACATGAATAGAGACCATAATAAGGTTCAAGTCAACCATATCTATCTCTATTAAGTATGCTAACATAATTTTATGAAGGACAGTGATAGGACACTTTCTATAGACTCAATCGGCAACAACTAACTCACCTACTAAGGTAGAAACTAAGAAGGGCATAAGAAGCTTTTTAGGACCTACTTAAAAATTTACTGCACCTAGTGGAGTCACATAAGAGAGATTTGACCCTGGGTCTAACAACATATTAGCATTAATACGAAAGACAAAAAACATACTAGTAACAACATCTGGTGAACTCTCCTGCTCCAAATGGGATTTAAGCATAAAACTAATTCTGGCGCTGACCGCCACTTATACTGTATGATGCGTCCTAAGAAGGGACTGGGAGACCTAGAGGAGCTGGTGCACTAGTAGCCTAAGTCTGGGGACGAACATTGCTATTTCCCTGTCTAGCCTGCGAACACTGTTTGATTCCATGACCCAACTTACCACAACCATAACAACCTTTCTGTCCCAACAAATACTCACCAAGATAATACTTACCACACTTCACACATGAAGGATAACTGGGTCCCGAGATGTCACATGGTGCTCAAGACTATGAGTAGTCTCAAGTAAACCCTGTAAGCCTCCACTAATCTGTAACTCAAAATGGATAAATATAAATATAAAATCAATGGGAAGTCTATCTGATCTAAGCTTAAATTATTTGAAAATATGATAATGCTCAATCTACAACTCTCGTTTGAGTGTAAAGCGGTCGTTAGCAAATATAGAACCCAACCTGGGTTGGGTGTCGATCCCACAGGGAATAGCTTGGCCAACAAGTAAGTAAAATTACTAAACTTTTGGTGCAAGTCTCGTAAGAAGGGGGGGATTCTTGTCTCGCAAGTAATGTAAACAAAAGCTGAAAATAATAAAGTAAAAAGAGAGAGATTGTTACATTGGTTGTAAATAATGAGAATTGAAGCGTTGGGGTTATGTCCACCTTCTGAGGTATACGTCTCTATTGTCTATGAGTGTGTAGAATTCTGACATGCAATTGCTTATAGAGGATTGTAGTCGATGGTAAATCCAAGCGTCTCTCGACCTAAACAAGGACTATTTCACTTTAACTCTCTCGAGCTTAAAGCGTGTCTAACGGTACGAATTCTCCAAGAGGTTAGTCCAGTTACGGCACTAGCTTTTTAGTAGGAAAGGGTGTCCTACTACCTTGACATTATCTCTTTTCCAGACAAATAACTTTTCTCTCGAACAAGTTAAATGTTAGACTGGCGTATTCTTGCGTTTGCAACCGCAAATAATGTAGATTAAGATGAAGAGAATCATGATATAAGCAATATACGTGCCTCAAACTCACAAACTCACAGCAATAGATAGTATCTCATACGGCTTCCATAACCCCAAAAGAGAAGTTTAGTTACCCATGAATGCGAAGGAGATCACGATTGACATTGTTGTTATACCATAAGATTGAGTAATTTCGTGTAGCTTAGGTGGTAGGCGTGAGGCATGAATTCCTAGGCAAAGTAACGATTCTCTTGTTGTGGAATTTAAGAATGGAAGAGTAGAGGAAGAAAAATAGAATTAATGGAAAGATTAGAAGAGTTGTAGAGTAATAGAATTGAATTGTAAGATGAGAAGTTAAGAAGATGTTCTAAAATCTCTAGCATGATAGGGTATTTATAATACCCATATCCTAATCCTACTAAGCTAATGAAATAAATAACCAAATCTTATTAGACTAATGAAATCCTTAACCCAAATGTACTAGGTTAAGGTAACATTATCATAATCCACATAAAATAATGAAATACATAACCTAATTGTACTAGGTTAATGTATCATTGTCAAAATCCAGCTTTGTGTCTGTAAGTCCCCAAAGTCTTCAGAAATGCTGTTTTAGCCCGGGACAGATTTTCCATGCAGCAGTTTTGGTCCTTTAAGCGTCCCACTTCCTTCTCCTTCGTTCGTGAGCTTTCTTTTACGTCAAGTTAGCCATAAAATGCTGTATTTTTCATCATTTATACCTGAAACTTTACTAACCATGTTCGTTAGCTCTCTTACAGGAAAAAGGACTAAAAGTGCATGAAATGTATAATTTGTTCTCAAAACTAGGCTAAAATATTGGCAAAATATATTGATATAGGCGTGTAAATCGGCCTATCATCAACACCCCACACTTAGAGCTTTGTTCGTCCTCGAACAACATATCATGTCCTTCTAAACATCAACTTAGGGTTTTTACAGCAACAACACAAAACATTCTTCAAGACAAGCACAACAATTATGAACATAGAGTAGCTTTCCGATTATAAGTAGAAACAGTTTAACCTCTAGCATAGACTCGTGATGGTGATCAACTCGCATGCAAATGTTAAGGTGCATGGAATCATATACAACTATCCAAAACTCATCAACCATGTGTGTCTCACAATATAGTACCCATAATCACTCACAAATATAGCATATTTTTCAAACATGGGTATCAAAATGTCCTTGCTCTCACTCTCACAAAGAGTTCATATGTAGCAACTGATGACCATAGGCTTGCCCTTAATGTAATACTCTACTAAATGTTGGAATGTTA
Organism: Capsicum pubescens; assembly: GCA_030864215.1. NCBI lineage: Eukaryota > Viridiplantae > Streptophyta > Magnoliopsida > Solanales > Solanaceae > Capsicum > Capsicum pubescens. The sequence continues at coordinate 125,173,671 of CM061544.1, forward strand.
AGATTAGGATCAAGTAGGTCTTTTGATGGTTGTAATGTAGGCTAAGGGACAGGTAGGACTATTTTGGCCAGGAATAGTGACTAAGTTCCTAAGCGCTTTAATACATCACTTTGTATCATTGACACTTTTTTTCTTTCAACCTTTCTTCTTTCTTTTGTTATACCACCCTTGTTCTCCTCTTTTGTTTTTCAATTTTAAGCACAACTCGCTTTTCAGCTTTCTTTTCCTTTTTCTTTTCACAACATACCTCTTATGATAGCACTTTCTTTTTCATAACACATTCAAGCACCATTACAATTTATAGCATCATACTCACCCAATTTCCTCTTATGTTGTCACATGACTTTTTCACTTTAAAGCACTTAGGAGTTTGGATCAAATTACGGTCTTGAAAGAAATGGATTAGGCTTACATACAAGGTTGTCAAAGAAATAGGCTAAAGGCTCAAAAGGGTTTAACTAGGATGATGTCCATGGGTAGGTAAAACTGAAGGTAAACATGTATAGGTTGCCAAAGAAATGCCTAAATCATATCCTAAACTTACACTCCTTATTTTCGCTTTGCATACATGCCAGGAAAATTCTAGCATCAGCCACATACATAGAATATACTATTATCTCACACACACAAGGCGCATGGTCGACTTGATTGGAAGTAATATAGACTCTCGACCCAACAAGTGAAGGAATTGAACCACACAATATCATATAATGAGTCAGAACTAGAGACTAAACGTCTCAATAGTCACAATTGTAGCACATACTCCTGTTATAATCTCATGCTGCCTATCAAAATAATTTCATGCGAAGCTAGAAAAAATTTACTACTAAAAAAACCGAAACAAAAATGAAACAAAAGAAAACAAACATAGATGCGAATAGAGAAGTATAGCATGCAATACCACCACCCCACACTTAGTCGGGACACTTTCCTCAGTGGAAAATAAATACAAGGAACCTGGTTGGTCGGACTTATCCTCTATGTCTGGGGTCATACCCCTTGCATTGGAATCATCATTAGAGTCGTCATCCTCAGAAGTTTCTCATAAGTATCCCACTTAATTCCAAGTGTGAGTCGAGGTATTTGCAGCGAGGAGGGTTCTCCTTGGTCCTTGCGACTTCTCTTTTTTCCCTTTTGGGAGGTGGTAGCCTTCTCCTTGCCTTGTCTCGCTTTAGGTGCCATTGTACCTGAGACTAGAAATAGTGTTAGTGGTAGAAAAATATCAATGGATACAATCTATGCACAAGAAGTAGGGGTACCACCCCACACTTAGTTTTGTTGACACAAATCAGTGAAGTGAAAGTGGTTGATTACTCAGATTTCGTCGACATACGTTTTAGGAGTTGTATTCCGGCAAGAAAATCAGTGATGTATCACTACTTGCAGCCATTGCATTACTTTCATGTTAGATATAACAACACTACTACATAGGGGTTACATCATGGTATCGTTTCTATCAATAAACTCAACCTCCTATGTCGGTAGGCAGTTATAAGTCTTATTTCGATGAACGGGATATTCTAACATGTAAGTATTCAAGTGACAAGATTATGCAATGTTCATTACTATTGCAATTCTGCAAGTAGTATAACAATGCATCAAAATCAAATTCATGTCGGACATAAGTTAAGAGCATCCTAACGTACATGTTCACTCACTTGGTTTTGTATCAACAATTCAAACACGTTCACATCACCAATACTTTTTCAAGATTTAGAAATTCATAATAGGTGTAGTAAAGTAGTACTTACAAAATATAAATGAAGAACAAAGTAGTACTTACTTGGTTGAAGCCTTTGGATGATGTTCTTGTGATGAAAAAGAGCAAAAGGAAACTTTTTGATAGGTTTTGGAGACTATAGGTGGTGCATAAGCTAGGTTTCCAATGTGTTTTTGGTTCAAGACTAATTCTCATATTTATAAGAAAAGGTTGGGTCGAGTTTTGTCCCATTAAAATCAGATTTGGAGACCAAAAGTCCCACATATGCGACGCATAATGCTTGGCATAGATATGACATATGCGGCGCATTGTCTATAGCATAATGGGACATATGCGCCGCATAGTCTATGGAATTTATAGACATATGCGCCGCATAGTCTATGGCATATGAGATACTGAGACCAAATGCCATAGCATAGGCGACGCATAGTCAAAAGCATACCTAGGAATAGGCGGCGCATAGTGTATAGCACACTTGATTCCGAGACCTTAGGCTATAGGATAGGTTGTGCATCGTTCGTGGCCTAGTTTTACCAAGGCCTAGCCTTCCTCGAAGCCTATTTTGGCATGAGAAAGGCTCAATCCATAGCCTTATGCATCACCCTTCCTAACTTACCAACTTTACCATACAATGCGTCCAAATCGTCAATTGAAATCAATCTCCTCGTTGACTACTTCTTGCACCTATTTTTTCTTAAAACCAAATGAAAAAGATTAGTACGATGGGTTTCCTCCCACCAAGCGCCTTAGTTTTGGTCGTGGCACGACTCTTATTTTTGGATTTTCATTATCAAAAGCAAAACACATACTAGAACGAAATGAAAAATGAAAAATGATAAATGATAAACGATGGGTTACCTCCCATCTAGCGCCTTATTTATTGTTGTGGCTCGACATAGTTACCTTGAGTACTTAGACTTCGTCGAGATAGATGGTTGGTCGTTTTCTGAATGGATTTAGACGACAATGAGGCTTACTTGTAGGCATGAAATCTTCTTCGAGAAGACTCATACGTCTCCCCGGAGGGTCACCAATTATATCATCAATAGTCCAACCCATAGCTCTCATGTATCTCTTCAGAGAAGAGATGAGAGCTTCTACGTGCTGTTCACTTAAATCATTTGCACTCTCCGGAAGTATATTTCTACTTTCCAAGAACATATACCTTAGATAATCGGGGAGCTCTTGCAATTCTAGTGTTGGTGTCTCGTCAATGGGAGTCTTCGCTGTTGGTTGATTCTTGAGATCACAATCCGGTTGCTTAGGAGTATAAGACTCTATTTATGTTAGAGCACCCATAAGTTCTTCATAATCTTCATTGTCCTCATGCTCAACTTTCAGTGGTGCAGCAGACAATGGCTCAACAATAGGCTGTTTCTCTATAGATAATGCTTTCATATCCTCATGATGAACATCAGCTACAGATAACTCATTCATATCGCTGGGCTGCTTCATGGCTTTGCATATATCAAAGAGGACCACTTCGTCATTAATTCGAAACAAAAGCTCATTATCTTTCATGTCAATAAGCACACTTCCAGTTGCGAGGAAGGGGCGTCCCAATATTATGGGAATGTCAGAATCCACCTCACAATCCAGAATAACGAAGTCTACAGGAAAGATAAATGAAGATACCTTCACCAACACATCATTCAAGATACCCACAGGTCATTTTACCGACCTATCAGCCATCACGAGCCTCATATTGGTTGGTGTTGGATCTCCTAACCCCAACTTCTTGTAGATGGATAGTGGCATCAAATTGATGCTAGCACCCAGATCGAAAAATGCCTTAGCAAAATTCATAGATCCAACCGTGCAAGGAATAGTGAAAGCACCAGGGTCTGCCTTCTTCTGTACTAAGGACCTTGTGGCAATTGCACTGCAATGATGAATATTATCTGTCGGCTCATAGCTTACTGCCCGCTTCTTTGTCAACAGGTCCTTCATGAATTTAGCATACCCAGGCATTTGTTCAAGTGCTTCCACCAATGGAACATTAATGGTCAGCTGCTTTAACATAGTCATGAATTTGCTGAACTTCGTATCATCCGCCACCTTCTTCAATCTTTGGGGAAAAGGTAGTGGCGGGTATGGAATTATTCTCTCCACAGCTTTCTTCTCCTCTTGCTTCTGTTTTTTTAGCTTTTCCAGGCTGGACGTCGTGAGGAGTGGAGTTAAGGACGTTAGGATCGGCTGCTGCGGCATCTTCCCCTTTCGCCTTATCATCAATTTCTGCTTCTTCGTCAACCACTTGCTTGCCCTTTTCTGAAGTTTCCAGCACCTTACCACTTCTGGTAGTGATGGCCATGCATGACCCATCATTCCTTGGGTTTTGCACAGTATCGCTAGGTAAAGTGCCAGCCTTTCTTTGATTGAGTGCTTCTGAAAGTTGGCTCAATTGCTGCTCTATTTGCTTGATTGAAGTGGAATGAGAATCAACTAGTTGTTTCATGGAGGACAAATCATTAATTACCTCAGTAACTCCCACGCTCGTTGCTTCCACTCCTTTCAATAATTTAGCCATCATGTCTTCCATACTTCCAGAATTAGATGTAGTGGTATCACGTCTACCAGGGGGAACGTACAAACCACTCTTTTCATTGTTTTTCTTCCAACTACCTCGGTCTTTGATTCCAGATTTATCATAATAGTTCCGACCTTGGTTTCCTTGGGTATTCCCACGGAAACCCCCCTGATTGTTCAAGTAGTTAGCCTCTTCTTCCGAATCAGATTCGTCTCTTCCTTTTAGCGCCACATCTTTCACTTTTTCGGCCTTCCCTGATAATAAATGCTTTGTAAGAAGATCCATCTGTGTTTTCATGTGCACCATATCTTGATCACGTTCTTCTTGTCTTCTTCTTTGGTCTGCAGTCATGCCTATAGATAAAGTGGGGCTTGCTACCTCAGAATCCCTGGTATGCCAAGCTCTACTTTGTTTCGTCATACGATCTAACATATTGCTTGCTTGACCAAAGGTGAGGTCCATAAAAGATCCTCCAGCTGCGTTATCCACCACTGGCTTAGTTATTTAATTCAAGGCTTTATACAATATCTCCATGAGGTGAACATTAGTCATGTGATGGTTTGGGCATCTCGCTAGCTTTGTCTTGAACCTCTCCCATGTTTCATGAAGAGCTTCAGTGGGAAGCTGACGAAAGTTGCTGATTTCATCTCTCAATTGTGCCCTTTTGGAAGGCGGAAAGAATCTTTCTAGGAAAGTGTCTCTCAATTGCCTCCAATTTGTAATTGAATCAGGAGTCAGCCCATTCAACCATAGTGTTGCCTCCCCAGACAGAGACAATGGGAATAGACGTAATCGAATTGCATTCTGACCAACACCAGGATTGTCAAAAGACTTGCATGTAGAAATAAAGTTGATGAGATGCATATTCGGATCATCGCCTGCTAGTCCACCAAATAATCCCTTGAGTTGCAATAACTGAATCATGGTGCTCGTGATGTTGAACTTGGCTCCGGGGGCTAATGGCGGAAGAATAATGGCTCCAGTAGCACCAGCTCCATCAAGATCATCATCATCATCATCGAATAGTATTTCACGTTGTGCATCCATTGATGTACTGAACAAAAAACCTGCAGTAAACAAAAACGAAAACTAAAAGTAAAAGTACGAGAGTCTTTGACCAAAGGGTCTAGTAATTATTACGAACTTAATTGACACTTGTATTCCCCGGCAACGACGCCAATTTTTGATAACGCTCAATCTACAGCTCTCGTTTGAGTGTAAAGAGGTCGTTAGCAAATATAGAACCCAACCTGGGTTGGGTGTCGATCCCACAGGGAATAGCTTGGCCAACAAGTAAGTAAAATTACTAAACTTTTGGTGCATGTCTCGTAAGAAGGGGGGATTCTTGTCTCGCAAATAATGTAAACAAAAGCTGAAAATAATAAAGTAAAATAAGAGAGATTGTTACGTTGATTGTAAACAATGAGAATTGAAGCGTTGGGGTTATGTCCACCTTCTGAGGTATACGTCTCTATTGGCTATGAGTGTGTAGAATTCTGACATGCAATTGCTTATAGAGGATTGTAGTCGATGGTAAATCCAAGCGTCTCTCGACCTAAACAAGGACTATTTCACTTTAACTCTCTCGAGCTTAAAGCGTGTCTAACGGTACGAATTCTCCAAGAGGTTAGTCCAGTTACGGCACTAGCTTTTTAGTAGGAAAGGGTGTCCTACTACCTTGACATTATCTCTTTTCCAGACAAATAACTTTTCTCTCGAACAAGTTAAATGTTAGACTGGCGTATTCTTGCATTTGTAACCGCAAAGAATGTAGATTAAGATGAAGAGAATAATGATATAAGCAATATACGTGCCTCAAACTCACAAACTCACAGCAATAGATAGTATCTCATACGGCTTCCATAACCCCAACAGAGAAGTTTAGTTACCCATGAATGCGAAGGAGATCACGATTGACATTGTTGTTATACCACAAGATTGAGTAATTTCGTGTAGCTTAGGTGGTAGGCGTGAGGCGTGAATTCCTAGGCAAAGTAACGATTCTCTTGTTGTGGAATTTAAGAATGGAAGAGTAGAGGAAGAAAAATAGAATTAATGGAAAGATTAGAAGAGTTGTAGAGTAATAGAATTGAATTGTAAGATAAGAAGTTAAGAAGATGTTCTAAAATCTCTAGCATGATAGGGTATTTATAATACCCATATCCTAATCCTACTAAGCTAATGAAATAAATAACCAAATCCTATTAGACTAATGAAATCCTTAACCCAAATGTACTAGGTTAAGGTAACATTATCATAATCCACATAAAATAATGAAATACATAACCTAATTGTACTAGGTTAATGTATCATTGTCAAAATCCAGCTTTGTGTCTGTAAGTCCCCAAAGTCTTCAGAAATGCTGTTTTAGCCCGGGACAGATTTTCCATGCAGCAGTTTTGGTCCTTTAGGCGTCCCACTTCCTTCTCCTTTGTTCGTGAGCTTTCTTTTGCGTCAAGTTAGCCATAAAATGCTGTATTTTGCATCATTTATACCTGAAACTTTACTAACCATGTTCGTTAGCTCTCTTACAGGAAAAAGGACTAAAAGTGCATGAAATATATAATTTGTTCTCAAAACTAGGCTAAAATATGGGCAAAATATATTGATATAGGCGTGTAAATCTGCCTATCATCAAAATAATATCTAAAAATACTAGACGTAAAATTCTGGACAATCAACACTGGAAATCTGAATCATAACTAGCAGTCTGGCAAGCCTCTACTGCTAATAACTAGAGAGCCATTGGGACAAGACCACAGCTGACTCGAATTAACTAAAAATACTGAATCAACTATTGTAATAAGTTAGAAAGTCTAAATGACTTAGTCCCCAAGCTATGAGGACTCACCAACTATCGAGATGTAGATGGAGATGCTCGAAATCACTCACGCTGCTGAAATTGAGCACCTGAACCTACATTATTAAACAATGTAGCGGATAAACATACATGTGGATCAGTACTTTTGGAATGTACCGATCATATAGGGGTGAATGCATAAGTAAAACAATATCTTAACACTATTATAAATTGATGAAAAAATGAAGGCTAAGTGTAGATGACTCACATTAGCTGGAATAACTGAAAACTAAGAATCATAATCATGAGTAGTAAAGCATGCCATATTAATCTTATGTCATAACACTAAGTTCTAAAAGTTGTACTTGATTTCTATCTTTAAATCATGCGGCCTAAGTGTAGAAAGGACTCACTTTTGTATCTGTAAATTAAATATGAAATCTAGAAGCTAATGTCTTATGTAAAGAAATATTTGAATAAAGATGTGAGCCTTTACACTTAGTTTCTAAAAGCTTTTTTGTTATGATCACTCTTTTCTATAGGGAGGTTCTTCTAACTGACATACACTATGTCAGCTATCATAGTGTCCAACGTTTAGTTCCCTTATGGGAAAATCTCACATTGGGGACAAGTGTCATACTCTTGCCAAAGAGTATAACCTAAGCTAAGTGATCACATTTGTAGCTGTAATGCATAAAGAAATGGGAATAATTCGATAATCAGAACCTAAATTGGCTCGTAGTTCTGGGTCATGTGAACATACACAACTCGGGGCTAAATACTACTCCTTTTAATCTGTATGCTCATTCTATAGGAAATCCACTTTTAAAACTAGTATAAAGGATTATTAAAACTACTTGTGTATCTATTTACTGTAAACTGTAATTAAAACTATAATGAGGATTCCATATCTAAGTTGCGATCAAAAGATTAAATTTTGATCAAAATCTGAAAATAACTAATAATAGGATGATTAAAGCATTGTCATTCTTGAAACATCAATATTCAACCATGGCTTAGTAACCCATGCATCAAATTCACGTCAAATCATTATAAAGTTCATTCTTAAAAAGGAAAGAATTGATAATTCAATTCTAAATCAGGAAATTAATGTCAAACGTATAAAAATAAGAAAGTAGATATGCAATTCAACATCTAAATCACTTGTAATATAATAATCTTCAAATAGTGATGAGTGGATATAAACCCTAAATTGAAATTCAAATAATTTTATGAAAAAATCAACTTTAAAACTAATTTTGGGCACAGGGATGAAAGTATTATCTTTGTTCATTACCCCACATATTTTAATTAATGAATGGATGAAAAAGCTTGAACTTTGATTTCCTATTTGTGCTCTTGAAGATTGTTTCTTGAAGATCTTGAATTGAAAATCTTGAATTTTGGGTTATCTTGGAAAAAGAATAGTAGAATTTAGATTTATTGAGGTTTGAAATTTGAGGTTCTAGAGTTTCTTAGAGAGTAATTTGATGAATAATAAGCGTATTAGGCTTAGAATAGGTTTAATCTTGTGTTTTTCACGATTTGGGGGCTTGGAAAATAACTACATTGCCCTTTGGAAAATTTAATTCGGAACTAGAAATCCTAATTTTGCACTCCACCGCAACGCGGTACCATCATGGTGTCTTACTAAAAAAGGGAAGAGTGCCATTTTTGGCTATGGCGTGACGCGGCGTAATCACGTTGTGTCACTAGAAAAGGACGAGTGACCTTTTGTACTCCACCGCGATGCGATACAATGCTCCACTGCGATTTCTGGCCACACACTGGACAATCGCGTTGAGCTACTGGAAAAGGACGAACGGGATTTTGGGATTCACCGCGATGCGGCGTAATCGCGGGCCTTTACTGGAAAATGAACAATTGTGATTCTGCATTTCACCGTGATGCGGTGCTATCGCGGTGTACTATTATTTATCACCAAAAGTGCCATAACTTCTCACCCGAGTACTGGATAATGGTGAAATTAGTATTATTGGAAAACTAGTTCAATTATCTATCATTTGGTGGGTCTAGATCTAGAAAACTGTCTATGTATAAAGAGTTATACACTTTTAAAGTTGACCCTTGACACACTAAGAGCTAAACGGGACTAAGAAAAGTTCGGGGTAATACAACATCTCCCCCTTGCAAACATTCATCCTTGAATGAGACTATATAAACTGTTGATACTGAGGAACTGAGACTATATCCTGACATGCACAACAAAAACAAAACTTATTAATTGAATCTAAATCATACTGAGAGACTGAACTAATCTGCGAATCCATAACTTGACATGAAGATAACCACATGGCTGAAACCGAGACTGGAAAAGAGCTAAATTAAGGAAGACTATTATCTTAAGCTGTATCTGAGTTTGTGGTGAAAAGGTGAGGATACTTGGTACCTATGTTTTCTTCTGATGCCCAAGTATCACCCTCAATGAACTGATTTCACCATAGATCTTTGACCAAGGAAACTTTTTTGTTCCTTAGTCTACGGATCCGATGATCAAGAATATCTACTGGAAGTTCTTCTTGTGAAAGGCTACTATTAATATCCGTTTTTCTAGAGAGGCTACGACAACAGAATTATCCATACACTTCTTCAATAAGGACATATGGAACACTAGGTAAACTAATGAAAACTCTGCAGGCAGCTCAAGCTCATACGCTACCTTTCCTATACGACTCAAAATCTTGTAGGGACCCACTTATCGGGGACTAAGCTTCCCCTTTTTGCCAAATCTCTTTACCTCCTTCATTGGTGAAACCTTCAAATACATAAGATCATCTACTTAAAACTCAAAATCTCTCCTTCTTACATCTGCATAAGTTTTCTGATGACATTGAGCTATTTTCAATCTCTTTCAAATCAACTGAACTTTCTCCATGGATTCAAACACCATATTTGGCCAAATCAAAGTGTCCTCACCTACTTTGAACCATCCGACTGGTGATCTTCATCTTTACCCATACAGAGCCTCAAATGGGGCTATCTGAATAGTAGAATTGTAACTGTTATTGTAGGAAAACTAGATCAACGACAATTGGTCATCCCAACTGCCTCAGATATCAAGAACACATGCTCTCAACATATCCTCTAAGGTCTTAATGGTCCTCTCTACCTGACCATCTGTCTGGGATTGAAAATTTGAACTGAGTTGAACTTGGGTATCAAGACCCTTCTGAAAGGCATTCCAAAATTACAAGTAAACTGAGTACTCCTATCTGAAATGATGTACAAGGGAACTACATGCAATCTAACTAACTCTCTGATATACAAGTTAGCATAATTTTAGTTGTGTAGGGCGTGTGAACTGGCAAGAAATGGGTTATTTGGTCAATCTGTCTACAATAATCCATATCAAATCATTTTGTCGACGTGAATGGGGTAACCCTATTACAAAATCTATGTTCACCTTTTTCCACTTCCAAGTGGGAATACCAAACTCCTGCAATATGATACCAGGTCTTTGGTGCTCTACCTTAAATTGTTGACAAGATACACACTTGGCTAAAAATTTTGCGACATATTTCTTCACACAACTCCACCAATGGATTTCCCGTAAATCGCGGTATATGTTGGTGGCCTTTGGGTGAATTATGTAATGCGCACCATGCACTTATGACATAATCCGCTGCCTTAAACCGTCAACACATGGAACACATAATCTACTCTGGTATCTCAACACACCATCTCCCCCTTGGGAGAAAACCTCTACCTTTTGGCCTTTAACTGAACCATTCAGTTTGACAAAACTGGAGTCTTTATCCTGCTTCTCTTTCACTTCAAAAATTAGAGACGATTCTAAACAAATCTTGACCCAAAAATTCCCCTCTGCTGAGTCAACCAACCTCATACCGAACTAGATAAATGGTGAACCTCTCAAACTAATTCTCTCTCATCATTCTCTACATGAGCTACATTACCCTTAGAAAGTCTACTAAGGGCATCTACCACTACATTGGCCTTGCTCGGATGATACAACATACTCATTTCATAATCTTTCAACAATTTTAACCACCTTCTCTGACGCATATTCAACTCTCTCTGAGTGAACACATATTGAAAGATTTTATAATTTATGAATACATCTGCATGCACCCCATAAAGATAGTGCCACCAAATTTTCAATGCAAACATCACAACAGCTAGATCAAGATCATGGGTAGGGTTGTTCTTTTCGTGAGGTTTAAGCTGTCTAGAGACATATGCTTTAACCTTACCCCTCTACATCAAAACATAACCCAGGCCAATTCTAAAAGCATCCCAATAGACAATGAATCCATCTGTACCATCAAGTAGCGCTAAAATTAGGGCTGAAGTGAGTCGAGTCTTCAACTCCTGAAAACTCTCCTCACAGGAATCTGACCACTGAAACCTAACTTTCTTCTGAGTTAATCTAGACATAGGGGATTCAATAAAAGAATAACCTTCAACAAAAAGTTTGTAATTGCAGCTAAACCTAAGAAACTTTTGATATTTAATGGAGAGATATGTCTAATCCAGTTTCTTACTGCTTCTGTCTTTTGGAGATCAACTCTAATGCCATCACTGGAAAAACTATGACCAAGGAAAGCTGCTGATCATAGCAAAAATTCATATTTGATGAATTTGGTAAACAACTGGTGATCTCTATGTGTTTGCAATACAATTATAAGATGTTCTGCATGGTCATCCTTACTACAAGAATGGACAAGAATATCATCGATAAAGACTATGACAAATATGTCCTAATACTGTTTGAACACTCTGTTCATCAAGTCCATGAAGGCTTTTGGAGTATTTGTCAGCCCGAAGGACATGACTAGAAACTCAAAATGACCATAACGGGTTCTGAAAGCTATCTTTTGAATATCATATTCCCTTACACTAAGCTGATGATAGTTGTATCTAAGGTATATCTTGGAGAAGTAACTTGCACCTTGGAATTAGTCTAATAAGTCATCAACCTTGGGAAGAGGATATTTGTTTTTGATTGTGACCTTATTCAGATGATAATAGTCAATGTACATTCACAAAGAACCATCTTTCTTTCGCATGAATAGGATGGGAGCACACCATGGAGAGACACTAGGCCTTATGAAACCTTTATCTAAGAGATCTTTAAGCTATTCTTTTAAATTCTTAAGCTAAGTTGGAACCATATGATTTGGAGGAATGAAGATGGGCTGAGTATCTTTAAGAAGGTCAATACCAAATTCTATTACCCTATCGGGAGGTACCCCTGGCAAATCTTTGGGAAAAACTTATGGAAACTCATTGACTAAACAAACTGACTGAACTATTGGAGCCTCAGAATTAGTGACTTTGACTTAGACTGGACGATCGATGCACCGTTTTAAGATAAACTTTCTAGCCTTAATATAGGATATAAAATGACTCTTGGGAGACATTGAATTACCTTCCTACTCAAAGACTGGATCATCTAGAAACTGAAACTTCACCACTTGGGTTCCACAATCAATAGATACCTCATAGGGATGGAGACAATCCATACCCATAATAAGGTCAAAGTCAACCATATCTTACTCTATTAAGTTTTCTAACATGATCTTATGAAGGACAATGATATGATACTTTCTATAGACTCGTTTGACAACAACTGACTCACCCACTGAGGTAGAAACTAAGAAGGGATTATGAAGCTTTTCAGGACCTAATGCAAAATTTAATTCAACTAATGGGGTCACATAAGAGTGATTTTACCCTGGGTCTAATAACATATTAACATCATGACGAAAGACAAAAATCATACTAATAACAATATCTGGTGAACTCTCCTGCTCCTAAAGGGATGGTTAAGAACAAAACCAATTCCGGTGCTGACCACCACCTGTACTAGATGATGCGCCCTAAGGAGGGACTGGGAGACATAGAGTAGCTGGTGTGCTAGTAGCCTGGGTTTTGGGACGGACATCGCTATTTCCCTGTATAGCATGCGGACACTCTTTGATTCCATGTCCTAACTTACCACAACCATACCAACCTTTCTGTCCCAACAAATACTCACCAAGATAATTCTTACCACACTTAGTACATAAAGGATAATTGGGTTTTCAAATCACATAAGTCTGAGTTATTGATATAAAGGTCTTACCCCACAACTCCTTCTTAGCTCTGGGGATGGGAGCACTGGATGAAGATGGTGTTGTCCTAGATGAACTACTCTAAGACTACAAATGATTTCCCCCTCCAAGATTTGTCTGGCCATACTCAAACTGCCCGATTCTAGCCTTCTTATTTCCCCTATCTCTCTCCTTCAACTTTTCTACCTCAATCTGTTGAGTATGAATCATCATCCTTGGAAGATCCATATCCCCTATAAGCATGGTAGTCCTACACTTATTGACTGCCAAACCAGATATTCCAGTAACAAACTTACTCATACTCAACCTAGGGTCAGTCATCGTATCAGGGGCTTACTTAGACAACTGGCTGAACTTAAGGTAATACTCTTTCACTGTCATCAAGATCTGCCTTAGGTTCACAAACTCCTCTAACTTAGCTTCTCTTATTTCATGCAGAAAGAAAATATCTAGAAAGGTATCCTGAAATACCTACCAACTAATATGAGCTACATTCTCACCTCTACTATTCTTTGACATAACCACCCAATCATATGCCACATCATTCACCCTATAAGATTCCAACTCTACACTCTCTTCCTTAGTAACATACATAATCTGGGTGATCTTTCTTACTCATCTAAGTAAAGTTGTGGGTCCTCACCTACTTTTGACCCAAAGAACTCAGACGGATTCATTCTCATAAAGTCATGAATTTTGGCTGTTGCTAAATCGCCATTCTACTAATGTGGGACTACCACCTAATGGTTACCCTAAATATTTGTAGTCACAACTTGGGCTAACGCCTGAAAGGCAACCCAAAATTCAGTATGGGATATATGGTTATTCAGAGGATCATCAGGCTAGGGTGGCTGGTTATAATTTTTGCATGCATTAGCTTGGCGAGGAGGGATATTCAACTGTCACATAAGAGCACAAGTTAAAAGCATATATAGACACTGTAAGCACGATAAATCATGAAAGAAAAAGATGAATTCATAAAATTTCCCGAAGCCTCTTGCTTATAAATGTGGCATGCTTCACACCCATGATCAAGACTCCACGTAACGCAATTTGTCTGACTCCCAAGGACTCTTATAACCTTAGTCTATGATACAAAGCTTGTAACACCCCGAAAATGGGTCCTGAGACGTCACACGATGCTCAAGACTATGAGTAGCCTCAAGCTAACCTTGTAAGCCTCCTATTAATCAATTACTCAAAATGGAGAAATATAAACATAAAATCAATGTGGAAGTCTGTCTGATCTAAGCCAAAATTATCTGAACATAATATCTAAAAATACTAGACATAAAAGTCTGGATAATCAACATTGGAAATCTGAATCATAACTAGCAGTCTAACAAGCCTCCACTATTATTAACTATAGAGCCACTGAGATGAGTCCCTAGGTGACTCAATCTAACTGAAAATACTAAATCAACTAATGTAATAAGGTAGAAAATTTGAATGACAGGATTCCCAAACTATTAGGATGCACCAACTGTTGAGATATAGATAGAGATGCTCAAAATCCCTCATGCTGCTGAAATTGAGCACCTAAACTTACATAATTAAATAATGTAGCACATAGTCATATATATAGATCAGTACTTTTAGAATGTACCGATAATATAGGGGTGAATTCATAAGTTAAATAATATCTCAACACTATTATAAATTTGTTAAATAATGCAGGCTAAGTGTAGATGACTCACATTAGCTGGAATAAATGAAAACTAAGAATCATAATCATGAGTAGTAAAGCATGTCGTGTAAATCTTTTGAGTCATAACACTTAACTTGTGATCTATCTTTAAATTATGTGGCATAAGTGTAGAAAGGACTCACTTTTATATCTATAAACTGAAAGATAAAATCTAGTAGCCAATGTCTTATGTAAAGAAATATTTGAATAAAGCTTTGAGCCATTAAACTTTGTTTCTAAAAGCTTTTCTATTATGATTACTCTTTTTTGTAGGGAGTTTCTTCTAACCGACATACACTATGTGAGCTGTCATAGTATCCAAGGTCTAGTTCCCTTATGGGAAAATCTCATGTTGGGGAGAAGTGTCATAAACTTGCCAAGGATTATTACCTAAGCTAAGTGATCACATCTTTAACCATCATCTATATAGAAATAGAAATAATCTGATAATCAAAACTTACGTTGTCTCATTGTTCTAGGGCATGTGAACATACCCACTCGGTGATAAATACTTCTAACTTTAATCTATATGCTCATTCTATAGCAAATCAACTTTTTAAACTAGTATAAGGGTTTATAATTAATACTACTTGTGTATCTATTTACTGTGAACTGTAATTAAAACTGTAAAGTTGATTCCATATCTAAGCTGAGATCAAAAGAGAAAATCTTGATCGACATCTAAAAATATCTAATCGTACGATCCTTAAAACATTATCATTCTTGAAACATCAAAATTCAACTAGGTCTTAATAACCCATGCATAAAATTCATTTCAAATCATTATAAAGTTCATGCTTAATTATGAAAGAATTGATAATTCAATTCTAAATCTGGAAATTAATGCCATATGCATAAAAATATAAAAATAGACATGTAATTCAACATCTAAATCACTTGTAATATCATAATCTTCAAATAGTGATGAGTGGGTATAAACCCTAAACTAAAATTCATATAATTTCATGAAAAATTCAACTTTAAACTAATTTTGGGCACAAAGATGAAATGATTATTCTTGTTCATGACCCCACATACCTTAATTAATTAATGAATGAAGAATCTTGAACTTTGAGTTCCTATTTGTTCTCTTGAAGATTGTTTCTTGAAAATCTTGAATTGAAAATCTTGAATTTTGGGTTATCTTGGAAAAAAATGGTGGAATTTGGATTTATTGAGGTTTGAATTTTGAGGTTCTAGGATTTCTTGGTGAGTAATTTGATGAATAATGAACGTATTAGGATTATAATAGGTTTAATGTAGTGTTTTTCATGATTTGGGGGCTTGGGAAATGACTAGATTGCCTTTTGGAAAATTTAATTCAGAATTGGAAATCCCTATTTTACACTCCTCCGCGACGCGGTGCCATCGTAGTGGCTTACTCGAAAAGGGACGAGTGCCATTTTAGGCTCTGGCACGATGCGATGTAATCGCATTGCATCACTATAAAAGAACAAGACGAATGGTATTTTAGGCTTAACCACAAAATAGCGTAATTGCGGTGGTCTACTGGAAAATGGAAAATTGCGAATCTGCACTTTATCATGATGCGGTGCTATCGTGGTGAACTACTATTTTTAACAAAAATTCCATAACTTCTCACCCGAGTATCAGATTAAGGTGAAATTAGTATCGTTTGAAAGCTAATTTAATTATCTGTCATTTGGTGGCTCTAGAACTGAAAAAATGTACACGTATCAAGAGTTATACACTTTTAAAGTTGACCCTTGACACAATAGGAGCTAAACGGGACTACAAAAAGTACGGGGTATTACACACACAATCCTAGTATTCATCTTCTATTGTCTACAAATTCAAGCATTCAAGTTTGGATACTTGTTGCTGTTGAATTTTAAGTTCCCCCTATATAATTTTTCCGTATTGGTTGTGAATTTTTCCAAGTTTGAGATAATGTTCAGCATATTCCCTATGGGTTCCACCCAACCTGAGTTTGGTTACTATATTTGGCATTGACGGCAACATATTTCTTTGGATGTTAGTTTTAGGTGACGTTAAATTTTGGCATCATTCCTAGTGAATTACTATTGATTGAAGTTGATGGAATTATCAAGTCATTATTTTCTATTCATAGTTGGGTATACGCCAGTGTATGCTTAGCACCAGGAGTCTAGGGAATCCCTTACTCCCTATTGATCCTGTGCTAGAGAAAATTTTAAAAATACCACGAAAGATGTTAGAGCATATTTGTGATGGTGTTCCTATTAGGGTTCGAGATCCTCATAATGTACCTTATCCTCCACCTCTTGATCTATATAATATTGATAATAGATAGATGGAGAAATTGTTAGTAGAGGTAGCAAAAGAGAGAAGAGCAGTCAAGAAGGACAGATCAGATCGACAGTAACATATGGCTTTGCCAAGACTGATATATTATCATCAAGCAACACTTGATAGAAATCGCGATAAAGCATGAGGTGGATCAACTAGAGTGATCCCAGCCTATTATTATCTACCACCATCTGATGAAGATGAAGACATAGGTTTTATAGAGCCTGTTGAGACTGAAGCCATTGTTCTAACTACTTTAACCCTAATTTGAAGTTCGATATTACTAGTGTAATGATCCTGATGCTGCATCTAAAGAGTGTATTTTCAGGGCCACAACATATGATATGAACATGCATCTGACAAATTTAACTGGGATATCTACTTCATATACTTTCATTATGGTGGATCAAGAAGCATTAAGGTTGAGGTTGTTCCATTTTTCACTGATAAGTGAAGCATCATTGTGGTTGTAGGAACTTCCTAGAGGATTAATCACGATTTGGCATGAGCTACGTAAATAGTTTTTGAATCAATTTTTCCCCTGATAGAATGCTACAGTTGAAAGATGAGATCTATAATTTTTGGCAGTTACCTGAAGAGTCTGTATGAAGCATGGTTTTTGTTCTAAAAGAAGTTGAGTATGGTACCTCATCACTTGATTCTAGGTTCTAAATAATTGGAGATATTCTATAGATCTTTTAATGTTAGCTTTAGGGCTATGGTTGACACAATATTTTGAGGTGCACTTATGCGTGTCTTTTGGGAGATACCCCAAGAGATGCTAGATGAGATTTCTATCACTAACCGAGTATGACATACTCGAGAGGCTGATAGAAGAGTTTGTACACATGCTATTCGAGCTGTTAGTGACTACAGAGCTAGTGATCATATGATAGCATAAGAGGTTTCACATATCATAACTAATATTAGGCTATTTTCAAAACAATTTAAAGTAATGTCGACTGAAAAATGTAAAAATAGTGGGGGTACAAGGATTTACTTCTAGATCTTATGAGTGTGATGAAGATGAAGAAGCAAAGTATTTGATCATGAAGTGGCGAGTTCTTAAGAAATGGAAAGGAAAGAAGGTCTGAACTATTATAGTGATAGGTATTGAGACTAGTGCAGAGAATGAGATTGTGATTGGTGGCACAAAGATGACTATAAATAAAAGGGTAAAAGATATGTTCCACCAATAATTCGAGATACCGAGTCTATAATGGAATAAATGTGTTCAAAATTAGTAAAAGGCCAAGAAAGTCAAGAGAGATCTCTTAAGGAGATTAAGGAAGACCTATCAGGACTAAATAAAAAAGTTTAGTCACATGCCACCGCAATCAAATAACTGGAGTAGTAGTTCGACAAAATATTGGCCACGTTGAATCAAAGGTATCCTGGAACTCTTCCTAATAATAAAGTGAAAAACCCAAAGAACTATAATCATTTCCATGCCAGAACCACTTGGAGTGGTAAGAAAACCATAGATCCACCTATGCCCAATGTGAATAAGCCAAAGAATGATGATGATAATGTATATGTTGAGGAAACATTGTCTGATGTTGAGAGTAGATGTACGATGGATAAAGGTAAGGGTAAGGTTGATGAACCTATTCCTAAGACTATTCCAAGACCTCTCCTACCTTTCCTCAGAGATTGAAAAAAAATAAGGAGAGGGAAAGTATTAGAAGTTCCTATCTATGTTAAAGGAGTTGTCTATAAACATACCACTTCTGGAGGTATTAGAGTAGATGCCTGGTTAAGCAAAATTTATGAAAGACCTGGTTACTAAAAAAAGGGGAGTGGGTTATGAACCTACTAACAGGGTTCATCACTGCAACACTGTTTCCTCTATATAGTTGGTAGAGAAGAAGGAGGACCTTTGATCCTTCACTATTCCATGCTCTGTTGGGTCCTTAAGATTTGCTTGGTTTTTATGTAATCTAGGAGCAACTATTAAACTCCTTCCGCTACCCATTATTAGTTGGGTTTAGGAGCACCTAAACCAGCATTGATGAGACTGTTAATCGCTGAGCAGACCATGAAAATCCTAGTTGGTATTCTTTTTAATGTTTTGGTGAAGGTGCCATCTTTTATATTTCTAGCTGATTTTGTGATACTTGATTGAGTAGTGGACTTCCAAGTCCCTATCATTTTAGGTAGACCCTTTTTAGAAACAAGTAAAGAGTTTGTTGATATAGAGTTGGGACAGATGAGGTTCAGACTCAATGATAAATAGGTAACCTTCAATGTATTCCACTCAATACAACAATATAAGAGTTTTGTCGTTTATAGACACTATTGATGATGAAGTTGATGTAGTGATAGTTCCAATTCAAGAAAGGATGGGTATTGAAGCACTAGTAGCGGTGATTATGAATTTCAACAGTGAATGGAATAGAGTAATATGATGAGACGGTAGGAGCATTGTATTGGAGATGGTCATATACTTATCTCCAAAGAAGCTTGATCTAGATTTGAAGAATAGAACCACTCCTCCCGATCATCCGTCAATTAAACAACCACTAGTGTCAGAGTTGAAGGCCCTCCCATCCCATTTGTTTTATGCTTTCTTAGGGGCCAACAACACATTGCCAATGGTTATTATCGTGGAGTTGATATGGACTTCGGTAGAGGCATTATTGTAAGTGTTGCATAAGTTCAAACGTGCCATAGATAGACTATTAAGGATATTATGTTTATTCCACCAAGAATCTATACTCATAAAATCCAACTTGAACCGGAATGCATCCCGAGTATAGAGCATCAGAGATGATTGAATCCTCTACGAAGAATATGGTGAAGATAGAGATCATTAAGTGGTTGGATGTTGGTGTTGTTTATCCCATTCCTAATAGAAAGTGGGTCAGTATTGTTCAATGCATCCCGAAGAAAGGTGGTATTACAGTAGTGCTAAATGAGTAGAATGAGCTCATGCAAATGATACCTTTCATAGGCAGGAGAATATGTATGGACTATAGGAAGATGAACACATGGAAGCAATAGGACCACTTACTAATGCTTTTCATGGACCAGCTATGAGATAGACTTGTTTCAAGGGGTTGGTATTATTTTCTGGATGGTTATTTGGTAACAACCCGATCATGATTGATCCCAGAATAAGACAACTTTTACTTGCCCATATGGGACTTTCCCTATTCAAGAGAATGCCATTTTTGTTGTGCAACGCTCCAACCATATTTTAGAGATGCATGATGTTAAGCTTCTCTGATATGGTAGAAGACACCATTGAGGTATTTATGGATGATTTTTCTAAAGTTGGTGATTCTTTTGATGACTATTTGTCTCACTTGGAAAATGATCTATGATGATATGAAGAATGCAACTTGATATTTAACTGGGAGAAGTGCCACTTTATGGTGAAAAAAAAGAAATATGCTTGAGACAAAATCTCAAAAAGAGACATAGAGGTTGACAAGGTGAAAATTAAAGTAATTGAGAAGATTCCATATCCAATTTTAGTCAAGGGAATTTAAAGATTTTTAGGCTATGCTGGTTTTTATAAGCAATTCATCAAGAATTTCTTAAAGATTGCGGAATCTTTATGCAAGCTTCTTGAGAAAGAGGTGAAGTTTGATTTCAAGAAGGAATTTTTAAAATCTTTTGAGTTCTTTAAGGAGAAGATGGTGTTTGCTCCTATGATTATGCCTCTTGACTTGTCTATGCCATTTGAGATCATTTGTGATGCAAGACGTGTGGCGCTATGTGCTGTCCTAGGCAATAGTCGAGAAAAAATTCTACACCTAATCTATTATGCCAGGAAAGCATTAAACCCTGCTTAGAAGAATTATACTATGACTGAACTAGAGCTACTACCAGTAGTTTTTGCATTTGAGAAATTTTAGTCTAATCTGATTTGCTCTAATGTTATTTTTCATACAGATCACGCAACCTTAAGATAGTTAATGGCGAAGAAAGATGCAAATCCTATATTTATCTATTAGGTTCTCTTGCTGCAGTAGTTCGATGATGAGGTAAAAGAAAAAATAGGTATAGAAAATCAATTTGCTGATAATTTGTCTAGGATTGAGGATAAATCATTATGGAAAGTAGGGAATGGACTTGAAATTGATGATACTTATCCAGACGATCAGATTTTGGCAATATCTCAAGACCTAATTCCCTAGTTTTTGGACTTTGCAAATTACCTTGCAAGTGATCTCATTCAAGAAGATCTATCCTTTTAGTATCAGTAGAAATATATGCTTGAGGTAAAAAAATTCTTTTGGGATCAACCTTATCAATTTAGAATTTGTGTGAAAGGAGTCATTCAAAGATGGATCCTTGAAATGGAAATGATAAGCATTCTTAAGTCTTGTCATTCTTTACCAGTTGGCGGTCACCACAGTGGAATCTGCACAGATCATAGATATTGCAGTATGGGTACTACTAAACAACAATCTTCAAAGATGCTCATGATGTTGATGTAGTCTGTTACCAATGCCAATGTCAAGGTAATATTTTGAGGTACCATGAACTCCCTAGAACTCCTATTTTAGAATTAGAGTTATTTGATGTATGGGGTGTGGACTTTTTAAGGCCATTTGTGAGCTCCTTTGGTATGAAATATATATTTGTTGAGGTGGACTTTTTTTTCAAATGGGTGGAAACATTAGTGATCCCTAACAATGAAGAAAGAAGTGTCACCACACTCCTAAAAAACATATTTTTTTCGATTTGGCACTTCTCATGCAATTATCAGTGATGGTGGGTCATATTTTGGCAATCGCTTATTAAAAAATTTGCTTGATAAGTATGGAGTAAATAATAATGTGGAATCACTTTATCACCCTAAAAAAAGTGAGAAATTTGATGTTTCAAATAGAGAGATCAAGTCTATTTTGACAAAAAACTATAAATGTCAATAGGACTTGTTGGTCTAGAAAGTTGGATAATGCGGTATGTGCCTATCAGATAGCTTACGAAACTCCCATTAATGACTTCCTGTATCAGCTTGTGTATGGAAAGACATGCCACTTTCCCATCGAACATGACCACAAGTCACTATGAGCATTGAAAAAGCTGAATTTGGAGTGGCATGATGCAACAAAAATGAAATTAAGAAAGACAAATGATTTAGATGAGTTCCGACTCTAGTTTTATGAGAGTTATATGCTACATAAGAAGAGTGTGAAGAAACATCATGATTGAAAAATTGAGAAAAGAGTATTTGATCTGGGTGAAAAAGTATTATTATATAATTCGAGACATTGCTTGTTTCAAAACTTAAAGTCTAGGTCCTATAGGTCATTTACTGTGGTGAGAGTGTTTCCATACCGTGGTTTAGAATTAAAGAGTGATGGTGAAGATCTATTCAAAGGGAATGGGAAAAGAGTCAAGAACTATATGGGTAACACTGAGGAAGTTAAATTCATTAATGATTTAAGACTTGGTGAAGCCTGAGTAACCAAGGCAACTGAGTCATGCTGCGATGTTAAATTAGGCACTGCATGGGAGGAAATCCATGTTTTTACTTATTAAATTATAGGGTAACATGTGTGTTCAGTATGCAGGATTGAGCTAGAAAATTTGAGATATTAGACCATACGGGGCTCTTTACGAATCGTAACAAGACATTATGACTTGTGAGAAAGTGTTGTAAGGACCTGGAACTCAGTCACTTTAAGGTAATTGGTATATAGAGTCATTAAGACTCTCAGAACGAGTCATATTCAGTGATTACCAATCATCACTTTGAGTCGTAATGAGTGGAGACCAATGTAAGGATCAAATCTTTACGGGGGGAGTCTAAAACCTATAAGCTTTGGTTACGATTCATAATCAAGACTCGTAATTAGGATCGTCATATCAAGAGTCGCGGCTAAACCCAACCCAATCGTGATTTGACTCCCTTTTAAACAGGAGGGGCAAGTAAATTGGGCACCCAATTTTTCAATTTATAGATTCCCTCTATTCTCTTTGATGAACACAACACAAAATCACTCTACGATCATCCCTAAAAACAAAATTTACCAAGTTCAAATCTCCCATAATTGCTGAAATTCTAAAACAGATAGGGCACAAAGTTCAATAGAATCATGAAATTCATGTAACAAGTAACAAGTAAGTTTTATGCTTAAATGATCTACTTATTAATTTGGTTCAAAAAAATGTGTATAATTTCCTTAGATTTCTTGATTCAAGTATGTGTCAACAAAAATAAACAAACCCTATTCATGAGAATTATGCTATGTATGGTTGTAATGGGAGTAACAATAGACTTCGTGTTATAGATTTATGTTTAGAGATAAATATATAGAGTATGGCTTCGTTCTTGATATGTTGTGAAAGGATTGAATATTGGAATTAAATGGTCTAAACTTCTATGTTACAATGGCTACGTGCTTCATTATGACTTTTAGGGAACCGTCATGCGTAGTTATGAAACTCAAAACCACTAGTAATACTCATTTAGAAAAGTGGGGGTTCTAGTAACTTTACAACTCACCTTAACGAGTCGTAGTCAATCATTACGACTCATAATGACTTAAGAGATATATGTATAATATAAAAGTTTCTGGTTAGCATACGAGTATTGGTAATGAATTTTAGCATAACTTTACGACTCGTTAGGAGGACTCATAATTTTACCAGAAACTATTGACCAGGCCTCTATCAACATTATGACTCATTCAAATGAGTCTTATATAGTGGTATAACTCATAAACCTTAGTTGTAATGAGTCCATAGATGTCCCTACTAAATGTTTTTTCAACAGGGAAAATGTCACCTAAGACTGATGCAGTAAAGAAGCAAGCCTCAACCAAGAAAAATCCAAAGAAGTATGCAAGTCAAGCCAATCAAAAGCTCAGAGGTAGTTATACTGATTCAAGTGTCTAAGAAGAAGTTTAACTGATCGAGAAGCATCCACAACCAAGAGAAAGTCTGCCTAGGGGTGCCAAGAACATCTCAGAAGAGGTTACACTCCCCAAGAAGGCACCAAGAATGAAACATCCAACCACCTCACCACCGCATTCACCATCATCTTTTGATCACGATGATGATGATGATGATGACAAGGAAGAATAAGAAAATGATAATGATGCAGGTGAGGATGAATTAAGCTCATATAATGTAGAAGATGAGAGTGGTAGTGAGAACCATATTACTCCCATTAATATCTAGCCACCACTACCATCTCAAATACCATTATCCATTGAAGATTCTTTAGAGCCAATTGTTGAGTTGTGGGGGTACCCCAGAATGTTGGATACATATAATGAGGGGATAGAAGTAAAGTCATACACAGGAAAAATGAGGAGGGGGATATATCTAGAGAGAAGGTTGATTATAGTAGGGATTTCTGAGATGCCTGAGTTTGAGACCCAAGTCTAGTAGTACTTTTTTCTGTTGATGACCACAGTTCTCAGGAAATTCAATCCCGTATTAGTGTGATAGTTCTATGTGACATACAAGGGATATCAAAAGAAGCATTACCCACAAGGAAATTTATGGAAGGGTGGTGAACCACTTAATTTGTTGACTATTAGAGAGGTGCGGGTGAACATCTCCTCGAGGACTATTTCTAGAATCATTGCATGGACCTGAATTCCAACCCTAATTAATACTGCTGATCTTAATAATTGAATGGTAAGATACGAAAGAAAACCATACAACAAATGGGTACCACAAATAAGATGGTGCATTTACGATGAATGACGGGTATTATCGCTGCACATCGAGAAGAAGCTAGTTGGGTAGTTGGTGGTTTGATAGTTAATCTGCAATAGATTACCATGAACACATGGAACTTTATAGAAAAGGGGTGGTGATCTCTTTCCCAACATAGGATGTTTCCCACTATTGGGGACAACGTGCTTCATCCAGTTCGTGCAAAATTATTAGCGAGACTCATGGCTGGGTATGATTTTTATGTTGCATTGTTTGTTAAAAGAGAGATACATGATTGAGCGGTGGGTACTGATATACTTCTGGCATTACCATGTTTGTTGACGCAATATGCTTGGAGGTGGGGGTACCAGAACTTCCCGTTTTGGATTAGTTTATTGAACCTAAGAACACCACCAACTTGGGGTTTATTTGGGATGCTGGAAATCCCTAATCCAAAGTGGACAAACAAGGCGTACCATTGCTAGATGAGGCTCTGCAGAACAAGTATAATAGTATCGAGGCTGTTGAATTAACTAAGGTAGATTACACTCCTATTGAGGTCGGGCAGTATGAACCCCAACCTTATGATGCAGCTGGTACCTCCTGTACCCCTTCTCCACCCCCCAACTGCAGCACCACATCTATCCATATCTAGATTAGCTCCAGTTAGTTGATGATAGTGTCATACATAGTTTGTAATAATGTGATTAAAAGGTTAAGACTGTGGATACGATGGTGCGATTGATGGAAAAAAGAGTACAACCCTTGGTTGAAAAGAGACTTGAAGAACAAAGTAGAAAGATATAAAAGGTTTGGATGATTTTTAGTTTAGGATCACTTTTCAGCTTGAAGGTGTTCAGTCCCCATATATGGCAGGAATTAAATCTAAGGTAGCCGAGCTACGAAAGTTATTTGATGAATTACATGATTGGACGATTTACCCTATGCCTATTATTATTGAGATCCAGTTCGAAGAAGAAATTCAAAATATCTGGGGTGTTGCTATTGAAGAAGGAGGAAAAAAAAGAAAGATGAATAATAAAAGAAAGAGATAAAGCACATAAGAAGAAAATATTGAAACGACAAAAAGAGTGAGTGTAAAGAGTGAGAAGGATAAAAAAATAAGTGTCCAAGAGATTGCAGAGGGGCCTAGTAGTTTAAAACCCACTGATGTTGCTAAGAGAGGCACTAATTCAGATGCACCATCTAATCCACCACTGAGGGCACCATCTACCACCGATGCCATGATTACTGAGGATATCCAACCAGCTTATGGTACTACTGATAAAGAGTGTAGGGCTCGGTCTGAGTGTCCCCATATTTATCTAGTATGAGCTGACGCTAAGGGCGCCTAGGTATGTCCTCGTTCATTGTTTATATTGCTTGATACACTGGGGATAATGCATAAGATTTAGTTGGGGTTTATGTACCATAGTCACCACGAGTTATGATTGATGTATTTCAAAACTTATAGTCCATAGTATGAATAATGAATCGGCATGTCTGTGTTTGTTTGTGTCATTGGCTGATGTTTAACTAATAAGATGGCAGTCGATAATGGTATATAATATATGTTGTGTTTGAAAACTTAATACCCCTCCCCTTAAAATTTTTGCTATAAACTGTGTGATCTGTGTATGCATGCGACTACTAAGAATTCTTTAGTGGAATTAGAATTCGGAATGAGATGACAATGGCATGTATGTGCATGAACTTGATAGGTAGTAATTGACAATGTTACCCTATACAACATGAGTGTGAGGTGTTACTTAGTTCCCACTGTGTATAGAGTCCAAAACTTGCCCCATTACTTTTTCCTAGATTATAGGATGGTTGGTTAGGAGATGATAATAGGCCATTTTTCTGATTAGTCCACTCAAGCCTAAAACACTAAACCAATTGAGATATGAATGCCTTGATCCCGAAATTGAGCCTAATAGACGTATTTTTATTGTTGTTGTTTTCGCTAATTTCACCTTCCTACTATACTACAATGAACCTATTTTGAACCTGTCCCTCCTTGGACATCATGTACCATCACTCAGGGAAATCGCCTAAGTTAAGGGTGACTATTATAGGGATGCATAAAAAAGTGATTTTAAAGAAAGAGGTGCAGATAGAAAAATAAATAAGGGCGGGTGTGGGAAGAATTAAAAGAAAAAGAAATAACATAAGAAAAAAACTGAAAAAGAAAAAGTGAATAAGAAAAGAGAACAACACCCGATTGATAATAGGCATGAAAAGAATAAAAAGGGAGATTTAAGGGTGGATTGAATAAAAAGTTGACAGAAGAAGTGGACCCCAAAGAAACTATAGTGCCAAGGAGGCATGTCACTAAAAATTTCTGAAATATACCATAACCATCGCCAAGTCCATGTTACAAGCCTAACAAAGCACTATAATGATCCTAACCCGACTGTCCAAAAATTTTGGTAAAGAGCATAGGGGAAAGACTATAGCCTTTTGTGTACACTAATTAAAATTTCTTTGTAAGTGTGAGCTTCTTTAGACAATCCATTGAAATATAGTCTTAATAAAAATTAGCGATAGGGTGAGCTTCTTTAGACAGTCCTTGGAAATATAGTCTTAATCCAAATTAGCGATAGGGTTTTCTTTGACTGCGAGGGTGCATAGCTGGCAATGTCAATTTACATATCTATGCGGGTTGTGTATGTTGCTTAGACCTAGTTATTCATTGCTAATGTAATGCCATCATTAGATTCAAGTGGGTAACATTGTTGTACCAAATCATTATACATAATAGCATTTCAAACTATGAAATGGGAAGGGGTAAAAAGTGTTCTTCTACTAATTGATAAGTCGACTATCAAAAAGGCTAGATATCCTCAATAGTAAAGCCTCATGTGTTTGTGGGTAGTGAGTTTGTATTTTTCCCGAGTATATGCAAAATAACTATGTTGAGGGTGTTGACGTGTCGGGATTTCGCGGCATATTCAATGTGTAAAACTAGGAATTTATGTTTGGACTTAGGTTATTTTGGTGAATATGATGTGTTTGTTGCATGATTGCAGGGAAATCAGGTAGCATGTGGCTTCGGCTAAAAATTTAAAGAAAATTTTCCATAAGAGTTGAAGTCCTTGTCATACTAAGAGTCGTTAAGACACTATACGACTCCTAGCCTAACTCATAAGAAGAGCAGTGACTACTAGCTGAGCTGAGGAGCAATGTAAAAGGTGACCATGACTCATAAAGAATGTCTACGAGTCATGGTGTGAATCTATAATGAAAATAGTGAGATTAGATAAGGTCCAAAAGGGAAGTCATATAAGACTATGAGTTATAAGGTCAGACTACCACTAGTT
Source organism: Capsicum pubescens (assembly GCA_030864215.1). Classification (NCBI taxonomy): domain Eukaryota; kingdom Viridiplantae; phylum Streptophyta; class Magnoliopsida; order Solanales; family Solanaceae; genus Capsicum; species Capsicum pubescens. Next base: position 125,201,741 of record CM061544.1, read on the forward strand.
GTGAGAAATTGTAATACGACCGAAGTTTAAGATCCTAAAATTTAAGGTTCAAGTGATAACAAGTGAAGACCATGAGTTGTAAGGATTGACTATGATTCTTGGTGAGGAATTGTAATGAAAAATAAAGCTTGAAACCCTGAAGATAAAATATCACTAGAATGCCTACGACTAGAAGCATACATTCGTAAAGAGACCTTACGAGTCGTAATAATTTCTAACTTAATTTGCATATTCCTTTATTATTAGGATTTCTTTAGTATTTTGAGATACTATAAATACCCTAGGGTTATTCCTCTATGAGGTTACACACTTTTACAATACTTTTGATACTTTTCACATACATTGATCATTGAGATTTTGTTCTTGATATTTTTGTTTCGTATTCAATTTAAGATTTTTGGTTTTATTCTTTCATTATCGTGAAATTAATTACATTCCTTCTATATTGACTATCATGGATTGTTGTATAAGTATAAGAGGATAAATTTCATGACTAGGGTTGTGGGATCTCTAGAAGATTAGCTATATAAGGAAAGTAGGAAATTTATCTATTCTACTAGATTTGCGTGTACTGCAATCTTCTTTATATTAATTATACCTAAGCTACTGCGGAAGAATGGGAATTGCTTGTATTTAGGAATGTCCTAACAAGGTAGTTTTAAATTGGGAAAATGAGGTTATAATAGTGATTCGAGGCTATCAACCCTCGTCTAATAAACTCAAAACTCAAAAGGTAAGAGTTGTACTGAGGTTAAATACAAGGGAAAACAAGGTGACGCCATGTAACTCACAAGATAAAGGGTCAGATCTATCAATATGCTCACAAGATAGTTGATAGTACATATCTTGTCAACTTTGCATATAGAGTAGTAGGTTAGAAGGATTGTACATGAGAATCTTACGTAGTTCTAATGCCAGAGGGAACACAATTTTAGTGTTTTTCTTCTGTTTTATACAAAACTCAAGCATTAAAGTTTGGCTATATGTTACTGTTGACTATAAATTCCCCCTTTTGACTTTTCTGCACTACTCATGAATTGTTCCAACTTTGAGATATTGTTCAGCATATTCCCTGTGGTTTATACCCAAACTTCAGTTGGGTTAATATATTTGGCATCGACCGCAACATACTTCTTAAGAATTTATTTTTGGGCAACATTCGTGGACACCCAATTGAGCATGAGCCTTGGCGCTGATACAAACTTTTTCATGACCAGCACTAGGAGCATGACTGTGATGAGTATCTTATGTCCATTGTGGATAGGATACAACCCCCTTGACTAGTCATCAGAACAAAATACACTAACAGTGGCTGAATTCCAAATATATAACAAGATTAATAAAGATAAGCTTAAGAAGTCCAAGATATATCAATAACCAATACCCAGTACAGTAATCGACAAAGCCTCTAAACCAATCAAAACCAAAAATCAATCTAAGTTGAGGCATTCTCCCGGTGATAGCCAAAATAAGTCAAAAGAAAAGTCTATGACCAAAGAAAAGAAAACCAAGAAATGAAGCTCTTCTGGATAATGGAAGATCACCACTTAAATCTGACTCACTAGATATCCCATGATCACCTAGTCACTGCACATAAAAAGTAAAAGTACTTCTAATACCAGCATAGCGTGGTGATTCAACATAAAGATATGGTTAGCGGGTTAAGAGCTAGAATTTAAATAAGGGTAGGGGATACAATAATGACATGATCAATAGTTCAAAAATTAGTCAAATCCAATGCACATAATCAAATGCATATACATATATATATCACATGCTAGGATAGGGAATAAGACATATCATGAAGTAAAACATTAACCTAGAAAATGTAGCTTAACTATCATAATATTACCTACAAGTTATATGGGCCCTGTTCTTACACCCAAGTCGGGCCCCAGTTCATATAGTTGCATGAATCGATGAATAATCATAATATATATGCACGTGGGACTTGAACCTCCCAATTTCCCATGGGACTCTAACTCATTTAGCCATTTGGGACTCTAACCTAGTAGACAATAGGACTCTTACCCATTTATCCAAATAGGACTCTTACCCATCAACCAATAGGACTTTAAAATATTTAACCAATTAGGACTCAAACCTTTTTAGCCAGTTGGAACTCAAACCCATTTAGTTAATTGAGACTAAAACTAATTTAGTCATTTGGTAATTAAACCCATTTATGTTTCAACATACATTTTTATTCTATGTAATAGTTCAAAGGATAGTTCAATATGCATATTCTCATATTCAAAATATCATCAATTGAATTGTCAAAGTTCATGAAATTGGGAGAACTCACAATCTCTCTAGTTCATTCACCATGCCAATGCACCCAACAAGTTCGAAACCATCAATAAAACATGAACAAGTATGTATAAACCATGAGAACATGAAGACAATCATTGAAAACCCTCAACCCATGTTCTGAAACCAACATTAATACTACATGAATGGCTGTTCAGAAATATATGATTTCACAAAATAATACTTGAGAAAGAGTGGCATACATTAGATATGTAGATTTATAGAGAGACATCAACCCTTTGAATCTCTAGATGCTAATTTCTTGAAACCATATCTTGTTCTTGGCTTATCAATTTGTGAGAGTTTGAGTGAGTGTTTATGATTTATAATGGTTGGAAATAATTTCTCTAAGTTATTTTATGTTCATAGGGTCGAAGTGGGTAAAGAGAGAAATGTCCAAATTGCCCTTTATTAAAAGTTGAAAAATTATCGCCAATGACAAGGGGTCACTATACAACTCGTCAAGTGACCCTACGAATTGTAGGGTCTTAGTTATAATCAATACATAAGTATTTTTGTACTCATTGGTCACCCTACTATTGGTACCATATGGCTCGTATAGTATCATTATGACTCATTGAGTTCAGTAATGATAAAGGCAGTAACATAGGCAAACTTTATTTGTCAAGCTACGATTTGGGACTATACGACTATTATAGAGTCTTTACGAATCATTACCCCTAGTCATAGTCATAATAGAATCTTCAGGCTAGTAAACTGGTCATGTTATGATTGGGGTCTTTTGAACTCATATAGAGACCTTTTAACTCGTATAGTGAGTCATTGTTTGGGATGTAAGGTAAGAGCTCATGGATTTTTCAAGGACGAAACTCTAGGGTATTATAAATTTGGGAAATTTTGAGTAATTGAAGAAAAGGTTGTTGAGTATGTGAATGAAAGACCACCATAACCAATCTTAGAGAGGCTAAAAAAGCCCAAGGATATGCTTGATTCAAGAAATGCTTTAACATGATCAGAGAACTTTATATTATTCTTTTTCTTTTAGATATTTGATTGTAATGCCCAAGTATTCTAAGTACTTGAAGGATGCGGTGACTAAAAAGATTAAGTTGCAGGACATTGAGACAATGACACTTATTTAGGAGTGCAACTATGTTGTGATAAAAAAGATTCCCAAGAAGCTAAAGGATCAAGGATTTTCACCCTTTTCCATATAGATTAGAGATAGCAAGATGGTCTATGCCTTGAGTGATTTAGGGGCTAGCATAAATTTGATGCCTTTGTCAGTCTTCAATACCCTTAGGTTGGGGAAGTTGAGGCCATACTATGTGGTGCTTCAGATGGCAGACAAAACCTAGGTTAGGCCTAATGTAATCATTGACTCATTAATATTGGTAAGTTTATACTATTCTGAATTTACTATTCTTTACTATGATATAGATGACAGGGTAGCGATCATCTTGGGACATCCATTCTTAGGAATAAGAGGATCATTCATAGATATAAGTGAGGACACTCTCAAAAGGAGATTGGATAATGAAGATGTGGTCTTCATAGTTTATAATCTACTTAATCTTCCTTCCTACTATAAAGATTTATGTACAATTATAGTGATGGAAACAGATGAGTGTGGGGTGGAGACCAAACCACTAATGACTTCTTTGAACTATCTCATGGAGTTGCCCAAGACAACACCTAAGCCCGAAGTAATGATTATTAGGGAGCCTTAAAAGTCTAATGTTTAGAATAATGTAGTTCTTGAGAGTACACACTCAAGAGGTCAATAACGAGTGAGAATATAGCCTCTATGTAGGAGGAAGAGGATGAAGGAAAATTATTTCCATAGTTATAAGGGTCTGCCCCTATACTAAATCAGTATCTACTAGGGAAGCAACCCAAGTTAAGGTTGGTTTTTTATTTTCAGTAATATAGTTTTTACTTCACATAGTTTTTGTTTTTTTGAGTCACAGGTTGATGGGAAGTCTAAGTACCGGAGACTTGTTCTAAGGATCATGGCAAAGACGAGGTCTGGGGTCCCTAGACTTGCTTAATGTTTAGAGATTCTCCTAACTAGTCTTGTAGGCCATAAGGTATATTTTATATCCTTAATTTTAACTATACATTGGAGACAAAGTATGTTTTAAAGTGTGGGATGGTAAAATTCCTATGATTTTGAATGAAGTGATACTATAGGGTCTTAATTCTTAGTTGTTTTGTAGTTTTTGAGTATATTTGAAAAAATTACATAATAATTTTTCTTTTTAGTTTCTAGTTTATTTGGGTAAGTTTAGTAGGTGAACACTTCAACAACCCTATGGTTGTTCTTATTGGTTCTTTTCCACGAGGTCACCTTTTGAACCAAATATCCCTTTATCTTTTCAGGAGTAGATTTTAATTTTTTTTGTGTTAGTTAAGTGAGATGTCCTTGTTAGTTCTATGTATGATTGCATGATGGAAGTTGTTTTGTATGTAAAAGTATGCGATTGTGTTAAATTACTACTTTTGAGACTCCTAGGCTCATAATATAACTCTTAAACATTGTTAGCTTAATGACAAATTCGTGTGATTTCTTGGTTGAGAGTCTATGATGATACTACTTGATTTGAGTATGTGACATATATGAGTGAGGATTTTATTGTATTCATTATTTTATATTGGTGTCTAGAACTTTCCTGGTGTGTATTCCAAGAGAAATAAGGAATGTGGGTTTAGGAGATGATATATGCATTTTTTTGATAGACATGTTTTGCACTCCCTGTTACCTACCCTTGCACATTATCTTAGTTAACCCCGTTAATCCTGGTCCAATTTCTTTAAGAGCCTTACACTTAGCCATTCCCTTTTTTTTATTGACCTTAGTTTAATCCAAATCTCCTAAGAACTTTAGTTGAAAATTGATTTGGTTAAAGAGTAAGAAAATAAGTAGGTAAATGGTGAATATAAAGCCCCAAAGTGGTAGGTAGTGGTGGTGAAAAAGCTTATGTATTTTAGGTGGGACTAATGGATCGAAAAGAGAGATATTAACTCATGTGTTAATTAAGACTATTCCCACCTTAATATATGTGAACTATCTTAAAAAGATGGGGCAAAACAAGAGAGATGTGTGAAGGTAGATGTGGTGTAAGCTCGATAGTTTAAGAGTTTGATCTTAATGTATGCGTGAGATATTAAAGCACTTAGAAAATATAGTCACTATTATTATCCAAATACTTAATACATATCACTTATCCTACATTACAATCCTAAAAGTCCTACATGTTCCTAAGTTTCATTATTCTGACATTAGTAGAGTACTACCCTAAGGCCAAGCCTATGGTTCATCTTGTGTAAATTGTGAATTCTATGTGAGAGTGAGCATAATTTGATTCATATACGAATTCTTGTGATAATATTATCTTTGTGAATGAATATGGGTAACTCTTTTGCGGCAAGGCCACATGTTTTATGATAGTTAGGTGAGCCATATGATCAATTTAATTGAGTACTATGAATGAGTTTTCTAAATTGGTGAGTTAATTCTTGAGGTTTGGATGTTTTGAAGTAGTGTTCTTGAGCTTTAGAGTGTATATAACACACTTGCTTAAGAAATTTTCTATTTGTGTAGTCATTGTAGTGCTATCTTGAGTGTCTTTCTTATAGTATTAGTGTTGAAGTCTTTTCATGATCTAGATGCTTAAGTGAAGAGTTTTTTGAGGAAGAATAAGGCTTTAAGTTTTGGGTGGTGATATTAGGTGGATTTATGAACCTAAGTGTCATTATCTATGGTTGACTAGCCTTGTTTTGATGACCTCTTGTGTGTATAGTGAGGTAATCTTTGTATTAATCAGAATATAAGTGGTTATTTATGTGTTTTTAATGTTTAAAGCGTGTTCATATCAGTTTAAAGTCTAAACTTTAAGTTAAAGTTCAAACATGAAAACTAGTACTCTTAGATTGAGGTATGTACCTTTCAAGTTTAGCGTGTTAGATTGTATGTTCTTTTGATCTCTAATTTGTGGTTTTTGATGTTATAGTATGCTTGGTGATTTGTAAAATATAATTATGTATGATATACAAGTTAGAAATCAAGAGGGAAAGTCACCATAATGCTTAGAGTTGAAGTACAAACACAATGGAGTATTGCGACAGGATGTGGAATGTCGGTTTGGAATGCTGCCTATATGGAGTGTTAAGGGAATGGCATGCCATTGATTGAATTGTGGAATGTTAAGTTCAAGTATTGCTACAGGATCGTGGCACTGAGTCTATGTTCAATTCGGTAATTTGTTCCTAGTATAAATAGGACACTTAAATAGTATTGTAAACATTTTGGACGACTTTGGGGACGACCTTGTTTTAAGTATGATGAAGAAGGCTTTAGTTAGGGTTTTTATTTATTTACTTTAGTTTGTTTATGGATTTTTACATGGATTGATCTATTGTGATTACATCTATGTCCATGAGTGGCTAAACACCCATTTCTGAGGTTAAGGCCAAGTACATGAGTACTCTTGTGATTAATTGAATTGGTTTTGGTTATTCATAATTTTTGGTTTCTTTCTATCCTTGTTATTACTATTTTAAGGATTCCCGTCCATTAGAATATATGCTAGATTTAACTGTGAACCCTAAAGGAGGAGCGATAGAATAGAATGTGGGATAGATGGAATCGGATCATAATCTATCTCTTGAATGAAATTATGATTTGTCTTTAGGATAGAAATATACCTAATACACCATATTTTATTCATTACGAGATGAAATCTGATTAAATTTAACTTCGTACTCACATCCCCACTCAACTATGTAGTTGTAAGGCTATGTTTGATAGTTGATTATAGGTACGGAAGATTATAGTCATAACATCAACCATGTGAACCAAAAAATAATATAATTAACCTAACCAATGAATTTATATAACTGAATGTGATTTTTTAGAGTGCCCTAATCCTGGCCTTTCGCCATAATTGTTCAAAACCTTTACTTTATCATATTGTTTAAGTTTACGTTTAGTTTTAATGTCCCAAACTTATGTGGTTACTTTAGCACTTATTTAATCTTTAAATAAGTGTGCTAGCATATGCGCTTTAGGTGAAACACCTAGATTAATAAGGGCCTACCATTCCTACTAGATGTTGTGTTAAGGGTGTGCCATGCCCTTTGTGTGGTGTGATTATAGTTCTCTATGTCCATGGTCACAATGACACCAAATTTTAGTTTTTCCTTTAGATTTTGGAGGGTAATTGGGTCTTTTACGTTCTCACTGATCCTGTAACTAATACTAAATGTAGTTCCCCAACTCAAAATACATTGTTCCTCTTCTCCCAATGCTTTAAAAAACACTCAAGGAGGGATTTTTCTCAAAAATTAAAACTTCCAAGGCTTCAATTTAAGTTTTCTCAAAGTTCATTAAGTTAAGGTATGCGGGGTTTCAACAAGGATCACCTTTCATCCTTGAGCCTAGAAGCTTTGTTTTTATAATTTAATTTATTAAAAATTAGGGTCATACAAACTTTACATGATTTTGAAGTTATGATTTTCATTTATGAATTAAAGTACATTTAGCATGAAAATTCACAATTTTCTTAGGTTTTTACATGCATCGTAATTCTCATTTAATGAATTTCAATGTTCTAGAAAATGTACCATAATTTGGTTTAAGTATATTATTTTTGTATGATTCAATCAGTTTACAAGAAGTTCACACTTACTATTACAACCTAATACTGATTTCAGTTTTGATAGTATGATATCAAACAAGATATGAAATTTACATATAGTATTATGACACATCAACACATAGTCTCATTTTAAGATGAATTTCATATTTTTAATAATCAGTAATATGATCTTGGAGTATTACCTAGCACCAAGGATCAATGTTTTATCATACCCTCGTTCCATAAACAACGTGACACCGTAGGTTATAATTTAGCTTGTCTAAATAGCCATGTTCAAACATTACTTAGCTTGTCTAGATGGACATGTATAGGTGATCACCCTAGTTAACCTTTATGCCCTGACAAAGAATATAGGGCCTTTTAAAGAGGGGGTTATACATTGAATTGCAAGTTTTTCATATGCTTTATGTCTATAAAGAGAATCGTCTATAAAAAGGTGATTTTAGAAACTAAGTGTAGTGACTCATGAACTCTATTGGATGTTGCTTTATGTTTTTATGCTTTATGAAATTTCATCTTTATGTTTTATTCTTGATCATGTTGATTCTATTTACAATTAATACATGTTTAAATATTTTGATCCATATCAGTTTTTAATTTTTACATTCACACCCATATAATCAGTAAATACAAGAAGTACTAACCACATATATGAATATATAGGTACATTATTTCATAAGGTTGGTTCTGTTGTTCATCCTTGGAAATATGATTAGCCACAATCAATACCTCCTACATCCCATCAGTTGGTGAGTCCTCATGTTTTGACGTCCAAGTCTATGGTTACTTTTAGATGTTTAACTATTATTATTTTCAAATTTTATGATTTTAGTTTTGGACAGTTGGGGTCTATTTCACTGCCTCTTGAGTAGAATTAGAGCTTGTCAAGACGAGTCAGTTGATTTGATTTTCCATTATGTTATCATAAATTCAGATGATGTTTAGTTCATAGTGTTTAGTTGAGATTGTTTACTACTTTTTAAATTAGATTATTTGTTCTAGTTTCCATTTATGTTTTAAGTAAAGTATACATTGTTCAATGCTAGGTAGATAGCATGGGTTAACTTTGGAGAAACTTGTATCCTTAAGCACCATGAGACATCCACAGGGGTAAACTTGGGTCGGTACAAACTTTGGATTAGAGCCTAAGGTTTTAAGAGTCCTAGGAAGTATGACAAGCCTGTTACATAAAATCTTGATTACGGGGATAAAGTACACCACACATATTAGCGAGTGGCTATTTGATGCATTAGCAACTATCCTTTATTTCATGATCTCTATCGTACTTTAAAGTTACCTTTGTTTGCTCTAACTTGTGCATTCACGTACTAGAGAATGCCTCCATACAGAGCTTATGCCTACATAAATGGGGATCAACCAGACCCACCACCAGCTATTGACCTTTGAATATGAATGTCTCCCATGATGAGTTTTATGCTTCCTTCCAAGGGTTAGCTAAGGATGTGAGTGTTAAAGCACTGGAAAATCAGCAAGAAAGAATCCAAATTTAGAAAAATGGTAACTTAACCATAGGTAGAGTTTAACATTTTATGAAAATGAATCCACCAGAGTTATTTGGTTTAAAGGTGAATGAGGATCCATAATTTCTCATTACTGAGGTGAATAAAATCACTCAGATTATGCATGTCACAGAAGAAGTGAGTGTGGAATTGAAATCTTATCAACTAAAAGACATTTCTTATAACTATATTACCGTGTAGATGGGAGGAAGAGGTGAACATACAACTCCAATCAGTTGGAATATGTTTTAGACAACTTTTATGGGTAGATTCTTTTCTCGTGAGATGAGGAAGTCTAATGTTGAGGAGTTTATGAACCTAAGCCAGGGATCTATGTTGGTGAAGGAATATTGCCTCAAGTTCACTCGGTTTTCTAAGTGTGCACCAGAGTTGTTGATGGATTCTAGTGCTCGTATGAGTAAGTTTATCACTGGGTGTCTGACTTAGTGGTGAAGGAGTATTGGACTACTATGCTTATTGGGGACATGGATATTTCTTGATTGATGACTCATGCTTGTTGATTTGTAATACCCCATACTTTTTTAGCTAATTTCATCTAAAGAATGTCTAGTATTAGCTACTAAATTGAATGATGTTTATTCCATGAAGAATTTTCAAGATTTTCACTTTCTGTTATTTGGAAACTTCAATAATCTTTCCATCGATATAAGTTTCACCCAAATTTGATAACCGGGTCAGAAGTTACGACTATTTCAAGTTCACGTCATAAAACAGTACCATATTAGTCAGTGGCGCGCCACTTCACAAAAGGAAATGGCATTTGATAAATTCCAGTAGGGGTCCGCGATTATGGCGCGTTGTGCTAGGGCCCAAATTCAGAATTGTCTATTTTCCAGTGTCTCAGTGTGATTTCCCCCACATCGCGCCAAAGTTCCAGGTCACAAAGGAAGTGGCAATGTGATGGCCTCACATCGTACCATCTCTTAATTTCCCAATTGTCAAAATTCAGTGACACGGCGCGATAGCGCCGCGTTGCGCCAAGGGTCCAATTTGGGAATTATTTTTACTGAAATTACAAGACACGTCCAGGGTTAAAAGGGTCAATATACCACCCCTATTTAAGCCCTTTAGCACATGATTCAACTACTTTTCACCCAAAATACTCTCTCTTTTCTCTCAAAAAAACTCTCAAGAACAACCTAGAGCTTTTCATAGAAGATTCAAAATCAAGAATTTCCTTCGTTAATCTTCACAAAATAACAAACTAAGGTATGCATAGTGTTTATTCATGGACTCCTTTCATCCATAAAGCCCAAGAATTTCTTTTATAAATTCAAGTTTATGGATTTTCTTATGAATTTCATGAATGGGTTGCTCTTGTTCATGTGGATAATGAGAAAATAAATTCTACTCCATGTTGGATGATAATTCTATGTGGGTGAAATTATTATAGATATAGATTCAAGCAAAACTATGACTAAACCTTTAATGATGAAATTAGAATTGAACCATGATGTTTAATTATTGTACAATGATGTTTACATGTACCATTCCTACAATATGTTCTATTAAATGCCTAGATGAAGGAAAAGTGCCTAACTAGCATGATACCATGAAATGCCCATGTATGTACAAGTTATGCCTATCACATCTTTTGATGAAATACTTCTAAAAATGTATTATGGATTATGATGTTAGTTATATTTTCAAGTAAGTTATGCTTGGTCAGTTTCCTTCCATCGAGTCCTGGGGGTACTCGTACCAGAAATATTAGCTGTGTGCCTAGAGCCATGTCATGTTTTCATTATACTCTCAGTCAAGCTATGCTCCTTAGACTTTAGGTAGTATTATGACTCTAGAAATCTCCATTATCTCATGAACTCAGTCAGTTGTCAGCTATCAGTAGTATTCCGTCAGGCAACGGAATTCTGTAACTCAGCCTTTGTTCAGTTCAGTAAATCATATTCAGAGTCTATTAAGATGGGAGTAGGAAGTAGCACCGAGTGAACCCAAGGATAGGAACACGCACTATCAGATAAAGGTGTGATTCTTAGAAGTCTTTCTTTCATTCCAGAACTATGTAGACAACATAGGTTGAGACATCAACACTGTCTGATGAGGTTTGATGAGGTGGATGAGAACTGCTAGATAAGGGACCCACCGTTCTTGTATAGAGGACACTATCAATTGAGGTTCGCCCACAGCTTGTCCTTTCCAGTGGCGCAGTATTGACACCCTTCCAATTGGGGTTACAGATTGGAACCCAACTCAGCCATAATGGCATATCAGGGGCATATCGGTTAGATAACTACTTCCCATAAATTCATGGTACAGAATCAGGACTCTCAGATATAGTCAATCAGCCTCAATAATAGAACTCAGATAGTTCTTCAAATTTCAGGACTGTCAGATACAGTCAACTCAGATACAGTATGGAACTCAGATAGTTCCACCAGATTCAAGACTGTTAGATACAGTCACTCATATTATTAGTTGTATTCAGATTCAGTAATCATGTTATCACAGTATTAATGTTAGTTGTTATGTCTCATGCATGTATTCTCATGCTCATGATAGTTAGTCAGTTATTATTATTGTTCATGCATATGAACCCCATGTATTTAGCCTACCTCACATGCATACCAGTACATTCAAAGTACTGACACATTTGAGCTATGGTGTCTTATACCATAGCTACAGAGACACGAGCTCCAGAGTAACAGTAGATTCCTAATATCCGTAGACAGAGTTAGAAGTGAGTCCTCATCTTTCGAGGACATGATTATTTCCCTATTATATCATTAAATCAGTTTATTAGTTTGAGTTAGTTGGGGACATGTCCCATAAACTCCTTACTCAGACAGTTCAGTCAGTTAGAGGCTTTCTAGGCTATCATGTTTCAGACTTCAGTATATTCAATTTTGTTTTGGGTATTCTTATGTTATATCATCCAGATCATGTTCAATATTGAACCTTATGGCCTTTCAATTCATGTTTCCTCATAATAAAGCATTTTATGTAGTATACAGGTACATATATCAGTCATGGGTTAGCTTGTGGTCCTTCGGGGTCATGAGCACCGTGTAGCATTCCAGGTACCAGATTTGGGGCGTTAGAAACTTGGTATCAGAGCCTAAGGTTCAATAGAGTCATAGGAAGTCTAAAAGCCACATCTAGTAGAGTCTTATACGTGGGTGTGTTGCGCGCCATATTTATGTGCAAGATGATATAAGATGTTTTAAGAACAATTTCCCTTCTTTCGGTATTCATGACCTGCCAGTGAGCATAATATCAAGTCAATCTCTTAGTCTAATATATTTCCCCTTTATTCTATAGAACATACCTCCTAAAAGAAGAAACAGAAATCAGTGAGCCCCTTAGCCCGAAGATCCTTTGGGAGATCATGTTTATCATTCGGAGTTCAGGGCCACATTCAATACTCTTTCTCAATCAGTTTCTACTTAAAATGAACGGCCAACAGTCATTCTGGCCAACCCAGTGGCCAATTCAGCTGCAGCTAGGATTCGGGACTTGACCCGAATGAATCCCCCGTCCTTCCTCGGGTCTAAGGTAGATGAGGACCCTGAGGAATTTATTGATCCAGTTCAAAAGGTGGAAGACATCATGGGGGTGAATACTGTTGAGAGTGCTGAGCTAGCTGCATATCAGTTGGAGGATATGGTTCACACTTGGTTCAAACAGTGGAAGTTAGAGAGGTCAGATGATGCAGGTCCTATAGAGTGGGAGGAGTTTGTCACTGTATTCTTAGACAAATTCTTTATCCAAGAGCTTAGAGAGTCTAAGATGCTCGAATTCATCAACCTTAGGCAAGGGAATATGACACTGAAAGATTATTCTCTTAAGTTTACTTAATTAGCTAGATATACCCCTCATCTGGTTGCACATAGAAGAGCTAAGATGAGTAAGTTCACTTCAGGGGTAAATGATAGCATGGTAAATGAGTACAAATATGCCATGCTATATAGTGACATAACTTTAAGCAGGTTTATGACTCATGCTCAACAGATAGAGGAGCCGAAGATTAAGCAGAAGGAGAAGCAGAATAAGAGAGCGAAGACAGGTAGTTTCAACTTCGCTCAGCCTAAATCAAAAGGAAGAAACCATTCCCAGTTTTGTCCTAAGTCATTAGTTCAAGCCCTTTCTTCATCCAGCGCTTTAATTCCTAAGTTCAGGGAGGTTAAAAGAGATAGAACACCAGGATCTAGGTCTCAGGGCAGTGTTAGCAATGCCCAAACTAATCTCTTTTATAAGACTTGTGGTAAGAACCACAAGGGTTCTTGCAGAGCTGGTAGCGATGTCTATTTCAATTGTGGAAAGCAAGGCCACAGAGTCATAGACTGCCTCAGTCAGGTTATCATAGTCATCTCCGCTCCTCAGCTCAGTTCGGTCACCCGAATCAGCAGAGTGCCACCACTACTGTTACTATTGGGCAACACCCAAATCATCTCTATGCTCTTCAGTCCCGACAGGATTAAGAACATTCTCATGATGTAGTTACTGGTATGTTACAGATCTTTCATGTGCATGTTTATACTTTTCTAGATCCAGGAGCTTCTTTGTTTTTTGTTACTCCCTATAAAAAAGGCGATTTTGGAATCAGTCCCAAAATCCTAGCAGAGCCCTTTTTAGTCTCTACCCCAGTGGGTAAAACCTTTATAGCCCGGTGGGTATACAGGAATTGTTCGGTTATGATATTTCAAAAATTCACTTCAGCAGACTTAGTTGAATTAGAGATAATTAATTTTTATGTCATTCTCAGCATAGATTGGCTTCATTCCTGCTATGCCACAGTCGACTGCCTTAACAGAATAGTCCAGTTTCAGTTTCTGAATGAACCCATCCTTGAGTGGAAGGGTAGTACTTCTGCATTTAGTGGTCATCTTGTTTCCTACCTTTGAGCATGGAAAATGATATCTAAAGGAAATGTCTATCATCTTGTTTGAGCTAAGGACACTAGTTCCGAAACTCCCAGCCTTAAATCAGTTCTAGTTGTGAATAAATATTTAGATATTTTTCTCAAATATCTTCCAGGAATTCCTCATGAAAGGGAAATAGACTTTGCCATTGATCTTCTTCTAGATAGTCAGCCTATCTCTATCCCTCCATACGTAATGGCACCAGCAGAACTCAGAGAATTGAAAGAACAGTTGAAATATCTCCTAGATAAGGGATTCATAAGGCACAATATTTCCTCGTGGGACGCTCCATATTATTCATGCGCAAGAAAGACGATTCTCTTAGGATGTGTGTATACTACCGTTAGCTCAATAAGGCCAAGGTCAGGAACAAGTATCCTTTATCCAAAATCGATGACTTCTTTTATCAACTTCAGGGTGCCAGTTATTTCATAAAGATAGAACTCAGATCCGGCTATCCTCATCTCAAAGTTAGAGAATGTGACATACCAAAAACAACTTTCTGTACTCGATATTGTCATTTCGAATTCTTAGTTATGTCATTTGGTCTTACCAATTCCCCAGCAACTTTCATGGACTTGATGAACCGTGTGTTCAAGAAGTACTTGGACATGTTCGTCATAGTCTTCATAGATGATATTCTAGTCTATTCTCGCAGTGAGCGAGATCATGCATACCATCTCAAAATAGTACTTTAGACTCTCCGAGATCATTAGCTATTCGCCAAATTCAATAAGTGAAAATTTTGGCTAAGGTCAGTAGCATTCCTTGGTCATATCATTTCCAGTGATGGCATTAGAGTAGATCCTCAAAAGACCGAAGCAATAAGAAACTGTCCTCGCCCTGTCTCTCCATCAGATATCAAGAGTTTCCTAAGTTTGGCTGGCTATTATAGATGGTTTGTTAAGGTATTTTCTTCTATTGCATCCCCTATGTCCAGATTGATCCAGAAAAAAGTCAAGTTTTGGTGGTCAGATCCTTATGAGAAGAGTTTTCAGGAGTTGAAGACTTGACTCACCTCAGCTCCAGTTTTAGCTCTTCCAGATGGTTCAAATGGGTTGTAGTGTATTGTGATGCATCCATAGTAGGTTTAAGTTGTATCCTCATGCATTAAGGTAAGGTCATAGCCTACGCCTCCAGACAACTTAAGCCCCATGAGAAGAATTATCCTACTCATGATCTTGAGTTAGCAACCATAGTCTTTGCCTTAAAGATTTGGACGCATTATCCATATGGTGTTCATGTAGATGTTTTCACTGATTATAAAAGTCTTCAGTATGTCTTTTCTTAGGAATATCTTAATCTTCATCAGAGAAAGTGGTTAGAGTTCTTGAAAGATTATGACTTGAGTGTCCTTTATAATCCAGGAAAGGCCAACATAGTGGTCGATACTCTCAGTAGTGTTTCTCATGTTAAGGACAGTAAGAAGAAATTAGTTCAAGAAGTTCATCAGCTTTCCAGACTAGGCGTTCGCTTAGTCGATACAAAAGAGGGTGATATATGGGTTCAGAGTAGTTTAGAATCATCTCTAATTTTTGAGGTGAAAGAAAAAAAGAGAGATCCCAACCTTGTCAAGTTGAAAGAGTCAGTCCAGGATCAGAAAGTAAAGGTTTTCTCCCAAGGGGGAGATGGTGTCCTTCGTTGTCAGGGTCGTCTCTGTGTTCCAGGTGTAGATGACTTAAGGCAGCAAATTTTTGTAGAAGCGCATGGAGCGCGCTACTCTATTCATCCAGGGTCCATAAATATGTACCGCGACCTACGGGTAATCTATTGGTGGAGTGGAATGAAAAAAGATGTTACAGAGTTTATGGCTAAGTTCTCTAAATGTCATCAGGTTAATATAGAGCATCAGAAGCCTAGTGGGTTCATGCAGGAGTTTAATATTCCAACTTAGAAGTGGGAAGTTGAGAACATGTATTTCGTGATGGGTTTGTCTCAAACTCGTCATTAGCATAATTCAGTCTGGGTCATTGTAGACAGAATGACAAATCATCTCATTTCCTTTCAGTTCATACCTCTTATTCAGTCGAGAATTATGCCAAAATCTACATCAGGGAGTTGGTCAGATTGCACGGTGTTCCGTTATCTATTATCTTAGACAGAGGTACCCAGTTCACCTCTCACTTCTAGGAAGCATTCCAAAAGGGTCTTGGTACCCAAGTTCATCTCAGTACAACCTTTCATCCTCAGACAGATGGTCAAGCAGAAAGGACCATTCAGACTTTAGAAGATATTCTAAGGGCATGTGCAATGGATTTCAAAGGGAGTTGGGATAACCACTTGCCTTTGATTGAGTTTGCATACAATAATAGCTATTATTCTAGTATTCAGATGGATCCATTCGAAGCTCTCTATGGTAGGAGATATAGATCTTTAATTGGTGGGTTTGAAATTAGTGAGGCCTTAGTCATAGGCCTTGACTTGGTATTTGATGCCTTAGAAAAAGTCCATTTGATCAGAGAAAGACTCCGGGATGCTCAGAGCCGACAGAAGTCTTATACAGATGTTCGTAGAAAAGATCTTAAGTTTGAGGTCGGTGATCATGCCCATCTAAATATCTCTCCCATGAAGGGAGTGAATAGATTCATAAAGAAGTGAAAGCTCAGTCCCAGATATGTAGGTCTCTTCATGATTCTCAATCATTTCAGCAAAGTAGCTTATGAGCTCGAGTTGCCTTCATATCTAGCCTCAGTTTATCCATTCTTCCA
Source organism: Capsicum pubescens (assembly GCA_030864215.1). NCBI lineage: Eukaryota > Viridiplantae > Streptophyta > Magnoliopsida > Solanales > Solanaceae > Capsicum > Capsicum pubescens. Next base: position 125,218,798 of record CM061544.1, read on the forward strand.
TGTATCTTTTCTCAAGAAGTTCATAGGTGACCCAACAGTTGTAGTCCCTATTCAGAGCATTAATGTTCAGAACACTCTCTCTTATGAAGAGATTCTAGTCGAAATCTTAGACTATCATACTAGTAGATTAAGGAACAAAAAATTCCCTCTAGTTAAGGTTCTTTTCCAAAATTAGTCTGTCGAGGGATCTACTTGGGAAGTAGAGGAAAATATCCATACCAAGTATCCTCACCTCTTCTTTGCCAACTCAAATCTAGCTCAAGGTAACAGTTCTCTGTAAGCTTACTCAGTTTCATGTTCAGTGTTCATCATAAACTTGGTATGCAGTTTCATGCTCATGTTCCCATTATAAACTTGGTATAATGTACCATTGCATATTCAGTCATGCAATCATGTATCAGTTCAGTTATGTAATTATGCATCAGATATGCCTTCTCATTGAGAGAAACTTAGTTCTTCAGAACACTCAGTCATGCATTCATGAATCAGTTACGCATGCATCAGCTATGCATGTTCAGTATTATATGTTCAGCTTGTCAGTCATGAAATTAAGTTCCAATTATTCATGTTTAGTATGTACGTCAGTTGTCTTTTCTCCCCTCTCAGTCAGTCTTACTTGAGGAAGATTGTTCTCAATGGGGAGATATTATTATACCCCATACTTTTTCCTAGATAATTTCATCTCAAGAATGTCTATTATTAGCTTCTAAATTGAATAATGGTTATTACATGAGGAATTTTCAAGATTTTCACTTTCTGTCATGTGGGAAATTCAATAAGCTTTCCATCGATATAAGATTCGCCCAAATTCGATAATAGACTCAGAAGTTATGACTATTTCAAGTTTATGTCGTAAAACAACGACATATTAGTCTAGCACACCGCGCCACAAGTGGAAATGAAATTTGGCAAATTATAGTAGGGGCCTGTGATTATGGCGCATCGCGCCAGGGACCAAATTCAGAATTGTCCATTTTCCAATGTCTCAGCGCGATTTCCCCCGCTTCGCCCTAAAGTTCCAGGACACAAAGGAAGTGGCAATGCGATGGCCCCACATCGAACCATCCTTCAATTCACAATTGTCAAAATTTAGTGACACGACGCGATAGCACCTCTTCGCTCCAAGGGACCAATTTGGGAATTTTTTTTACTGAAATTACAAGACAAGTCCAGGGTTAAAAGGGTCAATATCCCACCTCTATTTAATCCCTTTAACACATGATTCAACTACTTTTCACCCAAAATAATCTATCTTCTCTGGAAAAAAACTCTCAAGAACAACCTAGGGCTTTTCATAGAAGATTCAGAATAAAAAATTTCCTTCGTTAATCTTTACGAAATCACGAACTAAGGTATGCATAGTGTTCATTCATGGACTCCTTTCATCCATAAAGCCCAAGAATTCCTTTTATAAATTCAAGTTTATGGATTTTCTTATGAATTTCATGATTGGACTACTCTTGTTCAAGTGGATAATGAGAAATTGAATTCTACTCCATGTTGGGTGATAAATTCTATGTGGGTTAAATTATTATTGATATAGATTCATGCAAACCTATGACTAAACCCTTGAATGATAAAATTAGAATTGAACCATGTTGTTTAATTACTATACAATGATGTTTACGTTTATCATGCCTACAATATGTTTTATTAAATGCCTAGATGAAGGAAAAGTGCCTAACTAGCATGATACCATGAAATCCCCATGTATGTACAAGTTATGCCTATCACATGTTTTGATGAAATGATTCTATAAATGTATTATGGATTATGATGTTAGTTATATGTTCAAGTAAGTTATGCTTGGTCAGTTTCCTTCCATAGAGTCCTGGGGGTACTCGTACCCGAAACGTTAAATGTGTGCCTAGAACAATGTCATGTTTTTACGATACTCTCAGTCAAGCTATAATCCTTAGACTTCAGGAAGTCTTATGACTCAGGACATCTCCATGATCTCATGAACTCAGTTATTTGTCAGCTATTAGTAGTATTTCGTTAGTCAATGGAATTCTGTAACTTAGACCATGTTCAGTTCAGTAAATCATGTTTAGAGTCTATTCAAATGAGAGAAGCAATTAGCACCGAGTGAACCCAAGGATAGGAACACACACTATCAGATGAGGGTGTGATTCTTAGAAGTCATCCTTGCATTCCAGAACTATGTAGACAACATAGGTTGAGACATTAACACTGTCTGATGAGGGTTGATGATGTGGATGAGCACTGTTAGATAAGGACCCCACCATTCTCGTATAAGGGACACTATCAGATAAGGGTCTCCCACAGCTTGTCCTTTCCAGTGGTGCGATATTGACACCCTTCTAATTGGGGTTACAGATTGGACCCCAACTTAGCTATAATGGCGTATCAGGGGTATGTCGATTAGATAACTACTTCCCATAAATTCATGTTACAGAATCAGGACTCTCAGATATAGTCAATTAGTCTCAATAATATAACTCAAATAGTTCTTCGAATTTTAGGACTGTCAGATACAGTCAACTCAAATACAGTATGGAACTCAGATAGTTCCATCAGATTCAGGACTATCAGATATAGTCACTCATGTTATCAGTTATATTCAGATTCAGTAATCATGTTATCACAGTATTAGTGTCAGTTGTTATGTCTCATGCATGTATTCTCACGCTCATGATAGTTAGTCAGTTATTATTATTGTTCATGCATATGAAACCCATGCAGTTGGCCTACCTCATATGCATACCAGTACATTCAAAGTACTGATGCATTTGCGCTATGGTGTCTTATACCATATGTTTAGATACACGAGCTCCATAGCAACAGTAGATTCTAGATATCCACAGACAAAGTTAGAAGTGAGTCCTCATCTTTTGAGGACATGATTATTTCCATATTATCTTATTAAATCAGTTTATTAGTTGGAGTTAGTTGGGTACATGTCCCATCAACTCCTTACTCAGACAGTTTAGTCAGTTAGAGGCTTTCTAGACTATCATGTTTCAGACATCAGTATGTACAGTTTTGTTTTGGGTATTCTATTACCCCACACAAAATTTATATTATATAGATCATGTTCAGTATTGAACCTTATGGTCTTTCAGTTCATGTTTCTGCATTATAAAGTATTTTATGCACTATATAGGTACAAATATCAGTCATGGGTTAGCTTGTTGTCCTTTGGGGTTATGAGCATCGTGTAGCATTCCTGGTACCACATTTGGGGCGTTACATGATTGGGGACATGAATATTACTTGATTGATGACTCATGCTTAGTATATTGAGGTTGAGAAATTAAAGTAACCAGAAAAATAGACTAAAAATCTAGGACAGGGGAGTTCGAGTACAATTAGCATATGTTAGGAGGGGAAATCATTCTTAGTTTATAAGTCATTCATCAACACCTGCACGATCTTCAGCAAGTCCCCTAAAACCAAGGACTAAGAAAGAACAATAAGGTAGAGCTCCAACCACCAGATCCAAGGGTATTGCCACTGGGGATCCAGTTATCCAACCTACAAGTGATGTGGTTGAAATCATAGAAGTGAGTGTTATACCAGTAAGCTAAGATGTTTTGGTTACAGGAAAACATACCATAGGTTAAGGGATTTCCTCTTCACAAGAGGGGCCAATAGGGATGCTCACCCTAAGGTTTATCCTACTAATTCAGTAGCACAATAAGGCCGCTCAGTTCAGCAACAGGGTGCATAATCTATCCCTAGTGTCGATCAATATCAAAATTGATTTTATATTTTGTCCACTTGCCAAGAGTAGTAGATCTCCCCAAATGTAGTCACTAGTATGCTTCGTGTCTTTTACCTTGATATTTATGTATTATAACTTTTGGGGTCAAACCATTCTTTTGTAACCCCTCTAATTTCTGTGAACTTTGGTATAAGTTCGAGAGTCTTTCTGAACCTTTTTAAAATTTTCACTTCTATTGGTAAGTCAGTTGTTTCTAGAAAAGTGTAAAGAAAGTTCCCAATTACAGTTCTCCATAGGGTTACATTTGAAGATCTAATAGAACTAGTGTTGCAATAATTTGATGTTATTCTTGGTAAAGATTGGATTCATTAATGCTATTCCTTAATTAATTGATGCTCCCAACTTATAAAGTTTCAATTTTATAATGAGTCTTCGAGAGGGAGTATAACTTAGTAAATCCTAAAAGTTCTTTCATATAATATATTAAAGCAAAAAAGCTAATCCCTAAATGGTGTATCTATCTTCTAGTCAGAGTTAAGGACTATAAGTCTAAAATCCCAATCCTCCAATTAGTTCATGTAGTCAATGAGTTCAAAGAAGTCATCCCATAGGATCTTCCTGGGGTACCTCCTGATAGAGAAATTGAATTCATGATTGATCATTTTCAAAATACAAAGCCTATATCCCTCCCCCCATTAGGATTATAATGACCCTCCAGGTTATTTCGTTGATTTTTGTTCATTTATAGAATTTTGGACCTTCCAATAAAATTTACACATTTATGAATTTCCAAAAATATCAGTTGGGTGATCAAACAGTTCGTTTTGATTTTAGGATCAATTCCTATTTTGGAGCTTTTATTATTTTGGGTTTGGTCTCGAACCAAAAATCCTAGTAGATGACCTTGTATGAGAATTCTGACAATGCCATCGGCTCTGGAATGTTGATTTTAGGATAGGTAGAGCTTTTGTTCATACCCCAATGCACCCGGTCACATATTGACCTATTGGTTGAAAAGTTGAGAAATTGGAAATTTGGATATCTGACCCAAATTTAGTCAAAACAACCTCGGATAGAAATTCCAAGTGTTCCATCACGTCTGGAACGTTAAATTTTGTACGGTTTAATAGTTTATTTACATATAAAGGGTTTCAAATGAATTCCTAGCACTCGATCAAAGTCCATTTAGGACTTCAAAAATTTGGTGTAGCTGGATTATGACGTGACAGAGATCGCAATGCATAACTCGTGATAACAAAATGATATTTATGTGTTAAAGGGTAAAACTCATCCCCCTACATGTTTTATTTTTAGTTTGACTGAACTACAATTGCATTGGAAAAGTCACGATCGATACTCCCTATATAAATTCCAGATGTTGTGGTCATAGGTTTCTAGCCACAATAACGGGACTCGAGTACTTGGTATGGGTATAAAAAGACCCTTTTCTCTCAATTTTACTAATTTTTCTTGACATGACCCAAACTAGGTCCTTGTCATAATGGTATCCCAAGTCTATCTAAGACCAAAGACCACTCCCGTTACCCAACCCAACATCCAAAAACACATACCCTGAGTAGGATGAACTCAAACTTATAACAAGATATTGTTTATTATGATACCAGACTCTAGGATGGGTCTATAACCGTGACTAACTCAAGCAATTCCAACCATCCATTACTAACCAATAACCATAACCAAAACAATATAAAAACCAACTTTCTGTCCATAACATAACATAAAAGATTGGGAAAATCATATATTCAGTCTAACTGTATGGACCGTAATACCAATGCTAATACTAAGGGAAACACCAATACCAGTACCACCCATTCTAATCCATTGTAGTCACACAAATCATCTAACAAAAAGAAAAATAATATCCAGTTGGGACATGCCCCCAACCATAGATAAAACCAATATCTATAGAATAACCAAAGTATGTAAAGACATCCATGAATGAAATGGAGCCTTCCATAATATGGACGCTCACCACTTTAATGCAATAGCTTATCCCGAATCCGATAACTATGGTGGATGAGTAGAATGGCCGGTTTCTGCATCGCGTAGGGATATAGAAACCCGAAGATGTGTTTATGAGTGAACGCTAGCATAAACTCAAGATAAGGATAAAATTATGCCATCCAGTAAAACTATGTAAACCAACCACATGCATACAAACCATATATATATATATATAACCATACCGGGAATGGAAGCCAGGTTAAGCATTCCTTTAAGGGCATTAACCTTGGTATGTATAGCTTAACTGTCCTAGAACCATCCATGGGCTATATAGGTCCAGTGTAACCCCCTGAATGGGCCCTGCTATATATAGCCGCAAGAACCGGAGATATAATAAGAGTAGGGGATTCCAAAGTACCCTTTTCTCCCCCATGATACATATGCACAAGGTACTTAAAGGATTCCCATGTAACTTATGGTATCATATATGGTCGCTATGACCAACCCTTATGTCGGAAAACATGAGTTTCTAGTGTCCGTCTATTGGACTCATACCTTCATGATTAGATATAACACCCCATCATTATTTCCCAATTAAAACGATTGCCATTTAACCAAACCATTATTCCATTATTATTAACCAACGCTATGAGTAGTGGTATCGTCATACAAACTATATCTTGCAAGGAATGTCCTTAGCCAACCTCTTTATGTAAAGGGGATTCCCATGTACCCATAAATTATATTATCAAGTTAACTTGGGAATCCCGTGTATCTCACAAATGTTCCATTATTATGTTGGCTTGGGGGAATCCCATGAACCCCACAAGTTGTTTATTAACATATTTACTTGGGGGATTCCCTTGTACCCCACAAGGAAGTTTAATTAACCATAATCATGACAACCAAACATTACCATTTAATAATTCCAAACCATTTAAACTATTTATACCATTTAGGGTTCGATTACAAAACCATATCATGTAATAGTTCCATTAAAAGTCCAATAATATACTAAAAGCATTATCGTTGGCTTTTTATCAAGCATATTTGGGGCATAGTGTTTCCAAAACCAAATATAATTACCAATTAACCATTCCCATGCAACCAATTGTCCAAACCACCATCAAAACATGTAAATACATAATTAAAACGTGGGAAAACAATAACCAACCATTAAATACAAAAACTCCAACATATATTTGAAAACCACAAAACCATACAATAATAATGACATGAAAACATTTTATAAAATATGCCTTTAGTTTGAACTAACAATGAGAGAGGAGTGTGTGCCTTATATTACAATGATGATAGAGGAAAATCACTAGTACAAGCCCTAAATTGATCCTCTAGAAGAAATCCTAGACATTCTTTAACAGAGGCCTTAGAGAGAATTAGTGAGAGTTTATAAGGGTTTAAGATTGCAATAATTGGGTAAATGATGTCCCAATATATTTATAAGTTATGCAGCATTAAGAGATTAAGTGTGGAAATGTCCAGATTACCCCCAACATAAACTTCTTAAAATTTCCATTAGAGGGTATGACTCCCCCATGCCAGTTGTACCCTTCAATACGAGTGGTACCTACCACTCGTACCATAGGGATCCTTCTTGGACCAAACATTTTTCACTATACGACTTACCCAAACCAAGTCATACCCAAACCATATAATTAGTACCCCTAAACCATATTCCTGGCATAATAGAATCAAAGAGGTTTGAACACTGCCTACTATACGAGACATGGTACAACTGGTACCCTATATTATGGCTCATGGTGAGCCACTCATACTCAAATAAAAGTTAAGTTAGTCTCATATTAAGTAAAGCAAAAACCTAAGTCATACGAACTATCACCAACCATACAACTCGTACCCACCTAATTCGTATCCATTCAAGAAACCAATCCAACCTACGAACCAACACTAGTTAGCATACGAACAAGTGCATACCAACCGTACCCCATCATATCACTGGTACCCATAAGTCATATGAGGTCCAGAACACAGAAATCCAGGAAATTTTCTAAGGATCAAAACCCTAGGTGTTTCAGTCTCCCCCACTAGGATAATTCATCCCCGAATAACGGACAAGGTGGGGTCAAACACATGCATGATTCATTTGCATTATCAAATAGCAATCCAACCTCTAAACAAGTTAGAAAATAAAGATGTGATTAAGAACACATACCTTCCGCATGAATATCCAGAGCAGAAAACAAATATGGATATTTGGTCTTCATGTCTTATTTGGCTTTCGATGTAGCCTCTTCCACCTTATGGTTCCTCCATAGAATCTTAACCAAGGCCAAATACTTGGTCTATAACCAATGAACCTGCCGAAGTAATATCTAAACCAAGACCTCTTCATAAGACAGAGAAATCGAGATACCTAATCTTTCCAATGGAACCACCGAAGAAGGATCACCAAGACACTTTCTCAACATAGCGACATAAAATACTAGATGAATGGACTGCAAACTAGAATGCAACTCAAATTCATAAGCTATGTTACCAATCCTTAACAAAACTTCATAAGGACTAATATATAGGGGAATAAGCTTCCCCTTATTACAAAACCACATCACTCCCTACATGGGAGATATCCTTAGAAAAACCTTATCCCCAACCTCAAACTCCAAGTCTCTACTTCTCACATCTACATAGGACTTTCGGAGACTCTGGGAAGCAATAAGCCTGTCCAGACTCACCTTCACCTTTTCCATAGCCTGATAAACCATATTTGAACTAAACATATCTGCCTCACGAAGATCAAACCACCCAATAAGAGATATGTACCTCTTACTATACAATGCCTCAAAAGGGGACATCCCAAAGCTAGACTGATAGTTATTGTTGTAACCAAACTCTACCAAATGTATATGCTCAACTCAATTGTGACCATAATCAATCGCACATGTATGAAGCATGTTCTCTAATGTCTGAATAGTCCAATCTACTTTCCCATCCATCTGCAGATGAAAAGCAGTACTCAGACTAACCTTAGTCCCCAACCCTTTCGAAAAATACAGCAAAAAGTGAGATGAAAACTGTGTACCATGATAAGAGATAATCAAAATGGGTACCCCATGCAACTTTACAATCTCCTAAAGATACAACCTCGCATAGTCCTCAGCCAAAAAGTTAGTCCATATTGGCAAGAAGTGAGCAGACTTTGTCATCCTATCCACGATGACCCAAATCGAATTGAATTATTTTTGAGACCAAGGCAGACTATTAACAAAATCCTTATTGATTACCTCATATTTCGATTCAAGAAAATCCATTTCCTGATACAACCCACAAGGTCTCATGTTCTCAACTTTGACTTATTGGTACACCATGGATATAGCCAAAATATTAGCCATATCTCTTTTTGTACCATTTTATTAATACATCTCCTTGGGATCATGATAAATTTCATTGAACTGGGTAAGCATAGCGCTATTTATGTTTCTCAGACAAAATCATTTATCACAAACCATCGATGTAAAGAAAACATAACCTCCCTTTGTACCATAAAGTACCATCACCACTGATCTTAAATACCATCACATTTTACCCACCAACATCACTCTTTATTTTCATCAAGATGGGATCTAGCATTTTCTCTCCTTGACCTCTACATCAAGATATGACCGAACTACTTCATGTACCATCATACCACTATCATTAGAGTCTAATATATGAACTCCAAGATTCACAAAGCGGTGAATGTCTTTTATCGATTCCCATTTCTCCTTCTCCACATGAGCTAAACTCCCCATTGATAACCTGCTAAGAGCATTAGCAACCACGTTAGCTTTACCTAGGTTGTGGTGATGACTCACATCATAGTCCTTAAGAAGCTCCAACTATATCCTCTACCTGAGATTTAGATCCTACTGAGTAAATACATACTGGAGACTCTTATGAAACAAAAACATGTCCACACGCACTCCATACAAATAATGATACCAAATTTTTAAAGAAAAAATCACTGCAAAAATATACAAATCATGAGTAGATAATTCCTATCATGTACCTTAAACGACTTGGAAGCATAGGCGATCACCTTCCAATGATGCATCAAAATGCAACCAAGTCCTACCACGGATGCATCACAAAAAACCAATAACCCTTCATTGCCTTAAGGAAATGTCAAAATTGAAGCCGAAGTTAGCTTATCCTTTAGGTTCTCAAAATTTCCCTCACAAGTATCCTACTAAGAGAACTTTAACTTCTTCTGAGTCAACTTAGTCAATGGGGCAGCTATCTTTGAGAAACTTTTCATGAACCACCTAAAAAACCCAGTAAAACCCAAAAAACTCTGAATGCCAGTTGGATTCATAGGTCTAGGCCATCTTTTAACAACCACCACCTTTTGCAGATCCACCATGATCACCTCACTAGAAATAATATGACTAAGAAAAGTTACAATGTTTAACCAAAACTCAGACTTAGAGAATTTGGCATACAACTGCTACACCTTTAAGGTCTGGAACACCAAGATATCATCAATGAACACATTAATAAAAGGATCTAGAAACTGCCTGAAAACCCAGTACATTAGATTCATAAATTCTGCTAGGGAATTAGTCAAATCGGATGACATCACCAAGAATTCAAATTGCCAATATCGAATACAAAAAACTAACTTAGGGATATACTCCTCCCTAATCTTAAGCTAATGATACCAATATTGTAGATAGAATTTAGAACCTTGCAACTGATCAAACAAGTCATCTATCATTGGAAAAGGATACTTGTTCTTAACCATCACCATATTGAACTGTCGATGGTTAATGTACATCCTAAGGAAACCATCCTTCTTTCGCATGAATAATACCGGTGTATCCCATGGGGATACAATAGAACTAATAAAAACCTTATCCAAAAAGATCCTTAAGTTTCTTCTCTAGGTCCCTCAACTCAGTCGGAGACATTTTATAAGGAGGAATAGATATTGGACTAGTGTCCAGAATAAAATAAATCCCAAACTCAATATCCCTATCTAGAAGAACACTGGGAAGATCATTTAGAAAGACCTTAGAAAATATATGCACCTCTAGAACCGACAGTGAAGAAGGACTTTTTGAGTTAGAATCTTTAACCTAGACCTGATGATAGAGACACCCTTTGGAGATTAATCTCCGAGATCTAAGATAAGAAATAAACCCCCCCAGGAGATAGGGAACCACCTTCCTACTCAATTTTGGGTTCGACAATCTAAAGAAGTGAAATAAGAGTGTAACAATTCCATCCCCAGAGTAACATTAAAATCCACCATATCTAATTCAAACAAATCTACCATCGTATTTCTACTACCAATCGATACCACACACATCTTATAGACCCTTTTAGCAATCATAGGGTTATCTATTGGGGTAGAAATAAAAAAAGGATCTGAAATAATCTTGAGATCAAAATAAAAATACATAGACACAAATGTAGTCACATAAGAGAGAGTGGACCCCCAATCAAGAAAATAATACATGTCACGAGAAAAGAATTGTAATGTACCAATAATGATATCAAGATGTCTTGGAGTCATCTTTGAGATTTATTGGGTTCAACTCTTTGTGATGGTTTTTTATTTTGATAATTGTTGATATTGGATTCTCCCTTTTTCCATGATTTCATTCCATAATAGTTGTAGCATTAACATAGATTGCATTCATTAATAATCTCTATTTTTCCCAAATACCACTTAATTGGATTATTCTCATGTTTTCCATATCGACTTTCAGTAGATCAACTTCAATTTTTTGTGTTCACTATGATGAGATTATGCCGACATGACTCAGCTATTTTTTCTCTTTGTTTGGAATGGTAGCAGGTGTGGAATGGTAATGAAAGGTTATATTTAGATTTGGAGTTGGAGGTATGACTCATGTATTTGATTTCTTTTGGATTAGATAGGGTATTGTCGAATTTCATGGGTATCGAGATAGTATCAGAGTGTTGTGGTTCAGCTTGTATGCATCAACCTTCCTCGATTAGGTTAGAGGCCAGTTGGTGGTTGAGGTTGAGTTTTTTCTATTTGGAAGTGATGTGAGAGAGTTGGTTGAAAAAGGAATGCATATGGTAAAATCCCATATAAGTGATGTCTCTTTGTGGAGGTTATCAGGGAATTCATGCTCGAAGAATGCGAGTCTAGTACCTCATCCGTTCAAGCTTTTGAGATCTTTCTATCCATTTACTTACACGGATAAAAGTCCTTTACGTAGTTGATATCAAATGACCCTCTAAGTTATTTCCTTGATTTTCATGCATTTCTAGCATTTTGATCCTTTCCACAATGGTTACAGGTCATTTATGACTTATCGTAATTGTCGGTTCACTGATCGGATAATTCGTTTGGATTTTAGGATCATTTCACTATTTTAAAGATTTTGCTATTAAGATTTGGTCTTAGACCAAAAATACTAGTAGATGACCTGGTATGAGAATTTTAGGCAAGGTAGACATTTTTTGGGTAATGTCTTGATTACTTATGTTTGGGGATTAGATGAGGGATTTGACCCGTAAGAGGAAATATTTGTTATATTTCTAGGATCCCAATGTCTTCTTCATAGATTAAGCTAATTTATAGAATATTTATGATAATATTTAGATTTGGGATGTAGTTTAAGTGGCGGAAGGTTTTTGAATATAAATATCCTTATTTGGACTATTTGGTGACCTTAAAATCATAATTTAAGTGGAGTTGACATAATTGCTCATGCTCTTGAAAATTCCCATCTTAGGATTGGCTATGGCTCATTTATAAGGTTAATATAGATACCTTATCCTAATTCGGGGTATAAATTGCATAAATATAGAATTCACGGATTAGAAGTGGGTTTTTCTAGACCACCTTAGGCCAAAACTTGTCTTAGCCATTGTTGACTTATTCACGCATGTTAGGCATAGTTGAGACCATTGAGTCTTTAGTAAAAGGTTAATTCATGACTTGGTGAATGGTGATGATTCACCTAGATTATGAGTTATTGCTTATTGATATATTATGCCTCCTTAGATGTGAGATGCCTTATTTATATAAACATCGATATGGGTTCTAGATATGATTTTTGGCATAAGGCCATGATTTGATTGTAATGCCCCGCAAAATCCTTTTCCAGTCTGAGCCTTAGAGCGTATTTGGTAAAGCAAAAATCCGAGTCAAAATGTTTTAGAAATATCCTCCCAAGTATGAAATACTTTGAATTGTGTGGGAATCTATTTTAGCATGAATTGAGATCATAGAGGTCCCCTAACTTATGGACGAGTTGAAAGTTTTCCTATCGTTTAAGTTTTAGTGACCGTCAAGATTTTGGTTAAATTCAATAGACCATAACTCCTTTCATATATCGAATTAGAGGATCTACTATATAACAAACGAAATCTCTTTGAATTACCTTTCCAATAATATCAATTTCGTCAAAAACCGATATCCGAGCAAAGAGTTATGCCTATTTTACTATAGCATGTCTGGCTGGGAAACTGGTGACGACATTCGTGATAAGCTATCACGCCCTTCACGGCCTATCACCAATGTCGCCAGCCCTGGGCAGATTTCTGACCCCCAGTGATGACATTTTGTGATAAGCGTGATGACCTATCACCAATGTCGTCAGCCTTAACCAAAAACTCAATATATCACCCTTTTTGACTACATTCGTGACGGCCTATCACCAACTTGACGGCCTGTCATGGATGTCTTCAAGAATATTTTTCCAGCAATTTAAGGGCATTTTTGCAAGGGTATTTTGGTCATTTCCCATTTTTTTAGCCTTTATAAATATGAGGAACCCTCATTCAAACCCTAATTTATCAATTTCTCTTCCAATTCTCTAAAGAGAGAATATCTAGGGTTTTAATTTAAGAACCCTAATCTTTCAAAAATCATCCATAAAATCTTCAAGATTCTTCAAGAACTAAGTTCTTCATAGTGTGGGCTTCGAGAATTATTTATTACAAGTATGGATAGAGTCTCAAGCATTTGAATTCATCTGACTTCAAAGGTTAAGATATGTAGATATTGATTCTTGGGTCCCTTTCACCCAAGAAGCTGAAGAACCCTTTTTAAAAACTAAAAGATTTTTATGTTTGTGAGTTTTTAATGATTTGTATGAGTTGAAATTGATGTTCAAGGTATTGTGGAGTTTTGATTTATGTTTGTCTACAAAATTTATGAGCTTTGACCCTAGTATGTGGAACTAATGTGATAGAACCTCTTGAAGTTGTTTTCTATGTGATGTGTTCATGACTTTTGGGTGTAGAAATGGTTGAATAAGCGAAGCATGTCCCCCATAGGTTTGATAAAAATGCCCAAATAAATGAATTGTTCCATGGTAGCAAGAAATTCTCAAATAAGTGTGAACCCGTGCATGCCTAGTGTTTGATAAAATGCCTTAGTGAGTGAAATGTGCCAAGATAGCATGAAATCCCCAATTATGTTGTGACATGATAGTAAGAAGTTTCCCTAAGCTATGTGATATCCAAACACATGTCAAGACTGATATAGGTATGAAATAGCTGAGGTAAAACCTTATTGAATGGAGTACGATCTAGTAGCATGTTTCCCCTACATTATTATATGATTATGATTCCGAGATGTTTAAAGTGACCCCTTGGCGATTATGATGATTAATAAACGTTTGTGATTCCTAATTACTTGAAGAGTTGTGTTAATGATTGGGAAGATTCTTTAATGATTATGATGATTCATGAATGATTATGATGATACATGAATTATTGTGATGATGAATGAATGATTATTCTTTACTTTTACGCAATCGAGTCCTGGGGGTATTTATACCCGACAATAGAGCTGGTGTCTAGAGACCGTGTCAGTTTCTCGATAACTCCAGTCGAGTCATGATTCTACGAACTCAGTGAACCGTAGAACTCTGTATCCTCAGACAAGTCAGAACTTAAGAAAGATCAGTAATATTAGTTATCTCTATAATCTCTGTATCGCTAGTAATCTAGCCTCATTCCTGTAATCATCTCAGATCTAATAGTATTAAAGTCTAATCTCAGAAGCGATTCAAGTAATCTACTCAAGATGTGTATCGTCAGTCAGATACCATGATTCGATACCTTTTCCGTCAGATACGAAACTAAGTAATCTCAGCATAACTAAGTCAGATCTTTTGAGAAACATGATCAATTGCAGACTCAGTTGAGTTTTGTTCAGTTGAGAATTCAGTTTAGATTCGTTCAGTTGGGAGTAGAAGCTAGCATCGACCAAGAGAAGGGATGGCGGATTTCCCGTCAGAGAGGCTGGGTCATTAGGAGCAATCCCTGAACTCCAAAACTGCATAGCCAGCGCAGGATGCAAGAGTCTCCCGTCAGTAGAGGCTATCAGTGTCTGAGAGGTTTGACTATCATATTGCCTCAGGACGACTTCGTGTGAGGGTTATACCGCCAGAGAGGCTTGACTAGAGAGGTCTTTAGCCGTGGCACAGTATTGACACCCTTCCAGCGGGGGTCACAGGTTGGACCCCACCTGTGGTAGGTTGGGGCATGTCGGTTAAGTAACTACTTCCCACAGTTGCAGTTTCAGTATCACTCTTCAGAAATTAGGACTATATGGTACAGTCGTCTATCCCAATATGGAACTCAGATAGTTCCATTGGTTTATGGACCATCCCATCAGATAGGCCTGGTCTCATATGTAGATGCTTATTATCATTACTAGAGATCTCCCATCAGAGAGGCTTGATCTCAGTCTCAGATTCAATTGAGTATTCTCGTGATCATATCTAGAGATCTCCCGTCAGAGAGGCTTGATCTCAGTCTTAGACCATGTTGAGTATTCTTATTATCATATCTAGAGATCTTCCGTCAGATAGGCTTGATCTCCATCTCAGATTCTTTATTCTATTGAGTATTCTTGTTGTCAGATTTGGACATGATCATACTTCTTATCATTGATAATCACTTCCAGAATAATTTGTTAGAAAAGTAGATATCTAATTCTGTTAGTCGAAAGTAGTAAGCTCAAAATTTCGTCCTTGATGTAAGTACATCTAGATCCTCAGTTATCAGTATTAGATAAGTCATTGATTCAGTATCTCAGTGTTAGTAGTGAGTTTAGTCTACAGTAAAGTGGTATCTGAGTTTCAGTATCTAGAGTTGCGATGATTGTATTCATGGTATGTACATTCATGTATGTGTTCTCATGCGGCATCTTCATGATTATTCAATTTAGATATTGTGCATGCATGAGCCCTTGCATTAGCCTACCCCATCTACATATTCAGTACATTCTTGTACTGACGCATTTGTGCTATGGTGTTTTATTTGACTCCATAGGTTCAGAGGCACAGGATCCACAGTATCCTCAGCAGTTCGGTCCCAGTCAGCAGCAGTAGCAGTGAGTCCTCTTCTTTCGAGGAAAAATCTCAGTTTACTATTATTTCTTTAGACTTTATTTATTTTCAGTTGATGGAGTTAGTTGGGGACTTGTCGCATCAACTCCACTGTTTAGACAATTTAGAGGCTTTTCAGATGGATTTTATTGATGTGTATTATGAGTATTCATAGATGTGTTGAACCTTATGGCTAGTTTTTACATTTATTTCAGATATTATGCAGTATATAGGTACATATATCAGTAAAGGGTTAGCTTGTGGTCCTTCGGGGTCATAAGCATCGTGTGACATCTCGAGATGGGATTTCGGGGTGTTATATTGATATTGTAATTATTCCAGGAACATTATTAAGAACAAGGTCATGTTATGATATCGGTTGGACATCCGCTAAGTTTTTATCCTTGTAAAGGATATGCTTGCAGTTTATACATATGTGGATGCTTATAATTCCATTATTTGAATCCTGGTGATGACATTAATAGATTCGGTACGTTCATTATTATTAAATTGGTAAATGATACAAACCAACTGAAATATTATTTTATTACTATTTTTACTAAATTGGGGTTAAATCCCACTATTCACCCTCAAAACGAATTTCTTCATAACAACAGTTGCACCATCTGAATGAATAACATATATGTAAAGTGATTTGGAAATGATGTATTAAAGATTTGACTAAGATAGATTTTGATCTATGATTCTGATGCTACTATTGACTCCGGTCATAAGAGATTTTGATCCTTTCTACACTTTTATAATGATTTAGCTCATAAGCTTACCCCGAGCAACACATTTTTTATTTACACTCATTATCGCAACATAAGTCTGTGCATTTAATATATATCTACATACATATCTCTTAGGTATGAGATGGAGGAGGATGGTTGTATTGATGTTATGAATTTTGGGTAAAGCCCAACGATTGATGATGTTAATGATTTGATTATATATTTACCAGTTCAAGTCTTGATATTGATTATACATTTATCAGTTTGGGTCTGAAGGATGATTATGATATTGATAATATATTTACCGGTTCAAGTTTTGATATTGATTATATATTTACCATTTTAATTCTGAAGAAAGATTATGATATTTATTATGATATGATGGTTGGTAGTATGGATCATATTTTGCATTCATTCTTACATGTGTATCGCCTATCACCAGTATGCACCTATATCTATCAACCTTATAGCGGGTTGCATAGGTATGGGCGATGAGTATGTCTTGTAGTGTGTTGTATGTTGATTGAACCTTCTGAGCATGGCGCGGTGGGGGCTCATGAAATTCTAGGTTAGGTATTATTTTTCTAGGGTAGTCGATTACTCGTGTCGTTGTTGCTATTGTTATTATTATTGTTATGATCATTGTTAGAGCTAGTTTATAAAAAATATGTTAATGATCTAGAATAGAGATTTGAGGTATGACTTTGGCTCTTCTATCTTAAGACTTAATTCTTATGCATGATTAAATCATGAATAAACGTATGGATTAGATACCCTGAGTATGCTAGCACTAGTCGCAGCTATAATTATGAGGTCCTGAAATTCTACTCTGATGATTTAGGTTGTACCTTGAGTTGACCTTTATTTATATATATATCTTTATGTGTGTGTGTGATTATGTGTGTATATCTAGCTATTTATAGTTATGGTGTTACAGTATGTCTATTTCTTTAATATATTCAGATTTTATATTAATTCCTTGGCCTTGTATACTCATATATAATTACCTTTTGCCCTTAATTTTTATATTGGCCTGTGATATATGATATAGTGTTGATATTCCTGAGTATGGATTTAATAGGGCAGTTTATCCTTAAGACTTCCTTAGCAGTATTATTTTAGTTTCTTGGACATGATACTATATTTTATCTTACTATCTCATTGGCTTTTTTATGTTGTTGCTGGACATTTGGAAGTAGTTTTCCATCCTATTATATTTTATATGTATTAGCATTATCTTTGGAGCTTAATTGGTAGTTGTCTACTGAGTACCATGTGTATGGTAGTCATACTACACTTCAGTATCCTGTAAATTATAGTACGAGTTATTATCATTGTTGTGATCATCGTGCATAGCAACTAGGGTTTGGAGACGTAGGGTGAGCCCTGATGTTTAGAGTATTACTTCCCTCTAACTTATTTACTAGAGCAGTCTCTTTGTTATATTCAAAGATTCTTGTATCTGTATATTCATTTTGTACCTCGTTTTTACCGTTATTATTCAAGAAGTTTTTTTACTGATTCTACCAATTTTTGGGATTATCTTATGAATGTTAGTTCTTTATTTCATCTATTCAATATTCTTTCTTTCAGTCTTTTGTTAGTCCATTATTAGCAGTTTCGGACTATGGGATTGGCTTGCATTTTATTGGGTTATAGTAGGTTCCATCATGACCAGATAAATTTGGTCGTGACAAGGATGGCTAAAGCTAAAGTCAAAGAGTTAAAGGGGCAACTTAAGGACCTTTTAGATAAGAGGTTAATAAGACCTCATATTTCTTCGTATGGTTGTCCAATTTTGTTTATGTGCAAAAAGGATGGTACTATCCTACTATTTATAGATTGCAGATAGTTAAATAAGGTCAGTATCAAGAATAATTACCCTATCCCAAGAATTAATGACTTATATGACCAACTTTAGAGTGTCTATTGTTTTTCTAAAACTGATCTCAGATTTTAGATTGGAAAATAATTAGTTGAGGAACTTTGAGTTTGTAGTTTATGTCTCTGAGACTAACAAATGCTCTGTGACTTTTATTCATTTGATGAATGGTGTTTACAAGCAGTATTTGGACATGTTTGTCATTGTCTTCATAGATGACATACTTGTATACTCTTGGAGTGAGGAGGATCTTGCAGACAATTTGAGGATAGTGTTTCAGACCCTCAATGATAAACAGTTATTTGAAAAATTTAGTAAATGTTAATTTGGGTTGGAGTTAGTTACCTTTTTAGGGCATATGATTTTGGGTGAAGGAATTCATGTAGACCCTTAAAAATTAATGTAGTGAAGCACTGGCCTAGACTCATTACTCAATCCAACATTAGGAGCTTTATCAGTTTTGCCGGGTATTTAAGGAGATTTGTTGAGGAGTTTTTTAGAATTGTTGAACCATTGTAAAAATAGACATAAACGAAGGTGAAATTCCTAGGGTAAGAAAAATGTGATAAAAAATTTCTATAGTTGAAGGATAAATTGACTTCAACACCGATATTAGGTTTTCCAGATTGATTAGATGGATTTGTGGTGTCTTTTGATGCCTTCAGAGTTCTGTTAGGATATGTGTTGATGTAAAATGGAAAAGTGATAATTTATTCCTCTAGATAATTTAAATATGATGAGAAGAATTGCCCAATTTAAGATTTGCAATTAGTAGTTGTGATGTTTGCCTTGAAAATTTAGAGACACTATTTTTTTGAGGTGCATATGGATGTTTTCATTGATCATAAGAGTCTCCAATACGTTTTCACATAGAAGGAGTTAAAACATTGTTAGATAAGGTTGTTGGAGTTTATAAAGAATTATGACATTATTTTTATTTTCCATCAAGGTAAGGCAAATGTGGTAGTTAATGCTTTGAGTAGTTAGTCTATGGATACAGTATCCCATGTAGAGGAAATGATGAAAGAGTTGTCCTAAGAGGTGCATAGATTGTCTTGAATGGGAATTCGTTTGCACGACATGAATGATGTTGGTTTAATGGTTCAGAATAATTCATAGTCATCCTTAGTAGCTGAAGTGAAAGAGAAACAATGTGATGATCCTACACTTAGCCCGTTAGTGGATGCAGTTCATCAGCAAAAGGTTGAAGTTTTCTCCTAAGAGGGAGATAGCTTCCTCCGCTAACAGAATCGTTTATGAATTCTTTGTGCAGATGGGTTGAGAGAAAGGATTTTAGCAGAAACTCATAGTTCAAAGTATTCAATTCAACCCAGTTCCACCAAAATGTACCTAATATATGGGAAGTTTATTGGTGGAATGGTATTGATGTCTCCCAAAACTATACCCTCCAAGAATATATTCAATGGTTAATGACAAATATAGTAACCTAACTAGTTTAGGGTCGATCCCATAGGGAATAGAAAGAACTCGTGTGTCGAACTTACTGAAGTAGCTGGAAGGGAAGGAATGTAAATAGGGGGATTTGTATTAAACTATAAAAAATAATAAGTTGTGAATGCTTTTGGTTTTAAACAATCTGAAAATAATACTAGCACTGTGTTTTCCCTGGATTTATTAAACTCCCTAGGTTTATCATACTCAATTCGTCTATCTCATGATCATGCATGGAGAATTTGACAAGTTATGTATCACAAACCCTCTTTTGAACAACCTTGGTCAATTTTAATCATTATCTATTGAATCTCAAAGTGTACCGTCACTAACCATTGCCCTGGATTCCAGTTTAACTATCACCTTGTGGGTCTAAAGTTATTAGACGAGGGCTAACAATTTTGAATCACTATTGTAATCTTCTTTTCTCTATCTTGAAATCCCATTTGAGGATAATAGATTATACAAGTATGTTCTAAATGTTGGCCACCGCTAATAAAGTAATTAAATTTATCAAGATTACAATACGTGCAGCAACAATGAACTAAACGAATCTCACACTTCCCCCACTTTGTTATTCCGCTAGGGTTTCCAAAACCGTAGCTAAAGAAAATAGCTGCTCATAGTTAAAAACTATTCATGGAATTCGATAAATAAAGAATACAATCAATCTCACAATAATAGACGATGAAAACCCAATGTCCAAAATCAATTAATCAACCAAAAAATAAAAATAAAGCGATCCCAAGATCAAAAGTCAATCTCAGAATTGAATATTTATTTGTGAATAATAAAGAGCCTCCAAGGGAATAAACTAACTAAAATCATCAAAATAATATTTGTAGATTACATGAAAAACGTAAAAATTAAAACAAAAATAATTTCGGAACTTTGAATCGATGGCAACCTACGGTGCCACTTACGGGTCATAGGTGGCACCTATGACCAATAGGTGGCAGGCCGTAGGTAGTAGACTATTTTTATAGCTTTTGTTTCTCAGGAACTTGACTCTTTGACACCTAAGCCCTATCAGCTATGCCCAGTAGGTGGCACTTACACCCATTAGGTGCCAACGTAGGTGACCAAAAGTTCATCTTTCAATTTCTTTTCTTCAGTTCAGATCCAAGAACCTAGTTTCATGCAATATAGACACATAAGACATCATATCTCCTAAATTAGGCCTAGGTTCTTGCATATTTCTTTGTTTTAAGGATTGAAAGTTCCATGAAACCATGGCACACAAACACCCTAAACTTAGAACATTTGCATGTCCTCGGGCAAAAAAAACACAACAAAAAAACACAATGATGCTTAACCAAGAGAAACTTAAGATAATTATGGAAGTAAATCTCAAATTCATCCCGAAAACATCACCGCCTCTTATTTTAACTTTTCAAAACCAACTATGTAAATCAATGTACCACAATAATGTGACACAAGGGATTCAATCTATGGCATTATATTAGCTAAACATAAAAAAGGATATGTAAACATTACACTACCCATACAGATAAGTAGTTAGCAACAGAACCCATGCACCCACACAACAAAGATGTCTCATTAACTCAATTGTATCATGCATGTTAATGCAAGGACGATCATGGTACACTCTCTCTGACTAAGAAGTTCCAATAATGTGCAAAGAATAATTTAGTCTTGCCTTTATTTTCTTTACCTTTATTGTTAGATCATCAGGTAAGGATCACTATAGGACTTTACTCCGCTTGTAACATACGTTTGGGGGATGGTATGGTACATTTGAGAAGTTTAGTGACTAAGCCTTCTTGGCACTACAATTATGTTTGGGGTGCACTTATCAACCAACTTTTCTTTTATATCACCCTTATTTCTCCCTTTTTATTCTTAAATTGGTCATTGATGTTGGGTGCAGTTTCTTATATATTTTTTTTTCATTCTTCCTTTTTTTTCTTTTTCCATTTTTCTTACCGCGCCTAGCCCTTCTTTTTTTTCCTCCAATTTACACCCATCTTCATACCCACTTCTAATCATGCACCCCTATGAAATCCACCAGTAACTTAGTCTATGTTCCTAAGTTGAGGTGCACAATGTCCATGGAGGTGAAGGCCAAAAAAAATTCATTGGAACTAAATTGGAAAGGTCAAATGTGAGAACAAGAAAAGCAGTCTATCAGGCTCAAAATAGGGATCAAGGGATACTTGTTCACATTTGGATGGTACTTTAGGCTTTAAGTGGACTAAGTTCAAGAATGTCATAAGATCCTTTCCTAACCAACTATCCTATAGCCTAGGCATAACTAACTTGGCAATTCCTAGATTTTACAGAAAATAAGAAAAAAGTCAGTGTAATACCCTGTACTTTTCCTAGCTTAATTTTGCTCCTAGAATGTTAAGGATTAGATTTAAAAATGAATATTTTTTTTTATGTATATAATTTTCAAGATTTAGACCCATCATTGTGTAGGAAATTGAATAATCTTTCCATCGATACCAATTTTGCTCAAATTCGATACTCGATTGAGAAACTATGACATTTTTAGTGTTGACAGTGTGCCATGCAAGAAACTACTGCATCACAGTGAAATGTAAATTCCCAATTGTTAAAATCCAGTAGACCTCTGTTATTATCTTGCATCATGGATAAGACTAATTTACCAGTTGTCAATTTCCAATAGGCCAACACAATTGTACTGCATTGCATTGATGGCCTAAATGGAATTCCAAAGGTGCACCGTGATAGCTTCGTGTTGTGGAGAACTTTCATTTCCCAATTGTCCTATTTCTAGTGAGCCACTGCGATAGTAGCGCATCGCGGTGTCATGTTAAATTGGGATTTTTGTTCTCTTTTCCAGTTCTGATTACTGTTTAAAAAGGAGCACTTTGGTCAATTCCCATGGCCCCAAATCGTCATAAATAAGGAATTTAGCATATTCAATGCACTTTATTCTTATTATCATCCATTCTATCTCAAAGAAAAACCCAATAGCTCCAAAGCTTCTTCTCCAAGAAATTAATTTCCTCCATTGTTTCTCAAAGAAAGCTCCAAATTGAGGATTCCCAAGACAAGATAATCAAGAACTCATCTTCAAGAACTCAATTAGGAATCAATAATTAAAGATTTTTCATCTAATCATCTACCAAGGTATACGGGGTTTATGAACAAGGATACTTGTTTCATCCTTGTGCCCAAGACTAAGTTTTTATTTCAAATTTATATGATTTTGAATAATTATACATGAGTTTTAAATTAGTGTTCATGCTCATTATTGCTAGTTGCAAGATTATGAAATTTTAAGTGTTTTAGAAGTTGAATTGCATAACTAGTTTCATATTTTTATGCCTATTGCAGTAATTTCCGTATTTTGAGTTGAATCATCACTGTTTTCATTATGAAGCATGAATATTATGATGTTTTGACATGAGATTGATGCATGGGTTGTTATCCCAAAATTGAATATTAATATTTCAAGAAAGATTATGCTTTAAGCATTAGATGATCAGTTTATTTTCAGATTTTTAGTAAAGCTTGGATCGTTTGATCCTCAGACAAGATTTGAAATCCATTTTACAAATTTATTACAGATTACAATACTCAAAATAGCTTTACTTATAGATTGAATCAGATAAATGCATAATTGGTTTTATAATTAGCCCTTATGCTAGTTATTAAAGTGGATTTCCAATAGAATGAGCATACTAATTTAAAAGGGAGTAGCATTTATCACCTAGATAGAAGTGTGGGATTAGCGTGCCCTATCTTCCACAGAACTACATAGCCAACACAGGTACAAATTATCAGGTTTTTCCCATTTCTATATGGATGACACTTACAGATGTGATCACTTAGATTAGGTTATACACCTTGGTAAGAGTATGACACCTCTCCCAATCGTGAGGTTTTTCCCATAGGGGAATGAGACGTTGGACTCCATGTTAGCTCACAAAGTTTATGTCAGTTAGAAGAATCTCCCTACAAAAAGAGTAATACTAATAGAAATGAATAACAAAAAAGCTTTTCTAAAACTAAGTGTAAAGGCTTACAACTTTATTTAGATTATGCTTTATAAAAATATATTCGCTATAGATTTTAGCTTTTAAATTTCAGATATAAAAGTGAGTCCTTCCTACACTTAGACAACATGATTTATATACAGATCACTAGCACAATGTTTATAACTAAATTTTATGACTCACTAGATTTATTCAATATGCTTTACTTCCTATGATTACAGATTTAAGTTTCTCAGTTACTCAAGCTTATGTGAGTCATTTACATTTGGCATGCATTGTTTTCTAAATGATGATGATGATTGATATACTATTTTTCGATATGCATTTCACCCCCATATACTCAGTACATCCTCAAAGTAATGATCCATATATACGTCTATGTGCTACATTATCTGATAATGTAGGTTAGGTGCTCAGTTCTTCAGCATGAGTAATTTCATGGGGTGAGTCCTCAGAGTTTGGGGACTTAGTTATTTTGATATTCAGCTTAGATAATTCAATATTCTTTTCAGACAGTTCGAGTTAGATGGGGTGTGTCCCAGTTGCTCTCTAGTTATTAGTAGTAGAGGCTTATGAGACTGCTAGATATTATTAAGATTATTTAGTTTTGATTGCCAGACTCTTAAGTCCATTATTTTAGATGTTATAATTCAGATATTCTCAGTTATTTCAGATAGATTTCTGTATTTAGTATAATTTTATACCTATATTTCCATTATTATGAGATTCAAACTTAGTAGAAGGCAGACAGGGTTAGCTTAAGGCGCGTGATGTATCGGGACTAGGTTTTGGGGCGTTACAAACTTGATATCAAAGACTAAGGTTTTCTTAGAGTCCTAGGGAGTCAGACAAGAAGTATTACGTAGATTCTTGATCATGGGTGTGAAGCGTGCCACATTTATGAGCAAGAGGCTACGAGATGTTTTTAGGAAATATTCTCTTTCTTTCATGATCTATCATGCTTACAGTACCTTTATCTTCTATTAACTCATGCTCTTATGTGACAGTTGAATATGCCTTGCCGTCGAACTAACGCGCGCCAAAATGATAACCAGCCCGCCGATCCTCCAAATGAGAACGTATCCTATGCTGAGATTCGGGATTCCTTTCAGGCATTGGCCCAGGAAGTGACTGCCAATATTCAGCGAAACTATCAGGCTGTAGTCCTACTTTATCATAATGGTGATTTAGCAACAGCTAGAATCTGAGACTTTATGAGAATGAATTCTCCTGAGTTCTTTGGGTGGAAGGAAGGTGAGGACCCAAAACTTTATTTAGATAAGGTAAAGAAGATCACCCAGATCATGTATATTTCTAAAGAGGAAAGTGTAGAGTTGGCATCCTATAGATTAAAGAAGGTTGTATATGATTGGGTAGTTATGTGGAAGAATGGTAGAGGTAAGATGTAGCTCCTGTAAGTTGGCTGGTATTTTGAGATGCATTTCTAGATAGGTTCTTTGTATGTGAAATAAGAGAAGCTAAGATAGACGAGTTTGTGAACCTGAGAAGGACCCAATGATAGTGAAGGAGCACTTCCTTAAGTTTAGTCAGTTGTCTAAGTATGCCTCAGATACGATGGTTAATCCTAGGGAAAGTATGAGTAAGTTTGTTACTGGAGTATCTAGGTTATTATTCAAAGAGTGTTGGACTGCCATACTTATTGGAGACATGGATCTTGCTAGGTTGATATTTTATGCTCAGCTAATTGAGGTAGAGAAGTTGAAGGAATGAGAGAAGGGGAATAAGAAGGCTAGAATAGGGCAGTTTGAGTATGGCCAGGCTAGGTCTCAAGGGGAAAATCATTCACAATTTAAGAATTGTTCATCAATTCCATCACCATCTTCATCTAGTTTTCCCACTCCCAGAGCTAGATAGGAGTAGTGGGGTAAGTCTTCTATGTCCAGATATCAAAATAGTATGAGTGGAAGACCCAGTTATCCTCCATATGGTAAGTGTGGTAAGAATCATCCTGGTAAGTATATGTTAGGACAGAAGTGTTGTTATAGTTATGGTAAGTTGGGACATAAAATTAGACAGTGTCCATATGCTAAGCAGGGGTACAGAGATGTTCATCCCTAGACTTAGGCCACTAATGCACCGACTCCTCTAGGTCACCCAGTCCTTCCTCAAGGTGCATCGTCCAATACGGTGGCGGTCAGCGCCAGAATAGTTTTACGCTTTACCATCCCATCAGGAGTAGAAGGATTCACCATACGTTGTTACTTGTATGCTTCGTGTCATTCATCTTGATGTTTATGTGTTGTTATACCCTGGGTCAAGTTTTTCTTATGTGACCCCATTAGAAGCAATGAATTTTGAAATAAGTCCTGAAAAGATCCCTGAGCCCTTCTTGGTTTCAACCCTAGTAGGTGAATCAGTCATTGTTAAACAAATCTATAGAAAGTGTCCTATCATTTCCCTTCATAAAATCATGTTAGAAGATTTAATAAAGTTAGATATGGTTGAATTTGACTTTATTCTTAGCATGGATTGGCTCCATTCTTGTTATGTATCCATTGATTGTCTCACGCGATTAGTGACGTTTAAGTTTCCTGATAACCAGTCTTTGAGTGGAAAGGTAATTCAGTGTCTCCCAAGAGTCATTTCATATCTTATCTTAAAGACAAAAAGTTGATTTCCAAAGGTGTATCTATCATCTAGTTCGAGTCAATGATATTAAGTCAAAGACTCCAATAGTTTAGTCAGTCAGTGTAGTCAATGAGTTTCATGATGTTTTTCCCAAAGATTTGCCAAGGGTACCTCCCAATTGTAAATAGAATTTGGGATTGACCTTCTTCCCGATACTCAGCCAATTTCTATTCCTCCTTATAGTATGGCTCCCGCAGAGCGTAAAGAGTTAAAAGAGTAACTTCAAGATCTTCAAGATAAAGGTTTCATAAGGGCTAGTGTTCTTGATGGGGCGCTCCCGTTCTATTCATGAGAAAGAAAGATGGTTCCTTTCGAATGTGCATTGACTATGGTCAACTAAATAAAGTTACAGTAAAAAATAAATATCCTCTTCCTAGAATTGATGAATTATTGATCAACTCTATAGTGCAAGTTATTTATCCTAGATAAACCTTATATTCGGCTATCATTAGCTTAGAGTAAGGGAGTGTGACATTCAAAAGACATCTTTCAGAACCCGTTATGGTCATTTTGAGTTTCTAGTTATGTCCTTCAGACTAACAAATGCCCTAGCAGCCTTCATAGACTTGATCAACAGAGTGTTCAAATAGTATCAGGACATTTTTTTCATAGTATTTATGGATGATATTCTGGTCCACTCTCGTAGTGTAACGCCTCGAGTCTATACCCCGGACGCTACACAGTGCTCATAATCCTGAGGGACCACAAGCTAACCTATGACTGCTACCTATTGCAATAACTAAATAATAGTACTATAATTGTGCAAAAATTAGGCAAAAACTTTCCATAAGCTTTAAAACTGTAAATAAATTTCGAGTATGGTACATCAATACCAAAAATTGAATATTTGTCTATAAATACTCTAGTCTGAAAAACCTCTATTGTCTGAACAAGGAGTTGATGGGACAAGTCCCCAACTAACTCCGACTACTGAAATAAACTGAGTACTAAAATACTGGAATAATAAATCTATCCTTGAACTATGAGGACTCACCACTAAATCTGCTTCTGATGGATCGGGATACTATGTATTATTGTGATCCCGTGCATCTGAACATATGATATAAGACATCATAGCACAAAAGAAAGATATGCATCTGTACTTTGAATGAACTAGTATGCTAAGTGAGGTAGGCTGTGATGCATGGGTTTTTATGAATGAACAATAATGACTGAATAACATAAGTATAACTAAATGAGAGTACATGTATGAATACGTAAGCTGTAACTAAGGTCATGATAACACTGAATACTGAGTTCCGAATTACTAATTTACTAATATCTGAGTTTACTGATACTGTATAACTTATAGCTGAATGACTGTATCTGATAGTTCTAATTTTATGGAACTGTGCTATGCTCCGTACTAAACTGAGTGACTGCATCTGACAGTCCTAATTCTGTAAAACTGAACTAAGTTCTACAATACAACTATAACTGAAACTGAGACTGTAGGAGGTAATAATATAACCGACATGCCCATTTCTAAATAGATTAGGGTCCAACCTGTAACTCCAGTTGGAAGGATATCAGTACCGTGCCACAGGTAAAGAAAACTGTGAGTTAACCCTCTCTGACAGAAAGCTTTGTTGTCAACCCTTGCTGGCAGGAAAACTTGTATGAGATGTATCAACCCTAGTCAGGCAGAAAGATATCTTAACCTACGCTGGCTACATAGTTCTGTAATGGAGGGATTGCTACTAATGATCAAACTCTCTGCTGGCAAGAATGCCCCCATCCTTGGGTTCGCTCGGTGCTGAATCATACTCCCAACTGATAGACACTGAACTGATTCCTACTTCATACTAGGCTTGATTGAACTGTTACTGATTATATTGTCCTATAGCGGGTGGTAGGTTGCTATGACTATATTGCTATAGCAAAAAAAATCCTACAATATAGGGAGTCAATGTTTGTTAATCCCACCATAGAAGATGGATTCCACTATAAAAAGGCCACCTTAGTAGGGTAGGGCCACCATAGAGGGATATGCACGAGTTTATGTTGAAAAATATCCCAAAATATTTTATTATTTTAAAAACTTATTTTGGGAAGGGCTTATGCAATTTTGGGTGAATATCACTCAATTTTTATCCAAACTCTTTGTAAAGATAAGTGATTCCTTCTATTAACTTGTAGTTCAATTTTTAATTAATAGATCACTAGTTTTTTGGGTTTTTTAGGTTCGTATGATTTGACTTAACCTAACTATTTTCTAGTGCAATTAAGTGAATTGGGTAGAAAATCCTTTGATTTTGATGAAAGATTACTAATTTACTCTTACTTATTGATAATTCACTATCATAACCATGAAATTGATAGGACTAAGGTGGATTTATGGTAGGAAAACTCTAGAGTTGGGAGAATGACCATAAATTTAGTCTTAGGGTTTTGACATTAGGCTACAATCCTTGATATTGTTGGCCATTTTATTGATTATGTGTTATATTCATATTTTAGACTACAATTAAATAGAGGCAAAAAGAAAATCAAAACCGTAAGTTTGCTAGAGAATTTTAGGGTTGGATTAAGGTAGGAGATGATTTAATTTAGTTAAAATCCAATTTGTGTTTTGCATGTATGATAAATATTCTTGTGTATTGTTTGTTACAATGAATGTTCAAGGAAAGTGAAGGAATATTTGATATTCTAAGTGTTAATTGCATGCAATGAACTTACATGAAAAGATTGTTGGGTTTTACAAGGGTTTTTCTATTATCATTGTGGTTGTGATTATTTGATAGCTATCATTTTTTTGGGTAAATTGTTATTTGGACATCATTATAGGATTTGGTTAACATAAGGTTGGTAGACACTTGATGTCTAGGATTGACAAATAGACAATAGCTCTCCCCCTGCAGATCATGGCTAGTGGGCAATTATAAGACCCTTAACATGTATGTATAAGGTATAGATGAGTGTAATGGTTTCTTGAGTGAACCTAGTTATATGGTTACTTATTGTATTAGTTCCTTAAGTGAACTAGCATTAAGTGTTGACTTGTTATATTAGTTTCTTGAGTAAACCAGATTATGTGCTTACTTATTGTGTTTGATATCTTGATATAAATTAAAATTCATGATGATTACCGGAGTTGTGGTTAAAAAGGATCTTTGAGCATATCAGGTTTAATCGGAAGGTGGGCATAACTCTATATTATCTATATTTATGTGTGTAATTGATATATGGTTGATATAATTGTTTGAGTCAAGGTTGTTGAGTTGGAGTCTTATTGGTAGTAATGGTCTTGGCTTGATTTGTTATCCATCTTGATTGGTATTGACTAAACTCTATGATATTGTTGAATAGGGTTAAGTGTTATGAATAAGAAGTAAGAGTACATAGTAGGTTTTCATGGTTTTCTCGCTTTACAAAGTTATGGTTACGTATTTAATTTCTCATTTTAGTTGGCCGATGACCCTACTAGTACAATGTTATTTCTTGTGTACTGATACTACACGATCTCTTCTTTTTTATTGAGTATAGAGCATATTCTAGAGTCTGTTTTGAGACCACAGCTGTAGAGTTTATAAAATTTGAACTTAAGGGTGAGCAATATCTTTTGAACTACCATGATTTCTCCTTATAATTTATAGTCCATTATCTCTGACCTAGACATTCTGTTGTTTTTGAGGTTGAACCCTTTATTGGATATCTTAGTGTTTTTGGTGTAATGACTTTTAGGTTTAGTGGATTGTTATTTTTCCACATTTGTTTTTCATTGGAATAGAGATTTCACTATTTAATTTTAGTAAAACAACTACTTTGCCTTATTTTTAGCTAAGTGTTAGGTTTTCATATTTGGGATCGGGTGGTTCTGCCATCGAGAGTTAGTGTGGGCACCACTCTCAATAGATTAGGTCATTACAGAATCTCCAATTAAGATAATTTTTGATGTCTTCTTGTACTATAAACTTTGGGTACGTGATTCAACCTCCTCATACGTTTATTTTTCTATTGAGCTCTCATTTTTTAAACTACTTATAACATTCCATCAATATGTTTGGTGCCTTCCTATGCTAAAACTTAATATTTAAAGTCAAATTTATCTGTTGCTTTGACTACAACAAGTGTTATCATAAGGACAAAGCAATCAAAAGGTTCCTTGTGAGGATATTATTATTATTGTACAAGCAACAATGAGATATATGTCGGAATCTTGTGCATTCAAATTGTACATTCTTCCCAAACTGTACTTGAAGATGCAATATTGTATATTATGTATCATTTGTTCCAAGGTTGTTAGGGTCCTCTCTTGTATTGATAAGAGGGTATGTGAGCCTTCAAAATATTTTAGACGCCTTAGGGATGATCTTCCCATGGGTGATCAAGCTCCACACCTAATAGAGGGGCTCCTCTTCCTACTCGACTATTTCATCATTCAAAATTATGTTTGATCATGAAATTAGGAATTTAGTGTCTAAAGTTAATAAATCACGTTTTGATAATTTGAGAGTGATTTGAGCTCTATTTTTGAACGAAAGTTCATGTTTTCATTCCTTACCTTATATGTAAACTTATTTTTTTAAAAAAAATCTAATTTTTCCTTGAGCTCGGAGTTGATCTTTTGGTTGATTTTCAGGCTCAAAATAGATATATAGAAATATGGATATTAATAGATTCTTATTCATTTATAGATAATGTTCTTGATAGTTTTGCAGAATTTTGAGGCCGTTTAGAAGGAAAGATACATGTGTGATAATTTGTGGTGTGTTTGCTCGGTACTGAGGTAGGCTATGTATTACTCTTCTTTAGAATTTGCTTGAGATTAAACTTATCATGTAAATCATGTTATGTATTGAGTGAAATATTGGGTTGAAGTAGTTATTATGATTATATGATTTGTATGTCCGGGATGGAGTTTTCACTAATGTATGACCTTAGATTTGGAGTCACTATTTCTTATATCCGGTTTTAGTATATTTTATACATTACTATACATATCAGGTGTTAATTTTCCATGATAGGCACAACATCAAAATCAAATGAGATGAAAGAAGAAGTATGGCTTATGAGAGAAAGTGAGGTATTTATCAATATTGGGGCTTGTAGCATATGCTTATGAATTGAGAATTTCTTTGTATTTATTTATCTTTTGTATTTTGAAAGAACTATATTATTTTGATCATGCATATTCATTACTTTTATGGACCACTAGATTGAAAATATTATTTTTCAAAGAAGATGTATCATCTTCTATTGATTTAATTTGAGGTAAGATGTCAGATGGGTATGTGAGTTCGAGGTAAGATTATGAGTGGGTCTAAGATAATATTTCTGATGAATATTTGGACCTCTACAGTCCCACATAGATCCCACCTTATAGCATGCCATGTGTATGGGGTGTATAGCGATGGGAATTGACCATTTCATTGTATAACATAGCACCTAGTCATTTTTTATTCATCATATTCTTTAAAGTGTTCCTTATTAATTGTCATTATTTAACAATTAGACTTTCCTGTGTGCATGCAGGGTTATTTAGCATACTTTTTCTCGATATAGCAACTGATTATGCTCGATCGGCATATGATGTCTGCTGACTTCTAACGGTTATTCTCACCATATATTTTTTGCTTCTTTTCTAATGCAAATCCTAGTCCAAATTTTCATCATAGTCCAAAATTTCATTCGAGGTCTCCTTGATTCAAATTTGGGGTGAAATACTACCTGCGAATATGGGACACATGTCACACTCTCTATCTTTATTTCTATTGTTTATGTTTGAATGATGTATCATATTTTCTCATCTTTCTTCTATAATGTTAGATGATCTTGTGCATATGACACTGAATATTCAGAGGATTATGTTGAGTATCTTCTCTTGTGTTTATGAAAAAGAGCTATATATAATGTGTCTTTTACCTTAGTTCCAATTTTATTAAGTTTATTTCCTGAATTGGCTTATCCATAAGATCGTATCGGGGTAAGTGCCAGCATAACCCCAAATTTGGGTTATGACAATTTTAAAGTCAATTCAATATCGAAATTGACATTATCTTAATTATCAACACTATATGACACCCTTCAATAGTTTCTATTCTTAACATTTATCATGCATCATGATCATGTATATTGTGAAATTTAATAGAGGATAACATAATTACTTCAAAATACGTAGAGAAACAATCTTATATAAAAATTACAATTCCAAATAACTGTATGTCCAATGTATAAAAACAAACTTCCATCTTACTCATGTAACTTTTAACTTATACCATTAATGGAATTTCTTATTTTAAATTCATGCTTATCTTGAACTCAATTAATACTATTTTGGTTTACATGTTTTCAACAACTTCAAGTGTAATAAACCTTATTGTGATTGTTAGCATTTTCTATATTTTAAATATTTTATCCTTCTCATATGGTTGCTTTATATTATCTATGAGTTGTAGAAAAGGTTTACACAATCTCCAAAGCACTCAGGTGTGATTTGAGTAAGTTTGAGGTCCTTAGAGGCTTTAAAGGTGGATAGTTTGATTTTGGTCAAAAAAGTGTAACGATCCGAGAGTATCCCCTAGTCGTTACAGGGTGCTTAGGACGACAAGCCCCCAAGCTAACCCTTACTGGCATAACTCATGAGAAAATGAATAAAACACATAAATCTGAAAAAATGCGGAAAATAAATCTTTTCTAAACTTGATCAATACAAAGATACATATACATTAAGATGAATACAACTCTGCTTATACAAAACAAAACTGAAACTAAATACATCAACTATACTGACTATCTATGAAGCCTCTACCATACTGACTATAGATAGCTGGGACATGACTCCAACTACCACTAATCAATACATATGAGTAAGAAAATAAATTACATGAATAGAATCTAGCTGAAGTCCCCAAAGTAGGACTCATCATCTGCATGCTGGAATCTGTAACTATCTGATTATGATGTGCATTCTACAACTGGTACCTACATTATTAAAAAATGTAGCACATAAATGTATATGTGGATCAGTACTTTTGGAATGTACTGAGAATGTGGGGGACGAATGCATAAGTAAAAACCATATCTCAATGTTTATATAAACTTGTAAAATAATGCATGCTAAGTGTAAGTGACTCACATTGGCTAGAATAACTGAAAGCTGAAAATCATAAATCATGAGAAACCATGCATACTATATAAATCTTGTGAGTCATAACACTTATTTCTAAAAGCTATACTTTTATTTTCTTTAGGAAGTAGGAATTAGGGACTTTGGGAAGTTCTTCTAACTGACATAAACTACGTGATCTATCATGGAATCCAATATCTTACCCACGTTAGGGTGAGCTGTTCTACCCTTGCCATTGGAATAGAACCTTAACTTAAGTGATCACAATCTTAGCCCACTATGGGCAAATCATAAACCTACGATGACGCGTAGTTCTGGGGTATGAGACCTTTGGAATCATACCCAACTCGATACGAAATACTACTCCCATGCTTATCGCTCATAACTTTAAGAAATCAACCTTAAAACAGCACAAGGATTTATAATGAAACTAATTATACTTCTCTTTCATAAAATATCAAACTATATGAAAAATGAGGATTCCTTATCTTATTTTGGGATCAAAGATCTATTTCTTTCATAAATCTTGGTAAACAATTCATAAGAGGGGCTCAAAAACATAATTTCATTGAGATATCAATACTTCAAACTTGAGGCTTTAAAACCCATTCTTTAAACTCATGCAAACTCATAGGAAAATGTCATGCTCAATATACTTCTTGAAATACTTCAACAATATCAAGATAATGAAATCAAAATCATAATATCATGCATAAAACTCAATTAAAAATCTGTAAAATAATATCACACGCATGAAGATGTGAAAATAGACATGAAATTCAACATTTAAATCACTTGTAACATCATAATCTTCAAAATATGATAATTGGGTATGAACCCTAATTTGAAAAATATGAAATCTTAAGTAAATACCAAGTTTTGAGAACAAGGATGAAAGGGTATCCTTGTTCATAAACCCCACATACCTTAAGGGTGATCAAATTGCGGAAAGATTGGACCTTCAAGCTTGATTGTGTAAACCCTAGTTGTTTCGCTACTCTTATGTTGTAGATGATGAACTAATGATGTTAATAGGGTTAAAACATATTTAGGAACTATAAATATCCTTTAGTTATGTTTAGGGACAGTTAAGAGGTGTCAAATGACTTAGTTGCCCTAGGAATAACTAAAAAACAAAATGTCTAGGTCATTGTGCCATGGTTTGCGTCGCACAAGGTATGACAAACTATAAGGTTTACATCGCACTCCCTATGTAAAACATTATGGTTTGTGTCACACTCCCTATGGCAAACCCTTTCTAGTGAACGTTTGCGATTGTTAGGCGACACATACCTATAACACTCGGATTTTCTGAACAGGAATGCTACACGATCCCTATGACCCCGAAGGACCACAAGCTAGCCCATGACTGATATCTATACCTATACACTATATAATATATATGAATAATGTGGAAAACATGAATAATAGGCCATAAGGTTCAACTGAATAAAGAATCTGTCAAAACATAACATCCATGTGGGGTAACTAATACCCAAAACAACTTAATCTGAATCAAAACTGAATTTAAATCTGAACAAAATCTGAAAGCCTCTAAGTACTTTCTGAATAAGGAGATGAAGGAACATGTCTCCAACTAACTCCGTAAAACTGAAAGCTAACTGAGATAATAAATGAATCAAATCATATCATCCTCGAATGAAAAGGACTCACTACAACTCTGTATACTGGAATGCTACTGCTATTGCAGATCTGGAGCTCGTCTCTCTTGACCTATGGTGTAACTTAAAAAGAAAGAACCATAGCACAAATGTGTCAGTACGTGGGGATGTATTGAGTATATGAGTAAGGTAGGCTGAATGCAAAAGGGTTTACATGCATGAGCAATGCTAACTGACTACTAATATGAACGTAAGAGTGCAAACATGCATGCATAGTAACTGAGATCGTGAATGCATGATAGCTAAATCTGTACACTAATACATGGTTTAATGATAACTAATCATGACTGATACTGTAGTTCTGATAATATGGGTGACTGTATCTGACAGTCTTGAATCTGATGGAACTATCTGAGTTCCGTACTATAATTAAATTGACTGTATCCAAAGTCCTGATATACTGAAATCTGAAGAACTATAGGAGTTCTTTTACTGAGACTGATGCTGAAACAATGGGAGGCAGTTGTTTAACCGACATGCCTCATATGTTCCATTATGGTTAAGCCGAGGTCCAATCTCTTCCCTGACAGGAAGGGTGTCAATACCGCGTCACTGGTAATGACAACATGTGAGCAACCCTCATATAACAGGTAACTCTAGTGAGAACAGTGGGAACCCTCATATAACATGTTAATCCACCTCATCTACCCTCATATAACAGGCTGCGATGTCTTAACCTATACTGGATATATAGTTTTAGAATACAAAGATGACTGCTAAGAATCACACCCTCATATAACAGGTGTGTTCCCATCCTTGGATTTCCTCGGGGCTAACTTCTACTCCCATCTGAAGAGACTGAACATGATTAACTAA
Source organism: Capsicum pubescens (assembly GCA_030864215.1). Classification (NCBI taxonomy): domain Eukaryota; kingdom Viridiplantae; phylum Streptophyta; class Magnoliopsida; order Solanales; family Solanaceae; genus Capsicum; species Capsicum pubescens. The sequence goes on from CM061544.1 coordinate 125,255,067, forward strand.
CTGTACGTGGACTGAACTTACTAAATTCTGTTAACTGATGGTTTAATTATGATATATGATAACTAACTGAGATCATGAGGTTTTCCTGAGTCACATGACTGACTGATTTCTATTGATTCATGGCTTGATTTTGGAGATCGTGAAACATGACAAGGCTCTAGGAACACAGCTATATTTTTTGGGTACGAGTACCCCCAGGACTCAATGGAAGGAAACTCACGCACATGACGGACTTGAGTACGTGACCAACATCAACAATCCATAATATCATAACTTGGGGAATTCCATGAAGTGCATGAATATCATACATTTTGTACATAAGTATGATTTGCAAGTAAGCATGGACTAATCTCATAAGACTTGTTCATGAACATCCTAACAACATTTACAAGACATAATATCAACATGAAAATCATTGGAACATAGGGGCATATCATGAATCCTTCACTTAGTCACAATTTAGCTATATTGCACGATTTCTAGTTCCTTAGGCATTTTATTAAACACCTTGCATGCACTCTTTTAAAGCATAGGTATATTTATCAATTCGACCATCTTAATCCATCCAAAATTTATGGGTTTTAACTAACCTATTCACATACTTCATGAAAACACATCAAGATACAACCTTGAATCCAAACAACAATCATCAACATGAATATAGTCATAATGTGACAAGGAAATCATAATTTATAATTTAAAACATGATTCTTGAGCTCCATAGATGAAAGAGACCCATGGATGAACACTACGCATACCTTAGTGATTGAATCTTGAAAGAGATCTAATGTTTCTGAAGGTTCTTGAAGAATTCCTTAAGCATGCTCTTGAGGAGATAATCTTGAGAGAAATCCCTAATCTTGTGGTTGAGAGTGTATGAGAGAGCTTTTTGAGATGTTTAACTAAAGAAAATGTAAGATAATACGCTCCTTGAGGGTTATAAGTCGTGGGAATAAAGGGAAAAGACCAAAATACCCTTACTAAAATGTCTCTCAATTACTGGGAAAAATAGATGACGACATTCGTGACAACCCACTATACTGGTGATAGGTCATTACGAATTATCGTCACAAAAAACTGAAATCTTAGTTTTTTGGTTAAGGTTGATGACATTGGTGATAGGCCATCATAGGCGTGATGGCTTGTCAAAAAATGTAATCATTGGGGGTGAAAATCTGCCCAGGGCTGATGATATTGGTGATCGGCCATCACGGGCATGACGGCTTGTCACAAAATATCGTCACACTATTTCCCAGCCTGACATGCCAGAGTAAAATGGGCTTAACTCCTTTCTATGATATTAGATTTAGGCGAAATTGATATCATTGGAAATCTAATTCAATTATCTATCTGTTGGTGTGTCATGATCTCAGAAATTCATAGTATAACTTTAGATTTGCTCATTTGAAGATGACTATACCAATATCCTTCTCAAGAATTCAATCGATATGGAAATGCTTTGATTCGCCTATTAGCTAGGACACTTTTGAGGCTTTAATATGCATCAACCTTGATCATAGAACTACTAAAGCACTAAAATTTATTACTCATGAGTTCGAAGAATGATCCTAAAAATTTATGAACTTTTGGGGTATTAGAATATCTCCCCCTTGGGAACATTCGTCCTCGAATGAGAATCAACTGAGAAGGGATAAAAGTCAAACTGAAAAAGACTAAACCTGAATAACAAAAATATGATCTCATAAATGACATGATAAATATACTAAACTCATGCATATTTGATGCATGGATAACTGATACATGAATGCATAACTGAGTAATCTGATTAACTGAGTTTCTGAAGATGAGAATGCATAGCTGATGCATGATCTTATAACTGAACTGATACATGAATTCATGAATGAGTATGTAATGGTACTAGGTACCAAGTTTTATGATGTTTATATGAATATGAAACTGAATAAGCTTAAGGAGAACTATTACCTTGAGCTTGATCTGAATTGGCGGAGAAGAGGTGAGGGTACTTGGTACGCATATCTGCTTCTGCTTCCTAAGTAGCTCCCTCATGAGACTGATTTCTCCAAAGAACCTTGACTAGAGGGACTTCTTTTTTCCTCAATCTATGAGTCTGATAGACTAAGATTTTGACTGGAATCTCTTCATAAGAGAGGTTGTTTTGAATGTCAATGCTCTGAATAGGGACTACAACTTCTGGGTCACCTATGCACTTCTTGAGCAAAGAGACATGGAAGACTGGATGAACTGAGGCTAGGTCTGAAGGAAATTCGAGCTTATAAGCTACCTTGACGAAATGACTGAGAATCCTGAAGGGACAAACATATTGGGGACTGAGTTTCCCTTTCTTGCCGAACCTTTTCACTCCCTTCATGGGAGAGATCTTAAGATAGACGTAATCATTAACCTCGAATTCGAGATCCTTTCTATGAACATCTGCATAAGATTTCTTTCGGCTCTGAGCAGCCCAGAGTCTCTCTCTGATCAACTGAACCTTCTCTAAGGCGTCAAATACCAAGTTAGGACCTATGAAGGAGGCCTCACTAACTTTGAACCAACCAATTGGAGATCTACATCTCCTACCATAGAGAGCTTCAAATGAAGACATTTGAATATTGGAATGATAGATATTATTTTATGAAAATTCAATCAAAGACAAGTGGTCATCCTAACTACCCTTGAAATTAATTGCACACGCTCTTAGCATATCTTCAAGAGTATGAGTGGTCCTTTCTTCTTGACCATCTACCTAAGGATGAAATGCTTTACTGAGATAAACTTGGGAACCAAGACCTTTTTGGAATGCTTATCAAAAGTGAGAGGTGAACTGGGTACCTCTATCTGAGATGATAGATAATGGAACATCCTGTAATCTGACCAACTCCCTGATATAGAGTTTGGCACAATCCTCAGTTGAATAAGAAGTATGAATTGGAATTAACTGAGCTGACTTGGTCATTCTATCTACAATGACCCAAATTGAATCATGCTTATGATGAGTGTGAGGCAAACCCGTCACGAAGTCCATGTTCACAACTTCCCACTTCCAAGTAGGAATAGTCAATTCCTGCATGGAACCACTAGGTTTCTGATGCTCTATCTTAACCTGCTGACATGTAGAGCATTTAGCCATAAAATCTGCAACATCTCTCTTCAACCAACTCCACCAATAGATCTCCCGCAAGTCGCGGTACATCTTAGTGGCCCCTGGATGTATAGAGTATCGCGCGCCATGAACTTCTACAAGAATTTGCTGCCTCAAATCATCTACACATGGAACACACAGACGACCCTGACAATGAAGAACACCATCTCTCTCTTGGGAGAAAACCTTTACTTTCTGATTCTAAACTGACTCTTTTAGCTTGAAAATCTAGGATCCCCGTCTTGCTTCTTTTTCACCTCGGAAACTAAAGATGACTCTTAACTACTCTGAACACATACACCACCCTATGAAGAGTCGACTAAGCATACACCTAGTCTGGAAAAATGATGGATCTCTTGAGCTATCTTCTTCTTGTTATCCTCAACGTGAGAAATACTACCCATGGAGAGTCTACTAAGAGCATCGTCTACAACGTTGGCCTTGCTTAGATGGTAAAGGAAACTCATGTCATAATCTTTTAAAAGTTCTAACCACCTTATTTGACAAAGATTGAGATCTTTCTGAGAAAAGAAATACAGGAGACTCTTGTGATCTGTAAGACATCAACATGAACTCCATATAAATAATGCCTCCAAATCTTTAAGGCAAATACCACAGCTGCTAACTCAAGATCATGAGTAGGATAATTCTTCTCATGGGGCTTTAACTGTCTTGAGGTGTAGGATATGACCTTACCATGCTGCATGAGGAAACAACCTAAACCTTCTCTGGATGCATCACAATATACTACAAACCTATTTGAATCATCTGGAAGAGCTAAGACTAAAGCTGAGGTGAGTTGAGTCTTTAATTCCTGAAAACTCTTCTCGCATGAATCTGACCACTGAAACTTGACCTTCTTTTGAGTCAATTAAGACATGGGAGATGCAATAGAAGAAAATCCCTCGACAAACCATTTGTAATAGCCAACCAAACCCAAGAAACTCCTGATATCTGATGGAGATACTGGGCGAGGCCAGTTTCTTACCACTTTGGTTTTTTGAGTATCTACCCTAATGCCATCACCGGAAATAATATGGCCAAGTAATGCTACTGATCTTAGCCAAAACTCACACTTACTAAACATGGCTAATAACTGATGATCTCTGAGAGTCTGAAGAACAATTCTGAGATGGTCTGAATAATCATCCTCTGTGCGGGAATAGACCAGGATATCATCTATGAAGACTATGACGCACATGTCCAAATACTGCTTGAACACATGGTTCATCAAGTCCATGAAAGAGGCTGGAGTATTGGTAAGACCAAAGGATATGACTAGAAATTCAAAGTGACCATACCGAGTACGGAAAGCTGTCTTCGGGATGTTACATTCTCTAACTCTAAGATGATGGTAGCCTGATATAAGTTCTATCCTAGAAAAAAACTGGCACCCTGAAGTGGATCAAATAGTTCATCTATTCTGGGAAGCGGATACCTATTCTTGACCATAACTTTGTTGAGCTGGCGGTAATCAATACACATCCTAAGAGAGTCTTCTTTCTTGCGCATGAATAAGACTAGTTCACACCATGGGGATACACTGGGCCTGATGAATCCCTTATCTAAGAGATCCTTCAATTGATCTTTTAGTTTCTTGAGCTCTGCTGGTGCCATTCTGTACGGCGGAATAGAAATAGGCTGAGTGTCTGGAAGTAGATCAATGTCGAAGTCTATTTCCATTTCAGGAGGAATACCTGGAAGGTCTTCAGGAAAGACATCTGAATATTCATTAACCACTAGGACTGATTCCAAGCTAGGAGATTAAGAATTGGAATCCTTAACATGCATGAGATGATACACACACCCTTTAGAAATCATTTTCCTTGCCCAAAGGTAGGAAACAAGATGAACCCTGAATGATGAAGTACTACCCCTCCACTCTAAGACGGGTTCATTCAGGAACTGAAACTGAACTATCCTATTTCTATAGTCGACTGTGACATTGCAGGAATGAAGCCAATCCATGTCGAGAATGACATCAAAATTAGTCATCTCTAATTCAACTAAATCTGCTGATGTAGATTTCTAAAATTTCATAACCGGGTGGTTCCTGTATACCCACCGAGCTATAATGGTTTTACCCACTGGGGTAGAGACTGAAAAAGGGCTCTGCTAAAATTTCAGGACAAATTCCAAAATCGCCTGCTATGTATGGAGTAACAAAAGATAAGGATGTACCTGGGTCTAGCAAAGCATAAACATGAACATGGAAAACCTATAATGTACCAGTAACGATATCAGGAGAATTTTCCTGATCCTGTCGGGTCTGAAGTGCATAGAGTCTATTGGGGCATTGCCCACTAGAAACACTGGAAGTGGCACCCTGCTGGTTTAGGCGCCCAAACTGAGCTGTGGAATGATTCTGCTTACCCTGAGGACCTGGCTGAGGACAATCTTTAACTCTTCGGCCTGGCTTGCCACAACCTAAACAAATGCCACTACCCGCTCTACATACACCCTGATGGTGCTTACCGCAAATCTAACACTGAGGATAAGTGTGGGAACTGCTAACACTACCCTGAGATTTATAGCCTAGTGCTCTATCTCTGTTTCCATATCTGAATTTTAGCACTGGGGAACTAGCGGAGGAAGGGGCTGGAACTGCTGACTTAGGACAAAACTGTGAATGGTTTTCTCCCTCTAATTTTGGTTGAGCAAAACTGAAACTGCCTGATCTTGATCTCTTGTTCTTCCTCTCCCTAGTCTTAACCTTCTGCTCCTTTATTTACAGGGCATGGGTCATGAGTCTGGATAAAGTCATATCACTGTTCAACATCGCAGACCTACACTCATTTACCACACTATCATTTACCCCTGACACGAACTTGCTCATCTTAGCCCTACTGTCTGTAACCACATGAGGGGCATATCTGGTTAACTGAGTAAATCTGAGAGAATATTTCTTAACTGCCATATTTCCCTGTCTAAGGTTGATGAACTCAAAACTTTATCCTCCCTTGGCTCTTGGGGAAAGAATTTATCTAAGAAAGTTATGACAAATTCCTCCCACTCAATAGGACCTACATCCTCTACCCTCTCAGACTTTCACTGTTTGTACCAAGTATGAGCCACATCTTGCAACTGGTATATGGATAACTCAGCACTCTCAATAGAGGTAACACCCATGATTTCAATGACCTTCTATATTTGGTCAATGAATTCCTGAGGGTCTTCATCAGACTTAGACCCGAAGAAAGATAGAGGGTTCATTCGGGTGAAGTCCCAAATCCTAGCTGCGGCTGAGTTGACCACTGGATTGGTTGGAATAACTGGTGGCCGTTCATTCTAGGAAGCCACATACTGAGCAAGTGTGGTGAATGCGGCCCTAAACTCTGCATGAGAAACATGTTCTCCCAAAGGATCTTCGGGCTAAGGAGCTGGTTGGTTTCTTCTCTTTGGAGGCATATTCCGAAATAAGAGAAGAATGGATTAGAATGAACGTTTAACTTAAGATTATGCTCACTAGAACGACATGAATACTGAATGAAAGGAAATTGTTCCTAAAACATCTTATAGCCTCCTGCACATAAATGTGGCGCGCAACACACCCATGTACAGACCCTACTAGATGAGGTTTTCAGACTTCCTAGAACTCTATTGAATCTTAGGCTCTAATACCAAGTTTGTAACATCCCATTTTTCTAAACCGGAACGCTACACGGTGCCTATGACCCTGAAGGACCATAAGCTAACCCATGACTGATATTTGTACCTGTACACTGCATAATATACATGAAGAATGTGGAAAACATGAACAATAGGCCATAAGGTTCAACTGAATAAAGAATTTTTAAAAACATAACATCCATGTGGGATAACGAATACCCAAACCAACTGAATCTGAATCAAAATTGAATACAAATCTAAACTAAATCTGACAGCCTCTAAGTATTTTCTGAATAAGGAGATGAAGGAACATGTCTCCAACTAACTCCATAAAACTGAAAGCTAACTGAGATAATAAATGAATCAAATCATATTGTCCTCAAATGAAGAGCACTCACTGCAACTCTGTATACTAGAATACTACTGCTACTGGAGATCTGGAGCTCGTGTCTCTGGACCTATGGTGTAACATGAAAATAAAAAATGATAGCACAAATGCATCAGTACATGGGGATGTACTGAGATGCGAGTGAGGTAGGTTGAATGCAAAATATTTTACATGCATGACCAATGCTAACTGATTGACTGATATGAACATGAGAGTACAAACATGCATGCATAGTAACTGAGATCTTGAATGTGTGATAGCTAAATCTGTACACTAATACATGGTTTACTTATAACTAGTAATGACTGATACTGTAGTTCTGATAACATGGGTGACTTTATCTGACAGTCCTAAATCTAATGGAACTATATGAGTTCAGTACTGTAATTAAATTGACTGTATCTGACAGTCCTGATATAGTGAAATCAGAAGAACTATCTGAGTTCTTTTACTGAGACTGATGCTGAAACTGTGGGAGGTAGTTGTTTAACCGACATTCCCCATACGTGCCATTATGTCTAAGCCGGGGTCCAATCTCTTCCCTGACTGGAAGGGTGTTCATACCGCGCCACTGGTAAGGACAACATGTGGGTAACCTTATATAACAGGTAACTCTAGTGAGAATGGAGGGAACCCTCATTTAACAGGTTAAGCCATCTCATCTACCCTAATATAATAGGATGCGATGTCTCAACCTATGCTGGCTACATAGTCCTGGAATGCAAGGATGACTGCTAAGAATCACACCCTCATATAACAGGTGCGTTCCCATCCTTGGGTTCACTCGGTGCTAACTTCTACTCTCATATGAAGAGACTAAACATGAGTAACTGACTGTATGTGGACTGAACTTACTGAATTCCGTTAACTGATGGAATACTTCTGATATCTGATAACTGACTGATATCATAAGGTTTTCCTAAGTCACATGACTGACTGATTTCTATTGAGTCATGGCTTGATTTTGGAAATCATGAAACATGACAAGGCTCTTGGCACACAACTATATTTTTTGGGTACGAGTACCCCAGGACTCGATGGAAGAAAACTGACACATATGACTAACTTGAGTACGTGACCAACATCAACAATCCATAATATCATAACTTGGGCAATTCCATGAAGTGCATGGATATCATACATTTTGTACATAGGTAGGATTTGCAAGTAAGAATGGCATAATCTCATAAGAATTGTTCATGAACATCCCAACAATATTTACAAGACACAATATCAACATGAAAATCATTGGAACATAGGGGCATATCATGAATCCTTCACTTAGTCACAATTTAGCTATATTGCATGATTTCTAGTTCCTTAGGTATTTTATCAAACACCTTGCATGCACTCTTTTAAGGCTTTAAGGCATAGGTATATTTATCAATTCAACCATCTTAATCCATCCAAAATTTATGGGTTTTAACTAACCTATTCACATGTTTTATGAAAACACATCAAGATACAACCTTGAATCCAAACAATAATCATCAACATGAATATAGTCATAATACGACAAGTAAATCACAATTTATAATTTAAAACATGATTCTTGAGCTCCATGGATGAACACTACGCGTACCTTAGTGATTGAATCTTGAAAGAGATCTAATGTTTCTGAAGGTTCTTGAAGAACTCCTTAGGCTTGCTCTTGAGGAGATGATTTTGAGAGAAAACCCTAATCTTTTGGTTGAGAGTGTATGAGAGAGTTTCTTGAGATGTTTAACTAAAGAGAATGGAAGATAATACGCTCCTTAAGGGTTATAAGTCGTGGGAATAAAGGTAAAAGACCAAAATACCCTTACTAAAATGTCCCTAAATTACTGGGAAAAATAGCTGACGGCATTCATGACAAGCCGTCTTACTGGTGATAGGTCATCATGAATTATCGTCACAAAAAGGTAAAATCTTGGTATTCTGGTTAAGGTTGATGACATTGGTGATAACATATCACGGGCATGACGGCTTTTCATAAAATGTCATCACTGGGGGTGAAAATCTGCCCAGGGTTGATGACAATGGTTATAGGCCGTCACGGGCGGACAACTTGTCACAAAATGTCGTCACTCTGTTTCCCATCCTGACATGCCGGAGTAAAATGGGCATAACTCCTTGCTTCGATATCGGATTCAGGAGAAATCGATATAGTTGGAAAGATAATTCAATTAAATATATATTGGTGGGTCATGAGCTCAGACATTCATATCATAACGATAGATATGCTTGTTTGAAGATGACTATACCAATATCCTTCTCAAGAATTCAATCGGTAACGAAATGTTTAGATTCGCCTATTAGCTAGGACACTTTTGAGGCCTTAATATGCATAAACCTTGATCATAGAACTTCCAAAGCACTAAAATTTATTACTCATGAGTTTTAAGTATGATCCTAAAAATGTCTGAACTTTTAGGGTATTACAATACCCCTTTGCAAAGCCATAACTTTTCGGTCGGGTGTCAGATTAAGGCAAAATTTGTATCATTGGAAAGATAATTCGATTATCTATGATTTAGTTGGTCTTGAGATGAAAAAATCCACGTACATCAAAAGTTATTCACGTTCAAAGTAGACCCTTGTAGAATCGAATATCAAACTTTGGACGAATCGAAGGTTCTTAGCTCAAATTTGTTCTAAGTGATTCCTATGAATATTTTTCTCCTGGAAATCACTTCACACACTGGGATAAATATCATAAAACTTATATTCACATGTAAGTTATTAAAGATCACACGTAATAACAAGGGTTGGAATTCTAGCACAAAAATATAGGGTGTTACATTATCTTCCCCATGGAATCATTCGTCCTCGAATGATGGGTAGGAACTTATTGAAACATTAAAAGTATGGAATAATGTAGACATGACATGAATACTAACGAAGGATATAGATGAGCTGAAACTTTAAAAATTCTATCATGTAGCTGAATTCTGACCTGATTTGACTTTATTGACTACCAGGAACTAATTCGTGCTTGGAGTTTAGAACTCAGTTGAGATTTCCATGATACAATCATTAATATAGAAATGCGAAGTGCTAAATTATATATCAAAAATTCCAAGAGTCACTAAGGATGGAATAAAGTATGCAATTTCTCATTTAGGGATTATCCCTCAACAAGACACGTATAAGAATCAAAGAGAAAAGAGGCTTCATGGCATCACCAAGTACACTTGTGTAAGCACGAATTGTGATTTAACGAGACCAAGATCGTACAAAGGTATTACAATGTCTGAGATAGAATACTTGGAAAACTGAGATCATGCACTAAACACTTATGAACTATGTCATGACTAAATATCTAAATCTAAAACTGATGCTAGGTATATGGACTAAGCTGAATACCAATTTGGACGAATGTGAACATTTTACCCCATAGAATGGACTTAATAGTGAAACTTTTGGTAGTAAGACTATATGAAAGATAAAAAACCATCAGAACTTGTCTGTCTGACTACTAAACTAAATTGCTGGCTATACGATCTAAATCATACTGATTGCTCATACCCAAATGGAGTATTTCTTCAACACTCTCCTATGGAATTCTAATAATATCAGGGAGCAAAGAATTTTGGGCATGTTCTAAACAAGATATCTGACTAAGGAATCACAACCTCGATACAACTCTATAGCTTGGAAATGGTTATATAAGTCATATGCTAGGATAGAATTACTAGGCCTTAGGCAATATAACTTCTTACTTTCAAGCTTAGCAATACTTCTCAAATACTCCCTCAGCTATACTATTTCCATTAAATACTATACTCATTTGATTCAACTTATAATTCCCAATGGGAATAGATAAATACATCTACTAATGTCTAAACTGAAATAAATCCTCTCACTGTGATCAAGCCTAACTCGAAATCAGAAGGTACAATATGCTAACTATAAAACTAGTCTAAACCATATGATTCAATCTTTTATATCTTTTTAGAGCTCACACCCTAAGCATAATATGCCTCACCACATCAATGACTAACTCTAAACTCTTACTATGGATTCACCAGCATATATTGCATTCCTCCACGTACACCCCAACATGACATTCAAGTCTATCATTACAACCATATATGAACTTCAAGGCAAACACCCACAAGGAATACTTCTCATATTCTCTAAACCTCTATCAACAACAACTTTCTTGCACTATTCTTAAGAACATTGTAACCACCCGAGATCCCATCCCAGGATGTCACACGGTGCTTATGACCCCAAAGGACCATAAGCTAACCTTTTACTGATATTTGTACCTGTATACTACATAAAATTTGAAATAAATGCGAAAACTATAAATAAGGTTCAACACATCTATACGTACTCAAAACTGAAAGATAAATTCCAATACATCAATTTGAAAAGCCCCTAACTGTCTGAACTATGGAGTTGATGGGACAGGTCCCCAACTAACTCCGTAAACTGAATAAATATAAAAAGAATCCGAAGCAATAATAATCAACTGAGATTTCATCCTTGAAAGAAGAGGACTCACTGCTACTGTTGCTAACTGGGTTGAACTGCTAAGGATACTTTGTATCTTGTGCCTCTGAGCCTATGGTGCCAAATAAAACACCATAGCACAAATGCGTCAGTACAAGAATGTACTGAGTATGTAGATGAGGTAAGGCTAAATGCAAAGGCTCATGCGTGCACAATATCTAAACTGAGTAATTATGAAAATGTCACATGAGAACAAATACATGAATGCACAGACCATAAACACAATCATCACAACTAGGTACTGAAAATCGAATACCACTTTACTGTAGACTGAACTCACTACTAAAACTGAAATACTGAATCACTAACTTATCTGATACTGATAATTGAGAATCTAGATGCACTTACATCTAGGACTGAATTCTGAGCTTACTACTTTTGACTGACAGGATTAAAGATCAACCTTTCTAACAGATGATATTCAGAAACTATTATGAATGATAAGAAATATGATTATGTCAAAATCTGACAACAAGGATACCCAATACAATTTGAGACTGTGAATCAAGCCTATCTGATGTCTTATCTATGAATATGATATCAAAGAACTGTATATGTGACCAAGCCTATCTGTCGGGATGGTCCCTGAATTAATAGAACTATCTAAGTTCCTCATAATGATAGATGACTATATCTGACAGTCCTAATTTCTTAAGATTGATACCGAAACTAAAACTGTGGGAAGTAGTTACTTAACCGATATGCCCCGATCTACCACAGGTGGGGTCCAACCTATGACCCCAGCTGAAAGGGAGTCAATACCGTGCCACGGGTAAAGACTCACTCTCTGGTCAAGACTCTTTGATGGGATGAACCTCACAGGAAGTCGACCTGAGGCAATATAATAGTCAACCTTTCTGACGGTGATAGCCTCTACTGATGGGGACTCTTGTATCCTACTCTGGCTGTGTAGTTTTAGAGTTTAGGGATTGCTACTAACAACTCCCGCCTCTCTCTATATAACGGGAGGAATTGTCATCCCTACCCTTTCTCGGTGCTAGTTTCTACTCCCAACTGAAGGACTCTGAACTGAACTTTCAGCTGAACACTAACTGGGATGAATCTAACACTGATCATATTTCTAAAATGATTCGACTGAGTTATGTTGAATTCACATGGTTTTGTATCTGACCAAATACTACTGAATCACGACATCTAACTGATGATACAAAATTTGAATAGATTACTCGATCATTACCGAGGCTAGAACTGAACACTGGAATACTACAAGATCTGAGTTAAGTACAACACTAAGGATAGATTACTATCGATACAGAGAATACCAAAATAATAGAGATTTATGAGATTTCTCAAGCTCTGTAACTGTCTGAGGATATAGAGTTTCTGTAGTTCACTGAGTTTTGAGAATCAGGGCTCGACTGGAATTATCGTGAAATTGACACGGGATCTATACAAAAGCTCTATTGTCGAGTATAAATACCCCCAGGACTCGATAACATAAAAGAAAAACATAATCATTCATTCATTATTACAACAATTTATGTATTATCACAATCAGTAAAAGGTCACTTCAAACATTCAAGGATCATCAACATCGGTTCACCATCATGTAATAGCCTAGGGTAGGCATTCTATTTGATTATACCCCATTCAATAAGGACTTATATCAAGTACTTCATACCTATATCAATCTTGCTGTCTATTCGGATATCACGTAATTTGGGGAAACTTCACACTATCATGTCATAAATTACTTGCTAACCACTTGGAATATATAGGAAGCTTGTCATATATGAAAAATTACTTACTTGGGAAAATTTACCACTATCTTGTCTAAACTTACTTACTGTGATCTTTCAACAACCATAAGACATGTATGGTTTTACGCCAACTTTGGGATTTCTTACTATTGTGGAGTAATTCGTTTACTTGGTCATTTGGTGATACACTTTGTTCTCAAAGTCTTATCCATGAAAGGGCGTGTATATAACAATATGCCATCCATCCATCCATCCATCTAGTCTCACTATTTAACAAAAATACTTGATTTCTAGTCTCTTAGAAATTTCATCAGACATGTTACATTCACAACTTAGGCATAGGTGTATTCATCGACATACTCACCCTAATCAACTAATTTTACATGTTTCCAACTCACATAATCTCATAGATTCATACTAACCATGTAAATATTCCATCTTGAAAATCATTCAACATCAACAACAAGAACACAAGCTATTTACCACATAAATACAACATAATAGGGCCAAGGCTTGATAATCTTGTAAACAAACATGAATCACAACCCAACCATAGTAAAAACATCAATTTCAACTCACAAAAATCATTAAAATTCATAAACATAAATTCTTTAAGATTTAGAAAAGGGTACTTGAGCTTCTTGGATGAAAAGGACACATGAATCAACATCTACATACCTTGTGGAAACTTTTTTCTTGAAATCTTTCCAAAGAATTCTTGGTTTCTCTTGATTCTCTCTTGATCTCTCTTAATTTGTGGAAGAATGAGAGAGGATTTTGGAATTTGGAAACCCTAGTTTTATTGGGTTGAGGAAGAGAAAATGAGGGTTGAAAGCCCTTAACTGAGTATATATAGAGGGTGGGGATAAGGTGAAAATACCAAAAATCCCTTGGAGATTTTAAACTGAAAAATCCCAATTTTTGGCCCTGGCGCGACATGCCGGGATCGCGGTCCTTCACTGGATTTGGACAATTGGGAAATTGCTCAGTGGCGCGATGTGGTGGGGATCATTTTGGAAACTTGTTGCAAACTGGAACTCACCGTGATGCAGAGGAATCACGGAAGTCCACTGGATTTTGGCGACTGCCATTTTGGCTAGCTCCGCGACTCGCCAGAATTCCAGGTGACACACTGTCTTACTAAAATGGGTCTAATTTTTCACCCGATTGTCCGATTTGGGTGAATTTGGTATCGATGGAAATCTTATTCAATGCTCTACATGACAAAAGGTAGAAATTAGAAAAATTACACACGATTCAAATTATTTCATACTTTTGAAGATATTCCTGAAATATTTTGACTTAGATTTTCGCTTTACCAAATACGCTCTAAGGCTCAGACTGGATGAGGATTTTGCGGGGTATTACATTATCTCCCCCTTGGGAACATTCTTCCTCTAATTTCGCTTGATAGAATGAGAAGACGGGTCAACAAAACTTACTCAAGAAACAGAAATATTTTAAGACATGCTTACGCAACTGGAATGACTGTCATACTGAGTGCTCACACTGGACTTGCATATTTGACACATGGAATACTCGACTGAAGATACTCATAACTGAATTCTCATAATCACACATGCATATCTGATGCATGGACTCATAACTGGAATGATCTCATGAATGCATAGCTGAACATACCGACAAGCTGAACTCTTTCTACAGAACGTGCTTATCTAATGTATGAATGTCTAACAAAACTGACTGAACTGACTTTCAAAGGGATGACTGACAATGCAATGACAACTGATGTTAACTTCATAAAGAAAATTTGAACATGCATCTGGACAAATCCAATGACATGCAACAACATAATACAGTGGGGCATCTCCCCCTTGGGACTCAATGTCCCTCCAAATACACTTCGCTAAAATACTGGGGCGGCGCATGGGATACTTACGGACTGGGTCATAATTGACCGGTCGAAATCTAAAACTCATGCATGACTCATGCTACCATATAAAGCTCAAAATGGGAGAAAAGCCTCTAGCAATGCGTGTCACAAGAATGAATGGCTCATAACATACTCGGGTCTAGTTCGGGGAATCTTCCTGATCAAGGAGAGCCTGACGTGCACGGAGTCTACCCTTCTGAGTCAGCACTCTAAAATCTCGCATTCTATGGCTGGTCTCTCCACACCTAAAGCACACATCACTACCGGCTCTGCACACACCTTTTTGTCTATTGCCACACTCTTTATAAAACGGATGGGTACGAACACCACTAGCACTACTCTGGGCTTTAGAGCTTGGCTTTTTATCAGAACTGACACCCCCGAACATAGGTGTGAGCACACTAGCTGAAGATGGAGAAGGAACTATAAATCTCCAATTATGCAGAGAACAACTACCATTCTGGGACCCTGCCTGAGAGAAACCACAACTACCTGTCTTAGCTCTCTTGCTCACACTCTCTCTCTCTTTCATCTTATCAACCTCAATCTGCCGTGCATGTATCATTAGCCTAAAAAGGTACATATCTCTATCGAGCATAGCCGATTTATACTCTTTCAATACATAACTCGACACCCCAGACAAAAACTTACTCATACTCACTCTAGGGTCAGCTACTAAGTCAGGAGCATACTTAGCTAATTGGTTGAACTTAAGACAATACTCTTTTACGATCATGGAACCCTGCCTTAGGTTTATGAACTCTTCTACTTTATCCTCTCTCATCTCCATCGGGAAAAACCTATCCAAAAAGGCACTCTGAAACTCTGACCAAGTCACAGGAGCTGCATCCTCCCCTCTACTCTTATCCCATATCACTACCCAATCATGAGCAACATTCTTTAGCCTATACGATGCTAACTCCATACTCTTCTCCTCAGAAACATGCATAATCTAGGTGATATTCTTCACCTTTTCTAAATAGGACTGGGGATCCTCACCTACTACTGACCCAAAGAATTTTGGCGGGTTCATTTTCATGAAACTTCAAACCCTGGCAATGATAGGATTCCCATCTTGCTGAGGTAGGAATGCAGCCTGAAGGTATCTCTGAACATTAGTTACGGTTTGGGCTAGTGACTAAAAAGCTTTTCGAAACTCTGCATGTGACACACTCTCATTCTCAGAATCTACCGGCTGTAGGGGCTGGTCATCAACCCTATGGACAAATTCTTTGCGAGGAGGTATACTCTGTAATTGGAAGAAAGAAATAGATTAGACTGAGGATTAACTTAAGCTCATTCTTATTCGCATGACATGATCACTGAAAGAATGGAAACTGCTTCTAAGAACATACCGTAGCCTCTTGTACTTAAATGTGGCGCGCTACACACCCTTGCACAAGACTCTACTAGATGTGGCTTTTCAGACTCCCTAGGACACTCTTGAACCTTAGTCTCTGATACCAATTTTGTAATGACCCGAGATCCCATCCAAGGACGTCACACGGTGATTATGACCCCGAAGGACCATAACTAACCCTTTACTGATATCTGTAACTGTAGACTACATAAAATTTAAAATAAATACGGAAACTATCCATAAGGTTCAACACAACTATACGTACTCAAAACTGAAAACTAAATTGCAATACCTCAATTTGAAAAGCCTCTAACTGTCTGAACTATGGAGTTAATGGGATAGGTCCCCAACTAACTCCGTCAACTGAAATAAATATAAACAGAATCTGAAGCAATAATAATCAACTGAGATTTCATGCTCGAAAGAAGAGGACTCACTGCTACTACTGCTAACTGGGTTGAACTGCTAAGGATAATCTGGATCCTGTGCCTCTGAACCTATGGTGCCAAATAAAACACCATAGTGCAAATGAGTCAGTACAAGAATGTACTGAGTATGTAGACGAGGTGAGGCTAAATGCAAAGGCTCTAAGGCTGAGTATGTACAAGAATGTACTGAAACATTTTGACTCGAATTTTCGCTTTACCAAATACACTCTAAGGCTTAGACTGGAAGAGGATTTTGCGGGGTATTACAAACATACACACCAATTTTCAACTAACCACGACATGTATCAAAGACTTGGCCTCAATCTTACTTCACATTTATAGCCTTAGCTAAAATGTCCATACAATGATCTTTTGTCAACAAGAAATATTTATTCTCTCCCATCTAAACAACTGTTCATCATCACTATCTAAACGTAGGGAGAGGTCACTGAAGGGCTAACACATAATTACTTGAAGCACGAAAGACTACTATACATAAGTTTAACCCTTAACTCAGGCCTGAGGAATAGAACATCAAAGGTATGGATTCATTAAAGAGATCTAAACTAAGGGCATACATGATATAAACTGGATTTCACTTGGATCATGAGTTTTTTTTAATAACTGATCATACTATGAAACATGAGTCTACAATTATCATAAGCAGTTCAACATAAGATTGGAGTTCATAGATTTCTGAGGAATGACTCGAATCATAGAGTGAAGTTGTTACTTACTTACTAGAAGCTCATAATGGACTTGAGTACGCATGAAGTATATTAACATTTGACTTTGGCATGGATCTATCATACATGACAGAGGTTTGGTATGATAATGAATGAAATCCAAGGAATATTCTAGAGTAAGAAGGGATCACTATCTCATCACAACTCTTATTGACATGCATCACAATCTAATCCTAAAAGATTTATTTGGTTCTTCACTAGACCATCTCCCTAGATCAAAGCAGACATTCTAAGCTTATGGGTCTACTTCATATCTTCGAGACTGAGCCATAATTTCTTCATTCTAATGTCTATACATAAATGCTAAACTCACAAGAATAAACTATAGTTCTAACTTACTGACTTCACTCTTGAACAACTATTTTTATATACCATCCTTAACTTTCTAGCTTGAATAATCATCATTAGAGACTTACACTCTTATTAGCAAACATATCTACCTCACTAAACACATAATCATAGCCTACTAAGATCACATTTCTATACTTACATTCTCCACAAACCATAAGAATCAAATTCCTATTTAAAAGACTCAACACCATCTATCCAAAACTTCTCAACTTTGCTATTAAGAACACTATGTACTATATAACTAGCCTTCTTCCACTTAGCAACCCAAGGGTACTACTAACTACACATGACACTTAATAACCTTAAAAAATAATGCAACCCCATATCACATTGGGCGCACCACTACATCATACCTACAACATCATACTTAATCTCAAATCAATAAATGTAAATTCTTGCATTCACTGTTTCAAGACTATTAGTTCACCTCCATATAACTAGCATCACTAACCAAACAATCATTATTTCCACTTTTATGATCATCCACTATTCAAACTTAGTGTCTAGTGCTAGACATGATTAACAACCCAACCTTACATACTATTCTAACTTGGAAGCTATAAAATAAAATACCAAGAAACACTAGTCCCCTAGAACTGCATGACAATAATAATCAGTCATAATCATGTAATATACCTTATTAAAATATGTTAGCACATTCTCTTTCTACATATTATGACTATTTACTCGTCTATACACCTAAATTACTTTCATAGCTCTATAAGCTTCAACTAAATTCCTTTGTGCAACCTCAGGGGAAGCTTAAATTAACAATACTTAACCACCAAATACTTTCATTAATAACCAATACTTTTCTAATAAAATAAATACCATCAATAACTCCTTTGATACTTCAAGCAAACAACAATTCACCTTAACTAATAAATCTTTCTCCATCTTCCACTAAACTAACAACCAAGGACATTTCACTTCACTACTAACTCTATCATATGGAAAAGTTAAACTAAATACATTCAATAAATCGCCATCACCACTTTTCTTGTCACTACACTTCTAAACCCATACTTCCAACTATAGGAAGGTTCAACTACTTATAAATCATTACACTCTAGGTTTTCAATATCCCTTGAATATAAACTCTATTTAACTATCTAGGTTCATACTATATCCTTTTATGAGCACTATCTGTACTGAAGTGTTAATGAGGAATCTAAATACATATCTTACTCTGTCTTAACTAAAGGACTCATAGGGATGAGGAAATAAATTTCAACTTGAGGAACTTATAACACATTATCGAGATTCTCTCAAGCCCTTTTTGTGACTTCTAAAGTTACTGATAGTAAAGCTGAGAGCATCATCTTAGGAGAAATTTGAACTTGCTAATCATGTTATCTCAAGAATAGAGCATAGATGAAGAAGTATGGATTAACAGTCGAATTGATAGAAGCTTCTAAAGGAACAACATTGCAAAATGATCTAGAGTAAGAAAGGAAACTTTTCTTAAATGCCCTGTAGCATCTCGAAGAAAAGTACAGATGTGTATGTACCATTCAGCAGTACTATACTAGACATGACATCATAGACACCCTAGGATACTTGAACTCTATACTTTGATACCAAGTTTGTAACGAACTGAGACTACCCCCTGGTCATTACCAGGTGCTTAGGGCCACAAGTGAAACCAAGTTAACCCTTATACTGGCATAACTCATGATCAACCGAATAAAACACATAAATTTGAAGAAAAATGCAGAAAACAATTTTTTTCTGAGCTTGATCAATACAAAGATACATATATATTAAGATGAATACAACTCTGCTTATATAAAACAAAACTTAAACTGAATACATCAACTATGTTGACTGTCTATGAAGACTCTACCATACTTACTATAGATAGTTGGGATGGGAATCCAACTACCACTAATCAATATATATGAGTAAGAAAATAAATTATATAAATAACATCTAACTAAAGTCCCCAAATTAGGAGGACTCATAATCTGCAGGTCAAAATCTAAAACTATCTGATTATGATGTACATGCTACAAATGGTACCTACATTATTAAATAATATACCACATAAACGTATATATCGATCAGTACTTTTGGAATGTACTGAGCATGTGAAGGTGACCATAAGTAAAAACCATATCTCAATGTTCATATAAACTTGTAAAATAATGCATGATAAGAGTAGGTGACTCACATTGGCTTGAATAACTGAAGGCTGAAAATCATAAATCATAAGAAACAAAGCATACTATATAAATCTTATGAGCCATAACACTTAGTTCTAAAAGTTGTACTTTTATTCTCTTTAGGACTAAGGAATTAGAGACTTTGGGAGGTTCTTCTAACTGACATAAACTATGTGAGCTGTCATGGAGTTCAACATCTTACCCACATTGGGAGAGCTGTTCTACCCTTTCCATCAAAATAAAACCTTGACTTAAGTAATCACTATCTTAGCCCACTATGGCTAAATCATAAACCTACGGTGGTGCATAGTTATAGTGCATGAGACCTTTGAAATCATACCCAACTCAGTGCTAAATACTACTCTATACTTATTGCTTAGAACTTTAGGAAATCAACCTTAAAACAACTCAAGGGTTTATAATGAAACCAATTATCCTTCTCTTTTAAAAATATCAAACTATATGAATAATGTGGATTCCTTATCTTAGTTTAGGATCAAAAGATCAATTTCTTTCATAAATCCTGGTAAAAAATTCATAAGAGGGGCTCAAAATCATAATCTTATTGAGATATCAATACTTCAAACTTAGTGCTTTCAAAGCCATTCTTTAAGCTCTTGAAAACTCATAGGAAAATGTCATGCTCAATATACTTCTTGAAATACTTCAACAATATTAAGGTAATGAAATCAAAATCATAATATCATGCTTAAAACTCAATTATAAATCTATAAATAATATCACAAGCATGAAGATGTGACAATAGATATGCAATTCAATATTTAAATCACTTGTAACATCATAATCTTCAAATAATGACAATTGGGTATGAACCTAATTTGAGAAATATGAAATATTAAATAAAGATCAAGATTTGGGCGCAAGGATCAAAGGTATCCTTGTTCATAAACCCCACATACCTTAATGGTGATGAAATTGAGAAAAGATTGGACCTTTAAGCTTGATTGTGTAAACCCTAGTTGTTTCTCTCCTCTTGTGTTGTAGATGAAGAACTAATGATGTTAACAGGGTTAAAATAAGTTTAGGAGCTATAAATATCATGTAGTTATGTTTAGGAATGTTTAAAAGGTATCAAATGACTTAGTTTCCCTCATAATAACTCAAAAATAAAATGTCTAAGTCGTTGTGCCATGGGGTTTGTGTCATAAAAGATATGGTAAACTTTAAGATTTTCATCATTATCCCTATAGAAAACCCTTTCCAATGAACATTTGTGATTATAAGTCGACACACACCCCTTTGCAAAGCCATAACCTTTTGCTTGGGTGTTGGATTAAGGAAAAATTGATATCGTTGGAAAGCTAAATAGATTATCCATGATTTGGTGGGTCTTGATATGAAAAATTCTATGTATATCAAAATTTATACACGTTCAAAGTAGACCCTTATAGAATCGAATACCAAACTATGGACGAATCAAAGGTTCTTAGCTCAAATTTGTTCTAAGTGATTCCTAGAATATTTTTCACCTAGAAATCACTTCACACACTATGATAAAAATCATGAAACTTATATTAACATGGGAATCATTTTTATTAGGGCTTATACGCATAAGAACAAAGGTTAGAATTCTAGCACAAAAATATGGGGTGTTACAAAAAGCTTATTCGAGCACTGGATTGTGATTTAGTCAGTTTCATTAGATTTGAAATTTCTGTTTTAGGTTAGTAGCATATTTAGTTTGTGTCCCGAGTCCTTTTTGTGATTTTTAAGCATTTGTCAAAATACTAGTTTAATGGCCTTGATGTGGTTTTGGGGGTAACTTTGCTGATGAAGACCTCCTTTATGAAATTTGATGATTCCATTAGGACTGAAATGTATTTTATGATCAATTTGCACAATTGGTTCATGTTTATAGGGTTTCAAATAAGTTTCGAGGGTCAAAACCAAGTTTTGGAAATTGTTGGTACTGGTAGAGTCGCTTAAGCGGTTGTTTGACTACTTAAGAGGCCTTTGACCATTTGATCAAGTATATTAAGAAACTATTTGATAGATTAAGTAATATTTTAACCCGTTAATCAGATCGCTTAAGTGGACAAAGTGCCGCTTAAGCAGAAATCACTAAGTTTAGGACCAAACAAAATTCATTTCATATTTTTGATATTTTGGGAGCTAGGAAGCTCCATTTTAGGCGATTATTGATGGTTTTTTCTCGTATAATCATTTTATGTGATTCTACCTTTATTTTGTTTATTTATGAAGCTTATACAACTTATTTTCATGATTTTTAACCATAAAGTTAAAATTTGAAATTCAAAGTTAAGAAATAAAAAGTTCTTTATTTGACAGTCGATTTGGAATAGATTTTCATCACTTTTTGAGATTCAAAGTCCTTGTATCATGGGTAAATAGATTTTGGAAAAACTTTTCAAAATTTCTCATTTTATACCATGTTTGATAATGACGTTTGGGGTTTTCACTCGGTAAAATACAAAATAATTTTGTTTATCTCAAATCCGATTTCAACCCATTTTTAGTTGGGAACCCTAAATGTATGGGAACATGATTCATAAATAAAATTTCGGGTCTAAACTTTTTAAGGGTCAATTTTTAAAGTACTTTTGGATCCAAAATAAAAGTAACTAATATGGATATTATTGGACTCCTTTTGACATGTAGATGTCATGTTTTACTAGATTAGACGTGCTTGGTTATTATTAATGGGAGTAGATCTTTTGGTTGATGCTTTGGACTGTGTTTTGTCTAGTGGATCTTCTTCAAGGTAAGCTGAGATGTACCTTGACTCTTTTTATGAGGTGTTCATCTGTCGTATGCTTATTTTTTTCTGTGAGGTAAATTGCTTAGGGTTTGAGGGTCCTGCTTAGGTTAAATGGTGAGCATCTCTGGGGTACCGAGTCTATTGGTTGGTTGTAGTAGTATAATATTTTATCTTAGTTATTCTTTCTGCTTGTAATTATTAGTAGAGTAGATTGTTGACAAGTGGCCTATTGATCTAGAGTTAATTATTAGTGGGTAACTATTTAAGAGCTTGAATTGTATTTACTAGACTTTATTATGACTATTTTGGATTAGCGACCTTATAAGGGATAACTATTTTATTATTGTAACAATTTATGTAATTATTATGGTTTACTATACCTTGAGATTAAATGGGTGATAGTATAGTTAATTAGTTAAGAATGGGAACCTTGGTTTATTTATTAGGTAACCGAATGAAGATGATTCTTAGGGCATATTTTTATTTAGCAGAGTTTTCCTTTTAGTAAATTCAGTCTAATGGCGTTATATTTGGAAATGACGGGACTTATTACATGAAATGAGTTAGGTTTTTGGGTAATTTCTGCTATATACTTGCATTATTAGATTTGTTTGGTATTTTCATGTAGCCCGTGTGAGGGATTGTGTGAATATTATCAACTTGAGAGTTTATTATGATATTGTGATGTCCTTGTGGGGCTAGTATTGCACTTAATTATGCATTAATTGCTTTATTATAATAGTAATTCCCATTGGAGGATTGGCATGAATTGTCATTATAGACTTTATTTGTCCATCAAATCCCTTTATTGTTGTTGGGATGCCCATGTGGGGGATTGAATTGATATTATATGCCTCATTTATGCATTAAATTGCCTTATCATTTTTGTGATGCCTGAGAGGGGGCTTAGATTTAAATGATAGTATTGATGTCTTACATGACTTTGTATTCCAGTGGGGCTATGTGATAGTTTATATCATGAATTATTGACATCATGATTTGATTTTCTGTTAAATTATAGCTGTATTGAATTGATTATTATCTTTATAGTGACTATTTCAAAGAATTATATCATTATTTCATCTACATAGATTCATGAGATTTGAACTACTGAGAAACATTGCTTTAGAAAAAAATGAAATACATTACAAAACCCTTAACAAAAGGATGTGCCAACATGGCGATTGATATATGAGTTGAGATTGTAAAAGTATACGGGTTTTGAATCCCCTATGGGTCCTGTCCTAAAAGCATTGAGGTTTGAAAGTTGTATATGATGCCATGTGATGACTTACATTAGTAGCATCTCATCATTTTCATCACTATATTGCTTTTCATTTCATTCCTTGGTGTGATTTGATATAGCCTTTGATTATCTACTTTTGTATTTAATTATCATGATTTAACCTTGTTTGTGATATTCTGTATACTACTGTCATTTTACTACATTACATCATATTATACCATTTTTTGGTTTATTTAGAGGTTGAGATATTTAAGACATGGGCTATGGCTATGGCTTGAGCGGATAGACTATTGTGTCGTACCTACTGACAACATGATTTTCACGACCTAAACATGTCATGAGTGGAACCCACACTAACCCTCTGATGGGAGAACCAACTAACCCCATAAACCATCCAACACTTAGCTAAAAATAGGCAGCTACACCAATCACATAGGCAAAAACCAATATCAATATCTCAAATATAAAAAGTAACATTTCTTTATGAAGAATAAACTTTCCCTTAGAACCTAAAAGTCATCATACCCAAAAGCTAGTAAATGTCAAAAAACGGATGCAACCCCATATCCAAAGTAAGGTCTAAGTCCAAAATAATGGACTAAAGAAAACAAATGAAATACTAATGGTAGATTAGTAGATGTTGATCACCCTTGAGATTGAATATGGTCTGAATCACAACTGAGGTTGCAAAACAATCGCTGGAATATGCTCTACATTAAAAAAAAAAGAACATCACATGTAGTATCAACACACAAGAAATACTGGTGTCTCGGTAGGGTCATCGACCAACCCAAAATAAGAAATATGAACATATAACCATAACATAGTACAACAAGACAACCATGAACCCTATCATGCACTATATTTCAAGTTCAATGCACTTTACTTTTTTAATAAGTAGAATATGAAGTTTAGACAATATGAGTCAATAAGGATAATAAGTTAAGTCAAACTATGACCATTAACAAGACTCTATGTTAACACCCATGACACAACAATCATATAATTCATATCCCAAATACACAAGTAGTAGACAACACAGAGTTATGCCACAACTTTCAATTAACTCGCAATACTAAAGGATCAATAAAAACAATAACAATGGTAATTATCATATATCCCGATTTACATAAAGAGATTATCTTTGGCAATTAAGCACATAAACTTGGTTCTGTCAGGAAACAAACATATAATGACAACCCTAAAGCCTTGTTCACTAAAGGAGCTAGTATAATCAAGAAAATACATAATCCTCGATTCACTCAAGAAATCATTACGCTCACCAAGTTAATTACATGCGATTAACAATTAGGATATCAACAATCATTCACTTTCCTTGAACATACATTATATAAGCAATACTAAGGAATAGTTATGATGCACACATTAAATAGATAGGTTTCAACTATATTAAAACCTTATCTACCTTAATCCAAGCTTGAAATGCTTTAATGAACTTAAGCTTTCCCCTTCCTTGTTATCTCGACTTGATTATGGTCAAAAAATAGCAATATAACACATAATAAATCAAATGAACTATAATATTGAGGATTACAACCTTAACCCAAACCCTAAGGATAATTTTATGATTATTCTCCCTATTCTAGGGTTTCCCCACCATAAATTTACCTTTAAAATACTAGTTTCATGGTTACATTAGTGAATTATTGTCATGCAAGAGTAAATTATTAACCTTTAACTAAAATCCAAGGGTTTTACACCTAATTTACCCCCTAGTGAAAATTCATCTATGTATAGATAAACCCTCCCTAAAACCCATAGACTAGTAATTCTAATGTTTAGGAATCAAAAAACTATTAAATGGTTATAAATAACTTTTCTTTACGAAGAATTCTAGTGCAAAATAGGTGAAAATCGCCCCACATTACCTGAACCCCCCTAAAACATATTTAGAAATAATAAATGGTTTTTAGTATGTAATTAGATATTTAACCCACTATAGTGACCCAATCCCGCTATAACAGGATCACTATTGTGGAATTCAACCATTATAGAGGGATTGATCGACTTTGACTTTTGATATAGCAAAAATTTCTCTGCTAGAGTTATAACCCCATAATAGCTTGCCACCTACTGTAGTGGGTGTTACTAGTCATAATTCAAAAAATCTCCCAATTTTGCCTTTTACACAATGCACCCTCAATCCATGACATCCTGGTCTAACCTTGTTATGTCAAGTTTGATATTGGGAGTTCTACTAACACAAATTCACTTCTGAAAAATCCTACGGATTTCTTATCATCTTAACTAACATAAAATCATGATAAACATTATTAAATTCACCCAATCTATTATTGGATTTCCCTATACCAAACCTTGCTTAGATTTCATTCAAGACTAATCTAGCTTGAGAATTCTAATTCCCAATCTTGGAAACATCTTAACCTAAATTTTTGCATGATTGACTTACCCATAATGATGAAAAGGGTCGTTAAAACACATACCAATTTACCTTTGTTCATCTTCGAATGAAATACGAGGAAAATGAGCAAATTCAAGAATAGAAATAGTATCGGTATCCATAAACAAGTGAGGGTACGTCATCGGTATGTCCTTTTCAGTTTCCCAATTGGATTCTTCAATAGAATGATGCTTCTACTGTACCTTTACTAATGGAATATTCTTTGTCCTCAACTTTCATACATATGGATCAAGAATTAAAACTGGATCTTCCTTATAAATAATATTATTATCTAACAAAATTAAGTCCCACATGATAATGTAATCTCTATCCCAATTGTATATCTTAAGCATGGATACATGGAACACCTGATGGACCCCCAACTAGCTTGGTAGCAGTGCCAACCTATATGCTACCCCATCCACATCATGAAAAACATCGAATGGAGTGATATATTGAGGGTAAAGCTTGACTTTCTTAACAAATGTTATGATTCCTTTCATAGAAAATATCTTTAACAAAACTTTTTCACTAACATTGAATGACATGTTCCTCATTTTACAGTCTGCATACTCTTTTTTCCTACTCTGGGATGCAAAAAATTTGGTTAGGATAAATATCACCTTTTCTAATATTTCTTCACCAAATCAGTTCTTAAAAACTTCTATTACAACCCAAACCATGGTGGCCGTGAAGAATATCTCAAGTCCACCGAGGACCGGAGACCACCCCTTTCGCCTAACTAAATAGGACATAACACATCTAGAAACGACTGACTTCTGAACATATAGCAAGATAGAAATAATAGAAACTCAAAGTTTATGAAATGTCAGCCAATAATACCCAACTACAATAATATCCACAAAGACTATAAATAATACCAAAAATAAATCTAAGTCAGTACATGTCCCAGACTTTGACAATGACAATAATGATGATAATGTCAATGATAATGTAAGCACTTCAATTCTAGATCATGAAAAGAAACTGATGAAATAACCAAGTCTTTCGAATAACAGAATATCATCACTTCACCACTAACGATCGAAGAATCAAGCTGATCCACCTAACACTGTGCAAGAAAAGTAGAAGTATCTCTAATGTCTTCATCATGTGGGGATACAACATTTGGAAATAGTTAGTTGTTGAGCATGAAATGTAACTCAGGGATAGGGATAAAATAGTGTCTAGTCAAACTCCAATTTAAAACCATGTGGACAACATCATAAACATACATAAGTAATATGTCGAGATAGGGATCAAGGCATAGCATAAAATAAAACATTATCCTGGACTATATTGCTCAACCATCATAACAAGCACCCACAGGCTATATAGGTTCAGCTTCCCCTACTCAAAGGGCCCTAATGCATGTTAGTTGCACGAACTATAGGTATCAAGAAAGACTAGGGAATTCCCCAACCCTACGTCAATCTAAGATACAAATATAAATTAATAGTGTGAACCATGCACACAGGTTATCAAGACAAAACCTCATATCGGCAAACACGAGTTTACAGTAAAAGTCATCCAAGACCCACACCTTCATGACTTAGCTATATAACCCTAAGAAATACCCTAAACCTTGTATCTTCCATAATTTTTTACCCTTGAACATTTTGTGAATTATACGACTATATCATACCACTCTTATGGAGTGGATACTGTTTGAAGTCCTTGGTCATATGTTGGTTAGTATCATATTAGCCAAGTTCTGTTCTTGGTATTATAAGGCATTATACTAGTCATATGTTAGGGTACCAAAAGTATAGTGCTAAATCGTATGTTATCCAAAGTCTAGCCTAGAGGATTCTACTTAGGGTATGATTTGAGGGTACTTGTTGTATGGTATAGGTACGGTTTAGCCTAAGGTGTCATATGATTGACAGAATATGGGGTTCAATATTTTTATCAAGGTACGAGTTGAGGGTACCACTCGTATGATGTGGGTATGATTTGAGGGATCCAATCATAACTTTCTGCGCATATTTTTCAGTTTTTAAGCTGAGGGTATTCCGGACATTTCCCTCCCCAAAACCCTTACAACCCTACATTTTATAAAATATTTTAGCCTCTCATAACACACTTTTACAGATCAAAACATTTTCAAAAATCCTCTCTAAACTCTCTATTAATGATTGAGCTAGGGTTTCTATAAGGTGTTCATCTAAAGGCTCAAGAGTCATGTTCTTTTAGTTAATCTTCATGAATAATGAATGTGACTCTTCTCTCATTGTTAGTTCACAAAAATGATGTGTTTAAAACTTTGTTTATGAATCATTAAGATTTTTTTAAAACAAATGTTGACAGTTTTGTTGCATATTGTTAAGTATTGTTTTCTCTTAGTTTAAAGTATGAATATACATGTTTGAATAATGGTTTTTCACGTGTGGGTTCTTGATAATTATGGTTTAACAATTGGGTCATGGTTAAACCTTAACTTGATTGTTTTTACTTTTGTTTTTGTCTTAGTAAAGGTATGCCCTCAATTGTGTTAGTGAAAATTCCTAGGAGAAAAATATTTTCACTTAATGAATTAGGTTTTGAACTATTACTTGGTATAAGAATGTCAATGAAAAATAAATAATTTTATAAAAATGTGCTTTGAACTATGGGATTGGCCTAATAATGTAAATGATTCGTAAATAGTTTCATGAAAGGCTTTGTTTGCCATATGTTTAATTGAATGGTAACCTTGGTGGTTTAAATGTCTAAATAGGTTCTAGTCCCTAAATTTTGAATTGACTAGATGGCTTTGTTTAGACAATGGGTTTGAGTCCCCAGGTCGAATGATAATGGTTATGGCATGGTGTACATTTGCAAGTGGTGTTGGTATGACGATGCCAACAAGATGCCTTTGGTAATTAGTTGGACTATAGTTGTATGCATGTGTAAGAATGTTTCAAATTGGGATTTAAGCAGGATATGTTGCCAAGCCGTAAAAGTTGAGTACGAAGGAATAACACTAAAAACTGCGCTAGCCGGTGCGGGTGTCTATATGACTGGGAGGTTCAAGTCCCCCTAATGAATAAATGAATGGGAGGTTTGAGTCCCCCATATTATATATATTGGTGTTAAGTTACCTTGATTATGCTGGGAGGTTTGAGTCCCCTATAATGGCATATATGGATATAGATATTCTATTATTCGTTCGGCTACACACACTGGTCCCTTCCAACTGGGGAGGGCTGGACCCATATAGACCGTGAGTGCCTTGATTATGAGATTTATGCTACAGAGCCCCGGTTAATGTTTTCAAAGTTTATACTAATCCTTGTTCCCTCTCCCAGAACTATATATATATACATATTTGTGATTGTGTATGATAGTTTAGCTTATTTTTACATAATGGAATTATTTTGTCCTTATCCCTGAGTTACATGTTCTACAACTGCTAACTGTCTCTGAACGTTGTATCCTCAAGTAATATAGGGACTGTAGCTTCTTCTTCTTTTCTTGCACAGTGACCAGGTGATCCAGTGGTGATATTTCATACTTCAGAAGGCATTCATTTCCTTGTATTTTACTCTTTAACTTAGTCTTGATTTAGATATTATTTTTGGCAATTGTCGGGGGTATAACCCCGATATATAATTAACTTCAGTTTTGTAGAGGCTTTGTGGATTACTATGGACTTGGGTGTGATGGTTTAGTATGTTTTTTGAGGGATTGACTTAGATACTTTATGAGTTATTATTAGTCTTACTTTTGGTATCATGTTATATGTTTAGAATTCATCCGACACTTTTGGGTCCACCTGGGATAACAAATACCCGCAATGTCCAGGCCTTGGTCAGGTCATGACAAAGTTGGTACCAGTTCTTAGGTTTATGGTAAATTGGGTGTCCGCAAAGCCGTGTTAAGTATAGTCTCTTTTAAGGGTGTGTAGTGCACCACACTTATAGGAGAGAGGCTATGAGATATTTAGGAATGTTTTCCTTTGTTGTTGTCTTATTTTCGAGCTATAAAGTCTAAGGTGATGGATTCTTCTAATTTTTGTTTGCTCGTCTTTCAGATCATGACCCCAAGATGATTTGATGTTCATACAAAATCTTCTTTCCTATTTGAGGAAAATGCAGATGGAGCTTATCCAACTCTTGGTGTCCAGACTCGGTCAAGGGTTACTGCATTTGAATATCCTTAGGGGGTTCCACCTACCCTCATGAATCCTGCTTCTGAGGGTGACACCCATACTCAGTCGCCTCCCGAGGAGGCTACTAATGCTGAGCTTTGTCTCTCTATTACCATATTGACTCAGTTGGTGACATCTCAGTCTCAATAGTTTGGTTTTACTAGTATTTCTATAGGTTCATCTGAGGCTACTT
Source organism: Capsicum pubescens (assembly GCA_030864215.1). Lineage (NCBI taxonomy): Eukaryota > Viridiplantae > Streptophyta > Magnoliopsida > Solanales > Solanaceae > Capsicum > Capsicum pubescens. Next base: position 125,286,083 of record CM061544.1, read on the forward strand.
GAGTTGTCCAATTCATAAGGTTACATCCCTCAATATTTATGGGTGTAAGGGTTGAGTAGGATGCTCAAAGCTTTATTGATGAGATCGAGAAAATATCATGCTTCGAAAGAGAAAGGTGTTGAATTTGCAACCTACGAATAGAAATATATGACGTACCAATTGTATAAGGAGTGGGAGCATTCGAGAGGTGAGGATAATATTTTAGTTGTATGGGATATTTTTCTAGTACATCTCTGGACTGGTTCTTTCCTCGTGAGTTAAGGAAAGCTAAAGTGGAAGAATTTGTTAACTTTAAATAAGGAAGGATGATAGACAAGGTGTATGACTTGAAATTCCATCAATTCTCCAGATATGCTCCTGAATTGGTATCTAATATGAGAGCACAAATAGGAAAGTTTACTTTGAGATTGTCTCATGAGTTGATCCTTGAGAGGAAGGTTGCCTTGTTGATCAAGGACATGGACATCTCCAGATTGGTTATGTATATACAACAAGTCAAAGAGGAGAAGAAGAAACAGGCTGAGATTCGTGAGTGGCAGAGTAAGAGGTCACAGTTTTCAAAATTGAGTTGGGGGAATCCTAACTCCTATTCAACGACTAGTGATCCGTACCCAAATAAATTAGGAGATATACGTTCTAAGGGTGGTGATTCTTCTAGGGCACAAGGTGCCCAATCTCTGGCCAGTGGGTCCTAATTAGCAGCGTCCTATCCTCTTTGTAGATTTTGTGGTTAACATCATTGTGGTCAGTGTAAGAAGGGGAGAAACCGATATTTTATGTGTGGTTAGATTGTTCATATAAAGCAAGATTGTCCCTCTAGAGTTGATTTTGGGTAAAATAAGATTTTTGTTTCCTCTTCTTCAGCTCCTACACGGAAGGGCGCTACCTTTGGCTCCGATACTGGTCGAAATCACCTTTATGATCTCACTACTCGTTAGGAGTTTGAGGTGTTTCCAGATGTTGTTACTGGTATGTTTAAACTCTTTTCCCATGATCTATACTATTTGCTTGATCTGGGGTCCTCTCTTTCTCTTATGTGACCTCATTTGTGGCTGCGCATTTTGTTTTTGGTATTGAGTGTCTGTCGAACCCTTTTTCTATTTCTAACGCAGTAAGAGACTCTGTAGTTGTCAGAAGAGTCTACAGGGGGTTTTGTGGTAGATATTGGTAGTAGAAAAACTTTGGTGGACTTGATAGAGTTAGACATGGTTGATTTTGATATTATTCTGAGAATGAAATAATTACCCTCTTTCTATGCTACCTTAGATTTTTGAACTCATAAGGCCGTGTTCAATTTCCTTTATGAGACAATTGTTGAGTGGGAAAGTGGTTCCCTATCTCCTAAGGGAAGGTTTATATCATATCTTAGATCCCAGAGATTAATTTCCAAGGGGTGTCTCTATCAGCTTGTCCAGGTTAAAGATTCTTACTTAGAAGGTCCTTTTTTGCATTCAATTCATGTGGTGAATGAGTTTGTTAAGGTCTTCGCTGATGACCTTCCTGATGTCCCTCCTCATGGGGATATTGACTTTGGTATTGATCTCATTCCAAACACTCGTCCAATTTCTATTCCCCCATATAAAATGGCTCTGATAGAGTTGAAATAACTCAAGGAGCAACTAAAGGATCTATTAGACAAGGGTTTCATCTATCCTAGTATGTCATCGTAGGGTGTACCAGTGTTGTTCATACATAATAGGTATGGTTCCCTTCAGATGTGTATTGATTACCGATAATTGAATAAGGTAACAGTGAAGAACAAGTATCCCCTTCCAAGAATTGATGATCTGTTTGATTAGGTTTAGGGTGCCAAATTCTTTTATAATATTGATCTTTGGTCCGGGTATCATCAATTAAAGATTAAGTTGGTGGATATCCCTAAGATAACTTGTCGTACCTTATATGGGCATTTTGAGTTTTTGGTTATATCTTTTGGGTTGACCAATGCCCTGGCGGCATTTATAGATTTGATAAATAGTGTTTTTCATTATTTTCTAGATTTGTTTGTCATTATATTCATTCATGACATCTTAGTGTACTCTAAGAGCAAGGTGGATCATGCCAATCACCTTCATCTTGTGTTGCAAACCTTAAGAGATCAACAGTTGTATGCTAAGTTCTTTAAATGTTAGTTCTGGTTGAATGCCGTAACTTTTTTGGGTCATGTTGGTTCTAGCTTGGGTTTTGCCAAGGATTATAGGAGGTTCGTGGAGAGTTTTTCTTCTATTACTACTCCATTAACAAAATTGACTCAAAAGAAGGTAAAGTTCTCGTGCTCTGATGTTTGCGAAGGTGAATTTGAGAAGCTAAAGGATATGTTGACTTTAATTATGGTCTTGACTCTACCTGAGAGTACTAAAGGTTTTGTGGTCTATTGTAATACGTCCCGAGTTTGTTTGGGTTGTATGTTGATGCAACATAGTAAGGTGGGTACCTATGCCTCTAGAAAGTTAAAGGTTCATGAGAGAAACTATCTGATCATGATTTGGAATTATTAGTTGTGGTGTTCGCATTGAAAATATGGCGTCACTATCCTTATGGGGTGCATATTTACATCTTTTCCGATGATAAGAGCCTACAGTATATGTTCACTCTGAAAGAGATTAACCTTGGGCAAAAGAGATGTCTTGAGATTCTCAAGGATTATGATATGAGTCTTCACTACCACCCAAGTAAAACTAATGTGGTTGCTTATGTTCTTAGCAAGTTATCCATGAGTAGCTTATCGCATGTGGATAAACATAAGTGGGAGCTGGTAAAGGATATTCACCATTTAGCTAACCTTGAAGTTCATCTCGTGGACTCCAAGGATGGTGGTGTGGTTGTGCAATAGGTGTCTTAGTCGTCTCTTGGTTTGAATATAAAGGAGAAACAGGTGTTAGATCCTCTTTTAATAAATATTAAGGATGATGTGGGTAGGCAAAAGGCGATGGTCTTCAACATCGGTGGAGATGGTATCTTGAGGTACCAAGGAAGGTTGTGTGTTTCGGGTGTGGATGGGTAACGAGGTAGGAATTTTGCTGAGGCCCATGAGTCACGATATATAGTTTATCCCGATTCAACAAAGTGATACCATGATCTTAAGGAGATGTATTAGTGGAATGGTATGAAATAGGATCTGGCCGACTATGTGGATAAGTGCATGGTATATCAACAAATGAAGGTGTAGCACTTAAGTCCCAGTGGGTTACTTCAAGAGATTGAGTTACCGGTGTGGAAGTGAGAGCTAATTAATATGGATTTTATTACCAGCCATCCGCGATCGCGGAATTTATGTCACTCCATTTGGGTTATCGTAGATAGGATGACTAAGTCCGCTCACTTCTTGCCCATGAGGACTAGTTTTTCTGCCGAGGATTATGCGATGTTGTATATTCAAGAGCTTGTAAAGTAGCATGGTGCTCCTGCCTCGGTTATCTATGATCATGGTACCTAATTCTCATCGTATTTCTGGCATTCTTTTCAGTGTGGTTTGGGGACCAAAGTGAGTCTTAGTATGGCTTTTCACCCGCCGTCGGATGGGCAAGGTGAAAGAACTATTCATATCTTAGAAGATATATTACGAGCCTGTATGTTTGACTATGGTGGTAGTTAGTACGACTATTTTTCTTTGATTGAATTTTCTTATAACAATAGTTATCATTCTAGCATTAGTAGGGCACCGTTTGAGGCATTGTATGATAGGAGGTACAGGTCTTCTATTTGGTTGTTCTGGTTGGTGAAGCAGAAATGTTTGGCCCAGATTCGGTTCACCAAGCAATGGAAAAGATGAAGGTAATTTTGGATAGGATTAAGACCGCCCACAGTTATAAAAAGTCCTATGTGGATATAAGGGGAAGGGATTTGTAGTTTGAGGTTGTAGATTAGGTGTTCTTGAAGGTATCTCCCATGAAAGGAGTGATGCGGTTTGGGAAGAAGGGGAAGCTTAGTACCCGATATGTTTGCCCATATATGGTTTTGAGAAGGATTGGTAGTGTTGCATATGAGTTGGATTTTCCCTCTAGCATGACTTCTATTCATTGGGTATTCCATATGTATATGTTGCGGAAATATGTGGGTGATCCTTCGTTGGTTGTCACTTTGGAGGACATTGGTATTTCGGATTCCTTATCCTATAAGGAGGTCTTAGTAAGGATCTTGGATTGGCAGTTTTGCCGGTTGTTAATGAAAGACGTGGCTTCGGTGAAGGTTTTATGGTGGAACCAAAAGTCCAAAGAAGCTACTTGGGAAGCCAAGGAGGACATGAAGTAAAAGTATCCATTCCTGTTCCCGATTCCAAAAACTCATGCTTGAGGTATGTGTTGTCCTCTACATCCTTGCTTTATGTCATGTTAAAGATACATTAAGATTCCTTGATGTTTTGTAATAGTAGAGATGTTTAGAGTTTAATCGTATTTTTAGTTCCTCGTCCCATCATTTGAGGACAAATAATTCTAAGGGGGGAAGAATAAAAGACCCCGAACCATGGCCCTTGCAAAATTTTCTAAGCCTTGAATATTCTTTGAATCATATGAAAACATCATACCACTCATATGGAGTGGATATGGTTGGAATTCCTTGGACATATGTTGGTCAGTGACACATTGGACAAGTTATGTTCTTGGTACGATAAGGCATCATACTAGTCCTATGTTAGGGTTCAAGAAGTATAGTGCTAAACTGTATGATATCCAAAGTCTAGCCTAGAGGATTCTTCATAGGTTTTGGTTTGAAGGTACTTGTTGTATGGAATGGGCACCATTTAGTCTAAGGAGTCATTTGATGGAAAAAATATGGTGTCCAACATTCTGATCAATGTACGAGTGGAGGGTACCACTTATATGATATGGGTACGACTTGAGGGATCCAATCATACCCTCATATGCATATTTTTCATCTTTTAAAATGAGGGTACTCCAGACATTTCCCACCTTAAAACCCTTAAGACCCAATGTCTTATAACATATTGTTCCCTCTTATAACACACTTTGATGGATCAAAACACTCTAAAAAATCCTCTCTAAACTCTCTCTTATAGATTGGGCTGGGGTTTCTACAAGGTGTTCATCTAGAGGCTCAGAAGTCAAGTTATTTGGGTTAATCTTCATTAATTAGGCATGTGACTCTTCCCTAATTGTTAGTTCATGAAAATCATGTGTTTAAAACTTTGTTTATGAAACGTTAAGGGTGGTTTTGAAAACCAATGTTGAGGGTTTTGTGGCATATTATTGAGTATTGTTTACTCTTGGTTTAAATAGTGAATATACATATTTTAATAATGGTTTTTCACGTGTGTGTTCTTGATAATTATGGTTTACCAATTGGGTCATGGTTAACCCTAAACTTGAGGGTTTTTATTTTTGTTTTGGTCTTACTAAAGGTATGCCCTCAATATGTTTGTGAAAATGCCTAGGAGAAGAATCTTGTCACATGATAAATTGGGTTTTGAACTAGTGCTTGGTATAAGAGTGTCAATGAAGAATAAATTATTTTGTAAAGGTCTTGATGTCCATAAATTGAATTGAAATGTGCTTTGAACTAATACATTGGCCTAATAATGTAAATGATTGGTAGATGGTTTCATGAAAGGCCTTGTTGGCCATAAGTTGAATTGGATGGTAACTATGGTGATTTACATGGCTAAATGGATTTGAGTCCCTAAATGTTGAATTGAATTGACAGTTTTGTATAGACAATGGGTTTGAGTCCCCAGGTCGAATGATAATGGTTATGGCATGTTGTACGCTTATAAGTGGAGTTGGTATGGCGATACAAACGAGATGTCTTAGGTAAGTAATTGGACTAATGGTTGTGTGCATGTGTAATAATGTTTTAAATTAGTCTTTAAAGAAGGATGTGTAGCCGGGCTATGAAAGAGGATTCTGAAGGACTAACATTAGAAACCGTGTTAGCTAGTGCGGGTGTATATATGATCAGGAGGTTCGAGTCCCACGAATGAATATATGAATGGGAGGATCGAGTCCCGCATATTATATATAATATTGGTTCTAAGTGACCTTAATTATGCCGGAAGTTTGAGTCCCCCATAATGGCATATACGGATATGGATATTCTCTGGTTCGTGCAGCTACATGCACTGGGGCCCTTCAAGTTAGGGGAGAGCTAGACCCACATGACCCGTGGGTGCCTTGATTATTATGGGTATGCTAGACAACCCAGGTTATTATTTTTAAAGTTCATGCTTAGCCTTGTTCCCTCTCCCAACATTATATGTATGTACATGATTGTGATTGCGTATGATGGTTTGACTTGGTTTTACACAATGGCATTATTTAATCCTTATCCCTGAGTTAATTCTACCGCTCTAATTGGTAACTGTCTCAAAACGTCGTATCCCCACACGATATAAGGACTGTATCTTCTTCTTCTTTTCCTGCACAGTGACTAGGTGATCTAGTGGTTTGTGAGATCCACATTGAAGTGCTGATCTTCCATACTTCAAAGGCATTCATTTCATGGTCTTCTACTCTTTATCTTAGACTTGGTTTAGACATTATTTTTGGCTATTGTCGGAGGCATGTCCCGACATGTTATTCACTTTGGTTTTCTAGAGGCTTTGTGGATTATTATGGATTTGGGAGAGATGGTTTAGTATGTTGTTTGATGAATTGACTTATATAATTTATGAGTTATTATTAAACTTACTTTCCGTTATCTTGCTATATGTTCAGAATTCATCCGAGACTTGTGGTTGATATGTTGGTTAGGTTAGGTGAAGGGGGTGATCTCCGATCCACATCAAACTAGATATACCCGTCATGGCCAGGCTCTGGTTTGGGTCATGACTCCCCTATTAAACACTATTTAAAACAAGTTTCACATAACCTATTTATTAATCAATGAACCAACCGTTAAGGCACACGTGGCTATCATCACACCCTTACACTTGAAAGTTTATCTCTATACCATAAAAATCCTATTTTACTTAGGAGAATACCTAGACCCCCTTTGTTCATTAAAGCAATATGGAGGAATACCTAGACCTACATTAGTTTACCAAATCAAGTACGGGGGAATGCCTCAACCCCCTTTGTTCATTAAATCTAACATAGCCAACAAGGCCTTTAAAATCCATGTTCATTGTTTAACGTTTTAGGCAATGCAATAACATAAGTGGGTATGTCAATGCAAGTGACAATTTCACAATTCAAATCCATTTACACAAGAGGGTTGAGGGAACACAATTATTCAAAATCAATTCCAATTTCAAAACATCAATTTGGGTAAAAGAACCATGGCCTCTTAGTTTATTCACCATTTCCATGCACCCTACAAGTTCAAAGGTGTAATATAACATAAACAATGCATAATAAATCATGGAAAAACAATTTAAGAATCAACCATGTCAAATACCTCAACCACAATCAAAACCCACATTAAAAACCATCTAATTAAACCATGTAAAACCCATGCTTTTCATAAAATAATAGTTGGGGAAGAGTAGCATGCCTAAAATACCAAGATTTATGAAGAGAATTCAACCCTTAAGCCCATAGATGATAAACTTCTTGAAAACCCTAAGTATCTTGTTTGAGGGAATTTAGAGAGTTTCGAGAGTGTTTTGATTGAATTATTAATGAGAAATAACCCCCTGCGTTGATTTATAGTTGTGGAAACTAAGTAGGGAAAAGGGAATTATCCAGAATGCCCTTAATAAAAAGATTGAAAATTATCGCCCGGTCACTACGGGTGACCTTACGGCACGTAGGGTCACCTTACGACTTATAAGGTCTCACTCATTGTTTGAACAATATCCATGATCACCAGAACTCTCTTGGCTATGAGTCATACCATACGACTCATACTCAGTCACTACGACTCACATAGTCTAGTCATTGTCTAGGCAGAAACAATTGGGCATCACACTGGTTAAGCTACGATTGGCACATAACGTCTCATATTGAGTCTACATGACTCATTGGGAGCTACTCGTACTGAGAAAAACAAACTTAGCCACACACATTGGTCAGGCTGCGATTGAGTCCTACGACTCGTCAAGACTCCTTATGACTAGTAGGATTAGTCGTAGTCAGAACAGTGGGGATAAAATTTCAGAAACTTTCAAGGACCTAAAATTTGGGGTGTTACATTCTCTACCCTTAGGATCATTCGTACCCTAATGATGGGTAAAGTATTTATTATCACGATTTGACACAGAGGGACACCCACACTTACCATTAACAAAGACAAAAAACAAAGATACCAACCAAATCACAATTTCCTTTAACAATGTAAGAAAACAAATATGTTAAGGAATACATATACCTTTAGCATGATTATCCAAAACGGGAAACAAGAATAGGTATTTGGACTTCATGTCTTCTTTAGCCTCCCAAGTATCTTCTTCATACTTTTTGTTCCTCCATAGAACCTTTACCAAATACACGTCCTTTGTTTGCAATAGGCAAACATGCCGATCCAAAATCTCTACCTGGACTTACTCATATGACAAGGAATCCGAGATACTAGCACTCTCTAAGGGAACGACCAAAGAAGTATCACCCATGTACTTCTTCAACATTGACACATGAAAAATAGGATGAATAGAACCCAAACTAGAAGGCAATTCAAATTCATAAGAAACCTTCCCCACTCTCCTCAAAACATGATATGGGCTAACATAATGGGGAATTAACTTCCCCTTCCATCCAAACTGCATCACTCCCTTCTTGGGAGAAACTTTCAGGAACACCAAATCATATACATCGAACTCTAAATCCCTTCACCTCACCTCCATGTAGGACTTTTGGCGACTCTGAGCGGTTCTAGGCCTATACCAAATTACTTTCACCTTAGCCATAGCTTAATGAACCAAATTTGGGCCAAATAATCTAGCCTCACAAACTTTGAACCACCCAAAAGGAGACCTGCACCCCTACCGCATAATGCCTCACATAGAGCCATCCTAATACAAGAGTGATAGCTTTTATTATATGCAAACTCAATAAGAGGCAAATGGTCAACTCAACTACCACCGAAATCAATCACATAAGACCTTATTATGTATTTCAAAGTCTGAATAGTCCTCTCTGTTTGCCGATCTATTTGAGGGTGAAAAGTAATGCTAAGGCTCACCCTAGTTCCAAAACCTCTCTGGAATGAGCACGGAAAATGAGACAAAAACTGCGTACCTCAATCGAAAATGATTGAAACTGAAGCATGATGTAGATTAACTATCTCTTTAATGAACAACTTAGCATAATCCTTGGATGAGAAATTATTCCTCACCAGCAAGAAGTGAACAGACTTAGTTATCATATCAACGATAACCCAAATCAAATTCAACTGACCAGGGGACCGCGGTAGACTAATAAAAAATTCCATAATAATCACTTTCCATTCCCACATGGGAAACTCAATATCTTTAGAAAAAACACCAGGCCTTAGGTTTTCCACCTTCACTTGTTGACACACCATACAATTGGCCACAAAATTGGCCACATCCCTCTTCATGTTATTCCACCAATAGATCTCTTTCAAGTCATGGTATGCATTTTTAGAACCAGGATGAACAATATACCTCGACGTATGAGCTTCATCCAAGATCCTCTCTCGCAGCTTATCAATATCAGGAATACACAACCTACCTTGGTACTGCAAGTTACCATCACCACTAATCTAAAAAACCATACTTTCTAGTCACCCATATCATACTTAATCTGCATCAAGATAGGATCCAAACCTACTTCTCCTTGACATCGACACCAAAAGATGACTTCACCACCTCTTGAACAACCACAACACCATCCTCGAAATCAAAGATACGGACTCCAAGATTAGCCACGATGAATATCCTTCACCAAACCTCGCTTATCCTCATCCACATGAGATAAGCTTACCATGGACAATGTGATAAGAACATTAGCAACCACGTTTTATTTACTTGTGTAATAATGGAGACTCATGTCATAATCCTTGAGAAACTCAAGCCATCTTCTTTGCCTAAGCTTTAACTCCTTCTAGGTGAATACATACTGCAAACTCTTATGGTCTTAGAATATGTCAACATGAACCTCATACAAATAATGATGCAAAATCTTCAAAGAAAAGACCACAACCAACAATTCCAAACTATGAATCGGATTTTTCTTCTCATGAACCTTCAACCGCCTTGAAGCATATGCAACCACCTTAACATGTTGTATTAACACACAACCCATCCCCATAAAGGATGCATCACAATAAACAACAAAACTATCGGCACCCTCAAGTAGGGTCAAAACAAGAGTGAAAGTCAACTTATCCTTCAACTTCTCGAAACTACCATCACAAGTATTAGACCATAAGAACTTCACCTTTTTCTGAGTTAACTTAGTCAATGGGGAAGCAATAGATGAGAAAATTTATACAAACCTTCTATAATAACCGGCTAAACCCAAGAAGCTCTGAATATTGGTTGGAGTCGTAGGTTTAAGCCACTTCTTAACCACTACAACTTTTTGAGGATCCACCATGATCTCTTCACTAGAAACAACATGACCCAGATAAGTCATAGCATTCAACCAGAACTCACACTTAGACAATTAAGTATAAAATTATTGCTCCTTAAGGGTCTTTAACACTATACGGAGGTGATCGGAATATTCTGCCTCGCTCTTTGAATATACCAAAATATCATCAATAAACACAATGATGAACAAGTCCAGAAACTGAAGAAAAACTTGGTTCATAAGATTCATGAATTTCGCTGGGGCATTAGTCAAACCAAAGAAAATCACAAAAACTAAAAATTACCATATCGGGTTTGCAAGTCATTCTTAAGGATATCCACCTCCCTAATCTTCAACTAATGGTACCCAGACCAAAGATCAATCTAGGATAAGTACTTAGAACCCTAAATCTTATCAAAGAGGTCATCAATCCTAGGAAGAGGATACTTATTCTTCACGATGTCCTTATTCAATTGGTGGTAATCTATACAATACGTCAAACTGCCCATACATACTATTTTTCAACTCAATGTATCTACCACAATATTAGCCTTACCAGGATAATACTTAATGGTCATATTATAATCTTTCAACAACTCCATTCATCTCTACTTTCTTAAGTTCAAATCCCTATTCATGAACAATGTTGCAGGTTATAGTGGCTGGTGAATACCTCACAGTTCACACCTTAAAGGTAGTGTCACCAAATCTTAAGTGCAAACACAACCGCTTCTAACCCTAGGTCATGAGTTGGATATTTTTTTCTTGAGACTTCAAATACCTTAAAGTATAATTAATGATATTCCTATCCTATATCAATACAACACCAAAACCCAAGCATGAAGAATTATAAAACATAATAAAATCTTTACCTATAATCAATAATGAAAGTACAGGAGCTATAGTCAAATGTGTCTAGAGATTTTGGAAGCACTCCATAAAATTATCCAACCATAAGAATAACACCTACTTATATGCCAACATTGTCAAGTGAGTAGCAATAGAAGCTTAATTCTTGACAAACCTGCAATAGTAACTAGCAGGCTGCATAAAGCTCTTAACCTTAATCATAGAGCTAGGCAAAACCCAACTCATAACTGCCTTAATCTTTTGGAGATCAACTATCACCCCCTTCATTGAGACCACGTGCCTTAAAAAGGCAATTGAGTACAACCAGAACTTGTATTTTAAGAACTTTTAAAACAACCTTTTCTCCTTAAAAACCCCCAAGAGAATTTGAAGATGACTTACATGTTCCTCCTTGTTCTTGGTGTAAACCAAAATGTCAAAAATAGAAACTATCAAAGAAGAATTTAAGAAAGACTTAAAATATCATTCATCAATATCATGAAGGCCGTCGGCATATTGTTCTACCCATAAGACATCACTAAGAACTCATGATGCTCGTACCTAGACCTAAAAGTTGCCTTGGGCATATCTTTAGGCTGAATTTTTAGTTGATGGTAACCCAACCACATATATGTCTTATAGAATACTTAAGCACCCTATAACTAGCAAAAGAGATCATCTGTACAAGGCAATGGATATATATTCTTATATGTAACCTTGCTCAACTGCCTATAATCAATGCACATCCTCATGCTACTATTTTACTTTTAAAAAAATAAAACTAGAGCACCCCAACGTTAATCACTAGAACGAATAAATACCTTATTTAGTATTTATTATAACTTAGTTTTGAGTTCCTCAACTTTGTTGGAGCCATACAATATAGAGGAATAAAAATTAGGCTAGTGCAACCATAACCACCCTGCACCCTATGCCGGATGAGTTTCAATCATATGACATAATGATATGGAACAATCATAAATCAAATACAGTCAAACGGTGTTATCCCAATACCAATATTAATGCCAAGGCTGACACCAATACTGACACCGCCCATGCCAACCCAAAGTAGTCTCACAAAGCCTCTATCTGAAATTAAAACAATATCTGGTCGAGACATGCCCCCAACCAAAGACAAAAACCAAAGTCTAAGAAATAACAAAAGTATGTAGAGAAGACCATAGCATGAAATGGAACCTTCCGGAGTATGGAAGCTCACCAGTTTAATCCAACACAAAGTTATCCCTGAATCCAAGTCACTAAGCAGGAGGAGTAGTATGGTCGGTTCCTGCATCTTGTGGGGATACAACATCCTAAGATTATTTAGCGGTTGAATGCTAGCATGTTCTCAGGAGTAAGGATAAAATAATTCCAATATTTAAAACCAAGTAAATAACCAAATGCAATGACATACATAGATACATATATATATCATGCTGGGATAGAGAACTGGGTTTAGCATGCATTTAAAACTTTAACCTAGGCTGTATAGCTTGACCATCCTAAAACCACCCACCGGCTATATGGGTCCAGTGTTACCCCCTGAATGGGACCTAGCTTGTTTAGCCGTATAAACTGGAGATATCATAGGGGTAGGCGATTCTCGCATACCCTTTGACCTCCATGATACATATATATGAGTATAAACTTAGGGGATTCCTATGTACCTCACAAGTATATGGTCACTATAACCAACCCTCATGTCGGCAAAAATGAGTTTCTAGTATCTATCCATTGGACTCATACCTTTACAGTTAGCTATCACAACCCTCCATTATTGCACCATTAAAACTTTTAGCACATAACCAAACCACCAATTCTTGAGTTAATTACCAAGGCATTATGAAGTGGTATCATCATACTGACTATAGCTTGCAACCAATGTCATTAGCCAATCCTAAGGGGATTCCCATGTACTTTACATGATTACAAATTAAACCAAAACCATAGACGCCAAGGCCTTTACAAATCATATAAAACCAACCAAACTGATTTAAGTTCCATTACCATATTATGTAATGCTATAGTTTTAATAAAAGTTAAACTATGTGACAAAACAATTCTTATAGGCATTTTAACGAACATGTTGAGGGCATATAGTTTCCAAAACCAAAATCATGAACTAGTTGACCATTCACGTGAAAACACATGTTCAATTTTTAACATGATAACCATAAGAAACACATTGGAAAATAATATTCATCCGTTAACAACCAAAAACCCCAACATAAAATTCGAAACCAAACAATACCCAGAATTAAATAATGAAAACCATTCATTGAAATACGAACTTAGTTGAACTAACAATGAGAGAGGAGTAACACGACTTAGATACCAAAGAAAACAAAGAGAAACCACCTTTGTAAGACCCAAATTGATTGTATTAAAGAAACCCTAGCCATTCTTGAACCAAGATCCTTGAGAGAGATTTGAGAGTGTTTTAAGTGTGTTTTAAGAGTGTTTTTTATCTTTCAAAGTGTGTTATGAGAGGTTACTATGTGTTTTAATATGTGGTGTCTCAAGGGTTTTGGGTGGGAAATGTATAAAATATCCTCATCTTAAAAGATGAAAAAGGTGCATAGGAGGGTACAACCCCCCTAACTCATACACACAACATATGAGTGGTAGCCACAACTTATACTTTGGACAAAATGTTACACTCCAATCATGTCCAACATACGACCACAAGGACCAACTCATATCCAATCATATGATTTGTACCCATAGACCGTACGGTAGGAAATCTACCAAGGGCTTGACACACTAAGAATCATAGAGTCCATAACCAAACTCATACCATCATCATACAACTAGTATGATGTCCACTCGAATTTTGGATAGAATGCAACCTAGGTTACACTAATTATCATACGACCAAGACCCTTCTATACTTTACACACATCATACGACTAGTAAGCACAAGTCGTATGATGTCCAGAATACTCAAACTCAGGAAAATCTAAGGGTCAAAATCCAAAGTATTTCAATTCTCCCCCACTTGGAACATTCGTCCCCAAATGATGGGTAAAGGCGAGCACAAGCATAATTTAACAAATAATTTCCTTCATACTTCCCTTTAACCAATGTTAGAAAACAAAGACATAAATAAAATATATTAATATCAACACATATCTCAAGCACGAATTTTTAGAACGGGGAATAAATACGGTTACTTGGACTTCATGTCCTCTTCTGTTTCCCAAGTAACTTCTTCAACCCTATGGTTCCTTCCAAGAACCTTTACCAAAGCCACATCCTTGGTCCGCAACTGACGAACCTGACGGTCTAAGATCTTAACTGGGATATCCTCATAAGATAGAGAATCTGAAATACTAATATCCTTGATAGGCACAATTTGTGATGGATCACCAATACACTTCCTCAACATAGAAACATGGAATACCGGGTGAAAGGAGATCAAAGTAGAAGGCAATTCAAACTCATAGACAACATTGCCAACCCTCCTCAAAATCACATAAGGACCCACATACCGAGGATTCAGCTTCGCCTTTTCCCTAACTGCATAACTCTATTGATGGAAGACATCATCAGGAACTCCCTATCTTTAACCTCAATCTCCAAGTCCCTTCGTCTAACACCCACATAGGACTTTTGGCGACTTTGGGAAGCCTTAAGACTATCCCATATCACCTTTATCTTATCCATAGCTTGGTGAACCAAATATAGGCCTAATATATCTTCCTCACCAAGATCGAACCACCTACACCTCCTACCATACAATGCTTCAAATGGAACCATCCTAATACTAGAGTGGTAGCTATTGTTATAAGCAAACTCCACAGGAGAAAAATGCTCAACCCAACTACTACCATAATCCATTACGCAAGCACGAAGAATGTCCTCCAATGTATGAATAGTCCTTTCTTCTTGCCCATCCGACTACGGATGAAACGCATTACTCAGACTCACCTTACTCCCCAAACCTTTCTGAAACGACTGCCAAAATTAAGATGAAAACTACATTCCATGATAAGAGATGATAGAAATAAGTACCCCATGCAACCTTACAGTCTCTTGGAGGTACAACCTCGCATAGTCCACAACCAAGAAATTTGTCCTCACTAGCAAAAAGTGAGCAGACTTTGTCATCCTATCCATGATGACCCAAATCAAATCAAATTGATTCCGAGACTGAGAAAGGCCAATAACAAAATCCATGTTGATTACTTCCTACTTCCATTCAGGAAGGTTAATTTCTTTATACAATCCTCTGGTCCTCATGTTCTCAACTGATAGCACCCAAGCACACATGCAAGTGTACGTGGTCTTATCAAGTAGTAAAGTAGCTTCAGGGAAGCCCAAGTAACGATATCTCAGGGACTTGAATTCGCCGATTATCCAATTCTACTTTTATAATTGAGAAATAGTAAATAAAAAGTTAGTTCGTAATTATGTGAATTTAAAATAAAATAAAATAAATAATGCATAAAAATAAAAGTCTTGGTATAATCAATGTATTTAAGCCCAGGGTTAAAGTACTTCAAACAACCATACTATGTTATTGAATTTCCTACGTTAACTTGCTTATCTTGGTTGTTGATTCGTAGGGTTAATTGCATGATCATGGTTTTCAACCTCTAATCTTTTACATAATTTGGACATTACAACTTCATCGCTGAGTGGGGATGTAATAATCCAATTAAGTGAATTAAAGCTATCATCCTATGTTTGAATCAAGTAAGGCATCTAAGTACATCCCTGTCCTAGATGTTAAGTTTAATTCTTTATTTTATAAAAGAATAAAACCAAAACTTTGTTTATTCCCATGTTCTATCTCCCTATTCTCTCTCCCGAGATCAAAAGGTCGACAATATATGTATTTTACGGGTGATCAATCTATAAAATAATTAAAACAAGAATAACCAAACAACCAAATATGATAAGCAAAATTAATCCAAAACATTAGTACTCATGTTCTTGACTTTAACCCCGGAAAGAGAATTTTTAGTCGATAATATTAATAATCACGATCAAAATAATTGAATACATAATATGAAAAATTAAAGACTAATTTAAAATATTAAAACCTAAAAAACCGTGTAGAAGCCACCGCTTCAAAATAATCCCAATATGCTCTAACCGACACCACTGTATTGAATTTATAACCAGGTGTCCAATGTTTTGCAAATTGTTCAATTTATGCAATCATGTGTCCCTCAAACCGTGTACCAAAATATATTGAAAATGGGAAATGCTTCCAGCTGTGTCGGCAACCATGCATGAATAAGAGACGCGATGCGATGCTGATCGCATTGACACGAATGACGTGACACATCGACTCACTGGAATGAATTTTTAGCTTTTAAATCATCAATATATCACTGTATTCAATTCAAAAAGCCTTCTACAATATGATACACCACATATTAACGATCAAAACAACACAATATTCTCAACAATGAATCAAAACAAGAGCTAGGATAAGGCAAATTCGCAATGATCTTTCACTTATTATTTCGACTCTGGACTTAATGAAATTAAACTTTGAACATTACAAACAAGCTATTCCACTCATAATTACACATTTAAACCATTTGGAATAAATTAAACACATTAGAATCCAACGGAACCAACTAGACACACACCTAGCTCAAGCTAGTAAAACTAATTTTTCGGGTTCAACTCTAAATGCCTCATTTAAGTACAAACTTGTTCAAAAAATACTTTGATTATTGTAATCACATACTTCGAAACTTAAATCCTTATTTATATCAATGTTAACACATTAAGCACACGAATTTCTCTCAAAACAAGGTGAAATAAGCTTAGAATAATAATACAAAAGTGTAAAAAACCACCTCAGATCATCAACTTCCACTTGTTGATACACCATACACTTGTTGACACGAACGACGCACTGCATCGACTTCGCGTTGACTCACTGGAATTTGCGTCAAAAAATCTAGTTAAGTGTTGAACGTCCCTTCTTTTTCCTATGCCTTTTGTAGTGTATTTCCAATGAATTTTTGGCCTTTAAATCATCAATATATCACCGTATTCAGCTCACAAAGCCTCCTACAATATCATAAACCACATATTAAAGATCAAAACAACATAATATTCTCAAAAATGAATCAATACAAGAGCTAAGATAAGGCAAATTCGCAATGATCTTTCACTTATTATTCCGACTCTTGACTTAATCAAATTGAACTTTGCACACTAAAAATAAGTTATTCGACTCATAATTATACATTTAAACCATTAGGAATAAATTATACACATTATAATCCATCGGAACCAATTAGACACACCTAGCTCAAGCTAGTAAAACTAGTTTTTCGGGTTGAACTCTAAATGACTCATTTAAGTATAAACTTGTTCGAAAAATACTTTGGACATTGTAATCACATACTTTGACACTTAAATTCTTATTTATATCTATATTAACACATTAAGCACACGATTTTCTCTCAAAACAAGGCAATATAAGCTTAGAATAAAGATACAAATGTGCATAAAACCACCTCAGATCATCACCCCACACTTAAACTCTTGTTTGTCCTTGAATAACTCTTTACTCTAAGAATAAAAAACTGAGGTGACGCTACACTTCTACTAAACGCAAGACAATCAAGCTAGCACTACAATGACTACACGAAATGCAAGTTTCTACACAAAGCACGTTATTTCTACAATTAAAAGCTCAAGAACACTACTTCAAAACATCATAGCCTCAAGAATTGACTCACCTAAGTGGAAAACTCATGCTTATCATTCAATCAAGGACATCAGACAAATCACCCTCATTCATCAAACATGTGCCCCTCATAACAAGAGAGTTACCCATAATCTCTCACAATAATGTAATTTATTACATAATGGGTACACGAATCAAATTACGCTCACTCTCACAAAGAATTCAAAAGTTACACACAATGAACCATAGGCTTTCCCTTAGTGTAATACTTCACTAATATTAGAATGTAAAGCTTAGGATCAATTAAGAATTTTTCGGGTTGTAATGTAGGCTAAGGGACGAGTAGAAACTATTTTGTCCAAGAATAGTGACTAACCTCTCTAAGAACTTTAATACACTACTTTTTACAATTAAAATTAATCTTCAACAACCAAATTTCACCACTTTGTTTACCCCATTATTTTATTTTTGTCCCATCTCTTTTAAGCATTTTCACAAACACATGATTGGCGTATTGTTTATTCCTTCAAGATTTATTTTTTCTCATTTTTTACAATCATGAAAATATTTCTAACACCATTTATATCACTCTCAACCACCACACATCAAATATAAACACCAATAACTCTTACCTTGGGGCATCAATTTTACCTTTTTCTTCTTCAATTTTCCAAACTCCTTACTAAATTAATTTTTTTTAATTAAAGCACTTAGGAGCTTTTTGGATCAAATTATGGTCTATCAAAAAAAGGGATTAGGCTACATATTAGGATACCAAAGAAAATAAGCTAAAGGCTCAATGGGGGTTACTAGGATTATACACAAGGGTAGGTAAAAAAGAAGGTATAAAAAAAGGCTATCAAAGAAATGCCTAAATCATCTCCTAAACTCACACTCTTTATTTCGCTTTGCACACACACCGGGCAAGTTCTAGACATCATATGCAATCAGCAATATATAAAAAAAATCTTACACACACATGGCACATGCTCAACTCAATAGGATCATCATAGATTTCCAATTAAACAATAGCATGAATTCAAATTTGATCCAATAAATATAAGAGTCACAAAATAAGCCTAAGAGTCTCAAAAATACTAATTCACAAAACAAAATAAAACACTTGCACCATGCAATAAAAAATAGCACCAACAAGAATATCTCACTTATTCCTATCCTAAATTTTTTAAATTAAGCCAAAAATTAGAATTTCCCCACCCCACACTTAAAAATCTACTTTGTCCCCATAGTTAACTTAAAAGTAAGAGATAGAAATAATACCTAAGGCCTCTAGGACTAGCTAGTAGCATCTTTTTGCACAAAAGGAGGTCTTTGGGACCCTACACTCCATCCTTTCCATGCTCATTCGCTCAGGTTTTCGGTACTCAGACTTCCCATAAACTTGTGACTCAACCAAGAACAAAAACTACGAGAAGTAAAAACTAAAAAAATTGGAAAAAAAAATAACTAATTAAGTTGGGTTGCCTCCCAAGAAGCGCCTAATTTAGTGTCGCAACACGACCCAATCAACTTTTTCCTCTACCTTGAGGATATAAATATCACCTCCAACATCGCATCCCTCTTTTTGCCTCGCTCATAGGGTGGTGGTACAAAAATTAAGGAATCGAGTAATGGAATGTGCATGGTAAATCACTCGGCCTTAAAGTGAGATGTGTTTTTATATTGTGTATCCAGTGTAAAATCAAGAATATAGAATTCTTGTTCCTCATCTTCAC
This sequence comes from Capsicum pubescens, assembly GCA_030864215.1. Classification (NCBI taxonomy): domain Eukaryota; kingdom Viridiplantae; phylum Streptophyta; class Magnoliopsida; order Solanales; family Solanaceae; genus Capsicum; species Capsicum pubescens. The sequence goes on from CM061544.1 coordinate 125,305,759, forward strand.
ACTCTTCCACTATTTTAAATGATTCCACAGACAAGATATCATCTAAACATAATGTAGAAAAAAGCTTTGAGTTAGGCCCAACCAATCCTACTTTAAAATTTACACTGTCTACTACACACTCACTTTTATTCACCTTCTCAATTTCAGTCTCAAGATATAGATGACAATCGAGTGGCTGGGATTCTTATGTTTGCTCCACAAATTTTCTAATATCCTCCTCATATTTTTGTTTGCTTAGCCACTGTAGACATGGTGACAGTGGTATCTTCTCAACCTTTTCAATAATTTTAGTTTTTGAGTACTCAGACTTTCTCAAATTATCCACAACTTCATCTACAATAGGTTGGGAAGTCAACTTTGCATCTACCTCCAGCTTATTACCAATTGCTCTGCAGTATCTTGATAGTTCTTCATGTCTGCCAAGAACTGTACTTGAGACGCTAAATTTTGTTTTAGCATCTCTTCTATTTAACTAGTTTGAGTTGTGGCCTTCATGTTTAGTTGTTGCTGCTGAAACTGTTGTTGGTTGGTCCATAATTGAATTTGTGACTGATTCAGTCCCGTTCGATTATAGTAGTTTATATAATTTTTCCTTTCAGCATAGCCCACAAACAATTCTGAATTGAAATTTACAGCACACATAGCTGCAGTATGACCACTTTGACCACAAACTAAACACCAAGTTGCAGTCTGCTCCACAGGTAGATCAGTATCCTAATCATATTGTGAAGGTCACATCCATGCACTTCCATCAAAATTTGGACAATAAGCCACTTGATGTGGTCCCCACAAAAACAACAGGATTTGTCATCACTCAAAAACCATCTATCCCAGGATGACATATCAAGAAGTGTGATAAAAAGAGAAATAAAATAAAGTAAAAATAAACTAAACAAATACTATTTACAACTCAATATAGAAAAACTAAAAATAAGATAGTTTCCTAATTACAAGTCCCCGGCAACGCAGTCAAAGACTCGACAGCGTTCAAGTACAAACATAAGTGTACGTGGTCTTATCAAGTAGTAAAGTGGCTTCAAGGAAGGCCAAGTATCGATCTCTCAGAGACTTGCGTTCGCCGACTATCCAATTCTAGTTTTATAATTGATAAAAAGTAAATAAAAAAATGAGTTCGTAATTTTTTGAATTAAAAATAAAATAAATAATGCGTAAAAATAAAAGTCTTGGGACAATCAATGGATTAAAGCCCAGGGTTAAAGACTTCGAACAATCATACTATGTTATTGAATTTCCTTCATTAACTTACTTATTTTGGTTGTTGATTCGTAGGGTTAATTGCATGATCATGGTTGTCCAACCTCTAATCTTATACCTAATTTGGATATTATAATAACATCGTTGAGCGGAGATGTAATAATCCAATTAAGTGAATTAAAACTATCATCCTACGTTTGAATCAAGTAAGGAATCTAAGTACATCCCTATCCTAGATGCTAAGTTTAATTCTTTATTTTATAAAAGAATAAAAATTCAAACTTTGTTTATTCCCATGTTCTATCTCCTTGTTCCCTCCCCCGAGATCAAAAGATAGACCATATATGTAATTTACGGGTGATCAATCCATAAAATAATTTAAACAAGAACAAACAAACAACCAAATATGATGAGTAAAATTAATCAAAATTAATCCAAAATAATAGTACTCATATTCTTGGCTTTAATCTCAGGAAAAGAATTTTTAGCCGATAATATTTATAATCACGATCCAAATAATTAAATAGATGATAAAAAAAATTAAAGACTAATTAAAAATATTAAAACCTATAAAACCTATAAAACCGTGTAGTAGCCACCGCTTCAAAATAATCCCAATATGCTCTAACTGACACCACTGTATTTAATTTGTAACCATGTGTCCAATGTTTTGCAAATTGTTCAATTTATGTAATCATGTGTCCCTCCAACGGTGTACCAAAATATATTGAAAATGGAAAATTCTCCCTACTGTGTCAGCAACCGTGCATGAATATGCGATGGGATACGATGTTGATCGCATTGACACGAATGACACAACACGTCGACTCACTGGAATTTGCATCAAAATGTCTGGTTAAGTGTTGAACGTCTCTCCTTTTTTCCATGCTTTTTGTAGTGTATTTCCAATGAATTTTCATATTTTAAATCATCAATATATCACCGTATTTAGATCACAAATCTTCCTACAATATCATACACCACATATTAATGATCAAAACAACACAATATTCTCAACAACGAATCAACACAAGAGCTAGGATAAGACAAATTCACAATGATCTTCCACTTATTATTCCGACTCTTGTCTTAATCAAATTAAACTTTCCAAATTACATACAAGTTATTCCACTCATAATTACACATTTAATCCATTTGGAATAAATTAAACACATTAGAATCCAACGGAACCAACTAGACACACACCTAGCTCAAGCTAGTAAAACTAGTTTTTCGGGTTCAACTCTAAATGACTCATTTAAGTACAAACTTGTTCGAAAAATACTTTGGACATTGTAATCACATATTTGGACACTTAAATCTTATTTATATCAATATTAACACGTTAAGCACATGAATTTCTCTCAAAACAAGGTGAAATAAGCTTTGAATAATGATATAAAAGTGTATAAAACCACCTCAGATCATCAACTTTCACTTGTTGATACACCCTACACTTGGACACAAAATTAGTCACAACCCTCTTCATATTGTTCCACCAATACACCTCTTTGAAGTCATGATACATTTTTTTTAACCAGGATAAACAACATAACGCGACTTATGTGCCTCAGCCAAGATCCTCTCTTGCAAACCATCAATGTCGGGAACATATAATCTCCCTTGGTACCGCAAAGTACCATCACCACTAACATCGATGGCCATCACTCTTGATCCTTATCATGACAAGATCTAACATTTTCTTCTCCTTTATTTCAGCACTAAGAGACTACTGGGCCATGTTTTGAACGAACATACCACCATCCTCAGAGTCCAAGAGACTAACTCCAAGGTTAGCTAAATGGTGAATTCCCTTCACCAACTCTTGTTTCTCCATATCCACATGATCTAGACTCCCTATGAATAACCCACTAAGAGCATCAGCAACCACATTAGCTTTACCTAGATGGTAGTAAGGATTTATATCATAGTTCTTAAGAAAATCAAGCCATCTCCTTTGCCTAAGGTTAAGTTCTTTCTGAGTAAACACATAATGCAGGTTTTTATGATAAAAAAAGATATCCACATGCACTCCTTACAAATAGTGATGCTAGATTTTCAATACGAACACCACAACTAAAAATTTCTAATCATGAGTTGGATAATTCCTCTTATTCACCTTCAAATGTCTATAGGCATAATCTATCATATTTCTATGCTGCATCAAAATGAAATAAAGTCCAACACAGGACACATCGCAGTAGACCACAAACCCATCAGTGCCTTCAGTAAAGTCAATACTGAAGACAAAGTTAGCTTATTCTTTAGATTTTCAAAACTACCCTCACAACCATCAAACCACAGGAAATTTACCTTTCTCTGAGTCAATTTAGACAATGGGGCAGCTACAGTTAAAAAACTTTCCACAAACCTTCTATAATAACCAGCTAAACCCAAGAAGCTCCAAATATCAATTGGAGTCATGGGTCTAGGCCACTTCTTAACCACTTCAACCTTCTGTGGATTCACGATGATCCCTTCACCTAAGGTGATATAACCTAGATAAGTGATAGCGTTCAGCCAAAATTTACTTATCAAAAACTTGGCATACAACTGCTACTCTTGTAAGGTCTTCAATACAACAAGGAGGTGATCAAAATGATCTACTTCACTCTTAGAGTACACTAGAATAAAGTCAATGAACACAATAACGAATAAATCCTATTCATCAAATCTTTGAATGCCACAGGGGCATTAGTCAAACCAAACAACATAACCAGAACTCAAAATGCCCATACCGGGTATAGAAGGCAGTCTTAGGGATATCCTTCTCCTTACTCATTAACTTATGATACCCAGATTGAAGATCAATCGTAGAGAAAAACTTATCACCCTACAATTGATAAAATAAATCATCTATCCTTGGAAGAGGGTACTTATTCTTTACCGTCACCTTATTCAACTGTCGGTAATCAATGCACATCCGAAGGGAACCCTCCTTCTTATGAATGAATACCACTGGTTCACATCACGGGGACATACTAGGATGGATAAAACCCTTATCTAAAAGATCCTTTAGTTGCTCCTTAAGCTCCTTCAACTCAGCTAGAGCCATTGTATACAGAGGAATAGAAATTGGACGAGTGTCCGGAACAAGATCAATCCCAAAATAAATCTCCCTATCAGGAGGAACACCATAAAAGTTCATCAAGGAAGACCTCAAGATATTCACTTACCACCAAGATAGAATGTAAAGAAGAACTTTTTGAGTTAGAATCCTTAACCCGGTCTAGATGATATAGATACCCCTTGGAGATTAATCTCTGAGCTATAAGATAAGATATGAACTCACCCTTAGGATCTAGGGAACCACCCTTCTACTCAATAACCAGATCATTAAGGAATTTAAAGACGAACTTATGGATTCGGCAGCCTGGAGAAGAATAGCACGAGTGCAACCAATCTAATCCTAATATGACATAAAAATCCACCATATGTAATTCAAATAGATCCATAAAAGTTTCTTTACTACCAATAGATACCACACACCCCCTATAGACTCTTATAGAAATCACAAAGTCACCTACTGGGTAGAAATGGAAAAAAGGTCAGAAACACACTCCAGACCAAAACAAAATACACAACCATAAATGGGGTCACATAAGAGAGAGAGGACCCCAGATCAAGTAAACAATACATATCTTAGTAAAAGAGATTTAATAGACCAGTCATGACATTAGGAGATACCTCAAACTCCATTAGAGTAGTGAGAGCATAGAGATGATTCTGACTAGTGCCAGAACTAGATGGCATACCCTTTGGTTTTGGAGCTGATGATGAAACAAATGATACTTTGTTCGCCCCTGAAGCTATCTTACCAATCAGATATTTTATAAGCATATGTCCTAGATGACCACAGTTGAAGCACTTGTCCCTCCCCTCCTCACAGAAACCCCAATATAATTTATCGCAAAACCTATAGTGAGGATATGATAGAGCTGACTAGGTCCCACTAGCCTGATATTGGTCACCCTATTCCCTAAAATTATCTCCATCTTAGAAATGCCTATCACTCGATAAATTTGGGTAGGGAGAAGTAGTCATCGAGTATGACCCAAAATTTTCCCACTTCTTCTTCGGTACTTACCACCATCCCTGCCATTCTGGTGTTGGCCACCACCTTGCCAAAAAAATCTAAACTTTTTTCCCTGTTTCTCACTTAACTCAACCTGTTTCTTCTTCTCTTTCTTTACCTGTTAAATGTACATAACAAAACTAGAGATATCTATGTCCTTGATTAATAAGGCAGCCTTACTTTTAAGGATTAACACATGAGACAGTCTCAAAGTAAACTTCCTCATCCATCCCATCATGCTGGAAACTATCTCCCAAGCATACCAATATAACTGGTGAAACTTCAAGGCATACTCCCCGATCTCCCTTATTTCAGATTAACAAACTCTTCCACCTTAGCCTCCCTCAACTTTATGAGGAATGAAATGGTCTATAAAAGCATTGGAAAAATCTTCCCATAGTGATGACTCATCAGTGTCTCCCCTTACTTGATCACATTCATTGTACCATTGGTACACCATATCTTTTAACTAATAGGCTACAAACTCCATGCCCTCCATATTCGTGGCATGCATGACAAAAAAGATCTTTTCTATCTCATCTAAAAAATCTTAAGGATTCTCCTCCACCTCAACACCAGTAAAAGAAAGAGGATAAACCTCATGAACAGGCCAACCCTTGTGGTCTAAGAAGATGGAGTAATAGGAATTCCACGCTCAGATTGAGTAGATACCAACTGTGCCAATAGATGAAGGGACTGACGAAACTCCGCACTCGTCACTTTAGCCTAAGGAGTATGAGAAAGACTAGAGAAAACCGATAAAACTCCAAAATAGTCAGGAACTTAACCCATAGACCTATTTTGGACTCTATAAGTAGAGTGTGTCCCATCAATATTTTCCCTAGTTGGGATATAGGAGTTTTCATAAATTTTATATCATCGAGGAGGCATGATCTGAAAAGAGAAAAAATAGGAACTAAAGTACAATTCAGGAGCTTAGACTCTGTAGCTTGAAAAAAGAACACAAGAAAGAGAAATATTCCTAAATACCTAATAGCCTCTCCCTTATGAGTGTGGCGCGATACTCACCCTTAAAAGAGACTCTACTCGACATGGATTTGTGTACTCCCAATTGACTATAAATCTAGGGCTCTAATACCAACCTGACATGACCCAAACCAAGGCCTAGTCATGTCAGGTGCGTTAATCCTAATCAGGATTGAAGACCACCCCTAATACCCAACCATAACCACGCTACACTCTATGTCAAATGAGTTACAATTATATAACATAACAGATGGAATAATCATAAATCAAATATAGTCAAATGGTTTCAGACCCAATACCAATACAAATGTCGTGGCTAACACCAATACCAACATCACCCATGCCAACTTAAAGTAGTCTCACAACGCCTCTATCTAAAATTAAAACAACATTCGGTCTAGACAAGCCCCCGAGTATCGCCTAAAACCAAAGTCTAAGAAATAACCAGAGTATGTAGAGAACACCAAAATACAAAATGGATCCTTCCGGAGTATGGAAGCTCACCATTTCACTCCAACACAAAATTATCCCCGAATCTAAGTCATTGAGTAGGAGGAGTAGTATGACAGGTTTCTGCAACTCTTGGGGATACATCGCCTGAAGATGGATTAGCGGGTGAGTGCTAGCATGTACTTAGGAGTAAGGCTAAAATAATGCCAACATTTAAACCAAGTAAATAACCATATGCAATCACATACATAAATATATGTATACCATATCGGGAAATGGAATTGGGTTTAGGATACATTTAAAACATTAACCTGTGTGTGTAGCTTCACCATCCTAAAACCATCCATGGGCTATATGGGTCCAGGGTGTAACCCTGAATGTTCTCCAATATATGTAGCCGCATAAATTAGAGATATCATAGGGGTAGGGGATTCCCGTAAACCCATCACCCTCCATGATACATGTATACGAGTATAAATTAGGGCATTCCTGTGTACCCCACAAGTATATGGGCACCATAACCAGCCCTCATGTTCGCAAACATGAGTTTCCAATGTTCGTCCATTGGACTCACACCTTTACTACTAGCTATGACAACTCTTCTTTATTGAACCATTAAAACCTTTAGCACATAACACCAAACCACCAATTCTTGATTTAATTACCAAGTCATTATGAAGTAGTATCATCATACCGACTATAGCTTGCAAGCAATGTCATTAGCCAATCCTTAGGGGATTTCTATATGCCGACTATAGCTTGTAAGCAACGTCAACAGTTTTAATAAATGTTAAACTATGCAACAAAACCATTCTTATAGGCATTTTAACGAACATATTGAGGGGATATAGTTTCCAAAATAAAAACCAAGAACCAATTTACCATTCCCGTGAAACCATATGTTCAATTCCATAATTTAAACATGAAAACTATTAGAAGAATATGGGAAAACAATATTTATCCATTAACAACCAAAACCCCCAACATGCAATTCAAAACCAAACAATACCCATAATCAAATCATGAAAACCATTTATTGAAACATGAATTTAGTTGAACTAACAATGATGGAGGAGTAATATGACTTAGATACCAAAGAGTACAGAGAGAAACCACTCTTGTGAGCTAGGAATTGATTGTATTGAAGAAACCCTATCCTTTCTTGAACCAAGAGCCTTAAGAGAGATTTGATAGTATTTTAGGAGTGTTTATGATCTTTCAAAGTGTCATATGAGAGACTACTATGTGTTTTAAAATGTGGGGTCTCAAGGGTTTTAGGGTGGGAAATGTCTAACATGTCCTAATCTTAAAAGCTAAAAAAGGTGCGCAAGAGGGTATGACCCCTCCCTTCCCCCCTCCCCAAACTCATAAACACAACTTATGAGTGTACCCATTACTTATACCATATATAGAATGTTGGGATCCAATCTTATCCAACATTCGACCACAAGGACTAACTCATATCCTATCATCCAATTGGTACCCATAAATCGTACCCTAGGAAGCCTACCAAGGGCTTGACACACTGAGAATCATATGCGTCCATAATGTATCTAGTACCATAATGTACGACTAGTATGATTTCCACTCATTCCTTGGAATGAATGTAACCTAAGTCACACTAATTATCAAATGACCAAGAACCCTTAAACCATATCCAAATCATACGACTAGTAAGCACAAGTCGTATGATGTCCGAAATTCTTAACCTCAGGAAAATTCTAATGGTAAAAGCCAAGGTGTTTCAGCACATCTCAAAATTAATACCAAAATCAAGATCCCTGTTCAAACCCATACCAGGAAAATCCATAAGAAATACCTCGTGAAACTCTAGAAAAACAAGAAAAGACTCAATAGAGAGGGACTCCATACTAACATCCCTAAGATAATCAAAGAAGGAGGAACATTCCTTCCTTACTAGCTTCTAGCCTTAAAAAAATATATGATTTTTATTGGCTTAGACTTATACACTGCCTCTCACTCTAATTTATTCATACTAGACATTTCTAGAGTTATTGTCTTAGCATTACAGTTAAAGACAACATGATAAGGAGACAATCAAGTTATACGAAGAATAATTTCAAAATAAAGCATGTCCAAAGTCTACCCAAGTCTAAAACCCCTAAACAAAATAGAACATACATGATACACATGGCTTACCACCACAGAATCTCTGACTGGAGTAGAAACATAAAATAAATGAATTGAGTATATCACAAGAAAAATATTGACCCAAATTAAATCAAACAGATACACAAGAGTAAGTGGAACTTTAATAAAAAAATAGTATCTATCTAGTCACAAACAAGAATAGTCCCTGTAACAACAACGTTAGATGTCTTTGCCTCGAGACATGCTTGGGAAGGCATAATAGTTAGTTCTATCATTAAACTGGGTAAACTCTCTAGAAGGATGCACTTAATAATATGTTTTATTACCATTACCTTTTTTTTCACCCCGTTCTCTATGATTATTACTTCGTCCACTCTTTAGCTGACCCTTATCATTACCACCTCTACCATTACCTCCTAGAACTATGGCCTTGGTCTGTCGTTGCACCTAATTAACTATCTTATGCAAATTACACTCTCTCTTTAAGTGTTAATAACATCATATCTCAATAGAAGGCCTATTGATCGAGGATTAAGAAACCCCTTGGCCTTTAACAACTGAGGGTTGCTAAATAACCCCTAAATTACAACCTATTGAGGCTGAAGAAATGAGTAAATAGGGAGAGCCATATAATCCTACTGGATATTACCCCTATAATATGAATGACTAAAGTTACCTATATTTCGGGACTTCTTGGCTAATGCCTTAGACTGACCGACCTTCGTAACTCCCTCGAGCTCTTTTACATAATCATCCACATCATGTAACACACAAAAATCCAAGATAAGATCAGAACCAATCTTCAAGTATATAAATAGATATTTATAAGCATTAAATGAGTATTAGATGATATATAAAATCATAAATATTCCCTAACCCAAAGTTGAATTGAAAACTTCTTTTCTGGCTAAGTTCTAGTGTAAGTTTTTTTCTTGGATAAACATCAAACAACCATTTATCCTAGTATATAAATTTTTAGGTGGGTTAATACCCACTAAATTTAAGGTATTTAAATTATATTTTCAATACCTCAAATTATTTGTAAATCTAGTATTGGAGTAAATATATTTTGATCAATGTATTGAAGCACTATTAAAGTTGTCGGTGATGATAATTTAGACACTAAGAATCCTCGAGACACCCTATGAGTCATACAGTGACTTGTGGTCAAGTTCAATGGAATAAAAAACTGAGTCCAGGGTTATGAATCAAACCACAACTCATAGCCAAATTGCATGAGTCAACGTAACTGACTCCAACAACTTTTCAGATGATTTTAAAGGGTTGTTTGGTATGTTTCCACTCTTTTAACATCAAAAAATATGTACTTTAAGCTATTACAAGGTTGGGTATTAAGTGTAACATTTCCTAAATCCTCTAACTCACTCAAAAACATTTGGAACTTAGTCAGAAACAAGAAAAGAGGCAATTTTCTCCCAAAAAGCAAAAAGTAAGATTTTTCACTCTCAGGTCCCAATTCAAGAATATTTTAAAAGATTTCATCTTAATATTTGTGGGGTTTTATTTTATCCATTTAGTTCCAATGTTAATTTAAATCCTCAGTTTAATTCTTTCTTCAAGAGCCTAGGATTCGTGACTATTGTGAATTCCTTGATAATTTTGTTCATTTTTATCATTAAGATTTAAAACCATGTTTTACCATAAATTTTAGTATGGTTTCATGTCTATTATTTAAATCACTCAATATATTATTTAATCAATAATTGTCAGACTTTAGTTATAAAAGTTCTTACTTTACTCAATTTATGGAAATTGTCATAGTATTTGCATTCTTTAGGGATGATGGGTTATGAACACTCCATGATCTAGGATTTCATACATATATTTATGAATATTCAATCCTTAAGTTTTCATGATTTGAATACTTTCATATAAAGTAATTATTTTCAATTTTCAAAATATTAATATTATTAAGAATTTCAATTATTAGATGTTATTCTATTAGGAGTAATACTTAGCACCGAACAGGCGTAGGGATGAAGGATCACCTATCAATTAGGATGATACCTTTAGTAAAACTCCTTAAGTATCAAAACTACAACACCACTGTAGGTTCTAAAATGTCACCTTTAAGACCAAGCATGAAACCTTAGTCCTTCTGGACATCAGCATAATAGATACACGCCAGTCAGTGTTCATACCATTGACAAGGTACTGAACACCCTTCCAATTGGGTTTATAATTTGGTCCTCAATTAACTTAGATTGGGGTATATGAGTTAATAGTAGTTCTTGTAATCCATAGTTCAGATTTAAATAGTTGCATGACCTCATATTCAGATATGTAACATATCATAGAGAATATGTTTATTAATTGGTCTTATATTAGCTTATCATATTACATGCATTATGTTCAACTTATGTCACTTATTTCTTATCTCACGTACTCAATACATTCAAAGGAGCGATCACATATTTTCATTTACACTATATTGTCTTATAATATATAGGTTCTAATGTTAGCATCTAGATCGTACATAATACAATCTCCTACTGCATTAACAATAGTACATTGGTGAGTTTTAATCATTTGAGGGTTAATTAATAGTATCTTTAATTTATATCCTTTGAATTTTTAGATAGTTAGAGTTAGTTGGAGACTTATCCCATCAACTTATCTTAGTAGAGGATTTTAAACATACGATTAGATGTTCAGTAGTTAGAGTTAGTTGGAGACTTATCCCAGTAACTCATCTTAGTAGAGGCTTTTAAACATACGATTAGATGTTCAGCTTTATGGTTTTAAATTAAGATACTACTGATGATTTTGATTATTTTTCATCATTCGGTTCATCTTTCACATAGTTTTTATCTGTTATTTCAGTATTCATAGTGTCATATTATGTCATGGGTTAACTTAGGATCACTTATGGCTCTAGAAACCGTGTTAATACTAGGGGGTAGTCTTGGGTCATGACAAACCTTGTATAAGATAATTAGGTTTAAAGTGTCCTACGGTATCTAAAAATCATGTTAAGTAGAGTCTTATTCTTGTATGTGAAACATACTATACTTATGAGTGAGAGCACTACAAAAAATAACAATTAGCAACAGGTTTGTAGCAACAAGTCAATTTTCATCGCTAAATAACTACGGATTAGTAATAACATAAAACTTTCGTTGCTAAATAATGAAAATAAAATAAGTAGCCACATTAGTGACGGATTAGAGACAAAGAGAAAAATTTGTTTCTATATTTTGGCGCTAAATATTGGCGTCTTTATTTTAGTGACAAAATTAGCGACATAAATAGAGGAAAAAAATTTACATTGTAGAAACCGATAAAGTAATAAAATATTTGTCACTAGAATTATTTTATCACTTTGAAGGATATATTAAAAATTATTGTAATAGAAAATGGTATTTTGAGCTATTTATTCTTTAATTATTAAGGAAATAATTAGCAACGGATATAAGTTCTATTGTGGAATTCGTCACAACCACCAATTAAATATTAGGGAAAATCTTTTATTTTTCTTTCTTCCAAAACATTGTGGAATCTGCCTCTTTTCAAAACACAAACCTTTTTCTTTTTTTCTCAATTGAGAAAAGGGAATCTCGCAATTGAAGTACTTCTTTTGCAATCTCTCAATTAAAGCTAGGTTATATATTTAAATTTAGAGGTAAGATTCTAAATCTCTCAATGTGAGTTGATTAGATTGAAATTGATAAGCAGATTGAGCAGAATAATCAATGTCGAACTTAAAAATCAGTTATAAATGATAGTATTAGAATTGTTTACCCTCTTTAATTACACAAAATATCAAAATATTATGTTAATTTCTTAAACTAGTTCAATTATTGATGTTTTAACCAATTTGGGAATTAGATTTTTGGCCCAATTCCCAGATCTCAAGAACGGAGATAGCTAGAAGAAAGTTAAGGAAGAAAGAAAGGGTGATTATTATGATTTTAAACATTGTTTGGTTGGTCATACAAATTTATTTTTTCTCAGAATTTCTCTTTGTAGGGTTTGTGTATTTTTTGTTGCATGTTTAATTTTTCATCTCAAATTTCTCTAATAGAATTTCTCTTTGTGGGGTTTAATTTTTTACTTTTTATGTAGACTGATTAGGTAAGGTTCCTATTTAGTCTGTTGTATGTTCAAAAAGTAGAAAATAACAACTTTATTATGATGGAATTGTAAATCTGTTTTCTCTCTTTCTATTTTAAAAGATTTCAAGAGGTGTCTTATGAAAGAAGAGAGGAAGCTAATTCATACTTAAACATAGATGATTCATCCTTGTCATAATTTAGTTTTTAAAATTTTTCATATTACTGATTGCATATTTCTATTTATCTGTTTGCTATTCTACTATTTTAGTCTTTAGGCTGCTATGTGATATGTTGATTGTTGCAATATGTTAATTTATTTATATTTAGGTTTCTATCTAATGGAATAAATTATCTTATAGTTATGTTTGGTATTGCTTCTAGCCTACTATACTATTGTGAAGTGTGAATTATGAAATTGTTTGATTTGTGAATGTTGCAGATGGATAGTTACTAGTGCCATTTTGGAGTAGATAACCATGTCTTAGTATTGGACTATTTAAGTGTTTATGCATTACTTTTTGGACTGTTTATGAATATTGATATTGTTTAGGGGTATTTTTTGTTTTATTTTGTACATCATTTGTGTCACACTGATTTGAACTCAAAGTTTGGTGGAGTTATTTATTCTGCATTTGTTTAGATAAACTTATCTAAAAAAAATTATCCTAATTATAGAAGAGATTATTTGATTTTCTAATCTTCCTGTCGGAAGCTTTTTCCTTATGCCTTAATTTTTTCTTCAATATTTGTTACACCATATCTTACTTGTGATTGTCTTAGTTCTTCAAGATGTTGGTTATTAGTTATATGTCAGACAACATTTATGTCATAATATTGTATTATGTCAAACAACAATTAAAAAAAAAAAGCAAACCTCAGTGGGATCATTTTACTTCTCTCACAAACTCATCATTTTTTCTTCCAAAAGTATAAAGCATTACTATTATTCATATTTCTTTTTTATACAAAAGTAAAATGTCCAAGATTGTAAGTTTGGCTTCAATGGATCAAAAGTTAGATATGGCAAAGTGTTGCTCTTATGATACTTTATCTTTCTTTGCTTGTACCTTCCCTTAGAATTTTTTCATTAACTTGATTAACTGATAATTTTTTTTCCTTTTTTATGATTGTAAATGCAGAAGGAGTAGTTGCAAGAGCAAAAGCAGCTATCATTGTTGCTATTTGTACTGCAATTCCAACTATAAGCTTTGATTTATATATATACATTTCAATATTTTTAAATATTTAGGAGTGTGTTTTATATACCATATGGTATAAAAGACTTATAACAATCAAAAAAAGCAAACCTCCACAATTTTATTATATTAGTGTGTAAATAACTAGTGTTGTAGTTCCTATCTATTCATTTTACTTCATCTTCTCTTTGAATCCCATCTTTTACTATTTACACACCTTAATCTTGGTTGTTTTGCTAAAGTTTAAAGGTATGTTTAAATATTCTACAACCTCTCTTATTTGAGATTTAATTCTTGCGTCAAGTATTCTTATATATTAAATTATAATTGTAAGACTTTAAATAGATGCATAAACAATGAAGTACAATCAAATATCTTTATAAAAGTGTTCTTTGTCAGAATAATTTTGACCTGCTACAGTGAAATTGTGTTACAGAGAACATATAATATTGCAGATGTCTGGCTATATGGTTTATGCTTCTTTCTTGAGTTTCTTGTGTTCTTTTTTCTACTTCTCGTCTTATAAAAGGTTTATGTAGTTTTTTTACCTGATTAGACTTTTAGTGAGAGTGAATGATTTAACTTTGAAGCTTTTCTTAACAAATTTGACTTTGAAATTCTCAGTAAGTTTTCTTTTCAGTATGTTAAGTTATGATAGTTTTAGTTATTTTCAACTTTCAATTATGATTTTGAGGTAAAAAATGCTCATATTTTTATTTGGGGACCGAAAAATGCTTGTATGTTAGAATTTTTGTAAGATAATACTTGAATTAATTAACTTATAGTAGCATTACAAATCTTAGTTACAGTGATATACTCTAGTGTCTATTTCTTTCAAAAAGTAAAAAGTGTATTGAAAGTCATATTTTATGAGTTATTTGACGGATTTTACTTGCTGAAATTTATTAGTTGCTTCTCTAAAGTTCTTGTTATGGAAAATTTAATGTTGGAACTTAAGGTGATTAAAGTTAGAAGTTTCTGTTTGTTTTTAATTAAACTTCAGGCTAACCAACCCTTATTAAGAAGGACAATGAATGATATGTTCTCTTTATCAAAAAAAAAAATGATGTGTTCTATTTATGATTTCTCAATTATTTAGCAAAGAGTGAATGATATATTCTATTTTCTTTTAAAAATAGAAAGATATATTCTAGTTTATTAAGATATTTAATTTATTCATCTCTTTAGTGATAATCCTAGATGTATATATTATAAAAGAAAATAAAACTCTACCTATTTTGTGTATGTCTACATTAATAGAAATACGAATAATCTAGAGTGTGGATGGATGTATAATAGGCTGGATTGTCGAGGGGCTATAAACTCTAGATTTATTACTGGTGTGAATAACTTTATCTAATTTTCATGTTCTCAATAAAATCGCATGAGTGGTAACAACATTAGGTCTCCGTGTAAAAAATGTCATAACATTAAATACAAGAACATTGAAACTGTTTGATACCACCTTCTTCATGATGGATTTGTTAAGGAATATTTTTTTGAAAACACAAGGGGAAAAAATGTGATTGATGAGATTGGACAATGGATAATCCATATCAATAAATGATTTTAGATGTTGTTATTTTCAAATTTGACTATGGTTTGAGTTGAAAATCTTATAGAAATATTGAACCTGAGTCAGTTCATCTGTATGAACCTTCAATTGAAGAGAAATATGATAGTTCAATAGAGAAGGAGCCTAATCTAGAGGCCCAAAATTTTATGATTTATTGCAAGCTGCTGATGCAAAATTATATCCCTATTTTTATCTCTCGCAACTTGCAGTAGTCTTTTGAATATTAAATATTAAAATATAGAATACTATGTCACAGAGGGGTTTTAACTAAATGATGCAGTCTTTTAAAGAGGCTTTACCTGAAGATAACCTACTGCTTGATAATTATTAGCAGATTAAGAAGCTAGTGCATAGCTTGGGTTTATTAGTTGAAAAGATTAGCTGTTGTGAATTAGGATGTATGTTTCATTATGGTGACGATAAACATCTTACATTTTGTAAATTTTATGAGAAACAAAGGTATAAGCGTCGTGTTGATTGTCCTAAGAGAAAATTATTCCCTTACAAGAAAATGTATTATTTTTCTTTGATTCCTAGATTGAACAAATTATACACATCCCATTCTACAACTACTGACATGAGATGGTATCATGAACATATAAAAAAGGATAGGGTAATGTGTCATCCATCAGACTCTAAAGATCGGAAGAAATTCAATGAAACTCATTTTTTTGCTGATGAACTAAGAAATGTAAGGTTGAAGTTATGTACTGATGGTTTCTAGCCATTCAGTCAGTCTGGGAGGAAATACTCTTCGTGGCCAGTAATTATTGCTCCATACAATTTACCTTTAGGGATGTGCATGAAAAAGGCTTATATGTTCTTAATTTTCATTGTTTCGAGGCCAAACAATTTCAAATATAAAATTAATATTTATCTGCAACGTCTAATTAAGGAATTAACCTTGTTATGGAAGACAGATGTAGAAGCATTTTTATATTTCCAAAAAACAAAACTTTTAACTGAGGGAAGCTCTGATGTGGACAATCAGTGAACTTCCAGTATATACTATGTTATCAAGATGGAGTATTGTGTGTAAGTTTGCTTGCCCTTATTGTATGGAGGAAACACAATCCTTTAGATTATAGAATGGTCGAAAAATATCATGGTCTAACTATCGTACAATGTTCCTTAACTAACATCATCTATTTAGGAGAGCTCATAAAAACTTTCTTAAAGGTCGGACTATCAAAAGACCACAACCCCTATAAAACCAGTGAAGAAATATTAAATCAAATTTGTGATTTAGGGATAAGAAAGTAATAGAGTTAGATGCAGGAGAAGTTAATCTGAGAATATATAAGTCTTGTGGATGGAAAAACCAAAGCATCTTTTCGAATCTGCCTTGTTATAGCTCTAACATGATTCAACATTGCCTTGATGTCATGCATATTGAGAAAATTTTCCTTGATAATGTATTTAACATAGTCCTTAATATTGATAAAAAATCCAAAGAAAATCCACACGTTTGTCTAGATATGATAAATTACTATGATCGACCTTGATTGACAAAGGGTACTACTGGAAAATATAAAAAATTGTAATACAATAGATAAAGAAGCAAGCACTATCTGGTTCAATTAGGTGAAAGGCTTAAAATTTACAGATGGGTAGGTTTCAAGTTTGGGTAGATGTCCAAACATAATTACAGAAAGTTTATTTGGCATAAAAAGTCGTGATTGTCATGTGTCCATGCAACTATTGATTTTTATTGCTTTTCACGAACTACTTCTTAGAACTGTATGGCAGGCACTTGCAGAATTGAGCTTATTCTGTAAAGACCTTACATCGACTACTCTTTGAGTGAATGACATGAAGTGATTATAGGGAGATATTCCATAAATATTTTGCAAGTTAGAACATATATTTTCTCATGTATTATTTGATTCAATGGAACATCTGCTTGTGCACCTTTCATATGAAGTGAAGATTGATGGACCTATACAATATTAAAGGGCGTATCTTTTTTAAAGGTAAATACAAAACTTTATGTTAAACTTATGACAAGTATGTTATATTTAAATTTTCAAATTTATATATATTTAGGTATCTTCTAACTCTTAAAAGAATGGTTGGGAAAAATCAAGTGTTGAGGGTTCCATATGTGAAGGATACATGATAACAGAGTCAACACAATTGTTTTGTAATTATTTTGAACCACATGTCATCACTCGTAATCATAATGTGGATCGTAATTATGATGGTGGTATTGTGGAATATATTGAAGGAAATTCATCAATATTCATCCATCCAGGTCAACTAAGGGGTGAATCAAAAAAGAGGAATTCAACTCTTGAAGAAATCAAGGCTGCCCAAACATATATTTTACTAAATTATTAAAAGGTTGAGCCATTTGTGAGGTAACAAAAGTTAGTTGTATAAACTTAATTTTCTAAGAAGATTTATATATCATGACTTGAAATTAAACTTATGTTCTTTCTATGAAGTATGTTCGTGCAATATTTGCAAGAAGAATTTTCAAATCTCTCTCGAGATCAAATAAATGAGAGTCTTGAAGCAAATTTATCTATATGGTTCAAGGAATATGTAAGGGTTCAAAAATTAATATCTTCTATACAATTATGCACTTAAATTAACTTATGAAATTGAACTAAATTTTATAATCTTCTAAATTGGACCGACTCAATCATATTGATAATGAATTCCTATGCAGTTTTGCTTGTGGGCCATTGATAGGCACTATGACTGACTCTATAATATTGATAATGAATTCCTACATAGTTTTGCTTGTGGACCACTGATAGGCACTATATGTCATACAGTATATTTTGTTAATGGATACAAATTTCATACAGTTTTTCATGGTAGCGCAAGATCAACAATGAATAGTGGAGTTTGTATCTCAAATTTAAATTTTGGTGATTTTTATGGATGGATAAAAGAGATTATAGAAGTGGAATAACGTAAAGAACCTTTAAAGGGAACTATACTATTCAAATGTGAATGGTTTGACCCAACTATGGATGTTGGTGGTAAAAATAGTAATCAGTATAAATTGGTTGATATCAACCATTGTTGGTGATATAAAAAGTATGAATCTTTTATTCTTGAAATACACGAAACTCAAGTGTGTAATGTGTCTTATCCTATCAAGAAAAAAGACAAAAATGGTTGGGTAGATATATTGAAGGTCAAACATCAAAATGTTATAAAATTACCAGATGAGGAAATAGAGAAAGCTCCAGAACTAAATGTTCAATTTCAAATTAAAGAAGTTGAAGTCTATGAGATAGACATGAATGTTGCCATGGATGAAATTATATACTTACATAATCTAAATGGTGTCTTAATTTAAATAGATGAACCCATTGATGATGGTTTATTGCAAGAACATCATGAGATCCAGGAGGAAGATACAGAAGAAGAGTATGAAACAGAGAAAATCGAAGATGATAAAGAAACATATTTTAAAGAAGATACATATAGTGATTAGTTCTTGATAAGAATATATGCTATTGTATCTTAATTGTATTTTGTGAGCAGTAATTTTGTCGAACTAGTATAATTTTCTTTGTCTCTGTTCACTGTTTACTCCAAACTTGTTGCTTCTCCTACTTTCTATCTAAACTAAAAAAAAGCTTCTTGTTTAGCAACTGTTTTAGGTTTGACCCCTTTAATCTATATCTTCTTGTTTCTAATTTTCATTTTGCTATACAAGATTATTATTACCTGCTAATTTTTCAATTGGATCTTCCTTTTTTTTAGTAGATTTTATGTATAACTTGTTTCTGCTTCTATTTAGTTTTGATTGGATAATAATCTATGTATTTTATGCATTATGCTTAGAGTCTTGTTGTTTGGCTTACTTCTGTTGTACCCTTGTTGTCATCTTTTGACTCTTAATTTCTCATCCATGTTTTTAGGCTACAAGTTTGCTTTCTGTAAAAGTTTTCTATAAATACTTAAAAATTGATGCAGTAGTTCCAATTTAACTTCAAAATTAGATTACCTACATTCTCTTATTTCCTTTTCTTCTATGTTGTTGTGAGAATTCTGTAGGATTCCAATTTTACATGTGCACGGAATTACATATTTATAGTAGGATTCCAAAGTTACATGTGCAAGGACTTAGTATTCTGTAGTATTCTATAACACTTTGTAGGATTCCAATGTTAGATAGGATACAATGTACATATTTACTACAGATATATATTTGACTGGTTCTAAAAAGAGAAAGATGAGTTTTTCCTTTTTTGATCAGATATGTGCTTTTAGATTTTCTAATACCTTATCTACATATTGTTTGGTTCTCCTGGAATTATTCGTTGTCTATCTTATTTCGACTAAACTAATCTTGTTTTTTATTACATATGACTTGAGGTAGAGGAAGAGGTCGAGGAAACACAGGGCATGTAGGTAGGTCTGCAGTTAGAAGTAATCCTGCTATTAGTGTAAACATACCTACTATTCCCACTCCTACTACTGCTAGTCCTCAAGCGGGTGGAATAGGTGGTCAAGATCATATAAATCAGGTTCAGTCCTTAACTCCTTGTATTACACCAATGGTTCAAAATACTGATCATGGTAGTAACCCTACAACACCTGAATCATCTTACACTACTCCGAATTAGAGCAACCCAACCGCTAAAGGTATGTCTACTTAAAGAACCAAATAGGTAAGGGTCTTAACCAATAAACTTTGTCCCTAGAAATGATTGAAGATAATAAGCTATAAATGACAAATAACAACATCTTTTATTGCTTTCTAAAAGTATCTCTGGTTGCATTCTGTAGTCTTCATCCCTAAATATGAATGAATGAAATTGACTTGTGGTCATTTTGCTCTCTATATGTATGTATGTTTTAGTTTATTTAGTTGATGATCTAATAGTGATTCTTGATTTGAGAGGAGTTCTTTTTACACTTACCAAAGAAAGAAGAAGAGGAAATATAGGTCTTTAATATTTCTTGATCTCAGTTAGGTTAAAGCTACAAAAAAAAAACATCTTTTATGATATCCTAAATGTAAAAGATTAATAGGATGTTTCAAGATAATGTTTGTTTCTTATGAATGTTTACTTTTAACTTAACTTGTAGTTAAAGCTAGAAGATTTCATATGTTAATTTCTAGGTAAGTGATGATGAGTCTTCATCGAAAGTGGATTATACAAATGATAGTATTACTTTTTAAAGAAAGTACTGGTTAAAAACTTCAGCGAACACCGCCTCCTATTGAAAAATAATTAGAGTTTCTAACTTTATATTCTTATATAGTGTATAAAGACATTAAAATTAATGCAGTATCAATTTAACTTTAAAAGTAGATTATCTAGAGTCTCTGATTCCCCACTTCTATCTTGTTCAAAGTATTCTGTAGGATTCCAATGTTACATGTGCACAAAATTACTTATTTACCATAGGATTCCAATGTAACATGTGCATAAAATTAGTATTGTATAGTATTCTGGAGGATTCCAATGTTAGATAGGATTCAATGTACATACTTATTACAGATACAGATTTGAATGGTCCTAAAAAGAGAAAAATGATCTTTTCTTTTTTGGATCAAATGTGTTTTTAGATTTTCTGATACCTTATCTACATATTGTCTGGTTCTCCTGGGATTATTCAGTTTGCATCTTATTTTCACTTAACTAATATAGTTTTTTTAATAGATATGACTCGAGGTCGAGGTCAAGGAAGCATAGGGTGTATAGGCAAGTCCGTAGTTAGGATTATTCCTCCTATTAGTGCAAACATGCCTACTATTCCCACTCCTACTACTGTTAGTCCTTAAGCGAGTGGCATAGATGGTCAAAATCATACAAATCAAATTTAGTCATTAATTCCTTACAATATACCAATGGTTCAAACTTTTGATCATGGTAGTGACCCTACAATACATAAATAATCTCCCACTACTCAAAATTAGAGCAACCCAATAGCTGAAGGTATGTCTGCTAAAAAAAAATAGATGAGGGTCTTAACCAATCCACTTCGTCCCTAGAAATGAATGAATATAATAAGTTGTATAGGACAAATAGCATTATCTCTAGTTTCTTTCTTAAAGTATCTCTGGTTCTTTTTTGTGCTTTTCGTCCCCAAAAATGAATGAATGAAATCAACTTATGGTTTTTTTTCTTTTTGTATAAATATATATATATATATATATATATATATATATATATATATGTTTTAATTTTTTTGTTGATGATCTGATGGTGAATCTTGATATGAGAGGATTATTTTTACACTTATCGAAGAAAGATAAAGAATAAAGATGGGTTTTTTATATTTCTTAAGAACGGTTGGGTTAAAGCTATAAAAGAGAGGCATCTTTTGTGATATCCTAATTGTAAAATATTAGTAGGATGTTTCAAGATAATGTTTTTAGCTTGTTAATGTTTACTTTTAAATTATCTTGGAGCTAAAGTTAGCAGATTTCATATGTTAAGTTCTAGGTAAGTGATGATGAATTTTCATCAGAAGTGAATTGTATAAATGATAGTACTACTTTATAAAGGAATTATTGGTTGGATGATAGTACTACTTTATAAAGAAATTACTGGTTGGAAAATCTAGTGAACGTCTCCTCTTATTGGAAAATAATTAGAGTTTCTAACTTTATCTTCTTATATAGTGTATAAAGACTTGAAAATTAATGTAGTAGTTCCTATTTAACTTCAAAATTAGATTATCTACTCTCTGATTTCCACCCTTCTATGATGTTGTAAGTATTTTGTAGGATTCCAATGTTACATGTGCATAGAATTACATATTTACTGTAGGATTCCAACATTACATGTGCACAAATTTAGTATTCAATAGGATTCCGATGTTAGATAGGATTCAATGTACATATTTACTACAAATATAGATTTGATTAGTTCTAAAAAGAGGAAGAAGAGATTTTCCTTTTTTGGATTAGATATGTGATTTTTGATTTTCTGATACCTTATCTACATGTTGTCTAGTTCTCCTGGGATTATTTAGTTTGCATCTTATTTCCACTTAACTAATATAGTTATTTTATAGATATAACTCGATGTCGAGGTCGAGGAAGCACGAGGCATGTAAGTCTGCAATTAGGAGTAATCCTTCAATTAGTATGAACATACCTGTTATTCCTACTCCTACTACTGTGTCAGAGCCCTTAAATTTTTTATCATTTTATTTTTGACCCTCCCACATATGCAATGTAGATTTTTGACTTTAATTATGTTTAGAGATTTTAAAGGGGTAATTTGGGGAAGTTTTGGGATTGTTGAAAGGGGTTCGGGGTCATTTTGAGACTCCAAGGAAGTGAGGGTCCGCGATAAGGCAGTGTCACGAAGGCTAACCTCCACAATATTAGCGTGGCATGGTGATGTATTAATTTTATCAAGTTTTTGTTTTTTCACTTGCGGTGAGGGGCTTTTGGTCTTTTTACCCCTTATACAACACTATAACATAAAATAGCTCCATTTTCTTATGTTTTAAAAGATCAAATCATTATTTTTTTTCTCTTAAACTCAAAGCCCAAGAATATTTAATGGTTTTACAGAGAATTCATTATTTGGGCTCCAAACTTTGAGTCAACTTCAATTTTTTGGGTATTACAAGCAAGTTTCTCTTTTCTAAACTAGAATTTTACATTGTGGCCTTAATTGAATGTATTTTCATGTGATTTAAATTGTGGATTTTGAAATTGGGTTGAGGGGTCTCGGTTTATACTGATTGAATTACTTTTTTTGTATTTTAAATTAACTATTCATACTTTAAATTGATTTTTGGGACAAAATTTCTACATTGTTTAAATGATGGAATACGGGGACATGGGTTTCCCCAAATTGGATGAATTTTGACTTGGAATTGGCATTAACCTCAACCCATATTAAAATCTTGGTCTTACATATAGATAATTGCATGGTTTAACTTATTTGGAACCCATTACATTATATTGAAGGATAAATTGATATGAATATAGTTTTGGATGGCGTTGGTAAGCTTGTTTTGGATTTTAAATGGAAATTGGGAGTCCAATTTTGTTACATGGATTAGTCTAGCATGATTATATGAGCTTGCAAACATAATTGGTATGGATATTGAATGGTAAATACCTTAATATAAGACTCCTCAGTTTATGGTTGGGATTATGTGCAACGTGATTTTAATTTGGGATTAAAGGGGGTTGTGTATCTCACTGTGAAGGTGGAGGTCCTTATGGGACCACTACTGGAAACCATATTTTCCGGTGTGGGCATCTAAATGGATGTGTGCTTCGTTCACACATTTTATTTTTGGGATGGATAGAGCCTTGGTGTCCTATCCCTCTTTCAAAATTCCCCAGTTCGTACGGCTAACACACGATGTGGCCTTATTAGCAAGAAGAGTTGAACCCATATAGCTCGTGGATGCCCTAGGATTAATAGAACTACACAGTCTAGGTTAATGGTATTAAACTATCATGCTCATGACCATTTACCCTATCCCGACATTATATATATATATATATGAATGCATGCATGTGGTTTTGGTTGATTTTGGACATCGCATTATTTTATCACTTTTCCTGAGTTATATGATAGTGCTTATCCTACTAACCGTTCTAGGATTCTACATTGTTTCATGATATAGGGTTTGAAGACTTTTTTGTTACCCCTATGCAGCGTTAGGTGGTGCGGTCATCTGTTGAGTTGCAGTGAAATAGTGAGCTTCCATCCTACGGAAGGTCTTATTATTTAATGATTCTTTCTTCATTTTTGCAGTACTTTTGAATTCCTTTGGTCATAGTCGGGAGCATGTCACGACTAGATGTTATTCTAGTTTTAGAGGCTTTCATGTACAAGTGTGGGTTAGATTGTTGGTTTTGGATTCTTAGAACTTTCATTTGGTATATTTTTCTTTTATTAGTATCTTTATATGCTTCTACATTATTATTATTGTCGTCCTCTTAAGTTTATGTTAAGGGGGTGTTATATTATCCATAATGAGATTGAGATACCTATCATGACTAGGCTCTGACATGGGTCATAAAAATCTTGGTATCTGAGCAATGTTTAGGGTCGTTGGGTGTCCACAAAGTCGTGTCAAGTAGAGTTCTTTTAATGGGTGTGTAGTGCGCCACACTTAAAATGAGGGTCTACAAGGATTTTAGGAATGTTTCCGTTTCTTATATTCCATTTCAGGATATAGAGTCTGTTGTTATGAAACTTCTCGAACTCCTAGCTTCCACATATTTTAGATCATGTCTTCGCAAAGATCTAATGTTTGTAGAAACTCTATTGGAACCTCTGTTCTGCCTAAGGAGAATGTGAAGGGGACTCGTCTGTTTATGGAGTGTAGACCCAGTCTAGGGACCCTGCTCCTGACTTATTCGCCCCACGCGGAGTTTTTCCGGTCCATACTAGTCCTCCTCAAGATTCCCCAACTAGTGATACTTATGCTTAGTCATATCAGGTAGATATCTCTAATGTAGAGTTCCATCAGTCTATTCATATGCTTACTCTGTTGGTGGCATCATACTTTTGTTAGTCTAATCGTGTTAGTTCTGTTGCTCATTCATCTGAGGTCACTTAGATTGGACAGTTTATGAGGATAAATCCCCCAACCTTTATATTCTCTAAGGTTGATAAGGATCCTCATGGTTTTACTGATTTTGAGGGTGTAGAGTTTGCTGCATATCAGTTGAGTGATATAGCTTATCAGTGCTATAAGGAGTGGGAAGCTGTGAGGGGTGATGATGTTGAGTAGGCTATGTGATATGACTTTTCAGGTAGTTTTCTTAATCACTATTTTCCTTAGGAGTTTAGGGAAGATAAGGTATAGGAGTTTATTAATCTGAAGCAGGGTAAGATGAGTGTCAAAGTGTATGCTTTATAGTTTTAGCAGTTGGCTCGGTATTCTCTAGAATTAGTGTCTAATATGAGGTCTCGAATGAGAAATTTTTCTTTTGGTTTGTCCAGTGGTTTGGTGATGAAATGTAAGGCAGCTATGTTTAATAATGATATGGATATCTCCAGGCAGGTGGTTTATATGCAACATATCGAGGATGAGAAAAATAAAGCAAGCAGAGATGGGAGAGAAGTAGAATAAAATGTTTAGATATTTAGAGCAGGGTACAGGGATGCAAAATAATATGAGAGATGGTAGACAGTAGACAGTGGACTAAGAAGAAAAATTGGGTAAATTCTTATTTGACGGATAGTGCTCCTTATGCTAAGCCTTCTGGTGATTGTTATTTTTAGACTAGTACTCATCCTAAGGAATAGGGTGCCCGGTCTCAGGTTAGTGGAGCTCCAGCCCTACCTTATCCTCCTTATCGTTTGTGTGGGTATCTTTATCATGGTTATTCTGAGGAGCGGAGGAACTTGTGTTTTAATTATAATCATCCTAGTCATCTACAGTGAAATTATCCTATAGCTAAGGTCTCCACTGGAGCTAATAAGATTTTGGTCCCCACTTCTTCAACTCCTGCCCCTAAGGGCACTACTTCTGGTACCAATAGTGGTCAGAATTGTCTCTATGCACTTGCTACTCGTTAGGAATCTGAAGCATCTCCTGATGTTATTACTGGAATATTATAACTCTTTTCCCATAATGTTTATTATCTTTTTGTTCCAGGTTCTACCCTTTCTTATGACCAATTATATGGATGTGCATTTTGGTTTTGGTCCTAAAAATATTTTTGACCCTTTTTTTGTGTCTACTCCGGTGGGTAAGTCAATTATTGCTAGAAAAATCTATAGGGGTTGTATGGTGTTTGTTTTCCATAGAGAAACATTGATGGATTTGATAAATTTAGGTATGGGGGATTTTGCATTATCTTGGGGATGGATTGGTTTCATTCATGCTATGCTTCTTTGGATTATAGGACTCGAAAGGTCAGTTTCAACTTTCCTAAAGAACTGGTATTAGAATGGGAAGGAAGTTCCTTATTACCAAAAAGAAGGATTATTTCCTATCTTAGAGCTCAAAAATTGATTTCAAAAGGGTGGTTGTATCATCTAGTTCGTGTTAGAATTTTAACTCTGAAAGTCCTTTGCAATCTATCCCTGTGGTTAATGAATTTTATGAAGTCTTTCTCGATGTTCTTTTTGGATTCCTCCTGATACAAAAATAGATTTTGGGATTGATCTTCTACCGGATACCCATCCCATTTCCATTCCTCCTTATAGGATGGCTCTGGATAAAATAAAGGAGCAAGGATCAATTGAAAGATCTTCTAGATAAAGGGTTCATTTATCCTAGTTTTTCTTTATGGGTTCTCCTATACATTTAGTGTGAAAGAAAGACAGGTCCATTCTAATTTGAATAGACTATCATCAGCTGAATAAGGTGACTGTGAAGAATAAGTACCCTCTTTCTAGGATTAAAGATCTTTTTAATCAGTTTTAGGGTTGTAGATGTTTCTCTAGATTGATCTCTGTTCGGTCTATCATCAATTGAAAATTATGGAGGTTGATATTTCCAAGACAACTCAAAGTCGCCAAAAGTTTTATGCGGATGTGAGGCGAAGGGATTTAGAATTTAAAGTTAGTGATTGGGTATTCTTAAATGTGTCCTCTATGAAAGGATTCATGAGGTTTGGGTAGAAGGGAAAGCTCAGTCCCTGTTATGTTGGACCATACCATATTGTAAGAAGGTTGGGAATGTGGCATATGAGTTATATTTGCCAACAATTTTGGCTTCTATTCATCCTATCTTCCATATGTTTATGTTGAAAAACTGTATAGGTGAACTTTCCTTGATAGTACATGTTGAGGATGTTGGTGTTATGGATTTAATATCTTATAAGGAAGTCCTAATGAAAATATTGGATAGGTAAGTTCATAGATTGAGGATAATTAATGTAGCTTCGGTGAAGGTCCTTTGGAGAAATCAAAAGGTGGAAAAAGATACATGGGAAATTGAGAAAGATATGAAGGACAAATACCTGTTCTTGTTCCCCATGATGGAGGTAAGTGCTTGAGGAATGAATTTCATTCATATTATGAGTTTGTCATTTGATTTTGGTGTATTTTTTCTATTCTCGTACTAAAAGTGTCTTAACTCTTTATTCGAGGATGAATGATCCTAAGAAGGGGATAATGTAAGACCCCTTAAATTTAGATCATTTTATTTTTTACCCTCCCACGTGCGTAATGTCGATTTTTGACTTGAATAATGTTTAGAGATGTTAAAGGGGTAATTTAGGAAAGTCTTGGAATTCTCAGAAGGGTTCCAGGGTCATTGTATGAGCCAAAGGAAGTGAGGGTCTGCGATAAGGCCATGCCAAGTAGGTTAACCTCTGTGATATTAGCGTGTCATAGAGGCTAACCTCTACGACATTAGCGTGCCACAGTGATGTTTTAATTTTATCCAATTTTTATTTTATCACTTGAGTGAGGGGATTTTGGTCTTTTTACCCCTTGTATGAACTTATAATATAAAATAACCAAAGATCAAATCATTCTGTCTTACATATACTCAAAACCCAAGAACATCTAAGGGATTTATAGAGAATTCATCATCTGGGATCCAAACTTTGAATTTATCTAAGTTTCTTGTGTATTTCAGCCATGTTTCTCTTCCCTAAACTTGAATTTTACATTGAAGCATTAATTGGATGGATTTTTATGTGACTTAAATTGTGGGTTTTGAAATTGAGTTGAGGGGTATTGGTTGTTACAGATTGATTTACTTGTCCCATATTTTAAATTGATTATTCATGCTTTAAATTGATGCTTTTAGGACTAAATTATTGCATTGTATAAAGAATGGAATGGGGGTACATGCATCTCCCTAAATTGGATGAATTTTGACATAGAATTGACATTAATATCAACCCACTTTAAAATCTTGGATTTAAATATGGATAATTGCATGATTTAACTTGTTTAGAACCTATTGCATTGTATTAATGGATAAATGGATATGAATGTGGTTTTGGATGGTTTTGGATGGCTTTGGTGGCCTAGGTTTTTTACTTTAAATGGAACTTGGGAGTCTAATTTGGTTACATGGATTGGTTTAGCATGATTATATGAGATTGGAACAATAATTGATATAACGATACCTAATGGTAAATGCCTTACTATGAGACTCCTCAATTTATGGTTGGGATTATGTGCAAATTGATTTTAATTTAAACTTCAAGGGGGTTATGTAGCTTACCAAGAAGGTGGAGGTCCCGGGGGGACCACTACTGGAAACCACTTTTGCTGGTATGGGGGTCTATATGACTGTATGCTTGGTTCACCCATTTAATTTTTGGGATGGCTAAAGCCTTGATGTCTATAGCCCTCCTTTGGATTTCCTTGGTTTGTGAGGCTAACACGTGTTGTGGCCCTTTTAGCAGGGAGATTTTAACCCATACAACTAGTGGGTGTCCTTAGGATGGATATAGATATACAGTCTAGGTTAATGGTTTTAAACTCTCATGTTCATAACCTTTTACCCTATCCCGGTATAATATATCTATTTATTAATGTGTGCATGTGGTTTTTGATGATTTTGGACATTGAATAATTTTATTACTTTCTTGAGTTACATGTCAGCGATTATCCCACGGACTATCCTAGGAAGCTACATCATTTTATGTTTTAGTGTCCGAAGACTTTTCTGTTACCTCTGTGCAGAGTTAGGTGGTGCGGCTTTCTCTTAATTTGTTGTGAAGTGGTGAGCTTCCATCCTTCGAAAGGCCATGGCATTTCACTATTCTTTATTTATTGTTACATTACTTTCAAATTCTTTTGGTCATAGTCGGAGGCATGTCCCGATTATATGTTATTCTGGTTTTAGAGTCTTTCGTGGACAAGTGTGTGTTGGAATGTTGGTTTTGAATTCTTAGAACTTTCATTTGATATATTTTTCTTTTATTACTATATTTATTGGCTTCTACTTTATTATTATTATTATTGTTATGCTCTTGAGGTTAGGTTAATAGAGTGGTCTCCAGTCCTTGGTGGGCTTGAGATACCCGTCACGACTAGGCCCTTATTCTGGTCATGACATACTGTTAGTCCTCAAGCGGGTGGCATAGGTGGTCAAGATCATACAAATCAAGTTCAGTAATTAATTCCTCATTGTACACCAACGGTTCAAAATTCTAATCATGGTAGTAACCCTACAACACCTGAATCATCTCCCAATACTCCAAATTAGAGAAACCCAACAGTTGAAAGTACATCTACTCAAAGAAACTAAATAGGTGAGAGTGTATCTATTCTCAACACAATCACACAAGGTAATCTTAATAGGAGCCATGTGCAGACCCTTTTTATTCTGACTTCTGCAGAGTTAGTCCATTTTTTTCTATTATTATTATATATTATTTTTTATTTATGATAGACCTCATAATAATGTCTTCACATTGATATAGATTGCAACCTTCTAAAATATTCTCCAATATCATACACGTGTGTTTCAAAAGTGAACTTGATAACAATGGAATCAATTGGAAAGGTATGTCAAATGATATAAAAGATGGCTATTTTTTGGAATTCATGGTATACATCTCCATCATAATTGGTTTTTTAAAGTGTATTCACTTTCATAAATAGAATATTAATTTGTTACTTTGGAAATTTATTTCACTAGAACTTCAATTGGGATTCTTCAAGTCTATATTTCAAGTACTACCCCCTAATTTATTTAAATAGGCATCTGTTATCTAGTTTTGTAGGCCCTATTAGCTCTACAGTGGTAGGAAATATGGTCAGAGCAAGTATTATATTGACATTGAGTTTGAAGTAGATTATCCTTGTATGGTTGATGCTGCTTCATATATCTTAAGTTTTTGGGGAAGTCTTTAGCATATAGGAAAACCCTACGAGCATGAAAGTGAGAAGCAACCACTCAAGAAAGTTAAATCAAGATTTTAGAGAATACCACAAAACAGATCCAATGGAACTCAAAACAAGTAATACTTTGAAACCCCAAATGTTCAAGACTTATCTGTCCGATAAGTAGATATTTTTTCTCATGTATTACGTGTTGATCTTTTGCCAAGACCAAGCCCCTGTAGGATAGGATGACTGAAAGATGGATAATAGAGCAGAGAATAGTGTTTTTTGTTAAATTATTTTATGTAGTTTGATTCTCTTAGATGTTAGTTTCTCTTTAGGACAGTCACTTGTGGAACCATGTAGCATCTAATTTTGTTCATTTTTAGCTACAAAGTTTTCTGCTAGATGTATTTCCTTAGTACTTTCAT
Organism: Capsicum pubescens; assembly: GCA_030864215.1. Lineage (NCBI taxonomy): Eukaryota > Viridiplantae > Streptophyta > Magnoliopsida > Solanales > Solanaceae > Capsicum > Capsicum pubescens. The sequence goes on from CM061544.1 coordinate 125,336,582, forward strand.
ACAGATGTAAAAGTTATAAACTTTTGATATCAAGATGCTTATGTCCTAACTCTTTGAAACAAGGTAGCAATATTAATTAAAATATGTATGTCAGCATCCAAATTGAGATTGTGGCTGCTAATATTTGACAACTTTGAGAAAATATTTCCTTTATATTACCTTTCTTTTTATGAAAACAATATGCAGGTTCAGTTCTGCCAACTGACCTTGACAAAATTTTCCATTTTTTTAAAGCTTGAACCAGGAAAGGATCATTCATAGAAACACTGACAAAAACTAGGGGAAATTTAGCTCTACAACCACAACTCCTTGTAGAGAATCTGAAACACTAAAGTCATAAGTGACCCCTTGAAATAGTTTTGCATCTTTGATATCAAATCCTTCCCAACAAAAAGTGAACCAAGTAGTAGAGATGTTTTTGATATACATAAGAGATTTGCATGCAAAAGACATTGAAAACAAGATACATAGGTAATAAGTTTAACCTTTAAGCATACCCGGACTCTAAATACTACATAAACATATAAAAACAAATAATTTGAGGTCCATTTAAGAACATATTTAGCAGTACTAGATGAACCCTACTTGTTAAAGTTGTCAAGAATAGTATTAGAAGGTATAGTATCATCTATAACTTTAGGGATGAAAAAACTGAAATCTGAGACAGGTAAGTCACTGAACTCAGGATTTTGTTGATTAAAATTACCCACTTCAGTAAAAGATCTTAGTATCTTCCCAGTAGTGATATAATAATCATCCATTTTAGAGTAATCTCTCCTTAGATAAAACTCTCTCTTAAACCTAGATGGTGCATTAGGGAGATTAGTCTTCTCAATAGCCTTTGTTCAATAAGAATCATACTCGATATCAGTTTTGTTGTTACAGTTAAAGGGTTGTTCAAGAAACCTACTTCGAATATCCACAAACTCTTCCTATGTTGAAATTGTCCTCCCTTTGATGCATTTCCCATATTGTACTACCCATATGCTTCTTGTTGAATTCATTGGCTCCCTTGGTGTAATCTTAGGAGCTTTTGGGGAATTTTTCACTATTTTTTATGCAAAAAATTCAACGTGCAACTGGGTTGATTCCTTCCCCTTTTTTTAGCTGTTGATGTCGTTGTATTGAAAGTGTAAAATAGTGAGTTATAATTTTATATGTAAATTGAATGGTCCAACAGTTTCTTTGTAGTACAATGCTCAATACTTTTTTTGTACAGGTTACTGTAATGGGTTGAGATCTAAAACCACGTTACATTTGCATGTGCATACACATGGTACCCTGATGAAAAATCTTTTATTGATTAACATTCTCAAATTATCCATGTAAGACTAAATCTTAAAGTAGTTTACTCAGCTCTTGTTTTTTTAGTTTAAAGAAGTTTTTGATATCTACTTAAAGTAGTTTACTTAGTTTTTATTTGTCGACTTAATGTGAATAATGAGAAGTATTGAGATCGCTGCACTCAATTTAAATGTGAATAATGAGAAGTATTGAGATCGCTGCACTCAATTTAAATGAAAATAGTTGATAGAACATTTTGTTTAATTTCAAAAGGCTACATATATCATAGGCTAGGAGTAATATGGTTTTAGACTAAAAACTGTTGCCTTTTTTTCCTCTTCTCTTTGTAGTCATTTTTAAGTACAATTTGTTATAATTTCACTTTGTATTACATGAAGGATATGAAGAATGTTACGCGAAAAAATATTTTCATAATTTGGTATTGATAAATCTAAAGCATATTACTTAGTCATTGGAGGAGAAAAGAAGCAAAGATTATTTAGACTTGGATCTGAAGAAAAAGGCTACTACGGTCCAGGTCTTTATGTCTCTTTTGGAAAGATATCATCATCAGTACGATCTTCAACTTCTTATGAATTAGAACCAACTGCAAATTTAGATGAGTTCGTGAAATGATTAATTCCCGCACTTAGAAATCTGTTTATTCCTATTGTCATTGAGGAGGTACAAAAACTAATTTCTTCACCATCAATTGTGGCACCCACAATGCCTTCTCCTGCTACTGTTGATGAGGTTGATCCTTTAGTTTCAGATGACGATAACAATCCTTAATCAGTGCATTGGTTTTTGATGGTCTATTTTGTTAAAAAGTATAAAATTATACAACAACATATATACTTGATGGATGTGGGTTCTTTAAAGAATAGTTGATATATGCTTGGTATTGTGGATGTTTAGGACATAATTATGTTTTTAGATTTTGCTATCTATATATTTTGAGACTTCTATAAGTATTATATTTTATATGAATGTTGGTTATTTTAAGAATATTATATAATATACTTTAAATATGATTTAGTAGGGTGTATTAAGAATAAAAACCTAAACAAGTTTTTCAAGAAAACAAATGACGACAGATTTAGATATAAATTTTGATCGCTGCCAAAGAAAAATATATTTGCGACGGATTAAGAAAAAATATTTTTTATCGCTAAAATTGGGGCATAAATAACAGAATTTGGTACGATGGACTAGCGACGAATAATTTTATCACAAAAATATCAAAATGACAAAATACATTATGAAATTAGTAACAAAATTAATAAATATAATAATGAAAACATCTTTCGCTGTAAAGGGCAATTGATCTCATTCGTCGCTATGACGTACAAAATTGACAATGGATTTCATTTTTTCCATTGCTAGGAGGATAGTAACGAGAAAAATATAAACAACCAATATCCCATCGTTGATTCATCGCTAAACCTATAAAGTGATGGGTATATGTTGATTAGCAATGAATTTTTTCTGTTTCTAAATGTTGATTTTTTGTAGTGGATGCTTGAAATGTTTTAGGAAAAGTTTCACTTCTTTTATGTTTTTGTCGTACGATACAGTGTGAACACTACTTAAACCTCATTCTAATTCATGTTCTATGCATTTACAGAAAATACCTCCTAAACAGACTAACGAAAGGATAAATGAAAATGGCAACAGTAACATAAATGGAAATCAATAAGAACCACCAGCTCCAGAAGAACCCTTGAACGAACAAGTCTCCCATGCTGAGTTCAGGGTTTCTTTTAGGGTTTAATCATAGTCCATTACTACTCTAGCTAATTAGTAGTTTTTTTCCCCAATTAATCCTAATAGTAACACAGCTTCTCCTGAGTTTCATGGTTCTAAAACCAAGGAGGATCAGCAAGAGTCTCTTGATTATATTCAAAAGGATACTTAGATCAATGGTGTCACTCTGATTGAAACTATTGATTTGGCTACTTATCAGTTAAAAAGAGAGGCTCAAACTTGGTCTAAGTAGTGAAAGGAAGATAGAGGTACAGATGCAGTCCAGTAGAGTGGAATGTGTTTGCTGCTAGTTTTATTGATAGGTTCTTCCCTCTTAAGTTAAGCAAATCCAAGGTCCAACAATTCACAAATCTTAGACAGGGCAATACAAGTATGAAAGGGTATTTTCTAAGTTTACTCAACTTGCAAAGTATACTCTGAAAATGGTTGTTGAAACTGTTGCATCCAATATCACACACAAGAGTACAGGGTCATGTAAGTTTTAAGACCCCACAAAATCCTAAGATTGATTTAGTCCTGTAAAAGCTAGTAAGGGGTTCCAGATAAAAAAGTTTAGCTAAGTGTTCATACTTAGAGTTATTTTAACCTTCATAAGTTGACGATCCTTTTTCACAGCCTTTATGACCTTTAAATATCATTTTTTATGTTAATTCATGATCAGGAATGTTAGTAGGTGTTCTCGGACAAGTTTTGGATTTTTTGGACTTTGTTTGAGGCATATTTGGAAGTCCAAATTAGTGGATCGACACGATCTCGATGCACTGCATCGCCCATCATGTCGATAGGTATTTTTCCCCAGCTTCTAGTGCAAATTCCAGTAAGCCAAAGCGGCATCGACCATAGCATCGACCCTATTGATACGATGTGTCGGTCTACGCATTGCTGGGCACCTTTTTCAGTAATTAAAACAACATCTGAAGATATATATAGGACATTTCCACATTTCAAATTTGCCCCTAACACACGAAATTCATCCCTCACAAAGAAAATACACTTTTTCCTCCCAAAATCATTTACAAACAAACCCTAGGGATATCAACCCAAGATTCAAATCCCAAGGATTTCACCACCAATCTTCAAGAATTCAGGCATTGAGGAATGTCAAGTGTTCATCCAAGGGTTTCCTTCCACGTTTGGAGTTCAAGAAACCCTTTTTACTACAAGTTCATGAGTTTGATAAATTTCATGGTTGGGTTTGAATGTGATCATGATTTCCATGTTAATGGATTTCCTAATCCATGATTAGTTGCAAGATTTATATGAAATTTTTTATTATATGAATTTGCATCATGAAAATTCATGTTAAAACCTTTTAATTATGAATTTGGTATTTGAAATTGTGATTCCCCCATATTGTTTAGTATTGTGTGCATATAATATGCCCTCCAAGTATTGGTGGATTGTTCATGTGAGTTGACTAGTTAAGTCCCATCACATTAGCATGTATACAAGTTCATGTTATGTAAATGTTTGTAAAATGCTTCAACGAATGAATGGTAATCAAGTAATTAGTTATCATGTGTCAAGATTGTGCTATGTCTTATAGTCTATGCTATAGCCTCCTAGGGGTATTTAATACCCAAAAATCTAGTTGTTTACCTAGAGCTATAATATCTACAGAATAGACTCTGTAGTATCATGATCAGTAGTTTAGTAATCAGTTCAAAACCCAGTAGAGTTCAGTTAGTTAATAGAATTCAGTAGTATTCCATCAGTTAGAGAAATCCAGAGAACTCAATTCAGTTCTACAAAAATCAGGACTGTCAGACACAGTCACTCAGTTTAGTACGAAACTTCGAATAGTTCCATAGAATTTGGATTGTCAGATACAGTCACCCATTTATTAGTAATATAGTATCAGTAAACTCAGATATCAGTAAACCAGTGATTCTAAATGCAGTAACCAATGTTACCATGACCTCAGTTACAGTTTACATATTTTATGCATGTACTCTCATTCAGTTATACTCTTGTTATTCAGTCAGTATTGTTCATGCATATGAACCCTTGCATCTTAGCCTACCTCACTTAGCATACTAGTATATTCAACGTACTGACGCATATATTTCTTTTGCGCTATAATGTCTTATATCATAGATTTAGACGCACGAGATCCCGATCATACTTAGCAGTCTGATCTATCAACAGAAGACTAGTGGTGAGTCCTTATTATTCGAGGATAGATTTATTATTCTAGTATTTTAGTACTCATCTTATTCAGTAGTTGGAGTTAGTTGGGGACTTGTCCCATCAACTCCTTGTTCAGACAATAAAGGTTTTTCATACATAGAGTATTTATAGATAGATGTTCAGTTTTGGTATTGATGTATCGTACTCAATATTTATTTCAGATATGAACCTTATGGAAGATTTCTACCTAATTTCCATATAATTACAGTATTACTATTTAGTTATTGAGTAGGTACCAGTCATGGGTTATCTTGTGGTCCCTCGGGATTATGAGAACTGTGTAGCATCTGGGGTACATACTCAGGGCGTTACAAACTTGGTATCAGAGCCTAAGGTTCAACAGAGTCCTAGGAAGTCTGAAAGACGCATCTAGTAGAGTCTTGTGCATGGGTGTATAGCGTGCCACACTTATGTACAGAAGGCTATTAGATGTTTGAGGAAAAGTTTCCCTTCTTTCAGTAATCATGTTGTGCGGGTGTTCAAAAGCACAAGTTAAACTCTATGTCTAATCAAAGTTTCTCTTCCGTTTATAGAATATGCCTCCAAAGAGGACTAAGGGAAGATAAATGGGAGACGAGCCAACCCCTTAGCCCATCCAGCCAGATCCCTTAGATGAACATATCTTCCACACTGAATTAGGAGTAGCTTTCACCACCCTAGCTCATTCTGTGGCATCCCAGAATAAACATCCAATTTCCATTCTGGCCAACCCAATGGTTAATACTGTTGAAGCAAGGATTCAGGAATTCACTCAAATAAATCCTCTATCTTTTACTGGGTCTAATTCAAATGAGGACCCTCAGGAATTTCTTGATCAGGTGCAAAAAGTTACAGATATTATGGGGGTCACTGCTATTGAGAGTGCTGAGTTGGCCGCATATCATTTGTAGGGTGTGGCTCACTCATGGTTTAAATAATGAAAAGCATAAAGGGCTGCAGATGTAGGGCCCATAGAGTGGGAGGAATTTTCCACTGCTTTTCTAGATAGGTTCTTCCCGTTGGAGTTGTGGAAGGAGAAGGTTCTAGAATTTATTAAGCAGAAGCAGGGAAACATGATAGTGAAAGAGTATTCTCCTAAGTTTACTCAATTAGCTAGATACGCTTCTTATTTGGTGGAAGCTAGAAGGTTCAGGATGAGTAAGTTTATGTCTGGGGTTTCTAGTAGTGTGGTCAAGGAGTGTAGAACAACAATTTTGATTAAGGAGATAGGCATATCTAGGCTCATGGTCCATGTTCAGCAGATAAAGAGGCTAAGAATAGGTAGAATGAGAGGGAGAATAAGAGAGTGAGAACCGGCAGTTTCAACTTTGCTCAACCTAGGTCAGAAGGTGGGAATCATTCTTAGTTCCACTCAAAATGCTCAGTTCCAGCTCCATCCTCATCCAGTTCCCCAGTGCCCAAATTCAGATACGGCAATAGAGATAGGGCTCCAGGCCCTAAGCCTCAAGGTGGTGTCAGCAGCACCCGAACCAATCCCCTTTGCCAGAAATATGGCAGAAACCACCAGGGTATCTGTAGGGCTGGTAGTGATATGTGTTTTGGGTGTGTCAATCCAGGTCACAGAGTCAAAGATTGTCCCTAGTCAAGTTCCCAAGGTTAGCATAACCATCCCTCAGCTCAGTCTAGTTGCCCAAATTAGCAGGGTGCCGCTTCCAGTGCTACCAGTGTGCAACTCCCAAACAAACTTTATGCCCTTCAGTCCTAAAAGAATCAGGAAAGTTCTCCTGATGTGGTCACTGGTACGTTACAAGTTTATCATTTACATGTTTATTCTTTGCTAGATCCAGTAACCTTTTTATCCTTTGCAACTACATATAAAGCTATCGACTTTGGAGTCAGCCTCAAAATCCTAGTAGAGCCTTTCTCAGTCTCTACCCTAGTAGGTAAATCCATCATAGCTCGGCGGGTATACAGAAACTATCTAATTATGGTATCTAAGAGAGTCACTTCAGCAAACTTAGTAAAATTAGAGATGACAGATTTATTGTCATTCTTGGCATGGATTGGCTTCTTTCATGCTATGCTTCAGTTGACTGCAGAAACAGAATTGTCCAATTTCAGTTTCCGAATAAGCCCATCCTAGAGTGGAGGGGTAGTTCTTTAGCACTTAGGGTTCAGCTTGTTCCTACATTAGGGAAAGGAAAATGATATCTAAGGGATGTATCTACCATCTTGTTTGAGTCTAAGATTCTAGTTCAGAAACCCCTTATCTTAAAAGCAGTGTCAGTAGCATGAGAATTCCCAGACGTATTTCCAGAAGATCTTCCCAAAGTTCCTCCCAAAAGGAAAGTTGACTTTGGAATAGACCTTCTAGATACTCAGCCTATATCTATTCTTCTATACAGAATGGCGCCAGCACAACTCAAAGAATTAAAAGAAAAGTTGAAAGATCTCCTAGATAAGGCAGTATGTCCTCATGGGGTGCACCAGTTCTATTCATGCATAAGAAAGATGGTTCTTTTAGAATGTGTATAGACTATCGTCAGCTAAATAAAGTCATGGTAAGAAACAAGTATCCACTTACCAGAATTGATGACTTGTTTGACCAACTTCACGATTCCAGCTACTTTTCTAAGATAGACCTCAGATCAAGCTATGTTCATCTCAGAGTCAGAGAATGTGACATTCTAAAAACAGCTTTCAGAACTCGGTATGGCCAGTTCAAATTCTTAGTCATGTCCTTTGATTTTACTAATGCCCCATCATCTTTCATAGACTTGATGAACCATGTGTTGAAGCAGTACTTGGACATGTTCATCATAGTCTTCATAGTTGACATCCTTGTCTACTCCTGCAGTGAGCATGATCATACAGACCATCTAAGAAAAGTATTACGGACTCTCAGAAACCATAAGCTATTTGCCAAATTTAGTAAGTGTGAATTTTGGCTAAGGTCAGTAGCATTTCTCAGCCATATCATTTCCGATTATGGAATTAGAGTTGATCTCCAAAAGACTAAAGTAGTGATAAACTAGCCCAGAACCATATCTCCATCAAATATCTAGAGTTTCTTAGGTTTGGCTGGCTATTACCAATGGTTTGTTGAGGGATTTTCATCTATTTCATCCTCTATGTCCAGATTGACTCAGGAGAAGGTCAAATTTTAGGGGTCAGATTCTTGTGAGAAGAATTTCCAGGAGTTAAAGACTCGACTCACTACAACCCCAGTTTTGACTCTACAAGATGGTTCAGAAGATTTTGTTGTGTATTTTGATGCTTCCAGAGTTGGTTTGGGGTGTATTTTGATGCAAAGAGGTAAGTTCATATCCTATGCCTCTAAACAGCTTAAGCCCTATGAAAAGAACTATCCAACTCATGATCTTGAGTTAGCAGCAGTAGTATTTTCCTTAAAGATTTGGAGGCACTATTTGTATGGAGTGCACATTGATGTGTTCACTAACCATAAGAGCCTGCAGTATGTATTCTCTCTAAAAGATCTAAGCCTCCATCAGAGAAGGTGGTTAGAGTTATTGAAAGACTACGACATGAGTATTTTGTATCATCCGAGCAAGGCCTATATAGTGGTTGATGCTCTTAGTAGGATGTCTATGGGTAGTATTGCTCACGTGGATAATGGTAGGAAAAATTTACCTCAGGAAGTTCATCAGTTTTCCCGACTAGGTGTTCTCTTAGTCGATTCAGCAGAAGGTAGTGTATGGGTGTAGAATAGTTTAGAATCATCCCTGGTTTTCGAAGTGAAGGAAAAGCAGGATAGGGATCCCAGTCTAGTTAAGTTGAAAGAATCAATCAGAGATCAGAAGATAAAGGTTTTCTCCCAAGGGGGAGATGGTGTTCTGCATTGTCAAGGTTGCCTATGTGTGTTAGGTGTAGATGACCTAAGACAGTAGATTTTTGCAGAAGCGCATGGTGCGCATTAATCTATTCATCCAGGGGACACTAAGATGTACTATGATTTATGGTAGATCTATTGGTGGAGTGGGTGAAGAGAGACATTGCAGAGTTTCTAGCCAAGTGCTTAATATGTCAGTAGGTTAAGATCGAGCATCAGAGGCCTAGTGGGGCTATATAGGAGTTCAGTATCCCCACTTAGAAATGGGAGGAGGTGAACATAGATTTTTTGACTGGTTTGCCTCGAACTCGTCGTCAACACAATTCAGTTTGGGTTATTTTTGACAGGATGACCAAATCAACTCATTTCCTACCAGTCCATACATCTTTTTTAGCCAAGGACTATGCCAAACTCTATGTCATAAAGTTGGTCAGATAACATGGAGTTCTATTTTCTATTATCTCAGATAGATGTACACGGTTCACTTCTCATTTATGGAAGGCATTTTAGAAGGGCATTGGTACCCAAGTTTACCTCAATACAACCTTTCACCTTTAGGCAGATGGTCAAGCAGAGAGGAGCATTCAGAATTTAGAGGATATGATGTAAGCATGTGCGATAGACTTTAAAGGTAGTTGGGATGACCACTTGCCTTTGATTGAGTTTGCATATAACAACATCTATCATTCCAGCAATCGGATGGCTCCATTTGAGGTGCTCTATGGGAGAAGATTTAGGTCTCCCATTGGTTGGTTTGAAGTGGGAGAGGCCGCAGTGGTAGGGCGTGACTTGGTGTTTGACACCTTAGAGAAGGTTTAGTTGATCAGGGAAAGACTTAAGACAGCTCAGAGCCAACAGAAATCGTATACAGATGTGCGGAGAAAGGATCTCAAGTTCAAGATTGATGATTATTTGTATTTGAAGATCTCTCCTATGAAAGGAGTGAAGATTTTTTGCAAGAAGGGGAAGCTCAGCCCCCGATATATCGGTCCTTATTCAAATCTCAGTCATTTTAGAAAGGTAGCTTATGAGCTTGAGTTGCCTTCAGACTTAGATTCAGTGCATCCAGTGTTTCATGTCTCTTTTCTTAAGAAGTGTATAGGTGACTCAGCAACCGTAGTCCTGATAGAGGGCCTAGATATTCAGAACAGTCTCTCTTACGAAGAGGTCCCAGTCGAAATCCTTGACTATCAGATTTGCAAACTAAGGAACAAAGAAGTCCCTCTAGTCAAAGTTTTTTAGCGGAACCAGTCAGTTGAGGGAGATACTTGGGAAGCAGAGGTAGATATTTGGACCAAGTATCCTTAACTCTTCTCCACAAACTCAGACTCATCCCAAGGTAACCATTTTTCCTTGAACTTACTCTGTTCAGTGCTCAAATTTTCCTTTATAGACTTGGTACCGGTTATAATTGCATAATTAGTTGTGTCTTCATCCATTAGATATGCATGTTCAGCATGAGAAACTCAGCTTATTAGCAATCCCATTCATCCATTCATGAATCATGTTTATCTATGTACTCATGCATCAGATATGCATGTTCAGTATGAAATTTCAGCATATCGGTAGTGTCAGTTATGAAACCATGTTGCATTTGTGCATTTTCAGTATCTAAACTCAGTCTATCAGTATTCTCAGCTTAATCAGTTTTTTCAGGGATGAATCTTTCCAAGGGGGAGATATTATAAGACCTCAAAAAAATTTAAGCTTGATTCAGTCCTGTAAAAGCTAGTAAAGGGTCCCAGACTTAGAAAAATTCAGCTAAGTGTTCATACTTAGAGTTATTTTATCCTTCGTAACTTGGTGATCCTTTTTCACAACCCTTATGACCTTTAAATATTCATTTTTAGGTTAATTCATGATCAGGGATGTCAGTAGGAGTTCTCGGACAAGTTTCAGAATTTTTGGACTTTGTTTGAGGCACGTTTGGAAGTCCAAACCAGTGGATCGACGCGATATCGATGCACCGTGTCGCCCATCACGTCGATGAGTATTTTTTATCATCTCCTAATGTAAATTATAGTGAGCTGATACGAACTCGACGTGGTGTATCAACCATAGCATCGACCTCATCGATGCGATGCGTCGGTCTGCGCGTCACTGGGCATATTTTTCAGTAATTAAAATAGCATCCATAGGGGTATTTGGGACATTTATCCATTTCGAATTAGCCCCTAAAATACAAAATTCAGACCTCACAAAGCAAATTACACTCTTTTCTCTCAATATCATTCAAGAACCAACCCAATGGATATCAACCCAAGATTTAAATACCAAGGATTGCACCACCAATCTTCAAGAATTCAAGCATTGAGGTATGTCAAGTGTTCATCCAGGGGTTTCCGTCCACCCTTGGAGTTCAAGAAACCCTTTTTACTACAAGTTTATGAGTTTGATGAATTTCATGCTTGGGTTTGAATGTGATCATGATTTCCATGTTAATGAAGTTCGTAATCCATGATTAGTTGCAAGATTTGTATGAAATTGTTTATTATATGTGTTTGCATCATGAGAATTCATGTTAAAACCTTTGAATTATGAATTTGGTATTTGAAATTATTATGCCACCATGTTGTTTAGTATTGTGTGCATATACTATGCCCTCCAAGTATTGGTGGATTGTTCATGTGAGTTGACTAGTTAAGTCCCATCATATTAGCATGTATATAAGTCCATGGTATGCAAGTGTTTGTCAAAATGCTTCGATGAATCAATGGTGATCAAGTAATTAGTTATCATGTGTCAAGATTGAGTTATGTCTTATAGTCTATGCTATCGCGTCCTGGGGGTATTTAAGACCCAAAAATCTAGTTGTTTACCTAGAGCTATAGTATCTATAGAATAGACTCGGTAGTATCATGATCAGTAGTTTAGTAATAAGTTTCGAACCCAGTAGAGTTCAGTCAGTTAACAGAATTCAATAGTATTTCATCAGTAAGCGAAATCCAGAGAACTCAGTTCAGTTCTACAAAAATCAAGACTGTCAGACACAGTCACTCAGTTCAGTACGGAATTCAGAATAGTTCTACAGAATCAGGACTGTCAGATATAGTCACTCTATTAATAGTAAAGAGTATCAGTAAACTCAGATATTAGTAAACCAGTGATTCTGAATGCAGTATCTAGTGTTACTATGACCTCAGTTACAGTTTACGTATTTCACACATGTACTCTCATTAGGTTATACTCACGTTATTCAGTTAGTATTGTTCATACAAATGAACCCATGCATCTCAGCCTACCTTAATTAGCATACCAGTACATTCAAAGTATTGACGTATACCTTTCTTTTGCGGTATGATGTCTTATATCATAGGTTCAGACGCACGGGCTCCCGATCGTACTTAGCAGCCCGATCTATCAATAGAAGACTAGTGGTGAGTCCTCTTTGATCGAGGACAGATTTATTATTCAAGTATTTCAGTACTCAATTTATTTCAGTAGTCGGAGTTAGTTGGGAACTTTTCCTATCAACTCCTTGTTCAGACAGTAGAGGCTTCTCAGACACAGAGTATTTATAGATAGATGTTCAGTTTTTGTGTTGATGTACTGTACTCAGTATTTATTTCATATTTGAATCATATGGCTGATTTCTGCCTAATTTTTGCATAATTACAGTATTACTATTTAGTTACTACAGTAGGTACCAGTCATAGGTTAGCTTGTGGTCCCTCGGGATTATGAGCACTGTGTAGCATCCGGGGTACAGACTCGGGGCGTTACACAATTAATAAAGTGGATCTTGTGAGTTGAATATCGATCCCACAGGGACTTGGTATTTATGAAACAATCCAATTCAAGTATTGCTATTAAAGTTAAATGAGTGAAATTTGTAACCGATGAGAATTTGAGTTTTGTTATGCTATAAGTAACTATGAACAATAACAAAAATTACAAGTGTTTGAAATAATAATTAGGAGGATTCCAGGGTCAAGGCATCTTGAACATTCATGCAATGCTATACAATCCCATTGGTTTGTTCTCTATCTTGGTTGTTGATTCACGGGGTTAATATCATGATGATAGTCCTCCAAGACTCTAATCTTATATTTAATTTAGCCTCGCAACTACATTTTTTAGAGAGGATGTGGTAACTAACTCAAACGCATTTATATTTCATCCCGTATTTGAGCCAAAAGCGGTAAATTAGATATATTCTTATCCTAACTGCGAATCATATCTTTAATTTATCTAAAATAAAAGAACCAACTCCTTATGTTCCATATTCTAATCTAATTTTACTCCTTCCATTCTCAAAAAGAAATAAAGATGTATTCTAAAGATCGTGAATCTATAGAATTGTGAGCACAAGAACATAAAAATATCCAAATACAATAATTAACTTGAATCAAATTGAATGTATGCTAAGAAATCATGTACATATCCTTAAAACTATAAAGAGGGTGTTTATATTCTCATAGTAATAAAAATAATCACCATTAATTAATTCATAAGTGAAACTACAAGAAAACTAGAAGTTAAAGGAAGAGAACCCCTAGCATAGAGTCGGTAATGCCTTTTCCTCTCTCAAAGCACGTGTTGTTACAAAGGTTTCTTATAAATTTGTATAAGTAATTTTTTATATCTGTTTAAGTCGTCCCTAATATGCCTCATACTAAATATAATCATTGATCACTTTTCCCTCAACTTAAACCAAGTACAAAACCATTTGTTAGATGTTTTAGGAAGAGAGAGTGTTGCATTGCATGGCCTATAATATGGACAAAGGTATTTGGTGAAAGGCTCATAGTACACTCCAAATAGTATACCCTCACCCTAGGGGAGGCATTGGATGGTTCCCATCGATGCTATGGGGGTGCAGCACATGGCCATCTCCATAATGTGAGATTTTGTCCAATCTTTGTCCTATGTTTTTTGTCTACTTGTCCTTGTTTTCCCACTCCTTATGGCTTGGGTATCTTCTTCATTTAGCTTCCATACCTTCACCAATGCTCTCTTATAACTAAAAATAGTACATACAATAAAATAAAGCTCATCAAAATGCTCTAGAACAAGCATAGCTTAGGCTAGCCTAACTAGTTTTCTCGTTTAAACTCTATTTGATCATTTTGACACTTGAATTGTTTCAAATGCACCTTAAACACTCTACAAATTCAACTTAGCACACAAGTATAGAGAGAAAACTTTATACTTCATTAAGGAGACTAAGTTATCCTTAAAACTAAACTCAAAATGTGTAGATAATGACACTTAGGTGTATAAGTACGCCTAAGATCACCACCCCACACTTAAAGCCTTGTTCGTCCTCGAACACGATTCTAACATTACTGCTTGAATTAGGACACTCAATCTAGAAAAATAATGACTACATGAATAGAAAGTTTTGCACTAGGAATGTCATATTACAATTGAAACACATGAATACTACTTCAAGACTTCCTAGCCTCAAGTATTAACTCTACCAAGTTGGGAAACTTATGCACATTACTGAATAAAGAGATCATATGTCACCTATCCATTATTAAACATGTGACTTATCATAAGAGAGGCACCCATATTAATGCATAAACACTTTATCACAAGAATAGGTGTAAGAATCAAATTTTTCTCACTATCACAAAGAGTTCACGCGTCACATAAGATAAACCATAAAATTTCCCTTAGTGTAGTACTCCACTAATATCAAAATATCAAACCTCAAGATCAAGTAGGACAATAAGGGTTGTAATGTAGGTTAATAGAGGGGTAGGAACTATTCTGGACTGTACTAGTGTCTATATTCCCTAAGAGTTTTAATACACTACACTTTACATTAAACTCATCTCCGACCAACCTATTTTTCACCACATTTATCTTTCTGGCCTTTCCTTTGTTTTGCCCCATATCTTTAAGCTAGCTTACACATCTTTAGTAGGGAGTATTTTCCATCAACACATGATTCATTTCTTTTGATTAAATTTTTTTTCATTACATTACTTCCCACCAACAACACATAACCCTTTTAAACACACCCATAGTTATTACTTTAGGGATTCAACTTCACCTTTTCCTTCTTCAGTTTTACACTCCTCACATCTTAATTTTTCAACTAAAACACTTAGGAGATTTGGATCAAATTATAGTCATTTGAAAGAAAATGAATAAGATACATATGAGGCTTCTAATGAATAGGCTAAAGGTTTAACATGACTAACGAAGGTCATGCATAAAGGGTAGACATAGCATGTCAAAAACATGGCTATCGAAGAAAGAAATTCATATATCTCCTAAACTCAATATTCTTTACTTCGCTTGGAAAACACACATGGAAAGTTTTAGACAACAATATTTGATAATGGAATATAAGAACAGCATCAACACATATGGCACATGCTTAACTTAAGAAGGATATCTATAAAGTCTCAACCAAGCAATCGTAAGAATTCCAATTTAAGCCTAATTCACAAAAGAGTTAGATAAAAGAGCATAGGTGTCTCACAAAAGTCATTCAGTTTTTGCATCATGCCTCAGAATTCAATACCACTTGCAAAAATGTTAAAATCACTCCTAAATAAAAATAACACTAGGTTCAAAGGGCTTTCCCTAAAAAAGAATCAAAAAGAAGAACTGAGAGGTGGGTGAAGTATGCTTCTACTAAACTGACCGAACAATATAAACTAAAAATAAACAAACATAAAATCTTTTTATATTTTTTAAAAATTTAGTAAAAAATTTAGTAAAAAATTTGCAGAAAAAAAAATGACATCCTATACAGTAATTCACCCTAATAAAATTGAAAAATCCCCCACCCCACACTTAAAATCATACTCTGGCCCCAAAGTATAAATTAAATTAAGAAAAAGGATTACAATAGTTCTTGAAACCTCTAGGCCTAGCTGGTAGATGTCCTTTTCTCAGATTTCTATAATGGAGACTAGGGACCCAGCACTTATGCCTTCATCATTCTCCTTAGCTTAGATTTTGGGTACTCAAACTTCCCTTAATCGTAAAAACAAACAAATAGAGAAAAAATAAGGTAACACTTTATAAAAGTAACTAACTCAATCACAACATGCATTGCCTCCCAAGTAGAGCCTGATTTAATGTTGCAGCATGACTCACATCACAACTTGCATCCATAATCTCTAATATCTTCTTTCCTACCGAGTATAACTTTATTCTCTCCTTTAATATACCAGCAATACCATCAAAATTTGCTCTTTTACTACTTTTCTCACCTCACGTAGAGTCACGTGCAAGTTTTTCAAGCTCAAGATTATGAACTGAATTTGGCAATTCTATGAAAGAATCTAACAAGGTAATTGGAAGTTTGCACTCCTCCACCCCACACTTATAAACTTCTACAGATATAATCATGCATAGATCTAAATAGTGTGAGGGTATATTGAGTGCTTTGTACACTCTAAAGACCACATCTTTATTATTCAGTCTAATCTTGAGTGTTTCCTCTTTAACATCTATTAAAGATCCACTGGTAGCCAAAAATAGATGTTCTAGATTGATTGGTACCCTATCATCTCTCTCATAATCAAGAAAAATAAAGTCAATAGGAATAATGAACTTACTAACCTTATTGAGAGAATCCTTAATTATTCCTTCGAGGATCACTTTATTTCTATCTTCCCTTTGTAACACAACTGAATAAGGCCTTGGCTTTCCTAAAACCATTTTTTAAACAAAGAAAGGGGAATTAAATTTATGCTTACTCCTAAATCACTCAAATCTTGAACAACATAAATTTCACCCATTTGTATAAGAAGGGTGAAACTCTGAGATTCCTTGAGCTTTCTGGGAATCTAGTTCAAAACCATAAATTGGCACTCTTCCGTAAGGGTTATAGACTTAGTATCACCAAGCCTTCTTTTGTTTGTCACTATATACTTTAGGTACTTAGAGTATTTAGGCATTCCCTATAAAATATCTTACAAAGAAAGGTAATGTGAAGTTATCTAAATGTGTCAAAGAAATTTTTAAAATAAGAATCCTCTTTGTCTTTCTCAATATTTTAAGGGAATGATGGTGGTAATCTATTCTGAGATTTTTCCACTGGCTTCTCATTTGGGTATTTGAGCTTCCCTTTTTTGTCAGCTTCTTTGAATTCTACTTGCTTTTATGTCTGCTTAGGTGTGATCAACTCTGCTTATACCTCATGATTTTTCTTTGGAGGTGTATCAATCAAATCTCTACCACTCCTCAAGGTGATCTCTGTAACTTGATTCGGATTTTGCTCTATATCACCAGGAAAAATCCCTTGAGGTCTTGTATTTTGTAGCAAGACTAACTATCCCAGATGTATCTCTAATCTCTTTTTAGCCAATTGTTGATTTTTTTTATCTCTGCGGCTTTTTGTTCATGGTTGACCACTATATTTTTCAAAGTATCTTTTATATTATTTAAGTGTTGTTCTGAATACCTCCATATTACTAAAATTGCTAAGGCTGGAACTGATTCTTTCCATATAAGTAGTTGGATCGACTTTCCCAGCTATGATTGTCGGCATTACTATAGTTCTAATTCCCTTTTTGTGCATTACCAACAAAATTCACCAACTCCAACTTTTCTTCGCATAAATCTACTGAGTGGATGCTATTACCGAAAATCTTACACCAAGATGCTAAACTGCATTAATGGGTATCAAAATCCACCAAAGACCGTAGACCACCCCTTAGCCTAACCTCAAGAGAATAATAATAACTATAAAGACAAAGCGGAAGCCATTTAAGATAGTAATAAAAGGTGAACAAATAACTCTAATGAAAACTAAGAGTCAATCAATAACCAACCCACATTTGTCCATAATAGCCTCTAAAACTAGAATAGCAACTAAGTCGGGACATGCCTCCGACTATGACCAAAAAGAATCCAAAAGATACTAAGTTAATGATGAAAGAAAAATGAAATGATAAAGCCTTCGAAATGATGGAGGCTCACAACTTCACAGTAACTCGATAGATGTGCTCAATCACCTAGAACTGCACAGGAGCAACAAAAAAGTTTTCAAACCCTACATCATGTAATAATGTAGCATCCTAGGATGGTCAGTGGGATAAACACTGGTATGTAACTTAGGTTAAGAGATAACATAATGCATTTCCAAAATCTATCAAAATCGTATGCACACATTCATATATATATATATAAGTTGTCGGGATAGGGTAAGGGTTATGAACATGAGAGTTTTAAAACCATTAACCTGGACTGTGTAGCTCGATCCATCCTAAAGGTAACCATGGGTTATAAGGTTTTAAATCCCCCTGCTGAAAGGGCATCAGTGCGTGTTAGTCGTACAAACTGAGGAAAAATTAAATCTACCAAGTTAAATAGCCATCCCAAACAAATATATATCAAGTTTGTATCAAGCACACAGTATTATAGATCCCCAATGCCGCCAAACGTGGTTTCTACTTTTCGTACCCCCGGGAATTACACCTTTACGATAAGCTACACAACTTTCTTTAAACCCAAATTAAAATCACTTTGCACATAATCCCAACCACTAACCCATAAGTCATTCATTAAGGAATTTACCACTTGGTAGCGACATACTAATATGCTTGCAAGATAAATTAAATATGCCAAACCAATTCACACAACTAAATTGACTCCCAAGTTCCATTTAGAAACTAAACAATGTCCACCAAGGCCACCAAATTCATTTTTATATCCATGTATCCATTAATCCAATACATTGGGTTCAAAAATAGGTTAAACCATGAAATTATCCATAATAAAAATTTAAATTCACAAAGTGGATTGAGGTTAATGCAATTTGAAGCTAAAGTTCATCCAATTTGAGGAAACCCATGTCCCCTATCCAACCATTTAAACAATGTACCAATTCAGTCCCAAAAGTATCAATTTAAAGCATGAATAATTAATTCAAAACATGGGACAAGTAATTCAGTCAGTAACAACCAAAATCCCTCAACCCAATTTCAAAACCCAAAATTAAAATCACATGAAAACCCATTTGACTGACGCTATAATTTAAATTTAAATTAAGGGACAAAAAACATGCCCAAAACACACAATAAATTGAAGTCAATTTGAAGTTTTGAGCCCGGGTGATGAATTCTCAATAAAATCCTTGAATGTTTTTAGGTTTTGAGTTTTAAGAGAGAATGAATGATTTTGATCTTTGAAAACTGAAAAAAAAATGGCTTATTTTATGTTTAAAGGTCGTAAAAGGGGTAAAAAGACCAACAGCCCCTCACCCCAAGTGAAAAAACAAAACGGAATGAAATTAACGCACTGGCATGGCACCCCATTATCGCAGAGGGTAGCCTCCATGCCACACTAATATCGCAGAGATTAACCTCTGTAACATGGCCTTATGATGGACCCTCACTGCCTTAGGGTCACAAAATTACCCCAAACCCCTTTTGAAAGATCTAAAACTTTCCCCAAACACCCTAAACACAATTCAAATCAAAATTGACATTTCGCACGTGGGAGGGTCAAAAATAAAATAATCAAAAATTTAATGGGACTTACATTATCCCCTCCACCCCTTACGATCATTCGTCACCTAATGATGAGTTAGAAAACTTTTAGCATAGAAATAGCAAGAATATACCAAAATCAAATGACAAACTCAAAAATTGACGAAAGTAAAGAGAAACTCATACCTTAAGCAATTTCATCTGACGCAGGGAACAAGAATGGATACTTAGCCTTCATATCCTCCTCAATTTCCCATGTGGCCTCTTCTACCTTTTGATTTCTCCAAAGATCCTTCACAAAAGCTACATACGTTGTCCTGAACCTACGAACATGCCTATCAAATATTTTAATCGGGACTTCCTCATAAGACAAAGAGTCTGTAACGCCAACATCCTCAATAAGCACTCTCAAAGAAGGATCACCCACACATTTTTTTAACATGGACACATGAAAAATAGAATGAATATATCCCAAACTCGTAGGCATATCCAACTCATAAGCAACATTCCTAATTTTTCTCAAAATCTAATAGGGTCCAACATTACGGGGACTAATCTTGTCTGCTCCCTAAACCTCATGACTCCTTTCATAGGAGACACCTTTAAGAATACATAATCACTTACTTCAAACTCCAGTTCTCTTTGCCTCACATTTGTATATGAATTTTTGCGACTCTAAGCAGTCTTAAGTCTTTCTTTAATCACCTTAACCTTTAAAATGTTGCGGTGAACCATGTCAGGACCAAAAAACCTAGTCTCACCAACCTCAAACCATCTAATAAGAGACCTACACCTCCTACCATAAAAAGCCTCAAAAGGAGCCATTTGAATGTTAGAATGATAACTATTATTGTATACAAACTCAATAAGAGGCAAATGATAAACCCAACTTACTTTAAAATCAATCATACATGCCCTTAGCATGTCCTCCAAAGTATGTATAGTCCACTCTGCCTGTCCATCCGTTTAAGGGTGGAATGCAGTGCTAAGGTTCTCCTACGCACCCAAACCATTCTAAAATGAATGCCAAAAGTTAGATGAAAACTTCTTACCTTGATCTTAAATAATGGACACTGGCACATAATGCAACTTTACAATCTCCTAAAAGAATATCTTAGCATAATCCTCTCCTAAGTAATTGGTCCTCACAGGCAAGAAGTGAGTAGACTTAGTCATCCTATCCACAATGACCCAAATCGAATCATACTAGCTGTGAGACAGTGGAAGACCCATAATGAAATCCATATTAATTATCTCTCACTTTCACATAGGTCACTCGATCTCCTGAGATATGACACCAGGACTTAAGTGTTCAACCTTCACTTGTTGACAAACCATACGCTTAGCAACAAAATTTGCCATATTTTTCTTTATATTATTCCACCAATAGATTTCCTTCAAGTCATGATATATTTTCATCGAACCCCAATGAACTATATATCTCGACTCGTGAGACTCAGTCAAAATACTTTCCTGCAGTCCATCAACATCATGAACACACTACCTACCTTGATACCTCAAGATGTCATATACTCTAATCTCGAAAGCCATAAACTTTTGTTCACCCTCTCATCTTTAATCTGCATAAGTATGGGTCCAAAGCCTTTTTCTCCTTCACCTCAGCACCAAGAGATGATTTAACCATTTCCTAAACAATCACTCTTCCATCTTCAGAGTCCAAAAGACGAACTCCTAAGTTAGACAACTTATAAATGTCCTTCACTAACCCATCTTATCATATTCAACATGAGATAAACTCCTCATAGACAACCTGCTAAGAGCATTAACAACAAAATTATCTTAACCTGGATGGTAGTGAAGGCTCATGTCATAATCCTTAAGCATTTCAAACCACTGCCTCTACCTGAGGTTCAACTCCTTTTGTGTAAACACAGATTGTAATCTCTTATGATCTGAATAGATATCCATATCAGCTCTATATAGATAATGGCGCTAGATGTTTAAAGTAAAAACCACAGACACAAACTCCATGTCATGAGTCAAATAATTCCTTTCATGAACCTTAAGTTTCCTAAAAGAATAGGCGACAACCTTACCATATAACATCAAAACATAGCCTAGTCCCATACGAGACACATTATAAATCACAACAAAACCATCAGTACCCTCGATCAGGGTCAAAATTAACACAAAAGTCAACTTATCTATGAACTTATCTAAGCTAACCTCACAAGCATCTGACCATAAGAACTTAGACTTTCTGAGTTAACATCATCAATGGAGTGGCAATAAAAGAGAAACGCTCTACAAATCTCCTATAATGCCTAGCCAATCCCAAGAAGCTCCTAATATCGGTTGGAGTCATGGGTCTAGGCCACTTCTTAACTTCCTCAACTTTCTATGAATTCACCTTGATACCCTCACTATAAACAACACGACCAAGAAAAATCACAGCATTAAGCCAAAACTTACACAGAAAATTTTGTATACAACTTCTAATCCTTAAAAGTCTGTAACACAATTCGGAGGTGATTGGCATGATCCTCCTTACTCTTAGAGTACACCAAGATATCATTAATGAAGACTATCACAAACAAATCCAATAACTACCTGAAAACCCAATTCATAAGATCCATAAAAGCATCTAGAACATTAGTCAATCCCAAATAACATCACCAAAAACTCATAGTGGCCATTCGGGTATGGAAAGTAGTCTTGGGAATATCAACCTCCCTAATTTTCAACTGATGATAACCCAAAAAAATATCAATCTTAGAAAAATATCTAGCACCCTAAAGTTGATCAAATATGTCATCAATCCTAGAAAGAGGATACTTATTCTTCTCTTCCACTTTATTCAGTTGACGATAGTCTATGCACATTTGAAGACACCTATCCTTTTTTGCATACAAAACATAAGAGGACCCCATGGAGAGACAATAGGTCGAATGAACCCTTTATCAAAAAGATTCTTTAATTTCTCCTTTAGCTACTTTAATTTATTAGGAGCGATTCTATAAGGAGGAATTGAAATAGGACGAGTATCTGATAGAAGATAGATCCCCAAATCTATTTTCCTATTGGGAGGACCAAGAATATCATTCGGGAAAACTTTGGAAAACTCACTAAACATAAGAGCAGATTGCAAATAAGGACTTTCAGAGTTAGTATTCGTAACCCAAACTAGATGATATAGATATCCCTTTGAAATTAATTTTTGAGCTCTAAGATAATAGATAAATCTCCCTTCGGGTACTAAGGAACTCCCATCCCATTTTAATACCGGCTCATTAGGAAAGTGATATTTGACCATTCAAATCCTACAATCCAGAGAAGCAAAGCATGAATAAAGTCAATCCATCCCTAAGATTACATCAAAATCCACCATATTCAACTCTATCAAATCAATTAATGTCTCCCTATGAAAGATGGACGTCACACAACCCCTAAAGATTTTTCTAGAAATAATAGACTCACCTACTAATCTAGATACAAAGAACGGATTAGAAATATTTTCAGGACCAAAACCAAAATGCAGAGCCACATAAGGGGTTACATAAGAAAGGTACAACCTGGATCAAACAAATAATAAACATCACAAAAAATTATTTGTAACATACCAAAAACAACATCTGGGGATGCCTCATATTCTTTGCAGGTAGAAAATGAATAGAGGAAATTTTGTCCAGTGTCGGTACCAGAAGTAGCACTCTTTGGCACATGAGAAGAAGATGTGGCGACTGAAAGCTTATTATCTCCAGTGGCAACCCGAGTTGAAGGATAATCTTATTGTATATGACCAAGATGACCATAATTATAGCACTAATTCCTCCTCTACTCAAAATAACCACTATGAGGTTTCCCACAAAAATGACAAGTTGGATAAGGTGATGTTTATTGAGCTCCACTAGCCTAAAACTAGGCACCCTGTTCCTCAGGACCACTACTAACCTAAAAGTGACAACAACCTAAAGTCTTAGGATATGGAAAACTAGCAGACAAATACGAATTACCCAAATTCTTCTTCTTTGTCCATTGTCTACCATATTTTCCACTATTCAGCTAACCCTTACCCTGCTTTAAATTCCTAAACTTCTTATTCTACCCCTCTTCCATCTCTACTTCTTCTTTTCATCCTCCATCTGCTGCATATAAACCAAAAGTTTGAAGATTTCCATATCATTATTAAATATTGCAGCCTTACACACTAATACTCATTCATGGGAAAAACTAGAAGCAAACTTCCTCATCTTTAATCTCATGTTAGACTCTAACTCTAGAGAATAATAAGACAACTATTGAAACTTTAGGGCATATTCCTTCGCACTCAACTTACCCTATTTCATATTAATACACTCCTCATCCTTAGGTTCCCTTAACTCCTAAGGAAAGAAGTGATCAAGAAAGGCACCTGAAAAGGCATCCCACAGATCCTGGTCAACATCATCACCCCTTATAGATTCCCATGCCTCATACGACTGATAAGATATATATTTTAATTGATATGCTACAAACTCTACATCCTCTGAATTAGTAGCATGCGTCACCCTAAAGATTTAATCCATCTCATTAATAAACCCTTATAGATCTTTCTCACTTTTATAGACTATAAAATTTAGGGGATTCAACCTCATAAACTGGCTAACATGGGTGACCTCGGATGAATGAGAAATAAAAATAACACGGTCAGAGTAACAAGACTACAATACCACCCACTGAGTAAGAAAATGAATAGACTAATGAAACTCCACATTAGAGATATATCCCTAAGGCGATAGAACATAAGTTTCACCAGTACAGGAAGCTTAAGAAGGAAAAGTAGGGACAGGTGGAACTCAATATAGAGTATTACAATCAGGAGTAGGTATAATACCCCAAGAATCCCAACCAATAGTAGAACCATGATTCAAGCTCATGAGAAATAAATCTTAGTTATTTGACAGTTTTATGATTAATTTTGATGTGTATTAAGGACTTAAGTAAGACCTAGATATTGGAGGAATCAAAACATCCCTTACCAATTGAATTCTTGAGAAGGACATTGCCATAGTCAACTTCAAACGAGCATATCTCCCATTATAAAAAGAATTTTTTATCTCGTGACTTACCAATATATATATAATTGAACTATCTTTCAAACGATATCAATTTTTCTAAAATACGATATCGAAGTACGAAGTTATGGCCGTTTTACAGAGAGTTGTCTGAGCTGTCCAAAGTGACGGACAAACTGACGGACCGTCAAGTCAGTGATGGCCCATCACTTTGTCTATCAAAACGGAAGCAGTAAGGCCATTTTTTGGACCAAAAGTAATGGTGGGAGTGATGGTACATCACTCTGACCATCAGTTTTGTCCAAGAAAGCGCTGAAACACCATTTTAAAGGGATTTTTGGGTCATTTTTCACCCTATTTAAAACCCAATCACCCTAAATCAAGGAAAATAACTTCTAATTGATCTAAAACATTATATTAGGGTTTCTTTCCAAGATCAAAACCCTTATTTCTTCTTTAAGAAAAATGAAGAGAGATCAAGAGAAGTCAAGAAATCAAGAATCTCTCCAAGAAGCTTCAAGAAAGAAGTTTCCCCAAGGTATGTAGATGTTGATTATTGGGTCCTTTTCATCAAAGGAGCTCAAGAACCCATCCTTAAAACTTAAAGATTTTATGTTTGTGAAATTCCTTGATTTTTATGAGTTAAAATTAATGTTCCATGTGTTGTTGAGTTTTGATTCATGGTTGTTTACAAGATTTGTGAGTTTTGACCCTTGTATGTGGAATTCATATGATGTTGGTGATAAACCCTCTTGAAGTTGCTCTCTATGTGATGTGTTCATGACTTTTTGGTCTAGAATTGGTTGAATAAGCGAAGCACGTCTCCCATAGGTTTGATAAAAGCTTAGGATAAGCATATGGTCCATTATAGTATGTTGAATAGGAAGCCCCAAGTTGTGAGCTAGTCTATGTATGCCTAGTGTTTGATAAAATGCCCAAGTGAATGAATTATTCCATGATAGTAGAAAATCCCCAAATAAGTGTGAACCTATGCATTTCTAGTGATTGTTGAAGGACCTTAATGAAAAAGTGGAGATGTGATAGTAGTAAATTCCCCAATTATGTGATCTTTGATATATGCTAAGTTTTTAATACATGCCAAGTGCTTAGCAAGTAAGTTATGACATGAATGATTGCGATGAT
Source organism: Capsicum pubescens (assembly GCA_030864215.1). Classification (NCBI taxonomy): domain Eukaryota; kingdom Viridiplantae; phylum Streptophyta; class Magnoliopsida; order Solanales; family Solanaceae; genus Capsicum; species Capsicum pubescens. The sequence goes on from CM061544.1 coordinate 125,362,174, forward strand.
ACATGAGTGAATGCTTGTGATGATGAATGAATGATTATGATGATGAATGAATGCTTGTGATGATGAATGAATGATTATGATGATGAATGGATGATCGTGATGATACAAGAATGATTATGTTTTACTTTTATGTTATCGAGTCCTGGGGGTATTTATACCCGATAATAGAGTTGTTTTCTAGAGCCCGTGTCAGTTCCTCGGTATTTCCAGTTGAGCCATGATTCTCAGAACTCAGTGAACTATAGAACTTTGTATCCTCATACAATTGCAGAACTTAAGAAAGCTCAGTAATCTCAGTTATTTTCATAACCTCCATAGCGCTAGTAATATAGCCCGAGTCATATAAATCAACTCAGATCTAATAGTACTCAAATGATTTAATTCTAATCTAAGAAGTGATTCGAGTAATCTATTCAAGCTCTCTATCGTCAGTTAGATACCATGATTCAATACTATTTCCTTCAGATACGAAACTAAGTGATTTCAGTGTAACTCAGTCAGATCTTGTGAGAAACATGATTAGTATCGGATTCAGTTTAGTTCTAATCAGTTAATAATTTAGTTCAGAGTCTTTTAGTTGGGAGTAGAAACTAGCATCGATCAGGGGAAGAGATGGCAGCTCTCCCCATCAGCGAGAGAGGCCAGAGTCGTTAGTAGCAATCCCTAAACTCTAGAATTGTATTGCCAGCACAGGATACAGGAGTCACTGTCAGTACAGGTTGTCACCTCCAGATAGAGAGTATTTGACTATTATATTGCCTTAGGTCGACTTCCTGGTAAGGGTCATCCGCTAGAGAGGATTGACAAAAGAGAGGTCTTTACCCGTAGCACGGTATTGACACCCTTCCAGCTGGGGTTACTGGTTGGACCCCACCTGTGGTAAGTTGGAGCATGTCGGTTAAGTAACTACTTCCCACAGTTTCATCTTTAGTCTCAATTTCAGTATAAATCTTTAGAAATTAGGACTGTCAGATATAGTCATCTATCTCTATGAAGAACTCAGATAGTTCCATTAATTCATGGACCATACCGTCAGATAGACTTGGTCTCACATACAGTTATTTGATATCATATTCAGAGATATTCCGTCAGACAGGCTTGATCACAGTATCATATTTCTATTGAGTATTCTTGTTTTTAGATTCAGATATAATCATATTTCTTATCATCGATAATAGCTTCCGGAATCATCCATTAGAAAAGTTGATCTCTAATACTTTCAGTCGAAAGCAGTAAGCTCAGAATTCAGTCCTTGATGTAAATACATCCAGATCCTCAGTTAACAGTATTAGTTAAGTCAGTGATTCAGTATCTCAGCGTCAGTAGTGAGTTCAGTCTCCAGTAAAGTGGTATCCGAGTTTTAGCATCTAGAGTCGCGATGATTTTATTCATGGTTTGTGCATTCATGTATGTGTTCTCGTGTGGCATCTTCATGATTATTCATTTTAGATATTGTGCATATATAAGCCCTTGCATTAGCCTGCCTCATCTACATACTCAGTACATTTTTGTACTGATGCATTTGCGCTATGGTGTTTTATTCGACACCATAGTTTTAGAGGCACAGGATCTAGAGTTTCCTCAGTAGTTCATTCCCAGTCAGCAGCAGTAGCCGTAGCAGTTAGTCTTTTTCTTTTGAGGAAAAATCTCTATTTACCATTATTGCATCAAATTTTATTTATTTTCCATTGATGGAGTTAGTTGGGGACATGTACCATCAACTCCACAGTTCAGACAGTTTAGAGGTTTTTTAGATGGATGTATTAGTATTTAGTTTTCAGTTTTGAATATGTATAGATGTGTTGAACCGTATGGAAAGTTTCCATATTTATTTCAGATATTATCCAGTGTACAGGTACATATATCAGTAAAGGGCTATCTTGTGGTCCTTCGGGTCCATAAGCACCGTGTGATGTATTAGGATGGGATCTCAGGGTGTTACAAACTTGGTATTAGATACAGGTTCAATAGTGTCCAAGGGAGTCTGAAAAGCTACATCTAGTAGAGTCTTGTGCATGGGTGTGTTGTGCGCCACATTTATGTACAAGAGGCTACAACATGTTCTTAGAAGCAGTTTCCCTTCTTTCAGTGTTCAGGTCGTGCGAGTGAGCATGAGCTTGATTTCATCCTCAGTCTAATATACTTCTTTCTTTTATTTATAGAGTATGCCTCCTCGCAGAGATTTTGTCCATGGGGTAGATGACCAACCCCCAAAGCCAGTAGATCCTGAGAATAAGAGTGTCATATGCAGAGTTTTGGGAAGCTTTCCAGGTGCTATCCCAAGCTATGACTAATGTTTAGGGAAACCATCAGGCTGTAGTCCCACCTCAGCAAGATGTGGATTCTTCCGCAGCCAGGGTTAGAAGTTTCATGAAAATGAACCTGCCAGAATTCTTTGGGTCAGTAGTAGGTGAGGATTCACAACTTTATTTAGAGGAGGTGAAGAAGATTACCCAGATTATGCATGTTTCTGAGGAAGAGAGTGTTTATTTATCATCCTATTGGTTAAAGAACGTTGCTCATGATTGGGTAGTGATGTAGGAGAAGAGTAGAGGGGAGAATGAAGCTCCCGTGACTTGGCTAGATTTTCAGACTGCCTTTCTAGAAAGGTTTTTCCTGCTATAGATGAAAGGAGCTAAGGTAGAATATTTCATGAACCTAAGGCAAGGTTCCATGATCGTGAAAGAGTATTGTCTTAAATTTAACCAATTATCTAAGTATGCTCCTGACTTAATAGCTGACCCTAGAGCGAGTATAAGTAAATTTTTGTCTGAGGTATTGAGTTATGTGTTGAAAGAGTCTAGAGCTTCTATGATCAATAGGGATATGGATATTTCTAGGCTAATGATGCATGCACAACAGATTAAGGAAGATAAGATGAAGGAAAGAAAAAGAGTGAGTAAGAGAGCCAAGACAAATAGTCATGGTTTCTCGCAATCAGGGTCCCAGGGTGGCATTAGTTCTTATCATGGTCAGAGATTTTTAGCCCTATCTCCATCTTTATCTAGTGTACCTATACCTATGTTTCGGGGAGTCAGATCTGAGGGAGCGCCAAGCTCCAAAGCCCATAGTAGTGCTAGCGGTGTTCGTACCCATCCGCGTTGTGGAGAGTGTGGAAGGTGCCACCAAGGTATGTGTAGAACCGATAGTGATGTGTACTTTGGGTGTGGTGAGCCAGTCCATAGAATTCGAGAATGTAGAGTGCTGACTCAAAAGGGTAGATTCCAGGCGCTTTCGGCTCGCCTTGGTCGGGAAGGATTCCCTGAAATATATTCGGGTAAGTTATGAGCCCTTCATCTTTATGATATGTATTTTTAGGTCTTTTTCTTCCATTTTGAGCTTATATGGTAGCATGAGTCATGCACGAGTTTCAGATCTCAGTCGGTCAATTATGACCTTTTCTGAAGGTGCCCCTCGCACCATCCCAATATTTTAGTGAAGTGTGTTTAGAGGGACATAGAGTCCCAACAGGGAGATACCCTATAGTATTATGATGTTGCATGTCATTACATTCATCCAGATGCATGTTCAGATTTTCTTTAAGAAGTTACCATCAGTCGTTATTGCATTGTCAAGTCGTTCTTTCGAAAATCAGCTTAGCTGGACATCCATGCATCAGATATGCATATATGTTATGAGAATTCAGATATGAGTAGATTCAGTCGAGTATTTTATGCATCAGATATGCATGCCCAGTGTGACAACTCAGTATGTCAGTAGTTCCAGTTACATAGTCATGCCTTGAGAAGTTTCCATTTCTTTAGTAAGTTCTGTTGATCTGTATTCTCAGTCTATCAAGCGACATTCAAGGACGAATATTCCTAAGGGGGAGATATTGTAATACCCTGAGAATCCCAACCGATAGTAGAACCATGATTCAAGCTCATGAGAAATAAATATTAGTGATTTGATAGTTTTATGATCAATTTTGATGTGTATTAAGGACTTAAATACGTCCTAGCTATTAGACGAATCAAAACATCCATTACTGATTGAATTCTTGAGAAGGACATTGCCATAGTCAACTTCAAAAAAGAATATCTCTCATTCTACAAATAATTTTTGAGCTCATGACCTACCAAAAGATATATAATTGAATTATCTTTCCAATGATACCAATTTTTTCAAAATCCAATATTGGAGTAAGAAGTAATGGCTATTTTACTGAGAGTTGTCTGAGCTGTCCAGAGTGACGGACAAACTGATGGATCGTCAAGTCAGTGAAGGCCCGTCACTTTGGCCGTCAAAACTAAAGCAGTAAGGCCCTTTTCTGGATGAAAAGTGATGGTGGTAGTGACGGTTATTCACCAGAGTGACGGACCGTCACTCTGACCGTCAGTTTTGTCCGAGACAACGCTGAAACACCGTTTTAAAGAGATTTTTGGGTCATTTTTCACCCTATTTAACACCCAATCATCCCAAATCAAGGAACATAACTTCTAATTCATCCAAAACATCAAATTAGGGTTTCTTTCAAAGATCAAAACCCTTATTTCTTCTACAAGAAAAATCAAGAGAGATCAAGAGAAGTTAAGAAATCAAGAATCTCTCCAAGAAGCTTCAAGAAAGAAGTTTCCCCAAGGTATGTAGATGTTGATTCTTGGGTCATTTTCATCCAAGGAGATCAAGCACCCATCTTTAAAACTTAAAGATTTTATGTTTGTGAAATTCCATGATTTGTATGAGTTGAAATTGATGTTCCATGTGTTGTTGAATTTTGATTCATGTTTGTTTACAAAATTTGTGAGTTTTGACCCTTGTATGTGGAATTCATGTGATGTTGGTGATAAACCCTCTTGAAGTTGCTCTCTATGTGATGTGTTCATGACTTTTGGGTCTAGAATTGGTAGAATAAGCGGAGCATGTCTCCCATAGGTTTGATAAAAGCTTAGGATAAGAATATGGGCCATTATAGTATGTTGAATAGGAAGCCCCAAATTGTGAGCTAGTCTATGCATGCCTAGCGTTTGATAAAATCCCCAAGTGAATGAATTATTCCATGACAGTAGGAAATCCCCAAATAAGTGTAAACCTATGCATGTCTAGTGTTTTTTGAAGGACCTTAGTGAAAAAGTGGAGATGTGATAGTAGTAAATTCCCCAATTATGTGCTCTTTGATATATGCTAAGTTTTTAATACATGCCAAGTGGTTAGCAAGTAAGTTATAACATGAATGATTGCGATGATACATGAATGAATGCTTGTGATAATGAATGAATGATTATGATGATGAATGAATGCTTGTGATGATGAATGAATGATTGTGATGATGAATGGATGATCGTGATGATATAAGAATGATTATATTTTACTTTTATGTTATCGAGTCCTGGGGGTATTTATACCCGACAATAAAGCTATTGTCTAGAGCCCGTGTCAGTTCCTTGATAATTCCATTCGAGCCATGATTCTCAGAATTTAGTGAACTATAGAACTTTGTATCCTCATACAATTGTAGAACTTAAGAAAGCTCAGTAATCTCAGTTATTTTTTTAACCTCCGTATCGCTAGTAATCTAGCCCCAGTCCTATAAATCAGCTCAGATCTAATAGTATTCAAATTATTCAACTCTAATCTCAGAAGTAATTCGAGTAATCTATTCAATCTTTGTATCGTCAGTTAGATACCATGATTCAATACCATTTCCTTCAGATACGAAACTAAGTGATTTCAGCATAACTCAATCAGATCTTGTGAGAAACATGATTATTATCGGATTCAGTTCAGTTCTGTTTAGTTAATAATTTAGTTCAGATTCTTTCAGTTGGGAGTAGAAACTAGCATCGAGCGGGGGAAGGGATGGTGGCTTTCCCCGTCAGTGAGAAAGGCCAGAGTCATTAGTAGCAATTCCTAAACTCCAAAATTTCGTAGCCAGCGCAGGATACAGGAGTCACCGTCAGTACAGGCTGTCATTTCCAGAGAGAGAGTATTTAACTATTATATTGCCTTAGTTTGACTTCCTGGTAAGGGTCGTCCGCTCGAGAGGACTGACCAAAGAGAGGTCTTTACCTGTAGCATGGTATTGACACCTTTCCAGCTGGGGTTACAGGTTGGACCCCACCTGTGGTAGGTTGGGGCATGTCGGTTAAGTAACTACTTCCCACAATTTCAGATTCAGTATCAATTTCAATATAAATATTTAGAAATCAGGACTGTCAGATACAGTCATCTATATCTATGAAGAACTCAGATAGTTCCATTGATTCATGGACCATCCCGTCAGATAGGCTTGATCTCACATACAGTTATTTGATATCATATTCATAGATATTCCATCAGACAGGCTTGACCACAGTATCATATTTCTATTGAGTATTCTTGTTTTTAGATTAAGATATAATCATATTTCTTATCATCAATAATAGCTTCTGGAATCATCTGTTAGAAAAGTTGATCTTTAATCCTTCCAGTCGAAAGTAGTAAGCACATAATTCAGTCCTTGATGTAAATACATCCAGATTCTCAGTTAACAGTATTAGTTAAGTCAATTATTCAGTATGTCAGTGTTAGTAGTTAGTTCAGTCTACAGTAAAGTGGTATCCGAGTTTCAGCATCTAGAGTCGCGATGATTATGTTCATGGTTTATGCATTAATGTATGTATTCTCGTGCGGCATCTTCATGATTATTCAGTTTAGATATTGTGCATGTATAAGACCTTGCATTAGCCTACCTCGTCTACATACTCAGTACATTCCTGTACTAATGCATTTTTGCTATGGTGTTTTATTTGGCACCATAGGTTTAGAGGCACAGGATTCAGAGTTTCCTCAGTAGTTCAATCCCAATCAGCAGCAGTAGCCATATCAGTAAGTCATCTTCTTACGAGGACAAATCTGTGTTTACCATTATTGCATCAAATTTTGTTTATTTTCCATTGACGGAGTTAGTTGGGGACATGTACCATCAACTCCACAATTCAAACAGTTTAGAGGTTTTTCAGACAGATGTATTAGTATTCAGTTTTTAGTTTTGAGTATGTATAGATGTGTTGAACCGTATGGAAAGTTTATACATTTATTTCAAATATTATGCAGTGTACAGGAACAGATATCAGTAAAGGGTTATCTTGTGGTCCTTCAGGTCCATAAGCACCGTGTGACATCTCGGGATGGGATCTTAGGGCGTTACAGTAGGAATGCAAGATCGGGTCTTTACTACATACACAGGGCGATTCCCATCCACATTCTCTTCAGGTGGAACAAAGTTCCCAGCAGTGTTTCTAAGAACATCAGATCTTCGTGGAGCTATGATATGAAATGCGAGGAAGCTAGGAGTTAGAAAAGTTTCATAACACCAGACTCTATAGCTTGATATAAAATAAAATAAAGGGAAACATTCCTAAAAACCCTGTGGCCTCCTGCCTATATGTTTGGTGTGCTACACACCTATAAAAAGGACTGTACACTACAAGGCTTTGTGGACACCCAACGACTCTAAACCGTGCTCTGACACCAATCTTGTCACAACCTGAACTAGAGCTTGGCATTGATGGGTATCTCAAGTCCACCATAGATTAGAAACTACCCCCTTAGCCTAACCTCAATAGAACAATAATAATAATAATAAAAATATATAATAAGCCATTTAAGAGAGTAATAAATGGTGAATAGATTAATCTAAAGAAAACTAAGTATTAATCAATAACCAACCCATATTTCTCGACAATAGCCTTTAAAATAAAAATATCAACTAAGACGGGACATGCCCTTGACTATGACAAAAAATAATCCAAAAGATACTGAGTTAATAATGAAAGAACTATGAAATGATAAGGCTTTCCAAATGATGGAGACTTACCACTTCACAGCATCTCGATAGACATACTCAACCACCTAGACCTATATAGGAGCAACACAAAAATCTTCAAACCCTACATAATGAAATGATCTATCATCCTAGGAAGGTCAGTGGGACAAGCACTGTAATGTAACTCATGAAAAGTAATAACATAATTCAATGTCCAAAACCAGTCAAAATTGTATGTACACATTTATATGAAAATATATAGGATTATGGGATAGAGTAAGGATCATGAACATGAGAGTTCAAAACCATTAACCTAGATTGTGTAACTTGATCTATTCGAAAGGCACCCCTGGGCTATATGGATTTAGTTTCCCCTACTAAAAAGGACTCAGGGCGTGTTAGCTGTACAAACTAAGGAAAAATCGAGGGAAAACTAAATCAACCATGGGTAATAGCCATTGTAAATATATGCATACCAAGTGTGTATCAAGCACGCGATTATATCGACCACCAAATTCGGCAAACATGGTTTCCAATGTTTGCCTCTCGGGACTTACACCTTCACGATAAGCTACGCAACTCACTTCAAGACCAAATTAAAATCACTTTGCGCATAATTAAAACCATTAACACATGAGTCATTTATCAAGGAATTTACTACTTGGTATCATCATACCAATATGCTTGCAAGCTAAATTAAATATACGAAACCAATTCACACAACCAAATTGACTCACAAGTTCCATTAGAAACCAAACAATTGCCACAAAGGCCATCCAAATCCATTGTTATATCCATTAATTCAATGAATTGGGTTCAAAAATAGGTTAAACCATGCAATAATCAATAATAAAAACAAATTTAGAAAGTGGGTTGAGGTTAATGCAATTCCAAGATAAAATTCATCCAATTTGGGAAAACCTATGTCCCCTAATCCAACCATTTAAATAATGTACTAATTTAGTCCCAAAAACATAAATTTAAAGCATGAATAATCAATTTAAAACATAAGACAAGTAATTCAATTGTAACAACTAAAACCTCTCAACCCAATTTCAAAACCCATAATTTAAATCACATAAAAACCCATTTAGTTGATGCCACAATGTAAAATTAAAGTTTAGGGAAGAGAAACATGCCAACAACACACAATAAATTAAAGTTAATTTGAAGTTTGGAACCCATATAATGAATTCTCTATGAAACCCTTGAATGTTCTAGGGTTTTGAGTTTTAAGAGAGAATGAATAATTTTGATCCTTGAAAATTAAAGAAAAAAGGCTTATTTTATGTTTAAAGGTTGAACAAGGGGTAAAAAGACTAAAATCCCCACATCCCAAGTGAAAACTAATAATACTAGATAAAATTAACTCACTGGAATAGAAAACCATTATTGCAGAGGTTTGCCTCCATGCCACACCTATATCATGGAGTTTAACCTTCATGACACGACCTTTTCATGGCCCATTTCTTCCTCGTGGTACCAAAATGACCCTAAACCCCTTTTGAAAAAACCAAAACTTTACCTAAACACCCTTTTAACATCCCTAAACACAATTCAAGTCAAAAATTTACATTACACATATGGGACAGTAAAAAATAAAATGATTAAAATTTTAAGGGGTCTTACACCAAACTAGGCTAGAGATTGATCCATACTCAACTTGTTGAACTAAGTCCTCATCTAGTTCTAAACATAGGCCAATATTTTAGCCAATGTTGTGATACTAATCTGCCTTAGTCATACCTACATGCTTCTTAACCATACTTATAGATACATCACCCTACCAATATGGATTACCTTATGTAATACTGTTGAGGGGAATATACAGGTCCTCGTAGGTTTCCTCTAAAGTTGATCACTTGATACTAAATCTAGAAAAATTTCTAAGTTATGGTTGAGACTTTGAATAAAATTATGAGCTAATTTTATTTGTTAGTGATGTGGTCAGTCTTTAAGAAGAGACTTTAATCTCTCCCATGAATGATAGAGATTTTTAAGAAGAGACTTTAATCTCTCCCATGCATGATAGAGATTTTTGTTTTGCATTTGTTTGAAACTTAAGATTTCACTCCTCAACCTTGCAGTTTTCCTAAATAGAAAGAATCAAATGAGGAACTTTCTTGTCAAGTCATCCCAAGTTGTGATTAAATTTGAAAGTTCTACCTTTAACAATTTCTTTGCTTCTCTACAGAGTGAGAATGGAAAACAAATAAGCCTCATTTAATCTGTAGAGATTCCTAAATAAATGAATGTGTCACTTATCTCTAGAAAATTTTGAAGATGAACCTGAGGATCCTCAAATGGTAGGCCTGTGAACTACCTGTTTATGTGCAATAATTTCATCATGTTTTGTTTACTCAAATCTTTCACCTACATCCAGTGTGCAGATATAGGAGTTTATATTGGTTGCGAGTGGAATTGCAACTTTGAGCATTATCTTGTGGGTTGATTATTCATCACCCATTATTGTAAGAATAGTCTCACCTTGTTGAACTTGTAGGATTGGATAGAGAAGTGTTACTTCTCTCTATAATTGGTTCAAGTATTGCTCAGGTTCAGGATATGGTTCAATCAATTCCCTCTTCCTTTCCAGCTTGCTTAAGATGCAAACCTATACCTACAAATTAAGTATCTAAGACAAAGTTGTCAACACTTACAAAATAGAATAGTAAACCTATAAATTAGAAGGTTTCTATTTTTCAAGTCCCCAACAATGGTTCCAAAAACTTATTATGTCCAATAGCATATGAAAGTGTACATGTTCGTGCAAGCAATAAAGTAGCTCTTACGAACAAAATATAAATCCCACAGGGACTTGGCATTTAGCAGACAATCTAATTCAAGTATTACTATTAATGTTAAATGAGTGCAATTTATAACTGATGAGAATTTGAGTTTTGTTATGCTAAAAGTAACAGTGAACAATAATGGAAATCAAAAGTGTTGGAAAAAATAATTAGGAAGATTCCTGGGTCAAGGCATCTTGAACATTTATGCAAAGCTATAAATATCGTTGGTTAAGTTATCTAACTTTGTTTTTGATTCATTGGGTTAATATTATGATTATGGTCTTCTGAGCCTCTAATCGTCTATTTAAGTTATACTTGCAAATTCTTTATTTAGTGGGGGTGTGGTAACTAACTCAAACGCATTAATATTTCATTATGTAGACAAATGGGGCAAATTAGTTATATTTCTATCTTAATCGCGAATCTTATATTAATTCATCTAAATAACAGGAACTTATTTCTTATATTCCATGTTCTAGTATAATGTTACTCTATCCGGGCTCACAAAAGAACTATAGATGTATTTTTGCTTCATTGAGTGGAGATGTGGTAACTAACTCAAACACATTAGTATTTCATCCTGTAGCCAAATGGGGCAAATTAGGTATATTCCTATCCTAATCGTGAATCTTATATAATTCAACTTTACAGAACTCATTTCTTATATTCCATGTTCTAGTCTAATATTACTCTATCTGGGCTCACAAAAGAAATATAGATGTATTTTTAAAGGCCGTGAATTAATAAAATAGTGAGTGCAATAACATAAGAACAAGAAAATATGATAATCTACTCATAGTCAGACAAGTAGATATGATAATTTGCTCATAGTTATACAAGTAAATATGATAACAAGAAATTATGTTGATAGACTCAACCCTAGAAAGAGGGATTTTATCTTCTCAGAGTCATACAAAGAATCACCATTAATGAATTCATAAGTAAAACTACAAGAAAACTAGAAGTTAAAAGAAGAAAAACCCTAATGTAGAGCCTATGATGCCTTATACTCTTTCTAAGTGTGTGTTATTCCAAAGGTGTCTTGTAAATATGGATAAGTACTCTTCATATCAATCATTAGGTTTTTTATAGAATTCCCCATAAAAAATATAAGCATTGACCACTTTTCCCTCAACTTAAACGAAGTGAAAGACTAATTTTTAGGCATTTTGTTTTTTTGGGAGGGGAGAAGGTTGCACTGCATGGACTATATCATAGCCATGGGGGTGAAACTCAATCCCCATAACATTCCCCAATAATTAGACCCTTTATATAGGGGGTATTTCTCATGGACCCTACTAATTCTATGGGGGGAACGACATATGGCCACCTCCACAATGTGAGATTTTGTCAAATCTTTGTCCTATGCTTCTTATCTACTTGTTCCTTATTTCCCCACTCATTGTGGCTTGTGTGTATACTTTATTTAGCTTCCATATTAGTCTGAATGATCTCCTATAATAACTCATAATGAACGTTAGTCCATACAACATAATAAAGCTTATCAAAGTGCGCTAGAAAAAGCATAGCTTAGTCTAGCCTAACTAGTTTTCTCGTCTAAACTTTATTTGATCATTTTGACTCTTGATTTTTTTCAAATGAACCTGAAACACTCTAAATATACAAATAACACTTTATACTTCATTAGTTACATAAATTTATCCTAAATAGTAACCTAAATATGCATAGAGAAGGACACTTAGGTGTATAAATACGCCTAAGATCAAACTCAAAAGCCTGCATGAGTAAGTTTTTGCTAGGTGTTTTTGAGTATATAGTCAAGGATTGTATTAGTGTCATGTTTTTCAAGGATATGGATATCCCCATATTGATAGTTCACGCCTAATAGATTAAGGATGAAAAGATCAAGAAAAGAGAAAGAGAAACAAAGAAGGACAAAATAGGTAGTTTTAACTTCTCTCAATAGAATTCAAATGAAGGTATCCATTCTCAGATCCAATAGAAATCCTTATCTCCAACCTCATATTCTGCCTGTGCTCTAGTTCCTAAGTTTAGGAAAGATAATTGGGATAGAGCATTAGGCTCTAAGTCCTATGGTAGTGTGAATAGTAGTCATACTAACCTGATTTGCAAGAAGGGTGATAAGAACCCCAAGGTTTAGTGTATTGTTAGAAGTGATGTTTGTTTTGGGTGTGGAAATCTAGGCCACAAATTGATGGTGTATCGAGTGGCTTCATAGAGAGGCATAGATACTCGTCAGCAGAATTGGTCTAACTCTTTAGCAGCTTAGTAGGTCACCTGACTCAGCAAGGTTCTACATCTAGTGTAGATGGAGGGAAGCATTAGAATAGGTTTTATTCCCTTCTAAACCAAAAACATCAAGTAGGTTCTTCTAATATAGTCACTGCTACATTATAGGTCATACGTATTCATGTCTATGCAATGTTAGATCCCAAAACAACACTTTCTTTCTTAACTCCCTATATAGAAGTAGACTTTGGTGTCAGTCATAAAATCCTATCAGGGACTTTCTTATTCTCTACTCTAGTGGGAGATTCGGTCATAGCTAGATGGTTAAATAAAAATTGCTCAGCCACATTTTTTCAAAAGGTCAGTTTAGTTGATCTTGTAAAGTAAACATGACAGATTTTGATGTGATTATTGGTATTGATTGGCTCCATTCTTTTTATGTCTTAATTGATTGTATGAAGAGATTAGTCTAGTTTTAGGTTCCAAATAAGTCAATCATAGAGTGGAAGGGTAGTACCTCAATACCTATAGGTCAATTTATCTTTTTTCTTAAGGCTAAAAAGATATTTTCAAATGGTGCATCTATCATTTTGATCTATTTAAGGATTAAAAGATTGAGATCCCAACTCTTGATTCAGTACTTGTGGTACATGAATTTCTAGAAGTGTTTCCTAAATATCTTCATGAAGTTTCTCCCTAGTGGGAAATTGACTTCAGAATAAATCTCCTTCCAGATACCCAGCCTATCTCAATTCTTCCCTAAAGAATGGCTTCAATTTAGCTTAAAAATTAAATGAGCAGTTGAAAGACCTTTTAGAAAAAAGTTTAGTAGGCCAAATATCTCTCTATGGGGTTCTACAGTTTACTTCATATGCAACAAAGATAGTTCTCTCAGAATGTCCATTGAATATTACCAGTTGAACAAAGTCATAATCAAGCATAAGTATCCCATTCATAGGATTGATGACTTGTTCGCCAACTTTAGGGTGTTAATTACTTCTCTAAGGTAGATTGTAAATTAAGATATCATCATCTTAGAGCCAGAGAATGTGATATTTTGAAGATAGCCTTAAGAACACGCTATGGTCACTTCAAATTTGTTGTTATGTCTTTTGGACTAACGAATGCTCCTGCAGCTTTTATAGACTTGATAAATAGGGTGCTCAAGTAGTACTTAGACATGTTCATCATTGTCTCTATTAACGACATACTCATTTATTCTCGGAGTGAGGATGAATATTTATACCATTTAGGATTGTCTTGAAGACTCTCAAAGATCAACAATTTTTTTTCTAAGTCCAGTAAGTGTGAATTTTGGATGAAATCAGTGGCATTACTTAGAGGGTGTTTGGATAGTCTTAAAAGCTGATCAACATAGCTTTTAAGCTATTTTTAATTTTTTGAAGTGTTTGACTGCTTCAAACACTGCTAAAAAGGTCCAAAATTGCTTTTTTAAGTCAAAAGTACCTTAACCTCTACTTTCTTTTGTCTTATAAGTCATTCTAGTTTGACCAAGTAAAAATATTTTTATCCCTTATAATTCTCACATATTTAAAAATTACCCTCATGTTTGTCCTAAAACATCTTTTCTCTTCTACCATTTTTTGTGTTTTCTCTCTACTTTTGTGTTTCTCTCTTCAGGTTTGTATTTTTCTCTCCATTTTGTGTCTTTATTTCATTTTTAGTGGGTTTCTAGAAATTTGATACTTGTGGGGTTTATTAGGAATTGAAAAGAATTATTTTTTTGATAGTTCATTTGACTGAAACAAAAAAATTTAATGGGTCCTTAGCATTTCAGCTTCTTTTTGGGTGACTTTTATTCAATTTTTTTGAAGACAAATGGAAATCAATATACCTATTTAGCTGAAACGATAATTTTTACTCCTTTTTAGGTGTTTTTGGTTCAGTTTTTAGAAGAAAAAAATCTTGTAAAACATAAATGGGTAAATTCGTGTGGCAAAATTCATAAAGAAAAATGAATCCATATAGCTGAAACAACAAATTTTACTTCTTTTTGGATATCTTTTGTTCAATTTTAAGAAGAAAAATGGACCACAAGTAACTTATTCATTAATGAAAATATTTTTAAAAATAAATGTATTAAGTAGTTTATACTGAATTGAATTAAAATATAAATTAATTTAAATTTAAATAATTTTAAAAATAAAAATCTAATAGTAATTAACTTTATATAATATTAACTACTATAAGAGTATTTTAGACATTTTGACTAAAAAAAGTGTTTGACAACAATTGTCTACCAAATACATAAACAATTTTTTCAGCTTTAGTACTTTTATCCAAAATGTAACTACTTATTTTAAAAATAAATTTCAGCATTTTTAAAGTGCTTTTTAAAAGAAACTTTTTTCAGCCTATACAAACGGGATTTAGTCATATCATTTCTGGTGAGTGTAATAAGGTTGATCCTAAAAAGACTAAAGTAGTTAGAAATTGGCCTAGACTCTTCTCTTCATCAGATATCAGGAGTTTCTTAGGTTTAGAAAATTACTATAGATTGTTTGTTGAAGGATTTTCCTCTATTACTCATACCATATTCAATCTGACTCAGAAGAAAAATTTTAGTGGTCTGATTATTGCAAGAAGAGTTTTAAAGAGTTGAAAACTCAACCCACCACCACTCATGTTCTTACTCTATTAGAGGGTTAAGATGGGTTTGTGGTCTATTGTGATACTTCTATAGTAGGATATGGTTGTGCATTGATGCAGCATGGCAAGATTATAGCATATGACTCTAGACATCTCAAGCCTCGTGAGAAGAATTATCTAACTCCTAATTAGTATTAGGTTGCAGTTCGTTTCGCCTTAAAGATTGGAGGCATTATCTTTATTGTATTCAAGTTGATGTGTTTACAAATCACAAAAACCTTCATTATATGTTCAACCAGAAAGATCTAAACCTTTGACATAGGAGATGGCTAAAGCTATTAAAATACTATAATATGAATGTCTTTCACCATCCAAGTAAAGTTAATGTAGTGGTTGACGCTCTTAGTAGGTTATTAATGGGAAGTGTTACTCATCTACATGGTGAGAAGAAGAGTTAGTTCATCAGGTTCACAGGCTAGCTGGAGTGGGAGTTTGGTTTATTGATTCAACCAAAGGTAATATATTGGTTTAGAATCATCATTGATAGCTGAGCTGAAGGATAAGCTAGATAGTGATCCTATTTCACTTAAGTTGAAATAACCAATCCAGAGTCAGAAGGTTGATGTTTTGTCCAAATAAAGAGATGGTATTATTTGTAATCAAGGCATTTTATGTGTTCTAGATATGGATGACTTGAGACAAAAGATACTAACTGAAGCTCACAGTTCTAGGTATTTTATTCACCAAGGAGATACTAAGATGTAATATGGCCTACAGGAAGCGTATTAGTGGAATGGTATAAAGGACATTATGGAATTTGTGGCTAGGTGTCAAAACTGCTAGTAGGTTAAGTTTGAGCACCAGATATCTAGTGGTATGACTCAGAATTTTGGTATACCTACCTCAAATTGGAGTATGTTTCATTACAAGGTTGTCTCTTACTAATTGATAGCAAGATATTATTAAGTTCTTCATGGACTGAATGACGAGGTTAGCTTATTTTCTACCAGTTAACACTTTAGATTTAACCGAGGATTATACTATACTCTATCTTAAGGAGTTAGTAAAATTTCATAGTCCCTTTAACTGTCATTTTAGATAGTGGTACTCAGTTTACCTCCTGGTTTTTTAAGACTTTTCAGAAGGACCTTGGTAGACAAGTTCATCTTAGTATGAATTTTCATCCTTAGATAGATTGTTAGGCAAAGAAGGCCATTTATACATTAGAGGAAATTTTGAAAGCATGCTCTATCAATTTCAAAAGTAGATTGGATGATCACTTTACCTATATTAAGTTTGCCTATAATAACAGTTATCGCTCCAGTATTTAGATGGCCCAGTTTAAGGTGCTTTATTATAGGATATACAGATCTCTTATTATTTGTCTTGATGTGGGTGAAGCTACTTTGATAGGTCTTGATTCATTATATGAGGTTATGGAGAAAGCTCAGTTGATTAGAGAAAAATTGAAAATAGCTCAGAGTCTTTTAAAATCCTATGCAGATATGAGGAAAAGAGAACTTGAGTTCGCTATTTGTGATTTGGTTTACTTAAATGTTTCACCCATGAAAGGGGAGAATATATTTGGAAAAAAAAGGGAAACTCAGTCCCTAATATGTTGGTCCTTATAAAATTTAGAGGCACTTTGGTGATATGGCTTAGTGTTAGGCTTGCTTGTAGACTTGGCATTGGTGCATCCAGTTTTCCATGTGTGCTTATTGAAGAAATATATTAGTGATCTATATTGAATTATACCTTTAGAGAGTGTAGGCATGGAAGATAGTCTCTCTTACGAGGAGGTTCTAGTTGAGATTCTTGATGGTCAGGTTTGTAAGTTAAGGAATAAGGAAGCTGCCTTGGTAAAGGTTCTTTAATAAACTAGTTGAGAAAGTTAATTGGGAAGCAGAAGTAAAAATAATGACCAAGTACTCCCTATCTTTTCCCTTTGAATTTAGTTGAGACTAGTACTTAGCATGGAGAAGATGCAAAAATGAAGTCTCACCCATTAGTTAGGCTGAGACCATTAGTGAATGTCCCTAAGTCCCAGAACTACGGTGCCACCATAGGCACTAAATGGTCACCCATTAGACCAGGTCTTCATACCTTAGTCTTTATGTACATCAATTTAGTGGATCCACGTCAATGTTTATACCCTTGGTGATGTACTGAACAACCTTCCAGCTAGGGTTATAGGTTGACCCACAATTGGATCAGATTGGGGTATATAATTTAATAGTAGCTTCAACAGTTCACATTTTAGATTCAGATAGTTACATGACCTCTTATTTAGTTACGTATCATATCATATAGCATATGTTTATTACTTAGTCTTGCATTAGTTTATTATGTTATATACATTTTGTTCAGCCTATATAAGTTATTTCCTATCTTACGTACTCAATACATTAAAAGTACTGATCGCATACTTTCTTTTGTGCTATATTGTCTTACAATATAGGTTATGACATTCATCATTTGGATTATGTATAGTACAATCTAATACTACCTAAACAGTAGAACTTTGGTGAGTTCTCATCTTTCAATGGCTAATTATTAGTATCTTTCATTTATGTCCTTTCAGTCTTCAGATAGTTTGAGTTAGCTGGAGGCTTGTCCGAGCAACTCATCTTAGTAGAGGCTTTTAGACATAATGTTAGATGTTTAGCCATGTGGTTTCAAATTCAGATACTATTATTAATTTTGATTAATCATTCTCATCTTCTACATAGTATTTTTATTAGTTATTTTTGTATTTATAGTGTCATGCTAGGCCATGGTTAAGATTGGGTCACTTGTGGATATAGGCATCGTGTTGTGACTAGGGGTAGTTTTTGGTCATGAAAAACTACCTATAATAATATTTATCACTCTAGTATTGAGATATCCCCATTTGAGGTATTTTATAGTAGGAGGTATAAATATCCTCTTGGTTGGTTAGAGGTGGGTGAAGCTACTCTGATAGGGCTTGATTTATTCCATGAGGGTATAGAGAAAGTTTAGATGATTAGAGAAGGGATGAAAATATCTCAAAGTCCTCAGAAATCATATATATATATATATATATATATGAGGAGAAGAGCACTTGAGTTTGTAAGTATTTGGTTTACTTAAATGTTCCAACCAAAGGTATGTTGGTACAAATAAGATTTAGAGGCAGTTAAGAGATATGGATTATGAGTTAGACTTACCTGTAAACTTGGCATCAGTGCATCCAGTTTTCCATGTATCTAGACTTACATGCAAACCTGGAATCAGTGTATCCAGTTTTCCATATATCCTTATTGAAGAAATATATTGATGATCCGTCTTTAATTGTATCTTTGGAGAGTTTGGGTGTGAAAGAGAGTCTATCTTACAAAGAGGTTCTAGTTGAGATTCTTTAGTGTAGGGTTCGTATGTTGGGGAATAAAAAAGTTACCTAGGGAAAGTTTCTTAGGTGTAATTAGCTAGTTGAGGTAGCTACTTGGGTAGTAGAAAAAAATATAATGACCAAGTGCTGCCATCTTTTCCCTTCTAATTCAGTTCTATCATGAGGAAATAGTTTACTTTAATTAATTCTTTATGTCTTATGTCACTCAATTATTAACATATCATAACATTCATTAATGAGTTCAATTTAGTTCATGTTATTGTTACAGACTCAGCTATCATGTCAGTACTCAGCTCTTAGAAATTCAGTGTTGAGATTGCATCTGTTCTCTAGATTTTCAACTTAATTATTCATTCGAGGATGAATAACCCCAAGAGGAAGAAATTTTAACACCCCTAAAATCCAAGCCAAGATCAGAACCAATATGCAAGCACACAAAGAACCATTTCATAAGATGACATGAGTATTAGATGATATTTAATATCATAAATGGTCCCTAACCCAAAGTTGGGTTGAAAACTCTTTTTTCGTCTAAGTTTTAGTATAAATTTTCTTCTTGGTACTATTTCAAACAACCATAGATCATCATATATGAAGAGTTAGGTGGCTTAATACCTACCGAATTAAAGTTATTTTAATTATATTTCCAATACCACCAACCATTCATAAATCCAGTATTAGAGTAAAATGTTATGGCAAATTTATAGAAGCACTATCAAAGTTGTCAATAACAATAACACAGACACTACGATTCATCAGAAGACCCTACAAGTCATAGGTTGACTCGTGGTCAAGGGAGAAGGAAGAAAAAACTGATTCATCGGTGATGACTCAGTCCATGACTCATAGCCAAATGCAATGATTCATCATATAAGTTGTCGGGACAGATTCCAGCAATATTTTAGATGATTTTAAAAGGGTTGTTTGGTTTTTCCAATGATTTTAAAATCATAACTACGTCGTTTAAGCTATTACAAGGCTTGTTATAGTTTTATCATAACCCTACACCTTTCACTCACCCAAAAGCATCTGATACTTAGTCAAAAACATAAAATGAGGCAATTTTCTCCAAAAAGGCAAGAAGTGGGGTTACTCACTCTTAATCCCCAATTTTAATAAATTCTTCAAGGGTTCTATCTTCAAGTATATGGGGTTTCATCAATGGATTTTATTTCATCCATTGAGTCCCACCGTTAACTAAAATCCATACTTTAATTCCTTATTTAGAGCATAGGGTTCAAGAATATTAGGAATTCCTTGATAATTCAGTTCCTTGTTCTTATTAAGATATAATCCCATGTTTTACCATGAATATATGCATCACTACATGTCTATAATTGCAATCCATCATTATATTATGTAATCCATAATTCTCAGACTTGAATTATAAATTTATTTTATGAGAATTGTCATAGTGGTTACATTCTTTAGAGATGGTGGGTTATGAATAGCCACGATGACCTAGGATTTCAAGCATATGTTTATGAATATTCAATACTTCATTTCTCTTATTTTGAATACTTTTAGATTAAGTATTTATTTTCAGTCTTCTACATATTAATATTATTGAGCATTTAGATTATCAATTGTTATTTTGATGGGGGAAGTTCAAAGCATCAAGATGATGCAGAAATGAAGGATCACCCATCAGTTAGCTGAGACTTTTAGTAAGATTCCATAAGTCCTAGAATTACGATGCCAGAGTAGGTTTGAAAGGATCACCCATCAAACCTAGCTTGTTACCTTAGTCCTTCAGGACATTAGTTTAGTGGATTCACGTCAGTCAGCACCTTTGCAGTTTGTAAGACCCCATAAGATCTTAGCTCAATTCAGCTCACTATTTCATGTTAAAGGGGTCTAAGAGTTAGAAAATTTCCATTTAGTGTTAAAGGCTTAGCCATTTCAAGACCCTTAATCTTTGAAAAATTTTAGTTTGGCCTTCCCAACCTCAAAAATATTTATTTCTAAGTTGATTCATGTTTAGGTAGGTCAAAAGTATGTCTTAGAGAAGTTTCAGAACTTTTAGATGAGGTTTAGGCCATGTTCGGATGTTTAAAATAGTGAGGCATCGCGATGAAGCCGCACTGCGATGAGTAGTTGGCACAAGCTCAGGGTCGCACCACATTGACTTCTTGACCCGGCTAAGGGTCATGCCGTGTTGGTTTCTTTACCCAAGCTAGGGGTCATGTCTTGTTAGGTATCGTCATCTATTGTCGTTAAGGGAATTTGGGAATTTGGGTTAATTTCCCTCACCTAAACTAGTCCATAACACGAAATTTAGGTCCCCTAGGAGCATTATTTGCCTCATTATTCACACATCCACTCAAATAGTGTCATTTCTCTCTCAAGAACAAACCCTATACCATTTAAAAGAATCAAATAATTCAAGCTCAAGCTTCAAGAAAATCCTCAAGGCTATTCACAAAATCGTTGAGTGAGGTATATGTGATGTTTATCCATGGATTTCTTTCACCATGGAGTCCAAGAACCTATTTTTATGTTTTAAATTATTAAATTTTCATGTTTTTAATGAATTATTTCCATGAAGCTTTTTATGAATTTCGAATATACATGATGTTTACAAGTGATTTTCACTGAAAGTAGCCCTTACATGTTTAAATGATGGAAACTTTGTGTTTAATCTCAAATTCATGGTTTCAGTATTGAGATTATGCTATTCCTACATGTTCACTAACTTTCATGCTTAGGTATATGAACCTCAAGTGTTGATGAAAAGTCTAAATGATTGAATTTTGAACTATGATTCCCTATTATAGTTTTATGGCTTTCATAAGTTCCTTATTGTTATTTCAATTCAGTGTTGTGGGTCATGATTACCCAAAACATAGCTATTTACCTAGACTTCGGTATCTTTATAATGGTTTTAGATAAACCATGAGCCTTGTCATTCAGTTAGTATCATGTTCAGTTGTTAGATCAGTTAAGCTTAGTCTAGATCAGTAATCAATGTCTTTCAGTTGGGAGTAGGATTTAGCATCGACAAAATGAAGGACGGTGGCTTCTCCGTTAGTTAGGAGAATTTGTTAGTAGTAGTCCCTATATTCTAGAACCACGTAACCAGCATAGGTTATGAGAAGTCACTCGTCAGTTTAGGCTTGACTACCTCCCAAGGGTCACCCATCAGTTTAGGCTTGACTCATCAGTAGCTTAGTAGATCAACATAGCCAGTGTTAGTACCCCTGGAATGGTACTACCACCTTTCCAACTAGGGTTATAGGTTGGACCCCTATCAGCTTAAAATGGGGCATGACGGGTAGATGATACATCCCATAGTCTCAATTTAGTATTTAGTATAGAGTTCAGTTCAGGTAGCTTGACCAAGTCATACAGATTATCAGTTATTCAGTTATAAAATTTTAGTATTTTAGTTTTACATATTATTTTAGAAACTTTAGATGCATGGTCTTGCACTTTTAGCATTTCAGTTTTCATGCATGTTCACTCAGCTATCTCATATTATTCATCCATTCATTACTTTATGTTCAGTTAACTATGCATTTCAGCCTAACCAAATTCCATATTCCAGTACAGTCAAAGTACCAATAGCATACTCATTTCTTGAGCCATGATATCTTATATCATAGGTTCGGATGCTCAATTTCCCGACTAAGCTTAGACATGATCAGTTAGCCAGCATCAGCAGCAGTGGTGAGTCCCCATACTTTGAGGACAAGTTTGTCTTTATTTAGTTAAGTTAACAGTTCAGTTATATGATCAGTCGTAGTTAGTTGTGGGTTTGTCTCATCAACTCCCCAGTCAACCTGTCTTAGAGGCTTTTCAGATATTTTTAAATAGTGAGTTTGTTTGTCAGTTTTTACCAGTTAGTTTTAGTATTTCCACGTATATTTTGGTTTTATGGAATCAGTTGTATTATTTACAGCATATAAAACCTTAAGGCGTTTTTCAATTAATTTTTGCATATACTCTTTGTTATCATTTTTATTCATTGCTCACAGCAGGTACCGGCTCATGGGTTGGCTTGTGGTCACTTGTGATCGCAAGCACCTTTGTTGCAACTCGGGGGTAGCCTTGGGTTTTGACAGATCTTGATATCATAGCCTAAGGTTTTAAAGTATCCTAGGAAGTCTGAAAGCCACATCGAATAGAGTTTTATGTATGGGTGTGAAGCGCGCCAACTTATGGACAAGAGGCTGCAAGACATTTTTAGGAAAAGTTTCCCTTCTTTCAGTATTCATGTCGTTCGATTGAGAATGATCTCTACTTGAAATATATTTCTAATCCAACCTTTATTCCCTTACAAAAAATGCCTCCCAGAAAAAATAATAGAAGAAGGTATGGGAATCAGCCCATACCTCCACCTGTTCTGGAAGATCCCCTGAATGAGAACATATTTTATACCAAGTTTAGAGAAGCATTCACTACCTTATCTCACTTAGTATAATCTCAGAATAATTAGAGGGTTGTTTCCCCAGCCAATCTAGTGGCTAACACAGGTGCAGCTAGGACTTGGGACTTCACCCGAATGAATCCCTCTTATTTTTTGGGATCCAAGTCTGATGAGGATCCACAGGAGTTCTTTGACGTAGTTCAGGAGGTAACAGATATTATGGGTGTCATTTCTAGTTATAGTGTGGAGTTGGCTTCTTACCATTTGCAGGATGTAGCTCACACCTGGTTTAAGCAATAAAAGGAGGATAGAGGCGTAGATGCAGGGCCTATAGAGTCAGAGGATTTTGCTATAGCCTTTTTTGACAGATTCTTTCCCTTAGATTTGAGGGAAGCTAAGGTGCGGGATTTTGTTAATTTTATGTAGGGAAATATCAGTGTGAAAGAGTATTCACTTAAGTTTACTCGGCTGGCGAGGTATGCTCCTTATGTGGTGTATGATAACTGGCCTAGAATGAGTAAGTTCGTATCAGGTGTATCTGATAGTGTGGTCAAGAAGTGAAGGACTGTGATGTTGATTAAGGAGATGTACATATCTAGTCTTATGGACCATGCTCAAAAAATTGAGGAACAAATGTTTAAGAAGAAAGAAAGGGAGAATAAAAGAGCGAGAATAGGTAGCTTCAGTTTTACTGAGCCAAAGTTAGAGGGTGGAAACCGTTCTCAATTCCAACAAAAATCTTCAGCCCCACCACTAGCTCTATCTTTATATAGTGTGCTAGTACCAAAGTTCAGGAATGAAGATTAAGATAGAGTGTCAGGCTCTAAGCCCAGGGTAGTGTGAATAGTGGTCGTACTAATCCTCTTTGCAGAATTGTAGTAGAAGTCATCGGGGTGTGTGTAGAGCTATTAGTGATGTATGTTTTAGATGTGGAAAGCAAGGCCACAGGTTTAGGGAATGTCGATTAGTTGCTCAGAGGGGAAGAGATTCGCGCCAACAAGGTTAGTCCAATCAGTCATCAGCTCCAACAAGTTGCCTGACTCAGAAGGGCGGCACTTTCAGTGCCACCAGTGGTCAGCATCAAAATAGGTTGTATCCACTCCAGTACCTTCATGATCAGGAAATATCTCGTGATATAGTTACGAGTACATTACAAGTATTTCATCTTTATATGTGTGATTTATTAGACACTGATGCATCACTTTCTTTTGTAACCCCCTATATAGCTGTTAATTTCAGTGTCAATCCTTAAGCTTTAGCAGAACCCTTCTCAGTGTCTACCCTAGTAAGCGTATATATTATAGCCAGGCAGGTGTACAGAAACTGTTCGGTCATAATATCCTAGAAAGTCACTTCAGTAGATCTTGTGGAGTTAAAGATGACTGATTTTGAGGTCATTCTTTGCATAGATTGGGTCCACTCATGCTATTATTTAGTTGATTGTAGAAACAGAATTGTTCATTTTTCATTTTTGAATGAACTAGTAATTGAATGGAGGGGTATTACTTCAACACTTAGGGTTCAACTCATTTCGTACCTTAGAGTGAGGAAAATGATACCCAAGGGGTGTGTTTACCATCTTGTGCGAGTCAAAGACTCTAATTCTGAGACTCCCAGTCATGAGTCAGTTTTAGTAGTAAGAGAATTTCCAGATATTTTCCCTGAAGATCTTATCCGAGTTTCTTCTTAAAGGTAAATTGACTTCGGAATAGACATCCTTCTAAATACCTAGCCTATCTCTATTATACCATACAAAATAGCTCTAGTAGAGATTAGGGACTTGAATTAATAGATTAAATATCTCTTAGATAAGGGATTCATCAGACCTAGTGTTTCTCATGGGGCGCACCTATCCTTGTCATGCGTAAGAAAGATGGTTCTCTCAGAATGTGTATCGATTACTAGCAGTTGAACAGTGTCACCATCAAGAATAAGTATCCACTTCCTAGAATTGATGACTTGTTCAACCAACTACAGGGTGTTAGTTATTTCTCTAAGATAAACCTCAGATTTGACCATCATCAGCTCAGAGTCAAAGAATATGACATTCTAAAAATATCTTTTAAAACTCGGTATGGTCACTTCAAATTTCTAGTTATGTCTTTTGGAGTAACAAATTCCCCAAAAGCTTTCATAGACTTGATGAACCGAGTGTTGAAGCAATACTTAGACATGTTCATCATAGTCTTCATTGATGATAAACTTGTCAATTCTCGTAATGATAATGATCATACAGACTAACTCAGATGGTTTTAAAAGGGTTGTTTGGTTTTTTCCAATGATTTTAACACCATAACTATGTCGTTTAAGCTATTACAAGGCTTTTTATAATTTTATCATAACCCTACACCTTTCACTCACTCAAAAGCATCTGATACTTAGTCAAAAACATAAAATGAGGCAATTTTCTCCAAAAAGGGAAGAAGTGGGGTTATTCACTTTTAAGCCTCAATTTAAAGAAATTCTTCAAGGGTTCCATATTCAAGTATATGGGGTTTCATATATGGATTTTATTTCATCCATTGAGTCCCAACGTTAACTAAAATCCATACTTTAATTCCATCTTTAGAGTATAGGGTTCAAGAATATTAGGAATTCCTTGATAATTCAGTTCCTTATTCTTATTGAGATATAATCCCATGTTTTACCATGAATATATGTATCACTGTATGTCTATAATTGCAATCCATCATAATATTATGTAATACATAATTCTCAGACCTGAATTATAAATTTTTTTATTTTATTTAGTTTTTGAGAATTGTCATAGTAGTTACATTCTTTAGAGATGGTGGGTTATGAATAGCCACGATGACCTAGGATTTCAAGCATATGTTTATGAATATTTAATCCTTAATTTTTCTTATTTTGAATACTTTTAGATTAAGTATTTATTTTTAGTCTTCTACATATTAATATTATTGAGCATTTAGATTATAAATTGTTATTTTGATGGGGGAGTTCAAAGCATCAAGATGATGCAGAAATGAAGGATCACCCATCAGTTAGCTGAGACTTTTAGTCAGATTCCATAAGTCCCAGAATTACGATGCCAGAGTAGGTTTGAAAGGATCACCCATCAAACCTAGCTTGTTACCTTAGTCCTTCAGGACATTAGTTTAGTGGATTCACGTCAGTCAGGACCTTTGCAGTTTGTAAGACCCCGTAAGATCTTAGCTCAATTCAGCTCACTATTTCATGTTAAAGGGGTCTAAGAGTTAGAAAATTTCCATTAAGTATTAAAGGCATAGCCATTTCAAGACCCTTAATCTTTGAAAATTTTTAGTTTGGCCTTCCCGACCTCGAAATATTGATTTCTAAGTTGATTCATGTTTAGGGAGGTCAAAAGTATGTCTCGGAGAAGTTTCAGGACTTATAGATGAGGTTTAGGCCATTTTCGGATGTTTAAAATAGTGAGGCATCGTGATGAAGTCGCGTTGCGATTGGTAGTTGACCCAAGCTCAGGGTCGCACCACGTTGGATTCTTGACCCGGCCAGGGGTCACGCCGTGTTGGTTTCTTTACCAAAGCTTAGGATCATGTCTTGTTAGGTGTCGTCCTCCATCTTTTAAATCCTTGTGATTTAGGGAATTTGGGTTAATTTCCCTCAACTAAAATAGTCCATAACACGAAATTTTGGTCCCCTAGGAGCATTATTTGCCACATTATTCACACATCCACTCATATAGAGTCATTTCTCTCTCAAGAAAAAACCCTATACCATTTAATAAAATCAAAGAATTCAAGCTCAAGCTACAAGAAAATCCTCAAGGCTCTTCACAAAATCGTCGAGTGAGGTATGTGTGATGTATATCCATGGATTTCTTTAACCATGGAGACCAAAAACCTATTTTTATGTTTTAAATTATGAAATTTGCATGTTTTTAATGAATTATTTCCATGAAGCTTTTTATGAATTTCGAATATACATGATGTTTACAAGTGATTTTCACTGAAAGCAGCCCTTACATGTTTAAATGATGGAAACTTTGTGTTTAATCTCAAATTCATGGTTTCAGTATTGCGATTATGCTATTCCTACATGCTTCACTAACTTTCATGCTTACGTATTTGAACCTCAAGTGTTGATGAAATGTCTAAATGATTGAATTTTTAACTATGATTCCCTATTATGGTTTTATGGCTTTCATAAGTTCCTTACTGTTATTTCCATTCAGTGTTGTGGGTCATGATTACCCAAAACATAGCTATTTACCTAGCCTTCGGTATATTTATAATGGTTTTAGATAAACCATGAGCCTTGTCATTCAGTTAGTATCATGTTCAGTTAAGCTCAGTCTAGTGCAATAATCAATGTCTTTCAGTTGGGAGTAGGATTTATCATCGAGCAAATGCAGGACGGTGGCTTCTCCATTAGTTAGGAGAATTTGTTAGTAGTAGTCCCTATATTCTAGAACCACGTAACCAGCATGGGTTATAAGGAGTCACCCGTCAGTTTAGGCTTGACTACCTCCCATGGGTCACCCATCAGTTTAGGCTTGACTCCACCTAGGGATCACCCATAACTTTAGGCTTGATACCCTGTTTCTTCAGTAGCTTAGTAGATCCACATAGCCAGTGTTAGTACCCCTGGAATGGTACTTCCACCTTTCCTACTAGGGTTATTGGTTGGAACCTTAACAGCTTAGAATGGGGCATGATGGTTAGATGATACATCCCACAGTCTCAATTTATTATTCAGTATAGAATTCAGCTCAGGTAGCTTGACCAAGGCATACAGATTATCATTTATTCAGTTATCAAATTTCAGTATTTTCGTTTTACAAATTATTTTAGAAACTTTATATGAATGGTCTTGCACTTTTAGCATTTCAGTTTTCATGCATGTTCACTCAGCTATCTCATATTATTCATCCATTCATTACTTTATGTTCAGTTTACTATGCATTTCAGCCTAACCAAGTTCCATATACCAGTACAGTCAAAGTTCCGTTAGCATACTTATTTCTTGAGCCATGATGTCTTATATCATAGGTTTGGATGCTCAATTTCCCGACAAATCTTAGATATGATCAGTTAGCCAGCATCAGCAGCAGTGGTGAGTCCCCATACTTTGAGGACAAGTTTGTCTTTATTTAGTTAAGTTAACAGTTCAATTATATGGTCAATTGTAGTTAGTTGGGGGTTTTTCTCATCAACTCCCCAGTTAGCCTGTCTTAGAGGCTTTTCAGACATTTTTAAATAGTGAGTTAGTTTGTCAGTTTTTACCAGTTAGTTTTAGTATTTCCACATATATTTTGGTTTTATGGAATCAGTTGTATTATTTAAAGCATCTAAAACCTTAAGGCGTTTTTCAATTAATTTTTGCATATACTCTTTTCTATCATTTTTATTCATTGCTCATAGTAGGTTCCGGCTCATGGGTTGGCTTGTGGTCACTTGTGATCGTAAGCACCGTTGTTACAACTCGGGGGTAACCTTGGGTTTTTACAAAACTTGATATCAGAGTCTAAGGTTTTAAAGTGTCCTAGGATGTCTGAAAGCCACATCGAGTAGAGTTTTGTGTATGGGTGTGAAGCGCGCCAACTTATGGACAAGAGGCTGCAACACATTTTTAGGAAAAGTTTCCCTTCTTTCAGTATTCTTGTCGTGCGATGATAATGAGATCTAGTTGAAATATCTTTCTAATCCAACCTTTATTCCATTACAAAAAATGCCTCCCAGAAAAAATAATGGAAGAAGGAATGGGAATCAGCCCATACCTCCACCTGTTCTGGAAGATCCCCTTAATGAGAACATCTTTTATGCAAAGTTTAGAGCAGCATTCACTACCTTATATCACTTAGTATAAGCTCATAGTAATTATTGGGTTGTTTCCCCAGCTAATCTAGTGGATAACACAGCTGCAGCTAGGATTTGAGACTTCACCCGAATGAATCCCTCTTATTGTTCGGGATCCAAGTCTGATAAGGATCCGCAGGAGTTCCTTGACATATTTCATGAGGTAACAGATATTATGGGTGTCATTTTTAGTTATAGTGTGGAGTTGTCTTCTTACCATTTGCAGGATGTAGCTAACACCTGATTTAAGCAGTAAAAGTAGTATAGAGGCATAGATGCAGGGCCTATAGAGTCAGAGGATTTTTCTATAGCCTTTTTAGACAGATTCTTTCCCTTAGATTTGAGGGATGCTAAGGTGCGGGATTTTTTTAATTTAAGTAGGGAAATATGAATCCGAAAGAGTATTCACTTATGTTTACTCGGCTGGCGAGGTATGCTCCTTATGTGGTGTCTGATAACTGGCCTAGAATGAGTAAGTTCGTATCTGGTGTATCTGATAGTGTGGTCAAGAAGTGTAGGACTGCGATGTTGATTAAGTAGATGTACATATCTAGGCTTATGGCCCATGCTCAACAAATTGAGGAACAAAACTTTAAGAAGAAAGAAAGGGAGAATAAGAGAGCGAGAACAGGTAGCTTCAGTTTTACTGAGCCAACGTTAGAGGGTGGTAAACGTTCTCAATTCCAACAAAAATTTTTAGCCCCATCCCTAGATCCATCTTCATCTTGTGTGCTAGTACCAAAGTTCAGGAATGATAATTAAGATAGAGTGTCAGGCTCTAAGCCCCAGGGTAGTGTGAGCAGTGGTAGTACTAATCCTCTTTGCAGAATTGTAGTAGAAGTCATCGGGGTGTGTGTAGATCTATTAGTGATGTATGTTTTAGATGTGGAAAGAAAGGCCACAGGTTTAGGGAATGTCGATTAGTTGCTCAGAGGGGAAGAGATTCGTGCCAAAATGGTTAATCCAATCAGTCATCAGCTCCAACAAGTTTCCTGACTCAAAAGGGCGGCACTTTTAGTGCCACCAGTTGTCAGCATCAAAATAGGAGGTATACACTCCAGTACCTTCATGATCAGGAAATATCTCATGACGTAGTTACGGGTACATTACACCTATTTCATCTTTATATGTGTGTTTTATTAGACACTGATGCATCACTTTATTTTGTAACCCCCTGTATAGCTGTTAATTTCAGTGTCAATCCTTAATCTTTAGAAGAACCCTTCTCAGTGTCTACCCTAGTAAGCGTATATATTATAGCCAGGCAGGTGTACAGAAATTGTTCGGTCATAATATCCCAGAAAGTCTCTTCAGTAGATCTTATGGAGTTAAAGATGACTGATTTTGAGGTCATTCTTGGCATGGATTGGCTCCACTCATGCTATTCCTTAGTTGATTGTAGAAACAAAATTGTTCATTTTTCATTTTTGAATGAACTAGTAATTGAATGCAGGGGTATTACTTCAACACTTAGGGTTCAACTCATTTCGTACCTTAGAGTGAGGAAAATGATACCCAAGGGGTGTGTTTACCATCTTGTGCGAGTCAAAGTCTCTAATTCTGAGACTCCCAGTCATGAGTCAGTTTCAGTAGTAAGGGAATTTCCAGATATTTTCCCTGAAGATCTTATCGGAGTTTCTTCCAAAAGGTAAATTGACTTTGGAATAGACATCCTTCTAAATACCTAGCCTATCTCTATTATACCATACAAAATAGCACTAGTAGAGATTAGGGTTCTTGAATTAATAGATGAAAGATCTCTTAGATAAGGGATTCATCAGACCTAGTGTTTCTCATGAGGCGCACCTATCCTTGTCATGCATAAGAAAGATGGTTCTCTCAGAATGTGCATCGATTACCAGCAGTTGAACAGTGTCTCCATCAAGAATAAGTATCCACTTCCTAGAATTGATGACTTGTTCAACCAACTACAGGGTGTCAGTTATTTATCTAAGATAAACCTCAGATCTGACCATCATCAGCTCAGAGTCAGAGAATATGACATTCTAAAAATAGCTTTTAAAACTCGGTATGGTCACTTCAAATTTCTAGTTATGTCTTTTGGAGTAACGAATGCCCCAACGGATTTCATACACTTGATGAATCGAGTGTTGAAGCAGTACTTAGACATGTTCATTATATTCTTCATTGATGATAATCTTGTCTATTCTCGTAATGACAATAATCATACAGACTAACTCAGAGGATTTTAAAAGGGTAGTTTGTTTTTTTCCAAGGATTTTCACACCATAGCTACGTCGTTTAAGCTATTACTAGGCTTGTTATAATTTTATCATAACCCTACACATTTCACTCTCTCAAAAGAATTTGATACTTAGTCAAAAACATAAAATGAGGCAATTTTCTCCAAAAAGGCAAGAAGTGGGGTTATTCACTTTTAAGCCTCAATTTAAAGAAATTCTTCAAGGGTTCCATCTTCAACTATATGGGGTTTCATAAATGGATTTTATTTCATCCATTGATTCCCAACGTTAACTAAAATCCATACTTTAATTCCTTTTTTAGAGCATAGGGTTCAAGAATATTAGGAATTCCTTGATAATTCAGTTCCTTTTTCTTATTGAGATATAATCCCATGTTTTACCATGAATATATGTATCACCGTATGTCTATAATTGCAATCCATCATTATATTAGGTAATCCATAACTCTCAGACCTGAATTATAAATTTTTTTTATTTTATTTAGTTTATGAGAATTATCATAGTAGTTACATTCTTAAGAGATGGTGGGTTATGAATAGCCACGATGACCTAGGATTTCAAGCATATATTTATGAATATTCAATCATTCATTTTTCTTATTTTGAATACTTTTAGATTAAGTATTTATTTTCAGTCTTCTATAGATTAATATTAGTGAGCATTTAGATTATCAATTGTTATTTTGTTGGGGGGAGTTCAAAGCATCAAGATGATGCAAAAATGAAGGATCATCAATCAGTTAGCTGAGACTTTTAGTAAGATTCCATAAGTCCCAGAATTACGATGCCAGAGTAGGTTTGAAAGGATCACCCATCAAACCTATCTTGTTACCTTAGTCCTTCAGGACATTAGTTTAGTGGATACACGTCAGTCAGCACCTTTGTAGTTTGTAAGACCCCGTAAGATCTTAGCTCAATTCATCTCACTATTTCATGTTAAAGGGGTCTAAGAGATAGAAAATGTCCATTAAGTACTATAGGCTTAGCTATTTCAAGACCGTTAATTTTTGAAAATTTTTAGTTTGGCCTTCCCATCCTCGAAATATTGATTTCTAAGTTGATTCATGTTTAGGGAGGTCAAAAGTATGTCTCGGAGAAGTTTCAGAACTTTTAGATGAGGTTTAGGCCATGTTCGTATGTTTAAAATAGTGAGGTATCGCGATGAAGCCGCATTGTGATGGGTAGTTGACCCAAGCACAGGGTCGCACCACGTTGGCTTCTTGACCTGGCCAGGGGTCACGCCGTGTTGGTTTCTTTACCCAATCTTGGGGACATATCTTGTTAGGTGTCATCCTCCATCTTTTTAAATCCTTGTTATTAAGGGAATTTGGGTTAATTTCCCTCACCTAAACTAGTCCATAACACAAAATTTAGGTCCCCTAAGAGCATTATTTGCCTCATTGTTCAAACATCCACTCAAATAGAGTCATTTCTCTCTCAAGAACAAACCCTAGACCATTTAATAGAATCAAAGAATTCAAGCTCAAGCTTCAAGAAAATCCTCAAGGCTCTTCACAAAATCGTCGAGTGAGGTATGTGTGATGTTTATCCATGGATTTCCTTCACCATGGAGTCCAAGAACCTATTTTTATATTTTAAATTATGAAATTTTCATGTTTTTAATGAATTATTTCCATGAAGCTTTTTATGAATTTCGAATATACATGATGTTTACAAGTTATTTTCACTGAAAGCAGCCCTTACATGTTTAAATGATGGAAACTTTGTGTTTAATCTCAAATTCATGGTTTCAGTATTGCGATTATGCTATTCCTACATGTTTCACTAACTTTCATGCTTAGGTATATGAACCTCAAGTGTTGATGAAATGTCTAAATGATTGAATTTTGAACTATAATTCCCTATTATGGTTTTATGGCTTTCATAAGTTCCTTACTGTTATTTCCATTCAGTGTTTTGGGTCATGATTACCCAAAACATAGCTATTTACCTAGCCTTCGGTATCTTTATAATGGTTTTAGATAAACCATGAGCCTTGTCATTCAGTTAGTATCATGTTCAGTTGTTGGATCAGTTAATCTCAGTCTAGTTCAGTAATCAATGTCTTTCAGTTGGGAGTAGGATTTAGCATCGAGAAAATGTAGGACGGTGGCTTCTCCATTAGTTAGGAGAATTAATTAGTAGTAGTCCCTATATTCTAGAACTACGTAACCAGCATGGGTTATGAGGAGTCACCCGTCAGTTTAGGCTTGACTACCTCCCAAGGGTCACCCATCAGTTTAGGTTTGACTTCACCTAGGGATCACCCATAAGTTTAGGCTTGATACCATGTTTTTTCAGTAGCTTAGTAGATCCACATAGCCAGTGTTAGTACCCCTGGAATGGTACTTCCACCTTTCCAATTAGGGTTATAGGTTGGACCTCTATCAGTTTTGAATGGGGCATGACGGTTAGATGATACATCCCACAGTCTCAATTTATTATTCAGTATAGAATTAAGTTCAGGTAGCTTGACCAAGGCTTACAGATTATCAGTTATTCAGTTACTAAATTTCAGTATTTTAGTTTTAAAATTACTTTAGAAACTTTATATGCATAGTCTTGCACTTTTAGCATTTCAGTTTTCATGCATGTTCACTTAGCTATCCCATATTATTCATCCATTCATTAATTTATGTTCAGTTAACTATGCATTTCAGCCTAACCAAATTTCATATACCAGTACAGTCAAAGTACCGATAGCATACTCATTTCTTGAGCCATGATGTCTTATATCATAGGTTCGGATGCTCAATTTCCCGACTAAGCTTCGACATGATCAGTTAGCCAGCATCAGCAGTAGTGGTGAGTCCCCATACTTTGAGGACAAGTTTATCTTTATTTAGTTAAGTTAACAGTTCAGTAATATGGTCAGTCGTAGTTAGTTGGGGGTTTGTCTCATCAACTCCCCAGTCAGCGTGTCTTAGAGGCTTTTCAGACATTTTTAGATAGTGAGTTAGTTTGTCAACAGTTGAAAGATGGTTCTCTCAGAATGTGCATCGATTACCAACAGTTGAATAGTGTCACCATCAAGAATAAGTATCCACTTCCTAGAATTGATGACTTGTTCAACCAACTACAGGGTGTCAGTTATTTCTCTAAGATAAACCTCAGATCTGACCATCATCAGCTCAGAGTAAGAGAATATGACATTCTAAAAATAGCTTTTAAAACTCAGTATGGTCACTTCAATTTTCTAGTTATGTATTTTGGAGTAACGAATGCCCCAACATCTTTCATAGACTTGATGAACCAAGTGTTCAAGAAGTACTTAGACATGTTCATCATAGTCTTCATTGATGATAATCTTGTCTATTCTCGTAATGACAATGATTATACAGACTAACTCAGATGGTTTTAAAAGGGTTGATTGGTTTTTTCCAAAAAAACAATGATTTTAACACCATAGCTAAGTCGTTTAAGATATTACAAGGCTTTTTATAATTTTATCATAACCCTACACCTTTCACTCACTCAAAAGCATCTGATACTTAGTCAAAAACATAAAATGTGGCAATTTTCTCCAAAAAGGCAAGAAGTGGGGTTATTAACTTTTAAGCCTCAATTTAAAGAAATTCTTCAAGGGTTCCATCTTCAAGTATATGGGGTTTCATAAATGGATTTTATTTCATCCATTGAGTTCCAACGTTAACTAAAATCCATACTTTAATTCCTTCTTAAGAGCATAGGGTTCAAGAATATTAGGAATTCCTTGATAATTCAGTTCCTTGTTCTTATTGAGATATAATCCCATGTTTTACCATGAATATATGTATCACTGTATGTCTATAATTTCAATCCATCATTATATTATGTAATCCATAATTCTCAGACCTGAATTATAAATTTTTTTATTTTATTTAGTTTATGAGAATTGTCATAGTAGTTACATTCTTTAGAGATGGTGGGTGATGAATAGCCACGATGACCTAGGATTTCAAGAATATATTTATGAATATTCAATCCTTCATTTTTCTTATTTTGAATACTTTTAGATTAAGTATTTGTTTTCAGTCTTCTACAGATTAATATTATTGAGCATTTAGATTATCAATTGTTATTTTTTGGGGGAGAATTCAAAGCATCAAGATGATGTTGAAATGAAGGATCACCCATCAGTTAGCTGAGACTTTTAGTAAGATTCCATAAGTCCCAGAATTACGATGCCAGAGTAGGTTTGAAAGGATCACCCATCAAATCTAGCTTGTTACCTTAGTCCTTCAGGACATTAGTTTAGTGGATTCACGTCAGTCAGCACCTTTGTAGTTTGTAAGACCCCGTAAGATCTTAGCTCAATTCAGCTCACTATTTTATGTTAAAGGGGTGTAAGAGTTAGAAAATTTCCATCAAGTATTAAAGGCTTAGCCATTTCAAGACCCTTAATCTTTGAAAATTTTTAGTTTGGCCTTCCCGACCTCGAAATATAGATTTCTAAGTTGATTCATGTTTAGGGAGATCAAAAGTATGTCTCGGAGAAGTTTCAGAACTTTTAGATGAGGTTTAGGCCATGTTCGGATGTTTAAAATAGTGAGGCATCGCGA
The DNA here is from genome assembly GCA_030864215.1 of Capsicum pubescens. Lineage (NCBI taxonomy): Eukaryota > Viridiplantae > Streptophyta > Magnoliopsida > Solanales > Solanaceae > Capsicum > Capsicum pubescens. The sequence goes on from CM061544.1 coordinate 125,397,839, forward strand.
TGAAGCCGTGTTGCGATGGGTAGTTGACCCAAGGTCAAGGTCGCACCACGTTGGCTTCTTAACCCAGCCAGGGGTCACGCTGTGTTAGTTTCTTTACCCAAGCTTGGGGTCATGTCTTGTTAGGTATCGTCCTCCATCTTTTTAAATCCTAGTCATTAAGGGAATTTGGGTTAATTTCCCTCACCTAAACTAGTCCATAACACAAAATTTAGGTCCCTTAGGAGCATTATATGCCTCATTATTCACAATTCACTCAAATAGAGTCATTTCTCTCTCAAGAACAAACCCTATACAATTTAATAAAATCAAAGAATTCAAGCTCAAGCTTTAAGAAAATCCTCAAGGCTCTTCAGAAAATCGTCGAGTGAGGTATGTGTGATGTTTATCCATTGATTTCTTTCACCATAGGGTCCAAGAACCTATTTTTATGTTTTAAATTATGAAATTTGCATGTTTTTAATGAATTATTTCCATGAAGCTTTTTATGAATTTTGAATATACATGATGTTTACAAGTGATTTTCACTGAAAGCAGCCCTTACATGTTTAAATGATGGAAACTTTGTGTTTAATCTCAAATTCATGGTTTCAGTATTGCGATCATGCTATTCCTACATGTTTCACTAACTTTCATGCTTAGGTATATGAACCTCAAGTGTTGATGAAATGTCTAAATGATTGAATTTTGAACTATGATACCCTATTATGGTTTTATGGCTTTCATAAGTTCCTTACTGTTATTTCCATCCAGTGTTGTGGGTCATGATTACCCATAACATAGCTATTTACCTAGCCTTCGGTATATTTATAATGGTTTTAGATAAACCAAGAGCCTTGTCATTCAGTTAGTATCATGTTCAGTTTTTGGATCAGTTAAGCTCAGTCTAGTTCAGTAATCAATGTCTTTCAGTTGGGAGTAGGATTTAGCATCGAGAAAATGTAGGACGGTGGCTTCTCCATTAGTTAGGAGAATTAATTAGTAGTAGTCCCTATATTCTAGAACTACGTAACCAGCATGGGTTATGAGGAGTCACCCGTCAGTTTAGGCTTGACTACCTCCCAAGGGTCACCCATCAGTTTAGGTTTGACTTCACCTAGGGATCACCCATAAGTTTAGGCTTGATACCATGTTTTTTCAGTAGCTTAGTAGATCCACATAGCCAGTGTTAGTACCCCTAGAATAGTACTTCCACCTTTCCAACTAGGGTTATAGGTTGGACCTCTATCAGTTTTGAATGGGGCATGACGGTTAGATGATACATCCCACAGTCTCAATTTATTATTCAGTATAGAATTCAGCTCAGGTAGCTTGACCAAGGCATACAGATTATCAGTTATTCAGTTATCAAATTTCAGTATTTTAGTTTTAGAAATTATTTTAGAAACTTTATATGCATGGTCTTGCACTTTTAGCATTTCAGTTTTCGTGCATGTTCACTCAGCTATCTCATATTACTCATCCATTCATTACTTTATGTTCAGTTAACTATGCATTTCAGCATAACCAAATTCCATATACCAGTACAGTCAAAGTTCCGATAGCATACTGATTTCTTGAGCCATGATGTCTTATATCATAGGTTCGGATGCTCAATTTCCCGACTAAGCTTAGATATGATCGGTTAGCCAACATCAGTAGCAGTGGTGAGTCCTCATACATTGAGGACAAGTTTATCTTTATTTAGTTAAGTTAACAGTTCAGTTATATGGTCAGTCGTAGTTAGTTGGGGGTTTGTCTCATTAATTCCCCAGTCAGCCTGTTTTAGAGGCTTTTCACACATTTTCAAATAGTGAGTTAGTTTGTCAGTTTTTACCAGTTAGTTTTTGTATTTCTACGTAAATTTTTGTTTTATGGAATTAATTGTATTATTTACAGCATCTAAAAGCTTAAGGCATTTTTCAATTAATTTTTGCATATACTCCTTTGTTATCCTTTTTATTCATTGCTCACAGCAGGTACTGGCTCATGGGTTGGCTTGTGGTCACTTGTGATCGTAAGCACCGTTGTTTCAACTCAGGGGTAGCCTTGGGTTTTGAAAGAACATGATATCAGAGCCTAAGGATTTAATGTATCCTAGGAAGTCTGAAAGCCACATCGAGTAGAGTTTTATGTATGGGTGTGAAGCGCGCTAACGTATGGACAAAAGGCTGCAAGACATTTTTAGGAAAAGTTTCCCTTCTTTCAGTATTCATGTCGGGCTATTGAGAATGAGATCTACTTCAACTATATTTTTAATCCAACCTTTATTCCGTTACAAAAAATGCCTCCCAGAAAAAATAATGGAAGAAGGAATGGGAATCAGCTCGTACCTCCACCTCTTCAGGAAGATCCCCTAAATAAGAACATCTTTTATGCCAAGTTTAGAGAAGCATTCACTACCTTATCTCACTTAGTAGAATCTCGAAATAATCAGAGGTTTATTGCCCCAGCTAATCTAGTGGATAACACAGTTGCAGCTAGGATTTGGGACTTTACCCGAATAAATCCCTTTCATTTTTTGGGATCCTAGTGTGATGAGGATCCGCAAGTGTTCCTTGACATAGTTTAGGAGGTAATAGATATTATGGGTGTCACGTCTAGTGATAGTTTGGAGTTGGCTTCTTACCATTTGTAGGATGTATCTCACACCTGGTTTAAGCAGTAAAAGGAGGATAGAGGCGTAGATGCAGGGCCTATAGAGTTAGAGGATTTTTCTATAGCCTTTTTAGATAGATTCTTTCCCTTAGATTTGAGGGATGATAAGGTGCGGAATTTTGTTAATTTTAAGAAGGGAAATATGAGTGTGAAAGAGTATTCACTTAAGTTTACTCGGCTGGCGAGGTATGCTCCTTATGTGGTGTCTGATAACTGGCCTAGAATGAGTAAGTTCGTATCTTGTGTATCTGATAGTGTGGACAAGAAGTGTAGGACTGCGATGTTGATTAAGGAGATGTAAATCTCTAGGTTTATTTCCCATGCTCAAAAAATTGAGGAACTAAAGTTTAAGAAGAAATAAAGAGAAAATAAGAGAGCGAGAACAGGTAGCTTCAGTTTTACTCAGCCAAAGTTAGAGGGTGGTAACCGTTCTTAATTCCAACAAAAATTTTCAGCCCCAGCCATAGCTCCATCTTCATCTAGTGTGCTCGTACCAAAGTTCAGGAATGACAATTAAGATAGAGTGTCAGGCTCTAAGCCCCAGGGTAGTGTGAACAGTGGTCGTACTAATCCTCTTTGTAGAAATATAGTAGGAGTCATCGGGGTGTGTGTAGAGCTATTAGTGATGTATGTTTTAGATGTGGAAAACAAGGCCACGGGTTTAGGGAATGTCGATTAGTTGCTCAGAGGGGAGGAGATTCGCGCACAAGGTTAGTCTAATCAGTCATCAGCTCCAACAAGTTGCCCGACTCAGAAGGGCGGCACTTTCAGTGCCACCAATGGTCAGCGTCAAATAGGTTGTATCCTCTCTAGCACCTTCATGATCAGGAAAGATCTCGTGATGTAGTTACGGGTACATTACAAGTATTTCATCTTTATATGTGTGCTTTATTACACACTGATGCATCACTTTCTTTAGTAACCCCCTGTATAGCTTTTAATTTCAGTGTCAATCCTGAAGCTTTAGTAGAACCCTTCTCAGTGTCTACCCTAGTAAGCGTATATATTATAGCCAGGCAGGTTTACAAAAACTGTTCGGTCATAATATCCTAGAAAGTCACTTCAGTAGATCTTGTAGACTTAAAGATGACCTATTTTGAGGTCATTCTTGGCATGGATTGGCTCCACACATGCTATTCTTTAGTTGATTGTTGAAACAAAATTGTTCATTTTTAGTTTTTGAATGAACGAGTAATTGAATGGAGGGGTATTACTTCAACACTTAGGGTTCAACTCATTTCGTACCTTAGAGTGAGGAAAACAATACCCAAGGGGTGTGTTTACCATCTTGTGCAAGTCAAAGATTCTAATTCTGAGACTCTCAGTCATGAGTTAGTTTCAGTAGTAAGGGAATTTCCAAATATTTTCCCTGAAGATCTTATCGGAGTTTCTTCCAAAACGTAAATTGACTTCGGAATAGACATCCTTCTAAATACCTAGCCTATCTCTATTATACCATACAAAATAGCTCTAGTAGAGATTAGGGTTCTTGAATTAATAGATGAAAGATCTCTTAGATAAGGGATTCATCAGACCTAGTGTTTCTCATGAGGCGCACCTATCCTTGTCATGCGTAAGAAAGATGGTTCTCTCAGAATGTGCATCGATTACCAGCAGTTGAACAGTGTCACTATCAAGAATAAGTATCCACTTCCTAGAATTGATGACTTGTTCAACCAACTACAGGGTATCAGTTATTTCTCTAAGATAAACCTCAGATCTGACCATCATCATCTCAGAGTCAGAGAATATGTCATTCTAAAAATAGCTTTTAAAACTCGGTATGGTAACTTCAAATTTTTGTTATATCTTTTGGAGTAACGAATTCCCCAACATCTTTCATAGACTTGATGAACCGATTGTTCAAGCAGTACTTGGACATGTTCATCATAGTCTTCATTGATGATATTCTTGTCTATTCTCGTAATGACAATGATCATGCAGACTAACTCAGAATTGTATTGCAGACACTAAGAGCCCACCAGTTATTTTCCAAATTCAGTAAGTGCAAATTTTAGCTAAGATCAGTATCTTTTCCTTGGCCATATTATTTTTTGTGATGGCATTAGAGTTGACCCTCAAAAGACGAAAGCAGTAAGAAATAGGCCTAGACCCATCTCTCTATCAGATATCAGGAGTTTCTTAGGTTGGCTAGCTCTTACAGACAGTTTGTTAAATGGTTCTCATCTATGGTCTCCCCCATGTCTCGATTGACTCTTAAGAAAGTCAAGATTCAATGTTTAGATTCTTATGAGAAGAGTTTTCAGTAGTTGAAGACTCGACTCACCTCAACCCCTATTTTGACCTTGCTAGATGGTTTAGATGGGTTATTTGTTCACTGTGATGCTTTTAGAGTTTGTTTGGGTTGTGTTTTTATGTAGAGAGGTAAGTTCAAAGCCTATGCCTCTATATAGCTTAAACACTATGAAAAGAATTACCCTACCCATGATCTTAAGTTGGAAGCTGTTTTGTTTGCCTTGAAAATTTAGAGGCATTATTTGTATGGGGTTCATGTTGATGTGTTATCGGATTTCAAAAGTTTGCAGAATGTGTTCTTGTAGAAATATTTGAATCTTCATCGTAGAAGATAGTTAAAATTGTTAAACGATTTTGATATGAATGTGTTGTATCATCCAAGCAAGTCCAATGTAGTTGCAAACGCCCTTAATAGGTGTCTATAGGTAGTGTTGCTCATGTTGAGAATGATATGAAAAAGTTGGTTTAGAAGGTTCATTAGTTGGCTAGATTAGGTGTTCGTTCAGTCGATTCAGCTGAGGGTAGTGTATGGGTTCAGAATAGCTCAGAATGGTCATTTATTGCCAAAGTAAAGAAGAAGCAGGATAGGGATTCTAGCTTGGGTAAGTTGAAGAAGTCAGTTAGAGATCAAAAATTAGAGATTTTCTCCCAGGTGGGAGATGGTGTGTTATGATGTCAGGGTAGGCTGTGTGTGCCGGGTGTTGATGGGTTGAGTCAGCGAATCCTTATAAAAGAACATGGTGCACGTTACTCTATTCATCCAGAAGCCACTAAGATGTATCGTGATTTGTGAGAAATATATAAATGAAGTAGTATGAAAAGGTATATTATAGAGTTTGTCGCTAAGTTCTCTAACTGTCTGCAGGTTTATATTGATCACCAAAGGCCTAGTAGCACAATGTAGGTTTTCAGCATCCCAACATGGAAATGGGAAGAGGTGAACATGGATTTTATGACAGGATTGCCCCGTACGCATCGTCAGCATGATTGGATATGGGTTATCCTAAACAGAATGACCAAATCAACTTATTTCTTGCCTGTTCATACTTCCTATTTATCCAAGGATTAGGCCAAGATCTATATTAGAGAGTTTCTTTGATTGCATAAAGTTTTGTTGCCCATAATTTTATATGGAGGTATGGAGTTTACCTCTCACTTTTGGAGATCTTTTCAGAAGGGTCTTGGTACCCAAAACCATATCAGTACCACTTTTCATCCTCAGATAGATGGTCAGGCAGAGAGGACTATTCAAACCCTAGAGGATATGTTGAGAGCATGTGTTATTGACTTTAAGGGTAGTTGGTATGATCACTTCCCATTGATCAAGTTTGCCTACAATAATAGTTATCACTCCAGTATTTAGATGAATCTGTTAGAGGCTTTCTATGGGAGGAGATGTATATCTCTTATTGGTTTGTTTAAGGTAGGTAAAACTTCTTTAATAGGGCCAAATTTGGTATTTGATGCGATCGAGAAAGTTTATCTAATCAGGGAGAGGCTTAAGACAACCCAAAGTCATCAGAAATCCTATGAAGATGTGCGTGGAGAGATCTTGAATTTGCAGTTGGAGATTTAGTCTATTTGAAAATCTCTTACATGAAGGGAGTAAATATATTTGGCAGTAAGGGGAAGCTTAGTCCCCGATATGTTGGTCCTTACAGGATCGTGAGTCATTTTGGAAAGGTAGCTTATGATCTAGAGTTTCCTACAAATTTGGCATTAGTACATCCAATGTTCCATGTTTCCTGGTTGAAAAAGTGTGTTAGTGATTTAGCTATAGTTGTTTCGTTAGACGCTATAGATATTTAGGATAGCCTTTCTTACGAAGAAATCCTGGTCGAGATCCTGAATCGTCAGGTTCACGGACAAAGGAAAAAAGAGGTTCCATTGGTCAAAGTTCTTTGGCGGAATCAATCTGTTGAGAGAGCCACTTGGGAAACAGAAGCAGATATGTGTACAAGTACCCTCATATTTTTTCCGTAAACTCAGACTCAACTTAAGGTAATAGTTTTCCTTAAGATTATCTCTTTTATATTCTCAATTCCAGGCATATAATCATTGCATGCATTCACGAATTAGATCATTCATGTAATTATGTTTTTAGTTATACATGTGCAGTATGCAATCTCAATTCCTCAATATTCTTAGCTTAATCAGTCTCATTCGAGGATGAATGTCCCAAGATGGAGATATTGTAATACTCTGTAAGATCCTGGCTAAATTCAGCTCACTATTTTATGTTAAAGTGGTCCAATTGTTAGAAAATTTCCACTAAGTGTTAAAGGCTTAGCCATTTCAAGACCCCTAATCTTTGAATATTTTTAGTTTGGCCTTCCCTACATTAGAATGTTGATTTCTAAGTTGATTCATGTTTAGAGAGGTCAAAATTATGTCTCAAGGAAGTTTCGAAACTTTTAGATGAGGTTTAGTCGTGTTTGGATGTTCAAAATACTTAGGCATCGTGATGGAGTTGCACCGCGATGGGTAGTTGACCCAGACTCAGGGTCGCACAGCGTTGGCTGCTTGACCCAACTAAAGGTCGCTCCACATTGTCTTCTTGACCCAGCCAGGGGTCGCGCTACGTTAAGTGGACTCCTTCAGCTTCTTAAATCCTCATCATTAAGGGCATTTGGGTTAATTTCCATTACCCAAACTCGTCCATAACATGAAATTTACGTCCTCTAGTAGTATTATTTGCCTCATTAATCACATATCCTCTTAAATAAAGTCATTTCTTTCTCAATAAAAAACCCTAGCCCACTCAATATAATCAATGAATTTAAGCTCAAACTTCAAGAAAATCCTCAATGCTCTTGACGAAATTGTTGAGTGAGGTATGTGTGATGTTCATCCATGGATTTATTTTACCATGGTTTCCAATAACCTATTTTTATGTTTTAAATCATGAAATTTACATGTTTATAACTGTAAGACCCCATAAAGTTCCCTCGTAGTCCGAGCCTTAGAGTGTGTCAAGTGAAGTGTAATTCTGGCTCTAAAAGATTGAGAAGATACTTCCCAAGTTATTGGTATTTAAACCATATATAATTTTCTTAAATTTAAAATTTTTTTCATGTAGAGAATTGAATTAGCTTTCCAACGATACTAATTTCGTCCAAATTCGGCATCGGGGTGAGAAGTTATGGCCATTTTACTGAGAGTTGTCAGAACCGCCCAGGTGTGACAAACGATCAGACAGACCGTCGAGTCTCAATGGACCTTCACTCATACCATTGCGACCAAGGTAAAAACTCTCTTTCCTGTCCCAAGTGCAATGTCCAAAAAAATAGACCGTCAAGGCTGCGATGGACCATCGGTGAGACCGTCGCCACTAAGGCAGTGTGGTCTCATCATGGCCAATGTGCAACAGATATTCCGACAAACTGTCAAGACTGCATTGGAATATCTCTATGACCATCACATTGAGGCTAGCAATGGACCATCACATTGAGGCTAGCAACGGACCATCGCTCTGACCGTTACAGCCCCCGTTCAGTATTTTTAACTCATTTTTAAAGGTTTTTTTCGGTCATTTCCACTCTTTTATCAACCAGATATATTCCAAACGAAGTAAATGGATTCATTCATCATACAAAACACAAGAGATCTAGGGTTTCTCCCTCAATATCAAATCTAAAACCCTTCTCCGAGAAATCTAAGAACTCACCATAGATTCTATAAATTGAGTTGAGTTCCCCAAGTTCAAGGATTGTAAGAACCCTTTCTCAAGTGTAAGAAGAAGAGTTTAAACCAAGCTTGTTCTTCCAATTTCATAATCTAAGGTATGTGGGGTTTTGAACAAGGGTAATCCTTTCACCCTTGTGCCCAAAGGCTTATTTAAACTATAATTTTCTGCAATCTATGAGATTTTACATGATATTGAATTAGGGTTTTTCACCCATTGTTATTGATTGAAATATCTTGATTTTTCCTATGAATTGAAGGTCCAATAGCATGATTTTGCATGTTTTTCTTAAGAAATTAAAGTTGGGTTTATACCTTATGTTGTTACTCCTTGAGAATTTAAGAGTTTTAATGTTCTAGAAATTGAAGTATATGAGTATGTTGATATTTTGAGACAAATTGTTGTAACTACCAGATTTCTACATGAATTATGAATTTATATGCTATCTATTATGCATTAAGATGAGTTTTAACATGAGATTGAATTATGGGTCATTAATCCCTACTTGAGACTAGAAATTTTATAAACTATTGTGCTATAAGAACCCATGATTTGAGTATTTTGTGATTATTGAGAAATGGTTTGACCTAATAGTCATAGAGTTTTGAAATCCACTCTACCACATAAGATTACAGATTTAATTATTGGGTTCTTATGAACCATGAGATTATTTTAAAAGTGTATTTCCATGAGATGAGCGAGATAAACTAAAGGGAGTAGAATTTATCACCGAGTTGGGAAAGTTACCACGGTTTCTTACCCCAGAACTACGTTCTACCATAGGTTTGAGGTTTTGGGACTGGGGTTGCAATGAATGGGCCCAAGGCCGAGATAAGTGATAACTGAGTTGAGGTTATACTTATTGGCAAGAGTATGACACCTCTCCCCAAGATGAGGTTTCTTTCTTAGAAGGACAAGACGTTGGACTCGATGTAGCTCGCATGGTTTATGTCAGTTAAAAGAACCTCCCTAAACTAAATTATTTTCTATTGAGATAGAATATTTTCCCTAAATCTTTGAGATGAGATATTTTCTAAAGTGAACGAATTGTTTTTGAGTATTTTTCAAAGAAGGAAGTAGTTTTCTCTACTAATACGAGCTAATCACCGATTTTTAAACTAAAGTTATATGATTCCGAGTTCCAAGTGTTTGAGTTCAAAAGAGTTATAATTCTTGAGCAATAAAGAAGTTTTACTCTCCATGAGATATATGCATGAGTTGAAAGTATTGCTTAAAGCTTTCTTCATCCTATGAGTAATGAGAATAAGAGGAGAGCGTAGATTTTAAAGCTAAAGTATAATGACTCACGAGATTTGTGTTACATGCTTCATTCTACATGATTTATGATCATTATATTTTGACTTATTCAAGCCATGTGATTCATTCCTCTTTTCATGCATGATTTGATTATAGAGTATTGATATTATTTTATGTAAATGCATACACCCCCATATACTCAGTATATTCCCAAGTGTTGATCCACATATACGTCTATGTGCTATATTGTCTTATAATGTAGGTTCATGTGCTCATTCCCAGCCTCATTAGTGATTTTTGGGTACCTTTTTCTACATCTCCCCAGTGGTGAGTCCTCATGGTTCGAGGACCTATCTTCAGACATTTCAATATTCGAGTGTTTATTTTATTACTTTCAGTTCAGTTTGAGTCAGTTGGGGACCTGTCCCAATGGCTCTTGAGTTCATGGAGTAGTAGAGACTTTGTCAGACTAGTTATCAGACTGAGGTTGTTTTGAGATTTTTAGTATTGTGGTCGTTTGGACCGAGTATTATCTTTATATTTCCTTTTATTTGATATGACAGTGCTAGTGTTTTGTATATTTCTTCTTGAATGAGTTATTATAAGAAGTGATAGGTTCAAAGGGTTACCTTGGGGCTACTTGCATCCCTAAGCACCATATGACATCCCACGAGGTAATTTTGGGTCATTACAATAATAAATTATTTCCATGAAGATTTTTATGAATTTTGAATATACATGATGTTTACAAGTGATTTTCCCTGAAAGCAGCCCTTACACATTTTAATGATGGAAACATTGTGTTTAATCTAAACTTCATGGTTTCAGCATTACGATTATGATATTCCCACATGTTTCACTCACTTTCATGCTTAGGTATATGAATTTAAAGTGGTTGATGAAATCTCTAAATGAATGAATTTTACACTATAATTCCCTATTATAGTTTTATGGCTTTCATAAGTTCCTTACTATTACTTTAATTCAATGTTGGGGGTTATGATTACCTGAAACTTAGTTGTTTACCCAGATTTCAGAATGGTTTCAGATAAACCATGAGCCTTGTCATTAATTTAGTATCATGCTCAGTTGTTGGCTCAGTTAATCTAGTCTAGTTCAGTAATCCGTATCTTTTAATTTGGAGTAGGATTTAGCACTGAGCGAATGCAGGACGGCAGCTTCGCTGTCATTTAAGCGATGTCATTAGTAGAATTTCTTGTATTTTAGAACCACATAGCCTGCGTGGGTTATGAGGAGTCACCCGTTAGTTTAGGCATGACTACCTCCTAGGGGTCACCCGTCAGTTTAGGCTTGACTCCGCCCAGGGATCACCCATCAGTTTAGGCTTGATACCCAGGTTCTTTAGTAGCTTATTGGATCCACACAGCTAGTGTTAGTACCTATGGCATGGTACTAACACCCTTCCAACTGGGGTTACAGGTCGTACCCGTACCATCTTAGAATAAGGCATATCGGTTAGATGATACCTCCCATAGTCGCAGTTCAGTATTCATTAGAAAATTTAGTTCTGGTGGATTGACCAAGGCATACAGATTATCAGTTATTCAGTTATCAGATTTTAGTATTTCTGATTTATAAATTATTTTACAAACTTTATATGCTTGGTTTTGCACTTTCAGCATTTCAGTTTTCATGCATGTTTACTCAGCTATCTCATATTATTCATCCAGTCATTAATTTATGTTTAGTTAACCATATATTTTAGCCTAACCTCTCTCATATACCAGTACATTCAAAGTACTGATTGTATACTCGTTTCTTGAGCCATTATTTCTTATATCATAGGTTCGGATACTCAATTTCCCGATCAAATTAGACAGGATCAGTTAGACAACATCAACAGCAGTGGTGAGTTCCCATACTTTGAGGATGATTTTATCATTATTTAGTTGAGTTAGCAATTAAGTTATATGGTCAGTCGGAGTTAGTTGGATGTTTGTACCATTAACTCCCCTGTTAGTCAGTCTTAGAGGCTTTTCAGATATTTTGAAATAGTGAGTTAGTTTGTCATTTTTTACTAGTTAGTTTCAGCATTTCCACATATATTTTAGTTTTGTGGAATCAGTTGTATTATTTACAGTATCTAAAACCATTTGGCATTTTTTAATTAATTTTCATACATACTTTTTTTTTATCAGTTTTATTCAGTGCTCACAATAGGTACCAGCTCATGGGTTGGCTTGTGGTCACTTGTGACAGTAAGCACCATTGTTGCAACTAGGGGGTAGCCTTAGGTTGTGACATAGTTGGGGTTATAAGTTGGTACACGTTTTACTCAGATTAGTGTATATCGATTAACAATAGCACCTCCAGTCCACAATTTAGATTTGGATAGTTGTAAAACCTTAAATTCAATTACCTAACATTTCATAGAGCATATGTTTATTACTTGGTCTTATATGAGTTTATCATGTTACATGCAATATACTCAAACTATGTTAGTTAATTTTTATCTCTCATACTCAGTATATTCAAAGTATTGATCATATACTTTCCTTTATGCTATATTATCTTATAATATGCGTTCTGACATTCAGCATCTGGATCGCACATAGTATGATATCCTACTACATCATCAGTAGTACTTTGGTGAGTCCTCATTATTCGAGGGTTAATTATTAGAATCTTTCATTTATGTCCTTTAAATATCAGAAAAGTAGAGTTAGTTGGTGGTTTGTGCTTTAGTAACTCATCTTAGTAAAGGTTTTTAAACAGATAGTTGGTTATTAAGCCCTGTAATTTTAAATTCAGATATTGTCGTTGGTACCGATTATTGTAACCCCCGGGTTTTTTATCCTTGAATTTTTTTTGAAATTTGATACTCACTATCTTGACTACAACTCACCCTATGAGTCATAGGGTGTATTGATGGGTCATGTGACCTTAGTCGTAAGGTGTCCAGTAAATGGTGCTTGAGATGCAATCCGTAGTATGATTTAGGGATACGAGTCAGAGGGATTCTTGTTGGGTCCTAGGGACCCAAGTCATAACTAGATCAGTAATTTGGTAGCTAAGTTCTTCTCTGAGTACAAGTGGCTCGCTAAGAGTCGTAAGGACTTGTCACGAGTCTTTGGGTGCAAATTGTAGGATTCCAAGTGTTTAACCAATAGGGTTTTGTGTTTACTTTGATTGGACCCTACGAGTCGTACGGTCCCATTATGAGTGGTACCAGTTGATACATAGGGTCGATAGTGTGTTGGTGACTTAGGAACTATCATGGCTATGACTTTGGGTGATGAGTCGTAATTAGACTATACGAGTCGTATAGTGACCCGTAGTCATTGACAACTAAAATTCAGCATTTAGTTTGAGGGCACTTTGGACAATTCCCTTCATGCCTCAGTAAAACCCCATATCCATAAATCACTTAATGGGGTTATATATTTCATCCTCAACATACTCAAACACTTCAAAGGCTCTCTCAAATTCTCTCAAGTAAACATCATAGGGTTTCTAAGAAGTAGGTCATCCAAGGGCTCAAGGGTTGAACTCCTTTCGTAAAACTTGGTATTTGAAGCATGTTACTCTTCCCTTATTGTTAATTTGTTAAAAGATTTTTTTAAAGTATTTTTCATGACATATTTATGTTGGTTTTAAAACAAGGATTGAGTGTTTTTAATCTTTATGGGTTGAATAATGGTTCTCATGGTTTACATGTGATTAATCTTGCTTGAATTATGGTTTTGAACTTGTGGGACCATGGGTATGGTGAATAAACTAGGGAATCATAATTATCCCCAAACTTATAACTTTTGAAGTAGCTATGACCCCAACCCTATATTATGAAATTGGTTTTTAATTTTGAGAAATGTGGTAATTTGAATTATCCTTGAACTATTGCATTGTGATATTGACTTGAACCATATGGGGTTGTCAATGCCCCAAACAAATTTAAAATTGAACCAAGGGGGTTATGAATTCCCCTAAGTGATGATAATGGATTTGGCATGTTGATGTTACCTTGCAAGTATAGTTGGTATGACGATACTAACAATGTATGCCTTAATATGTAATATGATTCAATGAATGGGAATGTGTGATACTTGTTTTAATAGGGCTTTAATGAGGGTTGTGTAGTTGAGTCATGAAAGTGGAGGTCCTGAGGACCAACACTTTAAATCGCAGTTACCGACACGGGGGTATATATGATTGGGAGGTTTGAGTCTCCCTTATTATTATTATCATATGATTTGTAGGTTTGAGTCCCCCATATTATATTACATGATTTAGCGCTCGTTCTACCCTGATATGTCGGGAGGTTTGAGTCCCCCATAGTATATATGTATACCCTCTGTTTCGTGTGGCCACACATATTGGGGCCTTACCAGCTAGAGAAGAGATAGACCCATATAGCCTTTGGGTACCTTATATGTTATGACGATTGAGATATACAATCCAGGTTGAAGTTTTAAAGTTCATTCAAAGCCTTGTACCCTACTTCAGAATGTAATATATTTCTATTTATATATGTATATGTATATATGTATATGCATTTACATATGTACATTAGTTTTGAATGATTTTTAATTATTGATCACGACATTATGTTATCCTTATCCCTGAGTTTCATGATAGTGTTCACCCCACTAACAATCTCTGGATGTTGTATCCTCACGCGATGCAGGGTCCGAAGGCTAGTATACCTTTCCTGCATAGAGTTATGTGGATCGGCTTGGTTTATTGATTCGTTTTGCTGAAATGTGAGCTTTCGTACTTCAAAAAACTTAGATATTTCATCAGCTCTTATCATAGACTAGCGTTCAGAGTTTCATTATCATTAATTTTATTATTTTTATTCTCATTGTCATCTATTTATGTAATACCCCGAATCCGGTACCCGAGATGCTACACGGTACTCATGACCCCGAAGGACCACAAGCTAACCCATGACTAATATCTGTACCTGTACACTGCATAACATACTATATATAATGCAGAAAGAAAGACTGAAAGGCCATAAGGATCAAAACTGAGACATAGTATCTGATAAAATATAACATCTGGGTAGGGTATGAAATACCAAAAACAACAGAAATAAACTATCTGAACATACTATAGTCTGAAAACCTCTAAAACTGAACTGTCTGAATAAAGAGTTGATGGGACATGTCCCCAACTAACTTCGACTACTGAAACAAACTAAGTAATGATGTAATAAAGTAATGATCATGTCCTCGAAAGATGAGGACTCACTGCTAACTCTGACTGCTGAGACTAAAATTGCTACTGATGCTTTGGAGCTCGTGCTTCTGAACCTATGGTATAAAACACCATAGCACAAATGCGTCAGTACGATTGAATGTACTGGTATACATATGAGGTAGGCTGAATGCAAAGGGTTCACATACATGAACTATACTAACTGACTTGATGACAAGAACGTAAGAATACATGCATTAATGCATAATAACTGTAACTAGGGTCGTGATAACATGATTACTGAGTCTGAGTACTGATAACCTGAGATACTGATAACTGTATAGCTGAATTAACTAATATTGAGTGACTGTATCTGACAGTCTAGTTTCTGATGGAACTAGATGAGTTTTGTTCTGATCTGGGGTGACTTTATCTGGAAGTTCTGAATTCTGTAGAACTATTTGAGTTCTATTACTAAGACTGAATGACTATATCTGATAGTCCTGATTCTGTACTGAAACTATGGGAAGTAGTTATCTAACTAACATGCCCCTAATACGCCATTATAGCTGAGTTGGGGTCCAATATGTAAACCCAATTAGAAGGGTGTCAATACCGTTCCACTAGTAAAGACAAGATGTGGGTGACCCTCATCTGATAGTGTCCCCAAAAGAAAATGGAGGGACCCTCATCTGACAGTGTTTATCCACCTCATCAACCCTCATTTGACAGTGTTGATGTCTCAACCTATGTTGGCTAGATAGTTATGGAACGAAAGAATGACTTCTAAGAATCACACTCTCATCTGAAAGTGTGTGTTCCCATTCTTGGGTTCACTCAGTGCTAATTCCTACTCCCATCTGAATAGACACTGAACATGGGTTATTGAATTGAACTGGACTGAATTAGCTGAGTTCCGTTGACTGACAAAATAGTATTGAGCTTACTAGATTACTGAGCTTTCCTGAGTCACATGATTGACTGAGTTCTATGAATCATGGCTTGACTGGGGATATCGTGAAAACATGACACTGGCTCTAGGCATACAACTATTCTTTTAGGGTGCAAGTACCCCCAGGACTCGATGGGAAGAAACTGACAAAGCATGACTTTCTTGAATACATGACCAACATCACAATCCATAATACAATAAGTTGGAGATTTCATGAAGTACAAGTTCTAAAGCACCACAATGGCTACACATATATCCATAACTCATTGACTAAGACATTTCATCAAACACTTGACATGCATAAACTTGTACATGAATGGGGATTTCATATTGTTATACTAGTATGGCACTTTTCCTTCACATAGGCATTTAATCAAACACATGGGGAGAATCTTTGGTTATACCATCATCAATGCATCTAATTGTCATGGTTGCATAAATAAATTTGCAAATTTGAAGGGTTTATCATGATTATTATGTAAATCACCATATACTAGGGTCAATTATTGGAATATGTAATTTAAAACATGAATCAAAACCCCACAATAACATGAGCATGAATTTCAATTCAATTTAAATCATGAACATTCATCAATACACAAATCTTGGATTTTGAAAAGAGGTTCTTGAGCTTCATGGATGAAAGAGACCCATGAATCAACAGATGACATACCTGGGTTGTTAGTTTCTTGAAGTTGTTGGACTTGAAGATCTTAGAATCTCTTAGTTTCTTGAAAAATGATTTTGATCTTGTTCTTGGGGATTATCTTTGAGAAAAAACCCTAATTTGATGTTGCAGATAGATAATGAACTTAGGAGCCTTGATATGATATAATTAGGGGTTAAAACGGATGGAAAAGGCCCGAATACCCTTTTAAAAATAACTTTAAAATAACTAAACAAACTATGCGATGGTGGGTGCAACACTCCGTCGTTGGGTCGACGGTCTGTCGATCCTGACCGTCTCACCTGAGTAGAATAAGGTCCATTGCCTCTGTTGCGACCGCTTGAGCGACGGTCCGTCGCTAGCTCAATGGTCCATCGGCCTGATCCATCACCCTTAGGTAGAATGTGGTCATATTTCCTCCGCTGTGATGGATTAGGCGACGGTCTGTCGCTAGCTCGACGATCTGTAGGCCTTCACCGTCGCACTTGGGCAATTTTGACTATTTTTTGTATTTCGGCCATAACTTTCTCTTTCGATGTCGTATTTTGACGGAATGGGTATCGATGGAAAGCTTATTCAATTTACCATATGAAAAAAAGTTAAAATCTTAAAAAACTCCATATATATAAATATGGATTCATCTTTCAAAGTAAGTTTCTAACATACTTGAGATGATTTCAAGCTAGGTAGAAGTACGGGGTATTACAATCTGTGTTGGGGAATGTCCTAACCAAGACTAATTTTAGTTCATATGTTAGAATGCTTTATTTAGATTATTATGGATATTGGGTGATGTTGGTCGATTATTTGGCCGATTATCGATCATCGTTTATAGATATGTCTTATGTTTTCTTAAGCCTGATGCATAATATCTTGTTATATGTTTGAAATTCAACCTATAGTGAGGGTATTTTGTTTGGTTTGGTTTGATATAGGGGGTGATTTTCGGTCCACATGGGACTTGAAATACCCATCACAACAAGGCCCCGGTTCGAGTTATGACAGAGATAATATCAGATCTTTGTTTTGGTGTCATTGGGTGTCCAACAAAGTCGTGTCAAGTAGAGTCTTACTTATTGGTGTGTAGTGTATTATACTTATAAGGAAGAGGCTATGTGGCATTTAGAAATATTTTTCTTTCTTATTGTTCTATTTTTGAGCTATAGAGTCTAAGGTCTTGAATTTTCTCTAATTCCATATGTTCTCTTTTTAGATCATGCCTCCCAAAAGATCTGATGTTCGTAGAAACCGCTCTGTCCCATCTAAGGACAATATGGACAGATCTCTTCTAACTCTAGGAGTTCAGACCCAGTCTAGGGTCGTTGCTTCTGATTGTCTTGATGGAAATCCACTGGATCCCCTATCCCTCCTTAGGAACCCCTTGCTAGCATGTCTAATGTTGAGTTTTTCCAGTCAATTCATTTGCTCACCCAGTTGGTGGCCTCCTAGATGGAGCATGTTTCTTCTGTTGCTTCATCATCTGAGGCCACTAGAGTTGGTAAATTTATGAGGTTTATTTCTCCTATTTTTACTAGTTCTAGAGTTGAGAAAGATACTCAAAATTTCGTTGATGAAATAGAAAAGATATTTCGTGCGGCGCATGCTACTGATGTGTAGGATGTAGAGTTTGTTGCCTATCAATTAAAGGATGTAGCATACCAGTGGTATGAAGGGTGGGATCTGTTTAGCGGCAATGATGTTGAGTCGGCTTTATGGGATGACTTCTCTAGTGCTTTTCTTGATCATTTTTCCCTCAGGAGTTAAGGGAGGCGAAAGATGAAGAGTTTATGAATCTGAAGCAAGGAAAGATATCTGGGAAGGAGTATGCCTTAAAGTTTCATCATCTATCGTGTTATGCTCTAGAATTGGTGTCTAGCACGAGGACTAGAATAAAGAAGTTTACCTATGGGATTTCATGTGAGCTTACCTTAGAGAGCAAGGTTTCCTTATTGAACAAGGATATAGATATTTCTAGACTTGTGGTGTATATGCAACAAGTGGAAAAAGAAAAAAAAAGAAAATGGAGATGAGTGAAAGGCAGAGTAAAAAGTTTTACTATTCAGATTAAGGTGTAGGTCAGCAATAAAAAGGTAGAGATGGTGGAAAATGGTCTAAGATGAAGAAGGAAATTCTGGTTCCTAATCTATGGCAAGTGAACCTTATCTAAAGCCATCGTATGATTGTCATTCTCAATATAATAGTGGGATTATAGCACCAGGATCCCAACCTCAAGATAATGGGTCTCAGTCAGCTCTATCATATCCTTCTTATAGGTTTTGTGGTAAGGTGCACTGTGGCATCTATGAAGAGGGGAGAAAGAAGTACATTAAATGTGGTCAAATTGGTTATATGAAGAGGGATTGTCCTTGTAAGGTTGCTTCTGAGGAAAAGAAGATTCTTGTTGCTACTTCATCAACTCTTACACCAAAAATTGCTTCTTCAGCTTCTGGCTCCAACACTGGATGAAATCGTCTGTACACTCTTGCCAGGATTTTGAGGCATCCCACGATGTTGTTACTGGTGTGCTTAAAATCTTCTCTCGTGATATATATTTTCTACTTGATCCTAAGTTCACTCTTTCTTATGTAATCCCTTATATGGATATCTATTTTGGCTTGAATCCTGAATGTATTTTGGACTTCTTTTCTATATCCACCCCGATGGGTGACTCCATTGTGGCTATAAGGGTCTATAAGGGTTGTGTGATGTCGTTCTATAGTAGAGAGACCTTGGATAATTTGATGAGCTGGACATGTTAGACTTTAATGTGATTTTGGGGATGGATTGGTTACATTCATGCTATGCGTCTCTTAAGTGTCGGACCCGAAGGGTCAGTTTCCATTTCCCTAATGAGATAGAGATTGAGTAGGAAGGTAGTTTCGTAGTACCTAAGGGAAGGTTCATCTCATATCTTAGAGCCTAGAAATTGGTTTCTAAAGGGTGCCTTTATCACTTAGTTCATGTTAAGGATTCTAGATCCAAAGGTCCTTTCTTGTAGACTATCCCTATGATCTGTAAAGTTCCCAAGGTATTTCCTGATTATTTTCTTGGTATTTCTCCCAATGGGGAAATTGATTTTGGGATTGATCTTTTTCCAAACACTCATCCTATCTTTATCCCTTCGTACAAAATGGCTCCAACTGAGCTGCAAAAACTTAAGGAGCAATTGAAAGATCTTCTTGATAGGGGTTTTATCCTTCCTAGTATGTCTCCGTGTGGTGATCCTATTCTTTTTGTGTGTAATAAGGATGGGTCCCTTCGTAGGTGCATTAATTACCGCCAATTAAATAAGGTGGCCGTGAAGAATAAGAATTTATTTCCAAAGATTGATGATTTTTTTTATCAGCTTCAGGGCTCTAAGTTCTTTTCAAAGATTGATCTTTGGTTGGGGTACCATCATTTGAAGATTAGGGAGGCGGATATCCCTAAGACTGCCTTCTAAACCCGATATGGTCATTTTGAGTTTTTGGTTTGATTAATGCCCTAACAACATTTATGGATCTTATGAATTGAGTTTTTAATTACTTCTTGGATTTGTTCGTGATTGTCTTTATCGATGATATTTTGGTATATTCTAAGAGCAAAGAGGACCATGCCAATCACCTCCGCCTTGTGTTGAGACCCTAAATGATTAACGTTTGTATGTAAAGTTCTCTAAGTGTGAGTTCTTGTTGAATGTTGACTTTACTTGGACCTATTATTTCTAGTGAAGGGATCATGGTGGATCCATAAAAGGTTATGGTGGTTAAGAAGTGGCTAGGCCCATGACTCCATTTGATATTCGAAGCTTTTTGGGTTAAGCCGGCTATTATAGAAGGTTTGTGGAGAGTTTCTCTTCTATCATTGCCTCATTAACTAAGTTAACTCAAAAGAAAGTGATTTTTTTATAGTATGATGTCTGTGAGGGTAGTATTGAGAAGCTGAAGGATAAGTTCACTTCGGCTTTGGTCTTGACTCTGCCTGAGGGAACTGAGGGTTTGTTCTTTATTATGGTGTATCTCGGGTAGAGCTGGGTTGTGTGTTGATGCAGTATGGCAAGGTGGTTGAATATGCTTCTAGAAGTTGAAAGATCATGAGAAGAATTATTCGACTCATGATTTGGAATTATTAGTTGTGGTTTTCCATCAAAGATCTGGCGACGTTATTTGTATGGGGTCCATGTTGATATATGTTCTTATCATAAGAGCATGCAACACATATTCAATCAAAATAAGAAAAATCTTATGCAAAGAAGGTGGCTTGAGTTGCTCATGGACTATGACATGAGTCTTCACTATCATCCAGGTAAAGCTAACATCGTAGTTAATGCGCTTAGTAGGTTTTCCATGGGAAACATATCTCATGTGGATAAGAAAAAGCCAGATTTGGTGAAGGATAATCACCGTTTGGCTAATCTAGGAGTCCATCTCTGGGATTCTGATGACGGTGGCATGATTGTTCAAAAGGTGGCAAAGTCATTTCTTGGTGCTAAAGTGGAGGAGAAGCAAATGTTGGATCCTATTCTGATGCAAATCAAGAATGATGTGGGCAGGCGGAAAGTGATAATTTTCAATATTGGTGGTGATGGTATCTTAAGATACAAAGGTAGATTAGGTGTTCCCGATGTTGATGGGTTGCGAAGAAGAATTTTGGCCAAAGCTCATGAGTCGCATTATATTTTCATCTGTGTTAGACAAAAATTAATCATGATCTTAAGGATATTTATTGGTGGAATAATATGAAGTAGGATGTCGTAAATTTTGTGGCTAAGTTCATGGTGTGACAGCAAGTGAAGATAGAGCACTTGAGGCCCAGTGGGTTTAATCAAGAGATTGAGTTGTCGATGTGGATATAGGAGATAATTAATATGTATTTTATTATGGGTCATCCATGGTCTCTCCAGTAGTTTGATCTGATTTTGGTCATCATGGATAGGATGACTAAGTCTACTCACTTCTTGCCTGTGAGGACTAATTACTCTTCTGAGGATTATGCCAAGTTGCTCATTAAAGAGATCATGAAGTTTCATGGTACTCCAGACTCCATCATATCTGATCGAAGTACCCAGTTCTCATCTCACTGTTGGATTTCATTCCAGTTAGGTTTAGGGACTAAGGTAGCCCTTAGTACCACTTTTCACCCACAGATGGATGGCAAACGGAAAGGACAATTTAGGTTTTGGAAGATATACTTCAGGCTTATGTTTTTTATTTTGGTGGAAGTTGGGTTGACCACTTGCCTTCCATAGAATTTTCCTACAAAAAAAATTACCATTCTAGCATTGGTATGGCTCCGTTCAAGGCCTCATATGGTAAGAGATAGAGATCTCTTATTGGGTTGTTTAAGATTGGTGAGAATAGGTTGTTTGGCTCGGATTTGGTTCACCGAGCTATGGAGAAAGTAAAGGTAATTCGAGATAGACTGCTACCCAAAGTCGACAAAAGTCCTACACGGATGTGAGGCAAAGGGAGTTGGAGTTCAGTGTTGGTGATTGGATGTTTTTAAAAGTGTATCCCATGAAGGGAGTGATGTTGTCTGGAAAGAAAGGGAAGCTCAATCCTCATTATGTCGAGCCGTACTTGGTTTTAAAGAGGGTTGGTAATGTTGCATATGAATTCGAGTTGCCTTCAAGCTTGAGCTCCATTCACCCGGTGTTTCATGTTTCGATGTTGAGAAAGTGCACAGGTGATCCTTCAACGATTGTTCCCTTATAAGAGGTGGGCATTTCGGATTCCATCCAATAATGAGGTCCCAATTAAAATTTTGGATCGACAAGTCCATCGGTTGTGGACAGAGGATGTTGCTTTGGTAAAGGTTTTAGAGGAACCAAAAGATTGAGAAGCTGAGGAGGACACAAAGTCCAAGTATTCGTTCTTGTTTCCCATTCCGAACAATTGTTCTTGAGGTATATGTATTCCTTAACATCTTTGTTTTTTATCTTTATTAAAGGTAAGTGAGATTGTGTTTGGTGTCAAATCATGCTAATAAATTCTTTATATAATCATTCGAGGATGAATGATCCTCACTGTCTTGACTACGACTCACCCTATGAGTCATAGGGTGTCATGACGAGGTATGTGACCTTAGCGTAAGGTATCCAGTAAATGGTGCTTGAGTCTCTATCCTGAGTACGACTTAGGGATAGGAGTCGTAGGGAGTCTTGACGGGTCCTAGGGACTCAAGTCTTAACCAAATCAATAATTTAGTGGCTAAGCTCTATTCTGAGTAAGAGTGGCTCGCTAAGTGTTGTAAGGACTTGTTACGAGTCATTGGGTACAAATCATAAAATGTCCAGTGTTTACCCATTTGGGTTCTGTACGACTGGACCCCACGAGTCGTAGGGTCCCATTAAGAGTGGTACCATTTGGGTCGTAGGGTTTACAGTGTGTGGGTGTCCTGGGAACTGTCTTTGCTATGACTCAGGGTGACGAGTCATAATTTAACTATATGATTCGTATACTGACTTGTAGTCATTGACTACTAAAATTCAGGTTTTAATTTAAGGGAACTTTAGATAATTCCCTCCTTTCCCCATTAAAACCCCACATCCATAAAGCATTTAAGGGGGTTATATATTTCATCCTTAATGTACTCAAACACTTCATATGCTCTCTCAAATTCTCTCGAGCAGCCATACTTAGGGTTTCCAAGAAGTAGGTCATCTAAGGGGTCAAAGGTTGAATTCCTTCTATGAAACTTGGTATTTCAGGCATGTTACTCTTACCTCGACGTTAATTTGTTAGAATTATACATTTTATAGTATTTTTCATGAGATATTGATGTTGGTTTTGAAACAAGGGTTGAGGGTTTTGAATGTTTATGGATTGAACAATGGTTCTTATGGTTTATGTGTGATTAATCATGCTTTAATTATGGTTTTGAACTTATTGGTGCATGGGCGTGGTTAATGAACTAGGTGATTGTGATTTTCCCCAAACTTATGACTTTTGAAGTGGTTATGACCCCAATCCCATATTGTGAAATTTGTTTTTTTAATTATGAGAAATATGAGAATTTGAATTATCCTTGAACTATTGCATTGTGATTTTGAATTGAACCTTATGAGGTTATGTAATTCCCCAAGCTAATGTAAAATTGAACCAATGGGGTTGAGAATTGATCCAAGTGATGATAATGGGATTGGCATGTTGATGTTACCTTGCAAGTGTAGTTGGTATGACTATACCTACAATGTATGCCTTAATGTGTAATATGGTTCAATGAATGAGAATGTGTGATACTTGTTTTAATTAGGCTTTAATAAGGGTTGTGTAGTTGAGTCATGAAAGATGATGTCCTGAGGAACCAACACTAGAAACTGCAGTTGATGATGCGGGGGTCTCTATGATCGGGAGGTTTGAGTCCCGCTTATTATTATTGTCATATGATAGGGAGATTCGAGTCCCCCACATTATATTACATGATTTGGTGCTTTTGTCACCCTGATATGTCGAGAGGTTTGATTCCCCTATAGTGCATATATATACCCTCTGGTTCATGTAGCCACATATACTGTGGCCCTACCATCTGGGGAAGAGCTGGGCCGATATAGCTCGTAGGTGCCTTGTATGTTATGACGTTTTATCTACACAATCTAGGCTTAAGTTTTAAAGTGCATGCTAAGTCTTATTCTCTATCCTGGAATGTGATATATATATATATATATGCATTTGGATATGTGCATTGGTTTTGAAATATTTTTAACTATTAATCACGGCATTATGTTATCCTTATCCCTGAGTTTTATGTGACTGTTCACCCCACTAACTGTCCTCGGACATTGTATCCCCATGCAATACAGGGTCCAATGGTAAAAATACCTTTCCTATGCAGAATTAGGTGGATTGTCTCGATTCATAGGTTCATTATGGTGAAGTGGTGAGCTTCCATACTTCAGAAGTCTTAGACATTTCATCAGTTCTTATCATAGACTAGAGTTGAGAATTTCATTATCATTGACATTATTATTTTCATTCTCATTGTCATCTGTAAGAGTCAGGGCTATGTCCCGACCATGAATGGCTTTTGTTCTTGTGTTAGAAGGCTTTGTTTGGATTAATGTGGATATTGGGTAATGTTGGTTTGTTTTTTGGACGATCACTGATCGTCGATCACAGATATGTCTTGAATTTACTTACGCCTGATGCATACTATCTTGTTATATGTTCGTAATTCATCCAATAGTAGGGGATGTTGTGTTTGTCTTGCTTAGATGTAGGGGTGATCTACGTACACGTGGGACTTGAGAAACCTATCTCGGTCAGGCCCTGGTCTTATCATTCAGTTTAGCTTCCATACAGTGTTTTTATCAATTATTTCAGTATTCATGGTGTCATGCCAGTCCATGGGTCATCTTGGGTCACTTATGGCTCAACGCACCATATTACGATTAGGGGCTAGTCTCAGGTCGTGACACTTATGAAACCGTCCTGTAAAAGTCATATGAATAGACAATATCTGAAGATCAATGTTCAAACCTTTATCAAATTAGTGCCCAACAATTAGGTAGAATAATGGATAGAGCATGGAACTCAGCCTCGTAGGCTACAACTAATATATTTCTCTACTCAAAAGCAAGAAACTCATTTTTCTTGCTGTCATAAAGGGTCTAAGGCACATACTTCTCTGAAAATAGGGTATAAAACTGAGCCCAAGTCAATGGAGATAGACCGATGATTCATACTCAACATAGGCTCTCCACCACTGCATGGCATCCCACAATTGGAAAGTTTCAAACTCATCACCATAAAATTACATTATCCCCAATTTTTGTATCCTCTCATAGCAATCAATAATGAACTTAAATACATCCTTAGTCTCAGCACCATGAAATGATCTTTCAATTTAAAAATCATAGTCAGCAACTCACATTTGGTAACAGTCTCTATGGAGCCTAACACTGGATGAGGGAATACATTAGTTCTTGAAGCCTCATCTATCTTGAGAGTTAAAGTGGGAATAGAATGAGCTCCCAAAACCTGAAAAGTCAGAGTAGTGAGAGATGCTCCAATACCAGTCAATGTACTTTAAAAAAGCCAGACCCTGCTGAATAACCTCAGAAGACATCAGTAGAAGGACTTCACCTCTCACTAGTTCCACCACCTTCAATTCCATATCATCCTTGTCCACTACCTCAACCTCCTCAGAATGATCCTGGATGGAGGAGGTGATACTGACCTATAATGGGCCTAGTTTGCTTCTTCTTTAGCTCTACCATTGGAGGGTCTTTCTCTCTCTCTTCCCCTTCCTTTACCCCTACCTCATCCACATCCTAGAACAGCTGGTTCCATAGCTAGAGCAGTGGGTACTAGGGCCACTTCTCTTGCTCTATTCACTCTACTGTTCATCATCTATAGACAAAGAATAAAGATAGTTAGATATCAATTTGGACAACCAGATACTAATTGGAATTATTTATATCACAAAAAAGATAGAAAAGATAGTTCCCTAAGTCCAATAGCCTCTGAAAGAAACGTACAGATGTCTCCATACCATTCCACAAGACTCTATTGGACCTATTTTAGTACAATGATATCAATGAACCTAGGACTTTGTACCAACTTTGACATGACCCAACCCACCATGAGTGGAACCTACACTAACCCTCTAGTTGAAGAACCAAATAACCTCATAAACCATCCCCTAGAATCTAAAATTCATCATACCAAAACTTAAATAAATATCAAAAAGGGGATACAACCGTAAAACTAAAGTAAGGTTTAAGTCCAAAATAATGGATTAGAGAAAAAAAGTGAAGAACTTATGGTAGCATAGAATATACAGTGCACTCTTGAGTTTGAATAAGGTCTTAATCGTAGCTAAGATCTCAAAACAATCGCATGAATATGATTTACACTCAATAAAAATAAAAACACAAGTAGTATTCGTACATAAGAAATAACGTCGTTGGTAGAGTCATCGGCCAATCCCAAATGATAAATATGAACATATAACCATAACTTAGTACAATAAAACAAACATGAACCTTATCATTTACTCTATTTTAAGTTCAAAACATTTAACCTTGTAAACAAGTAAAACCTGATGTTTAGTCAATATGAGATTATGTTGCCTAAATTAAATCTCTAAACAAGCATAAACTAGTCATTGATCAAATATAGAACCTAACTGGTTGGTGTTGATCCCATAGGAAATAGGATGAATATCAATCAATACGTCTGTTGAAGCAAGCCAACAATAATTTCTAGTAAGAAAAAAGGTGTTTTGTGAATTAAAACTTCAATAGTAACATTTGTTAGTTTCTTTGGGTTTTTAATCAACGGATGTGAGGCACTAGGAATGTGTTCCCCGTGATTTCATAACTACACAGGCTGGTTGTGCTAGTATTCAATTCTGATGCAATGCATAAAAAATCTAACAAGATAGGTCCATCTAAATGTCTCCCAGCCTTGGTTATATGAATATCACCCGTCTCCTCTTAATCTCCAAGTATTAAACTTCTAACCTTTGTTCTTGATCTCAAGTTAACTTTACTTGCTACGGATTAAGTTATTAGATGAAGATTGATAGCTTCAAATTTCTATTGTTATTTTATTTTTCTAATCTCTACTTCTCTATTTTCCCATGATTTCCAATACATGCATGAACACTAGTCTAGATTTACCACGCACTTAGCATGCTTTGTTAATTCATCATGGTTCCCACAATCCTAGTTGTGGCATTTAGCAACTCACTATTGCAAGACCACAATAATAATTTTGAGAAAAAATCATAATTATGAACTTAAAAAGAATAAGATAAAACTCATAATTCACTCTTTGAATTAAAACCCTCAAAATCATTGTTAATATGTCTCAAATGTACTAGTAAAATGTAAACTAAAACATAAAATTTAATAGAAGTATTTAAAGATACCAAAGGAATCCTATCCAAAACTATAAAGGAAAATAAAGTCGGCGGGTTTTCACTAATCGTGAAATATCTCACGAATAAGTCTACCAATTAAGAAACAGATTTGTGCAAAACAAACTCTACTTGAACTTCTTGAGCATCTTTTCAATGGATGATGTCTACCAACTGTGAACCAGCTCATAGGTCATGAACACAAATTGTGGAAATCAGATTTTTGAATTTTTCTACAGAACTTCTGTTAGCCTCCCAAGTATACGTTTTAATAATGAAAAACTAACCAGTGCATCTTTTGTAGAACACTTGAACTTCTAATATTAGAAAGACAAAAGAAGTTGGCTCCAGGAATAGAAAAACATCAGAAATAGAAAGACTTCCACGGTATCCAAGTAAAATCAATCACAATGAGAAAAGATGGAAGTAGAATCTCATCCCCAAATGTTATGGAAAATCAAATCAAGATAGAAGGGTATCTTGCCAAAGATATGGAGGATCACAACATGGCAAGCAGATCAATCAAATATCACAAAAATGGAAGAAATATCTCAATATGGAGGATCACGGCATGACAAGCAGATCAATCAAATATCACAAAAATGGAAGTAGGATCACAATCCCAAAATCACGGCAGACCAAATCAATCAAGAAGAGAAGATCGCTTGCACATAGGAAAAGGCATAAATCTCTACAAAACCAAAAGAAAAAATAGATCACGGACATATCTGATATGGACGTGATCCAAAGTTGCATATGGACATATCAAATGGCTACATTCCTCAATCAAGGAATCAATTTACATCCTTGATTGAGAAAAAATCTCTTGGGTTTCCTTATAAAGAGTAGCAGCCGAAGATTATAAAATTTCTTGATTTACTTCTTCAATAGTTTAATCTAGAATACTAGAAATTACAATAATAAATAGGTGGCTACACTATCTGTCTAAAATAAAAAAATAGAATAGAACTTTTAGAAAGAAAGAGAGAAATGGTTAATATAAAAACTCATCTTCCATTAATACCAGAACGGGAGCAAATTGTGTTTCCACGAACACATAATCGATTTCTATGAATGTTTTTCCATTGCATGGCCCCCACTTGCCACCCGCTACCTTTTTACAACCACCTTAAACCTAACATCATACTGTGACTTAGGTCACGCGATAGCTAATAGGAATAATCTAATGGGACTACCTGTGCATTAAGTCAGAATGACTTATTTGACCTCATCCTCGCTGCTACTATTTTTCTGAATTCTCGCTTCATCAAGATTCTACGTGTTTCCCCATCATACTTATCCAGATAAGGTGGGAAGCGGCAGGGGAAAGCTGGAAGGTTATATGAGATTTCCTTACAAAGAAGAGCAGAAAAATCATCAAACCTATAGTTTCATAACATATATTTTATCACTGTATTTTTTTTACGAATACTAAATTTGAATACATTATAGTTACATAGTGTTTGGACATGAAAATAGCCAGTTTTTACTAGTTCAACCATGAAACTAGTAGTACACTTATCACTAGAAATTTATCACAAAAATTCAAATATGATAATTACAATAGGTATCGATAGCCCAACACAATCTCTGATTTTCAAATACTCCATTTTTACTTCGAAAACAAGAACTACTTTTTTTTCAAATTTCACAATGAAACATGGCAAAACTCAGCATATATTTCACAGGTGGATAAATCTGTAAAAAAAGCAATCATAGCATATAGTTGTTACATACTATACTCTATACTAAAATTTATTTTTTATGCTATCCTAACCATACAAATAGATGCCAAATGGCCGAGCAAAATGCACAAAAGAATAATTTTAACCTTCACCTGTTGGTTACATGACCAAAATAAAGTTCAAAAGAGATATTTGTCAGCTTTCACACACAAAGAGTAAATTATGCTGCAGTAAGAGAACTTTGATGTCTCAATATGGTAATAGTATCACAGGGTTTACTTCATTGTTACTTCTGGATTGATTGTTTTTCCCCAATTCAATTGAAACTGCAGATTTTTCATAATAGTATACATTGGTGCAACACTATTTCAGTGGATACGATGCAACTCCTATTGATACTACTCAAGAGACTACTTAGTAAAAGTACATAACAATTCTATATCTGTTTCATTCAAATTCATTTTCAACCCTTTCAATTTTTTCTGGGTCCCCTCGTGTCTGTAGATTGTTTTGGACTGCATAAACTCTTAGACTATTCACCAGTATGACAACACACACGTATATAAATAAGAAGGGTTATAAAAATAAAGGTACTTATTTCTACAATAGCTAACATACTTATCTAATATAGAAATGAGAGGAGTTGTTAAAGCTAGAATTCAAAACCTACTACTCCATTAAGATTAATTTCATCAAAGATAATTGCCGATGATTTCTCTAACAGTTAAAATTAATTTTATTTACATCTCAAGATGATAAGTGGGAGGGTGCAGAATTCCAAACCTTTTGAGGGGCCATCCACTTCTCAACACAACGCAATGCATTCGTAGCTAATTTCTTCACCACACCAACTTGAAAAAAAAGGAAAATCAATCTCTTGGTCATGTAATGAATACTAAATACACCAATTTTTATAGTTTAATTCTCTTTAATCATACGTATGAAGTCCACCAATTATCAGGCACATCCTGCATAATTATACCTGGTTGCTCCACATGTTCTCCTTCTGATTAACTCCAACACAGACGATGCTACTACATGTCTCTCTTCCAATTAACTAACAACATTCTTTTTTGAGTATTTGGTCATAGAAGTTCACTGTATCAAGCGTAACAATATATTTAACACAAATTTCTAATGCCAAATATATCAGACCACATCTTCACTTACCCTGCACTATCAGGAGTCTTGCTAAACATTTAAGATTTACTTGTGTCACTGTTCCTCCCATAAAACCAATAATGAAGAGCCTAGCATCGACATTGAGGTTGTCAACATTGAGCCTACCAAGCAACTTATGAAAAAGCCTACATGAATAATATCCTAAATTATTCCATCTTTAATGAACATTATTACCATTATTGTTATGAATAGACAAGTACTCATTGTTAGTTTCCATCTATTTAGCACAATACGAGCAGAGACAAGGAAATGCATTATCAGCCTAAAAAGAGGTAGCAACTGAAAACACCTAAATTAAACCCATCCCCAAATATTCGGTCAGCAATCAAAGTGAAGGGGAAAAACCCAAAATTGAAAATCAAGAATTAGGTTAAAATCATCAATTAGAATAATTAAATAACCTTAAAATCCCTAAATGAAAGAACAAAAGCCCAAATTTTCTCAAAAATTGAAGTAAAATTAAAGTGATTATCGGAGCAGTGGAGGAGCTAAAGTTGGAGCAGCTTTGAAATTGAGGTACGGTGGTCACACTTTTTGGCTTCTTGAAGTGTTCTGAGTTGGGATGGGATTTTAGAGCATCTTTGAAATTGAGGTACGATTGTCGGAGTAGTGATACAATTGTCGGAGCAGTGGTATAATGGTCGTAGAATAGTGGTCAGAGTAGCGGTATGGTGGTTGTAGAAATGGTGGATCAAACTTGGTTTGAGCAGTAGTAGTGGCGGGCATGGTTGTGGAATTATATGTTAAAATGATTGTAAAAGGGTTTATTTTTGGCTGACCTTAGAATTTTGTGATAAGAATAAATAAACTGTATTAAAAGTTTTTTTCCAATGAAGTGTTGCAATAGCCGACTCTATGGCAAAGGTTCAGGCAATCGTTGTGATAGAACACCCTATTGCAATTGTTATAGAATCAAATAGTTCTATTAGAATAATTTTTTTGCAACGATTGAAAGCGTTCCAATTGACCCTCTATAGCAATGCTTTTGGAACCGTTGCCAAAAGTTTCATTTCAATAGTGGTAATTTATAGTAGTGTAGTTATGATAAATGAGGTCGATGGCAGGGATTGGATGGTAGTGGTTGATGATGTTGGTGATGTTGATGGAGGTGGCGGCGTTAAATATAATTATAATAATAGAGGTAGTAGGTGTGGTAGAGGTTGACAATAGTGGTTGGTAGCGATATTTATTGTTGATGGTGGTTGTGATGGTGGAGGTGGTTGGTGGTGGTTGACAATGATGGCGGTGGAAGAGGTGGTGACTGATGATTATAAATAGAGTGGCAGTGAATATTATCCAACACCAGAATACCTCTTCAAATCTATTAAGACTTGATTGTAGATCTGAATGATTAAGACCTATTCAGACCTATTAAGACCTAAAATCTTCAGAAAAAACAAATGTACTTAATGGTCTCAAGTCTGAACCATTCAGATTCAGACCTCCATTAAGTGCAAACAAATGAGACCTTAATGATCTTTAAACCTTTTTTTGCGCGATTCTTACTACATATAAATTATGCATTCATCTAACTAGACCTCTTCTGATAGAAGAGTCATCATTACTTTATTTTGTTTGAATTCCCCTATCTGCATATTGACTGCATATTTTTTCTTTTTGATTATATCAAATAGGGAGAAGGCAGGAACATCAGAGTAGCCTACCAGTAAGGGGGAGCAGAACAAGTTTACATACTTATCCAAGTCAAGGGGAGCAAGCTGATAGACAGGGAAATCAACTGATGCTTACTCTTGTTGTCATTATCAAAAAGGGGGAGATTGTTAGCCTCTAAAGTCTATGTTTTAATAATGACAAACTAAGAAGTACATCTTTTACAAAACACTAGGATTGCTAATATTGGAAGTACAAAGGAAGCTAGATCCATGAATAGAAAGAAATTAAAAATAGAAGGACATCCACAGTATCCAAGAAAAATCAATCACAATGAGTAAAGATGGAAGGAGAATCTCAGCCCCAAATGTTACGGAAAATTGAATCAAGATAGAAAAGTATCTCGCCAAAGATATGGAGGATCACAGCATAGCAAGTAGATCAATCAAATATTATGGAAATGAAAGAAAGATCACAATATGGAGGATCATGAAATGGCAAGCAGATCAATCAAACATCACAGAAATAGAAGAAGGATCACAATCCTAAAATCATGGTAGACCAAATCAATCAAGAAAAGAAGATAACAAGCATATTTGGAAAGGCATCAATCTCTACAAAACCAAAAAAAATAGATCACGGACATATTTGATATGTACGTGATCCAAAGATGCATATGGACATATCATACAGCTACATTCCTCAATCAAAGAATCAATTTACGTTCTTGATTGAGAAGAAATCTCTTGGGTTTCCTTATGTAGAGTAGCAGTTGAATACTATAAAAAATGAAGATCAAACACAAACATTTTTTACGCAACTTCAAGCAAAAAATTCAAAGTGTCTCAATCTTAGTCCCATAAGGCTTTGTAACTTTAGTTTACAATTGTTATATAAAGAGTAGGATCGAGTCAACTTTGTAACATCAACTAAAGCTGTGTCACAAGATCTGGAGAGCAAAATAATTCTTCAGAACTTTTTTTCTATCATTATACTCGAGCCCAACATTCAACGATCTAAGGAAACTTTGTATACCAAGGAGAATGGATGTAGGCACCACATTGGTATTCCGAACCAGAATAAATCTTTGTGTTATTACTTTACGTTCTATTATTTACATGTTTAATTTTTTAAATCTAATTTGTTTATGAAGTGCACTGATCTGCAGGCGAGTCGACTGTGAAGAGTCAGTAGTCGACACACAGAAGAAAATTTCAATTCATCCCTCCCCCTCATTCTTGAATTTTAACTTCATCCACGATAATTTTTAGCAGTCCATTGATAGTTCCACAACCCGTGGATGCTTCTCATGAGACTTCTTTCTGATTATGTTTGATTTTTTTTCTTGGTTCTTCTTCGAACTCTGTTCTCCTACAGAAGATAACAAAAATACAATATACATATCAAAAATACCTAAGTTCTTGCATATTTTCCTCATTTTAATCATTGAAAGTGTCATGAAATCATACCACATCATGATTCAATAAGGATAACAAGTCAAGTCAAACTATGCTACCAACAAAACTTTAACTCAACACCCATGACGCAACAATCATATAATTCATATCCCAATTGTAATAGTGTTAGACAACATAGAGTTATGTCACTACTTGAAATTAATATGGACCACTCAAGGATCCACAAGAACAACAACAATGGTAATTATCATGCATCTCGATTTACATAAAGAAATCATCATTGGAAATTAAGCACTTAAACATAGTTCACTCAGGAAACCAACATATAATAACAACAACACTAAAGCTCGGTTCACCCAAGGAACCAATATAATAAAGAAAAGGCATAATTCTTGATTCACTCAAGGAATCGTCACACT
Organism: Capsicum pubescens; assembly: GCA_030864215.1. NCBI lineage: Eukaryota > Viridiplantae > Streptophyta > Magnoliopsida > Solanales > Solanaceae > Capsicum > Capsicum pubescens. Next base: position 125,431,607 of record CM061544.1, read on the forward strand.
TATCTGTACCTTATACATGCATACTAAGTGTCTTATAGTCACCTACTAGTCATGACCTATGTGGGATGAGCTCTTTGCTATGTACCAAATCTCAGACATCAAGTGTTTACCAACCTTATTCAAACCAATCTCGTAAAGATTTCCAAATAGTAGTACACCCCACAATAATATCATAGATAACAACAATCACAAACACAATGATAGCAAAAATAACTTTTGCACAAACAACCAACAAGTTTTCATATAAGTTCATTGCATGTTGTAAATATTTAGGATATCCACAATCATTCACTTTCCTTGAACATGTATTGTAAATAATAAGGAATAATTCTCATGCGCACATAACATAAATTAGATTTCAACTACATTGAAACCATCACCTACCTTAATCTAAGCCTGAACTGCTACCTCATGTTGATTGTGATCTAAAAATAGGAATATAAAGCATAATCAACTAAATGACCTACAACATCAAGGATTACAACATAATCTAGAACCCTAAGGCAATTTCATGATTACCATCCCCTCCCCCCCCCCTATTCTAGGGTTTCCTCATTATAGGTTCACTTTAAAACTACAAATTTCATGGTTACATTAGTAAATTATATTCATGAAAGAGTACATTATCAAACTTTAACTAAAACTCAAAGGTTCTACACTCAATTTATCCCCTTGTACCTGAAAATTCAGTTATGTAAAGCTAAACCCTTCTCAAAATCCATAAAGTAGTGATTCTAAAGTTTAAACATTGAAAAAAATAGTTTATTGATGATAAATAACGTACCCTTATGAGGAATTCTAGTAGAAAATAGGTGAAAATTACCCCAAATCATCAGAGCCTTCTCCGAGATGTGATTAAAAATAATTAAAAAAAATTGAAAAAATTTATGCATAAATAGCAATTTACCCCACTATAGTAACTCAATCCCTCTATAGTGGTATCGCTATAGTGGAACCCTCTCACTACAGCGGTATTGATCATTTTTTACTTCTACTATAGCAGAAATTTCTATGTTATAGTGGTAGCCCTATAGCGGCCTGTCATTCGCTAGAGCGGGTGTGGCACAGTAGAAACTCAAAAAAACTTTAAGTTTATTTTTTCACAATACATCGTCAAATCATGACATCTCAGACTAAGCCATTTGCGTCAAGTTTTATATTGAGAGTTCTACACACCCAAAGTCACTTCTGAAAAGTCTTTATCATCTTAGCTAACACAAAATCATACTAAACTTTATTACATTTACCCATTCTATTCTCGGATTTCCCTAGACCATATATTTCCTTTATTTCATCTAAGACTAGCCAAGCCTAAAAATTTTAACTCTAAATTCGGAGAAAATCTTAACCTAAATTTTATCTAATTGATTTACATGTAACGATGGAAAGGGACGTTATAATTTTATACACATAAATATATACACTTACTATTTTATCCTATATTATTGGTTGAACATATGATTGATTTATCCTAATGTATTGTGTTAGTGAGTCTCCCCCATAAATGACTTCTTTTACTTGTTGGTCATAAAATGACTAGTGTTGGCTTACATTGACTAATTTGCCTACCTTATCTATTAATATTTCTACGATTGTTGTGTTGGGTTACCCTGTTAAGATAAAGTGATGTATTTTACCAGTTGTACATTGATGGGGTACTTTGGGTAGTTGGGGTAGTGGTCCTCGCCATTTCTTTATGATTAGGACTCTTATCGACGATGCTTGCTGAGTACACATATTTCATACTTACCTTTGTTTTTTCTTTCTATTTTCTTTTTTTGCACCCCATACAGATAGTAATTTAAGTAGTGAAGCGTAGATTGTATTCCTTTAGAATTGGCATTGTGGAGATCGAGGTAGTGTCTGATGGAATCTTGAAGCTTACTTGTATCTCTTTTCTTATAAGATACTTTAGTTTATTTGATATTACTCTGTATTTGAGGCTTGTACTAGTGACAACCAGACTTGGATGTATATTGTATTTTTATTTCTATATCAATTGGGATTGTTCTTCTTCTGCTTCTGATTTACTTTGATTATTAAATTTAGGTTGGGATTGGCTTACTTGTACTGGAGGGCTTGATATGTGCCATCACATACTCTATTTTTGGACCATGACATCAAGTTTATACATAATATTTAGCGTAAAGGATTAAAAATACATCTAAAGTTAGAGTGAATAACTGATAATTGAAATGTGTTTTGATAAATAGTTGATGATAATTCAAAAATCTAGCTACTCGAGATATGTTTTTGACATATAGTTATTGTCTTAATTTAATCTTACATATCTAGCTTAACACCTTGGAAGGATATTAATAAATATTAATTCAAATAAATTTATAAAGTAAAACATTTTCCCCTAAGTTTGAAAAAGATTCTACTATAGATCCAAGCATATATGGGCTCACTAAAGCAAAATTTTGAAAGTTAAAAAATAAAGAGAGAATATGGAGAGAAACATATGATTGTTGACATGGTTAAATCCATTTGGCCATGGATTGTTTTCATTTTATTCTGGAAAATTAATTTACTTTATTAAAAAAAATTCTAGCCTTAAAAAATTACTAAATACAACTTGAAATTGTATTTGAGATTTGAAAAATAACCCAATATTTGTTTTCACTATTTCACTTTTATTTTGTTCACTTTTTTAAAAAATATTTTTAATTTATTATTTTAATAAAATAAGCATATTTAAATTATATTTTATAATTTTCTAAAAAATACATTTAAATTTAAAACTTTTACTGTAAAAATTATAACCAAACACAATCTTAACTCCAACTTCAACTTTGAAATTCCAGAAAAAAATGATTTTTTTTTGTGATCTTCATGTACAAGCTCATACTTAGAAATGAATAAGGACTTTTCTCTCAATGTTATATCAAAAAAAAAAAATTTATTTGTAAATTAAGTCATCTGTCGTTCCAGTCCACAATGCCAATTGTCAAGTATTATATAACTTGGGGCTACGAATAATTAAAGTATAATCAATTTGAAATGGGTCTTAGGGTAATGTTTTACTAGGGAAAACTAGTATGTGAGTGCATGAAAATCAACTTCAAATCTTAGTTAAAACAAATGTGGGTAGGCTTGGTTAAGGAATTAAATACTAGCCTTTCGACAAAGTACCGAACTACCACCGACTGATTCTTTCGAATACCTCGTAGGTGTGGTCAACCAATCATCACAGAGCCTCAATTTGACATCCCTATTTCTAGGATGATGCTTAAGATATAGCAATTCCACAATTTATCCTTATTTCTAAGACAATAAAAAGGGAATAACTATTATCTATCTTATTGTTAACAAATGTTCATGTCACCTAAATTCCTCTTTCAAGGATAATGTAGGATCTAGATTACCCACATCCCTTTTTCAAGGATGATGTGGGGATTTAGGAGATTGGAGGTTTTCACCAACAAATTCCATTTTACGATCAAGCATTTGTAAAACCCAACAACATGAACTAAAAATTGAAGCTAACAATCACAACTCATACACTCTTGCACCCCATTCAAACATAACCCCAAGAGGGAAAACTAGATACACATAAAAATAATAAGAAAAGATATACCCAAAATATTCATCAATTTGATTCATGAAATATAAAGGAGATGCAAATCCAAACTTTAAGATGCAATAAATCTTCAATGAAAATTGCTAATCCTCCACTTGGAAGCTACTCTAATGTATTCTTCACCCAAAAATTAGTACAATGATATTTCCTTCAAAATAGAAACTGGATGGTGGAAGAGAGTCCCAAAAATCGTGGATATCTTTTATGAGATAGAGTTTGAACTTCTTAAGGTAATTGGGGACGACTCTGTGAATTTACAAGTCTACCCCTGGGCATAATCCCACATTGTTGCGATTGCTGACACTTGTCTTCTATCGCGGCTATCTCAACCACGGTCAGAACTCGCAATCATGGTATATTGACCTGTCTTGACTGGTTGCTTACACGGCCCTCAGAGTGCAATCTCGGTAACTAAGGCTTATTTCTACTCCAGGTCTTCCAACTGCACTTGTTTTCTTCTTTTTGTTCTTCTTAGCTTAAATCCACATCTTTTCATCTCATGACCTGTATGTTTGCAAAATGTGGAAGTTAGTGTCTTTAATCACAAATTTGTCTCATTATACATTCAATTATGGTAATTTACACGAATGTTGAGTGCAAATAAGTGGTAAATTCACCACTTATCAGCAACATCTTGATAAATTTTTTAACTTCTGAAACATCAAACATATAAATCATGTATGGCCCTACAAAATTTTGATGATTTTATTTTTGACCCTTCCATATTCATAATGTCGATTTTTGACTTGAATATGTTTAGGGGTGTGGGTTTTTTGGGAAAGTTTTGAAATTTTCAAAAGGGGTTCGAGGCCATTTTGGGACCCCCAATGTAGTGAGGGTCTGCAATATTAGCGTGCCATGGAGGTTAGCCTCTGCGATAAGGGCGTGGCATGGAGGCTACCCTTCGTGATATTGGCATGCCACACTGTTATGCTAATTTCATCTATCTTTTACTTTATTCACTTGAGGTGAGAGAATTTTGGTCTTTTTACCCCTTTTACGATCTTTAAACATAAAATAACCCTATTCCTTCAGTTTTCAAAGATCAAATCATTCTTTTTCTCTCTCAAACTTAATAACCAAGAACATTCAAGGGTTTTAATGTGAATTCATCATCCGAGCTCCAAACTTCAAATTGTTTTCAATTCCTTGTGTATTTCAGGCATATATCTTATTCCATAATATTAATTTTATGTTGTGAAAATTATTTACTCATTATCTATGTGGTTTGAATTGATGGGTTTGAAATTGGGTTGAGGGGTTTTGATTGGTAATATTTAAATTACTTTTCCTATGTTTTAAATTAATGATTTATTCTTTAATTATGGTTTTTGGACTGGTGTATTATTATAGAAATTGGAATGGGGAATATGGGTTTTCCCAAATTGATGACTTTTTGGCTTGGTAATGGCATTAACCCCAACCCACTTTGTAAATTTAATTTTTGAACATGGATAATTGCATAATTTAACTTATTTATGAACCCATTACATGCCATTAATGGATAAATGGTTAAAATAAATTTGAAAGGCCCTTGGTGGCCATGGTTTGAGTTTTAAACTAGAACTTAGAAGTCTAATGGTTACATGGATTGGTTTGGCATGATTATATGAACTTTCAAGCACTATTCGTATGATGATACCAAGTGGTAAATGTGTTAATATAAGACTCATGGATAATTGCATAATTTAACTTATTTATGAACCCATTGCATGGAATTAATGGATAAATGGTTAAAATGAACTTGAAAGGCCCTTGGTGGCCATGGTTTGAGTTTTAAACTAGAACTTAGAAGTCAAATGGTTACATGGATTGGTTTGTCATGATTATATGATCCTGCAAGAACTATTGGAATGACGATACCAAGTGGTAAATGTGTTAATATAAGACTCGTGGGTTAATAGTTGGGTTTCTGTGCAAACTGTTTTAATTTAGGCTTAAAGCGAGTTGTGTAGCTCACCGAGAAGGTGTAGTCCTTAGGATAATAACATTGGGAACCACGTTTGCCGATGTGGAATTCAATATGACTGTATGCATGGCTCACACATTATATTTTAGAATGGCTAGAGCATTAGTGTCTTTATCCCTTCATTTGGATTCCTTCATTCGTGCAGCTAACGCGCACTGGACCCTTTTAGAAGGGAGAGCAAAATATATAAGGCCAATGGGTGCCTTTAGGATGAAGCAATCTACACAGTTTAGAAAAATGATTTAAACTTTTATGTTCATGACCCTTGTCCCTATCCGGCATTCTATATATGTATATAAAATTGTTGTGCATATGGTTTTGACTGATTTTTGGCATTGGTAAAACCATTAACATGACAGTTTGAACAATTAACCTGAACTGTGTAGCTCACATCATTCTAAAGGCACCCACGTGCTATATGGGTTTAGCTCACTTGTTGAAGGGCCCCAGTGCGTGTTAGCTGCACGAATTAAGAAATTCAATGGAAGGGCTAAAGATATCAAGGCTCTAGTCATTCCAATATATAATGTGGGAACTAATAGCACGTCCATATAGACCCCCAATCCAGAAAATGTGATTTTCAGTGTTAGTCCCCCCGGGACTACACCTTCACGGTGAGCTACACAATTTTGTTTAAGCCTAAATTAAAATAATTTGCACTTAAACCCAACCATTAACCCAGGAGTCTTATATTAAGGCATTTACCACTTGGTTTCATCATACCAATTATGCGTTCAAAGACATATAATCATGCAAAACCAATCCATGTATCCGTTTGACTCCCATGTTCCATTTTAAAATCCAAACCATGGCCACCAAGGGCCTTTCAAATCTGTTTTAACCCATTATTCATTAATTCAATGCAATGGGTTCATAAATAAGTTGAATTATATAATTATCCATGTTCAAAAATCAAATTTAAAAAATGAATTGAGGTTAATGCCATTATCGAGCCAAAAACTCAGTAATTTGGGAAAACCCATGTACCCCATTCCAATTTCCATCACAATGCACTCATTCAGTCCAAAAAAAAACATAAATTAAAGCATAAATCATCTATTTAAAATATGAAAAAAATCAATTCAAGTAATTTCAATCAAAATCCCTTACCCAATTCCAAATCCATCAATTTAAACCACATGGATAAAAAGTAAAGAAATGCCACAATGTAAAATTAAAGTTAGGGAATTAGATACATGTCTGAACTACACAAGGAATGGAAAACAATTCGAAGTTTGGAGCCCGAATGATGAATTCACTGTAAAACCCTTGAATGTTTTGGGTTTTGAGTTTTAGAGAAGAAAATAATCTTTGAAAACTAAAGGTAATGGGGTTATTTTATGTTATAAGTCTATACAAGTTATAAAAGGACCAAAATCTCCTCACCCCAAGTAAATAAAATAAAATTGGGAAAAATTAAAACATCAGCGTGGCACGCTACTATCACAGAGGGTAGCCTTCGCAACATGCCAATATCGTGGAGGCTAACCTCTGTGGCATGCTAATAGCATGGGCACTCACTGCCTTGAGGTTCCAAAATGACCTTGAACCCCTTTTAAATAGTCCAAAACATTTCCAAAACACCCTTTTAACATCCCTAAACATAATTTAAGTCAAAAATTGACATTACGAATATGAGAGGATCAAAAATTAAATTATTGAAATTTTACAGGGTCTTACCTTACTGTTATATCTAGTTTTAAATATGAGAATCTATCTGTAAGGGACCAGGCCCCTAGATGTTCATGATACAGTATAGTTGCGACACGTGTCTGAACAGTTTTGTCCTCTTGTGTAACAAACTTGCAAGTGTTGCTTGTACTAAATAGGACACCTGGTACAATAATATTTCATCCATAATCATCACTCATCTATTAAAAAAAATGCTTATTCATCAAATGGTTTTGTGCAAATTCAAAAAGTGAAGAGAGGAAGCAAAATCTCCATTTCAGCACTGCTCAAGTTCTTAGCTGTGTATGTGCTTAAATAGAAATTATTCTTGAGTGATTTCTAATTTATAAATGAATTACTCGTGATATAAGAGTCGTGATCTTTTCTCTTTGAGTAGAGAGTGCATAGGTAGAGTTGCCTAAGTTTGATACTGATTAGAGTTAATCAGTGTAGAGGCTCCTTGGCAGAGTTGTTAGGACAAGCTTATAGTAGAGTTATTACAAGCAAAAGGAACTTAGAGTCAGGTTCAATAAAGGCTGTAATCAAGAGTTTGATTATAGTGTATTTTGAGGTGCTTTTGAGGTCAAGCTGTGGTTTTTCACTTCCTAGAGTAAGGGGGGTTCCATGTTAAAATCTTGTGTTTTTACTCATTCTGTGTTGTCTTTTGATTCCTGATTAATTTATTGTATTTTTCCTGTTGACTCTAAGGGACCTGGTCCCTCACTGTGTGGTCCCTCCCTGTGTGGTCCCTCACTGTGTGAGGCGAATGAAAGAGGTGTCTTTGGGAAAGGTTCTATAGAGGAACCAAAAGTCCGAGGAAACTACTTACGAGGTAGAAGAGGACATATAGTCCAGGTACCCGCATTTATTTCCTATTCTGGAAGTTTGTATTGGAGGTATGTGTTAATCCCTTACCTTGATGTATGTCATTGATAAATAATGGATTGAAGTCCCCAAGATTTGAAGTGATTTATGTCTTTGTTAGACAATGGATTAAAGTTCCCAATGTGTGAAATAATTTGTGCCTTGTTATACCATGAGTTAAAATCCCTAGTGCATTGAATTAATTCATGTTTTGATAGATTATGGGTTAAAGATTCCAATGCCTTGAGTTGCTTGATGTCTTTAAAAGTTAATGGGTTGAAGTCCCTATGTTGTGAAATTAGTAGGTGTTAATAATCTTTGGGTTAGGGTCCCAAAGTATATAAAATGAATGATTGAGTAATAATGAGTATGATGTGTGTTATATCCTGGTTGAGTACTTGTTTTAAAATTGATTAAAGTAATGTGTGATGATATGTTATCTTGTGTACACACTTACCATACCCTTCATTTGTTGATGAATGATCCAAGTGGGGGAGAATTGAAAGACCTAGGTCTTGAACCTTGAGAAAAGCAACAACTTTTGGTGTCTTTGAGTTGGGTACGACTTGGAGACTGAGTCGTACCCATAGATACGGGTCGTATACACTCTCCTCTTCCCCTCCCTTACTTTGGATATCATGTTAGGGTGGCATACTACTTTCTATACTACATGACCTTTCCTTGATCGTACCCCATGTATACGAGTCGTATACAACTAAATCGTATAGAGGGTATTCTCTATTTGGAGTGGACTGTTTGGTATACGGTTTGCGTATTCGACTAGGGGGTGAGTCATAACCTTTGTATACAACTCAATGGAGACCACTCGTACCCAAAATTGTATGGTTGACCTAGGAGAATCCTAGGGTACGAGTTAGGGTACCACTCGTATCCTAGGGTATGATTACTAAAGGAATCATATGGGGGAGTAGTATCCTAGGCGAGTTTGCTTTTACGTTTTTAACCTAGGGATTTGTGGTCATTTCCATTACCTAAATCCCTAAGTACCTTCACTATATAAGGAATTGTGTCCTCCTAATGCCTCATTTACAAGACTCAAACACTTCAAAACACTTTAAAAGCTTCTTAAAGAAAGATTGGAGGCTAGGGTTTGGAGGGGGCTCATCTAGTGGCAAGAAGGATCCAAGATTTTTGATGTGTCATCTTGTTTAAGGAATTTATCTCTTCCCCTATTTAAATATCTCTAAACCCATGTATTTCATACTTGGATTAGTAAGTGTACAAGGTGGTTTTGAAATCAAATGAAAAGGGTTTTGTTGCCTTATAATGTATAATATTAAATCTCTGTTAGACTTATGTTTATATGCAATATTGATGATTGTTTTCATGTGTGGGTGCTTGATTGTATGTGTTTTAACATGAGGGTCTTGAGTAACCCTAATCTTGATAATATCTACCCTGTAAATAGCATTGTTGAAGGTATGCACCTAAGGTGTTTGTGAAAATATCTAAGTGAATTGTTTAGTCATATGTTGGAGATGTATTGTATTAGCGAAATTTCCCCATGAGCATGAATGATTGATAAATTATATGTTAAAGGAAATATGAACCATGTGCGGTGAAATTGATAACCTTTTTGGTTGATGGATATTGAGGGGTAAAGTTCCTAGACATAAAGATGAGCTTAAATTGTGTGTTGAACCCAAGTACGATGGGAGTGTGGTATAATATTGTAATTGAAATATGAATTGTTGTGAGGGTATTCATGAACGTAACTTAAGTTGTATGTTGAATTAATTGAAGCCATTAGACTATTGAAATGGTTGAGAAATGAAGGTTCCCATAAGGACTATGTGGTCATGTGTAGTATTGAATTGGATAAAATGGTTGAATTCCTTAGATGTTGTATTGAATGTATGTTGATGCATGGGCGAAGGGATAAAGTCCCAAATACCAACTAAAGATAGTTGTGATGGCTTGAGGTAAAAGTCCCTTTCCTTATGTGGTGGCTTGAGGTTTAAGTCCTTTGCCTTATTAATGGTTTGAGCTTAAAGTTCTTTGCCCAATAATATTTCTCAAGTTTAAAGTCCATTGCTTAAACAGATCTCTTGAGATTAGAGAACCTCATCGAGTAGAACGGCTTGTCATTAGAGTCCAAGTGTAGAATGAGGTTAGATTCCCTTGCCTAACGTATGAGCATGAGGTCAAAGTCCCATGCCCAATTGAATGTGTAGACATGTGGTTGAAGTCCTATGTCCAGTTGGATGTTTGTATGGCTAAAGACCCTTATTTGAGTGATTGAGTATGTTGTTAAATTCCTTGGCTAATGAATTAGTAAGCATGATTAAAGTCCCTTGTATAAGTGCATATGAATGTGGTTAAAGTCTAATGCATAATGTGAATTGTTGTACCTATAAGTACGGAGGGTCAAAGTCCCCTACTTTATGTCCAATGAATGAATGTTTCACAATGATGATGAGCCTTGATATCTTAATTAGTGTGCGATACATCTATATGTATGGATAATTGTATGGATGATAACGCTCAAATTACACTCTTGAATGGGTGTAAGCGATCATCGTTAATATAAAACCCAAAAAGGTTGGGGTTGAATCCCACAGGGAATAAGGTGTGAACTCAAGTCATTTGAAATTTAATTCACTAATAGTGTAACGTTTCTTGAAATGGGGGTTTAAGTCTCACAAATAATTGTTTGTCACTTTGAATTTAATGTTTGTAGCCAAGATTTTATGAAATAACCAGAATTATGTTCACTAGGGCTTACGGTACATGACAGATTCTAAAGTTAACTCAAGATTCTCACGGAGGTTAGGATAACAAGCTATCTCTATTGATGATATGCTCAAATGTCTCTCGACCTATTCAAGCGTCTAATTTCCTAATCCTCTCGAACTTATGGAATCGCTACTTACTGTCCAGATTTTACCTTAGGTTAATCAACCTTGTTACAGCGTTGATTATTAAATGAAGTATTTCCGAGTCCCTGTTGATAATTCACTTTCCACTGTTTATGATTTCTTTCTCAAGCAAATCAAAGTGGGTATGCCTACTGTTTGCATCCAATAGACATTAAGTATAATCTCAAAATTACCAAGAAATCTTAACACCTACTGAATCTTAAGTATTTAAAACCTTGGCATGACCTAACCCTAGATCCCATAATTCAGGTTAAAGGTGTTTAGCCACTCATGCTGCAAGAAACAAGTACACCAATTGAATTCATAATTGATAAGATCAACTTACAATGATAATGAAGATCAAAAAGTATAACTTGAATTGATTCACAAGGCAAACTCCCTAAAATATTGGTCTAGAGAGAGAGAGGGAGAAAAGTATCATCTGTTTTCCCAAAAATTTCTAAGTCACTAATAAGTCAATTCTCCCTTAGAAACCCTAAAACAAGGCTTTAAATAGTTAACCCTAAATAAGGAAACAAAATAGAAACTTAATCTTTTTCTCAGAATAAATGACGGTGTTCGTGACGGCCTATCAGGATTCTGACGTCTTATCACGGATGTCGTCAGCTCCTCTGCATTTTTGGCTTCTGCTGTTTAGGGATGTCAACGACTATGATAGACTATCACCATCTTGACGACGTGTCATGGATGTCTTCAGTAATCTTTCTTCATCTTTCATCTTCTGTTTAACACCGAAGGCATACTTGACAGCTTATCACCAGGCTGACGACGTGTCATGGATGTCGTCAGCCACACTTAGTTCTTTATTTTCTTCCGATTTCAGGATTTTTTCTCCCTTTATTAGTGGTCCCCCTTCTTCTCTACCTTTACTGGAAAATCAAAGTAAACTAATCAAAAACAACTAAAGTTGCTCAAGACCTTACAATTATTTATAGTTAAAAGCTTCAAATGTGTTAGCATAGGCTCACACATCAACACCCTCAACTTAAACAATTGCTTGTCCTCAAGAAACCATAACATAACTAAGAGTATACAGAGTACAATTTGGCAGCTAACTACTCATATCAGTTCAGAGTACATTTACCATCTCCAAGGTCAGTCAAATTAAGAGCAACTGTGTCTATCATTGAAAACAACCATACAACTCACAAAGATCAAGATATGGCAAAAATTCAGCATTAACAACCAGCACATACCTAAATCACACAATCCGAGCAAATCAGTGATTAGAAACATACCTAGTGTTCCCTTACAACAAATAAATCCCTTTTTCACTCATATCATAATTCTCATACATAAAACACAAGACTCACTCTCAGAATGAAGTTCCAAACACTGCATTTCAAATGCCATAAGTTTGCCCTTATAGTCAGTACTCCAGTCTTCAGACAGGTCAGTTAGGATCACTATAGGGCTTTTCTTAAGCTTGTAACATAGGCCAAGGGATGGTATGATATTCATGGATATTTCAGAGTGACTATGCCTCCTTGACACTACTCTAAACTCTCGGGGTTTCAACTTTTAACCTTATTTTCTTCCTTTCTTTTATTGATCACACATGGTCAAGGTGGGTGCGGCCTTTTCAATTATCAGATTATTTTTTTATCATCTTTTACACAATTTTTTCTTTTTTTATTTCTTTTTCACCACACCTAACTTTTTATTCATTTCTCTTATTCTCCCTCTCTTCATACTCATTTTTCATCACGTACCCCTATGATAGCCACCCTCAATTTAGGTTGGTTCCCTGAGTTAAGGTGCACAGTGTCCAAGGAGGATTAGGGCCAAAATAGGTTCATTGTGATGTGAACAAGAAGGTGAGAGGTGTTGAAGAAAGAAACAGTCTAATTAGGCTCAAAAGGGGATCAAGGGATATTATGCATATAGGAAAGGCATTTTCGCTAAAGTGAGTAAAAAAGTCAAAAAAAGCCTATGATCCTTTCCTAACGCCTATCCTATGACCATGGCAAGACTAACAGGGCAAGTTCTAGATTCAACACACAGCGGGAATTGAGTAAGTCCTTACACACACATAGCACACAAGTATCTCGCATATCACTACTTATCTAGTTCATGCATTTGTTTAACAAGGGTTAGTCAGTTGCCAGACTAATGCCACAAAAAGATACATCGTGGTCACAATGGATTCAATTTGCACAGTACACACTATATCAGACCAATAGAGAGGTATTCAAAAATCACAAACCAAGACAACTGCCTCAAGTACTTGCACTACTCCTAGTTATCTACAGAATATGTTACAACAACAACCTACCCTACACCCTCAACTTAAAATCAAAAATAAATTGCACTAAGGGTTAGGGTATACCTGAAGACAATCAAGAACATGGATCCTGGGTTTACGACCCTGCTACTGCATCATCTACTATCTTCTCTCCACCAGGAGCATCTGTCCTTGCGGTGGTTAGAGCATGGCTAGATGAAGCACCTGCAGCCCTAGCTCGGATGGTTGTCTCCTATTTCTCAGTATTAGCCAGGGACTCAATTCTTGCTTGCTTCAACTCTTCCTTTTTGGCCTTTTTTTTCTCCCTCTTCTTCATTCTTCTTTCTTCCTCACTCTCCGGCTCTTCTCTCTTATGTTTTCCTTTCTTCTCACCTTTTTTCTTCTTTTTCTTTAGGGAATCTTCACTGAGGTCAAGCATGGGAATTTCTTCCTCAGATTCATGCATGACTGGACCTGTTGGAATCATAAACTGGTGCTACTACAACACCCCCACATTTATCTTTACCTTGTCTAATGTCGCTCTGAATTTGGCAAAATCAGCCCTAGACATTTTCTTTGCCCGCGCATCAAATCGGTTCTCCAAATCTCCAACCCTCATAGGCAAAGTCACAAAAGGCTCAAAGGCAGCCTTGATTCTCTTGTCCACAGCAGCAGCAAACTATTTGGCAAAAGCATGTAGCTGTGCCTCACACCTCTTGGCTTTTTTAGCCACTTTCCTGATATCAATCGACTGAAATGCCAATTCTGTTGCTACTGTAGAAATTGAGGGATTTGGCACCCCTTCAGGCACTGAACCTGTCTGTGCTGAAGAAGTTGGTTGGCCGATCTCCGAATCCTGCACTTCCACATGAAGTGTTGCTCCTGCATCTGTAACTGGCTTCTACCTCTGCACCCCTATCAAGTCTCAATCCTGGTTGAATCTCATTAAACCATATGGGGTTGTAAGTCTTCCGGGCATGAACAACTTTATCAACTCCTGTAATCTTTGGCACCTTAGTAGCTCGGCATAACTCTATGATAAGACAAGGGAAATGATAAGCAGTTTCTGTTCTCGACATCCTAATCTTCATCTCATCAGCAATGATTTCTCCAAAGTTTTAGGGAAGCTTCTATACCATACTTGCTACCAAAATGGCCTGGTTATCCCCCAAAATGTTGTCCCCATCAGTGGGCATCATCCAAATATACATTATACCCCACCAAAAATTTGCTTCCTGAGTCAAAGAAGACTTATAGATTCTCTCATTTGGGTTTGTCACCCATGCTGGTTCTCCGTCAGCTATGATGTTGGCCAACCACGAATGTTGTTTCTCCCGATTCTTAATCCGAGCATAAACTGATGGTCCAGTAGCTTGAGGAGTAAAGTTGGGTCCATGCAAGAATTTATTGATAGTTCTAATCGAGACATCAACTCTTACACCCCTCACCTGAACTCTATCCAACAGGGGTAGGTTTGCTACTCTTTCACCTGGCCTGCACATGTTTTCTAACAAAGCCTGGTAGTTCAAGTAGAATTCCCAAACCAATGCAGGGAAAAATAAACCTCCTCCTTCTGTGGTCCATCCCAAGCCATACTCTTGGAACTTCTTTTACACTTCAAGGTACCTGCTCAACCCCTTTGTGATAATCATTTTTTCTTCCTGAAGTTGCCTTTTAGTTTTTCTTCTATCAGTTATGTGAAGCCCAGCAGTGTAGATGTTGTATGCTCTAGGAATCTATCACCTAGCATTGTCTCGAACTTTGAGGTTCTTACATTTGATAAGTGTTCCCCGAGGTGGAGACTCTTTAATATTTTTTTTAGTGGACGGGGATCCCGATGTTGCTTCCTCATACTCAAACTCCTCAGACTCTTCTTTCTCTTCTTCTTCATATTCAGCATATTCAGACTCATGTTGTTCAGAACACTCATGTTCAGAAGCTATTGTTGTTTCAGTGTCATCACTATCCTTCAGTTCAATGGGTGGAGGTGGTAAATATTTCTTCGTACTTGGCTTCTTCTTTTGCGTCCTGAGCAAGGGTTCCTCCTCTTCGTAATCAGATTCTTTATCGATAAGCTTACGACGTACACTTTCTTTGGTTGCTTTCATTGGTGTTGTGGGGATCTTTCTTTTTGGTGATATTATATGGTTCCTGGAGACAATATAAGAACATTAGTCAACCCTCAAAACACAAATACAAATGCATTAATCAATTAAGCTCATTCATGCCTCAGGTTCCAGGTGTGACGATATTTCTTGATAAGCCATCAAGACCATGATAGCTTATCATGATTGTCATCAACCTTAGACAGAACCTTCAAAATTTAAACAACCTTTGACGGCATTCGTGATAAGCCTTCACAATTGTGATAGCCTATCACGAATGTTGTCAACCCTAAACAGAATCCAATTCCTTTTTAACAGCCTTTGACGACATTCCTGATAAGCCGTCACAATTGTGATAGCCTATCATGAATGTCGTCAGCTCTTACCAGAACCCACTTTTGATTTTTACTCAATTTTTGGTCCCCATTCTTTCTTAAAATTCCCTTGAATTTCAATGCGTGAGCTAACTTTTAAACCTTGGGTCTACACAGCAAACCCTAGGTGTGACTTTAGCTCCTTTTCAAGTTGAACTTGGTTCAAGCATCTTGGGGACTTAGGTTATCATCTATCCATTACTCACCACAAGAAAAAAAGAGTTAAAGTAGAGTATACCTGATGGAGCCCTTAAATTGATGTTACGCACAAGAAGAAGTGTGAAATAAGAAGTATTTCTTGATTGTAAAGTGCAAACCCACACACAAGGGAACTTGTTTTTCTTAGAGTGTTTTGAAAAAGAGTAGGAAATAATCTAACTAAGGAAAGAAATAAACTAAGGAAAAATAATTAAAAGTAGTAAAAATTTGAAAAGGTTTTGCTGTTGGGCCGGGTCGAATCTGATTTAATTTAGGCATAAAATTCAGCTTTTAAGGCTTTTGCTGACGATGATTCGTGATGGCTTATCACGAGTTTGATAGCCTATCATGAACGTCTTCACCCTTAAGAAAAGAATGCCTGAAGCTTGGCCTAACTGACGACATTCTTGACAGCTTATCACAAATGTGACGGCTTGTCAAAGATGTCGTCATGGCCTTCCAGCTGACCTCCTCATTTTTTCACCTTCAATGTACTAAATCCTAATTATAAAAATAAAAACACTTGCTTAAACATAAAACTTTGGGTTGCCTCCCAATAGCCCCTGATTTACTGTCGCGACACGACTTGGTTATCTTGACTACTCAGACTTTGCCAAGATAACCTGTTGATACCCCTTTTCCATCATCATAGAAGACGCCAACGATTCTGAAAACACTTATCTTATATTGTTGAGGCATGGATGAGTGTATTTTGAAGCGTGCTTCTTTGTCGTTGAACCTGAACTTTATCTCGCTCAACTCCATGTCTACCAGCACTCTCCCCGTTACAAGCAATGGCCTACCCAAGATAATGGGTACTTCAAAATCCACCTCGCAATCTAAGACCACAAAATCAGCAGGCAATACAAAATCGGCTACCTTCACCAAAACATCGTGCAGTATGACCACAGGACGATTTACATATCTATCTGACATTACTAACCGCATAATTGTTGGGGTAGGATCTCCCAGACCTAATTTATTGTACACAACCAATGGCATTAGATTTATACTAGCTCCCAGATCACATAGTGCTTTTGTAAACTTCAGGGGGCAATAGTACACGGGATGGTGAACGCTCCTAGATCTACCTTTTTCTACACTAAAGACCTTGTAGAAATAGCGTCACAATGGAGGAGATTTCCCTCCGGCTCATGGCTAACCTTCCACTTCTTAGTTACAAGGTCTTTCATGAACTTTGTGTAGCCTGGCATTTTCACAAGTGCCTCAACCAAAGTCATAGTAATTGTCAATTTCTTGAGCATTGCCATGAACTTGCTGAATTTTTCATCATCAACCTTTTTCTTCAATCATTTAGGAAAGGGAGGTGGTGGTCTAGGGATAGTTTTCAGCACCACTTCCTCTTCTTTTTCCTTTTCTTTCACTGAAACATCAACATAATTATCCATCTTCTCAGACTCCACTGGACTGCTTTCTTTGGATTCATCAAAAATTACCTCATCATCTACAGAATTGACCATATAAAGGCCAAGTAATATCTTACCACTCCGAGTGTTAATCGCCATACATGATCCATCATTCCGCGGATTATGAACCATATTACTAGGTAAAGTACCACTTTTTATCTGGTTCAGTGTAGCGGAAAGTTGGCTCCTCTTCTTCTCCAACTGCTTAATTGAAGCAGAGTGTGAACTAACCAACTGACTCAGGGTAGAGAATTCACTCTTCATGGTAGTTACCCCCGAGTTGGTAGACTCTTCATGGTAGTTACCCCCGAGTTGGTAGCCTCAACTCCCTTCAACAACTTTTTTATCATGTCCTCTATGGACATCTTTCCAGAGCTAGTTGTTGCAGCATCCCAACTTCCAGGAGGAACATATAAACCACTTCTGTCATTATTGCTTCTCCGGCGTCCCTGCTCTCTATCTTTATGATTAAGCTTGTCATAAAAGTTCTAACCTTGGTTTCCTTGTCTATTGCCTCGGAAACCCCCTGATTACTCACATAGTTTTCCTCCTCATAAACACTTGGAGCAACAGTACCCTGAGATTCCACAGCCTTAACCTTTTTGGTCTTTCCTGACAGCAAGTGCTTGGTCAGTAAGTCCATCTGTGTCTTTAAATGGGCTATGTCCTGGTCTCTCTCCTCATCCTTTCTGCGTTGCTCTACAGTCATACCACCAGAACTAGTCGGGCTAGCCACCACAGAATCCCTGGTGTGCCAAGCCCGACTCTGCTTGGTCATTCTATTCAACATGTCTGAAGCATCTAGAAATGAGAGGTCAATGAACGAACCACTCACAATATTGTCTACAATTGGCTTTGTCATAGATTTAAATGCTCTGTACAAAGTCTCCATCAATTCAAGTCCATCATATTATGGTTCGGACATTGTGACAGCTTCTTCTTAAATCTCTCCCAGGTTTCGTGCAATGCTTTAGTACGGAACTACCTGAAGTTACAGATTTCATCCCTCAACTATACCCTCTTGGAGGGTGGAAAAAACCATTCTAGGAACGTCTTTTTCAACTATCTCCAGTTGGTTATAGAATCAGGCTCTAGCTTATTTAACCACAATGTTGCCTCTCTAGACAGAGACAATGGAAACAATCTCAATCGGATCACATTATGGCTCACTCCCGGATTGGTAAAAGATTTGCAAATGGTTATAAAGTTCACCAAATACATGTTTGGATCATCACCAGGCAAGCCTCCAAACAACCCCTTCAGATTCAGGAGTTGGATCATGGTACTTGTTATGCTGAATTTTGCACCCGGTGCCAACGGTGGAGGAATGATAGCACCCGTTGCACCCGCTCTATCCATTCCTTCATCATCATCATCAGCCTCGTATTGAACAGGATATTAACCATACCTTCCTCTAACTGGACGATTTCTATTAATATTTCGTTGCACTGGTGCAGCAATTTGCTCAGCTCGCCTTGGGTTTTAAGAATTCAGCAATTCCTTATCACCCAAGTTTTCATCATAAAGGTTCGGATGACGTACTTGTTGATCAAGATTTTGTACGTTCACCTGAGCCCTAGCCAAAGAGGCTAGTCTTTCCGCCTCTTGTTGTTCAGTCATTCTCCTGATCAGCTGGGGTTCCAGATTAATTGGCAATAATGGTTCTCTAGAAATTCATTTTTTTGGCATAAACAACAAGGAACCTACAATAAACAAAAACAACAAATAAATGTAAATCTAGGAAACTTAACTAACAGCAAATTAGCGCACACAAACTTTCAGTTACAACCGTATTCCCCGGCAACGACGCCATTTTTGATAACGCTTAAATTACACTCTTGAATGGATGTAAGCGATCGTCGTCAATATAAAACCCAACTAGGTTGGGTTCGAATCCCACAGGGAATAAGGTGTGAACTCAAGTTGTTTGCAGTTTAATTCACTGATAGTGTAACGTTTTCTGAAATAGGGGTTTAAGTATCACAAATAATTGTTTGTCACTTTGAATTTAATATTTGTAACAAAGATTTTATGAAATAACTAGAATTATGTTCACTAGGGCTTACGGTACATGACAGATTCTAAAGTTAACTCAAGATTCTCACGGTGGTTAGGATAACAAGCTATCTTTATTGATGATATGCTCAAATATCTCTCGACCTATTCAAGCGTCTAATTTCCTAATCCTCTTGGACTTAGGGAATCGCTACTTACTGTCCATATCTTACCTTAGGTTAATTAACCTTGTTATAACGCTGATTATTAAACAAAGTATTTTTGAGTCCCTGTTGATAACTCACTTCCCACTGTTTATGATTTCTTTCTCAAGCAAATCAAAGTGGGTACGCCTACTGTTTGCAACCAACAGAAGTTAATTATAATCTCAGAATAATCAAGAAATCCTAACACCTACTGAATTTTGAGTATTTAAAACCTTGTCATGACCTAACTCTAGATCCCATAATTCAGGTTAAACGTGTTTAGCCACTCATGCTAAAAGAAATAAG
Organism: Capsicum pubescens; assembly: GCA_030864215.1. Lineage (NCBI taxonomy): Eukaryota > Viridiplantae > Streptophyta > Magnoliopsida > Solanales > Solanaceae > Capsicum > Capsicum pubescens. Next base: position 125,451,429 of record CM061544.1, read on the forward strand.
TACACAAATTGAATTCATAATTGATAAGATCAACTTACAATGATAATGAAGATCAAAAAGTATAACTTGAATTGATTCACAAGTCAAACTCCCTAAAATATTGGTCTAGAGAGAGAGAAAAGTATCTTCTATTTTCCCAAAAATTTCTAAGTCAATAATAAGTCAATTCTCTCTTAGAAAACCTCAAACTAAGGATTTAAATAGTTAACCCTTAATAAGGAAACAAAATAGAAACTTTAGCTTTTTCTCGAAATAAATGACGGCGTCTGTGACGGCCTATCAGGATTCTGACGGCTTATCACGGATGTCGCCAGTTCCTCTGCATTTTGGGCTTATGTTGTATAGGGATGACGACGACCATGACGGCCTATCACTATCTTGACGACGTGTCATGGATGTCATCACAAAACTTTCTTCATCTTTCATCTTCTGTTTTAGACTGATGGCATCCTTGACAGCTTATCACCAGTTGTCAGCCACACTTAGTTCTTTATTTGCTTCTAATTTTAGGATTTTTGCTTCCTTTATTAGTGTTTCCCCTTATTCTCTACCTTTACTGCAAAATCAAAGTAAACTAATCAAAAACAACTAAAGTTGCTTAAGACCATACAATTATTTAGAATTAAAAGCTTCAAATGTGATAGCATAGTCTCACACATCAATGGATGAGATTAAATGTGATATATTGACTTGATGTTAATTTATGATGATATTTTATCACTTATACATGAGTTATATGCTAGCGTTCCAACAGCTAATCGTCTTCGGACGCTATGTCCCTATGCAACATAGGGGCTAGAGCATCTTCTTCTCTTCTTGCACAGTGATTAGGCAACTGAAGTGGTTCATTGATGATAGGCGGATTTACACGCCTATATCAATATATTTTGCCCATATTTTAGCCTAGTTTTGAGAACAAATTATATATTTCATGCACTTTTAGTCCTTTTTCCTATAAATGAGCTAACGAACATGATTAGTAAAGTTTCAGGTATAAATGATGCAGAATTCAGCATTTTATGGCTTACTTGACGCAAAAGAAAGCTCACGAAGGAAGGGAAGGGAGTTTACACGCCTAAGGACCAAAACTGCTGCATGGAAAATCTGTCCCGGGCTAAAACAGCAATTCTGAAGACTTTGGGGACTTACAGACACAAAGCTGGATTTTGACAATGATACATTAACCTAGTACAATTAGGTTATGTATTTCATTATTTTATGTGAATTATGATAATGTTACCTTAACCTAGTACATTTGGGTTAAGGATTTCATTAGTCTAATAGGATTTGGTTATTTATTTCATTAGCTTAGTAGGATTAGGATATGGGTATTATAAATACCCTATCATGCTAGAGATTTTAGAACATCTTCTTAACTTCTCATCTTACAATTCTATTACTCTACAACTCTTCTAATCTTTCCATTAATTCTATTTTTCTTCTTCTATTCTTAAACTCCACAACAAGAGAATCGTTACTTGCTAAGGAATCACGCCTCACGCCATTACTCAATATCGTGATATAATAACAATGTCAATCGTGATTTCCTTCGCATTCATGGGTAACTAAACTTCTCTGTTGGGGTTATGGAAGCTGAATGAGTTACTATCTATTGTTGTGAGTTTGTGAGTTCGAGGCACGTATATTGCTTATATCATTATTCTCTTCATCTTAATCTACATTCTTTGCGGTTGCAAACGCAAGAATACGCCAGTCTAACATTTAACTTATTCGAGAGAAAAGTTATTTGTTTGGAAAAGAGATAATGTCAAGGTAGTAGGACACCCTTTCCTATTAAAAAGCTAGTGCCGTAACTGGACTAACCTCTTGGAGAATTCGTACCGTTAGACACGCTTTAAGCTCAAGAGAGTTAAAGTGAAATAGTCCTTGTTTAGGTCGAGAGACGCTTGGATTTACCATCGACTACAATCCTCTATAAGCAATTGCATGTCAAAATTCGACACACTCATAGCCAATAGAGACGTATACCTCAGAAGGTGGACATAACCCCAACGCTTCAATTCTTATTGTTTACAACCAACGTAACAATCTCTCTCTTTTTACTTTATTATTTTCAGCTTTTGTTTACATTACTTGCAAAACAAGAATCCCCCTTCTTACGAGACTTGCACCAAAAGTTTAGTAATTTTACTTAATTGTTGGCCAAGCTATTCCCTGTGGGATCGACACCCAACCCAGGTTGGGTTCTATATTTGCTAACGACCGCTTTACACTCAAACGAGAGCTGTAGATTGAGCGTTATCAAAAATTGGCGCAGTTGCCGGGGAATACAAGTGTCAATTAAGTTCATAATAATTACTAGACCCTTTGGTCAAAGACTCTCGTACTTTTACTTTTAGTTTTCGTTTTTGTTTACTGCAGGTTTTTTGTTCAGTACATCAATGGATGCACAACGTGAAATACCATTCGATGATGATGATGATCTTGATGGAGCTGGTGCCACTGGAGCCATTATTCTTCCGCCATTAGCCCCCGGAGCCAAGTTCAACATCACGAGCACCATGATTCAGTTATTGCAACTCAAGGGATTATTTGGTGGACTAGCAGGCGATGATCCGAATATGCATCTCATCAACTTTATTTCTACATGCAAGTCGTTTGACAATCCTGGAGTTGGTCAGAATGCAATTCGGTTACGCTTATTTCCATTGTCTCTGTCTGGGGAGGCAACTCTATGGTTGAATGGGCTGACTCCTGATTCTATTACAAATTAGAGGCAATTGAGAGACACTTTCCTAGAAAGATTCTTTCCACCATCCAAAAGAGCACAATTGAGAGATGAAATCAGCAACTTTCGTCAGCTTCCCACTGAAGCTCTTCATGAAACATGGGAGAGGTTCAAGACAAAGCTAGCGAGATGCCCAAACCATCACATGACTAATGTTCACCTCATGGAGATATTGTATAGAGCCTTGAATTCAATAACTAAGCCAGTGGTGGACAACGCAGCTGGAGGATCTTTTATGGACCTCACCTTTGGTCAAGCAAGCAATATGTTAGATCGCATGACGAAACAATGTAGAGCTTGGCATACCAGGGATTCTGAGGTAGCAAGCCCCACTTTATCTATAGGCATGACTGCAGACCAAAGAAGAAGACAAGAAGAACGTGATCAAGATATGGCGCCCATGAAAACACAGATGGATCTTCTTACAAAGCATTTATTATAAGGGAAGACCAAAAAAGTGAAAGCTGTGGCGCTAAAAGGAAGAGACGAATCTGATTCGGAAGAAGAGGCCAACTACTTGAACAATCAGGGGGGTTTCCGAGGGAATACCCAAGGAAACCAAGGTCGGAACTATTATGGTAAATCTGGAAACATGGACCAAGGTAGTTGGAAGAACAAGAATGAAAAGAGTGGTTTGTACGTTCCCCCTGGTAGACGTGATACCACCACATCTAATTCTGGAAGTATGGAAGACATGATGGCTAAATTATTGAAAGGAGTGGAAGCAACAAGCGCGGGAGTTACTGAGGTAATTAATGATTTGTCCTCCATGAAACAACTAGTTGATTCTCATTCCACTTCAATCAAGAAAATAGAGCAGCAATTGAGCCAACTATCAGCAGTACTCAATCAAAGAAAGGCTGGCACTCTACCTAGCGATACTGTGCAAAACCCAAGGAATGATGGGTCATGCATAGCCATCACTACTAGAAGCGGTAAGGTGATGGAACCTTCAGCAAAAGGCAAGCAAGTGGTTGACGAAGAAGCGGAAATTGATGATAAGGAAAAAAGGGAAGATGCTGCAGCAGCCAATCCTAACGTCCTTAACATCACTCCTCACAACGTGCAGCCTGGAAAAGCTGAAAAATGGAAGCAAGAGGAGAAGAAAGCCATGGAGAGAACAATTCCATACCCACCACCACCTTTTCCTCAAAGATTGAAGAAGGTGGCGGATGATACAAAGTTCAGCAAATTCATGACCATGTTGAAGAAGCTAACCATTAATGTTTCGTTGGTAGAGGCGCTAGAAAAGATGCCTGAGTACGCTAAATTCATAAAGGACTTGTTGACAAAAAAAGCGGGCAGTAAGCTATGAGCCGGCAGATAATATTCATCATTGCAGTGCAATTTCCACAAGGTCCTTAGTACAGAAGAAGGCAGACCCTGGTGCTTTCACTATTCCTTGCACGGTTAGATCTATGAATTTTGCTAAGGCATTGTGCGATCTGGGTGCTAGCATCAATTTGATGCCACTATCCGTCTACAAGAAGTTGGGGTTAGGCGACCCGACACCAACCAATATGAGGCTCGTGATGGCTGATAGGTCGGTAAAACGACTTGTGGGTATCTTGAATGATGTGTTGGTGAAGGTGTCTACCTTCATTTTTCCTGCAGACTTTGTGATTTTGGATTGCGAGGTGGATTCTGAAGTTCCCATAATCTTGGGACGTCATTTCCTTGCAACAGGAAGTGTGCTTATTGACATGAGAGATAATGAGCTTTTATTTCGAATGAATGACGAAGTGATTCGTTTTGATTTGTGCAAAGCGATGAAGCAGCCAAGAGACATGGATGTGTTCTCTGTAGCTGATGTTCATTATGAAGGTAAGAAAGCATTATCTATAGAGAAAATGCCTACTGTTGAGCCATTGTTTGCTGCACTACTGAATGTTGAGCATGAGGATGCTAAAGAATATGAAGAACTTATGGGTGCTCTAACAGAAATAGAGTCCTATTCCCATACTCCTAATCAACCGGACCGTGATCTTAAGAATCAACCGTCACCAATAGCGAAGACTTCCCTTGAAGATCCACCAATGCTAGAATCGAAAGAGCTCCCCAATTATCTAAGGTATGTGTTCTTGGAAAGTATAAATATACTTCTGATGAGTGCGGATGATTTAAGTAAATAGCACGTAGAGGCTCTCATCTCTGCTCTGAAGAGATACATGAGAGCTATGGGTTGGACTATTGATGATATAATTGGTGACCCTCCGGGGAGACGTATGAGTCTTCTCGAAGAAGATTGCATGCCTACAAGTAAGCCTCATTGTTGTCTAAATCCATTCAGAAAACGACCAACCATCTATCTCAACGAAGTCTAAGTACTCGAGGTAACTATGTCGAGCCACGACAATAAATAAGGCGCTAGATGGGAGGCAACCCATCGTTTATCGTTTATCATTTTTCATTTTTCATTTCGTTCTAGTATGTGTTTTGCTTTTGATAATGAAAATCCAAAAATAAGAGTCGTGCCACGACCAAAACTAAGGCGCTTGGTGGGAGGCAACCCATCGTACTAATCGTTTTCATTTGGTTTTAAGCAAAAATAGGTGCAAGAAGTAGTCAACGAGGAGATTGATTTCAATTGACGATTTGGACGCATTGTATGGTAAAGTTGGTAAGTTAGGAAGGGTGATGCATAAGGCTATGGATTGAGCCTTTCTCACGCCAAAATAGGCTTCGAGGAAGTCTAGGCCTTGGTAAAACTAGGCCACGAACGATGCACAACCTATCCTATAGCCTAAGGTCTCGGAATCTAGTGTGTTATACACTATGCGCCGCCTATTCCTTGGTATGCTTTTGACTATGCGCCGCCTATGCTATGGCATTTGGTCTCAGTATCTCATATGCCATAGACTATGCGGCGCATATGTCTATAAATGCCATAGACTATGCGGCGCATATGTCCCATTATGCTATAGACAATGCGCCGCATATGTCATATCTATGCCAAGCATTATGCGCCGCATATGTGGGACTTTTGGTCTCCAAATCCGATTTTAATGGGCCAAAACTCGACCCAACCATTTCTTATAAATATGAGACTTAGTATTGAACCAAAAACACATTGGAAACCTAGCTTATGCACCACCTATAGTCTCCAAAACCTATCAAAAAGTTTCCTTTTGCTCTTTTTCATCACAAGAACATCATCCAAAGGCTTCAACCATGTAAGTACTACTTTGTTCTTCATTTATATTTTGTAAGTACTACTTTACTACACCTATTATGAATTTCTAAATCTTGAAAAAGTATTGGTGATGTGAACGTGTTTGAATTGTTGATACAAAACCAAGTGAGTGAACATGTACGTTAGGATGCTCTTAACTTATGTCCGACTTGAATTTGATTTTGATGCATTGTTATACTACTTGAAGAATTTCTATAGTAATGAACATTGCATAATCTTGTCACTTGAATACTTACATGTTAGAATATCCCGTTCATCGGAATAAGACTTATAACTGCCTACCGACATAGGAGGTTGAGTTTATTGATAGAAACGATACCATGATGTAACCCCTATGTAGTAGTGTTGTTATATCTAACATGAAAGTAATGCAATGGCTGCAAGTAGTGATACATCACTGATTTTCTTGCCGGAATTCAACTCCTAAAACGTATGTCGACGAAATCTGAGTAATCGACCACTTTCACTTCACTGATTTGTGTCAACAAAACTAAGTATGGGGTGGTACCCCTACTGCTTGTGCATAGATTGTATCCATTGATATTGTGCTACCACTAACACTATTTCTAGTCTCAGGTACAATGGCACCTAAAGCGAGAAAAGGCAAGGAGAAGGCTACCACTTCCCAAAAGGGCAAAAAGAGAAGTCGCAAGGACCAAGGAGAACCCTCCTCGCTGCAAATACCTCGACTCACGCTTGGAATTAAGTGGGATACTTATGAGGAACTTCTGAGGATGACGACTCTGATGATGATTCCAATACAAGGGGTATGACCCCAGACATAGAGGATAAGTCCGACCAACCAGGTTCCTCGTATTTATTTTCCACTAAGGACAGTGTCCCGACTAAGTGTGGGGTGGTGGTATTGCATGCTATACTTCTCTATTCGCATATATGTTTGTTTGCTTTTGTTTCATTTTTGTTTCGGTTTTTTTTAGTAGTAAATTTTTTCTAGCTTCGCATGAAATTATTTTGATAGGCAGCATGAGATTATAACAAGAGTATGTGCTATAATTGTGACTATTGAGACGTTTAGGCTCTAGTTGTGACTCATTATGTGATATTGTGTGGTTCAATTCCTTCACTTGTTGGGTCAAGAGTCTATATTACTTCCAATCAAGTCGACCATATGCCTTGTGTGTGTTAGATAATAGTATATTCTATGTATGTGGCTGATGCTAGAACTTGTCTGGTATGTATGCAAAGCGAAAATAAGGAGTGTAAGTTTAGGATATGATTTAGGCATTTCTTTGGCAACCTATACATGTTTACCTTCAGTTCTACCTACCCATGGACATCATCCTAGTTAACCCTTTTGAGCCTTTAGCCTATTTCTTTGACAACCTTGTATGTAAGCCTAATCCATTTCTTCCAAGACCATAATTTGATCCAAACTCCTAAGTGCTTTAAAGTGAAAAAGTCATGTGACAACATAAAAGGAAATCGGGTGAGTATAATGCTATAAATTGGAATGGTTCTTGAATGTGTTATGAAAAAGAAAAAAAATGCTATCATAAGAGGTATGTTGTGAAAAGAAAAAGGAAAAGAAAGCTGAAAAGTGAGTTGTGCTTAAAATTTAAAAAAAAAAAGAACAAGGGTGGTAGAAAAAAAAAGAAAGAAGAAAGGTTGAAAGAAAAAAGTGTCAATGATACAAAGTGATGTATTAAAGCGCTTAGGAACCTAGTCACTATTCTTGGCCAAAATAGTCCTACCCGTCCCTTAGCCTACATTACAACTATCAAAAGACCTACTTGATCCTAATCTTAATATTCCAACATTTAGTAGAGTATTACATTAAGGGCAAGCCTATGGTCATCAGTCGCTACATATGAATTCTTTGTGAGAGTGAGAGCAAGGACATTTTGATACCCATGTTTGAAAAATATGCTATATTTGTGAGTGATTATGGGTACTATATGGTGAGACACACATGGTTGATGAGTTTTGGATAGTTGTATATGATTCTATGCACTTTAACGTTTGCATGGGAGTTGATCACCATCACGAGTCTATACTTGAGGTTAAATTGTTTCTACTTATAATCAGAAAGATACTCTTGGTTGATAATCGTTGTGCTTGTCTTAATAAATGTTTTGTGTTGTTGCTGTAAAAACCTTAAGTTGATGCTTAGAAGGACATGATATGTTGTTCGAGGATGAACAAAGCTCTAAGTGTGGGGTGTTGATGATAGGCGGATTTACACGCCTATATCAATATATTTTGCCCATATTTTAGCCTAGTTTTGAGAACAAATTATATATTTCATGCACTTTTAGTCCTTTTTCCTGTAAATGAGCTAACGAACATGATTAGTAAAGTTTAAGGTATAAATGATGCAGAATTCAGCATTTTATGGCTTACTTGACGCAAAAGAAAGCTCACGAAGGAAGGGAAGGGAGTTTACACGCCTAAGGACCAAAACTGCTGCATGGAAAATCTATCCCGGGCTAAAACAGCAATTCTGAAGACTTTGGGGACTTACAGACACAAAGCTGGATTTTGATAATGATACATTAACCTAGTACAATTAGGTTATGTATTTCATTATTTTATGTGGATTATGATAATGTTACCTTAACCTAGTACATTTGGGTTAAGGATTTCATTAGTCTAATAGGATTTGGTTATTTATTTCATTAGCTTAGTAGGATTAGGATATGGGTATTATAAATACCCTATCATGCTAGAGATTTTAGAACATCTTCTTAACTTCTCATCTTACAATTCTATTACTCTACAACTCTTCTAATCTTTCCATTAATTCTATTTTTCTTCTTCTACTCTTCTATTCTTAAACTCCACAACAAGAGAATCGTTACTTTCTAAGGAATCACGCCTCACGCCATTACTCAATATCGTGATATAATAACAATGTCAATCGTGATTTCCTTCGCATTCATGGGTAACTAAACTTCTCTGTTGGGGTTATGGAAGCCGAATGAGTTACTATCTATTGTTGTGAGTTTGTGAGTTCGAGGCACGTATATTGCTTATATCATTATTCTCTTCATCTTAATCTACATTCTTTGCGGTTGCAAACGCAAGAATACGCCAGTCTAACATTTAACTTGTTCGAGAGAAAAGTTATTTGTTTGGAAAAGAGATAATGTCAAGGAAGTAGGACACCCTTTCCTATTAAAAAGCTAGTGCCGTAACTGGACTAACCTCTTGGAGAATTCGTACCATTAGACACGCTTTAAGCTCGAGAGAGTTAAAGTGAAATAGTCCTTGTTTAGGTCGAGAGACGCTTGGATTTACCATCGTCTACAATCCTCTATAAGAAATTGCATTTCAAAATTCTACACACTCATAGCCAATAGAGACGTATACCTCAGAAGGTGGACATAACCCCAACGCTTCAATTCTCATTGTTTACAACCAACGTAACAATCTCTCTCTTTTTACTTTATTATTTTCAGCTTTTGTTTACATTACTTGCAAAACAAGAATCCCCCCTTCTTACGAGACTTGCACCAAAAGTTTAGTAATTTTACTTACTTGTTCGCCAAGCTATTCCCTGTGGGATCGACACCCAACCCAGGTTGGGTTCTATATTTGCTAACGACCGTTTTACACTCAAACGAGAGCTGTAGATTGAGCGTTATCATTCATGCATTGACTTGAAGTGGTGAGCTTCCTTACTCCAAAATATCTTCATCTATTGGTCTCTTATGTGTAGACTTCTTCTCTTTTAGACTTGGTTTGGTTATCGTTGGGGGCTTGTCCTGAGATATACATTTATTAACTTTATTATTTATAGAGGTATTGTGAACAACTATGAACTTGGGTGTGAGTTAGATATTATGAATCTAATGTTGACTTATTATATTACTTTCGCAAATCTTAACTTATGAGTTGGAGTCCCTTCGACTCCCATGGTATGATGAGATATTTGGGTCGGGTTATTGGGGCGACCTCCAGTTCATGTGAGCTTGGGGTGCCCATATGATATATCCTGGGTTTTGTGTCATGTCAAGTTAGTATGAGAGACAGGTTTATGGTTCGTTGGGTATTCACAATACCGTGTCAAGTAGAGTCTCTTTTATAGGTGTGAAGCATGCCACACTTATAAAAGAGAGGCTATGAGACATCTTAATAAGGTTTCCCTTTCTTGTTTTTCAATCTCTAGATATAAAGTCTAAGGTTTTGGATCCCTCTAATTCCGTTTGCTATCTTTTAAATCATGCCTCTAAGGAGATCTGAGACTCAGGCGAATACTTCGGCTCTAACTGAGGTTCCTATGGATGAAGCTCATCCATTTTTTAGAGTTCAGACTCAGGATAGGATTTTAGTGTCTTTCCGTTCTCGTAGGGTTCCACCCCTAACCCTGCTTATGAGAGTAACTCTCCTCCCCATTCCCCTCAAGGGAATCCTACTAATGTAGAGTTTTGTCACTCTATTAACCTCTTGACATATTTGGTAGCATCTCAATTAGAATGCGGTTCTCCAGCTATTATTTCTTCTGAGGCCATAAGAATTGGTAAATTTATGAGGTTGGGCCTTTCTATGTTCACGAGTACAAAGGTTGATGAGGATTTTCAAGGTTTCATCGATGAAATGGAGAAGATTTTCCAAATCATGTATGCTTTAATAATTTAGGATGTTTAGCTTAGTAAGAGGCAAGGTAGGAAATTTAGGCCTTCCAAACAAAGTGGTGGCAAGTAGCCATAAAAGAAGTAGGAGAGTTCAGGTTTGTTCTCATTATCTAGTGTTCACTCTCTTTACCTGAAGTCATCGGGTGATCGTCGGCCTCAATTTAATGGCACATTTTGAGCACAGGGTGCCTAATTCAAGGATGATGGTGCCCAGTCGACTCCACCCAGCCCTCCTTGTAGATTCTATGGTCAGATTCATCGTGGTCAGTGTGAGAAGGGAAGAAACCGATATTTTCATTGTGGTTAAGTTGGGTACATGCAGCGTGAGTGCCCCTCTCTAGCAGTTTCTTAGGCCAATAGGGCCCTTATTTCTACTCCACCTCCTCCCACACCAAAAGGTTCTATGTCTTCCTCTGCTTCTATTTCTAGCACCGGCGCTGGCTGGAACCGCTTGTATGCACTTGCTACTCGCCACGATTCAGAGGTATCTCTTGATGTTGTCACGGGTATGTTGAGACTTTTCTCACGTGATGTGTATTGTTTTCTTGAACCAGGGTCTACTCTTTTCTATGTGAACCCGTATGTAGTTATGCATTGTGATTGTGGTCCTAAGAGTCTGTTGGTGCCTTTTTCTATTCCTACCCTTGTAGGAGACTCAGTTGTTGTTCACCAGGCCTATAGAAGGTGTATGGTATCTGTTAATAGAAGAGATACTCTTATTGACTTGATAGATTTTGACATGGTTGATTTTGATGTCATTTTTTGGATGGATTGGTTGCACTCTTTCTATGATTCCATAGATTGTCGGACCCGTAGGGTTTTGTTCAAATACCTTATTGAGCCAGTCATTGTATGGAAAGGTGGTTCTTTAGTTCCTAAGGAAAGATTTATTTCTTATCTTAAAGATCAAAAGTTGATTGCAAAGGGGTGTTTGTATCATGTGGTCTGAGTTAAAGATTCTAACTTGGAAAAGCTTTCTCTAGAATTTGTTCTCGTGGGTAATGAGTTTCCCGAGGTGTTTCCCGATGATCTTTCTGGTGTGCCTTCTAATAGGGAAATTGATTTTGGAATTGATCTTGTTCCGAGCACTCATCCAATCTCTATCCCTCCATATAGAATGGCTCTGACAGAGTTGAAAGATCTTAAGGAGCAATTGAAAGGCCTCTTAGATAAAGGTTTTATCCTCTCTAGTATGTCTCTATGGGGTTCTCCCGTATTGTTCGTGCACAAGGAGGACGGTTCCCTTCGTATGTGCATTGATTATCGTCAGTTGAACAAAGTAACCGTAAAGAATAAATATCCTTTTCCTAGGATTGATGATTTGTTTAATCAACTGCAAGGTGCAAAGTGTTTCTGTAAGATCTATCTTAGATTAGGTAATCATCAGCTTAAGATTAGGGATGCGGATATCCCTAAGACTGCCTTTAGAACTCGGTATGGTTACTATGAGTTTCTTGTCATGTCCTATTCATTGACCAATGCCCCGACGGCATTCAAGGGTTTGATGAATAGGGTCTTTTGTCCTTTATTGGACACGTTTGTCATTGTCTTGATCAATGATATCTTAGTGTACTCTAAGAGTGACGTGGATTATGTAGATCACCTCTGTGTTGTAATTCAAACTTTGAACGGTCATTATTTGTATGCCAAGTCCTCAAGTGCGAGTTTTGGTTGAAATTCGTTCCTTTTCTTGGTCATGTCATCTCTAGTGAAGGGATTATGGTAGATTCCCAAAAGGTTGCGGCGGTTGGGAAGTGGCCTACACCTACGACTGCTATCGATATTTGGAGCTTCTTGGGTCTAACCAATTTTTATAGAATGTTTGTGGAGATTTTTTCCACTATAGTTTCCCTGTTGACCAAGTTGACCCAAAATAAGGTCAAGTTTTTATGGTCTGATGCGTGTGGGGTAGTTTTGAGAAATTGAAAGATAAATTGACTTCGGTGTGGTTTTTACCTTGCCCGAGGGTAGTGATGGTTTTTGGTGTATTGTGATGCTTCTCATGTCAGTCTTGGTTGTCTGTTGATGCAACATGATAGGGTGGTGTCCAATGCTTCTAGGCAACTGAAAGTTCATAAGAAGAACTACCCCACCGATGACTTAGAGTTATTAGCCGTGATATTTGCGTGGAAGATTTGGCGGTATTATATTTATGGTGTTCATGTCGACATCTTTTTCGATCATAAGAGCCTTCAATATGTGTTTACTCAAAAGGAGTTGAATTTTCAGCAAAAAAGGTGGCTTGAGCAATTGAAAGACTATAATATGAGTCTTCATTACCATCCCGGTAAGGTGAATGTAGTCATCGATACTCTTAGCCATGTGTCCATAGAAGGTTTGGACCATATAGATAAGGATAAGTGGGAATTGGTGAAGAACATTCACCGTTTTGCTAATCTTAGAGTTTGACTTGCGGACTCCTAGGATGATTGTGTATTTGTGCTTTCAGTATCTCAATTGTCTCATATTGTTGAGATAAATAAAAAGCAAGTATTGGACCCTGAATTTATGAAGATCAAGGGCAATATGGGTCAACACAAAGATATAGACTTTATGATTGGTGGTGATGGTATCTTGAGATACCCAGGAAGGCTATGTGTTCTCGACGTCGATGGTTTGAGGGAAAGGGTCACTGCCAAGGCTCATGGAGCCCGTTATACTATTCATCCCAGTTCCACCAAGATGTATCATGACCTTAGGGAGTTCTATTGGTGGAGTAATATGAAGCGTGATGTGGCTAGCTATGTGGACAAGTGTATAGTGTGTCAACAAGTGAAAGTTGAGAACATGAGGCCCTTTGGTTTGTACCAAGAAATTATGTTTCTCGAGTGGAAGTGAGGGGCAATTAATATGGATTTCATTACTGGTATTCCTAGATCTCAGAATCAATGTGATTGCATTTCAGTCATCGTTGATAGAATGACCAAGTTCGCCTATTTCTTGCATGTGAGAACCAATTTCTCGACGGAAGATTACGCTAAGTTATATCTTGCAAAGATCATGAAGTTGGATAGTTCTCCAGCTTCTATTATCTCAGATTGTGGTCCTCCATTTTTATCCCACTTTTGGAAGTCGTTCCAAAGAGGTTTGGGAACTAAGGTGTGCCTCAGTACCGTCAACCACCCGCAAACAGATGGGCAAGCAGAGAAAACTACCCAAACATTAGAGGATATGTTTTGGGCTTGTGTGATTGATTATGATGGGAGTTGATATGACCACTTGACTTTGATTTAGTTCGCCTATAACAATAGTAAACACTCTAGTATTGGCAAGGCGCCTTTTGAGGCATTGTATAGTAGAAGATGTTAATTTTATATTGGGTGGTGCAAAGTTGGTGAGGGTAAGTTTCTTGGCCCTGATTTAGTTCACCAAGCCTTAGAGAAGGTAAAAGTGATTCACGATAGATTGAAAACCACTCAAAGTCGCCAAAAGTCCTATACGGATGTGAGGCATAGGGACTTCGAGTTTAATATGGGTGATTGGGTATTTTGGAAAGTTTATCCCATGAAGGGAGTGATGAGGTTTAGCAAAAATGGGAAGTTTAGTCCTCAGTATGTCGGTCCATACTTGATTGTGAAGAGGGTTAGCAATGTTTCCTATGAGTTGGAGTTGCCTTCTAGTATAGACTCCATTCACCCAATTTTCCATGTCTCTATGTTGCAGAAATGTGTGGGTGATCCTTTCTTGGTTGTTCCCTCAGAAGATATTGATATCTTAAGACTCTTTGTCTGATCAGGAGGTCTCGGTGAAGATATTAGATCAGCAATTTTGTCGATTGCGAACGAAAAAGGTGGCGTCGGTGAAGGTTTAATGGAGAAACCAAATGTCCAAGGAAGCTACTTGGGAGGTAGAAGAAGACATGAAGTTCAAGTACCCATATTTATTTCCCATTCTGAAATCTTGTATTAGAGGTATGTGTTAATCTCCTTACCTTGATGTATGTCCTTGATAGACAATGGGTTGAAGTCCCCAAGCTTTGAATTGATTTATGTCTTTGTTAGACAATGGATTAAAGTTCCCAACGTGTGAAATTATTTGTGCCTTATTAGACCATGAGTTAAAGTCCCTAGTGCATTGAATTAATTTATTTTTTGATAGATGATGGGTTGAAGTCCCCAATGCCTAGAGTTGCTTGATGTCTTTGAAAATTGATGGGTTGAAGTCCCTAAGTTGTCAAATTAGTAAGTGTTAATAAGAAACTGGTCACGGTCCAAAAGCCAATGAGATGAATGATTGAGTGATAATGAGCATGATGTGTGTTTTATCCTTGTTGAGTGTTTCTTTTAACATTGATTGAAGTGATGTGTGATGATATGTTAGCTTGTGTAAACTCTTACCTTACCCTTCATTCGCGGACGAATGATTCAAGTGGGGGAGAATTGAAACACCTAGGTCTTGAACCTTGAAAAAAACAACTTTTGGTTCTCTAAGTTGGGTACGACTTGAGCCTGAGTCATACCCATGGATATGGGTCATATCCACTCTCCCCTCCCCTTCTAATACCTTGGACAGAATGTTAGGGTAGCATACTATTTTCTATTCGACATGACCTTCCCTTGATGGTACCCCATGCATATGAGTCGTATGCAACACAATAGTATAGAGGGTAGTTTCCATTTGGAGTGGACTATTTGGTATAAGGTTTGTGTATATGAATAGGGTGTGAGTCATACCCTTTGGATATGGCTCAAGGGTTCCCACTCGTACCCAAAACAGTATGGTAGACCTGGGAAAAGCTTGGTATGAGTTAAGGTATCACTCGTACCCTAGGGTACAATTACCAAGGGAATCGTATGGGGGAGTCATACCCCAGGGAGAGTTCACTTTTCAATTTTTAACTAAGGGCTTTTTGGTCATTTCTCTTGACTAACGCCCTAAGTCCTTTCACTATATAAGGAATCGTGGCCTTCTAAGCCCTCATTTACAAGACTGAAACACTCCAAAACACTCTAATAGCTTCTTGAAGCACGATTAGAGGCTAGGTTTTGGAGAGAACTCATGTAATGGCAAGAAGGAGCCAAAATTATTGGTGTCATGTTATTTAAGGCATGTATCTCTTACCCTCTATAAATATCTCTAAACCCATGTATTTTACACTTGGATTAGTAAGTGTACATGGTGGTTTTAAAATCAAATGAAAAGGGTTTTGTTGCCTAATGATGTTTATTATTAAATCTTTTTTTGAATTATGTTTATATGCGATATTGATGATGATTTGCATGTGTGGGTGCTTAATTGTATGTGGTTTAACATGAGGGTCTTGAGTAACCCTAATCTTGATAATATATACCCTGTAAATAGCCTTGTTGAAGATATTCACCCAAGTTGTTTGTGAAAATATCTAAGTGAATTGTTTAGTCGTATGTTGGTGATGTGTTGAAATAGGGAAATTGCCCCATGAGCATGAAATATTGATAAATGATATGTTAAAGGAATTATGAACCATGTGTTATGAAATTAATAACCTTGTTAGTTGATGGCTATTAAGAGGGTAAAGTCCCTAAACATAAAGATGAACTTAAATTGTGTGTTGAACCCAAGTGTAGTATAAGATTGTTATTGAATTATGAATTGTGGTGAGAGTATTGATGATTGTAACTTGAGTTGCATGTTCAATTATGTGAAAGCATTGGCCTATTGAAATAGTTGATCAATGAAGGCTCCCATAAGGACCATGTGGTCATGTATAGTGTTGAATTGGCTAAAATGGTTAAAGTCCTTAGATGTTGTATAGAATGTATGTTGATGCATGGGCAAAGGGTTAAATTCCCAAATGCCAACTAATGATAGTTGTGATGTCTTGAGGTCAAAGTCAATTTCCTTATGTGGTGGCTTTAGGTTGATGTTCTTTGCCTTATGAATGGCTTGAGGTTGAAGTCCCTTGACCAATGAAATTGTACGAGGTTAAAGTCCCTTGCTTAAAGAGATCTCTTGAGGTTAGATAACCTTGCCGAATGGAACGGATTGTGGTAAGAGTCCAAGTGTATCATGAGGTTAGAGTCCCTTTCCTAATGCGTAAGCATGAGCCAAAATCCCATGCACAATTAAATATGTGGTATATGGTTAAAGACCTATGTCCAATGGATGTGTGTATGGCTAGAGACCCTTGTTTGAATTATTGTGTATGTTCTTAAAGTCCTTGTCTAATGAATGAGTAAGCATGGTCGAAGACCCTTGTCTAAGTGCATGTGAAAGTGGTTAAAGTCCTATGCATAATGTGAATTGTTGAACCTATAAGTGTGGAGGGTCGGAGTCCCCCACTTCATGTCCAATGAATGAATGCTTGAGAATGATGATGAGCCTTGATATCTTAATTAGCCTGTGATATATCTATATGTATGGATAAGTGTGTGAATGAGATAAAATGTGATATATTGACTTGATGTTAATTGATGATGATATTTTATCACTTATCTTTGAGTTACATGCTAGCGTTCCAACCGCCAACCATCTCCATACACTATGTTCCCACGTGACATATGGGCCGGAGCATCTTCTTCTCTTCCTGCACAGTGATTAGGAAATTGAAGTTGTTTGTGCATTGACTTGAATTAGCGAGCTTCTTTACTCCAGAAGATCTTCATTTCTTGGTCTCTTATGTTTAGACTTAGTCTCATTTAGACTTCGTTTGGGTATCGTCAGGGGCTTGTCCCGACATATACATTTATTGACTTCGTTATGTATAGAGGTATTGTTAACAACTATGAACTTGGGTGTGATTTAGATATTATGAATCTAATGTTGACTTATGATATTACTTCCACAAATCTTAACTTGTGAGTTAGAGTCCCTTCGAATCCTATTGTATGATGTGATTTTTAGGTCGGGTTATTGGGGCGACCTCCAGTTCATGTGACCTCGGCTTATATGACATGGCCTGGGTTTTGGGTCTTGCCAAGCATGGATGCTCCACCAAATCTAGAAGAAGGGAAACCTACTACTAGACTACCAAGATTCAACAGGTAGTATTATGGGTAGTGGAAAACTAGGATGTTTGGCTTCATTATGGCAGAAGATAGTGAACTGATGGACATAATCCTTGATTGACCTCATGTTCCTGTTAAAGAAGTCAAAGAAGTAGAAATAACTATAATGGTGTTTAAAAGAAGGACAGAGTATGATGACGAAGACAGAAAGAAAAATTAAGATGAATTACAAGGCCGAGAAATTGCTAGTTTGTGGTATACAGCTCGATGAATATAACAGGATCTCAGCTTGTGAAAATGCCAAAGAGTTCTGGGATTGCTTAAGGACTTCACATGAAGGTACAACTAATGTGAGGGATTCTAAAGTAAACATATTGGCTACTCAGTATGAAACCTTCACCATTAAATGCATACAAGATTCATTTCTATCACTAATGAGCTTCATTGCTTGGCACAAGTGATTCCAGTATACAAGCGAGGAAGATTTTTGGGGTTCTTCCTATGTCCTGGGAAAGAAAAATAGATGCCATAACTGAAGCAAAGAACCTAAATACTCTCACTACTGATGAACTAATTGTAAATCTAAAAACCTATCAACGCAAAAAACAGCAAGAGATAGAGAAAAGGGAAGTCAAAAGGGAAAATCTCTGGCATTGAAGTCTTCAAAATATGATTCAAATGAAGAAGAGACTGATGTTGCCTCTATGGCAAATAGAATTGTTAGAGCAATGAAAAATAGTTGTTAGTTCCGAAGAAAAAGAAGCAGTAGTAGCAAGGAAGAAATGTTGAGGTGTGTCACAAATGTGGAAGTCCTGAACATTTTATTAAGGATTGTTCAATGCTCAAGATGGATTATCAGGATTACCTCAAGAATAGAACTGATAAGGTAAAACACACGGATCAGGTCTCTGAAAATTCAAGAAGGATGATTGTAGCTGAGTATGCAGTAAAGCAAGCTTTAATATCATGGGGAGATTCTTCCAGTGAATCTTATAAAGATGAGAAGTCTGGAGATGTTTCTATGATAGAAGTAGAAAATAGTCCAGTTATCTTTGATTCCCTATTTGCATTCATGGAAAACATAGAAGATGAAGAAGAAAAGGAGGTAACTCATTGTGATATTAAGAAGAATCTAGATAATTACTCTTCTAAGAAGATAAAGAGGATTGCTAGTGTATTTATAGACTTTTTATATGAACTAACTGCTGAGAAGGATACATTAGACGATAAAGTAGAGAATCAATAACATAAGTTGATTGCTTTAACTTTCCAAATCCCTGAAACTGAAGAGTAGTTCACAAAGATAAAATCTGAAAATTTGAGTTTGATGAGTAGGTTGAAGAAGGTAAATGAGTTAGATGGAAAAGGGAAGAAAGAATCTACATGGCTTCAAGTTGATCTTGAAGAAAGGTTTAGGGATTCTCAAAACATCTTTTGTCTGAATTTCACAGGAATGAAGAGTTAGAGAGGGACCTAGTCTACTTGAGAGAAGAGTTGAACAAGTCTTTTAAATGGATTGCTTCCTCACTGACCTTTTCTAATTTAACTTGTAAAGGTGTTAATAATTGTAAAGGTCTATATTATCAAGGAGAATTCCAACCTATTAAGTCTAAATAAAAGGTTGTTCCTTATGTTAGAAGCAAAGGACACGAACTTATGTGCACTCACTATGGAAGAGATGGACATTTGAAAGAAAGATGTCAGTACTGGCTTAAGGCTAAATTAAGGAGTACAAAATACATTCAGCAGAAGAATGCACATTCTATGGACTTCAAGTCTCTAAAAAGAGAAAAATGGAAGCCATTACTGCCTAGATGGGCCAAAAAGGATTTGATCACACCATTATCCTCCTACTGGGAACTCAAACTTAAGTGGATTCCCAAATCCAACTTGTGATAATGATTCTAGGCATGGGAAAGGGATTGGAGTCAGGAATAGCTCATTGATTAAAAGGGATTGTAATCAAGAAAAGCTCATTGATTAAAGGGTTTCAAAGCTCAATGATGAAAGGTATGACTGTGTTCTCTCTCTCAAGAAATTTCAAGATATAGGTGTCTCATTTTGAAATAGATGATTTGAAGGGACCTGGTCCTTAGGGAAATCCATCACAAAAGAAGAAGCATTAGTAGAATAAATAATATGTGAATTAGTATCTCTTCCAAAATTTAGTTATGTTCAGGAGAAAAGTCTCCATGATAATATAGGTGCATGATAATCTAAATCAGCTCCATACCATTGTAGGTATACATCAATAGGAACAGCTTAGGAGGAGAACAATTAAAGCAAACACAAGTACAAAATTCAGTCAAAAAAAGAAAGACCTGGTCCCATCTATCAGGTTAGTACCTACATGATGCTTAACTAATCACAAAATGTTGTATGAAAAGCCATGTAGTTTTTTCCTCTCTAGCCCATCAAGACTTTTGCAAAATGAAGAGTCGCACTTGTTAGGTTCAGTCATGCCAGTTCAAAAGAAACATCTTTTAATGACATCGGTCACTTCTTAAAATTGCTAAATTAGACCTTCGCTTCATTATTCTTCAAATTGTCCAAATCATATTCCCAAATCTACTAAAAAAATTAGTCCCAGCTCATCTTTGTCTCTCAAAATCAAATAGACAACACTACTACTTCCTCAAAACCAGCAAAAAACCTTGAAGTAGATAAGACTCCAGAGAGTCAAACTAGACATCCCCAAGTTGAACATCTTGATTCTTACAAAATTGAAACCATGGAAAACATCACCTCTAGTCCCCAACAACAATCTAAGTCAATTCTTCTTAATGAATCTTTCTTAGAATGTCCAGAACCCAAAATTGAGTCAGTCTCCATTGAACCCTCCTTAACCTTGGAAGTTTATGCTTAGCCAACCTTGATAGATAATCCAAACCAAGGGTTTAGGTCACCAATAGACCGAGAAATTTCTTAACCTGAAACTCCCTTTTCTCTGGGATATTCAAGACTACCTAAAAATTCTAATTTTTTGGGTCATCTGAAAATTTTGAAAAAGATGAATCTTCTAAAACACTATAAACACCTAATTCTCCTACACCCTTAGATTCAAATACTATTTTCACTCAGTTATTTGGTGAAGAAATTCTGATAAAAAGGGTTGATATTTCCTTAAATGAGAATCGAGTAGCTGAAAACTTACTCATGCTTGCATATGACATGAAACAAAGCTCGGTTGATAGAGTGGAAGAGGAAGTAGGTGTTAATAATTAAGTAAATGGGGGAAAAGATATATTTTTACCTCCAAATAAGGAGAATGAGAAGGATAAGGCTGAAGTGCCTCTGAGATAGACTGTGAAGAAACTAAAAAGAAGTAGAGAAAAGGAGAAAATGATAGACTCTAAGATGAAAGTGACTAGAACATATTCTACATGAGGTTCTAAAAAGAAAATGATGGAAGATTCCATGAAGGACAACAAAGCTTCAACCATGAAAAGAAGAAGGATGAAGAAATCTATTACAGTAGAGAAAGAAAATGTGGAAGTTTTGAAGTTGTAAAAAAGGGGAAAACATAGACTCAGTAGTTGCTACTTCTACTAAAGAAAGAAGAATGGAAGTTGAGGATGATGAGCGGACTAGGTTCTCTAAGTCAATGACTGGTAGCTTTACTGGAATGAGGCATCAACATATAGCTATCAAGAAAATAAAAGACTCAGAGGGACCTATTCCCAAGAAGAGAAAAAATAATAAAGAAGGAGAGCCAAGTAGTGATCCCAAATGAAATAAAAAAAAGAATAAGGAAAAGAAAGACTTTTCCAGAGAACAGAGGAATGGGAACCTAAAAATATAGAATATTCTGTCTGGGAGAGTGTTTGATCCAAAAATTTACAAAAATATAGGAATGGTAGAACTGCTAGAGTATGTGAGGCATCAGGGTTTGTTACACTTTCTAGAACAACCAACTCCTATTTTGTTTGAAGGTGAGGTGAGAAAACTCTACTACTCCATGGAATTCTAAGATGATGGTTTGTGTTTGACTACACAAGTGTAGGGAAAGGTTCTTAAGATGGATGAAGAAATACTAGGAAAAATCCTGGATGTACCTATTATAGGGGTAAGAACTGTAGTAAATAAAAAGTCTACCACTGAATACATCATTGAGGCATCAAAGGTAGGAGGGACCTCAACAACTGCAGCAAAAAAAGAAGTTTCTAAACCGTTTTTATCCACTAGTATTTAAGTTCATCAACAACGTCCTGTTTCCAAGGTTTCAAAAATGAACAATTGCCCTAGTTTTGACTTATTATTGATTAAATCCTTAAGCAAGTTTGAATTGATAAATCTTTTTGCTCTAATGATAGATCATATGCATAAAGTGATTCATGAAAAGGAAGGCAAACATAGAATGCCATATGGATATCTCTTGAACAAAGTATTTGAACATTATGGTGTGTATGGAACTAAGAGAACACCTAGAACAGCAAAGCATATGATCAGCCTAACAACTCTTATGGAGAATGAATGCATAGAGGGCGAAGCTGGATCTGTATCTCAAGTATCTGAGCTACTAGTTGTTCAAGAAAATTTAGGAAAGAAAATAGAGAAGTTAAGGATCAAGTTAGCTGCCAAAGATGCTGAAATAGTGCACCTGAAGATGCAGAGTCAGAAATTGTCCTCTGAGGGACCAGGTGCCACTGATGAACTTACAGCTGAAAATGCAAAACAATGGGCAAAAGTGGCAGAAGTGATTGGTAAAGTTCAAGAACTTAATGCTAAAGTAAAGGTTCTCACCAAACAATTTTTGGATGCCCACAATGCTTAAAATGCAAGAATGGAGATTCTACTTAAGTCCTTTTCCCCAAAACCTCCCTCTACCTAAGCCTTGTTATCCATGTTTTCTAATCAATTTTATGTCAGTCTCATATTTTGCCTCTTGTATTGGCTTTTGAAGACATTTATTTTATGTGTTTAGTTAGGTATGATTGTATTGGTACTGACTTATGTTTGATAAATGCATGAATTTTGCCTGTGTACTTCATTTATCTCCTTTATTTTAAGTTGTTCGTCGTGTTAGTGTTGAGATAGTGGCCATGAGTTAATTAGCTTGTACTTATCTTTACTCTTAGTTTAGTGTTAATCCTTTTCAATGATGCCAAAATGGGGAATACTAACTTCATATGTAAGGACCAAGTATGTGTGATTATATGGTGCATGCTAATAGGGAGAAGTATGGTAAGGGCACAGTGATAGAGGAAGCAAATATGTGCTCAGAGTTTTTGCTGCAAATAACAATAAGGGACCAGATCCCTGTGTTGCATGATGGGGGAAATATGATGATAGGGGGAACATTCATCCACTGAGTGGTAATCACACTAATTAAATGTGATGGATATGCTCAAAGTTGTATGATTGTTTTGTCATCATCAAAAAGGGGGAAAGTTGCTATATGTAGTTTTGATGATGAGAATCTAACTACAAAGGACCCGGTCCCTGGATGTTTATGGTACAGTATAGCTAGCACGCGTGTTTGCATAGTTTTTTCCTCTTGTGTGACAAACTTACAGGTATTGCTTGTACTGAATAGAACACCTGGTCCAATGATATTTCCGCCCTAATCATCACTCATCTATAAAAATGAAAAAAAGGCTTCTTTATCAAATGGTTTTTTCCAAATTTAGGGAGTGAAGAGAGGCAGCAAAAACCCTTTTTCAACACTGCTCAAGCTCTTAGCTATATGTGTGCTTAAATAGAAATTGTTCTTGAGTGAGTTCTGATTTGTAAATGAATTACTCATAATATGAGAGTAATTATATTTTCTCTTTGAGTAGAGAGTGCTTAGATAGAGTTTCTTAAGTTTCATACTGATTAGAGTTAATCAGTGTAGATGGTCCTTGGCAGAGTTCTAAAGATGAGCTTGTAGTAGACTTATTACAAGCGAAAGGAACCTAAAGTTAGGTTCATTGAAGATTGTAATCAAGAGTTTGAATATAGTATATTTTGAGGTGCTTGTGAGGTCAAGCCATGGTATTTCCCTTCCTTGAGCAAAGGGGGTTTCCACATTCAAATATTGTGTTTTTACTCTTCCTACATTATTTTTTAATTCCTGGTTACTTTACTATATTTTTTCTGTGATTGACTCTGAGGGACCTGGT
The DNA here is from genome assembly GCA_030864215.1 of Capsicum pubescens. Classification (NCBI taxonomy): domain Eukaryota; kingdom Viridiplantae; phylum Streptophyta; class Magnoliopsida; order Solanales; family Solanaceae; genus Capsicum; species Capsicum pubescens. The sequence continues at coordinate 125,474,996 of CM061544.1, forward strand.
CCCTCACTTTGTGATTCAATCCTCAGGGTTTCAATAGTTACCCTTCTATAAGACCCCACAAAATATCTAAGCTTAATTTAGTCCTTTAAGTTTGTCAAGAGGGTCCCAGACTTAGAAAATTCTAGCTAAGTTTCCAGACTTAGTTTATTTTTAGCCTTTAAAAATTAGCAATCTAACTTTGCGACCTTAATGCCCTTTAATGGTCTATATTTTTGTTAATTCATGATCAAGAAGGTCAATAGGTGTTCCCGGACAAGTTTTGGATTTTTTGAACCTCGTTTAGACCATGTTTGGAAGTCCAAAACAATGGACCAACGCGATCTTGGCGCGTTGCGTCGCCTATCACGTTGGTTAATATCTTTCTAGATTGACAGTCAAAAGTACTGAGACACGGCACGATCAAGGCGCGACGCGTCAAGTATCACGTTAAAGCCATCGACGCGCCGTGTCGCTAAATGCATTAGTGCCCAGTTTTAATCATTAAATGAACACGTCCTTAAAGGTAAGTAGGTCATTTTCCCCAACTTCAGCCCTCATAACATGAAATTTAGCCCTCTTTTGGCTAAATACATTCATTATTTCACAAGTGCTCAAGAACAAGAAACCCTAGGTGATTAATTTAAATTCAAGAACTCAAGTTTTCTTCCATCAAACTTTAAGAAATTGTCAACCAAAGTATGTAAAGTATTCATCCAAGAGTCCTTTTCACCCTTGGGTCTCAAGAAACCCTTTTCAAAATATGAATTTTGAATTCCATGTTGTGGGTTTGATTGTACACTTGTTTATGTTGTGATATGATTTCCAATATTGAATCTTTATTGAATTTTCATGACTTTATGTTAAGTATGTGGATTGAAATCCTTAAATTGAAGTGCTTGATATAGCCATGATGTATTAGTTGTTGATCCATGACCTAGAAAAGGTTATGCCTTCGATATGTTTGTAAAAATGCCTAAGTGAATAAAAATTGTGTATTATGACCTATTTATGATCTATGATGAATTCATGTTGTACCCATATGTTCAAAATGACTCCCATGCTAAAGATATGTCTTGTAATGATTTGGAGGAATGCTCATAAGTATGGATTTGTGAAATTATGATATGTTATCATGCATTCCCATTCATGTGTAAGATTATGACTTGCAATGCTTCATGAAATCCCTCAATGATAGTATTATGAATTTTTTACTATGGTCATGTGTTCAAGTAGTGTCATGTCTCATTTATTTTCATGCTATCGAGTCCAGGGGGTATTTAATACCCGATAATTTAGCTGTGTGCCTAGAACCAAGGTCAGTTTTCAAGATAACCTTAGTCAAGCCACAATCAATAGAATTCAGTCAGTTTCAGAATTCAGGAAAACTCAATAGTATTCAGTTCAGTCCTCACTAACTCAATCAGTTAACAGAATTCAGTAATATTCTGTCAGTCAATGGGATTCAGTGAACTCAGTCCAGTTCAATCTAGTATACTCAATTCAGTGTCTATTTAGATGGGAGTAGGATTTAGCACCGAGTGAACCCAAGGATGGGAACTCACCAGCCAGCAGAGGGTGTGCTTCTAAGAAGCAGTCCTTGCATTCCAGAACTACGTAGCCAACGTAGGTTGAAACATCAAAACCTGTCAGATGAGGGTTGATGAGGTAACTTAACCTGTCAGTTAAGGATCCCATCATTCTCGTTAGAGTACCTGACAGATGAGGGTCACTCACAGCTTGTCCTTGCCTGTGGCGTTGTATTGACACCCTTCCAATTGGGGTTACAGATTGGACCCCAACTTAGTTATAATATCTTATTAGGGGCATGTCGGTTAGATGACTACCTCCTACAGTCTCAGTCTCAGTCTTCAGTAAAGAGCTCAGATAGTTCTACAAATTTCAGGACTGTCAGATACAGTCACTCAGCTTAGTACGAAACTTAGCTAGTTCCACTAGAATCAGGACTGTCAGACACAGTCACCCAGTTATCAGTTATATAAGTTATCAGTAATCTATGTCATTAGTAAACTCAATTTTCAGAATCCTTATGACTTCAGTTATAGTTATGTATTTATGCATGTATCCTTACGTAGTCATATTCATATTATTCAGTCAGTTTAGTTCATGCATATGAACTCTTACATTCAGCCTTACCTCACTTTGTGTACTAGTACATTCACATGTATTGACGCATACTTTTCTTTTGCGCTATGGTGCTTTATACCATAGGTTCGGACGCTCTGGTTCCCGATCACGCTTAGCAGCTCAGATATCAGTAGTCAACTCAGTGGTGAGTCCTCCTATTTTGAGGACATGAGTATTTCATTCTTTCAGTATTTCAGTACTTAGTCATTTTCAGTAGATGGAATTAGTTGGGGACATGTCCCATCAACTCCTTATTCAAACATTTTAGAGGATTTAAGACTATAGCATGTTCAGACAGTTATTTCAGACGTGGTATTATCATACCTTGTTTAGACGTTGTTTTAATCAGTATTGTTTAGTATTTTGAACCTTATGGTAAGTTTTCCACCAGATTTCTGCATTTATTTCAATTATATTGTTATTACAATATTACTATTATCCAGTGCTCAGTTACAGATATCAGTTATGGGTTAGCTAGTGGTCCTTCGGAATTGTTAGGACCGTGTAGCGTCCAGGGTACCAGACTCGGGGCATTATACCTTTCCCTCTCTTAGGATCATTCATGTCCGAATGAGAAGTTGGGATGCTTTCAGCATGACAATAGCAAGAATACATTCGAACCAAATGATAGATTGAAAAGGGAAGAAATTCAAACCTCAAGCACTTTCGTCCAACACGAAGAACAATAATGGGTACTTGGTCTTCATATCTTCCTCAACTAACCATGTAGATTTTTCCACCTTTTGATTTCACCAAAGAACCTTCACCGACGCTACATCTTTAGTCCTTAATCTACGAACTTATCTATCCAATATTTCAACCAAACTTCCTCAAGATAGTTAATCCAAAACGCCAACATCCTTAATAGGCACTATCAAAAAAGGATAACCCACACATTTTTTAGCATATACATATTGGAAAATGGGGTGAATAGAACAAAACTCGCTGGCAATTCCAATTTATAAAAAACATTACTAATTCTCTACACAATTTGATACGGACCAACATAACAAGGAATGATCTTCCCTTCTTCCCAAATATCATAACTCCTTTCAAAGGAGACACCTTCAAGAATACCCAATCACTAACTTTAAACTCCAACTCCTTTCCTCATACATCTGCATAAGACTTTTGGCGACTTTGAGAAGTCTTGAGTATTTCTTTAATCACTTTTACCTTCTCCATGGCTTGGTGAACCAATTCAGGACCAAACAATCTAGTCTCACCAACCTCAAACCACCCAATAAGAGACCTACACCTCCTACCATAAAGAGTCTTTAAAGGGGTCATCTGAATGCTAGAATGGTAACTGTTATTATATTCAAACTCAATAAAAGGTTAATGGTCAAAATAACTGTCCTTAAAGTCAATAACACAAGCCTTTAGCATATCCTCTAAAGTCTGAATAGTCTGCTCCTCCTGTCCATCCATTTAAGGGTGAAAAGTTGTGTTAAGGTTCAATTAAGTACCCAAACCTTTTCTAAAATGAACGCCAAAAGTGAGAAGAAAACTGCATACCTCGGTATGAAATGATGGACATTGGCGCCCCATGCAACTTCATAATCTCTTAAATAAACAATTTTACATAATCCTCTCCTGAATAGTTAATCCTCACAGGAAAGATGTGAGCAAACTGGTCATTCTATCCACAATGACCCAAATATAAGCATACTAAATGTGATATTGTTGAAGACCCATAACAGAATCCATATTAATCATTTCTCAATTCCGCATGGGCAACTCTATCTCTTGGGACATGTCTCCAAGGCTCAAGTGTTCAACCTTAACTTACTGACAAACTATACATTTAGACATAAAGTTTGCCACATCTTTCTTCATATTGTTCCTCCAATAGATTTCCTTTAAGTCATGGTACATCTTAGTTGAACCCAGGTGAACTATATACCTGGACTCATGAGCCTCAATCAAAATCCTTTCCCGTATCCTATCAACATCAGTAACACACAACCTTCCTTGATACCTCAGAATATCATCTCCCCCAATCTCGAAAGCCATAACCTTTTGCTAACCCACATCATCCATAACTTGCATGAGTATAGGATCCAAAGCCTATTTCTCCTTCACATTAGCACTAAGAAGTGATTTAACCATTTCTTGAACAATCATTCCTTCATCCTGAGAGTCTAAGAGATGCACTCCTAAGTTAGCTAATCAGTGAATATACTTCACCAATCCTTTTATCTCCTCATCAATTTGAGACAAGATCTCCATGGACAACCTGCTAAGATCATCAGCAACCACATTAGCCTTACCTGAATAGTAGTGCAAGCTCATGTCATAATCCTGAAGTAATTCAATCCACCTCTTTTCCCTAAGATTCAATTTCTTTTATTTCAAAACAAACTGCAAGATCTTGTGATCTAAATAAATATCCATATAGACCCCATACAAATAATGGCGCCAAATTTTCAATGCAAAGACCAGCGTTGCCAACTCTAAGTCATGGGTTGGTTAATTCTTCTCATGAACTTTAAGATTCCTGGAAGCATAGGCCACAACCTTACTATGTTGCATCAAAACACATTTAGTCCTACACGGTACATATCACAATACACAACAAATCCATTAGTACCCTTGGGAAAGGTCAATATAGGTGCAAAAGTCAACTTATCCTTCAACTTCTCAAAACTACCTTCACAAACATTGAACCATTAAAATAGAACCTTTTTATGAGTCAACTTTTCAACGGAGCAGCAATAGAAGAGAAACTCTACACAAACCTCCTAAAATATCTAGTCAAGCCCAATAAGCTCATAATGTCAGTTGGAGTCATAGGTCTAAGACACTTCTTAACTGCCTCAACTTTATATGGATCCACTTTGATCCATTTACTAGAAACAACATGCCTAAGAAAATCACAACATTCGGCTAAAACTCACACTTAGAAAATTTGGCATACAAATCTTGATCCTTAAGAGTCTGCAACACAATTCAGAGTTAATTGGTATAGTCCTCCTCACTCTTAGAGTATGCTAAGATGTCATCAATAAAGACTATAACAAACAAATCCAAAAACTGCCTAAACTCCCTGTTATTAAGATCCATAAAAGTAGCCAAAGCATTAGTGTACCCAAATAACATAATAAAAAACTTGTAATTGCCTTACCGGGTTTGAAAAGCAGTCTTGGGAATATCAACCTCTCAAATTTTCAACTGATGATAGCCTGAAGGAAGATCATTCTTAGAGAAATATCTAGCACTCTAAAGATATTCAAAAAGATCACCAATACTAGAAAGATGATACTTATTCTTTACCATAACCTTATTCAACTGACGATAGTCTATACACATCAAAAGAGACCAAGCTTTCTTTTGCACAAAAAGTAAGAAAAGAACCCCACGGAGAAACACTAAGACAGATAAAGCCCTTATCAAGAAGATCCTTCAACTGCTTTTTTAACTTCTTTAGTTCAATCAGAGCCATCCTATAAAGAGTAATAGAAATGAAATGGGTAACCGGTAGAAGATCAATCCCAAAATCTATTTCCTTATCGGGAGGAATTATAGAAAGATCATTGGGAAAAACTTCATAAAATTCATTAATCACAGGGATAGATTCCAATGAAGAACTTTCAGAGTCAGAATCCTTAACTCAAACTAGATGATACAGACACCCTTTAGAAATCAACTTCCAAGCTCTAAGATAGGAAATAAACTTCCCTTTGGGTACTAAAGAAGACCATTCTCATTCAATCATCGGTTTATTAGGAATTTAGAAACTAACCATTTGGGTCCTATAATCCAGAGAAGCATAGCATGAATGATGCTAATATATCCCCATGATTACATCAAAACCCACCATATCAAGCTCTATCAAATCCACCAATATCTCCCTATGAAAGATAGACACCACACAACCCCTATAGATTTTTCTAGCAACAATAGAATCATCCATAGAAGTAGACATAAAAAAGGGATCAAAAATATTTTTAGGACTAAAACCAAAGTGTACAGCCACATAAGGAGTCATATAAGATAAGGTAGAACTTGGATCAAGAAGACAATAAATATCACGAGAAAAGAGCTATAACATACAAGTGACAACATCTAGAGATGCCTTAGATTTCGGATGAGTAGCAAGTGCATAAAGATAATTCTGACCAGTGTCAGTACCAGAAATACCATCCTTTAGCATAGGAGCCAAAGAAGTGGAGACCGAAACCTTATTAGCTCCAATGGTAATTTTTGCTATTGGACAATTACTCTGCAAATGACCACGCTGACCATAATTGAAACACAAGTTCCTCTCCTCCTCACAATAACCACAGTGGAGTTGCCCACAAAAATAGAAAATAGGATAAGGTGGAGATGACTGAGCTTCACTAACTTTATATTGTGAACCCTGTGCATTAGTACCACTGCTGGTCTAAAAGTGATAATCACCAGAAGGCTTATGATAAGACACTAATCGTCGAATAAGAAATCCCCTAATTATTTTTCTTGGTCCAATGTCTACCATATCTCACACTGTTATGCTAATCTGTACCAATCTCTAAATATATAAACTCCATGCTCTTCCTTTCCCCCATTTTTGTCTGCTTCTTGTTCTCATCTTCTTCCTGCTTGTAATGACCTGAAATTTGATGAAATGTGTAAAATTTATAATTTTGTGTGATTTGACTATTTTACCCCTCATCAAAGTTGTATTACGGTATTTCTGGGGTGTGGGGTAATTGCCATGGTTCCCAATGCATTTTGGTACCACTTGTGTGATTTGTGGCTGTGGAGGCTTTGAGAGGCTTATTTTGGACTTTTGTGGTTATATTTTAATTTGTGCGATGAATGACTGAACGAATTACGCCAACAAATCTACAATAGTAATTTTAGGGTGACAACATATTTGGTAGGATTTTACGGCTTTTAAATCTCATTTTAATCATCGGTTTAGAAAATTGTGACTTTGGATTTCAGGAGTCAACTCTTTGAAAACGATGTTTTTTTGAAAATTTGATACCACCATTGTGCTTGGGGCATCAATTTAGTTTGGTTACATAGTTTTTTCATGTATATCTGATTCCAAAAAAATCTCGAACACCCCGTCGAAGTCTGTTTTGGACTTAAAAATTTGATGGACTAGGTTAACTAGTGCATAAAGGGTAAATCTCATTCCAGGGGTAAGATTTATACATTTTTGTTCTTGGTAAATTGGTGCAGTATAAAAAGCCCTTCTTACCCAATTTTTGTTCATTCCTTCACTTACCCGTTTAGAGTTATACCCTTAAATAGTATGATATCATAAAAGTGAAGCTTGTCAGTGCTTGGAAAACTATATTAACATCTATGTATTAATTCCCTTATGGATTTAAGGTGAGATTTGTTTCCTTTCTTACTTTGATTCTTGATTTAATAGTTCAAAATCCCATAAACCTTATTACTTGATTTATCCACAAATTTCACTTATTTTCACTTGAATAATGTTCCTAATCCTATAATTACTTATTTTTCCTCAATTTCATCTTCAAACCAACTTCAATTCTTAATTTTAATATGAATTTCAAATACTTTACCCGGTAAAGCTTTAAAATGGTTTTTTTTTAATTGAACCTCATTTTTAACTCAATTTGACTTGGATTTTCAACTATAGGTTTCTAAACGAATGGAAAACACATTTTTATAATAAAGTTCTAATTTTTTCCTTCTTTTTCGAAAATCCATTTTGAAAGTCTATTTTAACCCCAAATTAAAAGTAGGCAATATGGGCATCGTTAGCTTTATTTTGATGCATAGATTCTATATTTCTTTATTTAGTTAATTTTGGGACCATTCGTGGGAAGTAGGGCTTCGAGATTAAAGTGTTGCGGAACGATTTTGACCTTTGAGATAGGTTATGACTTAACTCATTCAAACTAGGTTGGGCAGTAAATATTGGTATAAAATGCATGTTAAGGGTGGGAACTAATCATGAAAAATGTCTATCTATATGTTGTGCTCGTAATAATTTAATCTGACATATAATGTGATATGTTTGACCGTGCAGGGTCTTATGTGATGTTGATAGCCAAGAATACATAAGAATAATTGTATTGTGCTGTTATAAATGCTTATTATGGTGCCTTTGTCATATTGTGATATATTCATACTTTGTGGGTATTTGAATCATGTGGGAAAATTCATGGATGAATGGCAATAATAAGTGTATATTGTCTCACATGGTTATGGAAATATATCATTATTATTGGTTGTTAAAATACTCATTTTGAATGATAGGAATAGTGCATCATCATTTTCATAGCATTATACGAATCATTTAACTTGTTTGTTTTATTGATTTACATATATGCTTGTTGCCATGTACTTGGTTTGTGTCTTATGCTATGTATGTGATTTGAGAAACATGGGAAATACTAGAAATATACTAAATATTGGTATCAAATACTACATATTATGGACCTTCTTCAAAGTATTATGCCAGAGAAGACTCGATGACTGTGTGTCAACCTCGATAACTGTGTGTCAACCTTAAGGCTATGTACAAACCTCATGTATCATCATCAAATTTATTATCTTATACATTGAATTTGTTTTATTGTGATTGATGCTGTAATTGGATTGCCATATTGACTTATTATATGCCTACATGGTCTATATCCTGTTATTTATACTTTACCATATTGTATATACATGTTCTTCTGTGTTTCTACTTGCATATGATATAATGTATACTTGTGTTCTACATACTGCATTGTTGTTGTAATTGTGATATATTAGAATTGTTAGTGCACGCGGTATGAGCTATCATTGTGGGACATTTTCTTATTGCTAGTAATGTACCCTTGGTGTGTATTTTGTATGTTTTATGTTCTAATTTTCTCGGTTGACCTATTATACCTATTGAGTACAAGTGGACCATACTCACTCCTACTGTATCCTTCTAATGTAGATTTAAGTTCGGGTGTGCCCCATGTCGCTTGACTCGGGCAACTATTGGAGCTTTCAAGGTAGTTATGATTTTCAAGCATCCAGATATCTTTTGCTACCTTTATTTATAGGATATGTCTTTACTTTTATTTCAGAGAGAGATTTTCTCTTGTATTTAGATAGCTCAGGTATTTCCTTGGATTAGAGTTGTACTAGATACATTCTAATTATTTTCAATCTTTTAAAGATGGATTCACTTTAATTCTTTCAAACTTAAAGTGATAAATTAGTACAACAACTAAATCCTCAAGAAATTGATTCGGTTAAGGTATCAATCATGAAATTAGAGGGTAAGTACTCTGATCATCTTGTAACCCTTCTCTTTTCCCAACACTAACTTCTTTGTTCAAGAAAGTTATGTTCATGGGCACATCCCTCAAATTTGCAACCAAGAAGAATCATTAAACTAAAGAGAAGGTTATATAATTAAAATTATTTTCAAGGTTTCATCAATCCCACAACCCTAACATTGAATTACACCAAGGCTTCCATAACCAGGGTTTTGGGTGCTTTAGACACACATAATTAAGGAGAATGAGATTGCAATATATATTTCATAAACAATTTTGAATCAACTTACAAATTTAGAGACATTTCTCCAATCCCAAATTACAAGTAACAATAGTGAAATCCCTATGCTCTCAACTTGTTTCTCAAATAATTTTACATTACAATTTCAACCAATGTTCAAAAGAGGCCTAATTTAACCCTAAGTTGGGTATTTATAGGCTCCGAGAAAGTTTGAATTTAAAATTTAAACTCAGGATGCCGCGTTATCACCGATGGTATGCCTGATGATCCGTTATTAGTTATTCAGTTCCATACTGTCTTGCTGTTAAGGTCGATGGTCAGTGCGATGGACCATCGCAGGTCTGACGGTCCATCATACCTCCCATCTCTAATCTATGAAAATTAATTAGTTTTGCTTAACATGTGATGACCAAGGTGATGTCCCATCGCTGGTCCAACAGTCAGTCGCTTTGACTGTCGCCCTCCACCAAATATTCTCTTTTCTGTCCAAGGGGTGATGGCTATACTGATGGTCCATCGCAGGTCTGACGGTCCATTATTTGGTCCGTCACAGCCATCCAGTACTAACTTTTCCAAGTTATTCTTGCTCCTGAGTTTGTTTCCTGAGAACAAGTAAAACAAGCATCAAACACCTCAATAGTTTCTAGAAAACTAACAATTATCCTTCGTAAAAAAAGCAACTTGTTCCATCAAATACTGGAACATCACCTTCCATACTTCCCATCTTATCATCAATTACATCCAATCTATGAAAACACCAATAATTATGGACCCTGATGTAACATCTCCCAAAGGGCCTTGAGATTCACTTTTGATTGTCATGAGACCTATTTAAAAAAAAAACAATATTAGTGTTATTTAACTGAAATCCTCACAACACTCGTGTTTGCACACTTTAGTTGCCTTCTAATTAGTTTTGCTAAAGTTGAATCTTGCCTAGTTCTGAAGGTGTGTCAAAGTGTTAATTTCTACTCTTGGTTAGTATGGATTTTTATTTAATAAAAAATGGATAGATCATTTAAACTAACAAACTTGAATCAAGAAGCTAACTACAAAATTAAAAAGAGAAAAACGCAAAAGAAGAAGCACACAAAGAAACAAACTCACGAACTAATCACAAAAAGTAGAAGAATTACTTGTTGTTGATTAGTTGTAAGAATCAAAGAAGAGTGTTGTGGATAAAAAACTAGTTAACAAGTAATTAAATATGTTAATTAGATATTAAGTAGTTGAGGAATCGAAAGAGAATAAAAAAGAATGAGTTTAGAAGGAGTAAAAGTTTTGACATATAGAATAATTTAGGGGTGTTTTAGTTTTGTTTCCCAGTTTTGTAATAAAAAAAACTCTCTGAATTTGAAATCACGCACTGGGGGGTATCTAGCGAAGAGTTGGAGTCAATTTGGGAGCTGTTGGCTTGCATGGAAGCCTATGACTGGGAGTGGAAGTCGTGCTTCACGCGACTAAATAAGGTGGAGCCGGCTTTATGCAACTAAATAAATGTTTTTGATGGTTGGGCTGATGCGAGACCAGCTGAAAGTTACTGGTTGGTCCACCTAATTAGCTTAAATCTCTGTTTTCCAAATTTTCATATTTTTTGTACTTTTTGGCCCACCTTATCTAATTTCAAACCACAAATAACTCTCAACACCTTTCAATTGGGAATTTGAATCTAAATAATTTTCTGCTCCTACCTCATGAACTTATGAAGAACACTATGAAAAATCAATCATAAATCCCAACTCAAAACTTCACCAAATTCTCCAAATTTTAGGAGTATCTCCCCCTCTACCTAGAGAACTAACTCCACTAATTTTGAAACTCCAATTCAACTCCAATCAAAAGATTCATTTTCAAAATTTTAAAAGCTTCAAACCCTTAAAACCCAACAATGGTAGATTTCTCTTCCAAACTTCAAAAGACAAGAAATATTGAAAATAGACCCAAAACACACTAGGGAACAAAAATCTAGCTTTAAAAAATAAGAAATCAAACAAAATCAAACAAGAATTTTTTTTGTTGGTCATTTTTTTGAAATATCATAGTTTCAAGACTAGGTTTGTGGAAAAAAACCTATTCCAAAGCTTTGATATCAATTTGATGCAAATTAGTCCTAAGAAATCCTAATTAACAACAAAATTAAGAAGATAGGAAAATCAAAGACTAAGAACCCTAATTTGGAATTAAGAACAAAGAAAAGAAAATATAGGAGATTAGACACAAATTAGGAAATCAAGAGCAGCATGGGTGTATTAAACCCAAAAATCTCACTTGATTAATCCACAAAAACACCTAACCTATGATGAAGACCAACAATGAAAATCAACTTGTAACCTCCATTTCTAAACAAAGTTTAACCAATCTCTCAACTCTCAAAGTGGAGTAATTTCAGTATTCAACATCAACTAAAAAAACTCCAAAATAAAAAGATTTATTATTCATACTAGCCTATAAAAAAAAGGAACTACTATTTATTACTGTTCCACCCTTAATAAATTAAGGGCCTTTTTTGGTGTTTTAATTCATGATTTCAAGAAATCAAGTCATCAATTCTTCGTTGACCTCCAACATGTGTTTCCATGATAAGGCAATAAAGTAAGCTCCAACTCTTCCCTCTTTGTACATAGTCCTTGTAAGTCTTGAAGTTCTCTTTCTTGACTCCTTGTAAATAGTCTTGAGGAAAAATTATTTACATCAAGGCACCAACTCATTCAAATGGTAAACTAGCATGTACTCCCTAGTCTTTTTCAGATACTTTATTATATGCTTAACTGTTGTCTAGTGTTCTCTTCTAGGATTAGACTAAAATATACTAACCATGCCTACAGGAAAAAACATATCAGGTCTAGTGTACAACATTGCATACATGAAGTTTCCCATAATTTATGCATAAGGAACTACCTTCATGTTTTGTATCTCCCCATTAGTCTTAGGAAATTGATTTTTAGAAAGAGAAATTCCATGTCTAAAAGGAAGAAATCCTTTATTGGAATCATACATGCTGAACCTGGTAATAATCGTATCAATATAAAGAGCTTGAGATAAGTCCTACATCCTTTTTCATATTATCACGTAGAACCTTAACTCCAAAGATGTGAGTAGTTTCTCCTAAATCATTCATATCAAAATTACTATATAACCATTCCTTAACTAAATTTAACAATTCCACATTATTTCCTATGAGTAAGATATCATCTACATACAATACTAGAAATATTACTTTGTCTGTGTTCAACCTTTTGTACATACAAGCCTCATCAAGACACTGCTCAAAATTAAAAATCTTAACTGCATTGACAAACAAGAGTTTCATGCGTTAAAATCTTGCTTAAAACCATAAGTGGATAACTTAAGCTTGCACAACATATGTTCTTTCCCTTTTTCAATGAAATCATCCGGCTACTGCATAAAAATGATCTCATCAAGACTTTCATTAAGGAAAGTTGTCTCGATATTTATTTTCCAAAACTCATAATCATAATGAGCAATAATGGAAAAGAGAATTCTAATAGACTAAAGCATGGCTACTGGAGTAAAGGTTTCTCATAATCCGTTCCTTCTTTTTGAGTAAATCCTATTGCAACAAGCCTAACTTTGTAACTTTACACTTTTCCATCTACTTCTCTATTTTTCTTGTAGATCCACTTGCATCCAATGGATTTGAATCCACCTCTAGGTAGTTCTACAAGATTCTAGACTTGATTGAAGTATATGGACTCCATTTCTAATTTCATAGTACTAGTTTATTTTTCTACACCTTTATCTTGTAGTTCTTCATCGTACTTCATAGGCTCGGTATTCAACTCTTCAGATATTCTGTCAAAAGACTATCCTAAAAGTACATACCAAGATTATTTTTTATCTCTCTCCCACTACAGTGAGGCACAGCAGTTGTAAGGATCGATGTAGAGGTAACTGTGTTAGCCTTCGAAGTCTGTGTTTTAATAATGACAAACTAACAAGTGGATCTTTGCAGGACATTGAAGACTACTAATAAAGGAAGCCAACTCCAGGAATGGAAAGACATCAACTTATGATCCGCGGCATCAAATAAAATCAATCAGAATGATAACAAATGGAAAGAGAATCTCAGTCCCATAAGTCTCGACAAATCAAATCAATCACGGAGAATCTCTGGCCCAAAAGTCTTTACAAATTAGATAGATAATGGATAAAGAACAATAAGAAAAGATCACAAGCACATTTGGAAAATCATCAATCTATATAAGACCAAAAAGAAAAATAGATCATAGACATATCTGATATGGACGTGATCCAAATCCCTATATGGATATATCTGATATGGACATATCAAATGGCTACATTTCTCAATCAAGGAATCAATTTAAATTCTTTATTGAGAAGAAATCTCTTGGGTTTCCTTATGTAGAGTAATAGACAAAGACAATAAAAGATGAAGACTGAAGACAAACATGGGTTATTCAACTTCAAGGAGAAAAATCAAAGTGTCTCAATCTTAGTCTCACAAGGCTTTGTAACTTTTAGTTTACAATTGTTATATAAAGAGTAGGATTGAGTCAACTTTGGAACATCAACTGAAGTTGTGTCACAAGATCTGAAGAGCAAAATAAGTCTTCAGAACTTGTTTCGTTTCATTATACTCGAGCTCGACATTGAACGATCTACAAAAACTTTGAAACCTAAGGGGACTGGAAGTAGGAACCACATTGGTGTTCCAAACCAGGATAAATCTCTGTGTCTTCACTTTTTTTTTAACTATTTATTTGCTTAATTGTGTTAAATCTAATTTGTTTTGTGAAGTGCACTGATCTGCAGGTGAGTCGACTGAAAGAAGTCAGTAGTCGACTCACAGAAAAATTTTAATTCACCCTCCCTCTTGAATTTCAATTGGTATCAGAGCAGGTTTTACCAACAACATTGCTTAATCGAAAGTGATCAAAGATCAAATAGCCAATAATCAAATTCCTGGTGCTCTTGTTCAGGATGGTCATTCCTCCATAAGAGCACCATACTTTAATGGACAACATTACTCTTACTATAAAAACAAGTTTAGAATCTTTGTCCAATCAAATGACTTCTAAGCCTGGATTTTCATTAAGAAGGGTCCAAAGATGATTCTCGGACTTAAAGAGAAGTTAAAGGACAAAGACAAAGAATCTAGAAGTTCTGACATAGAAGACCTTGAAAGCTTTGAGGTCACTAAAGAACATCAAGAGCTAATACAAACTAATGCACGTGCTATAAGTTTACTTTTTTGTGCAGTTAGCGAGGAAGAATACGACAAGATATCAACTTATGAAACCGTAAAAGAAATGTGGGACAAATTGGAGGTAACCTATGAAGGAACTACCATAGTCAAGAAATCAAAAATTGCTTCTCTGGTCAATAAATATGAGCTGTTTAAAATAGAAGAGAATGAGGACATTGAAACAATGTTTGCCAGATTCAGTAAGATTCTGTGCCAACTGAAATCACTGAGAATGATCTATCCACACAACCTGCAAGTCCAGAAGTTGGTCTAAAGTCTCCTAAAGATTTGGGAAACCAAAGCTGTCATTCTAGAAGACGGAGATCTTCAAAACATGACATATGACAAACTACGAGGTAACATTATTGCATATGATAAAAATTATATTAACATGTACCATAAGGAGGAGAACAAAAAATTAGTAGCCTTCAATACTGCTCCAACCGAAGAAGTGAACATTCTTGAGAGGCTAATAGTAAAGGAATGACTCTCATAAATCATGGAGTAAGGAAAATCATTAGACAGAGATAGCGAAGATCCCAAGGAACTAAGAATGATGATTCCACTAAAAATGATGAATACTGTTATTACTATAGAAAGCCTGGGCACTTCAAACAGAACTGTCCAGAATTAAAAAGAAAAACATCCAGGAAGAACCAAAATTTTAGAGCCTGAAATAATGAAGATGACACCAAAGAAAAAACAGAGGCTGTCAATATATGGTTCATGGCAACAGGTGAATCTAGTGAAGTAAGACAACACGACTGTCATAACTGTAATATTCTTCAATCCAACTTGGATATTATAACCGATGAGATTTAAAAAATCATAGATGTATATAATTAAATAGCTCAAGAAAAGAACAGTTGCGAAGCACGATTTAAATGAAAACTCAAAGAGGAACGATGAAACTGACAAATAGAAATTGAAGCATATCAAGTTGAAATTGACCTACTTTATGAAGATCTTGATGATGAAAAAATAAAATTAAACAGTTTTAAGACATCCCCGAGACACATTTTCGTAAGATCAAATTCCTTCAAAAATAATTCAAGTTCCTCGTCAGGATCGTTTAAATCAACTAAGACCTCTTTCTCCTCTCGAGGACCCATCTATTTTATTTGTGGATAGAGAGGGCACAAATCCTATAGTTAAAGGCATAAGTATAAAATCATGTGGGTTTGGAAGCCCAAAGAAAGCACATCTAACCCGCAAAGACCCAAAACTACTTGGGTACCTAAGCAGAATGAATTTTCTTATTTTGCAGGAACATGTCTGCGAAAACCATAAGAAGGATATATGGGATCCTGATGGTGGATGTTCCAAATACATGACCAGAAAGAAAGGAATCTCCTCTTCTTTGAAGAATGCAGGTGAAAGATCAATCACATTTAGGGACAACGCCAGAGGCAATGTCACTATAGTCAATTCAGTAAAGCTCAGTTTCTCATACGAATCTACCGAAGTATGCTTGGTAGATGGACTCAAGTATTACCCACTTAGCATCGATCAACGGTGTGACAACAGGTTTGGAAACTCCTTTAAACAAAAAAATGGTTCATAAAAATGACAACATACTTTATCTCTTTGGTGAATGCCAAAAATGGAAAAGAGCATATGCAGCGTGTCACATCATCAACAAATGTTTCACCCATAACAGTACAACAATAAAGAACAAGTACATGATTTACAATCCAGAGATAATGTTCGCAAAATCTCTGAGCCATCACAAGACGAGTCAACTATACCCCCTTCAGAATCAACTTCTACATCTGAAACGACCAAACTGGAAAAAAGTAAGATATAAAGCTCAAGGATATTCCCTCAAACAAGGTACTGATTTCAATAAAATCTTTGTCCCCATCAGAATCAATATGAATTATTATTATCAGTTGTTGCCCTCAAATATTTTAAGCTGTTTCATATGATTTATCCATGAAGAAATTTTGAAGAGATAACTTTCAGAATTTAAAAATTTGTTATACCCAAAACTTTGTTTTTAAACTGCTAAAGCACTCCACAGTCTTAAGCAAGATCCAAAGTCATGGCATGAATAATTGAGTGCTTTTTTTTTTTTTTAAAAGGGAGTAATTTTGATACAGTTCTAAGTCTTAAAATTGTTTTAATTTTAAAGTCTTCTTACTATACATGTTTTAATATTATTCCTGAAAACTCTAACATATTCTTGTGAGAATTTTTCTATTTTGATAAAAAAAATTATCACATGAGTGATGCCCCAAGTTCATAACTTAGCAAGGAGAAAACTTTAGTTGACTTGCCAACAACTGGAGTAGTATACACAACCTTTGGAAATTATTGTACTTAAATTCTATGAATCATGCGTCAACTACTTGATTTTACTTTGTCTTTTTTAGTCTGTTCCTAGAATGTGTGACAATACTAGTGTTGTTAGTCTACCTAAATATTTTGTGCATCTAGGGAAAAACATATTGTCATTAAGTATTATTTTATTCGTAATCATGGAGAAAGTGGGGATATTTTCTTATTGATCCAAAAAATTGCAGGTAGATTTTTTTAAACCATTGCTAAAAAAAGATCTTATTTTCTCAAAAAAAGATTTGGCATTAACGATTTATGAGTCATATTTTTGGACACAAATCTAGTCCAATTTTACCTATTTTACCAAAAGAAGTCTTTTCAAAAGGGAATTCATTATTAACTTCACTATTTCCCACGCCTCCTCTGCCACACTTTTCTCTTCCCCATGCATTATCACCTCCATCAGTCTCTCTTCACTTCACGCCGTTTCACTATCCTTCTTTCTTTCCCTTCTAAACAGTCGACTCTTTCCCTCTTGCTTCTAAGTTCTCTTAACCGACTCTTCTTCTTCTTCTCTCAACCTTTAAATCTCATCTCCTTTCTCTCTCATGACAAAGACTTTCTCCATGGCCAACGTATCTAGAATCTCTTCCAATGATCCTATTCTTCTCTCTTAGTCATTCGATGAATCCTTATCTCAATCTACTTTTCTTAAGAGATGACGACCCCCTTCCATCCCCATCTCTTTTGTCAAAAAACCTCATCCAAATCCTTCTAACTCCCTCCCTCAAAAAGAGATACACCAATTCTAGACAAACTCTCACAAAGAAAAATTCCACTCTTTTGAAAATTTATCCATCATACCAAGTCACATCGTCAATCTTAGTCTTTTAAAAGATGTCGCTTGCAATGTTAGTCACTTTTCAAATTTTAAGTTCTATCCTTACTTTTTTGCCTCTGCGAACTGCTAGTTTATGAAGACCCTATCCACATGTTTTATGCTAATCTCTGACTTTACCCAAATAGTGGTGAATTCGAAATTCTTATGCTAGGCACATGAATTATCTTAAACAACTTCCTGTTTGAAAATATTTTGATACTAAGTTTTCTGGTGTGGTCCCTTTTATGAACAATAACGGGCCTGAGGACTTTGAAGTAGGTTTTGAGAAATCCAAGAAATTTTTGTCTGACCCTGACTTCGTGTCAACCAACTTTGGTCCCCTGTCTTTAGGTTTTAAATTTTGCATAATGGCTCAGATCATTGCTACCACTCTAATTCCACGAAAAATATCCCTAAGTGACGTCACATGTCATAATGTCTTCGTGTTGTACTGTCTGGTCGAAAAGATCAAAATGAATTGGGCAACCTAGATACGAGATTACATGCTTGAGAGTGAAAGGAAAGTCCATGCCTCTGCCAGTTTGCCATACGGGCTACTCATCACCCGGATCCTTTTATTATACTCTATCGATTTTTATGTTTATCCCCCTATAGAATTTGTTGCAACTTATGATTCAAGAATGTTTAGCAACATGGGGTATGTCCTGGTGGAAGATGAATGGTACAAGAAAGAGTCTTCCCGTGCTAAGGCTAAACCTCCAAAGGTAAGTAAACCTACTTCCAACTCCTCTACCTCTTTGTTAAAGGAACTTGAAGAACTCGAGCAGTGGTTCAAAGCCATTAAGGAAGGTGTCATGCAACTCTAGGAGTCTACCACCAAACTCCTGGATCTTGGAAAAAGTACAAGATCTGACACAAGTGTGGTCCGACTGGCACTCGATGGGCTCAAATCAGAAGGAGTCAAGTTATTCTCTTGAGTGCTATCTCGCATGAACTCTTTCAATTCCTAAGTCTCTTTCTCAAATGACGATCTGTCTTTCTCTGTTCAAACCTCCTACTCCTCCTTTGACAAAAATGTTGAAAAATCCTATGACAAGTTTTGCCATAATATGCATAATACCCTAACCTACTTCCTGGTGAAACGGTGAATTATGAATTTTTATTCAAAGGGTGTTCTTGTCCCTTATGTTGATGGGTTGTAAGATAATTTTTATCACACTATCTAACATATTTTTTTGCACTGCCTAGTTAATAGATTATGACTGTCCATGTTTGTCAATTGTGTTGTTATGTCTATCTATTTTTTTTTTCACTGTTTTTCTTTTTTATTATGCCAAAAGGCGGAGAAAGACAGGAACAACATCACAAAAATTAGGAAGCACCCATCAGTAAGGAAGAACAAGTCGACAGTCGACTTTCGACACACAAAGATTGACTGGTACTCAAGAAACTTGGGACAACAGAAATGCTCACAAGTCAGGGGGAGAAAGTCGAATTTCGGTACACAAAGACCGACTAATACCCAAAGAAACTTGGGATAACAAAGATGCTTACAAGTCAGGGGAGCAAGCTAACAGATAGAAAATTCAACTGATGTTTACTTTTGTTTGTCATTATAAAAAAGAAGGATGTTAGCCTCCGAAGTTGATATTTTAATAATGACAAACTAATAAGTGGATCTTTGCAGGATATTGAAGACTACTGATAATGGAAGTCGGCTCCAGGAATAGAAGGACATCAACTCACGATCCGCGACATCAAATAAAATCAATCTAAATGAGAACAAACGGAAGGAGAATCTCAGTCCCATAAGTCTCCATAAATCAAATCAATCACGGAGAATCTCTGGCCCAAAATTCTTGACAAATCAGATCAATAATGGCTAAAGAACAAGAAGAAAATATCACAAGAACATTTGGGAATCATCAATCTATATAAGACCAAAAGGGAAAATAAATCATAGACATATCTGATATGAACGTGATCCAAAGTTGTATATGGACATATCAAAAAGCTATATTCCTCAATCAAGAAATCAATTTAAATCCTTGATTGAGAAGAAATTTCTTGGGTTTCCTTATGAAGAGTAGAAATCGAAGACTATAAAAGATGAAGACTTAAGACAGACACGGGTTACGCAACTTCAAGGAGAAAAATCAAAGTGTCCCAATCTTAGTCTCACAAGGCTTTGTAACTTTTTAGTTTATAATTGTTATATAAAAAGTAGGATCGAGTCAACTTTGTAACATCAACTAAAGAGGTGTCACAAGATCTGAAGAGCAAAATAAGTTTTCAGAACTTTTTTTCTTTCATTGTACTCGAGCCTGACATTGAATGGTCTAAGGAAACTTTAAAATCCAAGGGGACTGAAAATAGGTACTACATTAGTGTTTCGAACCAGGATAAATATCTGTGTCTTTACTTTGTGTTTAACTATTTATTTGCTTAATTATGTTAAATCTAATTTATTTTGTGAAGTGCACTGATTTGCAGGCGAGTCGACTGAAAGGCGTTAGTAGTCGACTCACAGAAAAATTTCAATTCACCCCCCTTCTTGAATTTCAAACTGCACTATTAAGATCTTGTGGTTGAACCACATCATTATTTGGATTTTGAGTCTCATTGTTATCTTTATCACCTTGTGGTGTTGGGACATTATTGACTTCTTCCTCTAGTGCACCTTCGCCACTTTGATGCAATAGATTTTCAGGAACTTGTACTTGTAGAACTATATGTCTATTAACATCTATCCCACTACTAAAATATAATGGTATATGAATTTTGACGTCTGGAGTTTGGATTTGATTTTCATTATCGTCAGTAGGTTGATTCGTCGTCTCTTTGCTTAATTTTCATAAAACTAGTTTACTTTATGGAATGTGGTTTGTTATAAAAAAATTTCTAGAAATTTGACATTGGTACTTACAATGACCTTTTTGTAGGATTGTAAAATAGACCATCTTTCGTTTCTCTAGGGTACCTAATAAAAACACATACTTCTGATCTTGATTTCAACTTTCCTGTCTTCCCTTTCAGTACATGTACTGGACATTCCCAAATACGAATATGTTTCAGACTAAGTTTATGCTCAGTCCATAGTTCTATGGATGTCAAGGTACCGACTTGGAATGAACTAAGTTTAGAATATAGTTTGCAATTTTTAGTGCGTAACCCCAAAATGAAGGAGACAAATCAGAGTAACTCCTCATAGATCAAATCATTTCTAGAAGAATCCTATTTCTTCTTTCTCATACACCACTCTTTTATAGAGTTCTAGGTGCATACATTTGAGAAGTAACTTCTTGTTCTGATAATTAACTAATGAATTCATTGGAGAAGTATTCACCACCACGATCAGATTGTAGGAACTTGATACATTTCTTATGTTATTTCTCTATTTTTGTCTTAATTTTTTAAAATTTTTCAACGCATTCAGACTTATGACGCAATAAATAAATATGTTCATATTTTGAGTAATCATCATGAAAGTCACTAAATACTGATAACCACCTCTCGCTTGGACGTTCATTGGGCGATACAAGTCAGAATGAATTAACTCTAATTTATCATGTGCTCTATTTTCTTTTGAGGAAAAATATCCCTTAGTTATTTTTTCTTTTAAACAGGATTCACATGTTGGTAGTGCCTCCACTTTTAATAAACCTAAGGGTTAATCCCGAACCAACCTCGAAGTCCTATTCAAATTTATGTGACATAGAAGAAAATGTAACAAATAAGTTTCATTAATTTTAGAAAAATGTTTTCTTTTACTTGAAAGGTTAACATTATTTAGCCCAATCGTTTGTTACAGTTTGAGAGAGACATTAATAATAAAAAAATCATCAATCAATGTACCAACAGAGATAAATATTTATTATAGCTAATGAAACAATCATTATCAGAAAAATTAACATCATAACCATATCTCAAATCTCTAGAAACTGAAATCAAATTTTCTCAATAGCAGGTGCGTATAATGCATCTTTTAAAATCAAAATTCTATCATTACCAAACAAAATATTAATGTTTCCTAATGCTAAAGGTGGAGCTGCTGAACCATCATCCTGAAAAACACTAACTTTACCTCTATTCAGCTTACATGTTTCTTGAAACCCCAACAATGTAGTGTTGATATGATTAGTGGCTCCTGAATCTACACACCATGATATGGTAGAAACAACCGCTAAACACGTTTCAACGACAACTAAAAGTGAATCCAACTTATTTTTCTGCTTGCCTAGAAAAACAGGATAATGTGTCTTTCAATGGCCTAACATCTTGCAATGAAAATAATTGTCGTTAGGCTTTTTCATTCCATCAGTTAGAGCTACAACTTTCTTCGTATTGCGGGTCTTTTTTTCTTCTTTCCACCTTTCGATTTAAAAGTAGAAATTTTCTCATCAAATGATGACTCTCAAATTTATTTTAACTCAAAATAGTGCTGGAGGTAAAAGAAGACATATTGAATCTGAAACTGAAAAACTGTACAATAGATCAAGAACACAGTCATATAAATATTGAATGGTTAAATGCAACTCATCATTTAAATATATATTCATGCATCTCAATTAGCCAATCAATGGGATTGGAGAACTACTTATGCAATACATATATATAATGACCGATTATTCACTACATAAACCTTTACAGACCTAACTTAGATGGAGAGTATATTGTTTGTTTAAGTGAAAATTTAATCTAATTACATTAATCCAATCATATATTACTCAGTTTAGGAGAATTAATACATATTATCAAACTAGCAATTAAATATGTAATGACTGATATCAAATTCATCCAATATAAAAAAAGGTCTAAGACAACACAAACATAATACTTCATTATTTATTTAATCTCTTAAAATATATGGAGATAAACCCTTGTAACCAAATAAAAATTTCTGTCTAAATTTTATATTAAAAGAAAATTTTCAGGAAAATTACATCAAGGTATCCAGTTGATTCAGTATACCATCTCTTGAGAGTAAATAAACACATAATGAATATAGTGTTGCAAAAATTACTTGAACATTATTACTGTATAGATATTTGTGCGACTAGAAAAACTTCTAGAATTAATTTTGTCCTATATAACTTCAGCAATCATGGATCATTGATCGTTATAAACCAAAAAAATTCTTCAATAAGAATAATCAGGTAGAGTTGGATAAGTTCCCAGTTCTCACTGGCTCATGATTCACGTGAGACGAGAAAAATATTTTCTTCGTTTAAAAAGGAATGACCTACTTTAACTTAATAAAAAGTTTAAGAAAATAAAGAAGATTTTTAAATCTTGTGACCTTGAATTAAAGTTGTGTCAAATGTACCAAAATGCACTTTAATCTTGTGGTCCTAAACATGTCATGTGAAAATTTAAAATTAAAGTATTGCCAAAAAAGGAACGAATCATTCTTTTTTAAACGCACTAAAAAGAAAAATAAGTCATTCTCTTTTAAATGAATAAAGTAATAAATATCCAACACTAATTTACTTGGACAAAAAATAATTTTCTCTTATAAAAAAACATGCACTAGTTTCAAGAAAACAATTTGTCTGGTTCTCTTCACATGAAAGAACCCAAACATTGAATCCAAAAAAATATTCAGATTATTGTTTGATTCATAATGCATTCGGCTTTTTTTTTTCAAAAAAAATAGTTATTGGCTATTTTATTTTAACCAATCACAACATGTGATTAGGAAAAACTTTGTCCACTTTTGCACAACGATGTTGCCGCCTGTTTCTAAACAAACAATATATCTTGTTTCATCAATTTATCCGTTAATAGCCAGAAATTCCATGAAACGTTAATATTGAATCATCCAAAAATATGAGAACAGTTCATAACAATGTCACGTACATATCGTGAATAGGTTATTTATAAAGATGGAAGCAAGGCTCGTAATGTCAATTGTTGAAAAATAGTATGCAATGAAAGTATATCAAAATCATACTGCTTACATGAATTAAAGATAACAAACATAAATATGTAGTTCACACAAAGCATGCTTAAAATTAACCAAGAAATATCTCTTAAAGTGTGAGTTAGCAGATATCTTGAAGCAAGTCAGTCTTCGAATCTTCGATCTTCTACCATGATCCCAAATTCACAATCGCACTCTCTCAAAACTTGGGTGGACAAGTACTGAATAGAAAACTGAATTTTTTGGCTAGGGATAGGGGAATTCCTATTTATAGAGATACTCTCTCAGTCCTAGGAGTGAAAGAAAAACATAGGCATATTTTTTCTTGAACAAGAAAAAGGCGATGGCTTCTCTTTAAAATAGATATGGGCACTATAGGGACCATAGAATTAATTATTGAGGCTCCCTATCTATAATCTATAATCTATATCTATATCTATATCTATATCTATAATATATTAAAAGTGCGAAGAGCCTTAGAAATGTTGTTAATTTGAACTTTTTTTGTCCTTTATTAAAAGTCTTTGATTTAGATAAAATTATCTTTTCACTATTTTTTTCTAATATTCAATATTTATGGTAAAATCTTTCCTTATTAGAAGTCATCAGAATTAATTTTTTCTAATATTTAAGTGTTGAAAATTAATTAAATATATTTATGATAAAACCTTTCCTTATTAGAAGTTATCAAAATTAATGACAACTAATATCTTTTTCATTAATTTAATAATTCTAAATCAACTAAATTTGATTTTAATAATATTTGAAAAATCTAGAAATCAATAAAAATGCGTTAGAATAAGAAAAATTTAAGAAGTATCAATTTTAAAAGTTTTAAGTACGTAATAGGAATAATAAGAATGTAATAAGTGATTTTGTAAAATATATATGTGTTTATGGTAAAATATATGTTTATGTTTATATTATTATATTAAAATGTGAAGGATCTTTGAAAACTGAGTTAAACTTTTTAGACTTTACTAAAATTCTCCGCGACAGATAAAGTCATTAAATTTTAAATAGTCAAATATTACACGTACGGTTAAATGAGTTATGTAAATAATACAAAAAACTAATTTAAATTATTCTTACCATAATAAATTACAAATCATTCCTTCAAAAATTTGTAATTGCGCTACTTAATTTTTATTTTAAAAATTTTCATTAAACACTTATTTTAAAAAAATTCATTAACACTTATGTAATTTCCCATGTTAAGACTATAGATACTAATCAATAAATAAAGTTATCGACGAATTTAATATAATGATTAATTTCCTTTAGAGCAATGCTTAACTTATTTCATATGTTGAATTCATAAATCTACCGGTCGGATTTACAAATGAAAACTTATAAGCTTCTCATAAAAGGTGTATCGTTAATCTCTATACCGAGACATGGATTCCATCAACTAACTTATTATTTCACTAATATATACTGTCATCATCCAATCTACCAGGGATGTTGACCCATCTCAAAATATCATCTTTTAATAAATCAAAACAATAACTAATATATAGAGATCACAATAATTATGTCAAGATTGAGAATATAAGTACATTTAATAGTTTAGAGAGTATATTTTTATCAGTTAATTTAAAACAACTATCTCTACTTGATCCTGTTCAATGCATACAAAATGCACTAGCATGAGAGGTAGAACTATACATTCTCGTAATCAAGATAAATTACAGTTAATCTCGTGCTACAATCATTCTGATGGTTTGTCCAATTTTCCTTCTACGATTGTTAACTATAACTTTAACTTATAAGAATTGTTGATTTAATCTTCTGTATAAGCTAAACTCTATACACCAAATCATCTACTATATAAGTTGAGGATACATATATCATAATGATCTATTTAATATAATAATTTATTAAATCAAATAAATAAATAATCATTCGATAAATAATACTATATCAAATTTCATGGTTTGTAATATATACTAACAAATATTTCAATGGCCATTTATTGACGGATTGTCATTTGTTAAAAACAAAAGAAAATCAAATTAATGAAAACGGAAGCCCAACAAATAAACCAACAAATATTACCTTAAAATATAAAAACTAAAAATTAATAAATATAAAAACTAATAACCTAAAGTTCAGAAATCTAAGGAAATAAAAAAGAAATTATCTGGAAGTTAAAAAATATGATAAGTAATTGTAGGCGCCCGTTTGAAAATGTTAGTATATCCCAAGTTACAAAATGACAAAGACAAATCACACAAGAAAAGGAAATTCCGAGCAAAAGAAAGAATGATACAAATATAAAACGCGTTATTTACTATTCACACTTTACTTTTTGCCTTTTTAAATTCTACTAGTATTATCCTAGTGTTGCTCTAATAGTTTTTGTGCATAAAGTTTATTTAGAACTTTAGTCGACGAAGATTAATCTAATCGACTAAGATTAATCTAATCGACTAAGAATTTTTAAGGCACAGTAATGCAACTCCTCATTTTTTTAAGTATTTAGGGATTAAAAATTATTGTTTGTCACTTAAAGATAAAATGTTCTTATAGTTATCATCTCATAATTTGTTGTAATAATAATCTCACAATGAATTTGATTTGCTACTAAATTCGGAATATATTATTGGCCTAATGAAAGTTCTGGCATGAAATCATATTATAATTCGGAATATATAATCATATATATATATATATATATATAAAAGAGGGAGTTTGAGCAACTTCCCGTCGTTCTGCTTGCCGACAGTTAAGCTGCTTGCTCCGTGATTTTTTCTTATTATCCCTAATAAATTATTATATGTTATTTATGTATTAAAAAATTAATATAATATTAAATAAAAAATAATATAGATATTTATGACATGTCTTCTTCTGTTGCTTCAACCATAATTTTACTATATTGCCCCTAATAATTATTATAAGTCATCTAATTATTAAAAAATTAATATTAAAAAATTATTATAAAGTCATCTAAGTATTAAAAAATTAATAATATTTAATGTTAGTATCTTATATGATGTCTACTTAAATTTTTTTCCGACAACTAATTTTTATAGTAATTTTGTTATATTATTTCTAATTACTTATTATAAGTCATTTAAGACATATCTACTTCGCTGCTTCAATCATGATTTTACTATATCACCCCTAATTAATTATTATGACTATCTAAGCATTGTGCCATTTAAACTGAAATAGTAATAACTAAAATATTAAATTATTTTAAAAATATATAATTGACTACCAGTGTCCCAAAATTTTGGGCAAGTAGAGTAACATATATTATTTGAAAATTACATAAAAAGTAATATAAATTACAATAGTTAACAACTCAAAATATCTAAAGTAACATATATTATTTAAAAATTACATAAAAAATATTGTAAATTACAATATTTAATAGCTTAGAATATCTAAAAGGAAATAATTTGTTATATATTCAAAGAAATACGTAAAAAATATTATATATATATATATATCAATAATTAACAACTTAAAAAGTTTAAAAGATATAATATATTTGGTTGACTGTCGAAATTATATCAGTACCACTTAAATTGGAATAATAAAAAATATAATTGACTATCAGTGCCACAAAAGTTTGAACAAGGAGAGTTTCTCATGTATTATTTGAAAATTACATAAAAAGTATTATAATTACAATATAGTGAACAACTTAAAATATCTTTAAAAAAATTAATTTGTTACATTTTTTTTAAAAGTACTATAAATCACAATAATTAACAATTTAATTTTTTTAAAATATATAAAATATTTGGTTAACACTCAAAATTATATCAGTGCCATTTAAATTGAGATAGAAAAGAGTATTATAAATCTCAATAAAAATTTAAATTATTTTTAAAATATAATTGACTATCAATGTCACAAAAGTTTGAACAAGGAGAGTAACATGTATTATTTGAAAATTACATAAAATTATTATAAATTACGATAATTAACAACTTAAAATATCTAAAATATGTTAAAAATATAATTGTCTAAATTCTATTTGTGACACATAAATTGAGACAAAAAAATAACATATAATGAGGTTGTGCTGGCATGGGCCTTCGATATCTAATTTTATATAGAAAGATGAGTTCAAGAACAATCAAGGGAAAAATCATCTTTTTAATGTTTATGAAGCTCATTCCATGTGTGATCCAAAAGCATCCACTCTACTTCAAAATATTTTTAGAAACATCCGTCATTTTTCAAAACAGAAAAATCTTCAATTCTCCGTCTTCAAGTTACCGACGACAACACAATCACAATTGAAAATAATAGTACAGAGAAGAGATCTATTTTAAGCAAGGTTATGTAAGGATGATTCAATGTTGCAGCCCTTCCAATATCGATTCAATGCATAAGGTAAGAGTTTAAATATCGATTCAATAGTTGAAGGTATCACCGTATTTGTACTTTTCATACTATGTAGTTTCCTAAGATCCACGAATTAAAAAATCTTTTCTCTTTCGCCATCTACAAAGACTTCTCTAGAATAAACATATGAAAGATTTTAGAAACCCAAGCTATAACTACCTTGAATTTTGATGTAACCAATGTGTTTGATAAATTTCCAGTGAAAGATAAATGACACCAAGTTTATTAACCTGTTCTTTGCAGTCACTTAATGTCTTTACATAGTATTACTTGACTTCTACTAAGGATTACAACTCTGTTCTCTTTGACTGGTGTTTGCATTCATACAGAAAGAAGAAGTATGAAATCGATTAGAGTTTTTGGAGCAGCAGAACAAACACTGATCCTAATCTAGAATGAAAACAAGGCCATCCATGACTGACTCAAAAAACAAATGAAATTCGAAGAAAGACATTCAAACAAAACATTTGTTAACAATGTGATGCAAACATGAGCCAGGTACGGACTAATATCGAATATCTATTGTGGAGATTTATTTATATTTGATTTACAGTCTATACAAATATTTACGTACCCCTATCAGTATGGCACGATGGAGTGATTATGTGTGTGTAAAATAGTTATCTTAAGGAGTTACTTCCAAAATAAACTTCCCTATATAGTTGAACATATAGTAAATGGAACGCAAGTATGCTGATGATTACAAACAATAGAACAATATTCATATGTTATAGGAGTAGGCGTTGCAAAATACGAGGTGCATGGAGATAATTTTCAAAATTTTGGTGCCCTTTCTGTTAGGATTTTTGTCCTGATTTTTTTACCAAATTTAAGTTTTACTTTTCTTGAAAGAAAAATAAAAGTACTACCATAATTACTTTTACTTTTTCTGAAAGAAAAATATAAAACTTTTTCATATTTTTCAAACCTCTTTATTGGAGGAAAGGTTTTGGACATCTATAAATATAAGATCCCTTATCATACCATAACACAACAGAATCCACAATGTAGTCACAAAAGAGTATTGTTGAGGGAGAGATTTTCTCCCAATAGATTTTATATTTTTCAATATTAGTTTTCATATGTAGGCCGTTTAACCAAAATATCAATGATATGTTTTTTACTATTATGCTTTTCTTTGTCATCTGAATTATCGTTCACCCTCCTTATTAAATGTACCGCTCCATGTGGGGTTCCACCGATCCCTACTAGTCTTTCTCGGGCTTTCCGAACTGGTGATACTTATGCTTATTCGCCTCTGGGAGATATTTCCAATGCGAAGTTTGTCAGTCTATTCATATGGTTGCTCAATTAGTGGCATCACTTTCTCGTCACCTTGATCATGTTGGTCCTGCCATCAATTTATCCGAGGTTACCCGGGTTGTCCAGTTTATGAGGTTAAATCCCCCAACCTTTACAGGCTCTAGGGTTGAGGAGGATCCTCAGAGGTTTATTAGTGAGATGGATAAGATCTTTTAGGCGATGCATGATACTAATTCCGAAGGTGTGGAGTTTGCTGCTTATCAGTTGAAGGATGTGGCTTACCAGTGGTATAAGGAGTGGGAAGAGTTGTGGGGTGATGATGCTGAGCTAGCAGTGTGAAATGAGTTTTCAGGTGCTTTTCTAAATTACTTCTTTCCTCAGGAGTTGAGGGAGGCTAGAGCCAAATAGTTTGTGAACTTGAGGCAGGATAAGTTGAGTGTTAAGTAGTATGCACTGAAGTTTCAAAAATATCCCTTTAAACTCCGGAGTTGGTGTCCAATATGAAGTCCAGAATGAGGAAGTTCGGTTCTGGTTTGTCCCATGATTTGGTGTTAGAGTGTAAGGCTTTCATGCTGAATAATGATATGGACATCTCCACGCTTGTGATATATATACAGCAGACGGAGGATGAGAAAAGGAAGCAGTCAGAGATGACAAAAAGGCAAAGTAAGAAATTTAGATATACAGAGTAGGGTGCAGGTCAGCAGAACAGTGGGAGAGATGGAAGGCAGTGGACTAAGAAAAAGAATTGGGAAATCCTTGTTCGACAGCTAGTGGCCCTTATCCTAATCCTTTCACTGATTATCGGTTTTAGGCTAGCAGTGGTCCTACAGTTTCTATTTTCCTAATGAACCAATGATTGAATGGGAAAGGAGTTCCTTAGTAACCAAAGGGAAGTTTATTTCTCATCTTAGAGATCAGAAATTGATATCCAATGGCTGTCTATATCATCTAATTTGGGTTAAGGATTCTAACTCTGAGAGTCCTTCTTTCCAATCTGTCCCTGTGGTTAATGAATTTCCTAAAGTTTTTCTCGATGATCTTCTTGGAATTTCTCCCGATAGAAAAATAGATTTTGGTATTGATTTTCTATCGGGTACCCATCCCATTTCCATTCCGCCTTATAGGATGGATCCAGCTAAACCAAAAGAACTAAAAGAGTAGTTAAAGGATCTTCTTGATAAGGGTTTCATCCGTCCTAGTATTTCTCCATTTGGTGCTCCTATACTCTTCGTGTGAAAAAAAGATGGGTCTCTTCGGATGTGTATTGACTATCATCAGTTGAATAAGGTTATAGTGAAAAATAAGTACCCTCTCCATAGGATTGATGACCTATTCGACCAGTTTTAAGGTGCTAGGTGTTTCTCTAAGATTGATCTCTGTTTGAGCTACCACTAGTTGAAATTAGGGAGGTTGATATTCCCAAGACTATTTTTCAAACCCGATATAGACAATATGATTTTTTGGTTATATTATTTGGGTTGACTAATGCTCTGGATGCTCTTATGGATCTTATGAATCGGGTGTTCAAACAATTTCTAGATTTGTTTGTTATAATCTTTATTGACAATATCTTGATGTACCCAAAAGTGAGGAGGATCATGTCAATCACCTGTGAATTATATTGCAAACTCTTAAGGACTAGAAGTTGCATGTAAAAGTTTCTAAGTGTGAATTTTGGGTAAGTGTTGTGACCTTTCTCGAGCATATTATTTCTAGTGAAGGGATCAAGGTGATCCACAGAAAGTTGTGGCAGTTAAGAAGTGGACTAGACCCATGACTCCAACCGACATCAGTAGCTTTTTGGGATTAGCCGGGTATTATAAGAGGTTTGTGGAGAGTTTCTCATCTATTGCTACTCTACTGACCAAGCTAACCTGAAAAAATGTTAAGTTTCTATAGTCCAATGCTTGTGAAGACATTTTTGAGAAGTTAAAGGATAAGTTGACTTCTGCTCCTATTTTGACCCTACCTGAAGGTGTTGATGGGTTTGTTGTGTATTGTGATACATCTCATCTAGGACTGGGTTGTGTGTTGATGAAACATGGTAAGGTTGTATCCTGTGCTTCCAAACAAATTAAGGTTCATGAGAGAAACTACTTGACACCTGATCTAGAGTTGACGGTGGTGATCTTTTCTTTGAAGATTTGGGACTATATTTGTATTGGTTGCACGTGGATTTTATTCAGAAAATAAGAGCTTGAAGTATGTGTTTATATAGAAGGAATTGAATCTTAAGAAAAGAAGGTGGATCAAATTGCTTAAAGACTACGACATAAGTTTACACTACCATCTAGGTAAAGCTAATGTTGTTGCTAATTCTCTTAACATGTTGTCCATGGGGAGTCTGTCTCATGTTGAGGAGGAGAAAAGAGGGTTGGTGAAGGATATCCACAGGCTGGCTAATTTAGGAGTTTGCCTCTTGGACTTTGAGGATGGAGGAGTGATTGTTTGGGAATTGTTTAAGTAGTCTCTTGTGCTGAGGTCAAGGAGAAGCAAGTTCTATATCCCATACTTATGCAAATCAAGAATGATATAGGTCAACAAAAGGTTATGTCGTTCGAGATTAGGAGATATGGAATATTGAGGTATCAATAAAGGTTATGTGTTCCTGATGTAGATGGGTTGCATGAAAGAATCTTGACTAAGATGAGTCCAGATATACATTTCATCTGGGTTCGACCAAGATGTATCATGACTTGAAGGGAATCTATCAGTAGAATAATATGAAGAGAGATGTGGCGAATTTTGTTGCTAAGTATATGGTTTGTCAGCAAGTCAATGTTGGATATTTGAAGCCTGGTGGCATATCTCAAGAGATAGATATGGTCTTGTGGAAGTGGAAGATGGTTAATAAGGATTTTGTTACAGGTCTTTCACAATTTTGAAATCAGTATGATTCCATTTGGATCATTGTGGATAGAATGACTAAGGGCTCATTTGTTTGCACTTAATGGAGGTCTGAATATGAATGGATCAGACTTTAGACCATTAAGTGCATTTATTTTTTATTAAGATTTTAGCTCTTAATAGGTCTTAATCATTCAGATCTAGAATCAAGTTAATAGGTATTATGGTATTGGATAATATTCACCACCACGCTATTAATAATCATCAGTTTCCATCTCTGCCACCGCCATCATTATCAACCACCACTAACCACCTCCACCATCACAACCACCATCGATAACAAATATTGCTACTAACTACTATTGTCAACCGCTACCACACCTACTACCTTTATTTTTTTAATTATATTTATCGCCACTACCGTCTTCAACAAAAACACCATCATCAACCACTACCGACTAATCTCTACTATCGATCAACTCATCTATCACAACTAGCACCACCGCTAGATACGACTAATACATCACAACCTCACATTCTTCGGCGGCCACCGCTATATAAAAGCTAGTATTCTTTTTTAATTTCTATTAATATATATATATATATATATATATATATATGCACACACACACATAGAAGAGGGAGTTTCAGCATCTTCCCATCGTCCTTCTTGCCGACAGCTAAGCCGCTTGCTCCGAGATTTTACCATATTATTCCTAATTAATTATTATATATTATTTATGTATTAAAAAATTAATACAATATTTAATAAAAAAAATAATATAGACATTTATGATATGTCTGCTTCAGTTGCTTCAACCATAATTTTACTATATTGCCCCTAATAATTATTATAAGTCATCTAATTATTAAAAAAATTAACATTAAAATATTATTATAAAGTCATTTAAGTATTAAAAAATTAATAATATTTAATATAAAATTAACTTGATGTCTTATACGAGGCCTACTTAAAAAAATTTCCCACAAGTATTCCTTATAATAAATTTTTTTATATCATCTCTAATTAGTTATTATAAGTCATTTAAGACATATCTGCTTCACTGCTTCAATCGTGATTGTACCATATCACCCCTAATTAATTATTATGACTATCTAAGCATTGTGCCATTTAAACTGGAATAGAAAAAAATATCATGAATCAGAATAACTAAAATATTAAATTATTTTAAAATATATAATTGACTATCAGTGCCCTAAAATTTTGGACAAGTAGAGTAACATATATATTTAAAAATTACATAAAAAGTATTAAAAATTACAATAGTTAACAACTTCAAATATCTAAAGGAACATATATTATTTGAAAATTACACAAAAAAAATTATAAATTACAATATTTAATAGCTTAGAATATCTAAAAAGAAATAATTTGTTATATATTCAAATAATTACGTAAAAAATATTACATATGTATGTATATATATATTTTTTATAATAATTAACAACTTCAAATATTTAAAAGATATAATATATTTGGTTGACTGTCAAAATTATATTAGTACCAATTAAATTGAAATAATAAAAAATATAATTGATTATCAGTGCCACAGGGAAGTTTCTCATGTATTATTTGAAAATTACATAAAAAAGTATTATAATTACAATATAATGAACAACTTAAAGTATCTTTAAAAAAATAATTTGTTATATATTTTTTTAAAAGTATTATAAATCACAATAATTAACGATTTTAAAATATTTAAATATATAAAATATTTGGTTAACACTTAAAATTATATAAGTTCCATTTAAATTGAGATGGAAAAGAGGTATTATAAATCTCAGTAAAAATTTAAATTATTTTTAAAATATAATTGACTATCAATGTCCCAAAAGTTTGAATAAGGATAGTAACATGTATTATTTGAAAATTACATAAAAATATTATAAATTACGACAATTAACAACTTAAAATATCTAAAATATGTTAAAAATATAATTGTCTAAATTCTATTTGTGACACATAAATTGAGACAAAAAAAAAACATATTATGGGTCCATGCTGGCACGGGCCTTCGACATCTAGTTTCATATAGAAAGACGAGTTCAAGAACGATCAAGGAAAAATCATCTTTTTAAAGTTTTAGAAACATCCATCATTTTTCAAAACAGAAAAAACTTCAATTCCCCCTTTTCAAGCTGCCGACGACAACACAATCACAATTGAAAATAATAGTATGGAGAAGAGATCCGTTTCTAACAAGGTTACACAAGGATGATTCAATGTTGCAGCCCTTCCAATATCGATTCAATGTATAAAGTAAGAGTTTAAATATCAATTTAATATCTGAAGGTATCACCGTACTTGTACTTTGCATACTATGAGGTTGCCTAAGATCCACAAATCAAAAAATCATTTCTCTTTCACAAACTACAAAGACTTCTCTAGAATAAACATATGGCTGATTTTAGAAACCCAAGCTATAACTACCTTGAATTTTTATGTAACCAATGTGTTTGATAAATTTCCAGTAAAATAAAAATGAGACCATCAAGTTTATTAACCTGTTCTTTGTAGTCTCTTAATTTCTTTACATAACATTACTTGACTTCTACTAAGGATTACAACTCTATTCTCTTTGACTAATGTTTGTATTCATACAGAAAGGAGAAGTATGAAATAGATTTGAGTTTTTGGAGAAGTAGAACAAATACTGATCCTAATCTAGAATGAAAATAAGGCAATCCATGACTCACTCAAAAAACAAATGAAATTTGAAAAAAGACATTCAAACAAGAAATTTGTTAACAATGTGATACAAACCTGATTTCAGAAAATGAGCCAGGTACGGTTTAATCTTGAATATCTATTGTGGAGATTTATTTATATTTAATTTACGGTCTATACACATATTTATGTGCCCCTATCTATATGGCACGATGGAGTTATTATGTGTGTGTAAAATAGTTGTCTTAAGGAGTTACTTCCAAAGTAATTTCTCCCTATCTAGTTGAACTTATAGTAAATGGAATGCAAGTATGATGATGATTACAAACAATAGAAACGATATTCATATGTTATAGGAGTAGGCGTTGCAAAATCCGAGGTGCATGGAGATAGTTTTCAAAATTTTGGTGCTCTTTTCTGTTAGGATTTTTGTATTGATTTTCTTACCAAGTTTAAGTTTTACTTTTCTTGAAAGAATAATAAAAGTACTACCATAATTACTTTTACTTTTCTTGAAAGGAAAATATAAAACTTTTCCATATTTGGCAAACCTCTTTCTTGAAGGAAAGGTTTTGGACATCTATAAATAGACGATCCATTCTTATACCATAATACAATAACATCCACATTGTAGTCACGAAAGATTTTTATTCAGGGAGAGATTTTCACCCAATAGATTTTATATTTTTCAATATTAGTTTTCATATGTAGGTCGTTTGACCAAAATATCAATAATATGTTTTTTAGTAGTATGTTTTTCTTTGTCATCTGAATTATCGTTCTATGGTTTGGAAACTAATAGCTTCCGCATGAAGAACTCTCAATTTCGAACCCAGCAAGTGGTATCAGAGCCTACGGTTCAAAGGTCCAATGGTTTGATGAAATGATGTTGAATATAAGTTCAAGGCGATTCTAATAAATTTGATGATAATGAAGATTTTTTTGTCCAACTATATGTGGAGAAGAAGTTTTAAGCATATTTCAATATTCCTGTTGTTGCATCTTTAAAAATAAAAATAAAATATTTATTTTAACCCACTTTTAATCATAATATTTTAAATGTTATGTTTAACCATAGCAAGCAACAATGATAAAGATTATGTAAATGATCAAATACCCCCCAACCTTTACCCCAAATCCCAACTACACACCTATACTTTGAAGGGGTCCTATGACCCCCCTGAACTATTTAAAAATGGAATATATATACCCCCAAAATGCTGACGTGGCAAGAGTGTGTGTTTCACTCTCTTTAAAGAAAGTGAGAACCGATTTTTTTTATTAAAAATTTAATTTTAATATTTCCTTAAATAAATATATATTATTTTAATTATTATTTTTTTATTTATTTTCTTTCTCTTCTTCTTCAATTCATTTTCTTTCTTTTTCCTCAATTCTTCTACTTCTTCAATTCTTCAATTCTTCTTCTTCTTCTTCCTCTTCTTCACAAACAATGGCATCAATGACATCCAAGAACTCATCAATGTCATTTTTCTTTCTTCCTCTTCAATTCTTCTTCTTCTTCACAAAAAATGGCATCAATGACATCCAAGAACTCATCAATGACATTTCTTCTTCTTCTTCTTCTTCTTCTTCTTCTTCTTCATTTTCTTTCTTCTCTTTAACAAAACACAAAACACCATGACTGCTCCACACACACACATCAAATTCTGTAATTCCATAAAAACAATTCTCTTCTCTTCTCTTCTCTTTCTTTCTTCTTTTTAACAAAACACAAAACACCATGATTGCTCCACCCCTCCCCCCCCCCAAATTTTGTAATTCCATCAAATGCAACCCAATTAACCATTATTTCAACACACAAACACCAAATGGGTCATCTTCAATTCCATCAAAATAGCAAAATTAATAATTACTTCTACCAAAGACTCTAAAATCACCAAATTGATCATCTCCAATTCTATCAAAACCACTAAATTGGTCATCCCCAAAAGTGACACCCACTTGATTAAATTTGTTTTGGCAATTTAACTCAGATTGTTGATCCTAAAAGACAAAAATTGTTATCGAATTAGCGTTAACTGAGGTAGAAAAACTATTATTTTTAGCTTTTTTATCTCCATCTGAAGCATTTGAGAACTGAAGCATTGTTAACTTTCTATTGTTCACTGAAGCATCTCAACATCTGAAACCTTTTACAATAGAAATAAAAAGGCTAAGTCGATAAAAAAGCTATCTCAACAATAGAAAGTTATCTCCATCTGAATCAAATTATTCACTTTCTAAAAGCTATGGCTAAGATTGCTAACTGAACAATGGAAAAAAAAAAGAATCTGGGTGACGAAGGAGAGAAAAAGGAAAGAAAAAAGGGAAATGGAAAGGGAAAGAAATAAGAGAATATATATATATATATATATATTAAAGAATAATAATTATTTTTTTATATAAAAAAGATAATATTACGTGGAAATTAGGTGGCATTATATGGCAGGCGCGTGTTGCTCACTTTCCGTTACGCATCTGGGCGTCAGCGTTTGGGGGGTATATATTCCATTTTTAAATAGTTCAGGGGGGTCATAGGACCCCTTCAATGTATAGGTGTGTAGTTGGGATTTGGGATAAAGGTTGGAGGGGTATTTGAACATTTTCTCAAAGAAAAATAAAGGTAATACCATAATTACTTTTACTTTTCTTGAAAGAAAAATATAAAACTTTTCCATATTTGGAAAATTTCTTTATTGAAGGAAAAATTTTGGACATCTATAAATAGAAAATCTTTTCTCATACCATAACAAATAACATCCATAATGTATTCATTAAAGAGTTTTGTTTAGGGAGAGATTTTCTCCCAACATATTTTATATTTTTCAATATTAGTTTTTATATGTAGGTTGTTTGACCAAATTATCAATGATATGCTTTTTAGTATTATGTTTTTCTTTGTCATCTGAATTATCGTTCTATAGTTTGCAAACTAATAGCTTCTGCATGACACACTCTCGATTTCAAACCCAACACTTTCAAGATCTGATCTAGCAAGAATTTTTAAATACAACAGAAAAATGATTCAAACAAGTATTGAATACGATATAGAGCATACAAAAGTCCACAGAGCTGTCAATAACTAACAAAATTTAAGAGGCGATTATATAATATAAGCTCTACAAAGAATGTCATAAGTTTATAACTTTTTTGGTTGTCCTTTGTATTCCAGTGTCTTCATTCTTTGCCAACCCTTCCCTATATTTCTGTTAAGAATAATATTTTGATACTCTAATGAGAAGCATAGATGAAAAAGTCTTAAATTCCTTTTATCAAGAACGACTCTTATCATGATTTTGATTCTATCATGACACCTTTTTCTATCACAATCTTGTATTTATATTATATAGATCTAGAATCATGAGTATCTATTATATAGTATAGATATATAATCATGAGTAATGGAAAATTCAAGGGAGATATCATAATTAGAGTTAATATTAATTAAATGTACCATGTACAGTTGAAGAAGAAAGATCTAACGTCATGGTTACGACATCATTCCTTCCCTTTTCTGTTTTTCTCTTTTTCTCTTACTCTACTGTAAGACCCCGTAAAATTTTGACCATTTTATTTTTGACTCTTTCATGTGCGTAACGTTAATTTTTGACTTGAATTATGATTAGGTATGTTAAAAGGGTGTTTTGAGAAGTTTCATAATTTTAGGAAGGGTTTAGGGCTATTTTGGAATCCCGAGGCAGTAAGGGTCCATGATAGTGCCGAGCCATGCCACTTATGCTCTGCGATAGGAGCATGGCATAGAGGCTACCCTCTACGATAGCGGTATGCCACGCTGCTATGCATTTTTCATTCAGTTTTTATTTTTTTCACTTGGGGTGAGGGGCTTTTTGGTTCTTTATCCCTTGAACGACTCTAAAATACCAAATTGACCCTTTTCCCTTTAGTTATCAAGATCAAACCTTACTTTTTTCTCTTTACTTCCCAAACCAAGAAAGTTCAAGGGTTTTATAAGAAATCACAACTCCAGGCTTCAAACTTTGATTTCTCTTCAAATTCTTCTATATTTCAGGCATGTTTCTTATCCCTTAACTTGTATTTTACATTTTGGCATAAACTGATTCAATATTCTTATGTTTGAATTTATGAGTTTGAAATTGGGTTGAGAGTTTTTCATTGTTAGTACTTAGATTAGTTTTTTCATATTTTTAATAAACTATTCATGCTTTAATTGATGGTTTTGGGACTGATTTGATACATTGTTATTATGGTTGAGATGGGTGACATGGGTTTCACCCAAATTGGTGAATTTTTGGCTTGATAATTGCATTAACCTCAACCCCCATGGTAAACTTGATTTTGAATATGGATATTTGCATAATTTAACTTGTTTTTGAAAACATTGCATTACATTAAAAGATAAATGGATAAAAATAGATTTGGAATGCCTTTGGTAGCCATGGTTTTAGATTTTAAATGGAACTTGGGAGTCTAATGATTAAAATGGATTAGTTTTACATAATTCAATTAGCTTGCAAGCATATTGGTACGACGATACCAAGTTGGAAATGCCTAATTAAAAGACTCCTTGGATAATGGTTGGTTTGTATGTAAATTATTTTAATTTAGACTTAAAGGAAATTGTGTAGCTCATCGAGAAGGTGTAGTCCCGGGGGGACCAACACTCCAAACCACGTTTGCCAATGTTGGGGGTCTATATGACCTTGTGTCTTATGAATACATTATATTTTGGATGGTTATGGCCTTGGTGTCTTTAGATTTTCCTCGATGCATGTAGCTAACATAAATTGAGGCCTTTTGGCAGGGGGAGCCAGACCTAAATAGCCCGTGGGTGCCTAAAATATTAGCACAAGCTACATAGTTCAGGCTAATGTTTTAAAATATCTTGTTCATGACCCTTTTCCCTATCCCGACATCTTATATGTATGTGTATGTATAATTATTATGCATGTGGTTTTAAGGCTGAACTTTGATAAATACACTATTTTATCCCTTCCCTTTGAGTTACATGCCAATGCTCACCCCATTGGTCGTCCCCAGACGTTGTATCGTTTCATGATGTAGGTTCAGAGGACTTTTCTATTGCTCTTGTGCAGTGTTAGGTGGTTCGGTACTTTTATTGATCAGTTGTGAAGTGACGAGCCTCCATCCTTCGAAAGTCATTTCCTTAATTTCTTTATTTTTTCAGTACTTTTGGATTCTTTTTGTCATAGTCGGAGGTATGTCCCAACTTAGTTGGTATTCTTGGTTTAGAGGTTTTCATGGACAAGATTGGGATGTCATTGTTGTCTTACTTTTATTCTCTAGATGTTCTTTTTGTTCCATATGTCATTTATTATTTTGATTGGATTCCGCTGTTTATCTTTATTGTGCTCTGGATATTAGGATAAAGGGGTGGTCTCCGACACACAATGGGATTGAGATACCCGTCACATCCAGGACTTGGTTCGGGTTGTGATAAGCTTGTTTTCAGAGCATGGTTAAGGGTCGCAGGGTGTCCATAAAACCGTGTTGAGCAGAGTTCCTTTTATGGGTATATAGCTTGCCAAACTTATAAGGGGGAGGCTACGAGGCATTTAGGAATGTTTCCCTTTCTTGTGTCCTGTTTCGTGCTAGAGAGTCTAGTTTCATGAAACTTCTCCAACTCCAGTCTTACTCGCATTTTAGATCATGCCTCCCCAAAGATCTGACAGTCGTAGAAACTCTACTGGAACCTCTATCCCACCTGGGGAAAATGTAAAGGAAATTCACCCTCCTTATTGACTGTACTACTCCATGTGGAGTTCCATCAATCCCTAGTAGTCCTCCCCGGGCTTTCTGAACTGGTGATACTTATGCTCAGTCGCCTGTGGGAGATATTTCCAATGCAAAGTTCATCATTCTATTGATATACTTGCTCAACTAGTGGCATCACTGTCTTGTCAGCCTGATCATATTGGTCCTGCCACCAGTTCATCCGAGGTTACCTGGGTTGGCCAGTTTATGAGGTTAAATCCCTCAACCTTTACAGGCTCTAGGGTTAAGGAGGATCCTTAAGGGTTTATTAGTGAGATGGATAAGATCTTTTTGGTGATGCATGCTATTGATTCAGAAAGTATGGAGTTTGCTACTTATCAGTTAAAGGATGTGGCTTAACAGTGGTATATTACAGTGCCTAAACGCACACAGAAGTGTACGTGGTCTACCAAGTAGTAAAGTGTCCTTCAAGAAGCCAAGTATCAATCCCACAAGGACTTGATCTAAAAACTATTCGATTCTAGTTCACAATTTAGATTCAATTGATGCAAGAGTAACTAAATAAAGTCTTGAATACTGTAAATTGTAAATGAAGTAAACAATGCGTAAAATTAAGTACTTGAGACAATCAATGGAGTAAAGCCTAGGGTTAAAGTACCTTGAACAATCATACTATGTAATTGAACTTCATTCATCAATTCGCTTATCTTGGTTGTTGATTCGTAGGGTTCATTGCATGATCATGGTCTCTCGACCTCTAACCATTTACCTAAGTTGGATATTACAACTACATAGTTGAGAGGGGATGTAATAATCCAATTAAGTTCTTTAAGCTATCATCCTACATATGAATCAAGTAAGGCTTTTAAGTACACCTCTATCCTAGATGCTAATTTGAATTTCTTATTTTCTAAAAGAATACAAACCACAATTTTTTTATTCCCGTGTTCTATCTCCCTATTCCCTCTCCCGAGATCACAAGGGTGACAATAGATGTATTTTTCGGGTGATCAATCCATCAAATAATTAAATCAAGAATAAACAAACAACCAATAATGATAAGGAAATTAAACTAATTTAATCAAAAATAATAGTACTCATGTTC
The DNA here is from genome assembly GCA_030864215.1 of Capsicum pubescens. Classification (NCBI taxonomy): domain Eukaryota; kingdom Viridiplantae; phylum Streptophyta; class Magnoliopsida; order Solanales; family Solanaceae; genus Capsicum; species Capsicum pubescens. The sequence continues at coordinate 125,516,857 of CM061544.1, forward strand.
TTGGCTTTAACCCCATAAAGGGAGTTTTTAGACACTAATATTCATAATCATGATCCAAATAATTGAATACATGATATGAATAATTTAAAAAAACTAAATAAAGAATTATAAAACCTAAAGAGTAGTAGCAGCCTCCATAATATTCCACTACGTCTAAGACGTTCCTAGAATTGTCCAACATTTTTCTTTAATGTGTACAAAAGTGTGTATTTATAGTAAAGTGTAATCCTAATACATGTAGGACGAGGGTGTAACATAATTTCCAAGATTCCAAGATATTCCAAGCTCCCTAATCGTCTAGGAATGTAATATATTTATAGTGGGAAAGTACCTAACCGTGTAGGAATAGGTTTGTATTTTTTCCGTGCTTGGACTACCTAACGTGATGCATTGGTAATCTCGTTGGAGTATCCAATGCAATGCATTTCTTATTTAATGGAATAGCCGATGTGGGGCGTTGCTCATAGCATTTTTAGACTGTTACGTCGCGTCCATATTGAGCTAGCTCACTGGAATTAGCCTCCAAAATAATTCTAAGTGTTGAACGTCCTATCCTTTTCCCATGCCTTTTTAGTGTATTTCCAATGAATTTTCAGCCTTTATATCATCAATATATCACCATATTCATCTCACAAATCTTCCTACATAATCATAAACCATATATTAGAGATCATAACAACACAATATCCTCAACGATGAATAAAAAACAAGAGCTAAAACTAGGCTAGTTTCCATGATCTTCACTTATTGTTCCGACTCTAGACTTAATCCAATTGAACTTTGCACATTAAAAATAAGTTATTCAAATCATAATTACACATTAAAACCATTTGGAACTCCTTACACATTAGAATCAAATGAAACCAACTAGACACACAACTAGCTCAAGCTAGTCAAACTAGTTTTCTCGATTGAACTCTAGATGACTCAATTAAGTACAAACTTGTTTGAAAAAACTTTGAACCATTGTAATCACATCCTTGAACACTTATATGCTCATTTATATTATTGTCACAGATAAAGCACACAAATTATCCTCATACTAGTCTAAACAAGCTAGAATAGTAACACTAGAGTGCATAAATCCACCCAATATCAGTATAAGGAGTGGGAAGAGTTGTAGGGTGATGATGCTGAGCTGGCAGTGTGAAATGTGTTTTCAGGTGATTTTCTTAATTACTTTTTTGCTCAGGAGTTAAGAGAGGTTAAAGTCGAAGAGTTTGTGAACTTGAGGCAGGGTAAGTTGAGTGTTAAGTAGTATGCACTGAAGTTCCAAAATTGTACCATTAAACTCTAGAGTTGGTGTCCAATATGAGGTCCAGAATGAGGAAGTTTGGTTGTAGTTTGTCCCATGATTTGGTGTTAGAGAGTAAGGCTTCCAAACTGAATAATGATATCGACATCTCCATACTGGTGATGTATATGCAGCAGGTAGAAGATGAGAATAGGAAGCAAACAGAGATAGAACAAAAGGCAAAGCAAGAAATTTAGATAGATAGAGTAGGGTGCAGGTCAGCAGAACAGTGGGAGACATGGTAGGCAGTAGACTAAGAAAAAGAATTGAGAAATCCTTGTTCGACAGCTAGTGGATCTTATCCTAAGCCTTTCAGTGATCATCAATTTTAGGCTAGCAGAGGTACTAAGGCACAGGGTGCGTAGTCTCTGATCAGTGGAGCTCAGTCAGCCACAGCTTATCCTCCTTATCGATTTTGTGGACAACTTCATCGTGGGTATTGTGAGGAGGAGAGGAACTTGTGTTTCAATTATGGTCAGCCTGATCATTTGCGGTAGAATTTTCCTATAGCTAAAGTTTCCACTGGATATAATAAGGTTCCAGTTGCCACTTCTTCGGCTGTGAACCTAAGGGCACCACATCAGGTACCGACAATGGCCAGAATCACCTCTATGAAATTGCTACTCATTATGAATCTGTGGCATCCTCAGATATTGTTACTGGTATGTACTAATTTTTTTGTGATGTTGACAGTTTTCTTGATCTGGGTTCTACCTTATCTTATATGACCCCTTATGTGGATGTAAACTTTGATTTTAGTCCTAAAAAGATTTTTGACCCCTTTTTTGCTTCTACTCTCGTGGGTGAGTTTATTATTGCTAAGAAAGTCTTGGGGTTGTGCGGTGTCCTTATTTCATAGGGAGACATTGGTGGATTTGATAGAGCTTGATATGGTCGATTTTGATGTGATCTTAGGGATGGATTGGCTCTATTCATGTTATGCTTCTCTAGATTATAGGGCCCAAAAGGTCAGTTTCTATTTTCCTAATGAACCAATGATTGAATGGGAGAGGAGTTCCTTAGTACCCAAAGGGAAGTTTATTTCTTATCTTTGAGCTCAGAAATTGATATTCAAAGGGTTTCTATATCATCTAATTTGGTTAAGGATTCTAACTCTGAGAGTCTTTCTTTGTAATTTGTCCCTGTGGTTAATGAATTTCCTAAAATTTTTCCCAATGATATTTTTGGAATTCCACCCGATAGAAAATAGATTTTGGTATTGATCTTCTATTGGGTACCCGTCCTATTTCTATTCCTCCTTATAGGATGGCTCCAACTGAACCAAAGAAACTAAAGAAGCAGTTAAAGGATTTTCTTGATAACGATTTTATCCATCCTAGTATTTCTCTATGGGGTGCTCCTATACTCTTTATGAGAAAAAAAGATGGGTCTCTTTGGATATGTATAGACTATCGTCAGTTGAATAAGGTTATAGTGAAAAATAAGTACCCTCTCCATAGGATTGATGTCCTATTTGACTAGTTTTAAGGTTCTAGGTGTTTATCTAAGATTGATCTCTGCTTGGGCTACCACCAGTTGAAATTAGGAAGGTTGACATTCCCAAGACTGCTTTTTGAACCCGGTATGTACCCTATGAGTCTTTGGTTATATAATTTGGGTTGAATAATGCTATGGCTACTCTCATGGATCTTATGAATCGGGTGTTCAAACAGTTTCTAGATTTATTTGTTATAATCTTTAATGACGACATCTTGGTGTACCCAAAAGTAAGGAGGATCATGCCAATCACCTCCGAATTGTGTTTCAAACTCTTAAGGACTAGAAGTTTCCTGCAAAAGTTTCTAAGTATGAATTTTGTCTAAGTGTTGTGACCTTTCTCAGGAATATTATTTCTAGTGAGGGGATCAAGGTGGTCCACAGAAAGTTGAGTCAGTTAAGAAGTGTCCTAGATCTACGACTCCAACAGACATCAGTAGCTTCTTGGGCTTGGCTGGGTATTATAGGAGGTTTGTGGAGAGTTTCTCATCTATTGCTGCTCTACTGACCAAGCTAACCCAGAAAAATGATAAGTTTTTATAGTCCAATGCTTGTGAAGGCATTTTTGAGAATTTAAAGGATAAGTTGACTTATGATCCTCTTTTGACCCTACTTGAGGGTTCTGATGGTTTGTTGTGTATTGTGATACTTTCTATCTGGGACTGGATTGTGTGTTGATATATCATGGAAAGGTTGTAGCCTATGCTTCCAAGCAACTTAAGGTTCATAAGAAAAATTACCCGACACCTGATCTAGAGTTGGCGGTTGTGATCTTTTCTTTGAAGATTTGGCACTATTATTTGTATGGAGTGCACGTGGATACATATTTAGAAAATAAGAGCTTGCAGTATGTTTTTATGCAGAAGGAATTGAATCTCAGGCAAAGGAGATAGCTCAAATTGCTTAAGGACTATGACATGAGTTTGCACTACCATCCAAGTAAAGCTAATGTTGTTGTTGATGCTCTTAGCAGGTTGTCCATGGGGAGTCTGTCTCTTATTGAGGAGGAGAAAAGAGGATTGGTGAAGGATATTCACAGGCTGGCTAATTTGAAAATGGAGGAGTGATTGTTTAGGAAGTGGTTAAGTCGTCTCTTGTGCTGAGGTCAAGGAGAAGAAAGTTCTATATCCCATACTTATGCAAATCAAGAATGATATGGGTCAACAAAAGGTTATGTATTTTGAGATTAGGGGATATAGAATCTTGAGGTATCAATAAAGGTTATGTGTTCCTGATGTAGATGGGTTGCAGGAAAGAATCTTGACCAAGAAGAGTCCAAATATACAGTTAATCTGGGTTTGACCAAGATGTATTATTACTTGAAGGAAATCTATTGGTGGAATTATATGAAGAAAGATGTGGCAAATTTTGTTGCTAAGTATATGGTTTATCAGCAAGTCAAGGTTGAATATTTGAAGCCTGGTGGCATATCTCAAGAGATAAAATTGATCATGTAGAAGTGACAGATGATTAATAAGGATTTTATTAATGGTCTTCTGTGATTTCAAAATCAGTATGATTCCATTTAGGTCATTGTGGACAGAATGACTAAGGGCTCATTTGTTTGCACTTAATGAAGGTCTGAATCTGAATGGTTCAGACTTCAGAACATTAAGTGCATTTGTTTTTCATTAATATTTTAGCTCTTAATAGGTTTGAATAGGTCTTAATCATTCAAATCTAGAATAAAGTCTTAATAGGTACTCTGTTATTGGATAATATTCACTGCCTCCCTATTTATAATCATCAGTCACCACCTCTGCCATTGCCATCATTATCAACAACCACCAACCACCTCCACTATCATAACCACCATCGACAACAAATATCGCTACCAACCACTATTGTCAACCACTACTACACCTACTATCTTTATTTTTCTAATTATAGTTAATGCCACCACCGCCGTCAACAGCACTACCATCATCAACCACTACCGACCAATACCTACTATTGATCAACTCATCTGTCACAACTAGCACCACCGCTAACTACCACTAATAAATCACAACCTTAATACATTTTTAGTTGCAACCACCATTGTCACTAGTAATGCCACCTCTACCATTAATTCAATCACTATCATCGCTATAATTTATCTCTACTAACAACCATCTCCACCATCACAACTAAAAACATCTCTAACTAGCACCAACATATCGTCAACCATCATGTATTTATTTTTCAGCCATCACAATCAACACCTCCAACTGCTAACATCAAGCAGCATCACATCATAACCACCACCACTACTATCAACCACCACCATCATAACAGTCACTACAATACCAATCATCACAACTGTCACCGCTAATATTACTAATCACTATCATCAATTATTGTCACTGCAACTACCATTATAAACCATCTCCACTATCACTAACAAACATAAATATTTTTTTTTCAATTAAATAATAATTCTATTTTATTAAATTACGTACTTTTCTGATATATAATTAGTTTTTTATTTAAATTGTATTTTTTATTTTATTATATATACAAATAAATTTTTTGTATATTCAGATGTTGAAAAACAAACAGTCTTAATCATTCAGTTTTCAGATCTAGAGATAACATCTTAATCATTCAGATGTGCATTTAGATTTAGACGTCTGAAACTTAAGAAAAACAAATGCAGCCTAAGTCTGCTCACTTCTTTCCTGTGAGGACTAACTACTCAGGAGAGGATCATGCTAAGCTATTCACTCGGGAGATAGTTAAGTTGTATAGGGCACCAATGTCCATAATTTCAGAGGAGGTACACAGTTTTCTTCTCACTTCTGGCATTCTTTTTAGAAAGGTTTGGGTACGCAGGTAAACCTTAGCATCACTTTTCACCCTCAAATAGATGGACAAATGAAGTGTACTATACAGACTGTGGAGGATATGCTAAGGTCCTCTGTAATTAATTGCAAAGGTAGTTGAGTTGACCATTTGTCTTTTATTGAGTTTCCTTATAACAATAATTATCATTCTAAATTCCAAATGGATTATTTTAAGGCTCTTTATGGTAGATAGTGCAGGTTTCCTGCATGGTTTGAGGTGGGTGACACTAGGTTTTTTGACTCTTACTTGGTTAACCAAGCTATGTAGAAGGTAAAGATGATTAGAAAAAGATTAAGACTACTCAGAGTGGCCAAAAATCTTATGCGGATGTGAGGCGGAGGGAGTTGGAATTTAAAGTTGGCAATTGGGTGTTCCTGAAGGTTTCTCCTATGAAAAGAGTTATGAGGTTTAGGAAGAAGGGAAAGCTCAATCCCCATTGCATTGGTCCATATCAAATTATAAGAAGAACGGGAATGTCACTTATGATTTATATTTACCAGCGAATTTGGCTTTGATTTACCCTATTATCTATATGTCTATGCTAAAAAGATGTGTGAGTAACCTTTCTTTTAGTGCTTGTTTAGGATGTTGGTGTTACAAATTTATTATCTTAAGAGGAAGTCCTGATTAAAATATTGGATAGGAAAGTTACTAGATTGAGGACAAAGGATGTAGCTTCGGTGAAGGTTCTTTGGAGAAATCAAAAGGTGGAAGAAGCTACATGGAAAGATGAGGAAGATATGAGAACCAAGTACTTGTTCTTTATCCCCATGTTGGATGAAAGTGCTTAAGGTATGAGTTTCATTTTTCTTTTTTCACATTTCAAATTTGTCCTTGGATTCTACTGCATTCTTGCTATTATCGTGCTAAAAAAATCCTAACTTCTTATTTGGGGATGAATGATCCAAAGGGGAGATAATGTAAGACCCCGTAAAATTTTGACCATTTTATTTTTGACCCTCCCGCATGCATAACGTTAATTATTTACTTGATTTATGATTAGGGATGTTAAAAAGGTGCTTTGGAAAAGTTTTAGAATATTAAAAAGGGGTTTGAGGCATTTTAGGACCTCGAGGCAGTAAGGGTCTGCGATAGTAGAATGCCACACCACTTATTTTCTGCAATAGGAGTATTGCACGAAGGCTATCCTCCGTGATAGCGATGTGCCATGTTGCTATGCATTTTTTTTCCAATTTTTTTTTCCACTTGGGGTGAGGGGCTTTTGGTCTGTTAACCCTTAAACGACTTTAAAGCATCAAATTGATCATTTTCCCTTCAGTTATCAAGATCAAACCTTACTTTTTCCTCTTTAATTCCCAAATCAAGAAAATTCAAAGGTTTTACAAGAAATCACTACTCCGGGCTCCAAACTTTGATTTCCCTTCAAATTCTTCAATATTCAGGCATGCTTTTGATTTTTAAACTTGTATTTTACATTTTGACATAAATCAATCCGATATTCATGTGTTTGAATTAATGGGTTTGAGATTGGGTTGAGGGTTTTTGGTTGTTACTACTTGAATTATTTTTCCCATATTTTAAATAGATTATTCATGCTTTAATTGATGGTTTTGGAACTGAATTGATGCATTTTTATTATGGTTGAAATGGGTGACATGGGTTTTACAAAAATTAATGAATTTTTGGATTGATAATAACATTAATTCCAACCACCACGGTAAACTTGATTTTGATTATGGATATTTGCATAATTTAACTTGTCTTTGAAAATATTGCATTGCATTAAAGGGTAAATGGATAAAAAAGGATTTATAAAGCCCTTGGTGGCTATGTTTTGGATTTTAAATGGAACTTGGGAGTTTAATTGTTTAATGGATTGGTTTGGCATAATTGAATTAGCTTTCAAGCATATTGGTATGACGTTACCAAGTTGAAAATACCTAATTAAAAGACTCCTTGGTTAATGGTTGGTTTGTGTGTAAATTATTTTAATTTGGGCTTAAAAAAATTGTATAGCTTACCGAGAAGGTGTAGTCCCAGGGGAACCAATACTAGAAACCATGTTTGCTGATGTTGGGGGTCTATATGACCATGTGTGTAATGAACACATTATATTTTAGATGACTATTGCCTTGGTGTATTTAGCCTTTCCTCGGTACATGCGGATAATATGGACTGGGGAGGAGCTAGGCCCATATAGCTCTTGGGTGCCTTAAATGTCGGTACAAGCTACATAGTTCAGGCTAATGTTTTCAGCTATTATGTTCATGAACCTTGTTTCTATCTTGGCATCCTATATGTATATGTATATATAATTATTGTGCATATGATTTTATGGATAGATTTTGGTAAATATACTATTTAATCCCTTACCCTTGAGTTATATGTCAGTGCTCGCCCTATTGATCATCCCCGAATACTACATCATTTCATGTTGTATATTTAAAGGACTTTTCTGTTGCTCCTATATAGTGTTAGGTGGTTTAGTACTTCTATTGATTAGCTGTTAAGTGGTGAGCCTCTATCCTTCGGAAGGCTTGATCATTTCATTGGTTTATTTATTTTTCAGTACTTTTGGATTCTTTTTTTCATAGTCAGAGGCATGTACCGACTTAGTTAGAATTCTTGGTTTAGAGGCTTTTATGGAAAGGATTGGGATGTCATTGTTATCTTACTTTGATACTCTGGATTATCTTTTGGTTTCATAGATCATTTATTATTTTGGTTGGCTTTCGCTATTTATATTTATTGTGCTCTGGAGGTTTGGCTAAGGGAGTAGTCTCTAGCCCAAGGTGGGCTTGAGATAGCTATCATGATCAAGCTCTGTTTCGGGTTGTGACATCGACTTCACCATTATTCTTTATTTTTCTTTTTTTATTTTCTGTGATTTGGTCATCTGCAGTTTCTATCTCATTTATCTTTTTGAATCACTTCTTCAAGGTGTTCTTTTTCTTTTGGAATTGAGTTGAAATTTTTATGGGGTGAAATCGAACAGGGAAATGAATTATTAAAGTAGAACACAATTCATAAAGGAACAATCACTATGATATATACATAAGGGGTGTGGAATGCAAATTACAAATGTGTTTTGTACCTGAGATTTATATTCAATAAAATTAATAGTTTTTTCATAGCTATTTTCAAAAACTTTGGATGGTTGATGAGGTAACTGGTGGCAAATTTCATTGAACTGCGAGGTCTTGAGATTGCATAATTTTCCAATCCGCATCTCTGACAATGCTTACCGATTCAAAGCTAGTGGGAGCTCAGGATTCTCCATTTAGTTTCAAGTGAAGCTGAAGAGAGCTCTGCGATTCTCAATTTAGATTCAATCGAGTTACTTTATAAGGTGCACTAATTTAACCATGAAACATTCTTATAATTTAATTATGCACTTAGATCACTCAAACTTTGCATGGATTAAAAAATAATACAAAATAAGTGTAAATTCATGAAATATAAGGCTTACAAACTGCTTCTACTATATATGAAGACCTTCACTAAAAAATTACTATAGCGAGCAAACTGATCATCCACATTAAACCATAATGGATGAGGTAAACCCATTTGATCCTTTTCGTTGTCAAATTATACAACACCCATAAACGTAGTAAGAATGTTAAAAACATGATATTCTGTTGTTTGATGGTATTTGTCGATATTGGTGATATAGATATACTGATTTATCTTCTTGTAGTTATAAAAAATAATAATGATATCAATTGTGGATGATGGATTTATGCTACTTCGTTAAACTGCTCAACTTTATGTCAATTATGTGTAGCTTGCTGGATCTATCCTTAAAAATTTTAAAATAGTAGAAGTTGGTCCAAGAAATACGTCTGCATAATGAAAAAATTAAATAAATCAATGAATTTTCTGAGTTATAAACATAATAAGTAGGTAGAGAAGTAGTTTCATGGTGAATTTCCTCCGGTCGAAGTTACATAGATGGATAGAGTTACATTTGTATAGATTATTCTATTGTGTTAGATATACTATTTCTAAAACTGAAAGTTGTAATTGATGGATTGATCTGGTGCAGCCAAAGAGAATATACCTTAGGGGACCATCCTTCAAATGCGATTTTGGACATATAAAGTTGAATATTTTTTATTAAATTTTGTTAAATTTCTAGGTATGAGTTAACCAGTCATCGCACTCTTTATAACAAAATTATTTGATTGTCATTTCAATTTTCTATGACTTATTACATGGCTCTTTAAACTGCCAACATTAGGTCCTTCCTTTGAAAATAGATGTTGTATTTTATGATTTAATGTACTTGAGATACTTTGATTAGAAAAATAATGGAGTGTTTTTGTGAACATATATGAAAGTTAAGTGCATCATTAGATTTTGAAAGGAATGTGAAAAAACATTCAGTACCTTATGCAGGTAATTTGTAAAAGTTCTTTATTATTTAGACAACAGGTGTCTTATTTCTTTTAGATATTACCTATTTGTGGAGTCAATTTAGGTGTACCATATCTATTATTTAATAGTTATCTAACTGGAGTGACAGATATGCGTGAGTTTAGCCAAAGAAAGGAGAAATGATTGAGTAGTTTCTATACCATTGAGGATTCATTAGCGCTTTTCTCCCATATCGACATTTTATCACATTCATAATCACATGAAAATTTTATAGGAACACCTGAGTCAGAGAAGCTGAATATGCCTCAAATGTTCAAAGAAGATATTTATAAAGTAGTGTTTAAGATTCAGAGAAAAAGAAACTTTGTCGTAGTCAGTTGAATACAGTAAATTCATTATACAGAAGATGACCCTGAGAAGCTGATAAGATGCATCTGACTTTCTAGTAGGTGTAAGCTTTCTTCTTCTTATCCTTACTTTCTTGACACTCTCTTCCACGCTCTCTATATTTTTCTAATTTTTGATCAATCTATGTGTTAATGAGCAACACAAGAATTTTTGGCTTTGTATATTTCCCAAGGAAGATAGTTAAGATCTCCAGTCTACTCCATATATTTTTCTCTTCTTAGACTTTATCTTTCTCTTTGTATTTCTTGTCTAATTTCTATTCAACCCAAAATCTAAGAAAAATCTTCAAATCTGTCACCTAATCTTGCACAGAATCTATACGAGATTTCACAGACCAGTTTTCAGAATATGCATCTACATAATTTCCTTAAAAAATTCCCCTTTGTATTAATAAGATGTACATGTTCTTGATCAATTGGTAATTAATCTTTGGTTCTCTTGTTGGACAATTTATTGCATTATAATTAAATTTAGATAATCATGTCAATTTCTAATATGAAAAAAATCAATCCTAATCGATGAGAGCACAAAAAGCTTTGACATGAAGTTGCTAATTCTATGTTATGGATTCCGATCAGGTTGCAAAGCTATTACTATTTTTAATGGAGTTATGTAAGAATAAAAATGTTCAAATCATAAGCTAAAATGGCTGGCTATACTTGTTGGTTCCGTTTCTCAAGTCAAAAATATTTTCATGATATATTTAGATATATTCTAATTGTTCAAGATGTACTACTTCATTGCCACTTGACTATTGCCATGTTAAGAAGAAAGAAAAATTAATTTAAGAAGTGGAATAGAAGATAGAATAAGACTCTCTGGTTAGGTTTTGTTGCTGTGTAATGTCTCTTTTAAGTTGCATAGCAACATGATGGTGAACATATACAGGGATTTTAATTGACACGAGGTAGTTGAATTAATTATTTCCCCATTTGAAGTGAAGGATATTTGAAAGCAATCTAATTTGATTCAATCTCCACATAGGTTATCTCAACTAATATTTACTTTGTTTTTTTATCTTTCGATTATTCCTATTTTGTCAGACTTTTTTGCTTTTTGGTGTGTAATATATATTTTTAGTAAAAAAGAAATAATCTCTTGCTACTTATCATAATGCATAGATAAGATTTGCATACACCCACCCTTTCCATACCCGTTGGATATGTTGTTATATGTAGTTCAACTTAGAAATATATGTTGATACAATTAACTTACATCTAATGGGTGTAAATATTAATGGAATATACCGGTCATCATGTTTCCATCCAAGGACTTCTTCTTAGGACTTCTATATTTTCTATCTTTTAAGCTTTTTTAAAAATTTGAGTGGATATATTAAGTAGGCTCAGTAATTTGAGAGTACAATTGTGCTGTTTAATTTATGGTTCACTCTTTTCCTCACTTACATTATCACCTTTTCAACTCAGGGATGTTGAATTTCATTACAAGATTTTTGAAATTTGCATGGCAAGGTCTACATACATTCTACCCTCTCCAGACCCGACTTGTGAAAGTATACTGGGTATGTTATTATTTTTGTTGTTGCTTTGTAAGAAGTTTCAGCCTCCTCCAGACTTCAAATAATGTCAAACTATATACTATTAATACCTTGATTTTCTATTTTTACTTTATTTTCATTTACAAAGAAATGTTTTGTGTTGAATACAACATTTTGGATTTCATTATTAATTCTTGAATTTAGTGAACATAACAATAGAGTTTCTCTATTTTATGGGGCTAAAAAAGGTAGTATAAGGAATTCTGTATCATACTCTCCATGCGAAGTTTATGAAAAAGAGGATGTGAGGGCAATAAATGGGTTGCCTGATTGAGTTAATCTGTTTTGAAAGGAATAAGTATTGCATACCTGAGAGTTATGAGCTTTGCCAAGCTATATTTTGAGAGTTTATATGGCCTATGTTTATGGGTTAAGGTGTAATTAATGATCCTTATGATTATCAAAGTGAAGTTTATATCTTTAGTTAATGTGGTAGTTCATATTTGGAATTGACACCAATATTGTGAATTTGAGTGGCTGCCCTAATTCAATGTGGCTTAGAGTCTCGGATATTTCTCTACAGGAGTAAATTCCTGAGATAAGTACCAAAACAATCATAGTATATGTGCACCTTTGCCAATTAAATGGAGATGGAATAGTTACAGAGTTACTATCACGAACCAGGTATTGATGTCTTGAATTATGTAACCTTATGATTAAATGAGGAGTTATTGTTTTACTAAAACACCAAATTATGCTTGTGTTGCTTGCAGTGATCTATAACACAAGTTAGATATACTTGATGCCTCCAAAAACTGATTAGTCCTTAACTGGCATGCTGATCTTTGAATATTTTTGTTTCTTTATTAAATCAGGCACATTGATTCCCAAATATATTCACAATGCACCATTAGAGAATTCAACTTATCCATTTTGATATGCTGATCTTTTGAATATTTTTGTGTTTTTTTAATTAACCATGTTGATTCCCAAATATATTCTCAATGCACCATTAGAGAATTCAACTTATCCATTTTGATATACTTTATATCGGAATGTTGTCTGAGAGTGTCGCAAAGATAACTGCTAAAAATGGCAAATGTTTACTAATATATATAAGTGGCTTAAACCAAGCAAGAGACGTTTGTACTGTTAGCTTAGGCCAAAGGGAAATTTTAGCATTTCACATATTTCCTCCACCAAACAACCCCCCTAAGGACATTTCTATCCTTTCACAACAATCTCAGACACCACAAAAACTTTTTTAAGGATTCAACTTTGGTATATGTAGTTGTTGAGAAGGAGGGATATTGATGAAAATGAAACTTCCGAATCTGAAACTCATATGAGTAAAATTAGGGCAACAAAGACAACCCATCCTCCATAGCTTCAGACGTCGATTGCAATGAAGGTTTCATATAGGCTACATCTTAAAATTCACAACCACCACAAAACCCCCTACAAATCACTTTGTCATTTCAACTACAATCTCAACTATCATAAAATTTCTTTTCAGGATTCAACACCAGCATAAATAGTGGTGGGGGCGAAAGAGACGATGAGGATGGTGATGATGATAATGATGGAGAAGAAACAAATGGGTAGATCTAAAATCCTATATCCTTCTTACTACAGATAGTTCCAATTTTGAGGCTTAGATTAGTAAAATCAGGGAAAATGAGACAACAAATCCGTCACGGCTGCAACAGTACCAACAACAACAACATACCTCTTGAATTTTAACTAAATCAAATTTCTTGTACATCGTATATAATGTATCCACCAACCTTTGAATTTGTTGCCCAATACTCTATTTCACAACACATTTTAGTGCATGACAAATTCTTCGTTTCACATTTGCAATTATCTTTTTTTGAAGATTCTACCAATTATGCAACGATTCAAGAAAGACATGAACAAGTGCACCGTCGCCAACTTTTCAATCCCATTCTTTTATTTCTTTTTCACAATTATTATGTTGGTGACACAAGCTGCTGGGTGAATAGAATAGATGGACTAGTGGAAATTGGATATACTTTTATGTGGCTATAATAAAAGTGAAGAAACTGGTATCTATTAGATTGGTTTGCCCCATCTGTTTATCTTATATTTTTATTTGTTATATAATTAAAAAATAAGGATCCATTTGATAATAAAAATCAATAACTCATTTACTTTATTTGGTATTTTTGAAGTTGAAAATAGAGTTGAAGTTGTATTTGACCATAGTATTTTGGAATGTGATATTTTTGCAGTTAAAAATTACAAAAACTGAAAATAAATTTAAATTTTTTTAGAGCTTTATGAAAATTGAGTTATTTTATGAAAATATTTTTTTTTTTTGAAAAAATAATTAAAAAATACAAAAAGTAGATAAAAAAATAATGAAAACACCCCTTGCGGTGTTTTTAAAAAATTCAAATATTGCGAACACATTTTTTGAAAATATTTAAGATCAAACAAGTATTTCGGAATAAAGTAAAAATATATTACAAAATATTGTGAATAATATTCATGATCAAATTCTTACTAAGTAAACAATATTATAAATCACAATAATTAACAACGTAAAATATTTTAAAATATATTAAGTATTATAAATCAGAATAATTAATAACGTAAAATTTTTACTTCTAAAAGACAAAAAAATTGACTGACTTTTCAGATGACAAATTCTATCAATGCAATGTTAAAGAATACTATAGATCACAATAATTAACAACTTAATAATAATTAACAACTCCAAAAAAGTAATTAACAACTTTACCAAATTGAAATAATTACTAACTACAAAATATATTTACCAACTTAAGATATTTAAAATCATATAAATTAACTCCCCAAATTCCATTGATTTCATATAAAATAAGAGGAAAAAAATATATATTAGGCCCGTCCTTGCACGGGGTTTGGTATCTAGTACAAAAGAGTGAAGGAAAGCTGCTCAAGGTCATCCTGCCGCTGGCTTTAGCTGCTGATTTTATTATATCACCTCTAATTATTTACTATAAGTCATTAATATATTAAAAAATTAATATATTACTCCTAATTAATTACTATAAGTCATCTAAGTATTAAAAATTAATAATATTTAATAAAAAGGATAAAATAAATGTAAAATGATATTAACTCTTGATGTTTTAAATTAACTTGACGTCTTTTATGAGGACCACTTGAATGTTTTCTATAAGTATTTTTATAGTATTTTTTTTTGGTTAAGCAGGAATTCATTAAAATAAACTAATAGTTTACAAAAGTAGAGGGGAGCTTGGTGGCCCTAGTGTTTAGAGAGTTAGTTACAGAAAATTCACTATTCGAAATACATGCCACAACTTTCCAGGGGAAAGTAGTTCCTAGTATGTATGCGTTCAATTCTCTGTCCACATACACAGGAGGAACTAACAAAATGTGTGGATGATAAAAAACTGCTCCCTTAGCCCCCTCCTTTGCTAGGATATCTGCAACTCTATTTTGTTCTCTACAAGTGTGTCTAAGATCCGGAGCTTGAGTGTTGTGGTACATCCTAAATGATGTTAGCATATGGTGTGTGGTGTTGATTAATACCCATTATGGATTGCATAGAGTCAGTAGAAATTACAAGAGAGGTTAGATTTCCTTCTAAAGCAAGTTTCTATCCCTCCATGATGTCCAGAAGCTCATCATGAAGGGTTGAGAAATGGATGAAGGCTCTAGTGAAGCCTATTACCCAGTCTCCTCTTGAGTTTCTAATCACCTCATCTATTTCCCCTTGCCTGGTTGTTTCCTAACAACACCATCAGTGTTGAGTTTAAAGGTACATGGGCCAGGGGGTTCCCATTTTACATGTTTAATCATGGTAGTATAGTTCCTACTTGGGGTAGGGTTGTCAACAAGGAGGTATAATTCAGTAGCAAGAGCAATAGTGTGACTCGTAGATATCTCAGAATTCTTATTGTTGAATAGGTTGTCATTTCTATTCAGCCAGATGTTCCAAAGACAGAAAGGGATGATGTGGTCCAAAGTGAGCCATCTATTAAAAGGTTTGTTCTTAATAGACTTCCAAGTGTGGAAATAATTAGCACCACTTAGGGTATTAGTGTCAAGACTTTGGATGAAGTAGCTTAAGTTGGCCATGCCATTCCAGAATTGGTGGCTCTAATGTATCTAAAGAAGATGTGATTGATTTCTTCCTCTTGGTTAGAGCATTGAGAGAACTGGTTATTAACATTTAGGACAATGTTGTGGAGGTAACTTCCAGTGAGGAGTTTTCTATGACGGAGCAGCCAGATGAAAGTTTTTACTTTATTGGGGATGTTAATATGCCAAATCCATTTAAACTCCCTCCCAGAAGGGATGCGGTGACTAATAGGATCATTTAGGGAGTGGTAAACAAACTTTATAGAAAATGTGCCATTTTTGGTGTTGTTCCATAAGAGGATATATTCCTTGTTAGTGTGGCTAGGGATAAAGCAATTTTTGATAATGCAAGAAAGGTCAATTGGAAGTTGGAAGGATATGTGGTCAAGGTTACACTTCCTATTAGAGTAGATAGTGCTGACTTTGAGATGGTCATCACCTTTGTTGAGGGGGCCTTGGATTTGGGATTTGATAGTATCAAGGTTAGGAATCCATTCATCCTAAAAAAATCTAATTTTAATCCCCTTGTTGATGGTCCATCTAATATTATTTTTGCATATACCCCAACCTTACTTAATACAATTTACATGTTAGAGGAAATTCTCCTTCTCTGGTTATTATTATGGGGTCTGCAGGACTTGTTAAAGAGCAGCTTGGCCCAAGGAGCTTGAGTGTTGTGGTATATCCTCTAGGCAAGCCTAGCGTGTTGGGCTTTGTTTTGGGGTTCACTTTTCCAGATGCCTAGCTCCCCTTTATCCTTTGGTAGAGTAAGGGTTCCCCAGCCCACCAAGTGGAGTTTTTTTTTTCTCAGCAGTGGTTCCCTAGAGGAAATTCCTTTAGATTCTGTTTATAGCCTTGGTGGTCTCTCAAGGGAGGCTGGTGAATTGCATTGAATGAGGTGGAATGTTGCTAAGGGAAGCCTTTGCTAAAATGGTCCTGTCAGCTATGTTAAGCATTTTGGTTTTCCATCCTACAAACTTGGTTTGCATTCTATCCACAGTGTGTTGGAAATCATTATGGTTAGGTATGAATGGAACATGGGAAAACCTAGATACTTGCCAAAGGTGGTGCTGGCATGAATGTTAAGAGAAATAGAGCATTGATTTTTCATATCAATGCTACAGTTTTGAAGAAGATGATTTTGGATTTCTGAAGGTTAGGCTTTTGGCCAGAACAATCACAGAAAATCCCAAGGGCATTGGTGATGGTAGTACAATCTTCAGGAGTAGCTCTAGAGAATAAGATTAGGTCATCAGCAAAACACAAGTGGGAGAAAGCTAGTTCTTAGGGTGTCATAGAGATAGGGTTCCACTTTATGTCCTGGACCAATGTGTCAATGGTTCTGGATAACCTTTCCATATAGAGAATGAAAAGGTATGGGGAGATAGGGTCCCCTTGCCTGATACCTCTTGTGGGATTGAAAGCATTGATCTTTTTTCTATTAACTAGGATGAAAATAGAGGAGGTAGATATACAAGACATAATAAGCTTGACTAAGTTGGAAGGGAACCCAAAGTAGACAAGAGTATCTCTAATAAAGGACCACTCCAGTCTATCAAATTCTTTCTCTAAGTCAATTTTTAGAATCATATTTGCTTTTTTCACTTTTATTTTCCCAAAATGATTAACGAACTCCTGAACTATGATAGCATTATCTGAGGCCCTCCTGTTGGAAAAGAAGCTGGCCTGACAGGGGCCAATGATGGAGGGAAGGACAAGCTTAATTCTATTGACAATAAGCTTGTTAACAAGTTTGTAGGAGGTATTGCATAGACCTATGGGTCTGAAGTTTTTGATAGAGGTTGCATTTTGGGATTTTGGAATGAGGCATATCAAAGTCTCATTCATGTTGGGATCCATGGTACCAATATTGAAACAGTTAGAGAAGAAGTCTATGACTTTACCATTCACAATGTTCCAATATTTTTGGTAGAAAATAGGGTGAATCACATCAGTTCTCGGGTCTTTGGTGGATTTGAAATCCATAATTGCTCTATGGATTTTACTGTCACTTAGGGGATTACTGAGAGGTCAACCTCTTCCTGGGACAAATCCCTAATGGTGTCCTGGCTAGAAGAGGTGTGATCAGTGGGGTAGAGGTTAGAGTAGAAATCAAGAATATGGTCACTGATGTGCTCCTACTCAGTGATGGGATTTACACAGAGTCCTAAAGAGAAAGGGTCATGTTTTTCCTTCTCTTATTCAGGGTACTAGTATGGAAGAACCTAGTGCTAGAGTCCTCTTGATGAAGCCATGTTATCCTACACTTGGTTTTCCAAAACTCCTCTTTAAATTTGAACGGGTTTTCATATTCTTTTAAGAGCTCATTCTCCAGGTTTTGAAGGTAAAAACTGTGAGGGTACTGGCTAGAGTTTTGAATACCCCTAATTATAGCTAAGGTTTTTCTCATTTTTTGGAAAATATTCCTAAAAGTGGTAGTATTCCAGGTGGTGGAATTCTTCTGGAGGGCCTTATTTTCCTCTGTGATATTATGGGGGGGGGGGGGGGGGTCAAAGGAGGAGTAAATAACATCACAGAAGGAGGGGTAGTCACACCACATGGGTTTTATTATGAAGGGTTTCCTTTCTCTAGGTATGGCCGGATTGGTCAAAGTGACTAAAAGGGGACTGTGGTCAGAATAGGTCCTGGGTAAAGACAAACACAGGTGTCAGGGTATTTAGTTATCTAGGAGTTATTGGTAAGACCTCTTTCTAGCCTCCCTAGATTGACGCTTTTACTATTCTTGTATCTCTTGTTAGTCCAGGTAAACTTACTCCCTTTAAAGCCTAGATCTACTATGTCATACTGATTTAAGCATTGCCAGAAAAGCTCAGTCCTTTTATTATTAATGCTATTCCCCCCATACTTTTCCTTGGCTTGAAGGACTTCATTGAAGTCCCCACCAATGAACCAGTCATCCTTATAAGTCTGGGAAATTCTAATAAGATCTTTCCAGAGGTTAGTTCTAGTGCTAAAGTCATTACTCACATAAATTCCAAAAAAAAGCCAAGTGTGCTTCGCTACTTCGATCGCGATTTTAATAAATCACCCCTAAGTAATTATTATGGTCATATAAGAATTAAAAAATTAATAATATTTTATAAATAAGGTAAAATAGGCACAAAATGATATGTCAACATAAAAAATTTGGTTGACTATCGAAATAATATTAGTGCCAAATAATTTGGGATGTCACAAAGGAAGACATAAACTAATATATATTATTTGAAAATGAGATAAAAGTATTGTAAATCACAATAACTAAGACCTTTTATATATATATATGTGTGTGTGTGTGTATGTATATAGATATATTTGATTGACTATTGAAATTTTATATGTGCTACATAAACTTAGATAGAGAGAGTATTCATATTTTATTAAAGAATGAGGTAAGAAGCAATATAAATTACATAATTAACAACTTAAAAAAATTCAAAAGATATAAAATATTTTCCTGACTCTCGAAATTATAACAGCTTCACTTAAGTTGGAATAGAAAAAAAGTATTATAAATCAGAATAATTAAAAAAATTAAATTATTTTAATGATTGATTATCTAGGTTTTATTTGTGTCACATAAATTGAGATAAAAAATAACATATATTAGGCCGTGCTAGCACTGACCCATCGATAAATAGAAAAAATAAATTTGGCCAAAATTCAATAGGAAAAAAGGATCTCCTTGGGATGAAAGAGAAGTCTGCTTGTGGGTTTAAATCCACATGTTGAGATGCCGTATAGATATTTTGGGACACAAACTTCCTTGGAAGAATCATAGAATAAATTAACTTCCTTTTGAATTTGGGGATGGGAAGGTTCAAGATTGTTTTATGAGGAAATGATCTTTTTAGATTTTATGTATGAAATTTTTTTTTACATGTAAAAATAAATATTTCTTATAAAAAAAGAGTTCGGAGCCGACACAACCACTTTTTTGAGCCAAATACCGAAGGGGCTATTACTTTTTCAAAGAAATAAAATTGGATAAAACAGTCGTAGTTCAATGACTTCTACTTTTCCTTTTTAACGACCCTTGTGGAATCCATAAATTTCCATCTGATTTTGAAGTCACTGGTCTCCAGGCGACTTGCAAATTATTGGCTACCAAGCAACTTCCAAGTCGCTGGTTGCCAAGCAACTTCCAAGTCTTTGGTTTCCATTCAACTTGATAGTTTATCTTAATCTCAACAACAATAAAAAATGATGCACTACAATGATATAAGATTGTATACGATGGTCAATGCTACCAATATTATCACGACCCGAATCGAGGCCCTGGCCTTGATGGGCATTCCGAACCATGAAGGCCCGAGAGCCCTTCTCTAACTGACAATCATATACATAATTCATATATTGAAAGAAAATGCGGAAAACATGACAAAACGGAAACATGGTCATTCTTTTATTTCAAATAAACAATACAAATATAAGTTCATAGATATTTCAAACACATGACACCAGTCTTCAAAATCTTTAATAACATGAGAACAACACCTGTCTAAAAATTGGGACAAAACACCCAGTTGGACCATGAATCAAAATAAACTAACAATGTTCTAAAATAGGCCTTTCGAAGTAAGGGAGGCTCACCAACTGCAATCTCCGACAGAATTCAACCTACTGCTTAGCGAGACCCTGAGACTGTGCCTCAGATCCTGAAATATAGGGGGTCAATACAATTGTACTGGTATGTGAAACAACCCAAAAATAACATGTTTTTTTATACATAATAGATAAGAGAATTTTGTAATAACCATGAACGAAATGCAAGTAAAAATACATGGACATACTTTAGTGCACTTCAAAACAATTCTAGACAACTTTGACTCACTCTTTGTTATTTTTCTGAGCTAGTCGATACACCTTACAAATATGGAATTCTATGGGTTATGTGGAACTTGCCCTTGACTTGGCGGCCAGGACTCTAATCCAAGTAACCGCCAGAATTGGAGTGGTGATACCCCCCATGTGAGCGCACCACATGAAACCCCCTATGTGAGATGTCCTAAAAATGTCTTTTCATGTAGGATCATATATCATAAGTCCTGCATCGGCAACTACGGTTTCCAGCGATGAGCTCTTGCACTCAAACACATTCTTGGGTAACCTACTAGCTCTCTTAAGCTAACTTTTAGTTGTGTAAAGAAAACAGGTTCATACTTTCAAAACATTCAACACTATCTTGTTAAGGGCATGAAATCATCGGGTATCATCATACCCTAACTTGCAAGTCAATCAAATCACATCACATCATATCTGCAACCCTTTTCATTTATTATCCTACTAATGACCACTCATAACTTTAAGACATCAAGTGAGGGAGAGTCATGCAATAGACTTTTCATACATAATTTCATCAAAACCTTCTCCTGCCAATTGTAAAATCAATAGGCGGTCACCTCATAATTGTAATTACTTAAAACTCATGAAAAGTGTTAATTGACCAAGTAGACATTTACCATAGGAAAATACCCCCTTTACTTGTAGTAAAACAAATTGTTCATGATCATCAGTAAAGCATTCATCGTTTAGTTTCCTTTCAAGAAGTTCATACATATACACAAGACACCACACTTGAAATAAAAAATAACATCATTGGAGAGGGATTTTAATCATTCATGCTCTCATTCACACTTTACAGTATAATGAAATCATATATATATTGCAATGGTTTAATTTCGTTAAAACTAAGATAGAGAAGAACATATGTTTGCTTCAAAAATACTCCATAATACATGTTTTTCAATATAATAACAAAACACTCCTTTATAAAACATGATTGAGGATCTTTAATATAGATAAAAATAGTAAAAATTATGCCCATGGTGTTTAGAGTAGTCTCACATACTTTATGTTATTTAGTAAGAAGAATAGAACCCAAATCTTGATTTGTTTCTTGGAAATCTTGAACTTAAAAGCTTGATTCTTGATCTTTGGGGGAGGAGTTAGGGTTTGTTTTGGGAGATAATTTGAGTAGTTTTGGGCATATAATGCCCTAATGACGCTTAAATCTTCTGTTATCACAACTAGGGATTGTTGGTAAAAGTCAACACTGCCCGTCGGAGTTAAAATTCACAACTGAAACTCGATTTAGAGGCTTACGCTCCACTATCATGGTGGCTTACTGGTCCTGATGAAAAATGATCATAACTTTTTGCTTGGGTATCGAATTAAGGAGAAATTGGTATCGTTTGAAATCTGACTCAATTATCTACAATTTGGTGGGTCTCGTGTTGAAAAATTCCTCATACATCAAAATCTATACATTTTCAAAGTTGACCCTTGTAGAATTGAATACTAAACTTTGGACGAATAAAAAGTTCTTAGCTCAACTTTGCTGTAAGTGATTTCTATGAATATTTTTCACCCCATAGTAACTTCACACACTAGGATAAAGATCATGACACATGAATTTAACCATAAATCATAGGATTAGATTTTACACATGTAGGAACGACGGTTCGATTTCTAGCTCGAAAATACGGGGTGTTACATTATATCCTCCTTGGTATAATTCAACCCCGAATGCTGGGTTGGGACTTGTTGAAGCTCTAAAATTGTAGAATAAAGAATGTAATATCGTATAGAATATTTTTCTTCAACAAAATACGCAAAGACATCAAACGAGCTTCATGATGACCCTTAGTGAAACGTGTAAGCACGAAGCGTTAGATAATAAGAATTGACATAGAGATGACCCTGCACATGAGTTCTAGGGATCATAATCATCACAACATAGGGTATGAGTTTATTTGGTGATCATATACCTGATTTACATCGGTACTAATCATGAAATAAGGTTTTCGCAGGACATAGGATTAGAAGCATTCTCTACCTTACAAGGTTATACAAATAGACTTAAACTAAGACACACTACTCATCTACGCTCCAACATTAAATAACATACTTCATCCTTTCTATCTTTCAAGTCTCCTATTACACATCTAACCACAAGATTTTGATTCTACTACATAGTACATCTATGTTGAAACCTAACCCAACGTTGAAAGATTCTAACTTAAGCTACGGGAACCCCTGCTCTACATCCCTTTTAGAATATTACCTCACCTTATCACTATTATCAAGCACCCTCAGGTCTCAAATCAAGGAGTCTCAACCACATAACACATTGGTTTGCGTTTTCAACAATCAATCATTCAAGCCTATCATTACTACACCCACTTCATGGATTCCCCCACTATGACCAACAAATTCAATCCTTTTCACAAAGATTTTCACTATATATCTCCTTCCTACTATTTCACATAAAGAAAGTTCATCTCCTTCTCTCCCCTTTTCCTATAGCCTTAGCTCAAGAAATCACATAAAAAAAATTTCCTTCAAGAACATCTACTCCCCCTTCCTAAGTCACTACTGCTCTTCCATAACCACTATCATACTATCATTCGGAGGATCATTAAGAGACTCGAGCATATGAATTAAGAAAAGGAGTAACACTATTCGATTATAACATATACTTATTGCACTACTCAAGGTGGGATACGATATAAAGATGCAATACAATAGACATGAAGTGCTCTATATATCAAATGGCTGGATCATAAATAAAGAGTCGTTCAAATGTAAACCTACAAAACATGGGTTCTTGGGACTGGCCTCGTGAGAAACAGGTAAGCATATATCAGGAATGGTATAACAAAAAGTCAGAATTGATAAAGTAAATGATTGAGACAAGGATTGGTACCTGAAGCTATTACTTCTCATTTTTAGAGCTTAGATCGCCATGAGTTTGCATAAACTTTATCACTTTGTCTAAACCTGATATAAAATGAATCGATGGCATATACAGACATATTTTCTTAGGTCCAAGCATGATGTGAGACATGGGTTTTTATGGATCATGAGCAATATAACATAGGGATTGAATACTTGAAAGATTGTGTTACTGAGGCATCATTGCTTCTAGTTTGGAGATTTTATCATAATATAAGTTGCATAGATAACTCGAACCTTGGGTATAGGCACGACTTCAATACCTAAGATATTGGTAGAATATCCTCATTAAATTGAAATAGGAGGAATTTGCTTGAATAGGAATAGATTTTGTCATGACTCCCTCCTGAAACTTGACACCTTAAGAAAATTCGGGAACTACCTTAATTCACCATCTCCCCCTTAGATCAAAGTCACAATCCTAGACCTTTATATATATCCCCTTATCAAATCCATATCCACAACTCTCAACACAATGAGGGGTAGTATACCCATGAACACAACTTCCCTCAATAATTTTTAATAAGAACACATAAATTTCTTCCTAGGACCTCCCTCTTCCAGGACACTAATCATAACTTTCTCCAACCCCTAAAGTCATCGACTTATGACTAACATTATTATGGGCATGGTCATCCATTCTTGTAAACACTTAACACTCTATCCTTAACTCATTCGAATACTAACATTACACCTCTATCACCTAACTTACAACTTATCAAAATTTGTAAAACTATACCAAAGACGCATACTGCCTACCTAAATTTCCTCAATTTCAACTCTAAACATCACCATACAACAACTCCCTATACCTTTCCATAATACAACATTCAAGAATGTAAACTAGGTACACATGACACTTATACATACATAAACCTTATCTAACAACATGCTACCTGGGGGGTTTCAACTTATTCTTATATACTCACGCTTTTAACCACTTAATATTTCAACCACAATTCATCTCTATTCACTCTTGTTCTTCTGTATATATATATATGTCACAATTTTTTTCCACTCATTATTCCGCAAGTTTCAAATCTAGGCTATTGCACACATCAAATCAAGCCTACTACTTACTCCCACAAAATATGCATCATAAATCTTAAGTTACTATTCTTATTACCACCTTCCACATCTACAGTTCAAGCCTATAATCTAGAAACACCAATTATATGAAGCATGTTGTATACTATACTAATAGGCAATATTTGCCCTAACTGATGATATACTTCGTCCATTTATGAATTAGAATGAGAGGAAAAGATTACATTGCCCTTCTGGCAATTAAAATTTACGACTGGAATGCCAATGTCAAGGTCATCGCGATGCGGAGAAGGCCTCACCGCTTTTACCGCCGCGATGCGCCACTATTACGGTGAGGTTCTGAAATTGAAATCCAAACATGCTCCAATCCTCGTCCAAAAAATCCGAAACTTTCTCGAGACATGCTCCTTACATCCCTGAACATGAATAAACTCAAAAATCTACGTCTCGGGGTTGGGAAGACCAATTTAAAAATCTTTGATGTTAAGAAGCTTAAAATATGTCTAAGTCTCTCTACAGTTACAAAAATTTCCAGGTCCTAAACTTCCCATGCATACATCACAACTACCTTCAAAATTCCATATACAACAATGAGTCTATACCTATAACTTATTGGCTAATCTAACCATTTCCATTTACAACCTATAATGGCTTTTTATAACCATCATAACTATCCACTCTAGGCTCCTTTCCTATTTTGAATAGAAAATAATCATAGCCAAACACTTCCTCCGCAGACTACTGTACAATCTATAAATATTTCTACAACATTATCCAATCACCATACAAGAGCAACCCACCCCTCAGTCAAGGGTTATACAACTCAAACTACTTATTTACGAAAATTTCACCCTTATTCTGACTTCTAAGCTTGTGACATTATATCACTAACTTCGGGATCATCTTACTACTAATAAGGTATGACACCTTAGCACATACTACTGCTCGGGTGAAAATATTATTCCAACATTCTGACATATAACACTACCCTTAAGCATGACATCTGCAATAAGATTTTTGAAAGGGAATGAATACACTTCATACCCCAGGCTCAAACACACGATTGATGTAGATACGGGAATCAGCTTAAATCAACACTCTTTAAAGAACTTATGGACTCCTCTCAAGTCCTTGTATAATTTTATAATCGTTTATGATTCAATAAAAAAGGACCATTTCATTTAGACTTTAAGCTTCTTTACTTGAATCACCTCGACAATAAGACATATCTGATAATATTGGAGTAAGGAAAGAATTGGCATAACTTTATTAAGGACTACACTAGAGCACAAACTAGCGTATGAAAGAGAAACATTCAGGATCCATAGCACGAACTAGAACATGAAGAAAGTGAAACATTCCTAAACGCCTAGTTGTTTCCCCCTTATAAGTGTAGCGTGCTACACACCCATAAAATGGACTCTACCCGACGTGACTTTGAAGATACCCTGGGACCATGAATCATCCTCTAATACCAAGTTTTTCATGACCCAAACCAAGGCCCTGGCCATGATGGGTATCCCGAACCATGAAGGCCCGAGAGTCCTTCTCTAGCTAGCAATCATATAAATAATTCATATGCTGAAAAGAAATGCGGAAAACATGACAAAACAAAAACATAGTCATTCTTTTACTTCAACTAAAAACTACAAAAATAAGTTCATAAATATTTCAAACACATGACACTAGTCTTCAAAATATCTAATAATATGAGAAGAACTTCTTTCTAAAAATTAGGACAAAACCCCTAGTCGGACCATGTATTAAAATAAACTAACAATGTTTTAAAACATGCCTTCCAAAATAAAGGAGGCTCACCAACTGTAATCTCTAATAAAATTCAACGTACTGCTTAGCGGGACCCCGTGATTGTGCCTCAAATCCTAAAATATAGGGGGTCAATATAATTGTACTGGTATATGAAACAACCCAAAAATAGAATGCTTTTTATTCAAAATAGATGAGAGCATTTTGTAATAACCATAAATGCAATACAAGTAAAAATACATGGTCATACTTTAGTGAACTTCAAAACCATTCTTGACAACTTTGACTCACTCTTTGTTATTCTTCTGAGCTAGTTGGTACACCCTACAAATCTGAAATTCTATGGGCTATATGGAACCCACCCTTGACTCGGCAACCAACCCTCAAATCCAAGTAGCTGCCAGGATTGGAGTGGTGATTCCCCCATGTGAGAACACCATAGGAAATCCCCTACGTGAGATATCCTAAAAATGTCCTTTCATGTAGGATCATATATCATAAGTCCACATCGGCAACTATGGTTTCCAGCGATGAATCCTTACACCCAAATGCCTTCTTCGGGTAACCTACTAGATTTCTTAAGCCCAACTTTTAGTTCTTTAAAGAAAACACGTTCATACTTTCAAAACACTCAACACTATCTTGGTAAGGGCATGAAATCATTGGGTATCATCATACCTTGACTTGCAAGTCAATCAAATCACATCACATCATATCTGAAGCCCTTTTCATTTATTACCATACTAATGACCACTCATAGCTTGTAAATATCAAGTGAGGGAGAGTCATGCAATAGCCTTTAATTCAAATTTTCGTCAAAACATTCTCCTCCTAATTGTAAAATTAATAGGTGGTCACCTCATAATCGTAATTACTTAAAACTCATGAAAAGTGTTAATTTGACCAAGAAGATATTTACCATAGAAAAATACCCCTTCTACATGTAGTAAAATGAATTGTTCATGATCATCAGTAAAGCATTCACCATTTAGTTTCCTTTCAATAAATTCATATATTTACACAAGCCACCATACTTGAAATAAAAAATAACATCATAGGAGAGAGAGTTTAATCATTCATGCTCTCATTCATACTTTACAGTATAATGAAATCATATATATATTGCAATGGTTCAATTTTGTGAAAACTAAGATCGAGACGAACATATGTTTGCTTCAAAATGTCTCCATAATACATGCTTTTCAATATAATAACAAAACACTTATTTATAAAACATGATTGGGGATCTTTAATATAGATAAAAACAGAAAAAATTATGCCCATGGTGTTTAAAGTAGTCCCATATACCTTATGTTATTTAGTTAGAAGAATAGAACCCAAATCTTGATTTGTTTCTTGGAAATCTGGAACTTAAATCTTGATTCTTGATCTTTAGGGGAGGAGTTAAGGTTTGTTTTGGGAGATAATTTGAGTAGTTTTGGGCATATAATGCCTTAATGATGCTTAAATCTTCAGTTATCATGACTAGGGACTTTAGGGAAAAGTCAACATTGCCCTTCAGAGTTAAAATTCACAACTAAAATCCGATTTTGAGGCTTACTGCGACACGCCACTATCACGGTGGCTTACTAGTACTGATAAAAAATGATCATAGCTTTTTTCTTGGGTATTTTATTTAGGCAAAATTGGTAGAGTTGGATAGCTGAATCAATTATCTAAAATTTGGTGGGTCTCATGTTGAAAAATTCCTCATACATCAAAAGTTATATACATTCATAGTTGACCCTTGTTGAATTGAATACCATACTTTGGATGAATCAAAAGTTCTTAGCTCAACTTTTCTTTAAGTGATTTCTATTAATATTTTCACCCCATAGTCACTTCACACACAAGGGTAAAGATCATGACACATGAATTTAACTATAAATCATTGGATTAGAGTTTACACACGTAGGTATGATGGTTCAATTTCTAGCTCAAAAATATGGGGTGTTACAAATATACACGACCTTAATATTTTTCATTGCAAAGTGGGACCCATGGAGAATTCATAAGATCTTTATCATGCCCCGACTCGAATTGATATGTATATCCAAACTCGTGCAAGAACTAAATTAAGATCATATATCCAGAATCAAACTAAGATTTTAATAAGTCTTGCACGATCTTGAGGACTAAATCAATATTCCAGTCAATTATTTTTCATAATTCATGTATCGAATAGTCTCAATATCAAAATCAGTCCATTAACACAGGATACAAGCCTCAATACCAAGACAGGGATCTAAGTCACATATCACTAACACAATATAAGCCCCAATTTAGGTATCACAATAATAATCTATCTTATTTGATACTTAGATCTACAATTCACCTCAAAATGCTCTCAATCAATTAAAAATAAGTTCTACACATAAATATGAGTCCAACAATATCCATACCGCTACACTCTTATTTTCGGTTTAAAAATTCAATCCAAAAGTTAACCAATCCTTTAAGATCAAAACTGAAATTTAATCAAAAAATTAGTTTATCCATAACTTAAAGATCTAAATTTTATCAAAATGAAGTTAAAGCCTAACCTCAAAATCATTAAAAATAATTCTTCAATTCTACCAAAAAACCCCCCAAAATTTCAAGTTGAAAATAATGATTTGGAGGTGAAATATGAAATAATAATTGAGGAATGTATAAATAATGATTTAGATAGTTATTTGATGAAGAAATCTCAAAATTTGTCTTTTGATTCTTCCTAATGAATTTAAGTGTTCAAAATCTACTTATGGAGTTTGAAGTTCAAAAATGACATTTTAAATCTGTTCCATCTCTACCCCTCTTCGCAAACACGATGGGTTAGTCACGATCAAAATTTTCCTTTGGCTAGCTACGATAATATTTTCCAATATGTGTGTATGGAACTGAACATTATGATATCACAAGGTATTTGTCCACTGTAAGAAACTCACTAATGATTTTACTCTATTTTAATAGTTTACTTGATATAATCACTACATGATTTCAGATAATATGATTTTAAATATTCATTATTTTCATAAATTCTTATTTATGATCCTTAACTACTTTTACTCTCAGTTTGATACTTACATTTATGAAAGTCACATTTTAGTCTTTTTCTCAGTTTATGATATAGTTATGATTTCAGTTATTTATGTTTGTTCTTACATACACAATACCATCCATATACTGATACATACAATAACTTATGACACATCCTTTCATTGATGTAGCTTACAAATAGACAGGTACATAACAGACTTTCCAGTAGGCTTCACCTATCAACTCTGAGTGAGTCCTCATTGTTATAAATGATCTGTCAGTAGTCCAAATTATTACTTTTTTTTGTTTAGATAAAGTTAGTCATATTCAATTATAATAGAGGCTCCATATATAGAAAGTTAAGTTGATTCATATGTAATCGGTTTTCAATGGATTCTTTGTTTTTTTATTTTAAATAAGTTTATATCATTTTGCGTATTTTTATTTTCAAATAGTTCACCCCATATTTTATGTTTCCGCATTAGTGTTCATGTTATTCTATAGTTATGTCAGGCTAGACTACAGTTGCATCCAGGGTTTAGACTCGAGACCTAGCAAACTTGATCTTAGAGTACAAAGTGCAAGTGTCCTAGAGAGTCTAGAAAGTCATGTAAGTAGGATCTTAGTTATTGTTGTGAGGTCTCCACATTTAAAAATGACGAAACTACATACATTTAAGAAAAAAATTTTATTCTTTCATACTATAGATCATGTAATAGAGCATTCTTCTAAGAAACTTACGCAAATTCGTCTGGTGCTCCTAATTTCCCCTAGTGTGTCAGATCTTCAAGGTAATGGAATCAATAAAGCTTGATTTTCTTCCAAATGGTGCTCTTAGAGACAACTATGGGACACTTAGAAAACCATACAAAGGGATTGAGAGAAACCTGTTGGTGTGTTTTAGTCCATCAATTTAAAAGCTTGCATCCTTGTCTATATGAATCATCTTATTGAGTCAGAGCATGATATGCATCCAGATTCTTCTTTAGTCCTTTGTTATAGATAACACAATGAAAAAGTATAGTAGAATAACCTCAAAATTGGGCATACAAATTTAAAAGTATAGTAACCATAAGGTGGGAATAGTGATTCATTAAGGTATATGTAAGTCCCCGGAAGGTCCTATCCCATTTTAGTTCTTTATAGCATGTTAAAAGAGGTCCCAGACTTAGAAAATTTCAGCGAAGTGTTGACACTTAGTCTTATTTTTGGCCTCGATATTTAAATGGTATCATTTATGATCTTCCCGGCCTTAGATTATCGATTTTTAAATTGATTCATGATTAGGGTTATCTATAGGTCATCTCGGGTGAGTTTCAGAATTTTTGAACATCATTTGAGTCACGTTTGGATGACTAAAACAACAAGCCAATTCGATCATGATGTGTTGCATTGGCTATCACGTCGACAAGATCGATGCAATGCATCAGTAATTGCATTGACCCCATCGACGCGATACGTCACCTATCACATCACTGGGAAAGTTTTGTGTATTAAGTTATGGGTTTGTGGGGGTAATTGGTTCATTTCCCCCTTACAATAATCAGCCATAACACGAAATTAAACCTCCCAAAGGGCAAAATTCACTTATTATCTCACAAATACTCTCAAGAATAAAGACCTAGTTTCATCAAGTTCAAGTCCAAGTCCCAAGAATTCACCGACAATTCTCACAAAATCAGCAAACAAGGTATGTTAGGTGTTCTTCCTTGGGTCTCCTTCCACCCTTGGAGTTCAAGAACCCTTTTCAAAACTTGAATTATGATTTGCATGTTATGAATTGAATTATGCCCATGTTTGTGTTATTGTATGGGTTTCAAGTTAAGATCTTTTATGAGTTCCATGAAATTAATTTAGCACGTGTGTTGAATTATGAATCTCTCATGTCAAAAACTTTGAATTTGCAAGTTTCATGTTGTAGTTATGATTCCCTATATGTTTATTTTCCATGTATAACAATCATGCTCCCTAAGTGTTTGATAAAATGTCCATATGAGTAGATTATGCATGGTAACCCTTTTTTGATTTAATATTTGGATTTTCTTATTCAAAATTTAAAAAAATTACATAGTCTTTATACATTGAGAAAATCTTACATAGAAAAAATGAAAACTCTACCTAGCCCTATCCTAAACGGGTCTAAGATATACCCAAAACTATTGTTGTGTTGCTAAAGTTATGATGTGAGTTTATCAATTATTCTATCGAGTCCCAGGGGTATTTATTACCCAAAATCTAGCTGTTTACTTAGTTACAGTAGTTATAGAATAGTCCCAGTAAAGGTCAAGAACAGTAGTACTCAGTCAGTTAACAGAACTCAGGGAACTCAGTCCAGTTCAGTCAGTCAACACGATCAGTGTTAGTTCATTCAAGCCTAGTAAAATCTAGTGATTAGTTCAGTGTCGATTTAGTTGGGAGTAGGATTCATCTCTGAGCGACCTCAGGGATGGGGGCATTCCTGCCAGCAGAGGGTTTGACCCTTAGTAGCAGTCCCTGTGTTACAGAACAATGTAGCGAGCATAGGGTAAGTCATCCTCCTTCCATAATAGGGTTGACGCAATCATAAATATTTATTTGATGAGTCTTCCTTCCATATTAGGGTTGCCACAATATTGTTAGTATCCCGTGGCAAGGTGATAACACCCTTCCAACTGGGGTCATAGGTTGGACTTCAAACTAGTCTATATCGAGGTATGTCGGTTAGATGAACACTCACACAGTTATAGTTTCAGTCTCGGTATTCAGTGAAGAACTCAGTTAGTTCTACAGAACCATGGCTAACATTTATCAATTACCCATCCATTAGAATTCAGTACTCAGTTTTAGTATAATCTTAGATACACGATATTACCTATATGCGCAGTATTGCATGTTCAGTAGTTACACTTTTTCATGTACTCTTATCCAGTTACTTCATGATGTTTATTTATTCAGTTATCACCTCATTCATATGAACCCATGTATATCAGCCTTACCTCACTTAGTATACTAGTACATTCCACGAACTGAAACATACTCTCTCTTTTGCGCTATGATGTCTCATATCATAGGTTTCGATACTTAGGTTCCTGACTGTACTTAGCAGCTTAGGCTATCAACAACAATAATAGTGGTAAGTCCTCATATTTAGAGGATAGAGTTTGTCTATTTTAGTTTTCCAGCAGTTCAGTAGTTATTTCATTCGGAGTTAGTTGGGGGTTTGTCCCATCAACTCCATATTCAGATTAGAGGCTTTTAGACTAGCATAGTCAGTTATCCAGTTAAATGTTATTATTAGTTATACTTAGTTATTATTTCAGCATTTTGAGAATCTTATGGCATTTTCAGATTTCTTCCGCATATATATTTCAGTATTATATTCAGTGCTCACAGCAAGTACCAGTCATGGGTTAGCTTGTAGTCCTTCAAGGTTGTAAGCATTGTGTGATGCCAAGGGTGTAGTCTCGGGGCATTACAAACTTGGTATTAGAATCTAAGGTTCTAAGGTGTCCTAGGGAGTTTGAAAGCTGCATCAAGTAAAGTCTTTTGCATAAGTGTGTAGCATGCCACACTTATGGGCAAGGGGCTCTAAGGTATTTCCCTTATTTTAGTGTTCATATCATATGAGTGAGTATGATTTCAAGTTGAACTCTCTGCCTAATCCAATTTTTTCTTCCATTTATAGAACATGTCTCCCAAAAAGACCAATGAGAGGAGAACTGGAAACCAGTCAGCACCTCCGTCCGTTCAGGCAGATCCCCTGAATAAGCATGTTTCTCACCCATAATTCAGAGCAGCTTTCACCAGTCTAGCCTATTCTGTGGTAGCTCAGAATGATTGATCAACTGCTGTTCTGGCCAACCCAGTGGACAATACTGTTGCCTCTAGAATTCAGGACTTCATCCGAATGAAACCTCCTTCATTTTCAGGGTCTAAGTCTTAAGAGGACCAACATAAATTCCTTGATAGGGTGCAAAAGGTAGTAGACATTATGGGGGTATCCACTAGTAAGAGTGCTGAGTTAGCTACCTATCAGTTGTAGGATGTGGCTCATACATCGTTTAAGAAGTAGAAGGTGGATAGGGGGTACAGATGCAGGTCCAATAGATTGGGAGGAGTTTTCTACTGCCTTTTTAGATAGGTTCTTTTCCTTGGATTTAAGAGAGGCTAAGCTGTTAGATTTGACCTTAAGCAGTTGGACAAGTATGCTCCTCATGTGGTAGCTGATAACAGATTTAAAATAAGTAAGTTCGTGTCTGGTGTGTCCAATAGTATGGTCAAGGAGTGTAGGACCACAATGCTGATTAAGGAGATAAACTTAGCTAGGTTGATGGTCCATGCTTAATAGATTAAGGAATAAAAAGCTAAGGAGAAAGAGAAGGAGAAAAAGAGTGCTAGAACAGGTAGCTTCAACTTTACTCAGCCTAAGTCAGAGGTTGGGAATCGTCCATAGTTCCACCCAAAATCTTCAGTCCCAGCTTAATCCTCAGCCAGTGCTCTGGCGCCTAAATTCAAAAATAGTAATAATGATAGGGCTTCAGGATCTAAATCTCAGGGTAGTGTGTGCAGTGACCGGATAAATCCTCTTTGTTAAAAGTGTGGCAGAAACGATTAGGCTGTCTGCAGAGTTGGCAGCGACATTTGTTTTTGGTGTGGTAAGCTAGGCCATACGATCACAGAATGTCCTCAGGTTTGTTCGCAGAGTCAGCATAATCATCCCCCAGCTCAGTCCGATCATCCATCTCAGCAGGGTGCCATTTTCAGTGCCACCAGTGGGCAATGCCTAAAAAGAATCTATGCACTCCAGTCCCGACATGATTAGGAAAGTTCTCCTAATGTGGTCATTGGTACGTTCCAAGTTTACCATTCACATATTTATGCCTTGTTGGATCCTGGAGCTTCTCTATCTTTTGTAACTCCTTACATAGCCATCAACTTCAGAGTTAGTCCCGAATCCTAAAAGAGCCTTTTTCAGTCTCTATCCTAATGGCTAAATCTATCATAGCCCGATGAATATATAGAAACTGTCTGGTTATGGTGTCTCAGAAAATTACTTCAGCAGACCTTGTAGAGCTAGAGATAATAGATTTTAAGGTCATTCTTGTCATGGATTGGCTTCATTCATGCTATACTTTAGTTGATTATAGAAATAGAGTTATTTTCAGTTCTCGAATGAACCTGTCCTAAAATAGAGGGGTGATACTTCAGTATTTAGGGGTCAACTTATTTCATACCTTAGAGCGAGAAAAATGATATCCAAGGGGTGTGTCTATCATCTTGTACGAGTCAAAGACTCTAGTTTTGAGACTCCTAATCTTGAGTCAGTTCCAATAGCAAGTGAATTTCCAGATGTGTTTCCTAAAAATCTTCTTGGAGTTCCTCCCGAAAGGAAAATTGACTTCAGAATAGACCTTCTTCCTGATACTCAACCCATTTCTATTTTGCCATACAAAATGGATCCAGCTGAACTTAAAGAGTTAAAAGAATAGTTGAAAGACCTCTTAGACAAAGGATTTATCAGTATCAACGTATATCCGTGGGGCACACCAGTCTTATTCCTGCAAAAGAAAGACTGTTCTCTTAGAACATGTATAGACTACTGTCAGTTGAACAAAGACACAGTCAAGAATAAGTACCCTCTTCCTAGAATCAATGACTTATTCAACCAAATTCAGGGTGCCAATTACTTTTCTAAGATAGACCTCAGATCAAGCTATCATCAGCTTTGAGTCAGAGAATGTGACATTCCAAAAATAGCTTTCAAAACTCGGTATGGTCATTTCAAACTTCTAGTCATGTCATTTGGTCTTACCAATGCCCCAGATGCTTTCATGGACTTGATGAACCATATGTTCAAGCAGTACTTGGATATGTTTGTAATAGTCTTTATTAATTATATTCTTGTCTACTCTTGCATTGAAAATGATCACGCAGACCATCTCAGAATAGAATTACAAACTCTCAGA
Organism: Capsicum pubescens; assembly: GCA_030864215.1. Classification (NCBI taxonomy): domain Eukaryota; kingdom Viridiplantae; phylum Streptophyta; class Magnoliopsida; order Solanales; family Solanaceae; genus Capsicum; species Capsicum pubescens. Next base: position 125,552,348 of record CM061544.1, read on the forward strand.
GCCCATCAGCTATTCAATAAATATAGTAAATGCAAATTTTGGATAAGGTTAGTAGCTTTCCTTGGTCACATAGTTTCCAGTGATAGCATTAGGGTTGATTCTCAAAATACCAAAGCAGTGATAAACTGGCCCAAACCCATCTCTCCATCAAATATGAGGAGTTTTTTAGGTTAGGCTGGCTATTATCGATGGTTTGTTGAAGGATTTTCTTCTATTGCATCCCCCATGTCCAGATTGACTCAGAAGAAAGTCAAGTTCCAGTGGTAAGATTCTTATGAGAAGAGTTTTCAGGAGTTGAAGACTCGACTCACTACAACCCAGTTTTGACTTTGCCCGATGGTTCAGACGGATTTGTTATTTATTGTGATGTTTGCAGAGTTGGTTTGGGGTGTGTTTTGATGCAGAAGGGTAAGGTTGTTGCCTTTTCCTCTAGACAACTTAAGCCTCATGAAAGGAATTACCCCACCCATGATCTTAAATTAGCAGCTATTGTGTTTGCCTTAAAGATTTGGAGGCACTATTTGTATGGGGTACATGTTGATGTGTTCAAAAACCACAAAATCTTGTAGTATGTATTTTCACAAAAATACTTGAACTTGCGTCAGATAAGATGGTTAGAGTTATTGAAAGATTATGACATGAGTGTTTTGTATCATTCGAGCAAGGCCAATGTAGTGCCAGATACCCTCAGTAGATTGTCTATGGCTAGTGTTGCTGATGTTGAGAATGGTAAGAAGAAGTTAGTTCAGGAAGTTCATCAGCTTGCCAGACTAGGTGCCCGTATGGTTGATTTGGCAGAAGGTAGTGTTTGGGTGCAAAATAGTTCAGAATCTTCGTTAGTTTTCGAGGTAAAAGAAAATCAGGACAGGGATCCCAGTTTAGTTAAGTTAAAAGAGTCAGTCAGGGACTAGAAGGTAGAGGTTTTCTCCCAAGGGGGAGATGGTGTGCTACATTGCCAGGGTTGGTTATGTGTGCTATGTGTGGATGGCGTGAGATAGCGGTTCCTTGATGAAGAGCATGGTGCGCATTACTCAATTTATCCAAGGTCCACTAAGATGTACCGCAACTTGTAAGAAGTCTATTGGTGGAGTGGGATGAAGAGAGACATTGCAGTATTTATGGCTAAGTGCTCTACTTGTCAACAGGTGAAGATTGAGAACCAAAAGCCTAGTGGTTCTATGCAGCAGTTCAGTATTCCTACATGGAAGTGGGAGGAAGTGAACATGGACTTCGTGATGGGTTTGCCTCATACTCGTCGTCAGCATGATTCGATTTGGGTCATTGTAGACAAGATGACCAAGTCTGCCCATTTCTTGCCAGTTCATACTTCCTATTCAGCTGAGGACTACGCCAGGATTAATATTAGAGAGTTGGTTAGGTTACATGGTGTCTTATTATCTATTATTTTAGATAGAGGTACGCAAGTCACCTCTCACTTTTGGAAAGCCTTCTAAAAGGGTCTTGGTACCCAAGTTCACCTCAGTACAACCTTCCACCCTCAGATATATGGTCAAGCAGAAAGGACCATTTAGACTTTAGAAGATATGTTGAGAGAGTGTGTCATTGATTTTAAGGGCAGTTGGGATGACCACTTACCTTTGATTGAGTTTGCGTATAATAACAACTATCATTCCAGTATTCAGATGGCTCTATTTGGGGCTCTTTATTGGAGGAGATGTAGATCTCCCATTGGTTGGTTTGAAAGATGTGAGGCTGCGATAGTGGGGCATGACTTGGTGTTTGATGCCTTAGAGAAAGTATAGTTAATTAGAGAGAGGCTTAAGACAACCTAGAGATGACAGAAATTGTATGCAGATATGAGAAGGAAAGATCTCAAGTTTGACTTCGACGATTTGGTATTCTTAAAAATCTCTCCCATGAAGGGAGTGAAAAGGTTTGGAAAGAAAGGGAAGCTTAGTCCCCAATATATTGGTCCTTATAGGATTCTGAGTCATTTTGGTAAGGTAGCTTATGAGCTTGAGTTACTTGCAGACTTAACATTAATGCACCCAGTGTTTCACGTTTCCTTGCTAAAGAAGTGCATTGCTGACACAACATTTGTAATCCCTATAGAGTGTGTAGATGTTCAGAACAGTCTCTCTTATGAGAAAGTCCCAGTCGAAATCCTTGACCGTCATATTCACAGACTAAGGAACAAAGAAGTTCCTTTAGTCAAAGTTCTTTGGCGGAATCAGTTCATTGAGGGAGCTACTTGGGAAGCATAGGCAGACATGCGAACCAAGTATCCTCACCTATTCTCTGCAAACTCAAACTCAGCCTAAGGTAACAATATTCCTTAGATTTAATTTACTCCATTCTTAGTTACTGCTGCATAATATTCTCATATCATTCATGCATTCATCAAACAGTTCAGTCATGTGTCATGTCTTAAGAATTCAGTCATGCTTTAGTTATGCATGTCAGTGTAAGTGCAGTTCCTCAGTTTTTCTCAGTTCAGTCAGTCTTATTCAAGGACGAATGTTCCCAAGGGAGAGATATTGTATGACCCCGTAAGGTCCTAGCCCATTTTAGTCCTTTATAGAATGCCAAAAGAGGTCCCAAACTTAGAAAATTTCAGCCAAGTGTTGACACTTAGTCTCATTTTTGGCCTCTATATTTTATTGGTATCATTTACGAACTTCCCGTTCTTAAATTGTTGATTTTTAAATTGATTCATGATCAGGGTTATCTATAGGTCATCTCAAGTGAGTTTCAGAATTTTTGAACATCATTTGAGTCATGTTTAGATGACCAAAACAACAAGCCAACTCGATCATGACGCGTCGCATTGGCACCATTGATGTGACGCATTGATAATCGCATCAACCCCATCGATGTGGTGCGTCGCCTATTGCGTCACTGGATAAGTTTTGTGTATTAAGTTATGGGTTTATGGGGGTAATTGGGTCATTTTCCCCTTACAATACTCAACCATAACACGAAATTAAACCTCCCAAAGGGTAAAATTCACTCATTATCTCACAAATACTCTCAAGAACAAAGCCCTAGTTTCATCAAGTTCAAGTCCAAGTCCCAAGAATTCACTGACAATTCTCATAAAATTAACAATCAAGGTATGTTAGGTGTTCATCCTTGGGTCTCCTTCCACCCTTGGAGTTCAAGAACCCTTTTCAAAACTTGAATTATGATTTCTATGTTATGAATTCAATTTTGACCATGTTTGTGTTGTTGTATGGGTTTCAAGTTAAGATCTTTTATGAGTTCCATCAAATTAAGTTAGCATATGTGTTGAGTTATAAATCTCTCATGTCAAAACCCTTGAATTTACAAGTTGCATATTGTAGTTATGATTCTCTATGCGTTTATTTCTCATGTATAACAATTATGCTCCCCAAGTGTTTGATAAAAGGTCCATATGAGTAGATTATCCATGGTAACCTATTGTTGTGTTGCTAAAGTTGTGATGTGAGTTTATCAATTATGCTATCGAGTCCTGGGGGTATTTATTACCCGAAATCTAGCTATTTACTTAGTTGCAGTAGTTATAGAATAGTCCCAGTAAAGGTCAAGAACAGTAGTACTCAGTCAGTTAACAGAACTCAATGAACTCAGTCCAGTTCATTCAGTCAACTCGATCAGCGTCAGTTCAATCAAGCCTAGTACAATCTAGTGATCAGTTCAGTATCGATTTAGTTGGGAGTAGGATTTATCACTGAGAAAACTCAAGGATGGGGATATTCCTGCCAGCAGAGGGTTTGGCCCTTAGTAGCAGTCCCTGCATTACAGAACTATGTAGCCAGCATAGGGTAAGTCATCTTCCTACCAGACTAGGGTTGACTCAATCATATATATATTTATTTCATGAGTCTTCCTACCAGATTAGGGTTGACACAACATTGTTAGTATCCCGTGGTAAGGTGCTAACACCCTTCCAACCGGGGTCACAGGTTGGACCCCAAACCAGTCTATATTGGGGTATCTCGGTTAGATGAACACTACTATAGTTACAATTTCAATCTCAGTATTCAGTGAAGAACTCAGTCAGGTCTACAGAACCATGGCTATCAGTTATCAATTACTCAGCCATCAGAATTTAGTACTTAGTTTCAGTATAATCTCAGATACACGATGTATACCTATATGTGCAGTATTGCATATTTAGTATGTTTAGTAGTTACAGTTTTACATGTACTCTCATCCAGTTACTTTATGATGTTCATTCTGTCAGTTATCATCTCATGCATATGAACCCATGTATATCAGGCTTACCTCACTTACTATACTAGTACATTCCACGTACTGATGCATACTCTCTTTTTTGCGCTATAATGTCTCATATCATAGGTTCGGACGCTCAAGTTCCTGACCGAACTTAGCATCTCAGGATATCAGCAGCAGTTATAGTGGTGAGTCCTCGTATTTTAAGTATAGAGTTTATCTATTTCAGTATTCCAGCAGTTTAGTAGTTATTTCAGTCGAAGTTAGTCGGGGGTTTGTCCCATCAACTCCATATTCAGATAGTTAGAGGCTTTCAGACTAGTATAGTCAATTATCAAGTTTTCAGATATTATTATCAGATATACTCAGTTATTATTTAAGTATTTTGAGAATCTTATGGAATTTTTAGATTTCTTCCACATATATATTTCAGCATTATATTCAGTACTCACAACAAGTACCTATCATGGGTTAGCTTGTGATCCTTCGAGATTGTAAGCACCATGTGACGCCTAGGGTGTAGTCTCGGGGAGTTATAGTATATAAATAGATCTATGTATCCATTAATTTATTAGTGGGGTGATGCATCTTTAGGTGTTAACTAAGGGATAATAAATGCAGGGTAGATTTTATGGTTGTACTTAGAGGAAGAGTTGTTGGTTATAGTATTTATAGCTTGTCGTTGTGTTTGTATAGATCATGTCTGTGTTCTATGTGGAAGCATAGATTGTTTATGAATTTATGAATCTAGGATGCACTGTCTGTCTATGAAGAAAGAGTCTTCTAATGCTTAGAGAGTTATGAAAATAGTTAGACGGGTGATCGAATAAGTATTAGTGTGAATGAAAGGAAGTTGTGCTTGTTCACTATATTTAGATAGCCTGAAAAATTAAGATCAACTATTTATTATGAAGTTGTAGAAAACTAATGTATCTCAATTTTTATCTAGTAGTTATAAGTCAATACAAGTTGACTAGATATCTATGTTGAGTGTTAGATCCTATATTTGACTTATGGATGGTCACCGAGGTGAAAAAAATATTTGTTTGAGAGAAATAATGCAGGCTTTGAAGAAATGAATCTATTATGCTTGATATGACATGTGAGAGATATTAAGTTGATAATTTATAATACGTTGATAAATTATGAAAAATGAGAGTGTGTAAGCATGATATATTTGTGGATTAGAGATGAAATAGCAAAATAAGTCAGTAGATAAAGAAAAGCCTTATGTTTTAAAAGAAAAAAAGGAACCCGAGGTAGTATGTGTCTATATGATATTCTAAGTTTATTAAGTGTTATATGTACAAGTTAATACCCTTGAGTTGCTAGGATAAGACTAACTATATAGTATATGGTATTCTGAATAGCTAAAGTGGGGGATTATAGGAATATGATATTGAGTATTTTTATATGATTTTAATTTCCATGGATTTTGGTGTATGTGAATTTAGAGGTGAGATTATTATAAGACCAATAAGATAAAGTAGTTTGCGGAGCGTTAGAGGAAGTGGTTGTGTTTGAAGTGGGGATTAAAGGTAGACGATGTTGTGTCTCTTTATACAGTTTTAATTTTCATGGATTTAGGTGAAGTGAATTTAGAGGTATGATTATTATAACACCAATAATATAAGTAGTTAGTGGATCGTTAGAGGGTTTGGTAATAAGAGTAGAAGTTATAGGCTGATGATTTTAGAAGTCAAAAGATATTAAAAGTAGTATCTCTGCAAGGAATGACCTAAAATAAAGTTAGTTTCTTCCAAATATAATTTATTCAGGTAAGTTTAGCATTTATATGCATACTGATACCCTAACCATTAGAATAAATTTATTATAGGTCTATTTAGAGAATATCAAAGAAGGCCATAGACTTAGAATGTTGACTTTGATCTAAGGGGGAGATGATAGGTTGAAGAACCAAATTAGATCTTGAGAATGAGATAGTGACGTGTTTTAGAAAGAGTTATGATGAGATAGAAATTCATTCCTACTATAGCACATTTCTCAGATTTTAATCGTTATGACACCCTACTTATGTCTTGCATCTCAGTGTTATGCCCATAACACATGTAATGCACTTAACACAAATTCACGTCCAATTTCAATTTCTAGTGTGAGAAGTAATAGTTTCACTCAATAGTCCTAATCGTTCTCCAATGATATATGATGTAACAACCTAAAATCACCTCCCGGGATGTCACACGGTGCTTAGGAATACAAGTAGCCCCAAGCTAACCCTTTGAGCCTATCACTTCTCATAATAACTCATTCAAGAAGGAATATAAAAACACTGGTATTGTCATATCAAATGAAAGGAAATATGAAGATAATACTCAGTCCAAATGACCACAATACAGGAAATCTCAACCCAACCACAATATGATAACTAGCCTGACAAAGCCTCTACTACTCCATGAACTCGAGAGCCGTTGGGACAGGTCTCCAACTGACTCAAACTGAACTGAAAGAAATAACAAAAACACTCGACTACTGAAATGTCTGAAGATATTTCCTCGAACCATGAAGACTCACCATTGTGGAGATGTAGATAAAGGTACTCGAAAATCACTGACGAGGCCGGGACTGATCACCTGAACCTACATTATAAGACAATGTAGCACATAGACGTATATGTGGATCAACACTTGGAAATGTACTAAGTATATGGGGGTGTATGCATTTACATAAAACAATATCAATACTCTTTAATCAAATCATGCATGCAATAGGAATGACTCACATGGATTGAATAAGTCAAAATGTAAAGATCATAAATCATGTATGAAGAAGCATGTAACACAAATCTCATGAGTCATTATACTTTATCCTTAAAATCTGTACTTTTCTCTTATTCTCATTACTCATAGGTTGAAGGAAACTTTAAACAATACTTTCAACTCATGCATATATCTCATGGGGAGTAAAACTTCTTTAATACTCAAGAACTTATAACTCTTTTGAACTCAAACACTTGGAACTCGGAATCATATAACTTTGGTTTAAAAACTGATGATCAACTCTTATTAGTAGAGAAATCTACTTCCTTCTTTGGAAAATACTCAAAAGCAATTCGTTCACTTTAGAAAATATCTCATCTCAAAGTTTTAGGGGAATATTCTATCTCAATGGAAAATACATTAGTTTAGGGAGGTTCTATTAACCGACATAAACAATGCGAGCTACATGGAGTACAACATCTTGTCCTCCTAAGGAAGAAACCTCACGTTGGGGAGAGGCTTCATACTCTTGCCAAGGAGTATAACCTCAACTCAGTGATCACTTATCTCGGCCTCGGGCCTAATAATCTCAGCCTTAAGCCCAAAATCTCAAACCTATGGTGGCATATAGTTCTGGGGTAAGAAACCATAGTAACTTATCCAACTCGGTGCAAAATACTACTCCCTTTAGTTTATATCGCTCATCTTATAAAATCCACTTTAGAATAATCTCATGGTTCAATAAGAACCCAATTGTAAAATCTGTAATCTCATGTAGTGAAGTGTATTTCAAAGCTCTATGACTATTAGATCAAAACATTTCTCAATAATCTCATAATACTCAAATCATAGGTGCTTATAGAACAAGAGTTCATAAAATTGCAAGTCTCAAGTAGGGCTTAATGACCCATAATTCAATCTCAAGTAAAAACTCATCAAAATGCATATTAGATAGCATATAGATTCATAAATCATATAGATCTCTAGAATTTACAGCAATTTAGCTCATAATCTCAACATACTCATATACTTTAATATCTCAAACATTTCAACTATTAACTTCTCAAGGATTAAAATCATGAGGTATAGACCCAACTGCAATTTCTCAATAAAACATGTAAAAATCTTGCCATTAGACTCTCAATTCATGGAAAACATCAAAAGCTTACAACCAATAACGATGGGTGAAAACCCCCAATTCAATTTCATGTAAAATCTCATAAATTGCAGAAAATTATAGTTTAAATAAGCCTTTGGGCACAAGGGTGAAAGGATTACCCTTGTTCAAAACCCCACATACCTTAGATTATAAAATTAGATGACCAAGCTTGCTTCAACTCTTCTTCTTACTCTTGAGAGAAGGTTATTGCAACCCTTGAACTTGGGGAACTTAAACCTCAACTCAATTTGTAAAATCTATGGTTAGTTCTTGAATTTCTTGGAGAAGGATTTTAGATTTGATCTTCAGGGAGAAACCCTAGCTCTCTTGTGTTTTGGATGATGAATGAAGTCATTTGATTCACTTAGAATATATCTGGTTGATAAAAGAGTAGAAAGACCGACGAGTCCCTTTTAAAAATGACTTAAAATACTGAACGGGGGCTGTGATAGTTGGAGCAACAGTCCGTCGCTAGCCTGATGGTCCGTTGGATCGTCCGTCGCACGCTGGTCGGAAAAAGAACACATTACCTTGATGTGACGGTCGAAGCGATGGTCCGTCATAGTCTTGACGGTCTATCAAAACGTCCTTCGTACGTTGTCCAGGATGAGACCACACTGCCTTAGTGGTGACGGTCTCAGCGACGGTCCGTCGCAGCCTTGACGGTCCGTCGTCCTGGCCGTCATACTTGGGCCAGAAAGAGAGTTACTGCCTTGGTTGTGATGGGCTGAGCGACGGTCCATCGCAAACTCGATGGTCCGTCGGGTCGTCCGTCGCACCTGGGCTGTTCCGACAACTCTCAGTAAAACGGCCATAACTTCTCACCCCGATGCCGGATTTGGACGAAATAGATATCGCTGGAAAGCTAATTCAATTTTCTACAAGACAAAAAGTCAGATTTAAGAAAATTCTATATGTTTTAAATATCAATCATTTGGGAAGTCTCTTCTCAATCTTTTAGGGTCGGAATTACACTTCACTTGACACGCTCTAAGGCTCGGACTATGAGAGAACTTTGCGGGGTCTTACATATGAACTCCATCCTTCTGTTACACATCTTACCAAGGTTTTTTTGTTACCTTTGGATTATTGACATAATTTTATACGTTGTTCTTGAAGCTTATATTTCAAAACATGATTTTAGAGTCATTGATATTATGATGTAAGAAAGATTTTCTATGATTTACCGTACAAGCATGATTTACAATACAAGTTTTTGATACATGATTTTCACCATACGATCTATGACATGATATGAAGCTTAGGCTCATGCCAGTAAGATTTATGAACATTATGAGATCTAGATATGTCCACTATGATTTAAGAATAATTTTGACTTTCAGATATGTTATATAATATAATATGAGCTCTAGTATACTTTGGGAGGATTATTTAGCTCTAAAAAAACAAGAGATCATAAAATTCAAGTTTCATATCAATGTTGCCATCATAGGTTTTCTCCCCTTTTAGGTACTATTTCTGAATCCTTATGTATATAGGTTCTAACTTTGGTTGGTTAGGGCAACCTTTTTCAGTATGGGTGTATGACACTGAATATTAGAGCTGACATAGTGTTTTTCGATTGTAAGAAACTCCCACCTAAAGGCTTTACTCTATCTTAATAGTTTAATTGATGTGATCACTACATGATTTCAAATATGCATTTTTTTAGAAATCTTATTTATGATCTTTAACTTCTTTTACTCTCAGTTTGATACTTACATTTATGAAAGTCACATTTTAGTTTTTTCCTAAAACTAGTTTAGGATACATGTGTTGCACGTGTATCTCACGTCAATTAATAAACTTTAAAAACTATTATTTGTGATAGAATTTAGGGAACATGTCTTAAAGGAACAACACAATTTCTCCTTAGCAAAGCCCAAATATTGAGACAAAAAATTACAATAAAAACATTCAAAAAACACAGAATAATGGTGAGTAGGCGAAGAAGGGAGATATGAACCTTTATGATTCGAATTTTGGTGTCAAGAAGGTTTGAAACGCCAAAAATATCTTAAGTGGACTTAACATAAAGTTGATCATCTTCGAAGCTGCTATCCTCGACCATCAAAGTTTCCATCGTCGATGGAGATTGTGTTTTTTATGAAAATCTGAGTGAAAACAGTAATGAGGGAGTCAATATGTATAAGGTTGAACTATCATAAAGCGTTATATTCTCTTCTTTCATTGCCGTTATATGCCTTTTTCTTTTCAAGAAAAATAGTACTATGTGGGTCGTGCACTTCTAGAACATCTCTATGTCAAAACATAAAACACTAATATCATATCTCTCAACTCTTCAAAAAGAAGATAAAACTTTTCACATCAAAATTTTAAAAATTCAAGAGTTAGCGAAAAAATCTAAAAGTACGATATAGTTAACAGACCATGATGAGTATTGTAGCTCCATGGAAGAGCAGAAACTTCTCATAGTGGAAGGATGTGTGACAACGCAATGAAATTATCATCGTTGACATTAGGCTACAACAATAATAACTACACTTCAGTCTCAAGCAAAATAAAGTCGTTCATATGAATTTGCATTTCTTTCTTTAAGTTTATCTTGTATTAAGTTGATTATATCTAATTATAATACAGTATAACATCGATAAATTAATACTGTTGGGACCGTCAAATTTTATTAATTTAGCGAGGTATTAATTAACCGTATAAATTAATAATTATTAATTTATAAATTATATACTTTTTGGGTCCATATTATGAATGTACCTAGGTGTACGTGAAAACTAATTTCTACATTGACTATTAATTATGCATACTTAACCAAATTCATGTATTTTTGCTGATACATTTTCAATATTCTATGTATATCTTAATAAAATATATAAATCTACTTAATTATTAATGTAGTTACATGTACCTACATTCATTAAAATGTATAAATCCACTCAATTATTAATGTAGTTACACGTACATACATTAACTAAGTTACTATATAAATAGATGTATTATGCAAGTCTTCAAATCAAAAAACAAAAAAAATGGCTTCTCATCTCAAAGGTGTTAAAAAATCAACCATGACTAATGGTATACGTAGAGAACTGTGTGAGTATAAACAACAAAATCTAGCATGCACTCAAAAGCAATTGCAACAATGGGTGTTAGAGAAGTTTAATTTGCAAGTGAGTCAAGCCACAATATCAAACACGATCAAGAGGTCAGCAGAGTATCTATCAGCAGCCGACATTCCAAAAGATGAGGCTAAAAGACATAAAGCTGCCAAATTTCCAGAATTAGAGAAGGCTCTGTTCGAGTGGTTTATTCATTACCAAGAGCGTGTTAATATGAATGGGGAACTAATTGTAACGAAGGGAAAAGAGCTTCTAAAAAAGATGTATCCCATCGATACACCTGATTTTCATTTTTCTCAAGGCTGGCTAGAGCGTTTCAAATCAAGACACGGTATCAAGCAATATCGTCGTTTTGGAGAAAGTGGATCAGTTAATATGGAGGCCATGGAGAGCAATTTACAATCCATCAGAGAGAAACTTGATCAGTTTGCTAAGAAAGATGTTTTCAATATGGATGAAACTGGATTGTTCTTTAGGCTACAACCAGATCATTCTCTTGCAACGAAGCAACTTGAAGTTAAGAAACAAGATAAAGAAAGACTTACAGTTGTTATTTGCTGTAATGAGGATGGTTCTGAGAAAATTCCTTTATGGATCATTGGGAAGTATTTAAAACCACGTTGTTTCAAGAATGTGAATTTGGGAAGCATGGATTGTGAATATCGAGCCAATAAAAGAGCATGGATGACTGGGATTCTATTCCAAGAATATGTTCAACAACTTGATGCAAAAATGGACGGCAGGAAAATTCTTTTAATTGTTGATAATTGTCCTGCTCATCCAAAAAATGTCGAAGGTTTGAGAAATGTTAAATTGTTTTTTTTACCACCTAACACAACATCAAAGATTCAGCCTTGTGATGCAGGGATCATAAGAGCTTTTAAGATGCATTATCGTAGGCGATTTTATCGAAATCTTTTGGAGGGTTATGAAATTGGGATCTCAAATCCAGAAAAGATTAATGTTTTAGATGCAATGAATCTTGCAATCTCGGCATGGAAAATGGATGTCAACTCAAGTACAATTGCAAATTGTTTTAAGCATTGTAAACTTAGGTTGTTAGATGATGAATCCTCGGAAAATCAAGAACAGTTGAATAATGATGGCTTACAACAATTGCAGAATCTAATCAATGGATTGAAGTATCGAAATGCAATGAATGCTGAAGATGTTTTGAATTATCCGGGAGAAAATGATATGAGTTTTGAGTTACCTACGGATGAACAAATAATTGAGAGTGTTATGGAAACACATAAAGAAGATGAAGTGGAAGATGATAGTGTGGAATTAGAACAAGTTTCGCGCAAAGATGCTCTGAAAGCAACAATCACCTTACATCACTTCCTTTTGCAATATGAGAAGACTACACCTGATATTCTTAATGCAGTAAGAAGGGTTAGAGATGAGATTCAAGGTGATATTGATTTCAAGAAGAAACAAACAACATTAGATTCATATTTCCAGAAACCTGTTTAGTTTACTTATGTATTATGTATGAAATATTTTGATACAGATGAATTATTAATTTATATATCAAATGGGACCTATATGAATTTTTTTTTTGTATTATCTTATAAATTTAGCGAATTATTAATTTACCACGTTGATCCCGACTCGGGACCGAAGAAAATTATTATTTTAGCGAGGTTATTAATTTATCGAGTATTAATTTATCGAGGTTATACTGTATATAGAGGTAATGGTCAAAAACACAATTTAAGTGTTCCTTCTTTTGAGTTTAAACCTGAACTATCTCCAGCTATTTAGCAAAACACACCTATAGTATTTGTGTTTTACTTTTTCCATAAAAGTTCAGGTATGAAACTCAAACAATTAATAATTTAAGTGTAGTTTGCTAGTTTATTGGTGATAGCTAGTATTCACACATCTGATTATTTGGGTATAAAACTTATAAAACCGGATGAACTTAGTTTACTTATTTTAGTTTTATGAATTTTACTCTAGTAAACTTAAATAACAACAATATAATATCCAGTGTAGTCCCATGATGTAGGGTTTGGGGAAGGTATAGTGTATGCAGACCTTACCCCTACCTCAAAGTTGATTTCTTGACTTTCATATCAAGCAGACCATCAATTGCACATCTAGCTATTATGTCAAGCTAATTTCTCAGCAATTGAATCCTTAATTAACTTATGTAAATTATAGAATAATTATATAATTCAAAAAGAATAAAATCTAAAAAAGTAAAGTAAACTATTGAGTTGCCAAACATTTTACTAATTTTTGGATGGTGCACTAATGCGCCAAAAAAATAGCAAAAGAAGACCTACTGTCTACTCACATATGTTTATTACACAATCTGCAATTTCAAATATACCAAATAACAAAAGTAGTGAAGTATCAAGGAATCAAGCAATGCTCAAAACTAAAATTCTTTATTTGGCATAAGTTACCTAAGTAATTTGGAATAATGAGGTTAATATCTAGTCTAGTGATAGTTTTATAAAATAATTATTGTAATTTAGTTTGTACAATGAGGATATCTTATTCAAATATAATTGATATGAAAATATAAACAATTATGACAAAAAGTAGTAACAAATTATGGACAAATATTTCTAACTATTATGAAAATAAAAAAGTTCAAACCTTTCTTTGCATTCAACTCCAATCAAGGACTTTGATGTAGCAAGGTAAAAAAAAGGTGCACATCTGGCTCTCTGAAAAATAAGAAACAACCAAATCATCAATTGCACGCCTAGCTACTATGTAGGGTTGATTTCTCAACTATTATATCAAGTAAATCATCAATTGCACATCTAGCTAATATGTCGAGTTGATTTCTTAGCTATCGTATCATTAATTAACATATGTAAATTATAAAATAATTATATTATTTAAAAGAACAAAATCTAAAAAGACTAAACTAAACCATTGAGTTGATTAAATATTGAGAAATTACAAACTAAAATTGTTCAAGTCTCTCACTGCTATAGGGAGAGAAACATGGTAGTAGATATGCTAGCCATGCATGCTACTACAATTACTGAAGATGGGACTTTCCTCCATACATAAATTATGTCTACAGGATGTCGTCCGTGAAACTGTGTTCCTACACCAAAATTGTGACTATTTGTGAGAACTATCAAAAGTCAAAATAATTTAACTTGACTATAGTTTGAAAAGTTTAAAAATCAATACCTGCTTTGAAGCTAGAATTGAAATATAATCTTATATTATCGACAGGGCCAACCACGGTCTTAACGGTGCATTCGACGAATTGAAGACCACGCTTCAACGCACCAGAATTCTCCATAGCATAACCATAAACCTTAACAAAGTGATTAAATAAAAAGAGACAAAACTTAAGAAATATTCCTTAATTGGTTAAACAAATCCTATTACTAAAGTAATAAAAGAAATCCTAGTACTAAATTGATTCTGAAACTTTAATTTAGACTTTTCAAACAATAATTAGGAAAAAAGGTGAAAAAATAATTTTGTCTAAAACATAGACTTTTAATAAAGGGTAAAAAGTTCGAATCACTTTTCTAAGAGTCTTCACACGTTTAATATATTATAGATTATAGATTATGCTATAATTATGATTTTAGTTATTTAGCTTTTTTTCTTGCATAGTCAGTATCATCCATGTACTGACTCATACTTTCCTTGCGCTACATCCTTTAATTGATGTAGCTTACAAATATAGTCATACCTCTCTATAACGTCATCTTGTTATAACGATATTTAACGATAACTTTCTGATTTTCTCTAGAACCGATTTTTGATGTTATATTTTATTTTTCTATAATGACATTGTACCTATAAAAATAATGACGTTTATTATAACGGTACACTCTTTCTAAAATTATCTCTCTATAACAAAATATTCAAATATTATGTAATAATATTTCGTAAGAAATATATTGTGTACAAAATAAAATACCAAATTATTTATGGTAATCATCATTAATGTCACGAACACATAAATTTCAAGGAAAATATCTAATTTAAATAAAAAAATTATTATTAAATGGCGCACATTAGTTATTTCATAACTTCATAAGGAAAAAGGCTACTAATATTTGTCTTTTTTTATATTCATGTACTTTCTAATTTTGCATACTTTTGTTTATAACTGCTAAATGAGATCTGATTGTCAAATGTCAGTATACATATATAACACCTCCTCTCTATAGCAACCATGAATTTTTTTGAACAAATGTTGCCACCATAGAGAGGTTTGAGTGTATATAGGAATGTAATTAGACGTTTCACTAGGCTTCATTTATCATCTTTGAGTGTGTCCTCATTGTTTTAAAGGTTTTGTTATTAGTCTAAGTTATTAGTTTTGTTCATTTACATAAGGTTCATCAGTCATAGTAGAGACTTCATAGATAAATAATCAAGTTGAGTCATATGTAACCAGTTTTCAAAGGATTCTTTTTTATTTATTTTTAAAAAGGTTATATCAATTTTATTATTCCTTATTTTCAAATAGTTCAACCCATATTTTAGGTTGCACATCAGTGTTAGTCATGTTATTCTACAATTATGCCATGCCAGATTATGGTTGCGTCCAAGGTGTAGATCCAGAGCGTGTCTGTTGTGATAATATCTATCCCAATCCAACTGTAGTAGGTAAGTTTGAGTCAACAACTTTGAAACAAGCAACAAAGTTGATAATATCAACTTCAAGCTTTCAACTGACAGCAATAGTAATACTAAAAGACTTCCTCAAACGAACAGAATAAATTAAATACAAAATTTTAAGTCTCAGAAGTCATAAGCACAAAAGTGACTCTAATACATAATATCTTAAAATCTAGAACATACCCAACTGTCTGAAGAACCAAAATAAGGCAAAACTAAGATGGATGAAACTAAGATAATTTTTAGTTCGAGGAGATCATCACAACCTCGACGACCTTAGAATGTACGATTACTAGTCATGGAGTTCACTTAAATGTAAATATGCACCGAAATGATATAGAAAAATAGGAGTGAGTATGAATAGGCTAACCAATCTTAAGCATAAATATTTCAACTAAAAACTACTAAAATAATCCGGCACGCAGAAAAGTCTCAGCAGTTCAGTATCAATAAATGACATAGTTTATCTCAATCAAGACAATAACCAAAATGAAAATTCAATAAAATGATATAGGATAAATTTCAATGGCCAATGTCAATCGATATACACAACCTCAATATTTTTCACTGCAAGGTAGGACCCATAGGGATTTTCGAAATCTACATCATGCCCCGGCTCTAACAGGGACTTATATATGTGTATGTATCCCTCCCTCTCTCTCTCTATATATATGTAAAGATTAGGACTCGAATCAGAGTTAAATCAATATCACATATCCACACCCGAACCAAGATTTCAATAAGTCTTGCACAAACTTGAATCACAAATTAATATTTTTTTCAATCATTTTCATAATTCATGAGATGAATGAATATGCATGGACATGAAAGTAAGAATTAAGCAAGATGCAATAGATGTGTCTAGTAGTCTTAATATCAAAATCAATTTATAAACACAAGCGACAAGCCTCAATACCAAGCCCTGGATCTAAGTCCTATATCACTAATAAATTTCTAATTTGGGCATCACAATAATAATCTATCACATTAGGTACTTAGATTTTGGCCATAGTTAGGGGCATGTCCCAACCGAAGATTTGCATTCTCTTGGATAAAGGCTTTGTAATACTTCTGGCGGTTGGTATGGGTGGGGTCAGTATTGAGGTCGGCCTTAGAATTGGCATTGTTGTTGGGCTGACATCATTAGACGATATTATTGGTTGTTCCATCGTATTAAATTCTGGTTTTGATTACCATATTATGTTTTGATATTCTCTTTGGTTTGGTATGGCGTGGAGGGTTGGTTTGGTGCAGGTAGACTCAGTTGGGTCGGTCAATGTTGTGACCCTATCCCAAAGTCTTCATGAGAGCATTTATGCAATCTTATTATATGCTCGAAATTCAGCTCATCTAAGGCTGTGAAAGGTCGTTGGGTTTGGTTAAGGGGGTGGTACCTGGTCCTAGTTGAATTTGGGATGCCCATTACATCTAGGCCTGGTTCAGGTCCTGACAATTTTGTCATTGACCTGTTGTCGGACACTCTTCCTATTTTAATTCTGACATACAAAATGACACCTGCCAATTGAAAGAGTTAAAAGAACAGTTAAAGGAACTTCTTGACAAAGGATTTATTATTCCTAGAGTCCTTCCCTGGGATTCTCCGATACTCTTCGTGCGTAAGAAAGAAAACTCTTTCCACATATGTATAGATTACCGTCAGCTGAACAAAGTTACAGTTAAAAATAAGTACCCTCTTCCTAGAATCGATGATCTTTTTAACCATTTCCAAGGTGCCAAATATTTCTCCAGAATAGAACTTCATTTTGGGTACCACCAGTTGAAGGTTAGAGAGGCTGATATTCCCAAAACTGTTTTTCGAATCTGGTGTGGTCACTATGAATTTCTAGTCATGTCTTTCATATTAACTAATGCCCCTGCAATATTTATGGACCTAATGAATAAGGTGCTTCATCAATTTCTAGATCTATTTGTAATAGTCTTTATTGACGATATATTGATTTACTCTAAGAGTGAGGAGGAACCTTCCAATCACCTCCAAATCGTCCTTCAGACTTTTAAGGACCATGAGTTATATGCAAAGTTTTCCAAGTGTGAATTCTGGCTTAGTGTTATTGCTTTTCTGGGGCACATTGTTTCTAGTGAGAGGATTAAGGCTGACCCCCAAATGGTTGAGGCAGTAAGAAAATGGACTATACCCACAAATCCAACCAATATTCGAAGCTTTTTAAGTTTTGTAGGGTATTGCAAAAGATTTGTAGAAAGTTTTTCATCCATAGTTGCTCCACTTACTAAGTTGACTTAGCAAAATGTGAAATTCTTGTGGTCTGACTCTTGTGAGAATAGTTTTGAGAAACTGAAAGACAAGTTGACTACAACACTAGTTTTAACTTTTCCTGAGGGTATAGAGGGTTTTGTTGTATACTGTGATGTGTCCCGAGTGGTACTTGGGTGTGTACTTATGCAGCATGGTAAGGTGGTGGCCTATGCATCTAGAAAGTTAAAGGTGCATGAGAAGAATTATCCCACCCATGACTTAGGGTTGGTTGCTGTAGTATTTACACTAAAAATTTGGTGCCATTATATTTATGGAGTGCATGTAGATAATTTTACAGATCAGAAAAGTTTGCAGTATGTTTTCTCACAGAAAAATCTAAACCTCAGGAAAAGGAGGTTGTTGGAATTATTGAAGGATTATGGTATGAGCTTGCATTATCACCTGGGTAAGGCCAATGTGGTGGATGACGCCCTTAGAAGGTTATCCATGGGCAATCTTTCTCATGTGGAGGAACAAAAGAGGAATATGGTGAAGGATATTCATTGGCTTGCCAATTCGGGAGTTCAACTCCTAGATTCCGATGATGGAGGGATGTTCGTATAAGACGTAGCTAAATCTTCCCTATGTTCACAGGTTAAGGAAAAGTAGACCAAAGATCCCATTTTGATGCAGATTAAGGAATATGTCTAACAATAAAAGGTAATGGCATTTGAAATTAAAGGTGATGGATTTTGAGGTATCAAGATCGACTATATGTGACGGATGTGGATGGGTTGAGGGATAATATTCCTTATGAAGCTCACACTTCTAGGTATATTGTTCACCCTGGCTCTACTAAAATGTATCATGATCTCAAGGCGATTTATTGGTGGAACAACATGAAAAGAGATATTGCTAACTTTGTGGCTAAATGTTTGAATTATCAACAAGTTAAGGTGGAATATTTGAGGCTAGGTGTCACTTCTTAAGAGATAGCTTTGCCTCTTTAGAAATTGGAGATGGTCAACATGGACTATATTACAAGAATCCTGAGTTCCCAAAATTAATATGACTCCATTTGGGTGATTGTAGATAGGATGACCAAGTCTGCCCGTTTTTTCCTTCGCGGACTAGTAATTTGGGGATGATTATGCTCAGATGTACATTTAGGAAATAGCTTGATTTCATGGGGCCCAGTGTCTATTGTATCCAATCAAGGTGCATAATTTTTTTCTCAGTTTTGGCAATTTCTTCAGAGGGGTTTAGGTACCCAAGTAAACCTTAGTACTACCTTTCACCCCCAAACGGGCGGGCAAGCAGAGCGCACCATTCAGACCTTAGAAGATATGCTGAGGTCTTGCATCATCCACTTCATGGGTAGTTGGGTGGATCATTTACCATTGATAGAGTTCGCCTACAACAATATCTACCACTCTAGCATCTAGATGGCTCCTTTTGAGGCTCTATATAAGAGGAGATATAGGTCACCGATCGGGTTCTATGAAGTGGGTGAAGCCTATTTGTTTGGTCCTGACCTTGTTCATCAGGTGATGGAGAAAGTGAAAGTCACTATAGAGCGACTTAATACATCTCAGAGTCACGAAAAGTCTTACGCTGAGTTAGAATAAGGGAGTTAGAATTTGAGGTTGATGATTGGGTATTTCTAAAGGTATCCCCTATTAAGGGGGTCATGTGATTCGGGAAGAAAGGAAAAATTAGTCCACATTACATAGGCCCTTATCATATTATGAGAAGGATCGATGGGGTTGATTATAAGTTAGATTTTCCTACAAGTTTAGCTTTTGTTCATCCTATATTTCATGTATCAATGAGAAAGAAATATATTAAAGATAATTCTCTAGTATTGCCTGTGGTGGAGATTAATGTAAAAGACTCATTGTCATATAAAGAAGAACCCATTTCTATCTTTGATCGCCAAGTTCGAAAGTTGATACGAAAGGATAACTTTAGTTAAGGTGTTGTAGAAAATCACAAGATGAGGAATCTACTTGGGAGTCGGAGAATGATATGCATTTGAGATATCCGACCCTCTTTGAACCGGTGGATGAGGATATGGAAGATATTAATCTTATACTTCTCTATTCTTTTCATGTAGCATTTGAAATCATGATTATTATGTTTTTAGTCATCATTCGGGGATGAATGATCCCAAGGGGTGATAATGTGGCATCCCTTAGTTGTATCGCTCATATAACACTCCCTAGAATTACCTTTAGGACCCCTGTATTGATAGTAGACCATATATAGGCATTGTGGGAGGTGTTGGGGGTGTTTTAAGACCTCAAAACTAAGTGTGTGTTGGAAGATAGGGTCTATTCGATGGTCGTGCATCGTATGGCTATCGAAAATAGCCACTGGAATGGCTAGGCAATGGGGCATGAATCGCTCAGCTTGGGTTTAGGCAATGGGGCATGCGCCGCCTACTTAAGCACTATGCCATGGGTTGTGCCTCGCACACCTTGGCCTGTGCCATGGGCTGTGCACCGCATGGCTAATGCATAGCGGCGTAAATATTTCATTTTAAAGTTATTTTAAGCTCAAAAAGGTCCTTTCTCCTCCCTTATCTATTTCTAAATTAATATAGATAAAATTAAAGTCCCTAATCACATATTAACACCCCAAAAATCCCTAGTTTATATTCCTTAAGGACAAGAAGAGAAAACAACCTAGGGTTTGAACTTGTAAGCTTCAAGGGACAATTTCTCCACGTTTCGTTATTGTTAAGGTATGTGGGACTGTCCTAAACTCCAGGGGCATAACTTTATCATTAAAACAAGTTTCCTATAGTATATATTTTCGTATATGAGATTGGTTTTGATATGGTTGACGAGCATGAATCATGAATCTATTTTATAATTAAACTTAGTAAAATATATGAAGTTGTTCCAAAATTTGAATCTTTTTCACATATATGAATGTTATGAAGTTTGACAAGTTGAATGATAGCACGATTTTATGAGATTTCCTCTCTTGCTATGAAATCTATTGTTTAAATGTATTGTGGGTTGTTCAAATGTATGAACTACGAGTTTGAAAGTAAGTTCTCTGGTTGACATAGTTTATGACATCATGAGAGGGTACTTTCCTTGTTTATAAGTGTTTACTCTGTTAATTAATGGAAATGCATGTGTTTTAAGAAGGGATTAGCCACCATATGATAAAGTGTTACAAGGTAGTATTTTGCATATGTTTTGAACTAAGAATTCCCTTCTAAAATGTATGAATCTTTTGGGGTAGTCATATATGTGATTTTGATTTTAACGAAAGAGGGCTATGATTATGACATGACACGATATGGCTTGTAAGTCTAGGTATGACGATACCTATCACGAAGTGCCCTTAACATGAAAGACACAATTGTTTTAAAAGCATGAAGCATGGTTTTTAAAGGACTAAAATTGGGCTTAAAGAGAGCTAGTTGGTTGCCCAAAGAAGGCTTGAGTTCAGATAAATTCTATCCCAAAACCGTATTTTGCCGATACAGGTTTTATGTGCTATTCGGCAAGTGGAATAGCATGGTATGTCGGCAAGTTGGGCATACCTTTTCATGATACCCTATTCCTTGCGGCAAACTCGGATTAGGGGCTTGGCCGCGGAGTCAAGTGCGAACCCATGTAGCCCATTGGTATTCATGTTTTGTAAGGTGTACCAGCTAGCTCAGAAGAAAAATAAAAAGTTGAGTCATGATTACAAGAAAATGATTTGAAGTTTTTAAATTATGCCCATGTGTTTTCATTTACCTTATGCTAAATGCTATATGAAATGCTCTCACCTATGTTGTATAAGAATATGTTATTTTGAATTGTTCTACATACCAGTACCTTTGTGTATTAACCCCTATATTTCAGGTTCTGAGGCACAGTCCCGTAGTCCCGCTAATCAGTAGATCGTTATCAGACATTTAGAGTTGGTGAGCCACATTTACTTCGAAAGACATCTTTTCCATGTGTTGGTTTCATTTGATTTTAGTTCATGGTATGACCGGGGGCCTTGTCCCAGTTTTAGACAGATTCTTGTTTTCAGTTCGGTAGAGACTATAACAGATTCTTGCTATAGATGAATCTGGTTTTTCTTATTAGCTTATGTCTCGCATTGTTAAGTTGGAATAATATAATTACCATGTTTCCTGTTTACTTCCGCATTATTATAATCGACGAGTTATGTTTACGATTACAAGCTAGGGGATCTCTCGGGCCTTCGCGGTTTAGGATGCCCGTCACGGTCAGGGTCTCGACTCGGGTGGTGACAAATTGAGACCCTTCTTTTACCTTTTTTCTTTTTAAATTACTCTCTTTGTCAATTTTTTCAAATAGCTTTGTAGTATAATCTTTTTCAAATTTAAGAATTTATGGATTTCTTTAAAATACTCCCTTCGTTTAAAAAAGAATGACCTATTTTGACTTGACACAAAGTTTAAGAAAATAAAGAAGACTTTTAAATCTTGTGGCTTTAAATTAAAGTTGTGTTCAAATGTATCAAAATGTTCTTTAATCTTGTTGTCCTAAACATGCCACGTGGAAAGTAAAAATTAAAGTATTGCTAAAAAAAGAAAGGGGTCATTCCTTTTTAAATGGACTAAAGAGGAAAGTAAGTCATTATTTTTTAAACGGAGGGATTACTAAATTAATATATAGTAATAATAATCTATAAATTGATTTCAAAGTAAATATTATTATATATTTAATAAATTTTTTAATACAAATATTTAATTTAAATAAAAATTATTTAATTTAAGCTCGCTCATATACTGTCCGATCCATTTATATCTAATCTGACCCCCTAATTTGTCAATGCTCTTAGCATACTTACTTTTTTCGTAACCCGTAAAAAAAATTTCTAAATCCGCCACTGTCTGCTAGCCTAATCATGCTTCTCTTATCAATTTTATAATATGCATAAGTTTAGTAATCACAGACTAGTATTCATAAAATCGTGGCCTATCACGACACCAAACTATTGCCACCGAATGCATGCAATCTTGTTTCTCGTTCCTAGTCTAGTATTTTTTATGAATAATCCATAAGATAATGATGAGACATGTTCCTCCAGAGCTTTGCTATTGTCGTTCTAGCTTAGGAATAGCCCTAGGGGCATTCTTACGAGAAAACATTTCTTTTTAAAATAAGTCTCGAACAAAAATAGGTTTTAATTTACATGCTTTTTGATCCAGCAATGCTATAACGACCATCCCATCGCTATAACAGACTCACTGCAGCAGCCAAGAGACTGCTGCAATGACTCTTAAGTAGACCAGTCCCTACTCTTTAATCATATACCCACAATGATCATTAAACAAAATAAATGATTAACCCCCGACCAAAATTCAATCTATGTAAAATTTTAAAATTCAATCTAGGATAGAGGGATAAGGTGGGGGATGAATCGTAGTCCGTAGTTAGGAGAGTTTTGGTGTCTTTTGTTTGGTAATGTACATTATTTTTGTGCATGTTGTATCTATGTTAGTTTTATCATGTTTCAAGCTTTGAGTATTTTTGTATATTGTCCTGTGTCTTGAGCTGGAGGTCTATCGAAAACAGCCTCTCTGCTTCTTTAGAGGTAGTGGTATGGACTGCGTACATTCTACCCTCCCCAGACCCCACTAGGTGGGAATATACTGGATTTGTTGTTTTTGTTGTTGTTATTCCCTCTATAGATATTTCAATAACGATGGAACAAGTTGTTACACAAATATATAAATACAAAAGAAGCATATATTTAGCTATTTTATTTAAATCTTACCTATAAATGATAATTATTTTAACATTAGCTACGCCATGCAATTATGCCTGTATATTTTTGCTACATCACATAATTTTTTTCTTTTTGGTTACTGAATAAATGGGGCCTTTGAGCCTCTAACTTTAACTTAAAAAAAGTGCCATTAATTGTAAAAAAATAGTAATATATATTTTTTTTAAATCGTAGCGTTTTTCTAAAATGCAGCATATATTATATGTGATACACATACGATATCAATATATATGCATGGATTCATTATACATAAACGTATATACACTTACATGTTGTATAGACACAGATAATAAATATACGATATGCACGCACATATAAAGATTTTATCTCCATTTAGAGATACATGTATTAAAAATATATTTGTAATAAAATATAAAATATAGCTATATTTTCTAATTATTTAAAAGTATCGTTCTATGAAGTGTAACTGAGAACAATAAATTACATTAGGCAATTCTTTTAAGAAATTGATTGGCGTATTAATATGTACATAAAATTTTATCTAGAGAATTAAGCTTAAAAGAAATGGCATTCAACAATCATCTACTTAAGGGTGAGTTTAGGATGGAGCCAAAAACTATTTTTCAACTTATCAATGTTAAAAAAATTTAAAAATATTTTCTCTAGGAAAACAAGTCCTTCAAAATGAAGAAAATGACTTTCCTAATAGACATAGAAAAAATAAATTTGACAAGTGAAACTCCACACCACCCATCAACGCACCTTATCTTCATCCCCACCTCTATTGTAATAACCCTCATGATTGTTTTTATGTTTTTATTTAATTTGATCATTTTATCATTTCCATAATTACTTTACTTTATTTATGATCTCCTAGAGTGGGCAGCATGGTTTATGATATGATTAGTTGAGAAACATGTATGTTTTTTATTATTTTGAAAGGTTTGAAAGTTAATATGATTGACTTAAGTCTACGTCCATTGAAGATGAGCTTGAAATGGAATTTTGATAGTACCTTTAGCTCCAAAAGGTGATTTTTGAGTTAGTTAGACTATTGGTTCGGGTCCCAAGGCATTTGAAGAGCTTTGAGTTATAAAAGTATGAAAGTTACAAGAGTTTACCAAAGTTAAAATTTGAGGTTAGAAACATGATTTTTAAGTTTTGACAATTTCACTTGATTCGAGGGGTAATTTTTGGCCTAGATGAAGTTTGGTTCATTTTTTGAGGCTTGTGGTGGTATTTTTGTCCTTTGGTTGAGTTTTTAAAGTTTTCTTGAGTTTGTATTGAATTTATCAACATCAGACTAAAATGATTCCAAATGGATATTTTGTCAATTCCATCAGGTCCAAAATGTGTTTTACAATAGGTTTGTGTCACAAAGGTCTCGAATGAGTTTTGGCTACTTGTTCAGAGTTTTACATTATTGAGTTTTAGTAGTACCACCTAAAGTAAATGAGCTCTATATGATGTTCAAATGGAACCATTAGATCCATATTATAATTTTAGAACCAACAGAAGAATAATCGATGCCTTTTGAATCTGTATGAGGGAGATCCGGTCATTTCAAAAAGGGCAACTGAAGTGTCATGGTTTTACAATAATTTTCATGCTAAAAACAAGAAAAATATGCTAAATCAAAAGGATTGTTTATGTAATTAAGATTCTTTCATGTTTGTTCTGCAAAAAAAAATATGCCTTGGTGGAAAATAAAGGAAAAAAGGGCTAAGAATAACCAAGTGTCAGCAGTGGAGGTAGTCCATGACTTGTTAGGTGATGCTACTAATCATGACCCGAGTTGTTGCATTAGAAGGGAAAAGGAATTAAAGAACTAAAACTTGGATGTTGGCTATGACTGCTGGCTACGAGCCATTGGAAGAGACGGTAGGTCGTAGGATGATCTGTCCTAAGAAAATTGATCAAAAGTCCCATAAAGGTACAAAATTATATCAGTGGAAATGAGTATAGACTATGAGCCATCACCAGATAATACGAGTCATCACCTATATTTGTCCTAAGTAAAATTTGTCAAAGTCCTACAATGATATATAAGTTGATCCAGATGGCAGTGGGTCACCCAGTGAGTCATTGGGTTACCATACAAGTCATCGCTAGAGCTGATGAAGACAAGGCAATGGATGCCCAATGAACATAATAAGTTTCAGACAGATCTTACGACTCGTTGCCTGATCCATTGCCACTGTTGACCTTATTATCCTATTTTTAGAACAAGATTCATTTTTGGCCAAAAATATTCTTGATAGGTTTTCTATTTTAGGCTAGATTTTATTACTACTTTTGAGGCATATACTTGTTCTTAAGAGTTTTAAACATTAATTTTGAGGGTTTAATTCATAATTAAGATTCATGGATTTCATTTTATGCTTCGTAAGTGCAAAGATGTTTTC
Source organism: Capsicum pubescens (assembly GCA_030864215.1). Lineage (NCBI taxonomy): Eukaryota > Viridiplantae > Streptophyta > Magnoliopsida > Solanales > Solanaceae > Capsicum > Capsicum pubescens. Next base: position 125,578,471 of record CM061544.1, read on the forward strand.
TTTATAGAATTATTATTATGTTCTTATAATCATGAGTAGCTAAACACCACATTTAGGCTTGTAGGAATCATGATTGATTAACAAAGTAGGGTTCAAAGTACGAAGTGATTCTCAAAGGGTGTTTGGGCATGTATTGTTGTTCTCTTTGATTCGATTGCTTTCTAGTGGTGCGCAATGTTAGAACTCACCTTATATTGATACAAAACAAAATAAGGGGTAACAGATGGGAAAAGGTAATGAATAATAGAGGCTTGGATCTATCAACCTTCAATTAATAGCTTGATCCATGTCACGACCCGAACTAGGTCCTGGCCGTGATGGGCATCTCAAGTCCACCGAACCCCTGTAGCCTAACCCAAGAAAATCAAGTACACCTAGCAATGGATGAATTCTAACATAAAACAAGATATGATAAGAAAACTCATAGAATCTATGATAGATCAATATCCAATAACCACCAACCAATAACAATTATTGATAACCAACCAAAATACCCATCTCTACAATAATGTCCAACAAAGCCTCTAATAAAACCAAATATAGTCAGGTCGGGACATTCCCCCGACTTATCACGCTTACCTATATCATTGTTTTTGTGTAGAACAATTATTGTCAAATAAAATAACTCAACTTAAGTGTTGGTCGAATCCACAAGTAGTGTAGCTTGTATTGGAGTCTTATACATGTTGGGAGCTACTTAGTATTAACCCGCAGTGTAAACATAAAGTAAATTATAAATTAAAATTTTAGGGGTATGTTTTGAAAGGTTGTTGAACAAAAACTACTTTACCTACTAATTAAGAGAAACAATTATGGATAAGATTCCAATAGGAGAGTAGTCTTGAAATTATGTTTTCCTAGGGGAAAATAGTGCATGGGTATATGAGCAAATGAAAAGTCTAACTAATGACTATATGGGTAGGCTAGGGTAGGGGTTTTGATATTAGTTTTTCAACAAAACATTAAAATATCACCCATGGATCCTTTTGGATACCTCATGGGTGTGGTAAACAAATCAACCCACAACCTCTTTTGGATATCCCTACTTCTAGGAAGATGCCTAAGATATAGCAAATTCACAATCCATTATAATTTCTAAGACAAAGTAAAGGAATAAGCTAACACCTAATTATTGTTCACAAATACTTATTACTCATATCCCTCTTTCAAGGATGATATGAGATCTAAATGAATACCCACATCCCTCTTTCGGGGTGATGTGGGATTTTGGAAATTTGGGTTTTTCACCTCAAAACTCCAATTCAACAATCAAGTATTAGTGAAACCCAACATCATTAACCAAGAATCTACACTAACAATCAAAGATATAAACACATTTGGACCCTATTCAAACATAACCCCAAGATAGATATGTAGCTACTCGTGAAGTTTAAGAGAAGAATTATACCCAAATTCACATTCAAAGCTTCCATTGAAGATGCAAAGAGTATTCTTCAATTTAACTTCAATTAAAACTCAAATCCTTGAAAATTGTACCACAATAATGTTTCCCAATTTAGTAGGGTTTTTACAATCCCAAAAACTTGATTTCTAGTTCAAGATATCTAAAAAGTGAAAGGGTTTTCTTCCTATAAGGAATTGGAGCCAGTTGTGGGAAATTAGAAAACTGCCCCTGAGCTATTTTATGATTCATTGCGATCCTTGGTGCTTGATCGTGATTGTGTCCTGCGATCGCATTAAACCTATCATGATTTCCATGTTGGCTGCGATCGCGGCCCTCAGACCGTAATCACGGTAACTAAGGTCGATCCTAGCTCCTGATTTTCTAGATTTTACACTCCTTTTCTCATTTTGTTATCTTTTATGCTCACTTAACTTATTTTCTTTTATTTACCCGTGAACTTACAAAACATGAGAATTAGTGCATTCAAATGATAATTTTTTCTCATTAACACCATTTAATCATAACAGTGTGCATAGATTTGGATGTATTTGAGTGGTAAATTTGCTACTCAGCAACACCGCCAACTTAAACTTTTGCTTGTCCTCAAGCAACACTACTTCTTACTCAATGAGACTATACAAATTTTAAGCCAATTTCTATGATCAAATGATTGCAATGACTTCGAACTTGATTAACACCAACAAATAACTCTCAAGCATGGGTAAATCTATTCTTACAACTCCCCTGAACATGAAACAAAATCTCAAAAACACAAAAGACTTTAAAGAATAACAATGCAACATTCACTAACTGTCTAATGATAGTCACTCAATTATACTTCTTTGCCTCATTTTCAAAAGATAATAATTTCACCCACCTCAGTTAGTCCACATGTCTCCTCACAAAAAAAAAATCCCACAAACCAAAATATATCTCATGCAACAAGGGATTTGAGTGCAAACACTCACTCTCACAAAGAATCTCTCAATGCGAATGAGTATTATACCATATGCTTTCCCTTATTTTCAATCGCCACTACAATGAATACGCTTGATTAGTGATCTCGAAGGAATTTTTCAAGCTTGTAATGTAGGCTCGGGGGAAGGGTATGGTATCATTTGGGAATAAAGTAACTACACACTACTTGAATATCTAAATCACGCTATTCAATCAAACTTTGGACCATAGTCCACTTAATTTGCTTTCAACTTCACACATGCCTACTTTCACTACCTTAATTTACCCATATCTTTGAAAGAATTTTCTTCTCAATCATTTCTTTTGTGAACTCTATGCTGTTTTGTTCTTTTTTTGAAGATTTCTTTCTTTTTCACTTTTTCACTTACTCTCTTGCTTAGCTTTAGGAATCCACTTACAATACTATGGCCCAAGGTCTCCTTTTTAAAAACTTACCACCCCCAAATTAGGCTTTTGGCCTAGAGTTACATTTTCAAGTTCAAGAAGGGTGGGTTTCAAAAAAGAGGTAAACTTCAAATAGTTCAAAACTTGTACTGTGGTTGCCAAAGAAAAGCTTGAAGGCTCAAAGTAGGTGACTAGGGATACTATTCTATGTATAGTTAGGATATTTATGTTAAAATGGGTTTCTATGTTCACAAAGAAGGCCTAAGATTATTTCACCAACCAATCATAATCACGATTAGCCTTGAGATACTAACAAGGCAAGTTCTAGATGATACAAGCAAGCATGAAAGTTAAACAACTACGCTCACCACACATGATATGGAAACTTTTCAAGGAGGCTCAATTGTATTTCCTACTAGAGACAAAAAGAGGTATTTACCATGTACTACAAAATAAGGACTTTGGAGTCACAAAAAGAGGTAAAGTATTTTTATAAAATTTTTCATGTCCGTAGCCTTGGTTTTCAAACTTTTTGAATGGAGGGGGTGTTTTATTTGCATTAACACCACACAAAATTGCTATTGAGGGCACCAAACCAAGCCATCATCTGTCATTTCATCTCTCATAAAGGCAACCCATATGGATACTCAGACTTCACCAAAGGTATATGAGTGATCCCAAAACTCCAATGCTATGGGTACGTAGACTTCCCTTGCATCTATGGATCCAAACCAATCATGACGATTTTCCCTTAAGAATGTTGTCACTCAATCTATCATAGGGAAAGGCTCATCCGACATCATCAAAAATAAGATAAAAATAAAATATAAATCTAAAAATTAAATAAAATAACAAATTTTTGAAATATAGGCACCATTGGGGTGCCCAATTATTGCAACCCAAAAATAAAAATTATCCAAAAAATATCTCAAATATCTTTATAATACAGACCAACAAAAAATAAATGAATACGAAGATGGGAACCCCTAACTAAAAGCTTGCAGTGACCTCAATGCATAATTAATAAAGCATAAAAAGAGTAAAAGGTGCTCCCTGTAACCACATCAAGGACTATCCTTGCCCTCGATCTTTGAACCATATCTAATACCTCCAACATTATCTTAATCTCACCATGTGTCTAGGACCTTATCATCGCTATCAGCTTTAGGACAAGGAAGTCTATCCATAGGTTTCAGGACCTTCTAAAGGCCCTTCGCCCCCTTCCACTTCTTTGTGAAGAATTTATCTCTCTTTTTCTTCCTCTTCTTAATTTTATCATGAGAATTCCTGAATTCCTTGTGTGACTATGCCAAAGATAAGTAGGCCCTCTCAAGACTATAAATAGTGGATCCCTGCTTCTTCTAGTCCTCCATGTACTTCTCAAAATCAGACTGGTCAATATAGAAGTGACGGGTGGTGGAAGGCTCTCCCGATGCTATAGGAAGTCCAAACACAACTCCTTGATTTCCCTCATCTCTATTGAGATATAGCTATCCATAGACAAGCTCCTTGGTTTCCCTTATCTCTACTAAGATCTTCTTTAAAGGCCCTACTGTAGATGGCCTGCAAGAATCAGTTTCCTCATCTATCAACTTGCCTAAGTCGATCTTTCTTTTTTTGCTCTTACCAGATGCACCCTCACCAAAAATCTTAGGAGGGTAAATAGAAGTCTTTGGGTGCACCCAAGTTCCTCCGGGGTACTCTTGAACCCCGTCTCTCATACATAGCTTAGTAATCAATCATGGAAATAAAATCAAGGAACCATCTTGTAGCTTGAAACATCACATGTATAGAAAAATAGGATGCCCAACATTAAGAGGAATATTGTCCAGAATGCATGCAATCATCCGAGATCTCTCATCAGGGTCGTAGGTCATATTGGTACAAGGAGAAATCCAGGTACAACAAATAGCTAAATAAATCTGAGCCTCAGCTGTGAAGTTGATGATAGGTGTATTTACATGCCTAAAGCACCTTAATGTACCCATATTTTATCTAAGTTTTGAGGACAAAATATATAATTCATGCACTTTTAGTCCTTTTTCCTGTAAGTGAGCTAGCAAACGTGATTAGCAAGTTTTCAGGTATAAATGATGAAGATTCCAGCACTTTATGGATAACTTGACGCCAAAGGAAGCTTCACGAAAGAAGGAAAGCAGCGTTCGGAAGCCCATGGACTGAAAGTGATGCATGGATAACTTGTCCCGAGCAAAAACATCATTTCTAGAGACTTTGGGGATCAGCAGTAACTTAATAGGATTAGGATAAGGATGCAGTAACCCAATAGGATTAGGATAAGTACGCAGTAGCCTAGTAGGAATAGGATATGGGTGTTATAAATACCCTATGTTGCTGAAGTTTTTTTAATTATCTCTCCCTATTCTTAAACAATTCATTCAACTCTTACAATTCACGCTTTGCAATTAATTCAAGTCTTTTTCCATTAAATTTTTGCTACTACTTCACGTTACAATATTCTGTAAGTCTAAGAGAGAAACACGACTCTCTTGAGAAGAATGGAAGGAGAAAAAACGTCCAACCCTAGTTGACGTTAACATCATCCATTACAAAGATTCTTCTAGATTTTGGTATGATGATGATGTCTATTGTGATTTCCGTTGCACTCATGAGTAGCTAAACTTCTCTGTTAGGGTTATGGAAGCCTTATGAGATACTATCTGTTGCTATGAGTTTGTGAATTCTTGATACGTATGCCGCTTATATCATTACTCTCTTCATCTTAATTGCATTCTTGTGGTTGCAAACATATAGAATACGCCAGTATAGCATTAACTTGTTCGAAAGAAAAGTTACATGTCTGGAAAAGAGAAAATGACAAGGAAATAGGTCTACTAAACCCTGTTTAAAAGTTAGTGCCGTAACTGGATTAACCTCTTGGAGAATTCGTACCATTAGTATACGCTTTAAGCTCGAATAATAGTTGCAATACTTAGTGACCGAGTATTCCCTGTGGGATTCGACACCCAACCCAGTTGGGTTCTATATTTGACGACGACCGCTTACACTCTTACGAGAGCTGTAGTTTGAGCGTCATCAAATTTTGGCGTCGTTGCCGGGGAATACGGTTGTCAACTAAGTTTGTGATAGTTACTAGACCCTTTGGTCAAAGATTCTCAGATTTTACTTTTAGTTGTTGTTTTTGTTTTATTCAGGTTTGCTTGAGTGCATGCCAAACACGCGAAGTTCAGGTCAACCGTTATTACCTATCAATCCTGAACCATAACTTATTGGCAGAATAGATGCACAACGTGACATTGACAGAAGGGCGGCTCAACAGGAGCAGGCTAGACTAGCTGCACTGGCAGCTGCTTAAGTGCATCAACAGAATATTGATAACCCAGGTCGGGAAATAAATCCTGCTGATGAGGACCTGGGTGATGATGAGTTACTGAATCCTAGGCGTGCAGATGAAGTGGTAGCACCCATGCAGAGGAGAGATCACCAAGATAGACTGAGGCCTGATCTCCGAGCTATGCAGATTCCTTTTCATGATGATGATGACGATCTGGACGGAGCTGGTGCCACAAGAGCTATTATTCCTCCGCCCTTGGCACCTGGAGCCAAGTTCAATATCACCAACACCATGATTCAGTTATTGCAACTCAAGGGAATATTTGGTGGACTTGCAGGTGATGATCCGAATATGCATCTGATCAACTTTATCTCTACATGCAAGTCATTCGACAATCTAGGCATTGGACAGAATATAATTCGGCTGCGCTTATTTCCATTGTCTCTATCTGGGGAGGCAACTCTATGGTTCAACGGGCTAACTCCTGATTCTATCACAATTTAGAGGCAATTGAAAGACACTTTCCTAGAAAGATTCTTTCCACCATCCAAGCGAGCACAATTGAGAGATGAAATCAACAACTTTAGACAGATTCCAACTGAAGCTCTCCATGAAACATGGGAGAGATTCAAGAAGAAGCTTATGAGATACCCAACCATCACATGACCAATATCCACTTAATGGAGATACTATACAGATCCTTGAATTTAATAACTAAACCAGTGGTGGATAATGCGGATGGAGGATTATTTATGGACCTTACTTTTGTTCAGGCAAGTGATATGCTAGATCGTATGAAAAAGTAGAGTAGAGCTTGGCATACCAGGGATTCTGAGGTAGCAAGCTCTACTATATCTATTGGCATGACTGCAGAGCAGAAGCGAAGACAAGAGGAACGTGACCAAGATATGGCCCATATGAAAACGCAGATGGATCTTCTTACCAAGCACTTATTATCAGGGAAGACCGAAAAGGTTAAGGCCATCGTATCACAAGGAAGAGATGAATCCGACTCTGAGGAAGAAGCGAACTACTTGTATAATCAGGTGGGTTTCCGAGGCAATGCCCAAGGAAACCAAGGTCGGAACTATTATGATAAATCTGGATATAAGGACCGCGATCAAGGTGGTTGGAAGAATAAGACTGACAGGAGTGTTTTGTATGTTCCTCCTGGAAACCGTGAGGCTGTGGCATCTGGCTCTGGAAAGATTTCCATGGGTGATATAATGGCTAAGCTGTTAAAAGGGGTGGAGGCAACCAATATGGGCGTTACTGAGGTGAAGAACGATTTGTCTTCAATAAATCAGTTGGTTGACTCACATTCTACTGCAATAAGACAACTAGAGCAGCAATTGAGTCAACTTTCAGCGGCATTCAATCAAAGAAAAGCTGGAACACTACCTAGCGACACAGTGCAAAACCCAAGGAATGACGGATCGTGTATGGATATTACTACCCGGAGTGGTAAAGTGTTGGAAAATTCGTCCAAAGGCAAGAAGGTAGTTAATGATAGAGCAGAGAATGTTGATGAAACAGAGTTTGAAGATACCGTAGAAGCTGAAGTGAGTGCTCATGATATTACACCTAGACGTCACCAGCCTGAAAAGAGTGATAATCGGAAGCAAGATAAAAAGGAAGTGGTGGAGAAAATGATTCCTCTTCCACCACCACCTTTTCCTTAGAGACTGAAGAAGAAGGCTGATGACACCAGGTTCAGTAAATTCATGACCATGTTGAAGCAACTGACTATTAATGTTCCATTGATGGAGGCGCTGGAACAGATGCCTGGGTATGCTAAATTCATGAAGGATCTTTTGACAAAGAAGAGGGCAGCAAGTTATGAGTTGATGGATACTGTTCATCATTGCAGTGCAATCGCTACCAGATCACTAGTTCAGAAGAAGGCTGACCCCGATGCTTTCACTATCCCTTGCACGATTGGATCGTTGGATTTTGCCAAGGCATTGTGCGATCTGGGTGCTAGTATCAATTTGATGCCACTATCCGTCTACAGGAAGTTGGGGTTAGGTGACCCTACACCAAATAATATGCAGCTTGTGATGGCAGATAGGTCGGTAAAATGACCTATGGTTATCTCGAATGATGTGTTGGTGAAGGTTTCCACCTTCATCTTTCCTGCAGACTTTGTCATTTTGGATTGCAAGGTGGATTCTGAAGTGCCCATAATCTTGGGACACCCTTTCCTCGCAACTGGAAGCGTGCTTATTGACATGAGAGATAATGAGCTTTTATTTCGAATGAATGACGAAGTGATTCATTTTGATTTGTGCAAATCGATGAAGCAACCAAGAGATATGGATGTTTTCTCTGTAGTCGATATTTGTAATGAGGATGAGAAAGACTTATTTGTAGAGAAGTAGCCTATTGATGAGCCATTGTCTGATGTGTTGTTGAATTTTGAGCGTGAGAAGGTTGAAGAATATGAAGAAACCATTTGTGCTCTAACAGGAATAAGGTCCTATTCTCATGGTCCTAAGAAGCTGGACCTTGATCTTAAGAATCAATCTTCACCAACAGCAAAGACTTCCGTTGAAGAGCCACCAGTGCTAGAATCGAAAGAGCTCCTCAGTCACCTAAGGGATGCATCCTTGGGAAGTGGAAATACACTTCCGGTGAGTGTTGCGGATGATCCAAGTGAACAGCACGTAGAGGCTCTCATCTCTGCTCTGAAGAGGTACAAGAAAGCTATGGGTTGGTCTATTGATGATATAATTGGTATCCCTCTTGGGATATGTATACACAAGAATTATCTCAAAGAAGATTGCATGCCCACAAGTAAGCATCAGCGTCGTCTGAATCCATTCAGAAAACGATGCCACATCTATCTCGATGAAGTCTAAGTAATCGAGATAGCTATGTTATGCCGCGACAATAAATCAAGCGCTTGGTGGGAGGCAACCCATCGTTTTTAATTGTTTTGTTTTCTTAAGATTTTATCGAGCCACGACCAAAACTAAGGCACTTGATGGGAGGCAACCCATCGTTCTAATCGTTTTTGTTGTTTTTTAGTAAATGTAGGTTCAAGAGGTGTAAAGGAGGAGATTGGTTTCAAATTTTGATTTGGAAGTATTGCATGTTGAAGGTGGTAAGTTAGGAATGAAGAAGAAAAAAGCTATGGGTTAGGCATGGCCTATGTAAATCTAGGCCACGAACAAGGCATGGCCTATGCTATGGCCTAAGCTCTCGGATTCTAGAGTGCCATAGCATAGGCGCCGCCTATGCTCAACAATGCCATAGCATAGGCTCCGCCTATGCAAAAGCATTCTGTCTCTGAATCTAGTATGCCATGGCATAGGCGCCGCCTATTCCCAATAATGCCATAGCATAGGCGCCGCCTATGGTCACTTTTGGTCTCCAAATCCGATTCCAAACGGGTCAAAACCCGACCCAAGCTTGTCCTATAAATAGAACCTTAGTCTTAGAACAAAAATGCATTGCAAATTCAACCTAAGTGCCGCCTACCTCTCTAAAATCTCTCAAAAATTTTTCTTTTGCTCTTTTACTTTGCAAGAACATCTTCCGAGGCCATCAACCAAGTAAGCACTTCTTTGTTCTTCTTTTATATTCCGTAAGTACTACACTACTACGCCTATAATGAATTGTTAAATCTTGAAGTAGTATTGGTGATTTGAATGTGGTTGATTTTTTGTGATACATCTCGTTGAGTGAAAGAATACGTGTGGGTGTTCTTGATTTTGTTCCGACTTGTATTTGATTGTTATACATGTCATACTTTTACGGAGTCGACAAGGTGAAGTTAATTGCATAATCTTCAAAATTGAATGCTTGAATGTTTGAATGACTCGTTCATCGAGATAAAGATCATGATTGAATACAAGCATGAGATGTTGTGATTATTTCTATACCATAACTTGATACGATCTCTATGCAGTAGACTTGTTCAAAAAGTGCATTAATCCAAACATGAGAGTATGATCAAGATTACATGAAATAGATTTGGAAAGGATAGTTAAGACGACATGAAATTATGACTGTGCTGAACATATTGTTGGAACATATCGCCCAAATGTATGAAGATGAAGTCTGAGTAGTCGACATCACTCACTTAATTAGTCTGTGCCAACAACTTAAGTGTGGGGTGGTGCCATTACTGTTTGTTTATCAATTGAATCTTCTGAGATGAAGCTAACATGACTCTATTAGGATCTCAGGTAGAATGGCACCAAAAGCACGCCAAGGAAAAGACAAAGCAACCACCTCACAGAAAGGCCAAAAAAGGGGACGAAAAGAGCAAGTTGAATCCTCCTCGCTACAAATACCTCAACGCACTTTTGGATCAAGTGGGGTACAATTTGAGGAAACTCTGAGGATGACGACTCTGATGATGATTCCGACGCAGGGGGTATGACCCCAGACATAGAAGAGGAGTCCGACTAATCAGGTTTTCCGTATTTATTTTCCACTGAGGGCAGTGTGTCCCGTCTAAGTGTGGGGTGCTGGTATTCGTATGCTGTACTTCTTTGCCTACATTTATGGTCATATTTTGATTAGTCGTAGATTTTTTTTTATTTTGATGCATGAAATTGTTCTGATAAGCGGCATGGTGTTATGACAAGAGTTTGTGCTAGAATCATTACTATTGAGACATTTAGGCTCTAAATGTGACTCATTATATGTGATAAGTGTGTGGTTTAATTCCTTCATCTTTTGGGTCAAGAGTCTGTACTGCTCCCAATAAAGTTGACCATGTGCCTTTTGTGTGTGAGGTGATAGTATATTCTGTGTTTGTGGCTGATGCTAGAACTTGCCTGGTGTGTGTGTAAAGAGAAATAAAGAGTGTGAGTTTAGGAGATGATTTAGGCATTTCTTTGGCAACCTATACTTGTTTACCTTCGTTTTACCTACCCGTGGACATTATCCTAGTTAACCCCTTTGAGCCTTTAGCCATTTTCTTTGACAGCCTCATATGTAGCCTAATCCATTTTTTCAAGACCATAATTTGATCCAAATTCCTAAGCGCTTTAAATTGTAAAGTCATGTGACAAAATAAGAGGAAATTGGGTGAGTGTGATGCCTTAGAATGTATTGGTGCTTGAATTTGTTATGAAAAAGAATTTCTATCATAGAGGTGTGTTATGAAAAGAAAACTAAATAGTTAGTTATGTTTAAAATTGAAAAACAAAGGAGGAGAGAAAGGGTGGTAGATTAAAAGAAAGTAGAAAGGTTGTTTGAAAGAAAGTATAAATGACATAATGTGATGTATTAAAGCGCTTAGGAACATAGTCACTATTTCTGGCCAAAATAGTCCTACCCGTCCCTTAGCCTACATTACAACCTGTAAAGACCTATTTGATCCTAAACTTAGCATTCTGATATTAGTAGAGCATTACACTAAGGGCAAGCCTATGGTCATCAGTTGCAACATATGAATTTTTTGTGAGAGTGAGAGCAAGGATAATCTTATACCCATGTTCTGAAAAATGCAATACTTGTGAGTGATTATGGGTAATATCTTATGTGAGACACACATGGTTGATGAGTTTTGGGTAGTCTTGTATGATTCTTTGTGCCTTAAATTTTGAATACTAATTAACCATCATCACGAATCTATGTTGGAGGTTGAATTGTTTCTAGAAGTGATTAGAAAACTACTCTTTGTTAATAATTGTTGTGCCTGTTTTGATGAATATTTTGTGCTGTTACTGTGAAACCCTAAGTAGATGTTTATATGGACATGATATATTGTTCAAGGACGAATAAAGCTTTAAGTGTGGGGTGTTGATGATAGGCGTATTTACACGCCTAAAGCACCTTAATGTACCCATATTTTAGCTAAGTTTTGAGGACAAAATATATAATTCATGCACTTTTAGTCCTTTTTCCTGTAAGTGAGCTAACAAACGTGATTAGAAAGTTTTCAGGTATAAATGATGAAGATTCCAGCACTTTATGGATAACTTGACGCCAAAGGAAGCTTCACGAAAGAAGGAAAGCAGCGTTTGGAAGCCTATGTGCTGAAAGTGATGCATGGATAACTTGTCCCGGGCAAAAACAACATTTCTAGAGACTTTGGGGATCAGCAGTAACTTAGTAGGATTAGGATAAAGATGCAGTAACCTAATAGGATTAGGATAAGTACGCAGTAGCCTAGTAGGAATAGGATATGGGTGTTATAAATACCCTATGTTGCTGAAGTTTTTTTAATTATCTCTCCCTATTCTTAAACAATTCATTCAACTCTTACAATTCACGCTTTGCAATTAATTCAAGTCTTTTTCCATTCGATTTTTGCTACTACTTCACGTTACAATATTCTGTAAGTCTAAGAGAGAAACACGACTCTCTTGAGAAGAACGGAAGGAGCAAAAACGTCCAACCCTAGTTGACGTTAACATCATCCATTACGAAGATTCTTCTAGATTTTGGTATGGTGATGATGTCTATTGTGATTTCCGTTGCACTCATGAGTAGCTAAACTTCTCTGTTAGGGTTATGAAAGCCTTATGAGATACTATCTGTTGCTATGAGTTTGTGAATTCTTGATACGTATGCCGCTTATATCATTACTCTCTTCATCTTAATTGCATTGTTGTGGTGCAAACATATAGAATACACCAGTATAGTATTAACTTGTTCGAAAGAAAAGTTACATGTCTGGAAAAGAGAAAATGACAAGGAAATAGGTCTACTAAACCCTGTTTAAAAGTTAGTGCCGTAACTGGATTAACCTCTGGGAGAATTCGTACCATTAGTATACGCTTTAAGCTCGAAAGAGTTAAAGTGATATAATCCTTGATGGTCGAAAGACGCTAGGATTTACCATAGAATACGAATCTCTATAAGCGCATGCATGTCTGAATTACGCATAACTCATAGCCAATAGATACGTAGAAATCATAAGGTGGACATAACCCTAACTTACAATTCTCATTAATCAAAACCTACCAAGCATTCCATTTTTACTTTGCTATTTTGATACTTTTACTTCACGCCTAAACCATCTCCCCTTTCCATAGAATTTTCGACCAACAGTCTAATAATAGTTGTAATACTTAGTGACCGAGTATTCCCTGTGGGAGTCGACACCCAACCCAGTTGGGTTCTATATTTGACGACGACCGCTTACACTCTTACGAGAGCTGTAGTTTGAGCGTCATCAGAAGTCCTGCAGTGGTATCCCCATCTTTTTAGATACCCACAAAACCTCTCTATTGGGACACAACTTATCAGTGAGCTAGCTCCCAGGTTCATAACCCTTATCCTCATATGGATTCAAGTCAGTATCCAGTAGCCCATATATGCCATTTATTTGCTCATCTCTAAAGTGAACTACCTTTTCTAGGATCCTCGTGACGTGTTCTGAGATAGAGACTACGATGAGGTTCGCATAGAACTCCCTCACATAATGCTCATTTTCCTGGCATGGATCTGGGACAAAGCACCTCCACCCAGTGGCTACCAGTCGTTTATGAAATGTCGGGTTCTTTTCCAACACCTTGTCCAAGTAAATACCTCTCTCAGGTTGCTACTTGGTTATGGGCAAGTCGGCATAATACAAATTTTGGCGCTCAGCATCCATGAGACGGATTTGGTCATAGTTTCTCATTTTTAGCTTTAAAAACCTAAGAATGTCACAAAAGCATTAATTATTAATATTTACATGTGAAAACTATGCTATGTTGTTAAACTAAGCTAATGGGGTAGTGTCTTGGAGATTTTTGGGCATGAAAAGGGATCGAAGGATATTTGGTTTAGGATGAAAGTTATCCTTAGATACCACAATCGTGAGGCACTGATCCGTGCTCGTTCTAACACAATTGTGGATCACTGAACTGTGATCGCAATAACACAATTACAATATTGTGACCGCGATCGCAGTAACTGAGGCATCATCAAACAAATTTTTTCAAAGTTCAAAACATTCAATTTTAAGGCCCATTTGTGTTCCAAATCAACAATTTACACTATGAACATAAAACATAGCTCCTAGATGTTTGATCATGCCCTTAGAACATGTGAAAACTATTAATGAATTTATTCACGCATTTAATCAAACACTTGGTGTGCACATGCTAATCCTATTATTTTTGAAAAAATTAGGGTACTCAAGACTTTCCCAAGTATATGCACTCTAATTTCAATTGAGAACCACAACAACAAGAACAATTACACACAAATTTAGCATGAAATTTATAAATTTAGTCCATTTCTAAGACATGGGTTATAAGTCCTATAAATACGCGTATGAATAAGGAATTTAAAGCACATATCAGATTGGAGGATGCAGGTGGGATGCAATACATAATTTGGATGCCCAAAATACAATCAAAAACAGTTGCAATTTGAGGGAAAGTTGGAAATAAGTGTGTGTGTGGGGGGGGGGGGGGGGGAGGGAATGGCCAACTATTCAATTTTTAAAACTGACTAGATCGTAATCGTTGTTATATGGAGATTGCGACCGCGATAGCGCACATACCGCGATCGCGGTAACTGAGGCCAAATTTTTGGTCCTCTATTTTCCCCTATTCAATCCACTACTCATATTTACCATACTTCTCCTCTTTCAATCTCATTCAAAACACCTTATAGCACTATAATTTCATGGATTATTCACAAATAAAAATTAAACATACTCTAACAATTAAAATTCAAAGTATATGGGCCACTTTTGTGACATTGGTGGGTTGTCTCCCACCTAGAACCTAATTTATCATCGCGGCATGACATTCTTCAACATTCAAGTTGGGTCCTTGAGTGACCCATCATCCACCTTCGTGTCCACAAAATCAATGCTGGACACCACTTGAAGTTCCATTGGATATTTTTTCCATTTTACAAACTCGGAAAGACAATTCATCATTTTGAACCCAAAATTTTATTTCTCCTTGCTCTATATCAACAATTGCTTTCGTGGTTTCCAAAAAGGGTCTCCCAAGAATAATGGGCATTTCTTGGTCAATTTCACAATCCAGGACCACAAAGTCTGTCGGCAAAATAAAGTAATCAACCTTGACCAAGACATCATACTATACTCCAATCGATTTCTTAATTAAGCGATCCGCCATCAAGAGTCTCATTAGTGTAGGAGTCCAAGCCTTTGGTAGATTGAGTGTGGCATGAGATTAATTCCTTCACCAAGGTCACACAAGGTTTTATTAAATTTGTGTATCCTAATGGTGTAAGGGATACTGAAGGCTCCCGAATCTTCTTTGTTTTCCGCTGTAGCACTACTCATGATAGAACTACAACCATGAGTAACTTTTATGGTTTCACCATCCAAAAGTCACTTTTTGGATATCAATGTTTTCATTAGCTTATCATATCCCAAAATTTCTTGAATGGCTTCTAGCAAAGGGATATTAATTGAAAGATTGCAAAGCTTGGCGAGGAACTTCTTGAATTTGACATTTTCTTCCTCCTACTTGAGTTCTTGAGGGAAAGGTGGAGCGATTTTCATTTGGGATAATGGGTCACATTGCATTTCATCATCCTCAAATACCTTAGGAGTTCCCTCCTCATCAACCATTTCATCATTTATCATTGGTTCTTCATTATCCTGTTCTTGAGACTTTGGAGCCTCATTATTAGACTTACCCACATGCTTATTCTTTGTGTTCACTAGATAATCATGATAATTTTCTTTGACCTCAACCTCTTGTGCACAATTTTCTTTATCGGTCTAGGTGACAATTGCTAAGACTTGAGCATCATTTTTTGGATTTGCCATCGTATCACTAGGAAGGCCACCCTTAGGCCTAACATTGAGTATTGTTGAGATTTGGAAAATTTGAATCTCCAATTGCTTGATTGAAACAGAGTGTGATAAAACCATTTGGTTTATTTAAATAAAATCTTCTTTTAATCCTGGGACCATTTTATACGTCCCTTCCACTCTCATCAAGATTCTAACAAGCACATCCTTAGCCTTGAACTTTTTGTGATCAACGGGATTTGACTCCTTGCTTTTCACTAGGTCATAGGGGGAACATACCTATCATACTCCCTTTCCATATCCCTCCAATCACGATCTCTATCTCAATTATGTCATCCCTTTTCTCGATCACGATCGGTCCAACTTTGGTTCACACTTTGCATTTGATAGGCCGAGCGAGAACCCCCCGAGTAGTTTTCCAAATATCTAATTTCTTCATCGAGATTCTTGGATTATTCTTCATCATAGCCTTTGTATGCCATGACATTTATTATTTTTGTGGGTGTACCCATCATATGCTTCGTAAAGAGTTCTAATTATGTCATCATTTTTTCCATGTTTTCCTTTTTTTTCTATTTATCCACATAGGAGGTGGTAGGTAAACCTTAAGCTGCCTTGATGTACCGGGTGTTACACCCCTATTTTTCTTTATTATTTGCCCAAGAAAAGTTGAAGCCACTCCATATAACAAACGTACAAGTGATCCACCGACCGTATTTTCTACCATGGTCTTGTCGAGTTAGTCTATCGCCCTATAGAATATTTGTAGTGGCATATTATCTAGTACCTCATAGCTAGGAAATTTCACAACCTTTTCATTAAAACTCTCCCATACTTCATATAGAGGCTTTCTATTGAGTTGATGAAAATTAATGATGTCATCTCGTATTTGCAATATCTTTGATGGTGGGAAGTAATAATCTAAGAAAACACTGGTAAGCTTGACCCATTATGTGATTGACCTAGTGTGAACCGATCTTAACCACAACGCTGCCTTCTTCGTTAGAGAGAATGGAAGGAGGCACAATCATATAGATTTTTGTCAGTTGTGAGCAATGTTGAATAGGGCACACACTTCCATAAAATTTTTCAAGTGAAAGTTTAATTCATCATGATTTTGATACCCATATCGTCCTTTAATTTGAAGCATGTGTAACATAAAACTTGTGATGTGGAATCCCCTATTCCTGAATTCAGTGGTATGCGGAGGGCACTAGAATGCCCTACATCGTTGAGATAGTCTTTATCATCTAGGGTCCCATCAAAGGTCCCGTCATTACTTGCGTAATCACTCATTGTGTTGTGGACACTATTGAAATTAACTATAAAGAAACAAAAACAGCAACCAAAATAAATAACACACACTAAGGGTAAACTCAAAGTCACTATCAGCAATACACAAGTGAAAACTAAGTTTCACCCTCGACAATGGCGCCATTTTAATCATGCTTACCTATACCATTATTTTGGTGTAGGATGATCATTGTGGAATATAATAACCCAACTTGAATTGGGGTTGAATCCACAAGAAGTGTAACTTGTATTCGAGTCTTATGCATGTTGAGAGCTACTATGTATTTACTCGTAATGTAAACATAAAGTAAAACATAAATTAAAATATGGGGGAATGGTTTGAAGGGTTGTTGAACAAAAACTACTTGACCTACTAATTATGAGAAAAAATTATGGATAAGATTCCAATAGAAGAGTAATCTTGGAATTATGTTTTCTTAGGGGAAAATAGTACATGGGTATATGAGAATCAAATGCAAACTATAGCTAATGATTATATGGATAGGCTAGGGTAGGGGTTTTGATATAAGTTTTTAAACCAAGAACCAAAATATCACCCATGGATCTTTTTAAATACCTCATGGGTATGGTAAATAAATCAAACCCACAACACGAATTGGGCATCCCTATTTCTAGGAAGAAGCCCAAGATATAGCAAATTCACAATCCATCCTTATTTCTAAGACAAGGTAAATGAATAAGCTAACAACTAATTATTGTTCACAAATACTTGTTACCCATATCACTCTTTCAAGGATGATATGGGATCTAAATGAATACCTGCATCCCTCTATTAAGGGTGATGAGTGATTTTCGGAATTTGGGGTTTTCACCCCTAAATTCCAATTCAAAAATCAAGTATTAGTGAAACCCAACATCATTAACCAAGAATCTACACTAACAATCAAAACCCTAACATATTTTCATCCTTTTCTATAAGACCCCAAAAAATTATAAGCTTAACTCAGTCTGTTAAGTCTTAAAAAAAGGTCCCAAACTTAGAAATTTCAGCTAAGTTCTTATACTTAGAAGTATTTTAGCCTTCGTAAGTTGGTGATCCTATTTCAAGACCCTTATGACCTTAAAATATCAATTTTTATATTGATTCATGATCAGGAATGTCAGTAGGTCACTTCGGGTGAGTTTTGGATTTTTTGGACATCATTTTAACCATGTTCAGGTGACCAAAATAGTGGGTCGACGCGATCTCAACCCATCGCATCGCCCATCGCATTGAATGATAATTCCCCCCCATGTTTCAGTGCAATTCCAGTGAACCGACGCGAACTCAACACAGCGTGTTAGCCATTGTGTCTATACCATCAATGCGTTGCGTCGGTCTGCGCGTCATAAGGCTTGTTTTCAGTCATTAAAACTCCACATCCAGAAGGGTAATTGGTTAATTTTCCCATCTCATATTAGCCCCAAAAACATGTAATTAAGTCATCCAAATGGAAAAATTCACTTATTCTCTCTAAAATCCTCTTAAGAACAAACCCTAGGGGATCTAATTTCAAATTCAAGATTCAAGGATGCACCATCAATCTTCATGAATTTAAGAACCAAAGTATGTTAGGTGTTCATTCAAGGGTTTTCTTCTACCCTTGGAGTTCAAGAATCTCTTTTAAAATAACAAGTTTATTGATTTCATGAATTCCATGTTGGGTTTGATTGTATTCATGATTATGATGTTAATTGTGTTTCTAATCCATGATTTATTACAAGATTCATGTAAATTTATTTGACATGTATGTATTATTATTTGAATTCATGTTTAATCCCTTGAATTTGTAGGTAGGGATTTGAAATCATGATGCCTATATGTTGTTTAGTATCATGTGTATAGATTATGTTCCCCAAGTATTTGACAAAATATCTCTATGAATGAGTTATGAACATTGTAATGCTTTTCAAGATTATGATAGGCTTTTTATTTTCCACGTTATCGACTCCTGGGGGTATCTAATACCTGACAATCTAGTTGTTTACTAAGAATTATAGTAGCTTTAGTATAGTCTGAGTGATGTCACATACAATAGTATTTAGCCAGTTAACAGAACTCAATATATACAGCCAACTAACAGAACTCAGTGTACTCAGTTAGCTAATAGAACTCAGTGAACTCAGTCCAGTTCAGTTACACAGTACGATTAGTAAAAGTTCAGTCAAGCCTAGAACAGTCTAGAAATCAGTTTAGTCCAGGTCTATTTAGTTGGGAGTAGGAATCAGCATCGAGTGAACCAGGGATGGGGGCATTCATTTCAGTAAAGGTTTTGACCCTTAGTAGCAATCCCTACATTACATAACGATGTAGCCAGCGTAGGTGGAGATGTCTTCCTACTAGTATAGGGTTGGTATATCTCGTATGAGTTTTCCTACCATTGAGGGTTGATGAAAGAGCTTCCTACCAGAGAGGGTTAACTCATAGACATTATTAGTATCCCTTGGCAAGGTGCTAACACCCTTCCAACTCAGGTCACAGGTTGGACCCCAACTCAGTCATACTCGGGATATGTTAGTTAGATGAACACTTCTACAGTTTCAGTTTTAGTCTTAGGATAGAACTCATTTCATTTCTACAGAATCAGGACTATTAGACACAGTCACCCAACTTAGTATAAAACTCAGTTCAGGACTGTAAGAAATTATCACCCAACTATCAATAATACAGTTATCAGTAAACTCAAATATCAGTCATTCAGTTATCAGAACTCAGTATCCGTTGTTACTATAATCCTAGACACAACATATGTAGATATGTGTACAATATTGCATAAACAGTGTTTTATTAGTTTTAGTAATACATGTACTCTTATTCAGTTGTATTCATGCTATTCATCCAATTATTGTTCATGCATATGAACCCTTGCACATCAACCTACCATACTTATCATACTAGTAGATTCAAAGTACTGACGCATACCTTTTTTTTGTGCTATGATGTCTTATATCATAAGTTCAGATGTACGGGCTCCTGACCACACTTAGCAGCCTAATCTATCAGAAGCATACTTAGTGGTGAGTCCTCATAGCTTGAGGACAGAGTTATTATTTCATATTTTCAGTACTTAATTTATTTATGTAGTCGGAGTTAGTTGGGGAATTGTCCCATCAACTCTATATTCAAACAGTTAGAGGCTTTCAGATAATATTCAGTTGTACAAATTATTATTATAGTTGGTATTCTTTATCAGTATTTCAGGTATTTAACCTTATGGCATTTCAGCCTATTTTTCTATATTTATTATAGTATTATTACTCAGTACTCACAACAAATATCAATCATGGGTTAGCTTGTGGGACTTCGGGGTCGTAAGCACTGTGTGGAATTCGGAGTGAAGAATCGAGGCGTTACAAAATTAGTATCAGAGCCTAAGATTTAATAGATTCCTAGAAAGTCTGAAAGTCGCGTCTAGTAGAGTCTTATGCATGGGTGTGTAGCGCACCACACTTAAGGATAAGAGTCTATGAGGCATTTTAGGAAAAGTTTCCCTACTTTTAGTGTTCATATCGTGTGAGTGAACATGAGCTCAAGTTACACTTTTAGTCTAATCCTTTTCTTACTTCCGTTTATAGAACATGCCTCTCATAAATACTAACGAGAGGAGAACTGGAAACCAGCCAGTACCTCCGCCCGTTCAAGAAGATCCCCTGAATAAACATGTGTCTCTTTCTAAACTCAGGACAACTTTCACTACCTTTTCTTATTCAGTAGTAGCATAGACAATCATCTGGCTATAATCCTATCTAGGCTTATGACTCAAGCTCTAAAGATTAAGGAGAAGAGATGTAGGAAAAGAGGGAGAAAGAATAAGAGGGCCAGAACACCAAGGCCAAAGAGTGGCCGAACAAATCCTCCTTGCCAAAAATATGGTAGAAACTATCAGGGTGTGTGTAGGGATAGTAGTGGGTTGTCTTTTTGATATGATAAGCCAATCCATTGAATCAATGATTATCCTCAGTCAGGTTCGCGGAGTCAGCATATCCATCCCTCAGCTCAGTCTAGTCGCCCAAATCAGCAGGGTCCCACTTCCAGTGCCACAAGTAGGCAATGCCCAAATAGGCTTTATGTACTTCAGTCCCGATAAGATCAGGAAAATTCTCCTGATTTGGTCACTGATACGTTATGAGTTTATCATTTGCACGTTTATGCTTTACTAGATCCAGGAGATTCTTTATCCTTTGTAACTCCTTATATAGCTATTGACTTCAGAGTCAATCCCGAAGAAGAGCCCTTCTCATTATCTACCTCAGTGGTTAAACCTATCATAGCCCGACAGGTATACAGGAGTTGTCCGGTTATGGTATCTTAGAAAGTCACTTCAGTAGACTTATTACAATTAGAGATGATAG
Source organism: Capsicum pubescens (assembly GCA_030864215.1). Classification (NCBI taxonomy): domain Eukaryota; kingdom Viridiplantae; phylum Streptophyta; class Magnoliopsida; order Solanales; family Solanaceae; genus Capsicum; species Capsicum pubescens. The sequence continues at coordinate 125,599,891 of CM061544.1, forward strand.
ATTTTGATATTATTCTCATCATGGATTGGCTTAATTCATGCTATGCTTCAGTTGAATGTAGAAACAGAGTTGTCCATTATCAGTTTCCGAATGAACCTTTCCTTGAGTGGAGGGGTAGTACTTCAACTCTTAACTTAGGGGTCAGCTTGTTTCCTACCTTAGGGAGAGGAAATGATATATAAAGGTTGAGTTTATCATCTCGATTAATTTAAAGACTCTAGTTCAGAGACCCCTAACCTTGAGTCAGTTTCAGTAGCATGTGAATTCTCAGATGTGTTTTCCGAAGATCTTCCAGGAGTCCCTCCAGAGTGAGAAATTGACTTTGGAATAGACCTTCTTCTAGATACTCAGCCTATCTCTATTTCGCCATACATAATGGCCCAACGGAACTCAAAGAGTTAAAAGAATAGTTGACGGATCTCCTAGATAAGGGATTCATCAGACCCAACATATCCCTTTGGGGTGCACCCGTTCTATTTATGTGTAAGAAAGACTGTTCTCTTAGAATGTGTATAGACTACCTTCAGCTAAATAGTGTCACAGTCAAGAAAAAGTATCCACTTCCTAGAATTGATGACTTGTTTGACCAACTTAAGGGTGACAGTAACTTTTCTAAGATAGAGCTAAGATCAGGCTATCACCAGCTCAGAGTCAGAGAATGTGACATTCTGAAAATAGCTTTCAGAACTCGGTATGGTCACTTCAAATTCCTCTTCATGTCATGTGGTCTTACCAATGCTCCAGCAGCCTTCTTGGAATTGATGAACTTCGTGTTCATGCAGTACTTGTACATGTTCGTTATAGTCTACATAGATGACACTCTTGTCTATTCCCGTATAAGTATTAACCCGCCAATCATCTCAGAGTCCTACTTCAGACACTCAAAACCCATCAATTGTCATGGTATCTTATATATTTATGTCTTACATATTAGCTCTATGATAATAGCTCATATTTCTGCATGTTAGGAAAAATCATGTATGCTTACAGTTCCTAGTATAAGAAGTTTCAGTTCAATCAGTATTACAAATCATGTTTTATAAATACAAAAACTCCAGACTCAGGTCATACAGCTCATGACTCATATACTCATGTCATGTTTTATAGTATGCCCAATTCCCATGATTCATGCTACACCCCTAACAGTCGGCTAAATTTAGATTATGTAATGTATATCCTCAGTTTAGATCTCTTGATAAATCCATGTTGTTGATATTCTATTCCTCAGGCCTCAGCATAGTATTCATTCAAGATTCGGGTCCTTATGTTTTAACCCATTAGTGAACTCTCCTTATGAAATGATGTAGTGATGAGCGATTCTTAGATGGGAGAGAGTAAATGTTTCATGATAAGATAAATTTTTTGCATGCTTGTTTTACACGAGGCAGTAGTTATAAAAATAGGCATGAATATCAGGTTAGTGTGCTAAGTAAATGGCTAGCAAGAAGTTGTATTTAGTTGTTGAAGGGAGGGAAGTAAAAAATTTTCATGAGATGAGAAGTTGAGAAAATATCTAGTGTGAATGTCATTTTAGATACCGATTTATGTCAGTATTCATCACTTAGTTATCAAAACCCAGTATTCAGTTCCAGTACAGTCTTAGTCACAGTCTCAATCCAGAAGTCAAATCAGTAACTCAGTTCAGTTTCAGGTTTTCTTGACCATAGCATACAGTTATTAGTTATTTAGTTATTAGTATTTCACTACCTCAGTTTACAGACTATTTCAGAATCATGTTATATGTTTGGTTTTGCATTCTCAAATAATATAGTTTTCATGAATTCATACTCAGTTATCTCATGTTACTCAGTCAGTCCTTACCTCATATGTATAATACTCTACAGTTTCAGTCCAGACAAAGTACAGTTTAATAGTACATGACCAGTATTCAGCTATCAACTATTCAGTTAATCAGATAAGTTAGTATGTTTATGCATTCGTGCTCAACACCCATATGAATATTTTCAGTAGCCTCAGGTGAAGTTCCGTACTAAGGTGGAGAATATAGTTGAACGGTATTTGAGGAATATGTCTAAGCTTGAAAATTTATAGATGTAGTGCAGAAGGCTTAGTCTTTCTATCTTATAGGATGTTTTGTAGGCCTCGCCTCACACTACATAATTTTAGTCAGGATGTGATTTCTTATTCGGATGTTTTATTCAGCCCATGCCAAGATTCCTTGCTCCCTAAATCCAATAGAACTCTATATAAAGGGTGTCAAAGAAAGGCTTCAGTCGAGTATAAGTTTCCAGTATGAGTTATTCCGCAAAGCTAGCAATCCAGTTTAGCAGTCAGGCGGACAAGTTTGTATGGTTTGGTTTCCCATCTTTCCATCTAATTGCACTATCCAAAGTCTCATGAATATAACTATTCCAAGATGGAGTAACTAGGTTGTTGCGAGTTCAGCTTAGTTCATGTATAATGCTTCAATTTTAGATCCCGGATATACAGTCATGATTCAGTTCGTAGGTGACCTATGCACCATCCCAGCCTTTCCTTTGTAGCTCAGCCAAGTCGGCATCCTTTAGGGAACGTATTATCCCAAGGGGGAGATGTACTATAATCCCTGAGCTTTCGTGACCTAAACCTTCCATCTTTGCTTTACATAATGAATCCCATTTGGAGTAGTGGGTAGTCATAATTTGAACCTCAAGTTCCAATATCAATCGTACGCCATGTATTTAGGGGCTCAGTTCAGTTCATGATATTCAGTTCATGTATCACGTTTCAGGATCAGTTATGTTCTCATGTTCCCATTCATACGTGTTCAGTAAAGGATATCAAGTTAAGATCGGTAATTTTATATTATTGAAAATCTCTCCCATGAAGGGGGTAAATAGGTTGGCAAGAAGGGGAAGCTCAGTCCCCAATATATCGGCCTTTCCGAATTCTTAGTCGCTTTGAAAATGTATCTTAGAAGCATGAGTTACCTTCAGATTTAGATTCAGTATATCCAGTGTTTCATGATTCCTTGCTTAAGAAATGCATAGGTTACCCCACAGTTGTAGTCTCTATAGGGAGTATAGTTGTTCAGAATAGTCTCACTTGTGAAGAGATCCCAGTAGAAATCCTCGATCATTAAGATTTACAGACTGAGGAACAAAGAGGTTTCTCTAGTCAATGTTTTTTGGTAGAATTAGTCCGTTGAGGGAGATACTTGGGAAGCAGAAGCAGATATGTGGACCAAGTATCCTCATCTCTTATCGCAAACTCAGACTCAGCTCAAGGTAACAGTTTTCCTTGAATTCATTCAGTTCCATGCTCAGATTACCTCTACAACTTTGTATCAGTTCAGTTGCATAGCATTTTTATATCATGCATACCTTCATGAAATAGCTCACTCATGTGTCATGTTTTCAGAACTTAGTCATGCTTCAGTTAATCATGTCAGTATGATAACTTAGCATTTAGTACTTTCAGTCATGTAATCATGTTTCAGTTGTGCATGTTCAGTAAATATAAATTCAGTCTAATAGTATTCTCAGCTTAGTCAGTCTCATTTGAAGATGAATGTTTCCAAGGGGGAGATATTGTAAGACCCCATAATATTATAAGCTTAACTCATTCCGTTAAAGCTTGAAAAGAGGTCCTAGACTTAGAAATTTCAGCTAAGTGTTTATACTTAGAAGTATTTTAGTCTTCATAAGTTGGCGATCCTATTTCACCACCCTTATGACCTTAAAATATCAATTCTTGGGTAGATTCATAACCAGGAATGTCAGTAGGTCACTTTGGATGAGTTTTGGATTTTTTGAACCTCATTTAAACCATGTTCAGGTGACCAAAATAGTAGGTTGACACGATCTCGATGCATCGCGTTGCCCATCGCGTCAACGGATAATTTCCCCCAACTTTCAGTGTAATTCGAGTGAACCGATGTAAACTCGATGCGACATGTTGACAATCATGTCGATGCCATAGACGTAGAGTGTCGGTCTGTGCGTCACTGGGCACGTTTTCAGTTATTAAAACTCCACGTCCAAAGGGGTGATTGGGTTATTTTCCCACCTCATATCAGCCCAAAAAACATGTAATTATGTCTTTCAAATTGCAAAATTCATTATTCTCTGTAAAATACTCTCAAGAACAAATCCTAAGGGATATAATTTTAAATTCAAGATTCAAGTACACACCATCAATCCTCACGAATTCAAGCACTAAGGTATGTTAGGTGTTCATTCAAGGGTTTCCTTCCACCCTTGGAGTTCAAGAATCTCTTTTAATACTTCAAGTTTATTGATTTCATGAATTCCATGTTGGGTTTGATTTTATTAATGATTATGATGTTAATTGGGTTTCTAATCCATGATTTATTACAAGATTCATGCAAATATATTTGACATGTGTATAGTATTATGTGAATTCATGTTTAAGACCTTGAATTTGCAGGTGGGGATTTGAAATCATGATACCTATATGTTGTTTAGTATCATGTTTATAGATTATGTTCCCCAAGTGTTTGATAAATTGCTCATGTGAATTAAATGGGAAAATCATGACATGCTAGCGTATGTACAAGCTTATATCATACATGTGTTTGATAAAATATCTCTACGAATGAGTTATGAATATTGTAATGCTTTTTAAGATCATGCTATGCTTTACTTTCCTTGTTATCGAGTCCTGGGGGTATCTAATACCCGATAATATAGATATTTACCTAGAATTATAGTAGCTTTAGTATAGTCTCAGTGATGTTACGTATAGTAGTATTCAGCCAGTTAACAGAACTCAGTATATACAGCCAACTAATAGAACTCAGTGTACTCAGTCAGTTAATAGAACTCAGTGACCCAAGTCTAGTTCAGTTAGACAGTATAATAAGTAACAATTCAGTCAAGCCTAGAACAGACTAGAAATCAGTTCAGTCTAGGTCTATTTAGTTGGGAGTAGGAATCAACACTGAGCGAACCAGGGATAGGGGCATTCCTGTCAATAAAGGGTTTGACCCTTATTAGCAATCCCTGCATTATAAAATTACGTAGCCTGCGTAGGTTGAGATGTATTCCTACCAGTATAAGGTTGATACATCTCGTATGAGTTTTCCTGCCTGTGAGAGTTGATGAAAGATCTTTCTTCCAGATAGGGTTAACTCATAGCCATTATTAGTATCCCTTGGCAAGGTGCTAACACCCTTCCAACTAGGGTCACAGGTTAGACCCCAACTCAGTCGTACTCGGGGTATGTCGGTTAGATGAACACTCCCACAATTTTAGTTTCAGTCTAGTATAGAACTCAGTTCAGTTCTACAAAATTAGGACTTTCAGACACAGTCACCCAGCTCAGTATAGAACTCAGTTTAGTTCTACAGAATCAGGATTGTCAGAAACTGTCACCCAACTATCAGTAATACAATTATCAGTAACTCAGATATCAGTCATTCAGTTATCTAAACTCAGTATCCAGTGTTACTATAATCTCAGACACAGTATATGTAGATATGTGCACAGTATTGCATATTTAGTATTTCATCAGTTTCAGTTATACATGTACTCTCATTTAGTTGTATTCATGTTATTCATCCAGTTATTGTTCATGTATATGAACCCTTGCACATCAGCCTACCTTACTTAGCATACCAATACATTTAAAGTACTGACGCATACCTTTCTTTTAAGGTATGATTTCTTATATCATAGGTTCAGACATACGAGCTCCTGACTACACTTAACAACCCAATCTATCAGCAACAGACTTAGTGGTGAGTCCTCATAGTTTGAGGAAAGATTTTTTATTTCATTATTTCAGTACTCAGTTTATTTCAGTAGTTAGAGTTAGTTGGGGACTTATCCCATTACCTCTATATTCAGACAGTTAGAGGCTTTCAGACTACACTTTCAGATAGTATTCAATTGTACAAATTATTATTATAGTTGGTATTCTTTATCAGTATTTTAGGTTTTGAACCTTATGGCATTTCGGCCTATTTTTCCGCATTTATTACAGTATTATTACTCAGTGCTCACAGTAGATATCAGTCATGGGTTAACTTGTGGTCCTTAGGGGTCATAAGTAGCGTGTGGCGTTTGGGGTGCAGACTCGGGGCGTTACATTTTCTAACATAACCCCAAGATAAATATAGCTACTCATGAAATTTAAAAGAAGAATTATAACCAAATTCACATTCAAAGCTTATATTGAAGATGTATGCAAGTGTATTCTTCAATTTAACTTTAATTACAACTAAAATCCTTAAACATTTACCACTATAATGTATCCCAATTTAGTATAGATTTTACAATGCCAAAAATATGAATTCTTGCTCAAGATATCCAAAAAGTGAAAGGGTTTTCGTCCTATAGAGAATTGGAACCACCTGTGAGAAATTACAAAATTTCCCCTGGGCTATTTTCCGCTCCATCATGATTGTTGGTGCTTGATCGAGATCGCGACTCCTGTGATCGCATTAAACCAATCACAGTTTCCATACTGGCCACGATCACAGTCCTCAGACCATGATCGCGGTAACTAAGGTCGATCCCAGCTCCTTATTTTTGATCTTTTGCACTCCTTTTCCTGTTTTGTTATCTTTTATGCTAACTTTACTTGTTTTCTTTCATTCACCTATGAACCAACAAAACATGGGAATTAGTGCTTTCAAATAAAAAATTTGTCTCATTAACACCATTTAATCATAGTAGTATGCATATATTTGGATGTATATGAGTGGTAAATTTACCACTTATCACCGACCATACCTAAAAGTAAATCCAAAAGAAAGAGTCAACACATAAGGAAACCCAAAGCATGAAATAGGGTCTTCTAAAGGATGGAAGCTCCCCACTTCAGTCTAACTCATAAGTTGTCCCCCGATCACCTAATCACTGTGCAGGAGGAATAGAAGTATTGCCAGTTCCTGCATCACATAGGAATACAACGTCTGAAGACAATTACAGATTGGAGTGCTAGCATACAAATCAGGAATATAGGATAAAATAATGCCATGATGGAAACCATTAAAACCTGTGCACAACATCATATGCAATATAAATATATATATATATATATATATATATATATATATATGATGGAAAAGGGAACAAGGCTTAGCATGAACCTTAAAACCTTAGCCTTAACTGTGTGCTTGACCGTCCTAAACCGGCACCCACAGGCTATATGGGTTCATCTTTTTCTACTGAAAGGGACTCAGTGCGTGTTAGCTGTACGAACCGGAGAAAACTCCAAGGAAGGATAATTCTATCTAGGACACTAGCCGTCCCAAAGTATATCAAGTGTGACTTATGCACACGGTCATCAAGACCAACCCTCACATCGGCAAACATGAGTTTTCAGTGTCAGTCCCCCCGTGACATCCACCTTCATGACTTTACTGCACAACCTTATTTAACCTCATATTAAAACACTTAACACATAACCCAACCATTACATTAAGGAGTCAACCATTAACATTATTAAATGGCATCATCATACCGACTCTATCTTGCAAGACAATATCATTTAGCCATTACCTTAGGAAATCCATGTGCCCCATACTCCATTATTAAAATCAACTTGGTGGATTCCATTGTACCCCACAAGGTTTTATAAACCATCCTTAACCATTTTTCATTTATGCAATGAATTAGTTTCAAAGATAATAGCCAAACCAAATGATAATTCATATTCCAAAACCAATTATGCAACTGGGTCGAGGTGATAATCAATTTCCATACCAAAACCAATTATTTAGGGACTCCATTGTAACCCTAAATTCATTCACCATTCCTATGCACCCCAATGAGTGTACAAATTAGTAATGTAAAGTATAGTAGTTCAATGGTAATCATGAGAAAACATTCAAACAATTTATATCCAAATTCTCAACCTATAGTTCAAAACATAACATCAAAACCATGAATAATAAACCAATTTTTATGCCATTAATAAAATATAAGTATAGGGAAAGGGGTACATGCTTTATACAAATGAGAATTTTAAAGCAATTTGGAACTTGGAATCCGAAAAATGAACGTATGATGAAATCCTTAGCTTTCCTTGGGGTTTTGAGTTTTAGAGTGGAATTGGAGATTTTTAATCTCTCAAAACGGAAAGGAATAAGCTATATAATGCATAAGGGTCATACATAGGTGAAAGGACCCCAATACCCCTCATCCCAAGTAATTAAAACAGAACTGCATGGATTTTATAAAGGGGTGTGGCATGGACCTTATCGCGGAGGCTAACCACCATGCCACAGACCATAAAGCGGCGATTATCCTTTGTGCCACGTACTCTATCACAGAGTGTAGCCTCTGTGATACATAGATATCATTGAGGCTCACTAACTTCCTGGTCCAAAACTACCCTGAACCTCATCTAAAAATTCTAAAACTCTCTCAAGATACCTATTCACAGTCCTAAACATAATTTAAGTCAAAATTTGATATTTCAAACACGGGAGGGCCAAACTAAAATACTCAAAATTTAGAGGGTGTTATATTATGCCTCCCTTAGGATCATTCATCCCCGAATGATGATAGGACACTTTTCTTATGAGAATTCCAGTATTACACCATAATCAATAGATAAACCCAATTAGTAACAAAGGGAGAACAAAATTCATAACTTAAGATCCTTCACCCGATATATGGAACAAGAATAGGTACTTAGCCTTCATATCTTCCTCCGCTTCCTAAGTGGCTTCTTCCCAATAGTTGTAGTCTACAGGCAGCACTGGAAAATAAATGAGGGATTTGTTTGTATTAATCTCGAGCAAGTAACGATATTAACTTTTATTGGAATTAGTTGTAGGTGAACACTAGGATTGCGTTCCCCGTGGCTTCTCAACTCTATAGGTTTATCGTGCTATGTTGAACCAACCCAATACCTTGCATGTAAAATCGATAAGTTATGTACCTTCTACAATCTTTTGGATGAGTAAAAGGATTTTACCCTTTACCTTTTGAGTATCAAGATGTCACATTACTAACCCTTATTTTGATCCCAGCAAACTATTACCTTTTGAGTCTCTAGTTATTAGATAAAATCTAACCATATTTCTAAGATATTACCTAGTAGCATGGATCGACAGATAAACCTTAAATTACTATTGTCATAGTCTTTTCCTAGTCACTACTCTTTTGGAGTAAATAGCAATATCTAGGAGGGATCCTAATGTTTGCAACCTCTAAGACAACTAATATAATGAAGATAATGCAATGCATACCATGGGTATTGGTTTCATTCAATAATGACATTTTCCCTACTTCATAAATCATCTAGGGTTTACATAACTCTAGCTATGGGTTTTTAGCCACTTATGCTTGTGAAAAAATCAATGACATTCATAACTGAAAGCTTAGATGAAATTACAATGATACGATGAATAAAAACCCAAAACCGTAACTTGATTAATCAACTAGTGTTAATACAAGGGAATCCCAAAATCAAAGATGGGTCTTGGAATAAAAATATGTTTTTGAGTATCAAAAGTGTGTAACTCCTACCAAAAATTACATAAAGGGTATTTATAGTACATGAGAAAACCCTAAAAACAAAGCCCGAATGAACAAGGAGAAAACAGTGTCGGTGGCCATATGTGGTCTACACCTATGGTTTGTTCATGGGCGCAGGTTGTACCTATAGTTGGGCTCCGGTCACAGGTACGGGCCATATATACCATATGGGAAAAAATCTTACAAGTTAGCTCTCAGGATTTTGGACTTTTGGCACCTACTTTGTCTACTTGCGGTTTGTGGGTTAACTTAGTAAGTTTCGGGAGTTATTTTTTATCTCTTTGTTGATTCTCAAATATGCTTTGATCATGGTCAACTCAGAAAACATCCCGATCATCCATAATTCTCCAAAAAGTAGCCAAAATCATCTTTTTTCACCTTTTCACGAACTTAGCATAAAAAACATGGTTTCCTGCAAAACATACCCAAAACAGTTTCATCTAACAAAAAGGTCTCAGAAACTTTCATATTTTCCTTGTTTTAAGTGTCGAAAGTACTATATTTCTATAGCACATCAACACCCTCAACATAGAATGTTTCTATTGTTGAGCTCCCAATTTTATGTTTTAATAATGGCAGACTCACAAGTGTCTCTCTACAGCTGGTAATAATGGAAAGATAAAGGAAGCCGACTTCAGAAATAGAAGGACATAAAGAATGGAAAGACATCCACCGTATCTAAGTATCATCCAAGTAAAATCAATTGTGAGAGGACAAATAGAAGGAGCATCATAGTCCAAAATATTATGGAAAATCATGACACAATGATATAGAGGACTTCAGCATGAAAAGAAGATCAATCAAGCATCATGGAAATAGAAGAAAATCAACCCTCCAACAATCATAGTTGCAATCCTCAAATTCACAGCAAAATAAATCAATCAAGGGGAAAAGATAACAAGTGCATCCGTAAGTTATGAAAATTAAAAAGGAAATATAGATCACTGAAATATCTGATATAGACGTGATTCAAAGCCGTATATGTAAATATCTGATATGGATATTATACGCGGATACATCACTCTATCAAGGAATCAATTCATATCCTTGATTGAGAAGAAATCCCTTGGGTTTCCTTATGAAGGGTACTAGCAGAAGACTATAAAAGGAGAAGACCAAAGACAGACATTCTTCATGCAACTTCAAGGAGAAAATTCAAAATGTCTCATTCTTAGTCTCACAAAGCTCTGTAACGTTAGTTTATAATTGTTATATAAAGAGTAGGATCGAGTCATCTTTGTAACATCAACTAAAGCCGTGTCACAAGATCTGAAGAGAAAAATTAGTCTTCAGAACTTATTTCCTATCATTGTACTCGAACCAAACCTTCAACTCTTTAACAAAAATTTAAAACCAAAGGGAACTGAACGTAGGCCATGAATTGGTGTGCCGAACTAGGATAAATATTTGTGTTGTTTACTTTATGCTTTGTAACTGTTTAAGTTTAATTTGTTTCTAAATTGTTTTTGATCTTCAGGCGAGTCGACTGTGAGGAGTCAGTACTCGACGCACAGAAGAAAATTTTAATTCAACCCCCTCATGAATTTCAATTGGTATTAGAGTAGGTCTCACAAATATCATTGCTTAATCGCAAGTGATCAAAGATCAAATGGCCTATTACCAAATTCTCGGTTCTCTTCTTCAGGATTGTCACTCCTCCATAAGACCACCATACTTCAATGGACAACATTACTTATACTGGAAAAATAGATTCACCATCTTTATCAAATCAAATGACTACCAAACCTGGGTTGTCATAAAAAAAGGGTCCTACGCCAATTTCAGGGCTTAAGGAAAAAAATGGACAAGGATAAAGAATCCAGTAGTATTGATATTGAAGATCTTGAAAATTTTAGTATTACCAAAGAACAACAGAAGGCAATCAAAACTAATGCAAATCTATAAGTTTGCTTTTGTGTGTAGTTAACGGAGAAGAATACAACAAGATCTCAACGTGTGAGACAACAAAAGAAATATGGGATAAACTGGAGGTAACCTATGAAGGAACCACCAAAGTCAAGAAGTCAAAGATTGCTGCTCTTGTGAATGAATATGAATTATTAAAAATTGAGGAAAATGAATATATTGAAATAATGATCACTAGATTCAGAAAAATCATGTGTGAACTGAAGTCACTAGGGATGATCTATCCTTACAACCTGAAATTCCAGAAGCTGGTCCGAAGTCTTCCAAAGACTTGGGAAACCAAGGCTTCTATCTTAGAAGATGGAGACCTTCATAACATGACATATGATGAACTGCGAGGGAACCTTATTGCATATGAGAAAAATTATATCAACAAGTTTTACAAGGATGGAAGAAAGAAAACAATACCCTTCAATGCTACTCCAATCAGAGTGGAGGATATTCTGGAAAATACTGATAGAAAAGGAATCGCTCTCATCATCCGTAGAGTAAAGAAGATCATGAGACAGAGATAACAAAGATCCCAAGGAGGCAAAAACAATGACTCCACCAGAAATGATGATCTCTGTTACCACTGTGGAAGACCTGGATATTTCAAACAAAACCGTCCAGAATTGAGACGATGATCATCTAGAAAGAATAAAAATTTTGGGCTTTGGAGCGATGAAGATGAAATTAAAGAAGAAATAAATGTTCCAAACATGTGCTTTATTAAAATAGGTGGACCTAGTGAGGAAAGACCACATAACTGTCATAACTATAATGCTCTTGAATGTAATCTGGATATGCTAGCCCAAGAGGACATCAAGACCCATAGTCGCCCAATGCATCAAATGAAAATAAGATAGTTTGGAACATACTTTTGGCACCATAGGTGCAAATATACGACGTCAATTACGCACTATGAATTCAAAAAATATAATACCTTGGGTTGCCTCCCAAGAATCTCTTGATATACTATCACAGCATGACACAGTTCCCTAGGCTACTCAGACTTCGCCCATGTCTATCTCGACACAAACTCTAACTTCTTCCAGGTTTCCCATGTAGTGTTTCACTCGCTGCCCATTATCTTTAAATGGGACATCACCATCACATTTTGCCTTAATAGAACCATATGGGAACACCTTAACCACAGTGAATGGTCCGGTCTATATGGATTTCAGCTTGCCTGAAAACAAGCATAGTCTGGAATTATATAACAAGACGAATTTGAATATTCTTTTCTTGATCTTATTGTCATGGTACAACTTTATTTTTTCTTTGTATATAGATGAGATATCATAAGAAAGGATTTGGAATTCATCCAACTCATTCACTTTGCTCAACTTCAAGTTTGTTACATATTTCGCCATTCAAAATTCAGCTTTTTAAGCACCTATAGTTCCTTATGCTCAAGCTCAATCAGTAAGTGGAACGCTTTGCAATACATAAAAGGATATGGAGAGGCAACTATAGGTGTCTTATAAGCTATCCGATAGGACCAAAATGCATCATCTAACTTTCTATACCATTCAGTCTGTTGGCATTCATAGTCTTCAGAAAAATGGACTTTATTTCTATATTGGAGATTTCTATTTTCCCGCTTATTTGAGAATGGTAAGGTGTTGACACCTTATTCCTCACACTATATCTATCAATTAGGGCCTTGAAAAAGTGGTTGAATAAGTGAGAACCACCATCACTAATAATTGCAGATGGAGTGCCAAATCTGGAAAAAATGTTTCTCTTTAGAAAATGGTGACACTTCTGCCTTCATTGTCTGGAAGTGCAACTGCCATTACCTATTTTGATACATATACGACTGCTACCATAATGTCTCTCATGTCATAGGAGCTCACAAACAAACCCACGAAATCTATCTATTACACATCAAATAGCTCCAACTCCAAGATAGGTGTCATGGGGAATTCATGGCATCAGGAGATATTTCTTTGACGCTGACATTGGTCACAGGCCTGTATAAAATAATGAGCATCCTTATAGATTGTGGTCAAATAAAACCTACATCATAGAATCTTATGGGTTGTTCGTGTATTACTATGGTGACCCCCAACTGGTGTTGAATGACAAGCTTCTAGAATGCTCATTATCTCAACCTTTAGTATACATTTTAGAATTACATCATTGGAACAAACCCTAAAAAGAAATCGCTCATCCTGAAAGAATTTCCTTGCCTCATGTATAAATATCCATCGCTGCTGGAAGGTTAAATCTTCTGGAATTAGATTGCTTGCCAAGTAGTTTGCAAAATCAGCAAACCAAGGGATCAAGTCATAAGATGCCACTAATACACTCTTGCCTATAAAATCATCATCTATCTCAAGATTGTCCCTTAGTTTTTTTTTGTCTCCTCTTAAAGTTTAGATAAGTGGCTTGCAACTTCATTCCCTTTTTCTTTTCGATCTTTGACCTTAAAATCAAATTTTTACAGCAAAAGTACCCAATGCATCAATCGTAGTTTGGAATATTTCTTCGCTATTAATTACATGAAGGATGCATAGTTAGTGTGCACTATCACCTTGGTCCCAATCAAATAAGTACAAAACTTCTCAAAAGCAAAAACCACCCTAAGCAGTTCCTATTCTGTGATTGTATAATTTTTTTGTGCGGGATTTCAAGCTTTGCTGGTATAGTAGATAAGATGTAAGATCTTCTCCCTTCTTTGGCCTAGGACATCACCCAAGGACACTCTACTCCCATCACACATAACCTCAAAAGGTGCAGACCCATTAGGAAACACAATAATAGGTGCCGAAATCAACCACTCCTTCGGGGATTTGAAGGACTTGAGACACCCATCATCAAACACAAATTTCACCTTCTTCTTTAAAAATTTTCATAGGGGAGTTGTAATTTTAGTGAAGTCCTTGATGAATATTCTATAGAAACCTGCATGACCCAAAAAGCTTCGTATACCTCTAACTAATACTGGCTGTGGCAATTTCTTAATCACCTCAATCTTTGCTTTATCCACCTCAATACCATATTTGGTGATCTTGTGCCCTAGCATGATACTTTCTCTCACCATAAAGTGGAACTTTTCCCCATTTAGTACCAAACTACACTCTTTGTATCTCTGCAGTGCACTGGCCAGATAGGCTAAACAATCATCAAAAGAATTCTTGACCACTAAAAAGTCATCCATGAATACCTAAATTGTATCTTCCACCATATCAGGGAATATAGATATCATACATCTCTGAAAAGTGGTAGGTGCATTGCAAAGTCCAAACAGCATACTCTTGAATGCAAAGGTCCCATAGGGACAAGTAAAGGTAGTATTTTCTTAGCCTTCTGGATTAATTATGATTTGATTGTAACCCAAATATCCATCAAGAAAATAGTACCAAACCCTACCTGCTAGTTTGTCCAGCATTTGATCCATAAATGACATTGGGAATATATCCTTTTGTATCCACTTATTTAGCTTTCTGCAATCAATGCATACTCTTCATCCGATTACCGGCATCATTGGTACTAACTCATTCTTTTCATTTGGAACCACTGTGATTTCCTCTTTATTTGGCATGCATTGAACTGGGCTAATCTACTTATTTTCTGCAATGGGAAAGACCACTCCAACATATAACCACTTGATTACCAACTTTTTTACCACTTCTTGTATAGAAGGGTTTAGTTATCTCTGATTCTCAATACTGGGAATGTTGTCCGACGCAAGCAGTATCTTATGTATTCATATGCCTAGTGGGATCCCCACAATTCTTGTAATGGTCCACGCAACATCTCTCTTGAACTTCCGTAGGACTAATATCAAATCCTTCACCTATGCTCCTGGAAAATCTACTGCAAAGATTACTGATATGGTATTTTCGTCTCCTAAGAATGCATATTACAAATGAGGAGGGAGGTCTTTCAATTCCAATAACAATGGTTCTTCAATCTATTGTCTTGGAGGAGGTGTGGTTCTATTCTTCAAGTCAAGATCTAGCTTCTTAGGGGCATAATGGTAGGAGCCTATACCATGTAATGCATTAGCCATCTCATCATAGTCCGGTATCTTATCACTCTCAAAGTTCATAATCACCACAGATAATTCTTCTACTCCTAATCTCTCCTCAATAGGCACATCAACTTTGATTATATCATCATCCACTACATCTATAACTGCCACCTCTCTTATGTCATTCGGCTGTTATACAGTTAAGCATATATTTAACACAATCTTCTCATCATTCCATTTTAAAGTGATCTCTTCCAAATCAATGTAAATCAACACTCGATGAGTAGACAAGAAGAGTCTACCCAATATGATCGGAGAATGGGTATCCACTTCACAGTCTAAAATCATGAAATCTATCAGATATATGAATTATACTAATCTTATCTCCATTCCACACACTATACCCACTGGCTCTTTTATAGATGAATCAGCCATCGCAAGCCTTGCTGATGTAGGCTTGAGTTCTCCTAACCCCAATATCTTGTATATAACCAATGGCATAATATTTAGCTCCTGGATCAGATAGTCTTATTAACATCTTATGGACCAATATAACATGGGATGGTCCCAGCACCTGGGTCCCCTTTTTTCTACCTATATTTCCTAATAGTCTGAGTTAAATTGTTGCACTATGGTTTAAAGCTCTTCTCCAATCTAATTATCATCAGTATCACTATCGAAATCATCATCACTACAGGTTAGCTTGTTAAAATATACCTAAGGTGGCTTATTAGCATCAACATCCATCTTCTAAGGTTCATCAATAGTAGGCAAAAAGTTCTCATCAGGTGAGGAGTCATCCTAAGTGTCAATAGCCAAACAATGAACCAGTGTTGGAGTATTTTGCACATTGTCGCCAAGTAGTGCTCCTGACTGCATCTTATCCGAAGTGATAAAGACTTGCCCATACTTCTGCTCCAACTGTTTAATAGCAATCACATATGATTCAACCTTTTGGGCTAATCATGAAATTTCAGCTTTATGTTCTATGAGGAAAGCCTTTTGGCTCTCTTGACCCTTTATCAGCATGGTCAACATCTCTTCAAGTCTAGACTCCGCCTAACCTCGATTAGGTGGAATGTACTTATCTCTCTCATAATGATAGTTTCGACCTTTATTCCCTTACCCTTAGGCCTGGAAACCCTCCAACAAACGATCCACAAACATTGCCTCCTCAGATATCCCCGCTTCATGCACTTTAGAAGAATTGAAGGATGTAAATTATTTGACAAACTCAACAATCTATGTCTGTAATAGTGAAATCTCCTGAGTTACAGCATCCTCAATTACTCTCTATTTACCAAATGTTCCAACAATATAAATATCAACACCTCTCTCAACCTCTTAAGTTTTCCACACTCGGTTAGTTAATTAGATCTGATCCATAATGCCCGTAGCTATATCCCATTATAATCTCATAAAGGCTCCTCCGGAAATAGTTCATGCCATTACTCTGGAAATTATAGTCAGGGCTTTATAGAATATCTCTGAGAAGCTTGTCCTTGATACCCGATGGTTAGGGACCATGCTAAGACTTTTCTTTAACTGGAACCATGCCTCATACATAGACTCTGACTGCAGCTGCCTAAAATTATAAATCTCATCCTTAAGATACAATACCCTAGATGGAAGAAAGAACTTGTTCAAGAATTTTCTTCAAAGCTCATTCCATGTAGTAATGGACCCTCTTGAAAGTTCCCCAAGCCATAATGATGCTTTTCCAATGAGGGAAAAGGGGAATAGACTCAGTTTCAGTGCCTCCTGACCGACCCATGGTATGGTAAATGACATGTAGGTCCCAATAAACTTTGCCAAATACTTGTTTCTGTCATATGTAGGCAACCACATAAACATACCCTTTAAGTACAAAAGTTGGATCACAGCAATACAGATATTGAAGTTGATATTAGGAGGTAAATAAGGAGGGATAATGGCTCTTGTATTAGTCGATTCATCGTATCCCAAATCTTCTTCATCATCAACTTATACAGGAACATATTGGTATGCTGGGATTACTTAGGGTCGACCTCAATTATGATTTCCACTGAGTGTTGATCGGTAGTCTTCTTTTCATCGCTACTCAGCTAACTCTATCTGAGCTAACATCTCACCAGTTTGTCTATCACCAACCACCTGAACTCCATCTTTACGGAGATCATTTCTCTTCAACTCTTACATTCTACTATGCAATTGTAGTATTTTCTATGAAATCATCAGGAGTAAGGTATTGGCTTCACTCTGTGTGCTAGGCATACACCGACATATGCCCAACTAAGAATAAAAATAAAAATTTGACTGCTTTTATCCATAAATCAACACTGTATTCCCCGACAATGGCGCCAACTTCTTGATGACGTCTAAGAAACACTTTCTTTTAGATGATGATACAGTCTCTTTTAAGATATAGTAACCCAACTAAGGTTGGTGTCGAATCCCAAGGGAATATGTGGAATTATGTTTATCAATAGTTGTAGTCTCCGGCGGTACTAGAAAGTAAATGGGGGGATTTGTTTGTAGTAATCTCGAGCAAGTAATAATATTAACTTTTGTTGGAATCAGTTGTAGGTGAACACTAGGATTGTGTTCCCTCTGGCTTCTCAACTTTGTATGTTTATCGTGTTATGTTGAAACAACACAACACCTTGCATGTGGAATCGATAAGTCATGTACCTTCTACAGTATTTTGGATGAGTAGAGGGATTTTACCCTTTACCTTTTGAGTATGAGGATGTCGCATTACAATCCCTTATCTTGATCCCAGTTAAGTATTACCTTTTGAATCTCTAGTTATTAGATGAAAGCTAACTATCATACTTAGATATTACCTTGTAGCGTGGATCGACAATTAAACCTTAAATTACTATCGTCATTATATTTTCCTAGTCACTTCTTCTCTTTTGGAGCAAGTAGCAATATCTAGGTGGGGTCCTAACATTTGTAACCGCTAAGACAACTAATATACTGAAGATAATGCAATTCATGCCATGGGTATTGGTTCTATTTAACAATTACACTTCCGCTCCTTCATTAATTAGCCAGGGTTTGAACAACCTTAGCTATGGGTTTTTAGCCGCTTATGCTTGTGAAGAAATCCATGACATTCATAAATGAAATCTTATATGTAATCACAGTGATAAGATGAATAAAAACCCAAAACCATTACTTGATTAATCAACTGAATTTAATACAAGGTAATCCCAAAATCAAAGAAGAAACTTGGAATCAAAGTATGTTTCTGAGTATCAAAAGTGTGTAATTCCTACAAAAAAGTACATAAATGGTATTTATAGTTCATGAGAAAACCCTAAAAACAAAGCCCGAATGAACTAGGAGAAAATAGGGCCAGTGGCCACATATGGTCTGCACCTGCGGTTTGGTCACAAGTACAGGTTGTACCTACGGTCTAGCTCTAGATCCAGGTACGGACTGCAGGTACCAGATAGGAAAAAATCCTGCCTGTCAGCTCTAATGATTTTGGACTTCAGGGCACCTACTTTGTCTACCTACGGTGCTTAGTTCCTACCTGCGGTTTGTGGGTTAACTTAGTAAGTTTTGGGAGTTAGTTTTTCAGCTATTCTTTGATTCTAGAACATGCTTTGATTACGATCAAGCGAGAAAATATCCCGATCATCCATAATGATAAAAAAGTAGCAAAAAACACTTTTTCACCTTTTCATGAACTTAGCATCTAAAACATGGTTTCTTGCATAACATACCTAAAATGGATCATATTTAACAAAAAGGCCTCAAAAACTTGCATATTTTTCTTATTTTAAGCGTCGAAAGTGCTATATTTCTATAGCACATCAACCTCCTACCATATAACACCTCAAATGGGGCAATACAAATTCTAGAGTGATAGTTATTATTGTACACAAACTCAACAAGAGGCGGATGGTCAACACAACTACCACCAAAGTCAATTACAGAATCCCGAAGCATATCTTCTAAAGTATGAATAGTCTTTTCTGCTTGTCTGTCCATCTGTGGGTGGAAAGCAGTGATAAAGTTAACCCTAGTCCCCAAATCTTACTGGAACGTCTGCTAAAAATGAGATGAGAACTATGTAAAATGATTTGAAATGATGAAAACTAGAGCACTATGCAACTTCACGATCTCCTGAATAAATAACTTTGCATAATCATCGATAAAATAATTAGTCCTCACCGGCAAGAAATGAGAAGACTTAGTCATCCTATCCACGATGATCCAAATAGTATTAAATTGATTCTAAGACTGCGGAAGACCGGTAACAAAATCCATATTAATCACTTTCCACTTCTACACAGGCAACTCAATTTCTTGAGACAACCCATCGAGCCTCAAGTGCTCCATCTTAACTTGTTGACATATTATGCACTTAGCCAATAAAATTTGCCACATATCTCTTCATGTTATTACACCAATAAATCTCCTTAAGGGCATGAGACATCTTCATTGAACCAGGATGAAACGATTAACGTGACCCATGAGCTTCGGCAAAAATTCTACCTCACAACCTATCCACATCGAGAACACACAACCTCTTTCAGTATCACAAGATACCATCACCACCAATCTAAAATGCCATCACCTTTTTCTTACACAAATATTCCTTGATTTGCATCAAGATAGGATCCAACACCTACTTTTCCATCACCTTATCACCACATCACCATCTTCAGAATCTAAGAGACAAACTTCATGATTAGCTAAACGGTGAATATCCTTCACCAAGTCCCACTTCTTTTCATCCACATGGGATAAACTCTCCCAAGATAACCTACTAAGAGCATCAACAACCATGTTAGCCTTACCTGGGTGATAGTGGATACTCATGTCATAGTCCTTGAGCAACTCAAGCCTTATCATTTGCTTGAGATTCAACTCTTTCTGGGGAATACATATTGTAGGATTTTATGAGCTGAATAAATGTCAACATGGACCCCATATAGAGAATATCGCCAAATCTTCAATGCGAATACCACAGCCAGCAACTCCAAATCATGAGTCAGATAATTCCTCTCATGAACTTTCAACTGCCTAGAAGCATATACTACCCACCTTGCCATGCTACATTAACACATAACCAAGTCCTACATAGGATCCATCACAATAAACCACAAAACCATCAAAACCCTAGAGTAAGTTTAAAATCAAAGCAGAAGTCAATTTATCTTTTAGCTTCTAAAAACTCCCCTCATAAGAATTGGACCACATAAAATTCACCTTTCTTTGAGTCAGCTTAGTCAAAGGTGCGGCAATTCACAAGAAGCTTTCCACAAACCTCCTATAATAGCCAGCTAAACCCAAGAAACTCCGATTATCAGTTAGAGTCGTAAGTCTAGGACACTTCTTAACCACTGCAACTTTTTGTGAGTCCACCATGATCCCTTTACTAAAAACAACATAACCCAGAAAAGTAACAATATTCAACCAAAATTCACACTTAAAAAACTTAGCATGCAGTCATTGATCCTTTAGGGTATAAAACCCTATACAAAGGTGATTTCCATGATCTACCTCACTTTTCAAATATACCAAAATATCATCTATAAACACAATCACAAACAAATCCAAAAACTGTCAGAATACCCAGTTCATGAAATCCATAAATGCCACCGGATCATTGGTAAACCTAAAAGACATGACCAAGAACTCAAAATGTCCATAACGGGTACAATGGGCAGTCTTAAGGATATCTTCCTCCCTAATCTTTAACTGATGATAGCATAATCGAAGATCAAACTTAGAGAAATACTTAGCACTTTAAAGTTGGTCAAAAAAGTCATTAATCCTAGGAAGAGGCTACTTATTCTTCACCATCGCCTTATTTAACTGATGGTAATTAATACACATCTAAAAAGAACCATCTTTCTTACACACAAAAAGAATGGGAGCACCACATAAAGACACACTAGGGTAGATAAAATCCTTGTCACTAAGTTCTTTCAACTTATCCTTAAGTTTCTTTCCCTTAGGCGGAGACATTCTATAAGGAGGGAAGAAATAGGACGACTGCCCGGAAGAAGATTAATCCCAAACTCAATTTCCCAATTGAGAGGGACAATAGGAAGATCATCAGGGAAAACCTCAGAAAATTCAGTAACTACGAGAATGGATTATAAAAAAGGACCCTCCAAGTTAGAATCTTTAACCCAGACCAAATAATAAAGACACCCCTTGGATATCAATTTCTGGATTCTAAGATATGATATGAACCTTCCCTTAGGTGCTAGAGAACTCCATTACCATTCAATAACCAGCTCATTAGAGAATTTTACAATGACCTTATGGGTCCGACAGTCTAAGGAGGCATAGCACGAATGCAACTAATCCATCCCCAAAATTAAATCAAAATCTAGCATGTCTAATTAAATAAAAATAGTTTCCCTACCACCAATAGATACCACACAACCTCCATAGACCTTTTAGCAACCACTGAGTCACCCAACTGGGTAGAAATAGAAAAGGGGTCCAAAATATACTCAGGACCAAAACCAAAATACACAGCCATAAATAGGGTCACATAAGAAAGGGTAGACCCCAGATCAAGTAAGCAATGCACGTCATGAGAGAAAAGTTTCAACATACCAGTGACAATATCAGAAGATACCTCAGACTCCTGACAGGTAGTAAGAGCGTACAGGCGATTCCGATTAGTTCTGGTACTAGATGTGGCACCCCTTGGTGCAGGAGATGATGATGTGGCAACTAGAACCTTATTATCCCATGTAGAAACCTTTCCCCCAGGCAATCCTTCAGCATATGTCCTAGCTAGCAATATAATTGAAACATCGTTTCCTCCTCTCATCACATAAATCATAATGTAACCAACCATAAAGTATGTAAGAAAGATATGATAGAGCTTACTACGCCCCATTGTCTTAAGATTAGGCACTATATGCCCTAAAACCATCAGTACTCTGAAAATGATGATCTCTGGATGGCTTCGAATAAGGTACACTAGCCGTCAAATAGGAAATAGAGTTTCCCCAATTACTCTTAGTCGACTTCCCACAATCTCTACCACTCTGTTGCTGACCTCCATAATAATCTAAATACCAAAAATTCTTGCCCTTCCTCTTACCCACCTCTCTTTGCTTCTTTTTTCCTCTTCAACCTGTTGCATGTATACCACTATCCTTGAAATATCCATGTCCTTGTTCAATAGAGAAACCTCGTATTCCAATACCAAATCTTGGGATAATCCAGAAGTAAATTTCCTCATCGAAGCTCTCATAGAAGACATTAACTCCAAAGCATAATCGGATAACTTGTGAAACTTCAAGGTATACTCCTTCACTGTCATCATTCATTGCCTTAAGTTCACGAATTCCTCAGTTTTCGCCTCCCTCAACTTCTAAGGAAAGAAACGATCCAGAAAGGCACTAACAAGTCATCCCATAATGCCACCTCTGCATCATCATCCCTAAATTGTTCCCACTCTTTATACCATTGGTACGCTACATTCTACAACTGATAAGCAGTAAATTCCATACCCTCCACATCAGTAGCATACCTAACCTTAGGGATCTTCTCCATCTCATCTATAAAGCCTTCAAAATCCTCCTCAAACTTAGTACCCATAAAAGTTGGAGGGCTCAACCTCATAAACTGGCCAACTCTTGTGGCCTCAAATGAACTCCCAACAATACCAGCAAAACTCATCTGATATGATTGAGATGTCACCAACTTGGTCAATAAATAAATGGATTGGCAAAACTCAGCATTAGTAATATCTCCCTGAGGTAACTGAGTATTTGTACCACCATCTTAAGAAGGATTAGTGGAGATAGGTGTAACTCCATGGGGGAAATCAGAAGAAGCAACCCTTGATCAGGTTTGTACCCCATAAGTTGGATGAGATACGCCCAAATTGTCCTCAGGCGGGATAGATGATTTTTCATGAGCTTTAGATTGTTTGGGAGGCATGATCTAAAAGAAGAATAAATAGGAGTTAGAGGAATCCAATACCTTAGACTTTATAGCTCGAAAATAAGACAACAAGAAAGGGAACATTCATAAATGTCTCATATCCTCTCCCTTATAAGTAGGGGTGGCAAAATTAGCCCAAACCCATTTAGCCCACCCAACCCGCCCATGTTTTAATGGGTTGGGCTAGAGTGATTTTGAAGATGGGTTAATTTGGGCTAGCCCAAGTGAACCCATCATAAATCATCAACCCAAATAGGTTGATAATAATGCCTAACTTTGACCTATAAAGATATTTAATCCTAGTATTTATAATTTCACTTTTAATAATTTTAGTTTCTTCAATTCTATTCATTTTCGTCTTGAAATAATTATAGTAATAAATCAATTTTTTAATGAAGAAAAATGATTTTTTTCTTACACCATCCCACTATCCCTACCTCTCACCCCCTAGCCCGACCAACCCCAGCCCCCCTCCCTCCCTCCAAAAAATATTTTTTTAATCCTCCCCGCTTCAACCCCTACCAACCCCCCATCAAAAAACTTAATTTTAAAAAAAAATCAAAGTCATTTTTTACCCCAATCAACCCCTATCCCCGACCCTTCTTAAAGTAAAGATTTTAATAAAAAATAAATTCTTACACGATCCCCTTACCCCTAGCTCCCTAAATACGACCCCCTTACCCTCACCCCTATTAAAAAAATTAAATTTTTCTTAAAATTTAATTTTTTACAAAAACAATAAACATTTTCTTACCCCCCAACCTAGACCCACCCGCAGCCCCCTCCTAACAATTAATTATTTTAATGTGTATTTTAGAAAAAAATTAAAAAAAAAATTCTTAACCCATCCCCTACCCTTACCCATTACCCTCCCCTCTCCTAAAAAAATTAAATCTTTAAAAGATAGTTTATAAATGATCATATTTTTTTTCTTTTTTCACCTCTCTTATCTTATTCGTTATCATTGTTTTGTGTTAAATATTATAATATACTAATGCTTTCATTAATTTTTTTAAGTTTTCATATGTTATTTTTAAATGAAAACAATAATAAAAATATAAATATAAAAAGAAAATAAAAAATATCATTCCAACTTAAATTGCTACTAGAATGGTAACTTGTTTAATGATGGTTTAAGTTGGGCGGATTGGGATATAACCCATTGTTTAGCCCATCTTGGCTCAACCCATCTTAGCCCATCAATATTTTGGGTGGGTTAGGCAATGACCCATTTGTTTCTTTATCCTATTTTGACCCACCTAAATTGGGCCCAACCCGCCCATTTTCCACCCCTACTTATAAGTGTGACATGCTACACACCTATAAAAGAGACTCTACTTGACACGATTTTGTGGATACCCAATTGACCATGAACCTAGGCTCTAATACAAACATTTCCATGACCCTAGCAGGCTCTAGCTGTAATAGGCATCTCAAGTCCACTGAGGATTAGAGAGCACACCCTTAGCCATATCCAACAAACTCAAGTACACCTAGGAGTGGATGAATTCCGGCATAAATAAGATATGATAAGTAAACACAAAGAATCTATGATAGATAAATATCCAACAACTACTAACCAATAACCAATACTGATAACCAACCATAATATCCATGTCCACAGTAATGTCCAATAAAGCCTCTAACAAAACCCAAGATAGTTTGGCTGGGACATGCCCCCGACCATAGCCAAAAATAAATCCAAAAGAAAGAGTTAATACATAAGGAAACTCAAAGCATGAAATAAGGTTTTTGTAAGGATGAAAGTTAAACATTTCAGTCTCACTCACGAGCTATCTCCCGATCACCTAATTATTGTGTAAGAGGAATAGAAGTATGGCCAGTTCTTGTATCGCATGGGGATACAATGTCTAAAAATAGTTAGAATTTAGAGCACAAGCATGTAACTTAGGGATATTGGATAGAATAATGCCATGAACCATAATATAGAAACCATTAAAAATAGTGCACAACATCATATGCAATACATTTATATATCATATGTCGGAAAAGGGAATAGGGCCTAGCATGAACCTTAAAACCTTAGCCTGGACTGTGTAGCTTGATCATCCTAAATTGGGACCCATGGGCTATATGGGTTTAGCTCACCCTACCGAAAGAGCCCCAATGCGTGTTATCCGCACGAACTAGAGAAAACTTGAGGGAAGGCTGATGCCATCTAGGAAACTAGTCGTCCCAAAGTATATAAAGTGTGACTTATGCATACAGTCATCAAGACCAACCCTCACTTTGGCAAATGTGAGTTTCCAGTATCAGTCCCCTTGGGACATCCACCTTCACGACTTTGCTACATAATCCCTTTTAAGCCTATATTAAAATTTTTAACATATAACCTAACAATTACATTAAGGAGTCAAGCATTAAGGTTCGTAAATAGGTATTTGGACCCCAATAACCCTCATCCCAAGTAATTAAAATAAAACTACCTAAATTTTACAAAAGGGTGTGGCACGTCATGGAGGCTAACCTATGTTCCACTGACCCTAACATGGACATTATCCTCCATGCCAAGAACCCTATTATAGAGTGTAGACTCTATGATATATAGATATCATGGAGGCTCATTGCCTCCGTGGTCCAAAACCACCCTGAAGCCAGTCTGAAAATTTTGAAACTCTTCTAGGATACCCCATTCACATGGCTAAACACAATCTAAGTAAAAATTTAATATTTTGAATACAGGAGGGCCAAAACTAAAACACTCCAAATTTGGAGGGTGTAACAGTCAAATAATTTAAGAAAGCTAATCTAGAATCTAAGATAGGGGTTAGTAGTTTAAAAATCAAGAGACGAGAAAGTGTGTTGGATGATAGTCATCGAATAGGATCGTAAACCTATTTAGGTGAACATAACTTATTGATACACATGACACGAACTGAGAGAGATCATCATTACAAAGAACTTGTAGATTTACAAATTTACAAGGAACATAATTAAAGTGCCTCTATCTATTAATCACAAACTCAAAAAATTTGAAATTGTTACTTATTGGAATAATAAATCCAAAATCCTCTATGTACGGGAAATTGTCACTAATTGTTCGGATTAATAATTTGATTCAAATTTTCGCCTATTTCTCAGTGGTTCGATCCTAACCTAGTTAGGTTCAATATTTGGTACAACAACCATTTTATGCTTCTATTAGAGGTATAGTTTGGGTGACATCAAATTTTGGAACCATTGCTGGGGAACATGGTTATGAAGTTGATAGATTGCACTTGTCTAACTATTTG
This sequence comes from Capsicum pubescens, assembly GCA_030864215.1. Classification (NCBI taxonomy): domain Eukaryota; kingdom Viridiplantae; phylum Streptophyta; class Magnoliopsida; order Solanales; family Solanaceae; genus Capsicum; species Capsicum pubescens. Next base: position 125,626,407 of record CM061544.1, read on the forward strand.
TCTTTATTTTAGATTTTACTTTTTTTAGTTAGGGCACACACACATGCCTAACACTTAGAGTAAAGGTAATCCACTAATTCCACTTGATCCTGCCATCGAAACCAGTTAGGGTTGGCACACTCAATATTCTAACTTAATGTAGACATTTATATAATAGGAACATCTGCAGAATAACAAATTATAGATGATTTAATTGCTAAAGAGGTAGTATAATTGAAGACCAAGTTTAGTCTGCTCACAAAATAGTTCAAAGTAGTAGGGAAAATAAGGTAAATATGGTTGATTAACTAGGTAAAAAACCTAAGCACGAAGACTCTAATTTTATAGAAGAGGTGAAATATATAGATAATTGGGTGATGGGTTAATGATCCAAAAACCAATGTCTATTGAAGAAAATTTGCAGTTTGGTCAAAGAAATTAAGGTCAAAACTATTATAAGGATAACAACTACATCCAATATGGGTATAAAGATAGAAGTAGAGGTACAATGTGTTTGGTAGAGAAAGGATGACTATAAAAATGATAGAAGTGGCCTATCTTGGGAGCCATGATGTCTATTTGAGTAACTATAGAATGGAAGGCATGCTTTCTAAAGTGTTAAAAGAGGCAGAAAAGATAGTTCATTTCTTTAAGGAGATTCGAGCCAATAGTATATGAATGAGTCAGAAAGTTAAATCACATTTTATGCATTATTAAGCAAATTGATCATTAATTTGGACAGATTTTGATTGTAGTGAATCAACATAAAAAAGGTACACTTTCAAGAAACAGTATCAGAAATCAAAAAATTAGTAGTTATTTCTTGGAAATTACCACTAGGAGTGGTAAGATGACTACCAATATGACTATGACCATGGTTGTGATGTCTTGGTGAGGGTTGAGTCTTTTATTTTTCTAGCTAATTTCATCATCTTTAACTATGGGGTTGATTTTGTGGTTTCCATCATCATAGGAAGACCTTCTTATGATTGAAAGAGCACTAGTATATGAAGACTGGGCAATAAAAGGTTTGGTTAAATCATGAGGAAGTGACGTTCAATGTATGTTAATCCATTAAGCAATGAAAGGATATACCCATGATCTCTATTTTTTATTGAGTCAACGAATATGCATTTATAGATCCTATTAGGGTGTGGCCTGGCATTGAAGCACTTTCAGTGTTTATTTTTAACTTTGAAAGTAATGAAATTGATGAGAATGATGAGATGGTAAGTGCACTTATTTTTTTTGGTTTCCTAAACTTTGCATAAAAAAACTAGTTTTGGACTTAGAGAATAAGGTAACCCCGCTATCTAAGCCATCTATTGAGGAGCCTCTTATCTTGGAGCTCAAAAATCTTCCATCCTACCTTCGCTACTTTTTGGGAGCCAACAGTGCTTTGCTAGTTATTGTAGCCATAGATTTGGTTGAATAACAATTTGAGGCTTTTCTGTCGATTTTGTAGAAATTTAAAAGGGCCATTGGATGGTCCATTGGTGATATTCCACCAGGAATTTAGACTCACAAGATCTATATTTATCTAGATTGTATCCCTAGTATTGAGCATAAAAAAAGGCTAAATCTTCCTACGCAAGAGTAATGAAAAAAAAGATTATCAAATGGTTAAATGCTAGTGTGGCTTATCCTATGACCAACAAAAAATGGGTGAGCCCAATTCAATGTGTGATGAAGAAGAGTGGAATCACGGTGGTTCCAAATAAGAAGAATCAACATATTTTGATGAGGCTGATTACTGGTTGGTGAGTATGTATGGATTATACGAAGCTGAATGCATGGAGTAAAAAGGATCACTTTCCAATGCCTTTTATACATCAGATATTAGACCATCTTACTGGTAAAAGATGGCATTGTTTTCATGATGGTTATTCATGGTACAATTGACGTCACCAAAATTATACCTCAAAGGAAAGTATAAAGCAGTTGTTGTCAAATACAAAACCCAACTAAGATTGGGATCGATCACAAAGGGAATAGGTCAAAATCTAAATTAATATGTATGTCAAGGCAATAAATAACAATTTTTAATAAAATAGGTGAGGTTTGTGGATAAATAATTAGGTATTAATAGTACGTTGATTTGTTGGATTATAATCAATATGAGAAAAGCACTAGGACTGTGTACCCTAATAATTTCATAACTCTAGAGGACCTTTGTACTTTATAATTCCTCTCGATGTTTAGTATGCAAAATCTATAGGTTAAGAATACTTAGAACAAATTTACGCTCTTGTCTAAGTAGTATCCTCAAGTAAGTTTGCTCTCCTTTAGAGTTTGTGTTCCTAACCCTTATATTCGATCCTAGATAGCTATCCCATATTACTGACTTAAGCTATTAAGTGGAGGTTGATAACTCCAAGTTTCAATTATTTTCACGTATTCCCATCCATAATCATCCTTTCATCAAAATTACAAGTTAGGAGAGTTCTAATATTTTTATTCAAAAAAACTTTCAAAACTCGAGAAACAATAAATACATATGAACACCGATTAAAGATTACTCTGTATTATGAATTCTACTTCGTTAATTCATCATAGTTCCCATAAACCTAGTTGTGGTGTTTATCTGCTCATAACTGTAAGAAGACAAGAAGGATTCATAGAAGAAAACATAATGATGACTTACAAGAATAATAAGAAAAAATCCAAGACCTCACTTTAAGTTAAAAACCTAAAAAGTATTTTTGAAATTCTAAATCCAATATTGTGACTTAGAACCTCACAATAATGTAATAGAACATTAAATTTCAAAATAAAACTAATAAGAGTATTTATAGACAAAAACCTATCCTAAACAAAATAGAAAATATGGATGGTCACAATCAGATGAGTGAAGTGTACTATTGTGGTTAGATACCATGATTATCCTTTAATGCTTATGGTTTCATTAGAGACTTTAGAATCTTCATGTCTTCATATATGCTCGTGGCCTCATCTGTGATCGGGGAATTCTCTAATAAATGGGCACCAATGGTGGCCAATTCACTTGATGAAACAACTGAGGATGTAGTCTGCATATCCTCCAAACTCTTCTCAATAACCTTGACTTTTGGTGATATCTCTACATCCTCCAGAATTACTACCTTAAGCGGTTTGTGTGATTCCCTTTGATTTCCTTAATTTTTTCTTCTCACCTCTCTCTTTCCTCTTCTCCCCTCTATCATCTTTTAGGGATGAAAATCATTGTCCCTCTCTTTAGTGTCAGAATCCTCCCTCTCAACCACCATACTCTGACGATAAATATCTTAGACTATAAAGTCTAAATTAGTAGCAAGCTTTGCAAAGAATGTCATAGCCAATGGTGAAAAAGATGCAATCGGGATCATTCACTTAGTAAGAACCTTTACCACTTCTTTTAGTATGGCCAAGTCAACAATAATGGCCCTCATATTAGAATCCTAGACAAATATAACCCTAGCTAATATCTGCCTCTTAAATCTGTCTAAATGAGTTTAAACCACCCGTACAACCTCATTTATCTCATCATCTATGTAGGGTTTGACCCCTACATCTAACTTCCTAATTCAAGCATCATGCAATACCCACATCCTCAATGTCTACTCAAGCTGAGCAATCATTATCAATTCGTATTTGACAGGAGCATGTGTATAGGGACCCAATGGTGTTGTGGTTGGATACAAAGTAGATAAAGTGGCACAGACTTTCCACGTTGGTATCTCACTAGCTTGGGCACTCCCCGCTACATTAGGTATCTCAACACCCTAGGCTAGAGCTATATGGTTCCTCAAATCCTTAGTCATAGCCATTTCCATAATACTCATCAACTGGATAAACCCTTCCACTGAGTCTGTAGCCTGGACATGAGAATTTCATAGCAATTGTATGATGAGACAATGGAATGGAAATATGGTGCAGAATAGTAGCACCCTGACTTAAATCTCCTGAATGATGATAATCGAGATATTCAACTCCAACTCTGCTATGAAGGCAACTACCATGCACGCATTGGTCACACACAACGTATAATTTTTAGTCATGGGTGAAATTTGGTGTCTCACTATTGACCACTAAGATTTGGTGACAAAATTCAAGGTATGTTTATAAAATTTTTCCCCATTGGACATTTTCTTCATTCTCAACAATGTGGTTCGCCAACCACTTATTGTGTATAAGTTTGTCATCCACGGTAAATTTCTTCATCAACTTTAACTCGTTAATCCAAAAATCATATTTTAGAGTCTCTTCAACTGGCACAAATATGTTTCTAAATAAGGCACTAGAGATTGCCTTGACGAAAATATCTACCTCATGATCCAAAACTCTGATCATGTCTAGCCAAAGATGCTTCCTCACATCCTAATTCTTTCCCGAGGGAGTCGTGTTCTGGATTATCAGTGCATAATTGGAATATAACTCCCTCACAAACTCTATCCCATAGTTTTTGAGGAGTCTAAATCCACCCTAACTTATATTTCTCAAATCCCTGCACAAACTCCAGGATATTCAGTAGGCTTATATTGCTCAAATCCCTGCACAAACTCCAGGATATTCTGTAGGAAAACTAACAAAATTTGGGATATTTTTTAATGTTCCTCACTTTTTTTCCTCAATCAATCCAAGATACCCCATTAATATAGTAGTCCTAAGAATTTGGGACTATTAACATCTTAAATCAATACCCCTTCAAAGTGGGGCAGCAGCAACACCCTCAAAGGATTCTAGCTTGAATGTTTCCTCCGCCTCCAAGGTACTAATCTCCCTATCCTACTTACCATATTATGTTGTGTGTATTTTTCTCCCTCTTTAGACTATGGAAGGTTGATAGGGGTAGATACTTCTACCAAGGCCTTAGATGTCATAACCTTAGCCTACTCAAGATCCCTAGTCATTCTTTTAATGGTCCACAGAGAGTGTTGCTCAATTGAGAGTCTAGTTGAGTATCCAATGGAGATTTTGAACTCACTCTTCGAGGTTGGAGGGGTGTATTTTGGTGTTTCTTTTTGGAGATATCCTTCTTCAATTTATTCTGTGTTTTTGGTGCCATTTGATCTGCATTGGAAAAGTTGTCTCAATTCATACGTGTGAAATATAGTTGCAGGAATTTACTCAAACAACCCTTCCTATGATTTTGCAATAAAAGTATGATCATACCTTCTTATCGTAGCAAAGATTCCAAAAAGTTATTGGGGGTCATTATATTAGACGATCCTTTGCTATGATTCTGTAATAAAGGTATGATTGTACCATCTTATCATACGAATAGAATCAAAATACTGAGAGCATGTCACATCAAATGAGTACATACCACGATAATACAAAGATAGGAAAATCATGAGGTGTACTCATATGATGAGCTCCTATACTTTGGGCTCTGATACCCCATATTGACGCGACCTTTAACTATAATTTATATTACAATCATAGTTGTGTCATGGAGTACATTGATACTCAACAATTTCTATACACCAAAATTTTGACCCTCTTTGACCCATTTTAGACCCTCATTTTCCAAAAAAATTATCATAAAGAGGTACTCTGACTTCCCCTGTGCCTTCAATCATTCGAGCTCATACAACCTTTTTCTTAGTTTAGACTTCATTAATCTACCATTATTATGAAACCCAACCCTATAATCATTCAAAATTCATTTAGACTTAGAAAATCATTATTCAAAATAAATGAGTACATTTACTAGAGTATAATACAAATGGGGTAGTAAAATTGAGAGAGGGACCGGATCTCTAGAAGACAATGGAAATTTTGTTCAAATTCAAGGTATGAATTCTTGTATTTTTCTCTTTTGTTCATTTGGAAGTTTAAAAGTTTTAGGGTGAATAATTGGAAATGATTAGAGCGTCTTAATTGAGTCTCTATCATAGGGTTTAAGTATTTAAACCCTAGGTGGGTTGGGTTGGATCGGGTCATACATATTTAACAGGAGTCCTCATATGGGAGCCTCCTACAATACCATGATTTCTATCAAATATGATGTAACCAAAATTACACCCCTAAGAAACGTATGAAGCGATCACTATCAAATATAGAATCCAACTAAGGTTGGGGTCAATCTCAAAGGAAATATGTCAAAATATTAATCAATATGTATGTCAAGGGAATTAATAATTATTTACAACAAAGAGGGGGGTTGTAAATAAGTACTTAGGTAGTAACAATTCATTCGTTTATTGGATTTGTAATCAATATGAGAAAAACACTAGGACTGTGTTTCCCTATAACTTCATAACTCCATAAGATCTTCATACTTCATAATTTTTTCTGGTGTTTGGTATGAAGAATAAATAGGTTATGTATAGTTATAATATCTTTATACTCTTGTCTAAGTAGTATCCTAAAGTAATTTTTCTCTTCTCCTGAGCCTGTGTTCCTAACCCCTATCTTAGATCCCAGATAGCTATCTTGTATTATTAGGTCAAGCTATTAAGTAGAGGTTGATAACTCTAAGTTTAATTTATTTATTCCATTCTTCCCATCCAGACTCATTCTTTCATCTAGAATACAGATTAGGCGAGTTCTAAAGTTACTCACCATTACAAAAACTCAAAACTAAGAAAATAACCTATACATGTGAAAACCAATTATGATTAATCCATACTATGAATTCTTCTTCGTTAATCCATTGTGGTTTCCTCAACCCTAAATGTAGTGTTTAGATACGTGTAATTTAGAGAACACAAGAATTATCCATAGAAGAAAACATAATTATGACTTACAAGACTAATAAAAATACACTAAGATCTCACTTTGAATTAAAAACCTAAAAAGTATTTTTGAAATTCCAAAGCTAATAACGTGACTTAGAACCTTACAATAATGTAATAGAACATAAACTTACAATATAAAAAGAATAATTATATGTATAAACAAATCAAAATATATTCTAAGCAAACATGAAATCTGGGTTGGTCATAATCGAATGAGCGAAAGGTACGATCGTGGTTAGATACCATAGTCGTCATTTAGTGCATCTAGTTTCATAAGGTAATTTAGTATCTCTATCTCTTCATTTGTATGCCTGTTAATACAGCTCTGTCATATCAACATACAACCGTATAAGGTCATTGTTTGATTATCTTTTAAATTAATTGTTGCAATATCGGTTTACATGGTATCCTTCCCACAATCAAATGGTACATCATCTGATTAATGTATGATCATTGGATCTTATCATCCGAGAAAAATCTGAGTCACATATATGATTCTTCATATGAGTCCCAAGTAAAACTATGGTCAGATCCCATTGTCATGACAATGGTCTTTTGATGCCCTCTTAGACCAAAATCTAGCACTCCACTCTTTGAGACTTGTTTGAACTTCTAATACCCCAAAACTTATTATATTTTCATAAAAAGAACTTGAAATTGCCAATATTAACCATTTTAAGCATCTCTAGTGTTGTATTTTCATGGCACATCAATAATTAGATTTTAATTATTCCCAAGGACCAAGAAAAGACCACTTTCACTTGTCCATATGGGGTGTTTTCTTTAAAGAGGATGCCTTTTAGATTGTGTAATGCACCAACAACCTTTTAGCATTGTATGATGTCTATCTTTTCTAATATTGTATAGGACACTATTGAGGAATAAATGTGATCTTAGGTGGATTTATACAGTGAGTTGTTAATGGTATAAATGAGCATTTAATTATTAAGTCATGTATTTTTAGTGTTTAAGTTCTGTTAATATGGAGTTTGGATTTAAAACACTAAGTTAAGAAACAAAGTACAAAACTAGTACTCTTAGCTTGAGCTATGTCCTTTACGAGTTATCGTCTTGAATTGTATTTTGTTTTTATCTCTAATGTGCAGTGTTTGGTATTGTAGGAATCTTTATGAGTTGATAATTATGATATATAGTTTATTTAAAAGGTTTAAATCAATACAATACAACATCACAAAGCTTGGGATGAGAGGACAAAAGCATGCAACAAGTCTTGTGCGAATTGGGACATTTTGGACACATTGGTATGCATGCTGCCTAGGTTCCACGTTAAGGCCATGTAACAACCTTGGATTCATTTTGTATGAAAAAAAAGTATATCAAAATTATTAAGCCATTCTACACGGCCTATATGGAACGATATTGGCGTGGCATGGTCCTATATTAAAATCGGCAATTCTTGCCCCCTATAAATAGGACACTTAGTTATTATGTTAAACACATTGAACAACTTTGGTACTTGAAGAGAGGATTTAGAACACTTAAATTAGGGTTTCTATTCTATTACATTGGTTTGTTTATGGATTTTAACATGTATACAGTCATTGTGATTACTATTATGTCAATGATCGGCTAAACACCCTTTTGGGGGGTTTAAGGCCCAGAACATGAGTAATATTGTTATGTATTGATCTGTTTGTTGTTTTTTAATCAATTTTTATTGTTTATTTATCCTTTTTACAACTATTTTAAGGATTCTCAACCCTTAGAATACATGTATAATTCTCTTGTAAACCCAAAAGGAGGGACAAAAGGATAGAACGTGGGATAGATAATATAGGATTGTAATCTTCTGATTGAATGAAGTTGTAATTTGTATTTAGAATAGGAATATACCTAAATTACCTATTTGGTTAAATTATTGGATTAAATATTGAAATGCCTCAGATTTTGTCCCTTGAAAATTCCTGAGCTTTAGGCTCACTTCCTTGGTCATGACTCATGGTAATGAGTCGTGAGAGGTGGTTATGGGTTGTAAGACCCTGGTCGTAAACAAATTATAAAATTACTTTCAAGTTTATGTTCTAAGTATGAGTGGCTCACTATGAGCCGTGAGGATATGTTATGAGTCGTAGGTTCAAATCATAGGATGTCCAGTGTTCAATTCATTTGGGTTTTGAGTTGCTCACGACTAGACCTTACGAGTAGTAAGATCTCATTACGAGTTAATTGGTGGAGTCCTAAGGTAGGAATTATATGGGTATCCTAGTCACTGTATTGGTTATGATTGTGACGAGTTATAAGGTGTGGGTATGAGTTAAGGGGTTGACTCGTAACCAAAGGTGGTTTTTTCATCTTTTAAGTTGAGGGCATTCTGGACATTTCCCCTCTTGCCCAATTTAAAAACCATGTCTTATAACTTTCTTAGGGCATCATTATCTATCATAAACATATCAAATAACCTCTCAGAACACTCCCAAATTACCAAGGTCAAGCACACTTAGGGTTTTTAAGAGGTTTATCTATTAGGGCTCTGAAGGGTGGTTTCTTTTCGTTCATCTTACTATTTTAGGCATGTTACTCTTCCCTCATTGTTAATTTTACAAAAACATGTGATTTAAAGTATGGTTCATAAGATTATTGTTTTGATTTTGAAAACAAAGGTTGGGGGTTTTGAATGTTTGAATTGAACAATGTTTCTCATGGTTTATTTATATAGTTTTCATGCCTTTAATATGTTTTTAAATTTGTGTGTTCATGGATATGGTGAATGAACTAGGGAATTATGATTTTTCCAAACTTATGACTTTTGAAATGGTTATAACCCCAACCTCATAATGTGAAATTATTTTTAGTTATGAGAACTGTACTTTAATGAACAGTGGGACGCAGTGTTCCCCAATGTGTATTAATGAACAAAAGGAATTGTTCTCCCCAAGTTAATGGAGATTATTTTGGTATGATGTGTTACCTTGCAAGTGTAGTTGGTATGATGACAACAACAGTGTATTCCTAAATATGTATTGTGGTTCGTTGAATGGGAATGTGTTATAATGGTTTTAATTGGGCTCTAATAATGGTTGTGTAGATGAGTCATGAAAGTGGAGGTCTGAGTGACCGATACTGGAAACCACGTTTGCCGATGCGGTGCTCAAAGTGACAAGGGAAGTTCGAGTCCCCTTTATTATTATTATTTCATGATTATGGAGGTTTGAGTTCTCTTTATTATTATTTCATGATTAGGGAGGTTCAAGTCCCCCATAATTCATTATATGATCGGGTGCTTAAGTTACCTTGGTATATGTTAAAGGGTTCGAGTGCCCCATGTTCATATATATGAGATTATTCTCCAATTCGTGCGGTTACATGCTCTAGGTCCCGACCAGGGGGTAATAGATGGAGCCTATATAGCCCTGGGTACTATTATATGATAGTTGATCTACACAATCTAGGTTAAGATTTTGAAAAGCATGTTAAGCCTTATTCCCTATCCCGACATGTGATATATATGCTTATGTATTTGCATTTGATTATGTCCATTATCTTTTGAATAATTTTAAAGTATTAATCATATCATTATGTTATCCTTATCCCTAAGTTACATGTTAGTGTTCACCTTGACAACCTTCTTCGGAAGTTGTATCCCCACTGGATGCAGGAATTGATCACCAGTGAACTGGTGATCTAGGGACATCTTTTGAGTCAGACTAAAGTGGTGAGCTTCCGTAATTCAATGGACTCCATTTCATGATATGGATTTCTTTATGACTTTATATTCCTTTGGTCTTGGTTTTGGCTATGGTCGGGGGCATGTCCCAATTAGATATTCATTGATTTTGATTAGAGACATTATCTGACTACTGTGTTATGGGTGGTGTCAGTATTTGTATTGGTATTGGCATTGATACTGGTATTGGTTGGTTTGGATATACACTTATTATATTGTTTTTAAATTGATAATTCTTTATCTTATTATATTTTTGAAATTCATCTGGCCTTGGGGCGTGATGTGTTTGGTTTGGTTTGGTATAGGGAGTAATCTCCAATCCACATGGGACTTGAGATATCCGTCACGACCAGGACCTAGTTTAGGCCGTGAGAAATATCAATGCATATAACTTAGTTTTTGCACCCCCGCCCAATGATGTAGTTGTGGGGCTAAGTTAGATAGCTAATTAGAGGTTCGAAAGACCTTAATCATAATATCAACTCTGTGAACTAACTACCAGGATAATTGACCAAACTAATAAAATTAGATGATGTAGTTTGATTTTTCACAGTTCCATAGCCGTGGGATTATCTCCATAACTGTTCAAATCCTTACTTTATTGCGTTGTTTAGTTTACTTTTAGTTTTAACTTGAAATTACTTTTGGTTACTTTAGAACTAAGTTAATCTCAATAGTTGGACTAGTCTTAGATAGTTGTTAACATAAGTCTCTGAGGGATCGATACTTGTCTTGTACAAGGCCACTATATTACTTGGTCATACCACGTACACTTGCGTTTGTTCTTGGGCACAACATGTTTTGGTGCCGTTACCGAGAACTTGTAAACTGGAAACTATCTTAGTTTGGTTTTACTTTATGATTTCTTCGGTGCTTTTTACTTGGTATTGGTTTTATAATTTGTTGTCAAAAAGTTAATAAGATCCCGATCCTGAGCAACACTTACACCAATGAATGAGAGAAGAAATACTACGCTACATGATACCTCAAATTCATAATAGAGGAGATAATCCTACCCCTAAGGCTGAATATCCACCAGCCCGCAAGACTGTGCACGAAGTGGGAAGCACACTTGAAACTAATGTGACCTTTGCTATTCAAAGACCTGCTCCTGGAGATATATTTGAATATAAGAAGAACATAGTGCAACTTTTGCACAATAATTTAGAGTTTACTAGACTGTCACATAAGGATCCACAAGTCTACTTGCAAAAATTTCTTGAGATTAGTGACACATTCATCCCTATGGTTATCTCAACTGATTATATAAGGCTGACACTCTTCCCCTTCACACTTTTGGGGGAAGCAAAAAAGTGGTCGAATGCTGAGTCGACATGTTCAATCATAACATGGGATGATTTAGCCCAAAAATTCCTCATCTACTTTTTCCCATTTGGCAAGATTGTGAGATTAAGCTGTGAGATTTTGAGCATCAAGAAAAATCCAGATGAGAACCTATATCATGCTTGGAAGAGGTTTAAGGCTCTTCTTCGGGACTGTCAAGATCAGAGGCAGTGCAATAAGGAACTAGCTCACACCTTTGTAGAGGCTCTTAACCCTAATATGAAAATTTTGTTAGGTTCAACTGTAGGTGTTCAAGCTTTGAAAAGTACACATGATGAGCTATACACTTTGTTGAACCATATTTCCCAAGGAAATCTGGACTAGCATGGTGATACTTTAAGAAGTTATGTGAAAAAGGTCATAGGCGTGCTTCAAGTTGATAGTATTACATCCTTATCCGTCCAACTATTAGTTATTCAAAATCAAATAATGACTCAATTTAGCAAGTTGGGTATGCAAAAGACTCAGGAACAAGTGAATATGGGTGCAATATACTCTGGCGTGGTATGAGACAAATGGTAACAATAGGCATTATTTTATCTTATGTGGTGCAAATCCTGAGTCTGTAAACTTATTGGGCAATGCTTAAAAGTTGAATAATAGTAATTCCTACAATCAAAAGTGTAAAACTCAACCCAATTATTCATGGAGAAATAATCAGCATCAGTAATACCAGCAGCAACAACACAATACATAAGGCAACAATATTGATGATACTTTGAAGAAGATCCTGGTAAAGCAAGAGAAAATGGATGTTGAGATCACAAGTAAGTAACTTGCTCAGAAGAAATTATAGCAGCAGTTGGGGAATTACAGCAGGCACAAAATACCAGACCTCAATATGGATTGCCAAGTGATACTGAAAATCCAAGAAAAGTAATAGAGATCCCCTTGAGAGGTGGTAAAGAGCTTAATGACAGGCCTCTAAAGAAAAATAAGGAGGTAGATACAGAATTGATTCCTTAGTAGGTTGAAAACAAAGTTGTCGATAATTTGGGAAAGTCTAAGTACACAAAGACTAAAGTTGCTTAGAAAGAAAGACCATCACCACCATTTCCACAAAGACTGAAGAAATACAAGGAGGATGTTTGATTTAATAAGTTCTTTGACATGTTCAGAGAACTTCATATTAACCTTACTCTTATAGATGTTTTGCAGGGTATGCCCAAGTATGCTAAGTACTTGAAGGATGTTGTAACAAACAAGACTAAGCTATAGATATAGAGATGGTAGCACTTACTAAAGAGTGAAACTTTGTAGTGATGCAGAAGATGCCCAAGAATCTTAAGGACCCTGGTAGTTTCACTCTACCCATTAAGATTAGAGATAATGAGGTGGTCCTTGCACTGAGTAATTTGGGTGCAAGCATTAATTTGATGGCTCTATTAATATTCAACACTCTATGTTTGGGAAAGCCAAGACAATGCTCTGTGTTACTCAAGATAGTAGATCGAACCATAGTCTGTCCTGAAGAAATCACTAAGGATATGCTCATCAAGGTCAGTAAGTTTATTATCCCTGTTGACTTTATTGTTTTGGACTATAATGCAGATAATAGGGTACCGATTATCTTGGGAAGTCCATTTTTAGAAATGGAGGAGCATTGATAGATGTGAGAGAGGGCATACTCACAATGACGTTGGATGATGAAGAGGTGTTCTTCAAAGTTTATTATCCATCTAACACACCATCCCATTTTATGTATAATTACAGTGATGGAAGTGGATGTATGTATGGTGGTAGAGTCCAAACCATCAAACACTTTTTCGGACTTCCTCATTGAGTTTCCTAAGCCAGCATCACCTAAGCTCGAAGTGATGATGATTGATGAACCTGAAAAGGCTACAGTTGAGATTAATTTTGACATTAAGAGTACTCACTCAAGAGGTTAGAAAATAGTAACAAAATGGCCTCTAAGCAAGAGGAAGAGGATGAACAAAAGAAGTTGAGTTGTGATGTGGGGTCGTGCCGCAATAATAAATCAGGCTCTGATTGGGAGGCAACCCAAGTTAAGGTAGATATTTTTATTTTTCAGTATTTTCGTTCTTACTTCATTTATTTTTTATGTTTGTTGAGTCACAGGTTCAATAAAAGTTTGACTACTGAAAACCTGAGCTAAGGAGCATGGTAAAGACTAAGGGTGGGGTACCCGGACCCTCTATATAATGAAAGATGCTGCTAGCTAGGCTTAGAGGCCTTACGGGGTATTTTTTTCCTTGATTTTGAGTTTACTTTAGGGACAAACTAGATTTTTAAGTATGGGGTTGGGAAATTCTCATAGTTTTGGGTGAAGATACTGTAGGGTCTTGAGTCATAGTTGTTTTCCTAGTTTTTGGGTTAAATTTAAAAATTTTGAAATATTAAAAAATAATTTTATTTTTAGTTTTAAGTTTTTAGTTTAGTTGGTCCAATCTAGGTGCACACTTCACCTACCTCGTGGTTGTTCTTTTCCATGCAGGAGCCCTTTGAACCCAGTATCCTTTTTTTCATTTTAGGAGTAAATTTTAAACTTTAAGCATTTGGTAACTGGGATGTTCTTGTCGGTGCTATGTGTGATTACATGATAAAAGTTGTGGGTATGTAAAAGCATGTTGATTGTGCGAATTACTACTTCTGAGACTCTTAGGCTCTAGTTTATGACTCTTGTACATTGTTGGATTAATGTGAATTCATGTGATTTCTTTGTTGAGAGTCTATAATGATCCTACTTGATTCAAGCATGTGCCTTGTGTGATATGAGGTCTTTGCAATTTTCTTAATGCATTTGATGTCTAGAACTTGCCTGGTGTGTATGCAAAGCAAAATAAAGAGTGTGGGTTTAGGAGATGCTATAGGCATTTCTTTGATAGTCATGCTTCAAACCCTCTATCTAACCTACCCTTATGCATAATCCTAGTTAACCCTATTGATCCTTTAGCCTACTCTTTTTTAGCCGCATATGTAGTCTATTTTCCTTTCTTTATTTCACCCTAATTTGATCCAAAGCTCCTAAGTACTTTAGTGAAAACTTAATGAGTTGAGGAGTGTGAAAAAAAAAGAGGTGAAAGTGAGACCCAAAGAGTAGTTATTGGTGTGGTAAATTGATTTGTTGTGATTGTGAGTTGTGTAATTAAAAGAAAGAAAAGTGTTCAAAATTGGATAAGATGTGAAGAGAAAATACTCCCACTACATTGTATGTGAACTAGCTTAATGAGATGCGGCAAAACAAAAGATGTGTGTGAAGGTAGATGAGGTGAAATATTGGGTGTTAGAGGTGAATTAGATGAAAAGTGTGATGGGTTAAAGCACTTAGGGAAGATAGTCACTATTACTAGTTAGAATAGTTCCTACCCATCCCTTAGCCGACATTACAACCCATAAAGACCAATTTGATCTTGAGACTTAATATTTTGATATTAGTGGAGTACTGCACTAAGGGAAATCCTATGGTCATCTTTTGTAACTTGTGAATTCTTTTTAAGAGTAAGCGTAATTTAATTTTTGTACCCATTTGTTCGATGAATTGCATCTATGTGAGTGATATGGATACCTCTTGTAAAACCCCGCAAAGTTCCCTCGTAGTCCGGGCCTTAGAGCATGTCAAGTGAAGTATAATTCCGACCCTAAAAGATTGAGAAGAGACTTCCCAAGTGATTATTATTTAAAACATATAGAATTTTCTTTAATTTGATTTTTTTTCATGTAGAAAATTGAATTGACTTTCCAATGATATCAATTTCGTCCAAATCCAGCATCGAGGTGAGAAGTTATGGCTGTTTTACTAAGGGTTATCAGAACCGCCCACGTGCGATGGACGATCCGATGGACCATCAAGTCTGCGATGGACCATCACGAACAAGGCAGAAACTCCCTTTCCTGGACCAAGTGCGACGGCCAGGACGATGGACCATCAATGCTGCAACGGACCGTCGCTGAGACCATCGCTACTAAGGTAGTGTAGCCTCATCCTGGCCATCTTACGACGGACGAGCTGAAAAACCGTAGGACCTGCGATGGACCATCGATCTGACCATCGCATCGAGGTAGTATGTCCCTTTTCTGGTCATCGTACGACGAACGACCCGACGGACCATTGGACTTGCGATGGACTATCGCAGACCCCGTTCAGTATTTTTAGCTTGTTTTTAAAAAGGCTTTTTGGTCCTTTCCACTCTTTTATACCCTGATATAATCCAAACGATGAAAATGGCTTCATTCATCTTCCAAAATACAAGAGAGCTAGGGTTTCTCCCTCAAGATCAAATCTAAAACCCTTCTTCAAGAAATCCAAGAACTCACCATGGATTCTACAAATTGAGTTGAGATTTGAGTTTCCCAATTTTAAGGTTTGCAAGAACCCTCTCTCAAGAGTAAGAAGAAGAGTTTAAAGCAAGCTTGTTCATCCAATTTCATAATATAAGGTATATGGGGTTTTGAACAAGGGTAATCCTTTCATCCTTGTGCCCAGAGTCTTATTTAAACTATGATTTTCTGCAATTTAAGAGGCTTTACATGAAGTTAAATTAGGGGTTTTCACCCATTATTATTGATTGCAATATTTTGATGTTTCCCATGAATTGAGAGTCTAATGACATAATTTTCACTTGTTTTCTTTAGAAATTGTAGCTGGGTCTATACCCCTTGATTTTAATCCTTGAGAAGTTAATAGTTGAAATATTTGAGATATTAAAGTATATGAGTATGTTGAGATTTTGAGACAAATTGCTGAAATTTTCATATTTCTACATGAGTTATGAATGTATATGCTATCTATTATGCCTTTGATGAGTTTTAACTTGAGAATGAATTATGGGTTACTAAGCCCTACTTGAGATTTGCAATTTTATGAACTCTTATTCTATAAGCACCCATGATTTGAGTATTCTGAGATTATTGAGAAATATTTTGACCTAATAATCATGGAGTTTTGAAATCCACTTCACGACATGAGATTACAGATTTGATTATTGGGTTCTTATTGAACCATAAGATTATTCTAAAGTGGATTTTCATGATATGAGCGAGATAATCTAAGGGGAGTAGTATTTAGCACCGAATTGGGTAAGTTACTATGGTTTCTTACCCTAGAACTACGTACCACCGTAGGTTGGGCCCGAGGCTGAGATAATTTTTGGGGCTAAGGCTGAGATATTGGGCCCGAGGCCCAGATAAGTGATTACTGAATTGAGGTTATAATCCCTGGCAAGATTATGATGCTCCTCCCAAATGTGGGGTCTCTTCCTTAAGAGAACAAAACGTTGGACTCCATGTAGCTCTCATGGTTTATGTCGTTTAAGAGAACCTCCCTTGATACAAGTTATTTTCCTAATAGTAAAGTTGCATATTTTCTCCCTAATACTAACGTATTTTCCCTTGATATAAGTATTTTCCCTAAATCTTGAAACGAGATATTTTTCTAAAGTGAATGAAATGCCTTCAAGTATGTTTCAAAGTTATATGATTCTGAATTCCAAGTACTTGAGTTCAAAAGAGTTATGAGTTCTTGAGAATTTAAGAAATTTTACTCTCCATGAGACATATGAATGAGTTGAAAGTATTGTTTAAAGATTCCTTTAGCCTATGGGTAATGAGAACAAGAGAAGATTACCGATTTCAAAGTTAAACTATGATGAATCACGAGATTTGTGTTACTTGCTCCATTCTACATGATTCATGAGCTTTACATTTTATACTTATTCAAGCTATGTGAGTCATTACTTATTGCATGCATGATTTGATTAAAAGTATTGATGTTGTTTTATATAAATGCATGCACCCCCACATACTCAGTACATTCCCTAGTGCTAATCCACATATACGTCTATATGCTACATTGTCTTATAATGTAGGTTCAGGTGCTCAGTCCCAGCCTTGTCAGTAACTTTCGAGTACCTATGTCGACATTTCTACAGTGGTGAGTCCTCATGGTTCGAGGAACTATCTTCAGATATTTTCGCATTTGAGATACTATGTTATTACTTTCAATTTATTTCAAGTCAGTTGGGGACCTATCCTAATGGCCCTCTAGTTCATGGATTAGGTGAGGCTTTGTCAGACTAGTTATCAGATTGTGATTGTGTTGAGAATTCCAGTATTATGGTTATTTGGATCAAATATTTTCTCTGTATCTCCCTTCATATGATATGACTATGCTAGTGTTTGAATTACTTCATCTTGAAATGACTGTTATTAGTAGGAATAGGATCAAAGGGTTAGCTTGGGGTTACTTGTAGCCTTAAGCACCATGTGATGTCCCGAGAGATAATTTTTTGTCGTTACACCTCTCTTGTAGTGAGGGCACATATTTGATGCTAGTTGGGTGACTTTTATGATATCTTTGATTAAATAATATGCATGATTCTGTCAACTGGGTGAGTCACTTCTTGAAGCTAGGATGTTTTGAAGTAGTGATTCTAGAGTTTTCAATTGTGAGTATAACACGCTTAGTGTAAAAACTTGCATTCTGTGTAGCCATTGTAGTACTATCTTGAATATCCTGCTTTTGTAGAAGTGTGGAGTCTTGTCTGATTATGATGATTACAGTAAAGAGTTGTTCAAGGACAAATAAGGCTTTAATTGTGGAGGTCATGATCTTAGGTGGATTTATACACCTAAGCCTTGTTATCCATCCTTAACTAGCCTTGTTTTGAAGGTTTCTCTTGTGATTAGTGAGTTGTTATGGTATAAATAAGCATCTAATTGTTAAATTATGTATTTTTATTATTTAAGGTATGTTCATATGGAGTTTGGAGTCAAAACACTGAGTTAAGAATCAAAGGACAAAATAGTACTCCTAGCTTGAGCTATGTCCTTTACTAGTCATCATCTTGAATTATATGTGTTTTAAGCTCTAATGTGTGGTGTTTGTTATTGCAGAAAGCTTGTGGAGTTGATAATAACGATATATAGTTGATGTAAAATCTGTAAATCAAGAGAAAACAATGCTACAAAGCTTGGGATGAGAGGACAAAAGCACGAGACAAGGCTTGTTCAAATTGGGATGTTTTGGACACACTAGCGTGCCACGCTGCCTAGGTGCCATGCTAAGGTTGTGGAAATCCCTAGGATTCATTGTGGATGTCACAAAATAGTATCTCACCATGATTATGTAGTTCCACTCTTCTAATATGGCGCAATATTGGCATGGCATGGTCCTATGTTAAAATCGACAATTCTTGTCCCCCTATAAATAGGACACTTAGTCCTTATGTTCATCACATTGGAAAACCTTGGGACCTGAAGGAAAGATGGTGAACACTTCAATTGGGGTTTTTCTCCCATTACATTTGTTTGTTTGTGGATTTTAACATGTATTCATTCATTGTGAATACAGTTATATCCATGATCTACTGAATACCCTTTAAGGCTTAAGGCTAAGAACATGAGTACTATTGTTATGAATTTATTTGGTTGTGGCTATTTATGATTTGTTGTTTTTTTATTTATCATCATTATAACTATTTTAAGTATTTGTGACCCTTAGAATACATGTATAATTCTCTTATGAACAAGAAAGGAGGAACAAAGGGATAAAAGGTGGGATAGATATAATAGGATTGCAATTTTCTAACTGAATAATGTTATAATTTGCATTTAGGATAGGAATATACCTAATTGTCCTATTTGGTTTTATTAAGGGATGAAATATGAATGCATTTAACTTATTTCTCGCATCCCCTCTCAATGATGTAGTTGTGGGGCTAAGTTAAATAGATGATTAGAGGTTTAAAAGACTATAATCATAATATCAACTTCGTGAACCAACTAACAAAATAATTGACCAAACCAATGAAGTTTTATAATGTAGTATGATTGTTCGCAATTACTTTTGGTTACTTTAGCACTGAGTTAATCTCAATAGTTGGACTAGTCTGGGATAGTTGTTAACATAAGTCTCTGAGGGATCGATACTTGACTAATAAAAGGACACTATATTACTTGTTGAGTCCACGTACACTTGCGTGTGAGGTTGGGAACAACATTATGGATGATTTTTTTGTTGTTGGTAATTCTTTTAAATATTGCTTGGCCCACCTAGTAGTGTCTTGAGAAGATGAAAAGATTTCAATTTTGTGCTAAACTGGAAGAAGTCTTATTTTATGGTCAAAGAAGGGATAATACTATATCATAATATTTTTAAAAAAGGGATTAAGGTCAACAAGGTGAGGATCAAAGTAATTGAAAATTTTCCTCCACTTATTTTTGTCGAAGGTATTTGATTTATTCACCAAGGATTTCACTGAAATTGCACATCCCTTGTGTAAGTTGTTAGAGAAAGCGGTAAAGTTTATTTTTGATAATGCATGTTTAAAGTTATTTGTGTTTCTGAAAAAGAAATTGATTTCTTCCCTCATTATTATTTTACCTGATTGGTCAATGCCTTTTATGGTTATGTAAGATGCTAATGATGTGGCACTAGGTGTAGTCCTAGGCCAAAGGAGTGAGCAGATTTTCATCCTATCTATTGTGATAGCAAAGAACTTAATTCTAGCTCAAGAAAATTATACTATAACTGAACAAGAGTTGTTGTCTATGATTTTTGCATTTAAGAAATTTTAATCTTATTTGCTTGGCATGAAAGTGTCTGTGCATACTGACGACACAATTCTTAGGTACCTTTTGACGAAGAAGGATGCAAAGATGAGATTGATTGGTTTGGTACTTCTATTATAGGAATTTGAATTTGTGGTCAAGGATAGAAAACAGTACCAAAAATAAAGTGGTTGGCCACTTATCAAGACTTGAAGAGTAGGCAATCCTGAAATTGAAAGGTGAGCTTGAGATTAATGATACTTTTCCAGATGAATAGGTATTGATTGCATCACAAGACTTGATTCCATGGTTTTATAGATTTTTACAATTATTTTGGTAAGTGATGTGATGCTCGAGGGATATCATTTAAACACAAAAGAAGTTTATGAATGATCTGCATAAATTTTCTGGGATGAGCCATACTTGTTCCAGATTTGTGCAAATAGACTAATTCATAGATGTTTCCTAGAGATTGATATGATGAATATTTTAGAGTTATATCATTCATCACCAGTTGGGGTTCATCAGAGTTTGCGGGGAATACTCATGACATTTTATAATGTGGGTACTACTTGCCCACCATTCATAAAGACACATATGACTATGCAAGATCTTGTGACCAATGTCAAAGACAAGGGAACATATCATGAATGCAAGAATTACTAATGACCTCGATGCTAGAGCTTGGGATTTTTTGACTTATTAAGAATGAATTCATGGGTCCATTTATAAGTTAATGTGGTATGAAATATATCTTGGTTTCTGGTCATTATATCTCAAAGTGTGTAGAGGCGGTTTCACTTCCAAACAATGAAGGGAAAAATGTGAAAACACTTTTGAGAAAGAACATATTTTCCAGATTTAGTATGGTAAGAGCCATCATCAGTGATGGTGGTTCCTAATTTTCCAATTGTCAATATGCCAAGAGCCATCATCTGTGATGGAGGTTTGCATTTAATTATCTGTTCAAAGACTCGCTTGAAGAATATGGTATGAGGAATAACAGGGAAACACCTTACCATCCTCAATTAAGTGGGCAAGATATGGTCTTCAAATGAGAGATCAAGACCATTCTAGAAAAAATTGTGAATGTCAATATAATGGACTGGTCTCGAAATTAGATGATGCAATATGGGACATCAAATAACGTTTAAAACTCCTATTGGTGCCACTCCATATTAGCTTGTATTTAGCAATTCATGGAACTTTCTTATTGAACTTTAATATAAGGCATTGTGGGATCTCAAATGTGGCATAGATGATGTAGTAAAGATGATACTTGAGAAGTTAAATGAGATGGATGAATTCCGTCTCAAAGCATATGATAGTTAAGCCTTGAACAAAGAGAAGATAAAGTTGTACTATGACTATAAGATTAAGCAAAGAGAGTTCACTACTGACGATATGGTTCTATTATTTGATTCCTAGCTGAAGCTATTTCCTAGCAAGTTAAGGTCAAGAGGAAGGTTACCTTATAAGGGGTGACAGTCTTACCCTTGTGGTGCTACTAAGCTTGAAAAGAATGAGAGCCTAAAGTTTGAAATAAATAGCCAAAGGGTGAGATATTACCTCAATGATATTGATGAGTTCACCATAATACTTGAGGTGGTTATTGGTGAATTTTGAGTAATAAAGAACACCAAAGTCATGCTGCAATTTAAATTAGGCGTTGTATGGGAGGAAAACCATGGGTAACTTTGGTGAATTTTGAGTAGCCAAAATAGTCGCGTCGTGTCGCAATGTTAAATCAAACTTTTCTTGGGAGGTAACCCAAGGATTTAATTGTTATTTTTTCTTTATTTTTGATGTATAATATAGGGTAATATGTATGGAAATATGCAAGTCATTGCGAACTAAAGAAGAAACTAAAATATTTTTGGTACCCAAGCCCAACGTCCAACCCAACGAGTCATACCCAGTGGGATAAGTCATAGAGTGAGTTGTTACCACCACTAGAAATGGTTGGGCAAAAGTGCAACCCTGTAGGACCTTTACCCCACGACTCAGACAAAGTTGCAGTGAATCGTAGGGTGTCACGACAACTCGTTACCTTGAGTTGTAGTTATTAAAGAAGGCCACCCAGGAAATATTCTAACCTATACAATATGTAAGAAGGGACGATTCAAAGTAGTGGAGATAAGTTGTATAGTCTGTCATAGTTATTGGGTCAAAAATTAGCCAAAATCTTTATTGTACACACCCGACCCCATCTGATTTATGACTTAAGAAACCTAAATCCCTCACCTAATCTATCTTCTTTTCCATATCAAACAAGCATAGTTCCCCAACATCCATAACCGGCCTCAAATCACCTACTTTCTATATAAAATCTTCCCTACAAGTGTGAAATTCCTATTAAAATCCCAACTCACACACTAACATCTAGTCTCAAGTAAGTGATCAGGAAATTCATCTTCAAATGCCCTTAAAGCATCTCAATATGAGAATAAAAGTAAGTGAAAAGTTGCTTTTAACTCTTTTGATTGATGAATCCAAAAATATTCTAGGGTTGAGCTTGTGACTTTGTTAAACACTAAATCACTAAGTGCAATTGGTTGAGTAAGGTCATGAGAATTTGTTCAACTAAGAGTAAGATTGCCTATTTGTTGCCCACCTTGGTTTCAAAATAATAGTTGTTAGAAACATATGCATGATTTTATCTAGCGTAATGTTTGAGTAACCTCTATGTGTTAGTTAATGGGTATACGTGAGGATTGCATTTTCTCAACCATTCTAATGATTGTGAATTTGGTGTCTATATGAAAAGATTGGGAATGTTGTGCTTGAGAATGTACTCATCTAGAGAGTACCAATTTTTCATCACTATGACTCATGCTCTATGGCAATGAGTTAGTGCGTGAGTTGTAGTCACAGACACATTGGTCAAAAAGGTAAAGTCTCTGAAAGAAAGTACAAAATCTTAGTACGAGTAACCTAATGAGTTGTATAGATACCCAGCGACTCATAGGCACAACTCTTATTGACAACTTACACTTGATTTTTTGCAGGAGTTGAACCCACTTACTCACCCAATGAGTCAAAAAGGGTACCAACAACTTATATGTTATAATTGTAGGGTAATAGTGATGAATTTTTAATGGGACTTGACCCTAATTATCTAGTGGTTTGTATCTAAAGGTAATGACTCATTGCTTGACCCATAGGGACTGTTTTTACTTTGATACTTGCATATTTTTGTCAGATATTTTAAATACTAACGTGTATACTCCATAGGTATCATAACACCTAAGAATGACGTACAGAAGGACACTATGAAGGGCACAAGCTGACTCCCTAGAAACAGGCACAATCTATGTTGTAATTAAGAAATTTACCCTTAAAGGATGAGTCAAGTGGCTCAATGGAGGAAAATCCAATCATGATACTAGTTTATCCATGGGAGATCTTGCCTCAAGCTGGTAGATTAAGGCCTCATGTGAAAAGAACAAGGGTGTCTCCATCATACTCACCACCACCTACCTAGTTTTAAGAGGAAAGAGAATCTGAATCTAAGAAGAAAAAAAGAGCGGCGGTGGGAATGGAGAGGGGATTGCATATAGAAGTCAGTCAAAATAACAAACTAGTTTGGCATAAGACATATGTGAGTCTAATAAGACAGAGGATGAGGCATTTGTAAAGATTCCCCACAATCTATGCAGCCTCTAGTTCCAGCTCATCTTGACCTCGAAGTTGTGGTTGCCCCAAAGGTTAACCAATAAAGTATTCAAGTCATGTAACAGATATATGATCTGAACAGTGTTGTTTTCCTGAGCTCACATTGGCCTAAGAGAGGTTTCTATGAGGAGCCAAGGTTTTTTACCAAAGGTATGTCTGATATGCCTAATTTTGAGAGATTATTTTGGACGTAGAAATTTGAGCGGATGACTATGGAGTTGGGTAGATACAACCCTACATTTGTTCATAAATTTATGCAGCGTTTCAGACCTTACTTAAAGTGCTAGCTCCACAAGTCTTGTTTTGTAAGGTTCATGATCCATTATAGACCATGTTGATTAGAAGGGTCAATATAAATGTATTGATGTAGATGATTTCATATATACTACATGTTTGAGAATTTGTGACCATGACTAATACTTCAAAGATAGACCTCAACATTCACGAGTTGTGAAAAGTAAAGTCAAAGCAAATTAACATTGAAGATAAAATAGTTTATTTTTGCTACATAATGAATATTATTGTGTCCTATAAGGAGAATGTTGCGTGGGTGGATAGTAGTGGTTCATCAAATAACAAAGATATCTTGAATTTTTCTGCCAAGTTGTGGTGCACATTTTCATCACATGTTGGGGTCCACATTCAGTGACAGTATCCTAAGTCCCAATTAAGATGCTTAGGTTGATAACATCATAAAGGTTTATGACATAAACATTACTAGGTTGATTTCCTGAGAAACTAGGATAGAGTTATTGAGCTAGAGATTAGTATTCTACTCCCTTGCCCAATCACTCAATTATGCTTGGAAACTGGCATTCCTATTCTGCCAGAGGATGACAGTATTATAATGGTTTGTCTCACTATAGATTTGGGGAGAGTTTAAGACCCAACAAACCCATATTCTAGGGCAAAGGTTGTCAAGGGGGCAATAATTCTACATGGTGGCTTTTAGGCAGTTGTATAGATGGACATTGATAGCCTAGTTTTGCTGATATTGAGGAGACATAAGTTGACTCTCATACCGAGACTTTGAGGCCCAAGCCTCATGCCACTACTGCTGATACCACTACTTCTTTTTCTTCTCGGCCAACCTTATTCTTTATTTCCTCCACTACTACTCCAGACTCATCCATACCTCATCCACATACCAATTAGTATGCTCTAGTGCCTTAGGAGTCTTTGAAGACAATTATGAAACAATTGTCAACTATTGAGAAAAATATGGAAAACATTGAAAATGGTGTCCAACCTTGGGTAAAGAAAAAAATCAGGCAAAGATACTCTGGATACAGACTAGCTTTGACAACTTTGAGAAGATGATTACTAATAAGGTTAAGGGTATGAAATCCCTTGACTTTGATGAGATTAGAAAGTATATGGGTACCTTTGGGATGCCATGGTATCAATATTTTGTACTCCTAATATGCCTATTATTAAGGAGATTAAGGAGGCTGAGGTAACTGACATCTGGGCTGCTAAGAGAAAGGAAAATAGTACCAAAGATGGTACTAAGTTAGAGAAAAAAAAAAGAAAGAATAGATAGAAAGATAAGGAAAATTTTAAGAAAGCAATAAAGGCAAGCAAGAAGACCATCCATGGCCATCTGTTTGAGATTCATGAGAGGGGATGTGGATCCAGGATCTCTAGAGTTTGTGAGGCTCCGAATAAGGCTATTATTAATATTGTTGATAATGGTAGGGGAACAACAGTTTCCCCACTAGTTCTATACCTTAGAGTTCACCAGCCACCTCTAATGCCAATGTTGATTTTAGTACCAACTGCCATCAGGGCCATGATAGCTGAGATTGGGGTGACTTCTATGACCCCAAAAATGATGAGACCAGATCTGACACCTAGAGAGAAACATGTGTGTACTTATCCCTTGTATTTACTTTTCTCATATTCAAGTAGTAAGTACGCTACATGTTCTCAAAGTAGCGGTGAGGGTGTATTACCACTCGAGGTTTTTGTTGCAATGTTTCTTTTTCTCCGCGAGTTCTATCTTAGTAGAAATGACATGTTGAGTTATATATTTTTGCAATTTATGTGTTTTGTTATGTTTAATTATAATAAGAATAGAGAACCTTTGCGCAGTCAAGTTGAATGCTTGATATTTGAACTTTGGTTTTTGTGATTTAAATGATACACATTGGAAAATTTTATTTTTGACTGTGTATTATATTTGTATTGTGACCAATGTTGGATCTTGTTATGGAATTATATTATAGGTATGATAATTGTAGGTTAGCAACATACAAATTGGATAGGTTGTATATGATAGTGTAACCATATACTATGTGTGTGTGTGAGAATGCTTACCAAGTTGACTTTGTATGTGCGATCCAAAACCTTCCCAATTAGTCTTGCCTAGTTTGTTGGATAGTTGGTTAGGAAAGGATCATAGGCCATGTTTGAATAAGTTCACTTTTAGCTGAAGTGCCTGACCAAATGGAATGTGTATCCCTTGATCCTGAGTTTGAGCCTAAATTGACCTATTTATTTCATTATCGTGCCATTTCTAGTCAAAATGAAATGGAAAGGTGAATAGGTTAATGAAAGAAATAGGAGGTGAATAGAAAGGTAGTGTTTGAATAGCCAGCACCACTGCCGACTTTGCTATCCTATTTTGTTTAGGATAAGATTCTTTTCTATCTATAAATACACTTGATAGGTTTTCTATTTTAGGTTATATTATATTACGAGACTATTGAGGCATATATTTGGTCTAAGATTTGTAAACATTGATTTTGAGGGTTTAATTCATTATTGAGATTTGTGGTTTTCATTTTGTTATTTGTAAGTGCATAGTATGTTTTCTTTCAAAAAAAATTATTGTATTCTTATGATCATGAGTATCTAAACACCACAACTAGGTTTGAAGGAATCATGGCGGATTAACATTGTAGGGTTCAAAGTATGAAGTCATTTTCAAAGAGTGTTTGGGCGTGTATTATTTTTAACGTTTATTTGGTTGTTTTCTAGAAGTGCACAACATTGATCCATCTTATATTTACTCATAATGAAAGGGTAGTAGATGGGAAAAGGGAGTGAACAATAGAGGCTTGAAGCTATCAACCTTCAATTAATAGCTTGAGTCAATAATCCTAGAAAGCTAACCTGGGATCCAAAATGAGGGTTATTTATGCAAAAAAAAAGATATGAGAAAGATTTCTTAATAGTAGTCATCAAATAGGAGTGAAAAGTTCTTTGGTTGAAAATAACCTATCGATTCTTATGCCAAAGAGTGAAGAGATCACTAGTATGAAGAAAATATAAAATTATGAAGTTATGGGGAACACAATCGAAATGTCTCTATCTATTGATCAAAAACTCAACAAAATTAGAAATTGTTACTTGTTGAAATCATAACCCCCCAAACTACCCATTTACTAGAGATTATTCACTAATTGTTCAGATAAACAATTTCATTGAAATTTTGTCCTATTCCTCGTGGAATCGACCCCAACCTAATTGAATTCTATATTTGGTATGGTGAACAATTTATACTTCTATTGGAGGTGTAATTTGGACATCAACAAAAATTGCTGCTTTTCTAGTACATAATTTGTTCATCATAAAGGCGGTCGGGGTAATGCAAATGCGTAGAAGGATTTTTTAGTTGACCGGTCAAACCAAAAATTTGTTCTTGAAGAATACGGTGGAGTTCAATGAAGGCAATGAATAAAAGTTCCTTGGTCTGTGATTTAAGGGTCATATCATAACTATAAAGTATTTTCAAAATTTTGTGAGCTAGGAAGCTCCCAGTAAGGTAATTCTCAATGCTCTTTAGTATTACAATATCGAATAGCGTATTCTACCTTTATTTTGCTCGTATAATATGGAAACGCCAATTTTGATATCAATTCACTGAATTATTGATTATTTCCTTGTTTTAAACCAAGTATAAACATGGAAATTGGAGATTTTGAGCCTAAGGTTAAGCAATCATATTTTAAACATTTTAAGGTCAATTTTATCTCAATTTTCAATGAAATTTCATACTGGAGTTCCTTTAGATATTGTTAACATAATATTTGAATAAACTTTTGGGTTTATCTGTGTAGACATAAAATTGACGTTTGAATTGACTTTTTGTATTTGGAATTTAAGTATAATTATATGGGTATTGTGATCTTAATATTAGACTTCCAAATTTTTCAACTAACTAGTCAAAATTCATCTGAATGCCCCAATACCTAACTAAAAGTCTAACTAACCCAAAAATCACATTCTACAGATTATAAAGTTTGGCATACAACCTCGTCATCACCAAATATCGACTTTGGTCAACTAAACTAGCTTCCAAACCATTCAAATTGAAAAACTTGCCTAATTATCAACTAAACACCTCAGGTAACCGTGCCACCCAAAACCATATATACCATAAAGTAACTACCCACGAGGGGTAAAATGATCAAAATGCACCAAAATTAATAAATTTACTATGATAATTGTTACGTATTAAAACCTCATGGCACCAACTATTAAATAATAATGTCATATAATAATGTCATGACTTTTGCAAGAAAAACATGTTACATAAGGCATAAACAGTATTATATATCTTATGATTTTATTTTCGATTTCACCTTTGTTACATTATTCTATTTGTATCCATTAAGTTCTTTGGACTATTGTCATGACCCCAGTCTACGCTCTAGGTAAGACTGACACTGAAACCACAAGTTTCCCCAGGCGGAACCTTAGCATAACTTATCAATAGAATAATATTAAATTACTCTAAAACTAAAGAAAAAGT
This sequence comes from Capsicum pubescens, assembly GCA_030864215.1. NCBI lineage: Eukaryota > Viridiplantae > Streptophyta > Magnoliopsida > Solanales > Solanaceae > Capsicum > Capsicum pubescens. Next base: position 125,655,061 of record CM061544.1, read on the forward strand.
TATGCACAACTATGACTAAGTTCTAAAAATCAGAACATATTTAGTACATAACTAATATCTAATGTATATTAAGCCACTAATAACTCTAACAATTGAATGCAATAAGTTTTTCGGGACAAGGCCTAGCTACCCATAAAAGGAGAATAAAATTTGGACCACAAGAAGCTACAAAAAATTAAATTATGGTATGTCCCGAAATGAAGAGGACTCATGAACTGCTGAAGGAAAAGTGCAACTATTTAGCCACAAACTTGAGAATGCAGACCAAAATCTACATCAACAAAAATATATAACATGAGAAAAGTATGTGGTCATTACATGGAAGGTAATATGAAAGATTAAGGCTAAATAATTTGAAATCATATATATAACATGCTTTATATCAATGAAATAAGAGTAAATGCAGTTAAAACAATATATTAAGGATATGCAGTTAAAACAATAAATTAAGGATTCATGAGAATTTATATTTGAAAATTGTACTATCTCTAACTGCAAATGTGACCATATCAAATAAGCTTGCAAAAATAAAGTCAAGTACTTAAGTAGGAATTTTTTACAACTTACATACATTATGTGATCTCATGAAGTCCTACATCTTACCCAATTGGGAAGCATCACTATACCTTATCAGGGTATAATACATGTCTATCTAAATCCACTAAATTAGCTTTTATGGCTAAGAGATGTCAATTGACTGAAGGTACGATCATACATCCTATGGTGTCAGAGATCATACATCCTATCTTAATACTAAATATTCATTTCAAAATAAATTATAATATCACATGCCCATAAAATTTATAAAGTTCTATCTATCTAATAGTGAAGTATAAATCTTTATTCAAAGTAATCTTTTCAAGAACTATGCTCAAGATCAACTCTTTTGTGAGTTTATATAAATTCTTTGAACTTAATTATAATTAATCTTTTATTAAAACATTATGAGAAGGAAATCCTCACTGAATTCTTACATACATGAGAAGGATAAAAATCTTTGAAGAACAACTTGGATTTAAAACCCTTGATTATTACCTTGGAGAGACCTGTTGTGGTCTTTGAAGTTAGAACGAAGAAGAATGAGAGAATAATATAATTTATTTATAAGTCTTGGATGTACTTAAGGTTCTAAGTCGGGTTTGGGGAGATTAAATGGGTGAAAAAGGACCAAAGCATACTAGATTTTTATAAAGAGGAGCAGAATTCCATGCCTTGGAAATGATAGGTGCATTGCACCTCCCAATGCATGGGAGAGGCTGTTACACTGGATCTTATAATGCGGAGTCTAGATAGTGACCTCTCTCAATGTTCTTAGTAGTGTGGGGCCTAACATGGGTGATTTTTTCCAAATTAAACCTCATAATGTTCTATAAAGCAGTCGCTATCAAACATAGGACCTAACCAAGAATGGGGTTGATCCCATAGGGAATCCATCAAAATATCAACCAAGGTTGTAGTCGAAGAAATGAATAAAAATATCCAATAAAATAGGGGTTTTGTGTAAATAAATAATTTAGTAATAAAATTTTATGATTTATTGGATTTGTAATTAGTATGCGAGAGGCAGTAAGACTGTGTTCACCAATAACTTTATAACTCTACAGGTTCTTCGTACTTCATAATATCTCCCATTTTTTGGTATAAAGAATTGATAGGTTATGTATACTTAGAAAAACTTTATCCTCTTGTCGAAGCAATATCCTTAGGTAAGTTTTATGTTCTCCTGAGCCTGCCTTACTAACCCTATCTTGGATCCCAAATTAGCTCTCTTGGATTATCAACACAAGCTATTTAGTGGATGTCGGTAGATCCAAGCCTTTATAATTTATTCCTGTCTTCCCATACATAAACTTCCTTCCATCTTGAGTAAGGATAAGGTGAGATCTAATGTTATACACCGTCAAAAAATAATCAAACCTAAGGAAACAACAATGCATGCATAAATATCGATTGAAAATTGCTATGTACTATGAACACTACTTCATAATTGATCATGTTTTACACAACCATATTTGTGGTGTTTAACTACTTATAATTGCAAGAACGCAAGTAGAATTCTAAAATGTAACGACCCTCCCAGTGGTTTGTGAAAGTTTCTCATATTCTCTATTTTAGGGATCTTCGTAGTTGTTTACGTAGATTATGACTCATGGAATGCGTAGTACCTATTCTTGAGGTGCTTGAAAGTTATTGAGTCATTAATGGAATTATTAAGTTTTAATAGAGTTAAATCCAATCATGGTCAATCTTTGACTGAGGCGACCTCGGGTTAGTGTCATAGTAATTTAATAGGTTCGGAATGTACTTTTAAGTCAATGTACATACTTGGTTTATTTCTATGGGATTCTGAACAAATTTTGAAGATTTAGTAAAAGTATTGGGTATTTTAAATAATGAATTTATTTATAGATTTAATGAGTTAACGTTTTAATTTATTAACTCATATGGCAAATACATATAATTATTTAAGTGAAAGGATTTATCATATATTTATAATAATAACATCAGATAGTTGGTATTAAATATTATCATGTTATTAAATTTGTAAAGGATGAATGATGGTGTTTGGATGGTTATTAAATAATGAGTTTCGGTATATATAAAGTACTGCAGTAGCTGGTTCTATTTCATGGTTAGTCTTAAATTTCCATATATCAACCAGTATTGATTTTGACAAATCAGATTTTAGGCCTAAAATTCTTAGAGTAAAAATTTATAAAACGGATGTCATTAGATTCATATTTTTATGAGGATTATCTATTGGAACATATTTTGAACATTCCTAAACTTTGAGGAAGGGCAAGGCGCTTGCGGACTAACTATATTCCAATTCATTGATTGAGGTAGGTTATGGTTTAATTGGAGTTTAGACTTGACTTAATTGTGTGTATGCTCCTAAATTGGATACTTGTGGATTGGTATTCGAACATACTTAAAATTGTTGATGTTTGGGCGGTTGATTCGTGTATAAATGTTTATTGAAAATTGACTTGATGAAATTGTCTTATGACTTTAAGTGTACTTGTAAACTTAGTACATTGTGTTGTATGCTGTGAGGTTGTGTAAATTGATATTGATAATACTTGTTTATATTTATGTTGGGTCAGGTACCGCCCCGGTACGGTTATATTTATGTTGGATCGGGTACGATGATGGTACGTTTAAATTTATGTTGGATCGGGTACCACGCCGGTATATTTATATTTATGTTGGATCGGATACCACGCCTGTACATTTTGTATTTATGTTGAATCAGGTACCACGCCGGTACGGTTATATTTATGTTGGATTGGGTACCACGCCGGTACGTTTATATTTATGTTGGATTGGGTACCACGTCGGTACGGTACATGAACATAGATTGTTCCCTGCTAGTCATGACTATTTGGGCAAAAATAAGTCCCATAGCATGTGTGTACATACTTGTGTTGATTCTGTGGATGTTCACCATATGGTTGATACTCTTAATAGTTATGTGACTTATTTGTGAGCATTGTTAACCTGTTGTTATTGTATTGTTGATTCAATGAGAATTTATTATTTGATGATGCCTATCTACTTGTTTTTCTAATTATGTTGTATACATCCTTTTAAGTTGAGTTGGCCTATGATGCCTACCAGCACATAGTGGTTTGTGCTATACTACCCTGTACTCTTTTTTTGTTGAGTAAAGAAAGTTTTCTAGAGGCTCAGACATGACCTCAGCTCTAGAGTTGATAGAAGATCTTGATCCGAAGGGTGAGCACTCCGTCTTCAGGATACTACGGTTCATCTTATTTGTTATTGTCCATCTTTCGGGCAGTGAAACATTTCTTATTTACTTTACGTAGAGATTTCTTCAGACATGATTTGTTAGTAGTTCTTGTACGATAACTTTTCGATCTTGAGAATTTTAGTAAGTATTTTATTTAACTTTCACATTAATAACAAATAGTCCTAAATTATTAGTATTATCTTGATTTTATGATATCATTATCTTAATATTGACTAAGTGCTTAGGTAAAGGTTCTATTTAGATGGTTCTCCCACAGGAAGATTAGTGTGGGTGCCACTCATGGCCTTTGGGTCATGAAAAAGTTGGTTCATACTCTTGATAGTTATGTGGCTTGTTTGTGAGCACTGTTAACCTATTATTATTGTATTGTTGATTCAATGAGAATTTGTTATTCGATGATGCCTATCTACTTGTTTTTCTAATTATGTTGTATACATCCTATTAAGTTGAGTTGACCTATGATACCTACCAGTACATTGTGGTTTGTGCTGATACTACCCTGTACTCTTTTTTTGTTAAGTGCAGAAAGTTTTCCAGAGGCTCAGACACGACTTCACCTCTAGAGTTGATTGCAGATCTTGATTGAAAAGGTGAGCACTCCGTCTTCAGGATACCACAGGTCATCTTATTTTTTATTTTCCATCTTTCGGGCAATGAAACATTCCTTATTTACATTATGTAGAGATTTCTTCATACATGATTTGTTAGTAGTTCTTGTATGATAACTTTTGGGTCTTGCGGATTTTAGTAAGTATTTTATTTAACTTTCACATGAATAATGAATAGTCCTGAATTATTAGTATTATGTTGATTTTATGATATCATTATCTTAATATTGACTAATTGCTTGGGTAAAGGTTGGGCTTAGATGGTTCTCCCACAGGAAGATTAGTGCGGGTGCCACTCATGGCCTTTTGGGTCGTGACAAAGTTGGTATCAGAGATCTAAGTTCGTCGATCTCGTCGTACAAGAACATGTCTAGTAGAGTCATGCAGAATGGTATGGAGACATCTGTATATTTCTTCGAGAGCCTACAGAGCAATAGGAAAATTCAAATTCTTTTTTCTTACGTGCTATTACTTAATTTCAAGTAGTATCTGACGATTCCAATTGGTATCTAACTTCTTTCACTCTTATTCTCATAGATGGTAAGAAAACAAAAGAATTGGGCAAGAATAGGACGTTGCAAAGGAAGGAGAGCAGCGCCCGCCAGGGGTAGGCTCAGGCTGCGGGGCCAGCTAGAGGGAGGTCAGTATCTCCTCCCCCACATGAGGATTTGCTTGAGGTTGCAGAGGATGGAGTTATTCTAGTACATGATGAAAGAATATCATTTCATGATGGGGTTGCACCAACTAAGGGAGGTGTAGCTCCAATTCAGATATCTCCCGCTGTGATTTAACAGGTTCTGAGTTTTCTGGGTGTTTTGGTAGGATCAGGGAATATACCTGCAACAGTTGTAGTCTAGCATGGGATGCAACATACTACTACTGTAGCCCCTAGATGGAAAAAGTGGTAGGAGCTGATATTTTTCCTAGACAAGTTATGGGTCCGGTGATAGACCGAAGATGAACATGAGTTATTCAATAAGTTTATAAAGATGAAGCCCCCTGTCTTTCAAGGAACTGAGTCAGAGGATGCCTATGAGTTTATTATTGACTATCATTAGAGGCTGCACAAGATGGAGGTGGTTGAGAGGTATGGTACAAAACTGGTTACTTTTCAGTTTCAGGGAGATGCTAAGATGTGGTGGAGGGCCTATGTTGAGTGGAGGGATCCAACTTTTCCTCTCTTGACTTAGACATAGTTTTACTCAGTTTTTCTTGAAAAGTACTGCCTCGTACTTTGAGAGATAGAAAGAGGGATGAGTTTGCCAATCTTAAGCAGGGGAATATGTCAGTTGCGGCTTATGAAGGAAAATTTCATTCTTTGTCTCGGCATGTATCTCATTTGTTGAAGACTGAGGAGGAGAGGATTCGGCTTTTCTTGAAGGGGTTGAACACCGGTCTCCAGATTTCTTCTCTTCAGATGATGTCTTCAGGTAGGTCTTTTCAAGAGATAGTTGATTTTGTCAATAAGGTAGAGGGCGTAAGGCAAAAGGGTTATGCTAAGGCATCAGAAAAGAAGGCCCGCAGAGGAGGCAGTTTTAGTGGTTCTTATTCTAGGGGTCAAGGTTCACAGGGATACCCTGCCCGCCCCATTCAGTCAGCGATGCCAGTATTTATGGGTGGTCTGTCAGGAGCTAGCCAGCCATTTTTGTACTCTGGTGGTTACCTCGCTTCATCTTTATCAGCTCAGCGGCCTACCCTAGACCGTACATGTTACGAGTGAGGTGGAGTGGGTCATGTTAGGAGGTTTTATCCTAATGCAAGGCAGTTTGGTCAGTCTAGCCAACAATAGGCTCCTGGAGCTCTCATTCTGGCAGGTAGGAGAGGTGGTGGTAATAGGTCATCCACAGGGTGGTCATGGGGGTCATCAGGTAGGTAGGGGTGGTAGTTAGCCTCATCGAGGTGGTTCTCAGCTTGGCAGAGATGACTTTCCAACTGGTGGTAGGGCCCATATCTATGCCTTTCTAGGCAGGCTCGAGGCAGAGGCATCAGACGTTGTTATTATAGGTACTATTCTTGTTTGTGACTAGATTGCCACCATATTATTTGATTCTGGCTCTACTTTTTCATATGTGTCTGCTAATTTTGCTGTGGGATTGGACATAGTGTGTGATTTGCTTGACATTTCAATTCACGTGTCTACTCCTGTTGGTGATTCTGTTGTGGTTGATAGAGTTTATCGTTCTTGTTTTGTCATGTTTATGGGGTATCAAACTTGGGCAGATTTAGTGATTCTAGACATGGTAGATTTTGATATAATTTTGGGTATGAGTTGGTTGTCCTCGTGTCATGCTATAATAGATTGTCATGCTAAGACAGTTACTATAGTTATGCCAGGAATGGATAGACTTGTGTGGGAGAGTGATTATAGTCCTGCTCCAATGAAACTTATTTCCTTTCTTTATGCAAAAAGGTTGATTGGGAGGGGTTGTTTGGCCTTCCTAGCACATCTTCAGGACACTTTCGCAGAGGTCCCATCTATTGAGTCAGTTCCTGTGGTATGTGAGTTCTAAGAGGTTTTTCCTTCAGATTTGCCTGGTATGCCACCAGACCGTGACATTGATTTCTGTATTGATCTAGAGCCAAGTACTCATCCTATTTCCATTTCTCCATATAGGATGGCTCCGGCTGAGTTGAAAGAGCTAAAGGCTCAGTTGCGGGATTTGTTAAGTAAGGGTTTTATCCATCTGAGTGTTTCTCCATGGGTTGCTCCTATTTTGTTTGTAAAGAAAAAGTATGGTAGTCTTCGTATGTGTATGGATTACAGGCAGTTGAATAATGTCACGATTCGTAACAAGTATCCTTTGCTCCATATAGATGATTTATTTGACCAGTTGCAGGGTGTATCCGTATTTTCTAAGATTGATTTGAGGTCCAGATATCATCAACTTAAGATTCGGCCTGTCGATATTCCTAAGACTGCTTTCCGAACCCGGTATGGCATTATGAGTTTCTTGTGTTGCCTTTTAGGTTGACTAATGCCCCAACTGCTTTTATGAGTTTGATGAATGGGATATTTAAACCCTACTTGGATTCTTTCATGATTGTCTTTATTGATGATATTCTTATTTATTCTAAGAGTAAAGAGGGGCATGATAATCACTTAAGGACTATTTTGGGATTGTTGAAGGAGTAAAAGTTATACGCAAAATTTCTAAGTGTGAGTTCTGGTTTGTTTCTGTATCTTTTTTGGGGCATGTGGTTTCGAAAGAAGGGGTAACGGTGGACCCTCAGAAGATTAAAGCAATTAAGAATTGGGCTAGACCTACCTCAGTGATGAAGGTTTATAGCTTTGTTGTCTTAGCAAGTTATTATCGCAGGTTCGTGAAGGGGTTTGCTTCTATTGCTACTCATATGACGCGGTTGACTCAGAAGGATGTACCTTGTATTTTGTCTGATGAGTGTGAGGAGAGCTTTCAAAAGCTTAAGACCTTGTTGACTACCGCTCCTATTCTTTCCTAGCCGGTAGAAGGTAATGATTTTATTATTTATTGTGATAACTTACCTTCTGGTTTAGGTGTTGTGTTGATGCAGGGAAGGAATGTTATTACATATGCTTTGGGGCAATTGAAGACCATGAGAAGGATTATCCCACTCACGATTTGGAGTTAGCTATTATAGTTTTTGCTCTTAAGATATGGAGGCATTACTTGTATGGGGACCATTGTGAAGTATTCACTGATCATCACAGTTTACAGTATGTATTCATGCAGAGGGATTTGAATTTGAGACAGTGTAGATAGATGGAAGTTCTTAAAGATTATGATATCACCATTCTCTACCATCCAGGGAAGGCTAATGTGGTCGCTGATGCATTGAGCAGGAAGTCAAAAAGTATGGGTAGTTTGGCTTATTTGAATGCTAACAGGCGTCCGTTAGCTAGAGAGATTCAGACTCTAGCTAACAAGTTTGTTTGACTTGAGGTGACTGAGAGAGAAGGAATTCTAGCCAGTATTGATGCAAAGTCCACCTTTCTTGATCAAATCAAGGCTAACCAATTTGAGGATGCTAAGTTGAGCAAAATCCGTGATAAGGTTTTGCAGGGTGAGGCCAAGGAGGCTATTCTTGATAGCGACAGTGTGTTGAGGATTAAGGAGCGAGTTTGTGTACCCTGGGTTGATGATTTGATTCCTACTATTATAGTTAAGGATCATTGTTTGAGGTATTCTATACATCCTGGTGCAACGAAGATGTACCGTGATTTGAGGCAGCATTACTGGTGGGGTCGGATGAAGCGTGACATAGTTGATTTGTTGCTAAATGCCAGAGTTGTCAGCAGATAAAGTACGAGCATCAAAAGCCTGGTGGTACTCTTCAGAGGATGCCCATTCCTGAATGGAAATGGGAGATGATAGCTATGGATTTTGTTGTTGGTCTTCCCAAGACTTTGAGAAAGTATGATTCTATATGGGTTATTGTGGATAGGTTGATAAAGTCTGCACATTTCATTCCAGTTCAGGTAACTTATAATGCAGAAAAGTTGGCCAAGATTTATCTTAAGGAGATTGTTCGGTTGCATGGGGTTCCAGTTTCTATTATCTCAGATAGGGGTACTCAATTTATCTCTACCTTTTGGAAAAAGTTCCATGAGGAGTTGGGCACAAGGTTGGACCTTAGTACAACTTTTCACCCTCAGACCGATGGGCAGTCTGAGCGGACGATTCAGGTGTTGGAGGATATGCTTCGTGCATGTGTGATGGATTTTGGAGGTCATTGGGATCAGTTCCTACCTTTGGCCGAGTTTACATATAATAATAGTTATCATTTGAATATCGGCATGGTGTCATTTGAGGCATTGTACGAGAGGAGGTGTAGATCTCCCATTGGGTGGTTTGATGCTTTTGAGGTGAGACCGCGGGGTACTGATTTGTTGAGAGACTCATTGGAGAAGGTTAGGTTCATTCAGGAGAAGGTTATAGTGGCTCAAAGCAGACAAAAAGAGTATGAAGATCGCAAGGTTAGAGATATGCACTTTATTGAGGGTGAGAAAGTGTTGCTCAAAGTTTCTCCCATGAAGGGTGTTATGCGTTTTAGGAAGCGAGGTAAGTTCAGCCCTAGATATATTGGGCCGTTCGAGATTTTCAGCATGTGGGGCCGGTAGCTTATAGATTGTCTTTGCCTCCAAGGTTGTCGGGTGTTCACCCTGTGTTTCATTTATCTATGTTTAAGAAGTTTCACGGACATGGTAACTACATAATTCGTTGAGATTCAGTCTTGTTATATGAAAACCTCTCGTATGTAGAGGAACCTGTTGCTATTCTTGATAGCGATATCAGTAAGTTGAGGACTAAAGAGATTGCGTCTGTGAAGGTCCAGTGGAAGAACCGTCCTATTGAGGAGGCCACTTGGGAGACCAAAGCGGACATGCGTAGCAAGTATCCACATCTTTTTGCTGATGCAGGTAACTTATTGATTTCCCTTCTTGACTTGTGTTTTTCGTTCGGGGATGAACGGTTGTTTAATTGGTATCTGATGTAACGAACCTCCCAGTTGTTTGCGATAGTTTCTCATATTCTCTATTTTAGCGCTCTTCGTAGTTATTTATGTGGATTATGATTCATGGAATGAGTAGTGCCTATTCTTGAGGTGTTCGAAAGTTATTGAGTCATTAATGGAATTATTAAGTTTTAATAAAGTTAAATCCAATCATGGCCAATCTTTGACCGAGGCGTCCTCGGCTTAGTATCGTAGTAATTTTAATAGGTTCGGAATGTACTTTTTAGTCAACGTACATACTTGTTTTATTTCTATGGGGTTCCGAAAATTTTTTGAGGATTTAGTAAAAGTCTTGGGTATTTTAAATAATGAATTTATTTAGAGATTTAATGAGTTAAGGTTTTAATTTATTAACTCATGTGGCCAATACAAATAATTATTTAAGTGAGAGGATTTATCATATATTTATAATAACAACATATTTATAATAACAACATCAGATAGTCGGGGTAAGGGAATACGACGGTTACAACCCTATTTTCATCTTCACCGCTGCAGAGACGATTTTCCTATGCTTCAGGTTAGCTTATAGTTTTGTGGTTTTGATGTTACTTCCATAGTGATATATATAACCAAGAGACGATAAATTTTGTTCAATGACCCATAGTAATGTTACTGGGTGAGTTGGAGTGAATAGAATATTAGTACCGTAAGAGGGTAACATGGATGCCTTTTGAATTGATGTTAAGTAATGGTTTTTTACCTAACTACATACTGCTATACCTACTAGCAATGGGAAATTATGACTAAGAATTATTGGTATAAAATATTATCATGTTATTAAATTTGTAAAGAATGAATGATGATGTTTGGATGGTTATTAAATAATGAGTTTCGGTATATATAAAGTACTACAGTAGTTGGTTCTATTTCCTGGTTAGTCTTAAATTTCCATAGATCAACCAGTATTGATTTTGACAAATCAGATTTTAGGCCTAAATTTCTTAGAGTAAAAATTTATAAAACGGATGTCATTAGATTCATATTTTTATGAGGATTATATATTGGAACAGATTTTGAACATTTTGAAACTTTGAGGAAGGGCAAGGCGCTTGCGAAATAACTATATTCGAATTCATTGATTGAGGTAGGTTATGGTTTAATTGGAGTTTAGACTCAACTTAATTGTGTGTATGCTCCTAAATTGGATACTTGTGGATTGGTATTCGGACATGCTTGAAATTATTGATGTTTGGGAGGTTTATTCGTGTATAAATGTTTATTGAAAATTGACTTGATGGAATTGTCTTATGACTTTAAGTGTACTTGTAAACTTGGTACATTGTGTTGTATGCTGTGAGGTTGTTTAAATTGATATTGATAATACTTGTTTATATTTATGTTGGGTCGGGTACCGCGCCGGTACGATTATATTTATGTTGGATTGGGTACGAGGCCGGTACGTTTATATTTATGTTGGATCGGGTACCACGCCGGTACGTTTATATTTATGTTGGATCGGGTACCACGCGAGTACATTTATATTTATGTTGGATCGGGTACCACGCCGGTACGTTTATATTTATGTTGGATCGGGTACCATGCCATTACGTTTATATTTATGTTGGATCGGGTACCATGCCGGTACCGTACATGAACATAGATTGTTCCCTGCAGGTCATGACTATTTGGGCAAAAATAAGTCCCATAGCATGGGTGTACATACTTGTGTTGATTCTGTGGATGTTCACCATATGGTTGATACTCTTGCTAGTGATGTGGCTTGTTTGTGAGCACTGTTAACTTGTTATTATTGTATTGTTGATTCAATGAAAATTTGTTATTCGATGATGCCTGTCTACTTCTTTTTCTAATTATGTTGTATACATCCTATTAAGTTGAGTTGGCCTGTGATACCTACTAGTACATAGTGGTTTGTGCTGATACTACCCTGTACTCTTCTTTTGTTGAGTGCAGAAAGTTTTCCAGAGGCTCAGACACGACCTCACCTCTAGAGTTGATAGCAGATCTTGATCCGACGGGTGAGCACTCCGTCTTCAGGCTGCCACGAGTCATCTTATTTGTTATTGTTTATCTTTCGGGCAATAAAACATTCTTTATTTACTTTATGTAGAGATTTCTTCAGATATGATTTGTTAGTAGTTCTTATACGATGACTTTCGGGTCTTAAGGATTTTAGTAAGTATTTTATGTAACTTTCACATTAATAATGAATAGTCCTGAATTATTAGTATTATGTTGATTTTAAGATATCATCATCTTAATATTGACTAAGTGCTTGGGTAAAGGTTGGGTTTAGATGGTTCTCCCACAGGAAGATTAGTGTGGGTGCCACTCATGACCTTTTGGGTTGAGACATAAAATGACCAAGATATCACATTGAAATAAAACCCTAAAAATCAATTTTTGTAATTATAAGACCAAGAATATGCCTCATAACATTACAATAATGTAATAGAATGTAAACTAATACAAAAACTAATATGAGTATTTATAAACAAAATTAAATATGTCCTAAACATAATAGGATTTAATGAGTCAATCATCTCAGTCGAGTGGAAGGTATGATTATGGTTTAATCCAATGATCATCCTTAGTGCTCGTAGTTTATTCATGGAATTTGTCGTCGTTAGATCTTCAATGGTATGATTCTTAGTACGACTCCATAGGTCCTACATACAATTATACAATATGGTCATCTAATAAACCTACATGTCATTTCAAGAAGCCTTCAATGCTTAACCTTCTTCCCATGACTACTTGTTATGATCGTGGCTTCGAGTTAATGTCATAGGAGTACCTCTTCTGATCCTCTACATACTTAGATCCTGTTGCCATACTTCCAGGAAGTTTTTCACATGATCAGTTTATATGATCGTGATATCAATGCACGATTGTGGGAGGCTTCTGTCTAACTATCTCCGGAAGGACATCCTTTGGTTCACATCATGATGACGTGGTACAACTGTGCTTAGGTCCCACAGTCTTGTAAAGGTTTCATTTGATGCAATTTCTATCCAAAATCTAGCAGTCCACTTCTCTGGACCTAGTTGACCTGCAAACACATCAAAACACATCGTATCCATAAAATACCTTTGTACTTGCAAATATTCATAGTTTTAAGTTCCAAAAGTATTGTAAGTTCATGACACATCAACACCCTAAACTTAGAACATTACATGTCCTCATGGAAAAAAACTATACTATATGATACTTAACCAAGAGAAAACTAAGATTACTATGGCTTTCAAATTTTCACAAAACTAGATACATCACACATTATTCAAACACTTATGTTCCACACCCTCCAATACCATCAAAACTCAACACATGTCGTGCATACACAAACCATCAACCATAACACAACAGGATAAAGAAATGGCATCATATTATTAATGGACAAATTATCACTTAAGCAAATGTCTGAACATACAATAACCACAATACAACACCTACGGCCTCAAAACAAAGAAGTGCCAACTCTCAGAATATGCAATAATTGTCAACACAACGACTAAAATAAATCTCTCACTCTCACAAATAAAGACTTCACTTTGTTTTCTATGCTTTAGCTTTCAGGAAGTAGGGTTAGGATCCCTACAGGGCTTTCATTGACTTGTAATGTGGACTTGGGGATAGGTATGGCACATATGGGTAAAGTGACTCATTCCTTCTTGGCACTACACTATTTTTAGCTCCATTTTTCCTTCCCTTTGTTTTATCCCTTCCCTTTTTCAAAAAAACTTTTTTGGACTTTGGGTGTAGTTTTACTATCACAACTTTTTCTCTCTCTTTCTTTCTTAATTTTTTTTACACCATTCAAAACCCAAATCGCTTTTCCTTTTGCTAATTCTTTCATCATACCTAATATTTTATGCACCTTTATGACAACCACTTTAAACTTAATTTTTTGGCTAAGTTGAGGTGCACAACATCAAAAAAGTTTTCACAACCCAAAAACCAAGGGTTTTGATGTCACTTTCGTGGCAAGCCTTGACAAGTAAGTCAATCACCCAAATTAATATGAAATAAGAAGACCACACAAAAACTCAAGGAAAGACTCCTAGAACAAAGTCGAACCATATAATCAAAAATTCCATAGGAATATCCCAAAACTTTGTGTTACAGAGTAAGAACCAACTAATATTACTCAAAATCAAAATATAGATAGGATATCCCAAAAAGGAACAAACTCTGTCTTTGAATACAAATAAGACATAGTCTAAATAATAAAAGGTAGAAGTTAACTCCGGATACTTAAATCAACCGCTACCTCAAATAGACTCTAAGTACTGCCTGAATAACCTGTCGTGCACTGCACACGTACCTGGATCTACACCAAAAGTTCACAGTAGGAGTAAGTACTGTCCACTTGTACTCATTAGGTATCATAGGTCGATTGAGAAAAGTAGAAAACAAAGCATAAAAAATTCACATTATGGGCAAGTCACCTATAATAAGAAAATATTCCAAATGGTAGCCAAAATAGTCTCCACTAAAAATTCTACAAGATTCACATATACCACTGTAACACCCCAAATTTTTGTCCCTAAAAATTCTTGAGTTTTTACACTTATTACCCAGACTACAACTCTCCCTACTAGTCATATGGTGTTATTACGGGTCGTAGGACCCTTTGGTGTTATTACGGGTCGTAGGAACCTACTCATAGCCAAACCAGTGTGATGCCCAACGATCCTGTCCTAAGTACAACTTGGACCCTATGATTCGTAGGGTCACAATATGAGTCATATAGTGGTTCTCGTAGCCTAACAAGTAAAGGCGGCCAATGTTTCTATCTTGCCTACGATTTGATGTCATGAGTTGTAAGGTTTGAATATGAGTCATAGGGTACAAATCATAGTCAGGACAGTTTTGGTGCCTATGGATACTGTCCAGCCTACGACTAAATGTCACGAGTCATAAGGTGACCCTACGAGTCGTAAAGTCACCCGTAATGACTGGGTGATAGTTTTTCAATATTTTTATTAAGGGAACTTTGGACACTTAACTTCTTCCCCACTTAGACCCCACATACATAAAACACCAAAGAGGGGTTATTCTCAACACATTAACATAGTAACAACTATCTTTACTCTCTCAAATTCCCTATTCAAAAACAAGGTTAGGGTTTCAATAAGTTGGTTATCTAGGGCTCAAAGGGTGATTTCTTCTTCAAATTTATTGGGGATAAAGGCATGTATCTCTCTCCCTAAATTTATTTTTCATTATTGTATGAATTGGTTAAATATTCACATGGTTTTGATGTTGGGTTTTGAATGATGCGTTGAGGGTTTAGGATGTAAGTTCTTTAAGTATCTTCCTATGATTATTATGGATTTATTGTGCATTGAATTGATAATTTGTGAACTCATTAGGATGCATGGGTTTGATGAATGAAATTGGGGTACAATGATTCCCCAAATTTGTAAACAATGGAACTAGGGGTACAAGGATTCCCCAAAATAATTGGATTTTGATATTGAAATTAATGAGAACCACAATCCACTTTCATAATTTGTTTTGGAATGTGAATAATCTTTTGGATTAGCCTACTTTTCTTTAAACTAATGCATTGCATAAATGGCTAACCGATAAGAATAATCTTGAAAATATTGTAGGGTACAAGGATTACCCCAAGTGAATGATTTTCTTGAAAACTTTGTGGGGTACAAGGAATCCCCCAAGTTGATTTTAATAATTAAGTCTGGGGTACAAGGATTCCCCAAGTGTTGGATTAATGATATTTTCTTGCAAGCTATAGAAGGTATGACGATACCACTTAATGATGCCTTAATGATTAACTCCTTGGACTAGTGGATAGGATATGAGCTAAATGTTTTAATTGGGCTTAAAGGGGGTTGTGTAGATAGCCTTGAAGGTGGAGGTGCCAAGGGACTAATACTGGAAACTCATGTTTGTTGACGTGAGGGTTGTTCAATACGACCGTGTGCTTGTGTCACACTCTATGTATATTTGTATCATGGATGGTGTAGGATACGAGAAATCCTCGACTTTCTATTGTATCTCCGGTTCATGCTGCTAACATGCACTGGGCAGGACCAGGGGGTGACAGCTGAACCATATCGCCCATGGGTTGTTATTAGGACAGTCAAGCTACACAATCCAGGTTAATGAATTAAAAGTCATGTTAAGACTTGTTTCCTACGCCCAACATGTGATATATATTAATATGTATAAGCATATGATTGTGTGCATTTTGAATTTGATTGATTTTGAACTGTTGATCTTGGAAATATTTTACCCCTTAACTATGAGTTACATGTTAGCGCTCAACCCGCTAACCATCTTAGGATGTTGTATCCCCACATGATGCAGGACACAGAGACACTTCTACTTGTCCTACACAGTGATAGGATTTAGGGAGTCAGCAATTAGCCTAAACTGGTGAGCCTTTTTTTTACCGAAAGTCGTTACTTCTTAGTTTCTCTTTTATCATAGACTTTTCTTTGGACTTGTTTTAGCTATTGTCGGGGGGATGTCCTGACGTTGGTTTGATTTGGTTCTGTTAGAGGGTTTGTGGATTATTGTGGAATGGGTATTGCTTATTAATAAATTTTAGATTTCATTGAGCTTATCTTTAGCTATCTTGTTATGTATTCAAACTTCATCCACTGCTAGGGTATTATGTTATGTTTGACTAGGCAACGGGGGTGGTCTCTGGTCCACGATTGTCATGGGATACCCGTCACGCCATGCCTTGGTTTGGGTCGTGACAGCCACACACAAATATGATGAAGAAGCATAGGTATATAGATATAACACATACGAGAATGATAAAGAGGTACACATGGACAGATATCACATCAAAGACGAAAATACAACACAAAATGAGCACAACACATGAAATGTAATGAAGATAATGATGATGATGATGATGTGATGCATGAGGTTGTCGTACAACCTCCGTATAGACCTACTGAGCTATTCTCTCGAGGTAGGCCCCATGGGGGCTTTGTCAACCTATAAACAATCCAATATCCATGACTCTTCTCAGACACATCCCTCGATAGATGGTCTATAGTGATTTCATGATGCCAATGTTTCTAGTATTTCCACAGTGGTACCAATTTTTCACAAGTATATACAACATGAGGATGTAATGCTCGCAACCAACCAGAATGAGAATTTACAAAATCTGACCAATATACCAACCTGCGAGCCAGAAATCTATTCAATGTGCCAACCATTCATGAATTCAAGTAATCTATATTCCAATAGAGCAATATACAAAAAAATAAAATCGATACCACATAAATTCTAATTTAGACAATTTACACCAAGAAGAATAACTAACTACACCATAACTAGGCCAATATCAACATACAAGACCCCACACGGTCACATATAACAAATAATGTCTCAATACTACCAAATATTAATAATACAGGCCCCCACATGGGCATACACAATAATTAAGCCATTTTTGTGATTAGTGCCTACACCCATAACATGATTTTATACCCATATCAACTACCCATCCTGGTTTTAAGAAAGTTAAGTCATAACCTACCTCAAATTTCAAAAACTACTCCAATAAGCCTTCAACACAGAGTTTTTGCCTCACGAATGGACCCAAAATTGACTAACATATAAAAATGTGGAATTTATGCATTAAAAAAAAACCAACAATACCCATATTACCCATTTTTAGGTTGGGGTTAAAATAGACCCCCAAAATGGGCTTCCAAAAAAAAGGGTAAAATCAAAATATTAGTCCAAAAATATGTTACTCTTGATTAAAGAAACTCATTGAAGAAAACCCAAGTGAAAATGAGTTCGAATTGGGGTTTAAATCGAGAATTTGCTAATTTAGGCCTCCGAGCCAAAATTCCCAAGTTTTACTTTTCAATCCAAGTTTTAGTAAGGTTTAAATGATAAGATTCAAAGAAAAGTAATTGAAATAGAGGTTTGGCCCTTACCCAAGCTTGAAAACATAGGAAATTTATCAAAAAATCAAAAACCTTAAGCTCTAAGTCTCAAAAACGGTGAAAATTGAGAAAAAGGGGTATTTATATACCAGATGCTGCTCAAGCGGGCCCTGGGCCACTTTAGCGGTAGGTGCTAAAGCGTCCATCTGCTGCTAAAGAGGTACCCTAACTATGGTGATAGTCCGTTAAAGCGGACCATGGGACGTTTTTGCGGCTAGTGCTAAAACACCTAAGTCACTACTTCAGCGGTACCTGCTAGGCGGACAAGGCCACTTTAGCACCAAAAGGACCGCTTTAGCAGTCACACCAGCAGTTGCGTACCAGTTGTGGAGACTCTAAGGACTCAAAGTCTCCGAGGACCACTCAAGATTTATCCAAAATCCCAAGAACGCAAATGAACTATTATACCTTATAAAATTCAATGCTTCTGATTCAATGACGATATCAAATTCTCAAAAAAATGTCATTTTCACAAAGTTGACCCCCAAAACCTAATTTCACAACTTTCAGAACTGAGGGTAAAAATGAGATATAAAAGTTGTAAAACCACACCAACTATGTTACCAACCTAAAATTGACATTTTAAATTTGCTGGCATAGTTCATTTTGCCATCTGACACATAGATCAATAAATGTTGATCAAAGTCAACTATACTGCCTTTATAATCACTTAAAACCACAAATTCACACAAATCACAGCAAAAAGCATTGGGAATTGTGTCGATCATCCCTATACTCCAAAAATACCACAAAGCAACTACGAGGAGGGGTAAAGTAGTCAAATTATAAGAAAATGAATAATTTGCAAAAGTCACCAAAAATCAAGTTATTACATCATCCACCATTAAAAATTTAGTTCGTCCTCGAACTAAAGGATGAAATACTTGAATTAGCTAAATGCTAGGGATAACTACTACACATATCAAATTCAACCTCCCAAGTAGCCTCATTTACAAGTTAGTGTCTCCACTAGACCTGATCCATAAGAATATCTCTAGAATGCAATCATCTGACATCCCTAGCTAGAATGGAGATGGGCTCATAAACAAATGACAACCTCTCATCTAACTAGACCAAATCCCAATGAATGACATGAGACTTGTCCTGAATGTAATGATAAAGCATGAAACATGAAAAACTTGACAAATAACTGATAAATCTAGGGGAAATACTAACTCATAAGCCACATCCCTGATAGTACGAAGAATCTCAAAAGTTCTGATATACCTGGGGCTAAGCTTGCCCCTCTTCAGAAACTTCATCATGCCCTTAGTGGGAGACACACAAAGAAAGACTCAATCATTAACACTAAATCTCAACACTTGAAGTCTATGATCTGCATAGCACTTCTGCCTACTCTGAGCCACTTGAAGTCTATCCTGAATGATCCAAAATCTATCTAAGAACTCACGAAGCAAGTCCATACCTCGAAGTCTAATCTCAGAAACTTCAAACCAACCCAAAGGTGAGAGACAACGCCTACCATACAAAGCCTCAAAAGGAGCCATCTCAATAATAGAATGGTAGCTAATACTATATGCAAACTCCTCCAAAGATAGTTATTACTCCCACTAACCACCAAAGTCTATCAGATAAGCGAGGAACATATCCTTCAAAACCTGAATTGTTTGCTCCGACTATCCATAGATTTGGTGGTGAGATATTGTGCTAAGATCGACCTAGGTACCCAAATCCTCCTGAAAAGTCTTCCAAAAGTGATATGTGAACACTGAATCTCTATCTGAGATAATAAACAACAGTACACAATGAAGACACACTATCTTATGAATATAGATATGGGCCAATATCTCAACACTGAAATAAATAAGAATACGAATAAAATGAGCATATCTGGTAAATTGATCCATGATGACCCAATCACTGGCAGAACCACGAGAAGTATAAGGCAACCCATTCATGAAGTCCCTAGTGATCTGCTCCCATTTTTACTCAGGAATGGGTAACCTTTAAAGTAATCCACAAGCCTCAAATATGCGGCCTTCACCTACTGGCAACATAGGGAATGAGTTACAAAATTTACTACATCCTTCCTCATACCACCTCACCAGTAATGTTGTCTCAAATCATAAAAATCTTATTCAGTCTCAAATGGATGAAATACATGGAACAATGAGCCTCCTCTAAAATCAATCTAATCCAATCACTATTTTTCGGCATACAAACTCGGTTTTCTATACTCAAAACACCATCAGAATCAAGTGAGGCTTCCATAGCCTTACCATTCAACACCTTATCTCGAATCACTATCAACTCAACATCATCAATTTTATGAGCCCAAATCTACTCCATCAAGGAAGATCTAGCCTTCACAAATGTTGAAATCTGCCCATATGTTGAAATGTTAAGCCTAATCAATTGGTTGGATAAAGACTGAACCTCTAAGGCCAAAGGCCTTTCCTAGGTCAAAAGATATGTCAAGCTACCCATGTTAGTCGACTTCTAGCTCAAGTTACCACAACTACATTAGCCTTGCCCAGATGATAGAGAATAGTGAGATCATAATCCTTAACCAACTTAGGCCAATAGAGTTGCCTCATATCAAGATCTCACTGGGTGAAGAAATACTAGGGGTTATGATGATCTGAGAAAATCTTACAACGAACTCCATACAAGTAGTGCCTCCATAACTATTAAGCAAATACAACCGCACACAACTCAAAATCATGGGGAGGGTAATTCCTCTCATAGGGATTCAATTGATGAGAAGCATATACAATTAACTTACCCTCCTATATCAACACAACATATAACCCCACACCTGAAGCATTACAAAAGACAATAAAACCCATGCCCTCCCTAGGCAAAGTCAAGATAGGAGATAATGTTAACAAATCCCTGAGCTTTTAAAAGCTCGTCTTACAAGCATCAAACCACTGAAAGAAAATTTTCTTCTAAGTCGACTTGGTTAATAGAGATGTAATAGATGAAAAACCCTCAACAAATTATTAATAGTAACCTACCAACCCAATAAAACTACGAATCTCAATAGGAAAAGTAGGCCTATCCCAATCACAAACCACTGTAATCTTGGATGGATCAACCATGATACCATCCTTAATCCCAACATGACTCGAGAAAGAGATAGACTTCAAGAAAAACTCACACTTGGAGAACTTAGCATACAACTTCTCATCCCTCAATCTATGGAGTACAATCCACAAATGCTCCTTATGATCAACCTTACTCATGGATTAAACAAAGATATTATCTATAAATAAAATAACAAAGGAGTCTAGATATAATCAAAATACTTTATTCATCAACTCTGTGAACATGGTCGGGTTATTGGTTAAACTAAAGAACATGACCAGGAACTCATAGTGACTATACCAAGTCCAAAAACACTATATTTGGAATATCCAAGGATCTAATCCTCAACTGATGATACCCAAATCTAAAATCAATCTTTGAAAAGAACCCTAAAGCTAATCAAATAAATCATTGATACAAGAAAGTGGGTACTTATTCTTAATTGTTACTTTATTCAATTGTAGATAATCAATACACATATGCATAGACCTATCCTTCTTCTTCACAAACAAGATAGGCGCACCCCAAGGTTACACACTATGTTAGACAAATACCTTATCCAACAACTCCTGCAACTAATCCTTCAATTCCTTTAACTCAGCTAGGGCTATCCTATGAGAAAGAATAGAGATGGGCTTTATGCCCAACTTAACATCAATGGAAAAGTCAATATCATGATCCGGAGGCATACCAAGCAAATCCATAGGGAAAACATCCACTAACTCACGGACAATATAAAGAAAATCAAAAAAATACAAACAAAATTAAAAAAAGGAGGTGAAGCAACACTAGTATCATGAATACGAGCCAAATAAGACAAATATCCCCTCTCAACCAAGCGACTAGCTTGAATTAAAGATATAACTCTCTTGGGACCCAAATGAAGTACACCCTTTTAAGCTATCCTTGTCACACCCCGCAATTAAAGTCATGGTCTTAGCATAATAATCTAGGACAGCATGTAAGGAGCGAACCAATCCATACCTAAGATGACAACAAAATCTACCATATCTAAGACAATTGGATCTACATAAGTCTCATGCCCAGTAAAATTCATAAAACATATTTGGTACACCTTATATACCACTAAAGACTCTCCTACAGGGTAGATACGTGAATAGGAATGGCAAGAGGCTCACTACTGGAATGAAAACCCAATGCAAAATATCCAAACACATAGGATAAAGTTGACCCTAGCACAAATAACACATACTTTTAGATCTAAAACAAAAAAGACAATGTGTATGATAACAATGTCAAAAGCCTCAGCCTCTAGTCTAGCGGGTATAGCATAGAACTGTCCATGACTACCACCTGACTGAGTAGACCCATGACCACCACCATAGGCACTACTAACTCTGACCTGCGCACCTCTAGTAGAACCTCTACCTATGATAACTGAAATGGGAGTATCTCTAATCCTTTGGCAAATGGATAACTTCATCACACACATAGCAACCTCTATGACCTGACTTGATTGAAGGAGGTACGACTGAGCAAGAACAACCACCAAAAGTTGTTAAACCAAAAGAGCCACTGCTAAAACTCTACAAGGCTTTCTGTACTAGTATACCATGATGTCCAAAGAAACCTCTAGAATCTCTACTTTAAGTAGTGTGACCTCTAAAATCATGCTAATGGTGCACCCTTTTGGTGCCTCAATGAAACCCTCGATAAAGAGACTTACTAATCCTAGCATGATCTACTATACTCCTAAATAATGCTTCTTACACCACCATCTGATTCATAGCTAGATGAAGAGAAATATCCAACCAATTCACAACTTTTTAATCTTTTTAGATTTGATGGAAATACTGATATAAAAATATCTAAACAGGGAATGAATATGCACCTCATGAACCAAAGACCTACTTCAAGTGATCAAACTTATCTCTCATCTGATCCCTCAGATTGTAAGGCACAAATCTCTCAAAAAAAGCCTTAGCAAACTGATCCCAAGTCATATTAGGAGTATTAAGAGGTCTAGAACTAACAAGTGACCTCAACCAATCTCTAGTTATATCTCTTAATTGCTAAGTAGTGTAAGCAACCCCATATAACTCAAGAAATCCAAGGTTATGCAACTTCTCATAATAATCAATAAAAAAAATCATAGGCATCCTTGGCTATAACATCACTAAATCTAGGAGGACCCAAATGAGTAAATCTCTCAAATCTCTTATGATCCTCATAAGACATAATTGTACTCATAATAATAGGAGGCATAATGAATTTTGTTGGTTGAGATCCTACCTGATGAGGTAACATAGATAAATGTTAAACTCCTGATCATAGAATACCATACTCAGCTGCAGGAATTAAAGGATAAACAACACTTGGAGTCTATAGAGTACCATAAGATGATGCCGGTACCACTGAAGGATCTACACTCAGGATCATAGTATCACTATAAGCAGACTCTGGCATAGGTGGAGGTATAATACTCGAAGTTTGAGAAATATTATGTTCACTCAAAAGAGCACCATCTAAATAGGTTAAAAAATGAATCAGTAACCCCTCTAAGGATGGGTTAGAAGAACTAGGAGGGGCCAAAGTAGGACCCATGTCTCCAACCTTCTCAACCCAAGGATTAGAAGAGAGACCCCCTAGATACCTATGGATAAGAAAGATCCTTGAAATCGTCCTCTACCTCGGGCTAATCTATGACCCATAACTCACCCTCTAGATTGGGATTTTTTCTCTGATGAAATTTCTACATCTCTAACCTCACAAGATCTATTACTTATCATTTACGAAAAAAAAGTGAAACTTAATCTAGAACATAAAGTATGAAAGATCTGAACGATAAGGAACAAACTAAGGAAAGTTTTTTGAAGGTGTCTTATAGCTTCTCAGAGGTAGATACGGACGTCTATGTATCGATCAATGATACTCTATTAGACACCTTGTTCATACACTATTGAGACAAATGAACCTGAAGGAATTGATACTAATTCGACATGACCCAAAATCCAAGGGTCATAATGACCCTTGTCATGGAAAGCCTTGAAAAGTAAGTCTATCACCCAACTAATATGAAATAAGAAGACTATATCAAAACCCAAGGCAAGACACCTAGAATAGAGTTGAACAACACAACTATAGCAACAACAGGAAAACATAGTAAAAAATACTATACAAATATCTCAAATCCTGGTGTCACAGAGTAAGAACCAATTAATTGTAAGACCCCGCAAAGTTTTCTCGTAGTCTGAGCCTTAGAGCATGTCAAGTGAAGTGTAATTCCAGCCGTAAAAGATTGATAAATGACTTCCTAAGTGAGTATCGTGTTGACCATATAGAATTTCCCCAATTTCAACTTTTTATCACATGGGAAAATTGATAAGCTTTCCGTCGATAATTTAAGTCCTAGTCGTAAAAAAACATCATTTTGGTGTTTGGCGCATCGCGGAAAGTGTCTATTTGACAATTGTCAATTTCCAGTGGAACACCGCAATAGTGGCGTGTCGCGGAGGACCCCAATTTCCCAATAGTCAATTTCTAGAGGCCTGGCGCGATTGTGATGCGTCGCACTGAAGTTATAGGTCCCAACTAGTGGGACAACGCGATTTCTCCACATCATAGTGACTGCCAATTTCCCATTTGTCAATTTCCAGTGAGTCACCGCAATAGTGGCACGTCACGGTGGCCCATGAAATTGGGATCTTAGTTTATTTTGTTTTAGCTTCGTACAGAAGTTAAAAAGGGCACTTTGGACTTTTTCGAAGCCTTTTAAACCGTGAAAACACCAAATCAAGGTCATTTACAAGCATTATATGAAGTCTCTCAAGTTTTCTCTCAATAAAAACCCTAATTATCCAAAACCTCTTCCAAAAATCTCATGAATCCACCATAGATTTTCTTAATTGAGTCAAGATTCAAGATTCCTAAGTCATGGGCTTCAAGAACCCTCATTCAAGAGTACGAATAGAGTCCCAAAAGTGAGAGTTCATCCAAATCTTCTAATTCAAGGTATGTGGGGTTTTGAACAAGGGCAACCCTTTAACCCTTGTGCCCAAAAGCTTATTTAAACTACAATTCACTGCAATTTATGAGATTTTACATAAAATTGAATTGGGGTTTTTCACCCATGGTTATTGGTTGCAAGCTTTTTATGTTTCCCTTGAATTGAGAGTCTAATGGCATGATTTTTTACATGTTTTCTTGAGAAATTGCAGTTGGGTCTATAACCCATGATTTTAATCCTTGAGAAGTTAATAGTTGAAATTTTGAAACATTGAAGTATATGAGTATGTTGAGATTTTGAGATAAATTTCTGAAATTTCTAGATTTCTTCATGATTTATGAATCTATATGCTATCTATTATGCTTTTGATGAGTTTTAACTTAAGATTGAGCTGTGGGTTATTAAGTACTACTTTAGACTTGAGATTTTATAAACTATTATGATATAAACACCCATGATTTGAGTATTCTGAGATTATTGAGATATGTTTTGACCTAATGGTCATTGAGTTTTGAAATCCACTCTATTACATAAGATTAAAGATTTGATTATTGGGTTTGTGGTGAACCATGAGATTATTTCTAGAAGTGAATTTTTACGAGATGATCGCAGATAATCTAAAGGAAGTAGTATTTAGCACCGAGCGGGTAAGTTACTACCATTTCTTAAGACAAAACTACGTTCCACCGTAGGCTGGGCCTGAGGCCGAGTTTATGATTATTATTGGGCCTAAGGATGAGTTGATATTGGGGTTGAGGCCTAGTTTGTTTAGTGATCACTGGACCTAGGTTATACTACCCGACAAAAGTATGACGCCTCTCCCTACCGTGAGGTCTCTTCCTTAAGAGGACAAAACATTGGACTCCATGTAGCTCGCATGGTTTTTGTCGATTAAGAGAACCTCACTTGACATTTTAAATTCGAGATCAGTTACCTCCTTGAAAACTAAAGTATTTACCCTTCCAAAGAGATATTTTCCTAAAGTGAATAAAATGTCTTCAAGCATGTTACAAAGTTATACGATTCCGTATTCCTATTATTTGAGTTCAAAAGAGTTATGAGTTCTTGATCATTAAAGAAGTTCTACTCTCCATGAGGCATATGAATTAGTTGAAAGTATTGTTTAAAGTCTTCTTTAGCCTATGGGTAATGAGAATAAGAGAAGATTACCAATTTGAAGGTTAAACTATGATGACTCACAAGATTTGTGTTACATGCTCCATTCTACATGATTCATGAGCTTTACATTTTATACTTACTCAAGCCATGTGAGTCATCACTTATTGCATGCATGATTTGATTAAAGGGTATTGTTGTTGTGTTCTATAAATGCATGCACCCCCACATACTCAGTACATTCCCAAGTACTGATCTGTATATACGTCTATGTGCTACATTGTCTTATAATGTAGGTTCAGGTGCTTAGTCCCAGTCTCCTCAGTGACTTTCAAGTACCTATGTCTACATTCCTACAGTGGTGAGTCCTCATGGTTCGAGGACCTATCTTCAGACATTTCTGCGTTTGAGAGACTATGTTTCTACTTTCAGTTCATTTTGAGTCAGTTGGGGACCTGTCCCAATGGCTCTCTAGTTCATGGATTAGTAGAGGATTTGTCAGACTATTTATCAAATTGTGGTTGTGTGGAGGTTTCCAGTATTGTGGTTGTTTGGACAGAGCATTTTCCCTGTATTTCCTTTCATATGATATGACTATGCTAGTGTTTGAATTATTTCATCTTGAAATGAGTGTTATTAGTAGAAACAGCCTCAAAGGGTTATCTTGGGGTTACTTGTAGCCTTAAGCACCGTGTGACATCCCGGGAGGTGATTTCGAGTGGTTAAAAACTTGGTATCAAAGCCTAAGTTTTAAAGGAGTCCTATAGAGTCTGACAAGCTGCGTTGAGTAAAGTCTTGATCATCAATGTGTAGCGCACCACATGTATGAGAAAGTGGCTACAAGATGTTTTTGGAAAAGTTGTTTCTTTCTTTTGGATTTTATCGTGCCTACAGTTCTCCCTCTTATCTAATGATTCGTGCTCTTCTATTTTAGAAAATACCTCTTTGAAGAGCGAATGCCTGCAGGAACGATGATAAGAAACCCCCACCTGTTGATCCTTTGAATGAGACTATGTCTTATGCCGAGTTTCAGGTGGCCTTTCAAGCGTTAGCCCAAGCAGTCACCGTCAATGTTCGGGCCAATAACCAGGCCGCAGTTGATAATCAGCAAGGAGGTGATGTAGCTACAACTAGGATTCTCAATTTCATGCGGATAAATCCGCCAGAGTTTTATGGGTCCAAGGAAGGTGAAGACCCACAGTTGTACCTGGAGGAGGTAAGAAAGATCACGCAGGTGATGCATGTTTCTAAGGAAGAAAGTATTGAGTTGGCATCTTATAGGTTGAAGGACATTGCTTATGACTGGGTTGTATCGTGGAGGAAAGGTAGAGGTGAAGATGCTTCTCTTATGACTTGACAGGTGTTCCAAGATACATTCTTGGACAAGTTCTTTCCGCTTGAGATGAGGGAAGAAAAGATTTAGGAGTTTAACTTTGAGGCAGGGCTCCATGACTATTAAGGAGTACTGCTTGAAGTTTAATCAGTTGGCCAAGTATGCTCCTGATTTGATTTCTGACACCTTAGCTAGTATGAGCAAGTTTGTGACCGGTGTTTCTGGTTTAGTACTGAAGGAATGTAGGACTACGATGCAGCATAGGGATATGGATCTGTCTAGGTTGATGATGTATTCCCAGCAGATAGAGACAAATAAAATTAGGGAGAGAGATCGAGTGAGGGGTAACAAGAGGACTAGATCTGAGCAGCATGAGTTTAGACAGCCTAGGTTCCATGGAGGGAACTACCCTTAGTTTCAGAGGTGTCCTTCTATGCCAGCGCCTTCATCAACTAGTGCTCTCGCTCCTAGAAGAAGGCAGGAGCAAAGGCATAGATCTTTATGTCTAGGTCACAGAACAGTGTTGGTAATAGGCCCCGCTATCCTCCTTGTGCTAAGTGTGGTAGGAGTCATCTCGGGGAGTGTTTTATAGATCTGAGGGGTTATTTTTGTTATGGAAAGAAGGGCTACAAACTTAGAGATTATCCTCATGCTAGAAAGGGGAACAGAGATGCCCGACCTCAGGCACAGGCTACTAGTGCACCAGCTCCTTCACCCCATCTCGCCCCTGCTCAGGGCGCTTCATCTAGCACTGTTGGCGGTCAGTGCCAGAACAGATTCTATGCCTTACCATCCCATCAGGAGCAGGAGGACTCTCTCAATGTTGTTACTGGTATGCTCCGCGTCTTTTGTTTTGATATTTATATGTTGTTGGACCCCGGGTCAAGTCTCTCTTATGTGACCCCACTTGTAGCTATGAATTTCAAAATGAGTCTCGAAAAGATTCCTGAGCCTTTCCTAGTTTCTACACCCATCGGGAGTCAGCTATTGCTAAACAATTGTGTAGAGATTGTCCTGTTACTGTTCTTCATAGAGTCATACTTGCTGATTTGATAGAGTTAGACATGGTGGATTTTGACCTTATTCTGGGTATGGATTGGCTTTATTCTTGTTATGCATCTATAGACTGTCGTACCCGTGTGTTCAAGTTTTAGTTTCCTGATGAACCAGTGTTTGAGTGGTCTGGGAGTTCGGTATCTCCCAAGAGTCATTTATATTCTATCTCAAAGCCAGAAAGTTAATATCCAAAGGTTGCATCTATCCTAGTTAGAGTCAAAGACACTAAGTCTGAGGCTCCAACTATTCAGTCAGTCGATATTGTTAATGAGTTTCCAGATGTTTTTCTAGAAGATCTCGCAGAGGTACCTCCCGATAGGGAGATAGAATTCGGGATTGACCTTCTTACTAACACTCATCCTATTTCTATTCCTCCACACCGTATGGTACCTGCGGAGCTTAAGGAGTTGAAAGAACAACTCAAGGATCTTTTAGATAAAGGTTTCATTCAGCCCAGTATTTGTCCTTGGGGCGCACCTGTCTTATTCGTGCAAAAGAAAGACGGTTCTTTGTATATATGCATTGTCTATCGTCATCTTAACAAGGTCACAATCAAAAATAAGTATCCTCTTCCGAGAATTGAGGACCTATTTGATCAGTTGCAAGGTGGAAGTTATTTCTCCAAGATAGACCTTAGATCCGGCTATCATCAACTTAAAGTGAGGGATATGATATTCCAAAGACAGTTTTTCGAACCCGCTATGGTCATTTTAAGTTTCTAGTCATGTCCTTCGGGCTAACCAATGCCCCAGCCGCCTTTATGGACCTCATAAATCGAGTGTTCAAGCAATATCTCGGTATGTTTGTTATTATTTTCATAGATGATATCCTTGTGTACTCCCGTAATGAGAATGACCATGTGAATCACCTTAGAGTTGTCTTAGAAACTCTTAGAGATCACTAGTTGTTCACCAAATTTAGTAAGTGTGAATTTTGGCTAAGGTCTGTAGCCTTTCTAGGTCATATTGTTTCAGCCGAAGGTATTAGAGTTGACCCCCAAAAGACAAAAGCTATAAGAAATTGGCCTAGACCTATCTCTTTATCTGACATTAAATGTTTCTTGGGTCTAGTGGACTACTACTACCGTTTGGTTGAAGGTTTCTCTTCTATTGCGTCTCTCATGACTTGGTGGAACCAAAAGAAAGTTAAGTTTCAGTGGTCAGATTCCTGTGAGAAGAGTTTTCAGGAGTTGAAGAATCGACTTACTTCAGCCCCTGTGTTGACTTTGCCTGATGGTATAGATGGTTTTGTGGTGTACTGTGATGCCTCTAGAATTGGTTTGGGTTGTGTGTTGATGCAAAAAGGTAAGGTTATAGCCTATCCTCTAGACAGTTGAAGCCGCATGGGAAAAATTACCTAACCCATGATCTTAAGTTAGCTGTTGTGGTCTTTGGTTTGAAAATCTGGAGACATTATCTTTATGGTCTCCATGTTGATATGTTTACAAATCTTATGACCCTACAGTATGTGTTTACTCAGAGGGAATTGAATTTTAGGCAGAGTAGGTGGTTGGAGTTGTTGAAAGACTATGATAGAGTGTGTTGTATCACCCGAGCAAGGCCAATATAGTGGCGGATGCCCTTAGCAGATTGTCTATGGGTAGTGTTGCCCATGTAGAGGAAAGTAAGAAATATTTAGCTCGTGATGTGCATTATTTGGATAGATCGAGCATTAGGTTACTTGATTCAGCTGAGGGAAGTACTTTGGTGCAAAGTAGTTTTGAATCCTCTTTAGTTTCGGAAGTAAAGGAGAAACAAGACAAGGATCCTAGTTTGGTCAGACTGAAGGAGTCAGTTCAAGACCAAAAGGTAGAGGTTTTCTCCCAAGCGGGAGATGGCGTGTTAAGAGTGCAAGGTAGATTGTGTGTTCCGTATGTTGATGATCTGAGCCAGAGGATTATGGCTGAAGCACATAGCGTGCGGTATTCTATTTATCTTGGCACTTCTAAGATGTACTGCGACTTGCGGGAAATCTATTGGTGAAATGGTATGAAGAAGGATATAGCCGAGTTCCTAGCAAAGTGTGCAATATGCCAACAGGTTAAGGTAGAGCACCATGACCTGGTGGTGTGATGCAAGAGTTTGGTATACCCACTTGGAAGTGGGAGGTGGTGAATATGGATTTCGTGATCGGGTTGCCTCTTTCACGTCATCATCATGATTCGATTTGGGTTGTTGTGGATAGGCTGACTAAGTCCGCATATTTCTTGCCCGTTATCACATCTTATACAACTGAGGATTATGCTAGATTGTATATCCGGGAGTTATTCAAGCTAGATGGAGTTCCCTCGTCCATCATTTCGGATAGGGGCACTCAATTTACTTCTCAGTTTTGTAGGGCGTTTCAGCAGGGTCTTGGTAATCAAGTTCTTTTGAGTTTCACTTTTCATCTGCAGACAAATGGTCTGGATAAGAGGACCATTCAGACCCTAAAAGATATGTTGAAGGTGTGTGCTCTTGATTTCAAAGGTAGTTGGGATGAGCAATTGCCATTGATAGAATTCGCCTATAAAAATAGTTACTATGCTAGAATTGTGATGGCTCCATTTGAGGCCTTGTATGGTATAAGATGTAGATCACCCATAGGTTGGTTTGAAGTGGTGAAGCTGCCGTGATTGGGCCTGATGCAGTGTTTGAAGCTATGGAGAAAGTTAAATTGATTAGAGAGAGGTTAAAGACAGCTCAGAGTCATCAAAA